>OZ016552.1:0-2500000 GCA_963966675.1 Lasioglossum calceatum | reverse complement strand
GGAATTTCGGGTACCCGAAGTCGAAATCTGCTAGAAATTATGAGCTACACAAAAAAAAAGTTCTAATCACTGAAACCGTGAAATATATCGTAGAGCAGGGGGTTAATCGTAACGAACAGTCTCTGAAAAACTGCCAACTCCAGGTGTTAATCGTGTTAATTCGAAGGGAGCGCTCTACAAGAAGAGTTTCCAAGGCGGAGGTGGCTTCATTTTCCAGCTGAACTTCGGGGGGAGTGGTGCGCGGCGCGGCGTAATTGCGACGCGATTTGTAATACGATCCGAAATTTATGGTTTATAATTTAGAAGACGGCGGGCGGGAGAATCCTGAATAATGCTCCGGAAGATTGGGGAGTTGTGGGCGAGGGGTGGATGGGTGCGAGAGTTCGGTTACCACGGCTAATTGGGAGAGACGAGGAGGCCTCTCGGTTCGCCGCGATAACGTTACAAGCCGGAAAGTAAGTTGGTAACGTGTCTGAGTTGGCTGGCGAGCGACATCCAGAGCGGAGCCGAGAGCAGATCAGAGCCGAGAGCAGATCGGAGCCGAGAGCAGATCGGAGCCGAGCACAGTGTCGCCAGAGAGGCGCCTCTTACTCTCCTCCTTTTCCCCTTCCACTAACCCATTCCACCACCATGAGCATACTCCAACGTCCCCCACTAAGACCGTAGACAGAACTAAATCCCCGTCGCGCACGCGCAACGTGCCACGGTCATCAGAGAGAGGGTACCTGTATTCCCCTCGATTTTCTCGATCTGGCGACACTGGCCGAGCAGTGAAGCCAGACTGAGGGAGGGATGATGAAACGATGTACCCCCTCTCTGATGACGGGGAATGAGTGGGGCGAATGAGAGATACCGTTGCGCGTGCGCGACGGGGATTGAGTGTGCGCGTGCGAATAGAATAGTGGAAGGGGAAAGTAGGGGAGTACGGGAGATTCGTGTCCAGCGCAATCTGGCGACATTGGAAGGGGAAAGTAGGGGAGTACGGGAGCTCCAATTCAACCTCAATCTGGCGACACTGGAGCAGTGCTTCGATTGAAAGCAACTTTTTTCATGCATGCGCGACGATTTCAGCCTCAGTAACGTAAGCTTCTCGGTAAAATGGGGTTCCTTGAGCACCCAGCAGAATTTTAAAATATTTATATGATTTGATTCTGAAAAATGAATGTATAACAAGTGTATTTGTGTATATTTTGTAACTCGTAGGACACGTCTTGAAGTCTTTTTGTCCGGTAAGATTATTTCAGTACATTCCCGCCAATATAACTGCCTCAGGGCTCTGGCCGCCCTCCTACCCAATAGTAGATACGTTACTGTTTTTTCGCGCGTGCGCATAAAAAGTTGGTTTCAATCGAAGCACTGCACTGGAGCCGAGAGCAGAGAGCTGCAGCAGGCCAGCCAGCCGGTTCCGGCCGAATCGTAAAGTAACTTCGAAGGAATTACGAGGGGACGAAGATTACTTTGCGCCCGGGTCCGCCTCGAATTTCGCCAACTTCGCCGGCCAATATAACGCATGACGAGACTGGCGAACTAACTTTGAAAAATTCCTTTTCCTCGGGAAATTACTTTCCACGCGGGGTGGCGCGCGAGCGAGCGAGCAAGAGCGCGAGCAAGAGCGCGAGCAAGAGCGCGAGCGCGATCGCGAATATTTTAATTGCGTGTACCTGCATATTCAGCGGCGTCGTGTTCGGGGAGCTCCGTGGCCGGGAATATATTCGTGACTGGTTTCCAGAAAATTTGCAAGCGGCGAAGGACCGTGGCGAGATCCCGATAACCGGAAGTTTCATTCGTTATGTGCCCGCACCCTTCGCACTCACCACCCCGGAACATTATCTACCGTCGCACGCGGAATTTCTTTCGCGACTGTGTTCGCCGACTGTTTCCCACAGATGCGCTTCTGATCGATTATGTTTGGTCGCCCGCCGCGGAAAGTATGTAGATTTCGTGTCGTGGGCCTACTGTAGTTTCGAACCAATCGTGGACAGACGAATTTATTGTTGAACAATTACTTAGTGCTTTGTGGAACTAACAAGGAGAGCGCAAGGTCGATCAGTCTCAGATTTGATTGAAACTTTGTACAGCTATAGATTTCGTTCTTCTGTTAACGTGTATACCCCATTGTAGGCGCAGATACCCAATAGTTTTAAAGATATTTATAATTATGGTAATTGCATTACAATTTGTTTCTAGAAACGAAATTATTTGTTAATAGTTTGACTTTTAGTTATAATATTAGTTTTGGCATTACAATTTGTTTCCAGAAACGAAATTATTTATTAATAGTTTGACTTTCAGTTATAATATTATAATAGTTTTGGCGTTACAATTTATTTCTAGAAACGAAAATTATTTGTTAATATTGGGTTGGCAAGTAAGTTCGTTCGGTTTTTTACAGTGGAATAAATCACCAAAACCGAACGAACTTATTTGCCAACCCAATAGTTTGATGATCGTAATTTATATATTTTCGTGAGGATATTTACAGATTAAGATATTAGATATTTACAACAAAATTGAGTATATACAGGGTGTCCAAAAATTTCTGTTACACGGGATATCTCTTTATCCATCGTATCTAGAAAAAAACATTTCCAATAAAATTTGTATGGTTTTCAAACCTCTTTAGGAAGGTGCATTTTTTACATATTTTATTCGACGTGTTGAAGGTCATTTTAAGGTCAAGTTCACTTTTTTAAATAGAAACATAAATTTTTTATTACACCGACTTATTCCATGAGAAAAAATAAGTATGTTTTATTCGAAACGTTATTTAATTCGACAATTATTATTAATTTTAATTGCTAGTGGTCCAGACCCTCTAGATCCTCTAGAGGAAACTTCTCAAAAAGAGAACTTCATAACGCTCATCGTTCTCCGTCTGACAAACCTTTTTATGGTCGTACTGCCAGGTTTACTGCCTCAATATATCGGTGTATGTACTCGAAACCATCAACACAGTGACTTACAAAAGCTAGTAAAACCGATGAGACTACTAATAGAAGCCTAGGCACCTATTAAGGCTCACAGATTGTTTCACAACATTTCTTCAGAACTGTCCAATAAGAACAGCTGTAACTCGGTTCAGCTGGAATTTCCCCAGTGTGTCACGATGCTCTTTGTTGACCGCAGGAACCAAATCTCTCTTTATGGGTTTGCTGCGTTTACTACCCTCGCTACATCGCTTTCTGTAGGTACAACATACTCCCAAAGAAATACGACACGTTATGTGATGACCATGTAAAATTACCTTGTGAAAGGCGGTGCTAATCACGCGAGACTTAACAAGATCTCATGCTCCGTCTGGTCAGCGTCGAAACCTGTCTACGTAACGATCTTTAGCAACGGTGGTTTTTACAGGCAAATTTTTTTAATGAAAATAGAAAGTGCAAGTTGAACATGTAAATTAGGATGAAAATTTTAATGAGCTGTGCTGACTTCAAGATCAAAGAGTTGATGCTATTTTAATTTTTTTCACTAGTCCTTTTTCAGAGAAGGGACACATTTTCAAAGAATTCAAATATTTGGAAATACCTGAACTGGTCGTTTTTCAATGTATAAGGGGTTAATAATGTTTTATAAATAATAATGAACTATATAGGTGTATTAAAAAATACGTGGTTCCATTAAAAAAAAATTGCAAATGACCTTCATGTGCCCTCTACTCCTCCATCTACAAAGAAACCGAGAGAATACATTGTAGAGTACAATGCAATAAAACAAAATTGGACCTTGAAATTCAAGGTCGAAGACAATTTTGCAGCTACCTTTTTTACAGGTCTCCATTGATCCGAAGATGTAGAATAAAATATTGCTGTGGGGGCAGAGTTGGGCAAAAATTTTGTTGAAATTATGAAGATGAAGATGAAGATGAAGATGAAGAAGATGATGAAGAAGATGATGAAGAAGATGATGAAGAAGATGATGAAGAAGATGAAGATGAAGATGAAAATAAAAGTTTAAAACCCACTTGGAAGAAACCCATGTTATTCGAAATTTCTATTTAAATCAAATTTTTGCCCAACTCTGTATCGGGAATAGAATTTTGGGGGCGCCTACAGGATAGAATTTCGACAGTTACGGAGATACAATACTGCACTAGTAATGAGGGCGTACCGATCGAGCGATCATTTCGCAGAGATTTCGCAAATGAAGTGGAAAACGAGGAGGATCGTATCTTCCTGGGGAGGTCGTGAATTCCTGCGATTCTTTCGGTCAGGGTTAGGGAATAGTTCGAGGCAGGTGGGCGGAGAAGGGGTTGGAGTGTTGGGTGGTGGCAGCGTTATCGGAAACCGTGCGAAATTATTTGCCAGGAAAGTCTGCAGGCAGATGTAGCGAAAGTTAGGCGAGGAACCGTTTCTATCCCCATTTCTGAGGACGACTCGTATCTCCGGGGGATCATAATTCCCACGATATCTGGGATCGTTGTCGCTCGGCCTGGGCACACACGTACACCAACACGCGCACCGTACACACAGGCACGTTACGAACTTACTTCCCGAGTACTTGAAACGTTATCGTAGGGACTCGGGGAGGCCTCTTCGTTTTCCACGATGTGACTTCCGGGACAGAGCTCGTGCACGCACAACTCATCTGCGGCACCCTACGCGCAGGAATTATTCGGTTAGGGGATTCTAATTGCGGTCGCCGAAAGAATGATGGCGCCGTGATCCGTGGAATGCTATCGCACCCCTGTGGCCGACCAAGTAGCATCCTGGGGGTGGTTTCTGCGCGGCTCTGATGCCCGGACTGGTTGGAACCAAGCTTTGACATTATCGAAATAAATTATTGGAAAAATAATCGTTTTATTATTTATGAATTTCACTTATGTTTAAATAAGAAGTAACCATTTGGAATCATTTATATCGCACAAGTATCTTCAATATTGTCATAGCAATTTCAAATAATGTATATTATTTCTTCATGTTTTTTATTTCAAATTTTGTGAAAGAAATAATCCTCAAAATAATGTACAACAAAGGATGTCTATATACACCAGACTCGATCCTGATGATCAGGTCACGAGACATTATTTTGAAGAACGTTTTGGAGAACATTTTGGAGAACATTTTGGAGAACATTTTGGAGAACATTTTGAAGAACATTTTGAAGAACATTTTGAAGAACATTTTGGAGAACATTTTGGAGAACATTTTGAAGAACATTTTGAAGAACACTTTGAAGAACACTTTGAAGAACACTTTGAAGAACATTTTGAAGAACATTTTGAAGAACATTTTGAAGAACATTTTGAAGAACATTTTGAAGAACATTTTGAAGAACATTTTGAAGAACATTTTAAGAAATATCTCAAATAATTACTTAAATAAAATAACATGTTATTTCAAATGATATTTAAAATGTCATTTTAAAAGTGATCAAAAGCCTGAGAGTAATTATGAAATAAAAATAGCATGTTGTTTGAAATAATGGAATCGTAAAGTAAATCACAGGCCAAGGGGTTAAACACTAGATTTTTAAAGCGGAAGGTCAGTATGCCGCGCCTTAGTTCATTTTACCTATTAAATCTTCCAGCTTTTGAAGAACGTATTCCCCTACAGGAATCCTCTCGAGAGCATTCATGGTAGATATAGTGAGTTATTTGAAACATGGTCGAGTGGCTTCTCGAAGGTGATACCCTTAAGGATGTAAATGTATTATTCGCTACTCGTTACAGAGCCGTAACTTCCACCCTCTCGTCGTATCCTGAGCATGCTGGCCTTAGAAAAGTTTCATCCCTGGTCCCTTGACGATTAACATTAAAATATATTACGGCCTTCGCTCTTACACAGTATTCTCTTCATGTAATTAACCTTTTATGAAACAATTTATTACAAAGGAAACCCTTATTTCAAATTTACTGCCATTACCAATAAATTAGAACCATAAATGAATGTTTATTTCTGTGAGTACTATATTCCATGTAGGCTGAGATTATTTCTTTAATTATGTCACAAATAGCTTGACACAAATATTTTGTTTAAATTAAATAATAGATTTTATGCGTTTACTAAAAAATTGGCTGGGTGAAATACAAAACAGTAAAAAATTAGAAGAATCTAAGAATATTCTTGTTTTCAATGTAAAAAATCTATTAAGGGATGAAATGAATTTTTATGTAACTCCTGACGCCTACAATCGGTGCAAAGCATTATTATTTTGCATAAAGATCCTTATCATCGAATAACATAAAAAGTTGTTATCGAATTAAAAAACGTTTCGAATAAAACTGACTTGTTTTTTCTCATAGAATAAGATGGTGTAATAAAAAAAATTATGTTTCCATTTAAAAAAGTGAACTTGACCTTAAAATGACCTCCATAAAATATTTAAAAAATGGACCTTTCTACAGAGCTTTGAAAACCACACTTACATTGGAAATATTTTTTTCTAAATACGATGGATAAATATATATCGCGTGTAACAGAAATTTTGGAACACCCTGTATAACAAAATATAGTTCTGTTTCACATATCACCTGAAGAATATTGTAACCAATTACCCTATGAAAGGTAAAATTACTAAATCAAAAAAGGAGAAAAATTCTTAAACAAAGACTACAGCGAGATTAAATTAACAAACCCCCATTTTAACTACTTGCACAAAATTACCAACTTCTGATGGACTATCACCGGAAAATCGAGCACCATCGAACTTTATTCCCCATATTACCCGAAGCTCCCTCATCTTTCTCCGCGTTCCATTGTCCGGCCGGTTGTTGTGCACGGAACAATAAATTAATTTCCTGGACACCGGTGTCCATCCGACACCCTGCGAGCCATCGCATCGTTGGTTCGCGAGCGGAGTCGAGCGCGCGACGTCGACGTCGACGGAAGGGACGACGAACGCGCTTAAAATTGATGGTTAATTCAAAACCACCGCAGGGCTGCGACTGAATTTGACCGAGGCAAATAACAGGGGGACCAGGTTGATTCGCGGCCTGCAGCTGTAAACACGAATAATGGAGAATACCGATTGGTAAATTGTGTGTTCCGGGTCGTCGGGGCTGGTTGCGAGCGCGAGCACGGCCAGGAGCAACCCCTCTCGCCCCCGCCCCGCCTCCAACCCCATTCGCCAAAGCTCTTCGTGTTTTCCTGCGCCACCATGCTCTCTGTTGCTTCTCTGCCACAGATGCGCCGCGTTTCGAGCTGGATGGACAGAACCCACATTTTTGAAGGGCTACGACGAGCCTGAATTTTCGAGAATTGAAAAGATTACTGTGCCATTATGCACAATGTCACAAATGTAATGAATGTTATGGATAAACTGTGGATTTTTTACATTTTTGGTGAAAAACCCATTACCCATTACGGATGGGTGTAATTTCCAAAAATAAAATGTTCAGGAGAATTTAAGAGTACCAATACATTTCTAACAATTTAACAAACCCACTGAACAGATAAATAAGTTTCTGTTTGGTCCCTATGTCTTGTAACACGGTCCAACAAATTTCAACGTTTTCTTAAACCGAATTATATATTTTTTAATGCAATAATAGATGAAGCTCGGCATTACTAATAATAAGCTATTAACCTACTTATATCGAAGAGTTAATAGTTTAGAAAATCTTTCAATTTCATCGTGGCACAGTTACGGTGGAGATCTCTGCGACAGTTACGGAAATAGTACTGTATTGGGTTGGCAAGAAATTAATTTCGGTATTTTAATTGTTTGTTCGATGATCTTTTGCCATCTTTCTGGCAGCTTCACAATTCTGCGCGCTGTATCAATTTTTTAACAAACTCGACCCCGGAATCTTGTAGCGAGGAAATGCATCTACAATTGGTAATTTTTTCGACGAAACAGAGCATTCTAAAATAATCAAAAAATTACCAACAAAAAGTGGTTCACATTTGGGCACTTTACCCTACTTACTGACATGACCGTTTTCGTTCATTCGTTGCACAGTGGCACGGGAAAGTTTCACAAAATGGTATCTACTAGTAACACCGTGCAAAATGGCGAATATCGAATGAACGATTTCCAAAGAGCAACATTGTCAAAGAAGGTCCGCTGTTTTCTGTCGGTTGTGTCTGTTGTTGAGACAGCTTCTCCGGACCTCTCATCGATATGGAAAAGGTTGTTTCCGGGTGACCGATAAGCGGCCCGTTAAAAGCACCCCGAGATATTTATAAAGTATCCCGCGGCATCTTTTTCCGCTCGTCGCGGGTATCGAGTGGTCGATCGATCTCCGTGTTTCATGAATTATTTAACAGTCCCTGCAACCTGCAACGCACGGCCCGGGCAACGTTGTTAACTGCGCCGCGGAAAAAAGCTGAGAGCGATGCGCCTCCTACGATCATCGTCGCGCTGCGACATAGTAGAACGTTAACTGTACCCTCCCATCAGATCGCGTAAAAAGATGGTGTTCATTTTTAGCAATTTGTTGCGGGTGAACTGGATGGCATTGGACGGTGTTTATAATTTTATGATCCACGATAAAACCGAGTACATTGGAGTACGTCGTTTCTACTACAGACATTGGAAAAATATGGAATGACTATAAACTAGCAGTAAGAGGACGCAAAAGAGGATTGTTTAAAAGCAATTGCAATTATCTATTAACTCTCTAGCTACTGTGAACCACTGGAGTGTCTTCCCTCGAACAATAAGTCATGCTTTGGAGCGAAGCGCCACTAAAGTGGTTCACTTGTTGCTCACAGACCAAGTTACCAGCATGCTATTATACAGGGTGACCCAAGAATGTTGTATTTTCTTGAAGAGGGCGATTCCTATGGTCAGTTGAAATCACTTTTTCCTTTACGAAAATGTTCTCCGCGGCTTCGTTCAGGAGTTATTACGGAAAAATGTGGACCAATCAGAGCGCGCCTGTTACAGACGATTCGGAACCCGTCCACGGTATTGGTCCGAGCTTTTCGTTAATAACTCCTTAACGAAGCCGCGGAGAACATTTTTTTAAAGGAAGAAGTTCTTTCAAATAAACTTCCAGGAAATACAACATTGTTGGGACACCCTGTATATCGAAATCATTATAATCCCGAAGTGTGATAACTAGACTGCGGATTTGATGCATTTGTGACAAAACGGGGTAGGTGTAATTTAAAATCGCAAAAATATTTGGAGAGAAAATTTAAACATACTATTATATTATTTTCAACCTAGTAAACATAATAAAGAAGAATATAAATTTCTATTTCACTGCAATCTGCTGCAATTCGGGCAAGAAATTTTTAATTTGGCATGAAGATTCGCAGTCTAGTGACAACAAATGGAAATCAATAAAAATATAATTATTATAAGTAACATAATTTCATTATAACTAAATTATTCATTATAATTAAATTAACTAAGTTGTTTCAACTAAATTGTTGAAATTAGAACATCTTTATATTTGCAACCAAACGAAATTATTATGTCAGAACTCAATATAAACGCAATTACGACAAAATATATAGTTTAAGTCGTCGAAACATTCACGACATTACATACTTATTTAGTTTACATGCACTTCGTGTTGGAGAAGTTCTGCTCCGAAGTTCTGCTAGGAGTTCTACTGGAGCTTACAGCTTCTTAGCCGACCGCGTCGTAGCTAAAGGGCTAAGTCTAATAATAGTTGCATTGGCATAAATTTCAACAAAGAATACGCGAACTATGTTTAGTTTAATCCAGTGAATTCCAAAAATTGACTTATTTGTGGGATTTGGTAGAAGGGTACCCTTAACTGTAAGCGAAACGAAAATTTTGAATTGAACCACCATTTTGTGACTTCATAGAGTGTATTAAAACAGATGAAATTTGGTAGAAAAATTGTCAACATTATACAGAGTTCCCCCCCTCTACCTTTCCCTTCCACGACTAATCCGGTACTGGCAGAGAGGGGGTAACTGTTTCCCCTCAATTCGGGCTCTGACAGAATTGCAACAGTCAAAATGTTAATAATTATTTTAAATAATAATAATATTGCAATAATACAATATTATTTAAAATATTACAATATTATATTATATTATATTACAATATTATTTAAAATAATAAACAATTTTAAATAATATTTAAAATAATAATTATTTTAAATGATAATTACTCTAAATAATTTTAATTTCGCTGAATTTTCTGGAGGCTGTAATTTGACGATCAATTAACTTAGATTTAAAAAAAGTAATCTGTTGACCTAACAAAATTTTCTAACCTTGAAATGACCTTCTGTTACAGATACAGTGAGAATGCACGAAGACTATCGAAAGCGTTCAGAGATCGACCGGCGACGCCATTGCAAACGGCAGTTTGGTGGACAGAGTACATCGGCCGAGGCAATGGCTTACCCTACGTGAAGAGCGAAGCTTCGACCATGCCCTGGTACGTTCGCAATCTCGTCGACGTCATGGCCGCATACGCAGTTATAGTGTTGGTAACCCTCTACGTCATCTACCGAGTAGCCAAACGACTCTTCTGCGGCGGCAAGAAGAAGAAGGACCATGCGAATCACTATGCAGACTCAAAGAAGAGAAACTGACAACCGCGCTGTTTCAACGAAATAAACATATTCATACAATTATAGTTACGAAATTCAAATAATAGACTATTTAAGCAACGAGAACGTACGGTGTAGGTGTTGCGTGCACTTTTATATCGAATGGAATTGTTTGTTTTTGTGGATATTATATAATATTACTGTCGTGGGTGTAGGCTGCTCCGAAGGGTACTGATCTTGCCCCATTCGGGGCAACGAAGCCACGCCTACTTAGACTAAGTTGTGAAGGCAAGGAGAGATACATAATTGTTTATTGATACTGAATTTTAAGATCAAACTTCCTATTATACTAATGAGTGTGATGTTTGTTGAGCCCTGGGCTTGGGCTAATGAAAGAGCCAGTTGTGAGGACAGAGTGCTCCTTGGGGCACTGACCATGCTCCATTGAGACAGCAAAGGCACGCCTACTATTAGTAATTTATAAAGAGAGATCAAAATAAATAGTTTTATACTGATACCGATCTTTTAATATCAAATCTCCTTTATTAACGAATATGATATCAGTTGAGTGTGATCCTTACGATAATAAAAGAAGGCAATTGTGAAGTCTTGCTCCATTAAGAGCAGCGAAGCCACGCCTACTTAGAATAAGTTATAAAGAAAGAGCAATATAAATAGTTTTCTATCGATACCGATCTTTTAATATCAAATCTCCTTTATTAACGAGTGTGATGTCAGTTGAGCCTAATCCTTGCGGTAATAAAAGATGGTAATTTTGAAACCTTGCTCCATTAAGAGCAGCGAAGCCACGCCTAGTTAGAATAATTTGTAAAGATCAAAATAAATAGTTTTCTATTGACACCGAATTTTTAATATCAAATCTCCTTTATTAACGAGTATGATATCAGTTGAGTCTAATCCGTGCGGTAATAGAAAAGGCAATTATGAAACCTTGCTCCATTAAGAGCAGCGAAGCCACGCCTACTTCGAATAATTTGTAAAGAAAGAGCAAAATAAATAGTTTCCTATTGCTACCGATCTTTTAATATTAAATTTCCTTTATTAACGAGTATGATATCAGTCGAGTCTAATCCGTGCGGTAATAAAAAAGGCAATTGTGAAATCTTGCTCCATTAAGAGCAACAATGCCACGCCTACTTAGAATTCGTTGTAAAGAAGCGGCAAAATAAATAGTCTACTATTAATACCAAATTTTCACTATCACAATTCCTATATCAACAAGTATGACGTCAGTCGAGTCTAGTCGTTGGGTAATTACCCAACTTACTCTTTCATTAATGAGCCTGTTTGCGGGCACTGACCTCGCTCCATTAAGAGTAACAAAGCCACGCCTACTTAGAATAAGTTGTAAAGAAAAATCAAAGCAAATAATTCCCGACCGATACTGAATTTTTAGGATCAAAGAAAAATAAAATAAAATAAGAACTATCACAGAGTGTGTGTTATTGTTATTATTATCACACTTTATTCCATTTTATGCGAATATACACGCCACGGGCATTTTGCAACGCCCACCGCGATGACGATTACATCCGTCGTAGCCACTTAATAGGTTAAGGACACAGTAGAAAAAAGTTTCGCCTGCAACCTTCCCCGGGGCGAGGCAATCGATGTTTCCCCCGACTGGATTTCGAAGAACTTCTCTACAATGACCAATCTAGACTAGTTTTTATTCGTAGCGAGGAGACTCGACTTCGGATAGAGAGACTCGGTGCTCGATAAATTAAATCATCAGCGTCCGGATCGTGCGGCGGGGTCCTAATCCTGATTACAGAACTCGGGACGGAAGTCGGGGCAATTTTCGCGGATGCTCGTTCGCATTTGCCTGTCGGGCTGCTCGTGGAGCAAGAAGAGACGATCTCTCTTGCTCTTCGAAGAGCGCGAGTCGGCGAGGACTAGACCGACGAAAGACAGACAACGGAAAAAAGAAGACTTCGAAGGGTGGAGTTGGAGGTAAAGAGGACCGAGTAAGGAAACGGAGGGTGGTTGGAGGGAGGGGAAACCAGCTTTGCGGGGCATTACCCGGTATTTCCCAGGTGGCCGAGTCACCGACTGTGTCAACTGGCTTCTGCTCGTAACAACGGCGAAGAGAACAACGGGACCGTCGAGGACGGGCTTCGGTTGCGACGAGGTGGTTGCCGTCGCGTCGGTTGTAGCCGGCGTCGCGGATGGAGGTAACGGTTCCGAGGAGCCGACGGTGTACTCGAATGCACTCGAAGACAAGCGAGGGACTCTTAAAGAAGAAGAAGGACATGCCAGACGTCTACGAAGACGACGACGCTACCGTCAACGGCGACAACAAAGACGGATACCGCGTCTACTGTCGGCAGATTAAACGCGGGGGGCGGTCCCGTCAGCCCCGCCTCCCGGTGTCGGCATCTTTCAACGACGCAAATTTTCGCATCCGTGCCCAAGCAGCGCGAGAACCCGGGGCTATCTATTAAAGACGCGCGGAAATCCCCACGCGAGATAAGCGTCAGACGTCATTGTCGTCTCGGAGCACCGGTATCCCACGATCGTCGGTCGAGAGCTGTCTTTAACGATCGCGATGATCGGCCACCCAGCGTTGTCGAGTTTGATCATCGAGCACGCGCAGGAAGAAGAGCGTGATAGCTAACCTCTTGTATTGGAATACAGTAGTGTCTCTTTAGAACTGTCGCGTCCAGGGACCAAAAATAACAGTTACAGTAAAAACTCCTTCGTTGTCCAAAGGCCGGGGGTTTGAGCGGACAACGACCGTGCCCGGACACTATTTTTGATTTATGACTGCGTCTTTAGTGAAACGGCTAGTTGAATGACAAAAAAAAGCATTCGCAGTCAAAAGCAGTCAACTCTGTCTGGCTTTAAAAAACTCCGTATTTCCTTGCCATATTCTTTTCCTATTGTTCTCCGTTCTGCGCGGGTCTAGACAGTCCTGGGACACATCTAGCGACCAGATCCACGCAGGCCTAATCTTTTCGTTGACAGGCAGTGGAGTGGGTAGGCACTGGACAACGATCGTGCCCACGATTCAGGACAACGAAGGAGCGATTACTGTATTATGGAAAGAGGAATTCTTCTCGATCGAAAATTAAATATATAATAAATTTTATGATTTCGGCGCAAGGTTCGATCGTTTATAGACGACAGCAAATGTGCAATTAGTTAAAAATGTGTGCATCTTGTTATATTATACATATATTATTTTTCAGACGCAAAAAATGTCTCTTTGAGAATGATCCACATAAGGATCGAAACGTCGAGATGCATTTTTAACTAATTGCACATTTGCTGTTTATAAACGATCGAACCTTGCGCCGGAATCATAAAATTTATTATATGTTATGATGGAAAGTTGATTATTATTGAAATTTAAGATAATATACAAAAAATATAACGAAATAATTCGAAGAACAAAATGATCAAAAATTTTGATTTTTATACTTTTTGGTTGCGAATGACAGTTATCAGTGGAAAAATTGGATCCTCCTCGATAACTGTTATCGACGAGGAAAAACTGTTTGGATTGCTCAAAGCAGTTATCGATGAGAGAAGTTCATTTCGATCACTCATAACTAGACTGCGGATTTTATGCATTTATAACAAAAATGGGTATGTATATTTTTAAGTAGTGGACATGTTGAAAATATTTAAGGACATCAATGTATTAGTTTACATGCTTCTTTGTTTTCCATTAAAAGAAAAACGCTGGTTTTTAAAGGAAAATTTTTTCAATGAAAATAGAAAGTGAAAGTTGAACGTGTAAGTTGAAATGAAAATTTAAATGAGCTGTGCCAGCTTCAAAATCAGAGTTAATTTAATGCTATTATATTTTTTTTACTAGTCCTTTTTCAGGAGAGACAAATTTCGAAAAAATTTAAATATCTGTAAATACCTAAACTGGTAGTTTTTCGATATAAGGGGTTAATAATGTTTTATATCCAATAATGAACTACATAGGTATATTAAAAAATACATGCTTCGGGATGTGACCCGCATATGCCCTCCACTCCCCAATCTACAAAGAAATCGAAACGTAGAATCATGTTCCAAACCATATGTAACTTTTGTTTGAAACATTTTTCAAGTTATTTCCCATGCAATTTTTTTTTGTCAAATCATGATCTAAGAAATAATTACTCAATAAACTTTTCAGAGTTTTTGGGATGTCCCAATTTATACAACAAAATTTTTGTTGCCGAGAACTGTCTCCAGAAAATTGGCAATAATTTTTTATCCGTTAACGCTATCATTATACTTTCTACAGGAAAAGTCTAGCTGGCACCGACACCTTCCCGACGGTATACATTTTTTTGCTTAATTCTCATCCTATAAAATTTTATAGCTAAAATACAAAAACGTGTCGCAACCTTTACGACAATCCCTCCTCTCGTATCTTTTCCTAGTTTTCGCGCGACGAGAGCTCCGAAGCCGACACGTTTCAAAGATCGTTCGCGCGATTCACTCTATAATCGCGGAATAAAATAATTTATCGACGCGAAACGGGCAAGTTTCCGCGGGAGTTCGCGAGGTACGTGGCCACGTTATCACGGCGCTCGGGAGATTTTCAATTACGTTTTCCCGGGGGCCGGCGGTGTGTATGTATATAGATAAATCTTTTGAAAGTTTTCTTCGTTACCGTTGCAGAGCGCGGTGAAATATTAAACCGGTTCGCTGCGGGAGCTGCTAACGCATCGAAATATTGTTTTGCGGTCCTTTCGGTCTGTATCCGTTTCACGAGGATTGTTTCGCGGCCTGCCGAATCTTGTTAAATATTAACCCGGCGCAAGCAGTCCTGGTTTTCGGTTCCCGATATGTGTACGGACACGCCTGTATCCGTGCTCGGAATGCACTCCCGAGTTTTCTAACCGAACCGCTCTCTCCCTATGCTCACTGCGGTTCCCATCGCGCAAGGGAAACGAAATCCGTTTTTCTTACTGTTTTTTCGTGTTTCGATCCCGCCGCGTTCTTCGCACTCAAAAGGACAATATGGACGGCTGAAAATCCAGTCGGTGAAAGTCACCGAACATTCATTTCGATAAAATTTCATAAATGCAAATGTAAACATTGTAGTACCCAAATGTTTGTTATACTTTTTAGTCCGTTATTAAAAATTTATTTTTATTTAAATTATTTTATACTTTTTACTTAATGGAAAAAATACTTTACTAAATGTAAAGTACTAGTGAAAGTAATATAGGGTTAATTTGCATGGTCTAAAGAGAATCTATCCGTCGCGAATCGTCTTTTTGTACGTGATATCAAATGTTCTCGAGCACAATTCAAAGTAATTTTAAAATACAAACGATTATCCTGATGATCAAAAAAGTGACTGTGGTGTGTTCCAAATTACGGAAGATTTTCATCTTTTCGCAAATTGGAGATTCGATTATTGAAATTATTTATATTTATGAAAAAACAACGGGACGTACAAAAAGACCCCATCTAGCTAGTGTAGTAATAAAATAATTAAAAGTAATAAAATAAGCTAGATAGTAATAAAAATGACAGTTGTCTGTGCACTCACGAACTCTTGCGAACTTATTGTGAGAAAAGTTGCCCTCGATCTCGGCTATCGTTGTCGTCTTTGGTCATCCAGGTATGTAGGCATCCTCGGAGTATTCCAACCCTTGGGGCTCTGTAACATACAGAACAAATTCATTTAATTTCAATCGACCAAAAGTGAATTAATTAACAAAATTATTAACAACAAACGAAACGATAACAAAACGAAACAACAAATTCTATATTTTTAAAAGAAATATATTAGAAAATAATATTCGGAATTATTAGGAAATAATATCACTTCGACACGACCGAAAACGCATTGCATACCGTCAATTAAACCATGAAATATAAACTCTATACCTATGTGCAATAAAAAAAAAAAAGGTTCAGGTACCTAAATGCTATCGAGTTTAATGAGGGGTATCATAATAACAAATAATCAATAGACTGCAGATGTTCATGCATTTTCCAATTTATGACGACGAATTTCACGGAAGTGGTAATGTTTATTTTTTTTTTTTGGAAATTTTTATCTATTTTTTAAAAATCTCATCGATATGTTTTTCATGGGAACAGCCTTTGTAGATCCAAAACAAATTAAAATTGTACAAAATTCTAACGAATTTTATATTCTAGCCTTTTTTGAACATTTTCATAAGCATAAATACATAAAGATCCGCAGTCTAAAAATCAATACTGTTTCCCATTTAACGAAAATGTAGGGTCCTCCTTTGCTCACCAAAAGATAACCTCAAAAATTTTAATACGTACTAAAGTATTGATCTGAGAATCGTTTTTATTACGCAGAGAGAGGGGACACAACGATATCCTACTATTTGAATTTGTGACAAACTACGTAATTTTTTAATTTTTAATGAATCCACAGTAAATTACAATAATAAAAATGATCAATAATAAAGTTTTATTGGAAGATATGTTGGTACTTACATCCTCTCCACATTGAAGCACGATACGTTCTCTCGATCTAGGCTATCGATATTGACTCTGGTTGAGTGAATGCTTTTCGCTTAGGCGCTGTAACATAAAAAAAATTCATTTAATTTCATTCGATCAACCGTCAAACAATAAATATGAATTAATAGAAAATAAATCATTCAAGTCGAATGTAAAATCAAAATTAATTTGAACTAAAATTAAATAAGCTCGACTTTTATTGAACAATAAAATTCAAATAGCAAATTCGATTAAATTCAATCGATCAATCGTCAAACAATAAATCCGAATCAATAGAAAATGGAAAAGAAATCGTTCAAGTTGAATGTAAAATCAAAATTAAATAAACTTGATTTATATTGGAGGATGAGACACAAATGACAAGTTCGATTCAATTCCATCGATCAACTGTCAAACGATAAATCCGAATTAATAGAAAATAAGGTTATTGTGTACCTTCGAAAACTAGAAATTGTTACCTATTTCTTATGTAATTCTGTAGATTTTTGTGAGAAAATGTCAAAAGTCCAAGTTTCAATCATAGGAGATCAATGGTTCTAAAATGTATGCGTGTTTAAACAGTTTAAACTTGAGCGATTCGAACCGTCGACAGTTGACAGGTGAATGCACCGCCATGTTGGCATGTTCTCAGTTTCGCGGGGCGTCTAACGGGCGAAGCCGGTAGATGGTTACACAAGCAAACTTTGAAATTTGAATTTTTAGCATTTTCCCGCCAGAATTTGCAGAATTAAATAAGGAAAATTCTTCCATTTTGGGTTACCGAACATTACAGTGCAGCCAATAAATCATTCAAGTTGAATGTACAATCAAAATGAAATAAACTAGATCTCTATTGCACGATAAAACACAAATAATAAATTCGTTTACATTTATCCGATCATCGTGACGTAAGAGAAAATTATCGTGGGAAGGCAACGACACGATGCGAGACCAAATTTAGATCGGTAAAAAATAAATTATTCACTTAAACACAGAATTAATTAAAAGAATAAATAATCATGATTCCTATCGAGAGGACGAAACAAGAAAAAGGTACTTACGCACCACGTAATGATCACATTGCGTCGAACACTTGTAAAAACATACACCTCTGCGTCTTGATAACAAATGACGAGGGAGACACGAAGACAGAGTTGCACGGTCACAGTTGGAAATAATGAAATTCGCGTGTATTTACTTTCACTTTCAATATACTAATGACACCACCCTCGAGTCCGCGAGGGTCGTAAGAAAGGCGTAGTGGTAGGGGCTACTCTCGCGAATTTTTCGTTGGCGGAGAGGGGCGAGAGACACGAACAGAGTCCCGACGATCGCCGACTGTTTCCGAATTGGGACCAGTGCTGAGATATTCTGCAAGATTTCTCGCTCATGCGCGGCGATTTTATCCTCAGCAAAGTAAAATTCTCGATAAAATAAGGTACCTTGAACACTCCGTAAAATATCGGTACTTTCACATAACTGCCTAGGGGCTCCGCTGCCTCGTCAATATAATATAAATACGTTACTCTTTTCGACGCGCATGCGCGAGAATTCTTGCACAATATCTCAGCACTCAGCGTTGATTGGAACAGGAGCGTAGGGGAGAGGAGACGATTGGTCCATCGCGTTGTCGATTCAATAAGGTGGGGGCCTCGCGCGCGATCGAGAACACGGGTTGCTAACTGCGTTGCACGAAAAATGCCTTGCGGAACAACACGTGACGTCACGTTCCGAGAACTGTCCCCTCTAACCTACCAATAGACAAGGTGACTACGTGTTGTTACTGGTGTTACGGTGTTATGTACTTGTTAGTGATATTCGATTCGTAGCGTGGGCCGTTTCTGTGTACGATTGAGAAGTGAAAGAAAACGCCAGCTTCTAGAAAATTGTGCACGACTTTAAGGGAAAATTCCGAGCTAATGTTAGTGTGTGTTCTTATTGGAATTTTCGAACGTTTGAGTTTCAAATTGAAGATGGAGGATCGCACTTTGTGACAGGAGCATCTGTGTTTAAAAGAAGTGTCAAGGTGTCAGCTTGAACAAAATTGATTCAAGGTTAGTGCGACTTGCTTGTCGATTTTTACATAACCATACTGGCTACAAAATGTGTCGGATATACAGTGTTTTATAAAAATTACAAGACTGAACCTATTTAGATTTTTCACAATTTTCATAATAATACGTGATTAAATAAAGAAATTTATTGAAGAATTTCTGATGTGTGTAGAAGCATCTTTATAATTTCTATAAATGTGTAATCAGTCATTTGACTACGGTTTGTGTTAATGACCATGAATTATGTATACATAGACAGATGTTAACCTTCGCTCTGCGTACATTTTACATACATACATACCGCACCCACGCAAGAAAAGTGACACAAGTGAAAAAATGGCAATTTAGAGGTTATGTCATTGAAAAATATGTACAAGTTTTATAGTTTCTGAAATGCTGTATTTTTGTGTTGTCACTTTTTTTGCAGGGGTTCGATATATTCTAATGTTAACCCTGTACTGGAGTGAAATTAAAACCCGTGCATGTTTTCAGTGCTAAATGTAAAGAAAAAACTTTGACTAAAACATTGACAAAACTTGAACTTTGAATAAATAACAATTCTAAATAAATACAAATAATAAATTTAATAATTTCCATTTTGTTAATCATGCGTGAAATTCGTTACAAATAGCATTTTACTACATTACTTTCTAAATGTTTAGCAATGCCAAGAATGTCGATATTAATGAAATTTAATATAAATTATAATTAGAACAGGCATTTAAAAATGAACATTTTGTGAATACGATTTTCGATCGAAAAATTTACTTTCGTGAACCCTGCCGAATCTATAATATTTAATATTTCTAGAAAAATTTTTTTATGAAGAGCATTCTTTTACCTTGCAAATGCATACCTCAAATTTAGAATTACAGGTAGTTATTTATTAAATAAGTAATTCTTAATGGACTAATGAGACAAAGTTGTCGAAGTTATTTCCCTTTGACATGGAATATCTTTTGAGTTCCAAATAGTTGAAAGTCCAAATCGTTCAAGCATTTAAAAATTAACATTCTACGAATACCATTATGGATTATTGTTTATTTTAAAACTAAACAAAATTTTCCCGGCAGTTTTAAACAAAAGTTAACCAACATTTAGCGGTCCACAAATTTTAATACAACAAATTTTTAAAAAATGTGTATTCTATACAAAATCACGGTGGCCTTCAATTTTTATGGATCAATAAGTATATATATTTCTTATTTGATAATACTGTAGCTGACGTCAAAACGATTCAAACGACCTAATATACCCTTGAACTACTAAATATGTAGTGCTAAAATCTTGATAAACTTCTAGGTCGACCGTCCGGTCCAGTGTGGGTCCTTCCACAGGAGGTTAATGGTGTCATTTCCTGTTCCGTTCATCACAGAACAGAAATGAAGTAGGTTGAACACTCCTGTACTACGATCTGGCGGTTCAAAAGGTAAGAATACGTCTCCTCCTAGTTTGGTACATCTACGTGATTATTCGAGTCCGGTGTTCAGCAACCGAGGGTCCGGGAATGTAAATGGCGTAATGGAAGTAGAATTGGGTTAGGTCTTGTACGCGTCGGGATGACAGGGGATCCTGTGTGACACGGTGAACCCGAGGGCCGTCGCCTAGACCCCCTAAAACAGAGATTAGTTCCACGAACGGGGGACATTCGCCATTTTCGCGGAGCTCTCCCCGAGTTATACAGTTTTCTCGAATTCTGCGGGTACGGAAGCATCGCGCAGACTTCGGCCAGGGCTGGGGCCCTTTTATACCGATAACGAATATTCCGCGGTGCTCCCTTGAAAATTCTCAAAACCACAAAATTGAGTTCCAGCTGAAGTTCCAGGAGAAGAGACAATTCTGCTCCGCCATGCTCGGCCATCCCGCGGGAATTCAAATCACCGCGTATCCAGCAAATCGACGATTCGCTACCCGAGTTTCTCTCCGTGTAGAATAGAGACTGATAGAGAGAGAGGGGTGAGGAGATGGAGGGAGAAGGAGAACCCGGAGAGAAAATTCCTGGCGAGGGCTAAATTGCGCGAGCGAAGTCGACGCAGGGTAAACGGTTCAGACGGAACTCAGGGTTTTGCGTTTCTTGAAGCGACACAGGACCCCGGGCTTTTACCCACTGAAAAATCTTCTTTAATTATCCAGAGCCGTTCGGGATTAAAGCGCGGGCGGGCAAGCGGCTCGATAAAGCGCAACACAAATAAGAAAGTCGCAGTCCGGTTGATCCTGAAGAACGGGGCCGGCTAAAACGTAATCGTCGTGACTGATCCTATTGCGCGATCGATAAGTAATTAAGAGAGGTCATTTAAAGCTTAATGAAATAGAGGGACTACGGCGAAAGATGCACGGTAGCGGGGGGGTTGTCGATGAATGGCGGGATGATGGGGAGGACTCGACGTAATCAGCGGGTTAATTTGAGTGGAGAAATCGTAACGATATGCGAGTGAAATTATTATTAAATTGGGGGATGTTTGTGCAGTTATCGCGAGAACGTGTCGATCAAATATGTATATAATGTTTAAAGATATAATGTTTCAAGCATGTAAAGATTCTGTTATTTCCTGCTTGCCGTAATTATTAATTATTAGTGAACTGACGGACTTGTGCATGTTTTATTTTGGAAACATCAAAATCCGTATTAATTAAATTTATATTCACTAAATCTTCTCAGCCTCTTCGTTTAAAATATTTGAAAGTTGCAAGGTTTTTATATATCTTCGTGCATAGAAACGTACATTTGGTGATGGTGGGGGAACTAAGTGTCTAGTATCAAAATTAAAAGTTTAGCATTTTTAGCAGACTAAATTGGCAGACTTTAGTAGACTGTAGGTGAACTATTTCCAGTTTAGGCTTCTATTTTCATTTTATTTTCTGAACTAGCGATAATGAGTTATAAAAAGGACGAATGAAATGTTTTATTCTTGATCTACTTTAAAATTATTTTAGGACAAGCTTTTGCCACTTTCGGTTATTGCATTTAGGGTGCTTGAAATAAACGAGTTCAAATGAAACGTGAAAATAGAAAGAGTTAATAATTAACGAAGGAGACTATTTCACCGAGAAGACGCTAAGGAAAAAATGGTCTGGTTGGTAGGGTCCCTTATCTGGAGAGCTAATGAAGCAGCTTGGGAAGGGTAAATTGGTAATATACCCTAAGATGAAGTTCGTAGTGTCGCGGCAACCACCTAATCTAGTGCCTAACCGTTCGATACACGTCCCCTCATCGCACACATAAAATTTCGTTGCTTATCAATTTTCCGTCGATGACGAAACTCCCCCTACTCTTCCTACAAGAACCCCTTTAAATATTGTATTACGATATGGATAGGATTGTCTCGATTTTAATAACCAGTGAACCAATTTTAACCAGTGAACAGAAGACACAGTATCCGTGTAGACGAAAGACAGTACCATTGTGTAGCTAGCTTCAGCAGGGCTCAAACGATAATATCAAAATGTAAGTAGCTTCATCAGGGGTCAGAAAACAGTATCAGTGTGTAACGAACTTTATTAGGAATCAGAAGACAGAACCGTTGTGTCGCCACCTTGATCAAGGGTCAGCAGGCAGTACCAGTGTGTAGTTAGCTTCATTAGAGGTCAGAAGAAAGTAGCATTGTGCATTTAGTTTCACTAGGGGTCAGGAGACAATATCAAAATATAGCTAGCTTTATCAAAGGTTAGATGGCAGTACCAGCGAGCCTTGTAGCTTCATCAGGGATGAAAGGTAGTACCAGTGGGCATGTTAGTTTCATTAGGAATCAGAAGACAGCACTATTGTGTAGCTAGCTTCACTAGGGGTCAGGAGACAATATCAAAATATAGCTAGCTTTATCAAAGGTTAGATGGCAGTACCAGCGAGCCTTGTAGCTTCATCAGGGATCAGAGGTAGTACCAGTTGGCATGTTAGCTTCATCCGGAATCAGAAGACAGCACTATTGTGTAGCTAGTGTCACTAGCGGTCAGGAAACAATATTAAAATGTAGCTAGCTTTATCAAAGGTTAGATGACTGTACCAGCGAGCCTTGTAGCTTCATCAGGGATCAAAGGTAGTACCAGTGGGCATGTTAGCTTCATCAGGAATCAGAAGACAGCGCTATTGTGTAGCTAGCTTCACTAGGGGTCAAGAGACAAAATCAAAATGTAAGTTGTAGCTTCATTAGGTATCAGAACGTATCAGCCTTCTAGCAGCATCAGGTGTCAGAAGGCAACATCAGCCATCCCTCTCACCCCAAAGCTAGTAGCAAAGGGTACGAACCTTTAAAGGCTAGAAAGGCGAGGAAACAAAATGTAAAATGGCAGGAAGATCGGAAGTAGGTGCGCCATCCATCATGTAGCGGAAGAGGAGCAGCTTCCCTGTTAGTGGGACAAGTTCCGGAACAGGTTCCCGAACAGGTTCCCGAACAGGTGAAGATTTCATTCGGCTCGCGTAGCAAAGGTCAGAGGGATCTAGGGGAAGGGTATCAGGTGGAAGCCGCGATGAAATATTCCGTAGGGTCGCGTCATTCTAGCCGGCAAGGTCGCGTTGCGGCCAAGCGACGGAAGGTCAAGCGACGGTTTCCGTCGCCTGTCCCCGACGCGACTTCCCCAACCCCTGGCCTTCCTGATTTATTCGCCGTGTCTCGGGCCGACGCTGAAAAACGGCCGTTGGAAAATTCACGAGCCAACCGGGTTTCGCGCGCAACGCAAGCCGGCCGTTCATAATTTACACGGCAAAGTGCCGGCATAATTGATACGGTAAACCCGACGATCCGAGCTCCAGCAACAAGGCCAGATGATAATAGATCATTTGGCTTCGTTCTCACACGATGTCATCCGGTATTAAACATGTACGGACCGACTCCGTGGAACGGGGCGGATTCGAAGGTTTCACGAATTACTGAAATGTAGCACAGTTCACTATGTCGCGCGAAATGGCACCCGCCAACACCAATTCTTGCTTCATAGCCAATATCCTTATTCCGGCTGCTTCAAAATTTATGCTCGTGATCTTTTGGACATTTCTCATAGTCTGACATAAAAACGTTCTACAAATTACATTATTAGGAGTTTGGAAAAATGTTTCGTCTCGATGACAGTTCAAGGTCACCTTCAATTTTTTAATGGTAGTGTGTGCTTTTGACTGCGCAGCGTTATAGGTAATTTTAAGACTTCGGTTTTCAACGTTCTCCAAATTGCATTATTAGGAATTTGGAAAAATGTTTCGTTTCAATGACAGTTCAAGGTCACCTTAAATTTTTTGATGGTAGTGTGTGCTTTTGACTACGCAGCGTTATAGGCAATTTTAAGACTTCAGTTTTCAACGTTTTCCAAATTGCATTAATAGGAATTTAGAAAAATGTTTCGTTTCAATGACAGTTCAAGGTCACCTTAAATTTTTTGATGGTAGTGTGTGCTTTTGACTGCGCAGCGTTATAGGCAATTTTAAGACTTCGATTTTCAACGTTCTCCAAATTGCATTATTAGGAATTTGGAAAAATGTTTCGTTTCAATGACAGTTCAAGGTCACCTTAAATTTTTTGATGGTAGTATAAGACCAGGTCAATAATTTAGTCTATATTATGATATCGTGGGCTTGACTCTCTAATAACGTGAACCTATATTATGACCTTGAGATAACCTCGAAGTGAGGAAAAGCTCACATTTTCGAAGTTAAGAATTTTTTCTAAATTATTCTTCTGTAGCACTATTCTGTAGACTCTTCCAAGTACAACAATATATTTTTGATCACATCACCACTGCTTAAACATATTTAAACAAAATTCCGTTTAGAGTACTATCACGCAAAGATTAATGTACTGACAGCAGGACTGGGAATCTTTTTAAAAATTTTTCTGGTTTTATTCATTTGTTTAAGTCAAAAGTAATACGATGATGTTCACACATAATTCGTTTTCACCTGCTCATTGCAGCCATAAATAAATAAAATCCGCAGTCCAGTTAAACCTGCTATGACATGCAGCGTGCCCTCCCATAAAACATGAAAACGATATCGTCTCGAAAAAGCCACAAATTCGCGAAATATGCGTTGCAATTTTAAATAACGACGTGCGCAAAATTAATTTGATTCTCTTCACGTGAAAGTGGCGATCGTAGAGCGTGCGTGACGTAGCGAACATATTAAACCAGAAAATTGGAATTTAGATGGGAAATTTCTAACTATAAAATTAGTAATTAAAGATCGTGTCAAGCAAACAATAATCTTCAATTTTGACGTAGACTTTTAGGGGATTTTTGAAAATTTCGATTCTTGATGAAATTCTATTTGCGGTGAAAGTAAAGAAATCTTTTGGTACATAGCTACTTTGAATTTTTGAATTAATGGTTTGATACATGTTTCATTAATGAGCTTCCAGTGAACTGTGCAAACCATGATAGCTATTCACAAGGATTTTGCTACTGAAGGATCGCAGCCTCCCTCACTTTACCAGTTTACTAACAATGCCAGATCCAAATCCAGGAGATTTATTTACCGCAGCCTGTATATCGAACGACTCGCGAGAGTTTCATTCCGAAACATGAAATAATAATCAATGCTGCTAAGATAATATAATCCCACGAGGCTATAATCAATTTTTAAATATTTATTCATATAACAAGCACTGAAATTACTATTTTTAATTGCTCACAATATATTTTGTATAAAAATTAGTCTGTCTTCCCCTTCTACGACGCTGTTCCCCACTCTTCCCTCGTGGCCCGGTCACGTGACGCGTTCGGAATCCGGTACTGGCAGACGGGGAATTACTTTTCCCCTGAATTGAATTACCATTTATTTAGAACAAAATTATCAATTTCTAAGTTATCGAAATGTTGGCCAGAACTGTTAACAATTTTGTAAAACGTTTCAGCTACTGTCTGTTAATGTTTCCTGTTTTTAATAAAATTGTTAATGAACAAATAGAGCTAGGTTTGAAGACACAGTACACAGAGCTACATAATTTTCATATTTTCTACAATTTAAACGCACTATATTTAAACATTTTACGAAAATGAATGCCTTGGAGGGGTTATCGATCGCACCCGTCAATCAATTTCGAACAGAAGTAGGTTGATACTAATTTATTACAAGTTTTAAATCATTAAATTTGACGTTAGTTATTCAATTAAGAATTGCGGGTTTACAAACTTCGGTATCCTTGGCACGCGTCAGGAAGTTGGAATAGTTAATCGAATACTGTAACCATGGTGATTAGAAGCTGGCTAGCCAATCGATGATTTTCGAAATTACAGCATTCAGCTTCCAGCTCCTCACTTTCCATCAAGTAGGTGGATCCTATGATCGGATCATTTTGATGCTTGTTCGGTATGAGGGGATTATAGATCTCTATGTATACATATGCAGCTATGATAACGTAAAGCAAGACCGCTTCTTCCCCGCTGTCTCTTCACGACTCCCGCTACTAGATTACCAGTTCCCTCTCCACTAGTTCACCGATTCTCCCGTTACAAATTATTTCATATTGCTCCTACCCTGATTTATATCCTGTAAATTGAGAGACATATTGAAAGATAATCAGTCATTAATAATAAGTAGGCGGTAAATGTTGTGTATTTAAAACAAAAATGAGTGAAAATTCTAAAAGGATTTAAGGATACTATTATATTATTTTATTTGTATTTTTATTAGAATTACTAAGAAAATAAATCTCCACACTTAGTTTCTATCTGTAGCAGTTGATATAAAAGCATTTAAAGGCACTATTATATTATTTTCTTTTAATTTTTATTAAATTTGCTAAGAGAAGAAAAAATAAATCTCTATTTAGTTTCTATTTGTAGCAATTGATATAAAAGGATTTAAGGGTAGTAGGTACTATATTATTTTCTTTTAAATTTTATTAAATTTGCTAAGAGAAGAAAAAATAAATCTCTATTTAGTTTCTATTTGTAGCAATTGATATAAAAGGATTTAAAGGTACTATTATATTATTTTCTTTTAATTTTTATTAAATTTGCTAAGAGAAGAAAAAATAAATCTCTATTTAGTTTCTATTTGTAGCAATTGATATAAAAGGATTTAAGGGTAGTATTATATTATTTTCTTTTAATTTTTATTAATTTTACTAAGAGAAGAAAAAATAAATCTCTATTTAGTTGCCCTTTGTAGCAATTGATATGAAAGGATTTAAACTGTTATATCATTTTCAACGAATCGTTATCAAGATTATTAAGAGAAAAAACTAAATCTCGCAATTAGCCGTACAATAACAAGCGGCTGCTATTGATTTCATACTTGTTTTAGTTGGCTTTAAAACGGGGAACATAAAGATTCCTATCCTCCGTTGCATGCAGCATTAGGCTGCGGTACGGACACGTCGGAACAACCAGTAAATTTTTTCCTATGCGAATGGTTACAACGTATGCGTTTCTTTCTCGCGAAATCGCACGAACTCGTTAGACCACATTGATCGTCCAACCGATTGTACCAATCAGGGATTCCAAAGATTGCAAGTATTTTTCTACAGAAATGCATGGACGATAATTTCACCGATTAGAGCTATACAGTGAGCAATCAAATTATTATAGCCATCATTTCCACAAAATCATTTTTCCAGTGTTGCCAAACGTACGTTTGGAATTTGCATTGAAAACCGTCAATGCTTCATAAAGAGATAAAAAGACTTTACTTACTACTTTTTTTCTTCGCAATTTTCACCAATGTTAATATTAAATTAATTTTTATTATAAATTAACTAGTATATGTATATTAATCCTTCTAACATCTCAAAAAATCTCAAGCGGTTGAATTCGATTTTATAAAAGTTATTCGTTTTTAAAGGATGTTCGGATACTCCTCTGCGGCTGACTGTAATCATTATAATAGAACATGCGATATCTGGGCAACTTGCGGCTCGCGAGCCGTATGCGACTCCTCTCCCTACTCCTGGGTTCTCCCCACCCAACTCCTGTGGAGTGTGGAAGGTGGTGGGAGCAGTTACGCGAGGGAAAGCACGGTAGGAGCATTATCTTTGGAGATATCTAATATATTGTATAATAGGAGCTATAACTTTTTTACCGTTAACGCTATCGTGATACTTTCTGCAGCGAAAATGTAGCTGGCAACTGCACCTTTGCAACGGTATAAATTCTTTTGCATGATTCTCATCCTATGAAATTTTATAGCTAAGAAACACAACGTGTCCCAACAGTCCCTTACCACAGATATCAATTTTCTTCTTCTAAGAAATTAAGAACGGCACAGAAGTTCCGATCACTGTAACCGTAAAATGAATCGTAGTGCGTGGGATCAATGGATCGTATAAAATAAACAAATGCGGTTAGAAACGATAGAAACTCTCGCCAATAATTATTTAACGTCTAATGAAACAAAGTTCATTCCAAAAACGCGTAAATTCGAGAAATTCGCTGCGATGTTAATTTCGCTGGCATTTAGGTTTCCGGATCACTGTGCATCACATCCGGCTGGACGTGGCCCATCGACACGCTGGATACGCGTCGCTCAAGTAAAAGCGAGCCGGTTGACGGGGCGTTTCGAAAATAAAAGGGAGGAGAAGCGAAGAGTGATGGATCGGCTCGCGTTCGAGTCACGATTTTTCGCGCTCTGTTTTTATCGGCTTGTTACCCTTTTATGATACGTAGTTCCTCGATGGCCGCGCGGCACGCGCAATAAAACGCGCGACCGTTGCCTCGAAGATCGATTCGACGCGACTGTCGATAAGCCGCGTATCATCGCGGGACCCCGCGGCCACTCCGCCAAAAATTTTCGCCCCCGAGATTATGACCGAATAAAACGAAAATTCTATTTCGAGCTGTGACCAGCCGCGTTGAATCTGTCGACCGTTCGCTTGGAATTTCCCGAGCGAGTAGAAGAATAACTCTCTTTCATGCCGGGAATCATGTGTCACGGTCGGTCCGTGATTACTCCACGTTTTTTACAAATCCATTAAAAAGGATATCAGATCGAGCTTGTACTCTGAACCCACTACTGCCGGTCGAAAGACCGGTTTTATATTTTTCATCGTGGAATTATTGAAATTATGAAGTTGCTTGCATGGAAATTGATTCGATAAACTTCTTTGTCCAAGCACATGTTGTAGTAAAAATTGCACGAAATCTAAATAAATAGAGCCGTGTCATTTTTGTAAGGTTGAACATTTTAATCGCTTTTAGTAGTACAGTAAATTCTCTATAGCCGCAAACGCCTCGGGGGGATTTGTTTGCATCTATCGATCTTGGTCCTACTTCTTTTCGAGCTTCAAAGACCGAGCCGAACGTAGAGAAGGACAGCGCGTGTAACGCGAGACCACGCGCGGGCCTTCGAGCTGTGCCGGCGACTGCGACTCTCTGCGTCTCTTTCTTTCATATACGCTGACCTTCCTTGCGTTCGAAACGCTCATCGTCAATTAAACCACTAAATTCAGTTCAAATTATATCGTGTTTGGTATCATTTTGCATTAGAAAAATGCCAGGAATATGTTGGTGAAAGTCCCATGAAAAAATAATGGAAAATAAAGAAGATAGAATTTTGGTATAACGTTATGATGACTCACGGGCGTTTGAACTGTGCCGACGACTGCGACTCTCCGCGTCGCGTTAGTAGTGGTTCACACCGATATACCGAGCCGAGATCAGTGTATTGAGTTGGAGGGGATATTTTATTGGCGTCTATCGTGCACGCCCTGTTTGCGACTATAGAGAATTTACTGTAACATTTTTATTTAAAAAAATGTATCGATTTCACGATGGTATAACTTTTTCTAAGACCAACAATAATCAATCTTCGGCCAAGTAGACTGCACAGTGTTACAGAAAGTTCTCTGACTAACGGGAAGTGAAATCAAGATGGACAGTACACCCCGCAACAGCGTACCAGCGAACGATTAAACATCGCGCGATACATTTTCCATCTAAAGTTCCAAAACTGGCTTAATACCGCACAGAATGTTTACAGATTATCTTTCTGAAACCTGGGCGATCAGCAGGTGATTAATTAACCCGGGTTACCACAATGTAAAGTCGTGTTTACGTTACCGTCGAACGGCGCGTTCACTGGAACAGCAGTACTAACCTGTGTAACCTACGTTTACGTAATAACGCTTGTCAACACAATTATTATTAGAGAGTTATTGTTGGAGAATTAGCTGAATGCGCGTAGGCACTGCAAATAGGTAGTTTAGATTCAGAGTACAATGAGAGAGCATAGTAACTGGACGAAGATACACGGTGGAAGACGATCTCTCGCTATACTTAAGATTAGATTGCGTGCTCGATGGAACGATGGCGGATTAATTCACTTGGCGAAGTTTCCGATTACGTCCATGCTCAGGATTCGATGAAATTTTGGAAATAGGTTCTTTTTTTACTAAAATGATGATTGTCGGAAGGATTTTTGGCGACTCGAAAAAAATTTTTTACCATTTTAATGTCACTATCTATCTCACCGACACTACTCCAGAATTTTCGTTCGCGTGGACAGCCCCCCACCACGTAACTCAAACTCATGCTGATCGCATAATCTTCTTATTGTAAATATTCAATTAATTGGTTTAACAATTGGAATTTTCGAAACGTTTCATATTAATCTCCAGAATATACATATTTGATATCTTCAACTAATTGCAACAATGGATCATTATCAGCTTTGTTGACCTAATAGCGCACCATATCTCATCACAGATGACAATCGCACCTACGACTTTGTCAGTAAGGTAGAGAGTGACATTAAGGGGGTAGGATACCTAGAAATCTAACTAGAAGGAACTAGAATCTTACTAGATTTTGGGTCGAAAAATGGGTTTCGTATCCACGGCTTTTTGTCTTTATTTCAGCAGATTTTGGGCTGGGTGTGGGCTCATTCTAAAGAGGAAGGTTAAATGCAGCGCGCCCAGCTTATTATGGAACGAGATTATGTTTATATCTAATATTATGAGTGTCCAAAGTAGAGGAAAAATCGTGAAAAAATACCCGCAGATTTCAATGTATTTTTCTGCCACTAAAGACTTTTTTGACTGCTGTAATAAGCTGGGCGCGCCGCATTGAACTTTCCTCTTTGGAATGAGCCCACACCCAGCCCAAAATCTGCTCAAATAAGGACAAAAAGCCGTGGGTCGCAAACCCATTTTTTCGACCCAAAATCTAGTAATTTAGATTGTAACAAAAAAGGAACTACAATCTTACTAGTTTTCGACCCAAAATCTAGTAAGATTCCAGTTCCTTTCTAGTTAGATTCGTAGGTATCCTACCCCCTTAAAATATTTAAAAAATGTTGTCGGTAAGATAGGGACTGACGTTGAAATGGTAAAAAATTTTTTTTCGAGTCGCCAAAAGTTCTTCTGACAATCATCATTTTAGTCAAAAAGGAACCCATTTCCAAAATTTCATGCAATTCTGTGCATGGACGTAATCGGAAATACAGCCATTCACTTTACAAATTCACTTAGGACGACTCTATCGACTATGTATTATACGGGGATTATAATGTGATTTTAATAAATCTCCCGGCCGTTTAAACTCTTTGTGCTGGGTATCCTGTAGCAGGTACTTGACATATATTATCTAGAGCAAAACCTCGATAATGGATCACGATCCTGAGCAGCGGAGCTGCATCGTAAAATAGGTGGGCTAGACAGAGTGCAAGTTATGCGATGGACGTGCGAAGGGCTTGACAAAAGCGTAACGTAAAATTTGCCAAAATACAAAAATTTCGTACAAATTCTCTGCTAACATTTCCCCGAGAAATCCGAAATGATTTACCCGCGGTCCGCAAAATTGTTCAATTTATCCGCACATATCCCGCCAACTTTCCCACGAGTTAACACCCCGTCTTACGGATCCCGCCCCACGCAGCATACTCCGATACCCAGATTCCATTCGCGTAACAGCGTGAACCGCTCGCGGCTTGTCGTTCCGCGATCCAATCCCCCGAAGCGTTCCGCTGCATCAACAAGCCCGAAATAAAATTAATTTCAGCAACCAGAGCGGGGCTTAAACTCGTCCGCTTGAGAGCTGCGGCCTGGGACCGACCGCTCGGATGCGGGTACGAGATCACGGGGAACGAAGAGGAGCACCGCACAGCTACGGATAAAGGTCGATTCATACACGCGTCTGAGATACCGCACGCTGTTGTTCGGCGATCCGAAGTTTTAGGCAACTCGAGAAGGGTCGAGATGCTCGCGAACAAAGGCCAAGTGCCGAAGATCGTGTCATTTGCTACCCCAGAGGTTCCGAGGATCTTTTACTCCCCTCTAGACCTCAGGAGCAGGGAAGCCAGACGGTGCGGCTCAACGGCTCAAGTGGCCCCTTACGTCTCCGTCCCTCGCCTAGATGCATGCCTCCGCTATCCCCACTCTTACCGCTACCGCTGGCGCGACCGAGTGCTAGAATGAGAGCGGTAGCATGCTACCGACTCGGTTGCGCCCAGGGAAGCCAGACGGTGCGGCTCAACGGCTCAAGTGGCCCCTTACGTCTCCGTCCCTCGCCTAGATGCATGCCTCCGCTATCCCCACTCTTACCACTACCGCTGGCGCGACCGAGTCGGTAGCATGCTACCGCTCTCATTCTAGCACTCGGTCGCGCCAGCGGTAGTGGTAAGAGTGGGGATTGGCGAGGGACGGAGACGTAAGGGGCCTGGCGAGACTCGCAGCCGCGAGACTCGCATCTGGCATCCCTGCTCAGGAGATGCCAATGCTCTCAGTCTCGAAGAATAGTATCATAACGAAGCCGCTCAGACTTTCTCGGTTGCGGACGGTGTCGCTTAAACCTGGGTTAGAATATTTTCTCGGTAAATTCTTCTCTCGATCGAAATATAATATACAATAAATTTGTGATTTCGGCGCACGGTTCGATCGTTTCGAACCACAGCAAATGTGCAGTTATTTAAACATGCATCTCGACGTTTCGATCCCTATGTGGGATCATTCTCAAAAAGACATTTTTTGCGTCTGAAAAATAATGTATGTATAATATAACGTAATTCGAAAAGTAGCACAGCCATGTAAATCAAACGGAAAACCAATAAATTAAAAACCACATACTTGCTGTGAAAAAAAGAACAAAATTTATTTAATAACCTTTATTTGTTTAGTTCTGCGCTTGTCCATCGAATGTAAAAATTTTTAGGTTAAGAAAATTTCTTTTTTTTTTTCTTTTTCTTTTCTATGTTCTTTTTGTATATTTTTGTTATTTTCTATTTCTTTTATAAGTCATACAAAACGTCTGTAAACCCATGTTTAAAAGGACCTCGGTCCGTACATAATAATAATAATAATAAAATTTTAACGGATCGAAACGTCGAGATGCATTTTTAAATAACTGCACATTTGCTGCGGTTCGAAACGATCGAACCGTGCGCCGAAATCACAAATTTATTGTTTAGAATATTTTCTCGGATCGCACGTGTATGAATCGACCTTAACGGGGCTACATCCACGTGGTCGATGGCCGGGGGGTCGAAATTTCGCCTCGGTTCCTGAACGGTGGCGGAACCGGTGCATTTCCGCAATTCAATCCGCTGTCAATCCTTTAAACCCTCCGCGTAGGAAAAATACGCGCGGCTTCACGAGGGCGCGGCCGAGCCTAATACATAAATCCAAAGAGAGAGAGAGAGTGGTCGGGAGAACCCGCGGCGAGGCGCATCTTCCTCTCGGTATTAATTTTCAGGCGGGTGCACGCGGTGTCGGCGGTCGGGCCGGGCTTCGAGGCTGGCTGGCTGGCACTGCGAAGGCTCTGAAGGCGCTTCAGCGGCGCGGATGTTAGTTTAGCCGAAATATTTCAGCCGGACGTGCACCGTACCGAGCCACTTCCGGCGCGAGCCTGCACCGACCGTCCGAGCGGAATATACCGTATTTTCGTCTGGCCCGTGACCGCCACGAGCCCGCCGCGCCCCCCCCCCCCCATATACTCGATTAACGTTGCAACAGACAAAGCTTCGGACGATGCGCCCGCGCGAGTTGGTAACAGCGTCCAACAGCGCTGCGTGGCGCCGCCGCATCGCCTCGCGCGTCTCGTTAATCGTCCACGTTAATAATGCGCCTGCACGCTACGCTCCGCCGAGCTTTGAATGCGCCAACAACAACGCGGCCGACACTGTTGCCCAGACTAACCCCCACTTGATCCATGCACGGCTACAGACTCGACGGTAATCGCGTGGGACATCGGACACAACGTTGATCAGTGCCGCCATAATCGACCAGGAGTGGTCGATTTTTCTTCTCCTTTTCCTCTTCCACATCCTCTCCAACATCCCACACTAAGACAGTAGACTGGTCACGTATTATGTATGATCGTCTGGGAGGGGGTAAAATGTATTCCCCTCGATTTCCCCGATCTGGCAGCACCATTGTGTCCAGACCAGGGTTGCCATATGCGCGCACCGCCAGGCCCCTTACGTTTCCGTCCCTCGTCTAGATGCTCCGTAAAGCCTGCCTTCGCTTCTCCCACTCTTACCACTACGATGCCGCGTACCGCGTGGAGGAGCATGCTACCGACTCGGTCGCGGCAGCGGTAGTGGTAAGAGTGGGAGAAGCGAAGGCAGGCTTTACGGAGCATCTACGCAAAGGACGGAAACGTAAGGGACCTCATATGGCAACCCTGGTCCAGACAGGGGTAATCGAAAAGGAATCGAGGGGAATACAAGTACCCTCTCTCTTTGATGACCAGAGTAATATGTGACACGTTGCGCGAACAGTCTACTGTCTTAGTGGGGGACGTTGGAGTGTGCTCGTGGATGGTGGAATAGAATAGTGGAAGGGGATAAAGTGGAGAGGGAATGAGGTTTGTTTCAACCTCAGTCTGGCCACACTGGGCAGCACTGACGCTGATGCACCGGTGACAGAGTCGCCTGAGGGGAGGGAGCACGAATTGAGAGGAAAGTTACCCTATAGGACAAGAACAGGTGTGGGGAAAAGAAGAAAGGGAGAAGTTACACTGTTGTTACGGAAAAGAATAAGCCCAATGAGGACGCAGGAGACCCGATACGATGGGTCACTCACCACTACGGGAGTAAACGCGAAGAGTAGGGCCCCGGGTGGTGGTACAGTAAATCCTCTATAGGCGCAACAATTTCTATACGATAGATGCGACCGAATCCCCCGAGGCTGTCGCGTCTATAGAGAATTTACTGTATTTCGGGCATAGTGGAGAAGGGCTAGGCCCTGGCCGGTGGGGTTTTAGTGGGTACGGGTAGGGATATAAGTCCCGTTCACATCCTTAAAAAGGAAGCTTAACTGTTTCGTTAAAAATTGTATGAAAAATAAGAATCATTAAAAGACGTCCATTATCTAAAAAGTTTCGTAAAATTGTTAGAAGTTATGGCAAACATTTCAATAACATATCGGGTTTACGATATTGATTCATGCTGCGATTATTCGTATAGAATTTCGATGATATCGCAAGTATGAGAAACGGGATCCTCTCGCATTAATGTATCCATTTAAAACACACTTGGGGTAGTTGCGAATATCAGCTCGACCAGAATAACAACGGTCCATTAATCAGTTCGCAGACTCCGCTCACGGGGATCGTCCGCGTGGCTGACGTCCGCTTAATCGCCGACGTTGTTAACGGCAAAGGATTAGGATGTTAGACAACGTGAATCGCCATAGTGGCCACGCCTTCAATGTATAATAACCGCAACAGCAATAATAACCATCTCACGTTCATCTAAACGTAGCAAACGTTAACGCGTTCATTGCTAGAATTATTTGTGACGACGTCGATCTCCTATTTTGCAAGTCGTTATTTCATATCATAACTAGACTTGTGACATTTTGACAAGAATGATCAACTGCAATTTTTAAAATAGCAACGTCTTCGTTATGGTACTTTTTAAGACTCTCTACTTCTACTAAACTACTATACACGTGTTCTAGTATTCTACTATTCTTCGATTCTCCTACTCCACTATTCTACTATTTTACTATTCTATTATTCTATTACTGTACCATTCTATTATTCTATTACTATACCATTCTATCATTCCACTATTCCAGTACTCTATTATTCTACTATTCTAACATTCTATTATTCTACTATTCTAACATTCTATTATTCTACTATTCTAACATTCTATTATTCTACTATTCTAACATTCTATTATTCTACTATTCTAACATTCTATTATTCTACTATTCTAACATTCTATTATTCTACTATTCTAACATTCTATTATTCTACTATTCTAGTATGTACTCTATTATTCTACTATTCTATTACTCTACTAGTCTACTACTCTTTTACTGTATTATCCTACTGTTATCCTACTCTACTATTCTACGTCTCTTATTATACTTTACATACTCCCCTACTTCTGCTACTCTACATACTCCCCTACTTCTGCTACTCTACAAACTCCCCTACTTCTGCTACTCTACAAACTCCCCTACTTCTACTACTCTACAAACTCCCCTACTTCTGCTACTCTACATACTCCCCTACGTCTGCTACTCTACATACTCCCCTACGTCTGCTACTCTACATACTCCCCTACTTCTGCTACTCTACATCAGGCCTGGGCAACTTGCGTTAAACGTCATTTGAAATAGTTGATAGTGGGGGGATCGGTACAATGGTAGTCGAGGAACCGATGCACCAGTAGTAGGACTCGTAAAGCGACAGCGGGGAAGAAGTTACCCGGGCCTGTTCTGAATTGTTTACAGAGGAGTCAAGTAAATAAATTAATTAATAAGATACAGCTACGTCTCGTAATCAAATAGAACGAGATATCTTCGCTGAAAAGCATGTAAATTACAATCCTGTTGCATTTAATCAAGGCTCCGCGTCTCGGCCGAAGGAGTCATATCTTCGTTTCTTTCAAGCCTCGCACAAATGGCTTTGAAACCCGGTGAAGGTTGGGGCGGGCGGGAGGTCGGGCGAGGACGACGTAATCTACTACGGCGGCACAGCCGAGCGACAAATGCGAAAGAATGTTCGAAATTTAGCCGACAGCTTTCGGGCACAGCATGCCGTCTTCGCGGCGAACCCGGCCTCTCCGACTTCCGGCGGCATGATTTATGAAAAGAATAGCGGCGCGGCCGTTTTCATTAGCGAGCCCCGTTTAATTATAAGCCGGGACCGGAGCCGCGGAATTCCGCTCGCGCCGGTCTACTTTTCGACAGCGTCGCTCGGCTTCGTTTCATTCGCGACATCTCGCGCGAGTCTTTCGCTCTTTTCTTCCGCGCGGAGAGCGGAGTCGAGCAGTGCCGGTGCGGCGACTCGACGCGTTTTAATTAATTTCGAGTTCCCGCGCGGCACGCAACCGTACTCTCTCTCTCTCTCTTTCTGTCTTGCTGTGTGTCTTGAATTGTCGGGCGTTCTCCCCGCGTTTATGGTAAGCCTGAACTGTTTACTGTCATTTTTTGGACGTTTATTCGACGAATTTGGATCTTCTTTTTAAGCCTGCGCGGTGCAGAGTTTTCTAACACTTTCTATTCAGAATTTCGCCTAACACTATACCGGATGATTAAATCATTGGAGCCACAGTACGATGTGTGAAGAGCATGTAGATATTCATATTTTGAATATTATGCGTTTTCTTTGTCCGTGACCTTGACTGACTTTGAATGACCTTGATTGACCTTGAATAATTATAGTCACTGGATTCCTAATGAAAGGAACTATTATTGTAAATGTTTAAAAAATGGTGGTTCAAGCGTATAATTTCTCATTCAGCTTTTATGCTTCAGGAGTTATGCTTGCTTAAAGTTGAGCAATCTGCAGTGTTTTTGACAGGTAAGAGCGCCGCCATATTGGTAGTGACGATTGCGGGTCGTTTACCGAGTTGGTTGTGATTAGGTCAGCAAGGACCGGCGGTTTTGCTCGGTAAGCAGCTCGCGGTCGCCACAAAAACCCAATATGGCGACGCCCTGTCGAAAACACTGAAGATTGCTCAACTTTAAACAAGCATAACTCCTCAACCATTGATCCCACAGGATCGAAACTTCGATCCGCAGTCGCCCCGGGTACAAATCTACTGGATTACATACCAAATACATCATAATTTACAGGAGAAGGGCACAACTTTTAAGAGTCCGGTAAAGTAAAGTTTACGCAAAAAAATTATTCACACCGTTTCGTAATGAAGATATCACGGTACGAGTGTCTGGGTACTTGAAACCACTTCGGTAGAATATTATCCACTTCTTCCGACTACTTGCAATTGGAGATATTAATGCGACGAGTAATTAATTTAGCGGCTCTTCGCCGGCTGTCATCGCGCATCTTCCGGTGAAAGAGAGAGAGAGAGAGAGGGAGAGGAACTCGGCAAGACGTCTCTCTAGCATCCTTTAATTAAACTGGGCCGAGACGTCGCGAATCACCATTCATTCATTCATTCATTCGCGACGCGAGAAACAGCAAGCCCGGATCAACGTCGCCGGGTCGAACAGGCGCAGAGAGAGCTGGCTAGCATTTTGAAGGAAAATACCGTTGAACGGTGACAACAACGGTCCGCCGAGACGCAAAACAACGCGACAGCTATCCCGGAATGGAATCCCGGCGAAATCCTACCAGTCTCACTCTCTCTCTCTCTCTCCTTCTGTCGAAGAAGCATAATTTCCTGGATCGCCGAGTATCATGATAACCAGTGGAACGACGCGCGAGAACATCTCTCGTTCCCAAGGCGCACGGTCGATCGCCCCCGCCTCTACTGTTCCCGTCACCCGGATATCGAATGGAAATGAATTTCCCCGTTTTAGCCCGTCTAGCTGAATGAAACGCATCCCCCTTTGATGCACCACTTCGCACCTGCCCGGAACCAACGGTCCTTTCCTGGATAATGAACTTCAGCGCGATACGAACTACGTGTAGAGATCTTCGTGCAGTCATTGACCACGTGACTAGGACATTTTTTTTTATTGTTTTCCGTCGCTTCTTCAACTGCTATGGTTATTAAGCGACGGGACCTACAGTTCAAGAAGGGTTCCGAACCACCTTGGGCACCACAGTTTTATACAGGGTGTGCCAAAATTCCTTCAACAGCCGGAAATTGGAGGTTCCTGAGATCATTTGAAGCAACATTTTCCTTTGCAAAAATGTTCTCCGCGGCTTTGTTTAGGAGTTATTAACGAAAAACACGGACCAATCAGAGCGCGATCTAGACGCGAGTTGGCACAGTCTAGTCGGCGCGCCAACTGTCTATTGGCTGTGCCAATTCACGTCTAGGTCGCGCTCTGATTGGTCCGTGTTTTTCGTTAATAACTCGTAAACGAAGCCGCGGATAACATTTTTGCCAAGGAAAATGTTGCTTCAAATAACGTCAGGAACCTCCCATTTCCGGCTGTTGAAGGCATTTTGGGACACCCTGTATGGCACATGGAATAATTTCCAGTGCCGTATAGTCAACTACGTGACTAGGACAGTGTGCCCAGACGGGACACCTTTTTTCGTGCATGCGCGTCCAAAACAGTAACGTATCTATGATGAGGCGATGATGTAGCAGAGCCCTGATGCAGCTATATCGGCGAGAATGTACTGATATAATTGACGGGACGCACAGTGGTCCAAATGGACGACTTAGGAGTGCAAAAGTCAAAGAACCAAACATGGAGTAGGCTCCATGGAGATCATATAAATTTCTTAAAATTCTGCATGGCGCTCAAGGTGCCACATTTCCTCGAGAAGCGTACTTTACTGAGGCTGAAAACGCCGCGCATGCGCGAAAACAGGTGTCCCGTCTGGGCACACTGGACTAGGACTTCCATCTATAAAATCGCGAAACCCGGACAGTTTTAACGGGTTAGACTCCTTTCTCCAGGATTGCAAGAGCGCGGGATTCGCCTTCTCATTTCTCGATAATACAAACACGGGGTTTTTCAGTAGTCAAAATCGCTTAGAAGATCAGTGCCGGATTAAGCAAGCGCGGGGCCCGTAGCTAATGTTACGGCGGGGCCCAAGGCTTTGCATCAGGGCCGCTCGTGTGTAAATGTAGCGCAGCTTTGCGGCAACCACAATGAATGAGCTTTTTTTAGGAAAACTATCTGTGCCCTCTGGCATAGACAGGCGCTCATGTATCGGCCCTTGTTTGTATGGCGCGGGGCCCCCAGAAGCGCGGGGCATTTGCTACTCCTGCTACGGGGCCGGATTGGGGTCCTTGCCCACTAGACCGTAACCTCGGCGCGGCGGAGCGCCGTTTTGGATTGCCTCCTGTGTATTTCAATGGGAATGCGCCCACTATACCTGATCAGAGTACAAAGAAATAGCGCCCCGCCGCGCCGAGGTTACGGTCTAGTGGGCAAGGACCCTAATCCGGCCCTGCAGAAGATCGATCTGGGGCGCCATCTCCCTCAAAAGTCCTATTTCTCCGTTTTCGAGGCGTAATTTGCATTATTCGGAAGCATACAACTGCGCATGTAGCTATTTTTCGGTCGGCCCGCTATTTTTCGCCGCGGCGCGCCATCTGTCTATTGGCCGACAGTGCCAGCACACGTCCAGGTCGCGTTCTGATTGGTCCGTGTTTTTCGTTAATAACTTCTAAACAAAGCCGCGGATAACATTGTTGCAAAGGAAAATGTTGCATCAAATGATCTCAGGAACCTCCCATTTCTGGGAACCGAAGGAGTTTTGGGACACCCTGTAGAATCCCCGTATCTTGCAATTAATTCGTTTCTTCGTCTTGCAATCAATCGTGAATAGCCTGCAACAGTCAATTGGCCAGAATGAAAATGTCAAGCTTCAATAAAAAAGAAAAGAAACTTGAAGAACGCATTGTCGGAAATGTTGTTTTACTTGCGGAATATTCACGCTTGTAATGAGAGTGCATAATTCGGACACCGAAACGTAACAGAAACTATCATGCCGGAAAAGAGTGTTGGAAAGTATAAAATAATTTGATACGTTCCCGACGTGAAACGGCAATTTCGTATGCGCCAACCTAATATAATAAAGTTCCAGGCGCGCGATGCTTTTGGGAATTCACGAATATTATGATAATAATCTGCCTCTATCTGCGTAGAATTGGTGGACGTCCTTAATTATTCAGGAAAGCGTGGAACGCTCTCTCACTCCCTCCTTTTCGCATACATTTGAAAGAGTTGCTGGAGAACTGGTTAAAAAAATCTTTTATATATTATTAAATTATATAATATTATTATAAAACAGGTCACACTTGAATAACTCTATTGTTTTTAAAAATAGAAAAGAATGCATCACAACAAATTCACTTAGTATCGAGGCTCTTATAAAATCTCACGTTTCTAATTTTTTATTAAATACTGCATTTCAAGACGAATTCAATGACCTATTATGAAGGTCGCTCAAGGTCAACTGCAATAGAAAATGGAGGGGATCTCCGTTTTTCGTGCATCCTACGGTTTCCGTTTTCTTAGATCAAGGCTTTACTCTAGCATGCAAATTACAACATCTATGACTTTTATATTACTATTATAACTAGATCTTTATGCAAAATAAAAAATTTTCTTGTCGATTCCAAGGCACAGAAGCTAAATAATAATATGCTTCCTGTTTTAATTATTTTATTAAGCTGAAACTCATACGATGATATTTCTAAAATTTTTAAATATGTCCACTGCTTTAAATTCTATGCATCAGTTTTTGTTATAAATGCATAAAATCCGCAGTCCAATTATAAGTTATTTTCTTTCCGTTTATTCACTTTGTTCCACAAAAAGGTTGGGTCTAAAAAATCTTTTGGTAGTTTTGTCACCTGTACTCGATGAAAACATTGTGCATGTAAAAATAGTCCTAACTGTGACTGTATATTCTAAGTCGGACAGTGTCAGAGTTTGTACAATGTTTCGCTAAATAACAACAATTACGTTCGAGATCGTCATCATGGTCCATTGTGAACGGGTTCGGCCGTATTTCAGACGAATTTTCGGGCGCGGCGTGGTAGCAGAATTGAATCGCGTCCCTCTCGCCGCGCTTGTTTACAGCTCTGATCAAGATAGGAGCCACGGTGCGGTGGTCCGACAAAAATGGGAGACAGAATTTACGCCCGGTAGCCGAGTTCCTTGCCCAAGGGGAAGGCGAATACGGTGGAAAGAAGAAAGGCTAGATGCGAAGGCGATGATAACCTTATTTAGCGTCCCAGATCGCGGGCAAAATGAATTACCGGAGGCGCGGCCGGAATTCCCACGGGCCGCGATATCGCGTTCAACGTTAACACGCGGTGTTCTTCGAGACCCGTGCGGTTCTTCGGGGTTGCCCGGGTTCATGGTTTCCCGCGGTGTAACATAAAAATCACCCATGCGAGTTACTTTTTGAGCCGCACGAACGGAAACGTTGAGGAACGATACGTTTCGACCAAGGAAAAATATTTTTCAGATACCTAGGTGGATAGAAATAGATATTTCTATTTCCTCGAGTGATACTGGCAGATAAATCTTTTGAAAAATATTTCTTACTTTATTTATTATTATTTCGGAATTTTTTTAAAATCCATTATCTATGGCCGAGAGTTTTTTGATAGAAGCTTTGCTAGAAATATTTTAATCAGGTAAATGCCACAAATAGGTTGGTGAAAGTCGAGATTAGTAGTGGTTCATGTCGAAACTTTGGGCAATACTGCCTTAGATCAATTTAATCTGTATGTCCTTTAATATTTAAAAGGTTCCATACCTTTTGAATTCGGTCGTCCCCTCTGAGCCACCACTAAAAATTGCTGTACCATTATTCAAAATATTGTTTACATTATTAAATATATCGGTGTCTAATCAATAGACTGCGGATCTTTATGCAAAATAAAAATTGTCTGCATTGATTCCAAGAAATAGAAACCGAATTGAATGTTATTTCTTCCCTTAATGTCTATCGACATCTGCAATTTTTTAAATATTTCAACAATTTTGAATTTCATCTACTCAATTTTACTATAAATGCATAAAGATCCGCAGTCTACAAATCTATTACTATACATTTAGGTATTGAACGAGGTATTATACCAATTTCATGTCCATAAAATTTCAAAAATCATAGGAAATGGAAATATATTCTAGATCGGAATAGATGTTCAATTTTCCAGTTAAAATCTACTCAATTTTACTCTAAATGCATCAAAATACGCAGTGTACAAATCTATTACTAAACATTTAGGTATTGAACGAGGTATTATACCAATTTCATGTCCATAAAATTTCAAAAATCAAAGAAAATGGAAATATATTCTAGATAGGAATAGATGTTCAATTTTCCCTCTAAAATCTACTCAATTTTACTCTAAATGCATCAAAATACGCAGTGTACAAATCTATTACTAAACATTTAGGTATTGTACGAGGTATTATACCAATTTCATATGCATAAAATTTCAAAAATCATAGCAATGGAAATATATTCTAGATAGGAATAGATGTTCAATTTTCCCTCTAAAATCTACTCAATTTTACTCTACATGCATCAAAATACGCAGTCTACAAATCTATTACTAAACATTTAGGTATTGAACGAGGTATTATACCAATTTCATGTCCATAAAATTTCAAAAATCATAGGAAATGGAAATACATTCTAGATCGGAATAGATGTTCAATTTTCCAGTTAAAATCTACTCAATTTTACTCTAAATGCATCAAAATACGCTGTCTACAACTCTATTACTAAACATTTAGGTATTGTACGAGGTATTATACCAATTTCATGTCCATAAAATTTCAAAAATCATAGGAAATGGAAATATATTCTAGATCGGAATAGATGGTCAATTTTCCCTCTAAAATCTACTCAATTTTACTATAAATGCATCAAAATACGCAGTGTACAAATCTATTACTAAACATTTAGGTATTGAACGAGGTATTATACCAATTTCATGTCCATAAAATTTCAAAAATCATAGGAAATGTAAATATATTCTAGATCGGAATAGACGTTCAATTTTCCAGTTAAAACAGCTCCGAGTGCAAAGATGCAATAAGCAAACATTTTAATGGATCCGGCCATACAAAATGTCCGTCTTCCATAAATCCATCGTCGCTGTGTGTAATTTCCCGGGAAGCGATAATTTTAATCGATTTATTATCGCTGAAGCGTAGGTACGCGAATCGGGAAGGGACAGCGAATAGAAAATGTGTCGCTCTCCGAGGAAATATCGGTCGGCTGTTTGAAAGGCGTCGCGAAAACTTAAGCAAAGAGATACGAGAGCGGGATTTCAATTAGCGTTGTTTTCGCTCGCAAGCCAGTCGCACTCGTCGCCGGAGCATAATTTAGTTTAGAGTCGCGCGGAGAAAAGTAACGTCGAATCGAGTTTCTTCGTGGCTCGATCGGTCGCGCCCTCTTTGCCGCTCGGTGTCTCGGTACGCTGGTTGAATTATTAAATATGGTGTCTGTATGTCGGTGTAACTTCGAACGCAATTCGCGTTGCCCTAACTTGGTTAGAAATGTTTTCTAAAGTAATACGCTGTGATGAATCTTTGTGCAAATAAATGTGTTGATTATATCGATCGTATATTGTTGTTAAGAACTAAATTTTAAATGCTTTCGGCGCACTGATTCGATCAAGTATGCTGCATACACTATTTGCAAATTTTCACCAAATCTCTATTTTAACGTTTCGATCGTTCTTTAGATCATTCTCAAGAAATTTTAAGAAATGCATCTATAAAATAATAATAAAGGTTGTATTTTTTAATTATATTAACTATGTGACTTAAATTCAATTTAAGACAGATGCTACTTACTTGCTTAGTGCAATACAAAATAATATTTCATGTAACAAATTTTGATGAGACAAGTGTTGACACTATGGCTTTGTGCAAATGTTGTTTTTTTGCAAATTATTCGTATAAAACCGGTTATTTGACCGGCAGCGATAGGTTTAGCGTGAAACATTCAATGCTACCGAATTTTTAAAGATTCATCAAATCCGTACACGAGTGTACAGAAGTACAATCCGTTGTGACACGATTGTACAGAAGTTTTACAATTACAAGCGAACGTACAATTTTGTGCAACGACGCGGTGTAGCCAGCGGCAGTTCGAAAATCTAACCGAGAAACTAAAACAAATGTTGGGCTTCCGTACAACTAAATTCCATTAAAGTTTAAACTCAAATAACGTATAAATAAGGAAGCACAAAACGAACGTAAATGGAAAACGTAGCGAATGGGAAATGTAAAAGGAAGAATTGTTCAAGCTGTTGGAATTTTAAACTCTTGCGATCGAAGCTCTAGATAGAAAAATATAGCAATTAACGTCAGAAACAATTATATTCTCTTCTTATATTCTCTTCTATAAAAATTATTAGAACATCACAAATGCACCTTCTACAAATATTAAGATTGCATCTATTGAGATTTCTAATATTTTTGTTATAAAATTTTGCTGTTATACACTTCCACGTTTATTTGACTCTCATTGAACAATCCTAACACAAAGTTTGATACATACAAATGCAAGAGCCTTTCGTGAATAGACCCGTGAGTCACTGTATACAAGGTTCTTCAAAAATTTGGACGATTCCTCAGATCTTTTGCAAGAATTAGAAGAACGTCTTCTTCCTCAAATCTGATATTCACGCCAGCTGATATAATTCCAAAGAACAATTCTAAAATAACGTGCAGAATAAAATAACACGATGCTGGCAATTATTCCATAATTGTTGAAAGTCTATGGTTCATGGCTAAGGATTTTTCAAAAGAATCCTTGAATAGCAACAGTAACAAATAACGAAATCCAATCATTTCCTCCGGGATTATTATGTAAAAGAAGATTGTTAAGCTTCCATTTCGTGCAGTACAACTATCAAAAAACCTATCAATAGGCTACCGGTAGGTAAAGTGTTAAATAATAATTAATAATGATAATAATTAACTAATAATTAAACCTTATTTAAATAATGTTACTCGAAAGTGCCCGGGTCCGCAGTAGACCGCGGAGGAATAATATTTGCAAAGCAGCAATTGCTATTCCCTTGCATCAGGAAGCTGACATTTAGGCGGGATTCTTCGCTGGTTGGGATAAAAATAGCAAGGCAGAGAGAGAGAGAAAGAGAGAGAGAGAGAGAGAGAGAGAGAGAGAGAGAGAGAGAGAGAGAGAGAGAGAGAGAGAGAGAGAGAGAGGCCGTGCGACTTTTTAATTTCAACTTTATGATCCGCGGAGAACAGCGAGGCAGGCGGACAGGGAAAAACGCGTGTCACCGTTCGACGCTGCCCATTTAACCCGGACCCACCCTCTGTTTACGACAACGACCCAGGAAAAGGGTAATGCTTGTGTACGGGAAGGAGAAGGCCGGGCCAGGTCGCGGCCGCGTGTTTCGTTTGAAAATTTAATTTCTCTAATTAAAGTGCTGGCATGGCCGGTACATCTCGTTTTCGCTGCGCCGCTCGCCGCGCCGTGCTACCCCCCTCCGGCCTGTCCCGGATGCGGCCTAGCTTTTTACCCGAGTCACTCGTTTCATTAGGCTAATGAAACTTTTCTTTTGACCAAGGCTACGCCAAACAATTTCGCTCGACGGAGCCGACGCGACGCGACGCGCGGCCGACGCTGCTCCGCTAACGCATTTAACATCGCGTCACCGGCCGTGTCGACCGGAAGAGACCCGGTGTTTTTTAGTTTCATGGATAATTAAACGCGCACCACCGAGCTTCGTTGTCTCGATATTAACCCTCGTCCGTCCCTCATTTCACGAACTGAATCTGTCCCTCGGTGTCAAATTGACACAGTGAACAAAAAATCGATAAAATAACAAGCTAAACAATTACTTTTCGATGTTTTTAACTTACCGATTCATAGGGAAGTTACTGGAATTACCCCGAAAATCGAAAATCGAGTTTTTAGCAGATCTTCACGTTTCATGGTCATTGGAGTCATTTTAGACTATTTTTATCCAATTGTTAGTATGTGTGTGTGTGCGTATGTCTGTTTCTATGGTATCAAATTTTTCGTTAACGTTTTCTGAAAAAGTAACAACGCGATCAGAATGATGAATGATGCAATCGATGTGTCCCGCTGTAACTTAGAGCTGATTAGATTTTGGTCCAGTAGTTTTTTAGTTTTTTTAGTTTTTTTTAGTTTTTTTAGTTTTTTTAGTTTTTTTAGTTTTTTTAGTTTTTTTAGTTTTTTTCGAAAGAAGTTCATTCAACAATGCAATATATACGAGAGGATAGACATTTTCCACCGAATAAACAAACGTAATTATATATATTTCATTTTTAATTTTCTTTTTAATTAAAAAAAATTTTTTTTTTCAATTATGCAACTAATGCTAACGAATCGGGAAGTTCTTTGTGTGACTCTCCAAGAGTCACACACCAAATATAAAACATTAATAGCTGTAGACCCTACTAGCCATGAGTACCAATAACCCTCTCGCAAGAGCAGTTTTACCCGCGAACCGCGAACTCGCGAACTCGCGAAGCGTGTGAGCAACAACAACCCTACTCGCGAGCGAGCAACAATAACCCCACTCGCGAGCGATCGAAGCGAGCGAGCAACAATATCCCTCTAGTTTTCCTTGAAATTGAGGAGTTAACATTTACTTTAAAAAATAAAAGTCACCAAGTTTCGAACGAATTTACCTACAAATAACAGAACAGTGTAACTTATTTCGGGAAAACTGTGTCAAATTGACACGAGGGACGGATGAGGGTTAATATCGGACCTTCCGATCACTCATCATCGACTACCCGCAGCGGCGGATAAAATAAGACAGAGTTGCATACAGTACTGGTCAAAAGATAGTTTCAAGTTGTTGTTTATGTGTACGAGTATTAGTAACTTTAGCAGTAAATAGCTTTTCAGGTATTAGTAACATTCGTGTGTAATCTGGGGCATCCGCAGTTTACGACTTGGAGCTTCTCCTTACTCGTGTGTGTTGAAATTGTGTTGGTTTGCAATAGATGAGAAACGTTGTATACGAAGATTACGCTATTTATTTTGTTGATTATATGATAGCGTTTTTAAATTTGAAATTCGAAGGTTCAATTAAGATATTTACTCATGGATTTTCCGATAACGTGGTTTCCATTCTGATCCATTACTTTTTGCTATTTTACCACGTTTTTATTAACTCGCTTTCTGGTCTGTCTCTTTGTTTGTTTCTCTGTTCGGTATAAATTTTGCAATTGATTTTTAACTAACTTCCCGATGAGCTAAAGACTTGAAACTTGGAACATAGCTCAGAAATGGATGACAATGAAATATTTTATCGGTTCCTCGATCGAACGTTTTAGATCTATTTAGTTTGCTTGAACTTTCGTACGTTTTCGGAACGCCAAACTGAAATAAACCTGAAATTTACATGTCTCTATTATAGTCTCATCAAAATGTTTGAAATGGAATTTCACACACGCGAGACTAAAAAGCAGAAAATAATTATTTAAATAAAAACAAATGTTTAATGTACCACGTTTTTAAAACGAACTTAAAAAAGTATAAAATAATTTTTCCTAGCCCCGTACAGATTCCTAATCCTATACAGACAGTCCTGAAAATTTGTGATCGTGAATTTTTAATATGCAGCTATGAAAGTACTCGCAGATTTAAAACGAAAGACGTGGGGCGCAAGATAATAGGAAAGAGTGTTCTTAGAGAGTAGCTAAGAAAACTCACACAACAATTCATATATCATTTGCAGTGCAATAAAATTGTTAGTGACTTAGGTGAATTATTCATAGATCAATTATCTATTGCATGCGCCCCACATTTCTCGTTTTAAATCTTACAAGTATTTTCATAGCTATTGAAAATGCACAGTCACGAATTTTCAGGACTATCTGTATGGCAGTGATGGGCATTTTTGCCTCAATCGAGGCAAAGCCGTCCCCACCGTAGCGCCTACTGTCCCCCACCATCTTCCGTCGTTACTATGAATGCTATGAAAGAAAGACGCGCTTCGTCCGTCGAAAGCAGTGCGCAGGCCTCGTGCATCGGAGCCGCGAGGAGCGCCACGGAAAGGAAGCTTGGTGGGGGAAGCAGGCGTTTGAGGGGCCCCACCCGTGCCCATCCCTGCTGTATGGGATTAAATTATTTTATACTTTTAAGTCCATTTCAAAAACGTGCTACATTAAAAATTCTTTTTATTTAAATTATTTTTGAGGTATCATGTCACGTCACTGAATAAACCCACGAATAACTATCTTAATTTGATCTCTGAACGTAAACTTAAAAACTAGAAAGTTATCAGCTCAAAGGAAGGAAATATTGTCACATTCAAGTTGAGAAATTGGATTTCGCCCACAAATTACCGCTCTCCAGTCGACAGTGCTCGGAGGAGGTCGGAAAACACTGCTGCATAGTACCCCTAAGAAAAAAAAACAAGAGAAAGAAGAAGAACAAGAACAAGAAGGGAGGGTTAATTCTAGAACAGCCTACTTCCCGGGAACGTGATATCGCCACCGATGGAACCGGGTGACCGTTGCTCGAGCCGTCTAACGAGCCGGCAACTCGTTTTACTCGCGATCTCGAACACTAAACAGGGTTAGCCTGGCTCGACTTTCATTCTCTCGAAGTCGTCCGGCGCGTTTCCACGATCTCGTAGGAGGAGGAAGAGGGTGGGCAAGGACCGGGGGTGTGTAGTCTCGAGGTGGTCTGGCATCCCGAGGAAACCGGCTGAGGAAAGTAAAGAAAAGAACCTGGTAACTACGGACAGCGTCGGCGGGTACATTGGACGAGAGGAAAGGGGTGCGGAGGAAGAGAGAGGGGGTCTAGGAAGGAAGGAAAAGAAGGCTGCCAAGGCTCTTTGGTCTCGGCTCTTGGGCGGTAACTCGATTTGTCGCCCGTCTTGAGCCAGATGGATCGGAAGTAGACGCGAACGCCGGCCGCATTTCAAGCAGCCCCATATTCCCCCGCCGCGCGCCGTGCCGTTTCCTGTTGGAGCATCGTCCCCCTAGGTTCCCGTAGGTTTTCGCGTATTTTGCCGGCCACTCGCCCCCTGCCCCAGCCGTGCGATCCATTCGTGGAGCAACAATCGGTACTTGTTTGGTCCAGCGGAGGGTACTTATTGTCAGAGTCGAGTGGCCCGGCGGGCTGTGCGGCCGGACTCGGTGATCCGCGCGATCAAAGTTCGGATTAACTTTGGATTAGTTGGACGTCTAAATATTACACGGCTCTTTCCGGAACTCTTGCCTGGCCGCAGGAGGAGCGCAACACACGCCGGGTACGTCCGAGGTACGTGGACGTCTCGCGGTACCTTGAAAGTTAAATTAATACCTCCCCGTGGATCTTGGGAACGAGCTCAGCTTCGAGGAAAGAGACGGAAAAGCTACGCATTGGGAACGAGAGAGAGAGAGAGAGAGAGTCGATCGAACGGTGCGAAATGAGACGTGTTTCTGTTCAGTTTCGGAGCCGCGCGAGGGAGAGAGAGAGAGAACATATAAGAAGTTGAACTTCTGTACGACTCGGAGAGTCTCGGGCCGATTTCACGAAAAGACTCGCCGGCTAAACACCGGAAGCTACGGAAACTTCGAAAGGGGAACACCACGTCGAGGTTCGAACAGCTCCGACCAGGGGCACGGTGTGTCTGGTCTGGTCTGGTCTGGTCTCGTTCACGAATAAGCATCTGTCCGAGAACAACATTGAAACTTTGTACCAAGTATCCCTCGTAACGACGGGACCGGTATTACCCTCGGATTTTCCTCGAATCCGGCAGGCGTCCTCGCTCGATATTAAGTTCGCCCCTCGGCTCGGCTGCCTCGACGCGGCGGAACGCTCGCAGATTTCCCGCGTTCCGCAATATGCCGCGAAACACGTGGAAAACTATCGGTGCGGATCGTCGCGATCGCGGGACGCTCTAACGGCGCGGCACTGCGATGGTAAACGCCGTGAAATCTGCGCTGCGTACATGCAATATTAGGCCAGTCAACGAAAAGTTGTAGAGGGAAATAGGAGGAACACAATTTTTAACTTTGGGACTTTGTTTGGACTAGTTAGGAGGTAAACGTACTAAAAGCCCCCACTCCTAGGTGGTGAGCAGAGTTGCCATATGTTTCTCTCGCCAGGCCCCTTAAGGTCCTTGCCCACTAGACCGTACCCTCGGCGCGGCGGAGCGGAGCGGCGCGCTGTTTCTTTGTACCCTGATCAGGTATAGTGGGCGCACTACCATTGAAATGCACAGGAGGCAATCCAAAACAGCGCGCCGCTCCGCTCCGCCGCGCTGTTTCTTTGTACTCTGATCAGGTATAGTGGGCGCACTCCCATTGAAATGCACAGGAGGCAATCCAAAACAGCGCGCCGCTCCGCTCCGCCGCGCTGTTTCTTTGTACTCTGATCAGGTATAGTGGGCGCACTCCCATTGAAATACACAGGAGGCAATCCAAAACGGCGCGGCGGAGCGCTGTTTCTTTGTACTCTGATCAGGTATAGTGGGCGCACTCCCATTGAAATACACTGGAGGCAATCCAAAACGGCGCGGCGGAGCGCTGTTTCTTTGTACTCTGATCAGGTATAGTGGGCGCACTCCCATTGAAATACACAGGAGGCAATCCAAAACAGCGCGCCGCTCCGCTCCGCCGCGCTGTTTCTCTGTACTCTGATCAGGTATAGTGGGCGCACTCCCATTGAAATGCACAGGAGGCAATCCAAAACAGCGCGCCGCTCCGCTCCGCCGCGCTGTTTCTTTGTACTCTGATCAGGTATAGTGGGCGCACTCCCATTGAAATACACAGGAGGCAATCCAAAACGGCGCGGCGGAGCGCTGTTTCTTTGTACTCTGATCAGGTATAGTGGGCGCACTCCCATTGAAATGCACAGGAGGCAATCCAAAACGGCGCTCCGCCGCGCCGAGGTTACGGTCTAGTGGGCAAGGACCCTTACCCTTCCGCCTCTCGCCGCGCCACGCACCGTAGCTCGTCTTTGCACTCTTCCCACTAACGCTGGCGACAGTGGCGACACGCTGGCGACAGTGGCGACACGCTGGCGACAGTGGCGACGCGCTGGCGACAGTGGCAACGCGCTGGCGACAGTGGCGATTCGCTGGCGACAGTGGCGACGCGCTGGCGATAGTGGCGACACGCTGGCTTATACGGTGCATTTTCTTACAATATTTCGTACATAACCTGAATATATTGCGCAAGACCAGCGATACGCTTCTCAGAACCTAACAGAACGGGTAAGGATCAGTGCTTCGATTCGGGGCACTATTTTTCGCGCATGCGCGGCGATTTTAGCCTCGGACGGCCTCAGAAGCGTACAAAATCGGGTATCTTGAGCACCCCGTAAAATTTTAAAAATTTATTAGTAATATACATACGAAATATTGAAATTGAATATAATTCAAACTTATTCTTTATTTTGAGGATGGGAAAGGGAAGGAGTGCTAAAATAACTAAGCAAAATACATAATAAAACAACAAAATATTTTATTTGACGAGTATTACTCCTCTTTGCAGCTCTTTCTCCACTATTAACTGCCATTGTATAATGAAACATTAATAATAACGTCCCGACAATAACACCGATACACTCCCGCCAATATAATTGCCACAGGGCTCTGGCCGCTCTGCTACCTCATTGTAGATACGTTCGTGTATTGGCCGCGCATGCGCGAAAAATAGTGCCCCGAATCGAAGCGCTGGTAAGGATCCAGGCAGCTTAGCTTTTTCCCATTAATTTTCATATTTTTTGCATTATCAGACGATTCATGTAAACTGGTACGTTGCATATATCGCAGATCGTGTTTTCCTTTGTATTTAACAAAAATGAATGGGTCATTTCCGAGTGTTCGGATCAGAATCTGAAGAGCCTAATTATCACCGCGATTCGAATCGAACGCGGTACGTCAACGGCGGAGTTTTCCTCCCGGGCACTGGAGATTTTCTTATCCGACGGGAAAAGAAGGTCGACGACGTGGATCGGTGCTCCTCCGTCGTTTCTCGGTCTGTTGTTCTCTTCGCGCCTCGAGAGCTCGCTATTTCACCCTCGAGATGCGCGCACACCGCGCGAGAAGCGAACTCTCTCTCTCCCAGCTCTAAGAACCCTACAGACCCCTGACCTCGTTTACCAGAGTCGTTTAGTAATTACTAATCCCCGCCGCGATCCTTTCGGCAACTGCCGCCCTTTAATCACCCTCCCGCGAATTTATCTAATCTCCGCCCCGCCGAGGGCTTTATCTCGCGAAACGTTTCGCGAAACTCGTCGACTCCCGCGCTCACAGAGCCACGTCCCGTCGATTCGCGGCGAGCGAAACTTCCGAAACTTTCGAAAGCACGGTTATTAATGTCGACGGTTGTTGACGTGCCACCCATTTATTTTATAGTTTCTTCGCGGTGAATGGCAATTCGGTTACAGCCCGCTTACACGAAGTGGCAAAAACTTCTCGCGTGATTTGCACGAGTTCTAGTCGCAACGTGCCATTTTCTGTAATAACGGGGGAACGGTCTAGTATTTTAAATCGTTCCTACAACTTTCGAGCAGCGTCGGGTAATTCGAAATCGCCGATATAAGAATAATGAATAAATTCGGTTTGGTATTCGTTATTCGCAAATTTTCGTCAGCAGATGCAGACCCTGTCCTCGGGGCAATTAACTTCCAGATAATTGCGTGGAAACTGTACTAACATCGATTAACCAATCGGTTCTAATAATGCTCTCGAATATTGGTATCGAATTGTAAATACAACGTCGGCACTTCTCCATTTTCCACCGGTTAAAACTCGATATTTCCCATAGTTTTGAACCCATTCCATCGGTAATTAATCTAGCTTCCAATCACTGTAAATGTGTCACGTTACGCCCGTATACACTATTCCGCTTCCATACGCTTTTTCCCGTGTAGCATTGGAAGCTGCGGAGCCATTCGCAGTTTACGCAAGCTCATGTTACCGTACTGGTGTGCATCGAATTTCGCGATCCATTATTCCCAAACGCAACGTCATAACGTTATGGGGGCCAAACAATTCCAACGGGAACAGAAAAAAGGCTCTGTTCCAGGTTCCATGCTCTCTATGTGTCTCTGGGTACCGCTCTAAAGAGATGTCGGATTTTAACGATCGCGACCCCTCGCATCGTTACAAATTCCAATCGGTGCACCGTGGCAGATGAAACGAACCGGATTCACGATTGGCACGGTGTCGGGATCATTCGAATTTTATCGCTCGTTTCACAGCGAACGATTCCTATCGCTGCTTCGCTAATATGGCTACAGTATTGAAAATAACCGTTGGCACCTGCTCCGTTCTGCGACGGTACTGTTGTGTTTCAATATGTTATTATCCTTTGACAAGCTCGAGGCCACGTCGAGCTCGATCAGATACTGATTGCTAACCCTCGAACTGTAAATGGAAATCGTAAAATTATTTAAATAAAAAATAATTTTTAATATACCACGTCTTTAAATCGGACTAAAGAGTGTAAAATAGTTTTTCCTAGCCCCGTACAGATTTCCTCACTATAAGATTCTCGGGTCAAGTTTGTTAAAAAATTGATACAGCTTGGGAAAAATATTTTTTTCGTGGTGTGTCATTTGCAAGTTCCAGCGAGGGGTTCTTAATATGGTACACCTCCCTAATATGGCACCTAGTGCCATATTCGGCACCCACACCAAGAATGTCAATAGCTATACCCATATTAGGGAACCCTTGGTAGTGCCATATTGGGAACTCCATGTGGATTGATAATACAAGCTACTGACAAAGAGAAAATGAATTTCAGCCCAAACCAACAGTTGGCAAACATTAATATAAATAAACTGAAACTACAGATATATTCAAACATTACAAAACCACTTATCTTCCTCGAAAAAGATACAATCGAAAATCTAACCAGAAAAATATTCGACACGTGGAGACACAACTGATGCGCATGAAATATTGCACATTTCTGGCATCACTGCTGTTGAATAAACATGGTAAACTATTGTTTGAGGATTTTCTCACTAGAGTACGACTTCTCCTTTACAATATATAAGGTAGTGCCATACTAGGGGACTATACCATATTTCGGCACCGTACCATATTTGAGCACCGTACCATATTTGGGCACCGTACCATATTTGAGCACCGTACCATATTTGGGCACTATACCATATTTGGGCACCGTACCATATTTGGGCACTATACCATATTTGGGCACCGTACCATATTTGGGCACTTTACCCCGACTGCACGCGGATTTTACAAACGGTTCAAAATCATCCAGACACAAATGGCCCCCGTCTACTGGCATGGCTGGCATGAAGTCATCGAAAGCATTCGTCCTGTCAGGATTAAAGAGTATTAATCATCAAGTAAGTCAATGAAATGTCGGGTTTTGGGCACGAAAAATGGATTTGCAGGCCACCGTGAGGTGCTATCACGTACCTGAGGAGTAGACTGTTGGCGAATTAACGGTCTCGACCCTTCCTCTTCATCTTCTTCGAGTCGCTCTATAGCGTATCTCAGCTAGTTAGCTCGACTCCTCTCGCTATCCCTGGTACGTACAAGGTTCCGTTTCTCGCCTCTTCTTTTCCGCCTTTCTCCGGGTGGGTTGATGGAACGCCAAGGGACCGGCGTGATCTGGTCAACGCACGGTTTATTGAATAAGCTATCACCGAGGCCGAAGTTTTATGAGGTTAGCTGCGACGCCGGTGTGAGTGGAGTTCGAGGTAAGTCGGGTAATGGAGATGGACTTTGCGAAAGTATTCGCTACACCGTGTTAAATAATTTGCCGAGCACGGCCCACCACCGTTGCTCTCGTCCGAGCAAGTTAGATTGATTCTCATAGGAGAGGACGCGGCTCATCGAGTCCCTTCAATTCGCACTCCATATCGAGAATAAGTTCCGGTAACATTGTAGAACGAATTTTAACTTTTCCCCGGGACTTGGAACTTTGAACAGCCGCTTCCTATTGATTTTTGCAAGCCGAACACGAATTTGTAGATCTCGTTACTATCCGCGCGACGGAACCCCTTCCAAATTGATTCCGGAAAATGGCGGACCCAAGTTCAGTCTTAAGATAAAACTTTCGTAGATTTAAGGGGGTCATCCCATGTGATAGCAAATTTTTCGGGAATTTATTTTTATGAACCATTTGAACACGCAATCTTGGAATTTTTACCACGCATTTATAGACAGTTTCACAGTATCTCGGAATTGTGTCAAACAAAAATAACGAGTTGAATCGACTTTACACCGTTCGGAAGACACTCGTGTGTAGAAAAAGTTGGTCGACGCCTGCCATGATTCCGGGGGTGTCGCTCATCTGAAATGAAAAAATGAAACAGCATTTTAATCTGCAGACCTGAGGCTATCTTCGGTACTGGAATAAAAGAAAAATATCGAAAATTGAATTTTTGGCATGGTTTTAAAAGTTAAGTTCCAAGTTTCGTAGTATTTTATTAACTTTTTCAGCTCATAAAAACGAAAAACTATGGCAGATATCAGAAATATTCTAGTTCGGGCGAGAACTATAAATGTGCTAACTGTACCATAAAAAGAAGCTGTGTACATTTGGTTTAATTATCTCGAAAAAGATTGTCACATTATTTCACTTTTTTTCCACCCGAAAAATTATTGTCCTACACACTGCAGTAGTGTGTAATGTATTAATACGCGTAATTTCTGTTAAACACAGTCTTCAAAATGGAATAGCATTTTTCGAAAGATTGACACTTGCATATACTATTACCTTATTTAAAATAACTAACCTGTTCACAATCGATAACGTGAAATTACGTAAATTCAGCAAATTCATGAATAAATTTCCCCAAGCTAAAGTGTTGATGGATGTTACACACGAAAGAAGGTTACAAACGATCTCATTAGGATTATGCGGGATGAAAAAATAAATCGAATTTTCACAGAACGGGATATTTTTATCTGTGACCTCGATTTCGAGAAAATTAAATTTGGAAAACTGCATATTTTTGTATCATCTCATCTTCAGAAACATAAAGATTGATGAAGATCGAAGGACTGACAAGGGAAGGACCCCAAGTGTTCGACTTCGATCTCGATAATCTTTTGCGAGACGATGGTATATGCACCCCTAATGATGTCTGCGAAATATTAGGCGTAATTACTCAATAGTTTTGAAGATATAAACAATTAAAGTTTCATTAGCCGTGTAAGCAGGTTGTTTGATTCACAGGTATGAAACTTTAATCGTTATATCTTCAAAACTATTAAGTGAATACACCTAATATTTTGCATACATAATTAGGGATCCATAAACCATCGTCTCACAAAAAATTATCAAAATCGAAGTCGGACACTTGCAGTCCTTCCCTTGTGAGACTCCCAGTCTCACGTTACTCGACACCATCGCATTTATACTCGATGGCTAGCAACCGGGGGAAGTCCACCTCGCATTAACCTAACGCAACACCAATCCTCCATTCAACAGCCAAACATTTACTTCCCCCTCGGGACGTTCGCTCGCCCCGCGCATCCCACCAACCTACAATCAACAAAAAAACCCCGAACATCCGGCGAATCCACTGGCCGCAATCATCCCAGAAACCAGATCCAGAAGTGTCCAAACGCGTCGAAACAGCGGCCGCAGCTCGTGTCCTGTTGTCGATATCGAGAACCCCTGAAACAAACGAATACCCCCCGCCCCCGAATTTCACGCCATCGAGCAGCAGCAGCCGGCGGGCACATACTCGAGGCGGTTTTATCGGGGCGACCGACTTTCTAACGAATCGGTCTCTCGATGCGACAGCCCTCGAGCTCTCCGGCGCGACATAAAAGACACGAAAAGCCGGGAACGGAATTAAAAAGACAGTCGGTCGGATCGTGGGGCGCGGAGGGCGAGCGCGGAGCAAGCACAGGGCAAAGGGCAACGAGCTTGCCGGTGGAAAGCGAGACGCAGAATCGTGGAAAACGAGACGGACAATCGTGGAAAGGGAAAGGCGTTGCAGGATCGGGGGATGGCGGAAACATAGAAGAGAGGTGGGGGGGGGGGAGGCGGAAGCAGAGGCGAAGGGGAAGGCTGAGCATCGAGGAGGCGAGAGTAGGAAGAGCAGGAGCAAGGCTGTAGCTGCGAACCGGATGAGAGAGGGCTGGAAGGTGAGTGTTGCTGGATAGGTAGGTGGTATATAGAGGGTTGCGAGGGCGCGGGTATCACGAGCAGAGAGTGCCGGGGGTGCCATTAGCGGGGTGTGTTTTGCGCCCGGGTTGCGCGATCAACTGCGAGAGGCCTCTCTCTTCCTCTAGCTCGCTCGATCTTCCTCGATCCCTCTCTTTCCATGTCGAGGGTTGCGAACCAAGAGGGAACGGGGAGACCTCTATTGTTGCCGCTTTACCCGGCATGCATATTTAACGCCCGCGTTCCTCTTCCATCCCCTCTCTCTCTAATTCCGTTTCTACCCCCTCGTTCACCCCACACCACACCCCCGGTTTCTACGGCCAGCACAGTCTCTGCGAGGCTTTCTCTCTCTCTCCACCCCCGCGCAGACCTATCCATCGCGCTTTAATTTCCGTGCCTCGAATCACGAGTCCCAAGCAGATACCGAGACAGCTGCGACCGGAAAGAATGCAGCCCCCGAGGGTCGCCGGGGACCACGATGCACCCCGATGATTCCGGAGAGATCGGCTTCGCGGAGGACTCGATGTTCGGCCGAAGAATTGACGCCGCGTCTGGCTCCCGTTGATCACCGAGGTCGATTAATGACTGGCAATCGGACGGATTAAGGTTATTTGGTCATGGCGGGGGAACGGGGTGAGCGACGAGTCGGGGGAAGAAGTTATTGTCCAAGGGTAACGACACCGGGCTCCGATTCAGCCCGGGTTTCTAACCAGATTCCCCCCGCAGCTTCGCGCACCTACCGGCTGTGTTTCGGTAACACGTGCGACCCACTTCCGAACGCGGAGCGCACCGGGAACAATGGAAAAAACTTCGCGGGGGTGTACACGGTCGGATGGAAGTGCCGCGGGGTCACTTATTTCGTTCGGGGGAAGATGCTGAATTTATTTGCGCGAATTTGTGCGGAGCGTTCGCGCGAAATTGGACCAGCGTTTTTCTCCCGAGTATTTAAAACAGAAATGGAGGAGGAAGAACTTACAGTGTTCCTCCGATATGAGGAGGGATGGGGCTTCCGACTCGGCATTGTTCATGAGTGGATCGAGAGTTTATAGGTTCGAAATAAAACACCGTGTAATGTAATACACCATTTCATGCGAAATAAAATAAAAGGGAACCGAAACAACAGCGAGCCTTTGTCCACTTATCAGGTGACCCAGACAAACCTGTTGCACAGCGAATGATCAACCCTTTGTCCCGTTTAATTTAAATAAAAATGAAGTCGATGCCTGCTGCGGTTTCGGAGGAAACCGATTGTGTCCTTTATTTAATCCACTCTGTACAGACCAATATATTCGAAACTTTTTGCTCGCGATACAAAAGAGCGAATAAAAGTCTTTTCACTGGAGCTACAGATCTGGGAACCTTAAATGTTGCAAGCGTCACTGTTCGAATATGTTTTGTTTTCGAGATTATGCAGGGGCGTTCGTTCAAAAACTTTCCAGCCGAATATCTCGAAAAGTATGAACGGTATTAAAAAAGTGTGAAACACGTGTCCAAGGATTTCGAGGGTGAAGAGAGGGGGGCAGTATCAGTTTTTTATTTAGGTGGCGTTTTCAAGGTCATTTGAAGGTCAACTTTGTTTTTTCACATGGAAACCTATATTTTTTATTATGGGATCACATTGTACGCGTGAAAAGACCAGCAATTTCTCCGGAGGATACTTTTTTTATCCGCGTTTCCATTTGAAAAAACAAAGCTGACCTTCGAACGACCTTGAAGACGTTAAAATCCCTGAACTTTAAACAAGCATAACTTCTGAACCAGTCAATTCCTAAGATTGAAACTTTGATTTTCCGAATTTCCTCGTCAAAATCTACAGGATTATATACAGAAAAGTGAAAAATCTCTGGGTCCCTAAGAATAAGTTTAACCAAACCACCTCGTTATCTTCAGTTCAGCGGTTCAGAAAACTCGAACAGTAGTTCCCACATTGCATCGTTGTAACATCTGCCTCCATCGGTGTACAAAACAGTGTAATTGTACAATTCAATTCGACAGTTTAATTCCACGGTTTCGCGATTTAGAAATCCGCGAAACCCTCCGGAACCGACCAGCCGCGGCAACCGCTAAATCTCGCAACCATTTGGTTTTTCCCGTCGGAACTTTCGTCTATTTTTCACAGTTTTAAACCCGCAGCCCCAGTCCCATTTTGCGTGCGGGGATATCCCGCGGAGCTCTCGAGCGCGAGCGGCGGCGCGTTGCGAAACAGTTCGGCTATTAAAAACCAAAAAATCAATCAAAGTATTCATCGCAGCCACTTGCTCATTCCGATCGATCCGGGGTCTAATCGAGTGGCCGTTACGTTGTTTCCAGCGGGGCGCAAACGTTATTTTCCGTTCACGGTTCCGCGCGAAGCGACGCGACGTTTTCGTAATCGCGTTATCGTCGCCGGGGCGACGCGATGTTTTCAACGGGACAAATATACCCGAAACTAGTAGTCGGTGCCTCGGAAACACTCATGGCTGGCCGGAGGCTGGGATGCGCTTGTGCACAAGCGATCGCGCGCGTTATCGTGCGTGAGAATTCAGCCGCGCGATACACAAGCGCGTATCCGGCCCGACGTTGCCGCGCCGCGCTGACGCCGCGACGGAACAATTTTTGCCCCGCGATTTTTTCGCCCCCGGCCCGGACATGCCTGCTCTCCGAGCTCGGAATTTTCCCGCGGCCTGTATTAACTGGCTCTCTCGCAAATTTTTCTTTTTTTTTTGCGCGCGCGCTCTCGCCGAGTCCGCGAATAATAAACGCGCTTGATCGATCTTCACAAAGCTGCCCGAATTATCGTCCGCTGTGGGACGCGCTGACTTTTTTTCACGCAGCTGATGCGGGAATGACGTCGGGGCTCGGTCAAATACTCACTGGAGCTTTGCATTTCGAAACCGCCCAGTCCTCAGTTGTTGTCAACGCGAGACACAGCTGAGGATTGCCTTCGTCATTTGTGGATCCACGAATACGGTTCTCGATGAACTCGTAGAAAAAGGTCCTCCGTGCAAAGAAATCAGTTGGATTTTTCATATGTTGTAGCTTATGATCTACTGAACAAAAGATGTAATGGGCACAAAGCTCAATAATGAACAGTTATCGAGTTATAATCAGTCCTACATGCCAAATTCGAGCTGCCGAATACTCAAATCTCAGGAAGTATACAGGGTGTCCCAAAATTACCTTAGTTTAATGAAATGGGAGGTTCCCGAGATCATTTCAAGCGACATTTTCCTTTGCAAAAATGTTATCCGCGGCTTTGTTTAGGAGTTATTAACGAAAAACACGGACCAATCAGAGCGCGACCTAGACGCGAGTTGGCACTGTCGGCCAATAAACAGTTGGCGCGCCGGGCCGACAGTGCCAACTCGCGTCTAGGTCGCGCTCTGATTGGTCCGTGTTTTTCGTTAATAACTCCTAAACAAAGCCGCGGATAACATTTTTGCAAAGGAAAATGTCGCTTGAAATGATCTCGGGAACCTCCCATTTCATTAAACTAAGGTAATTTTGGGACACCCTGTATATTTTTTGGAAAAATGTTTGAAACAAAAATAGCAGGGTTTCACAAAATCTGTTAGGCGGTGTGATTATTCTTGAATTTTGAATGACCTTGAAAAGGTCTGTGAACAGAAATCTTTCACAAAAATCTCTGCTGTGACACGCAAAGATTTCAGGCGGATTTTTTTCATTATCAATAACTAAAAAACGAGGCCGAAATCGCAACGTGTATATTCTCCATCTTCGTCTGGTATTGTCACGGAGAACCACCCCTTAAAGGCGCGTTTCCACTGAGGTCCGCCGCGGCCTCAAGTCCGCGGACTCGAATCAGAAATTTCGAGCGGCTCGACGGGCCCGCTGTTCCCCGCTGTGCGTGGCAGAAAAAAAAGGTCTCGTCTCTTCACGGTTCGTTTAGGTTATGAAGGTATCCTATCACCTTAGAGGGAAGGTAATGTTTACTTAAACGAACCGTGAAGGGACGAGACCTTTTTTTCTGCCACGCACAGCGAGGAACAGCGGGCCTGTCGACCCGCACGAAAATTTATGACTCGAGTCCGCGGACTTGAGGCCGCGGCGGACCTCAGTGGAAACGCGCCTTAAATTTTCTGCCACCTGTGGTCGATCACCCTGTATAAACGGACGGCTCGACGATCCCCAATGACCCTTACTAAACGCGCTAATGACACTGGCCATAGAACTCAATGACGGATCGAGTAATCCTGAAGGGTGATGTCCAACGAGTGCTCTCTCTCTCTTTCCCTCTCTTCCCCTCTCTTCGTCGATGCGTCGGCCGCAATGGAAAAAAATTCGCGGCGCTCTTTGTGCCCGAAAAGGTATAATTTATTTTCGCCGCAATCGCGATGATAAATATCTCGCGGACAATGGTCCGCGCGCTCCCGTCAAAAACGTCGATACGTCGCCGGACAAAACGCAACACCGAGTTACGGCAGCACAGTCTCCGAGCCCGACGATTAATTGTTATCATCCGCGCGCGGTTGTCTCCATTGTCGCGCCGAGATGGAAGCGTCCGTTCACAATACACCCGCGGAACAGTCCGTGCGAATCTGCAGTTATGTAAGCAACGTTTTCGTTCACGTGCTCTCTCTCTCTCTCTCTTCAAAGTCTCTATATTCATGCGTCGTGAAAGGAGTGGTCCACGTAACGCTTCTACCCTGATTATTTTCCTCGGTACCGATTCGAAGCTTTCTCCTCTAAACGCTCGCTTACCGCGTTCTACTTTCCGCGGATCTTTTTGTTCTAACTCCTACGCCTATGGCCGAGTACTCTTTTTCCGCTACTCTCACTTTGAAATATTTTATCCCCCTCCGAAAGATTTGGAGTTTCGGTCAATTGTCTGACACATTTCACCGTGCGACGAGATGATGACGCGCATCAAGATTTATATGATTTTAATCCATTACCCTAGTAGCATTTATGGTTAGCAAACCGTTAGAAATGCCGCCTTTTTATGCAGGTGGGGCAACGATCATGGCGACGCCCTTAGCGTTCGAAAACGCTGAAAGTTGCTCAACCTAAGACACGCATAACTTTGGAACCAGAGGATTCCTAACATCAAAACTTCGGTTGTCACATTTTCTCACCAAAATTTACAGGCTTGCACAAAAGAAGTTAAAAACTTGTGGTTTCCGCAGGTGAAGTTTAACCGCATATTTCATTTTAAATTGTCACGATCATCTACTTCATATTACAAACATTAGTTCTCTGTTTCGCACAATAGCACGATAGAAAGGTTGGGAATCGCTGATCCAATGATGGCTAGCATTTTGTTGTGCCCTGGTTGCAATATTGGTTAACAAACCGTTAGAAATGCCGCCTTTTTATGCAGGTGGGGCAACGATCATGGCGACGCCCTTAGCGTTCGAAAACGCTGAAAGTTGCTCAACCTAAGACACGCATAACTTTGGAACCAGTGGATTCCTAACATCAAAACTTCGGTTGTCACATTTTCTCACCAAAATTTACAGGCTTGCACAAAAGAAGTTGAAAACTTTTGGTTTCCGCAGGTGAAGTTTAACCGCATATCTGTTTCCATGATTTACACTAGCATTGGGCACGGCATGATGCACAATAGCACGATAGAAAGGTTGAGAATCGCTGACCGACTGTCTCCAGAATTGAAGTCAATTGAAAATGATTTGTTTCAGGTATTTACTGCTTATTTACCAGGCCGCGTCGGGGCATCCGTCAGCGACTCGAGCATTCTTCGGTGTGGTACGATGGTAATGGGTAAACTTTTGCCGCGATGGAATTACGTTGGTAGTCTACCGCATTGAGATCCGACTCGTACGTTTGGTTGATTCATCGTCGCGAGGCATTTTTGTTCACGAAAGCCTGAGAGAGCTTCCCCGGCTCGTCTCGCGTATTTTTCACAAGTTTTCCCGAGCAGCTACACACCGAACTTTGCCTAAGGGATCAAACTTTTGAACATAATCGTAGGTGGGTTTATTCGTTTGCAGGCGTGTAAGCAGTTTCTGTGGGTTCGCAGGTAAAAATAACTTGTCTAGTCTGATTACTTCGCTAACTTTGAAACCTGTCAAGCGTAATACGATGGAAACAGAAGCGGGGTTCAGAAGTTTCCCTCGGTATATTATATATACATACATATACACACACACAGAAGATACGAAAACCGCGATCCTGTTAAAACTTTGCATATTTTCGGTTTGTTGTAACGCAACTGGTCTGCGAAGAATCCCGCTGTTAGTCCAAGTATTGGGACCGTTTAAGTAAGTGCACAGTTAGTGAAAAAAGAATTGCGTATTTCATCAGTTTAAACTTCCTGCGATTTTTCCGAAGTGATGTCTGAATTGATGCCACACACTTTAAATCAGAATAACTTTGTCATGAATGGACCAAACGAATTCAACTTCTCTGTAAGAATTAGTTTAGTAAATGACGTCTGAAAAATATGTTGAAAAAATGCATTTCGTCGGAATTGTGAAAAACAATAGTAAAAATTCATTTTTACAACATTTTTAGCTGAGAAAATTTAAAAGATGTGTTCGATTGACTCGTGTAAACTATATACGTACGTCCAGAAAATTTCATTGAAATTGGTTAATTGGTTTACGAGTTACAAACGATCAAATGTGGTAAAAAAGCCGTAACATTAAAAAATTGCAATTTTGACCACTTTTGATTGTTTGTAACTCGTAAACCAATTAACCAATTTCAATGAAATTTTCGGAGCGTGTATAATTTATACAATTGGACCAAACACATCTTTTAAATTTCCGTTATTGAGCCATTCATAAAAAAGTTATTCTCATTTGAAGTGTGTGTGATCAGTTTTGTTCCAAACTGTAATCCTGTAGATTTTTACGAGAAAATACCGAAAATCCAAGTTCGAATCTTAGGAATCCAGTGGTTGGGAAGTTATGCAAAATAACATAGACACAAAATTAACTGTCATCCAATTAGAAAATGGAGAACAGAAATGGTTCTTTTTAGTAGGGAGAGAAAAACGATTTGAATAGATTGGCTAGGTTCTGTGATCTTGGATTAGATCCTTTGATCATCCGAAATTTTCTATGAAATTTGACTTTCTTAACAATCTCGACTCTTTGGGATCGCGAGATAAACTGGTGACAATGTCTCCTTTCCCACAGACGCCCTTTGGCACAGTACACATCCATTCACGGCGATTGCAACTTGTATAGTCTCCTATCTTGTAGATCTACCTATCATCGAGCCATTCAACGATGAACAAAGAATTTAATTTCCTACAGTGAGCTTTTAACTTCCATTCAACCATCCACTCAACCTGTCGATTTGAAACGTATCTGTTTGGTGTTTGAAAAGCGATACGTTCAGCACATTGTTCTATTATTTGCAGGCGATTTGTTCAACTTATAGAAAAATATTGGGGATGAGTTTTCGTAGTTTTAAAAGTTCCCGAGGAAAGTTGTTCCGATCATTGTTAATAAAAAAGAAGAACGCGCGACTCGTTCTCAGTTGTTTTTATTATAAAAGTGGCTAACGAAGGCTTAATTACGAACCATGTAAGTGAATATTATTCGGTTGTATTTTTTGGTCTACTTCTTAAAATATAGTAAATTCAGTAATATATAGTAATACTATTCCTACGTCATTTTATAATGTTTCTTCAAAATCGGAACTTCTAGTCTCAAAATTTGTGCCTGTCTCCTATAAATTATGTATTTGGTATGGAATCCAGTAGATTTGTACACGGTGCGGCTGCAGATCGAAGTTTCGATCCTGTAGGATCAATGGTTCAGGAGTTATGGTCGCTTACAGTTGAGCAATCTGCAGTGTTTTTGAGGTTAAGGGCGCCGCCATATTGGTTTGTAGTGACGACCGCGAGCCGCCTACTTTGCCGCCCCCCAACCTAATCACCAACCAACTACCACCTAGCGGCTCTGCTACAAACCAATATGGCTGCGCCCTTACCAGTCAAAAAACACTAAAATATGCTCAACTTCAAGCGACCATAACTCCTGAACCATTGATCCTACAGGATCGAAACTTCGACCTGCAGCCGCCGCGGGTACAAATCTACTGGATTACATACCAAATAGATCATAATTAATAGGAGTAGGCACAAATTCTGAGTCCGGTAAAGTAAACAGCAGCCCCGGTCTACCTTAATTGTATCAGAAAATTTTGATTCTATTAATAATCCATCTGGTCCTATTAAATTCATTAGTAACCGAGCTTGTCAAACAAACTCGAGTAGAGCAAGCCAATCGATTTGACAGCAAACTCCCCGCAGCCGAAAACTCCGATCAAAATGAATTTTCGTGCTTGCCACCGGAATATCGAACTCAAACACGATCTTCCGCCGATGCAGTCTGAATTGATTCAAGGAGCCTCTCTCGCAGGTATCCCTCGCGGAAAATCTTCGACGCGAATCGACCAACTTCCCGGATTCGAGATCGTCGATCCCGCGGCACATTGTTTCGCCCGGAACGCGACTGTTCCCGGGTTCTCTCAGGAAGCGCGCAATCCCCGACGAACTTCCGGTAATCGTGTGCATCCGCGAAGAGCCCTTGTCGCCAGGAACCAGACGGTGAATGGAAGACAGGGCGCGGCGAACGATGGGGGAGGCAGAGGGATGGAAACAGTTCAGAAACGAGAATAAAAGAAATGGTGGAAGGGGTGTGCGAGAGAGAGAGAGGGAGAGTGAGAAAGCGAGTGCTACATGGAGGATAAAAAATCTGCTGGGGTAAACTTTACCGGACTCAAAATTTGTGCCTTTCTCCTATAAATTATGATGTATTTGGTATGTAACCCAGTAGATTTGTACCCGGCGCGGATGCTGATCGAAGTTTCGATCCTGAAGGATCATTGGTTCAGGAGTTATGGTCGCTTAAAGTTGAGCAATTTTCAGTGTTGTTGACAAGTAAGGGCGCCGCCATATTGGTTTGTAGTGACGACCGATTCACAACCAATTCACAACCAATTCACAACCAACTCGGTAAGCGGCGCACGATCGTCACTACAAACCAATATGGCGGCTCCCTTTCCTGTCAAAAACACTGAAAATTGTTCAACTTTAAGCAAGCATAACTCCTCAACTATTGATCCTAGAGGTTCGAAACTTCGATCTGCATCCGTGCCGGGGACAAATCTACTGGATTACATACGAAATACTTCATAATCCATAGGAGAAAGGCACAAATTTTGCTGTAACCGGGGATCAAACATGACGGTTGTCGCAAAAATCTTCATGAAAAATATTACCTTAAAGATCAGTGTGTCGTATACGAATGAATTCGTTTTGGCACACGCTTTCATACGACATAAAAAGATACACAGCACTCCGTTTAATCTCCAAAAGAATAATGCAGATGAAAAAGAATTGCAGACACCATTACATTGCTCGCAAAAAACATTTTTCCTCTTTCACTCGAGAGAGATTTCATTTTTCATGAAATGCTAAGGACTCGTTGCTTTATTCGAAACGTAGACAATTTTCAAGAAAATTAGTAATGCTAAATATAATGAGTAGACTGCGGGTTTTTATGCATTTATGAAGAAATTGGTTGAGTGAAATATAAAACAGTCAACTGTAAGAACATTGCAATGTTGTTTTTAATGCAATGAAGTCATTAAGGGAGGAAATCAGTTTTTATTTTATTCCTGCTTCCCACAATCGACGAATAACATTTTTATTTTGCGTAAAGATCCGCAGTCTAATAATGAGACTTTGCTATCATTTTTTATGACAACTATCGAGTTTCGACCCATGGTTTCTGTGGCACTTTTCGTCACTATGATGCGTAGAATACGGTGCGATAAAAAAATATATTTGACCTTGAATTTCAAGGACAATGTTGCGGAAACTTTTTTTACAGATCTTCGTCGATCCGAAGTTGTAGAATCCGCCTATGGCAGCCAAGAGCAAATATGTTACAAAGGTGGAGAGAGAAAGAGAGATGATGAGAGAGAGAGAGAAAGGACGGTTCACAGAACGAGCAGAGCCATGTTGCTGGCATACGCAGCCGTGCAAGCGCATACACACTTGCACGGCGGAGTTGGTTTAATCGACGCTGTAGGTAATCGTCGCTGAAAGTAATTTACTTGCACGCGTGCCGCTGATAAAGCCGGCTGTTGGCGACGCTTGGTACACATTTTAAAATCTACTTGAAAATCTAATTAAAATCGGCTCCGAGCCCCCGAGAGCCCTCTCGCGGCTGAGATATCGATGTACAGGTGCGAATGACATCGAGGGAACAGAACGAGCCAAATGGTACTTTCTGGACCAAAGAAACCATTACGCCGATGGAATTAGAGCAATTTCAGAGAGAGGGTTCTTTTTTACCGATATTAATATCGAACGGCTATTAGCGTTCCGCAGGGAGGTGGACCATTGGCGAGCGATCTACCTCGCCGAATGCCAATGGCGTTCGCCGAGAATCATCGCGCAGCCGGATGTTAAAATTCATCGAAAAACTTCCGTCGAACAGATGACGGTGCAGTATTTTCTCGGTAACTGCGAAACCTTTTTCAAAGGGCTCGAGAGTCAAAGTGCCTCTGACCCAAATTAAACCGCCGATGGGCCATTCTTTGTCTTCGCCGGCAGGCCAGTTACAGGGAATAATCGGATTATCAGTCTCTTTGATCTACATATATCTCCCCTACTTTATCCTTTATGTGGCCGGCTAAGTTTTCGACGTTGTTGTTGGAGCGCCGCCACAGCGAAATATTTGCCTGGAAATGTTGGTTAAAATACGATTTTTCAAATCTTTTGGAAGATGACAAATTTTGGTTGTCTGTGCTATTGGAATACACAGGGAGGTCCATTTATCTTGAGACAGTCAATTATTACGGAATATTCTCCATGTGAAGGGGCACATTTTTCCATAATGGCCCTGTAAGGGTCGGAAGAAGGGCAACTTCATCTTTTCAAATGGAAAACCATATTTTTTATTTCATATTCTTATTCTTTTATTCTTCAATTTTTTGGCTGGATAAGATATAAAACAGTAAAGACTTTTAAAAAAAGTTTCATGGTGGATTGCTGAATTAAAAAATTACTAAAAAAGATATTGTTTGGTTGTTATCATTATATGAATTGAATTTGAATTTGAACTTGGAACTTGGAACTTGGAACTTGGAACTTGGAACTTGGAACTTGGAACTTGGAACTTGGAACTTGGAACTTGGAACTTGGAACTTGGAACTTGGAACTTGGAACTTGGAACTTGGAACTTGGAACTTGGAACTTGGAACTTGAATTTGAAAAAAAATTTGCACAGAGATATGTCTAATGTATTTCCAAATATTATTTTAAATCATTATTTAAGAAGTGTTCAATAAGTGGCAGCAACGTTTCCTATTCCCATCATGTTGTAAAGGCGAGCTACCGATAGTTCACCTAAGGAGTTGGGGATCCCATAAAAACCTTTTTTTTGTGCCACGCACAGCAGGGAGCCGTCAACCGCTCGAGATATATGGCCTCACCGACTCGAAGAAAAGAATCGTCGCCGAAAAGTCGTTGCCGCTCAGATATGAACGGTGTCACTTAAAACCTGGGTAAGAATATCGGTCCGTTTATCGTTATCGGTGAGCTATGAATCGACCCTTAACCGTGTCTCAGGTTATGACCCGCCAATCAGCAGCGTGGAGGCGACACGAGGCTGCGGCCGGAGCAGCAGGCCTCGATGCCGACTTATTGGCAGAAAATTGGGGTTAATAGAGCGTGATAGCGGCGGAGGTGTTCGCAAATTGCCGGGAATTTAATTAAACCGGCCGCCAGCGCGGGAGAAAGAAGCTCGCGGAGGAAAATATCGGGTCGGGGAACACGTATACCGGCGGATTATTAAAAGCGGAAACAGTACACGGGGTGTTGCGAATCAAAATTTAATTAAGAGCGGACGCCTCTCCGCGAGGCGATGCGCCTTGTTAAGAATGACAGTGGCCTGCCACCGGGCAGCAACACCGTGAGAATATTATTTTCAACCGGGAAGAAAGTTGCTGCTCCCCCTCGCATTGCTTTTGGTTCAAAGACCCGGAACTCGGCTGTCCGTTCAGCGGATCGTCCGACTTTTAAGCGGTTCTCGCGCGCGATCGTCTCGTCTTCGCGCCGCGCCAAATTAATTTTCTTCCGGCAGTGATTCGCCCGGCGTAGTTTAATATTTGTTAAAGCGCTATCCCGCAGCGACGTCCTCTGCGAACGCAATCCCATCGTGGTCCAAAGATAACATTTCGTTAATCTCGTTTTCAATGTTCGACGAAAACATTAACGGCGTGCAACGAAACCGGGACGCGGCGAGAGTGGCAACGAGATAGAGAGAGAGAGAACGTTAGTGTCCGCCGGCAGTTTATAATCGCTTCGAAGCTGTTATTTCGTAGCGAAACTTTGAATATCTTGTAAACAGATTACGATTAGCATTTCCGGCACGGCACTCTGCCGAGCCGACCAGTTCCATCGCGGACGACCGGTCCCGACGAGCATGAAAGTTAGACCGAAAATTCGCTAATCGTCTTCGACCAGACCCGCATATTAATTATGCCGGAACAATCGGTTCTTCTCTGGGGATCGGTGCACGACGATACTGCGGCATGACGAGCGAACTGAAACGAGCTTTCGTTATCGTTCACACACTGCAGGCCAGTGTTTCGATTGTACCCAACATCTTTCATACGGTGGATGACCGCTAGAGGCGCTGCGCGGAAAAAACAGTAACGTATCTACTATTGGGTAGCAGACAGGGGGCATAAGCTGCCGTGTTAAAAATGTGACCAGTATTTTAGCGCTCTCTGTGTCCCAGGGCAGAACTAATGACAGTATATATAGATATAAACGCTAAAAAAACGCAAAAAAAAATGTCTTCCCCAACAGGATTCGAACCCCGGTCTACCGCTTGGTAGTCCAACTTGTTAGCCGATCGGCTAACCCACGATGTTATAAAAACATCGAACATTTTGGTATATATATCTCGCAAAGAGTGACTCTCGCTGTACAGAGCAAAGTAAGCGTTCTGCGCATGCGTGATGGAGAACACCAGCGCCGCCTGTGTCCGAGGGCCGAAAAATAGTGGTCAAATTATTTCCATTAAAGCTTAGACCCCCTGGTAGCAGAGCGGCCAGAGCCCTGAGGAAGTTATATTGACAGGAACGTACCGAAATAATCTTACCGGACAGAAAGACTCCAGGACGTGTCCTACGAGTTACAAAATATACACAAATACACTTGTTATACATTCAATTTTCGGAATCAAATCATATAAATTTTTTAAAATTCTGCGGGGTGCTCAGGGAATCCCATTTCATCTACCCAATAGTAGATACGTTACTGTTTTTTCCGCGCAGCGCCTCTAGCGGCCATCCATCGTATGAAAAATGTTGGGCACGGAGCCAGTGGTTCGATTGAGCCCAACTTTTCTCGCGCATGCGCACGCGAAATTTTTTTTCGAGTCGCCAAAAATTCTTCTGACAATCATCATTTTAGTCAGGAAAGAATCTATTCCCAAAATTTCATTCAATTCTGACGGACGGACGTAAACGGAAACACAGCTCAATGGGGTTTGTCCATAATAAAAGGATAAACAATTGGAACAGCCGAATTTAATTAACTGTATGAGAAAGCGTAATGCAGCATAGAAGCTAACAATGGAAAAATTTGACACGACCCCCAAGTCCTGAATAAACGAACCGTGCGACGAGTTCGGGAAGTTACGATCGCAACAAGGCCGATTTCAGCGTGTAGCGAAACAAACGCTTGGAAAATGTCGGCGCGGCAAGTTCGGGCTTTTGAATAAAATCACAACCGTGAATTCAATTCGAATTAGAGCGAGCCGGGCCGGAAGCCGGGCTGAATGGATCCGCAAAATTGCCGAGGCAACTGTTCGCAATGGCGGCGGCCGTCATCCGTCGAACCAGTCCCGAGTAACATTCATTATGGAAAGTCCACGAAAGTCAGTGATCGTGTTTGCTCTCACGTGGCTCGTGGTCTAAGTCTGCCGGTGAAATATTGAACGGGAACGGCGCGACGGGCCAACAATCGGGGCCGAGTTCGTCACGTTAATGGTGGAACCCGGTGGAATATTAACGGGGCATAATGTTTATGCCGGTGTGGCCGGCGCGCAGACTGGACCGGGTGGAATTAAACTGTCGCGAAACGACGATGGGGTCTCGTAAAAATCGATGCGCGTTATGAAGGCGAGCGCGACGTTCCGATCGACTCGGGACCGTTCTATTTTTTTTTTTCGGTCACCCGTCGAAAACGATCTGCACTCTGGTTATGATGTCGCCATTTGTTGGAACGGCGAATAATTTACAAAGTTCTCGAGTCACCGCGGCTGGGCTCGTGACGGATTTATCTTGATTTATCCGTTCGAAAGATAATTTATATACGCTTATTCCCCGTATAATTACTTATATTTTGTTCAAAGAGTTCGATATCCTAGGAAAACATGCTCACATTCGACATTCGACATTCGACATTCGACATTCCACATTCAACATTCCACATTCAACATTCCACATTCAACATTCCACATTCGACATTCAACATTTCACATTCGACATTCAACATTTCACATTCGACATTCAACATTCCACATTGAATACTCAGCATTGAATATTGAATTTTGAACATTCTGCATTTGAATAGTCACATAAAACATTCGACATTCAACATTCTACATTGAATACTCGATGCTCACATTAAACATTCGACATTCAACTTTCTACATTGAATACTCAATGCTCACATTAAACATTCGACATTCAACATTCCACATTGAATACTCAGCATTGAATATTGAATTTTGAACATTCCGCATTGAATAGTCACATAAAACATTCGACATTCGACATTCGACATTCGACATTCGACATTCGACATTCGACATTCGACATTCGACATTCGACATTCGACATTCGACATTCGACATTCGACATTCGATATTCGACATTCGACATTCGACATTCGACATTCGATATTCGACATTCGACATTCGATATTCAACATTCAACATTCAACATTCAACATTCAACATTCGATATTCGACATTCAACGTTCCTCATTGAATAAAACATTGAATAAAACATTGAATAAATTAGAATTTCAAATGGAACTTTTACCATATTATCCGTCTCGTTTTTCTGATTGAAACGTCACGAAATACGACACGGTTACGATCATTGCTTTTGTAACATGCGAAGTTAAGAATTCGTGTACCTCTACCGTAACTGTCAAGTCTGAAACTTGAATCCCTTGTTACACTGGTGATGGTGATTATATCGTGTTGGGTGTCATTTTGGCGAGAAAAACGTGGCGCACACGATGGTAAAAGTTTCATTGACGGGAAACCAAAAATAAGAAATTTTGATTTTTGAGTTTAAAAAACAGTAAAACAAATCCTTCGATGTTTGTCGAACCTGTTACTTTTTCAATCGTTATCCTGCTCTACGTTCAGCATACTACAAACACTGTAGTATCTCTTCTCGAAGAATGGGACAGTTACGGAGAGAACGCTGCATTTTGAGCTTTCCGTCACACGATCGCACACAGAGAGAGAGAAAGAGAGGCACGAGTACGTCACGTGGCGGGTAGTTCGCGGCTGGCGGCAGTAATTTTCAATCGACAACCGATACGACCGGCGGGGCAATGCGTAGCGACTCGTTAAAAGTTTACGTCTCCCAACGCGACGGTATGTTAGCCTGCACGTCCCTGAATCGGGCTCCCATACGTGCCCTATGCCCGCGGAAAACCTCTTCGCATCTCGATAGGACCGTATTTTTACCCGCGAGCCTGTGCGATCAGGTGCGCGCACGTACAGCTGGTTGCAGCTGCAGGTTGCAGCACGCGATTGCACGAGCCGGCCCGAATCGTACCAGTTACTGCGGGGCCAAGTTAAAGTACTTTCGAGCTCAAGTAGCTCTGCTAAGCGGACACGTTTCTCGTTATTCTTGCTAGCTGCTCCCTCACCTAATCTCTTTTGCAGCTACGATGTCATTGGCTGCGGCGATTGATGGTCCTTGCTGATCGAACGCGATTTTCAAACACAGCTGTTGGCAGTCCAGTAAATAGCGCTTAAAAATGAAAATAAAAATAATGTTTACTCACGCGCACACGCTCAACTCTCCCACAAGCGTGAGTCTGCTGTAAAAAAAGTATTTGATCCAAAACTTATTTGCGGGATTTAATAGAAGGTACCCTTAACACTGAACCTACCGAGCCTTAAGTGTTCCCTTATAAAAATGACAAGATTGATTTTATTTAGACTTTGTGATAAGGATATCTATACAACCATTCCTTATGAAATCATTTTTATTATTTACCTTGCAAAAAGAAAATTATTCTTGAATTTACTCACCATTTTGTGACTTCGAAGGTTGCAATCAAAATTATCAAACTCGGTAGACAAAATTGTGTCACCCCTATACAGGGTGGAAATGATAAAGCGTTGCAGACTAATATCTCCAAAATAATATACAGGGTGTCCCAAAATTCTTTCAACAGCCGGAAATGGGAGGTTCCTGACGTCATTTGAAGCGACATTTTCCTTTGCAAAAATGTTATCCGCGGCTTTGTTTAGGAGTTATTAACGAAAAACACGGACCAATCAGAGCGCGATCCAGACGCTAGCTGTCACAGCCGGCCTGGCGCGCCAACTGTCTATTGGCTGACTGTGTCAACTCGAGTCTAGGTCGCGCTATGATTGGTCCGTGTTTTTCGTTAATAACTCCTAAACAAAGCCGCGGATAACATTTTTGCAAAGGAAAATGTTGCTTCAAATGACGTCAGGAACCTCCCATTTCCGGCTGTTGAAGGAATTTTGGGACACCCTGTATATAGCTTCAAGGTGTAGTGCAATCTAAAGCAGTGGACTAATAAAATTTGAAAATATCAATTAAATAGTTGGAGCTGGTTAAAATGACTAAAAAAGGAATAAAATTTTTATATTTATTTGGCTCCCGTTCTGTACAATCTGTACAGACACGAATATCACCGAGTATATTATAATTTGTCAGCATCATCGTTAATTACAGTTTCCCCGTCGGAAAAATATGTTCATTTCCGAGACGGCGATGACGTACTTCCGGGTACCTCGTAGCTCGTCGTGTTAGCGACAATGTTGGTTGCACCTTTCGCTGGAGTTTCTGGTACGTTACGACACAATACCGAGGAATATAACGGAGCCAATAATTAACGACGCTAATGATCAAACAATATGGGTCAGCCATTCACTCCATGATCATTCACCGCGTCCACGTATGCTCGTCGATAATTAATTGAACGTCGGCCGCAACAATATATTGAATTCTGGCGTTTGATAGCTAACGATCCTCCCCTGGCATTCGCGTTTCATTATAGTCGAACGGCATTATGAATCGCGGGTGATATATATTTCTGCGCGACTTTTCGAACGCCGAGAAAAACGTTGCAATGGATCGTTGCTCAAGATGCTTGAGGGCACACGGTATATAGTCAATGTTATTAATTTTTCTAGTATTATATTTTTCTAGTATTCTTTCTGTAGATACAAGTTCGTTTTGTGAACTGATTGGAGTCAAAGATGTTCACATAATAGAATTTTCACGTAACTCACTCCGCAGTCTAACAATTAGCAAATAAAATTGTTTAAAATAAGTAGCAGTCGAGGAACTGTCCTTTTAAGTAAATTTCAAATAAAACACTTTAAATAGCAGGGACTTGTTCGCAAGAGAATTGGAAAATAATTCGAAGTGCAACAGACGACATTTCTAACAGTTGGTAAATCAATATTGCATCAAAATGCCAACCACAAATGCTACTGGGGTAGACTGAATTTATGACAAAAATCTGTGGATGTAATTTAAAACACTAAAAACATGTATAAATTATACATATGTACACGCTCCGAAAATTTCATTGAAATTGGTTAATTGGTTTACGAGTTATAAACGACCAAAACTGGTAAAAATCGCAATTTTTCAATGTTTCGGCTTTTTTACCACTTTTGATCGTTTATAACTCGCAAACCAAATAACCAATTTCAATGAAATTTTCAGGACGTGTGTATATAGTTTACACGAGTTAATCGAACACATCTCTTAAATTTTCTCAGCTAAAAAAGTTGTAAAAATGAATTTTTACTATCGTTTTTCACAATTCCGATCAAATGCATTTTTCAACGTATTTTTTAGACGCTCATTTACTAAACTAATTCATCTAGCTTTACAGAGAAGTTAACTTCGTTTGGTCCATTCATAAAAAAAGTTATTCTGATTTAAAGTGTGTGTGACCGGTTCTGCTCCTAACTGTATACTACAAATCATTCTCGATTGACTTGCCGTTGTCAACAGATTCCCGTTCCTTAAGCACACATCCTGAAGCCGGCTCCGCATGATTTTCTAATCGCATCGCGGGTCTCGGCAGTTCGACTGAATCGGCAACAAAGTTTCGCCCGGATATATACATCTAAGCAGAAGGGAACCGCGAATCCGGTGGCCCAGAGCGCGTAGCCACCGGAGCGTAACCGTTCGGCTGTCTGTCCCAGCCGAGGAATATAACGGGGTCCCGTCGTAGTCGTCGTTTAATTCGCAGCTGTTGATCCTGCATACCGTTCCGTGAAATTTTCTGGCCCCGGTGATTTCAATAAGACGCCTCGGGGATCCTCGTAAAGCCTGACTCGCGCCCAGCCAACTTGGCCGAGTTAATATCTTTATGAAACGATAAGGCGCGGGGGATAATGAAAGCAACGAAAGGGTCGCGTGATTAAGTGCCCTGCTGCCGTCTCGCGATAAATGAATTCCGGCTGGCAGCGTACCATCCCCGTCCGCGCCGTTTTCCAACCCTCTTACCCCCACCCCTCCCAGCCCCCTCTAACCTCCCATTTTAAATATTTGTTCAAGATGGAGTTTCCACCGCCGAGAAATCATGAAATTTCCACTCGTTAGTCTTCCTAACTGGTTTTCTTCTTTTCAACTTCGGAACGTTCGATGGACACCTGATTTCGGAGGTCCGATCAAGCAACTTGTTTTTCATGCTAATTTGATTTTGTTCGTCAGTTTAGGTTTGTCATTATTGATCTTTGCTTGTTTGTAGTCTCGACAATTATTTATAAGATCACTTTTCGCATTGATTTCAATGACCTTGGAATATGTTGTCAAGGTCGAACTTTGCAAACAACTTTTTCTTGTACATGTTACCACGGGCCTTAGTTGTCGATATACAGTGCTGGATAAAGTGATAAGTAGACTGCGGATCTATGTAAATAATAATAGTAATACTAAAAAGTTGACTCTAGTATGACCTTGAAAACATGATGAACATTTAAAATGGATATGACTGCCGCATCAGCCCCTCCTTGACTTAAACTTTTTATTTGGAATATTTTTTTCTCTGGAATTTAATTTTAGAGATTTTCCAGGATAAATGCCCCACCCTGTATACTTGAAACAATAGCTCAGTGAATTTTTATAAAACTTTTCAATGGCTTCGATGTGATGCTTCGTAGTCGGAATAAATGTGATATCACTGAAGACAATATATACACATATACAGAGTGTCTCTAGTGATTCCATCCCCAAAAATAAGTATACAAGAACGAATATTTCTTGGTCGACGCTTCGTTTTCGAGAAAATCGTGCTTGAAAATTCGTCGGCATTCGCGAGAAGTAGAATTGGTCGGCCATGCTCAGACCCGTCCGACGATTCCTATTCAACTGCGCTCGTAACAGCCGAACTTTCGAACTCGATTTTCTCGAAAACGTAACGTCAACCGAGAAAGTGTTATCCGTTCTTTTTTATTTATTTCTGTAAAGAGAATTACCCGAGCTTGTACCACTTGTCCCGAGACACCCTCGTTTAATGTATGAAGTGTTTTATTACCACGTCTCCGCGTGCTACGATCATTATACGTACATTAAACACGATCATTCCTGAACTTTAAACAACCATAACTTTTGAACCAGTCGATTCCTAACATTGGAACCAAAAAGAGCACGCAGACTCACACAGAAATGATTTCATTAGTTTTTTGTCACAAAATCGATTTTTTGAAAAAAAAAAAATCGTAGACAAATTTTGAGACCAGATTTGAAATCAGCGTGAAAAAATCTACAGGAAATGATGTGTAGCATGTTAAAAAACAATTTTTCCCGTACGTGGCATTGAAAAAACCGCAATTTTCTTGAAATTGTGCAAGTTTGACGAATTTTTTCAAGATGAAAAAACGTTCGTACCATAATCTCCCTATTTTTCCCATATTCTATCATGTTTCAGCTGTAAATAAAAAAAATTTCAGCTCTCTATCTCATTTCTATCGGAAGTTCTTTGATTTTGTCTCCAAAATCGACGAAAGGTCCCACTGTGCGGCGTGCGGTAGGTACGAGCCTGAGGAGTTCCGCCGGACTATGGCCGCCACGGGGAGCGAGACGCGCGGGCGGGTGAAGTAGGCGTCCACCTCGAATTCCCTAGCTCGCGGGCTATTTCTGGCCATGCCTGTTCCAGGCAGTGCTTCGATTCGGGGCACTATTTTTCGCGCATGCGTGGCGATTGTAGCCACAGACGGCCTCAGTAGCGTACAAAATCGGGTACCTTGTGCACCCCGCAGAATACATACGAAATATTGAAATTTAATATAATTGAAACTTATTCTTTATTTTGAGGATGGGAAAGGGAAGAAGTGCTAAAATAACTAAGCAAAATACATAATAAAACAACAAAATATTTTATTTGACGAGTATGACTCCTCTTTGCAGCTCTTTGTCCACTATTAACTGCCATTGTATAATAAAACATTAATAATAACTTACCTCTCGTTCCGCGTCACGTCTCTCGTCTATCATTTTCACTCGTCCCGCCAATATAATTGCCACAGGGCTCTGGTCGCTTTGCTACCTCATTATAGATACGTTACTGTTTTGGCCGCGCATGCGCGAAAAATAGTGCCCCGAATCGAAGCACTGGTTCCAGGTTGAACTGTTGACAAAGCCAACTGGCACCAACTCGATAGCCTCGGCAAACACCTCGGAAGACGCAGCAGCGGCAGACATATCGATTCGTATATAGGATTTTTTGTCGAACGGCAATTGGTTGAACCGTACAGCGAAGGTACACGGCGGTCGAGGCGCTCGCGTGAAATAACCGTGAAACTTTTTCGCCGGTCTATTTCATTGAGGTGGACCGTTAATTCATTTTCTCGGGGGCAGTGTTCGTTCCTTCTGGCGGAGGGGGCGCGCGATTTTATGAAGTCCGAGCGCGCAGCACGCGGACGGTTCAATTGCTCGTTTTACGATGAAAATCAACATTGGAAGACCGGACCGAACGCGAACAAATATCATCCAAGGTACTCTTCGTCGGTGCTTCCCGTAACTCACCACCTTTTTTCCCTTCCTGTATATTTTGTTCCTCTTTTTTTTTTTTCACGAGCCCCGGGTATAAAAACGGCGACTGGCCAGACCCGTGGCGTGGCCTCCACGAAGCACAGAGAGTCACGATTATTCGGCAAGCGTCAACCGTGTGTCCGCTCGATCGTAACCGCCGTATTTTTACCCGCTCGTTCCTCCTCGTCGTCGGCGCGGGGAGACTCGCGGGAACATGGTCGCGTAAGCTGATTAAACGCACGCCGCTTTTTGCCGCGGCGACCACCTATCCGTCATAACCATGGAGCCCGACCGAGCTAGTGCACCCCATAACCGGGAATAGTTTCGAGAACGCGCCTTTGTTGTTTGGTTTCCTGTTGACCCCGGGGCCGGGCCGCGCTTCCCGAAAAATCGGGCACAATCTCCGCATTCGTTGACCCAAACTTTCTACTTTGACCGCTTCGGAGAATCCAACTTTTTTCTCGCTTTTCTCCGCAGCTTCGAAACTCGTGCCGCCGAACCGGGTCAGCGAGATAGCGCGCGAAATTCAACGAAAATCGAGAATAACGAAATCCCGTCGGTACCCTCGTTCTTGAGACAAACGCCGTTCAAGATGGCGCGCGTGCTACTCAATGATGACTGGACTGCGGATCTCTGTACAGGGTGTATAAAAAGTAATGGTCATCCGTCCTAGGGGTGAATCTGCACCTCTGGATCGGTGGACATTTGTAGGAGAAACTTGCCGCAAAATTGTTTATAACAAAGAAAATTGTTGTTAAAGTTTTTTTTCACATCAACACCTTCTCTCCTCGATGAGCAGAAGGTGTTGATGTAAAAAAAAACTTTAACAACAATTTTCTTTGTTATAAACAATTTGCGGCAAGTTTCTCCTACAAATGTCCACCGATCTAGAGGTGCAGATTCACCCCTAGGACGGATGACCATTACTTTTTATACACCCTGTACACTTGTGGCTTCTGGAAATGTTCGAGACGTGTCTGAATATAAAATTCGACAGAATTTTCTACGATTTTTATTTATTTGGTTGGCAACGAAGTTTGCAACCTCCACATTTTCTCAAACGAAGTCGTTTATATACAGGGTGTCCCAAAATTCCTTCAACAGCCGGAAATGGGAGGTTCCTGAGATCATTTGGAGCAACATTTTCCTTTGCAAAAATGTTATCCGCGGCTTTGTTTAGGAGTTATTCACGAAAAACACGGACCAATCAGAGCGCGACCTAGACGCGAGTTGACATTGTCGGACCCGGGGCGCCAACTATCTGTTGGCTGACTGTGCCAACTCGCGTCTAGGTCGTGCTCTGATTGGTCCGTGTTTTTCGTTAATAACTCGTAAACAAAGCCGCGGATAACATTTTTGCAAAGGAAAATGTTCCTTCAAATGACGTCAGGAACCTTCCATTTCCGGCTGTTGAAGGAGTTTTGGGACACCCTGTATACAGAGTGCGGCACTAATTAGTCACCACGATTTTTCAGCCCCTTCGGATGGTCGGACAGAAAAGTGTTTCTTACCAAAGTTAATCAGTATTTAACCGACAAGAAATTGGAATGTTTGAAATTTTTAAAAATCGATTTTCAACAACAAATTAACGTCCCTGTCGTATTTTTAAATGGAACTGGGTATTTTTAAATTAATAATATTGCATAATAATCAACGCACCTAAAATAAAATCACGACATAAAATACGATGACTTTCAGGTGACCTTGAAAGAAAATATCGCCATGAATCAATTGCCAGAATATTTTTATATTTTCTTTGCCTTTATATTTTTATACTTATACTTTTATACTTTTGGGATATTTACAATCGATTGTGCATGAAAGAACGCATAATTCATGCATGTAGAAATGTAAAAAGAAGTTCTCTAATGGAAGCTGCACATAAGACTTTGTTGCAAAGAGCAGAACTTCGCGTTCCACAAGATGGGATGCAGCACGAAAATTTAATTTAATTATTAATTAATTACATGTTCATGTTTAACATTTGTGTTTTCAATTTAATTCCATATAAATTTGGTTTTTTGCGAGTTAAGTTCTGAAGCAATCGCCGGCGTCCCCGTTATTTTCATATTTTCTGCGAACGTCGAAAGAAAGGAGTCGAATGGCGGGGGGGAACGGAGGCTATTGTCACCGTTGGAGGGGCGGTGATCGAACCGATTTCCGAGATTTGATCAACGCGGAACGGCGCTGCGGAGCAGCCGTTTAATTCGGTGCCTCATTTGGAGGCGAGCTGCCGAGAAAATTCGGTTCAAAGACCGCACGGCCTGGCGGCGAGCAATGAATCTTTCAACGGTATACCCCTTCCCCACCCTTATTTGATCCTCCGCGTTTTATTACACCCAGTGTCGGTCTCGCGCCGCTCCAAAGTGCCAATTACGCAGGCAAGAACTCGAGAGGGACCTATCCGATCTCGCGACTCGGCGGGAAGTTCGGCTTTCTGGTCTGAGATTCTTTTAGTCCTGGAAACAGGATCTCGGGAACTGATTGGAGGCGCACCAGAGCCAAAGGTTAAGTGGAGAAGCGGATAGACACGGCACCGAGGTCGGGCAAGAAGCTGAAGGAACGCTGTCAACGATTTATGTCTTGTACTACTTCGGCTGGTTGCTCGAGCTTCGAATTTCTTTGGTGTCTGTCGATTTTAATTGTCCTATTGAATTTGTTTGGTGTCCGTCGATTTTGTTTGGTGTCTGCCGATTTTGTTTGGTGTCTGTCGATTTTGTTTGGTGTCTGTCGATTTTGTTTGGTGTCTGTCGATTTTGTTTGATGTCTGTCGATTTTGTTTGGTGTCTGCCGATTTTGTTTGGTGTCTGCCGATTTTGTTTGGTGTCCGTCGATTTTGTTTGGTGTCCGTCGATTTTGTTTGGTGTCCGTCGATTTTGTTTGGTATCCGTCGATTTTGTTTGGTGTCCGTCGATTTTGTTTGGTGTCCGTCGATTTTGTTTGGTGTCTGTCGATTTTGTTTGGTGTATGTAGATTTTGTTTGGTGTCTGTCGATTTTAATTGTTCTATTGCTGTTGATGCTTTTATTGGAGGATTTATAAAAAAATTTAGTCTATTAGCACATTCATTGACATTAAGAATCACCCATTCCAATGAAATATAATATTTTGGAACACCCTGTATACAGTTACAATTATTAACTCCAATAATAATAGAAGTTCTCCACCAAAAACAAAGTATTGAAATATGAAAATAGAATTGTAACAAAGTTAGGGTCTCTTGTGATGTGAACGTACGACTGTTTCTAATAAGAATGGAAGAATATTCATGTTTAACGGTCTGCCTGCGGATTTTTCTAGAACAGCCGTCGATTACATATTTGAACAGCTCGTGAAACATTTATCGACTGTCTCGAGATGTTTGATCTTATTCGATATAGTTCGAGCCTCGCTTCCCCTTCGGACAGAACAATAGCACATCGGCGTTAGACGTGTCAGGACCGGGGGGCCTCGAAAGTTACAAGTTCTCCGTATTCATACGTCTCCTCTATTGTCCGCGTTTCTTTCACTGACTCCCCTTGTCCCTTCACTGTGACAAGGGTGTTGCGTGGCGTTCGGAACTCAGAAAAATTCTTATCTCCCCGCGGATGTCTCAAGAGGGTGGAATATTTTCCAGAAGGGGACGCTCGATGGCGCATAATTGAACGCGCGCCCATCCTGTCAATCTCTTATTCGATACATTCTGTTCTTCAAATCTAATTAATCAGACTGTGCAGATATTTTTTGTGTGCAGCAATTATTTATTATTATTATTATTATTATGTACGGACCGAGGTCCTTTTATACATGGGTTTATAATAAAGTTATTAAGAAAAGAAATCGATTTTTAACTCTAATTTACCAGCAATGTTAAATGATGTTAAACAATGATATTAAACAATGTTATATGATGTTTCCTCTATTTTGAAGAAACTCATCTTTCAAGGAAAAAATTCGTCTCCAAAATCCACAGAATATTCTGACAAACTTTGAAAACCTGGAAAACCCTATATGTTTTAAACAGAAACCCATTAAAAATTCTACAACCATCACGATCCCCACTAGCTCCCATTCAAAGCCGCATTTCCATCCTGTCAATTTTTTATTCGACACAACGTCCTTTTTAAAATGTAATTAATCACCAGACTGCAGAGCTTCACGCCAAATAAAAATTCTCTGTATCAGTTACAAAAAAGTAGAGTTACATAAAAATTGATTTCTTTTCTTAATAACTTATGTACCAGCAATATTAAACTCGTCTGATGTTTCCTCTATTTCGAAGAAACACTTTCGAGGAAAAATCCAAAAATTAAATATCTTCCTAAAAAGTGAGTATTGGGAAAGAAGCTCGTACACGTGTCTGCTCAATTTGTCTCCGGAATCACCACAAAAAGTTGCATTAAAATTGGCGGCTCCACAATACTGACAAACTTTGAAAACCCGGAACACCCTGTATGTTTTAAACAGAAACCCATTAAAAACTACCACGACCATCACGACCATCACGATCCCCACTAGCTCCCATTCAAAACCGCATTCCCATCCTGTCAATTTTTTATTCGACACAGCGTCCTTTTTAAAATGTAATTAATCACCAGACTGCAGAGCTTCACGCCAAATAAAAATTCTCTGTATCAGTTACAAAAAAGTAGAGTTACATAAAAATTGATTTCTTTTCTTAATAACTTATGTACCAGCAATATTAAACTCGTCTGATGTTTCCTCTATTTCGAAGAAACACTTTCGAGGAAAAATCCAAAAATTAAATATCTTCCTAAAAAGTGAGTATTGGGAAAGAAGCTCGTACACGTGTCTGCTCAATTTGTCTCCGGAATCACCACAAAAAGTTGCATTAAAATTGGCGGCTCCACAATACTGACAAACTTTGAAAACCCGGAACACCCTGTATGTTTTAAACAGAAACCCATTAAAAACTACCACGACCATCACGACCATCACGATCCCCACTAGTTCCCATTGAAAACCATATACCCGTGCCTCCGATCTCTAAACCCGCCCCTTCAGCTCGTACTTGATAGGTATCCAACCAAAACGAGCGAAACCATTCCAGCCAGCATCCGTTGCCCGTTCGCGCGACACCGCAGCGCAGCTTCTGCATTGAATATAAGAGAAATTGATGGCTGCGTGGAACACGATTCCGCTCGGAATCCGCGCGCAGAACAAATGTATCCGCGAGTGTACGGTCTCGTCGCAATTATTACATTCCAGTCCCATGGAGGTATCTCCGCAGGAACAGTATTCCATGCAGAGAAGTCGGGGGTCGGTCGGTTGTCGTTCTCCCACGCGTCCCGTCCGCGTCGCGACGCCCGACGACAATACTATAAGACACTCTACAGTCACTGGCTGAATAACCATATCCACCTGGAATATTTCTGTTATTTGTATAATAATAATATGAGAAATGTTATACGCAAGGGTATACAGGGTGTCCCAAAACTCCTTCAAGTCCGGGAAACGGGTGGTTCCTTAGGTCATTCGAAGCGACATTTTCCATTGCAAAAATGGCCGCAGCGGCTTTGTTTAGGAGTTATTAGCGAAAAACACAGACCAATCTCACCAATCAGAGCGCGACCTAGACGCGAGCTGGCACTGTGGCCAAATCGCGCTCTCATTGGTCCGTGTTTTTCGCTAATAACTTCTAAACAAAGCCGCGGCGGTAATTTTTGCAATGGAAAATGTCGCATCAAATGACCTAAGGAACCTCCCATTTCCCGGACTTGAAGGAGTTTTGAAACAAATATTTTTTATGCGAGGGAAGACGTCTAAACATGTTTAAACAATGATAATGTATTAATATTGGCAGACCTTTGTATCTTTCTCGAAGAAGATAAGTGGTTTTGAAATGTTTGAACAAATCTGTAGTTTCAGTTTGTTTATATTACGTAATGATAAATTTTCCTTCATGTCGCGGTGTTTAGGCGACGCTAGGCGCCGCGACGCAACGATTCGCGAGTGTGCGGAGATGTTATTCCAAGTATGCGTGTCCCCTCGTCCCCGTCTGTCGTCGTCTTCCTGATGCTGTAGCCGGTTCTATCCGAGCATGGCCGAGGGAAATTTCTCCGGGGCCGATATTGGTTTCCGCGGTGCCACTAAATGTCTCTCGACGATACGCAGAGAAAGAGAGACGTTGGGGGAGGGGGAGGAGAAGAAGAGAGAGAGAGAGCCCGAGGGGGCAGGCGGTGTCTCCGCCAGGAAACGTCGCGTTCCACGGATTTCGCGATTCCTCCGAGTCCACGGAACAGATTGCGTCCACCCCCGCGTTACTCCCCCTTTCATCCCCTACCTCTCTCCGTCGCGTGCGCTCTCTCTCTCTCTCTATTCCCGCCGTTCCTGCATTCAATTTTCGAGGATGCATCGCGTTGTTTGGCAGAGCTCCCTGCGGCCTCCTCCTCGTTATTTCAGCGAGCAAGGGCGAACACACAGGACCAAGACAGGACGAGCAGAAGGGTGGCTCTTCTTCTTCGGCGCCGCATCGCGGCCGGATACTTTCTATCGTGCGGTAAACGCCGGATGAGCCGCGCACTCGAATTGTTCTGTGCCCGCCGGCAGATTTATCGAGCCACGCAGTTACTCTACAACCGAACCCGCAAAGAACCCGCCCGACCACTTCGCTCCTCGACTCCTTGGCACGATCGACTGTCTAGCTGCTCCTCAATTCCGACCGCGTTTCCGCCAACCGATTACAGACCGCCAAACGACTGATTTATGCCGACTTAATGCGTTCGCTGGTACGGGTGCTCGATGCCGGCCGGTTTTCTTTGAGACACGCCGGGTTTTTCCTGTTATCGAACGATGGCGTTGTGAATAGCGTAAGACGGTTTGCTTTGTTTTGGGGTTTCTTTGCAAGGATTAACGTCGTGGCGATAGCGAGATCGTTGGCTGACTGTGGATCTCTGTGGGAGATAGACATTTTGTGAAAGTTGCTTTTTACTGATAATCGAGAGCCTTTGATTATTACTAGACTGCGGATTTTATGGATTTATGACCAAAATGGGTACGTACAATTTAAAACAGTGGAGGCATTAAAAAGATTCAAGCCCACCAGTGTATTAGTTTCACGTTAATAAGATAATTAAAAGAATAATGAAATTGTTATTTGGCTCCTGTGTCTTGCAATCAATGCAAACAGTTTTTATTTTGCATAAAGATCCGCAGTCTAATTATTACGCTTGGCGCCGATCGAAGTTCGAAGGTCCACCCACTGATCTGGGACTAATTCAAATGACTCTCAATCACTTGTGCATTGAACATTGATTTATTTATACACGCAACCTGAACGTTACGTCTGATTACCAGAAATTTTTAACTTTTTTCACGTGATCATGTAGATTTTCACGACAAAATTCCGAAAATCCAAGTTTCAATCTTAGGAATCCACTGGTTCGAAAGTTATGCGTGTTTAAAGTTCGGGGACTTTCACCGGTAAGGGCGCCGCCATGTTGGTATGTAGTAGCGTCGCGCGCAGCCGCTAGGTGGCACTACAAGCACGCGTTGATGTCGGAGTTATCCGAGCCTCTGCTATATACAATATACTTGTAAAATCAACTAAATATTTCCAATACGAAAGTAAATAACTATGTACTTCAAATTAATCAATGTAACAATGTAAGAAATAGTCTCTACAATTTATATTTTATTCTATTACAACACTATTTCACCAACCACTGTCTGTCACTTGCCGCTCGCAGGCGCAGCACCTAATTCCGGAACGCGTAAAATTGGATGAACCACGCAATAGAATTCAAATCCTCGCGGAATTCAAGGGAGTGTTCAGGCAGGAACAAAGAGGAGGGAATTTCTTGAAATTTATCAAATTGACTGTCACACGAGACAAGATCCAAGAAACGATGTTAAAGAACGGAACCAGAAGAAGGAGCCAAGCACACGTTTCTTTCTTCAGCAATTTTCATAAAATAATGCAGACTTATTATCAGACAGAATTTTAAGAAAATCGAATCAAATAAATTAACATCGTACTAAATTCCGTCGAATTTTATATCCTAGCATTTTTTGAACATTTTTAAACCCACAATTGCATAAAGATCCGCAGTCTACTAATTATTGACGATACAAAAAAATATTAGAAAGGGATAAAATCAAGTTAAATAAATCATCATTTTTTACACGATAGAAAAGTCACAGAAAATACTGATCTAAAAATATTTTCCGAGTACTCTCCAAAAACGTCTCAGCACATCCCAGACATATTAATATCTGACACACCAATTTTCACGCAATGAAATCCCCATCCACCCTAAACGCGCCCCTAAGCCACGAGCATACCTCGCAGGATGGGGACGAAAATAAACAACCAAGGGATGAATTGTATCATCGCCACGAAGCAACCCCTAACTTGCTCTCGAATCGAGGGAGTTCCAATGAGGAGTCGCCGGGCAAAGGCAACAGAAATGGGGGTTGTATATTCCAGTAATTTTTCGAGCAAATTGGAAAATCTCGTTCCTCAAACGACTCGAGCCCCATCCCCCGGCTAGGAAGACAATCTTGTCCGCTCTTATCGCGCGCGTAGATTCCGTTTCCGCATTTTTGGCAGCCGCGGTGACGCGGAACGTCGAATTTTCTCGGTATCGCCGTGGAAGATGGAAGATAGAGGGTGACCGGGTCGAGGGGGACGAGAGAGAGGGTAGAGGAGCATGCCGGAATTCCCTCCGGAGAATATTCGATACCTCGACGTCGGGGATAGATAGCCCGGAAGACAGTCGCGCGACGGAACGCATCGCGATTCCCTATCCAGAGTATTCTTCACCGTGAACGGTCCTCGTGTGCACGTTCGACGCGTTCGCCGGAAGTCGGGCTTCGGTGCGGAGGGTCGGTGGGGTGGGGAAGGGCGAGGGTCTTGGCACCGATCCGTTCTTCTTAATTCCCCGCCCTCCACTCCCTGGAACGAATAGAACGTCTGTTCGGTATCCGCGCCTCGGTATCCCGACTGGACACAGTCCAGCAGATGACCGCGAGACCCGTGAATCGTGTCTCGTTGAATTTTTCGCCGGCGGTGCCCGGAAAACCCTCTCCGTTGATTGCATAAATACGACGCGCGCGCCGAGGGAGACGAGCGTGCACAGACTGCCGCCGCGGCCCGGAGACGTCCTCGAAGTTTCCGCTCCCACGGTCTCCCGAGGACATCCCGCCTGATGCTCGAGCCCGGCAATTCCGAGTTACTTGTCCCGTTTCTTTCTTCTGTCTACTTGTTCGCTTTTTTCCCCCTGCCGATTCTGGCCCCCTTCGCGGCGCAAGGTGCTCGAGATGTTCGATCCCCGCTGATCTTGAAGATCTCGGGTTCGACCTCCAGCTGGCGGGACTTCATTTCGAGCCAGAGCTGGAAATGTCCTGTCGAAATATTTCTGGGAACCTGTTCTAAGGGTTAGCTATTTAAATAGATAAAAAAAATATTTTACCATGGTCATATTTATTATGTAATGTAGAGTATGTACTATATAATTTTTCAGGTCACTATGTAATTGTTAGAATACGCCACTTTCATAATCACAAAGTTATTCCTGTTCTACTTGTCTGATCATATATCAGCATTATTCTACTTGTCTGACCATACATCGACCTTATTCTACTTGTCTGACCATACATCAACCTTATTCTACTGGTCTGACCATACATCTACCTTATTCTACTTGTCTGACTATACATCGACCTTATTCTACTTGTCTGACCATACATCAACCTTATTCTACTTGTCTGACCGTACATCGACCTTATTCTACTTGTCTGACCATACATCTACCTTATTCTACTTGTCCGACCATACATCGACATTATTCTACTTGTCTGACCATATATCGACATTATTCTACTTGTCTGACCACACATCAACCTTATTCCACTTGTCTGACCATACATCGACCTTATTCCACTTGTCTGACCATACATCGACCTTATTCTACTTGTCTGACCATACATCAACCTTATTCTACTTGTCTGACCATACATCGACATTATTCTACTGGTCTGACCATATATCGACATTATTCTACTTGTCTGACCATACATCGGCCTTATTCTACTTGTCTGACCACACATCAACCTTATTCCACTTGTCTGACCATACATCAACTTTATTCCACTTGTCATACATGCTTTTCATTTCTACTGGATTGTAGAAAGAATCAACAGAATTATTTCATACTAACTGCGAGGGATTTGTATTCACCTAGATCAATCCTTTCCACCACCAAATAGTATGTCGCGAATCGACCCATGAGACGTCGCTCGAAAAATAGGAGGTGGAACGAGATACGCGACGCGAGAGGGTCCGTAATTAAATCGAACTGGAAGAAAGGCAAGCGCGTCGCCGAGCGACTGGGAATCGATTCATACAGCAATCAATTTACCGCGTTCGTCCGCCGCTGAACATTAATTACGTTAAATCGGCCCCGTATAAAAGTCACCGAGCGCCGTTAACGATTTCTCTATGATATAAATGCAGCGCGAGAGAATCCCCGACAGTCCCACGTGAACGCTGCAACATTGAACAATTTTCATGAATTTCTCTGCAAATGGCACACGTCTTACCTTATAATTCTTTTGTAATTGATTCAACTACTCTTTCGTCGTACAGAATAATTTTTCATATATACAAACAATTATTTTAAGTCGTGACCGTCATAACGTGACTCTACAGCCTCGGTTTGATGAGCTTGAGCTTGGAAATTCAAGGTCAAACATCCAAATTGCTGAGCTTTAGGTCGTGAACTTTAGGTTGTGAGCTTTGGGTCGTGAACTTTAGGTTGTGAGCTTTGGGTCGTGAACTTTAGGTTGTGAGCTTTGGGTCGTGAACTTTAGGTTGTGAGCTTTGGGTCGTGAACTTTAGGTTGTGAGCTTTGGGTCGTGAACTTTAGGTTGTGAGCTTTGGGTCCCGAGCTTCAGGTCCCGAGCTTCGGGTCGTGAGCTTGAGGTCCCGAGCTTCGGGTCCCGAGCTTCGGGTCGTGAGCTTTAGGTACCGAGCTTTAGGTACCGAGCTTCAGATCCCGAGCTTCAGGTCCCGAGCTTCAGGTCCCGAGCTTCAGGTCCCGAGCTTCAAATATTAATTTTTGACTCGTCTGCTCGAGACCTTTAAAGAGAACGAGGCATCGAGTGGAGGAGGCTCTCGCCTGACCGCAACAAATTCCCGATAAGGTCGACGCCCGAAACAAATCGCCGGCGCAATCGTAATTAGAGAATCAACGAGAGGTTATCCGAGGAGCTAAACCCACGGCGGGTAGCCGCGGTCGCGGGGGGCCCAGGAAAGGGTCGGCAAGCGGAAAACCGGTGGATACATAAGCGCCGTATAACCGGCTCGAATAAGAGACAATATTTACTCGCCTGCATCGGAGGGTAATCTCGCACGTTTGTCGCATACGCGAGGAGTAAACGGAACGACGTCGGATGCCTTCAAGACCGATACGCTCCGCTTTAGCCGCCACTGCGTCTGGGAGTCTCGTGTTACAACCTGAAAATTACGCGGTCGATCGATTCCTTTTGGAAAGCTATACGCGCTATCAATTTTCATTTCAGACGGGTATTCGGCGCGACCTTCAACTACTAACTCAGACGGTAATTAATGTGGGGTGTCCAGTACTTTTTGTTGTGATTTCTTTAAAATTATATGAAACGAGGGGTTCACCTCAGGAAACCAATAATTTCGACGTCCCTGAAATGTAGTCTTGTAGATCTTAACGAGAAAATGCCGGGAACCCAAGATTTAATGTTAGGAGTCCACTGGTTCAAAAGTTATGTCCGTTTGAAGTTCAGCGATTTTGACAGGTTGAGGTTTGTAACTTGGTTCAAACACTTTCTTTAATAATTTTAATGAGACACAAATAATATAACAGCATTCTTAAAATTGTTTAGTATTTTCATTATTCTTTTGTAGTTCACAAACTTATTTTTGTCACAAATTATTTAAATGCTCTTTCCATCAGAAACTAGTAATAAGAATTTAATACACCATGGTAACACGCTAACATGATCAACTTACGATTTTCTGTGCAGCTGCAATCATCAGAAATGTCCTTATTAATCCCTCAGGCAAAGAAGAAAATTTCTATTCGTCATTTATCTACATTTTTTTGGTTGTTTAAATATTGACAGTTCAAAGATATTATTTATTGTGCCAGTCTGATGCTGGACTACCTTGTTCCACTTGCCCGGCCACATGGATGTCTCTACTGTACTTGTCCAACCACAGACCACCTCATTCCACTTGTCCAGACACATGTATTTCTCGATTGCACTTGCCTGAACATAGACTATCTGATTCCACTTGTCCAGTCACATGTATTTCTCGATTGTACTTGTCTGGACATAGACTATCTGATTCCACTTGTCCAGTCTCATGGATTTCTCTATTCTACCCGTCTGATCGTAGATCATCCCATTTCACTTAGTTAAACACACGCCTGTCTCCGTCTTACGTGATTGATGAACCTATTATCCCTGACTGACCATACACCAGCACACTTCACTTACCCCCTTATGAATCTACCAATTATCACATTTGTTTGATCAGAGGATCCTCCTTGGTCTATTTGTCTGACGATGTGCTATTCTATTCTACTTGTTCAGCAAGTCTCCCCCAGTTGCACTAATTTCGACATATATGGGTTCTACTTGTCTTCTGGTATACCACCCTAATCCACTTTTTCACATGTACAGTGGGGGACAAAATTAAGTGGACACCCTTTGAAACTAATAACTTCTCAGTCGAAAAGACTTGAGCATTTTTAAGATGATAAAGAAGTTTACTAGGTGATGTACAAAAAATTAATTAATGTTTTACTTTTTTATCTGTATGATGTAAGGATCTTTGTCATTGCAACCATATTCGATTTTGATTGAACTTTGATGCAAAGGGCATATTTCAAATTTTTATTACAGACACAGATGAACAAGTTAAAAATCGTGAGCTGTAATTTTTTCTTAGCAACTTCGACCAATAGTGTTTTCAACCCCTTGCCGTTACATTTTCTTTACAGTTGCAGTGATGAAATCGTCTTCATCCCCAAAAATATCGTAGCAGAGAAAAGGAAATAAATATTTTTTGTATGGCCACATTTATTCTAATGCTCAAATATTGATTACAATATTGAACCAATTGTAACATTCATATCCGCTAGACTGTGTTGAAATAATTGTTAATTAATTCTTTTAACTTAAAAACACTCGAGTTGTTTGGTCCAATCTCAAAAGAATTTCTAAAGGGTGTCCATTTGATTTAGTCCACGACTGTATGTTTGCAAAATGTTTACTAGCTCTGCACTATTTAATACGCCCGTAATAAATATCCAGAAACGAGCAGTATAAATCCTTCCTGTACCGTTGCCTGCAGCCGGTTTTTTCGATTTCTTTCTCCTTTTTGAATTTGGCTAAGACCTCTTTGCCCCCGGATAAAGAAGTCGTAAAACGTCTTCTAAGCCATTGGTGGATTCTCCGGACACGAGAAAAAGAAATCGTTTGTTCGAGACAGTGGTAAGAAAAAGGTATTCGCAGCTATCGATTGGTGGTGTGTCGGTACGCCGCCGGTGCAGCCCGCGGCCGATATTTACACTGTCTGGCACGGTGTTAAACGGTTAGTTTTTATCTAGCACTAGACATAAACAGCATTTGCAATTCTAATGACGAGAGCGTTATCTGCGGCGGCGCACGCCGCCGATATTCCGCGCGTCTGCCGGCGCGGCGTTCTTTGGCTTCCTCTCGGATGTTTCTTTGCCTCGCGAGAGACGAGGACGCTGCGACAATCGTGATATTAAAGGGTGCACCGTCAGAGGAGCCCGAACAAATGAAAAGGGACTTCTGTTGTAAAAGGGATATGCGCGGCCGTCTCGAGCTTCTTCAACCGTGCTCCGCCTCGAGAGAGTGAACAAGTATCCTTTGTCATCGTGGAAACACGCTGATGAATCGAATGGGCTTTCTGAAAGGACATCGACCCAGTCATATTAATATGTACACAGTTTTATATCGATGTAAGACGACATTTATTCTGCAATAAGGAGATTGCTGTCTCCTCTTCTTCTTTTGACGTTGCTCCCTCCCGACATCACTTAGTGCCAGAACGAGGGACTACCTTGTTGTATTTTTCTAGTCACATGCATCTGTTGCATTTGTCTGAACTTAGACCAGCCCATTCCATTTTTCCAATCATGTGTGTCTCCCTATTCCACTTGTCCGACCATAGACTGGCTCATTCCACTAGTCCGACCATAGACTGGCTCATTCCACTTGTCCGACCATAGACTGGCTCATTCCACTTGTCCGACCATAGACGGGCTCATTCCACTTGTCCGGCTATAGACAGGGTCATTCCACTTGTCCGACCATAGACTGGCTCACTCCACTTGTCCGACCATAGACTGGCTCATTCCACTAGTCCGACCATTGACTGACTCATTCCACTTGCCCGACCATAGACGGGCTCATTCCACTTGTCCGGCTATAGACAGGGTCATTCCACTTGTCCGACCATAGACTGGCTCACTCCACTTGTCCGACCATAGACAGGCTCATTCCACTAGTCCGATCATTGACTGACTTATTCCACTAGTCCGACCATAGACTGGCTCATTCCACTTGTCCGACCATAGACTGGCTCATTCCACTTGCCCGACCATAGACGGGCTCATTCCACTTGTCCGACCATAGACTGGCTCATTCCACTTGTCCGACCATAGACTGACTCATTCCACTTGTCTACTACCATACGTATTTTTGCATTGTACTTTTCTCACCACAGGCTGATTAATTCCACTTAGACAGTTTCATGTATTTCTCTATTGCATTTGTCTGAACATAGACTTACTCATTCCACTTGCCCAATCATGTGTGTTTCTCTATTCTATTTGTCCGACCATACACTTGCCCGGTCATGTACGTTCCTGTATTGTACTTGCGCAGCCATAGATTACCTCATTCCACTCACGCAGTCACACGTATGTATCTATTGTACTTGTACGACTATAGATTACCTCATTTCACTTGCCCATGAGCTGCTCTATTCCACTGTCGCAATCACATGTATTTCTCTATTGCATTTGCCTGAACAAGACTACCTTATTCCATTTGTGCAATCATGTGTTTTTCTCTATTTCATTTGTCCGACCATAGACTGACTCATTCCACTTGCCTGTTTTCTACTTGTCTGACTCTAAACTGCTCTATTCCACTTAGGCAGTAGCGTGATCATTCTGATTATATGCAACTCCATTCTACTTTTTCATAGGATCTTATGTAATTGTATTTCATTGAACATACAGATACATCCGCCCTACATGTGTGATCGTATACCATCCTATTCCACTTTGTCGCATCATATTTTTTTTCCTGTTCTCCTTCTCTAGCTATAGATTGTGCCTATTCCATTTGTCTGGCATAAAGACATCTTTTCTCGTCTGACCATAAATCGTCCCCATTCCACTTGCCTGCTCGCATGTATTTCCTTGTACTACTTATTTGACAATAAGGTTGTCCCAATTCTTCTTGTCAGACGGTAGACCATTTCATTCCTCTTGTCTGGTCATAAATCTTTCGCTGTTCTTCTTCCTCTTCTTGACCATACGATAGTCTCCATTTAATTCGTCTGACCTTAAACCAACCTACTCTACTTCTCTGGTAATGGGTATTCCCTTCCTTTTATTTATTCAGATTTAAAACGAGCTTACTTTGATTCTTATATTATTGGGTCGGAACGAAAATTCGTAGCGATTTTAAATTAAAATTCAACGCTGAAAAATTATGTAATTTATTCAATAATATATTTCATGTTTTTTAAACTTTTTTAAAATTTAAAAGCACTACCAACTTTTTCCCCCTCTTTTGATGACTATAGATTATAACTATTCAGTTAAGAAAATTGTCTTAACTTGTTCTGTATTTGTCTAACTAAAGTGTTGTATTATTATTCTTGTCTTAATTTCTTTTTTCCTATTATACCAGCATCCCTATTCTAATTGTTTGAATATTTCCAACTACTTTTTCGTCCACATACCAGTCCACCTGTTTAATCTCAAGTTTTTCTTTATTTTACTTTTGCTAGTCGGACCATACACCGACCATTCTACGTTCTACTCATATAGTAGTTCTCCCATTGTGACTATGCCATAAATTGTTCCTATTCCACTTATCGGTCAAAAGGACTTCTCCATTCTACTTGCCTGATCACAGATTACCCTATTTCACTTGTCTATGAATACATCTTTCCCGCTCTGCATATCTAACTATAAATCGTTGCAATGGCGCTTGCCTGACCAAAGGTCGTCCCTATTCCACTTGTACGATCATAGATTGTCTAATCTTATTATCATGTTGATACATTGAATCCAATGGTCAATTTCTATGCTAAAACTGGTGTCAGTATGTATTCTCACCCATGGCGGTGCTTCCAACATGTCGAAAAACAATTCCAAAAGAAAATGCTTTCATCTTAAATATTCATCCTAAATTAATGAAAATACACCATTTTTAATAAACTACATAACCACATAATAGCGACTTTATACAATGAACTAACAAGGTATGATAAAAATTGTCGTGCACATAGTATAGTTATTGCCATAGTCACTATTCAAAGACAGCAGTGGACATGACAAAATCAGTCGAAAATATATAATAAAAAGTTTCTTCATCCAAAGCTTCGTTTCCAAGAAAATCTAGTTTGAAAATGCAGCGAATACGCATGCTATTCGATAGAAATCGTCTGACCCGTCTGATCATGACCGACCTATTCTACTTCCTGCAAATATTCTACAGCACGCGAACCCGACGGATCTTTAAACTCGATTTCCTCGAAAACAAAGCTTGAAACGAAAAAATATTATTCCTCTTTTTCGACTTTTTTCTCCACCATCGTGGGGGCGGCAAAGTAAGCGGCTCGCGGTCGTCACTACAAGCCAATATGGCGGTGCCCTTACATGTCAAAAATGCTCAACTTTAAGCGACTATATCTCCTGAACCATTAATCCTAGAGAATCGAAACTTACATACCAAATACATTATAATTCGTAGGAGAAAGTTACTAATTTTGAGTCCGTTAAGATAAAGTGTACCCATATTACATTATATTGTAATGAAATTCCTAATCAAGTAATTCTACGAGTTATTTGAACTTCAACGTCGATTTTCAAGAAAACGATTCTTGTCCCACGTTTTCTTCGAAGAAGTCTGTCCAGGTCAATTTCGCACAAAACTTCAACTTTTTTAAAGTCTAGAATCACTCTTATAATTTCTTGACACCCAGTACGTGCCTCATCACGATAGAAAGGGTTAAGTAGCAGAAAAGAGTTTCCCAATTTCTCTTCCGTACAGGGAACAGTGTCAGCCAGAAGTTCAATCAATTTCCTCGGGGTCATAAATTTCGGTGAAGCGTCTCTTCTCGCCTCGAATCGCTCATTTACATGATTCGACGTTGTTCGAGTCCGGTCGGACACGAGGGCGCGTTTCGGGCACGCGCGGGCCGGTTAAGCGCATCGTTCCTGCGGTATTACGCCGTTAACGATTCCTTTTCGTTCGAGAGCCTCACTTTATTTTCCTTCGTCGAGCAACGGTCGCAGGAGGTTTCCTTCTCGATCGTGGAAACTGGTCGGCGTGCCGTCGTTCCGGGTAATCGCCGTTAATACGTTGTATTCTTTCGTGGTCGTGACTTTTTCGTTGCGGAGGAGTACGCCGCGCCGCGACGCGTACGAGCAGAGCGTGATCCAGTTCGAGGTATGTGTTCCCCGGCAAAGAGAGCAGATACTTATCGAGGCGATTACCGTTATTGCACGAACGTGCCCCTGTACCAGCCACTGGCATAACCCCCGAGAGCTTTTCCGGACTTCGGGGCCACTTACAAACTTGCGCGAGACGTTTTCAATGGAGATAAATGAAAATGAGTTCCTTCACCCTGCCGCGCGACGCACCGCGCCTCGTTCAATATGTATCTACCGAATATTAACTCCGCCGATTGCCACCGATACAGTAAGGCAGAGTCGCCGGACGAGGGGTGGGAGCACGAATTTAGGGAAGGAAGTTCCCACCTCGCTATCAGTAACGGATTAGTTACGTGACATTCTGATATGTGCACGGCGGAGGCGAGATGCGTCACGTGACCGCGACGGAGGCGTGGGGGAACAGCGTCGTGGAAGGGGAAAGTAGAGTGGGGACACGTGTCTTAATCTGGTAATTCTCCTTCTAGGTTAATCTTAGAATTATTTAAATTATAAAGTTGCTTACATGGAAATTGATTCGATACATTTCTTTATCGAAGCACGTATCGTAATCAAAATTGCACAAAATCTAAATAAATAGAGCCTTGTCATTTTTGAGTGTAGTGTTAATACCGCGAGAGTATTTAAGAAAACGAAATTATGGAAGAATTGTTGTGTATAACTGAAAAGTTGTTGTGTATAACTTTTTTGATGAGGGCCTATATCGATAATTTTAGTAATACGTTTTGTGGATCCGTGTCAATAATACATATTTTTAATAATAAATATTCTAAAATGTTCCTTGTTGTTACCACTAGAAAAATTGTTTGATTTAAAGCAGCGAATATTGTAACTCACGAATTTTTTTCTTTCAGAGCCTTTTACCGAGAGATCAAGGTCATCAACAATTTTTCAATCGACGTTGGCGGTTTATCATGTCGTGTAGAGCACAACAACACCGGTTCAACGAACTTCTACACCGTGACCTTGAGATGACCTTGAGATGGCCTTGAGATGACCTTGAACGAAATAATCGCACCAGTTTAAAACAGGTAAAAGAACCATTATTCTTTCTGTTGTGTACCACGTGTACATGGAATTGCTTAAAGTTGATAGACTCCAGATGCATCCTTTCTGTTAATTTATCTGTAAATTATGATTTCACGTTCCGTTAATATTCACGGATTATCGTGCTGCTGATTCATTTCTATTTAAAGAGACTAAAATGATTTATTTATACCGCAGAACACGAACAACCAACCTGTCCAATAACAAATCGATAATAGAACCAATTCGAAGAAAATTTATTTCCATATCGTCAATAATATTCCGGGGAAAAAATTTATGAAAACTGCTTGCTTATTCTCGCGATAAATTTATTGCGAGAATGCATTTATCCGTCGATATAAAATATTCCATCTCTCCAGTGGCCCCGAACACTTTTCCAGCATTTCCGTTCGTCTAGTTCGTTGGCCGTTTAAATTATGCATTATGGGTGGCGAAGGATAGAAAGCAATTTGGTTAATTACATTTTTATTACAAACGGCGAAATACGTCTGAAAAACCGTGTCGGCGGCAGGCGCGTCCGCGCGTCAAAGTATTCTCCGGAGACGAGTGCCGCGGAAGCAGCGCGAAATTGCCCCCGCCGCGGAATATAAATTAATTTGTTAAGATCTCGTCTCCTCCGTGTGGTTCTCCGGACGGTGTTAATGTTTCGGCAACATTACCCGCCGCTCCCCAGACGGCGATCTTTCCCGGCCCTATGAAAATTTATGTTGACGATTTTTATTTGAATTAGAATTTACGACCCCGACGGCCGTCGGTCATGACCCGGTTTCTACCCGCAGCCTATGGAAATGGAGAGAGACTCGTGGAAATGCTGCGCACCGAAAAGAAACAAAACGTTGCATTCCGCGCACAATGGATGCATCGCGTGCATGATACACTGAATCGATTAATTAACGTGTTGAGCACCGTGTCCCCCCAGATATAAGGGTCAGAATTATATTTGTTCGGTATCAATAATTAATTTTTGCGTTAATATAAACACGAGTTCTCTCTAAACAATATTTTATATCTAGAATAACATTCTGTAAATTCTTGTAAATTTAAAAATTTTTTTTTATGTTTAACCTCATTATTAAGGGTTGATATCCTCGAGGGAAAATTAATTTTTGCGTTAATATGATCATGGGCCCACGATATTTGAATCAATTGTACTATCTGTTCTTTCTAAATAATATTTTATATCTAGAATAACATTCTGTAAATTCTTGTAAATTTAAAAATTTTTTTTTATGTTTAACCTCATTATTAAGGGTTGATATCCTCGAGGGAAAATTAATTTTTGCGTTAATATGATCATGGGCCCACGATATTTGAATCAATTGTACTATCTGTTCTTTCTAAATAATATTTTATATCTAGAATAACATTCTGTAAATTCTTGTAAATTTAAAAAAATTTTTTTATCTTTAACCTCATTATTAAGGGTTGATATCCTCGAGGGAAAATTAATTTTTGCGTTAGTATGATCATGGGCACACGATACTGGAATCAATTGTACTATCTGTTCTTTCTAAATAATATTTTATATCTAGAATAACATTCTGTAAATTCATGTAAATTTAAAAAAATTTTTTTATCTTTAACCTCATTATTAAGGGTTGATATCCTCGAGGGAAAATTAATTTTTGCGTTAGTATGATCATGGGCACACGATACTTGAATCAATTGTACTATCTGTTCTTTCTAAATAATATTTTATATCTAGAATAACATTCTGTAAATTTTTGTAAATTTTTTTATCTAGACTTTTATCTTTTTCAAATTACTTCGTTCACAAATTGAACGATATTTTATTGCTTAGTTCCTTGTATGTACAACGCCGAAGATAAGGAATAAGATTTCGAAAATATGCATACTTAGCGTATCCTTTCTTTCCCGGAGAAGTTTTCATAAAATATTCATGCGATTGAAACCTCCTCGTGAATAACAAGAAAACCGTGCAACCCTCGCACGAAAACACCGACGTGGCAAGTCGATACCGCGCCATTTTTGTCCCCTATCAGAATTTTTATTATACATCGATCGTACTTGCTTCTCCAATATAAAATATTATCTCGTAATTAGTCTAGGAATATTTGTGCGAAGTAAAAATGACAATTGCAAAACACAAACGCTAAATGCTTTTATTATAAATGCATAAAATCGATGTATTGATCAAAATCATTGATCAAAAATGAGTAGGCGAAACATGAAAGAGTATAAAAGCTAAACGAAATGTAAGACTATCAATTCAACATTATAATCGATTTGTTCAAATTAATTAAAGGAAGAAATGAATGTTTATTTTGTTCCAGCGACCTCTAAATAAAGAAGAACATATTTATTTTATACGAAGACCCAACTGGCTAATAATGACCAACGAATGTGCCTCAGCATCAACGCTCATCTCACACATACTCACATCCCCATAAACGGCCTCACTTAGGCACGAGACGATGCTGGTACAAATTTGTCGAGGAGGAGTCGGCCGAAGGACGCGAACGACGGAGGTACACGCGTTATTACGTCTTTCATGAGAGTCAAATAACGGGGCAGAGGGTGGCTGAACCAGTGAGGAGGAGGAGGAGGAGGTGGGGAAGAAACGCGGGGGTGGAGAAGGCCAGACCCGTAGCGGGCAATATGTTCCGAAATTGTTTTACTCCGACCGGGAGCAAAGAGAAGATAAAAATGTTCCGTCGTAGGTACGTCGCGCTGCTTCCTGCCCTGCCGAGCGCCGCGGAGTAACTTTTGCGGGATGTGATGTGGAAAATTGGATTCAAGTTTGGGGCGGGGTGTAGCCAGAACGGGACAGTGCGGACCGGGATGGAGAAAGAAGAGAGGGGTCGAAAAACCGGGGACGGCGAGGGCCAAGTATAAGGAGAGACGCGGGAAACTCGAGGAAACCGGGAGACCAAGGAGAAGCCAGAACGAGAGAGAGAGAGAGCAGAAGCTAGCGAGAGGAAGCGAGTAGGAGCAAATAGGAGGAAGAGGGAGGATGTCGGAGGAAGGGAGAGCAAGTAGGACCAAGTAGGAGCAAGAGGAAGGATGTTGGAGCAAGGGAGAGCACGTAGGAGCAAGTAGGAGCAAGGAGGAGGATGTTGGAGCAAGGAAGAGCATGTAGGACCAAGTAGGAGCAAGGAGGAGGATGTTGGAGCAAGAGAGAGCAAGTAGGAGCAAGGAGGAGGATGTTGGAGCAAGAAGGAGCAAGTAGCACCAAGTAGGAGCAAAGAGGAAGGATGCAAGTTGGAGCACGCGAGAGCATGTAGTTGCGAGTAGAAGAGGAAGCAAGAGGAAGCAAGTAGGGGCATGATGGAGCAGAATAGAGGAAGCAGGACAGAGAGATGTGGGAGCAAGAGAGAGCCTAGAATGAAATGTGGACATGGTTTTATGAAAATGAATGTAGTGAGAATGAGGCTTGAGGATGCGTGTGAAAGACTATTTATGTTGTGTGATTGTCTATGACTGAGTGTAAGGTGAGAGAATGACGAGTGAACAGTGAAAAGAGTCTGTAGACAACCGCCGCCGAGAGAAGTAATGTTTACGCGAGTAAGAGTGAGAGAGATACAAAGTGAGAGACCAGTATATGCGAGGACACGTGTTGCGAGATACAATTTCATTTAATTATCACAGTGTTTCTATATCAATTCTGTTTTCGTTACATTCAAATGTATATTCTCATTTGAAAATCCACGTTAAATTATTGTGTTCAATCCACATGAAAGAAGTGGGACAGCTGGATGTGGAAGCAAGAGGTAGCCTAGAATGAAAGAAGTAGGACAGCTAGATGTGGAAGCAGGACAGAGAGTAGACGGAGCTTGGAATAGAGGAAGTAGGACAGAGAGAAGTGGGAGCAAAAGGGAGCCTAGAATAGAAGATACAGGACAGAGAGAAGTGGAGGCAAGAGGGATCCTGGAATAGAAAGTAGGACATAGAGACGAGGGAGAAAGAGGGAGTCTAGAATAGCTGGAGAGACAGCAAGAAGAGGCCTAGAAAAGGGAAAGCGAGGGCTAACAATAAAGAAAGACAGGGCCTAGAATGGAGCAAGCAAAACACAGGGAAGCGGGAGTTTAAACTAGAGGAAGAGGGAGCCTAGAATGGGGATAGCAAGACAGAAAGGACGGAGAAGAGCCGGCAGAGCAAAGTCACGAAGAAGAGGACACGCTCCTCTTATTGTATCCTCGGTCTCTCCTTCCTTTCTCCCTTCAGCCTCCTCTACCTTCCCAATCTGTTTTCCTGGTCCCACCTGTTTTCTTCGTTCCTCTTTCTCGTTTCCTCAATACACACGCGGGTCCCCAGCTCAGCGTGAGCTACTGGTATCCCCTGCACGTACATGTAAGAGACCACGCTTCACGGGCCGACCTTACTTCTCGTGTCTCGTCTACGATTTTCAACTCGACGAAGCGGTTCGACCGAGTAATTCCCTAGTGGCCGGAAAGAGAATCTCTCTTTCTCTCTCCCTCTCTCTTTGGGTTTCTCTGGTTGTCTCGCTTTCTTTCTCCTTCGAACGGGTCCGCTCGCAGCTGTGTCTCCGCCACCGACATCCAAACACATTCCGACGTCGCTTCCTTTCCTCCTGATGCTTCGCTCGCGTTCCTACGTCGATTCTTGTTTCGTGATCTGTACAGGGTGTCGAGAACGTATGTGTAAAAACCGATACAGCGTGATACCGCGCCTGACGATCGGCGAAGATCTGCTAAAACAGTTTTTGCGAAATTGACCTTGACAGACTTTTTCAAGGTCAAAGTGTGAGAAAGTAATTTGATATATAATTGAACTGAAGCAGTGTTTGCAACATATCTTGAGGAGACGAGGTCAAACAAAATGTTAAAAATCGTTCAAAGTTGAATACATATTTCGTAAGCTGTTAAATTTGTCTTCAACTATGCAAAGGACCTTGGAAGAATACATAGTTCCATTTAGAAAAGGAAACTTGACTACCACTTCTCTAAAATTAATAATGGATTTTATCTGTGCCAAAAGGATTTTACCTCCCTACCATTTAATTTACATTTAAGACGTTTTTAAATAGTTTTGAAATAATCAAATTTTTTACAATTATATAGGACGCAGTATATGATGTACTCTGTCGATGCGCTGTGATGATCATATGTGGATTTGCTGGGAAAAAAGGAACAACCCCGAGGAAACCAGTCCAGACCTTCAAAGTTAAAAGATTAAATAAAGAAGAGGAAGCACGATGAAGGTCCATGCTCAGAGGAGAAAAAAGATGAAGCCTGCTTCTCTCGCAATGAGTTTCGCTCGCATCAGCATCAAGCGAGGGCTGCGTATAGTATGTGTATTGCATGCCAGGTATATGTCCATGAATCATCCAGAAATGTGCAGTAAGAGGATGTCTTTGTTATTTTCGAATGTGGAACATAATATTTTTATACGTATCTAATTAAAAATTAATTCAGGAGAAGGATTTTTACATAGTATTTAACAGGTTTCTGAACTAGGTGAGAGTCACCAAGACTTTCAAAATAATTCTGTAGGTTTCATATAGACTTATCAACTGTGTTGCTTTTTTTTTAAATTTCAATGAACCAGACATTTTTTGGTCTTCACAATCACAGGTGATTTAATTTATTTTTATTCTTAAAGAAAATATTTCATGCCAATTCTCAACCTTATATGTCGACATGCGGGGTAGTAATGGGGTGACAAAGAGAATCATGTATTCCCGTAATTTCTCTAATCCTCTTCAATTGAAAATTCTGAAAAAAATCAGGCATATTTTAGCAATTGGAATGCACATCTGTGAATTTTTTCAGAATTTTCAGTTTCGAATTGGAATTTTAAAAAATAAAACAAAATTGTAGAAGTTATGAAATACCAAGTTTATGTTGTTATAGTTGTTAAATTTTTTCAGATATGTAATCAGGAGTGAAGAATAAAAGTTGATACCAAAATCATCATGTACTTTGGCACAACAAACATAAAGCAGAATACGTCTGCAGGCGAAACGAATGATACGATATCAACAATTTGAAATATCCAGAGTCCTTTAAATCTGGAATACCTCTACAATCCGTGCCTTGGAAAGCCGGTAAAAAAAGGTGAGCATTTCAGAATGGAAAAAGCGCGGGCGAGCCCTTAATTCACACGACCCGTATCGGGTTGTGAAACAGTCGTCCGGAGACCCGGAGCAACGATGTAACAATCCGGCGTGCTGTTAAAGGACAGCTGCGTAAAACGAAATCGATAAACGCGCGGATAATGTGTCGAACCGACGGATAATGGAACCGGTACTCTTTCACTGTCCATTAGAAGTCTGAAAGTGACGACTGCGAGCGGATTCATCCTGGTACGTCCGTCGGATACGTCGATACCTGTCGCTATTGAATTTACATCGATCAGCGACGGTGCAAACCAGATTTCAATCCACGATGGGCCACGCGGAAAGAAAAAGAAGATCCTCGTCGCACCGGTTGCAGGTGCCAGCCAGCAGAGCCGACGGCACGTCCGAAACGCGATGCCACTTTGTAACCGTTGAAAACGCCGATACGACGGTCGAACGCAGTAGAATATTTTATTTAAGGCGAGTTTACACTCCTACACTCTGGGCGTACATCCACGATGAATGTGAAACATGAAAATCCGCGAGTATTTATGCTTCGAATGCACAATTCACTAGTCAAAAGCCGTCAAAATCGTCGACGGACATTTTCGAACTCCTCTGGGAAATATACAGAAGGTGATCAGATTATTATTAATTTGAACTAACTATTTAACTTGAATATTAATATGATTATATGAAACATATCGAATATTGAAGTAAGAAAATATTTATTTAAATATTGCTAAGAAAACTTCACTCTCTTACTAATAACTTTATTTATTTAATAATTACGAATACTCTTTCACTAATTATTCAACTTCAATATTAACCCCTTGCCTTACGATTTATTTTACGGTTTTCTGTGAGTAGAACTTTTTTTGTAATTTCCTAAAAGAGGAGAAAATTTATATCTGTTGTATACCTACATGTTCTCCAATAACTGTACGTTAACGAAACCGAAATAGAATTTCATCTCGGTTTAAAGGAAATTAATAATGTACATATTTATTAGACTCTGTTCTGAATCTTCAACGCGAGTCTGACACGATATTGTAGGACAAGGGGTTAATATGATTATTAAAATGATCTTCACTGTCTTACTAACCTATTTATTTAATAATTGCTGACAAAGATATCCTCTCATTTTAGCACTAAGCGGTATCGAGCGAGTACAACATCAAAAGAAGACGACATGGATGGCGATCTCCCTATTTCGAAACAAGCATCGTTGCCTCATATCGGAGTAAACCTGGAAAATCAGTGTGTGCATCTCTCGGAAGCATTTAATCTCCATCAAAACTTGATTAGATTGGGAGACATTTTGATTGAGAGAAATGCTGCTAAGAAACCTTGACTCTCTTACTAATGATAACTTTACTAATTTAATAATTACTTACAAACATACCCTCTCATTCCAGCACTAAGCGGTGTCGAGCGAGTACAACATCGAAAGAAGACGAGGGGATGGCGCTATGACCCTTATGTCGGAGCAAAACTGGAAAATCAGCGTGTGCATCTCTCGGAAGTATTTCACACTAAACCTACCGAGCACAAGCAGCGATTGAAATGTTTTAGGTTATAAAAATCACAAGGCTCTATTTATGCGGCACCTCCACGTGGCCCTCTGCTGGATTTTCAAAGTAAACCTAACCTAGCATAAAAAGCGATTGAATGTTTTAGGTTATAAAAATCACAAGGCTCTATTTATTAATATTTTGAGCAATCACAATATGTGCTTGGACAAAGGTCTTTATCGAATGAATTTCCATGTAAGCAGCTTCATAATTTCAATGATCGTAAACTGAAAAATGTAAAATCGGTCATTTGACTGGCAGTGGTAGGTTTAATATTAATCTTAATCAAAGCATGTCTCTGGCGAGACACGCCGTGTGTTCAAAGTGAAAAGTCTAAATTCGCCTTTAGCTGTCGCACGTGACCCGTGGAGAGGGGAGGGAGGAGGGAGCGTGTGATATTCCAGTTATCGGAATACGTCTGACCGATGTAATACACCCGAGGAGAATTTACTGTCCGGCCGATGAAACAGCGATAGGTTTGGGGTCGGCCGTAGATGGGTCGTGCGACAAGCCGGCAACGGCGGGGGATCAATGGACCACGGAATTTTTCGAAACGTCGTTAAATCCCCCGTGTCAGCAGGGCTCCGGAATCGATTCCTCGGCAGTGAGCCTGCGGCTATTTCTGGTATCGAGGATATCGAGCTCTCGCTGGCCGGAGTAAGCGACTTAGCCGTTCGCCGACGACGAAACAACCTCTGCCGTCGTCGCTGTGAGATTCTGTTTCAGACCGGCTTTCCGCGCGACCATCGTCGCAGTTTAGGTTCCCGCTGCTGTCTGCTCGGGTGCCGATATCGCGCACTGAATCCTTAAACTAGCCGAGGGAAGCTGGAAATCTTCGGGCGGTTGGCCTCTTGAAATGCCGCTGATAAGGACAATAAGGACGATAAGGACAATACGGAGAGAGAAGATTGGAGGGGGTTGATTGGAAACTGGACGGCGATTACCAGACTCTGGGTTTTATGCGTTCATAAGAAAAGTAAGATTGTTCTTGAACTGGAAACACAGACACCAGTCTGAACAATTCTGAAGGAGACACAAACGGGACACTTCATGAAATAGGACACTTCATCTAGTTCTTAACCCTGGATAACAAGATTACTTGATATCGAGGCGCTCGTAATCTGATGTCATTAATTTTTGTATTGGCGGAGACGTCAAGGAGATATGAAGGTCAACTTCATTTTTTTTAAATGGAATGAGATATTTTTTAATACATCAATCGATGCTGACATTCGTTATAAAAAAGTGCTAACCTATGTATGTCGAAAAGTTAGAAGATCTTTATTTTGGAATCATCTTAATAATTCTGCTGTAGTGAGAGAGAAACTTCATCAATCCATTTGTATCATAGATGCATAAAATCCGCGGTTTAGTTATAGAATCAGTTGCCTCAGTTAATAAACTGTATTATTTAAATGCATGTTTGTGTTACTGATCTAATAATATTTATCGATTTCGGTGTTAAAAAAGAACAATTCAGGCGCACTTTAAATGTGCATCGTGCGCTCATGTTTCGTGAAAAATAAAGGAACTCCGGAATGATGGACTGCGGTGAAAAGCCCGCGAAAGATGAGACAACGTTTTCCACGAATTTTCGCCAGCTCGTTCACGAGTTTCAAGCATTCCTTGTGAAAAACGTTGATGTGCAAAAATTTCACGAGACCCGGAAAAAAGAGCAGTCGCGATTAAAACTGACCTCCACTGCAAACTGAACTGTAGCGAAGATTTAGAGGAGAATAGAACCGCAGCGGAAAAATCGTGCTCCTTAAAAATGCAAGCTCTACACATATGCTGGACGTAGAATTTAACCTACCGTTCTTCAAAAAATACTGCCGGTATTTATTTGTGGCGAAATGACTAATCCTTTTCCAATTTTTGGTAGTGACTCTGATAAGTGACACTACCCAACTGATACTCACGGATTTGAATGAAACGTACTTATTAAATTAGTATTTAATATTTAATTTTTAGGCGTAGAAAGCACCCCTCAACCTCTGGAGATGGAAACCTTTGTGGCTAATTATTTCTTGAAGAACACAGTTTCTGAAAAAACTGCTAGATCCAGAGTCGTACAGTTCAGAGTGATGCTCTTGACGGCGTCCTTGAAATCGACCTTTTAAATTTCATTCAAATCAGTGAGTATAAGTTGGGTAGCGTTACTGGTGAGTTGATACTCGAGCGTTAAGGGTTAAAAAAGAAGAATAATTGAAAGCGGTATCAAAATGAACGTCTGCGCTGAACAGCCGTAGCGAGGAAGGGTGAAAGATTAAAGGGACAGTAAGTTTCCCGTCGGTGACGTCTATAGCAGCCCCCAATTTTCCTATTTCTTCGCTTCCCTTGAGCCGGTATTATGTTGAATGGGGGTAGACCGAAATTGCCTGGCCTATAGCTCCTTCCCGAACAACAGACCAGCCACACCTATTCCATTTGACCCTCCCTTCCGAGCCAAAACCCGAAGAGCAACCCCCTTCAGGAAGAATCCCCGAAGAAAAGGGGGGAACTACTCATGATCCAATCGAGGAAGTTAAAGCGAGCGCGAAATGATGCGGCGTAAACTCTGACATGGCCGACTTTCATTCCTTCGCGAGCAATACTCGAGAACCACTCTCCCTTGAATTCCGTTCGCACCCTTTCGCGTTCGATCGCCTCGATCGAATCGCGATTCTCATTGATAACCACCCACGCATCTAAAGTAATTGAATTTTTTAACCACCGACACACCATCCCCCATAGAACAGTGGTGGGAGGACTGTGTCGAGAGACTTCATTAGCAAATTGACTGTCTCGGACGCATCATGAAATCAATGTGCAATATGTGCATACAATTCACAAGGATTTAAAGAGTAAATGCTCGTCTAAACTTGAACTCATCAAGGCCCATTAAAAAAATCACTTTTATTTTGTAGGACTTTTCGAGGTGGTCCAAGCAGTCAATTTTATTTTCTAATTATATAGGGTGTCCCAGGTAACAGACATTAGCGTTCATTTACTAGTGTAACGTCTTAGTACGAAAGTAATGGTGCTTTAGAATTGATTTAAATTGAAATATCTCCTGAACTACTAACTTTTCGACATACATAGGTTACAGGGCCACCTTAACCACAGGGCTAAATGGGCTAAGCCCCGGGGCGCAAGCCTTTTGGGGGCGGCAATTTTGTATAAAATTTATGTTCTTTTATAGTGTAATGGTAATAAATTGACTTTTTCTAGTTCTGACACTTTTGTATAACTTTGTTGGTCACCCCGCTCCCGCTAGCCATCCCGTGTATTTTCTGATGAAGAGGGGCGCATTATTTTTAGTAGCCCACGGGCTCCGAATATCTTAAGACGGCCCTGATAGGTTAGTACTTTTTTATAACGAATGTCCAGCTGCATCGATTGATGTATTAAAAAATACCTCGTTCCATTAAAAAAAATAAAGGTGACCTTCATATCTCTAAAAAAAATTACATAAAAACAAAAATTTCTTTGGTATCGTATGATTCCATTTTCTCATTCAACTTTGTCCATCAGACATTTGACGTATCCTGAAAACCAACAAAGATATTCAAGGTGGTCAAGTCAGCTGGGTCGCCCTGTATAAATTCTACCGTTCGTGTTGAAAGTAGAAGCTCTGAAAAACTTCCGGAACTCTTTCGATCCCGTTGTTTACCCTGAAACGGTGCCCGAGACACGTTCTTTCGCTGTGATTGTGGGTCAGGCGAACCGACGGTGCACGTTGTGTCCGGGTCACGGGGAGGGGGCTCTCGGCGAGGATCCGAATTTAATTAAGCTAATTAAATTCCGGATGCGCGTGCGTTTTCTCATAGCTGCGAGAGCCGGGGCTTTGGATAACGTGTAACAAGTGGATGGGGTCGACGAAATTAAGCGGAAACGAAGAGCATGCCGGTACAATAACTCTGGTGGGGGGTGAAGGGGGTGGGGCGGAGAGAGAGTGGGGAGAAGGAGGGAAATGATATTTATTCATATTCTGTAATACGATCCCATGGACGCGGGACGTCCGCTGGTAGTAGAATTCCAATATTTACGAGCTCGGTAATCTAATTTAAACGCAATTCCTTCGGCGCGGCCCGAGTTTTAAACACCGCGGCATTTCTACGGTTTTTGTAGGTGTGTACGACGAAAAAACTTTTCCAATTAGGCCGAGGTTTTTCTTTAATTTTGTTGATTGACCGTCGGCTGAAACCCTCGGACGTCCACAGAGGAGGGGGGGGGGGGTCATCGACCGGTCTGGATGGCGGCGGGGAGGAAGGATCCATTTTCCTAATGACTCGAAGACGAGTCCGGGAACCGTGAACTCTCTCGCGCCAGTAGTGCGCCGCGCCGGTTCCACTGTCTACTGTCTATTAAAATGTAAATCCTGATCCCGTGGGGGGCAACAGGTGCGCGATATACACCGGCTCCGGCTCGGTCGGTCGGTCCTTTCGCGCTTCCTCCATCGGCGTTCTCCTCCTTTTTGCAACGCGGGAGCTCGTATCGCTTTTCCGGTTCCGGCCCGGCTTCTCGTCAGCTTCTCGCTACCAGCCGGATCGGTAAGCGACAATTATCCGGCGCGTCGCGGTCCGGATACGGCTCGTGCTCCACGACACACGAAAAATCGGGAAAAACTATTTTAGCGTTAGTTATGGACTCGGGGTCCCAATATACTAAGTAGTTGAACTCATCCGTCCCTCGTTTCACGAACTGAATCTCTCCCTCGGTGTCAATTGACACAGTGATACAAAAAATCGATAAAACAACGAGTGAAACAGTTACTTTTCGATGTTGTTTTCCTTGAAATTGATGAGTTAACATTTACATTTTAAGTTTTTGCTTTTATGTTTCGCATTAAAAAAATTAGTCACCAAGTTTCCAACGAATTTACCTACAAATAACAGAACAGTGTAAAGTATATCGTGAAATTTTAATCCTGTAGGGTCAATGGTTCAGAAGTTATGGTTGCTTAAAGTCAAGCATTTCTCAGTGTTTTCGACTGGTGAGGGCGCCGCCATATTGGTTTGTAGTAACGATCGCGCGCAGCTTGTCGAGCAGAACCGCTAGGTGGCAGCACGTCGCATCCGAGTGACAGACTCGCGCTTATCGAATCCAAGGTACTCGTAAGAAAGTATTTCGCTTGTATCCCGGGTATTTAGCCGAAACGATTGGAATAAGCGGGGCGATTATAAAGTTGAGTCCACTTAACCACTTCGCTACCAAGGACGAGTTATCTCGCGACGCAATACCGTTCGTACGATGGCCACGGACGAGTTATCTCGCGGCCATACTCCATACTCGTTTACCGATGGACGGTCCATCGCGCTGCGGCGAGGAAATCGGATTCGCTGGTCAAAATTTCATTTTGATGCTGTCGGAGTAATTAGCCCCACTCCGCTGTGTCATGGACGAGTTATCTCGCGATGTAATACCGTTCGTGCGATGGCCACGGACGAGTTATCTCGCGACGCAATACCGTTCGCACGATGGCCGCGAGATAACTCGTCCGTGGCCATCGCACGAACGGTATTACATCGCGAGATAACTCGTCCATGGCACAGCGAAGTGGGGCTAATTACTCCGACAGCATCAAAATGAAATTTTGGACCAGCGAATCCGATTTCCTCGCCGCAGCGCGATGGACCGTTCATCGGCAAACGAGTATGGAGTGATTGTTCAACGCTTGTCATTAATATATCACGAGCGGGGGGGGGGGCGTGGAATCGTTTTACCCGGGAGATCGCGGCGCGACGGAGAAATTAGCCAAACGTTGTTCAACAGGTGCCTCTCGCGTTCGATTCGTTTTCGACGGCGGCGGCCGCGACGGAGACGCTTAATAAAACGGATAGAAGAAAAGAGAAACCCCTTCTCGGAAAAATAGCCGAGAAAAAGAAAAACATAAAGAAAGAAGAAAAACCTGCCGAAGACATGCTGGTGGCGGTGGAGTGGGGGGGTAGGGTCGGAAAGTTTGCGGTCGAAGATTAACCGGCCGGTGGTCGCGCGTAATTTGCGAGAATGGTCTCGGCGTCGGGTGAACGACGTCGCGGTGGCCGTAAACGTTCCTCGAGCCATTAAAGGGCAACGTCTTGTGAAAATTCAGTTCGTTAACCGTGGAGTGGGAGGGGGAAGGGGAAGGGGAACCGAACGACTGCCGACCGACCCACACTTTCAAGGAGTCTGGCTCTCCTCGAGCCAGCGCCGCTGGTAGTTCCGGGTACTCACGTCGATCTCATCAAGGAACGTTTGTAGAGCGAGTAAGCTACTGCTTGGCCACCGAGACTGAGGCCGAGACCAAGACCAAACCGCACCACACACCGGGCCACACGTTACTCACGGTCTCCTCGAAAAGGACTTGCTCGTTTTCACTCCCCCCGCCCGCCCCCTGTGCCAACCCCCCCCACCACCCCCCGCGCAGCCCCACCCGCACCGACGAACTCCAAGCTGGATTCTCAAGACCGCCGCCAGCCACGGCTCTCTCTCCCCCCTTTCCCGTCGAGACTGTTTATTCGAGGAACGGCACTTCGGAACGGGGCCAAAGGAACACGCCGTGCCGTTGCGAGGACGTACTTTCGTCGTTGAACCGGCAGGGGGTGGCCAAGGCGAACGGACCAACGAGAAGGAGAAGGTATTAGAGGTCGAGCAGTCGGACCGTGAAGAGCTCCGTGCCTCTCTCTTCGTGTTGGCTGGTTGTTAGCGTCGAATGGAGAAGTTACAGATTGCCGTGGAAAGGGTCGCGTGCATCCCCTCCCCCTCCACCGACATCAGCCACCACGACATCCCCCACACCTTCAGCACTCCCCCCTATACCTCTCCGCTACCCTTTCAACTCTCAAGACTGCCTCTCTTTTCAGCGTATTCTTCCGTCTTCGGCCCGTTCCTACCGCTTTCTCCAACCCCTCGTACCCTCTTGGTTAGGGTATAATTTGCGGTACGCGTTAAACCACCTCCGCTGGCTGCCTCCGCCCGAGCAACTTTATGTCGGGAGATTAGCTCCTCTTGCTCGCCCGGCGAGATTGCACCCCTTCGACTCTTTTATTTCGCCCTTTCTACACGACAGAACCTGGAACGAACGATTGGACGTCGTGGAATATGGGGACCCCGCCATTTTTATGGCGAGGTGATCGGCGGGCGGGCCGACTTCTCTGATTGTCCTGGGGCGAGTGACGCAACGGGGTAGAATTTTGAGACACGGTACGACGCTACAATTTCTGTTTACAGTATTAGACTGTTCGTCTGATTTTTGAAAGAGAGGGCATTAGAGATATAAATTTTAAATAATGTGCACACTGTCAGCTTGAGTCACGATGTCACATTGCACCCTGTAATTTTTTTCATCTGTATTAGATCGTATTTAGGAATGCATCACGGAAAACTTAAATGGTTAGGGTAAGGTTAAATCTTGTCCTTCTGGGACCAAAAATTTTGCACTATTTTTTATACAGTCTTGTAGAGTTTCAAGAGAACACTCCGAAAATACAAGTTTTACAGCGCGGAGTTCACTCGTTCAAAAGTTACACGCCTATGAAGTTCAGCGATTTCAGACGCTTTCGAGAGCAAGGGCGCCGCCATGTTGGTGTTTACTGAGCTGAGCTGCTAGGTGGCGCCACAAGCACGTAGCAACAGCAATTCTACAGCGGTAATTCGAACGCCCGATAGTTACAATTAGAAAGACTCGCAATTGATTAAACTCACGAGCACAGATTATTGCACAAATTAAACATTTCTCAGGTGACAGTGAACTCCATGAACTTGATGCGCTGCATATTAAAATTAGAATAGCAGGTACCTTTCCAACTAATAAGATCTCACTTGGTTTTCGACAACACTTCCATAAAATAATAATTGTCACATTTCTTTTTAATAATCCATAATAAATCTTTAAGTAAACTTCTATACCAAAAATACCAGCTGTTAAATGCTTGTGCCGCCACCTAGCGGTTCAGCTGAGTAAACACCAATATGGCGGCGCCCTTACTTGTGAGAAACACTTGAAATCGCTCAACTTTACAGGCTCATAACTTTGGAACGAGTGAACTCCGCGCTTTGACTCTTGCATTTTTGGAGTTTCCTCGTAAAAATCTACAGGATTGTATGAAACAAAGTGCACAATTTTAGGTTCCCGAAGGAAAAGAATAGGCTGATGAAGAGATAAGATACTTCTTACATTGGATTCACTACTATTTTTATTAAATCATAATTTAAATATAGCAATTCAATTTAATTACTAATGTTGAATTATACCCGAGTGTATTGCAAAAGTAAAAAAAGCAATTACCTGTTTTTTTATAATTTGATAACCTCCAGATAAAAAGAAGCTTATTTCCATGAAAATATTCAAGAATTACAAAATTCAGTCTGTATTTTTTAACCAATGAAAAGTAATAAAATGACGAATCAATTTCTCATGCGCTACATCATACAGCGATTTTGAACGCGACAGCAAAAAGTGATCGATTCGACGTGTCGTCACACTCGTGTGTCATTTTTTACAGTGTGATTTTATGTAATTGAGATTATCAATTTTCCCGCGAAAAATTGAAACCGATCATTCATTGCAATGGACCCTTACATTATGGTATAATAATTCAATTCTAATAATATCTCAATCTGGTTTTAATTTAATTTAACTGTTGACACTCGCAACGAATAATATTTCATTATTTCTCATCACTTCTCCATAAAATTGTGAATTCAATTCGCACACGTGGAATATAACAAAAATATAATAATTAATGCGTTTAAAATAATAGAAGAGTGTTATGAAATTTCATAAATAATTTTACTGTATTATATATTATATTTCACCGACTCCATTTTGTCAGAAATTCGATGAGGAAAATTGATGTCGGTTATTATAATAACGGGTGTCTGCCACTCGACGTTTAAACAAATCGCGAATAATGTTGAAATTTGTTTTAACGAATTAAAATTAAATGCGGATAATGTTCATAATAAAAGCTTCATTATTCGAAAATTCCATGATCGCAACACTTTTGCTTTTCTGCCATATAATTTGAAGGGCTTTCGTGTAATATGAAGCACCGTGAGATATTGTATACTGATCGAACATTAATGGCTGGACCTCCATCACGGCTACTATTCTGCCTACCTTATGATAAGCCCCAGGGTCAATATTGTGAGCGCCTATATTATAATATAGGATCGATAGTATCCCCATAATCATTAATCATGTTTTATCCACCTTATTATTTGTGCACCAATCGCGTTTTTCACATCCTGTGGAAGTATCGTTATCGTCATTTTTATATTTTGAGCAGTGGAGAGTTTGAAAATTTCTTTGAAAATTTCCATCGTTATTAAAGATAGGCAAATATTATTATTATTATTATTTATTATGTACGGACCGAGGTCCTTTTATACATGGGTATACAGACGTTTTGTATAACTTATAAAAGAAATAGAAAATAACAAAAATATACAGAAAGAACAGAAAAAAAAAGAAATTTTCTTAACCTAAAATTTTTTACATTCGATGGACAAGCGCAGAACTAAACAAATACAGTACAATATTGATTATTTAATTTTTATATAGATAAATTATAATGATTTATGGCTCTGGGTTCATTACACTGGGTTGAGTACACTATCAGTTGTGAACTTAAAATTTTTTTATATTAGGTAATTTCATAGCTTTATCATTACAATATTGCTGTGAATAACTAACATGTGATCAAACAATGAATTGCCGGGGGGCGTCGCGTCGTCTGCCCCCGAGCCCCGGAGGAGAAATCGTTAAAGACACGCTAACGATATTTCTCGGTTACTTTGGCTGTATTTTCACAAAAAATATCTCACCGGCGAGGATCGCTTAAAGACGCAATTTAATCGGGAACTTTACATTCCATTACGCCGAAGAAAAAGTACCGTATCGCCGGGGAAGTACGTTCCTCTCTGCGGCACCGCTCACGCTAACGTCGCGGCGCCTCTTCTTTCTCTCTACCGCAGAACGCTTTTTAAAAAGCTTCCTGTGTCCAGGGAGACCGCTCCCGCACCACCGCCGAGCTTCCCTTTGTAGCGACCCCCTCTCGAACTGTTACCGTCCTCGCCCTCGTCCTCGTCTGCGTCCTCGTCGTCGGTAAATATTATATAGCCGGCCCGAAAAACATTAAACAGGAAATTGCACTCCGGGAGAGAAAGATAACGCACATTAAGATCTACAGTTTTCGTAGCAAGAAAATTTCTATCCCCCCTTTGGAAGATGAGTGGATAAAAATATAGTCATTTGAAAAAAAAAACATTGAGAAAGGACAAAGCTTGCAGGATATTGACCACTGAATACCATTCAAATATCTCGTAAGTTATTTGTTGAACAAAAGAAATGTTCAAACAAATGGACCGTTTATTTCGAAAGTGGAGCAAGTCCATTTTTTAAAAACAATGAGATATCACATAATTTCCGATGAATTTAGTGGAAACTTTTTAATTATAACTAGTTAATGTTTAATATTTTAAAAATGCCAATGCTTTGTTCAATTTAAAATTCGCCATTAAAAGAAATTGCATAGCGATAGACATAGGTGGCAGGGTCACCATCTCAAATGATGTAAGTCCATTTACAGCCCGTGAATATACAGGGTGTCCCGTAACTGGTGGTACAAGCGAGTAGGGGTGATTCTACGTGAAAAATTGAATCGAAAATGTAGAATAAAATTTTTTCATGTGACGCTTTATTTTCGAGAAAAAATAAGTTTGAAAATTTATCGAGTACGCGTGCACCACCACCAGTTACGGGACACCCTGTATATTATTTTAGTTAAATTCGCCTAAAAAAGATTTTATATAATGAAATTACATATTGATGAATTAGTAGAAACATTGCCGGACTTGACATAATTAATTTATATTTTTGAATTGACTGATATGCTAATCTTTAATTTTCTCGAAACAACAAAAAATTACCTTACACCAGTTTCAAAATAAACGGTCCCAATGTTGCGTGGTTCCTAGGGGGGCATACAGTGCTGCAATCTGATTTTTGTTTCCTCGATTTTGTTATCAAGAAGGTCAAGAAGGTCAATATGAAGGTCACCTTCAGGTTTTTTAAATAGAATGGCCAATATTTTTGCTCGAACTCGGATGAAGCATAAAATTCAACTTAAAAAAAGTATCGACCTTCATACAAGGGTGGTCCACCTAAATATCTCCTCCAATTGTGGAGGTACAAAAAATATTTTGTGTACTATTTGAATGGTTTGGAGGAACCATTATATTACAAACAATATTTTTTTCTGAAGGTCGTTTTTTTAGAGTTATCAAGGTCATCGATGTTTTTTGACACATAACTACATTTTCTTTTTATTGCATCGTGTAACTGATCGAAAAATACATTCAGATATGTATAAAAACGTGACCTTGAAATGACCTTGATCTGAAGGTAAAACTTCAATTTCCGAATTCTTCTGAAACAATATAGCTGCTAATTTTTGTTGGGTTGGCAAGAAAGTAATTTCGGTACTTTCAGGTGAAATGAAACCCAATTTTGTTATTCAATATGTAGCTGTCGCAGCTTTATGAAAATAACCAATGACTTTATTAAGCTACCAAGAAAATGGCGAAAGATCATCGAACAAAATGGAAAATATTTGATCGATTAAAGTTGATTGCTTAAAGAAATTTTTATTTCATCTTAAAATACCGAAATTGCTTTCTTACCAACCCAATATGATTTTGTTAGCAACTATTATAGATTCGTGTTGTCACCAAATTATAAACGTACTATTGGCAACTCTAATAGACAACATTATCCATTTTCTTTCAATCTCTTCGATTGTGTTAACCGCGTCAGATCGTTCCGGAAATTTTCGCGAATTTTCCTCGAAGCTTGGCTTTGTTTCCCAGATCTTTTCTGTCGGGGTAGCTTGGCCGGGAGTCCCGTGGGACCCTCCTGGCATTAATAAATATGTCCGTCTACTTCGCCGGCCCATCTCTTATTGCTCGGCGAAGTGCACGGGGAAGAACGGCGTGGCCGAGAGAGAAAAAGCTTGAAACGAGGAATGTCAATAAGGGAACGGGAACCAGACAAACGGGAACGTCGAAGTTACTGTGAAAAATAGGGAATGTTCGACGCCGCCGGAATAATCGCGAATGAGGCGCCGCGCCGCGCCGGTGGAGCTTGAAACACTGACGAGAGCGAATGTTTGGGAGGGAGAGCGAAGGAACCGGTGGAAGACTCCGAAGAAAGAAGATCATTCACTTTCTGGGGTAATAATAAGTCAACAGAAAAACGACGGAACTCCTGTTTTTCGAATCTGTTGGTTAAGGAGATGATCTAGGTTACTGAGACATCCGTGTTTGCGGGATTTAGACCCTTAGGCAAAGCGAACACTGCGGTTCTTTGCCACGTTGGGAAAAGATTTTTCTGGAGAATGCTTGCGGCTTTGCTTGTTTCACGAATGAAGAGGAAAGGAGACAGCCAAGAAAGAGCGCTTCAGATATTCTTTCTCCTTTTTTCAGAGTGCACGAACGTCAGTTTGAGGAATTGAGAAACCTTTGAGTTTGTAGGTATCCGGATTTTTAGTCGAGTGAGATCCTTTGCTGTCTGTCAACCTGCTAAACTTCATCATCAACTTTTTTTACACGTAATCTTGTAGACTTTGGTGGGGAAATGCCGAAAATCCAAGTTGCAATGTTAGGAATCCACTGGTTCAAAAGTTATGCGTGTTTAAAGTTCAGCGATTTTCACAGTTTCACCGGTAAGGGCGCCGCCATGTTGGTACGTGGTGAGCGTCGCGCGTTGTCTAAGGAGCGCAGCCGCTAGATGGCGCCCTTAGTATACATTGCTCTATGTATAGGGTAAAGTGCCCGAATGTGAACCACTTTTTGTTGATGCCATTTTTTGATTATTTTAGAATGCTCTTTCTCGTCCAAAAAATTGCCAGTTGCAGATGCATTTGCTCTCTATAAGATTCTGGGGTCAAGTTCGTTCAAAAATTAATACAGCTTGGGAAATATATTTTTTTTCTGGTGTGTCATTTGCACGTTCCAGCGAAAGGGGTTCTTAATATGGTACACCTTGAGTCCCTAATGAACGACTTTTTGTATACGACTATACCATATTTGGACACTTTACCCTAAAGAAAGTAAAGTTGCATTTATACATCTGTAATTTTTATCATAATCACAATAACAAATTACATTTTCCTATGACGAAGAAGGGAAGAAGAACTATAAAATAGTAAAAATATTAGAAGAACTAAAATAACGTTGTTATATTATTTATTTTCAACCCATCGAATTTGTTAAGGGAGAAAAAAAATATTGGTTTTACTCCAGGTTTTACTCCAGTTATTATTATTTTTAATGGTGTATATCGAAACAAATAAATCTGTCTAACGCGAACGCAACTTTATAATTTCGATAGTTATCAAATAAAGAACCACAAATCAATCATTCCGGCTAAAATGGTACCGGGTAAAAATTGTAAATGACTGAACTTGTTAACAGGACGTGCATCGAACAATTTAAATTCAATTTTGAACCGTGGGAAGATTTTATTTTCCAGGTTTTCGCATCACTTGTACTATTATAGTTACATGACAACCAACACATATATCCACTATTGTTACCGATTGACAATTTTCAGTTATTTGTATATTATGGAATATATACAGGGTGATGACGAATTCATTTTTCTCGTCTGCATTATTTTTTTAAAATAATGAAGGTGATCCTCAATTTTTTAAATGGATTGTCATGCATTCTTTATATCATATAAAAGCGTGTACCACAAAGAATTCGTGTACGACATAATGATCTTCAAGGTCACACAAGGTCAGAAATGGAATACTTTGAATATTTGGTACTATAATATGTTAGAGAGGTATTTTAATTATTGAAACAGTAGAAAAGTATCATTATTGTTAAAATATGTTTACCATATTTTATAAGATACTTTTAGGCGTGCAGTTTAAAACAAAAAATTTAAATAATTATTGCTGCGAAAGTCAATGGAAACTGATGTCATTGAAGTAACATTTTAATAATCATTTGATGTAAGTATTTAATAATTCTTTAAACGACCTATGTTTATATAACATTTTTTGTTACTGTTAAAACCAGGTACACCCGGTACATTGAGAAGCACGAGGAAAAGTAACATTTACTTCGAAGAAAATAAACATTTCGACTTTCGGTCATCTTTCCGAGGCAAATGTCCCGGTGTGCGTGGTCGGGTAATTACTGACAGTTTATTTGAGGAGGAAAACAGTTGCCAGTCGTCGACTCATCTCGGAAACGGTGCACGAAGAACCTGGAGGAAGAAAAATAGGAAAGAAGAGTGTGCCGTTGAGAGGGTTCCGCGCGAAGCCGTCTTGACTGTGACTAATTATAAGAATTACCGTCGCTCGTCCGGTCGGGGACCGGAGAAACGAATACGGTAGAAAATTAGACGAAACAGCGATACGTTTAATCTGTAAGCAAAGAGGGCACTAGGGGTGCGGAGGCGTGACAAGAGCCCCGGCGAAGATGTTGAAAGAGGGTGCGCGCGAACCGAAAGGGGGTAGAAAAATAAAAGCCCGACTCAAAGGAACGTCTCCTCGTTCCGTTCCACCTTGAATTGTTTCAGGACTGAAAATCAATGACATTTAACAGCGAGGAGCGTGAAGAGGGTTTCCCCGAGCTGAGGTGAGAGAACAAAAACTATCCTGGAATTCGAAGTCGCTTCAAACGACTTATTAAACCAAATGGTCTCAAGAGTTAACAACAATAATCAAATTTTTATAGAATATACAACATATAAAAATTGTAAACAATGCGACAACACACTAAAACAGACTACTTTATTAAATATTTTTTCTTACGAACTTATAATAAATAAATATAACAAAATTTCTAACTTTTTTACAAAGTAGTCTTTTAGGTTTCGACGATGAAATTCCAAGAATCCAAATTTTAATCTTAGGAAGCCACTGGTTCGAAAGTTATGCTTATTTGAATTTGAACGATTTTCTTTACTTTACCGGACTCAAAATTTGTGCCTTTCTCCTATAAATTGTGATCCTGAGAAGTTTCGATCCTGTAGGATCAACGGTTCAGGAGTTATGGTTGCTTAAAGTTCAGCATTTTTCAGTGTTTTCGATAGGTAAGGACGTCGCCATATTGGTAGTGATTAGGTCGAGGGGGGGGGTCGGCAAGGACCGGCAGTTCTGCTCGGTAAGCGGCTCGCAGTCGTCACTGCAAGCCAATATGGCGGCGCCCTTAGCTGTCAAAAACACTGCAGATTGCTCAACTTTAAGCAAGCATAACTCCTGAACCATTGGTCCTACCGGATCGAAACTTCGATCTGCAGTCGCCCTGGGTTCAAATCTACTGGACTACATACCAAACACAAATTTTGAGTCCGGTAAATTTTTATATTTTCCTAAATTACTAAAACAGAACTGAACATTCACCATACTCTCCAAGAGACGATTCCGCCCTCCATACTCGTTCTGCAGCACAGAAAAGAAAGAGGGCAGCGTTAAAGACAAATTGTCCTACTTGCACAGAGTTTCATAAATTATTGTATGAAATTTTCCGAAACAAAAAAGAAAATTTCGCATTCTATGCAAGCGCTAATACCACCTTCCATACTCTCGTCCTATATTACAGCAATACATCTAGCGTTAACCACAAATTACCCTACTTATACAGAAACTTTGCTAATTCTCCAAATTTTCGAAACAAAAAATTTAGCATTCCATCCCCCGTGCTCGTCTCACAGTTCAGAAAAGAAACAGACCATCGTTAAGGACAAATTGGCCAAGTTGCCTGCGAACTTTCATAATTTTCTGAATATCCTCCCTAACTTCCCTTGTTAGGAAGATGGAAGGGGTGAGAAGGGGTTGGGTCATGTCAGGCTGCATCGGAGGGGGTAGAGTCCAGCTGGCGAGGACGCGTGAAACATTAATGGGGTCAAAGGCGGCGGGAAAAGTGGAACAAGATCTGTCGCGAGGGGTCGCCGGAAAAAGCTAGAACGGGTAGGGTGACCTGTCTAAGTGAATGAACATAATTCGTATTAAACAATAATATTTTCAACGCCCTGTACACGTTGAAATTAATTCAGTAATTGTATTGTACTTTCACAAATGTATCCCTAAATTCAGTAATTCATTGATCAGCTGTTCAAAGTTGCTCAACGTGCTCGTGCTGCCACCTAGCGATTCCCCTGATTGGACGATGTCTGAGTACATACAAAAACGCTTGAAATCGTTCAACTTTAAACACGCGTAATTTCTGAACCCGTGGATTCCTAACATTACAACTTGGATTTTTGGCATTTCCTCACAAAAATCTACAGGACTACATAGAAAAGGGTCCAAAACTTTTGGCCCCCTAAGGTGAAGTTTAACTAATTTATCTCTGTCTGATAGAGATGATTCAACTCTGGCTGATAGTTCATGAGTCTTATGGATCTATCTTTGCAAAAAGGATAGAATATAACCCTACCTCTTGTTCCGACACTAGGGGGTGTCGGGCGGACAACTTCAAAAGAAGAAGAGGGGATAGGGATCCCTAAGTTCAGCAGACATACAGCTGAAACGTTCTCTCATTGGACAGCTGACCCCAGTTCGAGTTGAAACGAAATGGCATGCGACGAGGGGCTGGACTGAGTCGGCTAAACGATATCCACTCGTCCGCTGGCTGGTCTCGGCCAGTTCCGCTTTAAAGATAACGAAGCGAGTTCTTTGCGGAATAAAGGTAGCTAACCGCCGCGCGGCACCTGTCGAGTGTTTGTCGAGATTGTCTCTGGCAGAGCGACAGGTGGCTTCGTTTCCTCTTCTCCCTCTTCCTCTGCTACCCCCTGTGTCTACATTTCTCGCGGTATTACCCTCATCCGTCTTTTTCCCTCGCCTCTATCATCTTTCAACAGCCCCGTTCCCCAACGTGACCCGAGAGAGAGTGAGGTGTGATTTAAAGCGTAAACTTAAATATTCCAGTCGGTGCACCGCGTCGTGCAAATAAATTCGATATTAATGGAGCCTCACAGTTTGGACCTGGATCACCCGGGAAGAGCAAGTTTGCGCCGCGACTTCACCGCCCTTAGGGCAGAATCACGGTCAACCCCACAAGCCCTCGCCGTTTTTCTTTGAAAGCGGAAAGAACCGGGCTGCCCCGCTCGCAGGTGATTCATCACGGCTTCAGAAAGTTCAAGGTGAGATTCTTCTACTGCAAACCTCGGCATCCACCTCTCGGCGAACTGATTGTCTTCTGGTTGATTGATAAACTTCAGGGGGTCGTACTTACCTGCGCGCAGCGGCGGTGGTCTGTTGCAGACGTTCATGTTTCTGGATTTGTCGGATATGAGGGTACAATAATGGAACAGATTAGTTTTTGAATTATTTTTCATATTTAATCATAATCAAAAATTCTGAAAAAAATCTGGCAGATGTCAAGTACCTAGGTACGTATACTGTAATTAATTCAGATTTTTAAGTAGAACATCTTGGTTGTAAAAAATCAATCTGTTTCGACCGGGAGGGTAGTTATGGTGTACAATGGAAAAGATTAGTTTTTGGATTATTTTCCTTATTTAGTCATATGCGAAAATTCTGAAAAAAATCTAATAGATGTCAAATACCCAGATACATATACTGTAATTAATTCAGATTTTTAAGTAGGATATCCTGGTTGTAAAAAATCAATCTATCTCGCCCGGGTGGGTAGTTGTGGTGTACGATGGAAAAGATTAGTTTTTGGATTATTTTCCCTGTTTAATCATAATCAAAAATTCTGAAAAAAATCTGGCAGATGTCAAACACTTAGATACATATACTGTAATTAATTCAGATTTTTAAGTAGAACGTCCTGGTTGTAAAAAATCAAATTGCTGCCGCAAACGACTCAACTCCTGTCTCGACCTGATATAAGGCAATCTTCCATTCCACTATTTTAATTAGACTTAAAGGATTAACTCAAACGTACTATTCCGTGGTAAAATCTCAATGAAATTATAAACATAAATGTATATGAAACAAATTAAATGAAATGGTGAATCGGAATACTATATTAAACAATTCGAACGAAATAGTGAATTTGAATATACGTCAATTGTTTTTTACTTTGGGGAATACAACATTACAATATTGGCTTATATATTTTCAATGTGTATTTTGATGTGAAATGTTTATAATGACAAAATATAATACACAAAGAACATATAATTTAATTATGTTTTTAATTTCTCACATAGAGATTTATCTAGTGAATTATAAATGTTATAAACCACAATATCGTCCACGAATGTCCATAATACTTAGCATAGCGTGGATTACAGGTGTCTCATGTGACATGAACGGAAAGTTATGGGAATTTAGCGAGGCTCTCCACGCGTTAATGGATGGAGCGATTCCTTCTATAATTCTAACTTTGGGGAAGTAGTTAAACAAATTAGAAGTTGGGCAAACGTTCAGGCTTTAATTGCAACGGAGACTAGTCACGTTGAAAGACATTGATCTAGTTATAAAATGAAACAGTGCTGGATGAACCAGTCCCAACTGGAATCCAGTGATAATACGCGAATAAAACAAAAAAAGGATCAGGATATTTTCTATGTCGATGTAGTATCGAAATAGCAGGTGCATTTACTAAATAAAATATTTATAAAATTAGCACTCAAATAATATATTATTTCATTCTGCTTAATATTATTTTATAGGTCATACATTTTTATTTCATTATTCAGCTGCCCAATTTTTTATTTAAATAGAAGTTTCCACATGCAATTTCTAAATACAGCAGCATTTTTAATTCATTTTCAGTTGTCCAGATTTTTATTTAAATAGAAATCTCCACATGCAATTTCTAAATACAGCAGCATTTTTAATTCATTATTCAGCTGTCCAGTTTTTTATTTAAATAGAAATTTCCACAAGTATAATAATTTCTAAATGATACTTTTAAAAAATGATTACTCCATTAATATATTGCTTCATTCTGCTCAATATTATTTTATAGGTCATACATTTTTATTTCATTATTCAGCTGCCCAATTTTTTATTTAAATAGAAGTTTCCACATGCAATTTCTAAATACAGCAGCATTTTTAATTCATTTTCAGTTGTCCAGTTTTTTATTTAAAGAGAAATCTCCACATGCAATTTCTAAATACAGCAGCATTTTTAATTCATTTTCAGTTGTCCAGTTTTTTATTTAAAGAGAAATCTCCACATGCAATTTCTAAAAGTAAAATTTTTAAAAAATGATTACTCAAATAATATTTTACTTTACTCTATACTCCATATGATTTTATAATAGTTATGCATTTCTGAAGCATTATTCGACTATTCAATTTTCTATTTTACATTTAAATAAAAATACTCTAAAATTGTTATTATTCTCCTCTACTGTAAATGAAGTTTCTCCAAGCTTGACCAGTACTAAACGAGAGACTGAGGAATCGAACGAAAGAGGAAAGGACAATAAATTTAGACAATAAATAGTTTCTGGGCCGGTGTAGTACCGAGATAATCGTTAATGGTTAAGCCAAATCGACTCTTCGAAAGTCCCGAAGAGAAATGGCGACTGTTGAAGCGTAACACGATGCTACTATACATGTACAATCTCTAGCCCCCAGTTCGAGAGTCTGCTATATATCTTGTCCTATTTGGTGGCCAGGCATTCCCGCACTTTCAGAAATTCATGAATTTCCCGGGACACTTGGACAACGAGCAACGGGCAAACACTTAGGAATCTCAATGACGATTTCTTCTAAAGTCATAAATTCTTCCCCAGCTAGAACTTTCTCTCTCGGAAGACAGCCAGTGATTTGCCGACCAATAACGTAATACGAGACTTCCTTCTCCCACCAAAAATCACAGCCTCACCTCCATATATCAGGCCATCACTTAAGTAAATACTTTTCTCTTGTTTTTGGATATTAAAATAATAAAACGTAATCAAAACCATTGATGTTATATTTTTTTTCATTGCTCTTGCAGTCTGTACCAATCGCAGTTGTGTACCTACATCATCGCATTCCTGCCAGGGACGTACATACCCCACGTTACCCCACAAACAAGCCCCACGATGTACATACGTTTAATATTGTAATTTTTTTCGTAAAAAATAAAGAGTATAGTTACAGCAGTTAATGTGTTCTTTTCTTCCCACCCTATACATGAATATGCGATAATCGAATTAGATTAACGTCTAAGAAAATTTTAGAATGGGAAAAATTTTTCAAATTAGACATTTCCGGGAATTTTCGAAAAATTTTCATTCTGACTTGCCGTTGAGTTGTACTACTGAATTTCGTGCCACCTCCTTGGATTTCATGTGCTCCTAATACTTTCCCGATTTTCGAAAATTTTCGGGAATTTTCGAGCGTCTGACTTGTCGTTGACTTATACTACTGAAATTCGGATACCTCCTCCGATATCATGTTCTCCTGATACAAAGTTCAATTTTCGGGGTTTTCGAAAATTTTCGGGAATTTTCGGCCGTCTGACTTGTCGTTGACTTGTACTACTGAATTTTCGAAAATTTTTCGGCCGTCTGACTTGTCGTTGATTTATACTACTGAAATTCGGATACCTCCTCCGATATCATGTTCTCCTGATACAAAGTTCAATTTTCGGGGTTTTCGAAAATTTTCGGGAATTTTCGGCCGTCTGACTTGTCGTTGACTTGTACTACTGAATTTTCGAAAATTTTTCGACCGTCTGACTTATGGTTGACTTATACTACTGAATTTAGTGCCACCTCCTTCGACATCATGTGCTCCTAATACTTTCTCAATTTTCGGGGAAAATTTTCGAAAACCTCGAAAATTGAACTTTGTATCAGGAGAACATGATATCGGAGGAGGTATCCGAATTTCAGTAGTATAAGTCAACCATAAGTCAGACGGTCGAAAAATTTTCGAAAATTCAGTAGTACAAGTCAACGACAAGTCAGACGGCCGAAAATGCCCGAAAATTTTCGAAAACCTCGAAAATTGAACTTTGTATCAGGAGAACATGATGTCGGAGGAGGTATCCGAATTTCAGTAGTATAAGTCAACGACAAGTCAGACGGTCGAAAAGTTTTAAAAATCTCGAAAATTGAGAAAGTATCAGGAGCACATGATATCGGAAGAGGTGGCACGAAATTCAGTAGTGCAACTCAACGACAAGCCAGACGGCCGAAAATTGGCGAAAATTTTCGAAAAGTGATAAAGTATCAGGAGCACATGATATTTAAGGAGGTGGCACGAAATTCAGTAGTACAACTCAACGTTAAGTCAGACGCTGAAAATTTTTCTAAGTTTTGTAATGTAGCTCAATGTGTCATTGTTAGATGGTCTTAAATTTTTGCGGAAATCAGTGGTATGACTCAACGATGAGAGGGACGTTAGGAGGAAACGAGTGGTTCAATAAATGTAGACGCAGATAGGTTTCTTTATTATATTACCTTTATTTATTCATTGTAGATTCATACATAAAATATATGTGTTGTGTACACGTACATAAATTACATTCCTATCATTTATAACAAGGATGTTGACTGGCTCAGAGAGATTGGACACGCCTACCATCAAACTACTACTGCAATACTGCAATATAGGCGACGTACAGATAATTATATTAAATGACCAGTCCACTGCTGTACTGCTATACCTCGATATTGTGCTACGACAGCTGATGGATGATAAACCTGCTAGCTCCATTTTCCGCAAATGCTCGAAGAGACTATACTGACAATAAGTGTTTCTTTTTAAACCAAAGCTCTCCTATAACAAATACCATCCCCTATCATTAATTTGAGTACTCAAAATGTTCCAAAATTGCTATAAAAATGCATTCTACTGAACTTTAAGCGCTGATATCTCGGAAACTATGCGAGATATCGAAAACCCGAATATAATCAATCTTATGGCACATTTCGTCAGCTTTAATTTCGTACAGAACGGTCTTATCTCTAGGACGCATGGTTTCCGAGATATAACCGTAAAACCGAAAAAGGGGACTTTCTACGTGCCCCCTTCTTGTTCGATTATTTACATCGCTTCTTCAACTGCTATTAAGCAACGGGACCTACAGTTTAAGGTGGGTTCCGAACCACCATGGGCACGACAGTTTTACATAGCACATGGAATAATTTCTGGAGATGCCGACGGCGGGATTCCTTCCATTTCCCTCTACACCCCCCTTACGAGCATTCATTGACTGGACTATGTTGAAGACCACGAATACATTACCTGCAGAAAGATCCGCAGCCTTCGGAGGACGGCAGGGGGCGACGAGGATGGGGTGGGTTCGGGTATGAAATAACAACAACCCCTGTTAGAGAAAAATAAAGGAAGCTTTATTCTTTACATACCATAGCAGGCGATACGGGTCGATCGCGCGCCAAGGTCCCCGAGGACGTCATCCCGGTGACATTGCCGCGCCTGTCGACGGATATAAACGAATATCGGGAGGAAGATCGGGTAGACGTGGGGTCAGGTAATACGGCGAGTCGATAGTGGGTCTTTCGAGGGGTCGTATAATACACACACTCGTCTGTCTGGTTACTGTCTCTGTCTGCGAACGCGTCACCACCGTTCTCCGTGTCACGAGGTCACGCCAGAATGGCGGCAAGTTTGTGGAGATTCATGATGGTGGTCGCGTCGCCCGGTTGCAGCCTCAACGCCTCGCTGTACGCTGCCGCAGCCTGCTTGTATTTCCCGTTCAGGTGAAGAATCGCTCCTAGATTCGTGTGACTGCGAGCCTCGGTCGGCCTCAAACTGGCCGCGTGCCGGTACCAAACCTCGGCGTCCTCTAAACGATCAGCCTGGCGGAGAGCGGACGCCGCCGCCATCGACAGCTCGTAATCAGATCGGGAAAGTTCGGCGGCCCGGAGCTGCTCCTCCGCAGCCTCGGACAGCCGACCCTGCGACGACAGGAACAGACCTGAAACAGGATTCGTCCAATTTATACTCCGCGTACACTTAGCTGATGCCAACAACTTTTAATTGTTCAGCTGATACCAACAAGTTTGAATTGTTCAGCTGACACCGATCAAAGTGGTCCTTCGCGGTTCAAAGTGTCCTTTCTATTTGATAAATGTCTGTAGGAGTCACAGATCCTCTACTATAGATTCATGGCCGCTATTTTGCTTCCAAACTTGCTGGATGAGCCGTTTGTTTTCAAAGTGGCCCGAGTCCATTGTCGAGGAAAATGAAGTTAGCAATTTTAATAGTTATGTTTCTATGTTATCTTTTCATTCTGGAGAAAATTGTAAATAATATATTTATAATCACGAAGATTTTGTAAAGAGGGAATTAGCTGGGTAATAGAATGATACAAATTTGTATTTTGAAAGTGGAATAAGTACATTTTCGAGGAAAATCAAGCTAGCAATTTTAATAGTTATATTTCTGTTATCTTTTCATTTTGGAGGAAATTGTAAATAATTTATTTATAATCACGAAGATTTTGTAAAGAGGAAATTAGCTGGGTAATAGAATGACACAAATTTGTATTTTGAAAGTCGCCTAAGTCCTTTTTTGAGAAAAATCAAATTAGCAATTTTAATATTTAGATTTCTATGTTATCTTTTCATTCTGAAGGAAATTCTAACTAATTTATTTAGAATCACGAAGATTTTGTAAAAAGGAAATTAGCTGTTTAGCAGAAGGATACAAATTTGTATTTTGAAAGTGGAATGAGTCCACTTTCAAGGAAAATCAAGCTAGCAATTTTAATAGTTATGTTTCTATGTTATCTTTTCATTCTGGAGCAAATTGTAAATAATATATTTATAATCACGAAGATTTTGTAAAGAGGAAATTAGCTGGGTAATAGAATGACACAAATTTGTATTTTGAAAGTCGCCTAAGTCCTTTTTTGAGAAAAATCAAATTAGCAATTTTAATATTTAGATTTCTATGTTATCTTTTCATTCTGAAGGAAATTCTAACTAATTTATTTAAAATCACGAAGATTTTGTAAAATGGAAATTAGCTGGTTGATAGAATGATACAAATTTGTATTTTGAAAGTGGAATAAGTCCTTTTTTGAGAAAAATCAAACTATCAATTTTAATATTTACATTTCTACGTTATCTTTTCATTCTGAAGGAAATTCTAACTGATTTATTTAAAATCACGAAGATTTTGTAAAATGGAAATTAGCTGGTTAATAGAATGCTACAAATTTGTATTTTGAAAGTGGCCTAAGTCCATTTTCAAGGAAAATCAAGCTAGCAATTTTGATAGTCATATTTCTATGTTATCTTTCCATTCTGGAGCAAATTGTAAATAATACATTTAAAATCACAAAGATTTTGTAAAATGGAAATTAGCTGGTTAATAGAATGATACAAATTTGTATTTTGAAAGTGGCCTAAGTCCTTTTTTGAGAAAAATCAAACCAGCAATTTTAATATTTACATTTCTATGTTATCTTCTCATTCTCGAGAAAATTGTGAATAATATATGGTATTTATAATCACAAAGATTTTGTAAAAAGAAAATTAGCTGGTTAATAGAATGATACAACTGATTATATGTAGTAATTATATTTTGAATGAAATAATATCTGATTTTCGACGTTTTTAAAAACTGTTAGTTCCGTCTAACATAAATTTCAATTCGAAGTATGCGATGAATGATACTTACAAAGTTTTACAGATCGCATGAAATTTAATTTTGAGAATTTGCAAGTGAAATTTGACATGGTAATTTGAGACTAGGATCATTACTTCTGCTTCAATTGCATGAAAACCGTATAAATTTTTCTTGAAGGAATTATTTATCAGATCCTATGAACACCCTCGAATAAAATTATATATATCTTTATAACATTGCATACACACACATTTACACGCATGTAAGCACTGCGTTGAAAGTTTGTAATTGAGCTACACGACGAAGCATAAAATCTCAAAGAGAACCATGACATAGATTTCGTCTCCGATTTGCTAGGTAAAATAAATCCACAATGCCCGAGGAAAAATCAATGGTCTTCAACGTAAACGATCGCGTGATGTTAGGATATCCATGATCTACTTGTTAGTATCCTCCCTCTTTTCTTCCCTTAATGGGGTCTACACATTTAATATTCCGTGAAAGTTATTGTACATAAAGATCTTAACGTTGGAACATCAGACAACGTAACTGCTTTGTAGTTCCTTATCAAAATTACGAGAATGCATTTCTTGAAATATCGCGCGCCTTTTATTACAATTATGACGAGAAATAAAGTTTCCAGTTTATTATATTCGCCGAGACCGTGACTAGACTTAGATATTCATATTTGTGAACGGACGCGGCGCAAAGCTTCCTGGCAAAGAATAATTAATATCTAATACAGTAATCTCTATGTCTTGCAAACAGACATTTAAAAATGTTGACTTAATAATGTTGAACTTCACCTTAGGGGGCCAAAGATTTTTAACTTTTTTATAGAATCCCATAGATTTTGACGAGGAAATTCCGAAAATCCAAGTTGCAACGTTAGGAATTCACTGGTTCAAAAGATATGGGTGTTTGAAGTTGAGTATTCTAAGTGTTTTTGACTCGTAAGGCCGCCGCCATGTTGGTATGCACTCAGTATCGCGCATGGTCTAACGAGAGGTATCGCTAGGTGGCACCACAAACATGTGCTGATGTCGATAACGTAGATTTCTCGCCACTCTCAGACGGACCTTACTCAGAACCAACCTTCTCACGGCTCCGCTGATTGGACGATGTCTGTACATTCCAATATAGCGGCGCCCTTGACTGTCGATCACCGTATATGTATGTATCAATGCATCGTATTCCACTTTCTACATCGTCCAATGAGCGGAGTCGCGAAAATATTCGAATCTACGTTATCGACATCACGGCATGCTTGTGCTACCATCTAGCGGTTCCAGTCGTTAGATTACGCAAGATTCTGTCAGAAACGGTGAAAATCACTGAACTTTAAACACCCATATCTTTTGAACCAGTGAATTCCTAACGTTGCAATTTAGATTTTCGGAATTTCCTTGTCAAAATCTATGATGCTGTGAGTGTACCATATATCAACATGACAGCGCCTTTACAGGTCAGAAACGGTGAAAATCACTGAACTTTAAACACACATAACTTTCGAACCAGTGGATTCCAAACATAAAACTTGGATTTTCGGTATGTCCTCGCCAAAATCTACAGGACTACATAAACACAGGTTGAAAACTTTTGGATTCCGGAGTTGAAGTCCAGCCAAAAACTGTACCGCCGCGCAGTGTAGAACCTCTATAGCTTAGAATAAACCAATAAATTAGTAAATATCATAAATAAAATATTATAGATCGAAACAACAACATTGAGAATGAAGGAAGAGGAAAATCAACTCACTGGAGTACACCTTCCATTAATTTTCTTCCATGTCTTATAGTTTTGTCGCTCGGTGTATAAGCAAACCGCTCCAAAAATTCCGGCAGTCCGCGGTCGAGCATGCCAACCATAAATCCCGGCGTGATATATCGCGCGACCTTCCGCGGGCCACTGCCTAATGACGCGTGCCGCTAAGAGAGATAAACCGGCGCGGTTTTTGTCCGTACCCCGGCCCGAAAAATAGTACTCGTCTAGTGAGCTTTTTTCCAGCGGTTGGATTCATCCTGTCCGCAAAGAATTGGCTGACTGATGTCGTTCCCGTGGACCCACGCGGCGTGGGTCCATGAAAAGACTGGACAGATCTTCGACGGCGGAGGCAAAACCGTGGGAAACCCGAAGAGACCCCCGAATGGGCTGCTGCTTTCCGTGCGAAACCAGATATTTTTCCTATGTTATCCAGTAGATTTGGACGAGACGATGCGAGAAATCCAAGTTTCGATCCTGGAGGATCAATGGTTCAGAAGATATACATGTTCAAAGTTGAGCGATTTCCAGTGTTTTAAACACTGGAAATCGCTCAACTTGAAACATTCATAACTTGTGAACCCTTGATGCTTCAGGGTTGGAATTTGGATTTCTCGCATCTCCTTGGGTATCCAAAATTTCTGGATACCCTCGTGTCACTAATTTTTGAGGCCCGACTAGAACCTGGGGAAAATACCCGCCCACCCTTGGTAAGAGAAGATCGAAAAAGGCTCGGGTTGGAATCGCGGGACGATGAGAAAATGGAACGAGTACGAATCGGGAGACGTCTTTCTGGAATTTCAATACCCGTCGATCTTACTCTGGCTGATGGCTTGCCGCGATCTTCCATTCCCCGGCGGCGGTCCTCTATATCTTCCCGATTAGCCTGTCCCGGCGTTTCAACATCCACTCTCATCCCCTGGGAAAATATTACGAGAGTATTTACGGAAGCTCCGCGAATCGACGATTCTTTTATCTTCCTTATTAAACGACCCTCGACGAAATCTTCGGCCTGCCGCTATTATTTCGTCATCCTTCTCATCCCCTCTCTCTCTCTTCTCTCTCGCTACTCGGTCTACGATCCCGTCCTCGTTCCTCTCTGCTCCCGGTATCGGAGAGAATCTCTAATGTCCCCGCGAAATGCGCTAAGTTCCCGGGGAAACAATTATACCGATGTTACAATGGACCAAAGGATGAATCGGTCGACAGCCACTCCAATTTGCTCGGCGAGGAGCGCCCTCGAGAGGTCGTATTTCATTGCTTTAATAATGAACGAGGCCCTCTTATCGTTTCGCGAGTCGCTGTAGATGGAGGATAGAAAGGAATAGAGGGTGTGGGTGAAATTGTGGAACCATGCGAGTCTCATTCTCGCGTATCCGATCGTCGAACGATTTTTCTTTCTTCACAAGTCGCGCCTGATGGTCCACGATCCGTGATCGTAATTAGAGAGGCTGACACGTTACACCTACCGTAATGATGGTGCACGCTTGAATCGTCCGGCGCCAGCCTGCGAGCCCTCAGGAACCATCTCTCGGCCTCCAGCACGCGACTCGACTGCGGAACAAAGCAAAATCGGGGTGTTAGTACTATTCCGGAAATCGTTGACGCTCATATTTCGCTCGGGGTACAACGGTTTTTGGTTCACGCTAATCTATACAGGGTGAGTTCGAGAAAAATATTGGGCATTCAATTTAAAAAACTGAAGATGACCTTCATATCTTGATAACAAATCGAAGTAACAAAAATCTGATTGCAGCACTGTATGCCCCCCTAGAAACCATGCAACATTTGTTTGAACATTTTTTTTGTATAACAAATAACTAACGAGTTATTTGAGATCGTCACGTTACGAGACTCACCCTGTAGAGGTGTTGCACTGCGCTATAGTATAGCTTTTGACTAAACTTCAACTCCGGAATCCAAAAGTGTTCATCTTTTGCTTATGTAGACCTGTAGATCTTGGCGAGAACATACCGAAAATCCAAGTTCTAATGTTAGGAATTCAGTGGTTCCAAAGTTATGCGTGTTTAACGTTGAGTGACTTTCACAAGTATAGCGAGACGTCGTCTCCGAGATCCAGCGCGGAGATCGATTTCGATTCTTCCGATTTGACGGCGAAGAGAGAGGGACACGACGACCGTGGTGGAATTTCGATGGCGTTTCCCGGTGGCCGGGCGTGAGTTACGAAAACGAGAAGGACGAAAATTCATTCGCGCGACAACGTCGACGACATTTATTGGTCAAACGTTCAATTACGCCCGGCATCGTTTAACAGTATTGACTTTTCATTGACCGTTCCGTTCGACGCGTGACCCGCATCGCGATCCACGCGCGCGCAAGGACTTCCGGCTCCTGGGAACACAGGACATGACGCATGGTGGAACTCGTAAGAAGAGGATATACTTAGTCACTACAAAAAGTCTGGCACGCAACATCTTCGAGAGACGGTCAGCATTTAAATTATTCCATTAGGTGCCCCGGTTAGTTTCTTGGAAATTTTTGTAAGAAGGATGTGCTCGTTTTAGAAGGACTTTAAATTGCATTTTGTTAGAAATATTTTCTGTAAATGTATGCAGAAAAGGGGCCTCTCCAATTTTACTGAATTTTTGGATATGTTGTAGAGGGGGAGGTCCAGAGTAATATGCATTTTGTCCGGGGTCGCGGACTATCGTGGTTCAAAAGTTATGGCAGTAAGAAAATTGCGATGTGTAGGTACTGTGGGTACAGTAGGTACCTACAATATGGGTAGGCACACTTTTTCTAATACAGAAGCTTTGTACCAGATGGCGCGCAAGAAGTATTGAGGTTAGGAAGTTCTGAATCGACACCATTTTTGGACTAGCACAATTAGAAAAATAATTCGAAGCCGTCACTATTTTTAAAAAACTGTACATACACGTATTTTACCATATGTAGTAGTAAATGTACGAAACATTGTTTTAGAAATGTTTCATGTGAAGAATAGGTTGGCTATTCTACTGACTCAAACGTATGGGAATTTCTTCCTATCAAAATAAATTTGTTATAAAATTGTATTAAGTACTAACAATTGTAAAATTTACGGAAATCTAACATTGACACTTTGAACACAGTTAGTCAAAGAAGTCTGCATACACCCTTAAACACCCAGCACTAACCTTTCTGAAGGAACACAACGAGCTTTAAACAGCCATAACTTTTCAACCAGTGTATTCCTAACATCAAAACTTCGATTTTCATAATTCTCTCGTCAAAATGTACAGGATTATATTTAAGAAAGGCTCAAAAATATTGGTCCTCTAAACTGAAGTTTAGCCTAGATTGGTTATAGTTGCAACTCGAAAGTTGTGACAGCGATTTTCACTATACGTAACTGTTCCTTGCTTCTTCTAACGTAATTCGATTTCAATACAATTTTACCACGGTACGATATCGAACAAATTAGACATGACGTCATGGAGGACGCTCCCCAGTGTGTTTTCTAAACCGAACAAATTTATTTGAGAGAAGAAGAATTCTACCCAGTTGATCTTGTCAGGACGACCCGTTGGGAACAAAGTATCGAAGTTTCACGGTATCGAGAAATGGTGCAGCCGCATGGGGGGAGGGGTGACTAGTGTCCTTGAGCCAAATTAAATGCAACTGTACTAACCGGATGTGTACGGTTGCCAATACCCTCTGTGACAATGTCGATATTTCTTCTGTAATTGTTTCTGCAAGTTCGGAATTATGTTTCATTCTTTCCATTCCCTTTTCTCTCCTCTTTCTTATTTCTTCTTGTTCTCCTGACAGTTTTCACGCTTATTGTTGAGTCATGGGAAGTGGCATAATTAAACTGCGAATTTTATGCATTTGTGACAAAACTGAGTAGGTGTAATTTAAAACAGTAAAAATTGTAATTTAAAACTGTTGTCAATAATATTATGATTGGTGTATCCTTTTTATATTAATATTTATAGTATAAATATTAGAATTATTTTTATTTTATTATTTTCAACCTATTGAACATATTAAAAAAGTAAAATAAATGTCCATTTCCTTTTAGTCTGTTGCAAATCAGGTAAAAAATTTTCATTTTGCATAAAGATCCGCTGTCTAGACATCAGTGTGTTACTTTCACTTTAATATTATAAAATAATTAAGAGAAGAAACAATTTTTTATTTAAAGATTGAAACTTTTTTAAGGGCTGACTCTTCAATGCGAGAAGTATTGTTTTGGCGAGAAAGTAATTTCAGCATTTTAAGGTTAAATTAGAGCCGAATTTTTTAAATTCAAGCAATGAACTATAACAAATAAGATATTTTCCATTTTGTTCGACGATTATTCGCCAAAAAGATTAAATAACAAAATATCTTATTGATCAAAGTTCATCGCTCGAATAAAACAATTGGGTTTCCCCTTCACCTTAAAATACCGAAATCACTTTCCTGCCAAGCATGGAAAGACAGGGTGGTATAACTTCCATAATTTTTTAAATCACGCGATCGATAACTTGCAGAGCAGGGAAATATTGGCAAGGATGAAATGTTGACACCGGCTACAAAACTTTCCTTCGCTTTAGAATTTATCGGACGTCCATTGACAGTTTAATTTCGTTGAAGAGCCCCGCGTATCCAGCTGCGCCCTTCAACGATGGGCCGGGCTCAATTTATTAATCGAATAACGAGCGTTCCATACGACCGGTTGAATCCGAATTATTTTACAGTTGATAGCAATTTGTATCGGCGACGGGAACAAGTGTTAAATTACCAATTTAGCGATATTACTCGGGACAGGGACGAGAGAACGCGCAATAATCAGTAGCGGAGCGCAAAATTGCGCCGACAATTAAATCAGGGTCGATCCGGGGGCCGAGTTTCGAGCTGGGAAAAATGAACAATTTAAAAGCGGAGCGCGCGGCGCGGCGTCCTGTTGGAAATAAAAATGGCGGTAATCGATAGGCAGTATCGCGTGTGCGTAAACGTGATTCTTCGGTGGGATGGAAGCGCGTTGCGTCACGACTCTAATTGATCGCGAAATATCGGCGAAACCGGAAGGGAAGGGGGAAAGGAAGAGACGTGAGTTCGTTTTGTCGAAACGAGACACGTACGGGGAAACATCGCTTGTCCCGAATCTCTCCCGGCTCAGTGAGCGTAATCGTCGGTCGTGTTAGATATGTTTTCAAGAGAAATACCGGTTTCCGGTCAACGATTGGCCGCTCCGGAACACGGAACGGTCAGTGGATCGAGCGGAATCAGCTTAACTGCAGGCTGTTTCCCGTCGGCGCGGCGGTTCCCTTTAAGTGATGTGGATCAGCCGATTCCCCGGCCTATCTATCGTTCAATCCACATCGCCGGGCCGCGCCGCCTCTGCGCCAAAATAGTACTAACTACTTACGTGCCGAGTCGAACGTTTGCTAAGTGATGTGGGTCGCTACGTGGCCAGACTAGCCGATCCCTGCTGCCTGCAATCCCGGTTAAAGGGAACAGGACTATCGAAAAGGCACAGTCGGAGCAGATTGTCAAAAGTGGCCGTGGACCAAATTAAAAGACTGATGGACCTTTCGATAGGGCATCAGGAAAAACCGTGGTGTCAAATTTCAACCCTATATCTAGATCCTGAGGGTAGTTATTTGATTGATGAGCTATTAGCTCATGTGCGAAAATTCTGAAAAAAATCTGACAGATGGCAAATACCCAGATACATACACTGCAATTATTTCAGATTTTTAAGTAGAAAATTCTCGTTGTTAAAAATCATACTGCCTCGACGGAGAAGGTGGTTACGGGGTACTGTGGAAGAAATGAGTCTTTGGATTATTTTCTCCATTAAGTTACGTGCAAAAAATTTGAAAAAAATCTGACAAATGGCAAATACCCAGATACATGCACTGTAATTAATTCAGATTTTTAAGTAGAACATCCTGATTATAAAAAATCAAACTGTCTCGACCGAGGGGGTATTTATAGGGTACAATGGAAAATATTAGTTTTTGGATTATTTTCCCGATTTGATTATACACAAAAATTCTGAAAAAAATCTGGGAGATGTCAAATATCGGGATACATATACTGTAATTAATTCAGATTTTTAAGTAGAACATTTTGGTTGTAGAAAATCAAACTACCTCGACTGGGAAAATATCTACGGGGTGCTGTAGAAGAAATGAGTCTTTGGTTTATTTTCTGCATTTAGTTACGTGAAAAAATTTTGAAAAAAATCTGACATATGCCAAACACTCAGATACATATACTGTAATTAATTCAGATTTTTAAGTAGAATATCTTGGTTGCAAAAAATCAAACTATCTCGATTGGAAGGTAATTACTGGGTACTGTGGAAGAAACGAGTCTTTGGCATATTTTCTCCATTTAGTTACGTGCAAAAATTTGGAAAAAATCTGACAGATGTCAAACACCCAGATACATATACTGTAATTAATTCAGATTTTTAAGTAGAACATTTTGGTTACAAAAAATCAAACTGTGGCCACAGAGGGCTCGACTCATGTAGAGTGTGGGTAGAGGTTAGGGAAATTACGAATGTATTATATATATAGGGTGCTTTTTATGAAACTTTCAGCGTCCACAATAAATAGAGAAATATTGAGACGTTTCTTCGGCACATAAGCTACGCAACTTGAAGGAAGCCAGCAATCTGCATCCCTCAGTCTGGTTCCCCGCGTCGGCGTGTTTCATATTCGAGGCTGATCGCCGTCCTCGGTACGACGCGCGATTTTTCACCGAGGTCGCGATTGAATCTTTCACCCGCCCGAAAATCCCGACCGTTATTTCTCGTTAGATCGTCCGGCAAAAGTTTCTCGGTATTCGAAAATTGTCTGCGGAAAAATCGAAGGGAGGAAAGATAAAACCGAGAGGCTAGGTGGAGGCGACCCGTCTCAGGGAGTAGCGTGAGAAATACTGTTTCGCAAGAGGAGTTGATGTGTCTTCGCCCGGTGATCGTGAAACTCGAGAGGATCTATCGAAGGATCCATCGTAGCGTTCGGCTTTTCCCGTTCGTCACTGGGTCTCTAGCTGCCCGGTGATCTCCGCTTACGAAATTTCGTAAGCGTCGGAACGATATCGGTCAGGCCGCGGTAAACTTCCGGAACTGGACCCCTTACCCCGATGAAAGAGAACCGATCGAAAACTAGTAACTACTTACGTTTCGGGCCAAAAGTTTCCCGTAAGTGATGTGGGCCGGCACGTGGTCAGGCTGGCTGGCCAAACTCGCCTGGAACCACCTCTCAGCTTCCGCGTACTGTTGCAGCCTCGACAGAGTTTCGCCCAGCAGGTTGTAAACGCTCTGCAAAACAAGGTCGATCGTCAGACTCGCGCGGTTACCACTCGCGTTACCCAGCTTCGGTAATTATTACCAAAGAGGCAGTTGGAGGTGTTGTCAAGGTCAATCCCGTAAATAACTTTAGCTCACACAAGGTGTCCCAGAAAGAGTGTAGAAAAAAATAGAGTGCTGTACCAAATCCAATGATAAATTGTTGTTTTTAATTATTTTTTTATGAAACTTCTAGCAATATATTCGTTACACTTTTCTCGTTAAAACGATACCAAACACGACGCGATTCGGATCGTATTCACTTGTTTAATGCACGATGGAATGGAACCTCCACTATCCGAACTAATCAGTGGGACACGTTTGCATTTTGCACAATAGGATACTCGTCTGATTGTTATTTTATAGAAAGAATAATGTTAGCGATAACTGTCCCCGAATTCAGAATGCAGACTCCATGGGTTCGGATAATCGAGGTTTTACTAAATCGTGAATTAAACAAGTATATATGATCCGAATTGTGTCGTGTTAGGTCTCATTTTAATAGGAATACTATCACGAATGTGTTCGCAAATTGTGCATAAAGAAATAATTAAAAACAAAACAGTTTTGTTGAAGATAAGAATGAAGCTTATTGAATATTACAGGAAGTACTTGTAGGATATTCTAACAGAATTTTATCTGAATTAACATTTGATTATTAATGTCCCTATATAAAATAAAAAAACAAAATAGATAGGACATTATTTATATGATGACGTTAATAAAACAAGTCAAAATAATTAGTAAAAATGAGTAATAAAAAAGGAAGGTTTCTATATATAAGAGTAGTTAGGATACGGATCTTGACAGTGTACTCGAAGGTCATCGAGTTGGGTGTGGCGTGCCTCCTTGTAAATAATTAGCCTAGCTTTTCTTAATCTAGGAACGCGCGGCTCGAAGTGTCGCGTCGCGTGGCGGGTATCTGTCTGAACACTAGCGTCGGAATTTCCTTAATTTATTCCGATGGAAACGGAACTTGCTTGCTTTCCTTACCACCTTTCCGTGACAGAAACGCGGATTAGTTTAGGGAGTTTCTCGCCGACTACCTGCGGCTGCGTTCCCTCGCCATGCACATTCCCCCGTAAAATTATAATTCGCTTGTTCGCCATTCTTCGCCAACAAAAGAAAGATGTTCTGCCCTCCCGAAACTGATCATTCATGTTTTCCAGTCCCTTCCCATACTTTACAATGCTATTGTACAAGCATTTGCAAATAACGAATTTCCGAATGAATCAAAATTACCGATTTTAGATTTTTTATTTTAAGTTGCTTCGAGTACCGTGTTGCTGTTGTTATAAGGAATTGAAAATAAGTCAATTTTAATTGAAGGTATCTCTAGTGTAAAAATAACGAAAATTATTATTACATTTTGCTGAACTTCACCTTCGGAAACCAAACATTTTTAACTTTTTTTAAATGTAATCTTGTAGGTTTTGGCGAGGAAATGCCGAAAATCCAAGTCGCAATGTTAGGAATTGACTGGTTCAAAAGTTATGAGTGTGTAAAGATGAGCGATTTTAAGCTTCAAACACGCATAACTTTTGAACCACTGAATTCCTAACATTGAAACATGGATTTTCGATATTTTCTCGCCAAAATCTACAAGATTGCACAAAAAACAGTAGAAAATTTTTGGTTTCCAGAGATGAAGTTCATCCCCATTATATTCAAACGTATAACAGAAATGATTTTACAAAAATAGGTCAAAGAACACATCTTCTTCGACATGTCAGAAATTTTTAAACAATCTAAATGCACAACGGAGAGGTACGACGACTAAATTAAACTTGTCGATGGTTTTAAAACAGAAAGACACACCTAAAGCACATGCTCTCATATCAGTCACCTCGGATGTGAGATTAAAATGCATACGATTTTATCATCGAGCAGAAACAGAATCCTATTTGAATAAATTCATTATCATCTTATCTCGGGGGTGCTACCTGCGAGCCTAGAATTTCCCCGCGTTGAAACACACAAAAAAAAAAAGAGGAAGAAGAAGAAGAACAGTTTTAAAAACAGACACTTCGTTTCTCCGGTCGGAGCAAGCCGCAGCAAGGAACCTCAGACTTGCGCGACGCATATTAAAATGCAAATGGCTTAACACTTTTTTCTTTGCATCTCGGTAGGGTATCTCGCGTTGCGAAAGCCGCGGTTGCTTAAAAGGAATCCGCTTGAATATTACAACATAGAAAAGGAAAAAAAATGTCCACGTAAGCCTGCAGGGCCAGGATCAAAGTCTACATTCAGTTAATACGCCTTCTCTCTCGTAGTCTTCTTTCTTACTGTATATTTTTTCAGGATTAATAATGCTACTAGGTAATAGTACTATATAATACCACAGTAAAGTCGCGTTATTTTGCAAACGGCTGTGTTCTGCACGGAGAAATATCGTGTAGGGACACTATTTTTTATGACTGAGTCTACCGGGCCGAGAGTGCAAAGGAAGCCAAACGTAGAAAAGGACAGCATGTTGCGCTCGAAACTTTCATCGTCAATTAAACCACTAAATACATTTGGAATTACATCGTGTTTAGTGCCATTTTAATCAGAAAAATGCCACGAGTAAGTTGGTGAAAGTCCCATAAGAAAATAATGAAAAATGAAGAAGTTTTGTAATTGGATTACCGAGGCAGCTCGAGCTTCTTGGCTTCCAGCGGGGTGTGGCCCCCAGTGGAATGGGTAGGCGAAGGGACATAGAGCCGTGTCCCCCATTGGTCTTAGAATAGGACATTGCTGTATCACGAATTTTCGGGACCCGACCCCGAAATTTCAGGCACCCTACTATGTACATGAGGGATCACCTAATTTGCCACTAATGGTGAATATAATCGGCAATTCGACGTGCCCTTGCTCAGAGTCCGAGCGGCAATTAATATCAGAGCTCGCGCAATAAATCGGCAAGGAGGAAGGTAATTGGCTCGCGACAATCGGGAGGGGATCGGTTTCGGAAGTTTTCTGATTTTCAGGACCGACGGGTGTCTCTAATGGCCGACGAAACTCGGCTGGGATCACACGGACACGTACGCGGCGCGACGCCGACTGGAGAGGCGTCTGCGGGGGCGTACAGACGCGAACAAGATGGGAACACAAACGACTGGGAGCGTTACGGAACGACTAACACCGAAAAGCTTCTTTCCGAGCTCGCCTCGCGTCTCGGAGTTGTAGGCTAAAACTTTTATGATTTTGTTCGTGCCGGGTGTGCCACCCCGGAAACGGGAGAACTGAAGGGAAAGTAAAGCGAGAAAGAGATCGGCCCAGAAGAGGGAGACGAAGAAGGGGAGCCAGGAGGAGAGAAGTCTTTCGCGGGGCGGAGAAGACAAATGGCGGCGAGCGTCGGGATCGGAACGAGGTCGACTATCCAACTGACTCCGTCGGACCCGATTGCCCCCGTGATTCCGACGGATCCCGTGCCGCTTCCAGCCAAATACTTTCCGCATCCGATCGATCGGTAATCTGTATCAGCTCGCGACGAACCCCGGGATTCATAAGAATTCGATCAACGACGCGACGGGGCGCCGCGCTATGATTTATCGCTTACCACCGCTTCTTCAGATAGAACACCAGTGAGAGAACTCCTTTGCTTTGTGTACAGACAAACGAACTGGGACACAAATATTTTGTGTGTGGTATCTAGACCAGTCTCTTCCCTAGTCCATGGCCTAGCTACCAGTCCTTTCCCAATTCGTTTCCAAGTCCTTACCTTACCCCCGAGTCTCTTTCCTGGTCCCTAGAATCTACCCTAGCTCCCAGTCCCTTTCTCAGTCTCAAATCACTACCATAACCCCAGTCTCTAGTTCTTCACTGAAGACCTAATATCTTTCCTAGTGTCCATCTTTGTCCCAAGTGCGTTCCCTAACTCGTAGGTAGCTTCTCTAGTCCCTATCCTAGACCCCAGTCCTTTTCCTAATTACCTAGTCCATTGCCTCGCTTCTACCTTAGTTCCTTAGCCCCTGTCCCAGCTACCAGTCCTTTCTCAATTCGTTTCCAAGTCATTACCTTATCCCCGAGTCTCTTCCCTGGTCCCTAGAACCTACCCTAGCTCCCTGTCCCTTTCTCAGTCTCAAATCACTACCGTAACCCCAGTCTCTAGTTCTTCACTGAAGTCCTAATATCTTTCCCAGTCTCCACCTTTGTCCCAAGTGCGTTCTCTAACTCGTTGGTAGCTTCTCTAGTCCCTATCCTAGACCCCGGTTCTTTTCCTGATTACCTAGTCCATTGCCTCGCTTCTACCTTAGTTCCTTAGCCCCTGTCCCAGCTCCCAGTCCTTTCCCAATTCGTTTCCAAGTCCTTACCTTATCCCGAGTCTCTTTCCTGGTCCCTAGAATCTACCCTAGCTCCCAGTCCCTTTCTCAGTCTCAAATCACTACCATAACCCCAGTCTCTAGTTCTTCACTGAAGACCTAATATCTTTCCTAGTCTCCATCTTTGTCGCAAGTGCGTTCCCTAACTCGTAGGTAGCTTCTCTAGTCCCTATCCTAGACCCCAGTTCTTTTCCTAATTACCTAGTCCATTGCCTCGCTTCTACCTTAGTTCCTTAGCCCCTGTCCCAGCTCCCAGTCCTTTCCCAATTCGTTTCCAAGTCATTACCTTATCCCGAGTCTCTTTTCTGGTCTCTAGAACCTACCCTAGCTCCCAGTCCCTTTCTCAGTCTCAAATCACTACCATAACCCCAGTCTCTAGTTCTTCACTGAAGTCCTAATATCTTTCCTAGTCTCCACCTTTGTCCCAAGTGCGTTCTCTAACTGGTTGGTAGCTTCTCTAGTCCCTATCCTAGACCCCAGTTCTTTTCCTGATTACCTAGTCCATTGCCTCGCTTCTACCTTAGTTCCTTAGCCCCTGTCCCAGCTTCCAGTCCTTTCCCAATTCGTTTCCAAGTCCTTACCTTATCCCGAGTCTCTTCCCTGGTCCCTAGAACCTACCCTAGCTCCCAGTCCCTTTCCCAATTCCTTCATAAGTCCTCAGCTTAACCCCTAGTCTCATTTCTAGTTCCTATGTCTTCAAACATGACAGTCAAACGAAATACATAGAGATCAAAGGAAACCAACAACAATGATAGACTCAGACTCTTCCACAAAAGTGCCTCGAGGCACATGACAAGGACCGAGGCAGAAGCTTTCTCCAGACGTTCTCCTGAGCGATTTCAGAGAAAATAATGGCGGTCGACGACACGGATGACGCCCAGCATGAAAAAGACATGCACTTTGACGAGTCGGACGGGCCGATATCTCGGCAACTGAAAACGCCCCGGGGTCGGTAATACTCTGTAAAAGTAGTCCGGGTGAATAATGACTCGGCACAATGGAGTTTCGAGACCTTTCGCGACCGCGCAGGGGGTTAAAACTTTCCCGGGGCCGCATTCTTTCGCCCCGTATTTACTTTTCTGGAGCGCATTAGCGCGCGTTCCCGAGTTCCCGCGGTTTCTGCACCGGCTGTCCTTAAATTTTTCAGGGAGCGCTGTTCGTGGTCGCCGGGATCCACTTTGACGGGGAATTATTCAGGGGCGTGTCGTTACTATTTCACTGAAGGAATCGAGACCCTTCTCTCTACGTCACGTCGACGTTTTTTCTCGTCGTGCTCTCGCGGTTTTCGGGGCACCGCACCGGCGAACTAAATTTATGGTCGGCTGCAGAAACAGCGTAGAAAAACGACGCGCGAATCAAAGGGATTCGAGGTACGCGCGATTCCCCGCGGCCCTCGCTACTAAATTCGCACGAAAACGTGGACAAAATTGAAATTAAAGTTCACTTCAACCTTGTCTGCATGTGGGCTACGGATCTTTATGCAGAATCAGGATTTTCTGTATTAATTTCAAAACTCGGAGGCTATTCGGACACTTTTCGAAGCATAATAATTTTTTTAATATTAAAAAATTGCATCTTAAAGTTGTATTTTACATTTTTTCTATGTGGGCCTTCATTGAAAATTTTAAAAATACGTTTTGTAGATCTGGGATGCGCTTCACTTCAGGGATTTGACGGGAAAATACCAAAAATCAAAGTTTCAATGTTAGGAACTCACTGGTTCTGAAGTTACGCGTGTTTAAAGTTCAGCGATTTCACAGGTACGGCGCCACCATATTGGCACGTACTCAGATATCGTTCGAGTTAGATCTTTCAGATCTACCTTATCGACATCGACTACCTTATCGGCTCCGTTAGGTAGATGACGCGCAACCCCGAGTATATAACCATCATGGCGGCGCCTTTAGGCGCAAGAACGCTTGAAATCGCTGAACTTTAAACAAGCATAACTTTTGAACCAGTGTATTCCCAATAGTCCCACTTGGATTTTCGGAATTACCTCGTCAGAATTTACAGGATTCTATCAAAAAATGTTAAAAACGGGTCTTCAGTTTCTCATCTGGGAGATCATGTAAAAATATCTTTTCACGTAATTACGACAGGTCGAATATCATCGATTCTTCGAGAATCAGAAGAAGAATCTAGTACAAACATACTAATTGCCTAGCTGTTGTATGTCTGCAGTTGCTTCACTACTTCAATACTGATAACAGAACAATCCAACTGTATTTCAGATTAATTTCAAGTCTGCTTGAAATTAGGGAGGAATAAATCCGAATCGGAGTCGAGAAATGTAAAAACGCGGTTTCATCCACCTAGATTCCACCTCTCGAAGCTCGGTGGCAGCGCTCGCAATACCCCATGGAAACTGGATCAAGAGAATAATGACGCGAAACAATGCGAACGGACCCGGAGCAGGTGCAGTTCGCAAAAAGCCGTGTGCTTTAACGACGCGGCGGCCACTTTCGCCGAGTGGAGGAATTGCATTCACCTTTCAAGTGCAAACGCGGCCGCCATAGAATCGCGAGGAATCTTTCCAAGACGGCCGCTTCTTAAAAACCTGTGCTCGCGGACGTTTTTCCCGACGATTCTAAGACCCGTTCGACCCCGGGAAATAGCGGACAATTAATCGCGCGAGCCTGAAACTCCATTCAACTCGCTCGAGTCGACTCCGATAGAGCAAACGTGGGTTCAAGTTCAATATGTACTCACCGGTCCGAGTCAATTCCAATGACCAAGTTTCGTTTCGCGGTTCCCGAACACTACACACCGGAGCAATAATGTTTCGGTGATTATGCTTGCCATGTGCGGGCTCGCTTCGAATTCTAGAATGATTATCTGCACTGTTTGGAAGGGGCTCATATTTGAAAATCCTGTTAATTATTCCATACCGTGAATCTATACCCTGTTTGGTGAATATTAACGCAAACGACTTGTCGCTAAAATGACCTTGAGGTTGCAAATTCAAGGTTAAATATTGAAAAATTCAAGGTTAAATATTGAAAAATTCAAGGTTAAATATTGAAAAATTCAAGGTTAAATATTGAAAAATTCAAGGTTAAATATTGAAGAATTCAAGGTTAAATATTGAAAAATTCAAGGTTAAATATTGAAAAATTCTTTTTGAAATTGCCTCGTATTCTAATCATCGCGAGGATCAACTTTGCAAAAGGAACCACTGGGCGAAAACAATCCGTTTTCCTCGAAAATTATGACAAATTTCAAATCATTTTTGTAGTCGCTAAAATGACCTTGAGGTTGAAAATTCAAGGTTAAATATTGAAAAATTCAAGGTTAAATATTGAAAAATTCTTTTTGAAATTGCCTCGTATTCTAATCATCGCGAGGATCAACTTTGCAAAAGGAACCACTGGGCGAAAACAATCCGTTTTCCTCGAAAATTATGACAAATTTCAAATCATTTTTATAGGTATTTTATTAACACAATGTTTAAGTGGAACAAGTATAACAGAAATATAATACCCATGCTAATGAATCATTTCCTGCTGCGATGTTTGTTCATTTTACCATTTTATTTCTGTTTTAATATTTATACTGTGTATTTTAATATTTAACTAGAACATTTTGTAGGGAGAAAATAGCTACAAAGATAATTTGAAAAATGCACAATTTAATTGGTGAAAGCGAGAAAAGCGAGATAAATATTTTACATTTAAGATCTTATTTCTGAAACGACTGAACTTACTACTATTTTAATTGATTGCAGATCTGAAAAGGCCTCAATTCGTCTACGAAAATTGCACATTCCATAAACATCTGCAGTTTAACCCCTTGCCTTACGATTTAGTTTACGATTTCAGTGATTGAAACTTTTCTCTCGTAATACTTAATTTCCTAATAAACGAGAAACTTTATATCTATTGTACGCCTACATGTTCCCCAATAGCTGTACATCAACAAAACCATAATACAATTACATTTCGATTTAAAGGAAATTAACAGCATACATATTAATAAACTCAGTTGAAAATCTTCACCACGAGTGAATCTGACACGATATTATAAGGCGAGGATTTAATAATCACCCCTCCGCATTGAAACGACAAATTTCAACATAGAAAAACACCACCATCAAGCACCAAGAAATTAAAATAAGCCGCCCATGTTCCATTCACCGAATTCAATCCGAAAAATTAAAATTGCGTGTTCCGGCACACCGCGAATCAACCACAGCACGGGTTCCATGGCTACCCTGAATAAGAATATTCTGGGATCCGTTGGCGAACGATTTCGTCCCGGAGAAAATTATTTTCCGAGAGGCAGCGATTTTATAAATATGAACGTTGCATTCTCTGCGCGGGCACGCTGGAACTTGTCACGAGCACGGGTTTCCGGGTAAATATTTGCAGCGGGTCCGCCCGGTGCCCGCTAGAAAACTACCATCGAGCGAATATTAACGCTAAGGCCACATTTACATCGAATAGCGCGCATACCATGTATTCGGATATTTGACGGAGCACATTCCATCGGCGAACACGCGAAACAATTAAACAGAGAACACGCCGAAAGCGCAGTTGTGCCATTGTAACGGAACGCATACGTATTCCCCCGTTGTTGCGTTAACATATCGAGTTAGTTATACTCTCCGGCACAGCACATCATTATAACTCGTCGGTGTTCCACACCCCGGCGTCGAGGGGCCTCTTACGATATTAATTTATCGTAAGAGCGGGCCGCGCATCCAGGCTGGAGCATCGTCGATTCGAAACTCCGGGCGAACGCGGCTCGAACAACTTTACGATTTCGTTCCAGTTTAACAATCAACCGTCGGAACACTCGATCTCCCTTTTCCTTTTCTCCTGGATTTACTCCCGAAATCGCGCAGCCAATCTCAGCCCAAAAAACCGAATAAATACAATATCGCGACGTTCGTTCGTTTCTGTTTTTCCCCGGCGAAACGAGCTCTCTATAAAACTGCGGCGGAAAAAAAACTCGGTGTGTAATAAAAAATACGGTGCATATGGAAAAATACAAGATTGCCTCCTGACGCGGAGTGCACGCGCAAATAACATCGTTCGCGAACGAACCGTATAGAAATCTTTCATCATCTCTCTGGCTTTCGATTCGTTTCGATTCGTTTCGATGCGTCTCTCGTTTTGTTGATTAGTAATGGATAGACTGCGGATATTTATACAGTTAAGGCTTATGAACATCTTCGAATAAGGATAGAGTAGCAAATTCGACAGAATTTAGTACAATTTTTATTTGTTTTGGATCTACAGAAGCTGGTTCCACATCGGAAATAGAATTTTATTGCATTCCACTTTCTTAAAATTTGTCTATAAAAATTGAAAAATTATAAACATCCGCAGTCTAGTCATGGCAATTGGATTGTATAGCGGGATTCTAAACCTCTGGATCGGTGGACATTTGTAAAAGAAAATTCTTGTTCAAATTTATTTGACATCAACACCTACTGCTTGAGAAAAGAAGTGTGAAAAGAACCATGCAGTGATCTGAATTACTATTCGGACGGTCTAAAAAATACGATAACTTTTCTAATATCGTACTATACGATTTGAACTTTTTTGGGAAGCTAGAGCAATTAGTTTACTAGAGGATGCGAAAAGAAACTTCTTCAAAAATTGCAATAGCTTTTTTATGTGGGCTTGTATCGAAAATTGAAAATATACGTTTCGTAGATCTGTGTCAATCAAACATACTCTGAAACTTTTGTCAAAATCTTATTTATTCGTATTTTTAAAAATTTCAATGTACGGCCACATAAGAAAGTTGTAAAATGCAAATTTTAGTATTTTTGCACGTAAAATAATTGTTTTAACTTCTGAAAACCACCCAAATGATACGGTCAAATATTAAAACGCTATGGTCCTTTAAAAAATGTGCCAATCCTTTGGGTTATGTCTAGACTAGATCTTTATGCATTTATGGTTCATAAAAATTTAAAAAAATTTAGTACAATTTTTATTTGTTTTGCATCTACAAATGTCATTACCAATAAAAATAAGATTTTATTTGGTACCACTTTCCTAAAATTTCTCTGGAAAAATTTAAAATTGCATGAACAACCGCGGTCTAGTTATGTCAATATGTTTTTCCGACACCACTATTCCCAGAATGTGAAAATAAAATATGTTCATTGGAGGATATTCATCTTGTGACACCGCACAAACAGTGTCACAGTGCATGAAAGTCGTGAAATGAAACTTTAAGTATTTTTTTCTACAATTCCGATTAATTGCAATTTTTGAAATATTTGCTCCAGCTTCCCAAAAAAGTTCAAATCGTACATTACAATATTAAAAAATTTCTCGTCTTTTTCAGAGCGTCCGAATATTAATTCGTTTCACAGTACACATTATTTTTTGATTTCATCTGAAATGGAACGTGCGCCGAACCCTGTTATTTCGTGGCCGAGCAATTTCTGAAAAATATCGTCGACACAATGAAATCCCTAGTTCCAGCGTGTATTGGGTAACGCAATTCCGGCGAGAATACCGTCCGAATTATAGGTAACGAGTGCACAAAGGACCAAGTTTCTCGAGTGGTGCGTCGTTCGACAGCCATTGTTCCTGGAGTGGTCCGTTCCTCGAGTGAAAAATTAGGCTGGTAACGTGCTCCCGTAAAAATCTAACGATCCAGGGCCGGCCTAACAAGGGATTCAGACCCGTTACGATTCCGACCGGCCGTGCCGATGCACTTTACCTCTATTCTCTTTTCCTTTTTATCGCTAGACTTTCGCGCGATACCGCTCGAAAGGGACACGTCGCGACGCCCTCCACCTCTCGGCTGAATGGTTAATCAAGCTCGGAAACTGATTTTCCCTACTTCCCGTGGAGACTGATGTTCTACTCGAAATTTTCGAGTTTCATTGTATCGACGGCGCGTCGAATCCCCGGATTAATATCGATGAATAATTAATCAGCGTGATGCTTTCGACGCCGCTGACTCATATCATTGGGTCGAAAATTAACTGGAACATTACTGGAACTTGCGGTGATATTCACTTTTAACGATGATGGGAAATTTTATGTGGTTTGACGCCGCGATGCCACTGATTTTTAAGTGGTCTGCAGATAGACCGTGCTCGTTATCGATAATGTCTGACGATGTCCCGGAAATTGGTGTCCACGTGTGCGATTGACGTAATTATTCATTTCTGAATCTTCGATTTTTCGTTCTGTGTACGATGTCACTTATTCAGCCGAAACTAATACATTACATGTTACATTATATAATATGTAATGTATTGTACAATATAATAACGAGTATAATATACACTATAATATATATTACAATATGTACTATAATATATACTATAATATATATGCTACAACATATACTATAATGTATACTACAATGTATACTATAATGTATATTATAATATATAGTATAATACATACTGTAATATACATATATACTATAACATACTATACAATATATTATGTATAATATATGTATACTATAATATATGCTATAATATTTACCATGTTATATGCTATAATATATGCTACAATATTCACCATGTTATATGCTATAATATTCACCATGTTATATGCTATAATATATTCTATAATATATGCTATAATATATACTATAATATAATACACACTATAAAATTTTGTACAATATAGTATATATTATAATATAACATATAATACAATATATAATATAACAGATAATATAATGTATAAAATAAATGTAGTATAATATATACTATAATATACCTAATATACAATGTACTATAATATAATATGTAGAATATAATGTATTGTACAATATAATATAACATATAATATAATGTATTGTATAATATAATATAACATATAATATATTGTATAATATAATATAATATATAAGAGATATAATATGCCAACGCGGGTGACAGCATAATCGAATATCACTGGTTGCCCATAAGGTTAACGCAATCACGGTTCCGAATACCTAATAATCTGTACGAATAGCGCTTTTGTAGCAGGACGTTATTAACTCGATTACAATTGCACGAGAGCTACACGATGGTCATCGTAAAATCAATATGTACCGCTTTTATGCAACTACGAGGGAAGTCTTTGCTAAAACGTGGCAAACGACAGACAATTATATTAGTTTTCGAGTGCAATCGCCGGAAACCGTGCACCACTTTATTGTATGTATGTACATATTGTACATATATATGTGTCAAATCAAATGCACCTTCTAAGTGATATTTCCTTATTGTTCAAGTTACGGTTTCCCATTTTCCTGGAGCGCAATTACTCTTTTTCTGGAACTCTTTAAAATTTCATCTACCGAAGAAGCCCTCAAGTTTGCACTTCTACGGAATGATTAATGTTCCTCGTTCGTGCTGATGCTTCGCGAATTCCGATCCATCCAGATTGCACAATCACGAAGTCAAGTCGAGTTGAAAGTTCCCTTGCGGATTTTGAAATTATGTTAACCTTTCTGGAGCTCCGGGAATTACGAGCTAGGACATCAATTCGAAGGATATCGATCTAATTTAATTACTCGACGACAAAATGAACCTTCTAAAGAAATGTTTCAAATGATCGTGTCCTATCTACATGCTCGGGCAACTTCTTCGATTTTCTACAACCGGGACGTTCTACTTACAAATCTGAATTCATTACAGTATCTTCGTATTTTTGACATTTGTCAGATTTTTTTCAGAATTTTCGCATACAATAGGGAAAATATATTCCAAAAACTAGTCGTTTGCATTGTATTGTACATTTGTAATCTTTTCCATGAAATGGAAGTCGAATAATTCATTAATTAATTCACGAATAACAAGTCAGTTTAATGGCACACTAATCAGGACAGAAACCCTCCTAGTATGTACCTCTCCTTAACTGTCGCCCGACAGTCCCCAAAATGCGACAGTTACGGAAGAATTCTTCAATTAATTCAAGAATTGACCAGTTAGCTTAATGGCACAATAATTGTGACAAGTACCCTCCTAGTATGTACCTCTCCGTAACTGTCGCCCGACAGCCCCGAAAATGCGACAGTCACGGAAGAATTCTTCAATTAATTCAAGAATTGACCAGTTAGCTTAATGGCACAATAATTGTGACAAGCGCCCTCCTAGTATGTACCTCTCCTTAACTGTCGCCCGAAAGTCCCGAAAATGCGACAGTTACGGAGAGAGAGATACTGTCTAGTACTGTCACCAGAAAAAACTAGTTCTAATTAATAAATCCTCTAGTAAATTTCAGCTATTTGATGGGAACGGGCCACCGCGCAGCAGTTCAAAGACAGTCGGCGTGTACTGGCAGATTTCGCGGGGCTTTCGTTTCCTCGACAGCGAATTCTCGAACGGTTTCCGGATGGCGTGGCCTCGCGAGGGATGCTCGCGAAGCGATCCGTGAATTATTGGCCCTATCGATAGGCGATGCCAGCTGGCAGAAGTTCGACCGCGAAACCGGTGACTCGGTTAATTCGACGATAATTGCGTTCGAAGGTTTGGTAAGCGGTATGTCCTGAATCCTGGCAATTGTCGTCGAAAATCGTCGAAATGCAGAGGGTGCGAACGGGCTCCAGAGAACGAGAGAAAGACAGAGAGAGAGAGAGAGAGAGAGAGAGAGAGAGAGAGAGAGAGAGAGAGAGAGAGAGAGAGCCGTCACGTCGTCATTGTCGTCATTCTCGTCGTCGTCGTCGGCCTCTGCGCGCATACCGAGACGCAAAACCGGGGAGAGAGGGTTGCAAACAATTAGGGCGGTAAGTCGAGCGGGCCAATTAGGTGACTGACTGTGCTCGAGCGCCGAAACGAGAGACACACGCCGATAGGCAAGGGGACTAATCGCCGAGAATAATTGGATTAAATTGCGGGCTCGCGTTTCGTGCGTTAGAAATCTGGTCTTATCTTTGATTTATACCCTCCGTGGGATTAATGGGCCGCCGCCGTTGGAGTACCTGCACAAGCGGATCAGTACACCGGCCAGGTAATCGTTGACAGTTGACAATCACGCTTCGAATGTTGCTCGCAAACAGGACACCGATTGCAAAAATAGCTGGACGACACGGTGCAGGCTCAAATTATCAGAGCATTTGACATAAATGTACACTGTGCGATGAAATGATAGCAGGCATTCACATTTACATGATTTTCATTCATTTTCACATTGCCACTGATGGGTAAACTTTACTTTACCGGACTCAAAATTTGTGCCTTTTTCTTATAAATTATGATGTATTTAGTATGTATCCAGTAGATTTGTAAGTTTCGATCCTGTAGGATCAATGGTTCAGGAGTTACGCTTGCTTAAAGTTGAGCAATCTGCAGTGTTTTTGATAGGAAAGGGTAAAAACAATTTTTCCCGCGGGAGTTCGATATTCGCGAACCGCACAGCTCGGCCATTTCGCTCGGCCGTAGTTCCGTCGAATAAATTGTACAAAACATTCGATTCAAAATGTTGGGGAACGCGTGGGAATATCGAACGTCCGCGCCGCTCATTACAATTAAAGAACTATAACGAGGAGCGGGTGGAAGGGGAGAGGCGGCGGGGGCGTGGCGAAACTTTTCGACGATTTCATTTAACCGCAGTAGGTCGTAGAGTTTCGGGAAAATACAACGGCGCGGAGCGTCGCTATTTACAACGCGAACGCCGCGCCGCGCCGGCTCGCATAAATATTCAGGCCGGGGCTCCGCCGGATTAAGATATATTCCCGACACGTATGCAGGTAACGACGCGTGCATGCAGTCGCTCGATCGGACGGATGAAATCGTTCTCGTTTTTCCTTTCTTTCATATCCTCGATTTTTTGTTTCGATCTCGTCGGGCGCAGATTTAATCGGAAGCCTAACCACGCCGAATCCTTCGACGATTTCATGGCCAGCTATAGTGCATCCGTTTAAATATTTACGCATCTACTGTGGTGACATGACAAGAAGGTTCTTGGAGAAAGACTTGTGTCCCCACTCTACCTGCTCCTTCTACGACGCTACGTAACTATTCCCCCTTTTCATTCGGAAAACTATGGCGAAAGTTCACACTATAGCGTCCACTGAACTGGCAGAGAGGGGGCACGAATTTGGGGGAAAAGGTTACCCCCTCTCTGCCAGTTCAGTGGACGCTATGGTGGGGAGAGCGAGCGCTATTGTGAGAAGAGCGAGCGCTATTGTGGGAAGAGCGAGCGCTATTGTGGGAAGAGCGAGCGCTATAATGGGAAGAGCGAGCGCTATAATGGGGACAGCGAGCGCTATAATGGGGACAGCGAGCTCCATGGTGGGCGGAGCGAGCGCTATGGTGGGCGGAGCGAGCGCTATGGTGGGCGGAGCGAGCGCTATGGTGGGCGGGGCAAGCGCTATGGTGGGGACAGTGGGCGCTATTGTGGAGACAGCGAGCGCTATGGTGGGAAGAGCGAGCGAGCGCTATAATGGGGACAGCGAGCGCTATAGTGGAGCGCTAAGGGGAGAAGACCGAGCTCCATGATGGGCAGAGCGAGCGCTATGGTGGGAAGAGCGAGCGCTATTGTGGAGACAGCGAGCGCTATGGTGGAGCTCTATGGTGGAGCGCTAAGAGGAGGAGAACGAGCTCCATGATGGGCAGTGCGAGCGCTATGGTGGGGACAGTGGGCGCTATGGTGGGGACAGTGGACGCTATGGTGGACACTAGTGCAAACTTTCGTCATAGTTTTCCGAATTAAAATAAAATTAGAACTGCAACGCCCGTACAACTGGGTCAAAATGGACCCGAGAGTTAATGTTGGGGGCATAGTGATGACGCGACGATGCCTCGTTCTCCTTGCGTTACAGTTCTAATCCCGCGTGGACTGTTACTTCTCGTCGCGAGTTCTGGTCCACCGCGGCCATTTGGCAAAACTCGACGGAAACTGCGGTTCGGTTAATTGCACAATTATTATACCGCCGGCCGAGAACACCGGGCACGTCCGGCTAACGACACTTCTTGGTAATGAATCGAGCCGACGACGGGAACTTTGCGATCGCGTCCACGGATTCTGGAGACGGTAATTCGAACGACGAAAAATCGCTGTCGCTGTCATTACGGTGTGAAACGCTACCAGTGTTTTGACAGTTGTCTTCGTTGTTCCAAAACTTTATGCAACGTGTTCCTCTACGAAATATGAAGACGATGTTCCCACGAAAAAGCTATTAATTCTACAAATGCTATAGAGCATCCTATATCCGAACTGATCGTGACTTTAGTTGTGAAATTATACAGTATTATACACAGCCATTCTCAAAATTGACATGGCACACATTTTAAATAAAAAATACTATTCTATAAATGGGCCAAACGACTTACGTGTTTTTTTGCCAAGTTAAAATTGCGAGAAAATTGCGTAGATCCATTTAATTAAAATTATTTTATTTTGTAGATTCATTTAATGAAAATTATTTTATTTTTTGTAGATTTATTTAATTAAAATTACTTTAGTTTGTAGATTCATTTAATTAAAATTATTTTATTTTGTAAATTCATTTATAAATTAGTTTATTTTATAGATTCCTTTAATTAAAAAAATAATTTTCTGATTTTCACAACTAATGGATAGGTAGACACAATATAAAATTTTCTAGCTACTGCAGTGTCCGACATATTTAACTAAAATTGTCTTCCAGCGCAATATTCACATTAGTCATTAATAATGGTTTACTATTTCTCTAGTAATAACATTTGTGTGGGAATTAGAATAAAACAAACAAAATCAAGATTTTGATGCATAAAAGGTGGAGAACCATCTCATTGAAAATCACGATGGAGGAACAATATGAGATGCCAGGTTGTGCGTTGATTTACGATCGAACATTACAGCAAAGACGAGTGTATGAATCTGGCGTTGCTTGATGGGAAGGAAGAATCGCTCCGGAATGAATTCCGCGCAGTTTTTCTACTTTTCTTCGCGTACGTCATTCATTGTTTGCGTAACTCTTGAGGAAAATCCTTTCAGAGTAATTAGTGGACTGCGGATATTTATGCAAATTTCGATCTGCCAACGCTCGTTTTTACTGTAGCCGGAGTGAAATGAATATTTATATTTTCTGTTGAGGATTACGGGTGTTCAGGCGGGGGAAGGAGGGAGATTGAAAATGTTTCGAATCTTCATGAGGATTCCATTTGATACACACACACGTGTGCAGAGTTTACACTCGGTAAACTGATTGGTACTGATGGAATATTCTTTTTTAGTCTGCGGATCTACAGACAGGGAACTTAACCTGCGGATCTTTTAACAAATACAGGGAACAAAATTTTACTGAACTTTGAGTTCAAGGTATCTCGATATTTTTATAATATTTCATAATATTTCGATCCTCGAAAAATTGTTTGTACTTAAATTGTGATATTCTCGTAAAAACAAATCGTACAACCATAAGCCCAGACTCAATCGAAAGCTTGAAAATGCTAAATGCTAAAAAAATGCTGCAAGTTCAAACATCAGCGAAAGCTTTTAGAACTTAATCTTGTAATGAAAAATTTCTGTGCACCTTAGAAATCGACGTGCAATTTTTTCACTGCTTTCTAATAGTATAAAAAAAATTACTCGGTATCAGACAGGATATAATTTGTCAGCACAGAACGAAGTAACGTTTTACAAGTACCGTCGGTAGAAGTCAATGCTGCACTGGCGTCAAATAGGATTATTGATTAAAAACTGATTAAACGTTGGATTTCCGTTCCGAGTGGAATTGAACGAGGGTCAAAATAACAATTATCTGGTGCGACAAGAGTCTCGCACACGGGAGTCCGTATCTATTACAAAAGCGAACGAGCCACCAATACATAGGCGTGGACCGGTTTTTCCAGGTGTCTCGTGGCGTGTAAAAACCGGACGAAACGTCGGCAATGGCTCGCGGGCTCGTATGGTAATTCACGAATTAATTCCGCAGCCGAGTTGCATTAAATTCGCGTTAGCTGCCCATGTTCCTCTTCCCACTGACTCTCTCTCTCTCTCTCTCTCTCTCTCTCTCTCTCTCTCTCTGCTCTGCCTCCCTCTCTGACCGTCTGTAGAATAAACAATATCCGCGGAAAGGGAAAATTGATCAAACTCCGGCAACTGGACAAAACTTTCGAAAATTATTTCGAATTCGCCATGGCTCGGGTCTGTATTAAATTTACATTAGATAAACACGCCGCGGTCCGAGCGGTTGGTCCGACGCAAACAACGCAGCAGCGCCGCTTGAAAATTGTTCGGCCGGTCCAACTCCGAAATGATTCGAAATGTACGGATTCCCGGTCCCGCTGAATCGATTTCTCGGTATCACCGCGTCCGAAACCGATTCTGCACTGCGGAGTTGCCGGTTGAGGGGAATTTACTCGAATCGAGGGGAAAAAGTTGCCACCTCTCTGCCGGTAACGGATCAGTCACGTGAGGTTGTGACGCATTCAAGACAGAGACGAAACGCGTCACGTGACCGAGGTGAAAGCGTGGAGAACACCATGAGAATGGTTTAAACATGGACAATTTTTCGTGAATGGGGAAAGTGTTTTGTGTAATATTCCGCAGAAATGGCTTTGGTAAAATGGCTGCCACGTCCTTTTAGATTAAGATATTTAGCTCAATTTTCTGCGAATGCTACTTTTCAGGGGACCATAATTTTACATATAAAAAAATATAAAAAATGGTTAAATTTCACTGATTTCTCAGCCCTTCAAAGTAGCTATGTAGCCACCGCATTTTTCGGGATATTTATATGTCACAAAATGTGACGTACGCATTGATTTTTCAGGGGACCATAATTTTCCATATAAAAAAATATAAAAAATGGTTAAATTTCACTGATTTCTCAGCCCTTCAAAGTAGCTATGTAGCCACCGCATTTTTCGGGATATTTATATGTCACAAAATGTGACGTACGCATTGATTTTTCAAGGGACCATAATTTTACATATACAAAGATATAAAAAATGGTTAAATTTCACTGATTTCTCAGCCCTTCAAAGTAGCTACGTAGCCACCTCCATTTTTCAGCATATTAAATTTCACAAAATGTGACGTACGCATTGATTTTTCAGGAGACCATAATTTTACATATAAAAAGATATAAAAAATGGTTAAATTTCACTGATTTCTCAGACCTTCAAAGTAGCTATGTACCCACCGCATTTTTCGGGATATTTATATGTCACAAAATGTGACGTACACATTGATTTTTCAGGGGACCATAATTTTACATATAAAAAGATATAAAAAATGTTTAAACTTCTCTGATTTCTCAGCCGTTCAAAGTAGCTATGTAGCCACCCCCATTTTTCAGCATATTTAAATATCACAAAATGTGACGTATGTATTCATTGATTTTTCAGGGGACCATAATTTTATATATAACAAATTTTTTAAATTGTGAAACTTCTCTGATTTCTCTGCCCTTCAAAGTAGCTATGTAGCCACCCCCATTTTTCGGGATATTTAAATATCACAAAATGTTACGTATTACATTGATTTTTCAGGGGACCATAATTTAATATATAAAAAATTTTTTAAACGGTGAAACTTCTCTGATTTCTCAGCCGTTCAAAGTAGCCATGTAGCCACCCCTTAAAAATCGAAGAAGGCATCAGCCGCACGATAAACCCAAGGTTCTCCGGGATCCTTAACAGGCGGCGTAAACGCGTTATCGAGGTCGGCGAAAAGCATTCTCCGATCTTCTTCGCGGTTGCTCTGCTCTATTAAATCCCTTCGCCTCGATACCACAATCCGGTTAATCCGAGTCGTTCGTGGAGCCAGCGCGCGCGCACACCTCGCGTCGAACAAGCAGGCGGCTGATTAGAAGCTCCCGGCGAATGGATTAATTTCTGTCTGAAATCCGATTGACGTCTCTGCGGTGCCTTCGAGCTTTAATTCGAACTACGTTATACTCGTTTCGCAGTATGGTCGCGTAATATCGAGCCGCGGAAACCCTCCCGAGGGCAAATGGAAATTCGTCTTCCTGACGACGACGCTGGTATTTTAGCCAACTGGGCCGTTCTTTGTCGCGACGTGTTGCCAGTATTATGCATTTAGCAGCGAAGATACGGCGACAAGTAAATTAACTCCAGTGTTCGTTCGATCAATTTGTACAATTTTTTTCACAACTGGTAAGACGATATTTTGAAAATATTTATGTTAAAGTCTACTTCATAATCTGAAAGAAACGTGATTTTTAAGCATTTTTTCGATAACGCGAATGGAATTTTTTTTAAACAAGTATATATATTAAGTGAAAATACATTTATTATACAACGTATGGTAATTTTTTCGTTGCAAAATCTTAGATATTCTGTGATTATTAGAAGATATTCAGTGAGTCAAACTCCAGTGAGACACCCTGTATGCAGTAGAAGCTCGAACAGAAACTGAATGATGTTTTCAATTTGAGATTGTGAACAACGAAAGGATTGTGCCATATCCACAACAAACGCCTCGCTATAAATTATACACCGTTTATTAATAATTCATAGCGTGTGCGTAATGCTCGTAATGATATAATAGCACGCAGAAGTATCATTTATCTAAGGGTAAAAGAATACTTGAAACCGTTGAACGGCAGCGCACATTGATGCATTTGTAAAGCTTCCACCGGCACGAAAAAAAACCGTTTCAATTTTCCGGTTAGTAAGAAACAATTCGCATAAAGTTTTGTTTGGTTAAATACAATACTGCCCCATTACGGTCCACTCGAAAAAGCACCTGGATTCATGTTCAACGTTCAATGTTTTCCTCGTTCTTTTTATTAATGCCGTTTCGATTTTCCAATTTGTCAGACATGAGAAGCAACAAGTACCTCGGTTTGCTTTACAAAATTTAATGTTCGTTTTAAATGTCGAAGAGATAGTTTTGAACAAAACGTTGATCATTATTGACCAGTGGACTTGTGAGTAGATGAAACATAAAAGCCTTAAAAAATCAGAAGATACTCTTTTTTTAACCTTTTAATTTTAGATTAAGTTTAAAAAACAAAATCGTTTAAAAAGCAAATCAATTTCTATTTCTATTTTGCTAATCCTGCATTTAAAAATTGAAATTGACTCCAATGTATCGTAATTTTTTATATCATACTATTATAATTATTATCGTAACGCATGACAATTCATTCACCTTCGTAAAACCTATATTCGCGAGGATAAAATCCGTGGCGATAGCGGCAATGTCGCCAGACCGGGGAAATTCAGAGGAATACAGTTACCCCCTCTATGTCATCACCGGACTAGTCACGTGACGAGGCGAAACGCGTCACGTGGCTGTGGCGGAAGCGTGGGGATGCTTGCCGTCGGAGAGTGGGGGAATGGCGTTGTAGAAGGGGTAACGTAGAGTGGGGGAATGGCGTTGTAGAAGGGGTAACGTAGAGTGGGGGAATGGCGTTGTAGAAGGGGTAACGTAGAGTGGGGGAATGGCGTCGTAGAAGGGGTAACGTAGAGTGGGAGAGAAGGCTTAATCTGAGGACGCTGTGTTGCAGTGGGGATAAGCTCGAGCGACGGCGGGTAGTAGTGGGGATAAGCTCGAGCGACGGTGGGTAGTAGTGGGGATAAGCTCGAGCGACGGTCGGCAGCGGAGGGGATAAAAGAACTCGCAGGATCAATAAAATTCCGCACACGAGACACTCTCCAGTGTATTGACCTGCAATTTGTTTCTACGTATTATAAAACAATCACAGCTCCATCGGGAGGCTTGTAGCTCGTTCATCCGTCGATTTCATTTACGATCGATAGAGGGACACACAGTTCACGGTGAATTGATTCATCGCCAGGACGAAAGCTCGGGATCCTGTTTCGAATACACGAACGAGAATGCCGCAGAACCCGGGAAGACCTACAAGAGCGAAATTGAAGAAACTGGATAACTAATACATACCGCCGCGAGCGGGGAACTTTCGTTTCGACCCCGTTAGAATTTTTATTAAACTGGAAGTATTTACGGCTGCTGCCTACGGAAAGCAGGGGCGGATCGGAGAGAGAAAGAGAGAGGATGCCAAAGGTCGGGACCAATAGAATGTTTATTGCGTCTAGTTTTCAGTCATAAAGGTAACGAGCAGAAAGAAAAACAACGAGGCGAGCCAGTTAGTTAAAAGTTCCGCTTCGAGGCAGAGGGTTTTCGCGTCCCGGCAAACTATCTTCCGGGCCCGGTGTACTTAAGCGGCGCGCTCGTTAAATCATCAAATTGTTATTAAACTCTATCTAGATCGGGCATCGTGTTTTCGGCGAGGAGCGCTTCGCCGATCGATTTATCCGGTGTAATTTAATTAACAGTCGCGTGTCCGTTGCTCGTCGAATTATGAATTTAGGCTACCGTTGAACTTACCCGTCGGGCAAATAGAAGGCGAACCCGCACGAATCTTTCATTAAATACCTGCCACGGTCTGCCGACGCGCGGCCTACCTGAATATTCACCGGATGTTTGGAAACCGAGCGCCACGGCGAATCAAATATACAACCGTAATTTTACTTCAGTATTGGATTGTTCCTCGAGGCGAGCTCTTGGACGCTGAACTTCACCTGAGGAAACCTGAAATTTTTAAGTTGTTTTGAGAAATCTTGTAGATTTTGACAAGGTAACGTCGAAAATCCAAGGTTCAATCTTAGGAACCCACTGGTTCAAAAGTTGTGCGCGTTTAAAGTTCAGCGAATTTCGTTGTTCTTGGCCGGTTAGGGTGCCGCCTTGTTGTCGTGCAGAGCCACTAGATGGCAACACAAGCGATGATGTCGATAATGTAGTCAGCCATCCCGAATACACCTGGAAATCTACGTTACCGACATCAGTGCTCGTGGTGCCACCTAGCGGCTTCGGCTCACTACATACCAAAAGTTGCTGAAAGTTGCTGAACTTTAAACGCACATAACTTGCGAACCAATGGATTTCTAAGACTCTCGTCACAATTTACATGACTACCGTTTCCTCGGGTGAAGTTTAACCCCATTGGGTTTTTAGTAGATGATGTGTGATGACAGTTACACATAGACAATCGTTTGTATGTATTAGATTGTTCAAGAATTAATAGCTATGATAAGTTTCAAATCTGCAGTATTTACTACAATGATTACTTGAATATTGTGGGACCTTTTCGGGGGTGATTGCTAAAATTGGCAATATTTCTCGATCCTGGACGAGCTCGCGAATTCGCTCTTGAGATCATCGACATTCGATTATCTCTTCAAGCACTCGAGTAGCCGCTGTTCGATTAATTACGAAGCCGAACGTTCTTCATCAGCTTTGAACGCCGGTGGCTCTGATTCGCGATTGTTCCTGAATATTTCTTTCACGAGTGACCTCCCGAGCCCAGAGTCGCCAGATTAAGGCTTGTGTCCCAACTCTACCTTCCCCTTCCATGGCGTTATTATTCTCCCACGCTGCCGCAAAGGCACGTGACGCGTTCCCCCCTCATCTGGCGAATCTGCCTCCGCCCCGGAGAGACGTGTGCCTCGCATGACTCGTCGAACCGGTCGTCGAGGCTACGGGAATGATGAAAACAGCGCGTATAATACTCTGATTTTTCGCGTTTTTCACCGACGAGCTGACACCTCGTTCGCGTTGAATCGCGGGGAGGGGGATGGGTGGGCGGCGTTGCCGGATCCGCTTAAAAACTCCGAAAGAGAATCTAGATTAGCCCGTGAATGCATAAGTTCGGGCGGGGGAGGTTATCTGCGGCGGGCAGACAATTTTTTCCGAGCCGTTTATCCGCCGTTATCCGATTCAGTCGGACGTTTTAATCAGACTCGAAAATTAACGCAACCAAGTAATTATCAGTGCCGCTCGTAAATCATCCGACGCCAGAAAGCGGAGGAGAAAAGTAACCTCTCGCCCGAGATCGCAGATGAATCTTGGTCGCGGAGGATCCACGAGAATCGCCCGGACGTTAATCGATCAAAGTTAATGCGCGAATTCGGAATGTTGAATGCTCGCGACGCGACTCATTAGGGGGTCAGTTAGTTGGGCGGTTGCGAGGTAACTTCTTCAGTTTAAACTGAAGACGGGCTGGACATAGAGTCTCGACTGATTAAGACTTCTGTCCCCACGCTATCTTCCACTTCCACGACGCTGTTCCCCCACGCTTTTAATTTGGTGCTGGCGGAGAGGGGGTAACGTCTTCCCCTCAAGAGGAGTCAATCGACCTGGTCTGACCTGATCAAGCATCCCAGTAACATTTTCAATCGACTTTTCTTCAGGTTAAGGTGCAGTGCCCAAACATGAACCCCTTTTTGTTGGTGTTATTTTTTGGTTATTCTAGAATGCTCTTTTTCGTCCAAAAAATTACCAGTTGTAGATGCATTTCCTACCTATTAGATTCTGGGGTCAATTTGTTCAAAAATTAATACAGCTTGGGGAAAATATTTTTGTTCCACTGGTTACAACTTTTCTTCATGAGTATTTCTAATTATTGCGTACAATTTTGGTTATAATGATATAATTTCTAGACAGCGGATCTTTATGCATTTATGGCTTATAAAATTTTCCAAAATATGCTGGAGTATTAAATTCAACCTATTTAGTACGATTTTTATTTATTTTGGATCTACAAATGTGCTGTTATCAATGAAAATAGAATTTTATTTGGTACCACTTTCTTAAAATTTGTAAACAAAAATTGAGTGGGGGGAAAGTCATAATTTGTCGACACTGGCCTTGCATGCAATTTTTTGTTAAGAAATTCTAACAGTTCAAAAATCTATTTTTAGTAAGAATTCAATAATCTTCTAATTTTATGAAATTCTCACTAAAGTCTGCTTATATCCATTAATTGTGCTGATTCTATCGAATGAATTACGTCAACCACACTCCGATTAGTAGACAGCGGATCTTTATGCAAAATAAAAATATTCTACCTGATTTGCAACCACCTGGAGTGAAATAAAAATTTATTTTTCTTTCTTAATATGTTCAATGGGACGAAAATAATATAACAGTGTTTTGAAATTCTTCTAATATTTTCACTGTCTTAAATTGCACTTAGGTACATGATTAGATGCTATTTACTAATTCATTTAAAAACTGTTAATCTTTTTGTTCACAATATGAATTTAAAATGAAAGCTCGAGTACAACCCTGTGGGTTCCGAAGCTAGTTAAATACGTGGCACTTAATTCAGAAATATTAAGAATCAAGAGTGAAAAATTTTTTAATACAATTTCATTTAAATTTACACGGCAAATATGAGCGTTATGCTAATTCGTGTTTTTTAGAACTCATTCGTGAAAGCAGCAATTACATGGAAGCTCTCTGCCATGGTAAACGTTCCTGTAGTTAAAGAAAGATTTAAAAACTGTACTTAACTTTACTCGAATATTTCTTATTCCGCTCCACTCCATTCAACAGAGCCGCACTCTTAGAACCGGAACCCGACATTTTCCATCGCGAGAAATTGAAGCATTAATTAACTGAAATAGACGTCCTGATATGTATTTATTTATTCAGAAAGGAATATTTTAATTTCTCACTCGGACACTCAGATCCATTCACATCTTGAATTCGTTATTTAAAGTTCTTTTATCGAGTCGTCATTTTACCATCGACTTTAGAATATCCTCTGTATCGTTAAACATTCGATAGCTCGTTTCTTTGTCATAAATCGTCATTGTTCAAGACGTAAATCAAGATAACTTTATAACATTTTAAGAGTGGAATCAATTAACTTTACCCTTTTCAGTAACAACGAATCCTACCATTTTTACCACAGAACAGTAATTTATGGTTTCCAAATTTATGTAGTATATACCATACAAGTCGAAAAAGATCATTCTAAAATAATCAAAACATGACATCAATAAAAAGTGGTTCATATATGGCTTAAGGTGTACATATACGGGGTATCCCAAAATTCCTTCAACAGCCGAAAATGGGAGGTTCCTGAGATCATTTGAAGCAACATTTTCCTTTGTAAAAATGTTATCCGCTGCTTTGTTTAGGAGTTATTAACGAAAAACACGGACCAATCAGAGCGCGACCTAGACGCGAGTTGGTACTGTCGACCCGGCGCGCCAACTGTCTATTGGCCGACTGTGTCAACTCGCGTCTAGGTCGCGCTCTGATTGGTCCGTGTTTTTTGTTAATAACTCCTAAACAAAGCAGCGGATAACATTTTTGCAAAGGAAAATGTTGCTTCAAATGATCTCAGGAACCTCCCATTTCCGGCTGTTGAAGGAATTTTGGGACACCCTGTATAAGGATACACCACAAAAATTATTTTTCCGAAGCTGTATTAATTTTTGAACAAACTTGACCCCAGAATCTTATAGAGAGGAAATGCATCTACAACTGGTAATTTTTTGGTCGAAAAAGAGCGTTCTAAAATAATAAAAAAATGACCAACAAAAAGATGTCCATATATGACTTAAGGTGTACCATATTAAGAACTCCTTTCGTATTAATTTTTGAACGAACTCGACCCCAGAATCTTGTAGTGAGAAAATGCATCTACAACTGGAAATTTTTCAGACGAAAAAGAGCGTTCTAAAATAATAAAAAAATGACCAACAAAAAGATGTTCATATATGACTTAAGGTGTACCATATTAAGAACTCCTTTCGTATTAATTTTTGAACGAACTCGACCCCAGAATCTTGTAGTGAGAAAATGCATCTACAACTGGTAATTTGTTGGTCGAAAAAGAGCGTTCTAAAATAATAAAAAAATGACCAACAAAAAGATGTCCATATATGACTTAAGGTGTACCATATTAAGAACTCGTTTCGTATTAATTTTTGAACGAACTCGACCCCAGAATCTTATAGAGAGGAAATGCATCTACAACTGGTAATTTTTTGGTCGAAAAAGAGCGTTCTAAAATAATAAAAAAATGACCAACAAAAAGATGTCCATATATGACTTAAGGTGTACCATATTAAGAACTCCTTTCGTATTAATTTTTGAACGAACTCGACCCCAGAATCTTGTAGTGAGAAAATGTATCTACAACTGGTAATTTTTCGGTCGAAAAAGAGCATTCTAAAATAATGAAAAAGAGGTTCGTATTTGGGCACTTTACTTTAAATGTCATGTGGTGGCCCGAGACTTTTGCGGAGCGCCGTGTATCGAGGCATTACTGTATTTCGAGAGTGTCTTCATGAAAATATAAAGCGGGCATCTGCTATTCGTACGTTCTCCTCTGGAACTAACAAAGATATGAATTTCGTCCACGTTCCCGGGCAAATTGACCACTGTGGGACGGGTCGCCTCGATGGCCTCCTTCGCGCAACCCGCTCCGACGGGGGCTGGTCGCGCGGGGGTGGAGGCGTGCTTCCTTAGAAGCGTATTATTCGGAAGTTTCGTCCGATTTTCCAGGCCGCCGCGCCGGCCAGCTCCGCTCACCCTCTCGCTGGGCGACGCGATCCCCTTGGGTCATCGCGATAAAACATCGGAAACTGGCGAAACTCCGGTGTAATCTTGCCGGTGATGTTTTACCCTCGCACCAACACTTCCCCGAAACGTTCTTGTCTCTCTCTTCCTCTGCCATGCCGATGCTCGTACTCCCGTCGGCCCTTACACGCGTCGACATGCTCGCGGACCCCTGTGTGCGCGCACAGCCGGCATCGTAAAGTCCTGGGAGATATCGCGGCAGCGATTAGACCCTCGTTTCGGGAACTAAATTTCCTGGTCCCGGACGACCTCCGGTCCTCTCCTTGCGACCATACTCGCGAGTAGGACCTCGAACTCGCTCGCCGCTGGGCCGCATCGAAGAATTAACTGCTCATTTTTGGTAACCAGCCAGTGTCCTGATGTTTATTGAGTACATACTGCTTTGGATATCAACATTTAATTAATAGCCATCTTCCATTGAGAAAAATTACTTTTTAAATTGGTACTCTTGAGAATCTATTTAACATTATTTGCTCATTTTTTATTATTTGAACCCAGAAAAGGAGGAGATTTATCAAAAATTGTGAGTGGAACAATAATTCAAATATCAACATTTAATGAACATCATTTTTCATTGGAATCCTGCAGAATCTACCTTACAGCATAGATTACACCACTCTTATACCATCCACAGTAGGGTGGACCTTATTTTTTGACCAAAGAATTTTTTCCTGGGCACCCGCCAGAATTGTGACAACTGTTGAGAAAATGATCTGGAAAAAATTTGAGGCCGATTGGATCATGGGAAACCGGCGCTCAACGAATTTGAAATTTTTTTTTTTCAATCTTGACATAAATATACGTTGGAATATATCGTTGAATTTGTCTTTTTTTTCTCTGCAAGAATCCATATATAGCATAATCAATTGTTAATAGAAGAAATTCTTGCAGAGAAAAAAGAGACAAATTCAACGATATATTCCAACGTATACTTATGTCAAGATTTAAAAAAAAAAATTTTCAAATTCGTTGAGCGCCGGTTTCCCATGATCCAATCGGCCCCAAATTTTCTCCAGATTATTTTCTCAACAGGTGTCACAATTCTGGAGGGTGCCCAGGAAAAAATTTCGCAAAATAATTTTCATCAAGTATAGCTAAGGTCCACCCTAATCCACAGTAGTCATCATTTTTTTCAAACCTTCAAGCATTACCTAATTTTTCGTCCCTGAATTATTTGCGTGGCAGAAACAAAATATAAATTACTGTTTTGTGCATCTCAGTGATGGGCTCAAAAGATGAACAAAAATTAATTTATAAAATTAGAAATTCTTTTATGTTAGCAATAAATTGTAAATTGAAGTTTTGTCAAGTTTCATTGTCAAGGGTGCATTATTTTTCAAATTCGAGTGATCTGTACACAGAGGAGATAATTTGACTAGAATAATATGAATAAATTGACAAACAAAGCAGAAAATCCGAGAACAAAGACCACAATTATTTTTGCCCCAATATATATTGTGGTACAAATTAATATTCAAGTTTGGTAAAAACGATTGTGTTGGTCATAATATAATTAACTAGTCACACACGAACAATAATGAATTAATTGGAGCAGACACATCTGCCCTCGCAGCTAAGGGATTAATGAGCATGTAATAATGATTTTCTGAAAAAAAGCGGTTCCATTGCTTCAATTCCGCCGCTCACTGCACATAATATAACCGAGGGGTGGCAAGGAAGGGTGGCGAAATTGCATGAGTGGAGGTCTGATGGAAAATCGAGGGTATTGCTCTTTCCGGGGTAGTCCTTGTTGCGAGTCGGTGTTGGTAACCGAGGGTCGCAATGATCCTCGCATCTCAGACCCGCTTGAGTCGGGGATGTGAAATTGCCGGTTGCGAATTGAGTAGAAGTTTCTTTGTTTAACCCTCGCTGCACCCACGCTTTGAACCCATGCATCCCTGCAATGGGTCATTGAAGGTGGACACAGGTGTTGAAATTAATTCTGTACCTTTCAGTGGTGGTAATTATAGAACCATTTTAAAGTGAAACATTTGCTCGCTGCTTTAACATTTTGGTGCACTGGCTTTGATACTGAAATTTTTTGTTGGAAAATAAGCACAAATTGAGAAAGTAAGGTAGGGTTAGTAATTACGATACTAAAGAGGAATCCATGAATTAAAATAAGGCATTGGTACTAATAATAAATGAAATTATTCATGAAAGATTCTTATTTATTTAAATTTCATTTCAAGAGATTCTTATTTATTATAATTTCATTTCAAGAGATTCTTATTTATTATAATTTCATTTCAAGAGATTCTTATTTATTATAATTTCATTTCAAGAGATTGTTATTTATTGTAATTTCATTTCAAGAGATTCTTATTTATTGTAATTTCATTTCAAGAGATTCTTATTTACTGTACTTTCATTTCAAGAGATTCTTATTTATTGTAATTTCATTTATTATTAGAATCGACGCCTTATTTTAATTCAGGCCACCAAGCTCCTGTGGAGTATAGAAGGGTGGGGAGATTAGGAGTGTACTTTGTTGATAGTGACGCACCGGTGCTCTGGCAATTCTAATTTATGGATTCCTCTTTGGTATTGTTTAATTTACAAGTTTAATTTTCCGGTGGACACCAGAAGCGTTAAATACATTACATAAATAAAGTATTCGTAACTATAAATAAAAATCTCTCCAGTAAATAAGATTCTACTGTTCCAATAAAATAATTCATTAGAACAAGATAAGTTTTCAATATCATTACGAATGTACAAAATAGAATAATCACTTCTCACTTTAATCTGTAATTTCTCGTAGCATGTTTAATTTCGAAAATCTCTGACACCGACAACAAAAGGTAATCATCAGTTTGTTACGAGATGATCCTCAGTTAATACTGTAACTAGGAAACGGAAGTTTTCATTCCTACAATGCTTGATATCTGTGAGGGTACGTTAAACAATGAGTCGAGCAATGTGTATATTAGTGGAACTGTATTCGATATAAACGGATTATGTTAAGAGATAATATTAGCTAACTCAACTCTCTGCGCACTGAATATATTACGACTGTTTTCCATGGCCTACGCTCTGAACTCTGATTCTCGGCTGACCCACTCGTCTTTTACTCATCCCATTCTCCCGTGTAGTCGCCTAATCTGTGAAATTGTTTGGTCACGAAACATTAATCTCGATTTTAGTGGATATTATTTTGAGTTGAAAATCAATCAACGAGCATCTTGGGAAACTTAAATGAGTATAATCTAAAATTGTTGATTTTGCAGAAAGATCCGCAGTCGACCAATGGCACTACAAACGACTACGAAAATATAGTTGGTGGCAATTAAAACTCGGCAAAAGAAGTGTGTCTGACGTCGCGAAACGCGTCTGCAGATCTCACTGTTAAGTATCGCGATGCTTCGAGCATCATGCGGACGAGATGTAATTTATCCGAGCCCCCAAGGATGATTTTTATCTTCCTCCGGTCGGTCGAATTGCGGGGAAATGAAATTGAATCGTCCGGAATTGTTTTCAGTTTCAGAAGAGACGCCGAGGGACAGGCGGCAGCGGCGGAGAGACACGGAAACGAAATTATAGTTTTATGGGCCAGGAGAATATCCTAAGGGAACGCGAGGCGCGCGCGATTATTTTTGCGTCGTTTCGCAGGGGCTGGAACTAATCCCCCGCAAGATGGTGCCTGGTCGCTTGACAACCTCGCTGCCCACTTACTTCGAGTTTTTCTCGATAGCGTGCCGGCTGCCGCAAGCTCTCGATAGCACGTGGCGCAAACTTCCCGAATTTTTCGACAGAGAGCCGCGCAAGAATTAGGGTTCCACGCCGGCCCGGCCCGAACTGCCGTAAGTTTTTCTCCCGAGCCCGGACCGTCTGCTGCTGGCCGACGTAGCGTCGCTGATATGGACGGTCTTAATCAGAGCCGAAGTCGCCAGGCGAGGGAGCACGAATCCAGGGAAAAAATTTAGCCTCTCCCTGCGAGTACCGGATTAGTAGACATTGTGACATACGCACGAGAAACAGGGAAAGCGTCATGTGACCCGTTGTGGAAGAGGAAAGTGGAGTGGGGACACGCGTCTTCCTACGTCCCTGCGTTGTTCTTCTGGGTCGGACCCACTTAACCGCTTCGCGACCATGGACGAGATATACCGCGACACAATACGGTCCTGACGGTGCCACGGACGAGATATACCGCGACACAATACGGTCCTGACGGTGCCTCGGACGAGATATACCGCGACACAACACGGTGCTGACGGTGCCACGGACGAGATATACCGCGACACAACACGGTCCTGACGGTGCCACGGACGAGATATACCGCGACACAGTATGGTCCTGACATGACGGTGCCACGGACGAGATATACCGCGACACAATACGGCCCTGACGGTGCCACGGACGAGATATACCGCGACACAGTATGGTCCTGACATGACGGTGCCACGGACGAGATATACCGCGACACAATACGGCCCTGACGGTGCCACGGACGAGATATACCGCGACACAACACGGTCCTGGCGGTGCCACGGACGAGATATACCGCGACACAACACGACGGTCCTGACAGTGCCACGGACGAGATATACCGCGACACAACACGACGGTCCTGACGGTGCCACGGACGAGATATACCGCGACACAGTATGGTCCTGACATGACGGTGCCACGGACGAGATATACCGCGACACAGTATGGTCCTGACATGACGGTGCCACGGACGAGATATACCGCGACACAATACGGCACTGAGGGTGCCACGGACGAGATATACCGCGACACAACACGACGGTCCTGACGGCGCCACGGACGAGATATACCGCGACATAATACGGTCCTGACGGTGCCACGGACGAGATATACCGCGACACAACACGACGGTCCTGACGGTGCCACGGACGAGATATACCGCGACACAACACAGGCCTGACTATTTAACTATTTCTTAATTTGGCGACTCTGGCCGAATGAAGCGATGCCCCTACTAGTGCTCAGTGGTTCCACTGTTAAATACGATTTCTATCAAACGGAATACCCTAACGCAAAGGACGTAGGACTCCCACCCGTTCCCAAAGTAAACGATCCGCATCTCGACAGACTCCAGGGGCCGAAAAAAGCGAAACAAGATGCAGAGAGGAAGCCGGAGCCTGTCCTGAGGATCCGCAGATGGGGAGACATCGTTAGAATCGGCGCTGTGTTTTTCAGGGTCGTCGGAGAAGAGAGCTCCGGGAACAAACGTCGACGACAATCGCAGATCATGATAATGAGACAATAGAGAGGCAAGGCTGCACAGACGCGCACTATCGACCGTGGTTTCTGAAACGGCGGAAAAGAGCCGCGCCTCGGCGCACCGGGGGGGAGGGGCTCCGACTGCACACCGGCTTCGCTATCTATTATGCGCTCGTGCACTCGTAATTATGCGCCTCGCTTCTCCTGGATCGCAAAGAATTCGCGAGCCCGCAGACAGAGCCGCACGTTCGCGAGGCCGTTCTTTCACCGGGTGCTCCCCGTTAGTCGTCGGTCTCTCTCGCGTCAGACAATCAATGTTCTAAAATGTCCTCTTCCCCGTTGCGTCCCGGCCACGATCAAACCGCAGCGTCGCCGGTGCACCGTGCGCGGCGCGGCGTGCAAATGAAATTATCTTTCGACGAGTTTACCCGGTCTCCGCCTCGCCGCGGAACGCCGTTCAATTAGCAAAGAAGCGACTTAGCGCGGAGGACATTACGAAATGCCTCGACGCGGCGAGGCAGAACGCGGAAACGCGGTGACAGAAAGGCTCCCGAGGAATTGAATCGAGAGGAGCCTCTCTTCTGACGCTGCGTCGCTGTCAGACACTCTCGCTTTCGCGAAGCTCGTTCGTTCAGACAGGACACGTCTAGGGTTCCAGCACAATGCCACCATTCGAAGTGTAAACCAATGTTTTCGCTTGTCGAATCCCGTTTTCCTTTGCTCTAGGAGCTGTTTTAACTGGAAAATAGTATCAGCCCCATTTTATCACTCAACTTTGTCCTTCGGACATTTGACGTATCTTTAAAAACAACAAAGATGTTCAAGGTGGTCAAGTTAGGTGAAATACCCGGTATAAACATCCGCAATCTAGTAACAACCGTTATACCGTGATTCTACACTTTAGAACCGGCGAGGATCCGTTGAAAAGGTGTCGCGCAAGAATGACCTTGACAGACTTTCTCAAGGTCAAATTTTTTTAATGCTGGTATCGTGTGCTGCTAATCGAGAGGAACAAACTTCTCGAGGGAATCACAGGTGAGAAGTGACCCGTTCTCTTGAAAATTGACGTTACAGTTCGAGCAACACGTGAACTTACTCGATTCAGACTTTCATTGCAACATAAGAAGATAATAGGTGATATAACAGGCTCTAGTCGCATATGTCTAACAGTTACACTGAAAAAAATTCTCGAAAGTCGCGCGTTTTTCCGGTTGGCTCGCCGAGTCAATAACCAGAGGACAGAGCCCGGGGCGGTGTTTGGTGCGGAATTTCGCGCAGTCACACGCCCCGCCGATGACAAATTGTTGAGTACGTCACGGGGCCCGTCCCCGAGCTGGAAACAATTAAACGGAATCCGGTCCCGGAAGTATTTGCTGACCTCGGAGGGAGGAGGTGATAGCGAGTGCTGTGTTTCCCAGGATCTCGATCAAAATCCCTCGGTAATAACGTCGAATATCCTAGCAAAGTATATCGGCGTGGCGTGGCCGGGAGAAAAGCAAACAGAAGACGAACAGCGATAATGATTCTCGGCCCCTTTTTATTGAACGATCATAGGGGAGGATGAAAGGAGCCATGGGGGGTCGGTTGATTAACGAAATCGACGCGTGTCACGCACTTTTCCGTGCCCGTTCCGGTTCCGTGGCACGTCGATACACGTCCACGTCCAACCACCCCCGGGGAAACGGGGTGGAACTTTCCGGTTATTAATTTTTTGTCGGAAGGCTCACGGGATTAATACACGCGCGGAGTCCGGGGCCAGCTTGTTGGTCGTAATTGATGCCAGCCGCGGGGAAACCGAATTGCCCTTGGACAAGGGAACTTTCCACGGGATTCTTCGGACGCGTCCGATTAAATCAAACGGGTGGGAGAGAGAGAGAGGGAAAGAGAGAGCTAATCGGTACGCGGGTTAATCCGGATTCGTGGCAAATTGGTTGCTCCGGGAGAACACCGTCTTCCATATTCAACGATCGAGAGGACACCCGGGGATCGATGAAGACGCCGTTGAATAATGGGGTTTCGAAACTATTTGAACGGTCCATGGCCCCGAATTATCGCGGACGATGTTTGTGCGTAACCGGGACTCCCCTCTGCACCCCCGATCCCCTCACGCGTGCGTTAACTACGCCTTCGTTGACAGGTTAATGGCCGAGAAGAGTATTAGGAGCGACGAGTAAGTGAATTACGAGATACGCAATATTCTGTTGCACGGGGAAGGCGGCGTCTTGCATCTGGAAGTCGCTCCACCCTGTGTAAAGCTGAGAATACAGTAGAACTTCGATTATCCGTGATAATTGGTGGAACATGACTGTTCGGATAGTACAAAAAATTACATAGTTTCAGTGCTGAACTTAGTCCTTAATTCAAATTAACACTTTACCTACCGGAAGCCTGTCTCAATAATTGTGCTGCATTAAAGGAAAGCATAGAAATTTTCTTTTACATTGCAATCTTAAATGAAACTACTAGATGACGTTATTGAGGGTGACTTGTTAGTTCACAATGAAAATTGATGTTGCTATTGAAGATTCCTTAAAAAGTTTTTAGCCATGTACCAAGGATTTTTCAAAATTATGCGATGATCACCGGTCGGTAATGTGTTAAGTTTGCAGTGAATCGTTTAGCGTATGGGTTGGTTTGACGCGGACTAATTCTTCGTGGAAAGTATTCGAACGATAAAGAATTCTACCAAGAGGACGCCAAGGGATTGGAAAAGAGCGTGTGTCGGCAGTCTTTGGAGGATCGGCCGAAGACGCGACCGGAAATCTCTTCCGCGGTGACCACCGACTGCTCCTTTTGTCTGAAAAATGGCGGGGCTCTACCCCGTTCTCCATGTCGTTTTAATAACAGAGGGCCGCTTTGTGCCGGTACTGTTTGAGTGGCTAATTAGGTGCTTGCAACCCTCCGGCCGACACACAATGCCGGTCGAGGTAATTTCGCGGCCCCTCTTACTTTCCATCTTCCGTGCCCCATCGCCCATCCACTTTTTCCTTGCCCCCTGGGTGCTCCCACCAGCGAACGTGTCCTCCGTATATCTGCGAAACCCACCCCCATACGACTGGGGACCATACGTTACCGCACGAATTTGCTAAATTTTTGAAGAACCTAAGGGTTCCGAACGTGGACTTTGTGCTTTAAACGAGCCTGGGTGCATTCTTGTGCGATTACGTTCAACGAGGTTATAATAATTTAAATATCAGCAATTTTTCAGGAAAATTCAAGTAGCCAGTGCAACCCCTATTTCAGTTATGCTCCCGTGACTACCCAGCAAGCTCGGACTTAACTTTCTACCGAATTCCAACCCCGTGCCGTCCCGTTTTGTAATTTCGCGAGGAACGCGACCTCACCCCTCCGTCCTCACTCGCCATTACCTCGAAAATTTGTCGAGAGCTCGTCAAATCCCTTCGAAACTACCTTCTCTCCTGCACGAGCCCGATTCTCGGCTAGCTTAATAAAACCTGAAGATCGATTTTTAATAATTTTCTATAATTTTTCTGCATAGTGTGGAATACTCGTTCCTTTTTCGTTGAATTAATCGTATAACTCTTCATCACGAGTCTGACACGATTTTGCGGGGCAAGGGGTTGAAGTGTTCGTCTATATACAGGGTGTCCAGCTGAAGGAGAGGTCACCTAAATATCCCCTTTATTTTTAATGGCACAAAAAATATTTATGGCATAATTTAAATGGTATCGAAGGAGGAGTATCATAGAAGAACAATTTTTTTGAGCACTTATAACATAAACAGTAAGTTCAAATGTAATCACAATATTATCCTACAATTTTATCAAATTTTTTGGTACCCAAGGTCACCTGAAGGTAATTTCACTTAAGCAGATTCAGATGTATTTTTTCAGCCGCTTCAAGACGGAATAAACAAAAAGTTTTCCCGATAAAAAATAACAATGACCTTGAAAGAACATATGAGAAATAATCGGACAAAAAAAATTGTTCTTCCTTCAGTTCTTCCATAAATATTTATTGTGCCATTAAAAATAAAGGAGATATTTAAGTGGCCTCCTCCAGCTGAGACACCCTGTACAAGTTAGACCTCGCAGAGTAAATAAAACGCCAAAAAATTGTATACACGTCACCAGCCCCAGTCTTGAAAGTACCACCTGCTACTTCGAGTGTCACAAAGGCTCCCCCGAGGCAACGAAACTCATTTTTTCAAGCTTTTCTCGCCTCCAGCCGTTTGATTGGCGACCGAACGGAGAATGGTACACGCGACGGCAGGGGTTGAAAGCGATACCTCCGCGGAAGGGATGAAATAAGGGGAGATTTCCTTCTTTTTTCCCGATCTATCGTTTTTTCGGTGACGGTTGCGAACGGTTGCCAAGCCTCTATATGGGGGCAGAGACCGAACGTCAGGAATTGCGTCTTCGATGCTCGGAAAGTTACCCCCGGGGACGGGGTTGCTGGTGAAAACAGCCAGTTCTCCTCGTAGCCGTCGCGTAATAGAGTCGATAATGTTTCGGTCCGATGGATTCCCTCCTTTCCTTCTCTCTCTCTCTCTTTCTGACCCTGCCCCCGGTTCGATAGAATTTTCTGCTCCCCGTGACAGCTTTGTCGGAGTCCGCGAGGGGTGGTAAACCGATCTATCAGAATTTTAGGCTTGGGGGAGGGTGTATATCTTGGATTACGCGGCGAGGAATCGTTCTTTCGGGTTGAACGGATGCTCAAGGTCCGACTGAAAAGTCGAGATTGCTCTCGGAAATTGCTTTCTATGAGGAACTCGTCGCCATCTTGTTGTGTGCTTGTCCTGTGTCGTCGATTACGCCGACAAAATGCTGGCGCACCTTCAAATTTACACGATTTTAATCTGTTTTCACGTTGCATCGGAAATTTACAGTGACCTTGACATAAAAACAAAATTTCTTTTGGCATCGTGTCAGTCCCATTGTGCCATTCAACTTTGTCCTTGCCATATTTTACGTATCTTTAAGAAACAACAAAGATATTTGAGGTGCAAACGTTAGGTGGCTCACCCTGTATACGTTATGAGAACACAGCACTCGTAAATGAATTCTGTATCTGATTTCCGGATTAAGCAAACAGCGAAAAGTAGAAACAAACTTGTACCTAATCCTTGACACGCATAAGTCCCGAAAACTGTGAAGCGTGTTCGCATTAGCATCCGTAATTTCCTAATAAAATATCTCCCCGCGTCTCTCGTAACGCTTTCAAACCCGAGTCGGCGGTTTAATCCGGTCTGGAAGTTTCATAACTTCTTTATCTTATTTTTCGGTCAAGTAAACGGTAAACAGAAGAAATAAACTCGGGTGTAATTCCGTTTTTATGTAGGTACGTCAGGTTAGGAAAGTTGCGGATTTGCATAAACATCCGCCAGTTTCGTAATTAAACATCCCAGCATCCCTTAATAACCGCATACTCCGACTAAACGGTAAAAGTTCCGCGCCGCACCGCCAGGCGAGGATTGTTTCACGTGTCGAGTAAACGCAACAATTATTCCCCGTTCAATCTGAAACTGAAAACATTTCGAACGCGTTTCCGGGATGCAACCGACGTTTCCTTGTCGGACAGCATTATGTGCCATTGTTCCTAAACAATTTCTCGGATTCTGAACGATTTCGCAAAACGAACTCCGTAATTTTCATTGTTCAGTCTGTACGAAAATGAACATAAATGTTAGCTGTACCTCAATCCTTGTTTCGTTGTTTAATTTGTACTAGAGCATAGTAGAACATAATATTATTTAAAATAATAATTTCCTCTGTCATTTGGAAGAAAAGAGAGGTGATGAGAAAATCGTTCCTTTGTTCAATCATTTTAGTAAATGGTAAACAGTATTTTTATTCTGATGCTTTTACTGTTTTGTGCTTCATCTATTCATTCTCGTTAAAAATTCACAAAATCCACTGTCCATTTATAATACAATGTATCAAAATTAGGATCAAATACTTCAATGTGGTACTACGGCTACGAAGAGAATATGTTTATGTAGACATTAACGTTACACATCTAGTTATGACATGAATTTGATGTTCGTAATTCTCTTTGAAATGCAGATGCAGTAAAAACAGGAAAAATAGTGGACAAAGGGAAAAGAGAGTCTTGCAGTAAGTCTAATTATCTGGCCAGGCATCAAGTGCTCTCATAAATCATATTGTTTCTTTGTGCGGTTCTTCAGCAAACAGAACGTCTCAAGCTAATTGCACGGTTTTAACGAGCAAAAATTCGAGTCGCAGTACGCTTATTAGTGAATAATTCGACGATAAAATTCGAACCATAACACGATGCAGAGCGTGGGCATTACTTGACCAAAACAGTTAAGGACTGTTCATAAAAACAATTTAATATTTTATTTTCCTTCATGCTGTTACGTTATTTGGTTCTAGAAGTTATTTATTTTTAAGTTATATGTTTTCTCCATTTAGATTTAACACAAATTATGACCCAAGTAGATCTAGGTTACTAAGTATTTCATAATTGTACTGCAATTGCAATTACGAATTACATTGTAATTTAATTGAATGAAGATCTGAATTATAAATTACAATATAACTGAATTACAATGTATTTTATATAATTGTACTCCATTGCAATTACGAATTACGTTGTAACTTAATTGAATGAAGACCTGAATTATAAATTACAATATAATTGAATTACAATGTATTTTATAATTGTACTCCAATTGCAATTACGAATTACATTGTAATTTAATTGAATGAAGATCTGAATTATAAATTACAATATAACTGAATTACAATGTATTTTATAATTGTACTCCATTGCAATTACGAATTACATTGTAATTTAATTGAATGAAGATCTGAATTATAAATTACAATATAATTGAATTACAATGTATTTTATAATTGTACTCCAATTGCAATTACGAATTACATTGTAATTTAATTGAATGAAGATCTGAATTATAAATTACAATATAACTGAATTACAATGTATTTTATAATTGTACTCTCCATTGAAATTACGAATTACATTGTAATTTAATTGAATGAAGATCTGAATTATAAATTACAATATAATTGAATTACAATGTATTTTATAATTGTACTCCAATTGCAATTACGAATTACATTGTAATTTAATTGAATGAAGATCTGAATTATAAATTACAATATAACTGAATTACAATGTATTTTATAATTCTACTCTCCATTGAAATTACGAATTACATTGTAATTTAATTGAATGAAGATCTGAATTATAAATTACAATATAATTGAATTACAATGTATTTTATAATTGTACTCCAATTGCAATTACGAATTACGTTGTAATTTAATTGAATGAAGACCTGAATTATAAATTACAATGTAATTCAATTACTTCGTAATTATGAATTCCTGGAGTAATTCAATTGTATTTTTGCAAAACTCTGTCTACAGACTTATTGTAAGAGATAGCCACCACAAGAGGATAGCTGAATGGACATGCGTTGTGCCTGCGTTTTATTCGGTCAGACTTTCCTGTTGTAGGTTGTCCGAGATCTGCGTCACTTATGCACCACTTCACGGCCCAGGATATTTGCTAGATCATCAACAATCTATCTATCATCAATCTATCAATAACCGCTAGCCAGTAGAGTAGAAGAAGCTGAAGTAAAAGGAGCTGAAGTAAAAGATGGGGACGATTGTACACCTTTAGGCTCGGGATTCAGCGCACATCTTTATCGGCGATCGTCGGAACGCGATCCACCCCGTTGCATCCCCCTACCGGTCGCTAACAAACCGACTTCGCTGAGCACACCACCCTCTCCTCCGCCCACGCGTTGAACGCCGGCTGTTTCATAACTCATTACCGTGATTTAATTTATCGCCGCATTCGTTCGTACTTAGCCGGCAATTAGTCGGTCTCCGTGATTTATCGTTATTTAGTCGCCGCAGGATTTATCGTCTTATTTCCCAGCGTTCCCCGAGTTGAAATTATTACACGGAAGCGGACTGGACGCAGCGCGGAAGCGGGCGGAGCGCGCGACTCGAAAGGAACTCTTCCGTGTTCCCGTTTAATGAACGTCAAAAATTTCGAGCTTTCCTGGTTCATTCTACACCCCCTCCCGTTTCGCCTCCGCCCTTCGTTCTATTTCCGCGTACTTACGCCGCGGTGTAAATCATTGAACGGACGCCGCGGTAGTTCGAGCACTATACCCGGTGAGCCGAGAAATGCGATCCGGTTCAGATTATTCTATTGTTACTAGCAGGCCTATCGAAATTTTTTTTAGCGAGTACAGCACAGTGAGGGCTTTAAGACGATTGTAGTAAATGGTTTTGTCAACTCTTTTTCTCGGGATTGATAACAAATTTTTCTAATTCATAGATAAATATTCTGATAACAGAGTAAGCTGAACTGGTGATGTTTTGTGGCTCACCCTGTATAAGTTCTAGCTGGACGAAATTAATTTTCAAATACGCGAAAGTAATCGGAAAATAATTCGTGACAACCATTATTCGATCATACTTAACAATCGTATAGTTTTCTTAAAATCGAACCAAATGAGTTGAGATTTTTTGCAATGTTAGAAGTACTACTTTGGTGAATGAACAAAATTTTAAAAAAAAGGAGAAAGTAAAAGCCGATCGAGGCAGAAAATAAATAAAAAATTATCCAAACCTCTGCGCAAGCAAATAATTTCCAAAAAAATAAAGGAGTTTACAAAGTGCTGTGGGATTAATTTCTCGTTGAAAATTTACATGTGGAGTAACAACATTTTCACAATTAAATAATTTGCCAATGGTATGCGCGAGGAATATAATTTAACCATCGAATAAAATTTAACAAATTTTAATTGAGATTTTTTGCAATGATAGAAGTACTACTTTGGTGAATAAACAAAATTTAAAACAAAAGGAAGAAGTAAAAGCCAATCGAGGCAGAAAATAAATAAAAAATTATCCAAATCTCTGCGCAAGCAAATAATTTCCAAAAAAATAAAGGAGCCTCTACAAGATGCTGTGGGATTAATTTCTCGTTGAAAATTTACATGTGGAGTAACAACATTTTCACAATTAAATAATTTGCCAATGGTATGTGCGAGGAATATAATTGATCCATCGAATAAAATTTAACAAATCAATAGGGTGTCCAATTGTTTCCTCCCGAATTGTTCCACCCCATATTGTCAAGCTCGCGTTTAATCTGTCGGTTGCTTTAAATCGCCGGTGGCCCTTGCAAAAGCATAAAGCCGGCATTCTGCTGACGAATTAAAAGAGAAGAAAATCCGCGTGTACCTCGTAGTAAGATTCCCTCGCGAGCGCTAAATAATTATGAAACAACCGTGCCTGGGGGTGATTCGCGATTGGCGCGACACGGTTCCAGAGGGACGGTCAGGGCGAGGGGGCGTGGGCGGGGAGTAATCGGGGGAGAAGATGAGACCGCGGCATTAACGATGCTACGACGCGGTCTTTGAATGCTGCGCCGTTCTCAAAAGCTTCCACCCTTTCCTCGTTTGCGGTGCCTCGAAGGACAAACGGCACAGTGCCGAGCGCAGACCCTGCGCGAGCGAACGAACGAGCAAACGAACTGTCGACGAAAAAATAAAGAAGGAAAGGAAAAATAAAGATAGAGAGAAACAGAGAGAGTAAGACACCGGCGGGACAAAGAGCGCCAGGTAAAAGCAAAAGTGTTTAATTCGAGCGAGTGGCGTACGCTCCGTCGTGTCCCGTGTCCTCTTCGTTTCGTTTTATTTTCATTTTTTTTTTTTATTCGCCGATCCCGTGCAAAGGTACAGCGGGGCGAAAACGCAAAGTTCCGAGCCGCGAGCGCGCGGGGTTTTCCCCGGGAAAACTGTGACAAAACGAGGGGGAACAGCCGGAGGAACGGATAGAGAAAGAGAGGCCGGGCACAATGGACGTTCTTCTGGAAGATTAAAGTGCGCCGGCACGATGGCGAGCGAGCTCTGCCGGGGAATGGCTCGCGTTAAAATTAAAATTGCACACAAAAACTGTCGGACTTGACGGCGGATATCGCGAGCCCGAGCTTGTAATTTAAAAGCTTCTCGGTGGTTTTTTATCACGGCCCCTACGAAGACATTAGGGATCTACGGGCAAGGCGGTAATGCGCCCCCAATGACACTGGGAATCTCGTGGAGCGATATTCAGGACCATCTCGAACACGACTTGGACATGGTGGACACCGTTTGCGAATGGTTTACGGCAGGACTGCTCGGTGTCGCTGGGAACGACCAAGACTGGTCGGTTTTACCTCCCCTCTTTTTCCTCCCCTCTTTTTCCTCCCCTCTTTTTCCCCTCCTCCTTTTCCCATTCCACCACCATGAGCACACTCCAACGTCCCCCACTAACAATCAGCATCTGGCAGGGCCCGCTACATAATCCCAGAGCAGAGTTGTGCTAATTCAATTACATTGTAATTACAATGATAATTCAATTACAATGTATTTTACAATTGTACTCCATTGCAATTACGAATTACATTGTAATTTAATTGAATGAAGATCTGATTTATAAATTACAATACAACTGAATTACAATGTATTTTGTAATTGTACTCCATTGCAATTACGAATTACATTGTAATTTAATTGAATAAAGATCTGAATTATAAACTGCAATGTAGTTGAATCACAATGATAATTCAATTACGAATTACATTGTAATTTAATTATGTGAACGAAGATCTGAATTATAAACTGCAATTTAATTGAATTACAATGATAATTCAATTACGAATTACATTGTAATCTAATTGAATGAAGATCTGAATTATAAATTACAATATAACTGAATTACAATATAACTGAATTACAATATAATTGAATTACAAAGTATTTTATAATTGTATTCCATTGCAATTACGAATTACATTGTAATTTAATTGAATGAAGATCTGAATTATAAATTACAATATAATTGAATTACAAGGTATTTTATAATTGTACTCCATTGCAATTACGAATTACATTGTAATTTAATTGAATGAAGATCTGAATTATAAACTGCAATGTAATTGAATCACAATGATAATTCAATTACGAATGACATTGTAATTTAATTGCATGAACATCTGAATTACATATTACAATATAACTGAATTACAATGTATTTCAATTACTTCGTAATTATAATTCCTGGAGTAATTCAATTCCAATTCTGCACAACTCTGCCCCAGAGAGCCTAGAACCTTTCTACGTTCCCGTCTGTACCGCAGACGCCAAAAACTAAGGTCAAAGCGTGCGTTTCAGTGCCTGTCGTAGACTAAAAATCCCCGAAGTAGCTCTCGAACGAGGGACCGAGAGCCATCAACTGGACAGCTAGCCTAAGGGCGGTCAGAGCCGCGCACTGTCGAGTTATACGCGTGTAGCCGGCCACTCTGACCGATCGCGGTTTTATCTGGACCCTGGCGACACGTAAACTACCTCGGATTTAATGTTGCCAGGCACGTGATACGCCGGCTAACATATGTAACGAGCAACGCGGAGCTGCGCTTACGTCACCGGCGATAAAAACCGCCGCGACACGGCTCGCAATTTTCGTTTACCTTCGTTTTAACGAGTCCGCCTCCTTTCGGAGCCGACCCAGACCCACCGCGATAAGTGTCCCGGTAAACACCGGCTCACGAATATCGGCTGCCCCCAAGTTCCCATCCCGTCGTACACGCGCGACCAGAGAGGATCGTTCGCGCGGCGAATTCAATTTTGTGGCCCGGGATACACTCTTGACCCGCACTTCCGCGACACTTCCAGTCAGTTTCGCGAGTCTTGTACCGGTTCTGCCGACGGCGAATGGGACCACTGTGTTTTATCGCCGAGAAGATAGGGAAAGAAACCCGAGCTACATGTTTTGCTGAGTCGCACCGGCTTTTATGCGCTCCCCTCTGGAGCTATCATTTATACGGTCGCATATTCTTGGATTAAGCGACCTCCACGAATTTCGCGCGCCTCGTGTTAATGCACCTCTCTGAGGGATTATGGTTAACGGCGCTGTGTCTTTGTGCGACCGTAAGTAGAGCAAGGATCTTTCTGGAAAGTGGAACAGGGATCTGCTCCGAGAAGGCAGAATTAAATACCACCTTCTTTCTTTTGATAAATTGAAAATTATGCAATTGTGCATTCAGATTTATCCGATGTTTCTACTGTTTTGTGTTTTACAGTTGATTCTAAGTTATTTATGTTTTGAAGTTCTGGAATTTTCTGTCGTATGTTGGGATATTCAGTTAATGCAAACAGCTGAAACGCATTCGGAGTTGGTAAATTTTCCGAAATTCTCCGCTGTGTTCCAGTTAACCGACTCTCTGAGGGATTATACTTAACGGTCCGTTCTTCGCGCGACCATAAGGACGCTGGGGATCTTCGTGAAACATAAAACTGAGCATCTATTCTGTCGGATGAGAACTGCACACGAAATTTCCTCTGTTAACAAATTGTAATGATTTTAATTGATGAAGAATAATGTAATGATTTAAATTTTCCAGAATGCATAAAATCCTAGTCATTAAGGATTATAAAAATCTTCATCTGTTCAATGAACTGTTCATTCACTTTTCACAATCAAAAATGGAAACTTTCATTTTATACATATTTTGTATCCGAGCATTCTCGCAGAAATATCGTTAACTAAAATTGCTGTTTGTAATCTGGATAATAAAACGAATACATTTTTCTGGAATCTAATTGCAAAAGTAGATTCTTTATCAGCAAATTCACAACTTTGTCATTTATAATGTTCTTCCACGTCCAACAGTTTCCAAGATACCCGATCAAATACACTTTCTGACCCCAACTGCGAGGGTTGCTTTCTCCCCTTCAACGTGAGCGATGACAGATAAAAAAAACTGTAACGTTAATGAAAAATTTCAAAGCTTTGATGATAAGGCGCAGCCCGCGTTAGGTGTGTGGGAGACACGTGTCGCTTAGGCTCTTATCCCCTGGTCTATCTACAAAACTGAAAATAGCAGAGCATTGTCCTTTCAAGTATCGCCCTAGTACGTCTTCATCGGCGTTTATTTTTGTATCGTAAAAATAATTTGGTTATTAAATTATTATATATCTTTTAACTACACCATTTAAGTAAAAGTTGAAAGTGCAAGGAGCACAGTCATATTTTATTTTGTCGATTTCTTTGTACTCTCGAATTGTGCACAATTTTAACGCTTCGGTCGAAATTGCAATGATCTATAAACGTTTAAAGATGATCCTTTGACCTTGTCATCTTTATACAATTGTAGCTCATTTTATAGAGTCATTGTTTATGTGGGCCTATATTGAAAATTTTAAAAATACGTTTAAGTAGATCTGTATTTATTGTACATATTCTAAAAATTTCATAAAAATGAAATAAAATGTTCATTGGAGGATATTCACCTTGTGACACCGCACAAATAGCGTAATCAATATTTTTGTGCCAAAAATTTGTGCCTTTCTCCTATAAATTATGATGTATTTGGTATATAATCCAGTAGATTTGTACCCGGGGCGGTTGCTGGTCGAAGTTTCGATCCTGTAGGATCAATGGTTCAGGAGTTATACTTGCTTAAAGTTGTGCATTTTTCAGTGTTTTTGACAAGTAAGGGCGCCGCCATATTGGTTCGTAGTGACGGTCGCGCGCCGCTTTCCGAGTTGGTTGGGATTAGGACCGGCTCGGTAAGCGTCTCGCGGTCATCACTACTAACCAATATGGCGGCGCCCTTACCTGTAAAGAACACTGCAGATTGCTCAACTTTAAACAAGCATAACTCCTGAACCATTGGTCCTACAGGATCGAAACTTCGATCTGCAGCAGCCCCGGGTACAAATCTACTGGATCGCATACCAAATACATCATAATTCATAGGAGAAAGACAAAAATTTTGAATCCGGTAAAGTAAAGTTTACCCATATTTTGTATAGTGTCACGAAAGATTTAGGTGGACCGCCCGGTGTACAGCTGGTAATGATTCGGAGGTTTAACTCGGAAACTGGCTTATTGTTCGAGCGGTGTAACAAGATCGAACAGGGGTCGACGAAAAAGATGCGAACGACGGACGCAGGTCGACGCGACGGGACGGCGGCGGCGCTGCGGGATGTGTTCGTTTCGATGGGAAAGCTCTCCGCGATGCTGTTCGCGTAAGCCACCGATATCACTCTGTCGGCCAATTTAAAGTTACGATTCGAAAGGCTATCTGGTCGCCTGGGCGACCGTGAATCCCGGAGCGGACGACGTTATCGCTTTTGTCCGCTGCTCCTCCCGCGGACTCGCGACTCGAATTCCTTCGATTTCGTGCACGCGCGTGTTACCGGAGATGTATTACCCGCTCGGGGCATCCGAATCGAGCCGGGTTTATTATACGGCTGAAGTGGCTTCGGTGTTCTCGAAAGCGCAATCCCGGTCCTGCCCGGCCGAGCCTTTTCGAAATGCGAGCCACCGCTTCTTATCAGTTTATTTCGCGAGTCGTTGAACTACGGGGTCAGTGGATTCGTTGCTAACACGTCAAATACATACTGGGTGTGGCGGCACGCTGTTACCGCGGGACTCGCTCCGGAAATGTACGAGAAAACTCCTTCAAAAATGGAACACGAGCTTCTTTAAAATACAGGGTGGGGCAGTAACTATATGTCCACTTTGATTATTGTCGTTATTTGTAATAACATGGAAAAATATTATATACAAAACTTACACGGTATAGAGGATGCCATATCGTGACAGAAACATTTTCTGCTTGGGCGAAAGCATAGAGGAGATCTCAAGGTCACCTTGACTTTTTTAAATGGAAACACCTAATTTTTGTATCATGAATCGATAGACTATTGAATTCTGAGTAAAAATGTATTGACCTCCATATGTCCTAAATCTAATAGTTTACGAGATATTATTGAAATAATTTTCGTTCTTCTTTGGATAATATCTTGTTAACTATTAGGTTTAGGACATATGAAGGTCAACACTTTTATACTCAGAATTTGATACTCTATCGATCTATGGTATAAAAAAAGAACATTCTAATGAAAACAATCAAGGTGACCTTGAAATCTCGACTATGCCTCCACCCACGCAGAAAATGTTTGTGTTACAATATGCCCCCCTCTATACCGCGTAAGTTTTGTATATAACATTTTTTCATATTGTTACAAATAACGACAATAATCAAACGTAGTTATTGCCCCACCCTGTATAGTGAGCATCAAAATGAAACAGTTCTTTTAGAAAATCATTATTCATATCTAGATAGTATGAATTTCACACAAATGGGTTGGTCAAATACGGAATTTAGAGTATGTTCATATTTTCGGATCGGATTTAAGTCTTAGATCGTATTAGCTTTTATAGTATTGTAGTTTTACATTAAAAAAAAGAGTTATTCTCTCGATGTTTTGAATTTATTTTTTTTGTTAAGGAATTCATACGCATTTCATTGTACCGCACGTTCTGTCGAACGTTTTAGAGAAGTATTGTACAAACGTAACAAAAAAAGCCCGAAAACGTTGAAACTCGGCGGCGCCACGTGCTTTGGAAATTGATGAAAAAGTTTTCAATCGCAACGCAGAGTGCAGCCATTGCGGCAGTGTTCGAATAACACGATTTTCGGTTGTACGTTTACACTTCGGGGGAGAAGCAAGAACAGATTAAATGTAAAAACGGGTAATCAAAGTAGAGTATTATAAAACTCGAATAAAAATAGTATTACTTGCTTGTGAGTGTGGAAAGACTGCATTGATGACAGCTTGCAATGACAAAGAAAGAATAGCAAAGCTAATGTCTGATCCAATTTTTTGCATGTATTGAAACGAACCTGAAAAGTCAAAAAGATTGTGAGATCAGAGAGAATAATAAAAAACAACAAAATGAGAACGTCACTTTTTTTATCCAGACAACAGATATTAAAAATGTTTTTAATATCATGGTTTATTAACTGTTTCATGTTTGGAAAAGAACAAATGTCAGAATATTTGCTGGGTTCACTTTTTAATATGATTATATTCTTATATTAGGGTTCTTAACTATTAAAATATATTTAAAAAATTATATTAACCTTTTCTGAAAGCGACGTATGTGTATATATGCAACTTGTTTACTAAAAGAGTGTGGACTTGTAATTAATAACACCTTCTGTGACAACAACGACGATGACGATGATTAATCAGGTCATTTGAAAGTCACTTTTTAAATTTCAATTGGAACAGCGAAACATCGATCTTCAAAATCTGATTTGGTATGACAGATAATGCGGAATAAATTATATACAAAAATGTTTTTCGATTGAATCGTATGGGAATGGTGATAAAATATGTAAATGTGAATGCACTTTGCCGTGATTTCCGCATGAATGTTCAATACAGTAATTTTCCCTGATTTTTTTTCTCGAAAATCAGAGAAAATCATCATCATTTTGTTAATTAACGAATCGGAGACCATGAACATATCTTTCTCTATAATTGGATCAACAAATCTACGTATAAAATATTAGGTTGTAAGGAAAGAAATGCAGGATTTTTGTTCCTTTGTTTTAATTGCAATTTTATACCAATAAATATTTACCTTAATTTAATGAATTACATGTTATTTTAAAGCTTGTTTTACGCTCTATTTCATTTTGCTTCTGATATTTCATTTTATTCAAATTTTTATTAAATTATTTAGTTTTTATTTCAGGATGTCACAACGCGATTTTCGCATTATTTTTTTCTATGAGTTCAAACTAGGCCGAAGTGCCGCTCAAGAGGCTTGGAATATCGACGAAGTATGGGGCGAAGGAATTGTCAACGAATGCACAGCTTTATATTTTGAAATAATATTAAATTCTCTGTAAAATTAATTTTAATATTATTCCCATCGATAATATTAAAATCAATTCTTATAATAATTTAATGTTACTATTACACAATATTAAATTTTCTATAGAATTAATTTTCATATTATTGTTTTTATTAAAACAATTTTAATAAAATTGTAAAAATTTTTTAAGAAGTAATATTTTAATAAAATTGTTTTTTATGCGAGTTATGACACTTTAAAAACTCAGGTTTAAATCCTTCATTTCTTTCTTTACAACCTAATAATAATATTACAGAAAATTGTGTCAGCTGCCACTCGACTTTGACAGAGGGATTTTATGGAAATTAATATTTAAATCGTCTCAGTGTTACAAGAAAGGAGGTGATGGTATTTATAACTCAGTGCAATATCTACTAATGAATTTTCTGATTAAATGTTCACGACTTTAGCTTTAAATATCTCGAGACGAATACTCCGCAGTCTAGAAGTATTATATTAATTCGCTCATTTTATGTTACAGTATGTGAACATACTCATTTTAAAAGAAATTATTAATTTATTACAGAACATGCAGTCGGTTAATTCTTGTCTCAATATAAGTGGTTCGAAATTGTTCACCTTGTCGATAAAACAAGTTATTCCGAATTGAAAAATTGTGCGAAAATATTTCTCTATTTAGGATCTGCTTTTTAAAGAAGTTGAACGTGGTATAAAGTTTAAGTTAATGCAGACACACTTGACTATACAAATTGGGTTCTCCTGGAAACTAGGTTAGAAATGAAAATTATGTTCTACATTTTTTACTTACTTTTGCATATAGAATAACTTGCCGCACTCGGTCCGAAGCTAGTCAAGTGCACGTGTGCCCGACAAATTTTTAAATTTGATTTTCTTGAAAAGAGCTTCTGACTTAATTGGTTATATAACCACTTCCTGTCGGCAGTGTCACAATTTTTTATGCGCCTCTCTCCCCTTCTGATAACAAACTGTTCAGTTAAGATTAATTTTTCAAGCACAGTTACAATTTTACTATTTCAACTACTTTAACTACATATTGAAAAACTTAAATAATCAATTTAAAAAATTGAAATGGGAAAAATACGATCAAAATTTTATGGAAAAAGCTAAACGAGATGCGTAAATGTAATTAATTAATAACACTTTCAAAGTACGCCACCAAAGGCAATACAATACCGTAATACGATATCGTAAGCTGGTCATAAAATGATCGATTCCATTTTGATTGAGGGGTATCGTATTTATTTAATCAAATGCATCAGTTATTGATTTTTTAAAATCCGTAATTGATCTGGGAGCTGTAATTATAATTACACATTGTAATTACAACATTCATAACGTTGTAATTATTCGGATAATATTTTTATAATTACTAAAATTCTATCTTGCATCGTGTGTAATATTTTTCTAAAGCGCCAAATAGAATTAAATTTTCATCAAATAATTAACATTCATTGCAAATATTCAGTCTTAAATGTTACATTGTTGAAACCTATTTATCTCTTATTTTCTGAATATGTTGAATCAATTGAACAAATAATGAATTTTTAAGATATTTAAATATTGCTATACATAACTATTATTGTATAACTAGATAACAGTTACCCCAGAAATGACAAAAAGTACTAAAACAAAATGGAAAATATGTTATCGAATAAATCTAATAAATATCTTTATATAGGATCTTCCATTAAGAAGTCAAGAATATTTAAAAATATATATCAAGAGTGACAACTCCAATCTCCACAAATAAAAAAAAATAAAAAATAAAACTAGGAGAAATTTAAAAAGGAATCTCTTAATGGAAGACCCAATATAAAATGAAGATATTTATTCATAGATTTATTCAATAACATATTTTCTATTCTGTTCTATTACAACTTCTATCTCGTAGCTAGTGATACAATAATTAATTGCGTATAGCAATAAACATTGAATAAGCTTTTATCTTCCAATTATAATTTAAAACCGCCACGAACTACAAACCCAGTATTTCCCACAAACAAAGCTCAAATTAACCGCATGGTATTCGAAGTTGCAACTTCTTGCTGGCAGTGACGTATCGAATTGTTATCTCGAAATAGTCGCCGCGAACTCTCGTCCACCGATTTCGGGCAACTCGCGTTCCCCGATCGAAGGGTAGACGGTGTCTCGATGATCCTCCACCCCCCGTGGGGTGGGAGGCATACCGGGGTGGTGGGGAATGCAAAAAGCCCGAGTGCAGGAATTTCAATTTGCCCGATATCAAATATTTCGGATTCCCTCGTCGTCGGTGAGAAGGGTTTAATCAATTAGACGGATCAACCGCGCGCGCGGAGAAAAGTTTCCGTGGAAACGTGCCAGTACGACTTCCTCGGGTTCGCCAATCATAGATGGCCTATCAGGGCGTAACGAGGCTGCTGGATGATAATATGGGATGCATGGGGAAGCCTCTACTTTTGCAAAGCAGTCTTCCTCTCACATTTGTCTACAGGGTGCAGCAAGTCAGAAACCAAAATCATTTTTCCCGAGAAATGTTGCACATTCACGCGTCTATAAAAACTTTCAAAAATTTTTCGCGGCAATGAAACTGCCATGGATTTGAAGATTGAAGCCTCCTCTTTGGAACGAGTGGTTGAAAGTTGATGTATGATTTTATTCACCGCGTTTTGTAGCACAATATACAGGGTGTACCACGTAACAGTTCTCACGATTTTGCAAGTGCTTACGATAATCTGACAAAAAAACATTTTCAACAAAAGTTGATCAGTTTTTGATTAGCTATACATATTGGCTTTGCAATAAAAAAAGTTCGAAATTTTTTTCTTCTTTAGTATTGTCAAGGCCACCTTCATTTTTATAAATGGCACTTGGTATTTTTGACTTAACAGTATTATAGCGCGTATCAAGACGAATTCAATAACCTTCGAATGACCTTGAAGTACCATTTTTAAAAAATGAAGGTGGCCTTAACAACACTAAGAAAAGAAAATTTTCGAACTTTTTTGATCGACTTTTGTTTAAAATATTTTTTGTCTGATTATCCCAGGCACTTAATTGAGAAATCGTGAAAACTGTTAAGTGGGACAACCTGTAAGAAAAATAACTTTTTAAAAATCTCGCGCTTATATTAGAATGCGCTTAAAAGGAGAGAATAATTTTATTCCTGGTTCTGCATAAAATACCGAGTCCAGTTGAATGATTAATAACATCTTTCCCCAAAATTTTAAGCAATTAGTTCGACATTTCTTCTGTAATGAAATTGCTGTCGGAATAGATGGAAAAGTTTAATATAACTTTAAATAAAATCATGACATTACTAACTACATAAATAAAAGCGTGGAGCGCTCACGAAGAATTACGTAAATACAGTGCAGCGCTCCACGCTTTTATTTTTATAGTCACTAAATGTTATTTTTTATATTAAATTTTTCCACCTATTCCGACAGTAACTTCATTACAGAAGAAATTTTGAACAAATTGCTTAAAATCTCGGGGAAAAATATTATTAATCATTCAACTGGATTCGGTATTTTATGGAAAACCATGAACAAATTAATTTTCTCCTTTTTAGTGCATTTTAACATAATCGTGGTCCTGAAAAAGTTTTTATTACATATTTTATTTTATTCTCAAGAAAATCTGTGACTGTTAAAGAACAACCTACTAGAGAAAGAATTAAAGAGAGAGTGAGAAGGAGAAAGAATTAAAGAGATAGTGAGAAAGAGAAGAGAGGGGCTGCTAGGTAATGTACCGTGCGCACGATAAAAGCAATGCGCGGTGAATAATAAAAAGGCAGCCGGGGTAGAGAGAGAGCCGGTCCCCGCTTCTTGAAATTCCGAATGGCCGTATCGTAATAAATTATTAATCCCATTTAACTAGAGATTTGCCGCATTTGCATCGAAATTCATCGGCGTGCCGTGGGGCGAGCGATCGCACGTATCGCCTGCCGTTACATATCCGCTTCGTCTCTCGTGTTTTAATAGCGGCCGCGCAAATTATTTCGCGTTTCGATGTAACCACGGCCAGCGTATTGGATCGTCGACGAATGACGCGCTCTGCGTGAAAATTACGCGCGGCGTGCACGAGCGCGAGCCGCACGGTATCAAATTCGTTGGAAAATTTCGGGATAAATTGGAATCTGCTCGCTATCTTCCCAGACTGAAAAATAATGGAAATATCACATGTACCGCCGGCCGATATACACTTCCGCGCTGTGCGTTACGCTTCTTTACGAGGGAATTTATCCTTGCTGCTGTAGCTCGCTGAAGTCTTTTATGACCCTCCGCGAAATTTTATGTTTAGAGGTTGGCGTGACTGGTCCGAAAAATCGATTTTTCTTCGCGTCTGCGGCGGAGGTATTTGCAAAATTGTTATTCTAAAATTTGATAACCGCGGTGCGGTATATAACGGAATTAGAGCTCGTTCGGTAGAGGTCGGAGGACTTCATTTTGAAATTTAAACGAGCGTAGATTTTGCCAATGTCTTTAGGAAGTGTACGAGAATCGTTAATATTATGATTATCCTAAAATATCCAAAAGACTTGGATTACTTAATTAATATTTTACAACGATGCTTTAAAATAACCAGTTTATACTTAAACGTTGTGTACAACGTTGTGTTCTTCAATACTTTGAGGGGTAGCTTTTGAACTAAAATTTTGACATTATTAAATATGTTGGGATCTAAAAAATTACTAAAAATTTAAGTCTTGCGCGAGGTATTATATCAATTTCATATTCATAAAATGAAAAGAATTATATAGAATGGAATTATTCTAGATGTTTCCTTATGTCGATCGTAAATTGTTGCTAACAAGATTTTTTTGATGATTTCTATTTGCAAATTTTCACAATATCTTTATTTCAACGTTTCGACCTTATTTTAGATCATTCTCAAGAATATTTTTCAGAATTGCGTCCGTAAAATTAATTAATACAATAATTGGAATTGTGTGAATTTAAAACAAGAAGAATAATTAGAGAGAAGAAGAAAAAATAATTTTCCATAATTATTAATAAAAATTAAAATTAAAAATAATTTTTCGGAATTATTCTAGGTTGGTAGAAATGTTTAATTTTCGAGTTAAAGTAGCTCCGAGGCCAAGGGTTGAATAATCACTGCATTTATATTAACCCTTAATATTAAATTTTTGAAGAAATGTTGAACAAATTGCTTAAAATTTTGTGGAAAAATATTATTAATCATTTGACTGGATTCGGCATTTTATGGAGAACCAGGGAAAAAATTATTTTATCCTTTTAGTGCATTTTAAAATGAGCGCGGTTTTTAAAATATTTTTTCTATATATTTTATTTTCTACTTTTAATGTGATAAAAAAAATGAACAATACAAAGAAAATATAAAGAAAAGTATCCAGATGATGATAAGTCGCAGTTAGTTAAAAAATTTAATTCATTGCTCACTAACTTCAGATAAGAATAGAAGCGGATCAAGAATTCTGAAAAAGCACTAACATATTGGGCAATAATATTGTCTCCTGTGGGTGGGGCGATCATATTGATCGTCTACGAGCCGCTTAATAATAACGAATCCAAAAACCCATCAGAAACTCGACGTCCAAGAGATCCCATCGCGCAACCGGAAACCGTGTTCGAAACCCCGTTTCCCAGTTTCTCGCGCTTGGTTACGATCAGTCCGGAGGAGCCTCGCGAGCACCGATTGGTCTGCGGCGAGAAATACTTTCCGTATAAATTGTCGCGCAGGAATTCCGCGACGATGCGCCGAACAAAACGCGGCCACGGTTCGAGATGGTCGGGGGAGCGCGGGGGCTGCCGGGGTATCTCGTAAAAATGCAAACTTCTCCCTTCTCTCTGTCGAAGTCGGGCGCGAAGACTCGGTTGTTGCGCGAGACGTTGTTGTCGCGTCGACTACATCCCTTTCCCCTTTCCCCATCGCGCCGCGCCGCCATTCAACCCCGTCCCAGTGAAAAAAGTTAGACGCGCGACACAACGGGGGGGAGAAAAAAGCCGACCTCTCGGTCGCAGCCCCGAGCTCGCGCGGCCTAAAAACCAGCGACGTCGCAACAACTACGGAAATTCGCGAGAACTTCGTTCGGTGCAGTCGAGTGTGAGATGAAAATCTAATGGCGGACCCGAGGAATTCCGTGAGCGTTTAGGGAGCGGAGGGAAAAAATGGGACAGATGAGCTACGAATTTTCAAAGTTCGCTTGATTGCCCGCTCTCAAGTTTTCGTCCGCGCCGCTCGCTTTTTTACCACGCTTATTTTGTTAAAGGACAGGTGTCGGCATGAATATTCCGAACGACTGCGCAGAAAGTTTTGGACGGTCTTACATGGACTGCGAGCCACCATGTATTTCGTTAAAAATTCTAGGTAAATTTCCATCGAAATAGAAAATGGAAATAATTTTTAGGAATTTATTCTGGGGAATGAATTCGTATAAAAACTGGTCAAGGTATTTACCAGGTACACCGTATGTTTAGTGACGACTTGCAAGTTTTTTTATTAATTTCAAGGCATTCTGTAATTTATTTTGCATTATTTGTGATGAACGATCGATTGTCAACCTTTTTTTCTGGACGATTTTGTTAAAAAGTAAAAGAAATATTGACGAAGTTTTGGTTCTATTTACCGGACACGAGAAATTTATGATAGAAAATTATTTATTAATTTTTTGTACGCCGTAGCACAATAAAATCATTATTTTATTATCCTCTGGTGTATCAGTTTCTTAGCAGTTTTTATAATCGGAAACGAAGAATTCGCGAGGTCTCGGAGAATAAAATTAAAAAAAATGTTTTTGTTTCTTTTTTAATTTTTAGTTTTTGCAAAAATAATTGTAATACGTGTGATTTATATACGAAAGTGAAACATCTATATTACTTTTCAAAATAAAGTAATTACTAGGTACTTCGTGTTATTTTTATTAATTTCTAAAATGTTTGTTTTGTATCCAATAACCGATAAAATAAATTATATTATATATTAAAAAAATGTACAGTGTCCCAAAAATGTATTTCCTCGAAAATTATTATTTTTCATCATCTTAGAAAGAGTTTAAAAGAATTAATATATTACAAACAAATATAAATGTAGAATAACGTTCCCAAAATGCAAAATTGTAACGATTAAGAAAAAATAAATTTGATTTGTTCGAACTATTCGAGTAGACAGATTCAATTTGATATTCTATTTTCGATAAATAATTGTGCGCCTAATCGTATAGAATAGCAACGTCGATATCCGGTTTGTCCGCGAGCGAAAACCTCGCATAAAAGTAGAAAGAGAAACATCCCGCGGCAAGACAATGATCGAGCAGCGAACTCGGAATTGCTCGTTGCCGGAATAACCTTGGAAACCAATTAAGAGTTTCGTCGGAGAAGAAGCCGATGCTGACAGAAAGGTCGAAAATCACTACTCGGCTGATCGCTTTTAAACCTTCGCGAACTTTAACGTGGTACACCAGCTTGTCAGTTTCAAACAATCAGGAAAATCTGTTTCGTGAAGGGATTTTTCAAGATTTAAATAACTAACAAAGTCACAACGCTTCGAAATGACTCGACGACGCGTGAGATAAATGCTGACTTGAAACTTTAATCGAATTTTTTGATATTTTTATTTATCCAGTTTGTTCGAATATTCAAAATTTATTTCGATTTCAATTGTTATTTCTCGGCTACATTGTTCATGAAGTCAAAGAAGTAGTTTCTTCAAGCAATTTTCATTTCCTTATTTTTTCAAATTACTAAAAGATTTATTCTTGTTTAAGCTAAGATAAGAATTTCTTGGTTTCTGTGTTCTTGTTGTTCTTGATATTAGGCACCAACTAATAACGTTCTAATAAATAGAATACTATACGAAGCCACTATTTTGAAATTCCAAAAATGAAAAAAAACAGATGAAAGTAATATTGAGATACTGCTGAACATTTCTTAAAATGACTACACTGTTTCACTTAATACGTACTATTAATTTTTTGCATAAAAGAAAGTAATTTTTATTGATCAACTTTTCTATTCTAGAAATTGATATTTACTTCATGCTAGCTTTGAGATTTTCCTCGAATGAAACCACGAAATTTTTAACTGACCGTCGCGTTAGTGTCGAGCAGAGAAGAAGCAGAAAATGATTTAATTAATACTCACTTATTCGGCCATAAATGCAGTTGCACTGTTTGTAGATCCGAACTTTCAGTTTCACTTTAAACACACTACTACTTAATAGTAGTAGCCAATTCGTTCTCTTGGACGTGTTATGTCGCAACGCCGATACCGTTTACATAAAATCAGAATTTATATAAAGTTTATATAAAATCATACTGTTCGTATAACGTCTGGGTCGAACATAAAAATGTTCTACCCGACTTGCAACAAACTGTAGTGAAATAGAAAATTGTTTTCTCACTTAATACGTTTAACAGGTTGAAAATAGTATAGCAGTATTTTTAAATTCTTCCAATGTTTCACCGTTTCAAATTACACCTACTCATTCTTCTCATAAATGCATGAAATCCGATGTCTAGTTATAATAACCGTGAAGCAGAAAAAACACCATGCTTCTACACGCCTACTAAATAAACACAACGCAACGCACTTTCCGAAGTCGTGACGTCATGACATCGAACGCGGAGAAGTTACTCCGACCAAGATCAAAATATTACTGCGATTGTCACCTCGGTTTTTCCGTGTTGGTTAAAGGTGGATTTCGATGGGGTAACGTAGCGTTTGTTAATTGGACGCGAATGTGTCGGGAGGACTTTGAGGAGTGGGGAACTGTCAAGGAAATTGCTTTCGTATTGTCTTCGGTCGTCAATGGCGTGATTTACAAGTGCATGTCCGCTCGTCGCTTCGGTAGGTCACCCGCACGTGTTGACCATCTGTGAGGGTTCGAGTTCTCGGAACGCGCTGGTTGTAAACAATCGGCCCGTTCGGATCCGATCCGCGCGTGTTTTTGCGTAACGTCCTTCTCAGGTATATCTGTAACGACAACACTGGACGCAGAAAGATGACGTCACAGCTGCCACCGAGACGATCGCGCGTGTTATTGAACGGTTCAGTTGATTTCGATCCTTCGAGGGCGTTCGAACGAAAACACATTTATACCGAGCGTCTTCTTATATTTAACTAGTCTGTGACTTTATATAAACAGCGATTAATAGTACGTAGTGTTAATAGTGTATTGTGTTTAAAGTGAAAGTGAAAGTACGGATGTACCACCAGCTGTGCAGTTCGTCTCCGAATAGCCCAGTGACATTTCGAAGGAACAACTGCATTTAATTGCGTTTAATTGAATCAATTTCTACTTCTTTTTTTGTTCAATGCTTCACCACAGCGCGCCACCATCGCTACTGGCCACGCTTTGATTGGTTCGTGTTTTTGGTTAACCCCTTCCCGTATTATTTTCTGTACAGAATGTCGTAAAATAGAGAAGAAAATTTATATTTCTTGTATGATGAAATGACCGCTTCCACATTCTTTATTTTTTAATTATTGAAGTTATAAAGATTCTTCCATTGGAAATTATTGAATAAATTTCTTTATTCGAGCACATGTTATTATACAAATTGACGATTTTGTACCCGGTACGGTTAGTGTTAAATATTGATTACAAATTAATCAGATTTTACTTCATCTAAAAAGAAAGGCGCGACATTCATATTTGTTAGAATTCGTTTGAAATCTTCATGACTTCTTAACAAAGCCGAGGCGGACATTTTTGCAAATGAATATTCCACGTCAAGTGACCTCAGGAACCGCGCCTTTCAAGGAACTAAAATATTTTCCCGACCTCTAGAAGGTATCAAAAATTAAAAAATTGTGTATCAATGTCTTTTATTTTTTTGTGCGTTATGTTTTCGCCCTTTGGTTAACTACTAAACTCCCATGCACTAGAGAACTGGAACAAAAAATCGATTCGACTTAATTGTGGTACCGGCTGTAACGTACATTTACGTAAATTTCGACTTGCAGGCAATTTGGAAAACACAGTTTCTGCAAAAAATAATGAAATTTTTCGGTTCCCTGCACAATACTCCAATCAAATTTCGAATCATTAGAACTTGCTTTAATCGAAAACACACTCGATTATCTGAAACATACTTTACGATAAAATTTAATCAAAGAATCCTGAATCGAGCGTATCGATACGAAACATCCAATTAAAAAAAAGTTATTATTTTGCAGATGGCGTCCACTTAATTCCGCGACGATGGGATTAAAAAAACAGTGAAAAATGAATTCTCTCAAACTTCCGGGCGATTTAAGCCGAAGATGGCACGGGACGTCGACCCGGGGAACTCTCGGGAACAAATCGCAGCGCTTTGTTCCGGCGATGCAGTGCCGCGTTACGAAATCAGAGAATTCGAAATGGATTCCATCGACCGGTTAGTTTATCGTCATAAATCCGCGCGTATCTCGCGGCCGGATCGCGGATGCTGTGCTTGCACACACGCGGTTATTGATCCCAGCCGGAGTGTACGTATAGAATTTTATATGCAGTATTGTGCCGGGGAGCCTCGAGACGCTTTGTCACGTGTCCAGGAATATTAGATCGCTTCAAATCCCGCGTTCCGCGACGCGTTTCGAAAAGTTCCCCGTCGCGGCCTCGAACGTGCCCCGTTCCAAATGCAAACTTAATATAGCCGATGGTTATTGGTAGTGTACCGACGTCGAGAGGGCAAATCTTTGCGGGCAAATCAATGGCGGGCACGGCGAAGCAGAACTTTTAAAATTAATCTGGTACGCGTGTAGCTGCGGTTTGTCGTAAGTAACCTGGGCTAGCCGGGCTCTATTTAATAGCACGCGCGCTCGATGAATATTCAAATTCAATTCTCTCTTAAACCGAACCTTCATGAATCTTTTTAGCTACGCCTTAGTGGCTTACTAGTCGGTGAAGAATGTTTGTGGTATAATTAGACTGCGGGCTTCATGTATTTATCAAAAGAAGTAGGAAAGAGTTGCTTGCAACCCCCGTCCATAAACAAATTTTCTCCTACCCTTAATAATTTGCTCACAATTGTGAAAAAAATATATGAAATGCAGGGGGTAAGTTCGAGTATCTTAGTTTTTTTTACTTCAATATCTTAATTATTTAATAACCGAGAAAAAAATTATGAAGTTAAGGGTGCTTACCCTATATTATCTTTAAATGAGGGGTTGGCGACTTAAAATTGTTGGGGATTGCCTTTCAACCCAGAAGCATTGTTTTGTGTTCGGAATGGGTGATTGCAACTCCCACCCTTTAAAAAATTTATTTTCTATCCTAAACATTTTGTTCGCAATTGTGAAAAAAATATATGAATGCAATTAGATTTATGATATACGAAGGTGAATACTTTTTTACGCAGAATCTTGTGCCTCATCCGAGTTCGAGAACAAATATTGGGCATTCAATTTAAAAAACTGAAGGTGACCTTCATATCTTGATAACAAATCGAAGTAACAAAAATCTGATTGCAGCACAGTATGTCCCCCAAGGAACCATGCAACATTTGTTTGAACATTTTTTTGTACAACAAATAACTTAGGAGTTATTAGAGATCGTCACGTTACGAGACTCACCCTGTAGATTGGGGTTGGTTTTTATTAGAGCTCGAACAGAATTGGGCGGACGGAAGTTGAATAGGGATCGGACAGTGCTTCCTCGAGTTTGCTTTTTTTATACATGCCGCTGACATGTCCGAAACCTCTGTTGTTTTCGGGGCTGCATGGTTTGCCGCTTGAATGAATGGATTCTGTGAAACGGTCCACGCCGAACATGTATCAGATAATAGGTGTACAAATTCGACTTTTCCAATTATAATTCTGTAGATTTTGAATTCACTGGTTCGGAAGTTACGCGGGTTTAAAGTTGAGCGATTTCGAGCATTCTTGTTGGGTACTGCAGAATACTTTAAACTTCAAACACGCATAACTTCTGAACCATCGAATTCCTAACGTTAAAACCTGGATTTTTGACATTGTCTTGTTCAAATCAACAGGATTCTATTAAAACAGTCCAGAATTCGTGGTCCCGTGAAGTGAAACCCATTCCCCAAAATTATGGAAGTTACATTCGAAATATTTTCGGCATGTCATCGGCAGTACCGTAAATATTCGCGGGGGCAGATTGAAACAGGACAGTACGAGAATATCCGTGCAAAGGCATTAATTCTCCGGCAATTAAACATTCATTATTCCGGTGGCGGGCGATGTTGCCGGGAGTCAACCACCGGAAGACGAATAAACGTTTCGCAACAGCGAATTACAAAACGAACTGTCTACGCAAACGGTTTCCACGGCAATGAACCGCAAAGGGTAACTCAAATCAGCAGATGAAACTTTCGTTGCCGTGGACGAATAGGAAATTTCGCAATCGTCCCGCTGAAAACACGCGAGAGTTACCGGAAGCTAATTAAATTTACCAAGTATCGATCGCGTGGGGCGCGCGAGCTCGCGGGATCCGAAAGAAGAGCGGGTTTTTGCTGATCAAGACGGAATTAGGGGAGAAGTGCCGCGCAAATTAACATTCGCTCGGCCGTGAACACGGCTGCCCGTGCGTCGAAGAACAAAGTAGTTAAAAGTCTGAAAACGAGATCGTCGGACGTTGTTTCCCGGCCGGGGACGGGGCGCGCTCGCCGCAAATATGATTTTCAGTCGCGTCGTAAACCAAAATTAAAAATTTTAAGCTCGCCGTAATCCCACGCGCGAACCGGCCGCCCTCCGCGCTACCCCACAGCGCTCGCTTCTTCCTTTTACGACAACGTGAAAATCACCGATGCGTTTAACTCTTTCAATTTTCGTTTAATGTTCTGCGAAAGCGTCAAGCAAGACGTGGTCCAGCGACTCCCGTGACGATTTTGATTGGTATCGTGTGCGAGAATATAATTTTAGGTCGAGAGAAAATTCCAACAAAATTTCAAGTCGCTTTCTCCCTATTTGAAGATATTATCATTTTTTTTCTCGGTTATTAATTAAGATACAATAAGATACATAATAATTTAATGTGAAAATACTAAAATACTCGAACTTACCCCTTGCAATTCATATATTTTTTGCGAGTAACTTGTTAAGGGTTGGAAAGAAACTTTTTTAGGAGTGGGGGTTGCGAAACATAAATACGCCGCGCCGCTCCGTTTCCACAGCAAAACAATGCTTTTCAATCCCCTACAATTTTAAGTCGCCACATTTAAAGACAATAGGGTAAACACCCTCAACTTCATCAATTTTTTCATGGTTATTAATTAAGTTAGTAAGATAAAAAAAGAAATAAAATACTCATATATGCAACATTTATTTGAACTTTTTTTTTTACAACAAATAACGAGTTATTTGAGATCGTCACGTTACGAGACTCACCCTGTACAACGTGTCCCAATTGCGCGCCTATCTATTATAACTCGGCCAGTATAATAGATGGAAAACTGTAACAATGGGTCGAAAGAGCCCCTTTGATCCCCACCGAATTTCGCGGATATTTAATATCGAGTTTCTACCCGGCGAGCAGAAAAATCCGATTCGCCTTCGTTAATAACTCGCGCTTCTTTGACGTTGCAGTCGCACGCGGGCCCGGTCTATAATTGTACAACCCAATCGGACGCGATAATTATAAATAATGAATTCGTGCATTTACTCGAATAAAACTGTTTTTATGTTCACACGTTCGGATCGCGCGAGCCGCAACTTCCGAAACCGAGTTGCAGGGAAATTCGTGGAAGAAACCTTGGAGGTAAAGGGTCAATGAAAGAGTTGGATGATATTGCAATCAACGGGGTGCGTCGAGGTCAATTACGAACCAGCTACGAATGCGTATTCCGCCATCATCGCGTCGGATCGCGGCGCTTCGAGGGATTGCAACCCGGCGAGCCGTTCGCGGACTCGCCCTCGCACACGAGCAAACTGGTAATTTCGTTGCCGCGGGATTTTTCTGCTGGGGCCCCTCCTTTAATAAAATTAATCTGGTTCGCGCTGGAAGTTTGTTCGGGCAAATTTGATCGCGCGCAATCAAATTAACCCCGTGTTTTCCAGCGCACCGGCCGGCTGCTCGCTCGCTCGCGCTCCTTCGCGATGCATACTGCGCGCGTCGGATGAAAATTGTTTACGATATGTGCGTCCATTCGAGCCGGCAATCCGATTTAAAATTAAAATCGACCGAATAATGAACTGTTGATGGCGAAGCCGGCCCGGACGGCTTTTAACTTATGTTTTAATCTGTATTCGCCGCGGCCAGCGAATTGACTGAATTATTTCGACGAGACGGGACAGACCGATTATAATTGGACCGTGAGTTTTCTCGCCCCGTCCCGCGCTTAAGACCGCTATTCTCGCCCGCTGTGATCGCCGGTCCATCAATTTATTAGCGCGAAAGTAAATTGAATTCGCGGGATTAAGTTTTTTTCGGCGCGTTCTCACGCCACCCGACCAGCTACAAATGATTATTAGACTGCAGATCTTTGTGCAGATACGTGGAGGCCCGGTGCCGGTTAATTTATAGAGATTGGAATCGACAATAAATTTCTTTCCTCCACCGCCGCGCTTCCATTATACTTTAGACACGATAAAAATCTCATTACGCTTTTTAAAATGTTTTCGAGGCTCCGGGAAGCGATGGGAATTCACGATTTAGTGGTTGTTCCGGTGAAAATGTTTACACATGTCGATAATAAACTTTTCCAGGAGTTTTGTTATACGGGGTGGTAGTTCTAAGTACTGCAAAAATTCCGGAAAAAATTTTTATTGAGTAAACAACTAAGGTCAACTCATTTTGGCGTTCAGTAATTGCAACTGCCAATTACAATTACTTGAAATTGCAGAAATAAAATTACAACTACATATAAATCGTAATTGGTAATTGCAATTACTTTGGCTCAACCAGCAATTGTAATTGCGGACCACAATTACAATTACACTGATTCGTCAAGTAATTGCAATTACCAATTACAATTACATGTAATTGGTATGAAATTACATTTTTCCCAACTCTGTACATGGGGCACAGTGTCGCCAGATTGAGGTTGAAACGAACAAGCCGTACTCCCCTACTTTCCCCTTCCACTATTCTATCCGCAACGGTGCCTCCCATTCGCCCCACTCATTCCCCGTCATCAGAGAGGGGGTACATCATTTCACCGTACCTCTCCCAGTCTGGCATCACTGATGGGGCATACTGTAGAAAACCCATTCTGCTTTATACGCAGCAAGTAGAATCAGTAGATCATGATCAGACGCGTCGGCCGACCCCATCTAACAGCAGTAGTATCCGTTGATAATTCAGACTCTAGAACGGAGGTTAAAATGAAAAACTATTCAACTCGTTTTGTTGTAAAATAACTTTCCAGTCAATAGTTCAGGGTATGCGGGACACCTTGTATAACTCGTTAGCTCAGATAGTAATTTCCACGGACCCACCCCGTACATTCACTTGCCACATCTAACCGCCCGCCCAGTGCAGTCGCAGCGTCTGATCAGCGGTCCCCAGATATGCAAATATCAAATTCGAAGCTATCGACCGTAAGAATCGAGGATTCGGGGGCACCGATCTGCTATCCGAAGCGAGCGATTCGTTGCCCGTCCCCTTTAGCCGGTGCTTTAACCGAACGTAACAGCTGTCAGGAGGGAGCGGAGGCCAAAGCACGCGTTTCCAAAGACAGGGAACAGAGGAGAGACCGATAGAGAGAGAGAGAGAAAGGTGGATCGAGTCTTCTAGGTACACCGATCTCATCAATATGCAGCACGGGAGGCCATTGTAAATCGGTCCAGGAGGAGCCGTGGGTTGTGGAAGCTTGTGCGGGGTAGCATAGTCAAAGGGAATTTCACGGGTGCGTTGGCGGTCCGGCTAGCCTAAGTAGCTCGCGGATACGATACTGATTCGATGCGATTCGATGGGATCGCATGCGCCAACCTGACAGCTGTTTCGCGGTAATGGAGTAACGAACGGGAAGGAGTAACACTAGCGAGGAGAGAACTGACCTGAGGTGGATAGTGATCCGGCAAGGCGTGGAGAGCTTCTCTGTACGCTGAGAGGGCCCTTTGTAATCTACCCTGATCGGCGTAGAGGGCGCCTAATTGGAGGAGGGCCTGCACTCTGGCCGCTTCGTGAGCCCTTTTGTCCTTGAGACCGGACCCGTCCAGAGACGCACCGGCCCGCAAAACCGCAGCCGCCTCCGCTCCGCGTCCAACCGAGGCCAACGCCGCGCCCAGGTTCACGTAAGCCTCTGCAAAGACAAACGATAAGGATCATCAGCACCCTCGGATTACCAGATATTTCCCGAGCCGAGGCTAAGTCGAGGTCCCGCGCGAATTTATATCAATCGAGAGGCAGCGGAGCATTCTTTCATTTGGCCTGCTGGATCTCGATGGACACTGACCATTCGTTTCGCTTAGGGTGTCCGCAGAGAGTCGAGACTTACTGCAGCCTGCAGCTTTCCAAGCTGATGGACGGTTCTGTTTCTTTGTCAACGCGTGAATGGCTCGAGTATAATTGTAGACAGTTTTTCTTTGGGTATAAGACGACGATGCTCTTCATCTTTTGGAGATGTTCGCTCCATAACGCTTACTAGGGAACCTCGGTGTTCATTACACCCTCCTAAAGATTTAGCCGTATTTCGTTCGTGTGCGTTTTGAGTAGAATGTAATAGTAAATAGAGAAGTTATAGTAAAATCAACCCTTCTATGCTTTGAGGCGAGTGCCTAGAAATCGCAAACCACAAAAGATATCAGAAAATGGCTGAAGCAAAAGTTATATCGTGTCTTTGAGAAAAATTACTAGAAATGATTTTTTCGAAAAAATGTTTTCACGGATTCATGGACTCCAAGATACGATATAACTTTTACTATTCAAACGGTTTTTGATATTTTCTGTGGTTTGCGATTTATAGGCACTTACCGAAAAGGATACAGGGGTTGTTTTCTCTCTTAAAGTAAACAACGGGCACAAACGAAATACGGCTGAACTGATAGGTGGATCCAATGGATACTTGTGGAAAGTTTCGTCAAAATCGGCGAGCCGGGTTCCCTTATTAGTGCCAGGATGAGAGGAATGTAAAATTCTATCCTCTCTTTCCTCTTGGTCCAGAATGTACTCTAGAATTATTATATAATTATGCTTATGTTATCAAAGTCTCATCTTGAATGGCTACTTCTGAATTAATTTGTCTATTTACATTTTAACCTGTTCAATTTTTAATTGTATAAAAATGCGAATACATAAAATAGAAAAGAAACATTTAACTAACCACTACACACTACCAGAGAATTAATATTTGTTATTGATAACAGTGTAGATTAATTATTATAATTAATAATCTGTTGAGAATCTCTATAGCTGTTTCTAAGCAAATGTTTATGCGTCGTATTACAATAAAAAATCTGTTCATTCAATATTCGTTGAAATGGAAAGAACGTACGATATCACACATACTAATTCAATATATTCAGTTACTTCGATTAAATTCATCCTCCCAGAGAGAAAGTACGATCATTTTTATAATTTGAGGTTATTAACTCCGAGAAGTGGAAGGGAAATTTAATTAACCTCGTGCCATATTTCGAGTAATTTTAGCATAGAAATTTTAAATCAATTTAAACCCATGAATTTATATTACAATATAGCTGAAGATGATTCTTTTACGTTCGAATTAATAAACAGTAATTTTCCGGGCCGTACACAAAAGGAAAAGTATATTCGATTAGCAGACCATGAGCCACTTCATTTACGAAGATTATGCATTATTGGACATTAATACTCGCAATACCGAACAGCTAAAGTGATTAATTTTTAATCTCTCTTAAAAATGATATCCATCCAGATTTATTACAATTCATATTATGTTCCCAATATTAATATATCAATTGTATGTCTCATTGAGAGGAGCAACGATTTGCAATGACTCATTGCCATTTATCAAATAATTTGAGGACGATAAGTAAATTGTCACTAAAGTCAATTGTCAGCTACAGAAATTAAATACAATTGTATCATCTTTTTAAATAGTGATATCGGGTCGAAAATATTGTAACAATATGCTCAAGTTCTTCTGTATTCACAGTTTTATATTTCACTTATTCGTTTCTGTCTTACAATTAGACTATTCATTAATGTTCTAAACTCTAAGGTGGTGACGCCCTAACCTCAAACTACAGTAAATTCTCTATAATCGCAAACTGGGCATGTACGATAAACGCCAATGAAATATCCCCACCAACCCAAACACTGATCTCGGCTCGGTATATCGGTGTGAACCAGTACTAACGCGACGCGGAGAGTCGCAGTCGTCGGCACAGTTCAAACGCCCGTGAGTCATCATAACGTTATACCAAAATTCTATCTTCTTTATTTTCCATTATTTTTTCATGGGACTCTCACCAACATATTCCTGGCATTTTTCTAATGCAAAATGATACCAAACACGATATAATATGAACTGAATTTAGTGGTTTAATTGACGATGAGAGTTTCGAACGCAAGGAAGGACAGCGTATATGAAAGAAAGAGACGCGGAGAGTCGCAGTCGCCGGCACAGCTCGAAGGCCCGCGCGTGGTCTCGCGTTACACGCGCTGTCCTTCTCTACGTTCGGCTTGGCCTTTGGTTCCTTCTCTACGTTCGGATCGGCCTTTGAAGCTCGAAAAACGTAGGCCCAAGATCTATAAATGCAAACAGGTGCCGTCGCATCGACGGTTGCCGTGATGTCTGTTTACACGCGCTGTCCTTCTCTACGTTCGGCTCGGCCTTTGAAGCTCGAAAAACGTAGGCCCAAGATCTATAAATGCAAACAGGTGCCGTCGCATCGACGGTTGCCGTGATGTCTGTTTACACGTGCTGTCCTTCTCTACGTTCGGCTCGGCCTTTGGTTCCTTCTCTACGTTCGGATCGGCCTTTGAAGCTCGAAAAACGTAGGCCCAAGATCGATAAATGCAAACAAATCCCCCCGAGGCATTTGCGATTATAGAGAATTTACTGTACTAATCGATCGTAGAGCTTCAACTGTCATCTCGCCGATCTCCCGCTAAAGACATGGTACATGCGATTGCAAATAGATGTGCGACTCGATCGCACGTCTTCATTACAATTATTTCGTAGAAATCGAAATTATTTATGAGTAGACTGCGGATCTTTATGCATTTATAGTAAACTTGAGTAGATGAAATTGAAAATTGTTGGACAATTTGATAAATTGAAGATGTCGATAGATGATTTCTCCTTTATTAAAATTAAAATCATTCAGGGAAGAAATAACGTTCGTATTAGATTCCATTTCTTGCAATCGATGCAGACAATTTCTATTTTATATTTATAATAATTCCACCCAAAGGAAAATTACAATTATAAACTAAAACAAATGAAATATTGTTGATCCCTGTGGTAAATGCAGTGTCAAGAAATTGCAGATTGTCAGTATGCCGCGCAAGGCGTAGAAGATTTAAAAAATGTTCTAACTTACAATTAGGTGGAATTATAATCTTCGGAACTATATAAATTTCCGACAGCGTGGTTTGTAACCACCCCGGCCTCGTTTCTTCTGAAGTAAACTTCGCACCGCATTCCCGATTTTAATAGGTTAAATTTTCGTCGCGCTGTTAGAAAAGAGTTTCTTGCTCAAGATGGCGAGCCTCGAACTTCCTCGAAACTTTGCTTCTATCTATTATCTACGAAGTCCTTCAATTACTGCATAACGCGGCTCGAAACGGTGTCATCAAGTATCGATTACTCATTAGCGCGCGAGGAATGTCCTTCCGCAGTACAGTTGGGAACGAGTACCGAGCTGTACCGAGCCGTGGATGACTCATTAGTGTGTCAGGAAAACCCCTCTGCAATATGGTCGCGCAGTATACCACCGATAGACGGACTGCGCTCATTTACGGATGACTCGTTGTCAGCTCGGCGAGATTAGCGGTAACAGAGACTATTCCAATCTACCCTGTTCAATCTTATTCTTTCAATGTTCATACAACATTCTGTTCAATGAAAACTGTCTTTGTTCTTTTTTAAATGATAATCTAGACCGCCTTTCAACAGTGTCCGAATATTATTGCGGGCGACTGTACACATTTTCTCTGATTTGTAAAATCAGAATTACATTTTGTATCTTTATTTGGTTGTCAACTTGACCGTCGTAGTAGATAGGTTGGGTAGACAACTTGACTAGCGCAGGATTCACTTGAACAGTATTCCGTTACGATTATTTAGGCGTCCCCTACACAGTCAATCGGAATGTCAATCTTCGGCGGGATTTCCAGATATTTTTCATTGGCTATGAGAAATTACATTTAATTTTTTAATTTAATTTTCATTGGTTCTTTCGTGATTGGAGCGGATTGAAGTCAGGAATGACAGTCTGACTGTTCAATCAGGCTGTCATTCCAGATTGACCGTGTAGGGGACGCCTTAGGCTGGTTTTGTAGAATGAATATTGTGTGCATATAAACATTACATAAAGCGTTCCACGTTATTCCAACAAAACATGATACAATCTCCAACTGCAGATATGCATAGAAAATACATTTTATATAATCGCAACCGAAAGAGATATTTATATGGCTGCCATTAGGCAGCCATTGAACGTGCAAATATTTTCTACCGAGGATTATCGCTCATTAACGACAGTGTACCTTCCGCGCTCCCGAAAACCGAACAACGTTTAATTCCAAGCAATCCGTGCAGATTTCCGGGTTCGGATTCCCGATGCGTGACCCTCGCCGACCCGAGGGCCGATCCCCTAATTTCATCGCGCTTAACTTTCAACGCCCTGGTCGTTTACCATTTGACAGCGCTAAGCGTAATGTAGTGCGCTCGCGGAGCCGGTTGCTAATCCCGATATCATCCTACGTGATATTACAGGCCCGACGTTGGACGTAAGACGTAAGACGTTTACCCTCGGTGCCTCGAGTTGCGCGGAGTATAAACAGGGCGCCGGGGGAAGGTTTCATTAACGAGCCGTGTGATTGGCAAATTTTCCAAGCCCCGACGCGGCGGCGTCGCGTCGACGGAAATCCGATCCCGGTAACGAAATCCGGCCGATATCGTCGGTTAATTTTTCCCCGGTCGGTAGGTGTGAGATTAATCGGACGTGGTTTGCGTGATGCGATTACATCGGAAGTAACATACAAAATGTAATTTGTTTATTGAAAAGAAAAGAACATAACGATGTGCTAGAATCATGTCCACTTCAGTGTTCCGATTTCGTCCGGGATTTTTCGTGCGATGGATGGCCGCTGGTGACGCTCTCAACCTCAGTAAAGTAAGACTCTCGATAAAATAGGGTACCTTGAGCACCCCCCAGAATTAAAAAAAAAATCGGAACATTCGGAACACTGGTCCACTTTAACATTATTATTATTATTATTGTATACGGACCGAGGTACTTTTATACAAGAGTTCACAGACGTTTTGTAGAACTGATAAAAACAAATAGAAAATAACAAAAATATACAAAAAGAACAAAAAAAAATCTTAACCTAAAATTTACATTCGAAGGGACAAGCGCAAAACTCAACAAATACAGATACCATAATAGCAAATAATCTCGCGTAATTTTGTTTTGAATGGGAGAACCATACACGACCGGGAACTAATATGAGGGCGCAACGATCTCACTAACCTACAAGCATCAAGCATCGTAACCTCCAATATGACAGCGGAATAAATCGAACCACGTGACCAGGAACGAAATGAGAACGTTCTCACGACGAATAATCCCGAGCACCGACGCGAATCATTTCGATTAACCACGAAACCGATTCGGAAATACGTATGGTTACTTTATTATCTCTTTCTCCTCGGCCAGCCACGGATCAGCAAATATGTTGAACGTCGAAAGTGGAGGCAAACTCGGCGGATTACGTCGACGAAGTTACAGATTCCGTTTACAAGGTTAAAATTAATTAGATTTGTTCTGCACAGCCGGGCGCAGGAAGATCCACACAGCCGACGGGGTTCAAGTAAACATTAAACTTAATTAAGTACTCGATCGAAGGACTATCAATAATCCGGGGCTTGAATAATTCCCGAGAAACATTCGCCTCGCGCACACGAGCAGTGAACATTTTTATTCGAGATTCGACTCGTGGAGATCACTGGTTAAACTACTTCGAAGAACCTTGTCTTTGTTCCCGCGTCGTTGCAGATTTGTTTCGCAAATGTAAGTTTGAAATATTCTATATTCATTAATGAGACTGGGAATTGAACAGGCTTTGAATTCGGGAGTTCCCTTTCGTGTGTTTTCTAAAACAATGGGTATTTGAAACTTGGGACAAGGTTTCCGTAAAATGTTTTTTAAAATGTATGTATTTTTCATGTTTTCCTTATTCTAGCTTAAATGATGACCAGATTTTAAGGTTAAAGAAGTATTGATATTGTTATTATTAATAGTCAGCGGATTTTGTACATTTTTTTATTGACTCTAGTTTGTTGAAAGCCAGGTAGAACATTTTTATTTCCATAAAGATCCGCTGTCTAATTATTAATAACTCGGAATGTTCCTAAAAATCGAATGAAAAGTTGAGCAGAAATGGCAGTCCTGCAAGTTGGTGGTAGTAGTGGGGATCCATTCTCTACAAATATCACATCTTTCTCACACGTATCGAGACATTACTATTCCTCCTTCGTCGAAAACTCTGGTGTTTGTCGATCGAACCAAGATTCGTTTTTCTCATGCTCACGCAGCGCCTCTCCTTTTTCAGGCTTCCTTTAGCAGTATAAGGGATCCGCCAGGGGAGACAATAAAAGCGAAGATAAACTTTTTAATACGTTTCACTTTGCCCTCGTTATTCCATGCCGCGGCCTCGGAGATGTAGGCGTACGCCCTCCGCGCGCCGGAAGAATGCCTCCAGAAACTTGAAATTTTTAATTAAAGTCATAGCCGACCGCGGCTTTTTGTCCGGCTCGTCGCTCCGAGCCTCTCGTTTACGGGGGACGCCGGTGCGCGTTGTGTTTAACGACGACAACGAAACGGTGTACTGTGTACGGGTGGGGGGAAAGTTACAAAAGAAAAATGGCGAAACGCCGCCGCGACCCGCGCGGGGAACGGAAAGAGGAAGGAATAAATTTCGTTGGAGACTGGGGGACAGGCGGTTGTCGAAGTTCGCGGGAGAGTAGCAGGGTTTGTTAATGGATCGACAGTATAGGAAATCTTCCCCGATAGAAACAAAACGATTTGTTAGCTTTGCCCGCTGCAGCTCGTCGTCCCCTCAACAAAAAAACGTACTGAGCCATTTATGGCTGGGAGCCGTTCGCTCGAGAGACATTTCAATGCACTTGGGGAACTTTGCTGGATCCTCGAAATGAAATATTTTCTCGATTAAAACTTGAATGTGGAATTTTTCACTTTGCAATGCTGACAAAAGCTTCGCCTGGCGGAATGCCTTCCTAAGAGAAACGCGATAGAAAATTTTCTAACAACTTTCTTTATTTGCAGGTGCATCTGCAATTACCGGCTTGAGTTCTGTCGATAATATTACTCGGAGAGGAATAAATTTGAAGACCCTGAGGTATGTACGTTTTAATTCTTTTGTGAAGGTGGAAGCGTCAAGGACTTACAAAAATCATGTATTTTTTTAGGGGACCATGCGATGCAGTTCATCGTTCAACGTCATCAATGTGATGATGAAAGTTTCATGACGAAATAATTGAAAACAAGTCGCGACGACTAACAAAGACGCCGAGAATCATTCCAGAGGCTTTATAATTAAAAATCGGAGGGACACGGTGAACTAGTGAAGAAACGCTCGAAAATTAGTCGGTAAGCTGACTTAATCTTTGCCCTTCGAACGCTTCTGGGTTGATTTTCTCGGCCACGATGCGCCCGGACGGCCAGCACGTCGCCGTTTCGCACGATATTTAGTAATTACCGGGCGGACCTGAGAAATACGGCGAACACGCGACAAAAGGCGGGCTTCCACTCTCTCTTTCTCTCAGTCTCTCTCTCGTTCGCTCTCCCGCGTTCTCTATGTCTCTCGTTCTACGCCGCTGCAGAAATTCATGCGGACTTAACCCGATTCGCCGTCGTGCCGTAAAACCAGCTCCACGGAAGCACGGCAATGCCCTTTTAATTAGAAACGGATAGAGCAAGAAGCGAAGTGGTCGCGACGCCATGAATGTCTGAATTTTACGCTAAAGACTGACGTAACCCCGGCTTGTCCGAATTCTAAAGAAACCGGCTGCCGTTTCACGGGAAATACGGGTCCGGCCTTTCGCATTTACTACTATCCAAACAGTGAAAAAAAGAATTAGCTCTTGTCGTTGTGATGCAATATCGCGGCTTATTAGCGCGGCCGTCTGAGACTACTTCGTCCACTCCTTTCAAATGTTTATTAAATACCCCACGGTTCTTGTACGGCCGAGAATGTTCGTGTAATCTCTTCTACGCTGTTCCGTGGCATACGTTGCATCTGAGATCGCAGGATGTTAAAAACCGAGTTTAAAATTGGGTAAAGCAAAGTTCGAATCTTTATTAAAGTGGTGCGAGTCTTAGCCGAACTTCATCTGCAACATTTTTTAACTTATTTTATATGTATTCCCATAGATTTTGGCGTGAGAATGTCGAAAATCCAAGTTTTACTGTGAGGAACTCACGGGTCCAAACGTGATGCCTACATTATACCCAAAAGTCATCTAGAAAATGGGGGTACGCGTACATCTGATTGTGAGTAGAAATTCCTCAAAATTCTCCCAACCTACTGCCCCCTCGTGGGAGAGTTGTCCCTTGGGTATACAAGTGGACCTTCCTAGAGCAGCCTTTGGCTTCAAGAAGGGAGTAAAAAGAGTCACGCAGGGAAAGTCTCCATCCCTAATAGAGTCATACGTTCGCCTCTAATTCCAGGTACATCGGTCAACCCCTTAGCCACCCGTTCGGAGTGTACATCGTCGGCGAAACGCTTGGTGCAATTCTCCGCGTAATCCGTCACGATATTGGAGAGCGGTTAGCTCGTCAGTCGACCAACGTCGGACGGCAGCGGTGCGGCGTTTTAAGATATTACATTCGCGGTGGCCCGACAGAAGGTGTACAGACCGGTGAGGGTTGATCGTCGGTTGGCTGTGTACATGTATAAACGTCGCGCAAACTGTATCCACGGTTGGGTGGCGAGGCAAAAGGTGGTGTCCGTGAGGGGTGGGTGGTTGGGCGTTGGGAGGGCAACCTCGCTCGCTCGGATACTCTAATTCCATAGAGTATCCCGGGGGACCGCGGCGAGGAAAATGGATTGCTCGGCTCCCGCCTCGTTCCTTATTCAAAATAATGTGAAGCATAGGTAGCGGCGTCGTGGTTCCTTTGGCCGGGGCCACCACCGGGCTCCGCCAGGAAATTGCCATTCCGACGCTCCAGTTTCTGGTCTTAACGGGAACTTTTTGTTAATTAAACGTCGCGTCGCGATAGAGAGAGATGGAGGGACCGAGAGAGGCTGAACACGTCGAGATAGCGTAACGTGGCCGGCGCGTTCGAAAAGTTCCGCGGACGGAACCGGGGATAAGTAATTCTGCCCGTCCGCTTTTATATTCTCGAACGAGCCACGAAGAAGGGCCAGGGGGGAACGGCGGAATTTTGCAAAAACCAGGCAAGATTATCCGCGGATAATCTTGCCGAAGAGTCGCCGCCGGAGGGAACGCGGATCCGCAGGAATCCGGGGAGGGGAACGCCGTTTGATGATTATCTCTTCTCGCTTTCTCGTTCCGGATCTTCCTCCCTCGAGCAGGAATTTGATTTTTCAGCCTCGGCACTGCGACTAATTTCGCCGCGCTGGAATTAGGGATACCTTGGGACTGGATCGCGTTTCACCGGCGTATAATTAATTAAAAGCGGCGAATTTTCGTACCGGATTTACCAGGTATTTCAAATTCTCGCGCGCCACCGCGGTCGCGGATATGTCATTCGCAATCCCCGCCCTTTGAACCGACCGGCGAGCGCGGAATACCGGGATCGATCGGCGACAACACCGGGACATGATTTTCACCCGGAGATATTATTATAAAAATTTGACGGAGCTACGCTGTCCGCCGCACACGGCCGCTGTCCGGGAAATGCGCTTCGCTCTATGCCTGTCATAGACTCTTCATCTTATTTTATTCATTTTTCCGACGGAACGCGGAATTTTGAGCGAAAATTCTATTTTATTCGTTGGGTTGGTTCGCCCGTCGCGACTCGGGAGACGGATGATTTTATGATGATGCTGTGCTAGTTCTTGATATTTCCAATGTTCTTTTTATGCGGAAAATGTTAGAAACATTAACAACCTTTTAAAGAGTGACACATACACTGCCGCTCAAAAGTATGTGGACACTTACAGCTAATGTATATTTTTATGGCGACTATACCATATTTGGGCACTTCAGCCTACTTTTTATCATTATCGGTGAGATATTTAATAAATTATTATTAAAATATGTCCTCGGACGCTGTACGAAGTGGAATACATACGAGGTAATCAAATTTACCAAAGATACGATTAGGGAAGTGTCCAGATACTTTTGAGCGGCAGTGTAACTCCTCCATCAAAGTGTTACCCTCAATACCCAATTAAAAAGTTCCAGATAGTAGCAAAATTTGAGAACCGTTGTTCTCTAAGCCTACATGATGTGCCCCCGGTAAGCTGCTCGCGACTCGAAGCCGGGAGCCCCATAAAAACGCCGTGTTCCGAGTAAATCTCGGCCAAAATGTCCCCGTAACGCAGCGAACTCTCAGATAAAATCAGATTTATTTTCCATCCGATACTCGTTCGCCGGCCGACCGGTCCGGTGGTCCGTCTTTTAACAATAAAGATGCAATATTTCCGGGCGTTACAAGAGGTGGACGCAATAAAACATCCTGGGTCCGGGTATCCCGTTGGGCGGTAAACTGTAAACCCGGGCCTCCTCTCTCTCGGCCGTGCCAAATGAGTCGTGATAAATTTTGACGGATTATTAGGGTCGTAACCGATGGGGATCGGGTCCGCGTTACGAGCTCTCCTCGATCGGCCCCGGTGACTGTCGTCGAGCGCGACCTGTAAAATTGGTAACGGCGCAAACGGGAAACCGGGATATTTACTGCAATAGGTTTCGCCACGGCTGACAAAAACCGGGGAAAAGTGGCTCGTATGTATCGGATTGCATTACCGGCCTCCCCTCCCGGCAATTACTACGATTGGCCGGGACGAGAGCGATATTTCTTTTTTTTTTCCGGTGTACGGCCAAGTAATCGTATCTGCCCCGGTGAAATCCCGCGACGGGGATTCCGCGCGCAGCCACCGTCCATTTTGCATTCTCCGATCCAATTGTTCCGGTACACGGTGTTACCGTGATACCTACCGGCTACCTGCAATTGATTCTCTACCGTGGAAACGCGTCACGGAGATCGACGCTGACCCGAACGATTTTCTTCGACGATCGAGGAGCGACGCTCACCACAGAGGCCGACACGCTTCCTCTGCCTCCACTGAAATCCCCTCACCGCACAGTGGAAATCGCCGAAACGTGGACGAAATAGGAACGAGTACTCCGATTTTTCGGCTCGCTGATTATTAGTAGACTGCGGATTTGATGCATTTAAAGAAGAAAAGAAAACATTTTTAACGGAAAGGGGAGCAAAGAAAGAAGGAGTTCAACTTAAAATTGAAAGTACAAAAGAAACAGAAATCAAAAAAAAATTATTAATCTTGAGAGGGATTCGAACACGTAACCTGAATGAATTTTATAGATATCATATTAAAAATTATAGGTTGGTCATCTTTTTAAATATGTAATGAGTAGACTGCGGATTTTATGCATTTATTATAAAAATGGGCGAGTCCAATTTAAAAGAGATTACGGGCGAAGAGAATTTAGAAACACCAGTGTGTTAATTTCAACTTACTAAAGTTATTAAAGAAGGAAGAATTTTTTTCTTGGCCTGTGTTTTTTAATATTGATGCAGAACATTTTTATTTTGCATTGATTGCGAGACACAGGAGCCAAATAGAAATTTCTTTCTTCTTTTAACAGTCTTGTAAAGAACTAGTAACTTGTAATAGTAATTTTACCATCAAGCAATTCATCAACCTTGTTAATAATTCTACGTATTGTCAATTTATTATAGAATTTAAAATTAGACTTCGAAATAATTTTTCTAATAATTTTAATCAGACTTAAATAATATTTGAGATTTTGAAAATGGACACGTTGAGCAACAAATTTACAAGTAGCAAGATTCAATATGGCAGAATTAGTTAATTTCTAACGTATAAACAATAGATTCTATCACTTCTGTTTTTATTAAACCATTAATTTAACAACAAACATTAATTTGCTTTTGAAAGTGGTACGAGTCCATTTTTGGAAAAAATGAATGAATGGTATTTTTAGTCGGATATAGATACAAAGAAAATTTAAAAAAATATATTAATAATCAAGTGAACTTATATTAACGAGGTACCTTGTATTACCACCCCATACAATAATTAATAGAACAGTTTTGTTCGTCGAAGAGTATTGCAAAGAATATTTTCTATCCCCTTTATTTTCGAAAACTGTGCCACGCTGGTCCCGAGAGTAACTGGAATCTACGAGAATTGTTGTGCACGAGGTATACGTCGGGAACAGTGGTAGAACCGAAAGAATGGTGACTCCTCGTGCAGAAGTAAGTAGAACGTGTAGAATGAAATTTTTCCACGTACGGTTCCGTTTCCGGGGAAATCGGTATTCAATATTTCCGTGTTACGCGCCATTGATTTACAATTTGGCGTGCTTTCCTGTCTATTGCATGCTGTTTCTACTTCTGTAATTGATTGTAAATATCCGTAGCTGTGTGATTTCTTCAAATAACGGGCTTGTCCACTGCGCAGGGTAGTAACAGCGGCTGGCTGGACGATAAATAGCGAAAGGATGAAAAATAGACAAAACCCATATTGTGGTATGTAAAGCTAGTGGAAGAGGTAATCAATGGTCAGACACGTCAGCCACGTTACATTCGATGCCACATGTCGACCACGAGTCTCCCCAATCGATACTCCGAAATTACACCGCATCGAAAATACGGTTGCCTAGGTTGACAATTTGTTTGATTTCTCTTTTTTTAAATTTTTGGGATTCGAAGTCATTTATACACTATTTTTTAAAGTCCCTTTCGCAAAATCCGTAAATATATTTCGTGATTATAAGTGAGGATTAGTTTTGCTTTTGTTATTGTTGTGCAATCCATAATTTATTATTTTTAATTCATATGTTGTTGCTAAAGCGTATAATTGTTATATCAATATCTATTACAAAGAGTTTACAAATTAACGTGATATATAAAATAATTGGACAGTGGATTTTATGCATTTATGACAAAAATGAGTAGGTGCATTTTGAAACAGTAAAAACATTAGAAGAATTTAAAAATATTAGAAGACTAAAAATATTGGAAGAATTTAAAAATACTGTTACATTATTTTCAACCTATTGAACATATTACGAAAAAATATAAATTTCTATTTCACTCCAGCTTCCTGAAGTCCAGGTGGAAAATTTTTATTTTGCATAAAGATTCGCTGTTCAAAAATACCCTATGTGCATATCAGTATTTCATGGACTACCTAAACATAGAATATCGACACTCCAAGCATTAATGGTAACATTTACATTGTATCCTGATGTCACGAGGACGAGCACTTCACGGAATTGGTACCCTGACTAACATGGAACGTCTCATCCCAGTAAAATGGCGGTGGTTCCGTGACAACATAGTTGGTGCGTTGTGGAATTTCTAAAGACAAACAATGTTGTGACTGCGCAGCATGCCTTTAGCGGTGATGAGTCTTCGAGACTCCAGAGACCATTTTGACATTGACTAGACCCGGAGGACACCCTATAGACATGTGGAATGAAATAGTTGACGAAACTTTACAGTTGTTTTTTTAAGAGAACGGTTGACTCGAGACCCCGACAGTTCCTATGAGGCTTTCGTTTTTCGCGATGAATACTATAGGATGGAAAAAAACAATTTTGACTTGAAGAAATGGTCAAGGTCAATATTTGCAGTCCATTATTTTTTTTTAACAGATCTCCACCTGTTCAGAGGTGCAGAAATATTATTTTGAAACACCCGGCTACAATATTATCAAGTCAAAAATATATCCCTGCTGATTTTTAAAAATGTAGGGTGATCTTGATTTCTTATAAGATGAACATTGTGGAAAAAATGTGTTGTAAATTAAATGCTTGTACAATTTTTAAGAAGTCTTATTAATTTAATCTTTTTTGCAGGTGATGGACATTTAGAAAGCAATATACATTCGATAAACATCAATATCCACTGAAGTACCTGTGACACTTTAATCAATAGTAATTCCTGAAGAAGGATGAAGGTGGAGATGATTCTTGCGGCATCATACAAGGAAAGGTATAGTGAAAATATTCCAATTTAAAAAAAATGCGGAACTATATGGAACTCAAAATAAATTTCATGTCAAAGGGAAATTGTTTCGACAACTTTCATCAGTCTATTAAGAATTATTTATTTAATAAATGACGAACTGTAATTCTAAATTTGAGGTATGCATTTTCAAGGTAAAAGAATGCTCTTCATTAAGAGATAAAATTGTTTTAGGAATATTATAAACGCAAAATGTTCATTTTCAAATGCTAGTTTTAATTATAATTTTGATTAAATTACATCAATTTCGACATTTTTGACATTGCTAAACATTTACATAGTAAATGAACTGCTAGATCGGCCGCTCGGATCACTCTGCGAGTATGAGTGTAGATGCAACTTCTCGTCCTCGTTTCTGCTTCGCGTCTTCCGTCTCCTCGTAACGCGAAGTGTCGAATCAACCGCCGCGAAAATCGTATAGCTTCTAGACGCTTTTTACTCATTCCCGTCCCCGCCGCCATCCCCAGGCCAACCCCTATCGGTCGTGGAGCTGCATCGTCGCGAACGTTTTTCCCGTTGCCAACTCGAGAAGTCGTGGAAACGAGTGTTTTTCGCACGGTGATATATTGCTCGTTCCGCGACCGCTTTTCTTTTTTCCCCACCACCCACCACTGCCCCCGACTGCATATATTAGACGGTGTATTTTCTAGTTGTTATTTCGGATACTGCTATATTTATACTGCCGTTGCGTGTTTTCTCGCGAATGTGTCACAGGAACACATCCCAGTTAATTAATTTTTCTATGAATGGTTGCACTGTGTGTCTTTCATCAGGGGTTGCACGAATTCGTTAATTGGTTAACACTGTACTATTGACAGTTTTTCTCTGTTTATATTTCTGCTCCTTTTGTATACTTCCTGATAAAAATTAGGATTTCATCTTTTTATTGTTGTATAATTTATTTTATTATACATACATATTATTGTACATATTTATCAAGTTTATTCATTCTTCGTTCATAGCGTGCTAATTGTGAAATTAATCTGTAATTAATCATTCTTAGGGTGTCCCAAAAATGTTGCACTTCCTTGAGATGACTCCTGAGATCATTTGAAGCAACTTTCCCCTTTGCGAAAATGTTCTGCGTGGCTCCGTTCAGAAGTTATTAACGAAAAACACAGACCAGTTACAGCGCGGACCAATTCAGCGGGCGGATTCCGAATCGGCGACATCCCGCTGAGCGCAGCGTTGCTATTGGCCGAGCCAAAGTCCCTCCGCGGTTGCCGCGCTCTAGTTGGTCCTTGTTTTTCATTAATAACTCCTAAACAAAGCCTCGGAGAACATTTTCGCAAAGGAAAAAGTTACTTGAAATTATCTTGGGAATCACCCCTGTCAAGGAGGTACACTTTTGAGACAACATGTATACGTATAGTCGCTAGAACTCAAGAAAGTAATGGGACTTTAAAACGCTAAAAGTGCACGTGATTTCTCGTGTTAGTACGTTTATGTTAACTCGTGATCGTTCCAGACGATAAATATTAAAATATTTTAGGTTTTTGATGTTCAATACTCCCGGCACTTACCCGCAAAATATTTAAATCTTTATCTCTGCCGTTTATGCGGTACCCGTAAAATAGCAGTATTTTTAATCATATTTTATGAATACCGAAATATGCGCCAGCACGTTATCGTCGTGAGAAATATACATAGTTTCATAAATATAGGCTTTCGGAATTTAAAATCTGTCCTGGTCTAAAATCGTTTTAAAACTGTTAAATAAAATAAGAATCTGTTTGTTCGCTGGTCTGTTGAATTTTATTCATTTTCAGAGCTCTGTTGACTTTCATTCTTGAAAATTTCGAATCGTGTTCCACTTTTTGGCTCTGATTCGTTTTATATTCTGCCCTATTTTATTTCCACTTTTTAATGAATTTTTAATTTTATTATTATCCTTTCTATTCACAACCCCTTGCACAATGCTGTTGCTACGCCAGTGTATTTTCAAAATGGTATTATTCGTCGGTATTGTGCAGGTATTATATTGAAGAGATCGAATCAAATTGAGATGTTGTCCAGCCACCAATTTCTATCGTTTTTATAAAAGTTAATTGATCAATTGAAAGTACAATAAAAATCATTCGGAGCCGCATGTTTTTTTCCCGAAGAGGAACTTTTGAAATAATGTTGCACAACGCATTTTCCATTTGGAAAAAAGGTTAATTTGGATAATCCGTGTGCGCTGGTCAGAAAACTGTTCAATTGGAATATTGTTTTAATTGGATGAAATTTGATACACGATTCAGATGAAAAACTTTTCTATAACACGATTGTAATATGTATAGGTGTATTACATAAAATGTTTGTACTGAAAACTTTGTACTGAAAAGTACTATAATTAAAAGTAAACTTCAGTTCCGGTTCAAATTGATCCCCGGTCGATGTCGCGGATGATATCAAAACGTATCAAATTACCGCAGTACGGGACAAATTAATATTACTGCGAGACGTATTGAAGCGTATGATTCGTAATAAAATTATTTTATATAAATTCAGATACAGTGTTTTAATTCCACCAACATAACAATTAGAATTTATTTCGTTCTTTTAAGGTGTGAAGTTACCTTGTAGAAAATTTATATCAAATTATGACGAATCATTACCTTCACAAAATTAATTATGTGTACATAATTAATGTTTCTTTAATTTTTATTTAATTTTTATATATATTTATTGTATATATTATCTATCCTATTCCATTTGTGACCTTGTATGACCTTGAACGTGTCATATACGAATAAATTCGTTTTGGCACACGCTTTGATATAGTATAATAGAATACATATAACTCCATTTGAAATATTGAAGATCAAAGTGGCCTTGAAATGAAGACTGCAGGTCTCTAAAGAATCTTCTCTAAACCTTCTCTAAAGAATACAGATAAAAAAAATACATTGCTTGCAAAAGACAATACGTATAACTCTTTCCTCTTTTTTTAATCAATATAGTTTTGGAGAAGAAAACACTGGGCAGTAACGACGCGAACACCCTGTACATCAGCGTTCGCAGCCTCCTGCTTGATCTTTCAAAGCGCCCTGGAGTAATTGCATCAAAGCACCGATGCCTCGCAGATATTGAAAGTATCGAGTTATTCGTATCCGGTGATTTATTCGATCCGGTGGTCGGCGCGTCTGCTGACCCTACTTTGGGAAGCAGCGAGCGGGCGGATCGTGTATTTGGCAGCGTGAAACATCGTCGTTGGCCCTTTGGAATTGCTCGACGGTGGTGTACGGAACGACCGTGAGAGAGAAAGGTCAGGTGGGTCCGGCGACGGCGGAGTCGAAAGCGCGCGCGGTAGATGGCCAACGGCGCAGTGGCGTGGTCGGAAGAAGAATGGGCGGACGGAAACTGCTGTTTCATCTCCGACTCCGCCAACTTGGCAAGACCGCCGCTCTGTTTGCTTCCTAATTACGAATGGGAGAGAATAAGACGCGCGCGAGAGCCCGTGGGGAGAGCCAGACTACGTAAGAACCTCGGGGACGAAGTAAGAAAGCGCCGGCCGCCGATGAACAAAGACGAAAACCCGGGGCGGGCCTCCGAACTCCGAGCTCTACCCGCTGCGCTCCGCGAATTAAGATTCCATCGTGCGGTCGAGTTTTGTGTGTGCCTTGCAATTTTCTGGTTAACCCGACCGTTCTTGTGGGCTCTGCCAACACTTCCCTCCACGGATCGATGGATTAAGGAGTTCGATCGAGCATTCAGCCCGCGAACCGCACTCTGTTGTTTTATTAATCATGATTATTAGCAGGCGAAACTGCACAATCCACGAAGGAGTATAGAGACTTGTGATCGGCTTAAATGGTTATGCTATTGTCTTGATCCGTTAGAAGGCCACCCCCTGGGGAAGGGACGGGGATAAATGGGGAGGGGCCCAAGATCTGGAAACCGAACGCCAGTGGACTCCTTCCCCACCCTACTTAGTCATATTTTCCCAAGTTAGTCACACGCGAAAATTCTGAGAAAAATCTGACGCGTGTCAAATACCCAGGTACATATACTGTAATTAATTCAGATTTTTAAGTGGAACATCATGGTTGTGAGAAATGAAATTACCTCGACCAGGAGAGTAGTTGTGGGGTAATAACAGTATAGATTAGTTTCTGAATTATTTTCTCAAGTTAGTCACACGCGAAAATTCTGAAAAAAATCTGACACACGTTATATACCTAGGTACATATACTGTAATTATTTCAGATTTTTAAGTAGAATATCGTGATTGTAAAAAATCAATCTGTCTCGACCGGAGGGGTAGTTATGGTGTACAACGGAGAAGATTAGTTTTTGGATTATTTCCCTATTTAGTCATTCGCAAAAATTCTGAAAAAATCTAATAGATGTCAAATACCCAGACACATATACTGTAATTAATTCAGATTTTTAAGTGGAACATCCTGGTTGTGAAAAATGAAAGTACCTCGACCAGGAGAATAGTTGTGGGGTAACAATGGAAAAGATTAGTGTTTGAATTATTTTCCCTATTTATTCATTTGATTGAAGTGAACTGGTATTCCATTTGAGCCTGTCTTCACGATGAAAACGCTGAAATGTGATTTCAAACTGCATATCCATTCATCCTGTAATTTCGAAATAAAATGACCTCCACTGAAAACGTGACTTTTATCCACCCGGATGACGAAAGATTAAAAGACGAGAATTCAGTAGCAATGTGCTGCAGCAACTCTGATGTACACGCGCGGTCGCAATAAAGTTATTGAAAAGGACATTGGCGTAGACAGGGTGAAATGATGTGTGCGCCCTTGCTCAGCATTCAAAGTGTGGCCGGTGTCACAGATGCAAATTTCAATCTATCCCGTTCGTTACAGTACTAGGTACGATCAACGAGGCAAAGTGACCCGTGTTCCAATTGATACCGAAATTCCACGTTGCCGTTGCGGAGGCCTTCTTTTTTGGTCCTGTTACCGACTCAAATCGCTCGTAACAGCCCCCGCTTTTAAAACACGGCTCGTTCGAGTAATTAGTGAACCGATTGGACGTCAATTTATGGACCAGTGCCGCAATCGCGCACGCATCCCCTTTTCGTTGAATGCCTCCTGTCTGTTGAATGGGGGACTCCGACGTGCGTACTCCGGCAATGTGGAAAATCCAAACTGAAATTCATTCGGCAACAATGGATCCCCTTTGTAAGGGATAATAAAAGGTGACGCTGACTTGAAACACGACAGCCGGATGAACCGTAAACGGCCCGGACAAACCTGTCGCATTTATTTCGAGATGGCCGCTGAATCGAGTTATCAATTACCAACGTTCGTTTTAACTTTGTTTCTATCTGTGCCGATTGCTCATTAACATGTCGCCTCCCTCCGTTCACGATGAAAACAGGCATTATCGAGTTCGTGAATTTTTTACTATTACTTTTATATTTTCTGCGTTATTGTTCAATCAATATTTTTAGAGATATTCGTCTGCAACGTTTTATAATTACCACCCTGTATAAAGTTTCGAAAAAAAATACTTTTTGACAAAAAATTAGTCATTTCGTAATGTTATAGCTGACGTTAACACGAATACAACGATCTACTATATTATTTAAAGGACTCCGGATGTTTATGCAAAATAAAAAGTTTGTGCATCAATTGCAAGATGCAGGAGCTAAATAAAAATTTATATTCTTAATTAGTAATTTGAACGTGATGAAAATAATATACAGGGTGTCCCAAAACTCCTTCAAGTCCGGGAAATAGGAGGTTCCTTAGGTCATTTGAAGCGACATTTTCCTTTGCAAAAATGGCCGCAGCGGCTTTGTTTAGGAGTTCTTTGTTTAGGAGTTATTAGCGAAAAACACTGGCCAATGTCACCAATCAGAGCGCGACCTAGACGCGAGCTGGCACTGTCGGCCGGCGCGCCAACTGTCTATTGGCCGACTGTGCCAAGTCGCGCTCTCATTGGTCCGTGGTTTACAAAGGAAAATGTCGCTTCAATTGACCTAAGGAACCTCCCATTTCCCGGACTTGAAGGAGTTTTGGGACACCCTGTATTAATACTCTAAAAATCTTTTAACATCTTCACTGTTTCAAATTGCACTTGCTTATTTTCGTTACAAATGCATAAACATCCGGGGTCCAATTAACGAAAAGATCCCAAACGAAAAGTTTGTTATTTACGCGCCGAGTGTGCAACATTCGCTTGTTAACCAGACCACGCTCCCGAACAGCCTCTCCGTGTGTTAAGGATTAGCAGATAGAATCGTCGGATGGGCGCCCAAGAAACGTGTATCGCGGGCGGTTTCCCGGGCTTGGCAGCGCGGAATCAAAATTCATTTCGGCGAAATTGGAATCCCGTAGTATTATATTATAGTTACTACTACAAGAGGCGTGCCTGCCAGGCGTCCCGAGCGGATTCCGAGCGGCGCGTTTCAGACGGGTTACCCGGCCCGTGAAATCCATTTCGTTGAATCGCACCCGGATAAAATACTATTCGCGAAGTTATTGTGCATAATTCGCGCTAATTCGCGCGGGCCGCGAGACCGAACAACAATCGCGGTATCGCCCGGAGAGTACCGAATTTTACCGCGGCACCCGCGCGCGCGCAATTAGACGTCCGCCCCCCTCCCCGCACTCGTTGCCTACACAAAAGGCGCGACCCCCGTGGAACGGAACATGCTCGTAAAATGAATTCGTTCGAATAACGCGGCTGGGAATTATTCTATTGGCAAAAATTTATGGGAACGTCGTCGCCGTCGCCGCGATATTACGATTCCGAATGTACACGGGAGTACTCTATCGACCGGGGCCAAGTGAAAATGTGCGAGGCCCGTCGATACGTACGAGGTGTGTTCGAAAAATAACGGGAATTTTCATTTTTCGGATTAAAATGTTATTCATTCGTCCACGTGAATATTATCCCCTTCAAAATATTCTCCATTCGTTATTTTATTGTGTGAATTCTCCAACTTATTTTACGTGGCATTATTCTGATTAAAATGAGACCAAACACGATGTAGTTTGAACTACAGGATCTAAGAAACAGCACGGACCCGAGGGTACAAATGCAGTTACAAAACTTCTTTATTTTTAATTATTTTATTACGTGACTTTCGCCAATTTATTTGTGGCATTTTTCTGATTAAAATGAGACTGAACATGATATAGTTTCAACTACAGGACCTAAGAAACACCACGGATCCAAGGGTGCTAATCCAATTATTTTTCATTAATTTTTAACGTGACTTTCGCCAATTTATTTGCGGCATTTTTCTGATTACAATGAGACTGAACACGATGATATAATTTGAACTACAGGATCTAAGAAACAACACAGACCAAATGATACTAATCCAATTACAAAATTTCTTTCTTTTTCATTATTTTATTACGTGACTTTCGCCAACGTATTTACGTGGCATTATTCTGATTAAAATGAGACTGAACATGATATAGTTTGAACTGCAGGATCTAAGAAACAGCACTGTCCCGAGGGCATTAATTCAATTACAAACCTTTTTTCTTTTTCATTGTTTTATTACGTGACTATTACGTGACTATTACGTGACTTACTCACATGTTCACATGCCACCCCTCCAAGTCCCGGTCCCAAGTGTTGCCAGATCGAATGCTACGTTGCCAGTCTCATTACTTAATTTACACACCTCGTATGTTCGTCTGTCCGCGTGCCCAAGTTGACGTTCCTGCGCGTATCGACCACAAGTGTCTGTGTGTGCATCTAAATGCGTTTACCCGACCCGGCTGACCCGGTCCGACCCGGAACGCTCATGTTCGCTTCTTCCTTTTCACTCGTTCGTCTTTTTTTACACCGCTCCAGGGAAAGAGAGAGGGAGAGAGATGCGGAGGGAAACAGCATCGCAGCTGCAGGATAGAAACCGACGAGAGTCAGTTAGGGGTTGGCTAAAAAGTGGCGAGCCCGAAGGGTGGCCAGGGACCCGTCTCGGGGACCGAGGAGTGGCTACCCTCGAAATACGCCGCTGTTACCAAACTCCCGTCGAAAAAAACCTTTTAAAGGGGAAGTTTCACCTGCCGAGGTAAAGCGGAATCGAGTTCAACCCCGGTCGTCGGACTTTCAGCCGACGGAACTGCACGTGGACCGCCACCGAGACCCTCCGGAGCGGAATTTTTCCGAGGTCGGGCGTCGCGGGGTATCGATTCCCACCGGTTGCTGATGGAATCGGTAATTTGACACTGATTTTTTTTTAATGGAGGAATTGTAAGGAAAATCGGATTTATCAACGAATTTCGGCGCACGGATAACCGGAAGTTAACGACCGACGTTATCGTTTCAATCTGTTGGCGATCATAATGGTACAATTCTCCTGTTATTTCTGATTTTTCATTTTTATAAATTTAATGTATGAATTTCGACTCATTCGACTCTTTCGACGTTTTTTTAAATGGAATGATGTATTTTTTAATAGTATTTCAGTGAGTAGACGCGTGAAGGTCATATGAATGTCAACTTTGTTTTTTTAATGGAATGATGTATATTTTAATAGTATTTTCGCGAGTAGACGCGTGAAGGTCATATGAATGTCAACTTTTTTTTTTTAATGGTATGATGTATTATTTTTTAAAAATCGCAGGAATCGTGGGAGCTGTTCCAATACTTTTTGCCAGTATTTTTCCTTTATCTAAAAATATCCTAACAATCATTCGATACGGCAGAGTTTCATAGTTTTACAGTGAAAAAATCCCGAAGTTAATCTAACATATCGTGTTCCAGACTACAATGCCCCCTTAACAATAGTTCAGTCCTGGTAACGCTGGATTCACTGGCGCGTATCTGCGCTCGAAAAATACCGTGCGTTGACTTTGTTTCAAAGCGACAATTGGTGTACGCTGATTGGCTGTCGACAGATCACGAAAACGGTACAAAAGACGAGGAAAAATGACAAGCAATCAGTACGATTCACCAATTACTTGCAGTGACCGAACGAATAGCGATAGAAAACAGCCGGAGCGGAGTGGTTTTGCTGGTACAGTAGAAAATTAGTATACCGAATAATTAAGATAATCTTATTGTGCGACAACAACAAAAAAAAACGGGAAGGTTAATGAAATTACTGATAAAACATTTCAAACACAGAAAATTCATTTTAAAGAGAGAAGTCTCCACCGTGGTATCCTTAAACTTCCCAGTGCTGACGCCACACTTGTTCTTTGAAGTACAATAAAACCGAGACAAAAGATCGCAGATCAACTTTTCAGAGGTGATTATAAAAGAACTTTTTATTATAAGATTACATTGAAACGAATGTGGAAAAAAAATTGTTTCAACTCCGTAAAGTCACTTGAATTTCCACTTCAAATGAAGAAAAGCAACTTCACTCTTCCACTCCGTTTTATAATAAAATGGGGTCTTTGAGATGACCGTGTTCAAAGGTGAGAAAGTAGAGACGTCACATTTTAAAATGAGCACAGACACAATGTAATGTAAGTGGAATTCAGGTCTTCATTCAGAACAGAAATTAAATTTTTAATCATTTCAACAGATACGAGACACCATCACCATCCGGCCTGACTACGCTTAGAAATCTACGTTACCGACATCACCGCGTGCTTGTGGCGCCATCTCATTGGACGACGCGCAACGCTGCGTCCCTACCAACATGGCGACGCCTCTACTGATCAAGAACGCTGAAAATCGCTGAGCTTTGAACACGTATAACTTTGGAACCAATGGATTTCTAACAGTAAAACTTGGAATTCCGGAATTTCCTCGTCAAAATTTACGGAATTATATAAACCAATGTTATAAATTTCTGGGTCCCTAAGGTCTAGTTTAGCCTTGTATTTTCTTGCGTTTACCCACATACGTTCCTCGGGGTGAACATTCACCCAATTACTAGTTTAAGTAGCAAGTTGTTTATTTAAGGGGATAGACTCTCGTTTCCAGGATTGCAAAGATAGGGTTTTTAAGGCCCCAATCGCCCTCAAAAGTGCTATTCTTACGTTTACGTAAAAAGGCAGCGTAATTTCTATTATTCAGAAGCATAAAGCTACTATTTTCATAAAGCTACGACAGCTACATGCTGCCGAATAATGCAAATTACGCTTCGTAAAAGTAAAACTAGGACTTATGAAGGCGACTGCGTCCTCTATTGATCTTTTATCTAGCCCTTTTAACTACTGAAAACCCCCATCTTTGCATTATCAAGAAATGGGAAGGCGCATCCTAGCAATCCATGAAACAAGTCTCCCCTTCAATGCGTAGAACAAAAATCGGTGAATTATTATCCTAGTCATTGTCATGCAACTATTTTCGAGGACCGTATAGGGGTTAACAAACATTGCGTATATGAAAGAATAAGTATACTATACTCTGAACTTTTTTCAGCTATCACGACGAATCACACGACATCGCGACGTTCCAAAACCCATCATCGGAGCCTCTTCTTCAAAATGCCAATTTCTCAGAGACCATTCGACCGCTTGGAGGATTTCCTTCTCGCATGGGAGCCATAAAAGGGACACAAGGCGAGAATAGTGGGGGTGTGCGGGGTAGGGGGATGGGCGGGAGATCTTGTTCGAGCGAATCAATCGTGTTAAGTGCTCGTAAGGGTAATCCGGCTAATTTCGTACGATCCATACGGGCATCCCGACACTTGTCCAATACTGCGGAGCCGTCGTTTCCGTTCGACATGTTCGTTCCTATCCTCCGACGAAGATTGCGTTGGCAGTTCTTCGAACCTAACCGAGTCGCTCGCCGCGAAATTGTCGTAATTCGGAAATATCAAGGGTCGAACGACTAGATTCCGAGATAAATGCAAAGTGCAGCGTGAGCGTAATTAATCAAACGATAACCCCCTCCGCCGAGTCTCTCCGCCCATCGGCCCCCGCGCGGTCTTGTTAATTTCGCTGATTAATGGAATTCACGGTTCATGCGCGGGCTCATCGGCGGCGCGATAAGTACGACGAAGGACGACGGCCGCTTGACGTTACTCTGACGCGCGCAGAAAGTCCTCTCGGCCCGGGGATATTCCGATCGGCTGTACTATTAAGATATTGCACGGCAATCCATCTAATTTTCCGGTGATCGATGCGCGGAGTCAACGCTTCGCAACCGCGGCCACGAAAATGCACCGCGACCCGGAAAAGTTCGAGCCTGTTGGTAATTAATCAAACTCGGATTTCGCGCGATCGTCCGCCGCGTCGATCGGCCTGTAAAATCCTGCTCCTTTTTCCTCGTGCTAGTGGCTTCTGCTCGTCGGTTAAACGCCTGATAAATGCTCGTCGTGTCTTCAGTCGCGTCCGAGTTTATTCAATAATATTGCGCGAGAGGCGATCGATATACTTCGAAATTGTTAATTAAAAATTTTGTAGCGAGTTGCGAGCGTTAGAATTAAGATATATCACGAAATGCATTTCGCAGGCAATGAGATTCATTTGAAAATCAAAACTCGCTTTGAATTCAAATATCTTACTAAACAAATAGGAACATTTTGTTTCATTGGGCAGACGTCACTTACCAGCAAAAAATGGAATCCAAATTTTACGAATTTTACAATGAATTTCTATGGATCGTACAAAAATTTAATGGTATTTTAATGGTAAATGTACAAAACTGTAACTAATTTCATTCATGATAAGATCCACGATAAAAACTGTTAAGTAACATCATTAAATTTTAATTAACGGCGTCAGCCCTGTTTAATACACTGTAGGAAATGCAATTTGATCGGTGCATTTAGCGCTGGTTCGGTAGTCTGACCCATACCGTATAATACTACTTGTCGGAGCGCGGCTCCGCACCCACCTGTACTACTATTCTGCGTCGGCCTATGTGTTTACTTGCACCCACTGCCGCTCACTATTGTATCAGCGGCCGACCATGCGCCGACTCGTACTACTTTCCCGATAGTTTGTGCCTGCGCTATATCTCGTAATACCGATTTAATGTATTGCAGATCTTTTCGCGGGATTGTTTGGACAACAAATAGCTGTTGTTTGTTGTTCCAGCGAAATTTAATGTCAATAGTTGTAATGCTCCGGGCGAAGTGAATGCAAACTAAACTGTATGAAGTACGTGGGAAAAGGGAAGCATGGTGCGGAAGAGTGGTTCTTGTATTTTTATTTTTACCGTTCTCCGATTGTTGTTCTTCCGACACTGTACGGTAAACATTTTGCCTGCTGGGAGGGAGCATAGCAATTGCATTTTAACAGTAAACTTATCTCTTGTTTATTTACGAAGTTACAAAATTGCGTAGCGTCACCGAAACTAATGGCTCTTTCGATATAAGAAGATCAGCCGTTTCTCTTGACTAGACAGCGGATTTTATGCATTTATGACAAAATCGAATAGGTGCAATTTAAGACAGCAAAAATATTAGAAGAATTAAAAATACGCTTGTCAACTTACTAGGCATATTAAGAAAGAAAACAAATTTCTGTTTCACCTCGGTTCGTTGCAATTTAGATAGAACATTTTTATTTTACATAAAGATCCGCTCTGTCTAGTCATGACCCAACAAAATTTCAGTACACCAACTTTCGCTAGTGAATAAATAAATAATTATAAATCGGCACAGTATAAAAAAACACAGAAGCATCTACAGGATGTTCTAACGGAATGCTATGTATTTTTTTATCCTGCGAAAGCGTGAGCCAACAAGAATTCATTCGTATACGACGCAATGCCCCTCAAGGTCACACAAGGTCACAAATGGAAGAAACATTCGCACATGCCTGCGTTATTTTGTTTTTCAAGTCGTTTACAGTTCTAGGCTGTACATAAATCTACATATCCAAAATGTCTCTTCCATTCGCGACCTAGAATGTAGAATTTCATCTACTCAATTTTGCTATAAATGCATAAAGATCCGCAGTCTAATAATAATGAACTTGTTGAACTATGCGCAAGAAAAACGCAGGCTAGTGTAAGCGCGAGCGCCGCGCACAGCGAACCGAGAATCCGTCTCCGGCAATTGCAAACACAATCACGTGTCGAGTCAGGGAAATTTAATTGCACTAGAAATCCAGCGCGGCGTTCAGCGCGCAATTTCGCGATGTTTTCGCGCTTCGATCGCGGAAAGCGAAAGTGCGGGAATTCGTCGCGAGATTGCGAGAGACCCGGGCGTGCACGGTGGTTCCGTCTCGTTGATGCTAATGACGTTTAGGCGAACACGAAGTGTCGGAGACGGCGCGGGACGGGGGTCCGAGCGCGGTAACAAGGGCGGGAGAAGATGGAATGTCGTCTCCAATTAAATAATCCGACGGGCGTTACAGGGAGATTCGGTCAAACGACACGATATACGCTCGTTCGGAGGGCCGCATAATGAATGCTTCGTCCGTCAGCATCCTCCGCCATTAATCTGGTTAAGAGTGAATACCACGGGCCGAGGATTCCGTGTCTGTCCGCGGCGACGCGACGCGACGTACGCTTCGCAAACTAATATACAGGATAATGGCCGAGGGGCGAGGAATTTCTAATAACGACACCAGTGAATTCCGAGTGGCTGGTTAATCCGGCCCCCGCCAGTCCGCCGCTGTCATAATTCCTAATGGATTACCGTCCTTGTTTTGCGGTTGATTGTTAAGGGGTCGTAATTAACACCTATCAGTCACTTTCCCTCCGCAGATCCCGACGTTTCTGCGTTCCTCGAATCGTTTCTCGCCCCTCCACATCTTCCCAGAGAACGTGTCGACTCGTTGTCAGTTACATCCGCCGGCAATTATTTATTGTGCCCCATTGTCAAGGAGCCGCGTCGTTCGCCGCTCCGCGCGACGACACCGATGAATCGGAAACCACCGGTGAAAGAAATTTTATTCCGTTCAAGAACCGAGATATTAATGAACGAGTTTTACCACCATCAATTACACCATTCTTCGACGAACCCAGCCGCGGGCTAACAATAAGCTAGCTTGAATACGTCATTTATTCGGAAACCGATACGAACGCCGCTACCGTCCGACCGTGCGCCGTGTCATTCTACTTCGCGCGCGACGAACACCGTTTCTCCTTGGAAATTAATGTCGCGCCGCGAGCGAGAACGAGTCCTGCGAATTCTATTGATTGTAACTCTGTTTTGAATTTCGCTATTCTTTTTAACACATCACCCACCGGCAATTATTCCATAATTTTTTAAAGTCCGTTTCTGTCTAATGTGTTGTATTTTATTTAGCTGCAAATAAAGAATAAATAAAGAAATTTGTACGCAGTTTTCCACACTCGACATGTATACGTTCACAATTGTATATGAAAATGTATATGTATAATGTGTATAATTGTATATAAAAATGAAATGTGGTAATAAATAAAGAATATTTATACAAATTAATGTGTTCTTATATCTCTCACCCTGCAGAAATCCAAAAGTCCCGAAAATTGTATGGAAACCTCGAAAGATACAATTTTTCGGCTGTCTGGCTTGTCGTTGAGTTGTACTACTGAATTTCGTGCCACCTCCTCCGATATCATGTGCTCCTGATACTTTCTCAATTTTCGAGATTTTCGAAAATTTTCGGCCGTCTGACTTGTCGTTGACTCATACTACTGAAATTCGGATACCTCCTTCGACATCATGTTCTCCTGATACAAAGTTCAATTTTCGGGGTTTTCGAAAATTTTCGCCAATTTTCGGCCGTCTCACTTGTCGTTGAGTTGTACTACTGAATTTTCGAGCGTCTGACTTATGGTTGACTTATACTACTGAATTTAGTGCCACCTCCTTCGACATCATGTTCTCCTGATACAAAACTCAATTTTCGGGGTTTTCGAAAAATTTCCTCGAAAATTGAACTTTGTATTAGGAGCACATGATGTCGAAGGAGGTGGCACTAAATTCAGTAGTATAAGTCAACCATAAGTCAGACGCTCGAAAAATTTTCGAAAATTCAGTAGTACAACTCAACGACAAGTCAGACGGCCGAAAATTGGCGAAAATTTTCGAAAACCTCGAAAATTGAACTTTGTATCAGGAGAACATGATGTCGGAGGAGGTATCCGAATTTCAGTAGTACAAGTCAACGACAAGCCAGACGGCCGAAATTTTTCGAAAATTCAGTAGTACAACTTAACGACAAGTCAGAGGGGCCAAAAATTTTCGAAAATTTTCGAAAACCTCGAAAATTGAACTTTGTATCAGGAGAACATGATGTCGGAGGAGGTATCCGAATTTCAGTAGTACAAGTCAACGATAAGTCAGACGGTCGAAAATTTTCGAAAATCTCGAAAACTGAGAAAGTATCAGGAGCACATGATACCGGAGGAGGTGGCACGAAATTCAGTAGTACAACTCAACCACAAGTCAGACGGCGGAAAAATTGTATTTTTCGAGGTTCAGCTACTTTTTCAATTCCAAATCAGTAGTGTAACTCGACGAAAAGTAGGACGTGCGGGAAAAATTGGTGGATCAATAAATAAATGTATACGCAGATAGTCTTCGTTATTACATTGTCTTTATTTATTCATTGTAGATTTATACATAAAATGTTTGTATGTTACATGTACATAACTTATACTCTAACAAGAACGAAATCTAACAGAACACTGTCTCTGAGAGACTCGGCACACCATCAGTGGAGTAATCAGTGGCGTAACAATTGTTAACAAAGCCAACAAAGGGAGCCTTTATTGCATTGTCTTTATTTCTTCAATATTAAATTAAAATTTTACTACGAGCAATACATAAAAAATAATCAAGAAATTTTGTTTTCGACGAAATTCGGCGTCGATGAAACGATGGTCGTTGAGATCGGGCTAACCTCTTCAAGATGTGCAGAGTCATGCCCCATAAAAAATCTTCTCGTTGAGTCGGAGTCAAAATTGGCCCACTCATGATGCAGCTGGTAACAGTTCCTTGCAAATTTTCTTCTAAATAACGAGCAAGATGCTAAACCTAATTATCTATCAAAAGCACTAATTCCTCATGTTAAAAGTCCAGAGAGCAAAATGGCTCTAGGAAACTTTTAAAAACAAAAATCCCCGGATCAAACCACAGGTCTAACCTAACCTAACCTAACCTGTCCCAAGAAAACAGAAATTCAGGTTCGAAATTATCCCAGTTGGTCTATTTCCACATCCTCTGCATTTTGCACAAAGATCCGCAGTCCAATGATTTTCTATGAACACCAATCGCTCTTCGCAGTCTTCTTTTACATCGACAAAACTCGCGAAGACGAAAAAGCGAGACGGCGTCGATCATCGGTCCCAGAAAGTGGCGAGTTTGCTGAAGGAGTCCGGTGTCGAAGCAACCGGAAGCATTTTAAAAGAGGAAAAGTTTTCTTGCGAGGCTGGCCGGCCAGCAAGAGAGAACGACGGAGAGGGAGAGGAATGGAGGGGAAAAAATAGCGAGCGAAGCACTCTCGGGGCGTCAGTCTCTTTGAACCGGCATGCCTCGCAACAGGAAACGCCTCCGGCCGAAGACTTACTGCGACAGAAACTTTCCAGACTACCCGTTTGCCTGCGTACGTAAAACGCCTTGCGCGATACACAAGTGACTCAATTAAAGCAGCCAACTTCCAACGGGAAGCGGGAGAACCGACGAACAAACAGACGTGTCGGCGAGCAAGAGCGCGAGCACTCGTCAAGTGTACACCCCAGCCGGCTCGCTGTCTGTACATAGCCAACGGCTGTCAGACTGGAACAAGAACGAGACGCGCGCGCGGGATCTTTGCCAGTGGCTGGGTCCAACGGCGACCCTGCCGCTGCCGAACGATGTCGATTAGATTGAGGTACGTCGACTTTGCTTTGCGGCCGTCGCAGCCGTCCGAAGACACCGTCGGAGCTCGCTCGGACGGAATTAATCGCGTCCCCAGAGTACACCGCGCGACAATGCGTTCCAAGGCGCTATGTAAAACCATGCTACAGTAATCGCTCCTTCGTTGTCCAAAATCAAGGGCACGATCGTTGTCCAGTGCCTACCCATTCCACTGCCTGTCAACGCCGAGTCGCTCCGTAGGCGGCGTCGATTGATGTCGGCTCGGGTATATCGGTGTGAACACCACGACATTGACTCGAGGAAACCGAATTTTCAAACTTCTTAATTTTCATTATTTCTTTATGGGACTTTCGGGACCCGGACATTTCGTCGAAGGACATTTCGTCGAAGTCATTTGGTCGAATGGACATTTCGTCGAAAGGACAGTTGGTCGAATGGACATTTGGTCGAATGGACATTTCGTCGAAAATACATTTCGTCCAATTTCTTGACCCAAGTTTTTGTTTTGTTTTTGGTTTTGGTTTTGGTTTACTTGGGTCAAGAAATTGGACGAAATGTATTTTCGACGAAATGTCTCTTCGACGAAATGTCCCATCGACGAAATGTCACTTCGACGAAATGTCCATTCGACGAAATGTCTTCGACGAAATGTCTTTCGACGAAGTGCCCTAGATCCATATTTGTGTATATTTTGTAACTCGTAGGACACGTCCTGGAGTCTCTTTGTCCGGTAAGATTATTTCGGTACACTCCCGCCAATATAACTGCCTCGGGGCTCTGGCCGCTCTGCTACCCAATAGTAGATACGTTACTGTGTTTTCGCGCAGCGCCTCTAGCGGCCATCCATCGTATGAAAAAAGTTGGTTTCAATCGAAGCACTGGTTAGAAGAAGGACCCTGTCTGTCCTACCAGTGTTGCTTTATTTTTCGGAACGATTGCTTGTTAGCACCTGTTGTTTACAGAGTCTGCCTGACCCGACCATTTCTGAAATTCAAATATCATATCACTTTGTTTCGTAGAATAAAATCTGTGTATGCGATCAGTTTTGAAATAACATTACCTGAAATATCATTTCGAACGTGTAACTTTATTTTATAATTATTTCACATAATTGTGTCATTGTTCTTCAGGATTCTATCAGCTGACAGGATTGTCAAGTTTGAGTCCAGTTTATACTGACTTCCTTCGTTGCATAGTATTCTGAGGATTCTTTACCATTAAACATTAATAGAAACAAACTGAAACTACCTTCCTCGAAACAGATAGAATCGAAAATCTAACCACAAAAATGGTAAAAATGGTAAACTATTGTTTGAGGATTTTCTGACTAGAGTGCGACCTTCTCCTTTAACAGATATAAGGTAGTGCCATAACAGGCGACTATACCATACAGTGGCGCACCCAGGGGGGGAGCCAGGGGGCCGAGTCCCCCCAAGAGAAAAATGTCTAGCTTCAAAAATTAAAATCGCGGAATAGCCCTGGTTACCGTTGACAGATATTTTGGCAAAAAAAAAGAAAGAAAGGATATCACGCAAAACCTAGGGTTGGGTTCAACTCGGCCCCCTCCAAGATTACATCCTGGGTGCGCCACTGGTACCATATTTGGGCAATTCATCCTACAGAGGATTATTCCATTGAAAAAGGACACACCTTCAAAAGAAAGTGTGAATTTTTCCTCTTTCATGTCTAGATGAGTTTCAGCGTGAACACCCTGTATAATTCGGAATTCACTGGACTCTCGGCTAAATGAGAGATTATTCTTTCCGCGGAAAATGCCGGCCTCCAATCGGCCACTTACGAGGCATTCACCATGGCCCAATTAGGATTCTGTCATAGGTAATTACATTAGAGGAAATTCTCAAGTATTCGAGTGCGCTCGAAACGCTTTGATCCTTGTACACGGAAATTGTCGTAAATTGTACGACGTTGATCCGAAACGAGGTTCGCAATGAATTTCGGCTGCCGGAATTCCCGTCTTTGATTAAATTTACTCTGTCACCTCGGAGAGCAGGAGTTTTGAAGCGTTTTACGGATGACGGATAGGACTCCTAACAGATCCGGAAAACGGCGTCCCGGATCGTAATAGTTTCCATCCAGATTAGCAGTTATTATACGGGAGACTCCGCCCCATGTATACGGGGTGTCTCACTTAAGCGTGACCCCCAGCATATGTTCTTTAATTTTGTCGATGTAAAAAGGTTTTTATGTCAAATTTGGTATCAAGTGGTCAGTATCCCGCAGACGTTGTTTCTTCAAATATCTGCTTACCGTGACGTGACCTTTAAATGACCTTGAACTTCGAACATGAAGGTCAAACTTATCTTTTATTTACTGCATCTTTGTTTTATATTTATATTTATTTATATTTATAATTTGCCTCCAAATTACATACAAACAATTTTGTACTTCGTCGAAATTAACACTAAACCTATCGACCATCAAAAGTGACTGATGAGTATTATAAAAATAACAAGATTAAATTTGTTTTTTTATATATCCAATAAATTCCCATGAAAACACCTTTACAATTTCAATAATCGTCAAATACAAAAATCGAAAATTTGACCTTTCGTGGTAGGTTTAGTGTAAAAGACGACATTCAAGTCCGACACCCTGTACAAGTAAAGTTAATTAAAGTTAATGATTGCAGGCGAAGTTCGTTCGAATTTTCCTCCGTCGATAAGCCTTATCCCGCGCTTATCCCGCGGCGTTGAGACTAAAAAATTCGATGATTAATTGAATATTTTTTGCAATAGACCATCGCACAGGAAAAGTTGCGAAACCTGGAATTCAGGAAATTATAAAACTTTGCGTGCAAGTCGGGTAACTTATAAGCGCACGAATTTTTGTTCGCGTCGTGGTGCAGTTCTAAAGGGTGGAATCGCGAAGGGTGCAGACATTTCTTTTCTGTGGAATATCTCAAAAATGGTAAGACGTACTGAGCAGAAATATTGTTTCAGTAAGAATTCTGTTCTGACAGCGAAGATGCTTTCTCAGTTTTATTGTGCATTTTCTTTTCACTGTATAAACCGCTACGGTGCAATGTAGGATTATTATAATCATTTTATATTTTATATTCGAGATCCTATTATACCAGAACTGGGTACAACATAACAAATGATGACAGTGTAACATTTCAAGCAATAGTGAATAATATATTTTATTTTAGATAGTCTAGATTAGTTTATTTTTTAAAATAAATTGTTTGAAAATGCTGGAGAAAGAATTGATAAATAATACTGTTGTAAAAATTAAACTGTTAAATAATATTATTATAAGTAAGGAATATTTAAATAATACTGTTCGTAACACGATGTTAAAATAAATCCTTTTATGCTTTAATAAATAATTTTATTATAATATTTAAGAGACTACCACAGCGAGAAAAATTTGTCAACTGACAAATGGACTTGGGCCACTTTCAAAATAAACATTTTTACCATTCTATGAACCAGCTAATTTGCTTTTCACAAAATCTTTGTGATTTTATTAAATATACAGGGTATTTCACCTAACTGGACCACTTTAAATATGTTTGTTGTTTTTAAAGATACGTCAAACGTCTGAAGGACAAAGTTGAATGGTAAAATGGGGCTCACACGACACCAAAAAAATTTTTGTTTTTATGTAATTTTCTTTAGAGATACGAAGGTCACCTTCATTTTTTAAAATGGAATGTCCTATTTTTAATACCATAGATCGATAGAGTATCAAATTCTGAGTAAAAATGTATTGACCCCCAAATGTTCTAAATCTAATAGATAACGAGATATTATCTAATCAGTTTTCTTTCTTCTTTGGATAATATTATATCTAAAAATATGAAGGTCACCGCTTCTATAATAAGAATCTGATACTCTATCGACCTATGTTATAAAAAATAGGACATTCAATTTAAAAAAAATCAAGGTGACCTTCATATCTCTAAAAATAATTACATAAAAACAAAAATTTTTTTGCTATCCTATGAGCCCCATTTTACCATTCAACTTTGTCCTTCAGACATTTGACGTATCTCTAAAAACAACAAAGATATTTAAGGTGGCCAAGTTTGGTGAAATGCCTTATTTACAATTCGCTTCAGAATGAAAAGATAACGTTCAAATGTAAATATTAAAATAGCTATCTTTTGATTTTTCTCGAAAATGGATTCCGACCAGTTCCAAAATAAACGGCTCAAATAACTTTCACGACAGTTATTATTACACAGCAGGCGATCCCGTCGACGGACGCGTTCGATCGTGTTAGAAACTGGCGGACACGTTCGAGCGCGTTCGCCCTCGGGTGGCGTAAAAGTAATAACGAGGTCGAATGTTGCGAGTATAAATCAGCCGTTCGAAAAAGCTCTGTCCATGTGTCGAATCACGATTCACGGTTCTATCGGGACCGCGGGAACACGTTGAAACATGTTCGGAGGAGGTCGTGGGGGGATGGAAGGTAGCTTCCCTGGGCCGACACTTCCATTCGATGGAGACGAGCAAAGTATTGACCTTTCTCGCCGGTCTAACGCGAGCGGAAGTGGCTCCCGGAGGACGACGGAACAAGTGGTCTTTTCAGTTACCTTTAATTATAATCCGAGTTTTAAATTGCTCGCGAGAACTGGAACGACTTTCGATTGTTGCTGGCCGGCCGGAGGGGGGGGCCGCGACATGGTCGTCAACGAGTGGGCAAGAAAGAGAAAAAGAAAACGAGAGAGAGAGAGAGAGAGGCTTTGTCGGGGTATCCCAGGAAAAGAAACAGAGAGGAATGAAAAAAGGAATGGCGCAACGTCGAGAGCCCTTTGTAGCAATTTTCGCGCCTCCCGCGCGGAAAATTCGAAGCGGAAAAAAAGAGGAACTTCGCCGCAATTAAACGTTCGCGCGAGCGTTCGAATGGCTACGCGAGAGCGCGCGCGCGTGTTCGAACCAGCTTAACCGTGAAGCGGCTAATCGAGCACTTTCGTCGATAATCGCTACTCCGGTGACAAACGCTTCGAGCGCCGCCGTCGAGTGTTTGGGGGAAAACACGCGACACCGAGCTAATAACGCGGATTATTAATAAAGGCGCGAGCCGCCACCGGGAGGATCGATCTCCTCGACACTTTTATCCGGCGCCGTGTGCCGGCGATGACGCGAAACTAGCTAATGACCTCGTGACGTGTTCGTTGGGTTCCTGTGTCGCGAAAGTTCAAACTCGCTTAGGATTGTCTAGACACCGTATATTCGAAGTAAACTCTCGGCTCGGAGCAGAAGGTTATTGTCGGACTGCGAGTTTTTTTATGCATTCATGACCGGTGTGAAATTCCGAACGGTGAAATAGTGAAAGGATTTTAAGTAGTTCTGGAATGGCCACTGGCCACTCTGAGGCGCCATTAAAAATCGTCGTGCCGTTTACTCAATATTTTGTCCGCGTTAGTGAATTTGTATGGGTTCAAGAAATTACTGAAGAATTAAATATTGTATCAGGTATTATAGGGTAAAGTGTCCAAATATGGTACAGTCCCCTATTATGGTACAGTCGCCTATTATGGTACAGTCGCCTATTATGGCACTACCTTGTATCGTGTAAAGGAGAAGTCGCGTTCTAGTGAGAAAATCCTCAAACAATAGTTTACCATGTTTACCATTTTTGTGGTTAGATTTTCGATTGTTTTTTTTCGAGGGAGATAAGAGATTTTGAAATGTTTGAACATACCTGTAGTTTCAGTTTATTTATATTAATGTTTGCCAGCTGTTGGTTTGGGCTGAAATTCATTTTCTCTTTGTCGGTCGCTGGCATTATCAGTCCACGTGGAGTTCCCAATATGGCACTACCTAGGGTTCCCTAATATGGGTATAGCTATTGACATTCTTGATAAAAAATAGCCGAGATATTTTTTTGTGCAGCGTAAGCACAACAAATGGCAGACATGGTATTCAAAAGCTATGAAGACATTAGGAGAAATTAAAAAAACTGTTATACCGTCTTTGATTTGTGGAAATTAATTTTTCAAAACCTACATCTTCATTTAAATGTAGTTTTTCCAGATCCAGAAATTATTGCTTCCCCAGCTCTGCAATTTCCTTGCCGTCGACCGATTACAAACGATTCTCGGTTGCAATTATGCAACAGTCTCGTGTATCGACGTGTCTCCGGTATATTGATCACAACAGATATACATACAACATCAAATTGTCACGTAACGTGACAGTATTCGGGAAGCTCTGGATACCGAGACCGAAATCCATTAATCACGCGGCGTATCACCGGCTTATTTTAATATCTCTGGCCTGCCAGGTATTTTAATAAATTGACCGACGATGACAAAAGTCATTTTCCATATTACTTTTCGAATTCGCTTATGGACGTGTTTCGTCCGCTAGCGTAATAAATCACGACGCGGTTTATGCACCAATCGACGACGTCCAGCAACGTCAAAATAATTCTCCGGAATCGTTAGAGTAGGTTTCAGACCGGGATACTTACGAAGTGAGAGATTATGTCTTAATATTAATGCCCATATTATGTCTTAATATTGATATTAATATTATTATGTCTTAATATTAATGTCCATATTATGTCTTAATATTAATGTCCATATTATGTCTTAATATTAATGTCCATATTATGTCTTAATATTGACATTAATATTATTATGTCTTAATATTAATATTATTATGTCTTAACATTAATGTCCATATTATGTCTTAATATTAATGTCAATATTATGTCTTAATATTAATGTCCATATATGTCTTAATATTAATGTCCATATACGTCTTAATATTGACATCAATATTATTATGTCTTAATATTAATGTCCATATAATGTCTTAATATCCATATGATTATTATTATGTGACAATCAGGTACATGGCATCGAAATTACCGAATTACTTGTTTCTCGCTAATTGTAAAGTGGCGTGCGCACGAAAAACAGAGGAAACGGATACGTAAATTCACAGGTCAGACATTAATTGAACGAGGGAGTAATAAAGCGGTGCGTTGTGTGTTTATTGTTACAACGGCGGAACGGAAACAGCTAATGGAATCGGTTCTACGGACTAACATTGACGCTAAGAATTACTAACGCGGAAATATGGTTAAAACGCGCGGGGGGTGAACGCGAAGAAATACAGTGCATTTTTATGCGCGATTTCATTGTTTTTTTCCGCGTTCCGTTCGCCAGCGACCCCACATGTTATAACACACCGTTCACGTCGGGGGCCATCGTTGCGCGAACGCAACGGCAAGCTGTTAATTTCGAAGCAATTATTTCGGCATTCTCCGCGAGAGAATAACGCACGACGCTCTCCGTTCCAGAAATTACGAGGGATGGTTGCGGGACGCAACCCTGGAAATAGGATCCAACAAGGAACGAGATTAGATGCGGGAATTATTTTTACGCTCGTGGACGTCGATCGTGATTTATCAGGACGAAACGGCTTCATAAAGTGAATTCGAAAAATTACTTTCGCCGGAGTCAATTTAAAAATTGGTTGTGAAAGCAACCGAAGCCATCCAGAAAGCACGAGGACACTAACCAGCAGGGAGCTCAACTTGAATACCATAGAGAACTTATTGGACGCAAACATTTCATTAGATAATTGAAGTAATAAGATATTACCATAATACTGATAAAAATAAGACGTAATGTTAGGAAGAATTGATATTAATATTAAGACATACTAATATCAATATTACTATTAAGACATAATAATATCAATATTAATATTATGATATAATAATATCGATATTAATATTAAGACATAACAATGTCAATATTAATATTAAGGCGTAACAATACCAATATTAATATTAAGACTTAATAATACCAATATTAATATTAAGACTTAATAATATCAATATTAATATTAAGACTTAATATCAATATTATATTAAGACATAAAAATTTCAATATTAATATTAAGACTTAATCATATCAATATTAATATTAAGACATAAAAATTTCAATATTAATATTAAGACAATAATATCAATATTTTTATAATGTCAATTTTATTTCGGTTTAAAGAAAATCAGTAGCATATATATTATATGTATTTATTAGACTCTGGTCAGAATCTTCATCACCAGTCAGACACGATATTGTAGGGGAAGGGGTTAAGCTTCCTTTCTGTCCATTGAATCGACTAATGCATTTTAAGCTTTCTGTCTCTTAATTCTTTTTAGTAAATTTGTTAATGAATTCTTAACGCTTGAACAAAATTACATAGTTTAATGTACAGGGTGACTAGAAATTATTCTGCTCCTTAGGATCTGTTAAAAAGTTTCGTGCAAAATTGATCTTGACAGACTTTGTCAAGTTCAAATTGTTTTTACGATTGTATCGTGTTCTAGTCATCGAGAGGAACAAATTTCTCGAAATTTCTTCTCATGCTTACTTGATTCAGAATTGGTCTATTATGTTATGTTATGTTGTAATGAAATTCTGAACAATTTTTACATAAAATTTTTTGACAATCTGTGCATGTATGAGTAAATGAACATGTTTAAATAATGGCGAATGTGTGAAAAGAACAATAAAATATACCATTTTTGCAGATGTTTTTCAACATATTTGAGAAATCAAGAAGAACAGAAATTTAATCACACCGCGCGGTAGAGGGAACTTTCATACTACAGAAAGTGTCAACAGAAGTTAAAAATTATAATTTCCTCGTAACAGAACTTCCGCTGAACGTTGAGTACCACTGTTGACGCTGCATGCTTTGTCAAACTATTTTGCTTCCGAGGGGAAACAAAACGTGATTTGTAACTTCTGTTCAAGCCTTCTGTCCAGCAGAGATTCGCTTAATCATATGGAGTAATTAAATTTCCTCTTTCGGTGTTAGTTCCGTAAATAAACTGGGGAATGCCTGCAAAAATACTGCGTTTTGCCTGCCCTTCCGAATATTAATTATTTCAAGTTTTAATTATAATTTAAACATATCATTTCGTTGAGAAGTGTACACACAATAATTTTGTGTAAATAATGACTACGTGATCGAATTTCTGTGTGTCGCTTTTTAAAAATTAAAATGCAGTAAATATTTGTAAATACATGTAAATGTAAATATATTTTTTGGATGAAAGTTCAATGATAATGATTAAAGTAGGAAAGATCTTTAAAATTAAATATATTTGCTGGTTTCAAGAATTGACTTTGAAAAACTGGATCCGAAGGGAAAATAAATTTATAGATTAGTATTGACACACAAAAATCTATAAAACCTGTATACCTGTGTTTTATAATTCTTCTATTATAAAAGACATTTTCGACAAGTTGAGAAACTCTGACTCGACGATTACAGGCTTGCATTTAGGCCAACGGTGGTTATTTGGTATACTTATCTGGAAATAAGCAGCTACACGTTCTAACAGTTAAAAAATGGCGGTAACACAGTGTTATGGTCCGATTGTCGACCAGCGTCGCGACGGTAGACGCGAATTACACACGGTTTGTTATTATGGAGCAACCATCAAAACTTCTGGAATATGCGACTGGCAAATCTACGAATGCCAGGGTAGTCATCAAAATTATATTCTTCGAACATTCCCGACTAATTCTTGGCTTTACGATTTAACAACTCCTAATAACTTCCTGTAGGAAAATAGAACTCTTAACTCCACCATACATCCATATATGATACACTCTAAAGCTTAAATATTAATAATAATTGGACTGCGGATCTTTATGCATTTATGGTTTATAAAAATGTTGAAAAGATGCTGGAGCATCAAATTCGACAATTATTTTTATGCATTTATTTATTTTATGCATTTATGAAGAAATTGATTGTGAGAAATGTAAACCAGTAAAAAATTTAAACAATTCAAGAATGTTCTAATGTTGCCTTTAATGTAACAAAGTCGTTAAGGGATGAAATCAATTTTCATGTTATTCCTGCTTCCCACAATCGATGCAAAACATTTTTATTTTGCATAAAGATCCGCTGTCTAGTTACTACCAATGAAATTAGGATTTCATTTGGTACCAAAGAAGGTACTTTTTGAAACTTTTTTATTTTGGCCCTTAATGAAAATTTAAAATATATATCTTGTAGATATGTGTTAGTTATACACATGCTGAAAATTTCATCGAAATCGATTAACATACACACGAGTTACAAGCGGTTAAAAATGGTGAAAATCGTAGTTTTACACGACAGAAATTGATCAAAAGTCATCATTTTTAACCGCTTGTAACTTGTGTGTATGTTAATCGATTTCGATGAAATTTTCAGCATATGCGTAACTAATACAGGTCTACAAAACATACTTTAAATTTCCTTTAAGGGCACAAATAAAAAAGTTTTAAAAATCCCTTTTTTATTTCTGCATGAAACCTTGTAAATTATAATTTTTGGGAAATCCTTTTTACATATCATTTCGTAAACCAGTGCTTCTAGTTGATTATCAAAAATCAGGTCGTTTGGTACAATTATAAAAATAAGTTATTAGTTTCTAGAAGGTGTACGAATACTTTGTACGCTCACTATATATATTTACAAGCTTAAGCAAAAATACTTTATTCACCAATAATGTTTTAACGATTATTTTATTTTTCTATCCTCAAAATTGTATTCAATTCTGAGCATGGACGTCAGTTCGTCCCTTTTTGAAGAATGGCCCTTTGAGCATCTTAGCGAACGCGTCACGTTTAAATAGCAAACGAAACTCGAATGATCGAAAGATCAACCGCGGGTCGCAACACAAATGAACTTGTTGAACCTGTGCGGTCAGTTCCAGCTCTGTAAAGCCAATCCTGATTCGAAACTGCGCGAAGATCCTCCCTCTCCCTCTCGCGGATGCAACGGACCGGCCAACATCAGAAACACAAGGAGAAGCGGGGCCACGTGTTTCGCATTTCTCGTCCGCTAATGGGTTTCGCATGTCGTACATAAATCACAGGGGCATAGTACTCTTTCGTGTACGCCAGCTCAATAGAAGAGTTAGCTGTTTTGCTGAGCTCCTTTCAGCTGTCATTTGAATGGCACGCCCGGAGATTCGGCCGATCTCGCACTTTAACCTCTCAGATCCGGTGTCACTATACTTATACTACGCTATACATATAGTGGCTACTCGAGTTCGTACGCTGCGCGATGCTTTGTTTATGCGACACGAGAGTAGAAAAATCAATTCTCCCTCCTGTTGCTAATGGACCTCGCTGACATGTTTCGAGACGGATGCCGAACTTCAGGGGAAGTTTATAAACAAATCAACGAGGCTTTTTGTCGCTTCTGTTGGAACACGCTGCTTTTATGACGGGATTGCTGATTTAGTGGGCTCGTGATCTAGGTTGAGGTGGAGATTCGTTAAATTATGTGGTGGAATTCAATTTTTCTGATCGCAAGACAATTTTTGTACTCGAAAATCAATTTCTATAGCAATGTATTAGGTAAACCAGAGGTTGAATTTCAGCTGTGGAAATTTTTAACTATCTATTATGTAATCCTGTAGATTTTGGCGAGGAGATGCTGAAAATCCAAGTTTCAATCTCAGCAATCGACTGGTTCCGAAATTATGCGTGTTTCAAGTTCAGGGATTTCCACCGGTGAGGGCGCAGCCGTAATCGCTCAACTTTAAACGCCCATAACTTCGGAACCAGTGAACTCCGAAGAATGAACTTTGATTTTCGGTATTGATTTTATGACAAGATTGACTGTATGTTTACGCGGTTTCTCAGAGTATTATAACAATTCGTGTTTCAGTTTGTTAAAATAGAAATATTTTATCTTGTGCATCAAATTGTCGAATTCGAAATACTGTATTTTGAGGTTCAGATAGTTAAAACAGAAATATCTCATTTTCGAAATTGTAATTTCAGCAAAATAAAATCTAAAATATTAAATAGTGTTTGAAAAATATTTGTTTCGCCAAATAATGCCCACCTCTGGCGGTCGCGACGCAGCAGTGCATCGTGGAAAAATTAAAAGGCCAGCATAGAGCATTAACCCCGGCGAGCTATTACCGATCTACGAGCTCGGTCTGCGAGCAATATAAACGATCGCGCAGCACCGTGATTCGCCCTCTCGAGCATTGCTGCGAAGAAGCTGTTCAGAGCCGAATTAAATCGCAGTCTGATCTCCTAAACAATCGGATTAGAGCGAGCAGAGAGAACCAGAGTTCTCCGTTCGGAGATATATCTCTGGCGGCGGCAGCGAAACAAGTTCGAAAAAGAAACGAACCGGAGAGCGAAAACTGCGCGGGTCGGTGGGAGTAGCGGGAGGAAGAAAAGAGAATTGAAAGAAAAAAAAAAAAAGAAAAAGGCAAAGAAAGGGGAAAACAAAGGTGAACGTCGATGGCGTCGATAAAAGCAGCGCCCGGTAACGAAGTTTACCGATGTCTCTTTGCACGGTGCAGCTTAAAACACAAAGTTTCCATATCGTCCGGTAAGCGGGAGGAGCTTCGCGCAACAAATTTTACGACGGCGATAAAATTACACGACTAAAGCTTCGAACGAACGGGAGATCGGTTAAATTACGTTTCCCCCGGTCCGCTTTTCATAAACTTCGCGAAAACTTTTAATACACATCCTGTAGGCGTGCTTTATAATGCCTGGCTCTCTCGCGCGCGGCGCTCGGCCCATCGCATCGGGTCGTACACACCGGCGAAAAGCCCGATCCGCGTCCGTTTATCTCCCTTCATTCGCTTCTTTTCTTCCCTGCAGCATCGGGCGAATTTATTTCTTCGATAGGGGAACGCAGAGGGGAGGGGAGGAGCAGCCGATATTAATATTCGCAGAATCTCCCCGAGTCGTAAAGAGAAACTTGACAGAGGTAGCTGTTCGACTGAAATTGGAATTCGCCGTTGTGTACGCGGGAAAAAATTATTTCGACGAGACGCGACGTCCTCGGAGCCCCGCGGACGACTTACAAGCGAACTTCGGGAACCTGGGGATTCGGGGAATTATGAAAGTTTGCGCGCGAGCCGAGTGATTCATTTGTAACGCGAGCCTATTCTTTGCTCGGGCCGCGCACCTTCTTCTCCTTCCAGAGAAATGCGAAAGCTTTCTCGTGGATTCTCTCGAAAATTGTGAGAAACCTTGTATTGGGTTGTGGCACGATTATATGTTTTGTATTTATTTTTGGTGTCCACTTTTAGCAGTGAATAGCGGGCAGAGTCGTATACAGCGAAGCCTTGATCTAAGAAAAACCCTCGGGTCCGTGCTGGTACTTAGATCCTGCAGTTCAAATTATATCGTGTTCAGTCTCATTTCAATCAGAAAAATGCCACAAATAAGTTGGCGAAAGTCCCGTAAAAAAATAATGAAAAATAAAGAAGTTTTGTGATTGCATCGATACCTTTGGGTCCCTGCTGTTTCTTAGATCCTGCAGTTCAAATTGTATCGTGTTCAGTCTCATTTCAATTAGAAAAATGCCACAAATAAGTTGGCGAAAGTCGCGTAAAAAAATAATGAAAAATAAAGAAGTTTTGTAATTGGCCCTTGGGCCCGTGCTGTTTCTTAGATCCTGCAGTTCAAATGATATAATATGTAGCCTATTAGAACATAAGTTTCTACGAGATATACACTGTCGGTCATGAGTCACCAATAGTTGGACTATTCAAAAGAAAATAATAATCGTTAAATAAAGAAAGAAAAAAAGAAGAAAAAGAAATAAAATTTCCTCGGGAGAAGCTATTACTTCCTTTCATTTTTTTATGGCATATAATACCACTAAGTAGACATCGACTTTAAAAGTTATTTCAAAGAATCGGAAAGTAATAACAAACTGGAAATTATGCAATGGCTTCCGTAATACTTTGACCTTAATTCTGTCGAACAAGTCGAGGCAGGGAGAAGACGGCGTTTAAAGTTGAAGAAGAAACCATAAAAAGATTGTCGAACAATTAAACTGACATTATTTACGTAACTGTGTCGCGAAAATATTTTATCGACTGACTGCCAAGATTATCAATGTCATATACGAATGAATTCATTTAAAAAATTGAAGGTCACCTTCATTTCTAAAAACATAATGCAGATAAAAAAAGTTGCAGACACAATTCAAAATGTTTTTTATATTTCTGACCATTGTATGACCTTGAAAAAATTGAATGTCACCTTCGTTTCTAAAAAAATAGAGCAGATCAAAAAATTACAAGCTTGCAAAAAACAGTATTGCTTTCTTCTCCTTCATTATTTCCAATGTTTATTACTTGCAAGGAAGGCTAGAGTTAACGTGAATACCCTGTATATGTTAATTAATAAACAATATAAACAATATAAAAATTGCTCTGTATAAAGTGAACGTACCATCACTCATTCGTGAGAAAAACATTCGTTATAACTTTGGACTGATCAAAATAGAAATTTGAAAAAATCTGCTTACGTGAATAAGATGTAATTATAAATATTGCTTTGATTAACAAAATGAACTGAGAATTTCAATAGCAGTTTCTAAAAATATTGTCATCGAGCAAACAAAAATTTGTTGGGCAATGTAACTTCGCCAAATATCGGCAATTGAGTCAAAACTTTTACTATCACTTGGATAAAAATTTATGAAAATTGTTAAATTACTTTGGACTGATCAAAATAGAAATTTGAAAAAATCTGCTTACATGAATAAGATGTAATTATAAATATTGCTTTGATTAACAAAATGAACTGAGAATTTCAATAGCAGTTTCTAAAAATATTGCCTTCGAGTAAACAAAAATTTGTTAGGCAATGTAACTTCACCAAATATCGGCAATTGAGTCAAAACTTTTACTATCACTTGGATAAAAATTTATGAAAATTGTTAAATTACTTTGGACTGATCAAAATAGAAATTTGAAAAAATCTGCTTACATGAATAAGATGTAATTATAAATATTGCTTTGATTAACAAAATGAACTGAGAATTTCAATAGCAGTTTCTAAAAATATTGTCATCGAGCAAACAAAAATTTGTTAGGCAATGTAACTTCGCCAAATATCGGCAATTGAGTCAAAACTTTTACTATCGCTTGGATAAAAATTTATGAAAATTGTTAAATACGGAATCAGACTGTCCCCTGAAACGATCATCGAAATCAGAGGTGGTTCGTTTCCCGTGAACGTTTACGGAGTCGCGGGACACCATTAAAAGTCGGGTCGCAGCGCTTCGCGCTTCGTACCGAACATTTTTCATAAGCAGGCCACGGGTTACATTCACAATCAGTCGTGCATTATTTTTACGCGAGGCGGAGCCGCTTTATCAATGCTGTTTACACGGCGAATTTTCACGGAACAATTATAACGCAGTTCCGCCGAGCGAAATATGCTGGCTCGCGCGGAAAACCGACCACGAGTGGCGGAGCATTTTGCTGTCCGCGCTTCTCTCTCTCTCTCTTTTCTTCTCTCTCTCTCGGAACGCATTTGCATCCATAAGCGGACTAGTTCGTGCATATAAAGCAACCGCCATCCGCGCCGCCTGGCAAGAATACCAACGCGCGATGCATGCACGTCGACCAGTGGGATCCGATCTTCGACCTCGACCTGTGCCGATTGCGACCGGGATCTCTATTTTTTGTTTTTTTTTTATTCGGTTCGATCCGACCGCTTATCGGACGCAATTTCTGCGTTTCGACGCGTTATCAAACTCCCCGGTCCTACCAAATACGCCGGAGCTTGTTGTAATGACAGATACACCGCTGCTCGAGAGTTTCGAACTACTCCGTTATCGGTGGAAACGCAGGTACGCCTGTCAAGCGCGTGAATTTTTTCGAAAAATTGTGAAATGCTTTTTAAGATACCCGGATCATGTTTCAGGAGGCTGTGGAAATATAATTTAAAAGATTTCTTAACTATAGGATTTTTTAAAAATAATGCTGCGGATTTCTATTCATTTATGTGGGGCAAGTGAAATTTTTAAGAATTTATATAAAGGAGCTTTTATATTTTCATTTTTATGAAATCGTGTATAAAAGTGTATAAAAATAATTGAGAAATTCGTGAATCCAGTACTTTCTAAAAAATCATTTCACATTTCAACAAGTTCGATTTATGTTTCAAGGAACAATGGAAAAGTAATTCCGAACATTTTTATGAAATCGTGTATAAAAATGTATAAAAATAATTGAAAAATTCCTGAATGCAGTACTTTCTAAAAAGTCATTTCACATTTCAACAAGTTCGATTTATGTTTCAAGGAACAATGGGAAAGTAATTCCAAACATTTTTATGAAATCATGTATAAAAATGTATAAAAATAATTTAAAAATCCCTGAATGCGGTACTTTCTAAAAAATCATTTTACATTTAAAGCGTATGGGAGTTGATAGTTTCGAACATTATAAGTGAAACGAGATTTATTCGTATTTTTTTCGTATGTCGTTCCCACGGAAATTGAATTTGAGTAGTCGTCATGTACGTGTATCGTGGGACGGGTCTCGGTTAACGCGCCTATTCACCTTAATTTATACCACTTTCGCAGTGTTACGTCTTGAACGCAAGTCGACGCGAACTGTAATAAGGTAAACCTGATTAACGTTGCTCACAACTGTGCGTTCTAATTTAATTTGCCTATCCTTCCCTTAAATCTCCAGACATACACGGAGTCTCTCCGAAATTTCTCTAGAACAAGCTCTATCAATATTAATTTGTATTATTTTTGAAACCTTACTGGTGATAGACAAATAGCTTGGATTTTATTAATTTCTTCAATTAGCTCCATCAATATTTTTAAGAACATAAAATCGATATACGAATAACGCAGTTTTTATTAATTTCGTTAGAACTTTCTCCATTAATATTAATTTGTATGTTTGTATTATTTTTAATCATAATGGATTTTATTAATTTCTTCAATTAGCTCGATAAATAATTTTATATATTTAAGTACATAATAATGGTATATAAATAACACAGTTTTTACTAATTTTTCTAAAATCAGCTCGATCAATACTAATTTACGAATATCAGTACGTTGCGAGTGTAGATTGAATTTTCTTAGAGATGCAATCACGATTTAATCCAAATTACATTGTTACCAGTTTCATCGATTGTAAGGATGAACACAGTCTATAAACTCGATTATAGCAGAACATCCATTATCTGAATCAGTAGACTGAGAATACACCGCAAATAAATCGACTTGCAAGAACATCTAACAATACTGTATATGTCACACGGGTTATTTAACAAAATAAAATGGTAGCTATATAAAACTTCCACAAAATCCAAGCAGTTTATTGAACAAGGCTGAAAACGAAATGTCTGTTCCATTAAACTCTACACAATGATTCATTTTTATACATATAATATTATTCAAAATGTCTAGAAACTCAGTGATTTTTTTCTATCTTTGGAACCGAGAAATAAATATGTAATTATCGTAGCTTATAAATTATAGCAAAATAGAATTTTGGAAGCAGACGTTTCAGCTGAAATGACAATCGAACACTATTTTAATTTACACCTATTTAATTTTTACCTACTTTAATTTTTACCTATTTTAATTTCTAGCTATTCTAATTTTTACCTATTTTAATTTTTACCTATTTTAATTTTTAGCTACTCTAATTTTTAGCTACTCTAATTTTTAGCTACTCTAATTTTTAGCTACTCTAATTTTTAGCTATTTTAATTTTTAGCTATTCTAATTTTTAGCTATTCTAATTTTTACCTATTTTAATTTTTAGCTATTCTAATTTTTACCTATTTTAATTTTTACCTATTTTAATTTTTAGCTATTCTAATTTTTAGCTATTCTAATTTTTACCTATTCTAGTTTTTACCTATTTTAATTTTCACCTATTTTAATTTTCACCTATTTTAATTTTTACCTATGTTAATTTTCACCGATTTTAATTTTCACCGATTTTAATTTGTACCTATTTCATATATGTATTAGCTATTTAATATAATATAAGGGCAATTATTGTGAATAATAATAGTATCACTTTAATTAAATACTTTAATATTACATGTACTGCATTTCCTCTCTCCTCCCTACTCCTGGATCACACACTCCTGTGGAGTATAGGAGAGGGTTAGAAGATTAATCACGCGCGGCAAAGCACGGTAAGAGGGGGAACCATTACATCGGTAGTGGGGATCGCAAAGCTACAGTTGAATAAAGTTACCCGGTCCTGACTCACTAACAAAACAAGATTTTAAATTAATAAATGACTAAAACAATTGTACGAGCAAACTACAGTATTCTCATACACATCAAATGAAAAATAAAAACGTTTAGTCTTCGTGTTGCGATAGTTCCGACTGCAAGGTGTTAAAACCGAAGGTAAGAGTGGAGCACAAAAATGTGCAAACACTTAGCACATTTGCATAGCCAGGATTATACAACGAGGCACTGACCGCGAAACAGAGCGTTCGAATAACAGGTGTTCACGTAAGGCTGCACTGTATTATTAAAAGCAAAGGTCGCAGGAAGCGATAAATATAAATCCCGGGGATGCCGGGGCTGAAAAATTCAAGCAAACCAACACGGCGGAGGACCTGGTCCGAAGGACGGGGGCTCGAAAATGGCCGGCAGCAGTAGCAGCCTCGGAGCGCGCTATCGTAAATCCAATACGGTACAAGCGGCGGTAAACGGTAACCGGCAATCTACCGGTTGCTGGGCTCCGAACCACGGGATCGGGACAGAAAAATAAATACCCGGGCAAGTGGAAAGCGGAAAATAAGATCGATATCGCGCGGCACCGGCCAGGCATTTGCTCGGTAATGAACCGTTCCCAGGACGGTCGACGTAAATCGTCGTACGTGGATCGTACGTACGTACGAACAGCCCGACCCGGCCCGATCCGTGTGACAAACGACGCCCGCTCTGTTCTTTTCCCGGTCCCCTCGACCCCGCACGATCCTCGCATTTTCCCCTGGAATTGAACGCGTGTCCGAGCCCGCGAGCTGCCCCATCTTCGACAAAAGGTGGCTCGTTAAGGAGCCGAGAGCTTGTACCCGGGATTCTACCGCAGTTACACCAACCGCGTGTACGTAGATTTTGCGGCAGGACCCCTCGGGACCCGGCAAAAAGCCACCGTCAATGGCCGGGATATTGTCCGAGGCGGAATCGTAGAAGGAAATGGTCGCCCGGGTGTGCCCGGAAGACGGACCTTGTTAGACCAACGAGCGCCGATTTGCAAAAATTTGTTCGCGATAGAGACTCTCTGGTCCGGTCGTTCGAACGTAATTGGGAGCGGTGCGATTGCGAGATTTTACGAGGAGTCTTCGAGATCGTGACACCGGAAGTACCGTCCCATCGCACAGTGCGACGAATGGCTGATCAGTTTTATTTTGACATTGGACGACGATGTTTACTCCGGAATAAAGAGATTGGTATACCCTATTCTTCTGAAGTTGTCCACTCGACACTGTTTAATGCGAGGATGACAGGGTGGGGGTTGGGTAGCTGACAGCTATGTTTCTTCTAGGTTATATCCGATTTGTAACCAAATTATGTCCATAGAAATCGGTTAATAAGTCGAGAAATGACGCGCATAAACGCGTCGTTCATATTCTTTTCAACCTGTCGGTAATTTACATTTAAATTATATCGAATGTATTTGCAACGTATATCGACATTACATTCGATTTATAACCAAATGACGTACCAAATTATGCAGAAATCGACGAAAAATCCAATGATGCCCACTTTATATTCAATATGTATCTGCAATATATGTATACATGAAAAAGTTGAAGGAGGGTGGAGTATGACACACCCTCTCGTTCTGGCACCGAGCTGTGTCGAAGCTGTGGAATTTATTATTTTCAAAACAAAAATTGTTGCATTTCTCAAAACTGTAATACTTTCATTATACATGCTGTTTAAGTGTTCCTTGATTGTCCTTGATATCCAGGACCACCCTATATCCAGGACGACTCTTTATCCAGGACCACCCTATACCCAGGACGACTCTTTATCCAGGACCACCCCGTACCCAGGACCACCCTATATCCAGGACGACTCTTTATTCAGGACCACCCTATATCGAGGACCACCCTATATCCAGGATCAGCCTACTAGAAGGATGACCCTGCATTCAGGATCACCTTATACCCAGGACCATCCTATACCAAGGACGACTCCTATACCCAAGACCACCCTATACCCAGGACCACCCCGTACCCAGGACCACCCTATATCCAGGACCACCCTATATCCAGGATCAGCCTACTAGAAGGATGACCCTGCATTCAGGATCACCTAATACCCAGGACCATCCTATACCAAGGACGACTCCTATACCCAAGACCACCCTATACCCAGGACCACCCCGTACCCAGGACCACCCTATATCCAGGACCACCCTATATCCAGGACGACTCTTTATCCAGGACCACCCTATACCGAGGACCACCCTATATCCAGGATCAGCCTACTAGAAGGATGACCCTGCATTCAGGATCACCTTATACCCAGGACCACCCTATACCCAGGACCACCCGATACCCAGGACCACCCGATACCCAGGACCATCTTATACCCAGGACCACCCGATACCCAGGACCATCTTATACCCAGGACCACCCTATATCGAGGACCACCCTATATCCAGGATCAGCCTACTAGAAGGATGACCCTGCATTCAGGATCACCTTATACCCAGGACCACCCTATACCCAGGACCACCCGATACCCAGGACCACCCGATACCCAGGACCACCCGATACCCAGGACCATCTTATACCCAGGACCACCCGATACCCAGGACCATCTTATACCCAGGACCACCCTATATCGAGGACCACCCTATATCCAGGATCAGCCTACTAGAAGGATGACCCTGCATTCAGGATCACCTTATACCCAGGACCATCCTATACCAAGGACGACTCCTGCATTCAGGATCACCTTATACCCAGGACCATCCTATACCAAGGACGACTCCTATATCCAGGACTACCCTATACTCAGGACCACCCTATATCCAGGATCAGCCTATTCGAAGGATGACCCTGCATTCAGGATCACCTTATACCCAGGACCATCCTATACCAAGGACGACTCCTATATCCAGGACTACCCTATACTCAGGACCACCCTATATCCAGGATCAGCCTACTAGAAGGATGACCCTGCATTCAGGATCACCTTATACCCAGGACCATCCTATACCAAGGACGACTCCTGCATTCAGGATCACCTTATACCCAGGACCATCCTATACCAAGGACGACTCCTATATCCAGGACTACCCTATACTCAGGACCACCCTATATCCAGGATCAGCCTACTCGAAGGATGACCCTGCATTCAGGACCACCCTATACCCAGGACCACCCTATACCCAGGACCACCCTATATCCAGGACCATCCTATACCAAGGACCACCCTATACCAAGGACCACCCTATACCAAGGACGACCTTATAACCAGAACCACCCTATACACGGGACGACCCTACATCCAGGACCACCCTATACCAAGGATCACCTTATACCCAGAACCACCCTATACTCATGATCACCCTATACTCTGTGTATGTATATCCAGGACACTCTACAGGGTGAGTCACGAATCGTAATCAGTAGAGATTACTCTGTTATTAGCAGTCCGATCGAAAATGTTTTAATCAGGTATAGCATAGTTTCAAGAGTGCTTTCGCGTGATTATAGTAAATTTTTCATCAACTCTTTTTTTTATAATTTTTCAAGGTCACCCTCAATTTTTTGCAAATACACCTATAATTCTATTACATCTATCTGTTACAGGATTTCAAGACGAATTGGGAAACTTGTAACATTTTAAAAATTGCATTTTACAAAAATTTGCTATAATCACGTGAAAGTTCTTTTGAAACCACGTATAAGTGATGAAAACATTTTCGATCGGACAGCTAATAACAGAGTAATCTCTGCTGACCACGATTCGTGATTCACCCTGTATACCCAGGACCACCCTTTGCACATCTTGCACCCAAACGCAAAGTAATCGAAATTACCCCGCTCCGACAGCGGAAATATCGCCGAAACATTCACTCCGCAGAATTTCGGTTTCTCAGTGGCACGGAAACCTTTGATACATACACAGTCGGCGTACAATTTCACGTGGTCCCGTTATATACCAAGTATCGCGGAAGAATTGCGACGATCGTTCGCGGAAACGCTCGGCGTTCCGTCGCCGAACCGTTCCCGGGGAATGTACGTGTCCAATCCGCGTTGATATTTCCGCAAGGTATTTCAAGGCTTTAATACGGTATCAGAAAAATCGCGGAATCCGCAACGCTCTGCGCCGGGTTCTGGCAAAGACAAAATAAATAGGGATAATATTTACGTTGGCTGCGATACGTGAACGGAAGCCGGTAACTCGACCGCGACTTAACTCGAAACAATACGTCGGGCAACCGGCACGGCGCGGCAGCGAGCAAGGGGTAAATATTTCTTCGAGTATACGGCAAACAACGTCGGGTTCGGGTTCGAGTCCCCGCGGGTTTCTTAGCGGCGCGGCGCAACGATACGTCGAGCCCTTTCCTCGCTCGCGGGGTCCGACCGCGATAAAGAAGAACAAACACCGGCTGTCTCGATGAAGTCTCCGAAGACCAACGGACAATTTTACAGTGCCGAACGCACCGTGCACGAAAATAAGGGCCAGACGCTGGGAGAGATCGGAGCAAACTCGTGCAGCATCTCGGACGGGGCGGATCCTTTTTCGGAGTTTAAGTGACCGTGTACTTTCAAAGCTGGGGTCGTTAAATGTTTACTCCGGAGACTATTAATCTTTTATTTATGAACTATGCTACATGATTTGAGAAAATAGCGGAGACTATTAATTTGAACCATTATTTACAGATTGTTCCGTCAGAATTATCGTCAGAAATTATATTATCGAGGGTGAGTTGGGTTGGTTTGTGATTATAGTTTCGGCTGAACTTCATTTTAGAGGACACAGAAATTTTTAGCTCTGTTTTAAACATTTCCGTAGATTCTGACATGAAAATGTCATCATCCAAGTTTTAATAATGGGAATTCCCTGGTTCAGAAGTTATGCGTGTGTAAAGTTGAGCGACTTCTAGCGTTTCTTAGCGGTAAGGGCGACGCCATATTGGTAAGTACTCAGCGTCGCGTGTCGTCTAACGAGCGGAGCCGCTAGGTGGCACCACAAGAGAGCGATAATGTCGGTAACGTAGATTTGCAAGCGTCTTTCAAAAAGACTTTCTTTTTTTTTATATTACAAATGGAAAATAATATGCTGTTTTAAAGTGAACAGCACGACTGGGTGGAATATTATCCTAGGATTTTTCATGTAATTGTTTCTGAGGAACGTATGCAGGTTAAGCGGCTCATACTATATTCAAATAAATGAGTAACAATCCAGTTATGAAGAAAGAAATGATAGGAAGGGGTAGTGGAATCCTATTATCCGAACGATACAGTTATATAAATTATTTTGCTCCTGATGGTTTGGATAAATCCTAATTTATCGTGAAGTACAACCACTAATAAAAATAATTTTTAACATATTTCGTCTTTTTAGTAAACTTGAAAAGCTCGAACAGTATTTAATAATTACTTCCACGAAATAATGAGTTTGTATATATGAATTTTTTATTACTCAGCTTAGGATTATCTCTCCTTATAAACTTTCTCACTTAGGTCTGCTTTTTACCTGTTTAATGATTCAGGAAGTACTGATTCGCTTCAATCTACTCATACTTTTTAAGATCCAAGTGCTTCGTCCGCTCAATCAGTTATCACGTCTTACCAGAGTTTGGCAAAAGTTTTATTTAAATAAAAATTTCGAATGAAGTTCGTTTAAAATCCACTTGGAAAAAACCTACTATATTCGAAATTTTTATTTAAAAAAAATTTAGCCCAACTCTGCTTCTTACTGATATTTTAGCAGAAATATTCCACAGTAAAATACTTCCAATATTTTTAAAGCTTAACGTTCCACCTCCTCAAAATCCGTATAATGAATTATGCTCTGCATCTTCTGTGCAGCTCAACAAAAAATTATGAAAAAGTCCATGAACATTCTACCTAATAGCACACGTAACAGTGAATTATTCCAGAATTTTTGGTTGCAAATTCAATTTTCAAAAAAATTCTTAAAATTTACAGATCTAAGAATGTACAAATATCTCTAAATATATATTAACTTATTAAAAAAAGTTCCATGATCTACGTCCATAGTAATAAAACAATAAATTACATAATTTCAACATAATTAAGTAATTATTTCCAGCTTTACGGTGAAAGCACACCATTATCACGTTTTTTTAAAAATGTTTCCAACCAAGCAGTTGAACAATATTTGAACACCTACAAACTTCTCTATATAAAATTCCGAAAGAAATATTTCTCGAATGAAAATGAAATGAAAATCATTTCGATTTTTTAAATGTTAAAATGCATTTTTGATTTCATAATACTATAGCTGACGTTAAGACGAATTCGACGACCTACTATATTCTGACCTCGAGCCGATAAATACCGCTAAAATAGTTTCTCCGACATTCCGAGCCAAACGCCCCACCGTGCGTCAGAAAGATGCTCGGAGTAAGTCGCCATCGCGGCTCATTAACGCTGCACGGTGTCCGGCGTTAAATCGCGTCCGGTTAATTCGAGTTCCGGCCATTAACGTCGATTCCTCCGCGGCAAAGAGATATCAAGATCCGGAGTGTGTATCTCGAGGCAGGGAGTGAAACGAAAAAGGGAAACAGCGAGCGAAAAAGAAATCGTAAAACCGGAGAGTTCCGGTGCGGGAATTCGATCGCGGACTACCCGAGCCGGAACGTGCTGGGTAATAATGAAAATACTTACGAGCTAACGAAGGTCGGAAATGGATCGCCCGCTGATAACTCAGAATGGCCTCCTCGTAATTCTTTCTTCCCTGCTGTAAAATCCCCCTGAAACAGAAAGGGCGGAACCGCCCGGTTAGTAAAACGGCCGGGCGACCTCTTCCGTTATAGAATTTCGTTGGGAATTAGCCCGTGGCCATTCCCTCCCCCCTCTCTCTCTCTCTCTCGCGCCCCTCCCTTTCGGACGTTCACGTCCGAATAACATCGAACCCGTTTCCATCTATAACCATTTCCCCGTGTCCGGGGCTAGCGCTCGACGATTAATCTTCCTTCGAGCTATGTCACTTTCAGAAATGATAAAAATATTGCTTGTCAACCGATGACTTATCGCGCGAAAGTCGGCCGACGAAACGTCGCGAGGGGGGGCTTCGCGCAGTTAGGGGCTGCGCAGGAACGCCAATAAACGAACTTCGCAACACTTATACGGGACGTGCCACCCCTCCCCACCCTGTTCACGGTACATATTTTAGGGGAAAAAATTCATTTTAGCACGGACGGTGATTAATCCTCGCCTCGAACGTTGTCACGCCGCACGGGCACGATGAAAACATCAGTTGTCGCGAGGAGGTGATTTACCGGGACACCGGCTACCCGCGAGACCTCGCGCTTTTATCGCTAATATTTTCACCCCGGGTCTTTTTTTGCTAAGGGGGAGGCTGAAACCGAGGGCGAACCCCCGTGAACACCCACCCCCGAAACGTTCACTGGACCGTCCCTCTACTAATCAGTTGGTGACCGAACCTATGAAGAACTAAGGGCCTCCACTTTTCGCATTGCCCTTAGTTCTTCGTCCCTTGAGGCCCACGCCTGTTCTTGTCACCCCTGATGAACGCAAACAAATATCCCTTGCACTGTAGTAATCTTATCTGGGCTGGGGGGTATCGGTGTGAACCGCTACTAATGCGACGCGGAGTGTCCTCACAATGTAACACCATACACAACATGAAATCTTTTTTATTATTACTTATTTTTTAATGGAACTTTCACCAATAGATTTGTGGCATTTTTCTGATTAAAATAAGACTAAACACGATATAATCTCAACTGTATTTAGTGGTTTAATTGACGATGAAAGTTTCGGGCGCGAGGAAGGACAGCGTATGGGAAAGAAAGAGACGCGGAGAGTCGCAGTCGCTTCGGCTGCGCGCGGGATCTCTGTTCTTCTCTAATTTCGGTTCGGTTTTTCAAGCTCGAAAAATAGTGTCCCTCTACGATCGATGCAAACGAACCTCCCCGAGGCTTTTGCGTCGATAGAGGATTTACTGTACTACCTGTAGAACTTTAACCACCGAATCGGGCGTGTTATTTCAGAGCGCAACGGTAAGGGTTGGTCGGTGGAGAGAGGGATGGATATCGCTGGGAGATATTTTGCTTCGATCACGCGTTCCATTATTTTTCTTATACCTCGTCAAAGACGACCGAGGATTCGCGAGAGTCTCCGCGATCGGTCGATCGATCACGTCGTCAATCGAACACGTCGGGCTGACTTTAGTGGGCTGGAGAAGGGGAGGGATGAGGAACGGGGCGAATCGAGTATGCGTGTATCGCGGGGAATCGATAATTCACGGTGCCACGAAGCTGTCAATCGTCGACGGTTAATAATATGCTTGTTTTCGCGGCAGCTGCGCTTCGCGTTTTTCGCGATTGCTTTCTTGTAGCACGGCCATGTTTTCTGCGCGAGTGTTTGCCGGCTCGAACGGGTCAACGCGTTTGTGTTGGAAACTATAAAGTAGATTATCGAATCGATTTCTTGCTCGATGGCTCCGATAGAGGGGACGTTTCTCGTTTAATTGGCTGCTGGAGAGTATTCCGTGGAAATCGCGATTTTCTCCGAGAAAGTTTAACTCGTTTATTATCGGTCTTTTGACCGTGTATTAGCGGGGCACTGGTTCGTTCTATGTTTTATAAATAACGTTTCGGGGCGTGCGCAAATATTTCCGGGAATACGTGATGTATAAACAACCGGGGAAAAGATTACAATAAAATCAAATTTCGATCACCCGGTCGGAAGTTTCGTTCTCTATTTTGATTTGTAGATCGAGCGCGCGCGCACACACGTTCACGGGTAAGTGGATTAGTGACAGAGAATGGCGGTAAATCGATTTTTTGAAACCGTTGTTTACATAACTGGTTGTCAATTCGAAACGGAACTGTTCCACGAAATTTATCACGCTCTGAAAATCAATATATTTGAAGAAATACAGTTACGTGGCACCTTGATTTACTCGTCAACTGTTTCTCCTACAAAAAAGAAAAATTTGAAAAATCTATTTATTTGAAAAATAAATTCATCATTTAAGTTTTCACCCTTACTGATTTTTGACTTGTTGAAAACATTTAATTATCATAATAATCAGTCGCAGAACCTCAAAGGAAATTCCTTTTACCACATTCCACATTTCTAATAACTTTCTTCAAAAAATAATAATAATAATCAGTCGATAATCACGCAGGGTCTTCAGATAGTTAATAAACTCGATATAATGTTAAATATGTTACTGTTAAATGGAGACGTAGTCAATTGAAATGCATGAAACGCACAGGGAAATCGTATTGAAATTAGTTAATATTTGAATTATTGTAACTTTGAAACTATTGATGCTATTTCAACGAATCATAGTTTGCTAGAGAGCGCGAAGCCTCTGCTTTAAAATGGTTTTTATTCCACTACGATACGGCACTTGGTTCCCGAGATATAGTCGTGTAAATACAAGACTAAATACAAGGTCAGTATTTACTATAGTGCGTGCATTTGCTATAGTACATGCTCGAAAAACTTTGATAGCCGACATCTCGAGAACGGATAGAGATATCGAGATGGAACAAAATGCGTTGGAAAGAGCATCGACTCCACTATCATCTGCACGTATGGACAATAACTCCCTTGACCTTGCAGTTGTGCTACACCATGAGACCTACATTCCCTGCCTTGAAATATACAAAAATATGTAAACTGTCTTATTAATTCGGCCGGCGCTGTAATAACGCGCGCGTAACTGCTGCTGCACCGGGCAGCACGATCAATTTCGGAAAGTAACAATTCCCGCTCGCCATTCATCGATAATCGAGGCTGACCGCGATCTACACCGACTATCTCGCAAAATTCATAATCGCGTCAAGACCACGAAGCGGCGAATCGATAACGAAAATTCCACCGGGGCCGTTAATATTGCGCTAACAATCGCAGTGGCTTCATTGTTCCGGAATCGATGGGTCGGGGGGGGGGGGGGGGCGGGGTCGCGGGATCGCGCGGCGCCGGGCGTCCGCGGAATTTCATTATTTTAACCGGGGCTAGAAAAATCCGATTCGACCAATAAAACGAGCGTGTCCGTCGCGTCGTTTTCAACTTGTCCCCGACGCCGTGGAAAAAGTTATACTAATGACACGCTTTGTGAGCGTTCGAGAGACTGAAAATAACGGTGGAGAAAGGAGGAGTGTGGGGAGGGGGGTTGGAAAGAAAGTGTCGTCGAGGAAAAGAGGCCGAGAAAGCGGAGGCTGAGGGACCAGGAGGAAAGAGAACAGGATATTTCCTTTCCGGACAAGCGGACCGCTCCGGACCGGAGGAGTTTTCCTGTTCGCTAACGAGACGCCGCGCAGCGTTCGTTAACTTTCAAGATGAATATTCGCGCGATATATAATGGACTCTTTTCTCTCTTCCGCTGCCTATTACCACCACCGACGACCGTGCCTCTTCTCCACCTCCTCCTCCTTCTAACCCCCCTCCCCCTCTCTCTCCCCCCCCCATCCCCGTAACAATCCATCTCATTTGTACCGATTTGCGATTGTCCCGGGCATTCCTCCCGATTTATTATTCGAACCTCGTTCCCAACGAATGGCTGCAAACCCATCAGAGAACCGCCGCAGCACAGGGTCTGCCCTGTCGAATCCAATCGAGGCTCGCGCAGTCCTCTCTTGAACTCTCGGCGTATCGCGCCGCGTACTGTCTAATTACTCGCAGCACACTACCCAATTTATAAGTAGACCTCCGTTTATTTGTACTCCATTTGTCTAAACAAGCCCGCGTTCGGCCAGGCTCCCCGGTGCATGAACTCTCGTCGAAAGTGGTGAGCATAGCTGGAGGAGAATTAGGGAGCTCGTATTATATCAACCGGTCGGCTATGGGTGCCCATGTGTGCCTCGATATGAGTGGATCAATGGGACTTCTGCCATTGAGAAACGCGAATTTTGAGGTTGTGCTTCGATTATTGTTGGGTGGAATCATTATTACTTGTATCCAATATTATTGTTGGGCTGTGTTGTGCTCCATTTAATCCGTCAATGACGTCGGAGATCGTCTGGGACCGATACGGAAGAAGTATTCGGAACTTCGATACGCTCTTGTTCAATAAATAGCTCGAGCGAAACTTTTCTAAGTCCCGACCACCAAGAGTAAACTTTTTTCCTAGCGTTCCCAGACGATTATAAATGTTATATACCTGTAGAATACGTCGTTTTAATAATTGGAAACAAGTTGCAAAGCTCTACGACGCGTATTCCTCGAGTTATTGAGAAATAATGGTCGGGCGCATCAGTTAGTCAGCTGTTCGAGCGGGACGTTCGAAGTACCGAGGCGCGTCGGTTTTAACTTATTGTTAAAATGCTTTATTATACACTGATCTAATATTTACAATACGGAAAAGGTATTTGGAAGTTCGTTGCACTCTTGTTCAATAAATAGCTCGAGCGAAACTTTTCTAAGTCCCGACCGCCAAGAGTAAACTTTTTTCCTAGCGTTCCCAGACGATTATAAATGTTATATACCTGTAGAATACGTCGTTTTAATAATCGGAAACAAGTTGCAAAGCTCTACGACGCGTATTCCTCGAGTTATTGAGAAATAATGGTCGGGCGCATTACTTAGTCAGCTATCCGAGCGGGACGTTCGAAGTACCGAGGCGCGTCGGTTTTAACTTATTGTTAAAATGCTTTATTATACACTGATCTAATATTTACAATACGGAAAAGGTATTTGGAAGTTCGTTGCACTCTTGTTCAATAAATAGCTCGAGCGAAACTTTTCTAAGTCCCGACCCCCAAGTGTAAACTTTTTTCCTAGCGTTCCCAGACGATTATAAATGTTATATACCTGTAGAATACGTCGTTTTAATAATCGGAAACAAGTTGCAAAGCTCTACGACGCGTATTCCTCGAGTTATTGAGAAATAATGGTCGGGCGCATTACTTAGTCAGCTGTCCGAGCGGGACGTTCGAAGTACCGAGGCGCGTCGGTTTTAACTTATTGTTAAAATGCTTTATTATACACTGATCTAATATTTACAATACGGAAAAGGTATTTGGAAGTTCGTTGCACTCTTGTTCAATAAATAGCTCGAGCGAAATTTTTCTAAGTCCCGACCCCTAGTGTAAACTTTTTTCCTAGCGTTCCCAGTCGATTATAAATATTAGATCTTTGTAAATATTTATAATAAAACATTTTAACAATGAATATCAACCTCGACAACACCATCACTGACATCCGCATAACGAACCCAGCCCAACAGTCCCACGAGGCCGGCTCCACATTCGACGGAAACTAAAAAAACGCTAGTCGGGGTATCGTTTTAAACCGCGGGGAACGTTTAAAAGTCTCCGGTTTAACGTCCGCGGCCAGAGATTCCGGGATGTTTGCCGATCGCGGGAGATCCGACGCAGTTACTCGCCACTCTGGAACAGATGCGTTCCGGGCAATTTATATCGTACAAAGCTCGGCATTGTTCTCGTTATTTCGGGAAATCTGTTCGGAGCACGGTCAACTGGTTCGCGCGGCGGGGGGTCGGTCCTTGTTCCGAGTTGGGCTGGCGTGAACAGTCTCGCGCCCGCTTATTCCGACCAGTTTACGTCACTGGACGATGAGGCGTGAACAGGCGGGGGTGGTTTAGGCACGCGAGGCCGATGGTAAACAAACGGCCGATCGTTGAAATAAAAACACTGTGTGTCCTGGGCATTGTTCGATGCTCCGGAGCGTCGCGACGCGTCGCATCGTATCGCGTCGGATCGCGTCGTCGGCGTAACGAGCGGCCGCGTGAGCTATGTAACGACATTTCGGAATGACCGCAGGCGGCTTTGTGCTCGCCGAGCCTCGATGACAAAGCGAGCTTCGAATATTCCTGGCGGTGGACCGCGCCGAACCGCGCCGCGTGGGGACAAAAATTCTCGCGAAACTGCCCAATTGCTGCATACCCATGATGTTCGGATATGGTGTGGAAATCAGGGTTTTGAACTAATTTTTTCGTTCGCACAACAGCGGTCTCGCTTACAAGGGAAGGACCCCAAGTGTTCGACTCCGATTTTGATAATTTTTTGTGAGATGATGGTATATGGATCCTTAATTATGTATGTAAAATATTAGGAGTAGATACCCAATATTTTTGAAGATACAAACAATTAAATTTCGTACCTTCTTGATATACATTTATTTGAAAAAACTGGAAATATGCTCAACTTTAAGCGACCATAACTCCTCAACTATTGATCCTAGAGGTTCGAAACTTCGATCTGCAACAAATCTACTGGATTACATACCAAATACATCATAATTCGTGGAGAATTTAGGAGAAAGGCACGAATTTTGAGTCCGGTAAAGTAAAGAGCAGCCAATATTTCTATTTTAACAATTTGAACCACAAAATAGAATATTTTTATTTTAACAATCTGAAACACGAAGTTAAATATTTTATTTTACTTTCTGCGTTGTTATAATACTCTGAGAAACCGAATAAACATGCTGTGTATCTTATCGTTAGGAAATTAGCATCCAAAAAATCATTTAACTCGGTGGGTAGCCATGGTGCAGTTTCATCGAAATTTTATCCGCCTTTCGTTCCGACTGGCAGCAGCGGAGAAATTTTCGGAAATACAATACATACACTCGAGCGAAAGCCGTAGAGAAAGAAAAAGGGGGAGGAACGCCAGGAATGGCATTTTTGTCGGACGATGCGGAATATCTGTCCGTTTAGATGTTACGCCAATAAAACGGAGACCCGTGAAACTCGCCGCGTTCAGCATAACGCCCCACCGGCCGATAAAAACGCGTCGAGAGATCCGCAAGCTGTACAGGGTGCTTCAAAAAGTACGATCATCTGCGAAATTGATCACTTCAGCGACGAATTTTTAACAGCAAGTTAGATGATTTTAATTTTACAGCTACTAAAGATAAATAGGAATATAACTCTTACAACGTTGTGCAAATAGTCTGAAGATATTCGATGTGTGCTACTTTTAAATTTTAAAGTTAAACCTCGCCTGAGGGACCCAGAAAATTTTTAATTTTTTTAACACTGAACCTACCGAGCCTTAAAACTGGTATAATTTCTTTTATAAAAGTGACGAGATTGATTTTATTTAGACTTTGTGTGCTAAAGATATTTACACAAACAATTCTTATAAAATCATTTTTATTATTTCAATAATTGCAGAATTATAAATCTGGAACCGGTAATTTTTTTAAATTTTATTTTACGTCGCTTTTTTAACTGCTGTGGTTATTTAAGTTTAGGCAGTTTAAAAAACCGGTAGTTTAGACCGGTTGTGGTGGTACGTTTAGTGGTAAATATAGTCCTATAAATTTTGTCGAAAATTATGGGTGTTTAAAGTAAGGGTGGCACCACAAGTACACGGAGATGTCGACGGTTTTTTGGGTTAGTTCAGTAAAATTAATTAATTTTTGGGTTTGTTCAATAAAATTAATTAATTTTTGGGTTAGTTCAATAAAATTAATTAATTTTTGGGTTAGTTCAATAAATTCATTAATTTTTGGGTTAGTTCAATAAAATTCATTAATTTTTGGGTTAATTCAATAAAATTCATTAATTTTTGGGTTAATCCAATAAAATTCATTAATTTTTGTATTAGTAGAATTTGAAAGATCGACTAATATGACATTATGCATTTTGTCCTATAGTCTGGATTAAGTAATTTAATATAGAAAATTGTATTACTATTTTAGAATATCATTTTACACCATTTTAGGCTTTTAGTTACGAGCATCCAATATGCACGCAAGGTAATGGAAACCAAGTGTACAAAACCAAGAGGACTGAAATATTATTCGAAAAGCATTTTAGCAAATGGACGTACCTTCGTTAAAGCATAAATATTTTAACTCAATTTCTCCAATACCGATACACTCCGTAAAAGAAAATTATACTGAGATTCTTTATTGGAAACGCATATCGTACAATTATTGAGGGGTTGCTATATACAGTGGAACGTTGACTACCTAACATAACTTAACGAAAAGTCGATTATCCGATTATTGGCTGTTTGAAGGACCGATTATTACTACAGAGAATAATTCACGTATAGGGACTACGTAACGGTATTTATATTTCGATAATATAATCATGCTCCAATGCTATAAATACCGTAATTTAGTAACTTATCTCAGTCGAGTGAGTGAACGCGTTATTTATAGTAGTTCAACACGTTCATCGCCCACTCAGCGACCACAAAAATTGAAATCGTGGCAATTTATTTAATAAAACCAGAATTGAGAAGTTAAAATTTATGATTTAATTTCATAAATAACAATTTTTCAGACTCAAACTATTACTTTAGAAATGAATTCTTAAGTCACGATGAATACAAGGTGTCCCAAAAATGTTGTACTTTTTTGAAAGGGATTCCTGAATATGGTAATCCAGGATATAGACTTATGAATTTTTATGATAGTGTGTTGTGTCGTCCATTTTTTATGACAAAAATGGTAATACTTCATCTGATATTCTATAAAAATGGAAAAATGTATACAAAGGAATAGTCGCAATATTTATTTCAGGATCAACGCGACACTTTTATATCTAGAAATAAATTATTTATTTGTTATATTTCATGTATGACGTAGATACTTTCAATGTGGTAAATATTCATATTGCAAAAAACTTTTTATATCGCATAAAAATCCGCGTTCAAGTTGTAGCTTCTTGTATGAAGCTATTACCAACATATTAGTGACCTCCTCCCGATTAAAACTAGACCAAACACGGTACAATTCGGATCATATTTACTTGTGCAATTGACAGTTTAGTAGAACCTCGATTATCCGAACCAAGGTAATCGAGGTTCCACTACATTGTGAATAATAGCTAAATATGATCCGAATTATGTCGTGATTGGATTCGTTTTTACCAGAAAAATGTCGCGAATATATTGGTACAGGTTTCATAAAAAAAATCATTACAAACAACGAAGCTTCCTACACGATATAAGCAACACTTCGGTCCCCAAGTTTTCAAAAATTGACGACGATAAATAGTGAACTAGTCTCGCTCTCCCCTAAATTTGAAGCGCACTGTAGGGATTGTATAGCGAGTTCTTTAGCTAAGGGATTACCCTGATCAGTTCGGATAATCGAGGCTCCACTATATCGTGGATTAAACAGGTAAATATAATCCGAATTATGTCGTGTTTGGATTCGTTTTTACCAGAAAAATGTCGCGAATATATTGGTACAGGTTTCATAAAAAAAAATCATTACAAACAACGAAGCTTGCTACACGATATAAGCAACACTTCGGTCCCCAAGTTTTCAAAAATTGACGACGATAAATAGTGAACTAGTCTCCCTCTTCCCTAAATTTGAAGCGCACTGTAGGGATTGTATAGCGAGTTCTTTAGCTAAGGGATTACCCTGATCAGTTCGGATAATCGAGGCTCCACTATATCGTGGATTAAACAGGTAAATATGATCCGAATTATGTCGTGTTTGGATTCGTTTTTACCAGAAAAATGTCGCGAATATATTGGTACAGGTTTCATAAAAAAAATCATTACAAACAACGAAGCTTCCTACACGATATAAGCAACACTTCGGTCCCCAAGTTTTCAAAAATTGACGACGATAAATAGTGAACTAGTACCGGTCTCCCCTGAGTTTGGAGCGCGCTGTAGGGATTTCTATAGCGAGTTAGCACGATGCAAACATCGGGCGACGAAATATCGTCGCGCGCGCGGCCTCGAAACTGAAAATATCGGAGCGAGAGAGCGCGTTTGCGTGCCCGGGCTAAATAACGGCGCGACGATACGTGTGACGCGTTTATGGGGGACGTTCGTCGAGCCCGTTGACAACGGCGAATAAAAATATTCCGCGATCCCGCCGGCGAACAAAAGCCTCCGAGCGAATCGCGGCCGACCGCGCGGCGATGCTTTTGAACGATCGCGCTCCGGGCCACGGGATAAGATTTTTCAACGCCAACGGTGCGACGCGACGCGCCGCCGGCTTCAACCTCGACTATACTACTGCGAACGCCGACTTTATACGAACAGGACAATCGAGGTGCAATTACTCTTCCGATGTTTATGGGCCGAATCCTGTTGCCGCGTCGAATGCGAATGGAGATGTATCGGTGACGGCTTTGTATCTTCCTGGGACTAATTCTTTTCTGCGAATCTCTTGCGGTTTTATAGAAAAAGTTTCTACCTGTTTTTTCAATGTGATTGGCAGCATCCGTCTAATAATTAGGCAGTAGGTGTAATTTAAAATACAATGGAATAAAATGTAACTTAATCGAACGAGTAGGCGTAATTTAAAAGAATAAAAATATCAATGATTGCACAAGTGCCCGATTTGAAATGCAATGGTTGAATTTTAAAGTGTGGCTTCACTAATCAATTATATGGTCACCAATCTTTTTTAATTGTAGAAAAGAGTGGTGACTACATAATTTATTTTATCATCTAGTATTGGAAGAATTTAAAAATATTGTTATATTATTTTCAATCTAACAAACATACTAAGAGAGAAAGTAAATTTCTATTTCACTCCATTTGTTGCAACTCGGGTAGACAATTTTTATTTTGCGTAAAGATTGTTAATGGTTGACGCGAATAATTTTTACACTGTTTATACCATTACACAGGGTGTCCAAAAAATGTTGTACTTCCTTCAAAGGGATGATAGGTCGAAAGTCATTTGAAGTAGTTTTGTTATGGAACGTTCATGAAAATCTTTACTAACATATTTGTGATACTTCTCTTATTGATACCTAACTAAATATCTCCTTATACCGTTTATATCGTGCACAGCTCTTGCACTTCCGTCGAGGTATTACCGTACTAATCCGATTCGAGTTAACTAGCTCTATCCTCGCAACCGTATCCGTCCCGATAGAGCTCGACAATCCATTTTCGGTTCGCGCAGAAAAATCAGGCTCTCCATCGAAATAGAGATATGCGTGTTTGTTCCGTGTCGGGATCGAGGCTGTCGCGCTAGCGTTTAATCTATTACCGACGGGGGTGCTTATTTCAAGACGATGCACGGTTGACAGCCGCTAATGCAATTGGTGTTGGCGTTCAAATCGCGGGAAGTTTGATCGAAGTGGAGCAAACACCGAGAGACGGCTCACAGAGCAAGTTCGTGACGTCTGAACAATATCGGGTTTCAGCGAAAATAATTGCGATCTTGATGCATCAACTTTAAAACTACGTTTCGGAGCGAAACATTACGTTTCACACTAAAACAATATGTTGCATACTAAAAAAATATGTTGCATACTAAAACAATACGTTTCAGACTAAAACAATACGTTTCAGACTAAAACAATACGTTTCACACCAAAACAATACGTTTCACACCAAAACAATACGTTTCACACCAAAACAATACGTTTCACACCAAAACAATACGTTTCAGACTAAAACAATACGTTTCACACTAAAACAATACGTTTCACACCAAAACAATACGTTTCACACCAAAACAATACGTTTCACACCAAAACAATACGTTTCAGACTAAAACAATACGTTTCACACCAAAACAATACGTTTCACACCAAAACAATACGTTTCAGACTAAAACAATACGTTTCAGACTAAAACAATACGTTTCACACCAAAACAATACGTTTCACACCAAAACAATACGTTTCAGACTAAAACAATACGTTTCACACCAAAACAATACGTTTCACACCAAAACAATACGTTTCACACCAAAACAATACGTTTCAGACTAAAACAATACGTTTCAGACTAAAACAATACGTTTCAGACTAAAACAATACGTTTCACACCAAAACAATACGTTTCACACCAAAACAATACGTTTCACACCAAAACAATACGTTTCACACTAAAACAATACGTTTCAGACTAAAACAATACGTTTCACACTAAAACAATACGTTTCAGACTGAAACAATACGTTTCACACCAAAACAATACGTTTCACACCAAAACAATACGTTTCAGACTAAAACAATACGTTTCACACCAAAACAATACGTTTCACACCAACACAATACGTTTCACACCAAAACAATACCTTTCACACCAAAACAATACCTTTCACACCAAAACAATACCTTTCACACCAAAACAATACCTTTCACACCAAAACAATACGTTTCACACCAAAACAACACGTTTCACACTAAACCAACAAGTTTCGTAGTAATATAAATAATACATTCCAGAGTACAATAAATAATACGTTTCAGAGTAAAACACATTCTATGCGCGTAGATAATTATCACTGTCATTTAGATACTACTGCCCTATTTCCTTCGTGCTACCTCAGGGGTGAAATCAGCCCTCGAAACAATTCAATAATTTTCTTTCTCGTGAAATATCTCAAGAAATGTACATTGATCATTCAAATTTTAAGAAATTGTTATATTAACTTATAAACTCCTTATAAAATCTGTAGGTCCCGTCGCGAAATAACTACAGCAGTTAAAAAAGCGACGTGAAATAAATTAAAAAATAAAAAAATTATATCCATGTCTTAAAAGAATCTTCTACATAAATATATTTTAACAAACTCTGTTCAACAACTTGAAACGTCGATATACATCTTACCAAGCATGAACAAATTAAAAAGAATTAAATATTATTTGCGTCCGCGTCCGTTTATCGAACGAATGAAAAATAAATTCGTGCCGAAATCGTGTGTTCAAGTCGCTGGTCGATCATCGTTTATGGAGAATACTGGACCGATTCGGCACAAACCACGACTGGCTTATGGATTTCGAAGAGCCGTTGGTCGAATAATGTCACGGATTACAGCTCGAATAAAAATCTCAATAAAGACACCCGGCCGCGGCTTATCGGGCTAACGAGTCTGGCTAGCGACGACCAATACTACTGGGCAGCGAACGAGGGGGATCTCTCGAGCAGCGGCGGCGGAGTGGCAGTCGATAACTCGCGCATACGTCCGTGTCGCATTGTTCGGTACGAATATCTGATGTATCTGTAATTATCGCTGCCGGATATTGCGCAGAGTGTCCGATAATAACCAGCCCCAATAATGGCCGTTCGGTAATAAGCTCTCGCGGTATTGAAATTACTCGATGTCCGATAGCATCGAGCGTCCCGTCAGTCTTGAATACTTTTCGCCGGCTAGACGTATCGAGCGATCTATGGAGTCGCTCGCCCAAGAATAATAATCACCGGGAAATAATCGACGTTGTTCGAGGTTACCGAACGAACCAACGATCACCCATCAATCGACCGTGTCATTAATAATTTATGGCTGTCTCTGGCCTATGCATCCGACGCGTGGCCGCGTTCATTGCTAGGACGTCATCGGGCCTGTGATTTTCGGGTAGCCTTGACCGAATTTTCATTGTGGGAAATTTTATCGATGCAATTGTGCATCGATCGGTGATCGATATATTGGGAAGTTAATTATTTTGAGGATCTTGCTCTGCGACTTTATGAGGACTGAACAATTTATTTAATAGTGATCCACTGATCAATGGTTTTTGAGAGTTTCTTGATAATGATTAGACTGTGAATGTTTATGCAATTTTTAATTTTTGTAGATGAATTTTAATGCGGTGAATTATTTTGTGGACTTCTAGCTAATAATTAGACTGTGGATGTTTATCAGTTTTCAATTTTTGTAGATGAATTTTAATGAGGTGAATTATTTTGTGGACTTCTAGCTAATAATTAGACTGTGGATGTTTGTGCAATTTTCAATTTTTGTAGATGAATTTTAATAAAGTAATTAGAAAGACTGAACAATTTATTTAACAGTGATCCACTGATCACTGGTTTCACGAGTTTCTAGCTAATGATTGGACTGGAAATATAATATAAAAATTCAATAAAATAATGGGATTATTGTTTTACCTAATTCTGGCATATCAGAAGACAAGATTGATACTAAAAAATAATAATAAGGTGTACACTGACTAGATCAAAAAGTTACAAGGAACCAGGGTAAAGCTTCTAATAAGACACGTGTACACAAAATGTGTGAGCAGAATGATTATGTAAATAACGTCTATACTGTATATAAACTAAGAACATATCTTTGCTAATGTAGCATTAACCCTTCACGAACGCTGTCGTAATATGTTCAATATTAAAATTTGAGCAGAAATTAACCTACAACAAAATTGAATATTTTTAGAATTTTGATTTTAGTATCTTTAAAGTTAAAAATCCAGTACAAGTGGCAAAAGAAATAAATAAATTACCTAATATTTATAGACGACTATATATAAAATATCTGATGTTCCAAATAAATAAATAAACGATGATAATGTCTGGTTATCTTTCCAGTATTTGTCTTACAATTTTCTTTTTGTTGTCGTAGACATTATTATTTTTCGTTGTGCACACAGTAAATGTTACTACCAAAAACAGAATTATTTGTGTTACATTCTACCCTTCGTTTTTCTCCCCCTGCTCTGTTAAAAGTATCTCGTATATGTCACTAAAAATACAAGAAAGAGTTCCAATATCCACGAAACAAGAAATTCTTGTACGGAGAAGAAGAAAATCCTTGTATTTTCATTTCTTTAGTTTAGCTTACTCGAACCTCTGATATGGGTGAAATGTATACAGTTATACATATAATAGCTTGCTTAATTTATCAGTACACTTTAAGTGACAAAACTCTCTCTCTCTCACTCTCGCTCTTTGTCTCTCTCTAAATTACATCATAATTTCTAATAAACAACTACAAATTTCTACATACAAAATTTCTAAAAAAATGTTTATCGACAATAAATCAAGAACATGTTGATCTCTTAAATGTTAAAATGCATTTTCGATTTTATAATGCTCTAGCAAACAACTATATAACAAACTTTATATACAAAATTTCGAAAAAAAATGTTTATCGACAACAAATTAAAATCACTTTGATCTTTTAAATGTTACAATGCATTTTCGATGTCATAATCTTACAGCAAACAACCATATAACAAACTTCATATACAAAATTTCGAAAAAAATGTTTCTCGACAACAAATTAAGATCACTTTGATCTTTCAAACGTAAAAATGCATTATCGATGTCATAATGTCACAGCAAACAACTATATAACAAACTTCATATACAAAATTTAAAAAAAAAATGTTTATCGACAACAAATTAAAATCACTTTGATCTTTTAAATGTTAAAATGCATTTTCGATGTCATAATCTTACAGCAAACAACTATATAACAAACTTCATATACAAAATTTCGAAAAAAATGTTTATCGACAACAAATTAAAATCACTTTGATCTTTTAAATGTTAGAATGCATTTTCGATGTCATAACGTTACAGCAAACTTCTGTACACAAAATTTCAAAAAAGAAAAAATGTTTATCGACAACAAATTAAGATCACTTTGATCTTTCAAACGTAAAAATGCATTTTCGATGTCATAACGTGACAGCCGACATTAAGACGAATTCAACGCGCTACTATATTACAATCTAGATCCCATAAATAAAGCTAAAACAGTGTTCCCCGACTTTTCGTGCCAGGTACCCCACAGCGCGACGAGGAAAATGATGTAGACACGAGCATCACGCTCATGTCCCCAAAATTGCTAAACACGTGCCATCAAGCTCAGTCTAACCGGTTAATAACATTAGCCGAAGTCACCGCGTGGTCCAGACTACCCCCAATTTCCCTCGGCTTTATGAAAATTCTCGGCGCCAATAACCGCGCACGGTCGAGCGTATGGCGGACGCGTGGGTGTTTGCGTTCTACCGTAAGAAAACCGACAAATTCCGGTGGATCGCGCGACATCCTTCGTCTATGGACCGGCAAAATCAATTTCGCCGAAGGGCCCAGCATGGTGTCCCGGGCATTCATGGAGTATGGCGCCGCGGCGATGACCGTCATCGCCATTGTCGTTGCCGTTCCCGTCACTGTCGACGCTGTCGCCGTTGCTTCATCGAGCACGGTCGGCCATTGTCGGCGACGCTCTCCAGCTCGTCGTCGCCGTCGCCGTCGTCGGTGTGGTAGTCGTTGCGATCCTATTGGCGGTTGACGGCCGTTCGACCAGCAACGTCGACGACAAAACGAGCCCGCAAGATTGCCAGCGCGATTCAACGGGGTTCCACGCCGCTGCTCCTTTCCTCCTTCGCCTCCTTTCCTCCTTTCCGCTCGTTACGTCGCTCGTATTACGCCGCGAGATTGACGGCTCGTGAGGGGAACCGACCTGTTCGACGACGTCCGATAATTGGACCCTTTCATCCCGCCGTCGCGCCCTGCCCGAAACCTAACGATCCAGGATTTACGACCCCCGACGCGTTTTAACGGCCCACCCCTTTCCTTCCACCGATTTCTCGCCGGAGATCCACCCCCGACCGCGTTCTCCATGTTTTTATGGACGTTAAGGGGGTAGGATACCTACGAATCTAACTAGAAGGAACTAGAATCTTACTAGATTTTGGGTCGAAAAAATGGGTTTCTTATCCACGTATTTTTGTCCTTATTTCAGCAGATTTTGGGCTGGGTGTGGGCTCATGCTAAAGAGGAAGGTTAAATGCAGCGCGCCCAGCTTATTATGTAACGAGATTATGTTTATATCTAATACAGTAATCGCTCCTTCGTTGTCCAAAATCAAGGGCACGATCGTTGTCCAGTGCCTACCCATTCCACTGCCTGTCAACGCCGAGTCGCTCCGTAGGCGGCGTCGATTGATGTCGGCTCGCAGCTTTAACACAGTCTTAATCTGGTTATCGAGTAATTACTCCGAGAAAGCATGCAGCGGCGAACGGGAGACGTGTCAAATAATTGCCCGCTAAATACCGGCAGGCATTGTTGGGTCATAACAATTCTATCCAACTCGTGGTCCGCGTGAAATATTAGCAGACCATTGTCTTCTTTTCCATTTCCACATCGAGCCGCTTCGGTGAGCGCCGAATCCGCTCCATCGACGACTTCAAGCAGCTTTACGCGCATTAATTGTTTGTTCAGAAAGCATAAGCTCCGCCTCCGACTCGCGCTAATAGGATTATAGCGGGCGTTGACGCGGGCGCCGACGTACGTCACGCGGGAAAATTGACGAATCTCCGGCAGTTCGACTGTAACGCGGTCGAGCATCGACGGAATAAAAATTCGATCGGCGAGAGCGTCGTTTGATAGAAGATAGCCTGCGGACCTCTTCCTCGTTTTTCTTTCTTTTTTTTCCATCACGGACCGTCCAGGAAATAGAGATTCGGGTGGGCCGAGTGAACTTTCGTGGCCAATAAATTCTCTATACCCCTGGATTTTCCAGTTTTCTCGTTTGCCAGGCCGCGATACCGCCGCCATCGCACGTCCACGGCCGAACGTACAGGAGGCTCGCGGCGAAATAAATTTCGGAGTCTTACGGGATCCCGTGGCGAACTCCCGCGATACGTAAAAATGACTCCGGGTCGACGGGGGTCCCGGCCACGTGCCCCATCCATAAACGAGGCGGAGATATAGTTTCGTTCGTCTGAAATGTTTTCGTGAGTTTCGTCATTCGATGCAACAACGGAATACAGTAAATTCTCTATAATCGCAAACAGGGCATGTACGATAATCGCAAATGAAATATCCCCTCCAACTCAATACACTGATCTCGGCTCGGTATATCGGTGTGAACCACTACTAACGCGACGCGGAGAGTCGCAGTCGTCGGCACAGTTCAAACGCCCGTGAGTCATCATAACGTTATACCAAAATTCTATCTTCTTTATTTTCCATTATTTTTTCATGGGACTTTCACCAACATATTCCTGGCATTTTTCCAATGCAAAATGATACCAAACACGATATAATTTGAACTGAATTTGGTGGTTTAATCGACAATGAGAGTTTCGAACGCAAGGAAGGACAGCGCATCAGAAAGAAAGAGACGCGGACAGGTGCCGTCGCATCGACGGTTGCCGCGGTGTCTCTTTACACGCGCGGTCCTTCTCTACGTTCGGCTCGGCCTTTGGTTCCTTCTCTACGTTCGGCTCGGCCTTTGGTTCCTTCTCTACGTTCGGCTCGGCCTTTGAAGCTCGAAAAAAGTAGGACCAAGATCGATAAATGCAAACGAATCCCCCCGAGCGTTTGCGATTCTAGAGAATTTACTGTACTGCGATGCCTCGACGTCTTCTGTTCGTTGCAATTCAGGTAAAACAATTTTATTCTGCATTAACTTCTGCTGTCTAATAATTAGTCCATCCATACACGGGACGGAAATATAACTTCGTTCGTCCTAAATGTTTTCGTGAGTTTCGTCATCCGATGCAACAACGGAAATCTGCGATGTTTCTTAGATCGTGTATTCAGGATGTTCGCACTAGCCAGCGTTCTTCTGGAAAATAGTAGGTAAACATTAGCGAAAATGAAAGAGGAATAAAAGTTGTATTGTGTTTTGCCGGCAATGAAAAATGGTGTCTGTAATTTTTTCTATATTATTTTTTCCGAAATGAAGGTGACCTTCAATTTTTTTGGAGGTCATACAAGATCACAAATGAAAGAAACACCTTGTATTGAGTCTGTAATTCCTTTTTATCTGCATTATTATTTTAAAAATGAAGGTGACCTTCAATCCTTTCGAGGTCATCCAAGATCACAAAAGGAAAGAACATCTTGAATTGAGTCTGTAAGTCGTAGTCCTAATCACTGCAACCCTAAACCAGATCGTACTGCAATGGGTTAAAGAAGATATTCACATGGCCTGGTTCAGCGACCACGGCCTAGCAGGCTAGGGTTGAGCGTGGCCTTGAGCGATCAGATATTGTTTCCAGTGTGCCCGGGGGGGGGGGGGCGGTCGATCGAAGCCATCAGCGGGAGAATCGCCGGCGGTCGTGTTTCGCCGGCCTATAAATTTTTGGTTATCGCGCGTGACCGAGTTTCCCCTCCCGCGATTCTAAGCGTTTCGATAAAAATACTCGCTAACGGGAGCACGGGAAATAAAACGGCGTGAAAGGAAGGGACGATGAACGACGTGACGCGACGGTGAGCTACCAGGGCATAGGCAGAGGGGAGAGGCTAGGCAGATCCATCAGCGGGCGTCGACGCGACCGCTCGATTGATACACCGACGCCGATCGAATAAAACGCTTAGCCACTCCACCCCCTACCCTTCCCAGTACCCCTTCCCTCACTCTCTCTCGTTTCCACGAAGCGCGTGCGATAGGTTTTTAACGCTTCTTGATCGGCCAAGTGGGCCCTCGAGTGGGATCCACGAGTGCCTCGTAGCGCAACGCGTTCGCCACGAAACGTGTAAATGACAGCTGTAACGAATGGCCTGATTAATTTGTTCCCGAACGATGATCGATCTCCGGCCGAAGTTTTTCATTTGCCCGCCGCGGGGTCGTTTTCTGATCGGACGTCCTACACCGCGCAGTGAGGTATTTGGCCCGAAAAGTCGGAATAATGTCGATTTAAAAATTTTGAGTTGGTCGTACAATTTTTGCTGTCCGACGTAGTTGTAGGTTTCAGTATTGTTTCTTTTATTTGTACACCCGGGAAGCACCCCAGTCAGCCAGGCCTGTCTCGCACGATGCCAGCAAATAGCGAGCATTAAACTGTCAGAACGCGCTCGAAGCTGAGGATGCTCGGAATCTGTTCGATTTTGGACAGCACACCCTGCCAGCATAAAGCGATACTTATTCGGACGCAGAAGTACCGCTTTATGCTGGCCCGGTCTGGGTTAGGTCCTCCGTTTAAGAGGGCAGCACGGTCGCACTAACATGGCGGACGTTGTGTAGTCAACCACCTGGTACCTACCCACGTGCGCATTTACTGCATTTCTTTCAACAATTTGTTAACGCTTCTCTGAAATATATTACAGAATTTCTCGGAATGTCCATTCTTTACGCGCTAATATATTTATAATATTTATAGTCTTACTTTCTGAAAGGTGTTAAATAATCTATACATTTTGGTTAACTACACAAGGGATATTATCCGACGTCCGCCACATTAATGCAAACGTGCTGCCCTCTTATAGGCAGCTCGGTCCTTCGTTTAAGAGGGCAGCACGGTCGCACTAACATGGCGGATGTCGATCGTGTATATCCCTCGTGTAGTCAACCGGGTACCCACTCACGCATTTACTGCATTTCTTTCAACAATTTGTTAACGTTCGTCTAAAATATATTACAAAATTTCTTTGTATGTCCATTTTTTACTCGCTAATATATTAATTTATAGTCTTAAAATGAGAATTTGTGCAAACATGTTAAATATAGAAAGGTTTTAGATAATTTTGGTTAACTACACAAGGGATATTATCCGACGCCCCTACTATATTAAAATAGTTATCGTCTTTTTTAGAGCGTAGTTAAACTTATGGCTGCCACTGTATGTTGTTCTGCTGGCACGGCCCACTGTCCAAAAATCGAAAGTCAAGAGATTTTAATGCACGGTTTGCGTTCTGAAACCGTCTCTGAAACAGCGTTCATTTATTAGCGATTTTCAAGTGTTTTAATATTCCACGTGGAGGGTACCACCGGTTCCACTCTCTCTCTCTCCTTCTTTCTTTCTCACTCTCCTTTCGCCAGATCAGGGAAGATTGCCAAGTATCTCGCACGGAAGGTCTCTCTCGCGGAGGGTTGAAAAACTTGAACCGCGTATCGACGGTCATATACGTCGAGAGGACCGTCGCGCGTCCCCTATCAGCTTCTTCTTCCGCGCTGGTTGGCTTTCGGGGAATCCCAATTTACCGGTATTCAAAACGGGTAATAACTCCCGCGAGCGATGCTCTTCTTTTTTTATTTGTCCCCCGGATTCGCCGATCGACCTACATACATACATGCATATATGGATGCGGCCAATAACTCTGTTCACTTTGCATATTTTCGTTATTTGTAATAATAGGGACATCGGCGTGTAGGGCGACTCCGCTGGACCAAGCTATCCGAATATAGACTTGGAGATGGGGAACGCTGAAATGAAGATTGTTTAATGGATTTAGTGAATTCGAAGATCAGGGTTGTTGATAGAAGTGTGGAAGTCGCGGAAGAACTAAAAACTGTACTTTCTATTGGTGGTTGCATATTTAAATGAGCAGTGGAAAAGATAATAACAATTTTTAGAGGAGCTGTTTCTTAAACTGACAAACACTGATGCGTTCAAAGCATTTTTAAAGGCTCATTATTGTGAAATATTAGCATTTCTATCTGAAGAAGACATTCTATAAAAAGAAAAGGTTAAAATATACCTTAGGAATCCAGGAATATTTAACTTTGTTTTATGCAATCCTGTAGATTTTGACAACAAAATTTCGAAAATCCAAGTTTCAGCTGTAGGAATCCACTGGCTCGAAAGTTACGCGTGCTTAAAGTTGAACGATTGTAATTACTTCTGATAGGTAGGGGCTCTGAAAATATATAAAGTGAATTGCATCAAAATTTCTAGACACTGACTGGTAAAAAAGAAATTATAACAAGTCGATTCACAAGAACCTAGATTTATCGATACTTGATTTTGATCACACTTGTGATGACCCGAGGTGATTCTAAACAGTCGCATTCGTCGAAGCTCGCCTATATAAATTTGTCCCCAGGTGACATCTTTATTTCCGTGTCGCGCTATTTGCAGTATTATGATTTCTGTTTCTGGATCAAGGGAGCGACCGGCACGGCAACAGCGTCGAGCAAATATGACGTCGCCGAAGACTCACGCGATTGTTAAGACGTCGAGTGAAACAAATCTGACAGCGACACGTAATAGACTTTATCCGTGCGACAGCCTCGTAAGTGTTCATCTGATAGTGACCGTACCACACAGCCACGAGGCTGCAAATACTGTTGGTACTTTCACTGAAAGAGTCAATAATTCAAGCAGCTTCCTGGGGTTCCTAACCTCAAATGCTTCGTATCACAAATTTTTATTTTATTCTACGAAACTGCTAAAGCAATGGTTGCGAAGCTTTCAGCTTGAAAATAATGGAATGTCGAGCGATTCAGTTTCTGTCGATGAGTATTATGGCGCTGAACTGGCATAATGTCGCGTGGGACAGTGATGTTGCGTGTCTGTTGTGTATCCTCTCATGTTTTGCGGATTTTGCATGTATTCGTGCGAAGAGTATTGTGAAACATACAATATTGTAGTAAGTATAAGACTGAACAATATTTTCTCGAGGTTTCAAGGTCATCGAAGTGTTGTTTTAAACGGGATCACATGCTTTATACTTTATAATACTATATACTTAATAAAAAAACAAATTTCATTGTCGTGTACGACACGTTGACCTTCACGTGACATTCAACGAGAAAATCAGGTTTGCATCCACATGGAGAAGGTAAAGGTAGGATTTGTATGCTTCAATCTTGCGAAACGATACTGCCACAACGGTCAGATAATACTAATCCAATAATAAAATTCTTTTGTTTCTGATAATAATTTCACGAATCTTTTCCCGACATATTCGCGCCATTTTCCTGATTGAAACGACACCAAACACGACACAATTCGGATCAGATTCACCCCTGTAATCCACGATTCAGTAGAACCTCGATTATCCGTACTAACCAGAACATTTATCCAGCTAGTGCTAAGTAAATCAAAGAATAAAATTTGCTCTGATTTACACGATAAATCGTGCTGGTTATGATAGATTGTTTCTTGATCTACTCAATGCGGAATTTGAATAATGTAAATAAATAAATATGCTCCGAATAACATCGTGTTTGGTCTCATTTTAATCAGAAAAACGTCACAAATGCGTTGGTGGGACTGTCACAAAGATAATGAAACCCAACAAGCTTTTACCATTGGAGCAGTAAAAATCGTAAACATCTTTCACGCATACATCGAGGCATTACCGCAGTCTAAATTTCCGCCACAAATAATCCCTGAAAACCAGCACACCCACACCTAACCGTCGCATCATAAATAAATATGCTCCGAATAACATCGTGTTTGGTCTCATTTTAATCAGAAAAACGTCACAAATGCGTTGGTGGGACTGTCACAAACATAATGAAACCCAAAAATGTTTTACCACTGGAGCAGTAAAAATCGTAAACATCTTTCACGCATACATCGAGGCATTACCGCACTCTAAATTTCCGCCACAAATAATCCCTGAAAACCAGCACACCCACACCTAACCGTCGCATCATAAATAAATATGCTCCGAATAACATCGTGTTTGGTCTCATTTTAATCAGAAAAACGTCACAAATGCGTTGGTGGGACTGTCGCAAAGATAATGAAACCCAACAAGCTTTTACCACTGGAGCAGTAAAAATCGTAAACATCTTTCACGCATACATCGAGGCATTACCGCACTCTAAATTTCCGCCACAAATAATCCCTGAAAACCAGCACACCCACACCTAACCGTCGCATCATAAATAAATATGCTCCGAATAACATCGTGTTTGGTCTCATTTTAATCAGAAAAACGTCACAAATGCGTTGGTGGGACTGTCGCAAAGATAATGAAACCCAACAAGCTTTTACCACTGGAGCAGTAAAAATCGTAAACATCTTTCACGCATACATCGTAGCATTACCGCACTCTAAATTTCCGCCACAAATAATCCCTGAAAACCAGCACACCCACACCTAACCGTCGCATCATAAATAAATATGCTTCGAATAACATCGTGTTTGGTCTCATTTTAATCAGAAAAACGTCACAAATGCGTTGGTGGGACTGTCGCAAAGATAATGAAACCCAACAAGCTTTTACCACTGGAGCATTAAAAATCGTAAACATCTTTCACGCATACATCGAGGCATTACCGCACTCTAAATTTCCGCCACAAATAATCCATGAAAACCAGCACACCCGCACCTAACCGTCGCATCTTATCCGCACCATCGGCCCAGCAATCTCGGCCGAGCCGCCCGACTTGGCTTGCGGAGATCAGGGGGGGAAGAATTACTGTGAATTCTTGCGGAACGTAACGCGGCATCGTTGGGCGCACGTTGCGCGGCCTATATCTTCCGGAGCGTTGTTCCATTCGGTGTTATTCGAAGCGCGCGGCCAGACACGCATTCAACGACGACGTCCACGGGAATGGGCGATCGTGTGCGTGACGCGCGTGGGTGGACAGGAGAGAACGGGCACGCGTACACACGCAGGAGCGTATTATCGCGGGAACGTTCAGGAGGCAACGGTGTACGAGCGAGCGCTAACGTGTCGTCCTCGCTTCGATCCGAGCGAAGAGAGCGCTGTCGCTTCTCCGTCGAGGATAGCTGGCTGGCTAGGCCCAACCTGCAGCTGCAGCCGCAGCTGTCGGTCGACTCGCCGCATCGATCGGTTCCGACAAGCGTGAATCGCGTTCCCAGAGAGTACCGCAGCCACAATTGCAATCCTTCCCCGCCCCTCCTTCGTCCTTCCCCGCGGCCTCTCCTCCTCGTTCTCTCCTTCAATTATTTTTTCCAACCTTCCCAGAGATCTCTTTCTGTCCCAGACTCCTTCTATTTCCGCGTCTACACCCTTCTCTCTCTCTCTCTTTCCCGCACTCTCCATCTTCTCTTCTTCGTCGTTCTCATCCTCTTCCTCCCAGCGTTCCCAACTCCAGCCAGCATTCCATCCGGATTCCAAGCTTCCTCGATCCCGCGTGCCCCCGCACTTCAAACTTTTTGCTGCCACGCGCCATCAAACCGCCACGAGAGGCTCGGCAGTCCAGCCGCAACTCGAGTACACCCACAGTGATCGTATGCCGCACGCTGCTACCCGGGCAGCAGAAAATCCATTTCACAAATTACACCGTCCAACAGCCAAAAATGATATCGGTTCTCGCTATGCAATTCTTATAGAGTTTTTTTGCGCTGATTCCGAATCTGTTTTTAATTTTTCTCCTAGACGTACAGTTTTTGAGAAATTTGAATTTGAAAAAATGATATATTTCTCAACGGAAAGTCTAGGGAATCTTTTGCTGTAAAGATCAATTCAATGTCTTTTATAATAACATCATAATGTTTGTTCAAAGTTGGAAAATATGACATTTATTCGAATTCAAATTTCGCAAAAACTGTGCGTCTAGGAGAAAAATTGAAAACAGATTCGGAATCAGCGCAAAAAACTCTATAAGAATTGCATAGTGAGAATCGATATCCGTTTTGGCTGTTGGAATTTGTTGGACCGTGTTATCGATTCGGAAAGGAAATATTTTTTCAGTGGAGAGATAATGCACGCAGATTTTTTGGAAATGTTTCTACAGAGATACACACTTGATAAACCTTCTCTTCTGACTGAATTCTGTCGTACAATAGTTGTGTAATTTTTTAAAATATTGTTTCACACGTAGAATCGCTACCCGGGATGTTGTACTACCACGATTTTCGGTACACCCGGTGGATACAGTAGCGGACGAAAGTTTAAGACCGCTCTAAGAAAGACAATAACTTTTTAAATATTGTACTGTTCGACTTGAATTTTTTTGGGAAGCTGGAGCAATTAGTTAACTGCAGGATGTGAGAAGAAATTTGTTCAACAATTGAAATTGAACGGAACTGTTGGAAAAATACTGAAAGTTGAATTTTTAACTTTTTTATGTGGGCCTATATTGAAAATTTAAAAAATACGTTTTGCAGATCTGTGTCAATTGAACATATTCTGAAAATTTCGTCGAAATCGGTCAACGTTGCAATGAGCTACAAACGTTTAAAGATGGTAAAAAATTGCAGATTTTCACGATTTATTGCAGTTACTGCGATGTTAAAAATCTGCAACTGAAAAACTTTTACTGAAAAATGGCCGGTTTAATTGTTTCTCTAACGATTGCTGACTGGCGATAGACCTCACCAATTTCAATGGTCTTGAAATATCATGCCAAGGTCAACACCTGGAACAATGTTTCTCTGTACACAAGGGAGAGTAACCGAACTTGGAACAGTGCCTAGTTTCGACCTAATTTACAAGTTATAGACAATTGGTACTACTAATATACTACGTGTAAACTTGGTTCATGTATTCCTGTATGTATTCGTGATCAACTACACAAAATTAAAGATCGAGAAATGTATATTGTAGTATATTCTAGATATACATGCAAATATGTCTAAGATATTTTGACACTACATTAATTATTGAATAATAAAGAGTGAAATTATAAATAGAATAAAGAAATTATAAAAGAATAAAGAATGTATAAAACGCTTGACGAAAGTGAGGCAAGTCGAAAGGTAGCGATTCTATTGTGAAATAACTCGAGAATGTGAAATGAAAGTCGCATAGTTCGTTTTAGACACTCGTGTCTGACCATTGGCTGACTATACTACTTACTGTGAGCAGGTGCTCACTATTACGCACATACTTACTCCTGAAAAATTTTTGTCATTTCTAAAAACTGTTTAACACACTAATTGTTGATCCAGCAACAATGAAAATCTCAGACAATGTTAAAAATGTTAGTTTTCGGACTTAGAAGCGAAATTATATATTGACATCTTCAATTTTTTAAATTTCACCACAATTTTGAATTTTATCTACTAAATTTTGCTATAAATGTATTTTAATTTTTTTATTTTCGGACTTAGAAGCGAAATTATATATTGACATCTTCAATTTTTTAAATTTCACTGCAATTTTGAATTTTATCTACTAAATTTTGCTATAAATGTATTTTAATTTTTTTATTTTATATAGATAATAAAAATTATAATTTTCTGAACTATCACACTGATTATTTTTTCAACCTTAAAGCACCTTGTAAATGTTAAATATATTCACTTAAGTCTATATAAATAATGAAATCGTCGAAGTATTCTGAATCGATAACGACAGATAAAATTACAAGAATCGGCGTATCGAAGCCATTGTACGCAAGTGAATAATTTTCACGCGAGCTCATTACCACCATTAATCGTTGTAGAGCATGTCATTATCATGTACACGCATCACTTGCTCGTGTAAGAATGGTTAATAATCCAAAATGTGAATACGATGATGAAGTTCAAAAGATCAATCACATCATTTGGCGGTGTCGTTTGTGTAATTTACAACGCGTATAGTTAATTAGCCAACGATGCAATATTAAATTTCCATGAAATGTAGAGATGTTAATCATTGCCCCAAACGTCAATATTTGTCGAATGTGTTCACACTTTTCTAAACAATTCCAGTATTAAAAACAATTCAAATATCAAAAAAATATATCAAACAATTTTTGAACAGACACCAATGTCAATTATTCTACAATCTTCTTCTACATTTTTCCAGTAAGATTGTTATCTCTCCACTTGTAATTGTTACTGTTGGATGTAACACATGTTGTACTTTTTATCAGTGACTTTCCTGATTACAGTGAATTTCACAACAATTTTATGACAATTTTAATTATATAGTAGTTGGTCTTCATCATCAATTGTGATGACTAGACTGCATATGTTTATGCAATTTTCAATTTTTATAATCAAATTTTAAGAAAATGGAATCAAATAAAACCCTATTTTTCATGTGAACAGCCTTTGCAGATCCAACATAAATAAAAATTGTACTAAATTCTATCGATATTTATGTTCCAGCATTTTTTGAAAATTTTTGTATGCCTAGTGATGACTTTGAAATATGTTGTCAAGGTCATCCCTTTAAACAACTTTTCCCTGTGTATGTTATCACAGCTCGGTTATAATCTTTCATATATTCCCAAGAAACTGTTATGATGACTAGTTGTTAGGAATGATGTCCTTTACAGAATATTTCAAGGTCATTGGTGAGGTTAACCAATTTGTAAATAATTATAAACAGATTTTTCTATTTTGTTAAATATTTTATCGAGATATAAAATGACTATAGCAACCTTCTCCTTTCCCCAATGACCGAATTCGTCCTGTAGAACGGTGGAGGGACCCCACCCAGGGAACCTAAGCCAGACCTATTTGTATTTTTATATTTTCTAAGCCCCTGGACAATATCCCAGACCTAACCTAACTCATCCTACAAAGGGTCACTAAACCCGAGGTGGCCCAATTGGGATCCTCCCCTTGATAGCGATGCCAGAGAGGGGGCAGTCTTCTGCAGAGGTTAAGAAAGCGTCATAGAGTTAAAAATGTCGTTCAATTAACCGATCCATACCAAAAGAAACTTCGGAAACACCGGGGAGGGGGGGGGCAGAGATACCGGTGATCGAGCGGTTCGCAAGAGCACTCCCGGCTGCAGTCGGAATCAGAATCGCCGGGAGCAGAGAATTATACTTCTCGGAGATTGTCACCCGATCCCGGAAGTTTTTCGTCGTCGGTTAAAGGAGTTTCGCAGGGGAGGGGGGGTGGTGGTGGTGGAAGAAGCCGCGATTCCGCGGTCTGTTTACAGGAGTGTCTTCTTTCGGGCGATTGTCTCCGGGCTGTTGCCAGTTTCGCGGAGAGCTGGAGGTGTTTCGTCGCGCCGACAGCCAGTAAAAACCGCGTCGTCCCGTAATCGCAGTTGAAGCGGAAGAAGAAGAAGAAGAAGAAGAAGAATAGATGGGAAGAAGAACGACCGTTGTCGAGTCGGGCCAGGTCGGGCCGAGTAGCCGAGGAAAGAGCGCGGCGTCGATCCGGGAAATATATTCGTCTGTTTTGAAGCCGTTAACGTACCTGCTTACGTTTATGCGGGTCCCTGGGCTCGCCTCTTTCTTGTTTTCCTCGCATATTGGCCAAGTTTTCAGACGGGGGTGTCGTATCGAGGGCGCCTGCGAGTTTCCCCGAGTTCCTTGTCGTTTGCAAAGTAAATCGTGCGCGTTCCGCTCCTCCCTCGCCCCCCTCGACCCTTTCTATCCAGGGGCCCCCCTCCGCCTAGCATGCTTTCTTTCCGCGCGACTCGTTCTTTTGCGTTGCCATTGTTCCGCGGGCCGGAGCAAGGCACCCGGGACACCGTGCCGCTCCCATCACGATTTCGCGCGTCGTTTCGTCCTTCCGAGCGAGAACGCTCTCTTCCCTCTCGTGGAATCTGGGACCGGCGATTACACCGCGCCAACCCCCAAAAGCACGCCGGAACCACGCCACGCTGAAAGGGAGATATGCTCGAGAGACGCTCGAAGACCGGTTCGATGCGTCCTGCGATCGTCGTCGGGTCGGATTCAATTTCGCTCGGCCGGCTGAAATCGAATTGGCTGGCCTATCGGTCTGAAAATTATGCTCCCCGTATGGCCGAGAACCATCTCCGCAGCGCGCATTGTGCCCACTCGCCCACGCTCGAGACGCTCCAGAGCGATTATCCCATGCGGACCGTGAACCTCGCTATCCTCCTGTTTCGATGTTAGAAGCCCAAGGAGAGAGAGAGTGGCCGGGAGCTGCGGTCTTACCGGAAATTGTCCTAAGTAATTCGATCGCAGTCGATATCAACGAAATTGGTAAACTGTTCCGATCTGCTGCGCTCGCTCTCGCTGGGTTCAGAGATGGAAAGGGGGAATTAATCGCGGGTCTGAAAAATTAATTAACGAGGTACGGGTCTTTTGAAAATTGTGCAGGTGACTATTATGAAGTATTATACAGTGGTAAAAAATGTTTGATGTTTATATGGTACATAGGACACTGACTAATGCGTGGCCAACCACTTTCTTGTGGCTGTTTTATGAAACCAAAATGGGCAACAAGTTTAGTCATGTAAGGCCTCCTACTTTATACAGGGTGTCCCAAAACTCCTTCAAGTCCGGGAAATGGGAGGTTCCTTAGGTCATTTGAAGCGACATTTTCCTTTGCAAAAATTACCGCCGCGGCTTTGTTTAGGAGTTATTAACGAAAAACACGGACCAATGAGAACGCGACTTGGCCACAGTGCCAGCTCGCGTCTAGGTCGCGCTCTGATTGGTGAGATTGGTCTGTGTTTTTCGCTAATAACTCCTAAACAAAGTCGCTGCGGCCATTTTTGCAACGGAAAATGTCGCTTCAAATGACCTAAGGAAGGAGTTTTGGGACACCCTGTATTATTGCAGAAATGGCAGTGCACCCTTCATTCAAAGCTCAATAAATCAACTAGAAAAAAATGGTGGATCAAGTTATAATTATTTGTTGTATGCTAAGGTACTTGTTATATTTCAGCCCCCACAAAAATTTTTTTATCATTTTACAGACGATTCGATTAACATTCGATGTAACATTTTGGATCAGAAAAGTGTTTTTAGTTTCCCCAATCAATGTATTATGCAAAAAGGAATGTTGGCTGGAAAAAGTAGAAGCATCAAGCTTGAAAATGAGTGCAATTATATTGTTGTACAATTTTTTTTAACGAAGTTAGCACAGTTCAAGTATCAATAATTTCACGAGGATGGATTTTTCGAAATTTAATGTCCAAATACTTTTTGGATTTACTGTGCGTAGCTCGTGTCTTTAATTCTTTGTGTGTATATCACTATGTAAACTGGGCTATATATATGTGAAGAATAAGTTCGGATAATGGAGATTTTACCGTGACAATTTACGACAGAAAATAGTAACCTCAAGGAATTTGTTAACATTGGAATCATAAATTAATTGACCAGACAGAAATGAATATTCGACACTCCCTCGAGTCGATCAGATTGAATATTAACTCTTCAACCTAAAATATGTTGTTAGCTGAATAGCTCCGGATACAAGCAACATTTGTTAATAGTTTATTGTAACGAAAAGAGCCACGCGCGAGGTTGCGTCTGCCTGGCCGCGACGAGTATGCTAATTGTCAATTGTTCTGCTCTGCTGTCTGCTCCGGCCTCGCACGAACTACTACGCAATCGCCTAACAGTTGTTAAATTAAGTTTGTAATCCGTTTAATCGCATTACCATTTAATTACTCGCGCACAAAGTATACAGGCAGCGTGTGAGATGTGTCATGCAATGGGTTACGGAAAACTGTTCGCTGTTGCTGGAACACGACAGGGTGTATCAGGGAATGTTACGTACTTGAAGTTTTGCATCGTTAGTGGATTTTACTTTCATAATAGGAAGTCGAATTTTAATATCGCAGTATACCGTAGCAGCTCATGAATAATATTTCGAATAAAACTTGACTTTAGTTGTGTGTAGTACAACTTGCTCAATTGAACATTGTGCAGTCCGTCGCAATAGTCAGGGACCTCAAACAGTATTAGCGCACTAAATTTCCGATTTTGGAAAGGAATGTCGTGCAACAATAAATGTGGAGTCATTTTAAATCTACTTTTGACTTGCAAGAATAATAATTTGCTTCGATAGGTGCAAGAAACTGTATGGTTCCATTTTAGAAACCAAAATTGACCTTCAGAAGTCCTTGGTAGACATACCAACGAAAAAACCAATAGCAAGAATGAACTTCTGCATCGATGGTGCATTAAAAAACACACGGTTCCATTTAAAAAATCAAAGTTGACCTTCGTAAGTCCTTGACGCGTCCACCAACAAAAAAACCAATAACAAGAATGAACTTCTGCATCGATTGGTGCATAAAAAACACACGGTTCCATTTAAAAAAACAAAATTCACCTTCATAAGTCCTTGACACCGCCCCCAACGAAAAAACCAATAACAAGAATGAACTTCTGCATCGATGGTGCATTAAAAAACACACAGTTCTATTTAAAAAATCAAAGTTGACCTTCGCAAGTCCTTGACGCGTCCACCAACAAAAAAACCAATAACAAGAATGAACTTCTGCATCGATTGGTGCATAAAAAATAAAGGGTTCCATTTAAAAAAACAAAATTCACCTTCATAAGTCCTTGACACATCCCCCAACGAAAAAACCAATAACAAGAATGAACTTCTGCATCGATGGTGCATTAAAAAACACACGGTTCTATTTAAAAAATCAAAGTTGACCTTCGCAAGTCCTTGACGCGTCCACCGACAAAAAAATGATAACAAGAATGAACTTCTGCATCGATTGGTGCATAAAAAACACACGGTTCCATTTAAAAAAACAAAATTCACCTTCATAAGTCCTTGACACATCCTCCAACGAAAAAACCAATAACAAGAATGAACTTCTGCATCGATGGTGCATTAAAAAACACACAGTTCTATTTAAAAAATCAAAGTTGACCTTCGTAAGACCTTGACGCGTCCTTCCAAACATTTCCCGCTGCGAATAACAACAACGACGCAACTCACGGCGGCAATATCCAGTGTCCCACCCTCCATAAAGCGGCATCGAAGTAACGGATTATAGATCGCAGTCAAGTTTCTCCGTCTCTCGGCGGCAGAGCGCGTTTTCCTGAGCAGTGTGAGGCGGCGGGAGAAATGGAATCACGCGGGGCGTCAGTCGTCGAGAGCATCGACAGTGGTCGATCCTGGGCTGGCCGATCGAAATCGAATTCCCGTGGCCGAAACTTTCCTGTCCTTCGTCGACGGGAGAGCGTCGGTCGTCGGTAATCGTCGCGCGGAACTCGAATCAAACGGTGCCGGGCGTCGCGTCGCCTTGTTTTTTCGTTCGTCCGCCGCCTGTCACCGACTTGACGCCGGAATTTTTCGACGTAGAAATTCCGCGCCGCGACGCTGACAGGTACAATTTCCAGGGGAAAACGAACCGCGAATGCTTCCGTTCGGCCGTGCTTCGACGGTGCGGTGGCGAGGAGGCTGTCCGCTCGAGAGAGGGAGAAGAAAGAGACCTCGGACAGCGGGCTCGGCGAGAACGGGGTATCGCGGCCCCGATGGTCACCGAGAGCAATTTCATCGAGACACGGAAACCGCTGACTCGCCAGCGGAATCGGATGCCCGGTAAGCGATCGGCTCTCGAATCTTTTCTTCCATTAGAGGACTTATTGTTCGGCGAAGGCGGACCCCAGCAGCCTTGAAGAAAGGTGAACAAAGAAGATAGAGGAATACTAATTTGCCGATGGCCCCCGAGGACAAGCTGTTATCCCTTCGAGGAGGAACTTACGGAATCTCAGAGGGTGCTCGAGTACTGCCTTAATAAGCGCCTTAACATCCCGTCTATAAATTTTAAGCTATGTAAAATTAGCGCGAGACCAATGATGGCGGTGGCATCCCCCATCCCCTCTTCTTTCCTCCTCCGATCCGCTGTTACTCGCCGCTATGCGCTAACGTGCTCCATCGAACCCGCTCGAATAATAGGTTTCAACGTACAACCGATCTACCCTACCCTCTTCCCAGCTATAGCATGCTTATTCATCGGCCGGGTCAGGTCGATTCACGAAACCTGCACCCCTTCGCTACCCTCCGGCCCTCTCGAGCCGAGCCGTCCGTCCGCCGAAGTCGTTATTAACTGGTATTCCGTCGGGAGTCGGGTGGTAATTCGAGTCCGAACACGCGAATGAAATTGGGTCTTACCTCGTGCCGATGCACCGCCCCGCGTATGTACAGTGCGAGCCACCGCGAAACCGGAGTAACCGATGCGGAGGACGTGACCGGAGTCCCGACGAATCCCGAGCACCGGGAGAACTGGAGTCCACGGTAATTAATAACAATCGTCGGTGACCGGCCTGCTAACCCGACGTATTTTTCACTGGTCTCCGTAAAACCCCGTTCGTATTAGGCGACTGTATTCTTTCTTTTTATACCCCGTTCCGCTGACTTTGTTTCTTTTTATTTCTATACACCGTTCTCCACAGGCAACCCCAGAATACCTTCTTTCATTTTGACAAAGTAAATGTTTTGTTTGTAATTTGAATGGTACCAAGTGGGCAGTAACTCGCAGGGGTTATTTTTTAAAAAATACATTCGAATATGTAATTTACTGTGAAATTTACATTTCGAGGTCAAACAATTATTGAGGTGGATACTGACCACTTGATACCAATTAAATTTTTTTATACTCCGTCCAGTTAACTTTCTTTCTTTTTATTTTTATACCCCGTTCGGGCAACTCCAGAATACCTTCCTTCATTGTGACAAAGTAATCAATGTTTTGTTTGTAAGTTGAATGGTACCAAGTGGGCAGTATCTTGCAGGGGTTGTTTTTTAAAAAATACATTCGAATATGTAATTTACTGTGAAATTTACATTTCGAGGTCAAACAATTATTGAGGTGGATACTGACCACTTGATACCAATTAAATTTTTTTATACTCCGTCCAGTTAACTTTCTTTCTTTTTATTTTTATACCCCGTTCGGGCAAACCCAGAATACCTTCTTTCATTTTGACAAAGTAAATGTTTTGTTTGTAATTTGAATGGTACCAAGTGGGCAGTATCTCGCAGGGGTTGTTTTTTAAAAAATACACTCGAATATGTAATTTACTGTGAAATTTGTTGTTGCGCAGAACAGAAAAAATAATTTATTAAACTGTGTTCACCCTACACCTGTAGCAAGGGTACGACTTGAAACTTGCCACAGAGAGTTTTCTTTGAGAACCCTTTGAGAGAATAGTGTGAGGAAAAATCAAGGTTTATGAGCACTTCTGACCATTTCATCATATTATACCCTCATGTTATCCAATAAATAAAAATTAGCATATTATTTTATTAGGGTGTCCTATGCTGAAGTGTACGCTTTTTTTCCTATAGAAAAACGTATCAACCCCTACGTATGAAGGGACCCTCTTCTGCATTTCATTTTGACCAAAAATCTTGAGGGCGAAAGTGCTCACCCTGTAACTACCCTTGTAGCAAGGGTACCGACTTGAAACTTGCCACAGATGATTTTCTTTGGGAATGCTATCGAATGCTGCGAGCAAAAATCAATTTAGTTTGCGGGCACTTGTGACCAAATTATAATTTTACAAATTATAAATTTATTAGGGTGTCCTAGTTCATGCTAAACTGTACGCTTCGCTTTCATTTATTCTATAGAAAGATGTATCAACCCTCCCCACGTATCACGCACCCTCTTCTCTATTTCATTTCGACCAAAAATCTTGAGGGCGAAAGTGCTCACCCTGTAACTACCCTTGTAGCAAGGGTACCGACTTGAAACTTGCCACAGATGATTTTCTTTGGGAATGCTATCGAATGCTGCGAGCAAAAATCAATTTAGTTTGCGGGCACTTGTGACCAAATTATAATTTTACAAATTATAAATTTATTAGGGTGTCCTAGTTCATGCTAAACTGTACGCTTCGCTTTCATTTATTCTATAGAAAGATGTATCAACCCTCCCCACGTATCACGCACCCTCTTCTCTATTTCATTTCGACCAAAAATCTTGAGGGCGAAAGTGCTCACCCTGTAACTACCCTTGTAGCAAGGGTACCGACTTGAAACTTGCCACAGATGATTTTCTTTGGGAATGCTATCGAATGCTGCGAGCAAAAATCAATTTAGTTTGCGGGCTCTTGTGACCAAATTACAATTTTACAAATTATAAATTTATTAGGGTGTCCTAGTTTATGCTAAACTGTACGCTTCGCTTTCATTTATTCTATAGAAAGATGTATCACCCCTTCCCACGTATCACGCACCCTCTTCTCTATTTCATTTCGACCAAAAATCTTGGGGGTGAAAGTGATCGCGAATGCGCGCCAGGCTGATTGAAATTCCTGCTTCTCCGCTGGTTCGACAAAATTGGGGATGGCCGAGCGTTTCGCGTCGAGACCACGTCAGATTGCCGGTCGTCGACCGAAAAACCCTCGGTGTCGTTGGCAACGCGGTCGGCCGAGTCGTGGCGCGCCGGGAAAAGAGGGTACGAGTTCTCGGGTAGAGTTTCAACCCCGGGGGTGAAAGAATTGCCGGATTGGAATGAAGTGGCGGGGAGGGGAGGCAGGATTGGCCGGGCGAAACGGACGGCCGAACCGATTAGATCTGTCGCGGTGAACCAATTTAAATGGTTCTGGAATACCGTGTGCAATTAGCGGCCGCCGCTTAAATCCGGGATACATTATACGATCGAACGATAGGGCGCGCGCGCGCGCTCGCTCGCTTGGTTCGATTTATCTTGCCGCGCGGCAGCTTTCGTTTCCCCCCCGATTATTTACCGATCGCAGGATCCCGGGCATTTTTAATTAGCTCTTAATTACCGTTGCGCACAAACACCGAGGCGAGGATCCGTTAATGGCCGCGCGGAGAGCCACCGGTTAATGAAACGGAAAATTCGGATGGGAAATTCCGCGAACAAGCTGCCCGGGGAAAACAGGCGTACGGGGAATGGAAATCGCGGTGGAGGGGCGGCGGATGCGATGAAGTAACAGAGGATACGACGCCCAAAGGCAATTACAACTTCCGCGCGTTACTTTCGCCCGCGACGCTTCCCGTGATAAGACACGCGTCGCGGACCCGTAATTAAACCGCGACGCTTGTTTAACGAGCCGATTCGTAACGAGATCCTCGATCGGCGTCCAACTCGGCGAATTAACCAGCGGGAAGCTTTCGGGACGATTCTACAATGCTTCCTGAGCGTTCACGATGCTTGAAATACTCGTAATACGGTAGAATTTTCCTCACGATTCGTGCACCCTCTCCTCATCTGACGACGAAGTATGAAATAGTTGATAGTGGGGATCCAACAGCGGGGAAGAAGTTGACCGGGCCTGCTTTAGTATACAGGCTGTGTCACCTAACGTTGCCACCTTAAATATCTTTGTTGTTTTTAAAGAGACACGTCAAATGTCTGGAGGACAAAGTTGAATGGTAAAATGGGGCTGTTTTTGGCGATAACGGTTTCACGTTTAAAAATTTCGGTCGCTGTAATGAAACGATTTTTCATCGCGGAATACAATCACTTCCGAAAATATAATACGTTATCATCTCGGTGATCGTACCATTCGGATATAAACAAAATTGAATTTTTATAATCATCGGAATACATTAGTCGGTATTCGATTGGGAAAAATCTATTAATATGCACGCTGCATATTTTCATTAAATGAGGATCATTGTTTTGAATATGTATTGGTTGCATTTCAATCTGGTACAAGGTAATTTTATCTGTATTTCGGATATAATATTACGTGAAATGTAATATTTGACTTTTCGCGAGATTCAAAAGCGCGTTCATCTGTTCCCGTAAATGATTTCGAGTTACGTTACAAATTAATTAAGCTTGGGCTGTTATTACGAAATCCGTTGCAATGATGTGGAAAAATTCAGTACATTTCTGTTGGACACAGAGTAGCTGTACGTGACTATTGTGGATCTGGCCTAATTATGTTCTTTGCAAGTTAGGTTTATCATTACTGAAAAATACATATATAATGTCAAATAATTTGTTTAACTGCGGGGTAGTTAACGTGGTCAAATACCTTAAAAGAAGAGCTTACGAATATTCTTTTGTTTTTATCTGGCACTGCATTAGTGTCTGCAATCTTTTTTTATCCGCATTAGTTTTTTGAGAATGAAGGTGACCTTAAAGTAAATGTTCAACATAAAATCCAATTACAAAATAAAATCTAATTACGTTGTAGCTTCTGCTATGCACATGCTTGCGTTATTTTGTTCTTCAAGTCGCATTTACATTTTTGAACGGTGTTTCAAAAATTGAAGGTCACCTCCTTTTCTAAAAAAATAAGATAAGAAAGATTACAGACGCTATAATTATACATTGCTTCCAAAAAACAATGTAACTTTTTCCTCTTTCATTTTTAAAGTGTTTACTAGGAACATCCCTGTGTATTAGCATACATGTGAATGGGGCTGCATGGGCCCCAATATTTCGCGTAAGGATTAACAAATTTCATGGCGTCATTTTGACTGGCATAACTGCAGTATTAAAGAGTGCGCGAATATCGACAGTACGCAACTTGTGCGTCGCACTTACGGAATTCGATGTCGGGGCATCGATCGACGCCGCGTCGCGTTCACGCACATTGTCGCACGTGCATCGCCAGTATCGTTCTTGCGCGGGTTACGCATTCGAACGATCGCGGGGGCGCGTATTAAATTCAATTTCTGTCTGGGTATCGTGCAAACATGCACACACGGGCGCGGAGTTTACGCGGGTCCCGTTCGCCCCTATTAAAACGCGCGCGCCGCGCCGCGTGACTCCGTGATTCGGGGGAAACACGATTACACGCTCGACACCGAGTCTATCATCCTTGAATGTCCGCGCGGACCGTCGAAACGGTCTCTTAATCGAGATAAATATCGGAGGGTCCGACCAGCCCCGGCCTCCACCGAAAAATCGACTCCCGATGCTCCGACGTGGAGATACCCCCGGGCTCCAGCGTGTGAAATATTCGGAGGCATTGTCGCCGTGGAAAATTTACCGCGTCGTTATCCAAAAATCACTTCCGTGCGAATACGATATCATAGCCGGGGATTTTTGGCAGCCGGAATCACGGCGGGGCCGATCGAGATGGATTTCTCTGCGATCCACTAATACCAATAAAATATAATCGGAGATCGTTTATCTTCGACTCGCGGCTAGGAGAGCTCGGTCTGGTTTCGCGATATATTATTTTTCGACTCCCGAGAAACGAGAAATTGGAAGAAATATTGCAATATTTACAGTTTCAGTGCGGCGATGACGCGGTAATTTTGATGAACAATGTCGACTGTGGATTTAAATAATGTCTTTGTCAATCCCTTGTTGAACAAGTTTCTTCAGCGTTGGAATAATTGGAGAACTTTTCTTGTCTTTAAGAATTTATTACAAGAAAGATTTTGACCTTCAATTTCAAGGTCAAAAGGCCAACAATTTTTTATTGCATCGTATTCTATTCATCGCGAGGATGAAAAGTGCAAAAGGACAGTATAAGTATGACTCGCTCTACTTCTCGTTAAATATCTCCGAAACTTGTGCGCGGATAAAAAAAGTATCCTACGAAAATTGCTAGTCTTTTTACGTGCAATAAGATCCCATAATAAAAAACATAAATTTCTATTTGAAAAAACAAAGTTGACCTTCAAATAACCTTGGAAGCTTCACCGAAATAAAAAACTGATACTGCCTCTCACTTTCCCGAGATATTCGGCTGGAAAGTTTTCAAATGAACACCCTGTATAATATTTCCACTTCTCAGAGATGGAGTTTACATAATATAATATAAAATAAATGAAATCAGAGTTTGATCATGTAAAAACGTCATTTTTTAAAGAGAACGATCGACATGTTACGCGTGGTTTCTTTCCACCCTTTATCCTTGTGACGAGTAGAATAAAACGCGGTAAAGCAAAATTGTTTCGACCTTGAAATTAAATTCTTGTCCAACTACTCGCGCCTTAACGATTCCCTGACATACAGCCGCGCACATCTCGCTCCCGGGGAAATTCGCAACGAGGAAATGCTTCGTCGCGAGATCACGCCTATAGCCGTACCATTCGGTTATCCTGCCGAAGCTCGCAGCGGAGTGATTAGCTCGCCACTGACGAGGATCCTTTGTGAAGATTCGAATCCCAATGCGGCAGCAAGTTAGCGGCAGCAGCCTCTGTCTCTGTCGTCCAGCCGGCGGTAGGGCCTCTGTTGTCCCTAACTGATTGGTGTGCACAGAAGAACAGTGTTTCCCTTTTTCCCGTCGACGCTGCAATAATCCCGCTTTTGAGCGTAGCGTGTGCGCCGGCCTGTTTGGCAGCCTTTCGAGGGCAACGATGCCGCGATACCTACGCGAGCATAGGCAGCCGCCGCCGGAGCGCGGCACCAGGGGAATACTAATTAGCGGTATGTGTCAATCCATGAGAACCGTATTGACCGGTGAATGACAGCGGTTCGTGCGCCGCGTATGATTAGCCGAAACCGATTCTAAACCTGTGACGCTCCGATGACGTTCGACGATACCCTGACGATCCTACATCCGGCAGAAGGCTTTGACCGTATCAACGCGATGACGCCCGGTATTGAATCGGGCGCCAGCCCGGCGTCCGCTGCCATCCATTGGCAGCGAACTGTTCTGCCGGATCGCGGAGAGGCTTCGTGACTGGTTGCGAGCGGCTGTGCGGACAGGCCGGATAGATATGGAAGAGGATGGTCCGGCAGCTGCATTATCCCGGTAATATCTGATGCGGCGAGACAAAGCTTCAAAGGGTCATAGTGTAACCAATGCTTGCTTGCTTGCTCGCGCTTGCTTTCCCCGGCTCACGCTTGTCGGACTGTAATATCATATGCGGGTCACAGACGACCGGACCAATACGACCAGCTAGCTTCCTCTGCTGGATAGAATCGTGAATATGTTTGTGTGTTTTGCAACGCGGATGTGTCGACTTTTGAAATTTTATTTGGCCAGGTCTGCGATACGGACCAGTAGATGCTGCTGGTTTCGAAACCATGCTTGTAAGCTGTCCTTTAACCCTTTGTCTTGGAATAGTGAGTCAGACTCGTGGCGAAGAGATCGCGCATAGTCCATCGAATTTGTACGGTATTCTTTCTGTAACTGTAGGGAAAATCTCTACATCTCCTGCTGATCTTGCGGTCCTCTTCGTGTTCACTGGAATTTTGCATAATTTATAGCATCGTGGAAATATTTCTTTAATTAGAATAGAGATGGCTCTTGTAATATCCAGTCAGACTCGTGGCGAAGAGTTCGAGCATAGTCTATCAAGTGTGTATGGTATTCTCTCCGTAACTGTCGGGAAAATCTCTACATCTCCTGCTGATCTTGCGGTCCTCTTCGTGTTCACTGGAATTTTGCATAATTTATAGCATCGTGGAAATATTTCTTTAATTAGAATAGAGATGGCTCTTGTAATATCCAGTCAGACTCGTGGCGAACAGTTCGAGCGTAGTCTATCAAGTGTGTATGGTATTCTCTCCGTAACTGTCGGGAAAATTTCTACATCTCCTGCTGATCTTGCGGTCCTCTTCGTGTTCACTGGAATTTTGCATAATTTATAGCATCGTGGAAATATTTCTTTAATTAGAATAGAGATGGCTCTTGTAATATCCAGTCAGACTCGTGGCGAACAGTTCGAGCGTAGTCTATCAAGTGTGTATGGTATTCTCTCCGTAACTGTCGGGAAAATCTCTACATCTCCTGCTGATCTTGCGGTCCTCTTCGTGTTCACTGGAATTTTGCATAATTTATAGCATCGTGGAAATATTTCTTTAATTAGAATAGAGATGGCTCTTGTAATATCCAGTCAGACTCGTGGCGAAGAGTTCGGGAATAGTCTGTCAAATGTGTATGGTATTCTCTCCGTAACTGTCAAGATGTTATCCCCACCACAGGCATCTTCTGCTGATCTTGCGGTCCTCTTCGTGTTCACTGGAATTTTACATAATTTATAACGTCATAGAAATATTCATTTAGGTAATGGATTTTAAATTGTCACTGAATAGAGATGGCTTTTGTAATATCGAGTTAGACTCGTGGCGAAGAGTTCGAGCATAGTCTATCAAGTGTGTACGGTATTCTCTCCGTAACTGTTGGGAAATCTCTACCGTAATTGTCAAGATGTTATCCCCACCACTTCGTGTTCACTGTAATTTTGCATAATTTTGCATAATTTATAACGTCGTAGAAATATTCATTCAGGTAACGGATTTTAAATTGTCACTGAATAGAGATGGCTTGTGGTTTATAGGACTGACTGGTATTCGAGAGCCACTATCTTATATAGCTGAAAATTATGGTGGTTGTTAAAGGTAGGGGTTGGTGACGGATGGTGCAATGGTTGAAACTCGGTTATTTTATGGGTAAGTAATATGGAGAAGTACTGTAGCTTGGAATTACTATGGTCACATAGGTAAATTTCAGAGACAATTGGCTATCACTGTTGGCAATGTTACCGCCCTATAAGCACGGAGATATAAACTATTACACATATAGTACTGTGTACTATGGATAATAATGAAGCACGAGACAGTTTCAGGAAAAGTCAACTTCTGTACTGTGTGTCTCAGCTATTATTAAAATATACTTAATGTCATTAATTTTGTTGCCAATGAATATTTTCTTCGATGTCCTTCAAAGGTATTAAATATCCTACTCTTCAATCTTTTCATGCTCTACAATGACATTGCTTACAAAACTGCTTACAAAACATCAGGTTATTTGGTATAATTATAAAAAAGGTTATTCTGTTTTAAATGGTGTACAAATACTTATTGGACTGACTGTATTTAGGTGATCCCAGTTAGCTGAGGCACCCTGTATATCCGTTTCTTGTGGATCACTCTTTATTACTCGAATAAAGTATACAGTCGCACGCGAGGAGTATAAACACCGGCTCACTAACATTGTTGAGCACTGCTCGGACACAACAGTATATTTATATCTCACCGGCTGATGGTGATGAATGCATGTTTACGCTTTATTAGTGACGTATCCCCGCACTACTAATTCCCCATCATTTAGAAAAGATGCATCACCGAGAACTTTGATGCACAATGTGTGTAATAAAAGAAGTAGATGGAACGTACTGGTTTCTCGTTTTAGCACGCTCGCCGTTACGTTGGTCGCTAATGATAGGAGCTGGTATTTTCGGTAGAACAACGGATGCAATTTTCGGTATCGTTAGCGAATTCTAGATAACGCTGTAAAATACGAAGGATGCAATTAGAGGATTCAGTACTTTCGTTACGATACAGTGAATACAGTCGTCCATAAAAATATTTGTACACGCGTAAATTTATCCGATGTACTTTTATTCTTGTTTTATAAACAGTTTTATATACTTGTTTTAAAAAACTGAACAATATTTAACATGAAACGGTGAAAATTCTCGATGAGCAATTATATTTAACATGAAACGGTCGAAATCGTTAATAAACAATTGTATTTAACGTGAGTATGAATTCTCCATTCACAGATCTGCAACACCATATTTTTATTTTCAAAATAAAACATTTTTCACAACATCACCAAAAAGATTTTGGAACATTCATTACCCGAAAAGCATAACAAAAGCTTGTTTTGTTCTTGCGTTTTTGCTGTGTAAGTTTGCGTCACTGTGTTGGCATTTTTCGTGTAACATGTTCGCTGAAACATATATCAGCTACTGTCCATTTATCTCTGATATCTTTGTATGAAAAGTAATGCCTTCGCTAATGCACGTACACAAGAATTCTTCGATACGTATACTCACAACGTATGTGACAATAAATACTTGGACAGTGATAATTCCAGTACTCAATATTAAAATCAAAATATCTTCTGATCAATACTATTGCATAGGGAATAACGACTAGCACCAAGTAGTACATTAAAAAATATACAAATCCATTCAAAAAACAAAGTTGACCTTCACATAACCTGTAAGACATTAAACCGACTTCGAAAAAACGCGCTAAAAGAGTTCACTAAAAAATGTGAAATAATTTCCATTTAATTGATGTGAATACACACTTTCCCCTGGACCACTTTTCCCTGGACCATTTTTTAGTTATCATCAACAGTTCCGGAGACATTCGAGTCGATTTCAATGGGACACCCTGTGTAACAATGTAAACATGTTGACACGTTGGTCTGGCGTCGTTTACGCGCGGAAGCGCCGCAGTATCGATATGAAAACGCTGCATAAAATTTGCATTCTAAAGCCGAACAATCCACGCGCAACGACGAAACATAATTCTGAAATTTCATCCCGCAACGACTATTCCGATTGCCTCAGTCACGAAATGAACTGGATAGGACAGCATTACCGAGGACTAAAAATAAAACAGTTCCTCGGCAGTCGGATCGTTCCTGAAAGTATAGGGCGCGTGGGAATCATGAATTCCATCCGATGCCGGGCGATTCGGAACAGATGACGCGGGTCTCCCCAAAATATTAAGTGAATCCTATACCCATGGTCCGCAGGCTGTAGCAAAAGGCTCCAGTTATTGATACGCATCGCACGCCGGCGGCGTGGCAATCGTGGCGAAGTGAAACGTTCCGGTGGTGGGAGGAAGGGGGTGAGAGAAAAAAAACCGACGTGGAGCGATTTGATAGCAAAGTGGATGGCAGTCGTGAGGGATGATAGAGAGAACCGTGAAGGGCTGGGAAAGGAACCGCGAGCCGACCGAAGGCTGGTGGATAGAGTGAAGGGGTGGCGAAGGGGAGGCTGCGTGTACCGTGTACAGCGACCGCAGCGGGGGTGGAAGACAGAGATAGAGGGTGGGATTAGCGGATGGATAAAGAGAACCGTGTGTGTATAGTGGCCGGGGAGAGTGGGTTGGGGTGGCGAGCGATAAGCGACGGGGTTGGGGCCGGCGGGCAGAGATGTGTGAATGGTAATCAAATCAGGGAGACGGAGAGGGACGACGCGCGACGCGGAAGCCTGGACAGGAAGATGGAGAGGCCGGGACGAGCGTGAATATACGCTGTGACCGGCGGGAACCTACCCGGAGAATCAGACGAGTGTATAAACAGAAAATATTTCTGGATCCGAGAGGGGAGAGGAGTTCGTCTCCAGCTTCGTTCTGTCAACCAGGCTGAAGCTAAATGCTCGATAAGCTAACGCCAGATGTGTTTATGGACGTTGGGTGGATCTTGTCCTCTTTGTGGTTAGCGTGTTCTTTGCGACACTGACATCGGTGACGGTTTTACGGTCCCTGTAAAACAAATTAGGGCTGCTTATAATTTTCAAAATTATTGCCCCGCGCGACGGGGGTTAATTTAGCAATACTTCAAGGTCATCGAAGTTTTTATAAATGGGACTACATAGTTTTACTATACAGTCTCGATGCATACACTCCTGTCCATAAATCAGCGGACAGTGACTTGTCTTCAATAAAAATGGTAATTAAAGAATACAAGCTTCCAGCTTGTTTTAATTTTTTTATTTTGATTAGATATAGCTTTGTACGATAATATGTGAATGCAAAATTAAATATATATACGTATATTATGTGAATAAATGTTGGAAAAAAGAGATTGAGAAATTGGGGGATGATTATCGACAGCTCTAGAAGCGAAATTGGAAAACAGTTACCCCACTTAAATTGTAAAAATTTAAAAATAATTTACAAATTTGATTGACATGGTCTCTATTATTAGATAAAATTAGTAAGTACCATTTTTATTTCATAATACATAAGTCCTTTAACAACAAAAAATTGTCTGCATCCTGAATAAGTGTCCGGTGACTTATGAACCGACATAAGAAACAAATTCAACGATGTTCGATGCATCGACCTTCACGTGACCTTCAATAAGAAAATCATGAAACGTTTGACATTAATTCGAATACTCGTTCGGGGATGGCAAATGAAGGAATCTCAATTTCATTGTAAAATAAGAGAGTAATCGTAGAGTTTTGCACAAAGAAAAGGGAGATTGCGTCCTATTTAATTACAATGCCGTCTAACCAGGATTGTTCGGTTACGGACGATGATTAAGATGGTTAAGACCGCTTTGTTGCTTTTGCAGCGAAAGATTCTTTCAATCTGAGGATCCTTTCTTAATTATTATTTCTTTATCCCATTGGAAAACGAACGAAACCCCCACAATTGTAGCAATCAGTTCCCCATTCTTTCTAATTGAATTAATCTCATTTAGCAGTAATTACCTAATGAGAAATGAGAATCTCGTGTAAGCATTGTTCAGTGTGCTGATGTACAGAGTATTTCGCCTAAAAAAATGTTATCAATGTCACTTTTTGCGAGATGTCAAGGTCATCGAAGTTTTTTTTAAGCGGGACTACATGTTTTCATTGCAACAGTCTTATAGATTATAGATCATAGAAAACAAACTCAACGATGTGCGTTGTGTTGACCTTCACATGACCTTCAAAGAGAAACTTCTGTTTCCCTTTGACCTTTTTCCCATCATAAAAATAAAGCGAGATATTTAAGATGGTCTGGGTTAGGTGAAATACCTTGTACAAAGCTACACATTGAAATTTGTTAAATTGGTATTCTGATTTTTGTTACACAATTCGTGGAAATCAGAGTTAGTATGGAGTTCCGCGGTCAGTAACGCACAGTCAGTTTCAGAGTAAGCTCACAGCCCCTGATTCACGACAAAGACCTCCCCTCGACCGTCAATGCAACTCTCGTACATGTCCTAATCAGTGTCAAATTATTAACAGCGCAAACCATGTTCAATTCCGAATAGTTCCAAAACGCGGTGTGTCCATTGTGTTTGAAGTCAGCGAGCTGAAATGACGCTGACTTCCCCCTACATTCAATTAGTAAAAGCAGAATCGACAAAATTCTATTGTTATCGATTATGATCGGAATGCAGGTCTTTATGAAAATATAGACTTTTGTGGTAATATAATCTTTCATCTTCTTTTAATATTTACTATTTGCGGGAAACACGCTGGCTAGCGTTAGCGTGAACACCCTGTACATTTTCCATTCCTATCTGTATCCTATCCAAGAGAGGACCTATATGAATTTTCTAACCCTTCGCACTCCAAATTATTTTTCAATTTTGTTGCCACCGACTCCCTACTATTTTAAGTGTTTCAATTGAAACTTACTTCAAAGGACAGTTTACTAATTATATTAAATGCAGATCGAAGTTTCGATCCTGCAGGATCAATGGTTCAGGAGTTATGCTTGCATAAAGTTGAGCGGCGCCCTTACCTGTCAAAAAACACTGCAGATTGCTCAACATTAATCAAGCATAACTCCTGAACCATTGATCCTACAGTATCGAAACTTCGGTCTGCATCCGCCCGGGTACAAATCTACTGGATCACATACCAAATGCATCATAAGTTATAGGAGAAAGGCACAAATTTTGAGTCCGTTAAAGTAAAGAGCACTGCTTTCATCAGCTAAACAACGCTATTATTGATCGCCTCGAATCCATTCACTGAATTGTCCACGGAAGGTCTCCATACTCGAGAAAGTTCTTTCAGCAGGTCCTTTCCATAATATTAAATCGACCTACTCCCCGGGCCTTTGATTTCATCCTCGCCCAGTCTCGGAAATAAGAAATACGGCCGTGATTCGGTGAAACGAGGACACTCGTACGAAATCAAAGAAAACAAAGAGGTCCGGGAAGAGTGGAAGAGGATTGGGAGGGACGGAGGTGGGGCATCGTAACGGGACCAGGAACGGTCTCCCTAAGGAGCGTGGAGCACCGGCGGAAAAATATGCGGAAAAATCAAAGGACACCGGAAGAGCCCTCTCGTTGGTTGGAATGGTTGAGGCGGTGTGTTCGCCTGCGACCAAGTATGGTCGCCGGGGCATCCGAGGCCGGGCCAGAAGGTTCCAAGTGCCTCTCTTTTTTCGCAGATGTTGCGACAGGTCTTCCCTCCTCCCCTCCTCCTACTCTCCTCCACCCCGTCCGGAATATTGAACGGGCATTCTGAACGTACCCCGGGCCAGTTCTCTCTCTCTCTCTCTTTCTTTCTCTCTGTGTGTCTCTGGTCGGGCAGATCCGTGATCTCCTCCGACTCCATCGGAAGGCGTAGGCGGTGGGAGCACGAAAGATACATGCGCGACAGAACGATTTAGGGGACAAAAGGGAATTATAATCGTATTTTAAGCCAGTGAATCAGCGGAAGACGCCGATTGTGTGTCCAGCGGCGGCCATTCCGCAAACTGATTGTCCGAACTGATTGCGCCGTACGACGGAAAGCCTCGTGCTGTATGGGGCTTTGTATTATCGGACATTGCCGTCTGACAACCGGCTACGTACCGGGCGCAAACGTTCGATCGGCATACAAACGGCCACGTGCCCTCTGGCGCACAGGACTCTTGCATCCATTTTCGAGTTCGGGTCGGATCCGGGACTACCAGTCAGGGACAAAGACATACGACACGTTTCTTTGTGTTTGCATATGATATCTGAAAAAAATATGCATTCTGATAACTCAATTACTATGTTTTACAGGGTGTGCAATCATTATATGTCACGAATATCATAACGGGATTCTGTACTCTCGGTTTAGTGGAAATTGATGTGAGAAACATGTAGAATTTCAAGGTCAAACATTTGTTTTGATTTCATAGCATTCTACCCTAGTCATAAGGATAAAAAGTGCAACAGGAAATATATAATACATCAACAGTCAATCGTTGTCTTAGAAAATTATGGTAAAGTTCTTCATTATTAGACTGCGGATCTTTATCATCATTATTTATCAAAATAAAAATGTTTGCATTGATTGCAAGACATAGGAGCCAAATCAAAATTTCATTCTCCTTTTAATTATTTTTTTAAAGTGGAACTAATATACTGGTGGCCTTAAATCTTTTTAATACCTCCACTGTTTTAAATTGTACGTGCCCATTTTTGTTATAAATGCATGAAATCCGCAGTCAAACTGATTTTATTTATATTATATTTTCAGTCCTAAGTCAGATGGAGTTTATAGCTATTGATGAAGCCAATGGAAATAATTTTTCTTGGCACGTGAAATACATACGTACATCGAAAATATAATATAAATAAAATCGATTTTTAAGAGAACATTTCATACGTAAATATTAAAAAAATTATGTTTGTTCATTAAGATTCATAATGTTTGAATTACGTTCTTCATCCTGTTGTACTTCCTACGCAGGTCATTGCGCTTTCATTGTCACTTTCATAGCTGTTTTCACTTTCGCCTTTGCATACGTTACAGCGAATGTGTAAATTGGGCAAATGTATATTTACTATTCAATGTATGCAAATACTAATTTGATAAGTAAATATATTCACGAGCAATGAAATCGCTGGTTAATTTACTAGCGAAGGTACACGCTTTCACGCCTGATTTAATAAAATCGTGCATGAACACGGGAAAGCATTAATTTAATATTATATTTATTTGTCATTGTATTCATTATTGTGCTTGTACAATACATGAATATCATGAGTTGAATACATTAAACTTTCACCCATTGTACCGTTCTTTATTTTCACGAATGCATCGTGATATTTATCAAAACATTAAATGGCGAAACAATTGTTGAACATCTATTTGTTTTTCAATATATCTAATTGAATGAACGGTGGTGAATTAAAAATTCTGTCAATTGCAACAAAGGAAGATTAGATAGAACTGCGCTTTCTCGGTTAATAATTCTGACAAATTGAATGTAACGTAACAGCGTGATTTTAGTGCAGCAAGAATCTAGAAACTGCTATCCAGCTTCACAACAATTTTGTCCCACGTCATCTGGTAAACTAATCCTAGTAATCTAACACCCAAAAAAATTGAAGTGTGATCTAATCTTAAGGAAGTCATCGTCCGAACCTTACCGTGAGTGACCTAACGACCCCCAACTTTCCCCAAGTACACGAAGACACGGTTTTTATCAAAAGTTGAGGACAATATTACCTGCACATCTGCATCTACGTATCCGTATAGTTCTGCAGCACAGTTCGTGTCTGTTTTCAGAGTTCCGAAGATTTGTGAGAACTGACCTAGCCCGATGTCGCAGCTGAACGTCGAATGCTTCGACGTAATATTTCTCCCCTGCCCTCGGAGAGGGCCACTGAAAATTTATGAAGGGCCTACGTCGTAAGCGCGCGGAACAAACGATATCGATCCGGAAGTTATTTACTTCCATTAACTTCCACCGTATAAGCGAGGGTGTATGCTAAGCGTTTACATCGGTGCCGGACAGCGGTACGCCCTAGCCGCGACGATTTAGGGGACTGCGACAATTTAGGGGACGAAAGGGAATTATAATGACGCTGTAGCTCGGGCAGATGAGACCGTGAAGATCGAAGGGGAAGCGAGGCCGTAACCTGCGGTTCGTATATTGCCTGCTGTCCCCGGTGTGTTTCCTTTTATGGGGACATCGAAATTTTCGTATTAACTCGCATCGATCAAGTTTCCAGATGTCCCTTTCGTTACAACTTATTGCTTCTCTCGCCATTTCCCCGGGCGGCGAGGACTCCGGCTCTGTTAATGGTATTATTGGATCAGACCGTATGAAGTATCGTTTGTCGAAGCTGGATTAGTTGCAGTTCCCGTTCATAAATATTAGGATGTTCCTCGAGTGCCGAGCACACTTCGGATAGGATTCGGAATTTACTGGAGCTTGTGAATTGACTGCGGATCTGCATGCAGGAGAAAAATCTCCAGCACTGAATTCAAGAAACTGGAGAAATTTGTTTCCCCTTTAAATAATTTTAATGTGTTGGGCTCAATATATCGACGTCGTTAATATGTTATTTTCTAAAAAATAAAGAATAACATAAAATTAATTAAAAGATTAAGACATAACGATAACAATAGTCCAACTGTATTATAATTTATAATTTCAGTACACGTTGTTCCTAATTGTACTTCCAATAGAAAAAAAGAACGGAATTCATTCCATCATCAAGAAACACATTTAGAATAAATATCATTCGAATGTATCATCATGATCATTTAATGAAATAACTGTTACCTTCCAAAGATTCTGTTGAATGAATACATCAATCCATTGTTTCCTCGTCTATAATTCGCCGATCATTTCAATGAAATTTAAAGTTTCATTTTCCAACGATTATTTCAATACAGTAACTCTTCTTTGTACGAAAAAGTATTCAACAATGTCCTCTGCGTGCTTTAGACCGTTATCGCCCTGAAAAATTCAAGCTGATGGTAATTTTCCTCGAACAAAAGAGCGAAAGAGCATTTATAACGATATGAATAAAACGATACAACAGCGTATCTATAGGACGGAAACGAACGAACAGACATCCGCGAGTAACAAAATTATTTTTGTATTTAAAAAGGTTTTAATTATCATTTCGTTCTGCGTTTCATTTTTAACGAAAACAAGCGATATTGAAGAATATATTCAGCATCGTCAGAAGAAAAATTATAATAGTAATTTGACAGTATTTAAATTTAATTGAAAACAGACACACAATGGGAGACATAACGAATATGGAAAGAAAAATATAAAAGATATTAAATAAATCATTAGAAATAAATCCAGTAGTAGTAGATCTACTCAGAGTCGCCAAACTTGTGTCCCCACTCTACCTTCCCCTTCCACGGTGACATTGTCACGTGACTAATCCGGCACTGGCGGAGAGAGGGTAACTTTTTCCCCCCATCTGGCGACTCTGGATCAACTGTGCATTTTAATCAATTAAAATTCTACGTTAAGATTGCAAATCTTCCTATAAAAGTAAACATAAGATTAATGGTAGTCAAGGAATGCATACAGGGTGGGGCATTTATTCTGGCCACCTGGAATATCTCGAAAACTAAATTCCAGAGAAAAGAATATTTCAAATAAAAAGTTTAAGTCAAGGAGGGGCTGATGCGGTAGTCGTATCCATTTTAAATTTTCATTATGTTTTCAAGGTCATTTCAAGGTCACCTTGATTTATTCAAATGGAATGTCCTATTTTTTATACCATAGATCGATAGAGTATCGAATTCTGAGTGCAAAAACGTTGACCTTCATATGTCCTAAACCTGATAGTTACCAAGATATTATCCAAAGAAAAAAGAAAATGGTTTCGATAATATCTCATCAACTATTACATTCAGGGTATATGGAGGTCAATACATTTTTACTCAGAATTCGATAGTCTATCGATTCATGATACAGAAAGTAGGTGCCTTCATTAAAAAAAATCAAGGTGACCTTGTAATCTCCTCTATGCCTCCACCCACGCCGAAAATGACGGAGATATTCAAGGTGGACGTAGTTATTGCCCTACCCTGTATACAAAACTTGCATATATTATTTTTTTATTTATTCTTTTTGGCAAAAGATTATCGAAAGAAAGCGAAGATATCTTATTCATTAAAGCTTATTGCTTGAATAAATAAATTGAGCTTCGTTTCACCTTAGAAAATACCGAAATTACTTTCCTGCCAACCCAATAACAAGCACAGTAGGGTGGACCTTAGCTATACTTGGTGAAAATTATTTTGCAAATTTTTTTCCTGGGAACCCCCAGAATTGTGACACCTGTTGAGAAAATGATCTGGAAAAAATTTGGGGCCGGTTTCCCATGATCCAATCGGCCCCAAATTTTTTCCAGATCATTTTCTCGACAGTTGTCACAATTCTGGGGGGTGCCCAGGAAAAAATTCTTTGGTCAAAAAATAAGCTCCACCCTAAAGCACAGTCTACAGAGAATAATAGAACAATAGAAACCACGAGGCCTACGAAGTGGCAGTAAAAGGTACATCAAACATTCTAATCCACACCATCGAAAGGGCACACGAGCCCGGAGAATCCATTCCAATTTAATATCAATCCATCATCTATTTTAATTTATTCGAACAGGTAATCTTCGAGCAATCACACCGCGTCGAGGCAAACAACGTTTCCCGGAGAACGCCGCGCCGAGGTAATACGAGAAACACGCGCTCGCGCGACACGTTATTAAACGCAGCCATTACCCGGTTGACACTGTGGAAGAGTCGGACGAGATAACAGGACGTGTTCATTGGATAAATTGTTAGCTGCGTCTGTAGTCGGTAATATCGGCGATGTTTGGTCGATAGGTTGACGAGTATCGAGAAAGGTATTAACGCCTACCATTGGCCAGATTCCCTATCGGACGAGGAGCGATCAATTTTTCCGTCGGTGTCGCCTCGATAGCATCTTGAACGCGAGCGGCCACACAAACGGATCCGACCGCCGCCGGCACCCGGAAAGAAATCGGCGCCGCGAACTCTATCGAGGGTGCACGAGAGCGCGGTTCGCCGATTCGCGCGCGATAAAACGGCAATTATTTTGCCGGGAACGCGGGCCCCGATCCGATCGATCCGTCTCCCGTAATTGTAAACCGCGGACGAGGGATTTCCGTTGACGAATGGCGACAGACGCGGGCGAATGCCCTGTCCATAAATCCTACATTCCGCGACAATACTGGAAGACACTATACAAAACCGTAGAAATATGTGTTGTGGCAAGGAATTTCTAACTTCTATACAGCTTCTGCGCTGCAAATGAATCATTTTGTAGGTCACATTCACCTTCCGGCAACCAAAATTCATTCTTTTCCAGGGATTCGATTGTAAGAAAAACTTCATATTTTCAGAAAAATTTTTACTTTACCTTTTTCTAGCATCCACAGTACATAATTCTGCCACTGTAGTTTTTAATATTTGCATTTTTCAACTGGATGATACAACTTGTCGATGCATGCAACATTTCCCTGTCTTCAATAACACCAAATTATAATTCGCCTCAGATACTGCATACAATCTGTACACAAAACTTAATATTTTTAATTTACCCTTTCCTAGTATCCAGAGTACATGGTTCTACCATTGCAGTTACTGAAATTTGCATTTTGCAACTAGATGTCAATATACAAGATGATACGACTTGTTGATCCTTGCAAAATTATCCTGTCTTCAATAATAATTAATCCTTTTAGGCGTTATTCACCGATTTTCAAATCAAATCGACCCTTTCGCAGATCCTATTCACCTTTTTCGAACCCTATTCTTCACATAAGCCAACTTAAACGCGTTTGCACGTGTCCAGAGGGCGCAAATGTCTCGTCTCATGAAGACCCGTTCACATAACACTTAGATACCTTATGAAGACCCGTTCACATGACACCAATATACCTCGTGAAGACCCGTTCACATGACACCAATATACCTCGTGAAGACCCGTTCACATGACACCAATATACCTCATGAAGACCCGTTCACATAACACTTAGATACCTTATGAAGACCCGTTCACATAACACCTAGATACCTCATGAAGACCCGTTCACATAGCACCTAGATACCTCATGAAGACCCGTTCACATAACACCAATATACCTCGTGAAGACCCATTCACATAACACCTCTATGCCTCGTGAAGACCCGTTCACATAACACCTCTATACCTCGTGAAGACCCGTTCACATAACACCAATATACCTCACGAAGACCCGTTCACGTAACACCTCTATCCATTGCATATGAAATGTTCAATTTCTAACAGTAACATTAAATAAAACTAAATAAAACTTGTCGATGAGTGAATAAAAGTGTTTTGATTGTACTACACTAGAACTTGAATTTTTATGAAATACTGTCATCCCCATTTTAGAGCATTTTCTATCATCGACATTTTGATTAAACATCGTATAATGCTATCGTCAGTTTGTTTATTTCCCCACCCATACAGAAAGCATACGAGACAATCATTACATCGACGAAAAATCAAATTGCAAGAGCCTCGACCTCGCCTTCAACATCGAAAATCGTACCATTCGTAGATAAATGCCAATCTTAGTTTATTTTTTCAACCGGTGCGCGTAAACTTATTTTACCAACTGTGCACGTAAAGCCAACATCAAGTTACCCACACAACTTTACACGGCGAGTTACACGAGACAGTTCCTAACCGCCTGGCAGTAGACCCGCAGTTCGCGGAGGCAGAGAGCGCCGAAGAAGCTGAAAATTTCTCGCGGTGGAATTTGAAGGATTTCTCGAAATATAATATTATGAGGATCCATTCCGGCGTCGGGAGAGTCGAGCATCGTGCGCGCGAGGACTCGATTCCCGCGGGTGCCGTCGGAAAGCTCTCGAAAACTTTCGTTGCCGGGATCCTCGTCGAGCACTCCGAACTTCCTTTATCTTCGACTACGACTCCGCGGCGCGTCCTCCTCCGCCCCTCATTTTCCGGATTTATATTTATGTATCCCCGTACTGGATTCTTTTTTTTTTCTCTCTCTCCGCCGCGGAATCAGATGCTATCAGCGCGACGGGGAACAGGGAATAGGTATCGGGGGCTGTATTATTCACCGGTATTCGATCCTGAGGGACTGCGCCGGAGCTCCGGCTTCCAATAAACGTACCTATCCCGTTACCTTTCCTTCCCGCACGGTCCTCGACTGCGTCTTTCGGTTCCGTGAAACTTTATGACTTCAGCAACCCTCCACCCGTTTGCCGTCAGTCGTTTGCATCTCTTCCACGTTTAAACTCTCTCTCTCTCTCTCCCCGGTCTCCACCGTGTCCTACCTTCCCGCATACCCTTCGCGGTATCGTCGAAGACATTCGGAAAAATTATTCAATGGCCGGCCATTTCAGCCTCGAATGGCCCCGATGAATTTCGTTCCGAGTCATCGGGGATTCGCCGAGTCTCCGCTTCAGCAATTGTCTAATGCAATCTAGTTTGACGATTACCGACGGCACGAGCATCGATCACGGCTGATGCAGCCGCTTTGCGATATTGACGGCATGCGAATTAGGGGACCTGTCCCTCGCTGGTCGATTTCGTTCTACCTTGCCACGAGATTAGAGCGGGCGGAGAGGTCTCTGCAGCAGCAAAGCGAGGCGGATACCAACACAAACAAGCTGCCTTTTCTTTCGTGCGCAGCGAAATCACATTTTTGAGGAACATGACTTTGGAAAAAATGTATTTTTCAACGTCAAACGAATGTTGTAATGTTTAACATTGAAAATGCATTTTCCATGAAAAAAAAACAATAAAAAATAATTTACCACGAAGGGATTCGAACCCGGGCCTGCCACACCACTGCTTGGTAAAAATCTGAACTAAACTGATATTTTACGGTTATGAAACTTCACTTAATATCTCGAAAATACAAACGAATACGACACTTTACAGGAGAAGATTCTGTAGTCTGTCCCGAATACAGTGATTTCCAATATTAATAAGCATGTTTAAACAATCATAATGTATATTTAACATTACGTTAACGTTAGTAAACAATATAATGTATTAATATTGGATATCACTGTATTCGGGAAAGTCTACAGAATCCTTTCCTGTAAAGAACAATTCAATATCTTTTGTAATAACATCACAATATTTGTTTCTAGTTGAAAACTATGTTTTTTTTCAAAGTCATGTTTCTCAAAAACTGTGAGTCTAGGAGAAGAATTAATATTCATATATGAATTAATAAAAACTCTGTAAGAAACACCCAACAGTAATTAAGAAACATAAAAAAAGTTGAAATTTGTTGGACAGTGTTATTAACGGAAAACATCTACCGGAAGTCGTCGGCCATATTGGTCAGCATTCTGATTGATATAATAGATGTCTTTCGCAAAGGAAAAAGTTGCTTCAAATGACCCCAGGAACCTCCCCATAAAGGAAGAACAATATTTTGGGTATCGGTATAAATGGAAACGTTGATAAAGGAAATATATTTTCAACTATCAAAATTGTTTTCTTATAGTAATGCCCCAGTTTCCAGATCGCCCACGCAACACAGTTTAAAAAATCATACGAGTCGTGGCAGCGGTGTGCACGCCCATTCAGCCAAGGCAGAGTTCGCGCGAAACGAGTGTAGGACGAATAGGTTAATTCGGAAAGTTCTTCCTTAGCGGAAATCTGTCGTCAAGCAGTTAGACTTTGGACGGGCGAAAGGTTCGGAGTGGCGGCGGCACGGCCAGTATGGCACATGGAGAGGCTCCATGGGCATGGGCCAGGTATTAAAGTAAACTTGCGAAGTCGGATGAACTTTCCCCTGTTCCCGGGATCGTCGCGCGGCTCGCGCTCGCGTGATAGTTTGATATGTTAATCCATTAAGTTGGAGAATTTATCGAGTTGAAACTTGGTTTAATCTGGGACCGATGTAGAAGCAAGCCGAGCCGCTCTCCCAGCCCGGAGTACACTGTAATGTACACCGTGAGAGACGGGCTACGAAGCCGGAATGGTGAAGTGAATGAAAGCCAGAGGAAGGCTGAGACCTCGGCAGAATCCTCCGGACCAATGTACCTCAGACCTTAGACGTACCAGACCTTGCTAGCGACAAGACACGAGGTCCCGTTCGGATCACCTTGCCTGTCAAAGCAAAGGAACTCCGAGATTTAATCACGGATCAACGGGAGATGCAGTTATCTAAAAACTGAAAGTAGAGGATCTACGTCTTCTACTTGGGTCGAAGAGTTGCTAATAATTAGGACATTTTAATGTATTTCGAAGTCAGCGTCAATCTAAAAATTTATGCAATCTGATTCATAAATATTTTTGCTAAAATGCTTCTTCCATTTGTGATCTTGTGTGACCTAGAACATCAGTGTGTCGGTTGAATTGGATATGATATAAAAAATACATAGCATTCTGTTAAAAATATTATCTAATTCATAAATATTCTCGTGAAAATGTTTCTGCCACTTGTGACCTTGTATGACCTTGAAGATCAGTGTCACCTTCATTTAAAAAAAAATAATGAAGATAGAAAATAGAACTGACACCATTACATTGCTTGTAAAAACAGTATAATTTTTTCCACTTTCTAGTAATGACGCGAACACCCTGTATATAATTACCATATATTAATATTAACTACGATATTAATGCTGTATGATATTGACGCACAATATTAATGTACAGTATTAGCAATATATCCGAGGTAGAGCAAACAGTAACGTTTGCTAAGGAAAGATAAAATTATTCAGGACCTTTGACCTCGTCAACCATTGCTGCTTTTAATATTCCCCATTTTCAAGAATTGCAGATATCCTTATTTCACGAGTAATACAATTTTACATGTGCACGTAAAAAGGAAGATATTCAATAATATATTTTGTGTAATTCTGTTGTTTTCAATTATAGAAACAGTAAATCAAGAGCGTTAGTCATTGCGTTAGAAATTTAATATCTTGAGAATTATGTCGGCTGAAGACACGAGCAAAGTATTTTCGAAACGTCTCGACGTCAGCTCCAAGAATATGCAGTACAAATTATACTATAACCTGTCTTTCCAGGATTCCACAATTATTTTTGGAACGTAATTCCGGATCTTCTGTAATTTTCGACTGATTTGCGTGATGAAATTACCTCGATAAACTCTCGACCGTAACTGTCAAGATTTTATCCCCACCGCTGGGAAAACTCCCCTTCAAACCAGTCAAGCGAAACTCACACTAATGCAAGTGAAGCAACAGATTGAAACTTTTCTAATATTTTAAACGAAACTACTACCATCTCATTTGTCTAGTTTTTCTAATTAAAACGACACCAAACACGACATAATTACGATTATAATTACTTGTGTAACAAGCGAAGTTAAGAATTCGTGCACCTCTACCGTAACTGTGAAGTCCGAAGCTTCTCGCTTGTTACACAAGCAATTATAATCGTAATTACATCGTGTTCGGTGTCATTTTAATCGGAAGAACGAGGCGAATGCGACGGTGAAAGATTCATTGACGAAAACCAAGAAAGAATTTTGATTTTTTAATTAAAATTCTTTCTTGGTTTCGTCTCTGCTATAACTGAGCTACTGATACGACAGTTACGGAGATGCTACTGGTACAATGATCCTCACAGCTGAAAAATTATGCGTTTAAATGTCAGACGGCGCACATATGCTTCCTCATTGGCTGGCATTCGCCGCAGGTCTCGCGGGAAGATCGGACTGTAAGATGCAAACGAATTCCGTTCATCGAGCGGCCCATTGTGTTCAGTTTGCGTTCGGTCTAGCCGTAATTCGCCGCAGTATCCGTACAGCTCGCAGACGAAACCCGTCGCGTCGTCTGAAGTTTCTCCATCGGCCATGGCATTTCCGCTGCCGTGCCCGGCGAAACTCCCCCGAGCATCGCGAGACGCTGTGTCGTGTTCCATTCTAAAGATTGTATGCGTCGGCCGTGGCGGCGTGAAATGCGTCAAACTATGCCCGACGCGAAAGTTCCCGCTTTTCACGGGCCCCGCGATTGTCCGAGGCCCGGCTATTCGAATCCGGCCGGTCTTCCCGGCAACTTCTGAATTAGCGCAAGGTTTTCCCAGCGATTCTGCCGCACGATAAACGAGACTCCGCGATGAATACTATACGCGGCACAATGCCCGGTGTCAGTGAGCCACCGCGCGCGCTGCTGAACAATCGTTAATGCCTCGGGAAAGAGCCGCGCGCCGAGCAAAGTCCCTAAACGGGTCAACGAAAGACCCTGCGAGATGAAATTGTTTTTTATTTATTGTTCGAGACGCGACCCCGTTCCCACCCGGATGATACGACTGTCTTGGATATTGCAATCCTGTTCCTAAGTATTATATATTCGGACAACTAGCGAATTCGGAAGACTTAGGAAGTCTGTATCTGTGCTACAATGACGTCACTATTTTTCGATGAAAGCAATACGTTGACTGCGAATCTTCATGCAAAATAAAGATTTTTTTATGCAGTAGTTTCAGTGATTTGGAATAGCAAACTTCACTTAATATTTTCTAAACAAATTGTAAATCATCAAAGTGATGTCTTAAACCCCTCCCACTATAATTATGCCCCATTTTGAATAAAATTTCACACCTGAATCACACAGTTTTTGAAATAAAAATGCACAAATCAGTATTTATTCACAAAAGTGAGCAAAGATTGCAAAATTCACAGCGGATACAAATTTAAATAGAAATAAATTTTCCATATCAACAATGACTTAAACACCTCCTAATTCCCTTGCCACTATATCATACTCCATTCTGAACAAAATTCACGGCCTCAATCAAACAGTTTTCGAACTATATATGCAACATTAATTTATAAACTGAACAAAATAGCAAACTTCAAGGATTCATATTTTCCAAAAAAATTGTAAATCATCAAAGTGATGACTTAAACTCCTCCCAGTTTCCCTCCCACTACACCATATTCCATTTAGAACAAAATCCCCGACCTGAATCGCAGGGAACGATAGGTTTATCGTGAAACGACCCTATAGAGCAGAACAATATAGGAGCCTCTCAGGACGTAGAAAGAAATATTTACTCCGTAACGGAGTCAAGCTGTCGCAGTCTCGAAGAAACGAATCGATGGTCGATCCGCGGTGATCCCGGAAATCACTTTCACCGGCGGGGATCAGCGCTCGAGAGATCCTCGGACATTCGTTCGAGACTTCCTCTTCTCCACCCCTCGCTTCCAGGCTCGGGGAAGAAAAATAGACTTTCGAGAACTCGCGTGCAACGACGTATGTATTACGTCATCACATATTCTTCGAGACCCCACTCCAGAGTTGCCAAATGAGGGGAGGGAGCACGAATTGAGGGGAAATAAATAGCTTCCGGTTCCAGCGAACTTTTAGTGTTACATCTGACAAAAATTTGATTTTCAAATTTTGGAGAATTTAAAAAAAAATGATGTACATTACTGTGACAGATATAAGCGTTAGAAAACATTTTCAGATTTGTTAAATGAAAATTATAGTCGTGAAAAATGAAAATCGACAAATTAATAGTAATGCGATTCAAGGGAAAGAGTTACCCCCTCTCTGCCAGTACCGGGCACGTGACCGGGCCGCGACGAACACGTGGGGAATAGCGTCGGAGAAGGGGAAGGTAGAGTGGGGACACGAGTCGACGCCTTTTTTACTTATTTATCCCATAGAATACACTGACAAAGTTTGGCACTTTGAAACAATAATTACTCAGTATAAAGGTAGTTTATAATTGTTGTTATTTATCGTAGTAAACAAATTACTTTAAGATCAGATTTCACGACCCAAGAATCCCCTAAATACGTCCTGTTTGAAAAGAATAACGTATAAATAACAACGGTATGAATTTAGTTCGCGTTTTCACTGAGACACGCGCATTGGCTGCCTTCACCAAGCGATTCGGCCAATAGCGCAAGACGCGTAGCGCGGAGTAGGGGTATCACGTGGTCCCTACAGGTTTCTCACTGCCACCTCCTGATGGACGAATAGTACTGGGGACCCTCTGTATGGGGTTCGACAACCATTGTGGTCTTTCTTCGTCATCGAGGCACGCTGATTTGATCGGTGTATCGGATCGCGTGGAGCGCAAATCACAGTGTAACAGCATTAACGCGAATTACACGGAAATCTCTTTGAAAGCGACACCGTCGACCGTCTATCGATACGCAAATATTTCACCCGGCTGGCTCCAATTATTCCGATTGAGGTAAACCTGGCTCGCTTTAATCGCTGGTATTCATACAAATTGAAAGATAACCATACCCGTCAAACGCAGGTACGCGCGGCGCCTGCTCGACTGTTACAGTCCCCGTTATATTCCAGTGATTTAGCGGCGAACGGAAAGACCTATTTAAAATTAATGAAAATCAAATCTGTAGATATTTCAACCGAGTCCGAGAGGACGTCCAAAAGCGTCGCATGATAGAACGTCAATCCCCCGAATTCGTCGGGTTGCGGCCGAGCCCGTGAACGGCGTGTTTTATCAAACCTCTATGGACGATGCATTCATACCGCCGCGGCTACAATAACTAAATGCACGTGCGCTAGTCGATGAAGTGATGAAATCGATCGCTCCCATTAGCTGAATTCTTCGTGGCGTAAACGCTCTGTAATTTGGATTCTTCAGTACCCGAACTCTAAAGCGACTTTTAGACGTAAAGTAGATCCTCTGTAGTCGCAAAAAGGTCGTACACGATGAATGCATAAAAAATATCCCCTCTAATGCGACGCGGAGAGTCGCAGTCGCCGGCACAGTTCAAAGGCCGGCGCGTCCTCACAATGTAATATAAAAAATTTTTTATTATTATTTATTTTTGTATGGAACTTTCACCAATATCATTGTGGCATTTTTCTGATTAAAATAAGACCAAACACGATATAATTTCAACTGTATTTTGTGGTTTAATTGACGATGAAAGTTTCGGGCGCAAGAAAGGACTGCGTATGGGGAAGAAAGAGACGCGGAACTTTGCAAACGAACCTCCCCGAGGCTTTTGCGACTATAGAGGATTTACTGTATCTTGCTAGAGAAGTAACCAGACTCGCCAGATTAAGACATCTTAATGATTATATTATTATTATTAATAATAACACTTCGTCCGTTAGGTCACGTGACGCGTTACGTCTCTGTCTCTCCGGCAGAGAGAGGGTGACTTTTCCCTCTCCATTTAAGTAAATTCATCTGATTTGGCGGCTCTGGAAATAACTGATACAGTCGGAGACAAAACTTAGAGGATACCATTTGAGAATTAATAACTTTTTGGAATTAATTTACTAGGTAATACATAAGAAATATTGGTTGAAATTTACGAAGAAAATAGCGAATAAAAAAGTAACGATCAGGATTTCTAACTTTTATAATGATGTTTTGTAGAAGTTAAAAATAGACAGCGTATTGTATGCACTAATGACAAAAATGAGTAGGTGCAAAATGGCGAACTCTTGAATAATTAATAATTCTTCCTAAGATCACGTATCTCTTCCGCGAGTAAAATATACGATATTCGCGCAACGCACAAAATTCCCGCGGCTGTTAACGTGTTAACCAAGGAATGAATTTCATGCTGCTGCGACTCGGCGCGGGTTATAGTGGTTCTCTACGACCATCGCACCTCATGTTCGCTAACACACCCTCGAGAGGCCATAAACTGGAGTTCTTGGATGGCTGGAAAACACATGCGATCAAAACTTGTCTGCCAGACTGAATTTATTATTAAAAATTTAATTCCTGAATAAACTAGTAGAGTGTTTTGACGTTTCCAGCATGTATATAGTAGTCACGGATATTAGGAAATATTGCTGCCGAGGTTCCCGCCTAATTAGCTCCATTCAAAGTTATATGTATATTATGTTCTAAGACTGCTCGTGTTGAAATTAATTAATGTTCTGAGAAACTGTTCACTGCAATTCATCATTAGTAGACTGTGAACTTTATACAGTCATGAGCTAAAATGAACAGATGAAGCACAAAATACTGAAAATATAAAAATTATTTAAGTATAGTGACATATATACTTTCAACTTATTAATATTTAGTGTTGGAAGAAATAATTCTCGATAAAATAAAAATCAAATAATCATTTTTATGTTAGAAGCATGTGTAATATTACTCCTCATAGTTAAACGCGAATATTTCTGGTAGACAAATAATCTTAATAAGAATTATTATCTACTTAACAAAAAATTTGTATTCAAATTATACACAAAAAATTTTTTACTTCGTATATTAGTAGCGTTGATTGTCACTTATATATTTTTATAATCTCTAACACTCTTTTTGACAGATATGTTCAATTTAATAATTTTTTATTGTACAATAACTCGTTTTTATTAAATTCTTTCCTATGAGAATATAAAACACCTTCATAATTAGAGAATTTTTCAATTAAGAAATTTTTCTTTGAATGTTCAATTTATCTGATTAATAATAACCGTATAAAGTACAAAATTGTGTTAAAAATTTTTCTGAACTGAAAGATAAAGCCCAACAAGCACAAAGGATTAATTCTGCTTTATTTTCAGATTAATATAGTTCACTGTAATATTTGACGAACCAGATTTCCACTTCTCAAAAAAAACTACAATGGTCACAGTCGTTCACAGCTTCGCGGAAGTATGGGTTGAAAACGAATCCGACGAGAGCTTCGAAAAAGCCAGCCCCGCCAGACTAGCGTTACGACCGATTAGTTTCCCTTCACCGTTAATGGTACAACGTGTTCCGCAGTTCGAGCTGCGTGTGCACTTGCAACAAAGTCCCATAATGTAACTTCGTTGCGCGGCTCGGTCAGAAACAGTGTCGACACACGCAACAAGTGGCGAACAAAGTTTCATTCGCACTGAATCGTGTTGCACCGCGAGCATCCGAGTTTTGCCTATGTTTTGCGCCGTCGAAGAAGTCGCGGGTCCGTTTTTAGCATCCCGCGGCTTATTGATAGTTGACCGACAGTCGCCAGATGAGGGGAGGGAGCACGAATGGAGGGGAAAAGCTACCCCCTCTCTGCCAGAACCGGATTAGTCACGTGTAGGGTCGTCAGGTAAGGGAGGGAGCATAAATGGAGGGGAAAGGTTACCCCCTCCCTGCCAGAATCGGATTAGTCACGTGTAGTGTCGCCAAATGAGGGGAGGGAGCACCAATTGAGAGGAAAGGTTACCCCCTCCCTGCCAGAACCGGATTCGTCACGTGTAGTGTCGCCAAATGAGGGGAAGGAGCACGAATGGAGGGGAAAGGTTACCCCACTCTCTGCCAATACTGGATTAGTCACGTGTAGTGTCGCCAGGTGAGGGGAGGGAGCTCGAATGAAGGGGAAATCACATGGCCAAAAAATATAGTTTTCGCACAGTGGCTCCAATAATTTGGTCAACCACAGTATAGTAAAATTGACCTTGATAAAATTGACCCTATAATACTCATCCCGAAAAGCAAACGTCTCACAGGAACTCACAGGTCTCGAGTCAACCGATTTCTTAAAAAATAATATACAGTATTTCATTCCACACGTCTACAGGGTGTCCCAAAATTACATCCATGTATATTTTGTGTAACATACAAATCTACTATAATTGGTATGCTTCGAAGCACTGTTCGTACTATTCTGGCCACAGCATGTCCGAATTTTGCAATACACGGATTCGCATGAATACTCTAAGTGGGATTGACTTCAGTAATGTTCGGTGGTTGATATTGAATCTCACGTTTCGGCGTTTTCGAGAAACTTATGCATGTGCAGAGCGTGCTCCCTATACCCTGTCCAATCTATACATCTGCATGTATATAGTGTGCAAAAGGGAATAGGGCACGGATAATTCCTGTGACATGTCGTAGTTCGAAGTTCACTTCGGCGACTAACAAGGGTACGAAGGGCCACAGTTTGCATCGCAGACAGTGAATTAATTACAAATCTAAAACTGCAAACAACTAATCGTCCAACAGGCTCGTGAAAAGGAAAATCAGTTTCCACTATTTTTTAGGAGTTTTCTGTCCACGTTTCTGTAAGCTTGAATATGTTAAATAACTTTTGAACTTGTTACTAACTGCTTCAGATGGAAATAATGCAATAGTACAATACTGTTCAACTAGACTCCTAATTTCTCATATTTAGTATGGTGTTCCATTGTCAAGAAAAATTGTTGCTTTAATCTTCTATCACCTGGTTATTCTTGCAGCAATACTCGATAATCAATGTAGAAGATCTAATACACAAAAATACAACTCGCAGAAAAAAATCTCATCCAACAATAGAACATGTAGTTTGCAAAACAAAGAATGGTCGACGGAAGGAAACCAGATATCTCTGTAAAAATTGTTTCGTCACCGAAAATTTGTGCCAAAATTTATTTGGTATGTAATCCAGTAGATTTGTACCGGGCGCGGATGCTGATCGAAGTTTCGATCCTGTAGGATCAATGGTTCAGGAGTTATGCTTGCTTAAAGTTGAGCAATCTGCAGTGTTTTTGACAGGTAATGCTATATTGGTTTGTAGTGACGTTCGCACGCCGGTTACTGAGTTGGTCAGGATTAGGTCGAGCGGGGCGGGGGGACGGCAAGGTAAGCAGCTCGCGGTCGTCACTACAAACCAATATGGCGGCGCCTTTACCTGTAAAAAACTGGAAATATGCTCAACTTTAAACGACCATAACTCCTCAACTATTGATCCTAGAGGATCGAAACTTCGATCTGCATCCGTGTCGGGTACAAATCTACTAGATTATTTACTGATATGGAGGATATGGAGTATTTCGATAACTTGTGTCAAACTTACAATGAAAACACTTCATACCAGTAAGATAAATATACGATCGTACGACGAAATTTTGATGACGAGATATCTCGTGCACGGTAGCGAAAGGGTTAACGAGAGTCGCAACAGTATATGAAATATTCCTCCGAGAGCTACACTGAATAACAATTCGCAATTCGCAACATTAACAGCTACGCAGGAAATTGCACCTCTACGCGCGCGCAAGCCTCTCCAGCCTCAATTGTTTCTAGTATTGCGTCCTCGGATGGTCCGTCATGCGGTCACCGAACACACCGAGTGAGTCCAGGCAAGAGGAATTTAACCAGTCCTCGATAGTCCTCGACAGACATCATTTGCGTACCTATTTCGGGGGACGTCAGTGCGCGCCAGTACGCAACTATCGTCCACTAATTGCTATAGCCGGGGCACTTGCCGCGACTTTGACGCGCATTAATCCACGATTTCTCAACGGCCGCGTCGCGTCGGGCTGGGCTGACGGATGGATGGGCTGCACCTGGGCTCGGAACGGAATCGCGTTTACGAGCCCGCAGCGCGGAGACACGCGGCCAGAATTATGTGCGTGGGCTGTGTCGCGTTGTAGAAGACAAGGGCGCCGAGCGAATTGAGCGCTTTATTCCACGGGAAATTCGAATTTACGGCGAGTCGTTTCGGCGGAAGGAAGCGCGGCACGGAATTGGTCTGTTGCTTCGCCGGAAGTGAATCTACCCCGGTTGCCTTGATTGGATTAGACTGTCAAGGCTGTCTGGGACAATGACGGACTCCGGCTTCCTCGGGCCCTTGGTGCGTGAGAATCTCGCGACCGGTAAAGAATCGGTGTCCCAGCGAATTTCGAAGAGAAACCACTCTTCAGGTACGACTTGTTTATTGGGCTCTTCGTGAGCTCGAGTCTTGCTCGAGTGTTGCTCGCTGTGCCGTCAAACTGATGAGTCTGAGCCGAGTTCAGTCCAGTCGAGGTACCTTCTATTGCGCCGGGCAGGAAGGTACCTTCCTAGGCTTTCAGTACCTTTTTTTTCTTTTTTTGTTAAGGGGGAGGCTGAAACCGAGGGCGAACCCCTGTAAACACCCACGGGATGTTCAATGGACCGCCCCTCTACAAAGCAGTTGATCCCCGAGCCTATGAAGAACCAAGGGCCTCCACTTTTCGCATTGCCCTTAGTTCTTCGTCCCTCTAGGCCCACCACCACGCCTGTTCTTGTCTTTCTAGGCTTTTAGTACCTCGTACACGTCGATCTATTCCGTGAGTGGGCGACTGTGACAAGTTGTGTGATAGAGAAGGGAAAGCAAAGGGAGCTTTCGTCGTAGGCCTGCTAGAGGACCCATTGGTAACGCTATCTACCGAGCCCTGCCTTAAGGTGGGATCTCCTAAGAGGGTCTGGACGCAGCCGTTTATGGTCTTGGGGCCTCTTAAGGTCCTTGCCCACTAGACCGTAACCTCGGCGCGGCGGAGCGCCGTTTTGGATTGCCTCCTGTGTATTTCAATGGGAGTGCGCCCACTATACCTGATCAGAGTACAAAGAAACAGCGCTCCGCCGCGCCGAGGTTACGGTCTAGTGGGCAAGGACCCTAATACTCCATTCATCAAACTTCATCAGAAGTGGTCGCTTGCGTCTGTGTCTAGACCAGGGCTACCATATTTTTCTCTCGCCAGGCCCCTTACCCTTCCGCCTCTCGCCATACCGAGCACCGTACCTCGACTTTGCACTCTTCCCACTAACGCTGGCGACAGCGGCGACACGCTTGCGTACGGTCGCGTCAGCAACTGGGAGCCTCCCACTCTTCCCACTAGTTGCTGACGCGACCGTACGCCAGCGTGTCGCCGCTGTCGCCAGCGTTAGTGGGAAGAGTGCAAAGACGAGGTACGGTGCACGGCATGTCGAGAGGCGGAAGGGTAAGGGGCCTGGCGAGAGAAAAATATGGTACCCCTGGTCTAGACGCGCTTAGGACGTCCCACGTTTAGACCCCGGGATATTAGATACCGGTGACGGATTAGGTAGTAGCTGGGAAAGTGTAGGAGGTAGCCGCCACAAGTGTCCCAATCTGTTGTAGTCAACCTAATCCTCGCGTTATTGTGCTTGGGACCAATCTATATGTGCACCTGAAGGTGTATCAGAATATGAAAGAAGGGTTAGGCTAATCAAAGGCTAACCCAAGTCGTCGAGTATGTAGTCAACCTAATCCTCGCGTTATTGTGCTTGGGACCAATCTATATGTGCACCTGAAGGTGTATCAGAATATGAAAGAAGGGTTAGGCTAATCAAAGGCTAACCCAAGTCGTCGAGTATGTAGTCAACCTAATCATCGCGTTATTGTGCTTGGGACCAATCTATATGTGCACCTGAAGGTGTATCAGAATATGAAGGAAGGGTTAGGCTAATCAAAGGCTAACCCAAGTCGTCGAGTATGTAGTCAACCTAATCATCGCGTTATTGTGCTTGGGACCAATCTATATGTGCACCTGAAGGTGTATCAGAATATGAAAGAAGGGTTAGGCTAATCAAAGGCTAACCCAAGTCGTCGAGTATGTGGTCAACCTAATCCTCGCGTTATTGTGCTTGGGACCAATCTATATGTGCACCTGAAGGTGTATCAGAATATGAAAGAAGGGTTAGGCTAATCAAAGGCTAACCCAAGTCGTCGAGTATGTAGTCAACCTAATCATCGCGTTATTGTGCTTGGGACCAATCTATATGTGCACCTGAAGGTGTATCAGAATATGAAGGAAGGGTTAGGCTAATCAAAGGCTAACCCAAGTCGTCGAGTATTAAGCCTAATTTTTGGTCTTTCAGCGACCAAGTACAGGTCTGAAACTGTGGGTCTCAGCAACCGCCGTCTAAGACTGGAGGTCCGAGTTCTGCCGCGGCAATGAAGCTGTTCGAGTGATCGTCGAGTGCCTCTGATATTTGAAAATGGACCCGTGGAATCGGGTAACGGGCCGATGAATGGTCGGAAGTCGGGCAAGATCATCCGGAAACCACGGGAGTCTCAGTGTCTCGTGATCCTCGGGATGGTTGTTACGCGCGTGAAGCGCCGTGGCTCACGCTCGGGTTACCCGGGTTCCCGCAACGACGTGATATCTGATAACACAGACGTAAACCTGAGATAATACTCTTATATACTAACCACCGACACGGGCTGGTTTTAGTTCGAGCGTCACGTGGGTATGTTCATCGCGTGAAGGAGATAAAGCGCGCCGGGAGCCGAACGGAGGGGGAGAGAGGCTTACCGCGCGAGAACGCTTTCCCCAAAATGACGATACTTTTGTTCCCCGGGCTAAGGGACGTTGCGCCACGAGATAAGTCAGGATCTGCATATACGTCCGTGCGGATGGTTCGCCGAGACGGGCGAACAGATTCACGGCCGGCACCGACGACCGCCTTTTGAAAAGATGATCGATGCGACGCGGCGAAGTAATGCATCACTGAAGAGGATCTTATTGGCCCGCTAAGTCCGCCGGTTCCACCCGCTGTCGCGATAAGATAATACGCGGCTTTCAAGATGTCGGATTTCATTCGGGCCGCTGGTCGTTGCACCGGGCTTTCGAGAATACGTATCAATTCTCATGTTGATGAAAAATCAAATTCGAAAGATTAGTAACTTCCAAGGTGAATTTACTTTGTACTTCTAGCCGCTGCACTGTACTACCACAGTATTTTTACACGAAATCTATGTACAGTGAATTCTCTATAGTCGCAAACAGGGCGTGCACGATAGTCGCAAATAAAATATCCCCTCCAACTCAATACACTGATCTCGGCTCGGTATATCGGTGTGAACCACTACTAACGCGACGCGGAGAGTCGCAGTCGTCGGCACAGTTCAAACGCCCGTGAGTCATCATAACGTTATACCAAAATTCTATCTTCTTTATTTACCATTATTTTTTCACGGGACTTTCACCAACATATTCCTGGCATTTTTCTAATGCAAAATGATACCAAACACGATATAATATGAACTGAATTTAGTGGTTTAATTGACGATGAGAGTTTCGAACGCAAGGAAGGACAGCGTATATGAAAGAAAGAGACGCGGAGAGTCGCAGTCGCCGGCACAGCTCGAAGGCCCGCGCGTGGTCTCGCGTTACACGCGCTGTCCTTCTCTACGTTCGGCTCGGCCTTTGAAGCTCGAAAAAAGTAGGACCAAGATCGATAGATGCAAACAAATCCCCCCGAGGCGTTTGCGGCTATAGAGAATTTACTGTATTAGGTGTACAAATAAGTTCCTTCCCTTTTCATTTCTACGATCATAACTTCTGACAATCTTTTTTCTTTCTTTCGCCTTAAAATTGTTTATTTAAGAGACTGGCTGACTTGTAAGAGAATAGATGAGTACTATAGGATGCAATGGAACTAATTTTCTTTCGTAAACCCTGATATAGTTTGCGATATAATGGTTTCTTCAAACCATTCAAACAGTCCACAAAATATTATTTGTAGCCCCACAATTGGAGGAGATATTTAGGTGGACCACCCTTATTTATCTCGACTCGTCGCCTAACTCCTATGGATTCCCCCTATAATTGCTGCGGGGTGACCAACGTAAATATCAGGAGCTCCAGCCCGGTACACCTGGCAGACCCGACTAGAACCTCGAACCGAAAGCATCACCGTGATTCATCGTCCGAGAAACGTCGAATGACGCAGCTGTCGTGGATAATGGAGGTTCGGAACGATCCTCCGGTAAGCGTTACAACTTCCGGTGGAGTATAAAAACAGCGTTAGAGGGCCAATGTCGCGATAGCGATCGGTCCCCGGGGCCATTCGAAACCGTTCAAACGGTCCACGTTGTGCGCCGTCTGATCGGAATAACTTCTGAGCGAACGTCGGGGCATTACCTGGTGGATGTGCCAATATTTAATTCGCATTAAGCGACGTGACTAGACAGAATCGAAACGGACGCCTGGAATCGACGTGTTCCTCTACGAAGATCCCGAGTCTGGCGGAGAGGAGTGGCGAGGGCGGTGTCGTCGTTTCGCAGGAGTCGCGTCAGGTCTAGAATTCGCAAGGCGATAGGCGAGGCTGCGAATTGAATGGGAAATTGATGGGCTTCGCCCTGTCGGCCGTGTACGCGCCGTATATCCGCCATACCCTCCGCTGGATTCCGTTGTGTCCCAGTCGTGTATACAGCCTGTACCTGCGAGCGTCTGCAATCCCCCTCCCGCCCTTCCCCGCGTCTGACGCTTTCCCAACCTCCCTGTTTCCAACCCCCGATCCACCCCCCGACGCTACACACGACGCGTTCCTCGCCGCATACAGAGCGTCTCGTGGATCCCCTGGACCACGGCTGGGCGGTGTGCGCGTTGCGTGTACAGCTGCAGGTAGCCGACGGTAAACGTCGCCGGTCCGTTTGGACCGGTGTTTACCCATGCTGACCGCTTGAATATGTATCGTCCCCGCTGTGCTTTGATTGTACGCCTTCGCATTTGCATACGGAAGTGTCTGGGACACGAGCCACCGCTACGACCACCCTCAAGACGCAACAGTCGACACCGACGCGAAGCATTTCACAGCGAACATTCCTTCTGGATCATGTCCGACCCCCATATCTTCTTTAATTTTGGGAAAGTATACAATTTTCTGTGTGTATTCCGAAGGGAATCAAGTGGGCAGTATCCTGCAGGAGTTGTTTTTCTAAACGTTATTTTTTCTCGTAGTTCTCAAGATCGCCGATGCTTTTTTAAAAGGATAATGGTACCCATATCTTTAATTTTGAGAAAGTAAAAATTTTTCTGTGTGTAATCCGAATGGTATCAAGTGGGCAGTATCCTGCAGGAGTTGAGTTTTTCTAAACGTTATTTTTTCTCGTAGTTCTCAAGGTCGCCGATGCTTTTTTAAAAGGATAATGGTACCCATATCTTTAATTTTGAGAAAGTAAAAATTTTTCTATGCGTAATGTGAATGGTATCAAGTGGGCAGTATCCTGCAGGAGTTGTTTTTCTAAACGTTATTTTTTCTCGTAGTTCTCAAGGTCGCCGATGCTTTTTTAAAAAATAATGGTACCCATATCTTTAATTTTGAGAAAGTAAAAATTTTTCTATGCGTAATGTGAAAGGTATCAAGTGGTCAGTATCCTGCAGGAGTTGAGTTTGTCTAAACGTTATTTTTTCTCGTAGTTCTCAAGGTCACCGATGCTTTTTTAAAAAGATAATTGTACCCATATCTTTAATTTTGAGAAAGTAAAAATTTTTCTATGTGTATTCCGAATGGTATCAAGTGGGCAGTATCCTGCAGGAGTTGAGTTTTTCTAAACGTTATTTTTTCTCGTAGTTCTCAAGGTCGCCGATGCTTTTTTAAAAAGATAATTGTACCCATATCTTTAATTTTGAGAAAGTACACATTTTTCTATGCGTAATGTGAATTGGGAAGTACAGTGTTCCCGCGATTGATGTGACTATCGGGTATGCGGATGATGTGACAATTTTCCGCTTAGCACCGTTGTATACCCAGGATCGTCGCTTACACTTGGAAAAGTTATCCAAGAAATTTATGTTCGGCACGCATGAAAAACGTAGTATCATTTCGTTTCCTGAGACTCGATACTCCCGAGGTTCTCACAACAATCGCGGGAGCACTGTAATTCGAATTCAGTCAGAATCTTGTAAAATTATCAAGGTTTATCAGGGTTTATCAAAGACGTTAAAGTGTTAAAATAAATATTTTTTTTTATATTCATAAAATGGAGTGTAAAAAGGAATTTGCATCAACTTCTTTACTTGATTTATGTTCGCTATTATACTCGTCTCTTATACCCGTGTATTCTTAAGAGTCCAGTGGACTGGGGAATATAATACCCGGCAATTTGCAGAAAAACCACTTCCTCGATAATATTGGCCACACGATTCTGAATCTGCATCCACCGAGCGAGCACTGCTGTTATGCTTATCGACGATTTAAGCGTGTTTGCATAACTGATGCTTGCCCAGAAAAATACTTCTAGGAACCATAACGTGAGTAGAGTCTCGCACAAACAGGAACGGATCCGATGCAGTGTTTGTATTTCTACCCCTCACGGAAAATATTCGATCGAAATTGAGAACGTGATTGTTGGAGGAATTATTAAATAATAATATTCGACAAATGTCATCGAAGAGTTGACGACATTCAAGAGGAATATTAATGAAGTGATAGCAGACCTTGTCCTTTTATCAAACATGAAATAATACGTCTAATGATGTATGAAAATCTTGAAAAAATTAAAGTACTATGACGAAACAATAAAATTGTTAATTACAGAAAAAAAATTTCTGTTCACCTCCTAGTTTTTCCAGATAATAATAAATTAATTCATTTAATCGAATACTCTTCGCCATTAAAACTGGCAGAGTTCGCGTAACAGGGGCTACACAATTTTGGAAATGAAAGTCGCCGGTATTCGGAGGTTAATTAAAATGTTTCGTACTAAAAAATTTTGATGAAACAATTAAAGTGGCCTTAACCCGAGCCAGTCGATTCTGTATCAATGTAAAATTGTTCTCATTCGAATCCTTCAGTTCGATGCCCACGGTACTGGTAGCCATTGCACTAAAACGTTGCTGTAAATAAACAAAAATCAATTGAAATTAAAAATTCTCTAAGTTCCCCTAAATCTGCTTCAAAGGGCCGAGTTCAATGAACGCGGGAACTACCGGGATTCCAACTTTGCCAGAGAACACATTAATTCCCCGTAACAGACGATTTCTATCCCAGTTTATAGTTCCAAGCGCTTGCCGATGTACTGCATACCGTTTCCAGCATTGCGTATCAATTAACCATAGCGAAGACGGTCGACGCATCTACTATGTTTGCGCATTTCCGACTGAAAACTGCTGCAGTTAGTATTATTTATTCAGATTGAGTGGTCGCGCAGGTGGTAAAATTGTTAACGACTGGCTAGTCCAATTGAAAATTGAATTGTTCACAGAAATATGTATATTTTAACACTGTATCTTCAATCAAAAACCACAATTTTCATGTTTATACTCTCACGTTAGAATTAATCTTCAAGCAAGGATAATTGAAAAGTGGTGAAAGAAATTAACTAAATTAATTAAATTAATTAAAAGAATGTTTGTAAAGATGGAACGTATTTATACAATTGTCAAAGTGCAGCTATATATGATATTTATTGCAGGTAATCTAAACAATTATGCACTCTGCAAATCTGTTATACTATAAATAAGTACAGGGTGTCTCAGTTAAGCGTGATTCTCAGAACATCTCTTTCAATTTTGACAAACAACACAATTTTCTATGTGTAATTTAATGGTTATATAAAAAGAATCTTTTAAAGAGCTGACCACTTGGTACCAATCAAATGACACATAAAAAATTGTTTACTTTGTCAAAATTAGAGTAGATATTTTGGGGGCACACCTAAACGAGACAGCCTGTACAGCAACTCCATTTATAGTAATGATTAGACAGCAGATTTTATGCATTTACGAGAAAAATGAGTAGGTGTAATTTAAAACAGTAAAAATATTAGAACTTAGAAATTCTGCTACATTATTGTCAACCTATTCAACATGCTAAGAAAGAAAATCAATGTAATCCAGTTAATAAATGCTCACAAGGGAAGTGGCCTCCAAACAAAGTCGCAAAGTTAAAAATTGTGTTCCTTCCATTTCCCTCTAAAACTTTTCGTTGACTGGACTAATTTCTATTTCTCTCTAGTTTGTTGCAATACGAATAGAAAATTTTAATCTTGCGTAAAGATCCGCTGTCGGGTAATGATGTTTTAGCCGTGCATACTCTGCGGTTACATCGGATACTCGAGGCCGTAGTTGATCCGCGGTTGCATTAGGCGGAATCAATCGAGCATTAATATTGGTCGCCGGAGTAACCGTACACCTTGCAAACAGCGAGTGTCTTGCTCGGGAAAGGATCGCTTGGAAATTCGATCTTGTCACGCGCGAGCGCGCCTCCGTACACACACGCACGCGAACGTACACACCACTGGCCGACGCGCAAGTATATTTTTGTCGCTGGTTTCCATTAGCCAGGAGACTTTAATTTATATTATGTTCGTCGGTGTCGCAATATTCGGGGTAAACGAGTTCAAAGTGCGTTCAAATTACCGGGAACACGGGCTAAACGGAATATAAGTTCGCCGCGAGTCGTTCGAGGGTTTATCGCCATAGTTTCGCGTCGCGCGGCGATGTTACATTTACTTCGGTGCTGCGCATAAATTTGCAGGAGGTGCTCCGGGTAGTTGATACAGTCGAAAGTAGCTGCTTTCAGTGTCAGTTATTCGTCGAGCATCCATTTGTCAACGTAATGGCTGTATTGTAAGTAACGCGGGCCAATTCTGCTACGTGGCGCTTCGGTTTCTGACAGTTATCTGTTGCTCTCCTCTCACCCAATTATCTCCCCTTATTTATCGCTGAATTCGCTTCATAGGCATTGTTCATTTCAGGACGCGGCGCTCGCTATTGTCAGCGTCTACAGTTTGTATTCCGATATCTAGGGGACTGTCGTAAAGGTTAGTATTTAGTTGGGACAGTGCTTTTTTCCACATTAACGCACTGGAAACACTGCGAGTTTGTAAACAAACTTTTGTTTATATATTATTGAAAAATTCGAAAATAATATTGACCAACATTATTTTTCTCCTAACGTTTCACTAAAATAGTAATTAAGTCCACCAAATTACTCGCACAGGAAAACGCGAAGCAACTATACCGGGTGGTTCACGACAAACAGGCCACCTAAATAACTCCGTTAGGATTAGAGATAGAAGAAAATATTAGAGAGAAAAGTTGTACTATTAAAGGGGGCTCATACGATACCGAAAAAATTTTTCTTTTTATGTAATTTTTTTTAGAGATATGAAGGTCACCTTCATTTTTTTTAACGGAATGAGGTATTTTTTAATACATCAATCGATGCAGCTGGACATTCGTTATAAAAAAGTACTAACCTATGTATGTCGAAAAGTTAGTAGTTCAGGAGATATTTCAATTTAAATAACTCTAAAATACCGTTGCGGTCGTACTAAGACGTTAGCGTTTACTTACTTATGTAACGTTAGCGTTTACTTACTTATGTTAGAGTTATTTAAATTGAAATATCTCCTGAACTACTAACTTTTCGACATACATAGGTTAGTACTTTTTTATAACGAATGTCCAGCTGCATCGATTGATGTATTAAAAAATACCTCATTCCGTTAAAAAAAATGAAGGTGACCTTCATATCTCTAAAAAAAATTACATAAAAAGAAAAATTTTTTTGGTATCGTATGAGCCCCCCTTTAATAGTACAACTTTTCTCTCTAACATTTTCTTCTATTTCTAATCCTAACGGAGTTATTTAGGTGGCCTGTTTGTCGTGAACCACCCGGTATATTAAAATTGCAAAAGTCGGGAATTCTTCACTCGTTATCAAAGACAAAGACGTTGTTTCCACCAACTTCCACAGGTCATCAACCGTAAATTTGCAGCTCCACGTCCCCCCTCTCTGTCTCCACCGTTTGAATCAACGATGACGAGTGTTAACAACCGTTCCCGGCGCATTCGAGCGCATTCAAAGACGCTTTCCGAACACAAAACAAATATTTTGTCCCGTTTAACGAAGTTCGCGAGGGGCGTGCGAGGGCGGCAAGATGAGAAATGGGCTGATGATGATTCTCAAAGGGTGAGAAGCGGCGGGACGAGCTTCAATTAGCGTGCTCGTCGCAAAGCTCGTTTCGCGTCAATTTCATCGGGACAATAAGCAAATTAATTCCTTTGGATCGCGGAGTTTGATTTCGTTAGCCTTCCCACCGTGAGCGGCTTCTTCGCCAAGATGGCGACGCTCGGTCGCGCAATTTCCCGTAGACCGTGCCGTTGCGAAAACCCTCGAATGCACTTCTCGCTGCACTTCTCGATGCACTTCTCCCTCGCGTATGTTTCGAACGTGATACCCCGCGCGTGCTTCTTTTTTTCTGGTTTGCTATTTGTTTTAAAAATATACGTTTAATCACGTCGCCTCGCGTTCGTACAATTATGTAAATATGCAAATAATACGCTCGGCGTCTGCTAACCGTTGGATCAACAGAAGACTATAAATCTGCATGGAAAATAGAACGAGAAATATCACATAATATTTTTTGTTACGCGAGTTCGCTCGAGAGAGGAGAGAATTTAAAAAGATTTTTTATACTTTGATGTGAATTATCTGGTTTTCCTGTTTACAGTCCTTTGTTAATTGGCAGCTCAGTTTAAATTCACATCTTGATCCGTCAAAGATGATTTAAAGTGATGTCTGTAAAATAATTGTGTCATACTAACTATTTATTAATTGTGTAACATCCTCGGAGTTTCATTGAATTTTTCATTATTTCTTAGCCCACCGTGAAAAACTTTCAACACGGAAACAAAATTCCAAACTCAATTTTAGAGATTCGTGACTGTGAAACTTAAATGTTGCAATAAATCTCGCACCGTATAGTGATGGATGTGAACGAAGTCAACCATGTAACGACCTTCTCCGTCCACGCGTGAGCAGTGTCTATAGACATGTCAAGTGGTATTACATTTTTCGAAACATAGTCCTCGAGGTAAAAGTATCTCTCAAAATGAAAACAGAACAAACATTTATCGGTGATTTTAAATATTATAATATACATTTTCCGGTGGAAAAAAATCATTAAGACAAGTTTCAAACACATTTTTCTACCTCGATTGCAACAAACTGGAGTTCCAACTTCTAAAATAAAATCAAGTGGTGTGGTTCTTTTAACACTAAACCTAGCAAGCATTAAAAGCATCTGATAAATCTTGCCATATAAAAATAGCAAACAAAGAAATTTATTCCATTATTATCCACAGTTGAATTTTTATGATTTCGATAATTGTCAAATATAAAACCTACTTACTTTGATTTACTATAGTTTGCACGGTGAACTAATAATGACTTCGGCCACTGTAGCCAGAGTCGGACAAAAATTTTATTTGAATAAAAATTTCGAATAAAGCGAGTTTAAAACCCACTTGGAAAGAATCCACTTTATTCGAAATTTTTATTTGAATAGAATGTTTGCCCGACTCCGACTGTGGCAGGGTCGCCAGTCCATGGGAGGGAGCACAAACTGAGGGGGGAAGGCTACCCTCTCTCTGTCAGTACCGGACGCGTGAGCGACAGAGAAGCGTGGGGAATGGCTTCGTGGAAGGGGAAGGTAGAGTCTGGACACAAGACTGTTGTGTCGTTTTCTGGCCCTGCCACTTCCTCAAACCCTCCTTCCCCGCCGCCAAGTGTCGCGTTTCGCGAACGTGCTCGGTATACATCGTGGGTGGTCGTTGCGACCACGTCGACGCCGGCGTCGCGGCGACAATTAAACCCCTCCTTTGAGCCCGGTGTCAATTTCGCCGCCGAATCAACTGATTCTATTTGCCGGCAGGTAATTACCGCCATTGGCGGATCCGGCGCATTGACTCGGCTGTGAAACGGCCAATAATTCTCGCCCGCCGCTTAATTAACGTGTCACGGATACTCTTTACCTTGTCCATTTTCCCCGGCCCTCTCTCGCGCTGCCTGTCACTCCGCGTTCGTTTTATTTATTTTTTTTTTCTAACTCCGCCACCCACGCGTCTCCTTTTTCGGTTTTAATAAAGCGGGCTATTCGCGCCGATGCCCGAACGTCGGTCTCACCGTAATTATTCATCGGCTCAAGCGATTCAACGTCCCTCGTAAGCTTCTCCGGCTCGCGAAGGCAATTATTTTTTAATCTACCCTCTCCTCCCTCCCTCTCTCTCTCTGTTTTTTCCACCTTAACATTTTTTTTGCAGGACGTCCGGTGTGATTAAAACATCGCCCGCGAACCGGCCGAGCATCTGTTAATTACCTATCGATCCCGCGACATCATTACCTAAGTGCTACATAATCGGACAGCATTCCCAGGCGAGCGGAACGGGACAAGTTTCTTTCCTGTCGCCGTCGTCGTCGTCGTCGACGTCGGTCCAGTCGACTAATCAATTTTCCATTCACCGTCGCCCATCGGCGGATGACTTACGATCGAGCCGGGGCTGGGTTTTAATAAATCAACATCCGTCGTCCTTCTCTAAACCCATCATCAGTCTTCCAAGGGTCCGGAACGCTGCCGTTAGGGCAGCCGTGCTCACCGAAGAGACCGTGCGGCCAGCATACGATGTTCGGGCTTGTTGCGGGCTGTTGCCCGGACTATCCACCGCCAAGCCTACATGCTACGGACAAGCATCAGAGTCATTTCATACTGCAACTCCCCGGATTCGCCACGTGTGCTCTCGGAAAGGACCACCTCCTTCTTCAAGAATACTTGTGGAACGTACCTTTAAGTATGCAATTCAACACTTTAGCTGCCGACGATTATATAGCAAATAACCGGTCTTAGATTTTTAATTTTCGCCACGTGTACTCTCGGAAAGGACCACCTCCTTCTTCGAGAATACTTGTGGAACGTACCTTTAAGTATGCAATTCAACACTTTAGCTGCCGACGATTATTATAGCAAATAACCGGTCTTAGATTTTTAATTTTCGCCACGTGTGCTCTCGGAAAGGACCACCTCCTTCTTCAAGAATACTTGTGGAACGTACCTTTACGTACGCAATTCAACACTTTAGCTGCCGACGATTATATAGCAAATAACCGGTCTCAGATTTTTAATTTTCGCCACGTGTGCTCTCGGAAAGGACCACCTCCTTCTTCAAGAATACTTGTGGAACGTACCTTTAAGTATGTAATTCAACACTTTAGCTGACGACGATTATATAGCAAATAACCGGTCTTAGATTTTTAATTTTCGCCACGTGTGCTCTCGGAAAGGACCACCTCCTTCTTCAAGAATACTTGTGGAACGTACCTTTAAGTATGCAATTCAACACTTTAGCTGCCGACGATTATATAGCAAATAACCGGTCTTAGATTTTTAATTTTCGCCACGTGTGCTCTCGGAAAGGACCACCTCCTTCTTCAAGAATACTTGTGGAACGTACCTTTAAGTACGCAATTCAACACTTTAGCTGCCGACGATTATTATAGCAAATAACCGGTCTTAGATTTTTAATTTTATAATTATTGGAACGATGACGTTGCTTACTTGAAATTGATCCGATAAATTGATTTATCCAAGCACGTATTGCAATAAAAATTGCACGAAATCGAAATAAATAGAGCCCTGTCATATTTATCAGACGACACATTTTAATAGCTTTCAGTGCTCGGTAGGTTTAGTGTTAATAGGTCATTCTAGATTAGTTTACTAGAATATAAAATATTAAGAGTATAAAATATCCTCCCTTCTTCAAGAATACTTGTGGGACGTACCTTTAAGAATGCAATTCAACACTTTAGCTGCCGACGATTATATATCAAATAACCGGTCTTAGATTTTTAATTTTATAATTATTGAAACGATGACGTTGCTTACTTGAAATTGATCCGATAAATTGATTTATCCAAGCACGTATTGCAATAAAAATTGCACGAAATCGAAATAAATAGAGCCCTGTCATATTTATCAGACGACACATTTCAATAGCTTTCAGTGCTCGGTAGGTTTAGTATTAATAATTTAGTGTTGATATCATTCCAGATTGGATTACTAGAATATAAAATATTAAAAGTATAAAATATTAATCCCCTTCTTCGAGAATACGTGTAAGACATACCTTTAAGTATGCAATACGACATTTTAGCTGCCGGCGATTATGTCGGAATTTTTTAAAAGGAATTTTTTCCCGGGCCTACCCTGCAGCGATAACACTTCCGATAGCCCATACTAATATTTCGGACGAGGTCTGCAAACACAAGGAGCCCTACGGTGCCGGATGCTGGATCCGCCTTACAGCATCGTAATCGTATCTGGGTTAAAGGGTCGCGAGACCCATAGGCGTACGAATCCTGGGTTCCGGGGACGCGAGACCCGCAGGCGTACGAGTCCTTGCGATATCCTGTCGCCAAGAGAGCCCAGTGTCGTTCGTGACGCTATCATCGATCCGCTCTGTCGAAGGGACAACGTACCGCGGCCCCGGTTTATCGCGCACCGTTCGGGTCGTTTCTTTCGCGTGTCCCGGCAGATCTCGCGACAACAGGAACCGTCGCGGAATCGTGCTCGACACGTTACGACCGGCCCGACACGTTCTAGAACTATGTATGTATTCGTCCCTGTATTCAAGGTATCGAACCGTAGTCACGACACACCGTACGGCCACGTTCCTATCGGCGACGGTGGCGTTAGATTTCGGGTAATGGATTCGAGGAACGGGCGACATACGGTTGTGCAAACGCTTCGATTCGGCTTCAGACGACCCATACGTGGCCGGGATCGAAGAACCTGCTGAAATTTTGGGAATTGCTACCTCGACTCTGAGAAAAATTGATTTCGAACTGGTCGCTAAACGCGATTTTCTTATTCCATCCTCTGGTATCATAATGTAAGACGTTCCTCAATTGTTATTTGTTCTTGATTATTCGTGGCAACCATTGTAGTTCTTGTTTGATTGCATTTATCATTCATTAAATTATGTTTTATGAAACCCCATTGTAATAGTTTGTAATTAGACTGCGGATCTTTATGCAAAGTAAAAATTTTCTGCATCAATTTTAAAATACCCAGGCCAAGGAGAAGGTTCTTTCCTTCTTTAATAATTGTGGTGGGTTGGAAATTTCATTGGTTTTTCTAAATTCTCTTTGCTTCTAATCTTTTTTAACCCTCATCCGCCCCTCGTGTCAATTTGACACAGTTTTCCCGAAATAAGTTACACTGTTCTGTTATTTGTAGGTAAATTCGTTCGAAACTTGGTGACTTTTATTTTTCTAATGCGAAACATATAACTGCAAAAACCTAAAATGATGTAAAATGTAAATGTTAACTTCTCAATTTCAAGGGAAAAAACATCGAAAAGTAACTGTTTGACTTGTTATTTTATCGATTTTTTGTATCACGGTGTCAATTTGACACCGAGGGACAGATTCAGTTCGTGAAATGAGGGACGGATGAGGGTTAAATCGGACTTACCCATTTTTATTATAAATGAATAAAATCCGCAGTCTGTTTATAACATGAGCAACACGCACATTTAATAAAAATCAACTTTCATAAAAAACCTTTAAACATTGAAATTATATAGATAAAACTTTGCATCAGCAATTTTCCGGAAGCTCGAAGCTGTTGTAAATCAGGAATCGTGGAAATGGCTGATGGAAAACATTATCCACTCATCGGGAGATTTGAATGTTAAAATTTTCCACATTGTCCACGTTGCGTTTCATAAAGTTTTCATGCTGGTATCAGCGTGAAATATCTAGTTTTAAGAACATTTTTCACGTGTCGTTATCAGATGAATGTGATAGAGGTTACATCGCATGTCAACGGGAACTATATCACACACAGAGCGCTGACACGATTTCGTTTTACCAGATGAACACTAAAGGGACCTTTAAAAAAGAATGTGTTGCATTTTGCACACCCGTTTGCAAAATAATTTACTGGCAATAATTTTGCGAAAGTGCGCGCTGCATGAAACAGAGGTTGGTGGGGGAACTACATCAGTGGACCCATAACACACATAAGACACACATAATTATCTGGGTCTCTCCTGACTGCTGATGAATCTACTCGCAACGTTGGAACAAAGAAACATTTCCAAAAAGCTAGCACCCCAAAGCTTCACCAGTGTCCTTGGTAAAAATTGTACGATGTCGAACTCGCTTCAAATCTCAAGTCTGATATCTACAGGGTGTCCCATACAAGAAGAACAAGCTTATCTCCTACACAGTTGGAGATAGAAGACACTGCTATACAGGGTGTTCCAAAATTCCTTCGACAGCCGGAAATGGGAGGTTCTTGACGTCATTTGAAGCAACATTTTCCTTTGCAAAAATGTTATCCGCGGCTTTGTTTAGGAGTTATTAACGAAAAACACGGACCAATCAGAGCGCGACCTAGACGCGAGTTGGCACAGCCGGGCCGGCGCGCCAACTGTCTATTGGCCGACTGTGCCAACTCGCGTCTAGGTCGCGCTCTGATTGGTCCGTGTTTTTCGTTAATAACTCCTAAACAAAGCCGCGGATAACATTTTTGCAAAGGAAAATGTTGCTTCAAATGACGTCAGGAACCTCCCATTTCCGGCTGTTGAAGGAATTTTGGGACACCCTGTAGATCAAAGTTAAATAATGAAGCACCCAGTGTAAAATGTCATGGCTCGTTTCTCGCATGAAATAGTTAGAGCAGTCTCTGGTGCGGATCACACCATCTGTCTCCGCTTCGCCGGAGAAAATTAGCAATCCTCGAAGAAATTCTTTCGCGGCGCGCGTTGGCTTTAGTTTTCCCAGTTCAGAGCTCGGCGTTCCCTGGAGGACCGCCAGAAGTCTCTCTCAAGACTTCCGATCACCGCTCATCATCTCCCGATCCTCTTCGGGTCCGTTCGAGGAGGACGTGGAAGCCTGTCAAGCCAGGTGAGTCGATAAGCCGCCGCCGGGCATCCCTCTGCGAGCTTGCGATAAGCCGCTCTACGTACCATACACTCACGCTCACGCTCGCGCAACATAGTTATCCATTATCTAGGAGAAAACCGGCCAGTAGGAGGCGAGAGAGCCGGTAAGGCGACTCGGACCAGTCAGGGTCCGGTCCGGGAAGAAAACATCGCCGAGACAGCCGAGCCAGGAAGTAAATGAAGCTGAAAGGCTCCCATCTGCGGAATCACTAATCTAGCACCGGGAGCATTAACACCGGACGCACGGAAATGTCTCTCAGATTAGGTGCAGGAAGATGGTTCTACAGGAAATGTACCAAAACTCTTCTGTTTTTATCTATTAGGTTACAAATATGTTCTAGCTTTAGCGATTTAGAAAATGTACATGTGATTGAAAACAAGCTACTTATCCTCAGGAATTATAGATCTGATTTAGTTTGCAAATAAAAAGGGATACCGAGGTTAAACTTTGGGGGACCAAATATTTTTAACTTTGTCTATGTAATCCTGTAGATTTTAGTGAGAGAAATCTGAAAATCCAAGTCTCAATGTTAGGCATCCACTGGTTCAAAAGTTATGCGTGTTTAAAGTTCAGCGACTTTCAGCGCTTTCGACGGGCGTCGCCATGTAAACTCACCATGAAACGCTCAACTTTGAATACGCATAACTTCTGAACCAGTGAGTTCCTAACACTGAAACTTGGATTTTCGGCATCTTCGCGAGTTCAAGTTTTAGAACTACAAGATTGTTCTGTGAAGAATCAATTTCTTCACCAAGATCGCAAATTCCCCCTGAAGAGCTGCCACACAAGGAACAGAAAACCCCATCCACTCCTATTTTCCCTTGCCAGCGTTCTATACCCAGCCTCGCCCATGGGTCCGGCAGTTTTTCCTCGAGCAAGTCCCTGCGATTAATAAAACGAACAGGGGATGAGATAGTCACGGCCAGCGGGGAGGCCGGCCGCGATCTAACTTCATAAAATTTCACGCCGCGAACACGGCCAGGGGAAACGTTATTACGATCCATTTCGTGGAAGGAACTTTTTAGCCGGTGTACAGCGGAGAAGAAATTGCCCGGGCCACTCGGATAACCCGGATTCATTCTTCGTGGCTATCGACCTCGCCAATGAAAGGAAGCGTATCGTGTGTGGCCATTATCGTCCGCTTCTGGCTTACGCCCCCGGTATCTTTCATTTTAGACGGTAGACCTCGAGGAAACTTGATTTCGCCGACGAGATATTGCCGCCTCGAGGATTTTTCATCGAGGTGATAATGAAGGTGTTTTTTTTAAACCGAGGATACTCGATGCGTGGGGTCGGTGGAAACAATTTGTTCTGCGATTTTCCTGTTGATAGCTTGGGGATTCTTGTAAACAATGTTGTCACCTTCTGAGACCTTCTGGTCAACCCCTAGTTTTCCAAAGGGGACTCTGGGTCCCACCTTTGGGTTCCATAGGGTAACTTTGACTGGGTCTTCACCAGCAACTTTACGCACTTGAATAAGGGGATGAGTGCGAGGTGATCGCGTGGTACCCTAACTCCAGAGCCAGGGAGTGATGGTCTAGGGGGCCGGACACTGTCTTACCCTAGCTTTCCCAAGGGAAGGGTAACTTGGTCCGCATATTCACCAGCAACTTCACGCACTTGAATAAGGGGATGAGTGCGAGGTGATCGTGTGGTACCCTAACTCCAGAGCCAGGGAGTGATGGTCTAGGGGGCCGGACACTGTCTTACCCTAGCTTCCCCAAGGGAAGGGTAACTTGGTCCGCATATTCACCAGCAACTTCACGCACTTGAATAAGGGGATGAGTGCGAGGTGATCGCGTGGTACCCTAACTCCAGAGCCAGGGAGTGATGGTCTAGGGGGTCGAACTGTGTCCTTCCCTAGCTTTCCCAAGGGAAAGGTAACTTGGTCCGCATATTCACCAGCAACTTCACGCACTTGAATAAGGGGGTGAGTGCGAGGTGATCGTGTGGTACCCTAACTCCAGAGCCAGGGAGTGATGGTCTAGGGGGCCGGACACTGTCTTACCCTAGCTTTCCCAAGGGAAGGGTAACTTGGACCGCATATTCACTAGCAACTTCACGCGCTCGGGTATGGGGAGAGTGCAAGGTGATCGTGTGGTACCCTAACTCCAGAGCCAGGGAGTGACGGTCTAAAGGCCGGACACTGTCTTACCCTAGCTTCCCCAAGGGAAGGGTAACTTGGTCCGCATATTCACCAGCAACTTCACGCACTTGAATAAGGGGATGAGTGCGAGGTGATCGTGTGGTACCCTAACTCCAGAGCCGGGGAGTGATGGTCTAGGAGGCTGGACACTGTCTTTCCCCTGTTCTCAAGTATCCCCCACATTCTACTGGTAGCCTTTGAAAGAAATGTGGGCCCTATAAATAAAGTCAAGCTAGGAGGGGTGCTGGAAAATGGGAGATCACAAGAAGTCCCCGGCAAGGTGTTGTAAACTTTGACCACCCGGGCCTTTGAACCTTGATAGTGAAATTGGAGAAGTATCAGACTAAAGGCATGCCTAAGTCTACCACCCAGGTATTTGTGTGCAGTAAAACCATCTACCCCACCTTTTAACGCAACCCTAGCTTATACTTTCTGCTTTTTCTTTATCCAATGACTCGTCCGGATTCACCTGGACGGCCCAGTAAATATCGATAACGATTTAGAAAAAAGTGGGCCATCCTCGCGTGACGTCACCCAAGTGTTAAGTCGGCCGTCAGGGAATAAAACAGGTGGACAGGGTACAAATCGCTTCACGCGAGGGAAATTAATAATCTCTCGGGCCGGATCGGCCCGATGTGTTATCAGAGAGCACAGTCGCGTTTTCTCACCCCGTGCATGATATTCTCCGTGAATGGAGTTCCTGTCCAAGCATCGAGATATCGCTCCGGGCACTTTCGCCTGATAATACGGATCTCGAAACCCGCCAGGGCCGTAACAATCGGGCGAATCCCTTCGGTCCGGTGTTCGCCGATTTTACACCACGGATCAGCGGTTTCATCGTCCTCTATTTTCGCGGGTAGGACACTTTCGCGCTGGCCGTCTCGGGATTTCAGAACGTCGACGACGCCGGCTGCTTAAGTCAGAAGCGGGTTCATTGCTTGCGAGATTTGCGGAGCGGCGACGCTTTGCTCGCGGATTACGCAAATTCGACAGTCGTCCCTGAACCCGGGGTGAACGTCCACTGTATTAGTTCAGATGAAGAAAAAATACTTCGGCTTTCGGGACAGCTGGGCGACGCCGTCGCCGCGCGAATGAATGTTAATTACGATCCGGACTTTGGAATTTTAATCCGCAGTTGGATCGAGTTGGGGAATTCGACGATCGTTGTAGCGAGTTTTTACGAGACTCGAAGACCTAGCTCGGGATATTTGAGATTCCGAGTTTGGAAAGAAAATATTCTACTTACGTGGGAACAGGCCCACGTGTGAACGTTTGGTGGGAAGTGGTTCTTGTCAAAATGTTTGCCGCGTGGTCTTTTTGTTGGATTGTTAATATTGAAGGAGCGAAGTGTGTCCTTATGGCTGACGCTGGGGGACGTGATCGATCGAATTTCTTGGAAATTATTACAGCTGGAGTTTAGGACGTTCTATTTGTTGAAATAGCAGACTCGAAGGGCAACGTTTGTAACAATTTTGTACTCAAATTTTATGCAACTTTCTTAATAGTATACTTCGCGTTGAACGGAAGATAAATAAACAAATATGAAAACATACATGTTATTTACACAATCTTGACAAATGTTTCTGCAACTGTAATAGTTCTCAAGCTACTAGTCTAAACATGTTTCCAACATGGTTGCGTAAACTTTAACGTGAACCGATAAAAAAATATTCGTGGAATGTTTTTGTAAAAACTACTTCAGCCATGGATTGGATCCTACGTTTTGCGAGTTGCACGTAACTCACGGATGTAAATCGAAGAACAACTTTTCTGTATTCAAATATTCTTTCAGAACTGAATTTAGAATGTTCTGGAAACAACGGTAAAACCCTGTGGTCTCAAGGGTTAGCTTTTTTTCAATTTGGCAGCCAATTTTTGACTGTAGGCTTTCGTAAAAATTTCTACAGTAATGTTAGTTATAATTTTTTTGGACCAAACAGTATTTGTTTAAATTCTTCAATAGCATAGAGAAATAACTCTATAAATTTTAGAGAAATTGGTTCAACACTGCATATTTTTGGATTTTGAGATTCTGATAATAGGAGACCTAATGTAGAAGGCAACTTTCTGAACATTGGGTGGGACATAGCCCACTACAGAAATGTTATTTATAATTCTTTAAGATGAAAAAAATTGGTTTAAGTACTTCAGTAACGTAGTAAAATAACCCTGTAATTTTTAGAAAAATTGGGGAAAAATGGATTTCCAGTTTTTGATAGTACTGCAGTTGCTACCTAACATAGCAAAAGACAATTTTCTAACGTCAGGTGGGACATAGCCCACTTCAGAAATGTTATTTAGAATTTTTCTGGACCAAACAAAATTTGTTTAATCGCTTCAATAGCGTAGCGAAATAACCACATAATTTTTAGAAAAATTGGTTCAAAACATTGCATATTTTTAGACTTTGAGTTTCTGATAGCAGGAGAGTTGCTACCTCTACATAGCAGAAGACAATTTTCTGAACAATAGATGGGACACAGTCCCCTACAGAAATGTTATTTATAAATTTCTTTAATTACAAAAAATTGTTTTAAACACTTCAACATCGTAGTAAAACAACCCAATAATATAAAAAAAATTCAATATATAGTTTTAAAAAAATTCATTAAATTCATTCGTTCAACACGCAAAATAAAAATTTCATGGCGTCACCGGTACTCCAAGGTATCGTTTCAAGCTCACTATTCCGGACTAGATCAAGAGCGAAACGGTTTCGAAAATAGAGGATCGTCGAGCAGATAGATGCTCCGGACAGAGCACCAAATGACTAATTTATTTCGTGCTGGGGATCGAAGCGGCCTAGGTAGCCGGCCATTAGTCGCGATCGTAGACAATAGAAAAAGTTCGGAGAAACAAAGTGGATTATTGGACCAACGTCCGTCGTACTTACAGATTGTAGTGCACATCCGCCATGTTCGGTCGATAGCTAAGCGCCTGGACAAACGCCTCCTCCGCCTCCGCGACGCGTCCCTGCGCGCTCAGGACGCTGCCCAAATTACCATAAGCTGCAACAATCACAACGGGACACTCGTTACACACAACGGCGCCGGTAACATGAAAAACACCGGACAGATAAAGGGATGGGAACGGGGGGAAGGGGGCGTTTCCGTAGCGGCGCGCGGGCTCGCAAAGCACCTGCTAATTCGATTCGCCTTAAGCTGGCCGGATCGACGCGTTTGCGACTCGTCAGGGGCTCGTCGTTCTTTAACTCAAAGGAGATCCCGGTCGCGCTCGGATTGGGTTGCATGGACGACGCTTTTTTCCGCTCGTTTATCCGTCAAGGATTAACAAATCGCCGAGGACAAAACGCATCTCGAAACGGAATTAAATCTGTTGCACCTGCGGACGCGCGAAGGGCATGAGCAAACAGGTGAATAACTTTTTGGACGTTCATGAAATTTTTGGTAATTATTTAGAAAAGGATTCTCCCCGATTTGGATGACCTATTATGCGAAAACGAAAATTCGAGGGACTCTCCTATTAAGCTCTCGCACGAAGAATCGATGCTCAGAAGTTCCGGGGTTGAATATGAAATTTTTGGTAATTATTTAGAAAAGGGTTCTCCCCTATATTGATGACCTATTATGCGAAAACGAAAATTCGAGGAACTCTCCTATTAAGCTCTCGCGTGAAGAGTCGATGCTCAGAAGTTCCGGGGTTGAATATGAAATTTTTGGTAATTATTTAGAAAAGGATGCTCCCCGATTTTGATGACCTATTATGCGAAAACGAAAATTCGAGGAACTCTCCTATTAAGCTCTCGCGTGAAGAGTCGATGCTCAGAAGTTCCGGGGTTGAATATGAAATTTTTGGTAATTATTTAGAAAAGGGTTCTCCCCGATTTTGATGACCTATTATGCGAAAACGAAAATTCGAGGAACTCTCCTATTAGGCTCTCGCATGAAGAGTTGTTGCTCAGAAGTTCCGGGGTTGAATATGAAATTTTTGGTAATTATTTAGAAAAGGGTTCTCCCCGCTTTTGATGACCTATTATACGAAAACAAAAATACGAGGAACTCTCCTATTAAGCTCTCGCATGAAGAGTCGATGCTCAGAAGTTCCGGGGTTGAATATGAAATTTTTGGTAATTATTTAGAAAAGGATGCTCCCCGATTTTGATGACCTATTATGCGAAAACGAAAATTCGAGGAACTCTCCTATTAAGCTCTCGCGTGAAGAGTCGATGCTCAGAAGTTCCGGGGTTGAAATAGGTTTGTGTAGCTCGCATACAGTGAATCACAATAATATTCGGACACTTTTAAAAGGACGATCACTTTTTTAATTTCAGATCACACGACCTGGATATTTTTTGATGAGTTAGAGGAATTGGTTTACTACAATTATCATATTCTATTCTAATAATTTCATCAAAATCGATTAACGTTGCAATAAGCTGCAGAGTTTAAAGATTGTGAAAATTCCAGTTTTTCACGATTTACAGCCTGAAATAAATCTAAGGATTTTTGCATATTTCAATGCCTGTATTCCGATGAAACTTTCAAAATATGTAAAATTGTCACAGATTTGCAAGATGTATTTTTAAAATTTTCAATATTGACCAACATAAAAAAGTTGCAAACAACATATCACGTGGTAAATTAATTGTTCTAACTTCTGAAAAGATATCCAAGTCGTACGATCTTATATTAAAAAAGGTTATGGTCCTTTTAAAAGTGTCCGAATATTACTGTGGTTCACTGTACACCTCTCATTACTCTGTGTACAATCCAATACGTTTCGCCATTGGTAGAGTCCATGATATCCCTCCCATACGATCGGAACGTGAATTATTACGGTTCCAGAGAGTTTAAGTAGAGTTACGAAACTGAAAGAGAATCCAACGGTAACGATTCCGATGAGATATACGGAGTTTCGGAAAAAGTTAAACGATCCTCCAGTTTGATTGAAGAAAACGACGTTTCACGTACTCTATCCTTAATACAAAGACCGATAGATAGATATATATATACACACAAAACAACGTACGAGTTCTTTCAGATATATCTGCAGGATATATTTTTAAACGCAGAGCGCGGCTCCTCGGAAGGCAATAAGACGCGCACCAGGTACTCCTCCGACCCCCTCTCTTTCGTTCCACCCTTCGCCCTCTCCGTGTTCCGTCCGCTTCTTTTTCAGTTCTTTGTATTTACGAGCAATAAAGCCGTACACACGCGACCGCTCGCCGTTACACTCCGGATAGCGCGAATATCGCGGCAGAGCGCGCACAGCTATCGCGAGCTCGCTTCCGCTTTATCTTCGGCCAACAATATCGGCAATAAAACATTTGCCGGGGGCCCCGCCACCACCACTACCGCCGATCCTCATCCGCCTCGATAGCTACTCGAGCAAAGAGCAATAAATGAATCCACAGTCGTAAAATTGCTTCGCGATCGCGGAACGGACGAGCCACCCGCCACGATCCTCCCTCAGGGGGACACTTCCGGTTCGCGAAGTCGCGGAGGCGATCCTACCCCGAACTTCCAACAAGCGATCATCCCCTCCACGATTTTCATGGAACTTCGCAGGTTCGCGGAATGGCCAGAGGACTCTTTTTATCGGAGGGTTATCAACGCTCCGGGTGAAGGGTCAAACCAACCCTTGGAAATTCGCGCCTAAGATCTACGTGGTGTGACGCGTGTGGACGTTGGGGAGAAAATTCGTGTTTTAAGATAATGTATTTTGGGTCCGAGAATAGGAAGAATTTTTTAGGAAGAATGCATGAATGAGTCGTTTATGAACGCGCATTTGAAATATTTTGAAAATCATTTATACCTGCGTGATGTCTCCACGATAATTAAAAGAATACAATTTTTATTTGGCTCCTGCAATCAATGCAAAAATTTTTTATTTCGCATAAAGATCCGCAGTCTAGTAATGAGTATTGTGAGAAACGCTCGGACATGGGTCTGCTCATTTTTTCTCTAGATTCAGGAGAAGAGGTTTCATTAAAATCGGCAACCCCACCACAGCGACCTCTCCCTGTGAGTGACAAATCGCAAGACGAATTTTCGAGCGTTTCGGTTTAGTAGCCGACGATTGGCCCGGTGACCGAGCAAGAAAAACGTCCTTGGGGCGTCCTCGCTTCCGTTGGCCAACGAGGAACTTGACGAACGGGTTACGAGCGGAAAATCGGGGCCGCAGTCGCAGCGCAAACACGCTCGCGTGGCGCCCGATGGGATCGCGTGGGCACGATGAAATATGTCGCGTCGGCGATTTATCGCGTTTATTTATCGCGACTGATTTAAAATGCTCGGGGGCCGTTGCCGGAGATTATCATCGACTCGGGTCGCGTCGCTTCGGCGAGGATCGAGTTCTCTCTCTCCTGTTTCTCGAGTACATCGATACTCGCTTTATTTCGAAATCTGAAATATCGACGTGAAAAACCGTGCGCAATAATCCGTGATAAATGACGTACAATCCCTCTCGCCTTTCTTCCTCTTACCTTCGGAGTTTCGCGTCCGCATTCATCACCCCCGCGTCTCGCCCATACGCTCCCTATTATTTTCTTTAACCTTTCGAAAGGGTTGCCCTTTTGTCCGTCCGCGCGACGTTCGATCTATCATCCGCCTCATTTACATCGCTAGTCGGTGAATACACGGTCCTCCGATTCCGGACGATCTACTTTGTCATTCGTTACGGCTGGAAATTGGAAAGAGGGAATTGAAAAATTGTATGCTCCGCGGGATCGGATGCGATAACTGCCCGTCCCTGGTAATAAATTATTAATGGCGACGCCGGCGGAGCCGCGTGAATATAAATGCCTCGCCTCGGGTTAAGCCCGGGACCGATATCACGGAACGCAAACCCGCGCGACCGGACTGCTTCGAATTTCCCTTAACGTTAAGCCTCGAAAGTTTCGCGGGAACTCCCCATTGTTAGCGACCGAACATCCGACTTCGACGAGTCGCCTACTCGACGCGACGTCGTGCTACATACGCCTCGGCCGGATCTCCAGAGCGGGATCTCCGTCTATTTTGTCCAGATATTGCCAACTGTTCGACGAACTTGCTAACGCTTGGTCTACCGGGCGAGTTATGTCGCATTACTTGCAGAAGTGGCAGGAACGGATTTGTTTATAGCGATTTTTATCGGGACGATGCCTGAGGTCGTTTGAAATCATTTTCCGGGCAACTGGTGCTCCGAGAGGGCGATTCCACGTCATTAAATCCCGGAGCACTGGTTGCCCAGGCCTGATCTAGCATCTAGCAGCGCTCGGATTTACTCACTCGCGACGGTCGAGTTTCGAAGGCTACGCCCCCTCGACCCGGCCGCGCGTCTCCTTCCCCGCGGCGGCTCTAGTTCTCCTAGGCACCGCGAATTGAGGGGGCGTAGCCTTCGAAACTCGGCCGTCGCGAGCAGTGCTTCGATTGAAACCAACTTTTTATGCGCACGCGCGAAAAAACAGTAACGTATCTACTATTGGGTAGGAGGGCGGCCAGAGCCCTGAGGCAGTTATATTGGCGGGAATGTACTGAAATAATCTTACCGGACAAAAAGACTTCAAGACGTGTCCTACGAGTTACAAAATATACACAAATACACTTGTGATACATTCATTTTTCAGAATCAAATCGTATAAATATTTTACAATTCTGCGGGGTGCTCAAGGAACCCCATTTTACTGAGTAAAAGCCCCGAGTCACCTAAACTTCTCGGGATCCTCGAAGACGGGGGATTAGTCGTTAATTAAAATTATTTTCTGCCGGGGTTCGCCTCGGCGTGGCGCGAAGGCGGGATTTATAACCGGATTACTCTTGTTCTGGAGAACACGCGATGGAATACACACCGGCGTTCAACATTTATGCTGTGAAACAACTTGAAACATTAAAACGCAAGAGGTTTTAAAATAATCCCGTAGGTGTTGCGAAAAGGAAAGTGTATTTTATTTGCGGCCGCGTTACGTTTGTTCCGCGGCACTCGCGCGTCTGTTTAGCTTGTTGCTGAACGTAATTCCCGCTACCGAGCGGAATTCTTTCGCGCGGAAAACACCTCCTCTGAACAAACGAGATTTTACAAGCCCGAACCTCGAACCGTGCAGGTTCTTACCGGTCGGGAGCCGAGACTTCCAGCGTCTTATAGAGAACCGTTCTTACTGATTGTCGCGACAGGGCTATGGATTCTCGCGCGAGATGAAAACTTTCTGCATCAATTACGGGGAACTGCAGCCGCATGAAAATGTCTCTGTCTCCCTTCCAGCATTTTAATTAGCTGACGACCATCGATATTCGTTTCACTCTTCCTATTGTTTCGGAATTTTACGCACCCGTTTACGCCATTCATTCAAAATGCCGTCACTCAATCTTTCAAGTTAATTTGTTCGATAAACTTCCGAGAAGCCCACACCTCCGATTTTTTTTTATACTCTGGATTCTTAGATGAAACCATGAAAAAACCATAAAAATCATAGTTTCTTCCGTTTATTTCCGTAAATAATGGTAATTTTGAAAAATACTTCGAATAAAAGTTTGAGCCCTCCACCCTGAAAGGTCGCAGGAGGGTAGTTGGACGACAGGTCGAAAAATCGCGGTTTCCGGTGGAGAACATACTCGAAACATGTTATTTCCATAGCGGAAACCATGAAGAAACCATAAAAATCATAGTTTCTTCCGTTTATTTCCGTATAAATAATGGTAATTTTGAAAAATACTTCGAATAAAAGTTTGAGCCCTCCACCCTGAAAGGTCGCAGGAGGGTAGTTGGACGACAGGTCGAAAAATCGCGGTTTCCGGTGGAGAACATACTCGAAACATGTTATTTCCATAGCGGAAACCATGAAAAAACCATAAAAATCATAGTCTCTTCCGTTTATTTCCGTATAAATACGGTAATTTTGAATAATACTTTGAATAAAAGTTTGAGCCCTCCACCCTAAAAGGTCGCAGGAGGGTAGTTGGACGACAGGTCGAAAAATCGCGGTTTCCGGTGGAGAACATACTCGAAACATGTTATTTCCATAGCGGAAACCATGAAGAAACCATAAAAATCATAGTTTCTTCCGTTTATTTCCGTATAAATAATGGTAATTTTGAAAAATACTTCGAATAAAAGTTTGAGCCCTCCACCCTGAAAGGTCGCAGAAGGGTAGTTGGATGACAGGTCGAAAAATCGCGGTTTCCGGTGGAGAACATACTCGAAACCACCTCAGTGGCTGTACGCGCACGAGTCGCTAAACGTCACGTTCCGTGGAGGGTAACTTTCGGTCGAGTTAGGGAGAAGAAAAAGCAAAGAGAAGGGAGAGAGAATCCACCGTATAGTTTGCCCAACCAACATTCCTGGAGGGATCTTTTGTTTGTGGACTTGGAGGACTTTAACCTTAGATTTTTAAACCACTGCGAGCAAATGGGTCTGTTTGCTATACCGGGATTCAATTATTAACTACTTAACGTTTAAAGGGCGGGTCACGTATATTTACGTTCTCCGCAGTTGTTGATTGCGCGGCGGTCTAGTCGAATTTTTCTACACGCTTTAATCCTTGTGCAAATTCTGGGCTGGCTTGGTCTGGAAGTAGATCTTCGTGATCCAACATTAATATTATATACAGGGTGTCCCAAAATTACCTTAGTTTAATGAAATGGAAGGTTCCCGAGATCATTTCAAGCGACATTTTCCTTTGCAAAAATGTTATCCGCGGCTTTGTTTAGGAGTTATTAACGAAAAACACGGACCAATGAGAGCGCGATCTAGGCGCGAGTTGGCACAGTCGGCCCGGCGCGCCTATTGTCTATTGGCCGACTATGCCAACTTGCGTCTAGGTCGCGCTCTGATTGGTCCGTGTTTTTCGTTAATAACTCCTAAACAAAGCCGCGGATAACATTTTTGCAAAGGAAAATGTCGCTTGAAATGATCTCGGGAATCTCCCATTTCATTAAACTAAGGTAATTTTGGGACACCCTGTATAATTGATCGATAAAGCTGTATTCAGTATGTAAGTCAGAGGGCACGCTTTGAAATATCGTAGTTCTATATGAATTTATCAAATTGAATAAATTGTTATGTTTCTCGACGATCAAAACTGTGGTAATTATTTATCGAGGAAGTAGACCAGCGGAAAAAACTTTCCTCTATAGCATCGTAGTGAGATATTGAGTGAAACAAATTTAATTAGAGCTTATGAAATTGGAGCGAGTTGAGAGAAATAACTACGACGATAAATCTTACCCTGTAAGTTTCCTTTTCATCAAAAAACTTGTTGTTTTTACTTGGCGAAACTTTTGCGGGTGCTGGTCCAGAGGTAATGATATTAACCCTCGCTTAGGGGATGCTGTGGCTGTTCAGAGTCGAAGTATAATATACTACATTAAAATATTAATTGTTGAAAATTGTTTCGAGGATAATAAACTAAAATTGTAATTCATATTTCTTTGCAGAGAATTCAGTGAAAATTCATTCACGATTCGACAAATAATAAATTTTGTAATAATTGTGAGAACTGACTGTAATTTATTTAAAACACTAAAAATTTCGTTATTAAAAATTACTTGAATGTTACTTCCCCGAATATTTGTGAGGAAAAGCTTTTATGCAGAATAAATAAAAATAAATAAATTTAAAAGAAGAAGAGATTAATTTATATATTAAACAAATATATAAAATAAACAAATACGACTCTACAAATTTTCTGTACGTACGTGTTTCATTTCCGTTTAATTTGAAACGAAATTGGTATTTGCAAAAATTGGATATTGCGAGTTAAAAATCAACGCTTTTTGGCGAATAACGATGTTACTCTTCGACCGTTGCGGTTTCTTTATTTTTCATTATTTTTTATTCGTTTTAGCACTGAGATTGACTACAATCGCGATTAAAAAATCTTTTCGGTTTCCTGTTTCAGCAAATAATACCGGCAGATTTTATTACAGCTATGGATATTCGGTAGTGATTAATAAAACTGTACCATTTTTTAAAGTTAGTTTTTGGAATATCCAGTTGCAGTGCAAACGTGAAAGCTACGTTGAATTGTTTAAACGCGATCTTTTCTATCGCATCGCGATAACACAGATGGTTATTGCATATTGTAGAATTAAACAGGAAAATATTGACATTTTTAATGCAGTGTATTTTCAATATGCAGGAACTGTTTTTTTCTGTAAAACACACCATAAAAATCACAAACACTGTGTGCAACAATTTTTAAGCCGCGTTTAAAAAATATTAAGCATGTTCAGAGTATATATGTTTATGCATTATTGCATGTATACATATATTATTGAACAAAATTATTTTTGCATATCAAAATTTTTCTACACTTTTTACAAAGAATTTAAATGTTTACAAACTTTGAAATGGATTGTGTTATTTTGTATTAAAAAATTGTCAAATATAATTTTGCAATTGCCAATGTCCCTTTAAAAGTGTCCACGTTTATTTCTAAAGTAAAAATCATTATTTTTGCATGCAACAATTTTTACAGACTCTCTAAAAGACGTTAAATAGATCTATAGAATTTGAAATTGATATGTTAATTAACTTCGTTTTAAAAAACTTCGAAATATCAGTTTGGACCTCCAATGTTTCCTTCGACATTCTTGTTAAACAACCATACCATGGTTATACTGGGTGTCCCAGCTAACTAGACCACCTTGAATATCTTTGTTGTTTTCAAAGATACGTCAAATGTCTGAAGGACAAAGTTGAATGATAAAATGGAGCTCATACGATACCAAAAAATGTTTGTTTTTGGCGTATGAGCCCCATTTTACCATTCAACTTTGTCCTTCAGACATTTGACGTATCTTTAAAAACAACAAAGATATTCAAGGTGGTCAAGTTAGCTGGGACGCCCGGTATACTAAGACTCTTCAAGCAATATTTAAAATGTTCACAAAATTAAAAACTGGAATACAATAAATGTGGCATATTTCAATTAAAAAGTCCTTATAAAATGAATACAATGATCAGCCCATTTTGATGAGACAACAATACCCTAATACATCAACCATCAGCAATATTTCCCAAAAAAGTGTGAGGACGGTAAAGACTATACACACGCGAGCAGACTATAGTGGGTCAGAGGCCGGAGGATTTTAATTCGTATGGGTAATACCACTCGCGACGGGCGTAGCTCTGTCAAAGCCCGTGGTAATGGGGAAAATGGCGGGCCAAAGTTCAAACATGTTTCCCGGCCGAGGGACTGCAGCGCAAATACACATATCTCTGGTGCGGGGACGTCGCGGCGCCGTGGGCGGTCTGTAATACGCAATTTCTGTTGGCGCAATTAAAACGCGCCGTGACGTAGCTGTCCGCGTCCGGCTTGGTGATGCCGATGCCATGCCGGTTGTAACGCGCGTCAGAAACACGGTTCTCGCTGGTTGTAACATTGCAGCGGAGGCGTTCGGGCTCGCGTGACCGGGCTCTCGCCCGGCTGGTCACCCCCGGCGGCGTTTTTTTGGCCTAAAAGATTAAAAGGGAAACAAAGCGTGGAACCCGACAAAGCGAAGCGTGGAGCACGTCGTTGGTCCCGCGGCCTTGCCGCCTTGCGGAAACGCGGCCCGCGTCGGATAAACGAGCGTCACGGGGGCTGTGTTAACGCGCGGTGGCTGCGAAAGTCGCGAAACGAAGTTTCCCGGGACTTGACGGAACAAGCAACCGCGATAATGGTTTCGGAAGCTGGGCGAGAAGCCACCGATGCGACGGGAGGAAGATCTGACGGGTGCATCGAGGCCAGACCGGGTAATTAGAGGGTCGAGAAACCGTATGAAGCGGCGGGAGCAACCTCAGATTGAGGAGATACCTAGCCCGGGGAAAAAAAGGACGCTACCCGAGGAGAAAAACCCGACAGAGACGGATAAGGGCTGCGATAAAACAGCCAGCCAGCCAGGAAGAAAGTCGTCGAGAAGCCGATGATGCACTCCGCGGTTGCTTCCACAGCTGATTCGGGATGTGTCTAGACCAGTCTCTAGAGAGATGGAGATTGTAGTTCCGACCGGCTGATTGGTGGACCGGTCCACCAAACAAGTATATAAGAAGACCGAACACCTTGAAGAGTCAGTATTGATTGCACCAGAGCTCTGAATCGCTGTCGGTCGAGACTCCGGAATCCGTGCTTCGCATCATCCGTCATGTTTAAAATAAGTCAACTGAGTTGGAGCAGCCCTACCTCCTGAACAAGACGTGGGGGACCAGTCTTCCCGGTAAGGGTCCTTGCCCACTAGATCGTACCCTCGGCGCGGCGGAGCGCCGTTTTGGATTGCCTCCTGTGTATTTCAATGGGAGTGCGCCCACTATACCTGATCAGAGTACAAAGAAACAGCGCGTCGCTCCGCCGCGCCGCGCCGAGGTTACGGTCTAGTGGGCAAGGACCCTAACGCTGACGCGTACCACGTGGAGCAAGCTAACGAGTGTTATTTTCCCTACCCGCTCCCACAGTCGGAAGAGTGGGGGAAGCAAAGGCGGGCTCCGCAGCACAGCTGGGCGAGGGGCGGAAGGGTAAGGGTCCTTGCCCACTAGACCGTAACCTCGGCGCGGCGCAGCGGAGCGGCGCGCTGTTTCTTTGTACTCTGATCAGGTATCGTGGGCGCACTCCCATTGAAATACACAGGAGGCAATCCAAAACAGCGCGCCGCTCCGCCGCGCCCTGCCGAGGTTACGGTCTAGTGGGCAAGGACCTTAAGGGGCCTGGCGGGACTCGCAGACCGTAACCCTAGTGGGGACCAGGGATGCCAGATGCGAGTCTCGCCGCCGCGAGTCTCGCCAGGCCCCTTACGTCTCCGTCCCTCGCCTGCTCCCACAGGCGGAAGAGTGGGGGGAATAGCGGAGGCACCATCTAGGCGAGGGACGGAGACGTAAGGGGCCTGGCGAGACTCGCATCTGGGCCGATCTGGCTTCCCTGGTGGGGACCAGTGTAGCCAGACGGTGCGGCTCAAGCGGCTCGCAGGCCCCTTACGTCTCCGTCCCTCGCCTAGATGCATGCCTCCGCTATCCCCACTCTTACCGCTACCGCTGGCGCGACCGAGTGCTAGAATGAGAGCGGTAGCATGCTACCGACTCGGTCGCGCCAGCGGTAGTGGTAAGAGTGGGGTTAGCGGAGGCATGCATCTAGGCGAGAGACGGAGACGTAAGGGGCCGCTTGAGCCGCTTGAGCCGCACCGTCTGGCTACACTGGTGGGGACTACGGATCTCGGGGACCGTCGGGATGAGGGAGCACTGTGTGGATGACGTGCACGGTGTCCCTAATTAGAGTTAGTAGGGGAGTTCGTGCTCGCCCAGGGTGGAACGTAGCACTAGGAGGGCCTGTGGCGTTTAGTGGAGATCCGCGCCTCCTCCCAATTAGCGTGGATAAAGGTCCCCGTGGTGGAGTTAGCGAGTACACCGAGCCCACAGGTCGTGGACTATGAGGACAGTCAAAGATGTGGATCTCAAGAAAGCAATAGTACACACATCAGTCAACCGCGGGCCCCTCCAATCAGATTCAGAACAGGTCACTGTAGTGAAGTTAGCTGGTCCACCCGGCCCACCGGTCGCCCTCGTCCTCGTAGACTATAAGGAATACTACAATGCTACACAAATCAGTAAAGGCCGCACTAATTGGCTCATCAAACAGCCGGGAAGTGTCCAATCTCTCCTCTCCGACGAGCGCAATCGTCTTCCACGAAGCTCGGAGCAAACACAGCAATCGGGAGCTGAAGAAGAGCGGGAGGTGGTAGTTTCGATCGAGGATAATTGGAGGGCCGGCAATTTTCTTAAAATAAGGGCGAGCCCTCCTTAGCGGGTCGGCGCAATAAAAGGGACGAGATAACGATCGAAATTACAAGGCGGGGACACGGGAAAAGGCGAGCGACAAACGACGCGAAGAGTGCAACGACGGAGGAGGTAGCCGGGGAGCCTCGCCCGGCTACGGATGGATAAAACGTAGGACGAAGACGGATAAGAGGGACGATAAAAAGGGCCCCGTTGTTGCGCTGGAGGGGTGTGTGGAAGAAGTGTAGCTGGTCGTGTTCCCTATTGCATGTCGGGTATCCACCTTCCCGGCAATTTTATGTACACGGTAGGCGGATCGTTGGCTAGTTGCTAGTTGGAGATGAGAGGCTGGATAGCGAAGGCCAGCCGGCGGCAGAACGAGCTGCCGTATAACGAGAGAACTGCCAGCGATATCCGTCGACCGGGGCCCGGAATTTCATTTTTACATCGCGCCGTATATATTTCGCGGACCTATCTGGTCTCGATCATCGCTGCCGCGTCGTTTATCATTAGCACGCGACTCTTTGTTATCTTTATCTTTTTAATTTGCCCGCGAGCGGCCGGACGTGCGGCGTATCTTTACGGTTATCTTCTTTCTGTCCCGAACCTATCCCGAGCTTTCTTCGACGACACCGCCGCGTGGGCGGGGAGGGATGAATCGTTAAAACGTTCGCCGGATCAGCGAGATACCGCCCGGCCACAATTTTAATTATAGTAACATATTGCCGCGAAGCATTGCGGGGTAAAGGGAAACGACTTGCGAAAGAGGCGAGACGAGCGCCGGTCTGAAAAATCGCGTGGCTACCCTGGACGGCTTAATGCGAGAGTTTATATTTTTCGCGCAGTCCCTTCAACGCAGATAACGTAGTCGAGCTACGCCAGAGACGGTCGGATTCATTAGTTCCGCGTAACGAGCGAAAAAGAAGAATTTAGCGGACTATTGTTTGCTGAGCAGCTGTTAGATTGTTATGTGGAGAACGGCGGATTTTGTTACACGCGGTCATTAATTTCGGCATGGTTGTAAATTATACATTTGCATAAGCATCGGCAGTCTACCACCAAGTCTTCGCTCGTCCAGAGAAGGCCGGGACGAGGGCTAATAGCGGAGCAGATCGATTAAAAGATCAGCAGGCGCCTGGGATGGGCTTCAGGTGATGGTTCCCAGCGGTAACGACGTTTTAGCTTACCTTTCGGCGGGTTGACGTGCAGCGCAGACCGGTACAGGCTCTCCTCGTCGTACCAGTCGGCGTTTCTCAGCAGGGTCTTGGCCGACATGAGGCAGAGTAGGACAACGGTAGCCAGTAAAACCGTTCTGCCTCGCCTCCTCGATCCGCTTCTTCTCGCTATCCGATAGCATCCGGAGATCGCGGCCCCGACGATCAAGCAAGCGCCGACGCTCGGCAAATAGAGGATCCTCTCGGCTATGACAAAGCCCACGTAGAAGAAGAGGTTGCTAGCCGGTAGGAAGGGAAGCACGAGGAAGCCGAGGGACACTGCGACTCCGGTGGCAGCGGCTTGTCTGCTGGCGAACCCGTTGCTGGCTGTCATGGAATTGCTGTTGGCCCGTTTAGCGCAATGGCAGTCGCCGAAGGGGCCATTGTTGTTGTTGTTCGCGGCTCGGCAGCCGTCCGTGTGGCAGCCTCCGGTGCGTCTGCCCGCGCAAACGGGACACCTGGAGGACATCGAGCGAGGGTACACCTGCACCAGGCTGAGAGAGATCTCTCTGGGTGGGCGTCGAAGCGTCTTGATCGCCCAGATCGAGGCCCCGATCAACGCAGCGTACAGGCAAGCCGATTCCAAGTTTCTGGCGTCGAACAGGCTCGTTATACGCGGCACCGCGTCCATCGACCAATCAAAGCTCAGCGTGCTGGGGCACAGCAGCATTCTCGCGCTCGCAGCCGGTAAGTAGAGGAACGTCAGACCCCGAGTCACGCGTGACGGGTGTCTGGCCGTTGGATTGTCCGCGCTCGCGAACTCTGGCCGCGTGCCGGTGATCCTCAGCCTGCCGAGCACCAGCAGGACCAAGCTGCCGGACAGGATGCCGAGGCTACGGGTACGGGTCAGGCCGCAATTCACCTGGAACGTGAGAAATTTGTTTTTAGAATTTAATTCGCTCGACCATTAATGTTAACAGCATTTTATCCCTTCGCGATCAGGGATAATACAGGGTGTCCCAAAATTCCTTCAACAGCCGGAAATGGGAGGTTCCTGAGATCATTTGAAGCAACATTTTCCTTTGCAAAAATATTATCCGCGGCTTTGTTTAGGAGTTATTAACGAAAAACACGGACCAATCAGAGCGCGATCTAGACGCGAGTTGACACAGTCGGCCAATAGACAGTTGGCGCGCCGGGCCGGCTGTGCCAACTCGCGTCTAGGTCGCGCTCTGATTGGTCCGTGTTTTTCGTTAATAACTCCTAAACAAAGCCGCGGATAATATTTTTGCAAAGGAAAATGTTGCTTCAAATGATCTCAGGAACCTCCCATTTCCGGCTGTTGAAGGAATTTTGGGACACCCTGTATATTAATTTCATTGTAGCCAGTCACGGTATTTATTAATGTCTTAATGTATGTAACAGGGGTGTGTCCCCTTTTTCTGTTTTCCGCTTATATCTCGGGAACTATGCGTCCTAGCGATAAGACCATTCTATACGAAATTAAAGCTGACAAACTGTGCAACAAGATTGATTGGAGTCAATTTTCGCTATCCCGCACAGTTTCCGAGATATCAGCGCTCAAAGTTCACTAATTGTGAAAAAGAAATTTTTGCCTCACGTTTTTTGCCTTATTTTACTAGCTAACTCTTCAGCACAGTTTCTGCGACAATGCGCGAAATCAGGCGACTCGATCGTCAGCGGGATTATGAAAGATCGGCGGTTGAAACGTCGACCCTCGTAAAGTATTCAAACCCCTTTAATAGACCGGCATCGAAATAGCTTGAAGACAGAAATTACCGGGAGAAGAGGATTAATCGAAACTTCGTCAGGCCGGGCTATTGACAGAGTTTCGCTCGTAATTAAATGGAATCTTAATAACATAATCATCGCGTGCGCTCCGAGCAAGAACTCGACCACCCGGTTTCCTTTGCGAATATAATTTAAATGAAACGACCGGTATCCTGGAGCAGTTCCCGAACTAATTTGACCGAGCCGAGCAAACACGCGCCACAGCTCGGAGAAGCCATTCGCTTCGAAAAGATTAGTTCAAAGCCGCCATCTTTTTCCAACGACCGAAGTTTGAAAGCGTTGACGAATCTCTATTCCGAAATCATTGTATCGATCGCAAGAGGAGCACGGAATATCGTGATGGAATTGAAAGAAAAGATTGATCAGACTTCAGGAAGACCTCTGTCTTCACTGGTCTCCGACTTGTGGCCTTTCTGTCGGCCCGACTGAAATCCTTTTGACTATTCCACGTGGGGTGTAGTCGAGGCAAAGGTAAACGCAGAGCATCGCAACACGAAAGATACCCTAAAGCCCACCATGGAGGTGATAACGAAAATGGACGAGGAGGAGGTGAGCAAGCCTTTAGCGGGTTCAGGTGCTGGCTCAAGAAGGTCCAGGTAGCTAGTGGAAGCTACTTCGAGTAATTTATAAAATGGTGAAAGGATTTAATGACATTTTCTTGGAATCTGGACTGCGTTTCTTCAAGATACCCTAAAGCCAATGAAGGTGATCACGAAAATGTACAAAAAGTGGAGGTGAAGCTAGCCAACAGATTCAATCGCTAGCTCAAGAAGGTCCAGGTAGCTAGTGCAAGCTACTTCGAGTAATTCAGAAAATGGCGAAAGAGTACCTTGACATTTTCTTGGAGTTTGGACTGTTTTTCCTTATCTCATGACTTTCCCGGATTTATCACTGCAACAAGTCGCAGGGGCTCATGCATCGGCGGTAATAAAATCCTTCGTGTTTTACGAGTCTCGCCGACTAAGTCTGGTCGCACCGCGTGCTCGCGAGAAAACAGGAAACGCAACAACGTTGCGTTCATCTTCGTTCGAGCGAGATGTAATTCGATGCAACGCGACAATGGATCGAGCGTGGCGGAACGTCCGAGGCTCGTAAAACACGAACGTGTAACGAAAAAAGACCGACAGCCGAAAGAATATCGCGACGATGCAGGCGTTGTTTCCACGTCCGACAACGTTTTTCTGCGCATAAAGCAGGATTGAAGGGGGACAACGGAGATTAGAATATATGGCAGGCTCGTCACAGCTCGTAGATGATCGGAGCAACACACCCGACGCGAATTTTCGATGAACGGGAACATGTTCCCTGGATGATCATTATTGCACTGTGCTTTTACAACATCGAAATTTTCTGAAGTATTTCTTCTTCCGTGCATTTAAATAGCTATTCTCATCACTAGACCGCGGATTTTTATGCATTTATGAAGAAATTAATTGCATGAAATATAAAACAATCTAAGGATATTGTTATGTTGTTTTCCACGTAAGAAAATTCCCGAATTTTCTCGGAATTCCCGAAAATATCTGTGATTCCCCGAGAAAATTGAGAAAACGTTAATGTTAAACTAATTTTTCTGGAATATCTTCTCGACTACTTATCGCATCGAAAAGTGTATTCGACAAAACCTGTAGATGTCCACATTCTGCGTCTTTTATGTCGTCTTACTTTTCCTCATAAAACCAACAGTTTTCGAGAAAATTGAGAAAAACGAGATTGTTTGAAGTTTCTCCATACTTCCAATAATTACAAGAATCCGAAGCCATTGTGTGCTCGAAGACTGTCATCTTTAGGGGGAAAGAAGCGCGTCAATGCATTTTTCCCCACCGCCACAATAAATTAAAAACAAAAAGGTAATAGAATATGGGTAAAAAGGAAAAATCAAGAACTTGAAACGTGGCATTGTCTAATAACAATACTGACCATCAGTGCCCGGTGGCAGCGACTATCCTACTGTCGACTGAATCTCGATTTTCGAATCTCGTGAAAAATGTCCGTATTCCGTATAATTTAAGGACTATCATGCAGCCCGTATCGAGGTGCCGGTTAAAAGCCCCGGTGTACACGGGCAAGCGCGCGAATCCATCGCTCAAGTTATATCACGGCGTCCAACAAAGCGGGGCCCGCACGATTCTGGAACGCGCAATTATCGCGCGGCGACTTTTTCCGCGGGCTTGCAATTTAACATTAAAATGTCGCTTTCGTATTACGCGGGGCTGGGCGCCACACCACCGCACCGGCCGTCCCCGGGCTTGCTTTAAAAGCTTTCGACGTTACTTTTCATTTGCCCGGAACGTCGACTTTCAAGAGCATCGCGTCGATTAAGCGTGCCGCGCGCGCTTTCCCCGCGATCCTGTGATAACCAACTGTAATTATATTCGCTGCACGGTTTTTTGCTCGTCGCCTTTTCACTTCCTCTCACCGGTGCGTTTTTTTTTATTTTCCGTCCGGCGGCGGCTAGGAGAAAAACGCGAGAAAGGCCGGTTTCAGAGCCGCCCACCCGCGGACCCTTGCAGAGCTTTCATCGCGGAATAGTTTATCAATAGTGCGTTGCATTTCGAGAGCTCACGACCTACGGCAGAAAGAAATGTCAATGAAATTGAAAAATTAAAAGAAGTGTCTTGAAGAGAAAGAAACGCTGTTTCTATTGCTTTTTGGCACAAGATTGTACGATAATTCTTTCGCTTTCTGGGGCCAGTTAAAGTTAAAAAGCCAACATTTACTTCAATGTTGAATAACTCGAATAAAAAAACCGCACAATAATCAACAACCACATATTTTACACAGGAAAGATAGCCCTTCCAAATGGTATTAACGCGATTTATATAAAAAATTTGTTTCCCTCCGTGTGATGTTACAGAGTTGCATGAAATTTTTGTTAAAACGTCAATGTTATCTTTATCTCGCTATAACTTTGTAAAAAACCGACATAGCAACAATTTGAAACAGAGCACCTAAAACTAGAGATTTCACACCATTGTTTAGCGACATCAATACAGCAATTTTCGCCGGAGTTATGATCATGTAAATCCTTAATTCTTTTGAGGAGTGTATTACGAAACAAAATACCGAATTATCTTCATCATTAGAAGAAAATGTATTATTAACGGACATCTTAAAAGACGCATATTTCTCAAAGTGCTTCCAGACGCTGAACATTCAAAGAAACATCAGCAAGGTCATTGAAAGCATCGCACACGTTTTAAAACATCAAAGGAAATGCCGGTCAATGTCAAGGCCCGCGCGTAGTCCCGAAGATTCTTGCTATCTCCCGGCGAAGGAGGCCAGCATCGAGGCAGATCCGCGCTAATCAAGCAGCGATGGGTCTCGCGAGCTACGGAGACTTAGGCAAAGTTTGCGCGCGGCAGCCTCCAGAAGGAATAATTCGCCGGGGCAATGTAACCCAGTTACGTCGGTGGCATCATCGCGCATCGGTGTCGTCGAAGCAAGCAGTTCTGTCCGGAAGTTCATCGACAAAGGGCTCCTTTGACGGTGGAACCATTGAGGTGAAGGGGGATGGGATCACCATTGAGTGGAACAGGAGCCACGCGAACTGTCAGCGCCGTAGAATTAGATCAGCGCTCGGATTTGTTTCATTGCGGCGGCCGAGAATCGAAGGCTACGCCTCCTGGACCCGGGCGCGCGTCTCGCTCCCCGCGGCGGCCCTAGTTCTTCGTCTAGGCCCCACGAATAGCGATTCTGAGTTTGTTGACTGTGTTTTCAAGCAACCACGAAGACAGAGAAACTAAGGTTTTCACTTTCATTCGAACTGTTTTCGAGGCTGTTGATGACGTTGAAGGCATACTCTTTTAAGAAAATGATACTGTCCCGATACTGAATATGATACCGTTATGATGTTTGTCCCAAAATCCCACTGACTCAACGCACTGTGCGTCGCGATGAAACAAATCCGAGCGCTGAATTAGATCACGGAGCAATACCGTTTTCTAAACATCGTGACGCAGTCTTCCCGATGGGTGGCGAGCGATCGAGTTCCGTCCAACCGGATTGTCGTCGAACATCAGTTTACTGCTGGGTGTTGCTCGTTTTCTGCTCCAGTCGAGGAGGTCGATCCGCGAGCATATTTTCTCGCCGTTGAGACAAAGCGAGCGGAAAACGACGAAGGAGAGGTTCCAGGTCGCCGGTGACGTTTCCGCTTTCCGACGGAGCGCGTTCTTGGCTCTGCGCGCGACCAAGAAACGAGATGGCAAGAAGCTCGCGAGAATTCTCCGTGTTTCCCGGCCGCTAACGGTAGCCCGGGCTGGCGCAATAATAAGAGGAAAAATATGGTGAAAACGGGCCAGGGGGGTGCCAGTGCTGGCTGGGACAGGCACGACGAGCCGGGAAGATCGAGTTCTCGCGCGACGCTACTCTCGGAAGGGTGTCGGGAAATGCGAACGACCCTTGGCACCCCTCCAACCCTCGAACCTTCCAACCCGTCCCGCGCGTTTGCTCCCTGGCTCGTTGGCTGGCCCGCGACATGCATCACGCCAGGCGTCTGATGCATCCAGCGCATCCGGATGCGACGCGCGCGAAAGGCAAACGCCTGGAGGTTCGGCCGAAGGTGTGTCTGGAGGTGGTTAAAGCCGGCTCGAGGTAGTTGAACGCGGCTGGAGATGGCTCACCGTGCATCAGCCCGCTGTCTCCGACAGATCGCTCTCGTCGGTTTCCGTTCGCACACGGTGCAGCGCCGTCGCGTTATCGGTTACACGGCTGTCTACCGCCTCCCCGCAGCTGCCTCTACAACGGTGTCTACAGCGGCCTCCAAAGTATACGCTCCCCGCGAACTTAGTTCGACGGATGTCGCGTTCGATACGCCTCCGCCGGGATTCGTTCGCCTAAGCGCGCCCGAGCGTTGCGAGATGTATTACTGTTTGCTTCCGGCGAGAAGGAGATTGTAGTCGGAGCTTCCGACGCTGAACGACGGAGTGACTGATGCGCACGACGCCGGATAATCAGCCGATTGCCTCGGCAGACAGCCCCACGCTCCTATCCTCGGGTTTTGAATGATCGTTTCGAAATTGAAAGCCATTAATTCTCCACGTTGCTCGATGAATGAAGGAGTCTGGTCTTCTCTCGTTTTTTTTTGAGAGGATATTGATTAGGTGTGGGGGTGTCCTTAAAGTGCTTCCTACCAGCGTTTGTTTTAAAAGATAGCTAACTATCGGATGCCAATCGATGTTTAGATTACAAACAAATTCTTGACAGTCGCTGGGAGGACATTTTCGATGATATTATGGCAACCGTGATGTTCTTGTTGGATCGAATATGAACGAGCGATAGTTTCCTGCAAAATTAAGATATAATTAGATATAATTTATTAGATTATATGTTTTAACTACTACCTTGCCTACATTCAACGATGCCAGCAATTTTAACAATTTTATTAACAGATTATTATTATCTGATGAGTAACTATTACTTAACAGTATTGGATTCTAACGCAATGCTCTTTAGACGCAATTATGTAGAATGAGTCACAATAAACTTTTTAACATTATTACATATTTATATTTGCAATAAAGAATTTATGTTACCATCCAATACCATAAATGTTTAATCATCTATAACTGTTTCTTCTAATTTGGTTACCTACTATAATTATTTACGAGTTTGATAGACGTTTAAAGAATAATTCAAATCGGTGAATACATCGGGCAGCCAATGTCTCGATTCCGAACACGGCGCCAGATAGTTTGAAATAGCGACTACGAATGATTTCGGACACATGCCAATCAACGACAACGCTCCTTCAGGTTACATGAAATCTCCGATACGGACTTCACAGGTACTATTTCGACCAACAAGGATTTACCAAAATCAATTCTAACCGACATGACAGCTGCATTGATCGACATTTTAATTATTATCGGAAAATGTTTCTGGAAGTGCGGAATTTACTGAAAGACGTTTACGATAAATTTTATACGCTGTGCAGATTGACTTTACCGATATATTACTTTGTTGCTGGTTTAAAAAATTAGTGACAAATACGGTAGATATAAATAATGTAATTGTTTTTAGAATATTAGTATAATACGTTTAAATTAATGTGTATCAACGAGTATATACATAAATTGAGATAAATTAAGTTATGAGATTTTCTAATGAAAGTTAATTGTAAGAGAACGTTTTAGTATCAGTTTCAAAAATATGCAATAAAATATATAGATTCCCATCAAAAACATTTTACACGATTGAATAAATCTGTAGACTCTGTAGACTCGTGTGTAAATGTAACCAAGTGTAAAGTTTTATTAACAAATGCAATCATTTTTACACCTGATTTAAAAAAGGGACGCACAAATAAAACTGTATCGATTAAAACACTCGCTTTTACCAATCACATAAACCACAAAGGGAAAGGAGAATTGCAATGTTTCAATCATTTTTTCAATAAACACTTTCACTAACAGATGTGAGCATCAGTCGTATAACCAATAAAAATGCTCACAGTTGAATGACAAATTTCGTTGTCTTCAATTGTTTTAATAAGGACATTATTTAAATGTACATTGTCAGTATGTACATATTGATTTTAATTTATCTAATTGAATTCTTCATAAAAGTGACTACAACATGCGAGTAGTATTTCACAGTTTGCTTGAACAATTAGTTGAATTGTTTAAAAAATTTAAACAGTATTTTATAAAACAGTTACTTTGATACTATACTAAACAGCTCTGCATCACAGAAGTTCCAATAAGCTTCAGTATGCTTTTGCAGCTCCTTTTGAAACATCAGTATTCTCTCTTTCTTGCGGACATGCCACGCTCAAGCATAAAAGCTATTTTCAACAGACTCAACCAGAGTTGTTAATTAACCTTGCAGTGCACGGGTTGGGTCTGCGGGATCCACAAAAAATGTGCACATTCTTTGATCCCGTTTGCCTTTCTTGGAGTTCTTTAACAAGCTAAAACATTCTTTTTCAAGAATAGTTGTTATTTATTGTTGCGCAGAACAGGCGGCGTTCGTGATCGATTACGTGGTCGTTAGAAATTTGCCTGGGGATTATTATGCCAGTCACTATTTTCTAAAGTCAAAGTACAAGAAGAAGCTTCTGATGTTTTCACTGTTTCACGTTTCATCTAGTAATTTTTCCCATGAACGAGTAGATGCAATTTAAAATAGTGGAAAGATTAAAGGACTCTAAGAGTATTGATATATTAATTTCGCTACATTAAAATTATTACTGAAAAATATGAAAGTATTTATATTTAGCTCGTGTATCTTGCAATTGATACACAAACTTTTCATTTTGCATAAAGATCCGTAGTCATTATGTATGAACGATTAAAAAATATATAAAAAAACTTTTTCAAAACCCCGCTTATATTAAAACGCACTACAAAGGAGAAAATAATTTTTTCCTGGTTCTCCAGAAAATACCGAATTCAGTTAAATGATTATATAATATTTTTCCCCAAAATTTCTTCTGTTATTCTGTTTGTCCGCAAACCTACGTTTCGACTCAAAATCTAGTAAAATCTAGTTAGATTCTAGTAAAATCTAGTTAGATTCTAGTTCTTTCATAGTTTTGTCACGTGACTATCCTACCGCCTTAATTCGCGCTTCCTCCCCTCGTCTGACAACTGCATACACTTAACAAATCCACCACATAATGCGAAATTTCGATAAACGACTATAAACGTCTTTGGAACACAAAGACCGTGGACGGAGCGTGGACCAGCCGCAATTACCTTTAAAAACGGGAACGTTCGAGAATCAATCTTCCGTAACCTTTCGAGCACCGTGTACAGCTGTCATACTGCGGACGGAATTGAGAAAACGGTTCGAGGGACCCTGCCCCGGGCGCACGTGTGCCGTGCATTACCGCGCGAAGACACATTACATGGCTCCGATGAATCCGGCCGCGCGCCGTGCCGCGCCGGTTGCTTATAATTACCGAGATCCCCGGAACATTCACGGATAATTGTATCGCGTCACCTAATTGCATCCCGTTATCAATTCACCGCCGGCGGAATAATCTGCCGCGGTTTGCTCGTGCTCGGCTTCGCCTACTTTCGCTTGTCAGAGGGTAATTTGATTACGTCGTTCTGCTAGACCAGTCCATTTTCAGTTGTTAATATTCGTAATGGCAGGCGGGAACGCGGGCCGGAGCGCAATCCGGCGTAATGCAACTCTCGAAACGTTAATTTGCGTTAATGTGTCCGAGGCACGTGAGAAGCGCCGCCGACGCGTTGCGATGCGCATCGGTTCGTCGAACTACGTCGATTCGAACTCGCCCAAGGCGGATTTACACATCCCTCACTTCGGATGTCCTCGCGCGGATGAGAGCTCAGAAAGTGAAGTACGTATTTGTACAGGGTCGTCGTGATAAATCCGGAGAGGTCACTGGATGAAGAAAAGCAGTCCAGGTTCCAAGAAAATGTCTACGTATCCTTTCGCCATTTTATAAATTACTCGAAGTAGCCTCCACTAGCTATTTACCTGGACCTTCTTGAGCTAGCGCTTGAATCTGTTGGCTAGATTCACCTCCACTTTGTACATTTTCGTGATCACCTTCAGTGGCTTTAGGACAGCGGTTTCCAACCCGGGAGGCGCGGACTATTGCCAGGAGAGGCGCTAAAATTTTTAATAAAAAATTAATGTTCATACCATAATATCTACAAATAAATAAACTTCATATCGTAACGTAACAGTGCAAATTGTAAAAATTGTTTTTAAGGAGGCGTAGTAGTGTAAAGGTTGGAAACCGCTGCTTTAGGGTATCTTTACTTGAAGAAAAGCAGTCCAAATTCCAAGAAAATGTCGATATATCCTTTCGCCATTTTATAAATTACTCGAAGCAGCCTCCACTAGCTACTTGGACCTTCTTGAGCTAGCACCTGAACCCGCTAAAGGCTTGCTCATCTCCTCCTTGTCCATTCTCGTCATCACCTCCGCGGTGGGCTTTAGGGTATCTTTCCTGCTGCGAGGCTCTGCGTTTACCTTTACCTCGACTACACCCCACGTGGAATAGTCAAGAGGATTTCTGTCGGAGATCAGTGAAGGCAGAGGTCTTCGTAAAGCCTGATCAATCAATCCTTTCTTTCAATTCCATCACGAATTCCGTGCTCCTCTTGCGATCGGAACGACGCATGCGAGTTGGCTGGAACAGAGTTACCTCCTACTGCTTGTCAGAATTTCGGAATTTCTTGGCTAGGTCGTAAACTTGCGACTTCCTGTAGCCAAACCCCGCTATGATTTCCGCGGGCGATTTTCCGGCACAAAGCGATTCGAGTGTAGTCGTTGTTCGGTCGTATTCTTGGGTCATGGCTGACAGTTTCCCACTTGTGTTACTGGTTCCTGGCTTACGTAGTGAGTTCCCTTATCAACAATTGCTTTGTTTATAGTTGTCTCACCCACATCTTAGTTGTGGGACTGCCCGAAAATATTCTTGACTTATTTCGACGGCCCTTCAATGATTGAATGCGACGCACTATGCTCCCGTAGCCCCAACGTTTAGGCTTTTGACGTCACAAGTTATGTAGTACGTGCGACCACTTTAGCCAATGGTTCGCCATAGCCGAAAGTGCGTGTGAAACCAGGCGCGCACCTTTCACCGCGACCAATCAGCCTCGCATTCCCTTCACGGGACTTCTTGCGGAGCGCGCACAGTACGTACGTCAAAACGGAGCATTGAAACTGAACCACGGAAATCAACACCGCTCATTTGCATCGACAGGTTTAGACTCGTCACTGCCGTTTCACTATTTCATTGGGGGAGAATCGTGCGGTCAATTCATCAAAAGCGCAGACTGATGCTAATTTGTTCCCTAATCACTAGACTACGGATGTTATGCGTTTAGAGAATGACGATTGAATGTTAGTGGTACACTATTTATAATCTATTAGAATCATTAAGAGTCAAAATCAATTTGTATTTCACTTCCTTTTCTTGTAATCGATGCAGACAATTTTTATTGATTGTGGGAAGTCTTCGAGTAATAAATACAAATTGTATTCGAAGCTCCGAGTAAATCCGCTTCGAATACAATTTGTAACTATGTATTATTCATCGAGTACATTCTCGGCAAAATTATTTAAATAAAAGTCGAATAAAAGATACTTTTGTATCTGAAACTTCGAATTACGAATAACAGTTTTGTATCTTTTATTCGAATCGGTATTTAAATAATTTTGTATTTAAATAATGCCCAACTCTGGTGGGAAACAGGAATAACATAAGAATTGATTTCATCCCTTAACGACTTTGTTATCTTAAAAGCAACAACACAACATTCTTGAATTTTTTAAATCTTTTACTGTTTTATATTTCACCCAACCAATCTCTTCGTAAATGCATAAAGATCCGCAGTCTACTGATCACTTTGAGTGATCATTCTAAAACGCAGATGAAAAGAATTTTCATTGTGAATGGTAATTGTTCTAACCTCTCAAAGAAATGCACGTCATATGGTCCAATATTTAAAATAGTGATCGTGTTTTTAGAAGTATCCGAATATTAATGTCAGCCACGGTATATCCAGAATAGAAGATCTAAATTCCCTTTTAGCTCCCCGTTTGGTATCGCGATTGCGATTGCGGAATTTCTACGGGCCGCGAAAACGCGCGTGAACATGAAACCAGGTGGGCCGGGGGTGAGAAGAAAAATTCACGGCCCCTAAAATTTGATAGGCCGTGGGCAGATCCATAAATCCTGCGCGCGGCAGTTAAAGCGTACGTTCGACGAGGTCGTAAGGCGGAGCGGAATCGAGTAGTAAAATGTAAATTCCGGGCGATCGCCGACCAAAGGTGCGGTTCGTAAATCCCGGATGTGAGTTCCATGGTACAAGGGCCATTTTCGGGACCACGAATTGTAAGGAGACCCTTGCTATATGCGATGCAATCAACGTTTTGTTTTTAGGAGCCGTTTAAACGCGTTAAGCGCGGGGCGTCAGTCCCGGCGACTGACGATGGACTTTTTTGGTTGAGCTGCGTCAGTCACTGGACTGCGATTTTCATGAAAAATAACAAATTTTATCATCTGGAGAAATGGGAACAAATAGAATGTTCGTCCAATAACTTTATCGCTATTATTTTGGTCAGATTAGAATGACGTCTACTCGAGGTCTGACGAATTTATTTGGTGAGGGTTTCACGTATTAAAATTATATCCAAAGGTTTCAATAACCCCAGCAAAATTCTAGTACACTATTATCTCCGTAACTGTCGCAGAGGACTCGTCTCATTTTTTTAATAAAAATGACACCGAACAGTTTAAAGGCCCGCGTGTTCGCACAATGTAATGCCAGTTAAAAATACTTGCATTACATATTATTTTATGGGACTTTCACTCACTTATTTCTGGTATTTTTCTGATTAAAATGACTCCAAACACGATATAATCTCATCTGTATCTAGTGGTTTAATCGACGATGAAAGTTTCGAATGCAACGGAGAACAGCGTATGGGAAAGAAAGAGACGCGGACAGTCGCCGAAATAGTTCAAAGATCCGTGTTGTCGCTGTTCTTCCTCACGCCTGAAACTTTCACCGTCAATTAAATCACTAAATTTTAATGTCACAGTGTCATTTTAATAATAAAAATGCCAGAAATACCGCTGTGTAAACATACACAGTCGTAGTTCCGCTATGAAATTAGTTAGGTCGCTTACCTTTCGGTTCGACTCGCCCCGGCACAGTTCCCACAGGAGACACAAGGCCAAGGCGCATATTCCAGTTTCTTTGGCGAGGGTGGCCAGCGTGGAGGATACGATGGCCAGCAGCAGAGGTAACGGCGATCTGGATTGGTCGCAGTGGGCGCAATACGCCAGGAAGGCCGACAAGGTCAGCAAGCATGCGAGGAGGTCGGCTCGGCCGACAACGCCAGCCACAGCCTCGCTATGAATCGGGTGTACCGCGAAGAGGAACCCGGCGATCGCGTGTCCGAGGTTGTTTCTCCCTGGTAGAACCTGCAACGTGAGAAATATCCTCTCAGTATGTACATATACGGCGCGGTGCAATAAGGGGGACAATGGCTGAGAGGGAGCGAGAGGACCGTGTGTTTTTCCGTCATTGTTCCGGTGACGGAAAAGCCGTCGCGTGCTACGGACGAGTCTACAATCGGGGACAATGAACCGAGGATTCCGAGGGAACCGGAATAGCTGGGCGATCTAATTCGGAGCACAATTTCCGCTCATCATAAATGCAGCACGATGGACAAAAATTTTATCCAAGGTATGCGCTCTGCGCTCCGCTCGCGGCAAGGCTCGCGGTAAAAGCTGGGGCAAAGGGCTCGACGAAAACCCGATGGACAGAAAATTATGGAAAGGAGGATGGTTGAAAATGGCCACTTCTGGCCCCGCATGGGAACGAAAAATTCATGCAGAACGACGCGGAACAGTGGTTTTCTACCGCTGACCCGTCCGACCATGCCGCAGAAAGTTTTTAACATGTGATACATATATCTGGATCGTGATAGACACGGAAAATATTTATGTTCCTGTTAAGGCGAACATCTATTATAAATTATTTCCGTTATTACTGAAGGTAGAAAATAGTCTAATTTGAACCATTAAAAACATTAGAAGAATATAAAGACACTGGTATATTATTAAAGAAAATTTTCTTCGTTTCTATATTCTTGGAATATTAATTCATTTTTTCATCTTCAACGTCATTTCAAGGTCACTTCAAGGTTTATAGACCTTTAAACTCGTCTTCGTGGCAACTACAAAGGTTAACACACGAAAAATGTCATTGACTTTGAAAAGACCATCAATATGAACTTGGATGAAGTTTTTCTTATCCCCAGCACACCTTCAAACTACTTCGTCACGTTCATCTACCTTTAATGGTGACGGAAATCATTTTGATGCTCCATTTAAAGTGGAAACCCTGTTCTATGGAGACAGAAAGGTCTGCATATATACTTTAAAATGGAATAACTCTTTCAAAAGTAGAGCAAATGCATCGAGTCTTTTTAAGAGATGTTGCCACGAGTTGGAAAATAATATTATAACTTATAATCGTTTAAATTTTGAAGATTCTCAATTTATATAGTTTCCTAAAGGTGGCCTACTGATTGAATTGATCTATAATCGTCACGTTTCATTTTCACCATCGTGAGATAGTAAACACTTCCAAAAATAGTTCGCGAGAATATCTGTATGCAAACGAACGCAAGATTGAACTCGAAACCCGAAACGCTATCGCGACTAAATTGTTCGAACATAGGAACCACGACTGACTGTACTCCTCACTGTTTTGCATGAATTTTTCATCCAATTCGAAGCTGAAAATTTTTCCATCATCTTCTAATAAAGAGTGTGCAGCACGCGCCGATATTTTTTTTTCAAAAGAGTTCCCAGCGTAAAGGGATATTCTAGTCTGAAAAAAATCGATGCTTTTGCATTTTATTAATAGTCCGCTGTTCGTTACGTGCGAACTCGTCGCGTGTGTTATTTGCCATATTGGAAGCAAAACAGGATTTGACGTGGATATTCTTTTGTTAGAAATACAATAGAAGTTACAATGGAATCTCTAATCTTTTCTTTCGTTGAGAAAATCCTATTTTTCTGAACATTGCACATTTTAATGTTTGCCTATGTTATTTACCTTCGCGAGCAGACGTTACAGCTATTTAGAATTGAACAGAACGTTCTACGTGTGGGATACTCGAAACTTCAGTCCCGTATTGATCGAAACTATGCTTGTTAAATTAGCAACCGCGATATCTCAACATCTACTCGACCGATTACCATCAAACTTTACGTGCGCCCCCAGTGCACTTGTCGGTATAGCTGAAGCCACAATTAAGACAAGACAATGCTCCATTCTCGTGTTATATAGCTCGTCAAACTCGAAACGTCGAACTTGATTGTGGATCTATAACGCAGTGTGTTTCTTTTCATTTCTGTTCGTAGTACGTTGTTCTGTACATATTTAAAACACCAATGTTGATCTCAAAATGTCCTAAACGCCTCCACTTATACAGAAGTTGTAAACACCACATCTCTGGTATAATTAAATGTTACTCGAGGTGATCGATTTAGGTGTCTCACCCTGTATAAGTGATACATATTATGGTCCCGAAGTTTTTACATACAGTGACTCCCATTAATATTCAGGCGCTCTCAAACAAATGATAACTTTGTTAATATTGGACTATGCGATTTGAACTTTTTTGAGAAGCTAGAGCAATTAGTTTACTACAGGATGTGAAAAGAATTTTTTTCAAAAATTGCATTTGGTCGGAATTGTACAAAAAATACTAAAAGTTGTATTTTACCACTTTCCTATACGGGCCCATGTTCAAAATTTTAAAAAATACGTTTTGTAGATCTGTAATCTTCGACGTTTCAAATCTTCTCCTGTTTCAAATTTCAAGTACCCCTTATCTATCATAAATGCATAAAAATTGGACTAAATTCTGTTGAATATAATACTGCATTTTTTGAGAATTTTTCTAAGCCATAAATGAATAAAAATCCGCAGTCTTGCAATGATTGCCATGCGAGTTGGAACGAGACAGCCGTATTCTAAGCTATTTATGGAACAATGGCCGCAGAGGCGTCGCTAGCGTTATTTGGGGGACTAAACGTGAAACAGGCCGAGAGCGCGAACGGAACCGAAGCTCTTGAAACGGAACAACGGATTTCCTCCAGTAATCCCGTTTCCATTACGATCACCGTGGCAGGTGGCACGAGTGACCGTCCGGGCGGAGGAGGTGCGTCGAGCCCGAGCCGCGTCGCGCCAGTTATTAACGTAATATTCCGGAATTAAATGGACCAGTAAAATTTTATTTCGAACAGCCGTCATAACGTCTGCTATTATCAACTCCGCTTGACATACGCTCTACAGGTGTCACTATTACCTCGTTTTCTATCGCGACGTAAAATTCGTCCGGCAAACGAGCTGCGGCGTTCACCGGCACGCCCCTCCTTTCTATAACGAGAGAGTAATACCCAGGGCCGGATTAAGCCCCGTAGCAGAAGTAGCAAATGCTACGGGCCCCGCGCCATACCGACAGGGGTCCCACACGGGCGCTTCATCGAAGAGGCGCCGATACATGAGCGTTTCTCTATGCCAGGGGATACAGATATTTTTGCTAAAAAAAAAGAAAAAAGATCAGTCATTGTGTTTGTTGAAGAGGTGCGCTACATTTGCACACGAGCGACCCTGGTAGGGGCTCGTCATAACATTTGCTACGGGCCCCGCGCTGGCTTAATCCGGCAATGGTGATACCCCTTCCAAAACCACTTGGTTCCCGTACTGTATATCGTTATTATCTGTCAAAAGTATGATTTACCTTCCTGGCGACCCTGACCACGAGAACGGTGCATGCCGCGTGCAACGCAACGTTCAGCAAATGGTAGCCCCACGGCTCCAGGCCACCAAACAGATGATTCAGTCGGAACGTCGCCACGCAAAGAGGCCTGTAGCTGCCGTGAGACCCTTTGTCGGTCAAGGGTGTGCCCCAGAAATCATTCTCCAGCAGCCGGTGCCACGGCGTGCTGGACAGCAGGTCTGGATTCGTCAGGATGGCCCTCCTGCAATACAAATTCGAGATGGTGTTAGCTTTGTGTACATAGAATGCAATTGTGTATTCATTTTAAAATTTCCAGTATTATGTTATTAACCCCTCTCTGTATAATAACAACGCGACGGAGACCTTAAACATAATCTACTAAATAAATATTCGTCGTTTCTAAACTGAATTGAAATTTTATTTGTTTAAATACAAATATTCTTTTTCGACTAGAAACCTGTTAAGGACAAAGAAGTTATTTGAAAATCGGTCCAAGACAGGAATAATAAAAGCAGTAATGCGAAAGTGAATCGAATATGTAGATTCAATGTTTCTGCATACAAACACCGGTCTTCAAGAAAATCGAGTTTTAGAATTCTGCTTATTGTATGCTCGACCATGTATAGCTATCTCACATAAACGAAGTCGATTTCTCGTGAAGCGAGTGTTCTTTGAAAAAAATTGCATTCTCTTCTTCCGATTCACTTTTAAATTATTCATTGTTTTCCGGATGCACCATCTGTAGAATGTTCGTATGTAAGTATGTACATAGTTCTATTTATTCACATTCTCCTGCATAGCTGCACCCATTAATGCATTATTTGTTATCCCTTTAAACCAAATGGTTCGTTTAGCAGTTTAAAATTTTTTGTTATCCTTATTAACAAAATTCGACCAGTTCACAATTCTCCAAAAAATCGGAAATGCAGTGTCCGAATACATTCCGGAACCGGCACACGCGTGCTTAATTGAAATTAACAAAACCCGCCCATCTGTAGCCAGTATATACCGCAAGTAGTACTTAATTAATTCATAAATTTGTGGAACAAATAAAACTAATGCAAGATTACGGTCTGGCTGCACGGTGGATTGAACTCGCCAGCTCCCGCGGATTGAATTATACTCTCCCAGCTTCCGCAGTGTACGAGCGAAAAAATGCAATGCGGTGCGGATACACAGATTAACGTAATTCCGTATCCCGCCCACGGGAAGTAAAAAACCGCGGGCGCTGCAACGGCCGCATTCTAAGGATTCTTATTTCCCCGGTTCCCCCGGTTGGAACTTACAAGAACAGAGGCAAAATGGACTTCGTTCGCTGCAATGTTGAATGGGAAACTTCGCAGCCATCGAAGTTAGCGTCGAAGTTTCCTTCGGGAACTGATACGCAGCTGGCTATCGACCAATTAAACAGTCTGTCACTCGGAACCTCCGGACGGAGTCGCCGGATCAGGGGAATTGACTGGAATTGAGGAGAAAAAGTTATCCTCTTTTTGCCAGTACCGGACTAGTCACGTGATCGGGCCGTGGCGGAAACGGAGGGGAATAGCGTCGTAGAAGGGGAAGGTAGAGTGGGGATACAAGTCTTAACCCTTGGCACTCGAAGGCGCCACTGAAAATTCCTGTACATTTTTTAAAATATTGTTTACACTATTAAATATGTCGGTATCTAATCACTAGACTGCGGATTTGCAACAAACTTGAGTGAAATGGAAGTTTATTTTCTTTCTGAATATGTGTAATAGGTCGAAAATAATATAACAGTACTTTTAAATTCTTCTAATCTTTTTACTAAAGAAATAGAAATATTCTAGCTAGAAAGAAATGTTTAATTTTCGAGCTGAAATAGCTCCGAGTGCAATCTAATCAAGACTCAAGACTCAAAACTTCGTGTCCCAACTGCACCTTTCCCTCCTACAACGCTTCGTATCCCCACTCTTCCGCCACGGGCCGGCCACGTGACGCGATTCGTCTCTGTCGTTTATGTGTCCGTTACTGACGGAGAGAGGATAACTTCGTCCCCTCAGTTCGTGCTCCCTCCCCTCATCGGTCAACAGTGTTCGGAACGTGCACAAGGACCGGCAAGCTAACTGGTGAAAGGAAAATTCTCTTTGCCTCTACCCCCTCCCCCGGTGCACCTGGATCGCACATCCATCAAAATCATCCACGCGCCAGCAGTTAAAGGACTCGATAGAGCATCGCGAGCAATCGCGCGAAAACAAAGTCCGCGGCGCACCGTCGGATGCGTAACGACTTGGGTAACGATTTAACGAGCGCTCGTTCCCGCAAGAGCCCTTCATTCCGGCCACAAAGCGATGTAATAGGGCGTTCTTCGGCCTCGTGCCGCGTTAAACCCATTTTTACCTACTTCCCATTACCGGCAGTCATAATTCCTCGGCATAAATACGCTGCCCTCCCAAACGGTGAGATCCTTCTTCCACGTCGAACAGAGTGCGGGGCCCCTTCAACCCTTTCACTGCCTTGTCATATATAGACATTCATTTTGAATGCAGTCTATCAAGTAAAACGAAATGAGGTGTTAGAAAACTACAAAAACAATTGCTGTAATTAATCTGCGGATTTTTATGCACTTGTTTAATTGGCTGGGTGAAATGTAGAACAGTAAAAGATTAGAAAAGTCTAAGGATATTACTGTCAATGTTTTCAATATACGAAATCTACGAAATGAACTTTTATTTCACTCCTCTTGCACACAATCCGCAGTCTAATTATGACAAAACTGAATACGTCGGACACAAAACTGAAAACGAACTAGATAATAATATTGTTAAATTATTTTCGATTTTTTAAGATGATTGAGATCTAGTTATAATCAATATTTAACGCATTTTTATCTACTAATTGTTTCTTCGATGTGAAAGAGGTTATGTGTTCCTTTAATGACGTTCGTAAAGTAATTCGTTTAAGCAATTCGGATCAGAAAAACCTTTTTGAAAGTCGGCCAAACGAATTCAAGTCTTCAACGAAGCTAAAAGGATTATTATAATACAATTTCGAAACAATTGAATCTGCTGTGGTAATGTATTTAAATAGTTAATAAATGGTGCATACTTCTAATCTTACTGACGCCGTTTTGAGACTTTATTGTATGCAATTTATACTTCTTGGTCATTTATTGCGATTGTTACTGATCAAAAATACTCACAAAATATTACTATTCGATGTACACTTAACATTCATATCTCCAGGAAAAATTAAGAGAAACTATCGTGTTTAATAAATGTTAGACGCACCGTGACAAGATGTTGTGTGGTTTCCCCCGCGCATGCGCGTTCAAAATACTTCAAAAGCAGTTAAGAAACTTATTTAAATTGTACAGAATTTATTGGCGGGAAAGTGCCCTACGCTTTTGCTGACGCCATTTTGAAGCATTTTGTTATGCAATTTATACGTATTTCGCATCTGATCAAAAATACTCACAGAACATTACTATTTGATGTACAATTCATATCTCCAAGAAAAATTAAGACAAACTATCTTGTTTAAAGAATGTTAGACAGACTTCAAGAATAAACTTCAAGAATACTGTTTTATGTACAATTATCATTGTCATTTCAAATAATTGTTTTGTAAAGCCTGAGACGAATGTAAATTAAAGCTATCGAATACTTTTGCGAGTTACTGTATGTGAATACGAATAAATACATATATGTATATCTTAGCAATTTTGCTACTAGAATCATACATTTCTGACGAAAACGATTCGGTTTCTTGCCGAACGTTACTATTAGCTGCTTTTTTGAGGACATTTAAGCTTTATCCATTTCGTATTTATTGTTCTTTATTCGTGTTTAATGCTCGTTCGTAAAAAGATGAGCAAATATAAAGTTCAGAAGTTTCCCGGAGGATAATAATTTATTCTTTAATATTTTCAAGGACTGCTCTCAAAACAATTAGACAAATTAATTACCTCATTTTCAAAGTAAGCTTTCGATATATTTACAAAACACTGTCGCTACTGCGTGGAGTCCGTTTTCTAACCTAACAACAGGACATATGTATTTACATACCTTTCGTATACTTTCTATTATTCCCTTTCCTGTCATCACAAGTCACGGTCTTGTACGTACCACTTGATGTTCATACTACTGTTTAAATAATCACTTGCATTTAATTAGAACGATCTAATACTTCGTGCACCGTAGTTCATAAATAGTATACGAATCCTAAGTAGTCTCCAGTAGTCTCTCAATACTTCCGTGTGAAGGCGCATTCGTCGCAGGCCATTATACTTATGGACCAGGCTTGAGATGACATGCCCTGTTCCAAGATTGCATACATCACCAATCACCATGTAAATACCAGAGTGTTACACATTCGAACCCGGACATTCGAATATATATAAACCCGGAGATGTAAACAGCAAAAAGAAAGGTTTGTTCTCGAATGTCCGAAAAACAAGTGTGGAAATCTTTTAAAGAATGAATTGAAAATTTCAAAACATCAGTTTCTAAAGCTAAGAACTTTTATCTTATATGAATATTCAAACATAAACCTACAACAAACTAGAGTTTACAAAATTTCATGACGAACGACTCTTCGCGACTCTGCAAAATCTTCCAAATCGTTTATTTCTGAAGTGATAGAAATAATTACAGATTACTTAGAAATTTGGAAAACAATTCTTAGTATAACGATTTATTATTATCTCATGTTTTCTAGAACCCGGAGATTTGTTTCAAAACCCGGAGAGGTGGCAACCCTGTACCAACAGCGGTGTATATGCGTTAAACAATTACGTCAGCAGTTACGACCGTTACTTTGTCTCTGAAGGATGCAGGATTCTTGTCAACCGCCATCAACACTTGTCAATGAATTACTGAGGAGGATCGAAGGACAGTGGGGTCACGATCATTGCAGGAATGCAGGAAATTATTTCAAGTTCAAGGTATGCCAAAATGTCTTTTAAATTAGTCCGAAAAGGCAAAGCCAAACCTAATTTCAACTTAACCAAGATTCTTTTCGAATAGCTACACGAATGTAACCCTTCGTGGTCTTGGCAAGAAAAATTAAAATACATAACCCACCTACAGTTTGTATAGTCATTTTGAACGAATTTTTGTTAGAAATAGCAGTAAAGTAATTCCGGGCACCTATTAACGAAAAAAAATCTAATCACCGAAACTGTGAAATAAATCTTACGGCGAATGGTCGTCAACTTGCATATCAATAATTCGGAAAATATTTATACTTAACACGTACAGTGACCAAATTATTAGAATCGTTTATATAAGTTGGAAATTTTACAATAGTGAATTTTTAAATGAAAGTCTAACTGAATTGAACTCTTGACATTTTTATTTGAATGATTGAAAATTACGAATGTGCATTCAGCAGCAGTGTAGCCAACATTCAACAATAAGAAAGCGTTGAAAAATATATTTTTCATATTCGATCACTAATTTGAACTGTTTAAAACAAGGCGAATACTAAAATCGTTATAACCGAGAACATAAACGGTTAACAGACGCCGTCACCATAAAATATAATTTATAAACGCGTCATCAATAGCGTATAATATTCGCGACTAATTTAGTGTCCCCGTTTCGCCTCGGTTTCCCACACATTTTACTCCCGAGCGACTGGCGCAGGGGGGTCCGCAGGCTGCAATTAACAATTACGTTGGGATTAATACCGCGGGGTCGGGTAAAAGTGATCTGGCATCGCGCGGCTCGCGACCCATTTTTCTTCCTCGTTCCTTCTCGTCGCTCGTCATTTTCGTCTCTTGCAGGGAACATGGAGACAGAGAAGCCAGAAAGCAGTAGTGATGGGCATGATCCTCCTCAATTAGTATCGACTCCTAATTGGAAAGTATGATTGTATCTGAGGTACGTATCAATGCGCAAGTATCAAAGAATATCGATTCCCAAGTGATACCTACACAAAAACATCGACTCTTCACAGGTACACACCGGGACAAAATCAAGTGGACACCATTTAACAATTTTTTCAAAATTGCACTAAACGACAGGAGATTTTTTGAGACGTCAGAAGAATTACTAGGTAATGTGTTAAAATTTTTTTTGAAATTGCATTTGCTCGGAATTTGGAAGAGAAAAACGGAGGTCACAGTTTTTAATTTTTCTGTGTGTGTCTGTAATGAAAATTTATAATATGCTTTCTGTAGGATCTAAGTATGATATTATATATGTATATGTGCATAAAACTTCATCGAATTTGGCTGATAAATAAAAAAGCTACATAAAAGGTACTGAAAGATAGAAGTAGACTGTGGATATTAATGGTATTCTCAGTTCTCTGAAGTTCTCTTTGGTTTTTCGTCAATGAAACTTTTACCATCGTATTTACCTCGTTCTTCTGATTAAAACGACATCAAACACGATATAATTACTTGTGCGACAAGCGATTAAAGTTTCGGACTTGTGTGTGTGACATTTACGGTAGAGATACTCTCCGTGCCTCACAAGTTGTCTCCTGGCAGAAAATCGAAAGAAATGTGGCAGCTAGCCGTCCGATTGGTCATTCCACACGGACTTTCGATTCTAGCCGAATTATTGGCTAAAGTGTGTGACGTCGAAGCCTACTGTGACGTCTCGAGGACTTCTTGTGAAGCACACGGAGTACATGAATTCTTAGCTTCTCCTCCACAAGGGATTATGATCGTAACTGTATCGTGTTTGGTGCTATGTTATTAAGACAAACGGGTCGAATACCATAGTAAAAGTTTTTTAAAAGAAAAATCAGATAATTTAGAATCTTTTGCTTCGCAATGCGAGCGTGATTACGGCTTGACTGGTACAAAGGGGAGCCCCCAGTGGTGGGGATAAAATTTTAACAGTTATGGTGGAGACAGACAGTTACGGAGACAATACTGTATTCAGCACATAAAAACGAGAAGAGTGACGTATAACATGTGACGAAAGCTTTACGGATGCAGTTCGAAAGTCTTACCCAGCATTACTCGATAATTATGAGAAAGAATTGGATCATTCCCATCACTACAGAGCGAGACGCGACGCGGCGCGGCGTGCCCGCGGCATTTTAATCGGCGAACGATCGATATTCATGAGCATCGGGCGGAACGCGATGTTTCGGCTCGTCTCGAGACTCCGATACCGGAGGCGACGCACCTGAGCCACCGTCGAGGGAAATGGAACCAGGGCTCGATGAACACCCGGCCAATAATTTCGAATTCCACAGGCCTCCAATAAGCCGCGCCCAACCCCCGCGCCTATACCCACCCACGTCCCGCGCCCGAATCGTGTCGCATTTTCTACGTGAGCCCGTGCAATCGACATCGGAAACAAGACCCCGCTGGATTCTTCTTACGGGGAATTTAAATCGGGCACCTGTTTCGCGGAATACTGACAGGGGGAATCGGATCGATGAAATAACGTGTTTCTGAAGAGAAAAGATATTCTCCGGTCGGTCGCTCCGCTCTGCTCAGCTCTGCTCCGCGAGCAGGCTTCCATTTCGAATTCATTCGACGACTCCACCACGCTCCGGAAAACAGCCGATTGTATTTACAATGACAAATGTGAAGCATGCAATGGCTGTTTTGTTCGAGATTGCCGGGAGGGAAAATCGAATTTTACATTGATGGTGAAAGCTGACGTGCTCTGCTTCTTTATCGACCTATTTAGGTTTCGTACTAATTCCGTCGAATTTTTTGGTATTAACGCTTCACCTGCCACAAGCCTGTTGCACTATATTATCGAGTCCGACTTGTGTCAATAGATAATTTATAATTTACGTCTGGTACGGTTTTTAGTTATTTTACCATTTTTGTTTGCTTTCGTGTTATGCTTCAGAGCAAGTTACACTTTACAATTCTATGCGTATCCAATAGAGAAGAATGTTCAGAAGTGTGAATATAATTACTATTTTTATGTAAAATAAGTTCTCGATTAATTCCAAGAAACGGAAACTGAATAGCAATGTTGTTTCAACCATTTTAATATGTACGTCAAAATAAATTTTTTAAAAATACTATGTTTGTAAAACAGACTAAAAAGTATAAAATAATTTAAATAAAAATAAATTTTTAACAACGGACTAAAAAGTATAAAATAATTTTTCCTAACCCCATACAGATTGTGAATTTTTAATAGCTATGAAAATACTTGCAAGATTTAAAACGAAAAATGTGGGGCGCTAGATAATAGTAAGGAGTGTAGAGAGTAGCTGCCGTTGAAAAAACTCGCACAACAGTTCATATCATTTGCAGTGGAATAAAATTTTTAGTGACTTAAGTGAACTATTCATGCATCAATTATTTAGTGCATGCGCCCCACGTTTTTCGTTTTAAATCTTACAAGTATTTTCATAGCTATTCAAAATTCTCAATCTGTATGGGGTTAGGAACCTGTACGGGGCTAGGAAAAATTATTTTATACTTTTTAGTCCGTTTTTAAAAATTTATTTTTATTTAAATAATTATTTTCTGCTTGTTAGTCTTCTGTGTGTAAAATTTTTCAATCGATTTTAAACATTTTGATGAGATTATAAGAGACACGTAGTAAATTTCAGACGGTATTGCGACCGCGTCCTATCGAAAACAAACGCCGTGGTGAAATGTCAAAAACGAAGGTTCGACGGAGAATCTCGAGGCAACCGTTCTTTCGCTTGGTAAACGAACATTATAGTATAATAATACGTAGCAAGTTTGTAAACACCGCACGGAGCTCGAACGACACCGAGCCCCTTCGGTGTGTAGCAGGTAGCGGGTCAGTGGAGTGGGGATGAGTCAGAGTGGGAACCGAGTGGGTACTACCGAGCGTCGCGCGGGGAGATGTAACGGTATAATTTTTTTTTGATAGTTTACATCGCCTAAACACATAGGCTTTTTTAAAGTTTAAAAAGATCTTTTTTTTAAATATTGCATTGTCATCCAGTTCTGAGCTATATTTAAAATTTCAAGTCTTTAGCACGTCGGGAAGTTAGTTTAAAATCAATTGCAAAATTTATACCGAACAGATATGGTAGACAGACGGACAAGAAAGCAAGCTAATAAAAACGTAGTAAAAACGTAGTAAAAATATTCAATAACATACCTGGTAATTTGGCGACTTCCCTGTGAAAATCATCGCTCCTTTATTGTAGACATTATTTCTGACACTTTCAAACACAGACTGTTCAAATTCGAATCGCGTACTCGATATTTTATTACCTATATCACATATGCGCCCCACCACCAAAAGGCTTCCTCTCCTCTTTCTTCCACGCATATTTCAATCGATTTTAAACAATTCTATGAGATTATAACAGAGACATATAGTAAATTTCAGACGGTATTGCCACCGCGTCATACCGAAAGACCGTGGTAAAATGTCAAAGATACAGATTCGACGGAGAATCTCGGTGTGACTGTTCATTCGCTTGGTCAACAAACATTATTACGGTATGATAATACGTAGTAACTTTGTAAACACCGCACGGAGCTCGAACGCATACTGAGGTCCTTCGGTGCGAGACGGGTCAGTGGAGTGGGGATGAGTCGGAGTGAGAACAGGTAGTACAGTGGGGACGCTGAACGCGATGACGTACTACGTCACGCGGGGGGAGGTATAACTGTAAAATTTATTAATAATTTATATCTCCTAAACGCATAGGCTTCTTTAAACAATTTTTTTTAAATATTGCATTGTCATCCAGTTCTGTACCGAACAGACAGACAGACTAGAAAGCGAGCTAATAATAAAAATAAATAAAAAACGCGGTAAAAACGTGGTAAAATGGTGATATTTTTTTACCACGTTTTTATTAGCTCGCTTTCTTGTCTGTCTGTTCGGTACAAATTTTGCAATTGATTTTAAACTAACTTCCCGATGAGCTAGAGACTTGAAATTTTAAACATAGCTCAGAGCTGGATTACAAGGCAATATTTTAAAAAATTGTCTAATTTTTGAAAAAAGCCTATACGTTTATGTATATATATATATTATTAATAAATTTTTTTACAGTTTCACCATCAACCGCGTGACGTAGTACGTAATCGCGTTCAACGTCCCCACTCAACTACGTGTTCCCACTCTGACTCATCCCCACTCCACTGACCCGCTTCGCACTGAAGGAGGTCAGTGTGCTTCGAGCTCCGTGCGGTGTATACGCAGTTACTACGTATTTTTATACTATAATAATATTTGTTTACCAAGTTACTACATGTGTCTGTTATATAATCTCATAAAAATGTTTAAAATCAATTGAATTATGCGTGCAAGAAAAAAGGAGAGGAAGCCTTTTGATGGTGGGGCGCATATGTGATACAGGTAATAAAATATCGAGTACGAGATCAGAGTTTGAACAGTCTGTGTTTGAAAGTGTCAGAAATAGTGTCTACAAAAAAGGAGCAGTTCGTTAATGATGATTTTCACAGGGAAACCACCAAATCACCAGGTATTCCATTGAATATTTTACGTTGAATATTTCCGTGAAAAAGTTATTGATCTTTATTTAAATTACCACGTTTCTATTAGCTCGCTTTCTTGTCTGTCTGTTTCTTTCTCCGTCTGTTCGGTACAACTTTTGCAATTGATTTTTGAACTAATTTCCTGATGAGCTAGAGAATTGAAATTTTAAACATAGCTGAGGGGCGTTCGCGCTCCGTGCTGTGTTTACAAAGTTACTACGTAGTATTATACTATAATGTTTGTTTACCAAGCGAAAGAACAATTACACCGAGATTCTCCGTCGAACCTTTATTACTTGTCTCTGTTATAATCTCATCAAAATATTTAAAATCGATTGAAAAATTTCACACACACAAGACTAAAAAGCAGAAAATAATTACGTGGTATTTTTTGAAAATTTATTTTTATTCAAATAATTTTAAGATATGTATCTATGAAAAAATGAAGAAGACTTTATAGAAATTTCTCTTCTATTGTTTAGACAGTTTTGCATTTTTCTTGTTTATCATTTTCGCTTTAAATACCTAGATTAATTTTTAATAAATGAAAAGAATGCAACAGTATTTTTAAATGGTTAGCACACGATGTTTCGTATTCGTTTGATTCGTTTCCACCACAAATTCATAAAATCCGCAGTCTATTCACAAAAATGGTGCGCGACATCTACTCGGCACATCGGGCGGCAGTAAATCGGGTGAAAAAGACGGGGTTTAAATATTCGCAATAGTTTATCCGAGCCAAAAAATATCGTTAAAGTACAGTTGGCTGGCCAGAGTTTCCCTCGGCCGCAGATTACCGCGTGGGTAATCGATTTCCATGAACAGAAAATGGCAGAGGCCGCGTGCAAATGAATTACGGCGACGCTTCTTCGGACCCGCTCCCGCTGATTTTTCTCCTGGTCTTATTAAGTCGCCGCGCCGCGCTGCGTCGAAGCGACGCGGTTCGCAAAGCATGGATAATAAAAACTTGTAAAATCGTGGCCGCGGACCGGGCGGGGGGCTAACAATTAATCTCCATTCATGCCGATTGCAGCATTCTGAGTTTTTCGTCCGCACTTTGCAGTCGCCGCTGCAGCTACCGCTGCCTCGTTCGGGAGTTATAACCTTTGGAATAGGTCCACGGGAAAGACAACCCCGTGTCTAGGCTTTTTATCGAACGTTCTCCCGCGATTTCATTCGCTGCCGTGATTCGTATTCACTCGGGCTGAATTATTTCGCGCGTCGCTCTATCCGGGATAGTTAATTTGATTTCAATGGTGAAACGGCGGATTTTCAAAGGATGAAATGCTCTACTGTCGCTTTGTGAACGGGGAGGTTTAGTACGATACCAGCCGGCGTTTTTCTTCCAACTGATGAATATTAGAATAAAATAAAGGAGGATAAAGTAATACTGTTCTTTGTTTGCAGTATTTTTACAGAAACGATAGAAATCTTGAATTCTTTAAATGTAATGTTTTTTATATACCACTTGAAAAGTAGCTGGCCTTCAAGGTCATGCAATGAATATTTCAATCGCAGTAACCGAATTGAATTTCCTGTATTTCAGATCAACTATTTTTCGTACCATAAACCTGAGACAGTCTTTGAGTTCATCGTAACTCACATTTACAAATATTCCATCTAAATTCTGATTTTATAATGATCAGTTTAAATCATTAGCTGCTAGTATGTGTTCAATAATAAGTAGACAGCGGATTTTTATGGAAAATAAAAATTTTGTACTCGATTTGCAACCAACTGGAGTGAATTAAAAATTAATTTTCTTTCTTGTTACGTTTAATAAGTCGAAAATAATATAACAGTATTTTTAAATTCTTCTAATGTTTTCTCCGTTTCGAATTACACCTACTCATTTTTGTCATAAATGCGTAAAATCCGCTGTCTAATAATAAGATAAGCATTGATCTCGTAAGGACACCGAATGTCCTGTCGAAAACATGAGCCTAGTAGTCTAATCACTTGACAGTGGATATTTAGTATCTTTCTGAATATGTTTAATGGCTGGAAAATAACAGAACATTTTTGTACAAAATTTTAAAATATTTATTGGTTAAAACATAGACAGGACTGTGAATTGTAATGTATTAGTATGAAGCACGAGTAGATTTCACATAAGCCAGTCAAATATTTACAGAATTAAAACGCAGTTATATTCTGTCGAATTAAAATTATTTAGAAATATAAGTGCCTCTAGCTTCTGTATCTTGCAATATACGAATACTTCCTATTCCCAGAGAAGTCTCATAACGAAATGCTTGGAAGTTTTATAATAAAAATAGTTTCACCGTTTCCGAACAGAATGCGTGCACGACGCAACGAAGACTCGCGACTCCGCGGAATTCATTAGAATCAGGATATTCGCATCGGAACAATCTAGTTTCGCGGAACGCGAGACCCGTTCTCGCGATTCCCCGAAAGCGCAGAGAGGCACGACACTCGACATATTTATACGAGCGAAGCAGATGGCACGTAAACTTTTCCGGCGCGCAGTTTATTCCTATTTCCGGGTCTCTCTCTGTCTCGCTTTCTCTTTGGAGTGGCGTCGAGGACGCGTGCGACAATTTATGAAAGAAATATAACAAGCCGCGTCTCTCGATTTCGTCCAGTCGCCTATTTGAGTGGCGACCCTCGTTAATATTTATCGATTATTAACGTTAAACATCAACGACGCCGTCTACCTGAAAATATGAATGTTTCATGAAAATCTACTACCAGTGAAAATAAATAGCCTCGCGGAAACGCGGTGGAGCAGTGCGAGTAAAATTTGCCTCCGTTTGCCACGTAATTTCGTTGCTGTTACAAAAATTTTCCAAGTCGATGTCTACTCGATACATTTCAGGGATAGAAATTCCTTTTTGTCGATCGTATCTTATTGAATAAACTTTTCATTAATGTTTTCGGCGCATGGGTTCGATCAAATTTTGACTAACATGCAATTTTACAAATTTTTAAATCATTCTCAACGTTTCGATCCGAAGGAATGATTTGTTTAAATTAACACATTACCGATCGGTGATTATTGCATAATTTTGAACGATCTATGGTACATGGCTAAACACTGTTTAATGGAACCTTCAATAGCAACAGAAATTTTTACTGTGAACTAACAAGTCACTGTTAATAACGTCATCTAATAGTTTCATTTAAGATTGCAATGTAAAAGAAAATTTCTATGCTTTCTCTTGGTACTGCATACTTATTGAAAATCGTATAAATAGGCTTCCGGTAGGTAAAGTGTTAATTATTGAATTTTGTGTTGCAAAATTGCTTGTTAGTTAAAATTTGATCGAACCCATGCGCCGGAAACATTAATGAAAAGTTTATTCAGTAAGGTATGATCGACAAAAAGTCGAATTCTATCAGAGAATTGTATGTTTGACTTGAGAATTTGTTTGACTAACCTTACCGTGTCGAAACCAACTTTGACATGTTAAAGTGTGAAGTTCTCTTAAATTATTCCGCTAGCATTAGCATAGTTCTAAATCTGTTTCGAAGGTCATACGAAGGTCACGATATTATACAGTGTTAGATTCGTCTTGACCTTTGCTATCATTTAAGCAAGTGACGTCGAAATTCTGAGGAATGTTCAGCGATTTCATTTCACGATGTTTATCTACTGAAACGTAACATTTGAAGTGTTCGAATTTGATGGATCGTGCATATTTGATTACGATGAAGATTAAATATTATGTTAGTGCAACAGAAGTCTAAAAATCAGGGAAATAATTATTAACCAAACTCAAAACACAGGGTGTCCCACGTAACACTTTCCACGATTTTTCAAGTACATACTTGCGATAATCTGACAAAAAAATATTTTCAACAATAGTTGATCAGTTTTCGATTGGCTATACATTGCAATAAGAAAAGCTCGAAAATTTTCTTTTTAATTATTGCCAAGGCCATCTTTTTGTAATGGTACTAGGTCGTTGAATTCGTCTTGTGCCATTTAAAAAAATGAATGTGGCCTTGACAATGCCAAAAAAGAAAAAAATGTTGAACTATGGCCAATCGAAAACTGATCATCTTTTGTTGAAAATATATTTTTGTCAGATTATCGCAAGTACTTGGGGCACCCTGCATATTACATTCTATACAGGTAGACAGCAACTACTATCAAAAATAAAAAATTGTAGAAAAAAGACAAAATAATCTCTGCAATTGTTGCCAAGGTGCCTAATGGATGGTAAAAATCGTTCTAAATTTTTTTTTTACTTATTTAACGTCGCTCTGAACTCCCTTTTTCGGTGTTATTTCGCGACGGGACCTACAGTTTTTATAACGTGGGTTCCGAACCACCTTGGGCACGGCAGTTTAAACAGCACATGGAATTTCCAGAGGTGCCCGTTCTAAATTTTAACACAGTATTTCTGTCTTATTTATTTTTTCTTTATTTCTTCCAATAAATTATATTGTTACAGGGCCATGTTCAATATAATTCAATGTAACCCCTGAGCAAATAGTAACCGAAAGGGGTTGTCAAAAACTGTTCCAGAATAATGCGGCATTAAAAATGAACAACTTTCCATCGACAATTCGCACGGCCGCGCCGATGTGGTTGACAGTCAACGCCAGAGCGTCGCAAAATTCCCGAAAGCGGACCAGCATAGATCGCACGCCTCCGCTTTTCACCGGACTCGGAGAATTACCGATTAAACCAGCGGAAGGACGCGATTCGTTTGGCGAACCGTTGGCGTTCGCGTCTCTAACGTTGCGTAATCCACGGTATTAGTCGGTGGCATCGGTGATATTAAGCATCTGTCAGAACTGTCGCGAAACGGGGGATGTTCCACCGGTTCTCTCTCTCGCTCGCTCAGCGCCGTCTCACTGTGTACACCAGTTCGCGGTATTCCCCGAGGACTATTTCTGACAGTACACGTGACATTAATGAAACTTGGTCCCCGATCCAACGGAGCAGCCCCGAGACGTGACTGCACGCTGAGGGTTCAGCCCTGCGGGAAGGTGCCTTGCTGCCTTGCCGAGAGGGGGATAGAGGGTGGTAGCTAATACCGGTCCAACCCCTTTAAGCTTCTGGCGCGGCCGACTTACGTAAGGCCACGGACGTCGATTCAATTTTCCGGCGGGTTCTTTGGACTGCAACCCGAATCGGAAAGCGCTTAGCGGCTGGTCGAATTAGAATTATTGGTCGGTTCCACCGGCGTAGAAATGAATTAATAAATTACACCGCTGCCTCGTAGACCATGCCACAGCCCGCCCGGGGGTTCCTGATATAGATACCGCGGCGATATTAAAATCGACCGATGATTAATCTCCGTGACCGCGCGCGCTCTGCTCGCATGCCACGCGAAAGAGTTGAAAAGAGAGAGGGAGAGAGCTCCCTCGGACAAGTGGGCGAGGGAACGCAGCCAGGGATGACTGTCCTATCGATTCCACCCAGCCTGTGTGGCGTATCAACGCGCGAAACAGGCCTGCGTCCAGGTTTGTGCGTCCCGCAGCCCGCAAGCTGGATTTTCGTTAGTCTCAGAATTGATGACGTACACTTTGAATCAGGCATGGCCAACTCGTAGCTCGATCGGAGGCATTCTCGAGGAATACTCCCACTTCTCCCGGCCGCGCGACCCGCTCCATTTAGCAGCCGTAGGGGACGGAAGCACGGACGGGAGAAGTGGAGGTGTTCCTTGAGAATGCCTCCGATCGAGCTACGAGTTGGCCATGCCTGCTTTTTTTTTCTTATTTTACGTCGCTTTTGGAACTCCTATTCAGGGTTATTTCGCGACGGGACCTACAGTTTTTATAAGGTGGGTTCCGAACCACCTTGGGCAGACCACAGTTTCAAATAGCACATGGAATTTCCAGAGGTGCCGGCATCGGGGATCGAACCATGCCTGCTCTAAATCGCAATAACGTTTCCTCATAACGATTCTCCTCATCGATTTTGACGACCTTGAAACGTTCTGAATTGTTTAAAGTTGAAAAATATGTTTTTTTTTAATTGTTGGACAGTGTTATTAGCCTGCAGATCTTCATGCGAAATGAAAAATGTTTGCATTGATTGCAAGACACTGGAGCCAAATAAAAATTTCATTCTTCTTTCGATGATCTTGTCAAGGTGAAAATAATATACCGGTGGCCTTAAATCTTTTTAATACCACCACTGTTTTAAGTTGTACGTACCCATTTTTGTATAGTAATTATATTAAATATAGTTTTCAAGCTTTGTTGTGATTTATATTTGTGGAACTTATATTTGTTTCCAACTAAAAAATAAGGCAATTAAATATATAAAGGAAGAACCAAATACATATAAAAACCCGTTTTATTTATATTTTTTCTTCTTTGATGTCGAGTTAACACTCGACAAAGGATAAATACTGATTTTTTTGGCTACTCTGTATATGCAGCGAGCTTACCCTAAGTATAATTTAGGCTTTAGAAAAATTAGTTACGTCAGTGTGGAATTTCTTAAATCAGTAGTTTGAAAATATAATATATTTGCATAGTAGTCGGCAAGGAGCCAATTTCGTTAATAATTATTTACACGTGTAACCTCGTATTTATCCCGGCATGATTGTTTACAAGACCTGGCAGGGACCGACTGACTGTCATTAAATATAACGAGTTTCTCTAACCACCACTTCTTGTTTCGACTTTATCTTGGTCGTAAGGGTTCTTTCCGATATCGTTGTACAGGGGTTTTACATATCGTTGCAACACTGTACACATACTACACTGTACATGTCATGTGAAGCATGGTGGTCATGTAACTAGTAGACTGCGGATCATTATGCAAATTTATGTCTCTCGTAGGTAGTTTTATGAGAACCGGAACAAGAAAAAACTTAGTACATATACACAAAGTGTTTGGGGAAAGGGTATCGATTCGATAATTATATCACTCAGCTTTTGTTACTTTTAAACTGCAAATTTTCGTGCGATTAGGACTCATAAAAATTTCACACATAGAGAACTTTCACACTTCACTCTGTTTTATATTGTTTGTAAATCATTCAAAGTATCAACACGAAAAATGAAATTCTATTAGGTTGTAACTAATAAATTCGTTCAGTTATAAATATAAATATGTTCATACTTTAACGATTATACCTATGACTTATTATTAACATTCCCAGTCTATTTATTATTATAAATATACACAACTGTGATTGAAAGAAAGCTACTTCAGGATTTATACAAATGGTTGAATATAATTCTGTACTTTAATAAATGCTTTTAAATACTTCAAATAATTACTTTTGATAAATGAAAAGAGATATTGAACGTAACCGAACGTATTTATGTTACTATCTAATATTTATTATCTCAGTTTCGATACACAGTTTTAACTATACAAAATAAAAATTGTCTGCATCCGTTGCACGAGATAGAAGTCACTTGGTAATGTTTTTCTTTAATTATTTTAACAGTAGAATGTAGCATGTCGATATTTTTCAATCCATTTGATCTTGTTACTGTTTCAAACTGCAGCTACTCGTTTTTACCATAAACGCATAAAATCCGCAGTCTAGTTATTAGTATTATTGTTATTGAATTAACAGATTGGAGTACCTTGGACAAATATAAATTCCATTCAATTATTCTTGCTTTGCGTATCAGTAATAGTTATAGAGTTCTAAATAAAATCGAACAACAGCAAACAGTGGCGCACCCAGGATGTAATCTTGGGGGGGGGGGGGGGGAGTTGAAACCAGCCGTAGGTTTTGCACGATGACCTTTTTTTAGCCAAAATTTCTTTCAACGGTACCCAGGGCTATTCCGCGATTTTAATTTTGGAAGGTAAATATTTTTTGCTTGGGGGGACTCTGCCCCCAGGCTCTACAGGGTGTCCCAAAATTCCTTCAACCGCCGGAAATGGGAGGTTCCTGAGATCATTTGAAACAACATTTTCCTTAGAAAAAATGTTATCCGCGGCTTTCTTTAGGAGTTATTAACGAAAAACACGGACCAATCAGAGCGCGACCTAGACGCGAGTTGACACAGTCGGCCAATAGACAGTTGGCGCGCTGAGCCGACTGTGCCAACTCGCGTCTAGGTCGTGCTCTGATTGGTCCGTGTTTTTCGTTAATAACTCCTAAAGAAAGCCGCGGATAACATTTTTGCTAAGGAAAATGTCGCTTCAAATGACGTCAGGAACCTCCCATTTCCGGCTGTTGAAGGAATTTTGGGACACCCTGTATATATTGAGAAATGAAAATTCTGTGATAGTCGACTATTGTGTTAAAATTGAAACAGGGATGAATAAAAAATGTCAGTGGTGTCCCATTTATAGCAGGCCTGGGAAACTTGAAGGTGGCGAGTCCTCTCCCTACTACTGGGTCCTCTTTACCAAATTTCGGTAGAGTGTAGGAGGGGGTTGGGGAGAGAACATTTGATAGTTGACAGTGAGGGAACCAATACACTGATCTATAATACTTGAAAGTTAAGTTTTCTCGCAGTTTTATATTTGACATAAAATCGAACAAAATAGGATTAAATAAAACTACCTTTGCTATAAAAATAAATGCATGAAATCCGCAATCTAGTAACGAAACAACGCTTCAAGTCCGCAGTTCTCAGAGCTCAGCTATCAGAACAACATAGCAACAAGATCCCCTCCGCAGCGGAGACACAGAAACTCATTCGGATCCAGTTCTAATCGCATAAAAATTTCACTGTTATCGCGAGGCACACGCGATACTTGGCGAACAGCAATTTCTTCTCTTCTCCCGGCTATCATCCTCTTTTCAGCGTCCACCGGACAGGCCACAAATCCTGTTTCCGCGATTCGGTTTCAATACGCGTGGTTCGTCCGCGGATTTAAAAGATCAGGTCGGCGGCGGCTGTACGTCATAAATATTCATGCGTAATTTCGCGACAGATGACAATTTAATTTCGCGAAACGGCATATTTAATCTCGATTCGAGGGGAATTATTTATCGGCGGGCACATGGGCGATTGGGGGGACGCCGGGAGAGAGAGAGAGAGACAGTGGGGATTGAAGAGAGAAGGAGAGTAGTCGCGCTAAATTCTTCCCGGCAGCGGTCGACACAGCGATTCGTTTATCCTCCGTGAAACAATATTTCACGCGGTCGGCAGCCGTGCAGGTGAAATTCGATAACGTGCCGGAGGCGTTTCGACACTTTTGCGCGGCCGCGAGACGTCCTTCCGCTCGACTCCGCTCCGGAATCCGGGGAGCTACGCACCTCGGTAATGTGATAGCTCGGCCATCTTTAATTTCGTGGAAACTACAGAGAATTTAAAAGAAACACCCCGGAGCAAAACTATGAGACGGACTAAGGATGGACGGCGACTTCTCACTTAGCTGCGTAGTTCAAGGGAAAATTTATTAACAACTCGCTTATTAATAATCATTCAGGGATGTTTGCGATCAGGAAATCTAGAGTGAACCCTCGGCAACTTTGACGGATAGTTTTCAGTCGTATTATGTGTCTACATCAATAGTTATTAACAATTATTCCGACCCTAGTTCGTGAATAACCTCGAATAGTTTGACGAGCAACATTTTCATAATTAATTTACGAACTTTATAGACTTGACTGGTGAACTTTTAAGATTGAAGAATGTGAAATGAAGCCTTGGCTGCATTCCCATTTCAGTTTTATGCAGGTCTGATGCTTAAATTGTTAGTTATTAACAAATTTCGGAAGAGTGGTTGAAGCTCAAGGTTAATTCTGCGGCATCCCGCATCAATTTCCACTAAACTGAGGATGTAGAATCACCCCATATACGTGTAATTTCTTTACAGCCTGTACAGTGATTTATTGCATTTAATCAACAATATATCAATATGTCAGTACAGTATAACAGTCTACAAAACACATTTTTAAAATTTTCTATTCTCATCGAGACTGAACGCACTTTTTCCAAAATTTTCATGACATATCGTCCGGTATACTAACCCATCTAGCTTGTCAAAAAAAGTGAGGTCGTTTGGTCCATTTATAAGATAATAATTCTGCTTTAACACTAAACCTACCACTGCCAATAATTTCACAGTTATTGAAATTATGAAGTTGCTTACATGAAAATAGATTCGATAAATTTTTTTAATCCAAGCAGATATTGCAATAAAAATTGCACACAATCTAAATAAATATAGCCTCGTCATTTTTTTTGTAACGTAAAACATTTGAATCGTTTTCAGTGGTCGGTAGGTTTAGTGTTAAACTGTGTGCCATCAATTAAGAGGCTGACTGTACTTGCTTTATTTCAAGGTCATGGATTCATTAGATGCTTTTCTACGTTTCTCCATATAAAGATTAATGTCCTTATTGTCAGCATTCCCTACAGTTACATTTTTATGGAGGCCTTCAAACGTTTAAACATTTCATGTTTCCTGTACACTGACAACGAGTAGTCTATTAGAACTTGTACATTTTTGATAATGCGTTTGTAATGCACTATACAGTAAATTCTCTATAGTCGCAAACAGGGCGTGCACGATAGACGCCAATAAAATATCCCCTCCAACTCAATACACTGATCTCGGCTCGGTATATCGGTGTGAACCACTACTAACGCGACGCGGAGAGTCGCAGTCGTCGGCACAGTTCAAACGCCCGTGAGTCATCATAACGTTATACCAAAATTCTATCTTCTTTATTTACCATTATTTTTTCACGGGACTTTCACCAACATATTCCTGGCATTTTTCTAATGCAAAATGATACCAAACACGATATAATTTGAACTGAATTTAGTGGTTTAATTGACGATGAGAGTTTCGAACGCAAGGAAGGACAGCGTATATGAAAGAAAGAGACGCGGAGAGTCGCAGTCGCCGGCACAGCTCGAAGGCCCGCGCGTGGTCTCGCGTTACACGCGCTGTCCTTCTCTGCGTTCGGCTCGGCCTTTAGATCCTTCTCTACGTTCGGCTCGGTCTTTGAAGCTCGAAAAAAGTAGGCCCAAGATCGATAGATGCAAACAAATCCCCCCGAGGCGTTTGCGACTATAGAGAATTTACTGTACTGATTTACCCGACACCACAGACCCACCCGTGTGGGTGGAAATCCCGAGAAATTAAAGACGGCACACACGCGCCATCATTTTGTCCAGGGGAGCGTATTGCGGGAAATTCGAATGCCGCGGGGATTCCGGGCGGGTTGCGAAACCGAGTCGCGACCCGCTCGTAAATTCCCTCGTTACGATCGGTTCGTTGTTGGCGGGCTGCGGGGACGTGACTCGTCGCGCGACCGGAATAAATAGAAATCCGCGAGGCGACGAAACGCGGAGGGTAGCTCTCTCTCCTCCGCTATGGAGGAGCTGCCGCGAGATCTCGGGGGGATGATGCGACACCTGGCAATTTGCACGACATCCCCTCGCGTCACCGGCTGCCTTCTACCCCCGCATCAGCCGGAGCCGAGCCTCTCCGCCTCGGTCTCCATCCGTCCCATCAGAGCGGATCCCATTCCTGGGGAACGTAACGACCGGGGGACGCGGAGAAAACCAGTTAGAAGGGTGCGTGGGTGGGGTGGCGTCGGGAAAGGAAGAACAATAAAACGGGGAGGAGAGCAGCAGGGGATGGAAAGAGCACGGGGAGGCTCGACGACGCTACATTATGTCGGGCATTTCCCAGAAGATGGTCTCCGGAGCGAGAACCGCGAAGATGTCGGCGAGGGAGGACCAAATAAATACCTGACTAAATCGCCCGGAAAACTCATTCCATGCTACGAGCTCCTTTGGAAGCCAGCCTCCCTGCCTGCCTTCCTTACACACCCCCGCAGAAGAGCGGGTTCGTTGAAGCGGCACACCGCGCGCCATTGATGCCCCTCCGCCCCCACGCCGCTGTTCTCTGCCCCGTGCAATTTCGAAAGTGAAGCTTAAGTCACGCCCGCTAGGTGTGACGCCCGGAAAAAGTGGCCGTCGTAAGTTAAGTCGTAAAGACGACGAGCCGGCCGCTCGAAGCCCGACCCGGATACCCCAGCTCTGTCCCACCGCTTCCTTCGAAGCGGAAGAAGAATGTTGCCGGGGAATATATATTTTATTCGCGGTTGTCGAGCGTGAATCCGTGGAAACGATCGCGCTTCTGCTCGCCGATCCGGCGAGGTTGCCGCTGATTTCGGGAACCTGGACTGTGGTAACGTATGGCGGTTGCTCGATAAGTACTAAAGTTCGGGCTTGTGGGGAGATCGTTATGGTGTTGGGGTATCCAGGTTCTCGGTGGCTAGGTTGGGGCATGTTTGTGGAGGGCGACATTGTTGTGTAATCACAATTATTCTCACGACTACTTATCTGTAATTTATCCTGATGTGGGCTAAAGGGCTTCTGCTTATCGACCGGCTCCTACTAGTTTTTACCACGTGTATACAGGGTGGAAATTAGAAAGTTACGGGCAAATATCAATGATAAAGTTACAGACAATGCAATGTTGAAAAACAAATTTCAAAGAAAACTGCTTCTAGGAGAAAAGAAGAATTTTATATTAACCGTTACACCTCGGTAGTACGTCATCGCGTTCAGCGATCCCCACTCCGCGCGCCAGCGCTCCCTACTCCGCGCGCCAGCGCTCCCTACTCCACTACGTATTCCCGCTCCGACTCAACCCCCTGTCCACTGGGGATTTCGCACCGAAGGAGCTCGGTGTGGTTGTGGTGTTCTGTTCATTAAGTTCCATTTCGGACAATTTCGGACAATTTCGGACTCCATCAAGAGACGTCGCGTCGTCTCTCGGAGTCATCCCCTCATTCTATCTCGCGTATTTCCATATATCTTACTATTTCATACCAGTATTGCTATATCTTGCGTTCCATTTAAAAAAAGACTAAAAAGTAGAAAATAAAAATTTATTTAAAAATATAATCTTTTTAGACATTAGTGACTATAAATACAAGCGTGGAGCGCCCACGAAGATTACGTCAATATAGTTTAGCGCTCCACGCTTTTATTTATAGTCACTAATGCCTGAAAAAATTATTTTCTCCTTTTTAGTGCATTTTAATATAAGCGTGGTTTTTAAAAAGTCTTTTTATACATTTTTTAAAAATAGTTTCCTACGTGTCCGACGTTATAGTAATACCATTCCCGATATATGCATAAACGTTTAATTTCAATTAGGTCTTTATTTAATAATATCGAAAATTACACGTTGACGAAATTACAGCGTTTCTGAAACCCAGATATTTATTTCATTGTAGAATATTTTCCTTGCATATGATTTTTATTAATTGACGAATATGAAATTCGATATACCTGCTCATGGCACAATTACATTTCAGTATAGTTAACGAAGGTTCAATGTACCGTTAAATGTTTAAATAATTTGGAACCGCTGTTCAAAATTTCATTGAGAACCTACACGTTGTACGTAACAACCCGATATCAAGTCACCTATCTGATTTCTATTTTCACCAATCGATCTTGCTGTTCAATTGAATAATACATCAGATAAACAACTGTCCGGTTACAATATTTATTGCAACTTCAATATAAGGTCCGCGTACGGCAATTCGAAATCTGAAATTTCGTGGGGCAGTAAATTCTGTTTACGTTCGCCTGCGACAACATAACGGCATGTTGACTTATAAATAATGAATCAAATAAATCTGGCTCAGAGTGAAAAGTGTGTAATCGGACTGAAATGTGATTCCACAAAAATGATAAGCAGGATGGACCACGTAAATATCTCCTATACGTACGGATAAACGGTAATGTGTATAGTATATCGAACAGTTTTGTTTTGATCAATGATATTAACACCATTATATAATTGCAATTTAAACTAACAAATAAAATGGGTCCGATTTTATTAAAAATACACTGAAACAATACGACATTTTAAAAAAATAATACGGCATTGTTCTCTTCTTTTCGAATGTTTGCATATTGTTCTTCTATTATTATTATACAGGGTGCTTCAGTTAAAGGAGACCACCTAAATATCTCCTTTATTTTTTGACACAATTTAAATGGTATCGAAGGAGGAACACCATATAGAAGAAAAAAATTTTTGTCCAGTTATTTTTTCAAGATTTTTTCAAGGTCATCGTTATTATTTATCAGGAAAACTGGTATTTTTTAAATTGTATCTTGTAATGGCTGAAAAAATAGATTTCAATATGCTGACAGTATGGCCTTCAGGTGACCTTGGGTACCAAAAATGTGATAAAATTGTAAGATAATATTAGAATAATTAATTTTGAATATTAAGACAATTTTGTAAGTGTGCCATAAATATATTTGATGTCGTTAAAAATATGGGAGACATTTAGGGAGCCTCCTTCAACTGAGACACCCTCTGTATATAATTTCTTCTCCATTCCAGTGTGACCAAAAAGGATTTGCTATTTGGTTTCATTTACCTTTCGAGTACTATGCGGCGCCGTGACTTCTCGTTTTACAGTAGCGGAACGAATAATTCTCCAAGGTAGAATTTCGGTGTATTTTGATTTTTGTTTATTGTTGGTTCTTCAAAGCCACGAGATAGTTTTTCTTTTTAAATTGTCTCGCTGTATATATCGGTGGGATATACTGTCTGTGCTGTTTTGTTCGGATGGTGTTTTGTTCTCGTGCTGTATTTTAGCGTGCATGTTGCGATCTGTTTTTTCTGCTGCGGTTGAAATTTTTCGATCCTTCCGTGGTTCTTTCTTTCGAACGTACCAGGGTGCGTTGAATATGGCTCGCAAGCTATCATTTATAATAACAGAGTTTCTGTCTAATAAATGTGTGTATATTTTTCTACAGCTGTCGCGAAGAAAAGTAGGTCATGGATCACAATATGTATCGTTGTGTCTATAGCTATACAGGATGTCCCAAAATTCCTTCAACAGCCGGAAATGGGAGGTTCCTGAGATCATTTGAAGCAACATTTTCCTTTGCAAAAATGTTATCCGCGGCTTTGTTTAGGAGATATTAACGAAAAACACTGACCAATCAGAGCGCGACCTAGCCGCGAGCTGGCCCAGTCGGCCAGGCGCGCCAACTGTCTATTGGCCGACTGTGCCAACTCGCGCTCTGATTGGTCCGTGTTTTTCGTTAATAACTCCTAAACAAAGCCGCGGATAACATTTTTGCAAAGGAAAATGTTCCTTCAAATGACGTCAGGAACCTCCCATTTCCGGCTGTTGAAGGAATTTTGGGACACCCTGTATAATTGGCAATGCTTAGGAGCGTTCACAGCTCTAACAATTTTTAAAAATTTACTTTTGATGATATCTCGTGTAGACACATTAGTCTTTCCGATATCCTCAATGAAACAGCTATTCAGTTAGTTTAATTGCCACAAATTGAGTACTTGAACGACAATTTGGACATTCCCAGTTAAAAATGACTGCGGTAAAAATTTCAAGGTTAATTTTAAGGTTATTTATTCGTAAATAAAATTTTGTTCCGAATAATTGAAAAACAAATCGACTCCATAATATTCTACAGGCATCGCAACGATTCCACCCGCCTTAAAATAAAAATCTTGACCTCGCCGACCTATCCGGAAGTTCATGAAGATGTTCACGAAGATGTTCACGAAGATCATCACGAAGAACCCAATAATTCGCGGATACTCTCGTCCGCGTATCGCCGATTGCCCTTGAACCAGACTGCCGATATTCCCAAAGGGATTCCCGTACTGTTCGGCGGAGCGTTTCCGGCGATAAGATGGAGGATCACTCGAATACTGGCGATAAAGTCGTGAAATAGGTAACGGTATAACGCGCGTAATCGAGCGATCACGGATCGAGGAGGTTCCGGCGGAACCGTAAAATCGTTACACGGGGTAATCTCGCTTATTGAATATTTTACGAGCGCCGGCAACATCTTACCAACGCGCCTCCGCAGTAGTATAACCGCGAAATGGGTCGGACACGGTAATCAGAGGGCCGAAACTTCGGCGGTGGCTACCGTCGTAAAACGACGTCCATAGCGCTGCGGACGGATGCAGAAACAATAAGCTATATGGGGGAATTAGCCCCTCCTTCCCGTCTACCCAGGACGATAACCAATAGTTCCTCCGCTTTACGTGCTTGCATGGCAGATTCAGTGGTGGCCGCGAACCAGAGTTGGGCAAAAAATTAATCAACGATTGACGACTAAATGTATACTTGAATCGTTAATCGCAATTAACAATTAATCTCCTAGTTTACTCGTTAATTGCGGTTAACGATTAAATACTTATTAATCGTTAATTGCGATTAACGCGATTATTAATCGTCAATCGGATAATTGATTAATGATTAACTGCTGAAATTTCGAAATGAAATACGTAATCAAAACTGTATGAGTACTGAAAAAAAATGTAAACTGAGTTTAGGTGTATTGTCATTTGGTATACAGGGTGTCCCAAAATTACCTTAGTTTAATGAAATGGGAGGTTCCCGAGATCATTTCAAGCGACATTTTCCTTTGCAAAAATGTTATCCGCGGCTTTGTTTAGGAGTTATTAACGAAAAACACGGACCAATCAGAGCGCGACCTAGACGCGAGTTGGCACTGTCGGCCCGGCGCGCCAACTGTTTATTGGCCGACAGTGCCAACTCGCGTCTAGGTCGCGCTCTGATTGGTCCGTGTTTTTCGTTAATAACTCCTAAACAAAGCCGCGGATAACATTTTTGCAAAGGAAAATGTCGCTTGAAATGATCTCGGGAACCTCCCATTTCATTAAACTAAGGTAATTTTGGGACACCCTGTATAATACAAACTCTGTTTACGTGCTTTTATGGTTGAAGTTATTATTCCTGGAAAGCTACGACCATCGTAGCATTTAACATTAAACAAAGTTACTGCAATGTACTATATGTTGTATTAAATCTCATAAGAGATTTCCTAAAAAAAAAAAACTATTGAAAATGAACATGTTTTTGTTGAAATATATAATTATTTCTGTCAATTCTCCATCCGTTCTCTGCTCCCTCTCTCTGTCTCTCTCTCCCTCCTTATTACAATGTATGGATAGACCGTGTGGCGGTGATTAACTTTAACAATTGATGAAATCAGTCTCCGATTTTTCGATGATTTCTTTTTTTAATCAACGATTGACGATTAAATCAATCGATTGAATCAATCGCCGATTTTTCGACGATTTCTTCGTTTAATCAACGATTGACGATTAACTTCATCAATCGATTGAATCAATCGCCGATTTTTCGACGATTTCTTTTTTTAATCGTACAAATTAATCAATCAATCATGATTAAAATTTTAATCGATTAATGCCCAACTCTGCCGCGAACACAGTGCACACAGTGGGGTATTTGACCCGAGAAGTCGGGAAAAAGTCGACTTCTAAATAAGGTTTCAGGATTGTTTTCTTTTTATTTGTACTCCCGTGAAGTACTCCACTTCGTCGAAAGTAGAGAGATATTTTCAGAAACAGCGTTCATTCATTCGCGATTTATTCTATTGGGTTGGCTGGAAATGAAACCGAATTTGTTTATTCAAGCGATGAACTTTGATCAGTAACATATTTCCCTATTTATTCTTTTTGGCAAAAGATCATCGAACAAAAGGGAAAATATTTTATTCATTTAAAATTCAATGCTTGAATAAAAACATTGGGATCCATTTCACTTTCTTCCCAACCCAATACGATAAGAATAAAGTTCTACGATGGTTGCGTATTTTAATGATACAAATTACATTACAACTGATCGTGTAAAAAGAAACTTTAACAACAATTTTCTTCGGTGTAAACAATTTTGCAGCCAATTTCTTTTACAAATATCACAGGTGTAGATTCATTCCCAGATGACCCTTACTTTTTGTACGCCCTGTACAAATTTGTGTGCAGTCTCATTCATAAACGTGACAACGAGACTGAAAATCTAACACTCGGCCAGTCTGGTATCGATTGTTCTCGCATTTGTTTATATTCGGGATGTGGCACGCAACTGGAACGACGAGTGGCTTTAAAACGATCAAAACGGGTGAAAATTTTATTAGTAAAAATCAATTGGCTTCAAACGGCCCATCGCAATGGGCACGCGTTCGTTTCAAACAGGAGGCGCTTTAAATGTTCAAAAGTCACCATTATTTAAGAATACCTTTATATTTTTTTGTAGAAGTATATTAACTTCATTAACAAATATTAAAATCTCACATATTAATTTTGGTGAAACTTATACGAGAGGCAGATCCTTAAAAACAGAAAATGCACAAGTATCTTTTCTCGAATGACGATCATTATCGTCGAATGGTTGAAAAGGAGTGGAAGGGGTGCGCTCAGGGCCGGATTAAGCCCCGTAGCAGGAGTAGCAAATGCTACGGGCCCCGCGCTTTTGGGGGCCCCGCTCCATACAAAAAGGGGCCCTGCACACGGGCATTTTATCGGAGAGGCGCCGAAACCTTAACGATATTTTTGCTAAAAAAGAAAAAAGGTCATTCATACAAGCGGCCCTGATACAAAGCCTAGGGCCTCGGCACTGGGTGCGCTTACATTATTTCGTTAACCCGAAGAAACACATTTGTTCCGAAGAATCTGTTTCAGTTTGCGCACAAAATGATCGATTGCTCGTGAACTGTTCAGAGTGCTGATTCTTTTGCGTGAAATATCAGCGGTGCACGGGGATGTAAACTTCAGCGAGTGACTATATCTCCGGGAGAGCATTGAGGAAATATCGAGTGTAAAGAAGAATAATGGATTACGCGTCGGTAGGCGTAATGCATTCTTATCCCGGCATTAAGCGTGCAAACCGAAGGTAATATCCTGGCAGCGAGGAGCAGCGAAATCCCCCGGCATAAATCTGTCCTCCCCGCGGGTCCTTAACAACAGGCGGGCACGATCCCTTCCGACTGTTCGATATGCATCATCGACCGCGATAAGATCCACAGACTTTCGTGTACCTCGAAATAACGGAAGTTATCCAATCTCGGCGAGACGAGCGCCGGGCCGCGCCGCGAAGTTGATAAAGGGAAATACACCCCCGGCCCTTGTATGCGCGGAGAATATTCAGAAGCTTCGCGGCCGAGCTGTGTCGTCCGCGTAAAACTGAATCATCCTTCATTGCTGCTACATTGTCGAAATAAAGTTCCGATTCCAGACCTGGAATGTATTCTTTCGCGAATCGAGATACCATAGGCCAGGGGTGGCGAACTTCTCTGCCGAGAGCCAGAGAACCCCCACTCAGAGTCTCCAGGTGAGGGGTGGGAGTTGAGCAGGGCCGAATTAAGCCCCGTAGCAGAAGTAGCAAATGCTACGGGCCCCGCGCTTTGGGGGGCCCCGCTCCATACAAAAAGGGACCCCGCACACGGGCGCTTCATCGAAGGGGCGCCGAAACATTAACAATATTTCTGCTAAAAAAAGGAAAGGTCTTTCATACAAGCGGCCCTGGTACAAAGCCTAGGGCCTCGTGATAACATTTGCTACGGGCCCCGCGCTGGCTTTATCCGGCACTGGAGTTGAGGGGAAAAATTACCCTCCCTCTACCAGTACTGAGCATGTGAAACGTGGAGAATTTCTTTCAATTTAGAATGTGTTCATTGCATATGATTTTTATCTTATACAGGGTGTCGCAGCTAACTTGACCACCTTGAATATCTTTGTTCCCATTTTACCCATTTTTTATTTTAAAAACAACAAAGATGTTCGAGGTGGTCAAGATAGCTGGGACACCCTGTATATAAATATGAAATTAGATATACTTGCTCATATCACGATTACATTTCAATATACAGACTAATTCTGTAATGGAGAAATTTTTTTGCATCACGACATGGTAATTTTTATTTAGCGAAGGTTGAACGTACCATGAAATGTTTAAATAATTTGGAGCTCCTGTTTAAAATTTCATTGAGAACCTCCTCGTTGTATGAAAGAACCTGAGAATAGCGTCGTAGAAGGGGAAGATAGAGGGGGACACGAGTCTTAATCAGGGTTGTGCAGAATTAGAATTGAATTCTTCCAGGAATTATAATTACAAAGTAATTCGATTAATTGCAATTGGAGTACAATACTTTGTAATTGAATTACAATGTAATTCGTAATTTATTCCTTGATTTTAGTACAATTAATTTTCATCTGTCCCTTATTGTGTCAGCATAATTTGTCCCTTAGTATCAAATCGAAGAACAATTAAATAGAAAGTACAAAATCAATGGGGATCGATATCTAGAGAATATTGTGAATTAACAAACATTCCAAATTATTTGCACCTGTTAGACTAGTCAAAGGTTCTCGAGTGAGCTTGTCGATTAGGGTCCACCCCTCGGATTTCTGGATCATTCTGAACATCACGCGCCCCTCGAGTTTTTCGTAAACCCTTCTTAATGAACGCATAAATATTCTGGAAAATTGGTATCATTTCTTCAATTGTGCTCGTTGCTGTAGCCAGGGCCGGATTAAGCCCCGTAGCAGGAGTAGCAAATGCTACGGGCCCCGCGCCATTAAACAAGGGCCGATACATGAGCGCCTGTCTATGCCAGGGGGCACAGATAGTTTTCCTAAAAAAAGCTCATTCATTGTGGTTGTCGCAAAGGTGCGCTACATTTACACACGAGCGGCCCTGATGCAAATCCTTGGGCCCCGCCATAACATTTGCTACGGGCCCGCGCTTGCTTAATCCGGCACTGGCTGTAGCATTAAAATTCAAGAACAAAAACCGCTATTATTTTTGCACCAACCCAACACCTAGACTGCGGACATCCATGCATTCATGGCTTCCGAAAGTTATTAAAAAATGCCAGAACACAAAATTCGTAGAATTAACTACGACATTTATCTATTCCAAAACTGCAAAGAGACTAGTACCACTGAAAAAAAACATTCCATTACATTCCACTTTCTCAAAGTTCGTTCACAAACATCGCAAACTGCACGAACAGTCTACTGGTGAGCCAACGAAATTCCAAAGCGCAACATTAGAACGACCAAGCAGCGGAACTGGAAGATCCGCGGCACAACCGCGCCGGCATTAGTCTCGTTCGCCGGCGCGGCCGGCTACTCGTGTGCGTGTCGACCGCAGAATGCCCAACGACCCCACGGGGTTTCATCGAAAATCAATGACCGGGCACATTCCGCCCCCGAGGCCGGAGTAATCAAAGACTCGATTAACGGCGAGTCGCGCAAGAAACCGCATTAAACTTCAAGGATCCGAGGCGAGTCGGTGGCCGGTGTAGTCGGTCCCGAACGGGGCAGCGACGGGGTCTCTTTTACGCGTCCACTAGGAGGTTTTTTCGTTCACCGTGGGAGTCCGGCAGAGTGCATGGGGTCGGCTTCGCGGCAGGTGGGCGTGAAAATCGACGAGCGTGAATGGAACCGGCGCCTTCTTTCATCCGCGACGGGGGTAGAAACGGAAAGAATAAGAAGAAGGGTAGCGCAGTGAAAGAATGACGCTCGCCAGACGCGCCTACGTACCTTTTATACGGCGGGCTCGAAGAACGACGTAATAGAAACCCCTGACAGGGGTCAATCTCCAACCGGTAGATCCCGGAAAGCCAACCCAGCTACCATTCATCGATCACCCGTCTTCAATTCCGACCTCGATCCAAACCTATCCCATTTCCCGAATAAGCTGCTCCGCTCTCTACGAAATCATCCCCGATTCCCCTCTTCCGTGTTCTGCATGCTGCTCCCCCTTCTCCATCCACGCCTAACCTCTCGCAAAACCTCCTCGAGGTCTCCCACTCTTAACTCGACTGGAAATACTTTGAAAATGATAAGTGATTTCACGGAAATTGGCTGCGCGAGCGAAGCCTCTTCCGCCCTAGGGGCCCCATGATCCGGCTTCCCTCTAAATAAGGGGAATTTCCAGCAGTCGAGTCTTTCGAGCCGGAGGATTCTTGACGAACGCGAGACGCGCCGCCGCGAAATTACTCGGTAATCATCGACGCCCGAGTCCAACAACCTCGGAAGTTCGACGTGCATCCGGTATCCGCAAACCGGTATTCAACGATCCACCGGCGCGGATTCGCCGAGCGAATTAGCCCGCGAACCGACGACGACGTCGCAACTACCACGCGAGTTTGTTTGCCCCGGGCCACCGGAAGGGGATCAGCAGTTTAAGGGTCACTTCACCGCGATTCGATCACTCGCTGCTGAAGATGCGCGGGTTTTCTTCGAAATGAAGTACGGCGGGGCGCGACGGAAGTTGGGGTCGGAGTTGATTGGGGAAATTTGTACCCTCGAGCTTGACAGTTTTAACCCTTTACAGTCGGAGATATTTTAACTTGGAAATTAAGCATCCCTTCCGACCTAGAATCATTTCATTGTATATGATTTTTCTCTCGTTTTGTGCATTTGAAATTGATATTATACCTCGTACAATGCTTAAATGTGTTGTAATTGATTACGTAGACTGCGGATTTTATGCATTTATGGCGAAAATGAGTGGGCGTAATCTAAAACAACAAAAGTAGTAGACGAATTTCATGCTACTGTTACATTATTTTCAATCTATTAATCATTTCAAGAAAGAAATTACATTTTTATTTCAGCCCAGTTTGTTACTATTCGGGTAGAAAGTTTTTATTTTGCGTAAAGATCTGCAGTCTATTGATTAGATACCAAACATATTTAATTACTGTAACCTATATTGTGAATAATGGTATAGCAATTTTTAATGGTACTCTGATTCACTGAATATTATAAATAGACACCGGGTTTTATGCAATTATAACAAAAATTAGCAAGTGCAGTTAAAAACAGTAAAAATATTATAAGACTTTGAGACTATTAATATATTATTTTCACCACATCGAAATTATTAATGAAGAAAATAAATTTATATTCAGCTCTTGCATCTTGCGATTGATGTACGAACTTTTTATTTTGCATAAACATCCGGAGTCTAATTATAAATATTGTAGAAATTATATTGACATTGTATTGATATTAAGATATTATATTGATATTATATTGATATTATATTACATTGATATTACATTGATATTGCATTGATATTTTATTAATATTGTATTGATATTTTATTAATATTATAGTGATATTATATTGATATCATAGAGATATTATATTGATATCATAGATATTATATTGATATTATACCTCGTACAATATATCAGACTGTTGCATATGAAATTTATCGCTTAGTATATGGGAGCTGACGAACAAGCATGTCCCTAAACTTTCCATTCGGATACTCTCTTTTACTGTTTCCTTGCATGAGATCGAAAAAACTTTATGATACTCGCCGAACTCTTCTCAATATCAGCCAAAAGATGTACGTAAAAAATTATAGGTTCATCTATAAAAAAAAACTGAAGATGACCTTTAAAAACTTCGTAAAAAGGAGAAGAGCGTGATCATCTCGAAGACCTCTCCGAACTGTGCTATTCGAGAAATAAAATTTTCAATCAGTTCACTGACAACAAAGTTATTTAATTTAACACGTTCGCTAGCAGCATTTGTTTCGTTGCTTACCTTCCTTGTTCGAAAGTTTTATTAAATGCAACGTACCCAATTTTGAATGATTAAAACAGTTCAGCAGAGGAAAGTCACAGATTCTCTGAAAATTATGCATTCTACTACGACTTTAACCAATGACTTCTTACTGTTTTTAAGTGAACTGTCAGATTATGGATTCACTCATAAGCAGTCCTTTCTGCCTGAAGTCTGAAATATGTATAATACAAGTGGAGAAAGAATTGATTTAAAATCATGTCAAGAGAAATGTAGGAAATCACTGAGAAAATGATGTCTCTCTTTCTACACAATGTTCATTACTACCTTGCATTGGGAACAAAATTTTTTAACTATGTAAATATAATTAAAATAACGACTCAAAATATTTTTAAAAGTTATTAGCAACACAGGAAATATAGTCTTCTCCTTTTACACACTCTATACTGTGTCTTTTTTTTAGAAAAAACATCTACACCTTCTGGTGTACCATATTGTTCCGGTAGCCAGCCTCTTCTACCTAACCTCTTAACACCTGAGGATCCTCAGCCCCTAATGCGCAGGACCGACGCAAAATGCAAGGTATCCAATGAATTTTACGACGCACCGCGACGCGTAAAGGGCAAATTGAATTCGGGGGAATCGTTGCGCCGCGGGGTACTTCGCGGGCACGATCAATTTTTGTCCGGGGTAGAATCCGGAGCGACTACGCGATACAGAGCACGGTATCGGCGGTGTACCGTTACAGCTATCTGCAGTTTTCCACGACGACAGTTTTCAGTCATGGTTTCTGGATCCGAAACAATTCCATTGTTCGCGAACAGTGGCCACCGGTGGCTACGGCCGGGGCTGCGCGTCGCTTCGCGTGATTTCAGCGACGAGCGTTCGCGAACCGGTGACGAAAGCCGGGGGAAACCTTTGATAGCGACAGTCACAGCTCCCGGGAAATATTGAGCTCACGATACTGACCGGCTCCGGTGCCGGAGTGCAAAACGGCGTGCTCGTTTTTACCGGAGGGAGCCTCGCCCGTTCTCTACGAAAGAAGGAAAAAACGCGGTGTGTCGCTCCGCTGCTCCGCGCCGCGCCGCTCCGGCGTTCGTAATATTTTATTTCGCATCGAGAATGGCCTGCAGCCAGTGTGTCGTTTCACGAGGAAACCCCGTGGAACCGTGTCCCCATAGGTTTTTTTTCGCGTATCCAAGGTATTTTCGCTTTTATCCGCGGACCCGCTGGCAGCCTGCCATCCTCCAAGACGACAAAGAAGACCGGGAGGAGCGCACGAGAGTCCCTTCTATTTTCCCGGCGCGGCGGTTCGTTCAGTAATAAAGGTATCCCGGTGCCTCCTCCCCGTGTCTCTATCTGTCCGCTCGTTTCCTCTTCCCGTCTTTTACCCCTGGACCTATTCGTCGCGAACGACCGTCCGTTTATGGCTGTTACCGCCGCGCCTACCGGACCAACACGCCGCGAGCTCGCGAGTCGTCTCTGCGCGCCTCACAGTGCGGCAAAGTGATGAATTTTGTGTAAAAATCCAAGAACTTTCGATAGAAATGCGGTGGAGCGACGATTTTTAAAGAATTAAAGCTGAAATATTTTGGAATATGGAGAAAATAGAGGGATCATAATCATTTCAATCTATTTTTTTCAAAATCCTGAGGCAGTAGACGTGATTTTCCTGAAATGCGGTAGAGCGACGATTTTTAAAGAATTAAAGCTGAAATATTTTAGAATATGGAGAAAATATAGGGATCATAATCGTTTCAATCTATTTTTTTCAAAATCCTGAGGCGGTACACGTGATTTTCCTGAAATGCTGCAAATTTAACTCAGATTTTCAAAGATAAAAAACGTTCCCAACGTTTCTCTCAATTTTCTCATATTTTGCAATATTTCAGCTTTAATTTAAAGAAAAAATCATCGCTCTATCCCATTTCTATGGAAAGTTCTTGGATTTTGACACAAAATTCATCACTTTGCCCCGCTGTGCGCCTGCTGGACCAACCCGCCGCGAGCCCGCGAGTCGTTTCTGCACCTACAAACCACCCCCTTCGCCACCCCCGAGGCCAAGCTCGTTTTCCACCATTCCTGGTGGTTCTCTCTATTATCGAGTTCGCAAGGCGCCGCGATTTCTCGGCTGTTTGGACCGGCGGCCGGTTTCCCACCTTTCGATTCCTCCGTAAATGGACGGCTTATTAAAGGGCCGCCGACCCCGCTAATGGAATTAAAGGGCAGGGGTGGTTTTCATTGAAACGGTCCCCCGGCCGGATTGTTCGCCCGAGAATTATTGCATGGATCCGGAAAATTCACCGTGTGACCTTCGCTCTTCCGATTTACGAGCCCCAGCCGCAATAAGGATCAACGCCAGCCAGTCCGGAAAATCAATGCGCGGAGGGAGAACGCGGGAGAAGGGATGAGAGAGTGAGAGGTAGAGAGGCTGTGAGCACCTGGAGACCCGCTCTCTTCGCGGATGCTCTTTGCGTTATTACATCGGCTCACTCTACCGCCTGAGGGTCGCCGTTCTAGAAAATAAGATCCAACGTCGAACGATGGACGCTTTATCCAGATAGCGCGACTGCTGGACTCCTCGTTGCATACCGAGCATAAATCTCGGAATTTTCTGGGACGATCGGTTTTTTAGAGGGCCACCCCTGGAGAACTTCGGCCCGAGCTCGTCCGAGATTCCCAGAATCGACGATCATGATATAAAAGATTTTTGACCTTGTCGTAACTTTGGCAGATACGTATTATTTATGAACTCATTGCCAGACTGTTATTATTAATTTCATGTTGTCTTAAATATATTGTACAATATTATTGTAGTATATTATTTTGTATAATATTATTGTAGTACATTATATTGTACAATATGTTTGCAGTAAATATAATATATTGTACAATATTTTATTGTAGTACATTATTTTGTATATTATTGTAGTACATGATATTGTACAATATTTTTGTAGTGCATGATATTGTACAATATTTTTGTAGTGCATGATATTGTACAATATTTTTGTAGTGCATGATATTGTAGTACATTATATTGTACAATATTATTGTAGTACATGATATTGTACAATATTTTTGTAGTGCATGATATTGTAGTAAGTGGTATTGTAGTACATGATATTGTACATACAATATTATTGCAGTAAAATAATATATTGTACAATATTATTGCAGTACATAATAAGTAATATAATATATTGTACAATATTATTATAATACATGATATTGTTCAATATTATTGTAGCACATGATATTGCACAATATTATTGTAGCACATGATATTGCACAATATTATTGTAGCACATGATATTGCACAATATTATTGTAGCACATGATATTGCACAATATTATTGTAGTACATGATATTACACAATATTATTGTAGTACATAATATTGTACAATATTATTGTAGTACGTAATATTATGCACTTTAGTATTTCGAGATAAATATACACATTCCTCCGTCAAAAAAGCGAATTTGTCAAAATTACCATTCCTCAAGTGATAAAGCGTTATTTCGCAATGCTATATATTTTCACCGAAATAAGAACATCGTAGAAACATTTCGGTCACACGGGGGAACAAATTGAAATTACGAATTCCCTTTATTCGCCCTTTTTTGCGACCAGTGCTTTTACGAAATTAAAATCTCGCGACAGATTCTACTACGAATGACTATAACACGCGTTCCGTGACATTTCAATCTGCCCCACACTGATATTTCCTTTCGCGTTTCCCCTATTCGCTCCCGGCTGCGATTTTCCTTCCGCCCTTTCACCGCACCGTTTTAATGCAATTTTCGCGGACGTGTAACCCTTAATTCTAATTTCTATCAGGCCTACAGATTTATTTTCCCGTATTCTAATGTACAATGCGTGTATTATATTCGATTTTATAAGGTGTCAGAGTCGAGAATGTTGATTTTCCAAAAGGTAATCCGAATTGCAAAATGTCGGAAAATGTGTAGAAGGATACCCGGATATTCAGCGTACTAAAAAATAAACTACTGTGTTTGGCAATCTCAATATTCGAATGAAAATGGAGCACCCGTGGTGAATATCGTACGTCTTCGTTTTTCAATATCGTACTTCATTTTTCAAATGGAATGGATTTGAAAGATGTCTCGAATTTAACAGTAAAATATACAAACTGAAAATGTCTCGACGGATTGTATTTAAAAAATGTATTTATTCATACGTTCTGTTTTCAGGAAGTACTTCTATAATTTTTTAAACAACTTCGAAGAATGTATATTCTACAATGGAGGAACAATATATTTGTTATGACATACATTTTTCTGGAACAACATGCCATCAAGAATATTTTGTAAACTAGTGAGCACTTCAGGTAACATTTTTTAAGTATTCTTTGGATAACATTTCTTCAATATTCTTTGGATTATTTCGTAATTTTCGCAACACTTTCTTTATCTGTCACAGTACTGCATGGACTCTAGAGTTGTCAGATTAAGACTTGTGTTTATAGTTCTTTGCCTTTCATAGTTCTTTAGCATGAATACTCATTGAATGAATAGTTATTATTCCATAAATTATATTATAGTTCCTGATAGGAACCAAATGGAGATGTTCTACCTTTAACAATTCTAATATGTTAAAAGTAACAATTTTAAACATTTGAAACAAACAAGATCTTTAACGAAGTCCAAAGTCCTCAAAATCTTTCCTCAATCTATTAAAACTGCAACAGCAAATACACCATATACAATCCTTCTTACTCAATTTCCACAAAACTCTCCATTCTCCAAATAACTAATGACGTTTACAACCAAAGAGTAGCACCGAACTATGGAAACAGCAAGAACAGTATCGTTCAGCAAGACAATGAAAGTCGCGATCTCCAGAAAAATACGATTCCGCGTTATTAAAACTGAATCCCCAAGAGAGCTGCAATTTAATAAAGAAGAATAACAATAATAATGGAATTCAAGACCGAGAAGCGTGCGAGAACGGTCTGCAGAAAAATAAATCTCCCTAGGGAAGGAAGAGAAGGAGGGGATGTCCCAGTTGCTCGCGGACAGATCTCATTAACCCGCGACGGTAATTATCGTTAGCCGGAATCAATTGTACGTCTCTAGTCGTAGGAATTCCGCGCGCGCGCGCGACGCGCCGAATGGAACGACGTTGCAAGCTCCGGTGAATTATTTGCAGTGCATGGCGAGGGTGGGTCTCTCCCTGGGTGGTATTCCATAGACGATAAACGCCGTAAGAAATGGATACCGGCGCCTCCCAGCGACAGGTAAATCCAGGAGCACACCGGTTGTCGTCCGCCGCTGGTCGCATTATACAGGCAAAGTACGTAGTCGTCGTCGATATTGGCGACACGGTCGGCAGTCGTAAAAGATTCTCTAGTCCGAGCGAAGGAGCGAAATCCTCCGGCGTGATCGGAATAACGAGTGCCATCGGAGCAAGGCCGATCGAGTGTGCGTAAATGGGACCCGCGAGGCCGGAGGAAGAAAACTTTCCGACGACGCCGACGCCGAACGCGGGGAGAGAGCCCCGTCCGATTTCCTGGCGATGCTATGAATTTTATTATGAACTTAACCGGGGCCGACGACTGCATTACCTTTCCCATCGACTAATCAAACCAGAGACAACGAGCCTTTTGGGACACCGGAACGATTCGTCGGCTCCTCGGGTTTAACCGCCGGACTCGGTCTAGGCCTCTGCCGGAGTCATTTCTGACCCACACAGATATTTATGGTTTCAATCCGATATAAGACGATGGCTCCGGTCCGTCTCTCGTCGTGTTGCGGATGAGGGTAGCTATTGGCTTGACTGAAGCAGATCTAGTGATTAAACTGGATTCCATTTCTCCAGATACTATTTTCTGATGGTCTCAATGCAGTCCTGAACAGGGTTGCCATATGCACGCCCCACCAGGCCCCTTACGTCACCGTCCCTCGCCTAGATGGCGCCTCCGCTATCCCCACTCTTACCACTACCGCTGGCGCGACCGAGTCGGTAGCAGGGCTACCATATTTTTCTCTCGCCAGGCCCCTTACCCTTCCGCCTCTCGCCGTGCCGTGCACCGTACCTCGTCTTTGCACTCTTCCCACTAACGCTGACGGGAGCCTCCCACTCTTCCCACTAGTTGCTGACGCGACCGTACGCAAGCGTGTCGCCGCTGTCGCCAGCGTTAGTGGGAAGAGTGCAAAGACGAGGTACGGTGCACGGAACGGCGGGAGGCGGAAGGGTAAGGGGCCTGGCGAGAGAAAAATATGGTAGCCCTGGTCGGTAGCATGCTACCGCTCTCATGCTAGCACTCGGTCGCGGCAGCGGTAGTGGTAAGAGTGGGGATAGCCAACCCTGGTCCTGAATAGAATAATCAACTTCTTATACAGGGTGGGGCATTTGTCCACCTTGAATATTACTTGTGATATTACGATATTTACAGCTTTTGTTAGTCACGATTTGCGGTATCGTAACGCGGCGATGAGACACCTCGAAGCGAGCTGCCGTGTATGATTATGGTGGGGCCATCCAGCGATCGCTGTAAATAGGACCCCCCCCCGCCATTTCAAACGCAGTTCCGTTGTAATCTACCCTGCGAGCACACGCGAATATTCTTCATTGACACAATCTTTCCCGAATCGTCGAAACCAACCGGTACAATCTCCCCTGCGAGAAACTCGCGGTTTTGTATGACAAATCTCCCCCCTGCGAGAGGTTTTGAATAACGCAATTACGTTCCACCTGACCACGCGATCGTACGCGACCGCGATAAAACATTGTTGAAGATACAATAAACGAACAGTGAACCGTGACACCGCGGTTCAACAATAAGTGCAGGATTCCTAAGTTTTTCTACACTCGAATCCCGAGCGATCCAGCACAATTTTTAGTTCGCGGTATGAAGAAGGTATGAAACTTCAATTGTGTATATCTTTAAAAATATTGAGTATCTACACCTAATATTTTACATACATAATTAGGGATCCATATACCATCATCTCACAAAAAATGATCAAAATCGGAGTCGGACACTTGGGGTCCTTCCCTTGTTAGTTAAATCAATTCCCCTGGTCTGGCGATTCTATGGGGGTTAATTCGATTGAAAGGCATTTTTGGCTTGTTCCTCCCCCATACGCTCCCACTCCAAGCTGCGTGTTGGCATCGCAGCTTGTAGAATGCCTACAAGGACGAGTATAGCGTGGGAAAAGGATTGAAGAGAGAGAGAGAGGGGGACAGTGAAAGGTAGAGGGGAGAGCGAAAGAGAGACCAGGCAGAGAATCGCGTCCCGAAGATACGAAGGCGATGCAGGGCGCGCGTTGTCGTCGTGGGAAGCCAGCCGGGGGGTAGTTATTCAAACTATTCGAGTAGCAAGGAATTCGGTGCAGAGCGGGGGTGGAGGGGCCAGTCTACCCCGGCCAGGAGAGACAAGCCTCTTCCGAGAGCGAGGCAGGAAGGCCGAGCCGAGCGTACGCGTCTATGCTGTTCGTTCGTGCCATAGTTTCCCGTTGTAACCGCGATCGAACGTCCGCCGACCCTCTCTCTCTCGGCTTTTCCCTGCTGCCGCCCCCTATTTCGCCACCCCCTTCGAGAGGAGCATTGTGGCTCGTGCAATTTGTCTTCGCGTCGATGAATGGAATTACGCTGCCCTCGAATCGCCGGTGCCGCGATTAAACGCCGGGGAATGGGGGTGGGATTGACGACGAGTAACCGGGGACCACCGCAACTTTATTCACCGGACGAAGACAATGGTTGTCGCGACGCGGAGCGTTCTGAAGCGCGCGGCGGTCCACGGATCTCCGTAGCGAATAAAGGGAACGCCGTTATTGGCCGTTCGGGCCGGGATCGGTCCCTAATGAAAAATTAAGGGCGCCGGTAGCCCCCGTTTACACCGGCCCTGATCGTCCATTCGTTTTTACGAGTATTCGGAATTACCCGGCCGTTCCCGTGCAGCGTGTACCGCTGTTGCAACGACGAGAGGGCTCCGATCGCCGCCATTAGCGTATACGAAATTCAACGAGCGTCTCTGTTTGAAAATGGAAAAATACGGCCGGGACCCTTTTTTGTCCCCCATCATTGAAACGGGCAGGCTGTTTGCATGCCGGGGCTGATGGGTCATGGGTCTATCGACCGTCGCGGTGCCCCGGCTACGTTCCGAACGAAGGCAATCGCGTGCTCAAGATTGCTACCATCCGGTATTGTTTTCTCGGTGTTATGCTGGATGCTGTGAGCTTGATCAGACGCGAGACACTCGGGGCTCCGTCGTTCGGTCAACGTCGAGCTGGAAGTGGATTGAGGATGCAAATGTCTCGCGTTGTTCACCGGTGCATCAGCTGGTCCGACGAATCCGCGGAATTGAAGTAATTCATGGAGAAATGGGACTGGGCATCCAGTGGTTAATTTGCTGGGGGCTGGACGAGGCCCGGAAAGTCGTTAAAGAAAGTTTTGCGGAACGACCTGTATATTTTCCGAACTAGGTAAAACTATCATTTGGTCTGACGAGGAGACCCCGCGTGCCGAGACACCCGGATTGCAAAAAAATTTTTGTGTGAACATAGCTTAACTATCGAATTGGTTTTAGCCTCCAATGCGTACCCGTTTTCGAGATAATATAATGTACAATTATAAACCAATAAACATATCCCTAAAAAAAAAAAGTGGCCGAGCGGATTGAGCGAATGTCTACCACGAGACTGGTCGAGGTTCGCGTCCCGTGTTCGGCATTTTTTAAAAATATTTTTTTTCACTTTCTTTTTTATTTTTCTACGTGCTACATATTATTTCTAATATAATAAATGACAAGTAATCTAGTTTTACGATGGACAAGATATATATTTCCGTGCGGGAACATTTTTTCCTGTTTCTTTTTCGAAGTTTTTGCAATAATGTACGATAAGTTCACAAGAATTAAACAAAAAATTAAATATATCAACACCACGATTCTCGCGTGCACGTAGTGGGGTGACGAGTGTCGAAAAAGCACCCGAAACATATGTATTTTCTGCACCACGAACACCGCACAAATGCTGTTGCATCCTCGTTGCATTGTGTTAAGCTACGTTCACACAAAAATTCGTTGCGATCCGGGTGTCTCGGTACGCGGGGTCTCCTTGTGAGACTGTATATAATTTCCCCCCACCAAGGCAAGATAACCGAAACGTTGGAGATTAGAGGAGATCCTCGATTTCCCCGTGGGTTCGATTGAGAAGGTGGTACCCTTCGGGGAACTATTCGAGGGGTGTGGTTGCAGGGTGTCCCCAGAACCGAAGGATCCTGGTCGATTGCCTTTATCCGGTCGGTTAATCAAGCCGTAGCGGGCCGACGCTACGCGACGCGCGCAATTGCGCGTAATGAGTGAAGCGGGTAATGTTGTTCGAATGTCGTGCGCGTATCACGCGATCGAATGGGTCATGGAGCGAGAACGGTAGACGATTGCGTGCGGCGCAAAGCGAGCACTCGAATTAATCCGTAATAACGGCCGATAAATGTAGCCGATCCGCGCGAATTCAAACTCGGGCATTTTTCAGAAACAAAATGTCTGATCAGCCTGTTACAGGATGCCGCATACATCGCGGGGGCTAGGTTTATAACGAAGCCGGGTCGTACGGTGCCGCGCGCATAAAATAACCGTAACCGTGTTTGCTAAACACCGGCCGGTGGCCTGAACCCGCTAAGTTAAACGATCCATAATTACTAATTTCCGATAATCCCACGCGCCGCGAAAAACGTGCCCGCGCACGCAGGGATATTTCGCGGACGGCGTCGCATTACTTTCCGACCACCGCCAAACCGACAGAAATCAAATAAAAAAAGAGAGCCCGGCTTCCGTATGATTAATTTTCTGCCGCGTTCAATGCCTGAAGCGGGAGTTTTTGATGATCGAACGCCGCGGATGCCGAACGAATTGATGACGTGATTGATAAAACGCGAGACGAGAACGAAATCCCGGCCGATTAAATGCTTCATTTGCCGAAGCTGATCGATCCGGTGTCGATTTCTGCGGGCAGCCGACTTCGAAACTTCTTCGTGCGACCCGTGCGATTTATTTAACGGTGTCAGTGTTTTCGTAATTTCCTGAAATGGAGGAAATTTATGTTCATTGTACGCATATGTATTCTCCAGTAGATGTACAGTAAATGTAGCCACCAGATGTCAGAGGGAACTTCAAGGTCAAGTTATAAATATTTCTTCATAGAAGTATATAACTCCGTGTAGGTGAAGGTTATTTGAAGGTCATTTTTTTCGACATAGAATATCAAATTATGTGTACAATTGCATTGACCTTCATATGGCTTGACATGACCCCCTTCAAATGCAATAACATTTTGTGTAACTGTATAAACAACAGAGTTATTAGGGGCGGAAGAGTGAAAATAGACAAAAAATTAATTTGTTTACTGTGAAAACACTATAAAACCGAGTTTCAAGTTTAAAAGCAATATTTGAACGTACTCTAGATAACATGAAACGATTTCTGATTTTCCCCAGCTGGAACGGACATCTGTCCCACTGTGTTACTTCGGAACGTTACAAGCCGCCGTATCTACAGTGTTCTAGATTTCCCTGTGAAGTAGCGCTTTGCATCGGAACTCGTCAGTATCGGAGCGCAGATGGTTCTAGGGCGTGGGCGGGCGGTGGGAAGACGAGCGCGTCGAAGTCGCGGGGCTGAACGTCGAAACCGATATTCCAGGCCGATTTAGCAGCGTATGGTTTATTGGCACAGGCGGAACACTCGATGTGTGTTCGGCGTTGGTCGCCGTAGCTCGTGAAAAATATCCCGGAGCCCTTTCTCGCGTCTTTCATCCGGGTCTCGCGTTTCAAAGGGAACGGGTCTCGGAAAAGGAACCGAGAGAAAGGAGGAAAAAGGTGAAACGGCACCGGGAAAAGTTCGGCCTGACGGTGCATCCGAGACCCAGAGGCTCTTTATGCCGATCCACGTCGTCTCCTGGGTTCTCAGCAGCCTCTCCTCTCCCCCTCGCAATTCTCGGAGCCGCGAGCTCGCTGGCAGCCAGGTTAGACGTTGTCGAATCAGCCCGTGTCCCGTTTTGTATTCAATCGCGGCCCCAGCTCGCGGAGAACGGGCATGCCGCTGCAGCTGCAGTCGATTTCGCGAGTCTGCTTGCAACAGCGACGCCTACGGTTAAATTCACATCAGTTCCGGAGCGAACAGTTAAATCCTTGCGAGGAGGACATCTCTTTTTTTGTTCCAAGAACTGAATAGTACGGCGAGACACAGCCGTTATAAGCGAGAGGGAACAGTAAAATTAACAATCCTATTCTAATAACACGCGATAAAGGAAACTCAGTTTCAGTAATTGTCGTCGTACCTTCATAATTGTGACATTAACGGATAGCCGAGATTCTCCCGATTAAAATGAGTCCAAACACGATGTAAATCGGACTATTCTTATACAGTTAAGCACATCAAGACGTGAGAGCGGGCCTGGGCAACTGCTTGTCCACGAGCTGCCGCCGCTACCCCCCACTACCTCGCTCCTGCGCCGCGGTAGTGGGGGTAGCGGCGGCAGTTGACGGCAGCTGACGGCCCAGGTAAGACGTACATAGATCGATCCACATTAAATCGGTAAAATTAGTCCGAATCGCCTCGTGTTTGGACTCATTTTAATCGGGAGAATCTCGGCTATCCTTCGGTGCTACAATTATGAAGCTAAGACGATAATTACTGAAAATAAACTCTTCTTTATTCCATGTTCTTTCTCCAATCATGACACTGCATACATCGTATTCATTCTCTATTCTGAATTTAACCGTGCAGATTTTATGTAAATTGATTTCACGATGTCCTGCTCGCAAGAATTTAATTGCTGGCTCCTAAACTGATGTAAATTTAACTGTGCAGTACTGTACACAGAATCACTGTCACTCTATGCAATACTGTCGCGCAGGGAATCGATTCGCGAGTACGTCCCGCTGGCTAAGTCGAGGATTACCATTGCTCCGGGAAACGATGTCTGGGACTCGCTGAGAGGATTCGGTCGGCTGATGTCTGTCGCGGCGCTCTTTGCCAACGTCTACCCGAATCGCGATCTAATTGTCACTAACGCGATAGTTCGAGCACTCTGCTTTCCTTTCCTCTTTCCAGCGTCGAGCAACTCGCCGACACGACGCAGAGGAAAGTTCGCCCTCGATTGATTAATCGACGACTTACTGCCGCGATAGTGCTGCCTAATCCTGATGTCCTACGGTGGTCCTAGAGTGACTTTTTGTGGGTGAAATTTGGGATTTTATTCGAACCTTCTGAAACTTTGCTATCGACTGACACTCTTTGAAGTTGTTGATCATTGCGGAAATAGATTTCCGACGAAACTAATTGAGAAGGTTGAAAATACTATTACTGTCAATTTGTTAAAATTATTAACGAAAGAATTATAACTTCAAGTACTTTGTACGAATGACGAGGTTGTGTTTATTCAGATTTTCAGCACACTTTTAACAGTGACGTATTAATTATTGAATAATTATAATTTTTTTTGTTAGTAATGTCCTCTTTCTTGCAAGTACCGATTTATCGCAATTATTATTGTTAGTAATATTTTCTTTCTACGAGTACTGATTTATGAATAATTTTTGTTTTTGTTGAAATTTATTTGAATTGTAATTGTATACTGTGTATATCATATTTACTCTCAACTGCGATAAAAATGGGGACGTAAATTCAATTGTTCGGCCCCTTCGTTCCAATTTTTCGAAATCTTTAAAGTAGATTTTTACATCAACTATTCCATCAATGAATACTGGTTCCCCTAGCTCAGATGAAGATATATGTATATTCCCCACATGGTCTCGACCGCCTCCATATTTCATCGTTGGTTGGACATTCTTGAAATCTATTTCCGCATTACGTCTTCTCCATACTAACATCCAGCTATCTGATTAGAATATATTAAATTTACCCTGATCTGAGAACAGAAACTTAGTGTTCAAATCCAATGGTATTAATAGGAAATTTCTTCCTATATTCTAATTGCTTATTTTTATATTTCTATAAAAAGTCTAATTTATTAAATACTAGAATCTCAAGCTGTTCTTTTTGTGCTAAACTTATCAATTTAACGTACTCAAGTATGACCCCCAGAATAGTTTCTTTAATTTTGACAAGGGAAAAAATGTTGTTTTTTCTTGTAGTTTTCAAGGTCATCGATGTTTTTTTTTAAATAACTGTATTTTCGTGTTACATCGTGTAGCTCATAAAAGAATTAATGAAACACCCTGTAGGTAGCAGCCATTGGCTTCGTCAGTATCTTTAAAATTATTTATTAGGTTTATATATTATATATTCTATCAAATTTATTGAAGTTTCATGTTTTAACTTAAAAGATTCATTACAATCCACTCTTTATCAGAACAAAAATGGATAGAGAAATGTGTTCATCTCGTTGACAGATGTTTTTTCAAATGAAAATCGAAGTCGCAGTTAAGTGAAATCCAATTCACGGCGTTCTTCAGACGATCACGAATATACCTCGCGGATCTAAAACATTTTATTTTGCTCGATCGTTTGTATCTAAAGCAATGAACACGTTCAATCTCGAAAAGGGGAATCTATGTTGCATCTTCCGGGAAGCGATTCATTGAAATCAATTGATGTTTCTGCTTTAATAAAAATGAAAGGAGGAACGCTCAGCGCACGTCTCGTTGAAGGATGCTTTCCGAGATGTTTCTCAATTAGCACCGTGCTTCAAGCATTGGAAGCTAGTTAGTAGACTTTTTGTAACTGTACTGCATCTGAAAAAAGGGTTCAATAATTTGCCGCGTACTCGGTTCAAAAGGAACTACTAACGCTAAACGTATTACAGTTATTTATTTTATAAAAATGTTCAGATTGCCAGAAAGAGCACCGGACATTACTCGATAGTATAACAAAATCGTCGATAAAGTTTTATAATCGTAAAGAAACTTGCAGAATGATTGATTACGTTCAAATATTAATAACTATACTAATTTAGATGATAACGAAATTAAATCTGTGCGAAAGTGCTGTGTACACCTACTTGAAAAGTTTCTGCAAAGATTCTCAATTTTGTTTAAATCTGGCGAACAAACTGGCCATTTTAAAATCCTCATATTTTTGTTGTCACTCCTTTGTTTGTCTTGATGCATGAATCGACGCGTTATCATGCTAAAAAATGAGATTGTCAGTCTCAATTTCTTCTGTAAATGGTTTATTAAGACCATCTGCAACAACAAGGCGTGCGCAGCAAATTTTAAAAAGTTCTGAGCGATTTAAATGGACAGAAATGCTGCAGAAACCAGCACTCGAAGAACGACACAAACAAGCTCGTCTCGAATTTGCACAGAGACGTATGTCCTGGACACAAGAATGGGAAAATATCATTCTCTCCGATGAGAAAAAGTTTAACTTGGATGGGCCAGATGGTTACAAATACTACTGGCACGATTTAAGAAAAGAAAGCAATGTTGCAATGAGTCGTAACTTCGGTGGTGGCTCATTAATGATTTGGGCTGCATTCAGTGCTAATAAAAAGACACCAATCTGTCGAATCAATCATAAGTTCTTAATACCATTTACAGAAGAAATTGAGACTGACAATTTCATTTTCATATATATCATAAATAATATATCTAAGAATGTAATAATGTAAATGGTTTCTATTATTAATCCTAAAAAGCTATCGTGCATCAGCTTCTCATTACTATGACATAATTAGGCTGTATTTCCGATTACGCCCATGCACAGAATTGCATGATATTTTGGAAATGGGTTCCTTTTTGACTAAACTGATGATTGTCAGAAGAATTTTTGGCGACTCGAAAAAAAATTTTTTACCATTTCAATGTCAGTCCCTATCTTACCGACAACATTTTTTAAATATTTTAATGTCACTCTCTACCTTACTGACAAAGTCGTAGGTGCGATTGTAATCTGTGATGAGATATGGTGCGCTATTAGGTCAACAAAGCTGGTAATGATCCATTGTTGCAATTAGTTGAAGATATCAAATCTGTATATTCTGGAGGTTAATATGAAATGTTTCCAAAATTCCAATTGTTAAACCAATTAATTGAATATCTCCAATAAGAAGATTATGCGATCAGCATGAGTTTGGGTTATGTGGTGGGGGGCCGTCCACGCGAACGAAAATCCTGGAGTAGTGTCGGTGAGGTAGAGAGTGACATTAAAATGGTAAACATTTTTTTTCGAGTCGCCAAAAATCCTTCTGACAATCATCGTTTTAGTAAAAAAAGAACCTATTTCCAAAATTTCATCGAATTCTGAGCATGGGCGTAATCCGAAACTTCGCCCATAATTATAAGATTTCACCAAAAAATCAGTTGGCTTTATGGTAATTTCGGGCAGTGTAGTACTTGACGGGTGTACAAATAAAAAGCAATACTGAAACCATATTCTTCATGCGCTTTAATAATTGTAAACTTAATGCACGTAATTTTGAAATCGACTTTTCTCTGTCTTTCCAGGCCAAATTCCCCACTGTGCACCGATGTGCGAAGCGTTAAGCAAACTCTGATTTTGAGCTTTCCTCGAGGCGATCAGGAATGCGTGTCGCGGACCAGAGACATTTTATGTTGCTCTTTCGATCGTGTTTGTCCCGTCACGTATTCAATCGTGACCACGCAGAGCTCAGCGTAATCCCTCGATCCCGTTGATACAAAGTTCGTATTTGCCGGCGCGGAGCGGCGGCGACGTCTTCGATCGCGGATGCCAGCAGAAGACGCGCTCCCCGGGATCTCTCTGCCGAGGGGATATCTCTGTCAAACGACGACGGAATGCGCATACCTTCCGGCGCTCTCGCATCGATCTCCAAAACGTCTAAGTCTCCCGCGATCCCGTAACCGGTCGAGAAATTCTCTGACGTCTCGATGACGGAAGTTCGTGCTGCGGTTTAAGCGGAAAAGTTTCCCGAACCCCGTGACGTTTGATCGATGTCGCTCGTATCTAATTTCGTAGAATTAGAGGCAAACGCCGGTCATATTAAGGAAAAGGAAATCCATCAACGGTACACAGTTGCCGGAGTTCCTCGGAGAAACCAGACCCTACCCGAATTTCATCCCTTCCAGCCGGCAAGTTCCGCGCATTTACATTTCCGCGGAGAAGAATTTGACAAATACTGGCTATGGATCCCCACTTGTTTACCGCGGGGTCCGTCCTTTTTCAAGAATAACAGTAAATCTCTGTCTGCGAGAGGAACTATGGGGTTGAACGTGGAGTTCGTTTCGTTTTTGTGTCTTGCACGTTAGTCACGGAAATCTACATTTCTAATTTAACAATTTCGTAAATTCGTTCGACTTTCTTAAAGAACTTCGTGTGTAAGTTTCACGAAAGTTTTGATTAGATTACATGTTTGTAAACATTTTATACATTCGTTATATTTTCTTTAAAATCTAGCTCGCGTATGTAAGTTTTACAACAAAGATTATCGAGGTTTTTGTACTTCTATGAATTCATTAAATTCTGTTGTAACGTTAGTTCTCTATATAAATTTTATTGTATAAACGTATTAATTTTAAGGAGGTCAGTTAAATTCTGTATAAATTGTAGTAATTTCTTTCTGATATGCTGATTATGTAGACTGGTCTAAGGTTGCTGGTTGAAAAACCGATTGGGGGTGATTCTACCAAAAAAAGTCAAAGTTATAGAATGAAATTCGATGTCGACTTTCAAAATTGAAGATCGCGCGCTTTCTATTATATTTGTACGAAGTAGAAACGGTAGGTCAGAGGATTCCTATTCGATTTGATATATTTGGATACTAAAGGATATTATACAATATTTTAGTATATTATATTTTAGAATGATGCAAGTAGTCAGGTACAGACATATATAATTAATATTTGACAGGGTGTGAAGAATGCCCTTATATTTTTTTATATTTTGGTATCATTTAAAAATGTTACTCATTGCTAAAACTGCAAATAGAAACATTTTCATTTCCACTGATTCACTTGAATAATGTCCAGTTTTAAATTGGTGTAATTTTTTAATGACTCGACGAATGGACCCAGATTTGTTGGTGATAATCACATTGCCATTGCTCATCTATGCTTAAATTTTAAAGGGTAAAAGAGCTCAAATAATGGATGTGTTTCGTGGAAATGAACTGAGCAAAAATACTTATAAACAATGAATGAGTAATGCTTTATTTAATTTTGCGTGAATATTACGAGTTATTCAAAGCATCTCCTCGGATCGTTGGCAGATCTATCACGATCGATGACAGGTAAACTGTTCCCCGAACTATTCCCGACGAGGAATTTCAAGTGCTGACAAATTCGAGGATACTCCGCACTCGCTCTAGGTGGATAGCAAGTCCTGAACCTCGAAAGAACGAGCATAGCATTAAATTTAGAAAGCTTGCATCGTGCATTATTAATCTCTTCCGTTTCGCCCAACAGTTCATCGGCTTCCGTTCTCTCTCCAGAAACTTCAGGAGTCGAAGTTAGCTTCCTGCCAGTTTAGATTATCTGTGGCAAGTGTGTCTTGAATGATTTTCACGAATTATTCCGATAACTATTCAGAGTTGAACATGCTTGACAGGTCTCGAGTTCGGAGTGATTTGGTAATTTTTCGTAATTTGGAAGTCTTGGAATTATTCATGTAACGTATACATCTATAGGGAGACTCTAATATTAATTTTATTATTTATAATATTCTCAAACGTTTAGAAGACTGTCAAGTTGATCATGATTGACGATTTTTATGAGAAGAGGAAATCTTTTTAAGTCAACTGTAAACTAAAAATGTATTTTATCTTGTAAGAAGCTTGCAGAGCTTTAAATTTAACCTATTCTGGTGAAAAATGCATAAAATTCGCAGTGTACTCATAATTATTTAACCCTTGATTGGAATTGAATTTCTTAAGATCTTAAATTTGTCTGTTTATTTACTGCAATTTTTTTCAACATAGCATTAACTTTATCACAAAAAAAAGAAGCTGCATAATAAAAATACATATAAAGAGATTATCGGAATTTTAATCGCGTATGCACTGTCAATAATGTTCAATTAGTGTGCTCTATATCGAATAAGCTTCCCACAATGTTTGAGATAGATATACATACTGTTCTTAAAAATAGATCATTTTTCAACTGTTAGATTAGAGAAGTCGTATTGCGTCAGAATATTATATTTCAACAACCCTGATGGATATAATTAAATTTAGATAATAATCCAGGTATACGTATAACACGACATTATAAATCAATAACAGGATATCTGTTTCTCCAGAGAATACAAAACATTATCCTCAAAAACAGTTTGCGGTGATAACAATGTGTAATTTACTTCACGCACTCCTGTGAACGTGTATTATCTATACCATATTATTATCTATAGACCAACATGAAAAAGTTGTAAAAAGCATCAGAAGAATTCCTCTAAAATTCAATTTGTTACAAGTATCTCTCTAAATTAAATTCTTCGGTTCTTTTCAAATTAATTCAAGCTTGAAAATTCCTCTCAAATTAAGTTTGTAATGAATTTATTATTAGAATTCCTCCAAGATTAAATTCATTATAAGAATCTCTCTAAATTAAATTCTTCGGTTCTTTTCAAATTAATTTAAACTTGAAAATTCCTCTCAAATTAAGTATTAATTTATTATTAGCATTCTTCCAAGATTAAATTCATTATAAAAATCTCTCTAAATTACATTCCTGACTTCTTTTAAAATTAATTTAAACTTGTAAATTCCTCTCAAATTAAGTTTTTAATGAATTTATTATTAGAATTCTTCTAAGATTAAATTCATTATAAGAATCTCTCTAAATTAGATTCCTCGCTTCGTTTAAAATCAATTTAAACTTGAAATCCTAAAATTAAGTTTCAAATTACTTTCCAACATTTTTTCTTGTACACCAAGTAAACTAACCCCTCTAACATTCCAAAAACTCTCAACCTGACTACATATTAACACACTTATTCGGTTTCAGAGTGTGTACGAAGACCCTCTTCGCTGCCTGCAAGAGTCCCATCAGCGGCATCCAAGAAATCACGAAAACAGCCGGAGTCGCAAAGGTACGACGTTCCCTACAAAAATTACAATAGCCTCGCAAAGAAGATAAAAGCGTTTAGCCCCGTCCCTCGGCAGAACAGAACGAGCTTTCGAAGAAGTTGAAACGATGTTCTCTTCCGCGAAGAGCCGGCCTCCTTGCGCAGCGGATTCGCCAGACAAAAGGACGGTTTCCGATACAAATCGTGCCTGCGACGTCAAACAATATTATTCAAGCCGTTTGAGGAATTCCGGCGCTGGGATCGCGATTCCACGGTTCGGTTGACAACGGGTCTCTCGATCGACGTCGCCCGATTGCGTTCCCGGTGACGTTGAAATTGCTCGCTTGACCAACAACGCTCCACTTTGTTCGGGCTTAAGACAACGGCCAGGGAAATTACAGCGTTAACTGGAGCCCGCGTAATACAGGTAGCAGTGGGACGAATAAACCAACGGGTGAAGAGAGAGATCGAGAAAGAGGGAGAGGTGATACCGAGAACGGTCGCGGTCTGACAAATGAAAGACCGGACGCGGTAACCTTCTGCGGTCGCGCGGCTTTACGTCGACGAGACGGTGCCCCGGCCCGGAAGCGTCCGGCAATCTCATTGCCAGCGATTCAAATGAAAGGCCGGGGTCCCCAGGAGCAGAGTCGCGCACGAACAAATCGGACGAATCCCATTTCATTTGCGGGCAGGGCCTTAAATTGCGAACGAGATCCTGTGGCGGGCGCGTCGCATATGATTGCTCAAAGCTCTCTCCGCCGTTCCGGCGCACCCGTCCTGCGATCCCCTATATCTTCATCCCTGTCCCACCCGGACGGGACCAGGATCCGCTCCTCCTCCGATTTATCCCCGTCTTTCAACTTCGACTAGGTCTTTTCGAGGCCGAGATGGGGGCGGTGGCGTAATCGCCGTTGCCGGTAGGAATCGACGATGATGCCGCACCGCCTTTTCTATACGACCACCTATAGAATCCGGCTCGTCGAACGGATCAAATCTTGTATACAGGGTGTCCGGATTGATCGTGTTACTACTCCCATCAGCAGAGTCGCCGGATCAGGGGAATTGATTCGAACGGAGGGGAAAGGGCCCTCTGTCTGCTGAAAAGGATTAGTCACGTGACGTTGTGATACATGCACGATAGAAACGCAACGTGTCATGTGACCAGGCGGAAGCATGGGGGAATAGCGTCGTAGAATGTCCACTATAGGTGAAACAGAAATCAGAAATTGTTTTTAGTCCTGTGGAACACATTTTTTAACTTTGGGACTTTGTTTGGACTAGTTAGGAGGTAAACATACTAAAAGTCCCCACTCCAGTTCCCTTTTTCGGTTTTCAGCTTATATCTAGGAAACTATGCGTCCTAGCGATAAGACCTTTCTATACAAAATTTGCCATAAGATTGACTCCATTCAGCTTTTCGCTGTCTCGCATAGTTTCCGAGATATCAGCGCTCAAAGTTCACTAATTGTGCTGAGGAGTTAGCTAGTCGAATAAGGCAAAAAACGTGAGGCAAAAATTTCTTTTTCACAATTAGTGAAAGCTGGTCTTGAAGTACAATAATAATTTTGTAGATAATAGCTTATATGGACGATAAATAATATGCTCTGCGCTATAAATTTTACTAAAAGCGTGCATAAAATTAATTTGACACTCCTCGTGCGAAATACGAGATTTTGTGGGTCATAGATGAGTGACGCTAATTAGAAACACATTAATTCAGCGTTCATTGCACCATATGTCACTGTTTTCACAAAGATTAGCTCGGATTAACTTTCAAGCTTGTATTTCATTTGTGTGTCAAATAAAATGAATGAACTTAGCCCAATTTGAACTTGATCGAATATGATACACAGGGTCTTCCATTAAGAAGTGTTATATTAAATTATAAAAAACTATTAAATATATTTATATTATTTATATAGTTATTTTAAATTATAAAAGAAATACAAAATTATAAAAATTTTACGCTTTACAATTTTTCTACAATTTTACTAACGTGACAATTCTAATCTTCTCAAATGCAAAATAGCGCGAAATTTTAAATGACACCCCTTAATGGAAGAAACAATTGATACGAAAACGCTGAATTTATCAGAAATCTAGTTTCATTAAAGGTATGTATTCTGGTAAAAGATTAAAAAGTTTATCGTCATGTTCCTCGCAACAGAAAATGAGAAATTGAGGTCACCATGGAATCAACGGAAGTCACATTAAAAATATTAAAAATTGTCACATTGATGCAATTGACAGACTGGGATTTCAAGCTTTCCACTGGTGGTACCCATTCGTCCGATTTTATAAAGTTCAAACTGAATAAAATTTTAACATTGGGGGATTTCCAGCTTTCCTGCAACCATTTACTAGTTTTCATAAAGTTCGAACAAAATAAAATTTGGAAACCGGCATTTCCAGCTTATGATTGATACCGCACGCTGTTTCATTTCATGAAAATCAAAAGGTATAAATAAATTGGCAGCATTAAAATTTGTATATAATATTTAAAGCTTCTAACGGATCAGCCATTGAGTTTAATAGCACCGACTTTTTTTCATAACATTTTTATTGTCATACTTAGAAAAAAAATTCTTGGGATACAAAAAACCATAACTAAGAGTTCTTTCAACAATGTTTCGTATATATCAAAGCTTATTAAAGAATCAATATATAGATCTTATTATGCGTATAGTATGTAAAATATATTAATTTTTAATTTTATAAAAATTACAATATACTAATATATATTTTAAAACCAGTGAATAATTAAAAAATGAGGAATATTAATGTGTATAATATGTGGTCAAATATGTAAATTTTCAAAATTCCTAGAATTCACACAGATCTACAAAATATGCTTTTTAAATTTTCAATATAGGCCCATATAAAACAGTTGTAGAAAAACAATTTTTAGTATTTTCTCTGCAACTCCAACCAAACTGCAATTTTATCAAAATTCCTTGTACACATCATGTAGTAAACAAATTGATCTAACTTCTGAAAAAACCAACAATAAGAAAAAGTTATCGTCATTTTAAAACCGTCCCAATATTACTATATCAGCGACACCCAGTAGACTCGGAACCAGAAGGTTGGGGGTAGGGCATTGTTGATTGGGGGTCGATGCCGAGTCTCGATTCCGCCGTCTATTGTCGAGTGGAAAGCTCGAGCGGAGGATCAGAGACCGCAGAGGGCTGAACGAAGAAACGGTGCTACCGGTGGATGCTGGTCGAGGGGGGTAGCAGGGGTACAGCGAGCACGTCGAAGAAAAGGGGGTTTAGGTAGCGGGGGGAACGAGTAGAACCCGGCGTAAGAAGGCTTTCGCGCGGCGATCGTTCCTGGAATAAAGAAGACGGAACTGGGACGACGATTCCGTTTGCGAGACGGATGAAAGATGCGGACGTATCCCTACCCGCGAGCTCTGTACTCCTGTCCATGGACCAGGCGTATTTGTCTTCCGTAATTCCTGCGTCGCTTGCGAGCGAAGCCACGGGTTGCTTCATGCCAATATGAATTGTAGTATCTCCGTAACTGTCGTATCATCGGGACTTCCGAACAACAGTTATAGCAGAGGTGCTACATTTTTTGTAGTGTGCCGAGCGTGGTGGAGGATAACGATTGAAAAGGAAAGGGGGACTGCGAAAACTCGTGCTAGCCTTTCAAATTTAAAAATAAAAATTTATTATTTTTGTTTTTGCGTCAATGAAACGTTTACCATCGTGTTCGTCTTCTTTTTCTGACTGGAACCACACCAAACACGATATAATTACGATCATAATTACTCGTGTAACAAGCGATTTACATTTACGGTAGAGGTACACGAATTCTTAACGTCGCTTGTTACACAAGTAATTATGATCGTAACTATATCGTGTTTGGTGTCGTTTCAATTAGAAAAACGAAACGAACAGGATGGTAAATGTTTCATTTAAAAAATCCAAAATTAGAAATCTTTTGGGTGGGTGGTCCAGCGTGTTTACTGCTTGACTGGTTTCCAAGGGGGATCCCTCAGTAGTGGGGATGAAATTTCGACAGTTACGGTAGAGACCTCTGTGACAGTTACGCAGACAACCGTATAACAAAATTTTATTGTACCGACTTTTTCCCGACTGTTCGGGCCAAATACCCCACGTCCGCGCGTCCCGAGAATAAGGTGGCTGGATGCCGTAGGAAATGAAGACTCCCGCGAAGCGAACGAACGAACGGAGAAACCGAAGAATACGGGCGCGTATCGTTGCTTCCTCCTATCCGCGCTCCACCCCCACCCGGTTTGGTATATCTGACTCTTCCGGTAGGGTGACGCGGGACCGGAGGCGATGAAGCCACGGATCGACTTGACGAAATGAAACGTGGAAGCCGATAGACGCGATGCCGGGGCTAAAACGAGGTCGATCGCGGCTCCTGGGGAAATAAGGAGCTCCCGAAGAGCGAACAGCGAACACGGTAGCAAAGAGGGCTGGAGGGGGTGGGGGCGAAGCCTGCGGCACGTAGATAAGATTCATGCGGGGGAGAGCCGAGAACTTCGACGGGCTGTGAACGAGGCCTAAACCCGGTTCGGCCCGACGACGACAGTGGCGGCGGAAGCTACGCGAAAAATCCCTGCGAAGCGACGCGCGTTCTCTCTCTTTACGATATTGGCCCCCGAGATGGATTCGATGGGCACACCGATGGTCCTTCTTCTATTCCTCTACTCCCGCTACCACTACGCCTACGCCCGCACCTATATTCCCGAGCCACTGGGGGATTAAACCAGACTTACGACCGCGGTCTTTCCCCTGCCCGGGGATACTTTTGTTCGGATGATGTATAAGGAAGTTTTAGCTAAAGGTATTCTGAAACCTGAACACTGCGGCTGGCGAATAGACTAAGGGTGCTTATGGAAATTTACGTTTTTGTGCAGAAATTTGTAGGGGTTGCGTAGCCTGTTTTTGATGGTCGCAGGTGGAGGCAGAGGGGCAGGGTGGAAGGTGTTAGTGTGTTTTAACGAGTTTTGGTTTTTTTATTTTCAGGTTATGGTGCGAGAGCCATCTACTAACGAGAGGACTGAGAATTTGGTATGTTTATTGCATTTTTGTGCTCCTGAAACCCTCATCCGTCTCTCATTTCACGAACTGAATCTGTCACTCAAATTGACACAATGATAAAAAATCGATACAATAACAAGGTAAATAGTTACTTTTCGATGTTCTTTTTATTCAAATTGATGAGTTAACATTTACCTCTTAGGTTTTCGCGGATATACATATGTTTCTGCATTAAAAAAATAAGAGTCACCATGTTTCGGACAAATTTACCTACAAATTACAGAACAGTATAACTTATTCCAGGAAAACTGTGTCAAATTGACACGAGGGACGGGTGAGGGTTGAAAAGGTTTGGCGAGATTGTCGATTTTTTAAAAATATTATATTATATAATAGAACCTACCATAGAGGGAATGAACTATTTTACGAATATTCGCGTCAAGGACTTTTGAAGGTCAACTCTGATTTTTTAAACGTTATATTTTTCTGTGCATCAATCGATACAGCTTTTTATTCTCCACAACAAAGTACTAACCTATGTATGTCGAAAAATGATTCGGGAGTTATTTTAATTTAAATATTGCTAAGAAGAATATACTAAGGTACACATAATAGGTCAATATTTTTTATATCAAATTTTATCAAAATTTACCAAATATTGGGTTGGCAAGAAAGTAATTTCGGTATTTTCAGGTGAAATAGAGCTCAATTTTTAAATTTAAGCAATGAATTTTAATGAATAAGATATGTTCAGATATAAATAAGAAAATATTTCATTGATTAAAGTTCGTCGCTTGAATAAAGAAATTCGGTTTTGTTTCACCTTAAAATACCGAAATTACTTTCTCTATATTTAGGCTCGTAACAGTGACTATGCTTGCCCCTAATCCATCAACGCAGAAGCTTTGTCATGCGGTGTGATAGAAACATTTTCGGACGAGAGATAAAGCAAGTGTGCCGCGCTTCTTTCAGTTTTCGTCAATGGAAAATCTTCGACCTTTCACTTATGCATCCATTTATTAACCCGGGGGGCGATCCATTCACGGAGGCTGCTTTGTGGTAGTGGACCACTCCAACACTGTGGCCCGATTCTTCAACAGAGTTCAGCCCTTGATGCTACCTTCAGACTACAAAAATCGGATCACAGGTCGCTATTCTTCTCTGATGCGCTCCAAGAATGGAAGCCGGCTATTTCGATGTTTCTAAAGCGAGCCGCTAGAGTGAACGTTGATATGAAACACCGGAGACAGTGAGAGACGTCTAATAACTAGAACGCGGATCTGCATGCAAAATAAAAAATGTATCCATTGAATCCAAAATACAGAAGCCAAATAACAATTTCTATTTTCGTTTTTAGCTTCTGATTAGGCTAAAATTAATACAGTGATGTCTTTAACATCTTCTCTGTGTATCCAAAGAAGGAAATAAAAAGTTGACGAATGGAGAAATTCCACAAATTTTCTAGGAATGCTATCTGCGATATCGAGGAAAAGCTGTGGTAAATATTGACGAAGAAAGTAGGTCGGGTGGCAGAATTCCTCGGATAGCTCGCAAGGCAAAGTGCCGTTGAAATGATCCAAAATTAATTTTAGATTAAATGCATCTGAAAACAATTTTTAATTAGTGGTATAGTGTTTAACTTTTGGTTTGCGGGTATAAAGAATATTTCGATTAAAATGCCATGGTGTATCGAATTTTTAATAATATATTTAAACGTTCGAAACGTTGTAAATATATGTATCATTATAAATTCAATATAATAATAATGTGATACATCCTCTTCACGAGATATTAAAAATCTTTAACAGAGAAGAGTCGAGTTACCCGAATATTAAGTCGTGCTTAATGATTTTGGATAATGGTATGTACGAAATTATTATTATCTTTGCGTGAAATACGAGAATTGTTCGTTACACAAATGCACCATACTCCCTCGTCAAATTGCTTTTCATAGTGATTCGAATTCGTGAAAACCAAAGAGCCATACAAACACGCGTGTGGGTTACATTTGTTTATAATTTAATACGCGTATATTTAGACATATTGACTAAACCATATGAGCTTAATACCTCTTTCGGTTCTATTACCACATTTACGTGTATTCATAGTTTGCATTAATTCGATGCTGCATGTTCACCAAAATGTGCGCGTACAACAGTCCAATCACTAACAAATTATTCTAAAATTAAGAACTTTCTCTCCGCATATCATATTATTTTTGTATGATTGTTACTTTTCTTTGTGTTATTAGGTTGGCAACCAAGTTCGCGACCTCCACATTGTCTCAAACAAAGTCATTATTTATAATATATTTTTTAAGCACTAGTATTTTATATCAAATTAATCGAAAAATTCAAAGTGTTCCAATGATACACAATTCAAAAGGAATGCTCACTGAATGAGGTTATAATGATACAATAAAAGAATTACGAAACGAAAGGTCGCGAATTTAGTTGTCAACCTAATATTTATAAACAATTATAACTGAAGGGTTAACCCTTTGAAGTCCAACATGGTTCCCTCTTTTACTTTGGAACTTGTTACAAAATTATGTACATTAAAACCTTGATCTAGGAAAAACCCTGGGGTCCGTGCTGTTTCTTAGATCCTGTAGTTCTCATTAAACTGTTAGTTCGATCATATTCCCATTGGTAGGACAAATAAGGAAGACTACAAATTGAAAAAGTCATGGTCATAGTCTACACAAATCATTGTCAAGTCTGGCTCTACACCGTTCGCCTTCCGCGACACTATTCCCCCACGCTTCCGCCACGCATGTGTCACAGCGTCACGTGACTAATACAGTGCAAGCAGAGAGAGAGGGTAACGAGTCACTCCCCATTATCTCTTGACTCTGACTCCACATGGACCCGGAAAGGGCTAACGAGGTGACTCCATTTCAAAGAGTGTACGAATATCTATTCTTGGGCCTACTGTACATCGTCTAGCGTCCATTGAGAACGAAATAACTAATGAAAGAGGCGTTCGTCGAATCCACCGTACTTTTCCTGATCGCTTCTTCGACAAGCCAGCAGTTGATAGACAGTGGGTGGCTCCGTATCTGGGACGCAGGTGGACGAAAGAAGGGCAAGCCGCAAAGGGAAGAAGCGTAGCCAGTCGCCTGTGACCAGGGGAAATTATTTATCGGGCTCGGCCCCCGAGGGATTTTGGAAACGCTCCATCTTCCGTCTCTCGAAAAACTCGAGCTGCCATTAACACGCCTTATCCCTTTGCGCGGTGCGGGACTCGGCCGGATGGCGGGTCGGGATAAAAATTCGTCCGTCAACGGCAGATACGATCCTTCTATTTTTTAATCTCGCGAGACCGGCCGAATGAGCGCGTGGTTTCCCGCCGAGCCGAGCCGAGCCGGCAACGGTGGCTAAAAAGAAAGTGGAAATGGGTTCGTTAGAGAAAGAATGGAACGAAACGAGGAGGTTTCTGCCGGGCACCGAGGCTAATGAGAACCGATAAAATAGAAACGACCGCCGCCGCGCCGGTGTGCCTGCAATTACTATCTACTGCAGTCGTACCATATCGTTTTATATCGGTCTTAAGGCGACCTTCTGAAAGACGCATCAATCTCGGCGATCGGATAAGATAGCCGCGAAAATAACATCGGATTCTCGGCTCCAGCGTCAAAGAGGACTCATCCCGTCCCGCGATACTCTTAATGTTCAATCTTTCCTCAATCTTCTGCCAGAGACGCGTCCTGCTACATTCGAATCGAGATAATTACACTAACCGGCATGCATCTCTGATTTTATGCAGTTATTGCGGAAATGAACGGGTGAAATGGAATCGTCAGACGAAATTAAAAATGTTGGTGTATTGTTAGGGACTTATTGAAGTTCTTTAGAGAGGAAATAAAATTTTTAACTTTCTTTAAATGTAGTCCTGTAGAGTTTGGCAAGACAATACCGAAAATCCAAGTTCCAATGAGAGGAATTTACTGGTTCAGAAGTTATGCGTGTTTAAAGTTGAGCGATTTTAAGCGATTCTGGCTGGTAAGGGCGCCGCCATGTTGGTATGAAGGCCTTGGCGGTCTTTAAAAACAGTTTCATGATTAGTTAGGCGGGCATTGTGTTTTTAAAAGTGTGAATATCGACTAAAATGGCTTCGAATACCTCGAAACGTGTTGAAATTGTAATTTTTATTGTATATTCAAAGTATAACTGTAAATGATAGTCTTTTTACTGCTTTTTTTATATAAGCGACGCCCCAAAATTAGAAAACAATGATTAAAATATCAAAGATTATATTTAGAAACTTAAAAAAGTAAAAATTTAAAAGCTCCCGGAATTAATTCCACGAGTGTGGGTCTAGTTCTAGCCAACTGTCGAGAAGCTTCATTTCATTTCACATTTTCTGACAAAATTGCTTCGCTATTCGTTTTTATTAAGTTCAAAAACGGGGTCAATCATCCCGGAAAAAATACGACGAAAAGCGACATTGAAGCACCGGACCGCGTCGAAAGTTAAGTTTTAAAACCATCACTCTTCGAAACATTCCCCAAAAATTGGGGATGATAAAGAGAAACGCGGTTTTCAGGCTGCCATTCCGCGCCGATGAAAATCTATAAAGATCGGCCGTTGAACGCCACGCCGTAAAAAAAGCAGTAGAAATTTGTCGAACAGTGCTATAAAAGCGGACAACGGTATCTGAAAGTCTACTATACCGCAGTTGTTTATAGACTTCATCCAGCTGCTCAACTTTCGATTATTCAATTCTAATTCGTTTTTATAAGGTGCAATAACGAGACCAGTCATTATGTCCAAAATTGTGTCCTAAAACTTTCATGAATAAGAGTTTAGCCTAAGCTTCATCCTCTCATATGTATACCGGGTGAGTCACCTTAAGTTCGCACCACAAATATCGTTGCTGTTTTTAAAGACTCGTCAAATGTCTTAAGGACAAGGTAAAGGGTTCAGCAAAGCTTACACGTTGCTATAAAAATATTTGTTTTTACTTTTCGTTTAGAAGGTCACCTTCATTTTTTTAAACGGGACCACCCGCTTTTAAACACCTATCATGATAGGCACTTTCATTGGGAATTCAGTGACTATAATTACTCAAGGTCATTGAAGGTCACAGTGAGAGGAAACGTATAAGATTTCAAACGATTATTTTCGTGGGGTGTTGCAAAAGATCGATCATTTGGAACATTTATTCGGTGGCTATAATCACTCAAGGTCATTGAAGGTCACAGTAAGAGGAAACGTATAAGATTTCAAACGATTATTTTCGTGGGGTGTTGCAAAAGATCGATCATTTGGAACATTTATTCAGTGACGATAATTACTCAAGGTCATCGAAGGTCACAGGGAGAGAAAATGTATCAGATTTAAAAAGATAATGTTTGTATTCTGCTCTCATATTTCAAATCTTATATGTTTCCTCTGCCCGAGACCTTCAATGACTTTGAGCAATTATAGTCACGGAATCCCTAATGAAAGGAACTATAATCGTAGGTGTTTAAGAAGGGGTGGTCCTGTTCGCAAAAAGTGAGGATAACCTTGAGATCTATAAAAAAAGAAATAACATAAAAACAAATATTTTTAGCCATCGTATCTTTAAGAACATTGAACATATTCGAATTGCAAACGTGTTAGGAGACTCACCCTGTATAATATTATCAAAACCCCCGTCTTTTGGGGATGGTACACGACAAAATGCTATAAATATTACAAAAGTATGCACCACTCTATCCAGGACACTCCATAGAACCGCAGTCAGTCTTTTCGGAAGAAAAACTCGGGAAGCTTTCACAGTTAAATAACGAATAACAGTCACAGTTAAAAGCACGACTCTCCCGAACAAAATCCCCGAAAACCCGGGGGAAGATAAAGAGTAGAAACAGTTTCCCGGTTGGCATTCGGCGGCGCTGGAAATCTATAAAGATCGACCATTGAACGTCGTACCATAAAAAAAGCAGTGAAAATTTGTCGGACAGCGTTATCAAAGCGGAAACGGAACGTCACCGGGTTTACCATCCGCTACACGGTTTCGCCCGAATTTCGTTATTGTCCCCCCCGGAAGCTCTAATCGCGTACCAATACAATGCCGGCCGTTGATTTGGAATCAGTTTGATCTAGACGACTATTGAACAAGGTGGGCCGCGATGCCGGCCGCGGGGGATGGTAGCTGGATTTCCAGGTGGATCGATGCGTTATCAGGGGACTCCTCACGATGGAACCCGATCGAAAATCGAGGTTTGTAATATTGCAAGTTACGAAAAAAATTATGTTGCTTGAGGGAGAATTAGTTGTAGCGTAACGTGGTGAACTCGGTTTTCTTTTTCTTCTGCAGGAAATCATAACTAGACAGCGGATCTTTATGCGAAATAAAAATGTTTTGCATAAAATTCGGGGAATCAGGAATAACACAAAAATTGATTTCATCCCTTAACGACTTTGTTACATTAAAAGAGCAGCATTGCAACATTCTTGAAGTTTTAAAATCCTTTGCTGTTTTATATTTCAACCAACCAATTTCTTTGTAAATGCATAAACATCCGCAGTCTAATCATTACTGCCAACAAAAGGTTTCATGATTCCATAACTTTAGTGGTTCTGAGAAATGTTAAGAAAATTACAAATTATTTTCAGGCTTTCTGCATGTATCAACTATAAATTATTTTCAAGTTTTCTATATCAAGTATAGATTATTCTCAAGCTTTCTATACGAGGATTGCTTAAAGGAAGTAATACAAACAGGAAAGAAATTATTTATCTCATAACAAAGTTTTGTGACATTTAATCACTTTGTGATAAACAAATTTTGTGACATTTTAGTGACTATAAATAAAAGCGTGGAGCGCCCTCGAGGATTACGTCAATATAATTTAGCGCTCCACGCTTTTCTTTTTATAGTCACTAATGTCATGATTTTATTTAAATTTATATACAGGGTGTCCCAAAATTCCTTCAACAGCCGGAAATGGGAGGTTGCCGAGATCATTTGAAGCGACATTTTCCTTTGCAAAAATGTTATCCGCGGCTTTGTTTAGGAGTTATTAACGAAAAACACGGACCAATCAGAGCGCGAGTTGACACAAGGGGCGCGCCAACTGTCTATTGGCCGACTGGGCCAGCTCGCGTCAAGGTCGCGCTCTGATTGGTCCGTGTTTTTCGTTAATAACTCCTAAACAAAGCCGCGGATAACATTTTTGCAAAGGAAAATGTCGCTTCAAATTACGTTAGGAACCTCCCATTTCCGGCTGTTGAAGGAATTTTTGGACACCCTGTATATATAAATATATATAACAGAAGAAATTTTGAACTAATTGCCTAAAACTTTGGGGAAAAATATTATTAATCTAACTGGATTCGGTATTTTATTGAGAATCAGGAAAAAAATCATTTCCTCCTTTTTAGTGTGCATTTTCTACTTTTATTGTCATCGGAAGCATGTATTATAATTCGATTACAAGATTTGACGCATACAGCAACAACACGGCAAGTTACTATAACCGTGGTAAAAAGAGTGAGAGTGGGAGAGCGATAAAGGTGGGAGGAGGGGGGTGAGTGGAGTAAAGAAAGTGGGCGGAGTAGTTTCGGCTATTATTCGGGTAAAATAACTTGACCCCGATAGGGGGACGCCTCGATTTAATGGCGTTTCGTGGCGGAGGCATCCTCGAGCCGAACGCTGCCATTATTAGGATCATTGACGATTCATTTCCGGCATATGATAGAGGGTGTTTGACAGGACGGAACCGGGTCAAGCCTTACGCGTCACGCCGCGCGTCGTTTTGTCATCGTCACGAGGGATCGATCGATCCGAGAGGGTTCTGCTCCGAAAGACCAACACACAGCACCCACCGCTCCCTCGTTCGATCGCCAGGAAAATATTGACTGTACATTACGCGGAACCTACAAATTATTCCTGCGCTCTCTCCACCCCCGCCGCTGCAAATATAATACAAAGCCGCGAACGATCGAAGCGCGACTCGGCGGGAAAAAATATCAGAAACACTCGTCACGGTTCAACGGACCCCATCGTGGATCAGAGATCGTTACACCATGGATTGCGCCGAACGTTTTCGACGCGATTACTTTGCCAGCTGAAGTAGACTGTCGCTTGCAAGTCGATTGGCTTGTCAACACAAGTTTTCGAACCTTTTTCAACTGTTGATCGAGGAGTTCATTTTGTGATGCGCTTGTGATGGTGAATGGCGGAGGGATGCTGGTCTGTAACTGCGATCGAAATCGACGAGTGTGTCTAATTTTGCAACCCTCAAATAACGTCGATTTCTCAGGTCTTATTCATATAGGGTCTTCCATTGAGTGTTATTTTGAATTATTAAAAAATGCTGTTTTCATCATTGTTGGTATCATTCATATTTGTTCAAGCGATAGAAATTTTACATTTTTCATCAACTCTATCTGGTATCAATATATTTTTAAATAATCTTTAGGGCTGGCGGTGAATATATTGATGAGAGACAAATTAAAAATAATTAACTTTCATGAATGTTTTCGGGTTCGATCAAATTTTAACTAACAAGCAATTTTGCAAATTTTTAAATCATTCTCAACGTTTCGATCCGGACATGGATCCTTTTAAAAAAATAATTGTTGCCCAAGAGACACTATTAGCGAATTATTTTTTTAAATACAACATTTCATCTTTGAATTTCGAAGCGTAATTTATAAACGAAATTTAAGAATTAGACTGCGGATATTTATGCAAAATAAAAATTGTTTGCATCCACTGCAACACACGTGAGCCAAATAAAAATGTCTTCGATCCCTCTGACGTTCAAAAACTAAACCTAATACATTAATATAATAATAAATAAATTATAAATAATAATAACAATACTCTGCGTGTTGCTCTAAATTGCATACATATATGCCTTCTGTCATAAGTGCGAAAAATCCGAAGTCCATTTATGCAGGGTAGCCCAAAAGTCCACTGGACCCTTCAAAATTCGAATTGGTTTATAGAAAAATAATTTTGAATTTTTACAAAATAAAAGGTTGATTCCATTTTGAATTCCATCAAAAAAAGTAAAAACCTCAAAGGATTATTTTCAAGTAATAAAATTCACACGTGTGACACACAAGCTGGCGAAATTTGAAAAAATTCCAGTTACAAATTTGTTTTGCCGTTTGAACTCAATTCGACGCGTTAATTCCACTCGTTTGGTCAGAACGCTTTGATCAAGGGCAGCGGAGCGAGCTGTCCGAGAACACATCGTGGAAATGTCGCGCAAAAATAACGAAAGTCGGTGCATTAATCCAGACAGACGGGTTCGTTGAATCCATCATACGGCGAAGTGTCAAACTTCGAGTACCAATTTGTACCCGACGATCATCAAACCCGATACGTCGTAATCTTTGATCGAAGCTGATCTCTCGATTGAAAGAGGAGCCTCTGACGATTCGTCCTCGGTCAACCGTGTAATTATGCAGTGGATAGTGATCGAAAATCATGGCAGTTCAATTTTAGGGTGTCGTAAGCCGTATGAGAAAGTCCTGGGTACGGTAGAACCTCACTCGCGTGGCCACTGGGACAGAAAATGCGTGCAACGAAAGTGGTGAACAGTCATAGTGATTTTGTTTCTGCGTAGACCGAACAAAGGTGGCAGCAGCGGATCGAAATATGGGCTTTATTAAGAAAAAATAAATTGTATAAAAGTTTTTGGTACCCGAGTTAATTTGGTAGGCCCCCAAACAGTGTTAGCTCAGGGCCCCTTCGCGGTTGAAACAAATAAAAATAATAACAAATTAAATTTAAAACTCAAGAAAAAATAAATTATATCAAAGCTTTTGGTACCCGAGTTAATTTGGTAGGCCCCCAAACAGTGTTAGCTCAGGGCCCCTTCGCGGTTGAAACAAATAAAAATAAAAACAAACAAATTTAAAACTCAAGAAAAAATAAGTTACACCAAAATTTTTGGTACTTGAGTTAATTGAGCAGGGCCCCAAAATTAACGGTCCACCGCTGGGTGGTGGGAGTCGCTAGTATGCAACGAACGAGGTTTCCGTGCAATAAACGAGGTTGCTATTAGCGTGGTCGTACTGTAGTACGAAACGAAATATAAAGCGGTCGCAAAAAGAACTACTTTATTTTAAGTTACATTTATTAGTTTAATTAGGATATCTAAGCATTACTAAGTGATGTAGTGTGAACAATACTTTTTACAATAGTAGTATAATATATTCGGTTGGAACGCAAGTTGGTGGCGTTTTTAAATTAAAATTCAGTGACAAATTGAAGATATTAATTCATAGGTTTATTCGATGATAAGTTACCTCAAATATGGAAAACAGTAATAGAATTTTAATTTAAAATCAAAATTCAAAACCAAATTCTTAGGGATAATTATTACTTATCAGTAGCTGCTGCGATAAAGTCATGGGACCACAAGATGGCCGACTCACCTGTAACAGAAAAGAAATGTTATTAGACCTACGTCGAAATTAATTTTCCATAATAATTATAGTTTCAGAATATCGCAATATTTCCGCAGGATACAATTTGCAATGAAGCAGTAATATAGAAGAAATGTAATTGTTATGTTCACTGCTGTGTGAAATAAATACATATCTCAATTTATTGGATGAATCGAAGTGGAAAATTAAAAGATATTGTTATTAAAGCATTCTACTGTCAATTCCATTCAACTGAAAATATTGAAAGAGCTCGTATACCGTTGGGAATATTGAAACACTGTTATTATTATGTCTTTAATTATTAAGTTACATGTATAATAACCATGACACGCAATTTCATGTAAAAAACAAGGGAAATGATTGTTGCAGAAGCTGAATATAGAGGTTAATTTGTAAAAATATTAATATAAGACAGTAGCAACAATAATATTGAAATGTCCAAATACCTATAAATAATTGTATATATGTGCACATACACATACATTGCCTTTAAAATTTGAAATTTGAAATTCCATGATGAAAATAAAACTTGTTCTTTTTCGTTGAGAAATAAAAATGTCCTCCAATTATACAAAAATGATTTTGAACAGAAATGGTCTTGGAGAAACATGTTGATCGAAATAGGATTTTATTTAAAGATGAATTAAGAAAATTGAAATATTCGTGTTACGATTGTTTACATTTTAAGGATTAAATACCAGTAGAAGAGCAAATATTAAGTTAAGTAGCAAAACTGTGAGGTAATAAAAAACGATGGGTACTAAAAACATCAGAATTTTTTTACGTTAATCGTCATCACCGTAATAGGTCCCTAATAATCTTCAAGAAGACCGCCGTAATCGCCCTGATCAATATCTAATGTAAGTTCATTAGAAGCAGCAGCATCTTCACTTAACCTCAAGGACCCTGGACCCTTCAAATAGGACGCCAAATCTTGACATTTCTTATAGCTTAATCTCTGTGTAGATAAGATTCCCGGTAATTCCTGGAAATGGAACGGCTATCGCCGGGAAGCTTACGCTCAGGACTATTATTGGTCGCTATTTCAAACCAAATAAAGACGATTATATGTACAAACTTCCCAGCAGTTAACCGACTCGATATCCTTGGAAATGGCTGAACCGAAAATCCCCGTCTGGTGTCATTCATTTTTACACTACACTCTGTTTCCGTCTTACATCTTACTCGTACTTATACTTTATACCATAAACAAGTTTATGGTATAAACTAACTTTAAGTATTTATATTATATTTTTTACGTCGATCAATCCATTGTGGAGATATCATGACACCCAAGAAAAGTACATCGTATTAAAATCGTACAATAAGTTAACTAATAATGAAAAGTGAGAAGTGTACAAAATTTTGAAACACTTGACCTATAACCTAACCTAGCTATTTCTGATCTCGTAAATACCATAGACTGCGGATCTTTATCCAAATTCCCATGTTTGTGGTTCATTTTACAGAAATCAGGATCAGGAATGAACACAGTTTATTAACTAAGAAATTGTTTACAATGTTGGTTAAAATGGCATCGGAATAGAATCAGAAAATCAGGACATCAGGGATAGCATCAGGACGTCAGCAATAGCTTCAGGACATCAGCAATAGCTTCAGGACATCGGGAATAGCATAAGGACATCAGCAATAGCTTCAGGACATCAGCAATAGCATCAGGACATCAGCAATAGCATCAGGACATCAGCAATAGCATCAGGACATCAGCAATAGCATCAGGACATCAGCAATAGCATCAGGACATCAGGAATAGCATAAGGACATCAGGAGTAGCATAAGGACATCAGGAGTAGCATAAGGACATCAGGAGTAGCATCAGGACATCAGGAATAGCATCAGGACATCAGGAGTAGCATCAGGACATCAGGAATAGCATCAGGACATCAGGAATAGCATCAGGACATCAGGACATCAGGAATAGCATAAGGACATCAGGAATAGAATAAGGACATCAGGAATAGCATAAGGACATCAGGAATAGCATAAGGATATCAGGAATAGCATCAGGACATCAGGAATAGCATAAGGACATCAGCAATAGCCTCAGGACATCAGGAGTAGCATAAGGAAATCAGCAATAGCATAAGGACATCAGCAATAGCCTCAGGACATCAGGAGCAGCATAAGGACATCAGGAGTAGCATAAGGACATCAGGAGTAGCATCAGGACATCAGGAGTAGCATCAGGACATCAGGAATAGCATCAGGACATCAGGAATAGCATCAGGACATCAGGAATAGCATCAGGACATCAGGAATAGCATCAGGACATCAGCAATAGCCTCAGGACATCAGGAATAGCATCAGGACATCAGCAATAGCCTCAGGACATCAGGAGTAGCATAAGGACATCAGGAATAGCATCGGGACATCAGGAATAGCATAAGGACATCAGGAATAGCATCAGGATCAGAGTTCAGAGTTCAGTTCAGTTCAGTTACAGTTCTCGAAGACAGGAAAGAGATACAGGAACCTAGACGGCACCAAATGCAATATTCAAAGGGCTCTACCGAAGCAGTTGTCCATTCCTTGACATCGGCAACGATTTCCGGTATCGTCCCGTTGTTGCCTCGGCATTCGAACGGTGCGGCGGCGGCGGCGGTCACCGCGAGCTTTTTCCGACGCGGGGCCTGCCCATTTGATTAATCCATTAGCCGCGCTACAAAATTACAGGCCGCTGCGCAAACTTCCCGTAATATCCTTTTAGCAATTAAACGCTAATTAGTTCCTCGAAACCCTTTGAGATTAATGTTGGCCGGCTTGTGTAGCCGCGTGTACCTGTCAGGACACGGTGTATATACGGGGGATGAACATATACAGGGTGAACCGGACGGAGGGGATGGGCTGGGAGGGGTGGGGTGGGGAGACGAGCCTTTGTCGTCTTAATGAAACGTCACTATCCAACGTCCCTCGGTATTTCTGGCCCGGGAAGGATGCTGCATCCTAACCGTTCCGACACGCTCGATAGCCCCGCCGATGACAAGGACACGCTTATTCGTTTGACCCCGTCATATGGTAAGGGAGAGGGGAGGAGGAGGAGGAGGCAGGGTTCCATATCCGAAAAGATGGAACGCGGACGGAGAACGGTCGCCGGCAAAGGTGGAATCGATGAAATGGACCGTCGCGGTCCACCGCAGAACGGAGCGCCGGGCGGATCAAACAATCGCCGACGGATTTTTCGGTGTACAGGTATCTCGCCGGAAGAGCGGCGGATATCAAAGTTAAAGCGACGTCGGTTGAAACGCAAATCGTGTCGAACCCCGGGGTCTCGGGCTACCCGGGCTTGGAAAAATACAGAATTCGATTGAAGCGCCGCGGCCGGTAATTAGAGGGGGGGTCGTTGAAAGGTTCGGTGTCAAGCTTCAGCCGTTGATTGAAATGCCGAATGCCGCCCCTTTGACGAGCCCCGGAAACGGCGACGAATCGCGAGATTTCCGCGAGCCTTTCTCCCGGTTGGATAATGTCAAACGACCTTTTTCGACGACGGATAGAAGGTACAATGAACTAGCGTGGATAGGGGTGGGCGGTGGGGGGGGCCGACTTTGAAAAAGCGACGAGCATGCTAGTCGACGTCTTTCAACGGATCCTGAGGCGCGAATCGCGGAAAAACGCGGGGATATGCACCGGTATCCGGCGCGGCGCAATATACACGCGTCCCCGCTGCCGGTCCAGATTAAAGAGAGTTTTATGCGAGGCGCGGCGCGCGGTTATTAATCCTTGGAAAAGCCACGTCAGGACGCGACGCACGGAGAGGAAAAAGGAAGAAACGCCGTGCCGCGAGTGCGGGGATAGGTTACAAGAGCGACGCCGCTACAAGCCAAAGGGCAAAACGGGGGTGGAGAGATCGACTGTTCCCTCCGGTTTCGCTCTCATCGGTCTCCCGGCTCGTTGACGGCGTCGTCATCGTCACGTCCGCGGACCAATTTTTCCTCTTTCCCGCACCGCGATCGATCCCGCGAGCGCTGCTCGCTGCATCTTAACAGGGATTCTACGGTGCCAGGCTCGAAAAATCGATTTTTTCACCCTCGCACTACTGCGAGTTCTGGGATTCATTTCTGACCCACCGATATTTCACCAGTGGGGAAACTAACTTGTGCACCACAAATCACTTCTGAATTATTGTAAGATTGGGTTGTGTAATAAATTCCCGCGTTTTTTAATGTTATTTTTTACCGCAATTTTTTGTTTTGTCTGCTTAAATTTTTCGAATTAATTAATTTTAATCAATTTTCAGGCTTTTCCAATGGAAGTTCCAGGGGGCAGAAAAATTCATTTTCCACATCTGCTCGGCATCTCACTGAGGTTGGGTGGCACCCAAGCTCCAAGGTTTTGAGTAAAGCCCGTGGAGAGAAGATGGCTAGCGATGGGTAAGTGATTGACAGAATGCACACCATATACAGTTAGGAGCAAAACTGATCACACACACCTTAAATCAGAATAGCTTTTTTGTGGATGGACCAAACGTCTTCAATTTCTCTGTAAGGGTAGAAGAATTAGTTTAGTAAATGACGTCTAAAAAATATGTAGAATAAATGAAAAACAATAGTAAAAATTGATTTTTACAACGTTTTTAGCTGAGCCAATAACGAAAATTTAAAAGATGTGTTTGGTCAACTCATATAAATTACGTACGCTGCGAAAATTTCATTGAATTTGGTTAATTGGTTTACGAGTTATAAACGATCAAAATTGGTAAAAGGCCGAGAATTTTGAAAAATTGCAATTGTTACCACTTTCGATCGTTTATAACTCGTAAACCAATTAATCAATTTCAATGAAATTTTCAGAACGTATGAATATAATTTATACGAGTTGACCAAACACATCTTTTAAATTTTCATTATCTTTTAAATCAATTTTTACTATCTTTTCGACGTCATTTGCTAAATCAATTCCTCTAACCTTACTTCAGTATATTCTACTATGTTCTAATATATTGTAGTATCTTCTTGTATACTCTACTATATTGTAATATATATTCTATATACAACAAAAAATTGTATATATCAACAAAATAAGCAACAATCAGGTTTTAATGAATAGTAAATTCGCCATTAGTAGCTCGTGTACGATGAGTCATTAGGATGCTAAATGCATCATTACAATCTGTTCGCGGAGCCGGATATTATTTATCATTTAAATTATACCATATAATGTATGTGTACAACACATCATCAGCATAAAGCGTGCTTAAAACAAACCTCGAGGAAAAGTATGGGTTAATCACAACGTACGGTTCATTTATTATTAATATCGAGTAATGTACTGTTTAAGAATTTGTGCCAGATTTTTGACTTTATGTAGCAGTACATTCTATTAAAAATACTTTTTCATACATCCCTGAATTTACATAGATCAAATTTTATCTTAACTTATTGAAACAGTTCAATGTATACGTACATACATGTCAGAATATCTGAATAAATAACTTCGAAACTAAATCTATCAAACCAAACCCGCGTCAGCAAGCAATATAATACAGGTTAATAAATATAATTTTCAATATGTTTGTGTATATGAAATTAAACCGCAATGACGATTACCTGTGTTCACAAAATCACTCAGGATATTGATTTACGATTACCAAAATGGATTAACAAAATTTGCGTATCTATAAATTGCAGCGCAAAATAAATTGATTTTAAATTAATTTCAATTTTAATATTAATATATCGAAAATGAATTTCGCTGGTTCTACACTTTCTTGTGCCTGATCATCTAACGATGAGCTTTCCCCATTCGTCGATGATGGTCTCTTTTAATTTGGATGTACATGTTCAATAAAATATCCATATATTTGTACTACATAATATTTAGATTCGACAATCAGAAAAATAATGTACTGTCTGTTTAAATATACACTTGTATTTATTTATAGAATTTACAAAAGTCACAATATTTTAAATGCAGGCAATATGCGGGGTGTCCCATTTAAATCGATCCAGTCGAATATCTCCGAAACTGTTTATAACGTTAGAACAAGTTTATTCTTTTCCTATGTGGACGCGTAGAGGTCATACGAAGGTCAACTTTGTTTTTAAATGGAATCGTATATTTCTGAATGCTCGTTATTCCCTTATTTAGTATTCGAAAGAGAATTGTATTATTATTAGACGTTAGTTAATTATCAGAACATAGTTATTTTCCTGTAGATACAACATGAAAAGATCTACTGTTGTACCATTATACTAATTGTATCAGCATGATAATGTACATATTCAGAAATGCAAGGAAATGCATATTACGTTTCATGTAATTGTTGTTGGTTTAACATCGAAGACCTCCGGAATATTTCTGTAGCAAGCACTGCACGATTGGAAAGTACCATTGTGCGAGTATTTCTTTAAGGGCCCGCTGTTCTCAAGATATGAAGATCAGTTTTATATTTCCCGTTACCTTCCTTTCTCTTTTTACCGAATATAATGGTACTCGCTTCTGCGAAACGCGACAAAGGATCCCAGAACGAATACAATATAAAGGCATACGTTTCTGGCTGAGAATACCTACCAGGGATAAAATAAAATTGTCCTCTACATTGTAGATATCTGGACATGCCGGTACGTGGAACATTTCACGATGGCCAGCCATTTATAACGCCAAAATCGATCATGCAAAGGGTGGAGAAACTCGATACGTTTTAACTTCAGCATTGTCCTCCGAATATGCAAGGTATGACGTCGTTGCTGACTTATTTCACAATATATCAATTTATTGCATCTTCTGTCACGGTTAATGAGTGCACGCGAGAAAATTACGAGTGAGAAAGGAAATTGTTCATTAATATTATATTTGGTCGTATTAGCGACAAATAAAGGAAAATTCCACGTGCAATAATTAGAAAAATAACGTATCAGTATCAATATTAATTTACGTTTGATATCACCCCGAACTTATTTTGTCAATTACGTATAAATGAAGATAATATTCCATAGGAAGTAGTACAGTATGTAATTATAACGGTAATATCAATTTTCGTATTTATAATATGGAATATTGTTAGTAATTGTTACTTTATTTAAATATTTTCATCGTTATTTGTAATTGACAAAATAAATACGTAGAAATTTGTAACAAATATTGGTAATGACATCTCAATTTTTAATTATTATTGCATGTTGACTCTTTCTCATCTGTTTTCAATAAATATATAGTAATAAAGACTTTTTTTATTTATACTTTTTTCGTGTACATTCGGCAGTTTCTAAAATAGAACGATTTATAACCAGCATGAATTGGTGAAACATTAACAAACATCAGCTATATTTAACTCATTGAAATTATTTTATAGAATCATTTATAAAGAACAAATACAACAGTAATATTTCTTTCCAGTTGTCTATTTTAACGAGTCGTACTTCTCGCAAGCAGAATCCACTTTCCTCCATTAATAGAAATCACGATAGCCCGTTCAGTGTGAATTAATCCTTTACTGATACATAATAAATTACCAGTAATTGTTCGAATTAATCTCGTCGATCCGTTTCAATATCGTTCAACATCTGTTCAATCTCCATACAAGCGCGAAATACCCATAAAACTTGTACTCAAAAAATCGACACGACACACAATCGAAAAATTAGTTGTTCACAACAATTTTAGCATTGTTTCTATATAGACAATTAAAAGATCAAGGTGACTTTCTATTTTCAAATTTTTTATATTGAAGTTCATAGAAGAGTGAGTATTAATTTTTGTCGGAAACGCTTGAAAATATTCAACTTAGAACACACATAACTTGTCAACCAGTGAATTCCTAACACTAAAACTTGGATTTTTGCAATTCTCTCCTCAAAATCTACGGGAGTATACAAAAAAAGTCCAAAACGTTTGGTTCCGTAAGATGAAGATTAGCCAAGACGAGTCAAGTTCACGTTCGAACCTTTTTTCCAGCTAAAATTTCCAAAAAATTCAATCGATTTCATCGTGATGTACACTTATCAATATTTTTAAAAGTCGATATGAGAAGGTTGACTTTTCACCAAACATTGGAATCATTGCGGTTCCATTTCCGGCGGCGCGGTGTTTAAAAGTTCCGCGGCGTCTCGATACAGAAAAGACTGAGGGATATTTCACGATCCATAAAAAGCCGGGGCCGATCCGCGCCGGGTCGGGCTTTTACGGTTTCAAATACATTTATCACGCAATTAAAAAGCGATTTCGTGGCGTGTTAATTCGCGAGGATCGTTGCGGAAGAAAAGTGCCGAGGTTCCCGCGAGGTTCTTGCCTCGCCGAGGAACGGAACGGCCCACCGAAGTTTTAATTCCGTGGATCGAGCGTTTCCGCTCCGGAATCTCTTCCTTTTTTTTTTTATTCCCCCGTAGAAGAGAAGGCCGCTGCTGAGGAATAAAAATTCTGAAATCCTCCGCGGAGGTCAGATTTGCAAAGTGCTATCCGCCGTCTCTTACCCGACTGGGATCGTTATCGAAGACTATACTACTTTTCCGCGCGGTGTAGTGGTTCTGCGATCGCTATCGCCTGGACGGCGACTACAAATGCTGATGTTCCTGGGAACGACTCTAGCCCGCGCAAAGATCCGGATCGTTACCAAGGTATTTACCCGTCGAGGATCGAGCCACGAATCGAGATCAACGACCGACAGCCAGTTATTTTGCTCGGGACAGTCGCCGTGCATCACTAATGCATAAATATAGCGTTTTATTTGCGAATTATTTAGAGCGTCTGCCGCGATAAGTCGACGGCGCTCCTTCCAGCCCAGCAATCGATGGCACGATTTTCTGCCGGTTTCCTCGAAAAGTTTACGTTTTCATAGGGTGATTGTCGTAACGTGACGACTTCATATCACTCGGAAATTATTCATTGTAAATACCATTTTACGAATAAAACTTGCATGAACTTGTTACTTTGCTTCGTTATCGGGATAGCAAAATCGTTTTTTAAGGAAAGTGCTCTCTCTTATTGAGTTTGGATAAAGCATGAAATTTTGCGTAAAAATTGTTACAAGATGTAGACTTTCATAAGTCATTAATAGACTGAGGATCTTTATGCGAAATAAAAATATTCTGCGTCGATTGTGGGAAGCAGCAGTTAAATTAAAATTTATATCACCCCTTGATAGTCTTCTTACGTTGAAAACAACATAACAATGATCATAGATTTTTTATATTTGCTACTGTTTTATGTTTCACCCAGTTAGTTTCTTCATAAGTGAACTACATAAACGACCACGCGTTTTAGAACTGGGTTTGACAAGAAACGAGTGCGGAGTCGTCTTACCCCCTCTCTGCCAGTACCGGATTAGTCACGTGACACCGTGACACGTGCGCGACAGATAGAGTCGCGTCACGTGACCGGGCGAACGCGTGGGGGAATAGCATCGTAGAGGGGGAAGCTGGAGTGGGGTGATAAGTCTTATTCTGGTCACTCTGGACGAGTGTGAAGAGTGTTAGTTCCTCTTCAGGCGAACTTTAATGATTCTCTAGTAATAAAGAATATAATTGAAATACTAAAAAATTATAACTAGCCAATTATATTCAGACAGCGGATTTTATGCATTTATAGCAAAAATGAGTAGGTGAAATTTAAAACATTAGAAACATTAGACGAATTCAAAAATACTTTGATATCAGTTTCAACCTATTGAACAAGTTTACCTATTGAACATGATTCACCCACCAATTCAGGTGGGAAATTTTTATTTTGTATAGAGATCTGCTGTCTAATAATATTCTTACAATTGTTTATAAAAGGAGCAACTAAAATAAGAGAGAGCCTTACAGTTACATAATTTCCTAACAAAAACGTACTCATTCGAAATAATCATTTGCAAATCATTTTATGCTACTATTACGTAATATTCATTAACGATATTCCTAACAAATCTAAAGCCTTTGAAGTGATATTTGCTCGTTTAGTTTTTAGAGCAGCGCGTAATCTCGCAATGATTCCGCCCCCAGGGGATTATTAACGTATTAATGCTACTGTATATTAATAATTATATCAATAATTCTAATTAACAATTGACGTCGCTGTTTGCGACCGTTCGTATGCCAGGTTACAATAGAAAGCTCGCTACCGTTATTCGTTCTAACAGAAACTCGTATCGCGTCGTGTTTTATCGGAAATCTTTATGTACATTTTGCATAGGTTATGAGTATAGCTTTTAATTAAAACAGTTCGCGCGCGAACATCGTATGCGGGCTACATAATGGCTACAAAGTATAGGTGAAACTTGCGAATAGATTTTAAAATACGTATCGATTATTTGAAAGTACAGAGATCAGTTTGATACCTGACCATATTCTAGAGCATATCAGAGGTAATATGGAATACGAGCTGTATAGGAAAGCGCCGCCGTCTGTGGTAGTAAAGTATGCGGCTCGGTTACTTGAAATGGGGCACACCGGAAATTTACCAGCTCGTTACAACGTTAATTTTAAAGAGCTCATCCGGGAGGTGGGGTTAGTTAGAACATCAAATTTCGAGGGGTGGGTACGACCACCATTTTTTAATTTTTAGCCCTCGACCATGAACATGAAAACACAGCCAGAGACCCTTTATATAGGGTGTACAAATTAGTTCGTAACCTTTTCTTCTCGAATTTACGAATTATTTAAGAACAATCAAAATTCGTTCTATTGTTGAGAATAATCTCCACCGTTCTCTATGTTTTTACTGGGCCCCAGATAGCAGGGGGCCCCGAGGTCTTAGAATATCTGAACTTAAAGATTTTTGAAATGACCGAGAAGGTTCAGAAAACCTTCTATAAAATAATCGAACATCCTAAAAACAAAATGTTAAATTTATGGCATCCAAGTTGCGCTCTATGGAATTTTGTATTACTTTTCTTTTTTGTTTATAACTTACTGACTACACATAATAGATGACTCCAAATGTAATTGCGGTAATGAGGTTCAAGATCTTAACCATATCATTTGGCAATGTATATTGTTGGAATCACAAAGAGTTGATCTTGTGAAAAAATTAAGGAAGCTCAATTTGTTTCCACCCTTAAATATCAGATCGTTACTTTATGAACCGAACATTCAGGCATGTTATCTTCTTTTCAATTTTTTCAAGCAATGTAATTAAAAAATTTAAAGTTATGTACTTATGTGTTATATACCTAATGTGTTCTGCGGTTCCTACATTATTAATGCTTAACAGTAAGATGTACACATATTACTAATGTATAGCTTTATAACCCCCTGTGGGGAGTTTCAACTAAGCTTTCAATATAATAAAACTTAAGGGGGTAGGATACCTAGAAATCTAACTAGAAGGAACTAGAATCTTACTAGATTTTGGGTCGAAAAATGGGTTTCGTATCCACGGCTTTTTGTCTTTATTTCAGCAGATTTTGAGCTGGGTGTGGGCTCATTCTAAAGAGGAAGGTTAAATGCAGCGCGCCCAGCTTATTATGGAACGAGATTATGTTTATATCTAATATTATGAGTGTCCAAAGTAGAGGAAAAATCGAGAAAAAATACCCGCAGATTCCAATGTATTTTTCTGCCACTAAAGACTTTTTTGACTGCTGTAATAAGCTGGGCGCGCCGCATTGAACTTTCCTCTTTGGAATGAGCCCACACCCAGCCCAAAATCTGCTCAAATAAGGACAAAAAGCCGTGGGTCGCAAACCCATTTTTTCGACCCAAAATCTAGTAATTTAGATTGTAACAAAAAAGGAACTACAATCTTACTAGTTTTCGACCCAAAATTTAGTAAGATTCTAGTTCCTTTCTAGTTAGATTCGTAGGTATCCTACCCCCTTAATGAGAGTTCTCTTGAAACTGTTTTTCTTTGGGAGGGGAGGCCAAAATTTGTCTTGAACCGCCCCTGATCAAGGGAGAAGCCAACCCCACGTAATCAAAAATTTATAAAGAAAATAGTTATGTTATTCCCATTTCGATGAAACAATTTATGCAAATGGAGGCATAAATTACCGCAGCGAAGGACAACATTTTTCCGTGAGATTCGCAATTCCGATTAAGCCGAGCAGAGAAATTTTCCACGCAGCAGGTCGGCAAACACCGGCGACCGTGGCCATACGATTATGCAAAGGTTCGCCGAGTCTTTGGCCGGGTTCGAGCCGGTCGTCGTCGTACGGAGACCATTTCCCGTCGATTGTCGCAAAAAGTCGAATGGTCAAGAAGGCGAAGGGTTAATCGCGCTCGGTTTGATGGATCGTGAAACGGGTGGTCGGAACTTTTGCTAGCCGCGCGGCCGGTCGTAATAAAGCAACGGGGCGAAATTATCCTCGCGCGAGGTAACGTGTCGGTGAAAGGGGATGGCGTGTCCACTTATTGTTGGCCGCGCGTTTACGTATTACACGTAGATACGCGTAACTCGCGTTCCAGCCTGGCGGGGAGGCTAATCGAACGCCTGGACACACCGGTACCACTGTTATATTATTGTCGTGTGTTTGCATCGAACATTAACCAGACACTGGAGACCGACGCCGCCGACGCCGCGCCGCCGCTCGGACGCCGGCTATCGATCTCCGGGAAAATATGCAAAACACCTGCCCGAGCTTCGTGTGCACCGCTCCGCACGGAAGAAGGATCTTTTGTCCCTCCGACTTCATTTCGCCGAGCCTCGCAGCGTGACGTTTCACCAATCTAGCGGCACGTCATTTGTTCTCTGTTGCGATCGCAATGTGTACATATTAGGCGCGGAACTGTTAGGCCAGGGGTGGCCAATCTTTTGCCTACCATGCGTAAAAATTTTTCACATACAAGTACAGGTGCGCCATACAACTCGAGCACTTTTTCTACCTTCTTACGTTCGTTGTTGCGGTTGGAGAATAGGAATAGGGGTAGGATCTGCTTCGGTTAGGGGAGGAAAAGGGATAACTCAATCGCGCAACTAAATTAATTAACTTGCGCCAGTTGAAAAGACACACGTTCATTGGAGCACTAATCTACAATAGTGAGAAATGATCTTTTGGACGAGAGGGCGATCCTATAATTGTAAACTGTCAAAAAATTGCGACGAATTGATGAGTAAGAAGGCTGTATAAATTCAACTGAGAGCTCTCGGGCGTTGAAAATATGAAGATGGATTCAGTTATGGCGCCTACTTCGAAAGAATAAGTATAGGCGCAAGGATCTAGTGCGCCACTTGTAATCATCCACTGCGCCACGTTTGGCGCATGCGCCGCAGGTTGGCCACCCATGTGTTAGGCGATCGCGATGGTTCGTGCTCGATTCGATAGCGAAACACGAGCGTGTTCACATCTTGCGAGGGAAGGATATTTTTTCCTTTGGGATAGTGATTTTTTCAGAAATATTTTTTCACACGTTTGTGCGCTGCAAGATGAGATGTAACTTTTACTTGAACTATTTTTTTAGATCTTTCGTTGTCTGGGATTTGTGAGCATTTATGTGGAAGGGGTGGTTTCTCCCTTGATATGACAAACGGGCGAGAAATGTGGCTAAATTCTTGGATATGTTTAATGCACACTTGTGTACAGTTGTTTTAGAATAACTGCTTCCTTTTTTAACCCTCAGATGATCCAAAAATTCACCCATTCATGTACTATTTTTGCATGAGGTCACCTGTCCGATCAATGAACGCTTGAGCTGCTGAAATGTCTGTTGAAATTGCGGAAGTTTTCTTTTTATTGGCAAATCAGAATGAAGGAAACATTTTTTAAATAATTTTATAATTGTTTTTAGAATTCCTGTGCAGCGTATTACGATTTTTATTGGAAAATCAGGATGAAGGCAACAATTCTTTTACAATTTTTTAATTACAATGGATAAATTGCAGTGTAATATAATTTTGAATAGATCAGAGTGACTCTTTTAATTGTTTAGAACCCCTTCGCAGTGTAATGCAATTTTTATTGGAAAATCAGAAGAAAGGAAACATTTATTTCATAGTTTTCTAATTGTTTAGGGTTTCCTTGCAGTGTAATACACATTGTTTGATGGATCAGTGTGCGGGAAACATTTCCTTTATAATTGTTTAATTGTTCAGAAGTGTTTTATTGGAAACTTAGAATGATTAATTACTTCTATTATAATATATGGAATTGATGTACGTATCCAGAATCCAATCGTCGAAAATAGCAGAAAATCCACTTTTCGAAACTATCCGAGTAATTGGCTCAGCTGTTTCCAGCTCCGTTCAGATTAACCCGACTACGTTCGAAACATTCAAATTAACTAATCATGCGAGTTTTTCAATTATACGGAAAATCCAATTTGAACATTCAGTTTGAAAAACAAGCTTGTAATAATGAAATACCATTGAAGCCTGTATAGTTTCGGGCTTAAAGCTGTATTTATAATTGACAGATTTAAATCCTTGCTATCATTCCAACAATCTGGTCGAAATACGTTCTGGAATGGCTAGTAATATCGATTCCGATAGTGATATTCAATTCCGTGAATGAATTCAATAAACATCCTTCTCTCGTCAAATATCGGTCCCTGTGGTATAATAAATAAATGGAAATATCACACGAGTAAATTTTTCACTGCTTTTTTCGAGACAGCACAAACCTATTGGCTTACAAATCTTTTTACAAACAATATCCAATAACATTATAAATATAATAATATCTATATTGCAATATAAATAACTATAATTGGGTACGAATATCATTCAAACAGAAAATTTGAAGGACTAGAGATCATCTTGCTTAGATTATTACTTTAAAATTAATTATTTTTCTGAAATAATTGATGGACTGTCTTAAACGAGTTGCATATTTAAAACTATACTCAGGGTGGTCACCTAAGACTTTCACCGAAAATGTCTCCGTTGTTTTTAGTGATACAATTATTGTTTTCTTTCTCAAGGTCATATTTTCCGATATTTCAAAGTCATCGTCACTTTTTTAATAACACTAATAGTCTCTTCATCAGTGTAACGTTACTGCCAATGAAAAAACAAATCTAACCATGTATGATACATATATTGACCTTCAAATGACCTTCGAAGGAATTATTCTTCAGAAACCATAACTTGGAGTACGAAGACCATGTTCATGCTTGTACATATGTACATAATCTAGGGTTTTGTTTTTAGCTCACAATGGACTCAAAATTTGAATGTTAAAGATCGTATTTTTGCATTAAATGTTATTTCGTTAAAAATTATTTTTGAAAAAACCATCGCACCTTAACCAGATAAAATCATACATTAACAGATTGCTCATGATTTTCTTTTTTATTGTAGATAATTCGAAAACAATTTCTACGAGGCTTCTACTGGCTGTTATTTAGGTTTTTCAAAAGAATTTTATAGCGAAAAGATTACTGCAAGTTGTGCAATACACGTACCAACTCCTGCGGTAGTCGTTTAAAAACGAGGTCGATTAATTTTTCCGAGAAAATCCTCAGAAATCACGCTCTATGGACTCTCTTAATGGAGAATTAAGGGAGATAAACAAGCAGAACCGTTTTTCTGAAAACGTCGGTCGGAGGAATGGCTTCCTTTCGGAATTCATGGCTCGAAACGTCGCGATAACGCATTTGTTCTCGTCGGGTTCGTGCAGATAAAGTATTCATGTTCCCAGAGATTCAATTCCGCGACGGGATATTTGATCGCCGACGGTCACGAAACATCTTAACAGGATGTCACCGTCAAAGTGTCGATAAAAATTCTTTCACGGCAGAAAGCTTTTCCTTAACCCTTCCGCCACTGTCGCCGCATATACAGAGACTCCCGTTTCGATTTCTCCTCTGCGAATATTTTTAAAACTGTCCATATACAGGATGTCCTAAAAATGTCGGAGAACTTTGACGGAGGAGGTTTTTTTAGAAAATTTCCTTCTCGGCTTCGTTAAGGAGTTATTAACGAAAATCACTGGAAGCACTCTTCAAATACTTTTGTGTCTTCTCTTGTTGTTGACAGAACGCTTTTGTAATTATTGATAAAGGTCACAGAATATAAACAAACATTCAATGTTGCTAGTAGTCTGACTACGAAGTGCTTTGAGACGGTTAAATCGAATAAGAGACATTTAAAGTCGACAATTTCTCGAGAAAGTTTCAAATACATTTTGGATACAATAAACAATATCGACTACCAAATGACATAGTAATTTTTTATTTATAACAGACTTCGGACAATTTCGATGGTGACGCACGTTTACTACGTCATGGTGGAAAAAAATCCATATTTTTTGATACTCGTTGAAAAGATGAAAACTGCCAGCGATGTTCGGAATGAAAAATATTTCTGACCAAATACTGCGGGAATTAATCAACGTATTAAAATATTTTATCGTAGATTTAAAAAACACAACGTTCTCTCGTGGTTCGTTAAAATATTTTTTAAAATTTCTATACGCATTATCGCTAACAGTACGAGCAAACTGGTACAGTTGATTTCACATTTGTTATAAATATTAACACACGCGAAGCGCACTCATGTTGTTGTATTCGACAACAACGTGATCTCGCTGTTACCAAGCTAATTGCTTGGAAAATCCTGCGAGGTATTAACATTGAAATCATGAATATTTTCAGAGATATTTCAGCAAACGTGAAAATATTTTTTTGAGCACTGTTCTTCTCCAAAAGCACGTCGATATCAGCGAGTACCTCTTGCCTGGTTGAAACGGGACCGCTTTGTTTTCTTTGAATGCAATCTGGCTTTTAAATTACCGAGAGCATTTCATTAATAAAACTAAATAATTTGACAGAAAGTATTATTTCCCTGTCGAAAAATGATCAATTTCGGGGATGTTTCCATTTCAATATTGCTGAGTGATACTCGTCGTCAAAGCTAAATCTTTCAGCCTGGAGCAGAGATTTATATTCTGATTTTCGTTGCTGTATTGCGGATGAATTGTACGAAAAATTATTTTAGCATTTTTAACATTTTTTGGATATTTCAATCATTTAACGTGAAAATATACGATAGAAGTATTTTAGACAATTTTTACACATTTTTGGAAATTTTCATGTTTGAAGGACAGAAACACCATCACGATGATAATTAATATGTCAATTAGTGTACCGGTCTCCCCACCACAGGAGTTTGGCGGTGCTCCTTATGACAATATTTGTTGTCACAATTCGGTCCGCAGAGGTTTATGCGTTTACAGTGAATGCCACTGAATACAATGGGCGCAATATGCATTTCAACAAGCCTGAACATGGACTTAATGTTCTTCTTGACTTAAGAACAACGTTTATTAAAGCAGTAAACTTCTGTAGAATTCTTGCTCTCGTCAATTAGTCCTCGCAAACCTGAATTTGCATAAAGGTCCGCAGTCCAATAATAATACAATGAGGAAGACGTTCCTCCTCACTGGCAACAGTTTCATTAAAACAGCAACTACGATTTCTCTTGAAAATACGCTTAGCCCTTCGAAGTACTCAGTCGGGTGCGAATCACTTAAATATTTACTAGGTTGTTACTTCTAGTATGTCTGATTTGAAGGCCGCGTTGTGAAATGTTTCGAGCCGCAAGTACTGTTACATTTACAGTGTAGTACACGCTATTTTAAAATTTGGCATTTATCCCATTGCACTACGAATTATTTTTCAATATTTTTTATTAATAACTCTTCATTATCTACTTCAGAAGACAGTTCCTTGATTGGTACTAATTTTAAACAATTTTTTTTACTAGTTTATACTGTGAAAATATCTAAATATATCTTTTATCTAAGTATAACAGAAAAGAAATCTGACATTTCCAATTATTAGTTGAAATATGCTTCAGATTTTATGATATTAATTTCATTTTTTAAACTCGTTTCAGACATTTAAATTTCCAGTTTAAATATACATTGTACGGGGTGATTCTGGGAACTGGGACAAGTTCTTTTTTATCATATTAATTTCATTTCTCTAATTTCTTATTTGTGAAGACCAGAGTTGTCACTCTTCGACAAGTGGTTAGTAAAATTTTAAGAAACCATCGTTTTTCTATAACTTGAAATAACTCTTCTTAATGCAAGACCCTGTAATTAATAATATAAACTGATAAAATTTATTATATTCGTATAAAATTTATTATATTCGTATAAAATTTATACAAAAAGTGATAATGTTTTCTGAAGCTGTATTTTTTATTCGCAGACAAACACGAACAATACACAAACATACTGTTCTAAGTGGAGGAAAGAATTTGTGTAAGACAAAATCGTGATGTATAACTTGAAGAATCACAATCTCACAATCAGATGAACTACTTTTAAATCACGCGACGACCATCGTTTTGTAGCTGTCGCGTGATTATACACTGTCGCTGAAATTGGCCATTTGCAGCCCACATTAATCGATACTTTATGGTTAGTATTCTAATGCCATATACAGGGTGGGGCACCAGATATTACTGGCATGATTCACATCATTATTATTATACGTTGCGAGAAATATTTAGATAGAGATTAAATAGTTTCAAGAGTTGCACATACTGCTGTTACATTAATTTTTGTTGTAGGTGCACGTGTCAAGGACTTATGAAGATGAACTTGTGACTGTAGGTCGCTCATCAACTGCGGAGTGTTCATTTTGGGGCCCTGGGCTAACGCTGTTTGCGGACCTACCCAATTAATCCAAGTTAACTCGGGTACCAAACATTTTTGTGTAATTTATTTATCTCAAGATTTTAATTTAACTTGTTTCTATTTCTTTTACCACGAAGGGGACCCTTTGACTGAACGGGGATTTCGGCTGACACTGTTCGGGGGCCTACCTAATTAACAGAAATTAACTCGAGTACCAAACATTTTTGTATCATTTATTTTTCTTCAATTTTTAATTTTTAATTTTGATTTTATTCCTTTCACCGCGGAGGGGGCCTTTACCACGAAGGGGACCCTTTGACAGAGCGGAATTTTCGGCTGACACTGTTTGGGGGCCTACCTAATTAACAGAAATTAACTCGAGTACCAAATTTTTTTGTATAATTTCTTTTTCTTCAATTTTTAACTTTTAATTTTGACTTTATTCCTTTCACCGCGGAGGGGGCCTTTACCACGAAGGGGACCCTTTGACAGAGCGGAATTTTCGGCTGACACTGTTTGGGGGCCTACCTAATTAACAGAAATTAACTCGAGAACCAAACATTTTTGTATCATTTATTTTTCTTCAATTTTTAATTTTTAATTTTGATTTTATTCCTTTCACCGCGGAGGGGGCCTTTACCACGAAGGGGACCCTTTGACAGAGCGGAATTTTCGGCTGACACTGTTTGGGGGCCTACCTAATTAACAGAAATTAACTCGAGTACCAAACATTTTTGTATAATTTCTTTTTCTTCAATTTTTAACTTTTAATTTTGATTTCATTCCTTTCACCACGAAGGGGCCCTTTGACCGAACGGGGCCCCGGGCCGCAGTCAAAGTGAACGACGCGGTACTGAAATCGTTAAAGAGGTGGAGGAATTTTCCACCGAAAGTTCGAGTAGCTTGAGAAATTCGCCGAAGTGTAAGAATTTCGCGGCGGAACTATTTCGATTAAGGGAGCGAAGGCAGCGGAACCGGGAAAAGAAAAGTTAATAAAGTAGAGAATATTATAGTTCCCCGGTGTTTGATCGACGAAAGAATAATTCCAGGCTCGTCGGACGGGGGGAATCGGACGGGGGTTCTCCGAGCAAGGGGTTAAGTGCCGAAAGGGGGTTAAAAGGCGGGTGAAATGGAAGTAAACGGGGCGGCAGAGGGAGGGAAAGAGAGAGAGGGTGGGACGTCTCGCGATCGAGACACGCGGTTAAGTTTCCGCCGCGGAGACCGAACAAACATTCGAGTGCGCGACAATTGTGAATCGGAACAGCGAGCTCGGTACACACGCTGGGTCGGCGCAGCCGATTTCCTCGAGGTTTTTACCTCGGCCTCGATCGAGAACAGCATTCCCGTGAATGCTCGCCCGATATACGTTCCCCGTTCCCCGCGGCATTCACCGGGAAACGGGGGATTCGGCTAAAGGGAGAAAAATCGCGGAAACGCGAAAATGCCGCGAGCCATGCGGCGGAATCTATCGGCGACGATTCACACGAGTATGCCACAATTTTCCTATCTCTGTTCTCGTTTCGCGAGGACGAATCGCGAGCCCTCCTTTAGCGTCGCGCACCCCCCTCCCTGCCGAACGACGAGCCGCTTTGTTCATGCATGCGTCGCTATTCAGACGCAGATATCCGAGCAAGGGATTCGGTTTCCCGTGCTTGCGAATGCCGCGAAATCGCTGGCTCGTGTGTCTGCATACCAATAAGAAACGACGCGACTCCTGCCGCGACGATAGTCTGCAATTAAAACGCCTCCGGGATTCGGTGAGAGGGTGGACGTCACTGTGTATCATCGGCAGACGAAAATCGAAACAGAAATATTCTCGCTAGGAGCTAATATGTTAAGGTTAGACGAATTTCGGTTCTCTCCACAATAAGAAGTGCATAGCTGTTTCATTGTTCTCCTATTAATTGAATGTACTCTTTACCACGCTTATATTAACTCGCCGTGTTGTTGTTTTACGCGTCAAATCTTGTAATCGAATTTTAAACCTCTTCCCATAGTCCAATATTGCTGAAATTTTATACAGGATGTCCCAAAATTCCTTCAACAGCCGGAAATGGGAGGTTCCTGAGATCATTTGAAGCAACATTTTCCTTTGCGAAAATGTTATCCGCGGCTTTGTTTAGGAGTTATTAACGAAAAACACAGACCAATCAGAGCGCGAGTTGGCACAAGGGGCGCGCCAACTGTCTATTGGCCGACTGTGCCAACTCGCGCTCTGATTGGTCCGTGTTTTTCGTTAATAACTCCTAAACAAAGCCGCGGATAACATTTTTGCAAAAGAAAATGTTGCTTCAAATGATCTCAGGAACCTCCCATTTCTGGCTGTTGAAGGAATTTTGGGACACCCTGTATACACACTTGCTTTCGATGACAAAAAAAACTTTTTAAAAACCTCGCTTATATTAAAATGCACTAAAAAGGAGAAAATAATTTTTGGAAAATCTTTTTGGCATATCATTTCGTGAACCAATGCTTCTAATTGTTTATAAAAAAATCAGGTCGTTTGGTATAATTATAATAACTAATTTTTAAAAGGTGTACGAATACTTTGTACACTCACTGTACATACATCGCGTTATAGAAATCTACTGTCCTCATTTCTACCGGAAACACATAAAATCCGTAGTCTAGTCCTTATAAATCGTATAATATATAGCAAGGTATAGCGTCGCACGCCATCAGAATTTTGATATCCGAGGAACTGCTCGGTTGTCATTGGGAACGTTTTAAATGACGCCAATAATTCGCGCACGGCCCGAGAGCATCAAGAGAAATGAGGAGCTCCGTGCTCCACCTGAGCCAGTTTCATCATCCGGACAACGAAACAATGAAATTCTGCACGGGGTCCTCCGCAGTCACGGTCCGGCCGTGCCCCCGTTACATCGCTGTTTTTCCTCGTCACGACGAGATTTGAATTTTATATAATATCCGGGCCCAGTCGGTTCGAAACTAGAGACGAGCGCAACGCAACATTGATGCTTTAATAAAGCAGCGATGACCACGGAAAAATGGTGCAGCGCCGTACAACCGCAAGAAATTTAATAATGGCGCGGTCGTTCCGCGGCGTTTTTGTCCCCACAACTTTTCTGGAATTTTATCAGAGAATCGGAGCGTCACCGCCGCGCCATGCGGAATAACACGTGCGCATAACAAATGAGCGCCCCGCGGAAAAGACGACACGCCGGGCGCCGAACGGAAACGGCAAAAAAGCTTCGGCTGTCGCAGTTTTCGAATGTCACTCCAGCGAGAATTTATCGCTATTTTTCAGCGGAATTCCCGCGATCAGAGGGGCGTTAATGGCGGACACTGCTGGGAATTAGTCGAATAAAATTTCATTGGAGTAAGGAATTTTTCTGTTCGATTATTTGTCGCTTGATATTTCTGAAAAACGCAGATGAATTACTACAACGATGTTTTCATTGACCATTGGCAAGATTATTATAGATTTTTATGTCGTTGGGTGATCACAAATTAATTAATAATTTGGGGAACAAAAATATGCATTCAAACTGCAGCTAAATGCAACTCCATTAAATATCGCAGAAGATGTGGATTATTGATATAAGGGTTAATTAAATATATTTTCAAAATAATATTTGTAATTATTTAATGCATTACAATCAATAATCGTACAGTCACTATCCAGATGTTTATAATTTTGACCACGAAAAGCTGTCTTTTCAGCATACCACCGGAATTAAAAATTTGATATTGTGCATCGCCTGCTCTTTATTTATTTAACAAATAATCCGACACAATTCCCATTGCTGTGTCCGCATCTTTTGCATATCGTTCATTATTTACGTCATTTACTCTCTACCCAGTAACAATTACAGCACTTCGCACGCATTCAGCTCAATAACATTTCATCCCCAGAGTTTTACATAAATTATGAGCCGCTTCATAATTATACCATACGCGATATTTAATCCGACGTGCGGTTTTTTCCGCGGTCTACGATTCCCAGCGGCGTCAAAGGAAATTTTTCCATTAGAATAATACACACTGTACGAAATCCGGTAATATTATTCTCTTTGAAAAATTCATCGTAAATTAATACGTTACTCCGGCCCTGAATCCAAATTCAGCGTTCCGTGTTCACTGTTCCGCGCGTTTCTAGCACCTCGTTACGAAATATCCGGAGTCGCCAGATGAGGGAGCAGAAATTGAGGGGAAGAAGTTACCCTCTCTACCGGAGACATGCACGACAGATATGGAACGCGTCACGTGACCGGGCTGCGGCGGGAGCGTGGGGAGTAGCGTCGTAGAAGGGGAGATAGAGTGGGGACACAAATCTGAATCTGGTCACTCCGGTCCTGTCCACAGTAATTTAAACCAAAAATTTTCAGTTAATTATGACTAGACAGCGGATTTTAAGCATTTATGACGAAAATGAATGTGTGCAATTTAAAACAGAGTTGGGCAAAAATTTAATCAACGATTGACGATTAACTTCATCAATCGATTGAATCAGTCTCCGATTTTTCGATGATTTCTTCTTTTAATCAACGATTGACGATTTAATTCATCAACCGATTGAATCAATCGCAGATTTTTCAATGATTACTTTTTTAATCGTACACATTAATCAATCTTGATTAAAATTTTAATCGATTAATGCCCACCTCTGATTTAAAATTGTGAAAACATTAGAGGAATTTGAAAATACTGTTGTATTAGGTTAAAACGAAAGTGCGCATCGGTTTCAAATCAAAATTCAAAGATAAAATTAAGATATTTATTTATACGTTTATTGAATAACCTGATAAGTCACCTCAAAAAGTAATAGAAGAGAATGGAAAGTATGTTATCGAACAAATCTATGTATAAATATCCAATAAGACATCCCACCTAGCCAATCACCTCTTCAGATGCCCCATTTACGATAGCGCTCGAGCACTGTCTATCAGAAGTTATAAACAACTATTTTCCATCGTCCGCGCGGCGCGCGACGATGACAATGGAGCGCGTCTGTTTGCTCAACGGGAAATAAGGAACGTGTTACGCTCTTCCTCGGAGGAGCGGCGTTCCTCGTATCGAACGGAAGCTGTCGGCATTAAAGAGACCATGGAGACACAAAGTGAGGGCACGCTGCCGCGTAAACTCCTTAACAGAAGGCGAGGGCGCGCTTGCTCTTTATTCGACGCGTTTCACGATGTCGCACAAAGAGCGGCATCCTGCATCGCGACGCGCGTCGCGTCGGCAGCCCCGCGAAACCATTTCCTTGAGAAAACTGAGATCCATTTCGCGCCCCATTCTCCGTATAGTTTCTCTCGGGGCTTGCGAAAAAATAAACAAAAAGGGTCACCAGACCCGGAATCAGGATTTACCAGTTCGATTATGATACAAGTCAATTTTCACAAAGTTCAAAAGAAGTACGGTAATATCTCGATCATATTCGCCCCTCTGAAAAACAATATCACCCCCTTGCATTCATTTATTGTTTCGAATTTGAACATATTATTGCTTGTAACAATGAAAACATAAAGTATTTATTATATATTTACTTACAGAGACACGTTAACACTTCTCGAAAAACCTGCATTCTGCTTACAAACGGAATTTAAGTTTGACCTTCATCTTCGGGGCTCAAGGTCGTTTGAAGGTCATCTCCACAGTAAGTACATATTTCAATGTATTTTTCAATGATTTCTTTATGTATTGCATATACAAGGTGTCCCAAAATTCCTTCAACAGCCGGAAACGGGCGGTTCCTGAGATCATTTGAAGCAACATTTTCCTTTGCAAAAATGTTATCCGCGGCTTTGTTTAGGAGTTATTAACGAAAAACACTGACCAATCAGAGCGCGACCTAGACGCGAGTTGGCACAGTCGCCCCGGCGCGCTAACTGTCATTGGCCGACTGTGCCAACTCGCGTCTAGGTCGCGCTCTGATTGGTCCGTGTTTTTCGTTAATAACTCCTAAACAAAGCCGCGGATAACATTTTTGCAAAGGAAAATGTTGCTTCAAATAACGTCAGGAACCTCCCATTTCCGGCTGTTGAAGGTATTTTGGGACACACTGTAGAATTTTATGCATATTCAAATTTTACATTCTGCTGAATATCTTTTAGTAAACGTAAAATAATTAACAGTGTGGAAGTGTAACTAGTATAATTACTATCACATCCAACGATTAGTCATTGAATTGGGCTCATCATACTCTCGTTGTATAATATTATGTTGTGTTCGAGGATACTATAGTTCGGTCAACGAGTCGAGTTAATCACTATAAACAAACCATTACATATAGCAACGTTGTTTATAATTATGTATAATTATTATGTTTACTTGTTGTTATTATTATACATTTTTTAATTATATTTTATTATTTGATTGTTATGTATACATTATATACATACAATAATAAAACAATATAACAGAGAATGGATTAGTCCACAATTTCAGTTTAATATTAATACGTGCATTTGTTTACAGCTGACGGCCTGACCTATTAAACGGACGATACACCGAAACCGAGGATCAGCATTTATATCTTCCACGGAGCATTCAATCGAGAGCTGAGCATGCGAGAGAAACGATATTTAACGTTCGGAGAACGAGAACATCTTCTGCAAAAAAGGAGCAGCTGAAAGGTTTACGGAAATATCCGTTCCGATTGGTCGAGTAACAAGTTTGTTGACGATCTCACTTCCAATCGAGCGAAGCCGCGAGAGAACAGATTGTTTTCGCGGAGGTTGTTCGATTAACGAGTGACTAATACAGTGGAAAATATCTCGAGCAGAATCGCGGATAAAAAGGACGAGGTTCCGTAGACGGGGAGGTTCGCGCGGTTATCGCGAGCTGAGATCTATACTTTCGGTTCACGCGACCGATTATTACCGCTGGATCGTCCAGAATTCAGAGCAACCGAGGCGAAAAGCGAAACGAGGCGACGCGTGCTCGACAACCAGGCCTGTATCAGCCGCCTCCGCAGAAAGTTATATGTCTCGAAAATCGCCGGGCACCGGTTCGATCGATGGCATTTATACGCAAATAACAGCCCGGGAACGTGACTTCTGGTCGGACGGTCTCACCGGTGGTTTTATTACCGTGCCGGCACGAAATCCACGGCGGAAAATAAATTTCGAAAGGGTAGCTCTCTCTCTCTCTCGTCCCGGCGAGAACCGATTCGATTAACTTCATTCAGAGACATCGAACGACGAGTGTATTTTCGATATTTTAAGACAGCCTTCGCCAGGGTGGTCGGGGAAACTCGAAGAAGTAGTCAATTTTTCAAGTTTAATATTTTTAGTAATTTTTTTGGTGTACAGCGACCTTCACTGCTTCAAAATCTAAGGTATTATTATTATTATTAGATTGATATTGTTAGTCAATATCATTAGTCAAATTTGTTATGTCATTTTCGAAAATATTCGTGACCTTGATGGAAAGCTGCAGACCTTAGGAAATGTAATTAGCCTACTCTAACATTATTTCCTATTACGAATATTTCCTAGACAGTGGATCTTTATGCAAATTAACAATTTTGTACCTGAATTGCAGCAAACTAGAGTGAAACAGAAATTTAGTTTCTTAATTTGTTTAATACAGCAATTTTGGCCGGAGTTATGATCACGTAAAGCGGGAGCAATTTTCGGGTTCGCAGAAGTGATCCTTTAATTCTTTTGAGGAGTGTATTTTCAACAAAAATTGATGAAATCCCAATAAAAACATCCTGTCAACAGGAGCCAAGTTCCTGTGGCTGTGAAAAGTTGTGAGATCAAACAAAATACGGCCAAGTTCGTTAGCTTAGAAATACCTCTTGCAATACTGAAAAAAGCGTTCGTAAAAATTAGCTGAATAGAACGCTATTTAATTTTTAAAGAGTTACATGGAGAGCTAAATTATTCAAACTTGGCCGCTACCTAACACCTTTTATGGCCATTGGTTTAAAAAGTAACGGCCAAGTTTGAATAATTTAGCCCTCCATGTAACTCTTTAAAAATTAAATGGCGTTCTTTTAAACTAATTTTTACAAACGCTTTTTTCAGTATTGCAAGAGGTATTTCTAAGCTAACGAACATGGCCGTATTTTGTTTGATCTCACAACTTTTTACGGCCACAGGAACTTGGCTCCTGTTGACAGGATGTTTTTGTTGGGATAGAGGATTTGCTGTAGATCGTCTCGTTCTCGCTACAATCATCGACGTGCCCCTTACTATTCTTATTATTATTATTAAAATATTAGAAATGAAAAGATAATTGGATTTCCGCTCCCTACCAAAAGTTCAGGTACGTAAATCGCGGTAACCGTAATACTCCGGCGACTCGACTCGACATTTTCGTTAGGGCGGAGCCGTTGTATATGTACATTTTATTAAAATAGCAACGAGCCGGCCGGACATAAATTATTCATACCTTAATCGGTCTCTTTGTATAGAGCGATAACGTGCGGACAACGGACAGGCTGGATTTTCATCGGCGTAACCTTTTCGGTGAATATTTTCGTCGGGCGTACAATGAAGTCGCCGGACAAAGGGGCCGGCCTTTTCTAATACCGACCCTTTTTCAATTCTCCCTTCCCCGTCCACGGGAAAAGGACGTCTTTTCTTTCTCGGCTACATTGTTCAACGCGTACTTATTGCGTCCAGGAGGATCTGCGAGAGGCCGAGGAATCGGTATGAGTCCGCGGGGATTTTGTACGAAAGTGTTCAAGACCCGCTGATTCGAGGCCTCGAGGGATTTACGGAGGAAAAAGCTGCCGAGCAAACACTGCACTGCTAACAACGGGACAGACTGATATTGGAGGGAACTGGACAACGGAAATACCTACGGTCTCCGAACGCCCTTTAAATCGAAAGAACTTTTCCAAATTTGGACCGTGTGAAAACATTAGACTTGACTTATTTTTAGCAATTAGAGGCATTTATTATCTACTTGTTATTTAGATATTGGATCAAGTGAAAATTGAATTTGATCTTTTTTGAGCAAGTAGAAGCATTTATTATTTAGACATTGGGCTAAATGAAAATCGGACTTGGCATTCTTTTTAGAAAATTTAAATTGGTAGGTATTACACGAAAAAGCGAGAAGTTTTCATCGCAGACAATTGAAATATTTTCAGAATCTTCTTTGCGCGTCATTTAGTACATCGGTGCTTCTAATCGAGTTGAACTTTCAATCCTACAAATATTTGACGTAACATTAATGACTTTGTTCCACTTTTTAAGAGGGTATTCTTTTAAACCGTTCCAAAATGAGAGAAGTGGGTTAATTAAAATAATATAATTAGAATCTAGCTGTGGTTGTCATGAAACCAAAAATAGCATCCACTTTGTCAGAGTTAAATAGTCAGCATTTTCATTACGAGTTTAGTGATACAATATTTAAAAAAAAACATTGTGATACCAGTTCTTAAACGTTCTTCCATTTTCTGCAGACTATACAATCATATACAAGAAGACTCACAAGGCTAAGTTTTTGTATTTGAACTTTCATCTTCTAGAAATATGTATGAAGGGAAATTTACATTATTTGATGTGCACGAGCCTGCAGAAGCTGAATTCATTTATCTTTTGTAAATGAATTGCGGAGTAAATTTTTACTCTGTCACATAGCAGGTAATAAACCGTGCAACTTTTGCTGGAAACGTTTTCCAAACTTTTCCTCGCATCAAAAGTTACAACAGTTTGAAACACGCACGTGAGTGTGTTGTAACGAGTGTCTGGGGTGTAAGCATACGAGACGTTACTGCTGTACATGGTTAGTATGGAGCATTCGCTCCATTATAACTTTCTATATGTGTGAAAACGATTGAAAAGAGTTATGTTAGCGTTATAGAGGAGATTTGGAAGAGTATGTAAGAGTTTGCTTTAAAATGCCAAATTAAATTGATTTTTAAATACCCTGGTACTTTCATGTACCAGAAAGCTATTCTAATGTTCCTCTTGGTGATGGAATTGAATAAGTATTGTGTGAACAACTTGGTTATATTTTGGACCAGGCCTGGACAACTTCTTCCCTTCTGTCGCTTCACGACTCCCACTACCAGGGTATAGGTTCCTCCACTATTAGAGTATAGGCTCCCCCACTACCTGGCTATAGGTTCCCCCACTACCAGGGTATAGATTCCTCCACTATTAGAGTATAGGCTCCCCCACTACCTGGCTATAGGTTCCCCCACTACCAGGGTATAGGTTTCCCCACTACCAGTGCATCAGTTCCCCTATTATTTCACATTGCCCTTACCGTCCTTTGCCTCACGTGACTGCGAGGATACGGTCTCCTATACATATATACACTCTTAATCCCCCCCTACCTCCTCCTACAGTTCACAGGAGTTTGGTGGGGGGGATCCAGAAATAGGGAGAGGACGTAGGAGTAGGGAGAGGACCTGGGGAATCACCCTGTATTCCGATCTTCAATGACTGCCCAAATTCACTGCAAATCGATGGAAACTCTCGACATTATATCCAGAAACATTGAATATACACGCATAAATAAGAGAATAAATACATAAATGAGAGAAAGATGCATATAATCAATGAGATATTATTTCGAGAGATGGATGCATTACGTATTAATGAAGTACACTCGTTAATGCAGTGTGAAACAACATTCATAAAATTCAGTGTGACATTCGTTAATAATTTCTCGACTGCAAATCTTAATATCGGGTGTTTCATAATTCATGGTACAAATTAGATCAGGTCGATTCTACGGCTGGTAATGTTTCCATTAAAAACAAAATTCAATTAACCTTGATTTCACTTGGGCTTTTAAATTTTTTCTATTTCCACGAAAATTCATGCTTTATAGAAATCACCCTGTATTCTGAATGGCTTACAATGTTACTTCGGTTCCCCGGTACTTCCGACCCCCCTCGAAAACATATCCGTGCGAGATCCACAGAGTAGCCAAGCTCCCGCGAGCTATCTTCGGCGGAGGCATGATAATTCTCTGTCTTTTTGCTTGCTCCGGGGAAGTTTCGCGAACTCGTTCGAGTCGATCGCGCAATCTTCGCGAGGGCATCTCGCAATCTTTCGAGATCTCCTCTCTCCCCGGGCCGAAGAATTTCAGAGAGCGACGCGGACGGCCCTGGGAAGTGCAACGATGCCTGCAGGCGGCGTTTTCGCGTTATATCGCCGCCCCTAATTGCGACAGGTAGATCGTGTGGCGCAGCCAATAGGGGCGCGCCCGGAACTTGGATTATTTTCAAACGAGATCCAGATAACCTTAAGCGAGCTAAGTGGCGGCGGCCTCTTGGTTTAAGCGGGTCTCTCCCCGACGCGAAGGAGTCGAAAATTAAAAACCGAGCATCGAATGAGAACGGATCGAAAACGAGGGACGAATAGTCCCCGGAAGTCGGGGAACAATGGAGATCGAAGGAGAGAAGCACAGAGAGAGAGAGAGAGAGAGGTCAGGCAGAAAGCCGAGGAACGTTCACCGTTAACTCGAGATTGGGAAGTTCACTCGATCGTGTGATTGCGTTGGGTGGGCAAGTTTGAGGGAAAGGAAACGGAGGGTGGGCTTGACTTTCCTCGTGTGGACACTTCGTGGCCATTTCGCAACGTGCAGCTCCTCTGGAAATGGTCAATGCCACGGACGTCGTAACCCTAGGTAAAACCTGCGATTGCTAAATACCTTAATGGAAAAATTGGTATCTTGTAAACTATGTAATTCATTCTCGATCTAGGACTTTCAATATTTTTTTTTAACAGAGTACAAGGATACATTGAATAATTTTTAATACAATAAGGATCTTTTTGCAAAGTTTGGTTGTAGCAATGTATCACCTTTATCACTGACCAATTGTTATTTGAAAATTTGTTTTGTCAGTTTATTGGAAATGGCAGAAAGATCAAAGTGATTTTTAATGTTATTTTAATTTAAGGGTAATATGAGGAATAACGCTCTCAACTTTATCATTTTGTTCTCGATTTTGAATAAAATATTAAGATGAAGGAAAGAGATGAAAATGAAAATTCATATATATTTTTCACGGTCGTGAACAAATTATTGAGGGTAGAAAAAAAGTTTTTTGGAATTAGGCAAGCAACGCTTAAAGAGGATAAATTAAAATAAAATAGGATAAATACAATTTTTATTTTCCATAAAAATCCGTATTGATAACAGACGACAGATAGTTTAATTTAATAGTTAGATAGTTTATTTAACTTCAATCACAGTTTGATACATCCACCATATCAATATTTTCCAATAAATAAATATTATAAAGTGTACAACAGCAAAAGTGAAAGTATAGAAACGAACGAGAATAAATATTCAAGGATATCCAAATCCTCATATGGAGTAATGAATCCTATAAATCGGATTATTTCGAGATCAAACACACTTTACAATAACATTGATTTTTTTAATGGCACGTTACAGGCATTCAAAACAAAATTACGCGAGATTATTCGCTAATATCGTACCTTTATTTGTTTAGTTCTGCGCTTGTCCATCGAATGCAAAAATTTTTAGGTTAAGAAAATTTCTTTTTCTTTTCTATGTTCTTTTTGTATATTTTTGTTATTTTCTATTTCTTTTATAAGTTATACAAAACGTCTGTAAACCCATGTATAAAAGGACCTCGGTCCGTACATAATTAATAATAATAATAATAATAATAATAATATTTGATTATACTTTAAAAACTAGAAAATTGATAACACTGGCTTTTTGAATAAAAATTTAAATTTATATCAGGTCGGAAAGACAGTTCTTACGGTTTTTGTTATTTTGATTTTATAATAAAAACCGCAAGAACTTTCTTTCCAACCTAATAGAATCGAATCGAATCGAATTAAGTGATTTTTCGAGCTCTTTTATATCAAATTGAAACTTCAACTAAAAAAGGCTACTTTTATTTTGTGTATTCATAGCTCAATATATAAAATACAGAGATACTATCCACATCCGTAGTCGAAGTGATTGATAAAAAAGGATCTTTTCGGTCCGGCTGTTAAATAGACATTCGATATCGAAATACAAGCACGAATGGTTTCTTTGAAGCGACATGAATACTTTATCTTGATGTTGGGGTTTTATACAGGTCAGTGTATCGTAAAATCTCTATAGGTGATTTCATTGACTCCCGTCGACAAAATTCGCTGCTCTCTCTATTTCGAAATCGATGCACGAATCGTGTTTATGCTTGCTTTGATCAATTCAAGTTTGAGGATGCATGTGTAAATCTCATCGTTTGTAGATACGTTCACTTATGAAATTAAACTTTTTTCATGGAATAGTAAATAGCGCACTGTTTATTTAAATCGTATAAATTCTGGCTTATTACTTCAAACATAAGGCAGTACGTTTATTAACTTTTTACGATTTACATCGTAATAAATCAATGAAAGATTTTCAAAGTAAAACATTCGCAAACATTTTAGATACATACATGCACTTCATAAATACACAGCCAATAATTATAGGAACAATAGATTTTAAAATAAATGGCTCATTTACGTTTTTACTGTGTGTCTTATTAAACCAATTTAATTATCAGTCGCACGAAAGGTTCAGCTAGCTCATTTTTTACTTCGAACACTTTATTTCACCACATTACAGTTTTAATAACTTTCTTTGAAAAGTAACGTCGAGTCAACACAGTTATAAACAATATTTTTAATCAATAATATGTTATCTAGTATTAAATACAGGATATTTATTCGATTGAACCCATTGAAATGCTTGAAACGCACGGGGAAACCGTATTGAAATTGGTTAATATTTAAATTATTGTAACAATCAAACTATTATCGCTATTTTAATGAATCTTAGCTCGATAGAGAGCGTGAAGCCTGCGCTTTAAAATAGTTTTTGTTTCATTACGATACGATGTTTAGTTCCCGAGATATCGTCGTGTAAAGACCAAGGTAATTTTTGACATTTGCCTAACTGTTTCTCTCTCGCACAGTAGCTCTTCTGTGTCCCCCCCTCTCTCTCGTACTCGTTACTGACCTACCACTACGCGCCGTAAGTTGACGCAGGTCAGTTTTCACTATTACTATTAGTGCATTCGCACTCCCACGGAATTATTTATGAATGGGGACCCCCACTCCATTCGTTTTCGCGAGAACTTTGATCGTTTATATCTCGAGAACGGATTGAGATATCGGGATGGGGCAAAGTGCATAGGAAAGAGCATCAACTCTGCTACATTCTGCATAGATTAAAAATGATCATTAATTTGCCATTATAGTCGTGATATAGTGTGGGTCATATTACATATTCAGGCAGGACAAAATTGATTTCGGGGAGCATGAACTGTATCTCTTACCATTCACATTATAGTTACCATAATTTTTTCAAATGTAAGCATAACTCGATTTTTCAAAATATAAATTACTATTTTGTGTATTTCAGTGATGAAAATGTTCTAAAGGAAAAATGATAAATTTTAGCAAGTTTTATTATTGTTGGGGTGAAATCTCTGTTTAAATTTGGATAATTTTTAAACATCGCAAATAATTTTACTTTCTCTTTCACTATGCTATAAGTTATTCATAATACAATCATTCGACATTTAGCTCGACAAATAAAGTAAAATACATAAATAAGGAATAAATAATAAGAAATAATTGATTTTCATGAAGTTCTCAGAATACGTACAATCGACATAGATCTACAAAATGTATTTTCCATTAGGCTGAAGTGAATTCCGTTTCACGTCGCAGCATTAGGGACATTCCTAGTGATTTTTGTGCCGCAGTAATGAGCTCCTACTTCGCTTTAACGTACGTAATGCTGCGGGCTCAATTTTTCTATTAGAGGCAAGAGAAGTTTCTTTTTATATTTTCATTGTATCTCTTTCATCGTCCGTTGGTGATCGTGATCGATGAGAAATGGTCTTATTTTCACCATTTATTAATTCTATTTTCTCAAATCCTCAGATTCTAAAAATACGAGAATGATTGACAATTTTGTTTGCTTCGTCAACGAGAATACAACCCCATTGAATCGCACCAATTTATTCAGGACAAAATATTGATTTTCACGTATTTTAATCTCATTGAGAAAAACTACCACAGCCAGTGTTCCGATATCGTCGAGCATTTTTCGTGCGATGGATGGCCGCTGGTGGCGCTGCGCGGCCAAAACAGTAACGTATCTACTATTGGGTAGCAGAGCGGCCAGAGTCCTGAGGCAGTTATATTGGCGGGAATGTACCGAAATAATCTTACCGGACAAAATGACTTCAGGACGTGTCCTACGAGTTACAAAATATACACAAATACACTAGTTATACATTAATTTTTCAGAATCGAATCATATAAATATTTTAAAATTCTGTGGGGTGCTCAAGGTACCCCATTTTATCGCGAATCTTACTTTACTGAGTCTGAAAGCGCCACCAGCGGCAGTCCATTGAACGAAAAATGCTCGACGATATCGGAACACTGACCACAGCAATAGGTATTATACATTTACCCTACTGTTTGTCCAATGCAATCCCATTGTTCCAGGAATGCCACCATCTGTTAGAAACGTGTCTTTTACAATGACCCGATGCTTTGTGCACTACCGGAGCCAAACGTTCACTTTTGTCACGCTGTTGTGTCGCAATTACTGCTTATTCCGACGCGGAAATTAGAGAGGATAGCGCACAAAAGGTGCAGTGGATAGCGGCGGAGTTTGCGTTGGTCGTGGACGAGCATTTTGCAGCGTGGAAAGGAAGTACATGTTCACGGATGGACCGGCCGACAAAGATCGTAGCTAATTAATTTCGCCGGGTCCTCAAAGTTGACGAGCGTCGGCCAGCTCGGCGGCGGTTCCCGCGCTGCCGTCGAAAGGGGCAAAGCAGAGTCCATTCCATCGGTGATGGATACCCGCGGAACGACCCGCCGCGCCGCGCCGGAGAGGAGGATGGCCGGTCGAACCGTAGTACTCCGGTATTTCCCTTTCGCGGCCTCGGCTCGCTTAAATCCCGACGGCAATGCCGTACGACTACTCTCTTGGCTGCTCGACAAATTAATCGGTCCCGATGGCACGGCAATTCCGAGGATTCCGGGGCTCGCCGATCCATGATCCTCCTCTTCGTCTCGCCGCTCCTCTCCTACCATTGCGTCGACCTACATCCGAGGCTGATCGATCGGATCGACTTTAACAGATATCCGGAAACCGAGCAGCCGCCCGGCCACTGAAATCTTCCGTTCACTTTTGATTGATCCCATGCAATTAACTGCGGCGCCCACCGGCTTCCGGATACCGTCGGGGAAGATCGGTGCGTGTTTCGGAATTTCGAATGGAGAAATTTTCGGAAGTCGTGGCTTACGTAATTTAGCCCTGGGACCACTGCTCGGAGTACATTCGGAAATTACGGAATGTTGGAGATCGGAATGAGTATCAGTGGGAGATGTGGGCTGGCGAATAAACTCTACGCACTTTTGGCACACGCACGTTAACTTAACACAGGATGACGAAGAGAATGACGTACAGAGAAGAACGTACAGTAAATTCTCTATAGTCGCAAACAGGGCGTGTACGATAGTCGCAAATAAAATATCCCCTCCAACTCAATACACTGATCTCGGCTCGGTATATCGGTGTGAACCACTACTAACGCGACGCGGAGAGTCGCAGTCGTCGGCACAGTTCAAACGCCCGTGAGTCATCATAACGTTATACCAAAATTCTAGCTTCTTTATTTTCCATTATTTTTTCATGGGACCTTCACCAACATATTCCTGGCATTTTTCTAATGCAAAATGATACCAAACACGATATAATATGAACTGAATTTAGTGGTTTAATTGACGATGAGAGTTTCGAACGCATGGAAGGACAGCGTATATGAAAGAAAGAGACGCGGAGAGTCGCAGTCGCCGGCACAGCTCGAAGGCCCGCGCGTGGTCTCGCGTTACACGCGCTGTCCTTCTCTACGTTCGGCTCGGCCTTTGAAGCTCGAAAAAAGTAGGCCCAAGATCTATAAATGCAAACAGGTGCCGTCGCATCGACGGTTGCCGTGATGTCTGTTTACACGCGCTGTCCTTCTCTACGTTCGGCTCGGCCTTTGGTTCCTTCTCTACGTTCGGCTCGGCCTTTGAAGCTCGAAAAAAGTAGGACCAAGATCGATAAATGCAAACAAATCCCCCCGAGGCATTTGCGATTATAGAGAATTTACTGTACTATACAAAAAAGAGACGCGGTACGAACAAGAATGCGGTTTTACTAAAGCGGTGAACACAAGGCGGTGATCGTTGCGATCGCGGTGTTGACATGTGATTGGCACCAAGACGAGTGTCTGCGATCCCGTGCGTAACCGAAAATCACCTGTTCGGCGAATCGCAAAGTGGGGGGCCGCGAGGAAGACATGACGTCATCCGCGCGGCTACGCAACGTCGGTTGGAGCGGGTCCGCCGAGTATCGGTCGGCCGGAACACGGAACCTGTTCTGTTAACGGGGGAACCTTCGGTAAAATGAAATTTTTCAGCATTTTCTTTTTGCTTAAATCGATAGGAAATTTCCTCGGGAATACGATAATTGGAACGTGATCAGTAGACTGCGGATGTTCATGCTCGTAGAATATGCAAATATGCACAAAAAATAAGAGAGAACTAATACAAGGAGATATTTATGAGTTACGTTTTAATTAATAATTTGTTTAAAACGCCATAATTTGCGTTACAATAAGTTACTGAATCAATCTTATATTCCACACCTTTCCGAAAATTTTCAGGAACCATAAATGCATAAAGACCTACTGATAAACATTTGGTAAATATTGAGATTAATATTTCCATTATTAGCGATTACTGCTAAACAAGTTATAATTGCGAGTATAATTTCGACCACCTTTTTGACGTAAGCGGCAGGTACAAATTAAAAATAAAAACAATTTAAATCAATAACTAAAAAAATAACTTTTGAAATAAATTAAAAAATGTGAAATAAATCAATTTGGATTAATTGGGTAGGCCCTCCAACAGGGTTAGCCCCCAGGGCCCCAAAATTAACGGTTCGCCGATGGGTAGAGATTCTTAATGCAACGGTTCTAGAGCTTTCAGTGTTAAAATATGTATTCCTCGGAGCTAATGCTTCGTGACGGACCGAACACTTTTTGCCGAAAAGCTTGCATACGACCCGGGGAGAGTGTTGGTTTCTTGAAGAAAGCCGCAAGGCTGCTTCAGCTCCCTTTTTGCAGTGGCTTACTTTAAATCTTGATAAAGGAGGTCGTCATTGTATCCACTCAGTTCCAAGGTGATCCGCCAGTGGTGGGGATAAAAGATAAAACCTTGACAGTTACGGTAGAGATCTCTGCAACAGTTACGGAGATAATTCTGTATGTACACTACTGTGCAAAAGAAAGAAGCACCCGGCCATATTTAATAGAAAATCGTACAAAATCAAAGAAGAACACAATAAGTTCAAAAAAGGATTTCGATTTTTAATTAAACAGTTCCGAGTTCTGACAATATGTGTTATCGCGGATTATCTAATACTTTAAATGCAATAAATCAATCATTGTACAATACAATTTCCAAATAGAGATATGCTTGTCATTATATCTTATAATTATACTGGGTGCTTCTTTCTTTTGCACAGTAGTGTATACAAAAAATCATGTACCGGCGTTTAAAATAAATGGAATGAAGTTTCAAATTCATTCACCACTCTCCCCAGTGGCGGATCTAACGGTAAGCGGACTAAGCGGCCGCGTGGGGCCCCGGGATTCTATAGGGCCCCGAATTTTAAATAAATTTATGAATTTTTAAATAGATTTATTTAATGTGTAACGGTATGGAAATTTTAATTATTTTTCTTTTTTGTTAATAAGTTTATAAGAGTTTTCTTGCAACTTCTATTTCTAACTTGAGTTTGAGGGCCCCGAAATTTGTACCGCTTAGGGCCTCCACTTGACTTGAGCCGCCACTGACTCCTCCCCCTCTTCAACTCGCATTAACGCCTAATTTCAGCCTGAAAGTGACTTTCATAGTCTTATTTCGATAACTCACTAGTGTCGAAAGACCGAGGAAGGGGAGAAAAGCAGGGACCGCAGGAATGGCGTCGAGACGACGAGCCATCAGCTGATCTGGAGATGGGTTCGCGGCCGTGGACCAAGTGGCGGGACCAATTAACGGTTGTTGGAGTTGCAAATAAGTCGGAGCGGTTCGCACGAACCTCGGTAATACTATACAACGGGTCGGAGTTGCTCGCCGTTTGTTCGAGAGTAAACGGGTAACGGGTAGCGTAAGGTAAGGAGAGACGGTGCCTTCTCCTCGGCCGGTAACTGACTGGGGCACGCGAAACATATTTCACTCTCTAATGGCCGACTTAGCATAATGTATGCCTCCAACAGAGCCTCTAGACCGGCTCGAACCCCTGCCCCTGGCATTACACCTCTCCGCCATCCTGGCTGACACCCCCCGTGTCCGCCACCTCTCGTTTCCTGTCAAAATAGGCATCTGTTACTGAGTTATCGTCTTGACTCCTTTTATCGGTTTTCAGGAAACTAGTATCTCAAAGATTATTCCCCTATCCGCCGACTCCCACTGACCTCCATTCCATTCTATTACGCTCCCTCCCGCCGATCTTCATTTCACGCTGCCGCGTTCAGGAATATCGTGATATTTCTTACGAAAGAATATAATTCGATAGTATTAATATTGATTAGAGCATTCAGAAATATACGATTCCATTAAAAGAATGGAACCTTCACAATTATTATTACAGAAAAGCGCTGCTCTTTACTTTACCGGACTGAAAAGTGCCTTTCTCCTATAAATTATTATGTATTTGGTATATGATATAGTAGATTTTTACCAGGGACGGTTGCAGGTTGAAGTTTCGATCCTGTAGGATCAATGGTTTGGGAGTTATGCTTGCTTAAAGTTGAGTAATCTGCAGTGTTTTTGGCAGGTAAGCGCGCCGCCATATTGGTAGATTAGGTGAGGGGAGGGGAGCGGCAAGGACTGGTGGTTCCGCTCGGTAAGCAGCTCGCGGTCGTCACTACAAACCAATATGGCGGCGCGCTTACCTGTCAAAAATACTGAAAAATCAGAACTTTAAGCAAGCATAACTCCTGAACCATTGATCCTACAGGATCGAAACTTCGACAAATACATCATAATTTATAGGAGGACACAAATTTTGAGTCCGGTAAAGTAAAGTTTACCCCAAGAAAGTATTATTACTAGCCTGCGGGTTTTATGCATTTATGGCAAAAATGAATAAGTCAAATATTAAACTAAACACACATTAGACGAATTTAAAAATATTCTGATATAATTTCCTACGTTTTAACACGATTCAAAAAGAACATACATTTTCATTTAACTTGAGTTTCGTAGAATTGACTGGGATAATTTTTATTTTGCATAAAGATCCTCAGTCTTATTATTACAAAAAACAGAAGTATTGAAGGTTGTCAGAATTATTGGTCCACCCTGTACAAGCCCAACGCAGGTTTCCCGTACCCACAGTTGAATCCCACAGTTTTTCTTCACCTCGAAGACATTTCATTGGCGATAAGACGAAGGGGTTTCATTGGAATCGCGAATTCCGCCGAGATTCGACCGTCACTCGGGTTCGGCAGAAGAATGTGCGTTCGCGTTTGCGCTAAATAAGGATCCCGTTATGACGTTTAAGGAACGTGCGCGCGGAATCGATATACGGTTCCGGGGGAAATCACCGAGGAATTTCTTCCTGTTGGTTGATCCGGAATTGCGGAGTCGCTCGTCAGCGAGTGGAGTATCAAGGAAACCGGAGCAGCACGGCGTGCATCGGTGGATTAAAAATAGATTGATCGGGCGACCGATCGTTTCCTATCCGTTCGATTCGCTCGTAATGGGTCCGGAGGTACCGGTCAGATTCTGGATAACAATCGATTGCACTTAAAGTTTCAATATATTTACCCTCGGACGACTGACGTTTCTCGATAAGAAATAGAAATATCTGTCTCGCATTATTTTATAAACATAATAAGAATGCGTCTATCCTGGCCATTTTTCCAATAATATTAGGCTGTGTAATAAATTCCCGAAATTTTTCTATTTTACTTTTCCTGCAATTTTGTGGGTGTAGAAAGTACCTTTGAAAAACTGATAACTTCTTTGTAATTGTACCAAAAACGTCCTGATTTATTATAATTAATTAGAAGCAATGGCTTACGAAATGATTACAAGGTCATATGCAAAAATAAAAAAGGCGTTTTTAAAACTTTTTTTTATTTTTGGGCTCTTAATGTAAATTTAAAATATACGTTTTGTAGATCTATGGTAGTTACACGCATGCTGAAAATTTCATCGAAATCGGTTGACGATCGGTTCTGTGGATTTTAAGAAGTCGTGTTAAACCTCGATTTTCACCATTTTCAACCGCTTGTAACTCGTACATATGTTAATCGATTTCGATAAAATTTTCACCGTGTGTGTAACTAACATAGCTCTACAAATAAAAGAAGTTTTAAAAAATGCCTTTTTTATTTTTACATGAAACCTTGTAAATCATAATTTCTGGAAATCTTTTTCGCATATTATTTCCTAAATCAATGCTTCTAATTGATAATAAAAAATCAGGTCGTTCGTTACAAATTATAAAACAGTTATTAGTTTTTAAAAGATGTACGAATACGTTGTACTTTTCCTTGCTCTGCAAACCTATCTGCTTCAATTTTTCGAATTAATGAATTCCAATCAATTTTCAGGCTTTTCCAATGGAAGTTCCAGGAGACAGTAAAATTCATTTTCCACATCTGCTCGACATCTCGCTCAAATTGTGTGGCACCCAAGCTCCAAGTGTTTCAGTGAAGCCCGTGGAATTGGTAAGACCTTCACAATCCTAATAATCGCGAATAAAAAATATTAGAACCCGTTAATTAACCGAACACGACTTAGAGCGAGGCGGTCTCCGTCCCGCGAAGTCGATGGATATTTATTACAGACAAACAGGGCCAATTAAAATAAATTCCTCGGTAATTTCAGCCGGGAGCAATCGATAGACTGTCCCGGGAGACGGAGCTTTCGTCTCCCGACGAGAGGCAAGAAACGATGGCGAGGCGAGTCGAGGCGAGGCAAACCGAGGCAAACCGAGGCGAGGAGAGAAAGAGAAGCTTTGTTATTCGAGGGAACCGTTGAAAGACTGGTATCTCCGTCTCCGTCGTTAATAAGGGATTCAAAGTAACCGCATCGCGTGGCTCGACGGAAGAAGTTCTGATTCGCGAAATCGCTTATGCTTCCTCTCTCGAGAGAGAGTGAGAACCGGGGCTAACGAGAGTTCAACAAAACAATTAGGGAAAGAGGGAAGAGATAATTGCGATTCATGAGCGCGACGTCGCGACTGCGAAATTACGATGATTTTCTCCGTATTATTGAAATACGCCAGCCAGTCGAATTACTTTTCGAGGGTGGGAACGACAGAGAGAGAGAGAGAGAGAGAGAGGGGGGGAGGGGTGAATGGGGGGTTACTCGGGGCTGCTAATAATAGCAGAAGGATCCGGAACGGTGGTTTGAGTTTGACTCGAGGAGCCGAAAGTGGAGAACGACGGGTAAGGCGAAAAGAAAACTGGGGGAAGAAAGAGAACGGTTTATTATCCGCAGGCAGACGTTCCGTACAAAGACAATGAGACATTATTAAACGAACCGCGGCGCGTCCTGTTTAACGGAGGATAGAGATATCCTGGATCCGACGGCGGAACCTGTCCACGGCAGGCGAATAGTTTCTATTCATCAAACTCTCAACACATTTTTCCGGGTTTATTCGAGCAGTTTGCTAACTAGCGGCTATTTACTTTCGACGGTATCCAAAAATTAATTACCTCACCCCGTACTAATTCTCCGCTATTCTTTCGGAAAACACATGGTAAAAGAGAGCCGGCTCTTGGAAATTACGCGAGTTACAAAGCTTTGAACGTGCGCGAAATTATCCCCGGGGAAAGAACTTTAAAAAATATTTCCACGTGAATCCTGGTAATTGTAAATCCTATCCGCGGAGATTTGGCGTCCGGCGAACTGTTCGCCGGACTTTTCTGATGAAGCCGCTGAAATAGTGTGAGGAGAACTCGGATTCGTTCGTTTCGACATTGATTTTTTGAAATCGTTAGAGGAAAGGCAAGTGGAAATCGACACTTCGCGTTTGAACTTTCAATCAGGGATTTCAGCTTTTCTTAGACCAAGTTCTGGGTGTGCTCTGACTGTGAATCCTTATGCAGATTCGATATTCCTCTTCGTTTATTAACGATAGATTAGATTTTCGGAACAATTTATTAATGCACACTCATTTTAGCGTACTGAATCCATCCCTGACATTATGCCCATATGTTTTGAAACACCCTGTATATAGGCAATTTTTGGAGAATCGGGTATTTAATGTGTTCAAATACTTCTTGGACCCACGGTAGACTCCTGATTGAAGCAGAAACGTTTAATATTTCATAAAAGTGCTCAGAATACTCATAACCTTCGGCTGACCTTGAAACACGGAAGACTTTAATCAAATTTTCACGAGATCATAATTAGTAATCATGGTCCGGGTTAGGGTTAATTATTAGTTACATACGTGCTACCTCTACTTCGGTTCTTTAACTAATATTCAGTATTTTATTATAATCAATCTATCCTTGACGTTATGTCCATACGTTTTGAAACACCCTGTATAGGAAATTTATTTAGAAGAGGCTATTCATGTTCAAATACTTCTTGGTACCCCACAGTAGACTCCTGATTGAAGCAGAAACGTTTAATATTTCATAAAAGTGCTCAGAATACTCGTAACCTTCGGATGACCTCGAAACACGAAAGACTCTAATCAAATTTTCACGAGATAATAATTAGTAATCATGGTCCGGGTTAGGGTTAATTATTAGTTACATACGTGCTACCTCTACTTCGGTTCTTTAACTAATATTCAGTATTTTAATATAATCAATCCATCCTTGACGTTATGTCCATACGTTTTGAAACACCCTGTATAGGAAATTTATTTAGAAGAGGCTATTAATGTTCAAATACTTCTCGGTCCCCCACAGTAGACTCCTCATTAGAGCAGAAACGTTCAATATTTCATAAAAGTGCTTAGTCTACTCATGACCTTCGGATGACCTTGAAACGCGAAACACTTGAATGAAATATTCGCGAGACCACAACTGCATGCAAACTAAAGTTATCCAGCAACTTATATGCGAGCAGACGTGCCACCTCCGCTTCGGTTCTTTAATTAAGCTCCGCGGTCCGTTAGGATCTTAACACCGTAATGGCCGCAATAAAAATATTCGCCGCGGGAGAACTAATCCGAACTCGGGGGAGCATTCAAGTTATCGCGGATAAACGACGAACGAAATTAAATTTCGCGTGCAACTGCAGAAAAGTTTCTTTATTCGTTTCCAACGCCGCTGGCGTCTGGAAATTTTCGTGGCGGTGGTGGTGGGTGGTGGTCGTCGCTAGCTAACAGCGTTCGCGCCATCTTCTCATCCCGGGGCGACCAATCGGAGGATAAACGGACGGGGTTTTGCGGGTCCTCCGCCGTACGTCAATCAACTATCTCCTCGCCTGCTCGTTCACTCGATTAGGGTATCGAGCGGCCCTGTCGAGGATGCTAGCGATATCGGTAACCGGGAATCCTCGGCATGGCAGTCTCTTACGACTTGGCCGCCGAGTAGCTCTAGCCAGTCGACTGACTCAGACCCGGTATCCCTTCGCGAGCATTATCGACTCGCTTGGAATCCGACGCGGCGTATATACGCGCACGTCCGTCGCAATTAAGTGCAATCGACGGACCAACGGTTGTCCAGAATCTGTCCGTGTGCCTCCGGATCTATTACCGGCGATTCGTACCGATAGGAAACGTTTCGATGGCTTCAACATCGCCTCTGTTGCAGCCTGCTCTCTTTTATCCCATCCTGATACATGGAACTGCATTCGAAGCAGACAAATGTGAAATATAATTTTGTTCGTCGAATAATAATAACTGTTAATTACTTTTTCAGGTAGGGGCAGTGACCTTGAGATATGTGTTGTCAAGCTCATCATTCTGGACAACGTCTCCTTGTACATGTTACCACCGCTTGGCCTTCGTTGTTGAGATATCACGAAGCAAAAAGCTGCTGGTATGATTATAGCCAACCAGAGTTGCCAGATGAGGGGAGAACGACTCGCCCGAGCGGCCGACTAAGTAATGCGCCCGGACATTATTCTCAATTATTTCGAAAAATACTCATCCCAGAGGGTTGTAACTTGATATTTATTGTTAAAATGCATTATTATACAATGATCTAACGGTTAGGTTAGGTTAGGTTAGTTTGAATCGAGGAGATCAAGTTACCCTCTCTCGCTGCAAGCAGCGGGATGAGTCACAAGATATTGTGAAGCGTGGAGGAATGGCGTCGTAGAAGGGGAAGATGGAGTGGGGACACTAATCTCAATCTGGGGAAGTCTCTCAATTCTTCCTTTAGAGGTTAGGACCAGGATTGCCATATCTTTCTCTCTCCAGGCCCCTTACCCTTCCGCCTCTCGCCACGCCACGCACCGTAGCTCGTCTTTGCACTCTTCCCACTAACGCTAGCGACAGTGGCGACACGCTGGCGTACGGTCGCGCAGTGGCGGATCTAACGGTAAGCGGACTAAGCGGCCGCGTGGGCCCCCGGGATACCATAGGGCCCCGAATTTTAAATAAATTTATGAATTTTGAAATAAATTTATTTAACGTGTAATGTGTTTCCATTACTTTTCTTTTTTGTTAATAAGTTTATAAGAGTTTCCTTGCAACTTGTATTTCTAACTTGAGTTTAAGGGCCCCACAATTTTTACCGCTTGGGGCCTCCACTTGACTTGAGCCGCCACTGCGGTCGCGTCAGCGACTAGGGGGAAGAGTGGGAGGCTCACGCGACCGTACGCCAGCGTGGCGCCACTGTCGCCAGCGTTAGTGGGAAGAGTGCAAAGACGAGCTACGGTGCGTGGCGGGGCGAGAGGCGGTAGGGTAAGGGGCCTGGAGAGAGAAAAATATGGCAATCCTGGTTAGCACATTAGCGTTTATTTACTAGTGCAACGTCTTATGTACGACAGTGTTTTAGAATTATTTAAATTGAAATATCTCCTGAACTACTAACTTTTCGACATACATAGTTGTATTTTTTTATAACGGATGTCCAGCTGCATCGATTGATGTATTAAAAACTACCTCATTCCATTAAAAAGAAATGAAGGTGACCTTCACATCTCTAAAAAAGATTACATAAAAACAAAAATTGTATTGGTATCGTGTGAGCCCCATTTTACCATTCAACTTTGCCCTTCAGACATTCGACGTATCTTTAAAAACAACAAAGATATTCAAGGTGGTCAAGTTACTTACCGTAGAAAAAGAATAGAATAACTATAATCATCATCATAGGAAAAGCGAGTAATAAATTGTCGGTTTTAAAACATCGCCATTTAATAATTATAACCGCAACCTTCTCGATCGGACTTCTAGAAAATCAACCGTAACTTCGAGCTGGATAAATATTTTTCAATGACATTTTCCAAAAACATTTTCTAAATGTGGTCTCATAGTAAACGAGCTAAAATCTCGCAAAGACTCGTGTTCTCTTGACCGAGCATGAGCCCTTAATCGATAAACAGATTGCACCAAGGGTTCGCTTCTCGTCGACGCAAGCCAAACTGTTGGACGTTTGATACTCGGCAGCGTTTAAGGACTCGCGAAGACAAGAGTGTCCGTACGTGACCGAACTTAATCTACTTCTGATTCTCGTTCGACTGCTTCCGTAAATACTTGACTCCCTTCTTTCGTTGGGCGCTTTTCGGATTGAAACGTGAGACTCGGCCTCGCACGGAGACTACCGCCGCGCGCCGGTGCGCCTTTGCACACGGATTACCCGTTAATTACCGCGCAATTATTCCTCTATAATAAGTCGCCGATGTTACCGGAGAAAGTTTCCGCGGAATTCTTAAGTCACCGACCGAGACCACCGACTTCAAAGTGCGCTCCGAACTTTAAATTTTTTAAGCCGTCGCGCGGCAAGTTATAAATCGCGTCTGACCGTGGCGGGTCTATGCTACTTAAAATTGTACGGCGAACTGTTCGTTATTGATATTAACGTGGACGACGCGCTACGGGCGGCTATGATCGTTTCGCGACGGTAGCTCGGTTCATTCGAATTCTAACACATCAATTTCCATTATAAAGTTGTCCCATTTTGATAAATAAATGCGACTGTCTCCATAACTATTCGTTATTTGAACAAATATTTCATACGAAACTTTTTCTGTTTTCAGGGGGATGTTATCCAGCGCCGCCATTTTTTTGGAGACGTACGCGTGAGGACACATGAAGGTCATCTTTATGTTTTTGTAAGTGTACACGTGAAGGTCATATCTATTTTTGAATAAGTGTTAAGGACACAAAAAGACCATCTTTATTTTTTTTGTAAGTGTACACATGAAGGTCGTCCTTATTTCTTTTGTAAATGTACACGTGAAGGTCATCTCTATTTTTTAATAAGTGTGAAGGACACATAAAGGCCATCTTTATCTTTATTTTTGTTATAAATGCATAAAATCTGGAGTTTAATAATTAGACTGCGGATCTTTATGCAAAATAAAAATTGTCTACATCGATTGCAAGATATAGAAATCAGACTGAATGTTATTTCTTCCGTTAATGATTTTAATAGAGGAGATATCATACTTCAATTTTGAAAATTTTTCAACAATCTTGAATTCCATTCCAATCAATTTTCCTATAAATGCATAAAGATCCGCAGGCTATTGATAATTAGCGGAAATGTAGAATAACGACTTGTTTTTAACTGCAGCTGTTGAGAGTATCGGTATTTTGCTCGGAACGTGCAAACAATTGCAACTTGACAGATAGCTTGTTTTGCATTCGTGCGCGGACCCAACGAGCAACTGTAATCTACAACGTTGCATCAATGTTGGAAACATGTCGGGGGACTCTTACACGAATTCACAATGAGAGAAAAGAGGCAACATGGAGCGTGAAAAAAATATCCTTGCAGGCAAACAGATAAAAAATTCTGTAACTTCAATGAGGCACGCAATTCCGCGTACCGAAACACGAGTGTGCTGAAAACGTGCAACCATAAACAAATTTTCCAGCTTTAATTTTAATGTTAATCTAACGACTGCTAAAAATACTCGCGTGCTCTATCTCAACACCGACGGATCCCAGTTGCGCGCATCATGAACCTCGCAGTATAAAAATCTCAGTGCTTAACATTATACAAACAGAAGGGGTTGCAAAAAATAATTAGACTTTTGGTGTTCACGAACTTTTATTAAATACGAATGTCAGAAGACATGTCGAAAGTTAGGTATGATTAGGACTAAACGATTTTAAATTATTTATAGCTACTATTAAAATAATTATTTAAATTGTTAAAAATTTATTTGTAGTCATAGAAAGTCATAATTAAAGAATAACAGGAACATTTAAATAGTTTTATAATTTTCGTAGTTTTTTAAAGAAATTTATATTATTAATACAGAAAACAATATAAATAGTATAATTACAAATTGACAATTTACAATTTTGTTTACAATTGGACAATTTACAACTTTGATTACAATTTTATAATTTTTGGTAATTTACAATTTTACATTTTTTAATAATTTGTCGAACTAATCTGGACAAATCAAAATGTCGCAAAATTTAAAATGACGAAGGCTCTTTATTATTTTGCACAACTTTATTTCTGTAACTCGTCATGATGCCCAGCTTGTAAAACGGATGAAGGGATCAAGCTACATCTATTTTCAGTTAAAATACTGCTCACCACAATGTTGCATTTTTATTTTACATTCAATCGCACGGAGATTTGTAAATAAAATATTTCCAGACGGTTCATTTGAAGTCTCGCCCCAAAATAAACTAAAGCTGACATCATTGTTGCCTCAATTTTGGTCTCGAACATTAATATTTCTGGACTCCTCCAAGTTGATACTAAAAATACAAAATATACCAAATTTTCATTTTTATGTCTTATTAATTTGCAACATTTTTTCATGATAATTAGACTACGGATATTAATGTATTTATGGGATAAATAATATGGAAAATTCTGTCTCCACTCTAATTTTGATTAAATAAAAATAGGACATTCAATAGATATTCGAATAATTTAAATTAACTAATTTAGAAAAAATGGATATTCAATAGATATTCGAATACTTTAACTAATTTAGAAGAATATGACGTTCAATAGGCATTCGGGTAGTTTAATTAAATAATTTAGAAAAAATGGATTTGCAATGGAGAATCATTTATACAGTTTTTGGGGTTATGTTTGACTGACGTTGACTTTGAATAGTTCCACAGGAGGGGTACAAATATTAAGTTGCATTATTAACACACGAGTGTTTACCTGCCTAGAGACGACCTGTGAAGCAGATCGTAAACATTCGATGTTTACCTTTTTGTCCACCTAGATTCATGAAATCGACCATTGTGCGGTGGCACGGTATTATCTGCTTTTCGTCGCTGGTATCTCTATGTGTACTCACAGCCAGTAGGTATTGAAGTGTTTAATGAGCTGACCACTGTGACGACTTCATAAAATCACTCTAATATTATATGCTATCTTGAAAATATAAAATGTACTTCAAAATACATTTATTTTATTGCTACCAACGTTAAACAATTTTCATGACTAATATTTAGATATTGAAAAATATCTGAACAGATTCACATTGCTTATCTAAATAAAGAAAAATCAATTCTGTGAAACATAATGTATATTTATTTGAACTGGAGATTTTAAAATGTCAAATCACACTCGACATTAGAGTTAATATTGTAGTCAATTCCAGTCGATTGGAATCCCAGTCGATTCCAGGCTTTTAATAAATTAGCAGGTTTTTAATATATTAGAATCATATTTCTGTGAAGACTGGTGAGTCTCTGACTTTCTTATTATCATGGACTATAGGATAGTTGACCAAAATGCATATTTGAACTGAAGATTTAAAAATGTCAAATCACACTCGACATGACAGTGCTATACGTTAATATCGTAGTCAATCCTAGTCGATTCCAACTTTTTAATAAATTAGCCAGGCGAACTAAATAGGAATTAATTTGTTACATCCTGATGAAAATCTTCTCTCCGAGATATTTCAATAACGGAAGTATTGACATGTGTTATCCTGCAACTACCGTGTCCCCTTTTACTATAAATATATCATCTCTTAAATATTTTCACGGGTCAGTATCTAATAAAACAAATATTTCGGTTATAAAGCAACGGTCGGATAATTTAATTTCGACAAATCAATTTTTACTACATATTTTTCTACATATTTTCTGGCGTCATTTACTAAACTAATTCTTCTAGCCTTACAGAGAAATTGAAGTTCTTTGGTCCATTCATAAAAAAGTTATTCTGATTTAAAGAGTGTGTGATCAGTTTTGCTCCTAACTGTCCACCAACTGCTTTCTAAAAAATGTCTTTCTCACGTTATGTAGTAAACTAATTATTCTAGCTTTCCAAAACGATCCAACTCGTATGATCCAATACTAAAACAATAATAAAATAATAAATATAAAACTGTCGTCGTTATAAAAGAGCACATAGGAAACGTTCTTTTGGAAGAACATAGTTAATGGTAGTTTCAGTCTAAATACAAAAGAAAACTTTTTAAATTAATAACTAAGTGGTCTTTCAAAACTAAGTGGTCTTTCAAAAGCAACATTTAATAATGCACACTCGTCCACAACCCCCTTGTAAATACACGTATAAATAAACCTCGATACTTGTTCCAGAACTGAAAGAAAAAATCCGATCTTCAGAACACACCACGCTCCAACCACCAAGAGCCAAGCAACGTGATCGCGAACAGCTTTCGTTCGATCAATTCCATAATAAAAAATGCTGCAGGCTTCCGCGTTCGATTCATCCGAGTATATTCAGTGAAACCGATGGATTCTCCGAGAGACGGTGCCGCGTCGAAGATGAACAATTATCGCCGGCAAATCTTTCTCATTTCTGCTCGCATCCCCGAGATATCCACCGCCCCGTCCATTCGCATTTCTCATTCTTCTGAAAAGTGAACTGCGAGACGGAGATTCCGGGCGACAATTCAGGATCTCATTTCGTTCTCGTCACGCCTCGAACCGGTAGAGAGAGAGAGAGCCCCGGAGCCACGCCACGCCACGCCACATCACTTTCTCCGGTGGGGGTGGGGTAGGGGGTTGAGGGATTATGAAAATCTATAAGCGGCGTGCAAGAGTGCCGGATAATCGGTGGCCGTCTCCCGCGTTCTGCTCCCGAGCAAATTATTTCCTGGGAGCCGCAACTCTCCGGGGCCCGATAAAGGTCTACGAGAGAGAGTCGAGGGGGGAGGGGGCGATGCTCTCTGTTTCGATGGGGCGAGTATCGCTGACTGTGCCGATGATTATCGCGGCACGATCGAGCCTGTCTGTCGCGATACGAGAACGACAGGCTCCCTCGCGGTGCCGCCGGTGTTTATTGCGAGCGTACACGGTTATTGTATCGTGGTTAATAAGAAAATATAGCCGCCGATACCACACCGGATCATCGCTCCCCTGGTGATCCCCCGCGAACGATTGCGCTTCGTGAATCATATCTCTGCGAAGACTGGTCAGACTCTGATTTTTTTTATTGTGGACGATAGGTTAGGTCAGGCATGCTCAGCAAGTAGCTCTCAGAGCGGCTCATCAGCTCCCAAGCGGCTCCCGTGCGCTCTCAGAGCCGTGACCTAGCTCGGACGTATGGAAGGGGAACCCACTAAGCATGAGAGAGTAGCACACGTTCGCACACACACTGTTGCAGTTCTCCCCACCCTATGTGTTCCAGCCAGCTCCGACCCAGCTCATGAGCCGAGTCGAGAGCTCCCGCTCCCAAATCGTCCAGTTGTGCATGCCTGGGTTAGGTGATCATAATGCATTTTTAACTAAAGATTTAACACTAAACCTACCACGAGGAGTCAAATGAACCATTTTAGATTTTTTATTTGATAATTATTGAGATCGTAAAGGTGTTTCCATGGGAATTGATTCAAATTGATAAAAATCGCTGAATATATAACTAAATTTGATTTTGTTATTTTTATAACACCTTACACATTAGTCACTTCTGATGGTCGGTTGGTTTAGTGTTAAATATGTGAAATCGCCCTCAACATGAGAGTGTTTCACGTTAATATTGTAGTCAATGATAGTCGATTGCATGTTTTTAATAAATTAGAATCATGTCTCTGTGAACACTGGCGAGACTGATTTCTTTATTATGGATGATAGGTTACGTTATTCCATAATTTTTCCTAAGTCATACTATTTTTGTTTTTCGACGTAGTTTAAGGCCTGAAGAATAAGGTTTCAGTATTGTTCCTTTTTTATTTGTACACCGGTGAAGTCTCTACCTCGTCGACCGGGTTTATCCATCGGCTGTCGCAGCACAAGCGAGGTACAGCAGTATAGCAGTGGACCGATCAGCTAATATAATTGTCCAGAGTCTTCGAGCTTGTTAACGTTTTTGTTATAAATGTTTAGAATATAAGTTACGTACGTGTACAATACAAACATTTTATGTACGAATCTATAATGAATAAATAAAAGCACTGTATTAAAAAGAATATCTGCGTATATATTTATTGATCCACCAATTTTTCCCGAACGTCCAAATTATCGTAGAGTTGTGCTACTGAATCGCCGTAAAAATTTTCGAGCGTCTGACTTGTCGTTGAGTTGTACTACTAAATTTCGTGCCACCTCCTCGATATCATGTGCTCCTGATACTTTCTCCATTTTCGAGATTTTCGAAAATTTTCGACCGTCTGACTTGTCGTTGACTTATACTACTGAATTTCGTGCCACCTCCTCGATATCATGTGCTCCTGATACTTTCCCAATTTTCGAAAATTTTCGCCAATTTTCGGCCGTCTGACTTGTCGTTGACTTGTACTACTGAATTTTCGAAACTTTTTCGACCGTCTGACTTGTCGTTGACTTATACTACTGAAATTCGGATACCTCCTCCGATATCATGTTCTCCTGATACAAAGTTCAATTTTCGCGATTTTCGAAAATTTTCGGGAATTTTCGGCCGTCTGACTTGTCGTTGACTTGTACTACTGAATTTTCGAAAATTTTTCGACCGTCTGACTTGTCGTTGACTTATACTACTGAAATTCGGATACCTCCTCCGACATCATGTGCTCCTAATACTTTCTCAATTTTCGGGGAAATTTTTCGAAAACCTCGAAAATTGAACTTTGTATCAGGAGAACATGATGCCGAAGGAGGTGGCACTAAATTCAGTAGTATAAGTCAACCATAAGTCAGACGGTCGAAAAATTTTCGAAAATTCAGTAGTACAAGTCAACGACAAGTCAGACGGCCGAAAATTCCCGAAAATTTTCGAAAACCTCGAAAATTGAACTTTGTATCAGGAGAACATGATATCGGAGGAGGTATCCGAATTTCAGTAGTATAAGTCAACGACAAGTCAGACGGTCGAAAAATTTTCGAAAATTCAGTAGTACAAGTCAACGACAAGTCAGACGGCCGAAAATTCCCGAAAATTTTCGAAAATTGGGAAAGTATCAGGAGCACATGATATCGCAGGAGGTGGCACGAAATTCAGTAGTATAAGTCAACGACAAGTCAGACGGTCGAAAAATTTTAAAAATCTCGAAAATTGAGAAAGTATCAGGAGCACATGATATCGCAGGAGGTGGCACGAAATTCAGTAGTATAAGTCAACGACAAGTCAGACGGTCGAAAAATTTTAAAAATCTCGAAAATGGAGAAAGCATCAGGAGCACATGATATCTAAGGAGGTGGCACGAAATTCAGTAGTGCAACTCAACGAAATGTCAAGCACATTTAGTTCTATTATCGCATATTCATGTACAGGGTGGGTAAAAAAGAACACACGAAATGTTATAACAATTATTCTTTATTGTTCTCACGTAAAAAATTACAATATTTTTATCTGTAGTTATTTACATACAATTTTGAAAGTATACCGTGGTGAGATGAGAAGAAGATCCCTGGCAGAAATGCGATGACGTAGTTGCGAATACCCAGCTTCTAATAATTGATTTAAAGAAATTACTACATGATTTTACAATTTCTAAAATAATATTATACTTACGCGATAGTATAGATAGAACTGATTTTTATTTCGAAACATTTCCACGCAGCTGCATCGACTTTCAGATGAATATTCGAAGCTGAAAATAAATTGACTTTATCAAATATTGTCTCGTGCCTCATAATACCGATCCATATTTCCTTTGTCAAAAAAACGTTTTAAGTTAATATTTCATTTCACCCATCATATATAATTCCTACAAAATTATTTCATTCGCCTAAATATTACTTTGTCCGAGCTGAATCGAATATTTCGAATAATATTTAAATTCCTTTTTGGGTGAAATTTTATTATTACAAAGTCCGCTATTCATTCAATTTATAATAGTTGTACGGTTTTACCAGCTGCAGCACGGTCAAGAAAAATTTGTCATTTCACCAACCAACCAGGCATGCCAATACCGCGTTCATTTCCAATATTTCCGCTTCCTAGCCCCTGCATACTTCACGATCCTATACTCGAATTTTTAAACATCAATTTCCCGCCCTGCCCTGCATTCGGCGAGCCAATGGGCTTTGTCACGGCTTTGGGAAAACTCCGTTCTCGATGCAATCCTGATGAGTGATTTTTTCTAATAGACAGTTCACAGAGGACACGAACTGTTAACGTTTACATTAGCTTACAGTCAGTTAATGGATACGTGGTCATATAGATGGATATATAGCCAGGAAAACTATCGGCAACATTAAAATACAATAATTTCAACAATAAAATATCTGACCCCGATCTATGTCACGACACAGAACCGAGAATTTAGTTAGATTAGGACTTTACTGTATTTGGGGGAAAAGTGAGGGGAAGAATGTTGCCCTCTCTTAGTCACGTGACATTATGACGCACGCAATGACAGATACGGAACGCGTCACGTGATCCGGTCGGGGCGGAAGCGTGGGGGAATAGAAGAGAAAGGAGTAGTGAGGAGACAAGTTTTAATCTGGCGACTCACTTTTGTGTGAACAAATGCCACGTTAATATACACGCGAAATGAATACATTCATTTAGAAATGTTAATAATTTACCCATCCTTTGAGTCCTTTAGGAATGCTAGCAATTTATTAGTCCCTTTGTTAGGTTATAAATGTCAAAATTTTATCAGTCCTGCTGTTTATAAAATCATGGTTGTAATGGAACTTATATTTAATAAAAATTTACCAATAAGTGTACCTCTGTCAATAAATAATTGACAAAAATCATGGACACGATTGTTGCAAGAATTAATTAGGCAAATATGATACTAGATTTAACGATATTTAAGAAGAATATTTGAAAAATAAAAAATATGAAAAGAATCCGGTAGCATGACGAAGTATATTAAAACATTGTGGAATACTTTGGACAATACAGACGGCGGTAGAAATGGTCAACACAGTGTAAATTTTCTCATTTCGTGCCTTGACAAACTAAACATATCCATTTGTATATTAACATCGTTTTTCATATAAAATAGAGAAGGAACTTTTCATGTTAATGAAAATATTTTCCACGTGAAATATACTTTCCATGCTAATGAAAATATGTCCCATGTCAAATACAGTTTCCATGTTAATAAAGAAAATATTTTCCATATCAAACATGAGAATTTTTATGACCCAAGTTCGACAGAGTGCCGGAACTTGTTAATAAACTCTGTGTAAAACATGAACCGTGGAACGTATTTTACTGATATTAGAAGTATTAATACCAATAAAGACAAATTCTTGAAAGCAACAATTTTTAAATAAACGTTTTCCTACGGGAACACATATTTTCTATTCATATTAAAAGAGTTTGCAATAAGCGCAAAAACTAAAACAATATTAAATGATTCCGAATACTTTATTCATCTGTAATATTTGTGTTAATAACTCAAAGCTCAAAGATTGTTTATATTGTGCAAGCTTCTTTTAGTAAACGTTATAAATAAATTGTTATCCAGATTTTTAATTTTCCTTAAGCAAACATTTCCTGATATTTTGTTAAACGAAGTTACATAGTTGAAACAGAATTTTTTGTCAATCTTTAGTGAAAATTGGACGGCGAATGCAGAATAAAAAATCACTACGTCAATTATAACAAATATAAATTGAATAAAAATTAATAACCACAATTTCAACGTGTCTAAAACAATCTAACGATACTTTCGAATTCCACTAAAGTGGAAAAATTTTGTATTTCATTATTCCTCCTGTACATTTATGATGAAACAGGATAAAAGTAATTTAAAACAGTGGAAATATTAAAGGAATTTATGTCAACGCATTTCCTGCAATAAAATTACTAAAGAGAGTAATAAATATCTGCTTGGTTTCCATGTTCTACAGTTGATGCAAAATAAAAATTGTCGACCTGAACTGCAACAAACTGGTGCTAAATAGAAAATGATTTTCTTTCTCAACACGTTCAGAAGCTTGAAAGTAATATAACAATATGTTTAAACTTTTCTAACGTTTGCACTGTTTTAATTTACAATGCTTAAGTGTGTAGTAATTGGTTAGATATCAATATATTTAATTATTGTAACCAATTTTGTGAATAAATTTAATTTAAATGCTAATAAAAGTGAATATTATAAAAAGACACAGGATTTTATGCATTTATAACAAAAAATAGCAAGTGCTATTAAAAGCAGCGAAAATATTAAAAGACTAAGACTATTAATATATTATTTTCATTACATCAAAAATAATTTTAATTAATAATAAATCTTCATTAATAATAATGAAGAATATATAAAATATTTATCTCCTGCATCTTACAATTGATGCACAAACTTAAAAAGACTAAGACTATTAATATATTATTTTCATTACATCAAAAATAATTTTAATTAATAATAAATCTTCATTAATAATAATGAAGAATATATAAAATATTTATCTCCTGCATCTTACAATTGATGCACAAACTTTTTATTTTGCATAAACATCCGGAGTCTAATTATAAATATTGTAGAAATAATATTAATATTATATTGATGTTATAGATACAATATTGATATAATATCTAGATGTTCTATAGATATTATAGATATTATAGATAAGAATATATAAAATATTTATCTCCTGCATCTTACAATTGATGCACAAACTTTTTATTTTGCATAAACATCCGGAGTCTAATTATAAATATTGTAGAAATAATATTAATATTATATTCATGTTATAGATACAATATTGATATAATATGTAGATATCCTATAGATATTATAGATATTAAACTGAGATAACAAATATTACATAAAACGCTTAATGCGTGTGATCGACTACTTTTAATCAGGGTTACAACAATAAAAATATCTTCCCGATCGAGATACGCAGAGAGCCGTTAGCGTGTTGCAATTTACTTCGGTTGATACGCCTCATTCCGTTTCGTTAGCCGGTGAATAGGGCTGAACTGCATTGATTTCTGTGCCGTTAACGTTTATCGTTCTTCCCATTCACCCCTTAAAGCCCCGTTAATGGGAGGAGGAGGAAGAGAAAACAAATGATTGCGTCCTGGAAATCGATCCGGAAGGAAGCGGTTGGCGAACGAGACAAGCTACAGAACGGGCCACGTTTTTCTTCGTTCCTCACTCTACTTTTATTTCTTGCCGACAGTCGACGATTCGTGCGCGATAAGAAAACCGAATGAGGGAGAGAGAAAAAGACAAAGAGACAAAGAGAGAGAGAGAGAGAGAGAGAACAGCACAGGGTTTCCGCTTTAATTTGCGAAACTTTCGAATAATCCCGAAAAACGGTTTATACTCCGGTCCGGATGGATATCCGGGAGAATCTCCGGAATAGTAACTAGAAGACACCCTCCCGCTTGATTTTAGATTCCGTCCGAGATCCGACGTATAACTCCCAACCACCCCGTCCCCGACCGCCCCTCTATCCTCTTAAACATTCCGCTCAAAGGATCTGCGTGTTTCGTGCGCTACGGCCTGGCGCGTGTTCAGCGAACAAAGGGAAAGATTCCTGGATATTTGTCCTCCGCGAGATTCTGCCAAGAAAATCTCCGATCCACGTCTGACTTGTTACGTGTGCCGATAATTACAACTAGACCGCGGGTCTTTGTGCGAGATCAAGGAAGATCGAAGGAAGTCATTCCTTCAAGTCGTTTGAAGCGAGTTTTTTCTTTTCTTTAATTTTTATTTCTATGTTTATTTGCAAGAAAAACGCTGGTGTTGAAATTCCTTGAAATTCCTGAGATCATTTGAAGCGATATTTTCCTTTGCAAAAATTACCGCCGCGGCTTTGTTCAGGAGTTATTCACGAAAAACACGGACCAATCAGAGCGCGAGTTGGTACAGTCGGCCAATAGACAGTTGGCGCGCCGATCGCTCTGATTGGTCCGTGTTTTTCGTTAATAACTTCTAAACAAAGCCGCGGTTACCATTTTTGCAAAGGAAAATGCCGCTTCAAATGATCTCAGGATCCTCCCATTTCCGGCTGTTGAAGGAATTTTGGGACACCCTGTATTTACACTTTCTAATGGATATCGTTGGAGCATTTTAAAGAAAAGTAAAGTTAACTAGACCGTGTTTCTACACAGATCTCATTTTTGTATTTATGCGCTGTCTGAATAAAAAGAAAAATAAACGTGGTTTCGCGTTTAAAGTGTTAATTAGAAATTATATTTAATGTGTATTTGGTATTTTTGGTTTGAATAAATAAAGTCTCTCAAGCATTCTTACATGTTCGTGGCCATTTTTCTGTTTCCAACCATCGCGATCTTATCTCTTGCCACCTTGTGGACGCGCGGACAGCGAACTTACCTGAAACAAGAATAGAAAGAATATAATCAAATATTGAGAATAATAAACAATAAATACATATATTAAACATATCTATTTTTTATTTTTAATTCTACCATTTTTTAACGTCGTTATTAGTGTTGCCAAAAAGTATACAGCATTGTAAGGGGTAAAATCATAATAATCGAGGGTGGTGGGGGTAAGCAAACAATATCGAAGCACCGCAGCATTTAATTTCCTCTCTGATAAGTAGACAGCGGATCTATCTGCAAAATAAAAATTGTCTGCACCGATTGCAAGAGATAGAAATCAAATTGAATGTTATTTCTTCCTTTAATGATTTAAATACAGGAGAAATCATATATTAACATCTTCAAATTTTAAAATTCTTCAACAATATCGAATTTAATCTACGCAATTTTGATATGAATGCATAAAGATCCGCGGTCTAATGATAAGCAGTGGATGAGATTGGAAACAATAAAATTAAAATAATGAAGGAGCTGAAGAACTAAACTGTCGTGGCCAATAGAATTAAGGGACGTCAAATAAACGATTAATATACAGGGTGGTCTTTTTATCTGAAGACATTGAAATATCTCGAGAACTATGTATCGAATCAAAACAAGTGGGCAATGAAAGTTGTTCGTCGCGGAGGGGGACATCCAATGATACCAAACTGGACCCTGGGGGTGGGGGTGGGAGAAGATAAAAAACTTAAATGGGAACCCCCATTTTTCCTTGCAGATTTGGATTCTCCAGAAAAAAATACACAAATTTTACCTAGAAGTTTTTGCATTTTGGTTCACAGATGGCGCTGTAATGGACAAAAATCAAAATGGGTAAAAAATCGTTGAAAATTGGGGATATCTCGAGAAATATACATCAGATCAGAAAAATGAAAGTAGACGTATTTGATATTTTTAAAAATTCCATTCAATAGCACCATAATTGACCTTCCACCCCCACCTCCCGAGGGTGGGAGAGGGAATTATTTCAAAATCTTCAATGGGAAACCCTTTTTTATAGCAAATCTTGGTTCTCCACCCCCAGGGGGTGGCGGTGGGGGGTCGAGTTTGGTATCATTAGATGTCCCCCTTCGCGACGAACAACTTTCATTACCCACTTGTTTTGATCCGATACATAGTTCTCGAGATATTTCAATGTCTTCGGATAAAAAGACCACCCTGTATACACACCAGGGACTTAAAGTGACAATAATCGAAGGTGGTGGGGGTAAGCAAACGAAGCAGCACAGCATTTAATTTCCTCTCTGATAAGCAGTGAATGCGATTGGGAACAATGGACAGCTAATTGATACGGCAGCTATATAGACGTACATGTATAGTATATATTCGAACGTGAATTATTCGAGGAATCGAGTGGGGAGCATAGGCTCCCCATGAAAATTCTATGACTCCATCGAAGTCGACTTTAGGTAAAACCCACAAGCGAAGTGTACATACAATAACTAGAATCAATGCCCGCGGTAATTGGCTGCGAAACGATAATTAGCCGCACGCAACGTCGTCTGGTAATACCCAGGTCGATCGACGGGCCAATAGTAGTATCGATAATCATCCGATAACAGTTCTGTTGGCAATAGAGTTACCTTGATAACACTGATCGATGCCTCGGCGGCCGGGTGATGTTGATCGACCTCTCCTAATAATTATCCAAGACTGACTGATACAATGCACGCGTGACACCCGCGTGATCTATGTAACGGTCACGTTAATATCCATGCTAATCCCTCTCCATCGAGACAAGTGTAATTGCTATTCCTCGATCGGGGGGTTCTCCTGCCACCGACTTCGGGACAGAGGATTTGATTCGGTGCTGATTGCCGATCAGACGAGCGAAAGATAGCGGCGACCATGTCCAAGAAATTGACAGGGACTCGGGCAACTCGGGGTACACGGACGTGGACATTAGCCGGTCGTCAGGATCTGGTCAGACGGTGGATGGAATCTCGAGTCTCTCCAGGTGGTTCGGAATTCGTCACGTTCTGCTAGTAAATCGGACCAACGCTCTGCAGCGCCGAATCGAGGCTATCTGTCGATGCTGTCTGATCTATAATAGCAGTTCTAATAACCCTATTTAACCATCCTGAGATCCACATTGGTGACCTCGCACAGAATGTGTTTCTTTAAGGAGCGACGTGTATGTCACCTAGGACACGCCCGAAACTTTCATCGTCGATTAAACCGCTAAATACAGTTGAGATTATATCGTGTTTAGTGCCATTTTAATCAGAAAATCGCCAGAAATAAGTTGGCGAAAGTCCCACAAAAAAATAATGAAAAATAAAGAAGTTTCGTCATTGGATTACTAGTGGTTCACACCGCAGAACTGTGGCAGAACACAGCCGTTGGCAAAATATCGCGACTTTACTGTATCTAATGTAACACAGTCATTGGGAAGCTTACTATAAATTTTTTTATCAGTTCAGAATTTTCTATTTCGATACTAATTAATCGATTTCTGGCCACGGCATAATTAAAGCGCCTGAAACTATGCTTTCAATCTATCCGCCCCTTTGAAATAATTAATTCAAAAAGCTTTCAAACTGCAACGATAGTTCGTACTTGAATTTTATATACATATTATGAAATTGATTAGTAAATTCAATAAATGTACATACTTGATATAATGCATTTAGGTACATATCAATTTAATGAGTAAACATATCCACTAGCAATGAAATTTAAACTGTTATTCATAGAAGCAGACATTTTCACACATAATTCCATGAAATTGTGCGGAAACACCGTTTATACTAGCAGATGTGTGGAGCAACCATATACATAACCTACAAATCAGATCTACGATACATGCTTCCGAATGTCGAATTTATAATTAATTGGATTCTATCATCGGAACATGTTGAACAGTATTCTTTATTTATATTTTAAAACACTAAACAACATTCATATATAATCATATTTTTTAAAAATATATATAAACAATGCTGTTATTCTTTTTACTTTTATTTTTAATCATTCATAATACTTCGTTAAACTTTCTAGGAGAAAAGACTTGCTAATTAAAATCTGAATAAAATAAATGAATGAAATTGTTGGAGTATTAATTTTTTATACGATGTGGCAAAAATATAATGATAATATTTATATTATTAGATCATTTTTTATTAGATAATATTAGACCATTATTAGATCACGTCGTGGCATAATAACAAACATCGTTTTTATTGTTGGCGATTTTTTTATGAAACTATTACCAACATATTCATAACAGTTTCCTGAGTGAAATGATACAGGTGGCAAAACAGTTACCTAGTTGACCGATTTTTATGAAATTTTCACCACGTGTGCATAACTAACATAGATCTACAAACCACTTAAATTTTCATTACAATTAAATTCGTTTTGAAAAGTGCCTTTTCCATTTATCATGCAATTTCTACAAATTTCAATTTTTTCTAAATCTCTTTTGTACGTCATTTAGTGAATCAATGCAATTAGTAAATCATCTAGTAAATACAAATATGTATAAAATATTGTAAGATAATGTGCAGTGATGCTGGTCCTTTTTGATGTTGAAGCAACATTAAATAAATTAATTAAAAAAATACACCCTGCCAAAAGAAGTTTCACTTAAAAAAGAATTCCTAAAAAAAAAAAAGGTCAAGTGGTCCGTTCCAATTTTGAAAAAGTTATTCAGATTTACAGGGTGTTCAAACACTTTTGCGAGCCACTGTTCTGTAGGTATTTTCGAAATACCTCATCCAAGAGAAGAAGAAGAAGAGAACCGTATCAGGAGTTTGCAGTAAAAAAAAGATCCCACGACGTTATGCGATCCATAACACGGGTTGCAGCGAGTTACAGGGTGAATCACGGAGTGGGTTGCACCCATTTCCAGCCGACCACCCCCGACGCGGTGGTTGGCGTTCGTTTAACACGATGCGCCGTTCGCACCGGTTTATCGTCAAATGAAACGGAAGAATTCAATTTAGATTTCCCACCCCCGCCGTTCTTCGGCTCGCGCGATCCCGGCAGCTTTCGTGGCCAGGGGGTGGAGATGGGGGGAGGGGGGGTGGCCATATCCCATCGTGCGGCACGATCGTTTCGAAGCTAGAGAAAAGTCGCGGCGACGGCCCGGAAAGTGTTTTCCGTTCTCGTCCGACGGAACATAAATCTCTAGCGGGATAAGAATTCTAGATGGCCGCGGCTGCTGATCGAATTTCACGCCGCTTTGAGCTCGTCACCGGCAACGTTGCCCGCTCGAAAACTCCTCGAACTCGCGACTTTGTTCGAAATTAAAGCTGCTACCTCGACGAACCGTCAAATTTGTTGCGAGACAAGTCGGAGAATTGACCGTGCTGCGTATTGGAATTCCTGTAGAGAGTAAATTGACTATTTGTAGTTGGAATCAAGTTTTCGTGTCACACCTCAACCCCTTGCGGGTTAGAAGCTGAGGAAACATTTCCAGCATGACTTTTTCTTAGACACTGGCCGACGCTTTGCGTCGAAGACAATCGACGGGATTTTTCAAAAATGTTGAAATGGAGATTCTTGAGTTCGTTGGAAGTAATTTTTTCCATGCCGAAATGTTCTCCGCGGCTTTGTTAACGAGTTGTTAACGAAAACACGTCCGCTCTGGTTCGTGTTTCTCGTTAATAACTCGCTAACGAGGCCGCGGAGAACATTTTGTTGAAGGAAAAAGTTTCTTTCAAGTTCAAGGAAGGACAACATTTTTGGAACACCCATGATTAAGTGATTAACCCTTATGTAGTCAACCAAAATGTATAGATTATTCAAAACCTTTCTGTGTTTAACATGTTTACACAAATTCTCATTACAAGATAATAAATTAATATACAGGGTGGTCCACCGAAATGTTTCCTCCAATTGTGGGGGTACAAAAAATATTTTGTGCACCATTTGAATGGTTCGAAGGGACCATTATATTGCAAACAATATTTTTTTCCGAGTTATCAAGGTCGTGGATGTTTCGTGATACATACTACATTTTTTCTTGTTGCATCGTGTAACTGAACGAAAAATACATTCAGATATTTGTAGTAACACGACCTTGAAATGATCTTGATCTTCGAAAATTGGCGTTCCTTGGCGAGGTCCATCCCTTCAGGTTATTGTGATGCAAAAAATATTTGTTACGTAATCTGTATGGTGTCAATGACCCCAAGTATCTTGCAAGAATATTCTTTCCGAAGGTCATTTTTTTCAGAGTTATCAAGGTCATCGATGTTTCGTGATACATAACTACATTTTTTTTATTGCATCGTGTAACTGGTCGAAAAATACATTCAGATATGTATAATAATATGACATTGATCTTGATCTTGATCTTGATTGAGAAGACATTCAGAGAAATTTCGTAATATTTTTTAGAGGAACATTAACAAATTGTCGAAAGAAATACACTAAATATATTTCGATTGATTACACAAGGGTGGAAATTTACGTAACACGTGCATAGAACGTTCCAAAAATTGAGTTTCCTTCACAATAGAACCACTGCGAACCACTGCGAGCAATCCGCTAAGTCTGTAGAAAAATCGCGCTGGCCCATGGGATCATTAAAGTGGCGACATTTCGCAGCTTCCCGAGGTCTCAGCGAATCTCAACGACTTCGATAAATCGTCGACAAATGTATGTTTTTCCAAAGGGTCCAGATACTTGCAGTTGCATTCTTTTGCGGATGCATTTTCAATTTAAAATTGCAGTGTCAACTACTGTTCCTTATCCATTGTGATACAATATTCTTGCAATTCAGGCCGATGTCCAGAAGATTTTCACAAAAATTTTCGAATAACATAAAGCTGTGTCCACAGCGATCGAAAAAATTGATATTCCTCGGCAATTGAATCGCGGGCGATCCGCTAAATCCGTAGAAAAATCGCGTGTCCCACGGGATCATTAACCCGGACGATAAAGCGGGGACATGTCGCAACTTCCTGTAGTCCCGGGGACTTCAATGAATCGTCGAAAGGATGACCCAAATATATGTTTTTTCCAAAAGTTTGCAGCTACTTGCAGTTGCATTCTTTCGTAGATGCATCTTCAATTTAAAATTGCAGTGTCAACTGCTGTTTCTTACCCATTGTGTTACAATATTCTTGAAATTCAAGCCGATGTCCACAAGATTTTCACAAAAATTTTCAGTAAACTTGTAAAATAATATAAAGCTGTGTCCACAGCGATCGAGAAAATTGATATTCCTCGGCAATTGAATAGCCATGCGTCGCGACGATCCTCTGAATCCGTAGAAAAATCGCGTGTCCCACGGGATCATTAAGCCGGACGATAAAGCGGGGACATTTCGCAACTTCCTGTAGTCCCAGGGACTTCAATGAATCGTCGAAAGGATGACCCAAATATATGTTTTTTCCAAAAGTTTGCAGATACTTGCAGTTGCATTCTTTCGTAGATGCATCTTCAATTTAAAATTGCAGTGTCAACTGCTGTTTCTTACCCATTGTGTTACAATATTCTTGAAATTCAAGCCGATGTCCACAAGATTTTCACAAAAATTTTCAGTAAACTTGTAAAATAATATAAAGCTGTGTCCACAGCGATCGAGAAAATTGATATTCCTCGGCAATTGAATAGCCATGCGTCGCGACGATCCTCTGAATCCGTAGAAAAATCGCGTGTCCCACGGGATCATTAAGCCGGACGATAAAGCGGGGACATTTCGCAACTTCCTGTAGTCCCAGGGACTTCAATGAATCGTCGAAAGGATGACCCAAATATATGTTTTTTCCAAAAGTTTGCAGATACTTGCAGTTGCATTCTTTCGTAGATGCATCTTCAATTTAAAATTGCAGTGTCAACTGCTGTTTCTTACCCATTGTGTTACAATATTCTTGCAATTCAGGCCGATGTCCACAAGATTTTCACAAAAATTTTCAGTAAACTTGTAAAATAATATAAAGCTGTGTCCACAGCGATCGAAAAAATTGATATTCCTCGGCAATTGAATCGCGGGCGATCCGCTGAATCCGTAGAAAAATCGCGTGTCCCGCGGGATCATTAAGCAGCACGATAAAGCGGGGACATTTCGCAACTTCCTGCAGTCCCGGGGACTTCAATGAATCGTCGAAAGGATGACCCCATTTGTCCGTCGCGCGGTAATTCAGTCTGTGAATTCGCGTGGTCCGGTCTCTTTCGCAGGTTTTCCGCTCGCGGACACCTTGAGCGGAACGGAGAACGCTTCTGGGTGCTCGACGCGACGTCAATGGGAAGCGAACGGTTGCATCGGTGACCCGAATTTCTTGGTGGACGCAATCGAGGAGAACGGGATGCGGCACGTGAAAGGCAGAGCAGAGCGGAGCGGAGGAGAACGGAGGAGAACGTCGCTCGGTGTCGCCGATAGAAGGATGAGACCGCAAGGCGGGCGTTCGTTGGTGTGGGTTCCGCGATAGAACCTTGCTTCTATACACCCGTCGCGTGCATAAGCGTGTGTGCGCGCGCGCGCGCCTCGAAAACGCCGGAAAGCGGATAGAGGCACGGTGAACGGTGGAACTGGGAGCACAATGGAGCTCTTCAACTATCCCGGCGAGCACTCGACGTCGCAAACAAGCCCCTTCGTGAACTGGCCGGTCCGCATGGCCGGAGTGACAGTAAATTCCACAAATATAAGCAGCCGAACGAATTACGCCGCGCCGCAGCCCGCTGGAAATTCGTTTCCACTCGCCGAGCGAGAGCTGGCCGGCTCGCCGAGAGAGAAAACGCGAAGGACGTGACGCGCGATGGAAACGAAACGGAACGGGAACAGAAACAGCCAGCTGGAACCCGTGTCCTGTGCGCGTTTCTGCTACGAAACTGCCACGTTTCGACGCGATCCGCCGAAAGCCAATCTCCCCGCCGAGGTTATTTGCGCGATGCGTCGAATCCCGGAACGGTGATCGGGCATTTGTCCGGCACAATTCGGGCGACGATACCGCGAGCCATTCCGCGTCGAATCGAAACGAGTTCGCCACATGGTCGCCAGTTTTCGGGAAATTTCGAGGACCTGTTCCGTGGCTTAGAGAGGGACCTCTTCGGGGTCCACGTCTGTGTAGCGTACCGATTCTAAAAATCGACCCAATGTTCATTTCAGAAGGTCAATCATAGTTTCTTCCCCCGATGCAGCGACTAAATATGAAGATCACGCGAAGGTCAACATATCGCGCATCGTTGAATCCATTTTGTTACGAGCTATAAAACTGTTCCAATGAAACTGTATAGTTCGATTTAAGTAAACATCGATGTCCTTCAAATCTCGAAAAAGTGACCTTATGTTCATTTCGGAAGGTCAATCATAGTTTCTTCCCCCGATGCAGCGACTAAATATGAAGATCACGCGAAGGTCAACATATCGCGCATCGTTGAATCCATTTTATTACGAGCTATAAAACTGTTCTAATGAAACTGTATAGTTCGACTTAAATAAACATCGATGTCCTTGAAATCTCGAAGAAGTGACCTTATGTTCATTTCGGAAGGTCAATCGTAGTTTCTTCCCCCGATGCAGCGACTAAATATGAAGATCACGCGAAGGTCAACATATCGCGCATCGTTCAATTCATTTTGTTACGAGCTATAAAACTGTTCTAATGAAACTGTATAGTTCGATTTAAATAAACATCGATGTCTTGAAATCTCGAAGAAGTGACCTTATGTTCATTTCGGAAGGTCAATCGTAGTTTCTTCCCCCGATGTAGCGACTAAATATGAAGATCACGCGAAGGTCAACATATCGCGCATCGTTCAATTCATTTTGTTACGAGCTATAAAACTGTTCTAATAAAACTGTATAGTTCGATTTAAGTAAACATCGATGTCCTTGAAATCTCGAAGAAGTGACCTTATGTTCATTTCGGAAGGTCAATCGTAGTTTCTTCCCCCGATGTAGCGACTAAATATGAAGATCACGCGAAGGTCAACATATCGCGCATCGTTCAATTCATTTTGTTACGAGCTATAAAACTGTTCCAATGAAACTGTATAGTTCGATTTAAGTAAACATCGATGTCCTTGAAATCTCGAAGAAGTGACCTTATGTTCATTTCGGAAGGTCAATCATAGTTTCTTCCCCCGATGCAGCGACTAAATATGAAGATCACGCGAAGGTCAACATATCGCGCATCGTTCAATTCATTTTGTTACGAACTATAAAACTGTTCCAATGAAACTGTATAGTTCGATTTAAGTAAACATCGATGTCCTTGAAATCTCGAAGAAGTGACCTTATGTTCATTTCAGAAGGTCAATCATAGTTTCTTCCCCCGATGCAGCGACTAAATATGAAGATCACGCGAAGGTCAACATATCGCGCATCGTTGAATTCATTTTATTACGAGCTATAAAACTGTTCTAATGAAACTGTATACAGTAATCGCTCCTTCGTTGTCCTGAATCGTGGGCACGATCGTTGTCCAGTGCCTACCCACTCCACTACCTGTCAACGAGAGGATTAGGCCTGCGTGGATCTGGTCGCCAGATGTGTCCCAGGACTGTCTAGACCCGCGTAGAACGGAGAACAATAGGAAAGGAATATGGCAAGGAAATAAGGAGTTTTTTAAAGCCAGACAGTTGACTGCTTTGACTGCGAATGCTTTTCTTTGTCATTTAACTAGCCGTTTCACTAAAGACGCAGTAATAAATCAAAAATAGTGTCCGGGCACGGTCGTTGTCCGCTCAAACCCCCGGCCTTTGGACAACGAAGGAGCTTTTACTGTAGTTCGATTTAAATAAACATCGATGTCCTTGAAATCTCGAAAAAAGTGACCTTATGTTCATTTCAGAAGGTCAATCATAGTTTCTTCCCTCGAAGTGGAGAATAAATATGAAAAGTATTTTTTATGAGCTGTAAGACTGTACTAATGAGAATCCTATAGATTAGTTGAGGCTGTATCTCTGGCAGTGAAAGTGTTAAACTATTTTCTCGTTGAAGACCACGCGAAGGTCAGCATATCGCGCATTGTTGAATTTATTATGTTACGAGCTATAAAACTGTTCCAATGAAACTGTATAGCTCGATTTCAATAAACATCGATGTCCTTGAAATCTCGAAAAAGTGACCTTATGTTCATTTCAGAAGGTCAATCATAGTTTCTTCCCTCGAAGTGGAGAATAAATATGAAAAGTATTTTTTATGAGCTGTAAGACTGTACTAATGAGAATCCTATAGATTAGTTGAGGCTGTATCTCTGGCAGTGAAAGTGTTAAACTATTTTCTCGTTGAAGACCACGCGAAGGTCAGCATATCGCGCATCGTTCAATTCATTTTGTTACGAGCTATAAGACTGTTCTAATGAAACTATACAGGGTGTCCCAAAACTCCTTCAAGTCCGGGAAATGGGAGGTTCCTTAGGTCATTTGAAGCGACATTTTCCTTTGCAAAAATGACCGTAGCTGCTTTGTTTAGGAGTTGTTAGCGAAAAACACAGACCAATCTCACCAATCAGAGCGCGACCTAGACGCGAGCTGGCACTGTGGCCAAGTCGCGCTCTCATTGGTCCGTGTTTTTCGTTAATAACTCTTAAACAAAGCCGCGGCGGTAATTTTTACAAAGGAAAATGTCGCTTCAAATGACCTAAGGAACCTCCGATTTCCCGGACTTGAAGGAGTCTTGGGACACCCTGTATAGTCCCACTGAAATAAACATCGAAGTTCTTGAAATGTCGACTAAGTAACCTGCAGAAAATTTGTTTCCCATCATAAAACAAGATATTTAAGATAGACCAGTTGGGTGAAACACCCTGTCTCGCGAAGAAGTCCATCTATAGATTGCCAAAACTCATTACCCGGTAGGTAATGAGTTAATGTTGACCAGTAGTGTGTTCCCAGATGCGATCCACTGAACGGCGGAGTATCGTCGAGGAGCCAGAATCGATTCGGTAGTCGGTCTCGATCGATGGTTTACAAGTTGGAAGCCATCGACGGAGGATCGAGCCGGAGCTCGGGTTTCCCGGCCGAGGAATCAGCGAAGCCCGAGCCGTCTGATTAATTGCCTTTTCGCGAACAAGGCGAGGCCCGTTCGATTCGGATCGCGATCGTCGTTTAATTGAATGAATCGAAGAGGCGGCGCGGAACGCTTTCCACGGACCGGCGTCAAACGGTTCGACGTCAAGGAGTAACAGACTCGGCTCCGAGGCGAAATTCGAGGTAGAACGGGTACTGGAACCGCAGGAACTGCGCGCAGACGTGATTACGTAAATGCTCGCCATATATTCGCGACCGTATCGCGCTTTGTTTGCCCCCCATGCCCCCCGGGGAACATTCGCGAATGAAAAACAGAGAAAAAGTTGCAGCGCTCGACGCGCGCTATATCGACAGCCCGAGCACGGCCCGTGGAAAGGAAATGGACCCGTAATGGAAAATAAAATGTTTACGCCTCACGTCGCTTTAATTCCGGCCCGGCCGTGGACGCTGTTCACGCACCGAAAATCCCGACGAACGGCGCAAAATGTTTGACAAAAAAGAAATATATACACAGGGTGTCCCAGTTAAGTTGAGATTGTAAAGAATCTCGGAGACATGTGATTTAAAAAAAGCAATCTGACACGTGTCCTTTAGTTTTCAATCACATTCGCGAAAAGTTGTGCATCTTTTCACGTAGAATTTGATTCCGGCATAAAATATATGGGTTTGTGATAAGAAAAGACAAAATGACCTTCAAATAACCTTCAAATAACCTTCAAATAACCTTGAAAACGCCCACGTATTAGAAATTTAGTAGCGCCATCTGACTCCCCACTCGAAACACTAAAGGACATGTGTCAGTTTGCTTTTCATAAATCACATGTCTTCGAGATTTTTTACAATCTCAACTTAAATGGGACACCCTGTATATTGTACATATTTTTGTCAAACATTTTGTATATATAGAGGAGGTGTTTTATAAAAACACGAATAAAATTGATCGCGCACGGATTAGTCGGCTTTCGAATAATCATTCCAGCTTATTATAGAACGTTTTACCAACTGTTCCTGCGGTCCGGACGACCGACGAGTTGTTGGCGTTCATTTTATGCTTTCTAGTCGCGGCGCATTGTGCGGCCCAACGTTTCTGCGTTTCAGCTTCCGCGTACGCGAAAAAAAACGGTGCACGCCCGCTGAACCGATACCGGGTCATTGCACGGCAAATCGATCAGTTCTTGCCGTCGGTGTCCGGGATTTCGCTCGAAATGAAATATTATGTGGTGTCCCGGGAACTTAGGGGTGGGCGGCTTCGAGTCATCATTTTTGCTGATTTCGAATTTGTTGAGACAATTTGTTGAGATTTGTCCCCTTGCGATTGTTTATTATATATGGTGTATTTAGAATTTTTTAATTTTGAACCAAAATATTTGCCGTTCTAAAATTATTCTCAATTTGTTATTTAATTAATTGCGTGATTTTTCTATCGTTTTTCCATCTTCCTGAATGAACCCTGAATTAATTCCAAGTATGGAATATTGTTCGACTCGTATACAATAATTTTTGTACGATTGTGTACTTGGATTTACGAAATACATGTTTGAAATTTTCATTACAGGCACAGATAGACTTTAAAAATCGTAACCTTTACTTTCTCCTTGGCAATTGCGACCAATAACAATTTCGAAAAAATAATTTACACATTAGCTAGTGGACTAATCCTCCTGGACTAATCAATTTTGAAAAAGTTATTCGTTTTTGAAAGGTGTACGAATGCTCGGTGCAACCACTGTGTCCGCCCCATGGCTATAATAATTACCCTGCCGTTACATTAATCAGATTCGGCGAACGGACGACTTTTTTTTTCAATTTCGTCCACGTTTTCGGGCAAATTGGCCGGCGGCGTGCGTGGCGGTCCACGCAGCCTCGTCCGGCAATCGAAGCACGAACAGAGGAGGCACGAGTGGCCGGAGCGGTTCGGTCCAGCCGCGCAGCAAGAAGAAAATTCGAGCAATAAACGCGGCTGGATACGAGCCAACTATTTTTATCGCTCGTCCAGGGTGCCAGCCGTTCGTTCGGCTCGTGTTGCTCCTGCTGCCGGCAGTCCGTCTAAGAAATAATGCTGGCCGTACTGTAATCGTTGTTCCGCGACTTACGGCTCGATGCACAGCCATTCTTGCGAACGTTTCCATCGTTACGGGTGCACGACGTCCCGACGAGAAATACCTCCGTCAACGACGGGCCGACTGAATACGTGTAACGAGCCAGTTTTCACCGGGAAATCTACGGCACGGCGAACGCAACACGGTAAATCAGGGAACGATCGTCGCATCGTGCGCATCGTTTTGTTATTAGGGACAAATTCTTCTGCGGTCTACCTGCGACCGTGATGTGGAACTCGTGACCGCCCTAGTTCCAGTGGCTCCACGCTGACACGCTTCAACAGGCGGAAACTGTTCGTATTGGAGGTGAATGCTACGTTTCTGGATGCCAGTTGCGTCAGACGAACTGCAATCTTATAGAAACTCCAGGCATCGTCATTCTTTATGAACAACTGTTATGAACAACTGTTATGTATACCTGTTATGAACAACTGTTATGTATACCTGTTATGAACAACTGTTATGTATACCTGTTATGAACAACTATTATGTATAACTGTTATGTATAACTGTTATGAACAACTATTATGTATACCTGTTATGAACAACTGTTATAAGCAACTGTTATGAACAACTGTTATGAACAACTGTTATGAACAACTGTTATGTATAACTGCTATGAACAACTATTATGTATACCTGTTATGAACAACTGTTATGAACAACAGTTATGGACAACTGTTATGAACAACAGTTATGGACAACAGTTATGGACAACAGTTATGGACAACTGTTATGAACAACTGTTATGGACAACTGTTATGGACAACTGTTATGGACAACTGTTATGGACAACTGTTATGGACAACTGTTATGGACAACTGTTATAAACAACTGTTATGAACTACTCTTATGAACAACTGTCTTGGACAACTGTTTTGGACAACTGTTTTGGACAACTGTCTTGGACAACTGTCTTGGACAACTGTTTTGGACAACTGTTTTGGACAACTGTTTTGGACAACTGTCTTGGACAACTGTCTTGGACAACTGTTTTGGACAACTGTTTTGGACAACTGTTTTGGACAACTGTTTTGGACAACTGTTTTGGACAACTGTCTTGGACAACTGTTTTGGACAACTGTCATGGACAACTGTCATGGACAACTGTTATAAACAACTGTTATAAACAACTGTTATGAACAACTGTTTTGGACAACTGTCTTGGACAACTGTCTTGGACAACTGTTTTGGACAACCGTTTTGGACAACCGTTTTGGACAACTGTTTTGGACAACTGTCATGGACAACTGTTATGAACAACTGTTATGTATATCTGTTATGAACAACAGTTATGACCAACTGTTATGAACAACTGTTATGAAACATCAAACTTTGAGCTGTGATCGTCGTCATACGAGAGGAGAACCTTTGATACTTGTTACAATGGTGAGCATCGGAAACTTTCTCCTTTAATCAACCGCCGATTAAACGAAGGTATGATAAATCCTATCCAGGGCTATCAAATGGCACGTCTCCGCGGCTCGACGCGAGAAATCTACTCCGAACTCGACGGTCAAAGTTTCCGCCGACAGATACGCTCCTGTTCTTCCTCGACCGACAACTTTGATCCCTTAATATACTGCTCGTGATCCAGCCGGAGCCCATATCGATCTAATTATTACACCGGTAATAAGAGCCCGTGCGCGGAAAACCAAGGCGGTGGATTACCCGAGCTTCCCGCGATTCCGTCAGATCAGCGGGAAACTTTCTGGCCAGCGTAGGAGTGACGTCGCGCGGCGGGACAAAGTGTCATTTCAGCGCTTAAAAATTATAACTAGACTAGAATTGCAACAACCTGAAGTGAAATAGTTGAAGTAAAATATATTCTTAATGTATAGATTGAAAATAGTAGAATTAAATCCAACCCAGACCCTAACCAAAATTCATTTCAAAGCTGCATAAACCTAACTCTCCCTGGGGTAGAATCTAACAATAAGTACAATAGGAAAGGAGTTCCTTACGGATTTCAATTACCTTGAAATGTGTTCTCAAGTTACCCTAATCACTAGAGGGCGGATTGTATGCCTTATGACAAAATTGGTAAGGTGCAACTAAAAATAGTAAAAGCATCCGAGGAATTAAAAAAATACTATTATATTATTTTCAATCTATTAAGCATATCACGAAAGAAAATAAATTTCCATTTGACTCCAGTTTGTTACAAGCCAGGTGGCAAATTTTTCTCCTAATCACTTAGTCAATGAAAAATGGCAGAATTCGCTGAAGCGGTAACAACCAATAATACAAACAATTTCAAGGTCATCGAGATCTGCGACGAGCCGTTAGAAGTAAGTCCTGTAAAACCACGCATTACCACGCGCTGTCCATTTTAACCCGGGGAGCGTAACCCCATTCCGTATACTCCGATTTCTCTGGTTAAATCCCGCAGAACACGGAGCAGCGTCGTTGTGACACGCGCCGCGGTCAAAGCAAGAACGAGTTAACCGGTCTACGATCTCCGTTGCTCCATTCATCGCATTACCAATGCCCGGCATGATAATGGCTTCGGACACCGGATAGCCTGGACGTGGAGCGTGACATCTCGCCGAGAAGCTGCGTCCTCGGTTGGAGCAGCGTCGCGACACCGCCAGGAACGTGTTACGTGACGGTCCTCGGCTTCCATCTTTTTCTCCGAGCAAATATATCCACCGGCATATTCTCCGCGCTGCAACGGTAAGCTCCGGGATTGCGGGGACGCGGCTGACTTCGTCACGGGCGGAACGACGCTCGCACACGAGCACACGCGTGTGCACGTACAGGCGCGCCACGGTGCACGGTGCGCTGTGCATCGGCGGACCGAATGTCTCGAATAATAATGGAAGAGGAGGTAGTTCCCGGACTAGCGCGGTACGTAACAAGGGACAGGGCTGCATGCAAATAAAGACGAATGCGCCGGAAGACGCGAAAGAAGATACCGGGCGCAAGTGGGATATTAGATTCCAGCAGCTAGTCGGCGAGTGTATTCTGACGGGGGCGCTCGAGATTATCTCCCGGAACCTACGATCCTGCTAATGTCCTGCGCGGGAAGGGGAGAGTCGACTCGAGATGAAGTAGTGCCTGGGGTATTTGGGTCAAGTCGGTGATCACAACTCCCTCGGCCGAAATATTTAGATAATAAGACAGGTTCCTGATTGGTACCTTCATTGGTTGGGTAGCTGAAGAGAAGATTGTCTTCTTTGTCGACTTGAATGATCATGATTAGTGGATTTTAGCATTTATAGCGTGAATGGACAGCTGCAACTGATGCTGGAGGAAAGACGTTGGGGTAAGAGGAGGGGTAGATAATTTCCTTGAGCTGTTTCAACCCTAACCCTGTTATCACAGAAATCTAATTCAGACTTAACTTACTGATAGATGTTATCGTGAATTATCAGCATTGGGTTAAGCTTGGTTAAATATACATCAGTATTAGATGCTCACTACGGGGAACAGGGTAATAGCGTCGTAGAAGGGGTGAGGTAGAGTGGGAGACAGGTCCTAATCTGGCGACGCTGATCACACCTCTAAGCAGTGTCGACAGACCAGGGATGTTTAGGAGAATACAGTTACTCTCTCACGTGATCGGGCCAAGGAGGAACCGTGGGGATGCTTGCTGAAGGTGGAATGGTGTCGTAGAAGGTCTCAATCTGGGGACGCTGCCTCTAGTAAGCCGAGTACACTCGAGGATCAGTTGATTTGTGGCTCGGCAGGTTGTTTGCCATCGGTGATGCTGATGGGCAGCCTGCATTGTGACGACTGAAGGAATAAAGATTGAGGAACCATTGGTAATTTGAATAATGTCCAAGTCTGTATGGTAGACACTGGTCACACCTCTAAGCAGAGAACCAAACTATGGTAGGTGCATTGAGGGGAATACAGTTGTCCTCTCACATGACAGCTGAATGGCGTCGTAGAAGTGGTAAGGTAGAGTGGAAGGACAAGTCACAATCTGGGGAAGCTGCCTCTAACCGGAAAAAACACGAGACGACCGGTTGATTTGCGACTCGGCAGACTGGCTCCCATCAGTGTTGCTGATGGGCAGACTACATTGTGAAGACTGAATGAATAAAGATTGAGGACCTGTGGTCGAATAACGAATAGAAGTCCACTGGTCATTCGAATAACGTCCAAGTCTGTGTGGTAGCAATAGAAGAGAGGTGCCACGTTGGACCCCAAAGTCTCAATCTGGCGACACTGGTCGCACCTCTAAGCAGGGTCACCAAACTAGGGACATTGAGGGGAATACAGTTGTCCTCTCACATGACGGGGAATGACGTCGTAGAAGGTGTACGGTCAAGAGGTAGACAGGTCTCAATCTTAGGACTCTAGCTCTAAGCCGAATACACTCGAGGATCAGTTGATTTGCGACTCCCATTGGCTCCCATCAGTGTTGCTGATGGGCAGACTGCATTGTGACGACTGAAGGAATAAAGATTGAGGAACTGTGGTCCATTGGTAATTTGAATAATGTCCAAGTCTGTGTGATAGCAACAAAAGAGAGGTACCACGTTGGACCCCAAAGTCTCAATCTGGCGACACTGGTCACACCTCTAAGCAGGGTCACCAAACTAGGGACATTGAGGGGAATACAGTTGTCCTCTCACATGACGAGGAATGACGTCGTAGAAGGTGTACTGTCAAGAGGTAGACAGGTCTCAATCTTAGGTCTCTAGCTCTAAGCCGAATACACTCGAGGATCAGTTGATTTGCGACTCGGCAGACTGGCTCCTATCAGTGTTGCTGATGGGCAGGCTACATTGTGACGACTGAAGGAATAAAGATTGAGGAACTGTGGTCCATTGGTAATTTGAATAATGTCCAAGTCTGTGTGATAGCAACAAAAGAGAGGTACCACGTTGGACCCCAAAGTCTCAATCTGGCGACACTGGTCGCACCTCTAAGCAGGGTCACCAAACTAGGGACATTGAGGGGAATACAGTTGTCCTCTCACATGACGGGGAATGACGTCGTAGAAGGTGTACTGTCAAGAGGTAGACAGGTCTCAATCTTAGGTCTCTAGCTCTAAGCCGAATACACTCGAGGATCAGTTGATTTGCGACTCGGCAGACTGGCTCCTATCAGTGTTGCTGATGGGCAGACTACATTGTGAAGACTGAATGAATAAAGATTGAGGACCTGTGGTCGAATAACGAATAGAAGTCCACTGGTCATTCGAATAATGTGCAAGTCTGTGTGGTAGCAACAGAAGAGAGGTGCCACGTTGGACCCCAAAGTCTCAATCTGGCGACACCGGTCGCACCACTAAGCAGGGTCACCAAACTAGGGACATTGAGGGGAATACAGTTGTCCTCTCACATGACGGGGAATGACGTCGTAGAAGGTGTACGGTCAAGAGGTAGACAAGTCTCAATCTTCGGACTCTGCCTCTAAGCCGAATACACTCGAGGATCAGTTGATTTGCGACTCCCATTGGCTCCCATCAGTGTTGCTGATGGGCAGCCTACATTGTAACGACTGAAGAAATAAAGATTGAGGAACTCTGGTCGAATAACGAATAGAAGTCCACTGGTCATTCGAATAACGTCCAAGTCCGTGTGGTAGCGACGGAAGAGAGGTACCACGTTGGACCCCAAAGGGTTACTGCGAGCCACCATAAATTGGAGTAGACGGGTCGACAAGTGAGAGCAGGTCGAACAGGGTCTCGTAAATCGAACGAACGGTTTCCGGGGCCGATTGGTACGCGCGCCCGCCAAAATATATCCGGAAGAGACGTCGTCTTCGGGGTCCGATCGTGGAAACCACGGAACGCAACGACGTGTAGAGATCGCCGCGAGCCTCGCGGCGCCACGCTCCTCGTCTGAAGAGTAGCCGCCGGAGATGGAGAAACAGAGGGTGGAAGATGGGTAAGGGAGAGAGAGAGGGGGTTGGGGGTGAGCAGAGAGAGTCTCGGGGCCGGGAAAGATAAATCGCGTGGGCGGGCCACGGCGAAGAAGCTAACGGGGTAACAGCTACTCGGGAATATAGTTCCCGTGGCACGCCATTCGTAACGCGATATATCACCGGCAGAAAAGTTTTGGCGGGGAATCGAATAAAGAAAGAAGAAAGGCGCGGGGCAAGAAACCGAGCGAAGAGGATCGAGAGCTCCGGGTCCTTGGGCGGCGATGAACGGCGTCGTTCGTCGCCGAGACCCACCGCGCGAAGAGTTATCGGCCGAAATCCGTGTGGCCGATGCTACGCCTACTCCCAAGACTATACACGTACTCCCGCGACTCCCCCGGCGGGTTTCTTATACGTCGTTTCTTCCAACGAGCACAGTCTAACGAGATCCGTAATCTACCGGCTGTCCGCTACAGCGCAGCGGCTGCCAAACGATGCTCTGCGGAATGCGAACTGAGTGATTCGCGTAATCGCTCGGAGTTTTAATCAGAATAACTTTCTCCGAGGTGGACCTGGATTTTTTTCGGAAAACTGTGATTTTCATATTCTTTAGTCGGGTGGAGCAACATTAGCACTGAACCTACCGAGCCCCAAAAGTAACTCGAACATGCTCCCTTATAGAAATGGCACGATTAATTTGATTTAGACTTTGTGCTGCTCCTATTTTAATACGTGATCTATTAAAGACATCTGTACAACAATTTCTTGTCAAATAATTGTTATTATTTCAATAAGTGTTGAAATTAGAGATCTGGGACCGGTCATTTTCGCCGGTGGTGGTGGATTTAGAATGCGAACTGAGTGATTCGCGTAATCGCTCGGAGTTTTAATCAGGATAACTTTCTTCGAGGTGGACCTGGATTTTTTTAGGAAAACTGTGATTTTCATATTTTTTAGTCGGCTGGAGCAACATTAGCACTGAACCTACCGAGCCCCAAAAGTAACTCGAACATGCTCCCTTATAGAAATGGCACGATTAATTTGGTTTAGACTTTGTGCTGCTCCTATTTTAATACGTGCTCTATTAAAGACATCTGTACAATAATTTCTTGTCAAATAATTGTTATTATTTCAATAAGTGTTGAAATTAGAGATCTGGGACCGGTCATTTTCGCCGGTGGTGGTGGATTTAGAATGCGAACTGAGTGATTCGCGTAATCGCTCGGAGTTTTAATCAGGATAACTTTCTTCGAGGTGGACCTGGATTTTTTTAGGAAAACTGTGATTTTCATATTTTTTAGTCGGCTGGAGCAACATTAGCACTGAACCTACCGAGCCCCAAAAGTAACTCGAACATGCTCCCTTATAGAAATGGCACGATTAATTTGGTTTAGACTTTGTGCTGCTCCTATTTTAATACGTGCTCTATTAAAGACATCTGTACAATAATTTCTTGTCAAATAATTGTTATTATTTCAATAAGTGTTGAAATTAGAGATCTGGGACCGGTCATTTTCACCGGTGGTGGTAGATTTAGAATGCGAACTGAGTGATTCGCGTAATTGCTCGGAGTTTTAATCAGGATAACTTTCTTCGAGGTGGACCTGGATATTTTTAGGAAAACTGTGATTTTCATATTCTTTAGTCGGGTGTAGCAACATTAGCACTGAACCTACCGAGCCCCAAAAGTAACTCGAACATGCTCCCTTATAGAAATGGCACGATTAATTTGATTTAGACTTTGTGCGGCTCCTATTTTAATACGTGATCTATTAAAGACATCTGTACAATAATTTCTTGTCAAATAATTGTTATTATTGAAATAAGTGTAAAATAAGAGATCTGGGACCGGTCATTTTCACCGGTGGTGGTGAATTTAGTGTTAAACTATTTTTTTGAGCATTGAAGACAAACATTTTGTGTAAACTTTCAGCCCTATGTCGCGGTCGGGGAAGTGGAACAGTCAAGTTTCACGTTACATGTGAAAATTTTGTAAAAAATCGAACACATGTAAAACACATAGGCTGGCAAACTGCAGTTTATTTCGGATTTTAAAGTAGAAAATTCGGGTTGTAAAAGTCGGAAAAATTCAGATTTCATATTGAAGTTGGAGAGCAACAGCTTTTACAATTTTACAGGATCAGTGCATTGTTATAAGAAAAATTTTGTCAATCTATTAAACACATTAAGGAAGAAATTCAATTTCTATTTCACTCTAGTTTGTTGCAATTCGGGTAGAAAATTTTTATTTTGCATAAAGATCCGCTGTCTAGATATGAGTATTGTTCATGTTTGAATATAAAAATAAATAAGAATTCAAAATCAAAGTTTTTTGCATTTCATGTATTCTGTAAGTGTCATACAGTCAAGAGTAGACTGCGGTTCTTTATGCAAAATAAAAATGTTTGCACTGATTACAAGACACAGAAGCCAAATAGAAATTTCTTTCGTCTTTTAATCGTCTTATTAAGCTGAAATTAATAAACTGATGTCCTTATATCTTCTTAATTCGTCCACTGCTTTAAATTGTACGTGTCCATTTTCGTCATAAATGCATAAAATCTAGTACGAGACCATGTAAAATGAAAACTATCCGAAGCTGATCTCCTGTTAATAATTTCAATAAATTGAAAGTGATAATTTCTGAACATATCTGCAACGTATTTCTCAGCAGTAAACGGATAAAACTCCACAGTGTAGCATCTATTGTGAACGCGTCAGCTCTTTCCTTTGGAAAACAAGTTATAGTTTACTGGATCATAAGTCAGTTTGTCACCATGTTCTGTACAGTGCAGAGATGATAAGTTGGCTAGGAGACGACACAGAGGCAACGGGGGCACTCTGCTCGCTGCGCTCGACTTCTCCTTTTACACTTTTGTAGTCTCGCGCGCGTTTTCCTTGTCACGCGATCCGATTTGTAGGTGTAACTGTTCCGGGCGAAGAGCACGCGTGACAAAATGGTGTTACTCCGTAGAACAGTAGTAACGGTATTAGACACCAATCGAATTCGCATTCCTTTGATTAATGGACTTGTCGTCCACGCACAAAGCTTGTTTCACACTGCGTTAGGCGTGGTAATTGCGCGAGGATGTCGATCAATTAAATTAGTTTCTGTGGTTTCAGATTGTGTGTAATACGATGACGTAAACAACGGAGTCCCATTAATTTATTCCAGGCACTGTGGTTAAAATGGGTACAGAATTATGATTTTACAACAAAATATACTTCGATATATGATTTTCTCGCCATTCATTTCGCAATTATTTTAAATAAATGCAAGTTTTCTTAGCGCTTCTCAAGCATTGCTTAAAAATTTGAAACAATAAGCGTACACTTTAAAATAGACGAAATTAAAATTATTTTAAGTGGACGCTGTAATTCGACTTGTAATTCATTAAAAAATGATTTCCATATCTACTGTTAGTTATCGTAATAAATCCGAAACTTTTCTTTAAGTCAAAAGTTAACTCGAAAGGCAGTTAAAAGTGTCCGGGATTTAGACGGAGAAGTCCGGGGTTTTTATGCAGTTCGTCCTGGGTTCGCGATTTTAAAGATGGCGACCGTTCCCGCAGCACAATGCCCGCGGAGACCACGACACGAAACGTGCAACACGCCATGCAGCATTGCAAGAATCGCTTCCGCAGCGGATCCGTTCAAAAACAGCCAGGTGCACAGTCCATCTTCTTTAAAGCATATCCACGGTGCGTTAGCCGCGGCGAAACGGTCGTCCATTACGCCTTTCTTCGGGAGCAAGAAAAAAGGAGGGACGCGGGATGGTAATATTTGTTCGCGTAAACCGAGCAACCTTTCCCGCGAGCGTGTTGAAAGCGGCTGTGGATGCATCGGGAGGCCGAGATAACGGAAGTACGTTGCAGAAACAGTGCCGCGAGCCGCGCCGGCGACAACCGGATATGTCTGAAACGAGCCGACGTGTAAATGCAATTTTCTGAATAAGAACGGCAAACGAGCTCCGCCGCTTTTCACCTATCCGAGGCCGGTTATGGTTGTGTGCGCGTGTTGAAAGATGTACACCGGAGTGTGTCGTTAGCGGCGTCGGGACGCGGCGCGTCGCGGCGTGGCGCGCTCGTCTTGGGCATCGCGGTCGAATAGGAGGCGGGCCGGGCAAGAAGGCACAATGGGTAATCGCACAATGGGGGCTCAATTGGTCGACGACTATAGGATAGCTGGTGCAGCAAGCAACCAGGAAGACCTGCATAAAAAGGACAATGGACGATGCCGGCGGGCACACTGCGAAAAAAAAGCCAGAAACCGAAAGAGACGGTGCACGAGCTGGAACCTGAGGGCATATTTTCATTTTGAGTACCATGTTCTTTTCTTCCAACTTTTACGAATTTTGGCTGGAAGAATTACTCCACATTTTTGCATTCCCAGCACAAAGAATATTGAAAACTTGGGTTCCACCTTCGTCTTTAGTTTGAGTACCATGTTCTATTCTTCCAATTTTTACGAATTTTTGCGTACGTAGCACAAGAAATATTAAGAATTTAGGTTTCACCTCCATCTTCATTTTAAGTACCATGTTCTATTCTTTCAATTTTTACGAATTTTTGTTGCACGACTACTCAACATTTTTGCATTCCTAGCACAAGAAATTTTCAAAATTTAGGTTTCACCTCCATCTTCATTTTGAGTACCATGTTCTTTCCTCCAACTTTTACGAATTTTGGCTGGAAGAATTACTCCACATTTTTGCATTCCCAGCACAAAGAATATTGAAAACTTGGGTTTCACCTTCTTCTTTATTTTGAGTACCATGTTCTATTCTTCCCATTTTTACGAATTTTTGCTAGAAGAACGACTCAACATTTTTGCATTCGTGGCACAAAGAATATTGAAAAGTTAGGTTTCACGTTCGTCTTCATTTTGAGTACCATGTTCTTCCCTACCAATTTTTACAAATTTTTGTCAGAAGAACTACTCAAGATTTTTTAAGATTTTTGCATTCGTAGCACTAAGTATATTCAAGAGTTAGGTTTGACGTCCATCTTCACTTTGAGTACCATGTCCTATTCTTCCAATTTTTACGAATTTTTGTTGGACGACTACTCAACATTTTTGCATTCGTAGCACAAGGAATATTCAAAATTTAGGTTTGACCTTCATCTTCATTTTGAGTACCATGTTCTATTCTTTCAAGTTTTACGAATTTTTCCCGGAAGAACTAGTCAACATTTTTGCATTCCTAGCACAAAGAATATTCAAAATGTAGGTTCCACCTTCATCTTCGATGGAGAATGCTCATGGTGCTGGAATGGGATAGCAGAAGGAGAAAAGGAAAAATCGACACTGGTAACAGCAGACTGCGCAACAATTCTTGAAATAAAACAGTTCTGGAAACAACACAAAATCCAACACATTTCAAGAAAATTCATATTCGAATATTTAAACTGAGAATACTCGATTAACAAGGTCGAGTCTCGTGGAGGACCGGCGTCGTCCACCAGCTACGTTCTCGAACGCAGGGACTACCGGCGATTAAACCGGGATCGGCTCGCGAATGCAGAATCGCGACTATTGAAGCACGGCGAGCGTGGATATTGCGTTTTTTGCGATCTCGAACGGTCGTTCGAGTTCTAATGAGAACGTTGTATTACATCGGCGAGAGGTCGACGCCGCGCAGGAGTTCCATCGAGCCACGCTTTATAAATTCCCGTCGATCCGTCGAGAGTAATAAGCGATCCGAGGAACGCTCTCGCCCGGAGAACAAGCTAGAGGAAATCTCTCGAAAATATCCATTCTCGTTTCTTCCGATGGTGCATCGATCGCCGCCGCGCGCCGACTCAACCTCGTCGAACCGTGCGCGCGGAACTGCAGACTCCGGATTTACACTTTCTACTGTTTGAACGTGAACGGCCGCGCCGAATTATTAAACGAATATGGATCGCTCCCTTTTTTTCAAGGGTCCAGGGTTTCTCGATTAAGTCGAGGGCGCACAGATTTCCTGGGTGAATTGCACGGATGATAAAGTGGATAGGGGACGATTGCGCGCGGGAAAGAAGAGTCTGCGTATGCTATAGTCGACCCCATTTTTTATGCGATTTTCACGTCCCATGAATTATATTCGACACTCGAGCCAGCGTGCAAGCGTCTATGTTTAAATTAATTAGGCCGATACCCAGAAAGTTTTTCTGACGTTAAATAACTTTGTAGTTTACAGTCTCGAACGCGTATTTTTATTCTCCAAATTGGAAACCAATATATAATTACTCGAGAAAATGTAATGGAAATATGTAACAGTCTTTCTTGTCAGCGACAAGATTAATCGAAATTGAGAGACAAATTAGAAGGTGCAGAAGGTACTTGGCTAGAGGTCACTGATCAATGATCATGTGTCATCGATGGTCAGTGATCACTTATCATGTCATGGATGGTCAGTGACCATGTGTTCGATGTTTTGATGACATGGTGGTTATGTCATCGATGGCCAATGATCATTGACCATGTCATAGATGGTCACTGACCATGTCCTCGATGGTCAGTGATCACTTATCATGTCATGGATGGTCAGTGATCACGTGTTCGATGTTTTGATGACATGGTGGTAATGTCATCGATGGTCACTGACCATGTCCTCGATGGTCGGTGATCATGTGTTCAATGATTCAATTACATCGTGACCACGTCATCGATGGCCAATGATCACTGACCACGTAATAGATGGTCACTGACCGCGTCACAGATGGTCACTGACCATGTAATCGATGGTCAATGACCCACTCTGTGGACGTTCCTCCATTTTTACACTTCTGGTTTGCAACAAACGAAGAAACATTGCAATCCCTGGCCAGAAAGATCAAAACCTTCCACGATTTTCAATATTTCCCAATATTCTTCATGACTTCAGTAAAATATAAAAATCTGGAGGATGTTTAATCCTGACTCACAGACGTCGAAATGTTATCGCTTTAGCTAGATATACAATTTCATGACCTTCACTTTTCTGGAACTTTGTCAGCCTGTAGATCGTGGAGGACGACAAAAATATATTTTCATCGACATTTGCTTCCACTGGAATCTTCTTAAAACATTCCCATCATATTCAGAAATATTTCCATTTTCGATCGACGATTTCGCGTGTTTCCCTATTGTGCTGGACTGCTCCTAACATAGAAACAGTCGAATCTAAGCAAGATTACTTTGTTTGCCGGTAGCGCCTGGTCCCCGTTCGCCCGGCGAGGAACGTGACTGTCGTTAGACCGGCTGGGACAAAATTGCTCCGATTCGCGAACATCCCTCTGCCAGTTACAAAGCTGCGCCATTTTTCCCGTGGAGCTTCGTAACGCGAAGATAAATAGTCCATCGGTGCGCAGCCAGTCTGCAGAAAGAGAGAATATCCCCGACTTCGCGATTTCTCTCTCTCTGTCTCCCTCTCTCTCTATATATATGTATCTATATCCATCTCTCTCCCTCCGGGTTTCTATATACGTAGAACCCCAAGCGCGAGCGCCTATCTCCAGTAGTATACGCGTACATATTTCCCGACAAATTCGTCGCTGTTATTTTTCACGGTGGCGCGCACCGTTCGGCTGAATCACGGCAGCCGCCGCGCCGGTCGAATCGAATTCAACGCGCGATTTAGTAAAATTAATGGATACAGCCGAAGGCACTCGTGGCAAGGCAACGGGGCTTCGATTCCATTTGACGCGACTCGCGCGTCGGGTTGCATCGAAAAATGCGGCCCGATTGTAAATGGTGCTCGATATACCGCGCGGTACCCGGGCCCGCCCGCCCGTCTCTATATTTATCGTCTTTTAGGAGGATTGATAAAAAATTGATCGAACGATAACCTTTAACGATAACCGATAACGCGCGTTCCCCCTGCTCCGACCGGCTCCATCCATCCACAAGATAAACGCGAGTTCTGCACAGGAAGGAAACCCGACGATCGCTATTTCTCTCGGACGTTTCCGTTGCGGGCCCCGTTCCGCTACGGTAGCCTAATCAGAGGAGACAGTCGTCAGATGAGGGGAGGAAGTTATTCCCTCTGAAGCGCGGGGGAATACAGAGTAGAGTGGGGACACAGCTCTTAATCTGGTGACTCGAGGCGACGCGAGGCTCCGGTCAAACGTGCGCCAATTAATGAATTATGCAAGCCCGAGCATGGGCCGGCCGCGTTAAACGCCGCGCCGAGCCCCCAGCCCCGAGACACTGCAAAAACGCCTGTTTGAATTAATCGACGTCCCACCGGCGACGCTTCTTATGCTGCCACCCGAGTCCGGCAGAGATTTTCCGGCAAAAATGGAATTTAGAGATTTTATTATTAATTTATGAGCGGGAGACTTTGGTATTGAAAGGGTGAGAGTCACCAGAACGTTTAGCAGTTATGGACTTACTCTCAAAAGATCGCGTGAGTACAATGGAACGAATCACATATGTTTTTGGACCATGAAGAGCCACTTTTGTACCATGAAGAGCCACTTTTGGACCATGAAGAGCCACTTTTGGACCATGAAGAGCCACTTTCGGGCCATGAAGAGCCACTTTCGGACCATGAAGAGCCAGTTTCGGACCATGAAGAGCCACTTTCAGACCATGGAGAGCCACTTTTGATGAATGAAATTTTCTGAGAAATAATATTCGAAGGAAATTATTCACTATCGGATACACCACTTAAAATAATGTAACTTTGCCGCATAAAATCGTAAACAACGTAAAGAATTATGCACGTCCAGTTGTTTTTCTTCCACGTTTTATTGTGCGATGTATAGACGACCTGAGACTTTGTGACAAAAACGGTATTTTGAGAAAAAAATTGAAGGGGTGGTTCTCCGTGACAATATAAAACGAAAATTAAGAATATAAAAATTGCGATTTTGGTTTTATTTCCTAGTTATAAATAATTAAAAATCCGCCTAAAATGCGGCAACCCGGCCTACAGAGGTGTACAGTCGCGCCCCTGTATGACGTATGCAACGTATGCACCTGTGTCGGCCGGATTGCCGCATGTTAGGCGGATCTTTAATCGTCACTACCTAAAAAATGAGGCTGAAATCGCAATTTTTGTATTCTTCATTATCGTCTCATATTATCATGGAGAACCACCGCATAAACTTTCCCCCGCCTATAGTTGAACACCCTGTCGAAGCATCGACACAGTTCCCAAGAAACTTACAAATGCAACGGAGGTTACTTGTCCTTCGTGGGAGAAACTTATCCTCGCGATTTATACACCGGGGCCCGAATTGAACCGCGAACTCGCCGAAGGAGCTGGAAGAACAACAGAACCGAAAAAAATATGGAAATCCGTCGCGAGAGGAGAGAGAGAGAGAGTAAGGGGCTGCGGGAAGGCCTCGTCGAAAAACTTTTTCCCACGGCCGGAGGCACTGTCGACGAGTGCTGCGACGATGGCGATGGCGATGGCGATGGTGAAGCGAGTAACGACGCCGCCGCTTGCGGCAGGGGGTGGATAACGGGGGTTGATTTAAGCTGCCAGACATTAGCACCTCGCTGCCGAGTGGGGGCCGCAGGGATGAACGGGGGAGAGGGTGAGGGACCGAGAGAGAGTGAGAGGGGGCCGCAGGGATGAACGGGGGAGAGGGTGAGACACCGAGAGAGAGAGAGAGAGAGAGGGGGTGTCCCCTAGTCGGCACGAGAGCATCGCGTTACCCAAGGTGTCCAATCGAGATACGGAGTTTTGGCTGCTATCTCCCCTCTGGCTTTTCCAACCCCTCGGACCACTCGAGGCGACACTTCGCTCCTACACGTTTTCGCACCCTCGGCGCGCCATGCGGCAACCAGGGGATCGGAGATCTTGGAAACTCACTTTGGAAACTTGCACATTCATCGCTCTCCTCGTACCAGTTGCCGGGTACGCTATACCACCCCTGCCCTACCAGTCTAACCATATTCGTCGCGGGGAACCGCGGACTTCTCGTTCCGGTTGGAAATTCGTTTTGTCCGATAGACTTTCGCCCGCTCGCGACCCTCCGCTCCGCCCCCCGCTCTCGAAAGATGGAGTTCGCTGTGGGAAAGAGTGGGCAGAGGTGGGGGCACAGGGCAAGATGAGGTTACTGTTTATTTCGCGGCGTTATGCTTCTATGATTCGCATCGTTAGAATAGCTTCACTAACGTTCTTATTTCTATCTACGCTGTGGAAGGTATATTATGGTGTTTGTTATTGCTTTTAATGGGCGTAGACTATCCCCCTCCCCTACTATGTAGCAGCAGCAGTCATTTCAGTTTCAACGGCGCATGTAGTTAGACAGCAAATAGATAGAGTGGTTTATTAAAAAATTCATTTCAAGCTGTCGTGTCTATCGAGTTAAATAATTACTTATGACCTTGGATGACCTTGAAGTCATTTGTGTTACGTATGAACGAATTTGTCTTGAAAAGACACATACATACAGCATTCTATTTATTAAGCTGAAGGTCACCTTCATTTTTCGGAAAATAATGCAAATAAAACATGCAAACAAATTATGCAATAAAAAATGAACATAGCTTTTGTGTTTAGGAAGACATACTGTAAGTTCTTCCTCTTCCATGTCTTTTTACCACGAACCCCCTGACTAAGACCCACCCCCTCAATAAAATTCGTTTTTTCTCGACAACGAGACGTCAAACAAAAAAATGTTACTGTTCCTTTACGACTAATTTTTGTGTATAGAATTACTTGCCAATCGATTGTCCATCGACAGCACATGGCAGAGATATTTCGTCCATCAACGGGGTTACACGGGAGGCTGGCGTTCCGGCGCGGCGCCCGGCCATGCAGAAAAGTTATCGCGGAAATTATTCCCGTCGCGGCCTGTCCGTAACTTTTTTCCGCGGCGGGATATTTATTGGTTGAGCCGAGCCTTGTAAATCCGCCGAAAATCGGGGCCACGTGCTGGAAATGTTTAATGAACACGCGGGTAATAAAGGCGGCTTTTGTTTTCGGGTCGCGGATAATAGGAAATTGGCCGATAGGACACAATGGTGTGTTATTAAAGCGAAACTTCCTATGCATTGTTGCTGTTACATCGTCCTCGACGAGTTTTGCACCCGCCGCGCCGGTGACCAATGATTATTATAAAACCGAGAGAACAATTTTAGCGATGACGACACGTTTTCGACGTCGGTGTGGTTTCCAGTGTCCGCGAGATTGTTATTTCGGTTATTAATAGACGCTACCGCGAATGGGGGACGCGGAATAATTCGAGTGGGCGCGTTCGGCTCATTGTTTTCGCGGTTTTCAACGAGCAGCACCCTCGTCTTCAAACCCCTTCTTGCAGACGAGGGTCACGAGAGCACGGCGTCGGGTTACGCGTAGGGATTAAGAGCGTATACAGTCTCGTCCATAACTATCCATCCCTTCAGTATCTTTTCACCCATAGTCATCAGTATATTTCACCCACTTTTGTTTTACAGTTTAAACCAACAAATTATGTTTCATTTGTAACGTCATATTTTAGAGAAATATTTTCCACAACGTGGACAGAAATCAATCGTCAAAGTTTATTACATTCGTTTTTAAAAAAATTTAACCTAACTTAATTCGTGCCTTTGTGTTAAATTGATACAATGGAAAAAAAGCAATTTGATAGAAAGATAAATAATTGCATATTATTATAAATTTCTCTTGTGACAATGTGAAAAAAATAAGGCGAGATATGATAAGTCTAAACTATAAGATTACTCGCGTAATAAATGATAACAAAACGTTATGGAGAATATACTAAGTATTTGTTTAGGATCGGTTAAAAGTCTGTCAAATTAATACAAGGGACAGATGAGGGATGAAGTCAATTTGAACATGTTGATTATGATTTATACTCTGGCAAAAATAAGGGTAAACAATTGAGAAATGAATTTACACAGTAGTATGAATCTATGCACGGCGAGCCATTGATTCAGTAGTACAGGTCATTCATTGATCAGACTGGATTCAGGAGTACAGATCATGCATTGATCAGACGTGGATTCAGTAGTACAGATCATGCATTGATCAGACGTGGATTCAGTGGTGCAGGTCATGCATTGATCAGACATGGATTCAGTGGTGCAGGTCATGCATTGATCAGACGTGGATTCAGTAGTACAGGTCATTCATTGATCAGACGTGGATTCAGTAGTACAGGTCATGCATTGATCAGACATGGATTCAGTGGTACAGGTCATGCATTGATCAGACATGGATTCAGTGGTACAGGTCATGCATTGATCAGACATGGATTCAGTGGTACAGGTCATGCATTGATCAGACATGGATTCAGTGGTACAGGTCATGCATTGATCAGACGTGGATTCAGTGGTACAGGTCATGCATTGATCAGACGTGGATTCAGTAGTATAGATCATGCATTGATCAGACGTGGATTCAGTGGTACAGGTCATGCATTGATCAGACATGGATTCAGTAGTACAGGCATGGATTCAGTAGTACAGGTCATGCATTGATCAGACATGGAGAGCAACCGTAGCACGAATGCTTATGGTACCGACTGTACTCGTGAAACATACTCGAAGGAAGAGGGGGAGGGGGAGGGCACGTGTTCTGGCACGCGTAAAATTTCTCTAGAGTTTCGCTCTTGAAAAATGAAGCGCATCCGCCACCCTCGAACCCTTTACACAGTCAAGCATCTTCCAGTCTCTCGTCTTCGTCGCAGCGGAACGCCGCGACTACAACTTCGTTTTCCCTTTCTATACTCGTCGAATGGCTCTACACGTATCGACTAGAACTTGACTTCCACGACGACGACGGCGACGGCATTGCGCAACATAGAAAGGCAGCGATTCATCTCGTCATCGAACATTGAAATTCGTCGATTATCGAAACGTGATTACGTGGCACCACGGAAATGTTTCAAACTTCGGGACGGTTTTCTTCGACGGAACACGAGTAACGCGGTCTAATTTAAAGTTTTCTCGTTCTTGTATTGATTTCCTGACGTTGCGTTTTCCGACGGTTTCCCCCGTCCCTGTAACATCGGGAGAGCGCTCCGCGGAATAATTTAGCTTTCGCGGGATCTTTTCGAAATTTCGTGATTTCCGGCCACAGACAACCGAGCCCCGCCATCCGAACAGTGTATTACACCTTCAGATGACCTTAATGAAAAATTAATTCTGCGTTGTACGCGACAATCAATAATGCTCGAGAACTTCGGAATCACTAGACTGCGGATTTTATGCGTTTGTGGCAGAAATGGATAAGCACAATTTAAAACAGTGGACATAATAGCTTTAAAGACATGAGTGTATTGGTTTCAGCTTAATCAGATAATTAAAAGAAGAAAGAAATTGTTATTTCGCTCCTCTGTCTCGCAATCGGGGCAACATAAAAAATTTCCACCTGAATTCAGTGCCGGATTAAGCCAGCGCGGGGCCTGTAGCAAATTTTATCGCGAGGCCCTAGGCTTTGTATCAGGGCCGCTTGTATGAATGACCTTTTTTCTTTTTTAGCAAAAATATCGTTAAGGTTTCGGCGCCTCTCCGATAAAATGCCCGTGTGCAGGGCCCCTTTTTCTATGGAGCGGGGCCCCCAAAAGCGCGGGGCCCGTAGCATTTGCTACTTCTGCTACGGGGCTTAATCCGGCCCTGCCTGAATTACAACAAACCAGAGCGACATAGAAATTAATTTTCTTTCTTAATATGTTCAATAGGTTGAAAATAATATAAAGGTATTTTTAAATTCGTCTAATGTTTTTAATATTTCAAATGACACCTACCAATTTTTGTCAAAAATGCATAAACTCCGCTGTCTATTAATAACATAAACCTAGACGCTCAAATAGTATAACGACCACGAAGAATCGAATGCAAAGAGCGTAGCTATGTTCCATTGAAGATGGATCGCAGTTCGAACCTTCGATGCAACCCGATTCACTTTGCGAGGAATAGTTTTTCATTAAAATTACGTTTCATTAGAACAAAAATAATATCGTGCAGAAATAACTAACTGTCCATAGAAACACGTGACCACAAATCGGATTGCGGATCTGAAAGCTGCGTTTTATCAACGTAGGAAAAAAGTTTTATTGAAGAAGACACCGTCTAAACCGCCTGTCTATTCTGCCATGCCTCGCCGTGACAAGACCCACCAGCGATATCACTGCGAACACGAGATAAAAAGCCGAAAAGGGGGAAATAATATAGTGGAAATCACAACCGACAGGAGAAGAGCCTGCAGTGGAAGAAGAAACAGCGTTTCCCGAGGATGGATAAATGTTTCTGCGACCGAGCGAGCGCGGCGAACGATCGGTGGCTGGGTCCGCTTCGGTAGCATTTAATATAAATTATTTACCCGACCATAAACTTTTGATCCGTTTCGCGGCTCGTTTCGCTTTCACGGCGCAGCTCGCAGACGCCAACTTCTCGATATTGCTCGTAGCGTTTCAGTGTGGCCCCGGACTTCTGTAAATTTGATATTTCATCCGAGAGGCACGTCCTAAGGGAGTTCGAATAACTTCGCCCCCGTACGTAGACCGTCCGTCCCGGCGTCTTTCCACGTCGCTCATCCGAGCCGGAAAGTCCGTGGCAGCAGCCGCAGAACACCGGCGAAAGAATTCCCGGGGAATCCCGGCGATTGTTATTTCATCCCGAGGCTTTTACTCCGGGTTCACCCCCCGCGTCTGTGTACACGCCGATCTCCAACAAGGTAGCCGACTCTACCTCGAAACGGAGTCACGTAGACGAGGCTTGATATCGCGATAACCACCATCTAATCCGACCAGTTTAACGCCGGCGATTTCTCAAAATTCACACCGAATTAGCCGCGACGCTCCGTCTTCCTGGCGCGCGCACTTTTGCAAATTTCATGGAACACGTTTCGCCGCGCGGATTCCCGCGGGATTCGACGTCCGCCGCTCCATGTCCGTCCATTTATCCTGCTGTACAGGGTGTCCCGGTGTTGAAGATACTACGGGTGAATCTACGAGGGAAGATAGAGCGAAAATACCGAACAGATATTTTTCATTTGACGCTCGGCTTTTGAGGAAACCGACTATGAAAGGTGAAGTTGGCGTGGTTACAAGCAGAGTTGGAATTTTATTCAAATATAAATTTCGGATGAAGTGGATTTAAAAGCCGCTTGGAAAAACCCCACTTAATTCGAAATTTTCATTTAAATAAAATTGTTGCCCAACTCTGGTTACGAGGAGGGTCGATTGATTTTGGTAAAACTTTCTCTGGTGAATCTAGAGCGAAAATAAGCTGCAAAGGACTAAAGTTTAAGAAAAAAATAACAATGCTGGATAATCAAACAGATGAAAAATAGTTTCAGGAATTTTAAAGAAACGGAAAACAACGTAAATGTTCTATTTTGCACAATGGTAAATTCCTGGAATGCTCTGGCCACATAGTCAGAGCATCAATAAATCGTTTCTTTATGCCTTCAGTAGAGAGGATAATATGGTTACCGTCCATTATTGAAGAATGTAATCTGTATCGTCCTTTGAATCTTTGATAAAGGTCTGGGCAAGGTGAGACGTGGACGACCTGGGTTAGGTGGGATGTTAAATGGACATAAGAAGACTTTACCTCTTATAGACCTGAATAGGTCCATAGCGTTAATCCATTTAGCTAACCTGAATCTTTGACTAGGCTTTTAAAAATTGAATTTTAATATGACTTGTAGAATGGCAAAGGGTTCGAGTAGCATTCACTATGATAAATTGTACCTGTCTAGTTTTGGTATCATTGATTAAATTTAACCCTTTGCAGTTGGGGCTATTTTAACTTGAAAATTAAACATTTTTCCGACCTAGAATAATTAAATTGTATATGACTTTTTTCATTTTATGTACATATTTAATAATGTATATATGAACATATTTAATAATGTAAACAATATTGTGAATAAAGTACAGCAATTTTTAGTGGTGACTTTGATTCACCCCTCGACTGCTAAGGGTTAATTTTGTGGGTGGCTTCTACACCAAGAACCACCAAGAATCGTCAAGAATCATCAAGGATCGTCAAGGATCGTCAAGGATCGTCAAGGATCGTCAAGGATCACCAAGAATCGTCAAAGATCGTCAAGGATTACCAAGAATCGTCAAGGATTGTCAAGGACTACCAAGAATCGTCAAGGATCGTCAAGGATCGTCAAGGATCATCAAGGATCGTCAAGGATCATCAAGGATCGTCAAGGATCATCAAGGATCGTCAAGGATCATCAAGGATCGTCAAGGATCATCAAGGATCACCAAGAATCATCAAGGATCATCAAGGATCATCAAGGATCATCAAGGATCATCAAGGATCATCAAGGATCACCAAGAATCATCAAGGATCACCAAGAATTTCAAGTGTTGTACAAACTAATTTTTTAAATATTGTAACCTAATTTTTCTCGACACAGAACGCTCTGAAGAATCACGTCAAATACAGTCTAGCTAAAATAATTCTGTAAAAACGAGAGCATCGAAATGTTTCCAGATCTTTAAAGGTCTGTCGTCCCAGTTTTATAAAAGATTGAATGTGGTTACTGATCGACATTTCTCGAGCGAGTTTACATTAAAATAATCACCATGCAAATGGAGCTCGACCTACTCGTTATTTCTATAAGATAATTTATGAAGTACTAAATTACAGATAAACGTCTACCAACACTATATGCAACATCATACGTCACATGGACAATAAACATTTAATAGTTCTCGCATACGTTAACAGTCCTCCGGAGGAGGCGCATATTCCGCAACGTCAAAAGGTTAGAAGAAGAAGAGAAACGTGCACAAATAACCAATAAATATGGAAGTAGAAATATGAGGAGCAGAGGTTCCAACATCGAGCCCCGATATATTCAATGTTTCCCCAGCGCTTATTGGAAAAATGAAGTTTGCCAACTTTTCGGGGTTCCCGCAGCCACTGTCCAGTTTCGGGGGTGTGAAACGGGAGCGAAATAACGCTAGCTATATATCTACTACCAGGGGCGAGAGAAGTGCTAGCCGCTGGGGAGAACATAGGCTAAGAATTTCACCGTGGAAGAATCACAATTGCAAAGTAGTTTCGTAACTGGCACCCTATTAGGCAGTCAAAGCGGAGAGTCCACTGGCACGCGGTCCTCCCTCTTTTCCTTCTACAGTTTCTACAGAGAGAACGCGCGCGCGAGAGAGAAAGGGAGAGAGCCTGGTTGAATCGGGTCGACCGTGTCCCGAACAATTTGCAGCGATCCGTTTTCGCGGAAGTTGCCACTGTTTGCCAGATTGCCGGTGGTGTGACGCTGGAATTGCTTTTTAACTACAGGATCGCGGGGACAGCCGCGTAAATTAGGTTCGCGCCACCGCTCGAGTACTTGAAATTCCGCGAGTTAGCCGAAATTTCGGACGTATACTCGAGGGAGATCCGGGGAGCCACCCGCGGACATACACGATCCACGATCCATCCCTGCACGTGTGTGCACGCGGTTCCGCGTGATGGTACCTTAATGACCAACGTAATTATCTCGCGGAAACGACGGGTCCTTTACGCGACTCTGCGGCGGCGACACATCAAACGCGCCTCGATGCGGTCAATACGTTAAAGACGATGATTACGGTCGGCCACGAATTAATGCGGCCGATCAAAGACGGCCAAGTCAAAGAAACTAATTACGACGCTCGAGAAATTTTAATAGCCTTTCATTCAAGGCGTTACAACCAATGCTCTTAGCGGATCTGACTCGCGAATGCGAACTTTGACGTGACCTTCACGTGACCTTCATCGAGAAAATCGTGAAATGTTCCCCATTAATTTCAATGCTCTTTTGGGGACGATATTACACATCTAGATAAACGAATCCATGTAATATAATTAGGAAGTTACAAGCTCGTAAAGCTCGTTGAATGTAAAAAGACAAACATAATAGATTTACTTATCATTTGGTCCTGCGACAAAAGTTGTTGTATATCTCCAACTCACCTGCAACAGAAAAGAAATACATTATTAGATCCACATAGATAGCAATATTCCAGGACAATTATAAATAGTTTCAGAGCATTGTAATAGTTTTTTAAAACAACTGCAATAAGGTCGACCAAAATTTTAAACATTTCGACATAAAATGCTGACACACAAAATCGTTATGATTTAAGGAAGTCTTGTATCGAAAGAACCCTGTATATCCCCAAAAGGTCTAACCCCATAAGTCCGATAGTTCTCCTGAATAGTTATTCCTCAGAAGCAATCGTAACTACTTTACGTGTACTTCTGAAAAAAACAATAATCATTCGATTTATATAAAAGAGTTATTAAAACCTTAATGGTCGTAAAATAAAAGAATCCAAAAATAATGGCAACACTGTCTCAGTCCGAAATGAAGTGAGTTGCAGTGGTTCGCGTTATATCGGTCTCAATATCTGCGCATGTGCAGTAGCTTGATCGGACCAGCTGATCGAACTGCCATCTGTATGCGGCGTTGCCACATCACGTGTTCCTTTGCGTCTTGTCGAGCCTTATCGAGCCTCCTCACAGTAAATAAATGAACAAAAAATTTCTCGGCACTCTGTGGACAACTTTTGTTTATGTGATTGATGCCGTTTCTTGTCCCGCAGTCTCTAACGGGGGCTCCTTAAACGTTTTCGCAGGGTTTCGCGCGCGGGAGGCTCGACAAACGCGGAAAGTAGAGCAATGCCAAGTGCAGAGCCGCGAACGAGGGGACGAACAACGAAAAGCCAGCCAACGTGGTGGACACACAGCGTTGCACGGACAATCAAGTTGAAACGGAGTTTTGTGTCCGTATCAACGATAGAGGCATTGTGTGCCTCGGCATCCCGCCGGCTCCTCCGGCTTCGGACCACAAAGGTGTACCAGCATACCCCGCAGGTATGCTTCGTGTATTATTCTCGCAGACCCAGCACGGAATTAACGTTCACGCAACTCTCTGCCCAGTTTGGAATTAACTGGTGCCGAGAGCCCGATTCCGGGCCACAGACGAGGGACCACGCAGATCCGGACCAGGATCGGGACGTCCTCGCGCAGCCTGCAGCTCGTTCTGCGTGTTTAAATATTTCACGGGTCTGAGCGGGCTGAAAGTTTGATGCGACGCCAGTGATAACTCGGGTGATCGAGTGCGTGGCCCGGCTGAGATTAGGGAGAGTGCCAGCATAGCAAAGCTGGTTCTCGCTTCTACCGTTAATCCACTGCTCTATAAATGACGAAACGCTCTAACGAGATGGCGAATACCATAGTCGCAAGCAACATGGAAACGCAATAATTCGAATAAATTTTTTCATTTAATAGGTTAGGTCAAGTCTCCACATCACAACTTGTACCTTCTAAGTACCTTTATGCCTTGCTCGTGAACCCGCTCATTCAATATTTAATATTCACCTCGAAGTAAAACTATGATGCCGCTCCTAAACTCCAATGTCGACTTTTCGGAGGTTTTTGATTTTTACAATCGAGATTTTCCAGCTAAAAATCTGAATTAATTACGGTGTATCTATCTGGGTATTGGACACCTGTTAGATTTTTTTCAGACCTCTCGCACACGACTAAATAGGGGAGATAGGCAAAAAAGTGATTTCTTCCATTTTATCCTGTGACTACCCTCTGGTCGAGATAAAGGGTTGAAATTTTGCAGAACATACACTTTCGCGATACTGTGTCGAATAGGTAGTTTTGACCTCATATGGCAGTACCCATTCTCCCTCCTATGCAGGGGTCATTGACCCCTAGATGACGCAGACCTCGTTCGAAATGCGGCGAAAGAACCAGGAAGAGTCCCAAGTCATCTTCTTGTATCGGAATAGAACCGTATTAGTGAACTATTAGTACAACGTGACTAGGGAGAGGGTAGCTTTTCCCCTCAACTCGTGCTCCCTCCCCTGACCCGACGACTCGACTAGAACTGGCAGGAGGTACAGGCTTCAGAAAAAACGACGTCCTCCTTCTTCCAGATAAACTGTCAATCGCTTTCCTTAACTTTTCATTTCACCAACAGCAGTCCATGTTATGCAAACAACTTCGAGTAGCCAGCGCGGCACGTTTCGCCCCAACACGGCTACGGAATTGATCAGCTGTTTCCTCGTCCAGACCGTTTCGACGCGACCGCCTTCGATGATTATTCAACGGGAGCCGCTTAACAATTGAACCAGCGCTGCGCCGAGGCTGGAATGATCTCGGAGGGCTACTAAATCTCGTTAACGTCGCGGATAAGCAAAAGCAATCGGGAATTAACGAGCTACCGCGAGTCTCTCCGTGCCCGACGCTTACTCGGCGATTCTCGCGAGTCGCTTTTTTCCCCGCGATTAAACATCCCCGGAGGGTCGGCGACTCCCGGGGACATCTCTCTTGGCCGGGACTGAAAAAAATCAGTCGGCTGGCGAAAATACAGTGGCGAGGCGTGGCGTAGCGGCGGGAAGCATCGCGCGCCGGAACACGGACAAAGCCAACGAGCCACGTTCCGTTTCGTTCCAATTCCCCGCGGCATCATCCCCAATGGGTTTTCCACCCACCCACCCCCCTATCTCTCCTATCCCTCCGCGCACCAACACCGAGCGCGTCTTCGACGACATTCCAATTTATTCTCAGCTGTTGGCTGGCACGCTTTACGCCTCTCCTAACCCCGCGCCAACCCTCCCTCCGTCGTGGGGGGTGAGAGGGGACTTCGTCTCGCAAGGCGTTTCCTCGTCTTCCCACCTGGACGCCATCCCTCTGTTCCTTCCCTACTTTCATCTTCGACCGACATTCGACAATACCTCGGGGTCTTCTTCTTTCCTTTTGCATCCGCCATTTCCTCTCCGCTGACTCTCGTTTTAATCAATAACGTATCTGTTTTCCCTCGGACCCGCTCCTGCTATCGCGTTGCCGAAACGACGTGCACCCGACCGAAGGATTCTGTGACTTTCCGATGAAATGCCGGCTTTCTCGCGTCCATCTCCGATTTTGTGTTGATGTTCTTCTCGTTCGCGGAACTGGTGGATCAATTGAGAGGTCTTTGATGCTTTGATTTTGGATTATTCAATTTTTGGACGGACCTATTATTATGTCATCATTGCCAAATACAGGATGTTTGTATTTTATTGAGTGTTATTTTAGATTATAAAAAACGATGGTTTTTTACAATTTTAATTGAGGCGGTACAGAACAAAGGAACCCATCGCTACTATAGAACATTTTTAACAGGTTCGTTTAATCGTATCTTGTGGCACACAATTATTGTCAGTGTCCCATGATTTTATCCATGCAGATTTCTATTATTTTTGTTTAAACTGAAACTTGTTTTACAATTTATAATTTATTTACCGAAAATGTTTATATAAGTTTGATTGAATCGTGTGCACACAATTATCGTCAATGTCCCATCATTTTGTTCATGCAGGTTTCTATTAATTTTGTTTAAATTGGAACTCGATTCTATTAAATGGTAATTTATATTTAAACAATGAGGTCGACAACGAGTCCGACTCGTGACGAGAATTGCAGACAGGACCTATTAAACATGAAGCGCATTCATTTCACGAGTTGTCAATATTTAGGCATGCAAACTGCTTTAAGCTGCAGTTGCAGAAGAATTGTGTAGCAAACAGTTAACTTCATTTGAAGTATTCAAACAATGGAACAGTCGAACATGTCTTATTTTGATATTATACCTCTCAATTTTTAAAAATATGTTTCCGGTGAACGTAATATGAATTTTGCACCTTAATTCCAACGAACAAGAGTTACATGAAAATATGTTTTCGTTCGTAATGGGATTAACCTCGCAAAATAACGAGTCAGACTCGCGATAAAGATTTCGGACAATATTTTAGAACGAAATGAAATTCAATACGTTTGTGACCAACGTTTAAACATAAATGTTCAAAGAAGTTAGCAAGTTGAAAATGTAATAATCTGAAAATAATAATAATAAATCTCTTCAAATTCACCTGATGCTGTTTTCTTACAAATGCACAAAACCCCACAGTCTAGGCATCAGTGTTGACGGGAAAGCCTCTAAACAAAATGTCCCTATTAAATCGATGGTGTTTTTTCGAAATTTTTGTTCGAAAAAGAGCATTCTAAAATAATAAAAAAATGACCAACAAAAAATGGTTCTTTACTCTATCTACAGGGTGTCCCAAAATTCCTTCAACAGCCGGAAATGGGAGATTCCTGAGATCATTTGAAGCAACATTTTCCTTTGCAAAAATGTTATCCGCGGCTTCGTTTAGGAGTTATTAACGAAACACACGGACCAATCAGAGCGCGGCCTAGACGCGAGTTGACACAGTCGGCCAATAGACAGTTGGCGCGCTGGGCCGACAGTCCCAACTCGCGTCTAGGTCGCGCTCTGATTGGTCCGTGTTTTTCGTTAATAACTCCTAAACAAATCCGCGGATAACATTTTTGCAAAGGAAAATGTTGCTTCAAATGATCTCAGGAACCTCCCATTTCCGGCTGTTGAAGGAATTTTGGGACACCCTGTATACAATCACAATTTCATACAAAAAATTATTTTTATTATATTAATAATCATAAAATAAAAAATCTGGAACCGTTCATTCTGACCGGTGACGGCAGGCTTAGTGTTAAACTGTTGCTGTTTTCTTAATACAAATGCACAGAGAGCCCACAGTCAAGGCATCGGTGTCAACGTAAAAGTTACCAAACGAAAAGTCCCGAAATTTTCCGGTGCAGACCACGCCGTTCCCTCCACGGGGGATCGATGCCCCTCGAGCGCCTTGGACCTGTCCATTTATTATTTTTCCTTCGTTATTCTCGGCCGGCTCCTCCGACTTCCACCGTTTCTGTTTCCCTATCTGCGCCTGCCGTTTCATCCGCTCCTTTTCATCGGCAAGGAGTTTCGTCGCTTTGACTCGGGGGTTTATTAGCGAGCTTTATCCACCAACTTCCCAATGGTCCGAGGAGTCCCGGAATAAAAGCCTCGTAGCTTCGAAACTTTTGCCGCACACACACATACACACTCATCCAAAGAGCAAGAGAGAGAGAGAGAGAGAGTTCGGGCACAGATGGTCAAAGCTCGGAAGGAAAGAGGCGGAAGAGGGTAAACCGGAGAGAAAAGGGGCGAAAAGGAAGAGGAGGAAGGAGGCAGGCTGGGGGAGGCAAGGAGGCAGGAGGCATCGTCCCAGAAACGGGGGCGGGGGACAGAGAAGGTGGAGAACTGGATGGCAACTTCAAAGAACCATTCAGAGGTTCTCGAGTCTTTGAAATTTTTCCGTTAAAGGAGCTACAGGCGTCGATCGATTCTTCAGTAGACCCGCTCGGGGGACAACAACGACGAATACGACACAGGAACTCTGCGAACGGGAGAAGCCGGTCGATATATCCAAGCTTATCAAAACAGCTTCGAAACCCCGGGCCCGCCCCCTCTTTCTCGTGGTCCGTGCACACTGTATACCCAACAGCCTTTGAAGAGCTTTGCTGTGCGTCACGATATGTTAACCACGGATAAAGTAAAGAGGCTCCGAGGAAACGCGAATAGTTGATACCGAGCGGCGCGGCGCGTTTGATAAATCCGTCCGCGGAGTCTAATTTGCTCTAGCCCACGAAGAACGCCGCGCGGCACGAGAGACGTTGTTCTTTGTCACACAAAGTAATTAATAACGCAATCCTCCTCCTCCTCCTCCTCCCACGGGCCGACGGACCCGCCGAACACCGAGTTCCCGTGCACGCTGCTCCACGGAGAGTGCTCTTCTTTCCCCGTCGAAAGTTTCGTCAAAGCGCGCCGCGAACTTGCCCGAAAATACAGATTTAAATTCAACAAGTACCTCGACCTCGAAATCCGAACCACCGTCGACGAGATCTGGCTCTAGTTTACCGTGAGATCTTCGGTCGCCGAGAGACTCGTACGGGCTCCTCGATGTCCGTGTAATTCAAACTTTCGGATGAGACGAAACATTGCTAGTGGCAGCGTCGCCAGGAGAGGGGAGGGCTGTACGAATTCAGGGGAACGAGGTACCCCCTCTCTGTCAGAGACGCGACGCGGCACGTGACCGGGTGGAAGCGTGGGGAATAGCGTGGTGGAAGGGGAAGGTAGTGCGGGGACACTGTCTGCTGTTTCATATTGCTCCTACTACTTTCGTATTACTCATAATCTGCCTAACCTCGTCCTACACTCCACTGGAGTTTGGTGGGGAGGAACCGGGAGGGAGACGCGACGCGGCACGTGACCAGGTGGAAGCGTGGGGAATAGCGTGGTGGAAGGGGAAGGTAGTGCGGGGACACTGTCTGCTGTTTCATATTGCTCCTACTGCTTTCGTATTACTCATAATCTGCCTAACCTCGTCCTACACTCCACTGGAGTTTGGTGGGGAGGAACCGGGAGGGAGACGCGACGCGGCACGTGACCAGGTGGAAGCGTGGGGAATAGCGTCGTGGAAGGGGAAGGTAGTGCGGGGACACTGTCAGTTGTTTCATATTGCTCCTACTACTTTCGTATTACTCATAATCTGCCTAACCTCCTCCCACATTCCACTGGGGTATGGTGGAGAGGAACCGGGAGGGAGAGAACTTGCTACATTAACAGTAAACCTACCAAACTCTAAAAGCGATTAAAATGTTTTAGCTTATAAAAATGACAAGGCTTCATTTATTTGTGTTGGATGAGAAAATTTATCGAATCAATTTCCGTATATGTAACTTCATAATTTCAATAATGATGAAATGAAAAATGTAAAACCGGTCATTTGACCGGCAGTGGTAGGTCTAGTGTTAAGCAGTACCAGCATTGGTTCAAAGAGACTTATTATTACTATTATTATATTTAATTTTCAACTTGTCCTTGTACGATTTTCTTTAACGAATAAGATATTTTCCCTCCAGTTTGATGTACTTTAGCCAAAAAGAATAACTAAGAAAATACATTATTGATTAAAGTTCGTCAGTTCGAGTAAAAAGATTCGGTTCTACTTCACCTTAAAATACCCAAATTACTTTCTTGCCAATCGAACAGCACGAATACTTTTTCCAGTGACTGTAGCACCGTTAGCATAAGCAAACCCTTGTAACGTTAATAGAGTTCTTGTAGCTAGAGCCGTAGGTGCGTGCAGCATTCCTCGTGTTCATCTATTTCTAGCATTATCCTGGAACACGAGGGGCGGCTGTCTCATCAATATGCATGAAGGAAGGGAACGATAAAGAGTATTTCCGGTCGGGCGCGAATCGACGAATGCGTGTGCCGAGGGTGGAAGAGACTGTTGCGGAGGCGGGCGGTGGTACAGAAAGGACGCCGAAGACGCGACGCGGCGGCGACGTGCGGCAAAATAACGCATAAATCACGGGAGCGAGCGGGTTTATTAGAACGCGGAAACAAGTAGCGGCGGCGCAGCCGCGGGCGAATTCGGTTGTTAAGATTTCGTACGTCAGCCGAGGCTGAATAATTCAGCCCCGAAAACAAACGATCTTAGGAAGCGGGGCAATATATCGCTCCGGAGGCGGGAGAGACGAGTCCCGTGTACACGTCGCAGCTGGCTGCATTGTGCGCGAAAGTAATCATGCTAATGTATTCTCGCTCGGGTGTCGCGCCGCCGCCGTCGACGGGGGACACCGGCGAAGTTTATTCTTAAACACGATTAGCAATCTCGAAGACTCTCCTCGGACCGGGCCGGGTCGGGCCGGTCGGCTCCTCTTTCGAAAAGAGGGAAGCAAACCGAGCCCTGCGAAGCACCCTTTAATCTAGCAGCTCGCAAACATGGGATCAACCATTCACGAACGAGATACCTCTCGGCGGACCGTCTTCAGCCTTCCGGCAGTCTGAAATTTTCACGCGACCAGCCATGCGTTGGATTTTAAACATCTTCTCATTTCCATCCGCGAGGCGTTCAAGGAGGTAGAACAAAAGGACGCCCCGTCTACGTCAACATTTCGAGAACTTGCTCAAACAACTTATCCTGTCGGGACCCAACCAGGGTTGCCGTCTATAGAATCGCCAACCCAGGAGGAATCACAAACACCCCGGACACTTTTCCGTCCGAAACCCCGACGTTTTTAACTACTTTTTGAGTTAGATATCAAATTTCATAGAAACAGTGCCGGATTAAGCCTGCGCGGGGCCTGTAGCCAGGGCCGAATTAAGGCCCGTAGCAGAAGTATCAAATGCTACGGGCCCCGCGCTTTTGGGGGCACCGCTCCATAGAAAAAGGGGCCCTGCACACGGGCATTTTATCGGAGAGGCGCCGAAACCTTAACGATATTTTTGCTGAAAAAGAAAAAAGGTCATTCATACAAGCGGCCCTGATACAAAGCCTAGGGCCTCGCGATAAAATTTGCTACAGGCAGTGCCGGATTAAGCCCCGTAGCAGAAGTATCAAATGCTACGGGCCCCGCGCTTTTGGGGGCCCCACTCCATAAAAAAAGGGGCCCTGCACACGGGCATTTTATCGGAGAGGCGCCGAAACCTTAACGATATTTTTGCTGAAAAAGAAAAAAGGTCATTCATACAAGCGGCCCTGATACAAAGCCTAGGGCCTCGCGATAAAATTTGCTACAGGCAGTGCCGGATTAAGCCCCGTAGCAGAAGTATCAAATGCTACGGGCCCCGCGCTTTTGGGGGCCCCACTCCATAAAAAAAGGGGCCCTGCACACGGGCATTTTATCGGAGAGGCGCCGAAACCTTAACGATATTTTTGCTGAAAAAGAAAAAAGGTCATTCATACAAGCGGCCCTGATACAAAGCCTAGGGCCTCGCGATAAAATTTGCTACAGGCAGTGCCGGATTAAGCCAGCGCGGGGCCTGTAGCAAATTTTATCGCGAGACCCTAGGCTTTGTATCAGGGCCGCTTGTATGAATGACCTTTTTTCTTTTTCAGCAAAAATATCGTTAAGGTTTCGGCGCCTCTCCGATAAAATGCCCGTGTGCAGGGCCCCTTTTTGTATGGAGCAGGGCCCCCAAAAGCGCGGGGCCCGTAGCATTTGCTACTTCTGCTACGGGGCTTAATCCGGCCCTGCATACCAATAGCTCTCGTGGTTCAGGAATTATCGTAAAATGCCACCGGATTTCTCAGATTTTAGTTGTTTTTTGATTCGATGGATGAAAATCGCTAGGTGGTATCTTTGTCACGAATCAAATTGTTGCTTATAAATAGACTGCGAATCTTTATTCAAAACAAAAATTGCCTGCATCGATTGCAAAAAACATAATTGAATGTTATTTCTTCCCTCAATGATTTAATTTGCGTTTTCAATTTCCAGAATTGCATAAAGATTCGCAGTCAGCTTACAAAACATCTAAGTAGCTGAAGAAAGCACAACCCTTCCTCGCTGCTCGCTCCAAATACCTAGTTAGGTAAAAGAAGCATTGACGATTTTATTACAGCAAAGCTTGCACCCTTTCCTCGAACGGGACTCGTCGCCTATAGACTGAAGTAACCGCATAGCAACTGTCGCAGCTTATTTCCGAGGCCACCCTGCAAGTTAAGAAAGAAAGAAGTAACCTATTTACGAAGAAAGGGTCACGAATTAATTTGTACAGCCAACAGTCTCACCAAAAAGAGGAAAAGCTGCCTTTCAGCCACTCTGTGCTGCACAGCCCGCCATCCCACCAGCCGCGATATTAACCCACGCTCCCCAAGCAAGCCCTCGTCGACGACATCAAAACGTCCCCAAAGAAACGCCCAAAATCCTGCCGGGTAGAGACACCCGTTGCGGAGCTCTTTGGTTCACTTTCAGAGGGCAGAGCGTCGCGAAGAGCGCTCAGGTGTGTAAAAATAGGGCAGCCTTTCGCGTAGGTGGACCGAAGGGAAAGCTTTTAAAAGGATCCGCGTAAAAGGGTGTGACGCGGTAACGAGCATCGCGGCGTACGCGTAATCTCGCATTCGACTCGCGTCGCGGTGGTCGTCGTTGTTAACGTCACGCTCTCCGGTCGTGAATGGCTTCAACGAGAAGGGAAGAAGAATCTGGGACAGGTAGATTTTCATGCGAGCTTTTTAAGCGTCGCGTAGGCCTGGCTAGCCTAACCTTCCCGACGCCTCTTTAATTTCTTCCCCGTGAAACGAATCCCCGGCGTGACGGGGCACACAGCCACGCCGCGTCCCGAGTCCCGAAAGCCAGCGCGGATAATGCCCGGGAGAAGAGGGGCTCCATCTTAAACGCGGTTAGCGCTGCGACGCGCCCGCGATTCCGCGAGAGTCGGGTGCCGCGGAAAGCGAGCGCGAAAGCGCTGGGAGATATAGGGGAGTGGAGGAGAGAGAGAGCCCGGGCATTTTCATTGAAGAGCGCATGGAGGGAAACGGAAGACCGACACGGAAGCCGCGGGGGTGGGCCGACGGGGGTGGTATGCGGCAACAGAGAAGAGAGCGTGCGTTCCAGATTTCTAAAGGCGTTCAATGATATTCCCGAAGAGAAGGAACGAAGGAGGGCTCCGGATGGCCGCAATGAAGTTGGATTTAGCTGGAGGCTGGATGGCGAACCGGGTCGCAGAGAGCTCGAAGACGTGCTTCTGTGCTACCACCTCTCATTTTCTCTTCGGCCCCGGTCTCCCTGGAGCTCTCTCTATCTATCCACCCTTCTCTGTCCCATTGCTTCCTTTGTCGCTCCCGGTGTCTTTGTCTTTTCGCGATACGCGTGCGTCTACGCGAGGGCTGCTGATCGTGCCAGCGTACCTGTTATACGGCTCAAAGTTTGCCTCTGGATGTGTGTGTGTGTCTGTCACAGTCCGATTAAACGCGGACGTATGCGCCCGGAGAGATGTAGAAGATAATGCGCTTCTGTGCTGCAAGAAAGAGAGCCCACGGGAAAAGCAAGACGATCTGTCCCGGATAGTGGGACGGATAGCTGCATCCTGTCTGTCGAATGCATTACGGAATAGCGGATCAGCGTACGGTGCTGATGAAAACTGGTGGGAGCGTTTGTTATTAGGCTGCGGATCTGATGCATTCGTGATGACATTCATGATCATCTTGTAAATAAGGAGAAGATCGCTAGACCCCTTCTTTTCAAGTTGTTCGCTCGACGTCTTGCTTAGTGCTGGAACGATAGGGTATGCCTCCTAAGACGATTGCTACCGGGGTGCCAAAGAGTCCTAGCAAATGATGGTAGCTATCGCTGAGAGCTCACAAGCTGATCCCCGAGGGGGCACAGAGGCAAGAGGGGTCTATTGTTTTGTGTGACAGCTTCGGCCAATGGAAGGCGCGCTCCTTCCAAGCTAACCAATCGGGCGCACATTCTTACCTACGTCACCGCATTCCTGCCAGGGATCATCTTGTGAACTCTCAGCGATACTTGATCCGGAGACCCCCACAACAAATGCAACCCTCCCACTTCCGACCTGACCCCTGTGCCAGAGTGATGGGCATGATACCCCACTTGATACTTCCACCTCAGTTCAGCAGCCAAGTAGGGGACTTAAGCCGGGGAGAAGAGTGGGACCGGAGCCAGAATCCAACGCAACGACCCAATGCTTCACCAGTGTCGCTGTCTATCAAAACACTCATCACTAACCGAAGCAATCTTGCTTCAATTGCTATCGCCAAGCAACAAATGCAACCCTCCCACTTCCGACCTGACCCCTGTGCCAGAGTGATGGGCATGATACCCCACTTGATACTTCCACCTCAGTTCAGCAGCCAAGTAGGGGGCTTAAGGGGCTCCTTTCCAGCAGACAACGCTCGACTGTTTCACACTCACACACCGCTAGGGTACACTCACACCCACCGCTAGACCACGTATACGTACGCGAGGATGCAAGGGACCGGTTTTTGACTTCCAATTTCTCGGTAATGCAAAGACGGGGGTTTTTATTAGTTAAAACCGCTAGATGAAAGATCAATCTATCACGCTGTTTGCCTCAAAAGTCGTTCTTTTACGTCTCCGAGCAATGGCTTTGCAATATTCAGCTGCATGATGCCCGTCGCATGTTGCCTGTCAAAGGGCGCTGCAGTCGCGCCGGCGCTAGCCTCTCTGACGGGCATCATGCAGCTGAATATTGCAAAACCATTGCTCGGAAACGTAAAAGAACGACTTTTGAGGCAAACAGCGTGATAGATTGATCTTTCATCTAGCGGTTTTAACTAATAAAAACCGCCGTCTTTGCATTACCGAGAAATTGGAAGTCAAAAACCGGACCCTTGCATCCTCGCGTACGTATACGTGGTCTAGCGGTGTGTGAGAGTGCACTATAGCAGTGTGTGAGTATGGAAAGGCTCCCCTTAAGCCGGGGAGAAGATTGGGACCGGGAGCCACAACCCAACGCAACGACCCAATGCTTCACCAGTGTCACTGACTATCAAAACACTCATCGCTAACCGACGCAATCTTGCTTCAATTGCTATCGCCAAGCAATTCGTCCTGAATCCTTCACGATCAGTTTTCTTTGCATTCCGATTCCCGTTGGCCTCGGTTGACCGGACTCGTGACCATTCCCTCGAACAGCGGGCTCTGCATGTTTCAGTCGGCCGCTCGGGTCGGCTCGCAGACAGAAAATGAATATTTAAATCCGGAACGAGCTGTTCCTTCCCGGTACGTCGGGTACTACCGGTGAAAACGGTGCGGATCCTTCGGAACCGGCCGATGTTCCATCCGAATTCCCCGATAATTATTCTATCGCGGCGATTCATGGATGGACTTCGGGGCCGATCACCGATGCAAATTTCGGAGATTCCGTGGCGCGGGCAGGGGGAAACTCGGGAGCAGATCGATCTACGTGTGCCCGATTGCCGGGCCGTTTCCGACGGCGACGGACAGAGGACAGAGAGGCAGCCGGGCTGCTATGACTCGTGAGAGTCACCGATTGGCCGGTCACGTAGTACGAACGTTAATTACGCTTCGGTCCCCGGACTAAGAGAGAACTTTGTTCCCGCGGGATTAGACCTCGGCGAATTCCGGAATCATGCGGCGGTTCCAGCGGTGTTAACATCGGGACGCCGGGATACATACAGATCAGCCAGGACACGCTGGTTCGCGTTGCATCTCTCCCGTGTCGTCTCTTCTTTCGAGGTCAGTTAAAGGTTGATCCCATGGGACCATCGCCCGACGGTAAGCCGCGCGTTTACCACCCGTTGCATCCTCCACGTTGCCGCGCAGCTTTTAGCCGCGTAATCGCCAAGCTTGGCTAATCGAAATTTCTTACCGTCGCGACGCCAGCTACGAATGAAATCCTGAGGAATCCCCCAGTGAGGCGGGAGACAGAGCCGCTCTGTTAACGCGCCGATCTTGTCCTAGGCCAAGCTATGTCGCACTTCAAGGGGGCAGACTCGTTTTTCCAGCATTGTCGTCTCTCGTTTTCCACGACAATGCAAAGATGGGGTTTTTCTAGGACGTTTTCTGATCGTCCGCAAATGTCATATTTTTACGTTTACGAGGAGTAATTTGCATGACACCCTGTGGAATGGAATAAAATATAGTTTATGAAACTTTGAAGGGGCTGGGGGGCAAACGAGGCTTTGTCGCCAAAAATCCTTTTAGGGACTTTCTTCTGTAATCAAGGACAAGCTTTGGCAAAAATTTCAGCAAAATCGGAGGGTTGTCGCTTTCGGAAGTACAGTAAAGTTACATTCTTTTTGTGTCTCGAACCATCAATGTCCTACTTTAAGTATATCTCAAATGCTTTGACATAAAAAGCTACACTAGACTGAATTACAAAAGCTACACTAGACTGAATTACAAAAGCTACACTAGACTAAATTACAAAAGCTACACTAGACTGAATTACAAAAGCTACACTAGACTGAATTACAAAAGCTACACTAGACTGAATTACAAAAGCTACACTAGACTGAATTACAAAAGCTACACTAGACTGAATTACAAAAGCTACACTAGACTGAATTACAAAAGCTACACTAGACTGAATTACAAAAGCTACACTAGACTGAATTACAAAAGCTACACTAGACTGAATTACACTAACGGCTACTACACTAAACTACATTACATAAATATTGTGATTTTTGTAAAATAGTGTAAAAGCTTTTAGTGCTCGGTAGATCAAGTGTAAAATAGAATATTCCATCAGCTTCTCCCCTTTCGCTGTTTGCCCACCTTCTGTGTTGATTAGTAGCCTACTTGTTGGCTGATAGCTCGCGGAACGTCGAGGAGCAGCATGGGAGCGAGGAGATTGAGAGAGAAAGGAAAGGCGTGCTAATCGCGCCTCGAATGAGAGAAACGAGAACCAGTTAGCTGCAATAGATCTCGTTCGACGCGCGAGATTTAATTACCTCGGGTCCTAGTTCCGCAATTTACAGTTATAAATAATGTACAGGGAACAAAGAAGAAGTAACAGAACCAGAGGAAACGTCGAACGAATTATGGCCTCTATAAAGCAACGGTTCCGTTCTCTCTTACTATATGGCAACCGTAACGTTTAACTTTCGATTATCCTTTCTGATATATTGACGCCATCTTACAGCTAAAACGTACGATCGTAGACTGTTAAAAAGTGCTTTCGTGATTCCGTAGGAGGGACGTGGAACTGAATTAGTTCAGCGTGATATAACCTTTATATTTTGTTCGCCTAATTGCTAATATCGTTTCTGTAAAAGTGGATAAAAATAATATAATTAAAAAATTTAGCAGTCTGCATTACACTATTTTGAAAAGACTAATATAAAATTTGTTTAAAAGCATGTATATATAGACAGTGTGAATGTCCAATTATTGTATTTAATTTTTGTTTATTTAATATTTTATTTAACGACGAATAACATTGCAAAGTAGTAATTGCGTCTAAAAGGAAATTGTTAAATATTAACTTTCCAATTCGCGAAGGAAAGGAAAACTACTATACATACACGAAACGAATTCTATAAATACAGAAATAAGAGAATTTTAAGGCAATCTATTAAAAATGTAGTGGACGAATGCATCAAATATTTATATGTATAAACTTTGGCCTCCATCAATAATGAATTATTGTAGAATACATTGCTTTGCTCACTCCGTTCTTCTCGGATTCTTTAAGTGATTAAGGTCTTAAAAATACCTCAATTTACAAAATTACTACCCTCCCTATTCCACTGTGTATATAAATTTGTTACAAAATTTTTCACGTTTTACAAAATTATATTTGATGTTGCGTTTTAATACAAAGATTTTCATTTTACTTCATACTTGTATTTTCTTGAAACCACTGTATATATTATTTCAAATATTAAATAACAGTCTTCCCTCGCATAGTGTTACTACCTCGGTTATTGTGATATTATTGTGATGTTTTGTATCTGATATTATACTATGATGTTAAAATTAATAAAAGGTTTATTCGTTTAAAATGTGATAAATAAAAAAATTGTTTATGTATATTTCGAATTCTAATCTGCAGTAACTAGTATACGGCTCTTTTTCGTACGTACAAAATGATATCGATTTTATTTTTAATATTTTGTCATGTTGTATTAGGTTCCGAGGGCCACCAATTTATTTCTGATACACGTACTTTCATTCCATAATAAATTAGGAATAAATTAGAAATGATACCGCAGTAATCGGTACAGTTACCGTAGTCATTAAGAGTGGCGCTGCGGTCAATCCGTCAAGCGTATTAAACCAGACATTTGCGCGTTCCGCCATCTAAAACTGTAAATTTGCACAAACATGGGTAATTGAGTGACGAACGAGACGCTTCCAGCGGCTATTTATTTAGCAGCTATTTATCTGGCGGTAACTGCGCCGTAATGTGTCCCTGTGATCTGCTCCAGGGTTAATCCGTTACAAGCGAGGGAACATTATCGCGGAAAATATCTGTAGAACGTCGGCTCGAACCCAACATGATGCTCGTCGTAAACTTGATTTTGGAGGCTCTAATAAAATCGTAGATCCAACCGGCGGTTTAAAAAGCCGGTAATTCGTACGCGTGGCGCGTATCGGAAGAATTCGAACGGTTTATAAACGAAACGGATCGCGGAAAGGGATCAGGATAATTGCGTAATTTATCCGACGAAGCCCCCAGCGGTGAGCCGGCAATGGATTCCGAAAATAAATTCCGCCGTTCGCTGGTCCGAAGTAAATTAAGCGACCCGTGCTCGATTTAGACGCGAGTTAATTTACCCCCGATGCGACGCGACGCAGCGCACCGTCGATTTGACGGCGGCGACGTTCCGCGGAAACGTGCGAATGCGCGCGATGGAAATCGCGTGTTTACTCTAAACCGTGAACGCTTTGAAGTCATGAATACGTAACTCGCGCGCAGCCTCCAGGCACTAGATGTTCGAATTAGGCTCGGTTCGAGAAAGCGACGCCGTCAGCAATGACGCCTAATTGCATAATTTATACAGTGTAACACGCCCCCCATCGGCGAACATCGCGCGTACCCCGAACGCGCTTTCGATCCACGAGTTCTCAAAGGCCCCCGGGAACGGGGGACCCCGTTTCATAAAGTTTAGAAACCGGGGACACCAATTTTCAATTTTTAATTCGTGCAATTTTTGCTTGAAACAATTGCGTGAGAAAAGTGTATTAGATTAATTATTGTTTGAACACACTGGAATTATAATTTTGCTCCTGCTTTGCGTCCATTCTGCAGGCTGTTCCAAAAATGTTCTACTTGAAAGGGGTTCCCGAAGTGATTTGAAGTAACTTTATCCTTTACGAAAATGTTCTCCATGGCTCTGTTCGAGAGTTATTAACAAAAATCAGGGAGCAATATTGTCATTGTATCTGTATTATATTATATTATTATGGGGAAAAAGATCAGAGGAAAAGAGAGGATTTTCTCAAGGTCACCTTCATCGAGATTTGAAGGTCATCGAAGTTTTTTTAAGTTGAACTACATATTTTAAATAGAACAGTCTTGTAGCTCGTAAGGAAATAAATTCAACGATGTGCAATATGTTGACCTTCACGTGACCTTCAACGAGAAAATCATGTTTGTATGGGGAGAAGCTAAAGTTTTGTATGTTTCATTACAAAATATTTCCTGCTAAGATTATCGCTTTGGTACGATGCCTGTAAGCACATTTCAAACGATTAGAATAATCACGAAAATAGTTGCTATAACAAATATTGTCTTTATTATTTTTATACTTATTAGTAAACAAGTGATTTTGATTTTGTTTGACTTTCATGGGCAGTATTATGCTCTCAGGCCGTTAGGATCAATTATTAAAAAAGTTATTAGTTTATAAAGGCTGTGCACTTAATTTTCTACGAACTTAAATTGTCAAAAAGTATAATAGTTCATCGGTACGAAATTCCCAATAATAAAAAAACGCATTCAGACCCAGAATACCTGCCTTGAACGGCGCGGAACCGGTGCGACGGAACTTTCCCGCGATCCCAATTACGCGAAATTAGTAATCCGCCGGAAAACAGTCGCCGAGAAAAACAGTACGACGGAGTTCAGCCGTTCGAGTTAGGCGAACCTTTTAGCGGCTGCGTTGTCTCGCGCGGTTTACGAATATTCTCGTTGGACGCCTCGCGAAATTTTTTCGCGCGATGCTGCCTGAAATGTTAAACACCCACGCGCGTGTTTTATCTGCATCGCGTCGTTGGAGGAAGCGAGAAACGACGATAAACTGAGTGGAGAAATGAAAATGGGGAAACTCGGCGCTCGACCGGCCCGTATATTCAACTTTCAACTATGAGAGCCCGCTCGGGTGCAACTTCCAAATTGTGCGACGAGAATGTCATCAGCACCGCGCATTGCAACATTTTTATACGAAATCAGAGATCAATCGTAAATTCGAATCACTTGCATCATCGAAGAAAGCGCGAAAAAGAAATTTGCATACATTTTTCGACATTATAAAGTTAACTATCGAGGTTGAAAAAATTATTTGACAACAACCGAATCCTTTCCGAATAAAATAAAAGAAAATGTAGCTGAATCGGACGAACAGTTCCCGAGATAAAAATTCGTAAGTGAAGTCGTTTTTCGTCAAAATGGGCAAAAATTGCAAACATTGAAAGCTTGTAATTTCTGAATAAATTCTAAACCGGCAAAATGGTGACTTGAACCCACAATAATTTCACATAGACTACAACATGTTTCAATTCGTACAAAATCGCCAATAACGACGTCACGGGGTGATCGATTTGGCAAGGAAATCCCATATTCAAAAAAATCTAACCGAAACGTGTGAACGTTTGGAGATCTGCATTTTCCTGGTGCATACGACGTCTTAAAAATCTAATGGACTCATTTTACGCGCTCGTTCAAGTTATAATAAAACTTTTCATAGCACAAGCTAAAATTATATTGAACTGTAAAAACTTTTTACTGTCTTTATCCGTTTAGAGCAGAAGAGGGAATAAAAAATTTAAATCGCCCCTTCGGAGTACACCATTCTTGAAACACCCTGTATTTATACAGGTTTTTTCAGTAATTATAGAATGTAGAACTCCCTAATTATTAGACTAGAGCATTCAAAAGTGTTAAAAAATGCTGAAATTGAATAGGATTTTTATTTTACTTCAGATCAACAAAGGCTGCTGCCACTAAAAATAAAATTCTATTCATCGACGTTGTCAAATTACGTCTACAAAAATTGCGAATTGCATAAGCATCTAACAGTCTATTGTTTTAACATTCTAAACAAATGCAACAAAAGATGTACTTGTTCATACAGTTCGTTTACTGAAAATTGAAGAAAACGAGTTCATACCCCATCGCGATTTTACGTTGTTTTCCCCTCCTAAAAAGAAACCACAAAGTATTTCTTATGCTTCCAACTGAGAGTACCCTCGTTCCAGTGGAACAAGGAAAGATTAGTCAGACCGTTCTCCGCGGCCTCGTACACGGCGTTCGCGGAACGGCGGCACTAAAAAATTTACGCGTCGATGTAACTGTCCGTGGGGGTGACATTTCTCCCTGGAAATTAATCTATAATCAGCACCGGTGCGAATTGCCTTATTCCGTGACGCAGGGTGGAACGGATTCGCGTGTTTTTCCCCATCCGTTCCACCGGCGCGTAATAAATAAATGGATTTTTTGGTGCGCGGAACGATGACCGTTAACGGCGTTTCGTCCATTTGCGTCTCTCGTTCCGAGGAAAATGTGTCGTATAGCTGTCTAAGAATCTCAGTTTACGACGCCGGCAGTACCGGGTAATAAAAGCGACTTCGGAACGACCCGGTCGTATACTTCATTTACGTAGCAACAAATTCGGAATTAAAAACTTTTCGGAATCTGCCGGAGAATCTTGTCCCGCGCATTGTGAACAACCATAAAACTATTTCCCGAAGATCGTCGAAACATTGATCACACCGCGAGAGAAGCATGATCGCGCCGTAAAAGTAAGAGAGAGAGAGGCGGCAGTGTACATCCCGGAGCAAACTTCTTGATGGCGTCTCTTGAATCATAACAATCCACCTCATAAATTCCCTTAAACTAGAAGAAAGTGTACTTTCGTCTGCATAAATCGATCCCCGTTTCACTCGAGGAAACTTACCGCGACCACCGACGAACGCGTACCATCGTAGATTCAATCTTCCGCGGCGAACGCGAGATCACTTCTGATTACACAAGAACTCTTTCCTTTTTCCCGATCTGTCGTTGCTCCTGCTTTATGTGCATTCTACAGGGTGTCTCGGAGACGTTGTAATCAGGGCCGTCTTAAGATATTCGGCGCCCGTGGGCTACTAAAAATAACGCGCCCCTCTTCAGAAGAAAATACACGGGATGGCTAGCGGGAGCGGGGTGACCAACAAAGTTATGCAAAAGTGTCAGAACTAGAAAAAGTCAATTTATTACCATTACACTATAAAAGAACATAAAATTTATACAAAATTGCCGCCCCCAAAAGGCTTGCGTCCCGGGGCTTAGCTCATTTAGCCCTGTGGTTAAGGTGGCCCTGGTTGTAGTACTTGAAAGGGGTGTTTCCCGAGATCATTTGAAGGAGCTTTTGCCTTTACGAAAATGTTCTTCGAGGTTTTGTTCAGGAGTTATTAACGTGTAACGCGAACCAGTGCTCTCGGACCAATATGGCGGACGTGTTTTTCGTTAATAAATGTTCAACGAAGCCGCGAAGAACATTTTGGTAAAGGAACAAGGAATGGAAAGGAAAATTTCGAATGACCTCGGGAATTCTTTCAAGTCCTTCAAGTCAGATCCTTTTTGAGGGTCAGTTTTGGGGGGTGATTTTTCGCTAATCATGATCAGGATATTCAGAACACGATTTTGAGAACTTTATAAGCATCAGATTTATTTTCCGACTTCATGAAAATCGATATTTTTGAAATTTCAAGCAAAAAAAGACTTCAAACGAAGATTTCTCTATGAAATATTGATTTCCGGCATATGGTCCCCTCGAGACTTTTGTTCAGCTCGACGAGTAGAATCGATTAAGCCAATAAAAATTGTTGACCTTGAAAATGACCTTGAAAATTAATTTTGCGGGGCCATGTTTATTATGCAATGTTGGCAATCTCGACGAGTTCTATCACCTCCCAAAAGGATGACCAAGAATTTTTCCCCACCCTGTACTTACAGTTTTGGGACATTTTTGAAAAATCACGTCGATTGTCTTCAATATTATATTCCAGCATTTTTTGAAAATTTTCAGGTACTACGAATGCAAGAAGATCCGCAGTCTAGTGATAAGAATGGTCCACCGTGCTAGGGATAAAAGATCATCCCGTCTCACCCAAAGCAGCAGCTGTGAAAACAGCCTAACGTCCGTCCATCGACGTGGCTAACAGTAACAATCCGAAACTGTGACACCTGGGGGACCAGTCGAACGCGCACCTGAGGAGACAGCGTTGTGGTCCCGACATAATTGGATTGTCGTTGGTTTTCATTCGCGGGGATGTATCGGTGCGGTTTCCGGCGAGCACGAGAGCGACGGGAGGCCGATGTGTGCGAAAGGGGCGTGTAGATCAGGAGAGGATAGCGCGCGCGGGGGTGGGAGCGTGACAACGACATCGTATTCGAGACGGTGTAGCCTCGGAGCAAAGATAGAGACGGTAACGGTAAAAGGAAGAGGCATTGCTCGGGACAGCCCCGAAGAGGGTCGGTGGATGGTCGAAGAGACGTCGAGGGGTTGAAGGGGGAAGACTAGGCGGCCGGAAATGCTTGCGGGGGTGGTGTTACAGGTGCCGAGGTGCGAGTGCTCGCACGGGGCAGGCTAACGGTAACGCTCGTCGAACGGAATATAGAGTAGGTAGCGAAGTACGTAGGTCTGAGGGAAGGGTTTGCACGAGAGACCCACAAGTGGCATGCCTCGACAGCGAGCGTGTGTGCTCGCTCCGATACTGCTCGGTCTTCTACCCTCCCTCCTTTTCTCCTCTCTATCCATCCGTCTATCTGTCTCGGTCCCCTGCTCTCGGTAAACATTGCACTATCCTTTGAGCCCCGCCGATACCGGCGCACGACGCGCCGTCGACGTACAACGTTTCTCTTTATAGACATTTTCCGGAGTGGCGTTTACGTGGCCAGGCGAGGCCGCCTCGAGACGACACGCGTGCACGACCAACCACCACTGGGAAACGCAAGCCTGCGTGAAAACTCCTCGAACGGTCCCGTTCGATTTGGCAGACTCGCCGAAGACCCACACCCCTGCCATTCGGTGACGCTTCGCCGAGGTCGACTTTGACCAGCGTATTCCTAACATTGAAACGTGGATTTTTAAAATTTTCTCGTCGAAACCTACAGGATTATGTAAAAAACAGTTCAAAATTTTTGGTCCCGTAAAGTAAAGTTTAGTTTGTAAAATATTTATAAGTAGACGGATTTCTATGCAATTGTGGCTTTCGAAGATTTTCAAGAAATGCTAAGATGTTAAATACGACAGAATTTAGTACGATTTTAATTTATTTGCAGTCTATTTATAAGCCGTCAAATATAGAATTCTTGGGGTTCTACGGAAGAATTCGTATTTCAACTATTTTAAGGTTATGTACAACAAACTAAATACGATAATGTGGGTCAGAGTTGACTTGGAATGATATAAAATAACCGCAATCGAGGAAGCCTCGACATCGGAAGTAATAATAACTGAGATTTATAGAACGATAGTTTATTAGTTTTAGGCGCCGAGGCTTCCTAAATTTCGTCTATTTCCAGGAGTACAACTTTATCTCGGATCGATTGTTACCTTTAACATATCCAGGTAACCTCAAAACGTCGTTATTTTAGAAATCAATCGTTCATCGGGGCGAATGCATCGAACACTTCCGAGCAATGTATTTTTATTTGCAGAGTGCAGTAACAATGCATTTAAAGCAAAATACATCAAGGTCAAAAGGTTAACAAGTTTTTTCTGTTGCATTGTATTCTACTCATCACAAGGATAAAAAGTACAAAAGCAACTATTGGTCAAAACTGAATCGTTCTCTTAAAAAATAATGATAAAATTTTGTTCATTATCAAACTGATTTTTCTTACACATATATAAAAGATTTTATGTATATATAAAAGCTTTTATTTATATATAAACAATATAACAAAGACAGAACCTGAAGAAGAACAGGGAATATTTTCAATTTTGTTATATTAATAACAGCAAGCCTCGGTTTTATATCCTAAACAAACCCAAGAGATTAATAACTCTAATAAATCATTAGAGATCTAGCCGTTACAATCTCCCAGCTTTATTGGAGCGTACAGATGTGGCGGATAAAACAAGTTGCGACTGTAAATACGGTACACAAGATATCAATCATGCTATTTGGCGACATTTTGTGTACAACTCCAGAAGAGAAATCTTGATTGATAAATTTAAAAAATATGAACAGTATCCACCTCTGGATATCAAAATTTTTCTTGTCAGTTTTGACAGTCAAGCTCTAAAATGTACGACTTTTTCGTTCAAATTAAAACGTTAAATTTTTTTCTCTTATTACATATTATAAAATATAAACAATGATCGATATCTACATGTAACAACATTTTACTTTCTAAATACACGATCTGGTGTAAAACATTAATAAATAAATGAATTATAAATCTCCTCGTTGTCAAACTAAAATTTCCTCGTGTTCTAATTCATATAACATTTGATATGCTAATTAAACTTTCTATATTCATCATTATTAATGGCATTCCTCCTTCATTTTTATAATAATACATTCGATATACTAATTAAACTTTCTATATTCATCATTATTAATGGTATTCCTCCTTCATTTTTATAATAAAGAATTTTTCAGTTTTTAAAATAAGCTTCCACTTATAATTAACGTAATTAAAGTAACGTAATTATACTTTTGAATAACATGCATACGTGATACAAAACTATTATCCAAGATGCAAATATGAATTGAGCAAATTGCATACATCTGCATAAACCTTGAAGGTTCGAACAAGTCCACAAAAGCGAAGTTCAACACATGAAATTAACTGAGAAGCAAAAATCGAGGCAGCAGTGTGCTCCATTTACGTACAACGACCTATTAAGCGATAAATATGAATAGATATCGGATAAAGGTGCCGGCCGTCAAGGTAATTCGATTTATAAAAACAATGAGAATTAACGATAATACGTTCGGATATTTCTTTAATCGCGTGCTTCGTCAGCGTTTCTTCTTTTTCCGGGTCGGTCGGTGATAGGAAAAAATTCCGCGACATATCGCAAGCGATAGATCGAGTGTGCCTCTCGATCGCGTTTCTCTTTGCCCGTCCGACTCGTCCGACCTTAACGTAAACGTCATTTTGTCCTTTGACAGAGGCTCTCGCGCCGCGCCGCGCCGCCTATGGCTCGTTAAAGGGCTCCTATCCGTTCTCCCTTGCTCTCGAGGGCTTTCGAACACTTTTATCCGGCGAGACGCGGCCACAATCGTTCCTTTCTGCGCGGACGGTGGAATCATAAAACCCGATCGTCGACCGCGTAATCAAGCTTCCGCGAGAACGACTGGGAATATCGACGATAATCGACAACCGATCGTGCCACCGCCGCCGACTCTCGTATCACACCTCTTCTCGATTTCCTCCATTCACTGAAATAAACGCGTTAATTCGTTCCCGCGAACGACGAGACTTGCCGGCGGTTTCCATCTACAGTTTACGCTCGAACACACCTCTCCCCCCCACCCACCCACACCTCCCGGCTATCTTATGAAATGGTTGTCGGTATCGCTACCCGACTATTCGATACATCGTTCCGTAACCGCTCAATGGAAATTGCGCCTTCGCGGAATAGAGAAAATGTACCTGTTATTGCGGGTGTACGTCTCACGCGGTATTTTTCCTAATGAGATTAAAATACGTAATAATAAGTTTGTACAATTCAATGAGAATGTGGTCGAGCATTCTCATATTTTTATAATCTCAGGTTCTGAAAATACGTTCTGTAACTGTCCATTGGAAATTGCGCCTTCGCGGAATAGAGAAATGTACCTGTCACTGCGGGTGTACGTATTACTGCGGGTGTACGTATTACTGCGGGTGTACGTATTACTGCGGGTGTACGTATTACTGCGGGTGTACATATTACTGCGGGTGTACGGTTCATTGCGGTATTTTTCCTAATGAGATTAAAATACGTAATAATAAGTTTGTACAATTCAATGAGAATGTGGTCGAGCATTCTCATATTTTTATGATCTCAGGTTCTGAAAAAACGTTCTGTAACTGTCCATTGGAAATTGCGCCTTCGCGGAATAGAGAAAATGTACCTGTTATTGCGGGTGTACGTCTCACGCGGTATTTTTCCTAATAAGATTAAAATACGTAATAATAAGTTTGTACAATTCAATGAGAATGTGGTCGAGCATTCTCATATTTTTATAATCTCAGGTTCTGAAAATACGTTCTGTAACTGTGCATTGGAAATTGCGCCTTCGCGGAATAGAGAAATGTACCTATCACTGCGGGTGTACGTATTACTGCGGGTGTACGTATTACTGCGGGTGTACGTATTACTGCGGGTGTACATATTACTGCGGGTGTACGGTTCATTGCGGTATTTTTCCTAATGAGATTCAAATACGTAATAATAAGTTTGTACAATTCAATGAGAATGTGGTCTAGCATTCTCATATTTTTATAATCTCAGGTTCTGAAAATACGTTCTGTAACTGTCCATTGGAAATTGCGCCTTCGCGGAATAGAGAAATGTACCTGTCACTGCGGGTGTACGTATTACTGCGGGTGTACGTATTACTGCGGGTGTACATATTACTGCGGGTGTACGGTTCATTGCGGTATTTTTCCTAATGAGATTAACATTAAACCTACCAATGCCGGTCAAATGACCGGTTTTATATTTTTCATTTCACCATTACTGAAGCTACGAAGTTACATATACGGAAATTGATTCGATAAATTTTTTCATCCAAGCACATATTGTAATAAAAATTGCACAAGATCTAAATAAATATGCCTTGTCGTTTGTATAACCTAAAACATTTTAACCACTTTCTGAGTTCGGTAGGTTTAGTGTTAAAATAAGTAAAAATAAATTTGTACAATTCAATGAGAATGTAGTCGATCATTCTCATATTCTTGTAATCTCAGGTTCTGGGAAAACGTTCTATAACTGTTCCAAGGGAATTGCGCCTTCGCGGAATAGAGAAATGTACCAATTACTGCGTGTGTACGTTTCGCTGCGGTATTTTTCCCAATGAGATTAAAATACGTAAACATAAATTTTTGCCCTGAATAAATTTGTGCAATCCAATGGGAATGTACTCAATCATTCTGATATTTTTATAATCTCAGGATTTGAAGAAGCGTTCTTTATAAAAGATAAAAATAAGGCCATTTTTCTTCTGTCTCGCTCACCAAAAAACAATTTTGAGAGGTCAATTTTGCGGTCCAGTTTTCTAACAAACCTCCACCGATCCGGAGGTGCAGAATTGCGCTATTTTAGGAGATTTACCTCAATGTTTAGTGGCTCAATATATACTGAAGCGATTACCATGGTTCGCGCTACCATACGCAATGTCGCCAGATCGAGAAAACCGAGGAGAATACAATTTACCCCTCTCTGATGACCGAAATACAGTAAAGTCGCGATTCTTGTCAACCTGCCTGTGTTCTGCACGGACAACTATCGCGTACCGACATTATTTCTTTGTGATTGCGTCCACCGCGGCGACCGGCTGAGAGTTCAATCAAAAGCCGAACGTAGAGAACTGATCGAAGAGAACACGCGGGCTTTTGAACTGTACCGGCGATTGGGTAGGCATCTGGCAACTATCTCTTCTGTCCTTGGGAAAAACCGCCCCTTGCATCTGAACCCTTATACCGGAGACGCTATGCTATCGTTGAATTCCAACAGGCTCGACATATATTTTTGAAACACCCTGTACGTGATCCTCGCTCTCGAAACGAGCCCTCGTATTATAGAAATCGTGGGAGCCCGACCGGCCTAAAATATCGCGACGGTCGTCGATACCTGAAGCGTTATCGGGATGCCGAACGGGCTGTATTAGCGGATCAAAATCAGAGCGAGTAATAACGAGAGGTTCGAGGGTGCGGAGGGCGGAGGGCAGTAATAGAGGGACGTGTAAGTACCTCGGAAAAATGGAAAATCTAAGACGATATCAGTTTAATGTCCAGACCAAATGGCGTCTCGCTTGCCGTTACCCCCGAGTTCTATCTCCCGCTCCCTTCGCTCCCTTTCTCCCTCTCCGTTCTCTTCCGACGACGAGTGAAGAAAAGAGCAACGGTGCGCGCGAGGGTTGGATTTCGTCGTCGTCGTCGACGGAGCGGGGGAGGGTGGCTGACGTTATAACAAGACGGTGCGCGCTGCTGCTGGCACCCTTCTTACACAGACTTACCCGCCAGATAGTTACGTATTAGTGGGCGTTATGAAACGATTTAATAAACGTGCATAGAGGGAGAAAAAGAGGAAGACTGACAGAGCGAGGAGAGCTTCTCGGGGAATCTAATCGAATATATCAGCGTTGCGCCCCGTAACGAGGAACCATTCCGTTCCGAATGAATGCGTTCATTTTATGCTTCTTCTTTCGTACTCCCGGCCGGGAACACCCTTAAGGAATCCTCTATAAGCTCGTCTCACGTTCGCTCGCCACCCCAGTCTCGCCGGCCAAGTGGCTCGGCCCTGCTCCGGCGCAACAGTGAGTCAAAGCGCCGTCTCACCGACCCGAAACCGACTTTTTTCAGTTTTTAACGGGCAATGTTTAACCCGTTATTTACCCTACATGATTTTTAAACATTTATAGCTAAGAATTTCTTAATTAACGGTTTAACCCTGTTTAAAAAATGCTTAGATATTCATACTGCTTTACTGCGTTTCTGATGTGATAGCTGCTCATTTAATCGCCAGAAACAAATTAGACAACGAGTTTTATACTCTGGTTCAAGATTTATATTTTTTATTTCACAATTATTGAAACTGTGAAGTTGGTTACGTGAAAATTGATTCGATAGATTATTTACTCGGGCACATATCGTAATAAAAATTGCACAGTATCTAAATAAATAGATGCTTGTAATTTTTGTTAAGTTCTTAACTAAACATTTTGGAAGTTTCGAACCTCTAGGATCAATAGTTGAGGAGTTATGGTCGCTTAAAGTTGAGCAATCTGCAGTGTTTTTGGCAGGTAAGGGCGCCGCCATATTGGTTTAAGCGGCTCACGGTCGTCACTACAAACCAATATGGCGGCGCCCTAACCTGTCAAAAATGCTCAACTTTAAGCGACCATATCTCCCCAACTATTGATCCTATAGGATCGAAACTTCGATCTGCGTCCGCGCCGGGTACAAATCTACTGGATTGCATAACAAATACATCATAATTCGTCGGACAAAGGTAGTTTTGAGTCCGGTAAAGTAAAGTTTACCCCAGATTTGTAATCGTTGAATTCCCCGAAGACGTTTAATCGACAGCTCGTGGAATCGTCGATGCGCGGTTCATTCGATTCCCGTGTCAGAGTGAATTTGTTGAAATTCCGAAGGAGGAAATCGTGAGAAGTTACCTGGTAAATTCAACGGAGCACGCGGGGATATTTATTATGCAAAAATGCCCGGGGTCTCGAAATAGCGCTATTGGATTTGAATATCACCCTATCTTTCGCGGGATACTGGAGATAATGTAGATTCGGTTGGCCAAATAGGAACAATTAAAGGTAAAATTGCGGGACGGGAATAAAGCGGTTCGACGGTTCCGGGGTTCGTTCAACCGGTGGATGGTCCGCCGAACCGCGCGCGCCAGTATTTATACATTTGCTTGATATCGCATCGCGCGAACACAGAGATAGCCGAACGCCGGTTTTGTTTGCGGATCGCCGGTGAATTTACATTGCAAATACGATTCCTTGACTTTTCGATTCGACAACGGGGAGACCGGGGGTGGAAGAGTAACGGCGTTCTCGATTCACGGTAAATTGCAGACCTGCATGGACCTCTCCCGTGTTATCTCGCGTCGACGTGCAAATTTTTCCCGGCCAATTTTACGCCACAGTCTTGTATTACCTTAACGACCTTCTTCCCTCGTCTCTCCCGGCTGGCATTTTTGCTCGTCGAACATTTAATACGTCGCCTCGTGCCGCCCCCGACCCAGCCCCGGAACCAGAACCAGTATTATGAAACGCTCGGAGAAACGACGACAAGCGAGCTATTGCTCCATTTTTACGCGCGGCGCTTGTAAATCACTCGCGAATTTCATTACCCCGTGCGGAAAATTCAAATACACGGCGAAGACTACCCTCTGCGAGCAGGGAAAGCGCGGATTCGAGACGGCCAATGTGCGAATTAACCCTCCGGAAAGTGAGACGAGACGCTGCTGTGATTGAATAGTTCTTCTCGCGCGAAACTTCGAATTGTGAGACATTGTGAAACATTGTGACACATTGTGACACATTGTGACACATTGTGACACATTGTGAGACATTGTGAGACATTGTGAAACATTGTGAGACATTGTGACACATTGTGAGACATTGTGAAACATTGTGAGACATTGTGAAACATTGTGAGACATTGTGACACATTGTGAGACATTGTGAAACATTGTGAGACATTGTGAGACATTGTGAGACATTGTGAGACATTGTGAGACATTGTGAAACATTCTGAAACTTCGAGGCACCGAGGTAACATGAAGGTCAACTCTATTTGTTTTTAATGTATCGGTTTTTTATTTACATTCATTAGAATGTGAAGCTATTAAGTTTCAAGAGGAATCCAATAACCCATTACTACGAAGATAATTCAAGGTCAATCAAGGTCAACATGGACTCATAAGCATGGTTCCCACCCCACTTCTGTTGGATATTTTTCAACGAACATTCTATATTTTGTAGACGAAAATGTGACACAACTGATGCATCGAATATTGTTTAAACACAACTATTTGTTGCATAACGTTCCAAGAGGCTTGAAATTCGACCATTCGACGCACGATGACCGCGTGTGTATCACAATATAAACATGTTACCGGAGTGCGCGACTTGCGGAGCCACAGTTGCGCGCTTATTCCGTGTTCCAATAATGGGCCCTTCGGATAATCGAAATTCGGATAATCGAAATTCGGATAATTGGCGTTCCCGTTACGCGACATCCGGATAATCGACGTATTTAGATGCGGTATCAGCCGATACTACGAGAGCAACATCCACGCTCTCGGGACACAGTGCTCTTGTCTGGGCAACTTGCGGCTCGCGTGCCGAAGACTCCCTCTCCACTCCTGGGTCCTCCCCACCAATCTCCTATGGAATGTAGGAGGGGGTTGGAGAGATTAGGAGATAATAAATTTTTAGAGGAACACGATTATTCAAACCCTTCTCATTCTATTATTAGTACCGGGGGAACCGGTACACTGGTAGCGGGAGTCATGAAGCGACATTATCGTGGAAGAAGTTTCATAATAATTTAGAAATTTGGAGACCGGCGAAAAATCTCCGGCACGTGCGACATTCGTCTTTATTACCTTCGAAATTCCCTATGATGTGCCACCCCCGCGTCTCCCACGCTCGCAGCGCGACACGCTCGAGAGATATTGCTCGCTTCGGATAAATAAGAAACGTCGGCGCGGAAAATGGAGGAACATTGCTCGTCTCGCCGCGATTCGCGGCGGATAATTTTTTTGCAGACGCTCCGCCCTCGCGGATCCAACGTTTAAGACGTCCGCTATTGTTATGGGGCGGCTCCACCGCACCGGCTTCAGTCGACGGCGTTCTCCCCCGTGAAAGACGGCAGGGAAATTCTTCGTCGGCCGATTCTCCCTCGCGTCGTTCGGCACCCGTTTTCCGCTCGAGAAATTACGCCGGCCCGCAACACGTCGAATCAGGAACGTTTGGGGACGAAAATCTTCCGAGCTTTTGTCATTCACTTAGACTGTGCAGGCGAAAAAGTATTGGCACGCTTGGGTTCGCGGAGCTCGATAAAATAGTATTTTAAATAGCACATGGAAAATAATATTTTAAATGGTGGATAGAAGAGACGATACTTTAAAGTATTTTAAAGTGTGCACACAACTTCGATTATTTATGTGATATCCAAACAAGAGCAAGATTAAATTGTTAAAATAGAGTATTTTGTGTTCCGGATTGTTAAAATGGGAATATTTAATTTTCTGAATCGGCTTCTTGAAATAAAGATATTTTACATTGTGGTTTAGATTGTCGAAATAGAAACATTTTATTTTTGAAATTATACAGCCCATTGAAAACACTATTTTGCAAGTCCAATAAAACCTAAAACGTTAAATTGTATATTTAAAATACTTATTTCTCGAAATATTGCCCACCTCTGCAGATTTGTTATTAACAGACAACATTGCACTATTTTTTAAGAACTGAAGACGACCTACAAATTGTTTACAGAGAATACATCATATTTTATTGCATTATAGGGAAGCATGTATGAAAAAGAATTCAATGATGTATTATTCAATGACCTTCAGATACCCACAAGGTCAAAGAGGAGGTCATATCGAATACTTCATGTGTCTGACCTTGTGAGTGTCTGAAGATCATCGAATTTGTTTTCATACACTTCTCCATACAATGTAAAAAATATAGCATTCCATTTAAAAAGATTGGAGGTCACCTTCACTTCTTAAAAAAAGGTATGAACAGAAAAACCTTCTATTACATTACTTATAGAAAACAGTACAATGTTTTCCTGTTCCAAATTATAATTTATTTAGAGATTGTTATTGATTTTTTTATATATTATTGATTGGAAAATGGCGTATGCTTCGCTGGCAAAATTCCTTTTTATTCCTGCCCTATGGCACACGCAACGGTTTCCCTGAAACCGTCCACGCATCGAGAAAACGAGAGGAAGCGCGCGCGAGCAACTCCGAGCCAGAGAAGCGGACGAGTTGCGACGTGAAAAGGATGAGGGCGGAACGATTTATGGCGCCTTAAGACTGCCGGCTACTTTATGACGACCTTAATGTTTGCACCGTAAATTGGCTGGCTTAAGACACCGAGGCAGCCCGAAAACAGTAAAGTGGTGATCCCCTCGCCGTGACTGGCATCCTCATGTCGCGCGAATAATTCCCCCTCGACTGACGGAAAAAATTGCCGCGACAGCGCCGAATAAAGATCCGACGTCGACGTTACCCACCCGCGCCGCTAAATAACGGCCCTTAAAAGGCACGCGCGGAGAGCGAAGACGTGTCTCCTAGAGCCGAGTACCATCAACCCCTGTGCCATCAACAGTTCAAATTTTGGCACACTCATTTCGCTCGGATCAACCTGACGCGGTGCTAGACTTACATTTTAACCATCCCAAGATGAATGTTTTTCGAAACGTTCCGGGCGAAGATTAGGTCCGTTTACTCGCTACCACAGCGACACATATGTGACATATTTTGCTAGGTTACGTACAATTAATAGAAGAAACAAAATAACTGCGCATTCCAATTTTTTTACTTTATATTATTTTATATACTATTAGATGATAGCATAAGTTCGTGCACGGAGCGTGAAAATAAGAAATTGTATAGTCGAAATTCTTTTCTAATTGAAGAAAAGTGTGGTGACTATATAATTAATTAATGAAGCTGTATTCTTTAAAATTTAACCATTGAATTTTATTTTCAAATCGGGAACGAACTTATAAAATCATTTGATATATAATATAAACGTTGTATAGTAACATTTATGGGAAAATTCGCAACAGGAACGATTTTCCAACCATTTCCTCGCAACACTTTTTAGAAGAACTGTTTTTGCCGGAACTTACACGCTTTTTGTTTCAAAACAAAAATCAACAAGTTTTTTAAAGTAAACGTAAAACTAGGTTTTCACCCAGCGGATTATCTTTTTCGCAGAGTAGCTGACATTTTAATGCAAGTTCCAGTTTTATTAAAATATCATGCTTATTTTGTTTAAAAAATCCTGCATCAAAAAAGCTAGCTTTATATGTTTACTTAAAAAAGCATTTTTGGTTTCGGATGAAAATTGAAAATTCCTGTTTGGAGTTGTGGGTAAATATTGTTGGTAATTGTGGAGGCTGTATATCTATTTCAATTGTGAAATCGCAAAGATATTTTACAATTGATTTAAAAAAATTTAAATTTGTATCTCATAATATCATACAACTTTGATCTGAGGCATTTTTTGTTATTTTTCTGCTATAAATATCACACAAAACATGAAGAAATAACTTCTTCGTTAAGACAAATTCTTTCCAAGATTTAATAATAACATTAAATTGGAAAGTTGAAGTCTTTAAGCCCATGAATTTTTGCAGAGTATGCTTTTCAAACATTTCTAACCGCGGCGCTGCCATAAGCGCTCTGTAGCCATAAAAGAAATTGCACAGTTGTTTTACTCCTTTTTATCGTTGTGCTGTGTACATTTGTTCTTCCTACAATTCCGTTTGCACTGAGAACTTTTGTAAACCACCTTGTAAATATATTCCGCGGACTGCGAGAATTAAAAACAAGTAAACAGAAACGACGATCCTTTTTACCCGTAACACGAAAGATCCATTTTAAATGGTGTGTTATACACCGTTTAACACAAGAAATACGGGATCCGTCAAAATGACGTTTATATGTTTTTCAATCTTCGATCACCGAGATTATAAAGACGCATTTATGAGGAATTATTAAATTTCATTTCTCTTCGGTTATATTATAATGAAAATTACTAACAATCTGAAGGAGCACAGTCGCGTCACTTTTATAATGATGCACCCTGTACGTATACTAACTCCTGAAAGGATTCGATCCTCAAAATCGCTCAACTTGAAACACGCATAACTTTCGAACTACTGAATTCCTAACACTGAAACCTCTATTATCGCCATTGTCTCGGCAAAATCTACAGGGTTACATAAAAATAATCCAAAAATTGTAGGTCCCCGGAGGTGGAGTTTAACCTCTGTACATACCATGCCGAAACCATCCCCAAACGTTTCTCCGATCCTCTCGAAGAACGTCACAGATGCAAGTTAATTTTTCCATAACCATTCCGCGTTTCCGGTAGTGCTGGGCGGAAACTCTTCGCGCGTTAAATACTTCTTTAACGAATTTAATTATAGCAGAGATCCCGTGGCAGTCCGAAGACGTCTTATCGAGTGGGCGCGGTTTAACTCGAGGTTAGCTAACGAAAGAACGTGGAAGAGATTGAGGAGAGAGAGAGGTGGAACGCAATGCGTTCTGGTCCGGAGGAAAATAAATTGAAGAGCAGCGTAGCGTACGGAGCACAGATTGAATTCCATCGTCTTGGATTTGCAACGTTTATAAGAAAGCATTCAATTTGGTCGTTAATGGGGACCGGTGGAGGGGAAGGCTGGTATAATAAAGTTTCTTACAGAATTTGTCCGAGCATATTTAATCCACGGGGTCGTCGTCGTCGTCGTAGTCTGCCTTTTTTCGTTAATTTCCCGGAGCAACGGAAAGTTGCCCGTGCTCGATATTGCCCGTGGCTGGCACGCCGACGGGGCTTGAAAGTGTTTATCGGTGTGTGTCTGTCGTGCCTCTTTCCTCGCACACTCGGCACTGCAAACAGGGTGCACCGAACGAGAGGCAACTCGAGCGGAGGGCGAAGCACACGAGGAAGAACGGCCATCGTTGCTCAATGAAAAGCCCTCTTGCCCCGAGTCCTCATAATTGAGACAATGAGTGGCGCTCGATAACTAAGCGTCGCGCGCTGGCTAGCGCGTTACCCCCGACGTCATTCCCCGAGTGCCTCGAAATTCCGTCGGGCGGAGAGCATTCTCGAAAGTGTCGACTTATTATTTTCATCCCTTAACGCCGTGCAAACATTTGCATTGCGACGCCGGCCTCGCAAGACAGCCGGGGAATTCGCGAGGGGTCAGATCGCTCTCGGAAACTCCTGGACGGAGCGAAGAGTCATCAAACTGTCCCCCTAATCGCATAATTTTTCGGGATTTAAGACCCCTCTATACTCCAACTTTACCTATCAACTGAAGAAACGGGGTCACTATTAATTTCGCATGACCAATATAGATGCTTCGATGGGAATATTCTTCTGCCGTTTTACGATTTGGAACTAAGGGTAGTTCGGGGAGTTGGAGGTTCGGCTCGAAGCACGAAAATACGCAGGGAAGTTCTGACTTATCGTGAATATTTGAGAAACTGTATAAAATGTAGGGAAGAAGTTGGATTAAAAATTCAACTTTTTTTTGTGTATTATAAAATTTGCTAAATATTCATGGTAGCACGAAAAGTCGAGATTTCTCGAAGGGTGTTTTCACCCCTTTTCTCGTGATCGAGGTACTTCAATATTAAATGTTGGACTTCTATAACTAGGATCCTAATATTAAAAATTCAGGTAAAAACGAATCACTTCGTGCACGAGAAGATTTATTTTGATAAAATTGGATACTCAACATATTTGGGATTTTATTTAATTGATGTAACGAGATCCTGGATATTCAAAAATGGAAAACACGTTATAAATGAACGAAATAAATGTGAGAATAAACAATACGTTAAATAAGTAGAAATAACTGGAGGGTAAATGAAACGCGAAACTGGAAAATAAAGTGGTTCAAATGAATGAATAAAAGGATCAGAACGGAAAAGAATAAACATAGAATAACGAGGAGAGATAAATAATAAAACGGATAAGAGACCATAAGCCCTTGTATATAAAAATAAGTGCACAAATAAATGCTACAAATAGTCGCAGTGCCCTTAATCCGTGGAAGACGAATGTTCATCTAGACTTTTATTTGTTAATGTTTTAATTGTGTTTTTAAAGTAGCTTCTTGTGTATACTGTGGTCTTCTTAATAATTTGATTCTTGATAATTTAATTTTAACGTTATCAATTCAGTGGTCAGATAATGGTTGTGATAAATTGAGAGAAGGTGGACTTATTGTTAGACACCGTAGTTTAACAGTTAAGTAAAATCGGAAATAGCATTTCTTGTTATTAATACTGTCATTTAGTTTCTGTCGTTATTTACAGGACAAATATTCGAAAATTTTGTTAATTTAAAATTTCAATTATAAACTGAACTGAAACATTAATTTCTTGTATCGATATGTTAATACATAATAATGTTTATTAAACCATAAGAATTTCGAAACAGCGAATATTTGAAACAAAGAACAAAAGCTTTTAGAAATTTTAAAATATAAATAAGGCAATTATGCAAATGTGAAATTCTAGAAACAGTTACTGTGAGTATACCTACTAAATTAACAAAATTTGTTATTATTATATACAATTTATTAATTTTGTATTCTTCGTTATTCATCATTTTCGTTTATTTCTCACATCGTTTATTTATCATGGGATATTAAATATTATTTCTCAATAATAATGTTTCAGATAAGAGAAGAAAGCAGATAACTCATTGAATTACAGAGAACAGAAAACATACTTCGAAGTGTCATCTAAATTTTTCAAAATACTTATAAAACGTTCGAATGAATCTCGTCCGAGTTCGAGTACACTTAAAAGTATGTATTTCGTTTTTTCAAGTAAGCACTCGCGAAATATTTGAAACTAGTCAGTCACATTGAAACCTGCTTGTAATATGCCTTATCCCATCTCCACTGGCACAATTCAAAGTTCAGGTTGTTCCATTACCTTTCCAAAGTTCGAATCGCTTCAGAGTCGCAACTGTTGCAAAGTTTAAACTGTTCAGAACAACAAGTTTGAATTCGGAGTGGTCCGAAATGTTCGGAATTCGAACATCACATGCAGCTAGTGTTTGTTCTCGAGAATTCTTTCTCGGGGACTTTTAGGGTTAATCAAGAAGAATATCAATTTACAATTTTTTCTACTCTTTTCTCAATTTCATTTTTCTATTTTATTAGAAAAAGAAAGAAGTATATTAACTTTTCGACTGCCACATACATACAGGGTGGTCCATTTATCTTGAGACAGTCAATTATTACTTTATATGAAGAATATTTTATATAAAACATTTTTTCATATTCCTGCTGGTTTTCGTAATAATTGACTGTCTCAAGATAAATGGACCACCCTGTATATCATATACGACATGACACGATGCAAACACCTAATCAAATCGCAATGTTGTCATCAGAAATGTTGATCATAGACTGCGGATTTTATGCATTTCTAACAAAATTGGGCTGCTCTTTACTTTACCGGACTCAAAATTTGTGCCTTTCTTCTACTAATTATGATGTATTTGGTATGTAATCCAGTAGGTTTGTACCCGGGGCGGATGCAGATCGAAGTTTCGAACCTCTAGGAGCAATGGTTCGGGAGTTATGCTTGCTTAAAGTTGAGCAATCTGCAGTGTTTTTGACAGCTAAGGTCGCCGCCATATTTTTTTTAGAGACGCTCGCACGCCGCCTACTGAGTTGGTTAGGATTAGGTCATGAGAGGGCGGGGACGGCAAGGTAAGCGGCTCACGGTCGTCACTACAAACCAATATGGCGGCACCCTAACCTGTCAAAAGTGCTCAACTTTAAGCGACCATAACTCCTCAACTATCGATCCTAGAGGATCGAAACTTCGATCTGATCCCCACTGGGTACAAATCTATTGGATTACACACCAAATACATCATAATTCGTAAGAGAAAGGTGCTAATTTCGATTCCGGTGAAGTAAAGTTAACCCAAAATTGAGTCGCTATAGTTTCAGATAGCGCAAAGATTAAAAGAATTGAAGAATGGGGATACGTTATTGTTGCCTTTTCAAAATAATTAAAGGAAGAAAGCGATTTCAAAATGGCTCCTCGTCTTGCAGCAGAGTCTATTTATTAAAATATTTCTTCCACATTCTGAAGAATTCCGGATCGGCCCTCGCCGCTCTAGCAAGCACGAATGATCCAAGCGGACGAGTCACGAACCTTTTTCGATGCTGGGGCGCGATGGCGGCCGATATCCGGCAGGAACGTGCCCGTACACGTGACAGGGCTAACTAGCGCGCTACGTGTGACGGTATAAACATCGAGACGCTCCGTGATGAATACGGCCGGTAATTACCGAATGGTAATTACGCTAAAATGATAATGACGCCGCTTCCACTGAACCGGCGCAGCATGTTTGCCAAACTATTGTATAATTTTACGCGCGTCGTCGTGTATCGTGTACCCGGTTATCCCTATTACGCGTTTCGCAACTTATTAATAATAACAACGCTAACGACGGGGAATAACAACAATAACAAACAGCAACACGGGGAACAACAATAACAGCGACGGGACGATCGTAATACCCAGCGATTTTCCGGGGAATCGAACTCGCGGTCGACTGATTTACAATCGTATTATTGGCAACGGGTTTGATGCATACTTCAACGTGGGAACGCTCGATAAGTGTTCCGGTTGTTAGTGCAAACTTTCCGCGGCGCGAACAAGAGGAATCATTGTGGCCCCCCGTGCAATTGAATTCGTCCCAGTCGACCGGATAGAGAAATTTCGCGATTGTTAATTTCCATAAGCGGCCCCCCCGTAAATACTTTAACAAATTGCCGCTGTCCTCGGGGGCAGCGAGGGGGTGGGGTGGGGCTGCTGGAATGGGGTTCGGGACGAGCTTTCGATTTTCGGGTGCGGGAAGGTCGTCCGGCGAGCACTGCTTCTGTACCGTGCTCGTAATGTCGCAAATGGGATGATAATAATTATTACACTGAACGAGCACTTTGCGGTGAACAACGGTGATCGCGGTAAAACATTAATGATAATGGCATCGTTTTCTCGAAATTGCCGGCGGCGCGGGGACACGGTCCCGTAATTTTATATAGTCCGATGCTTAACGTCCATCTACTTGATAATCGTCGGCCTCGTAAGGGTTAATTAGGCGCGTTTTAAGTCCCGGACCCCGGACAACTCGACTGTCGGTCGCGGCAATCGCCTAATTCGTTAAGAGTATCATGGACCGACGGCCGTCGCCTTTCAATGGAAATCCACGAGAATCCCCTAACGAACGGGCGCAACTTGGATCCGCTTCTCTCCGCGGGAAACTTCGGCCCGACGCGACGCTCACGTTCGCAACGATGCAATTTCGCGGGACAATCGGCGGACGACGAGCCATCGATGACGTCGAAAGAACGAGAGCACAAACGCGACTAATTGGAACCGTGGACCACGCCAAAGTTCGCCGGGAGAACCGGTAATTCCCATTTATAAAAGCCTTTGTAAACGAGAAGGCACGCTCCCGTTCCCGTTCCCGTTTCGTAATGTTCCGCCGCCAGTCTGGCTGTCCGCTGCTATTATACAAGACAGTTTGTAATTAAATTGCCAATTAAATTATAACTTAATCAACGTTAATCGACTATTTACGGCTGCCGTAGCGTAACGGGCGACGAAACGACAGATTCAAAGTTATTAACGCCTGTTTTGCACTTTTCACTCGGCGACCCGGAGCGTATCTTCCGAGCGGAGACCTGCTCGTTTATGCTAACTGGTGAATGACGTGCACTGTGCGTCAAGAAGGTAGCACAGCTTGCATTTTTCAAAAGTTTGAAAGTATACCTTGGTAGAAATAAATTTTCTGAAGTTGATAATTTTCGCAAACCTTGGGTTACCTCGAGTGTCAGTTTTCTATAGTTTGAAAACACGAGCCATCTTGAAATGGCCTTGAGAAAATAAAGATAAATATCATTTTTGTCATCCTGTTATAAAGAATAAGAAATAAAAAATTGTCTCTTTCTTTCCTCGTGCTGTCCTTCTTTGCGTTCGAAACTTCCATCGGTTATGAAACAAGTAAATATAATCGAGATTCTATCGTGTCTGGTCTCGTTTGAACCCTTCACTGCAAGTTTTTTTAATCGGGATGGAAAAATTGAAGGAAGGTCAGTTTTTGCGTTTTATTTAAAGGAAAAATATAAAAAAAATTAAAACAGCATTTTATCAAATGAGATAAAATGTGTAGAATAGTAAGAAACGCATTCTTAGTTTACTATATACCAGATTTGTTAACTGTATCAGATATGATACCCTATGCAGCGAAGGGTTTTAATCTGAAAAATTTCACCAACGCGTTGGTGAAGGTTTGTATCGTGTTACATTGTAGTGCGCCGCCCAAGAAGAAACACCCGAGTAGAGAGAATAAAGAAAGTAACACTATCCGTAGAGACGAAAGTCACAGTATGCGAGGGAAGGCTGTAATTGCACGAAACTCGTCATTCCTGGGGTCGTCAACATTAGAAATGAAGGAAGAAGACAATTCTTACTAGAATACGCTGTTCATTCATTTTCTAATACATCTTACGTCGCAGGATGTGTCGCTGGTGGCGACCACGTTGAATCATTTCCATGGTTCGAGCAGTACGACTTCCTAGCACAGCGCCACGTTGGAAGATAGCAAACCGTCGGAGGACTTCGACGTTAATAACGCTCGCTGCGGTGTCTTTTGACTGTGGCCGTGACTCGTCGCGATACCTCCGCGATCTCAAGCCTCGAGATTCCTATTCCTGGCACGATAACGGCCAGGTAACCGACGCGCCGACGACGCCTCGCGACCAAGGGAAGGTCGTGGTTTAATTATCTACGTCTCTGGCGACGACGGCGACGACCTACCGTCCCCCGCCTTTACTCCGACGACGTGACACCGTTTCTAATTCAACTGCCCACCCCTCCCGACCTCCAGCCGCCCCGCTGAACCAACCCCCACCCCTCCCGGGCCGATTACATTATTAATATCAACGCCATGGCAAGCTGGCGTCGAGGCGACGAGTTTTTCCGAGGATCGCGAGACGCTGGAATATGAATGTAATGCGCCGCGGAGGCACGCGGCCCGCCGGGAATTCGAATTAGTCGTGTCGCGTTGTCTCGCGTCGGTCAGACTGTGAAGCCAGACCCCGACACCCTCGCGAGGAACGCATCGAGTTACGGAAGATGGTGCACAAACCCGCACGACGCGACGGATGAATGAAATGCGAGCAGGGATTTTCGAGCGGGGAAAATTGGATCCGCCGCACCCTCCCGAATTGCAGCCGAACGCACGCCGGAAGGAATTCGTACGGGGATCTTACATTCGCCGGATGAACAAGCTGTCTGCCCGCCTTGTCGATAAGTTACACATCTTCCTAAACCCTAAAACAGTGACGAACACCTAAACACAAAACCGATACAGTAAATCTTCTATAGACGCGACAGCCTCGGGGGAATTTGGTCGCATCTATCGTGTAGGATAGCTATTTCTTTATCTCCAAAGGCCGAGCCGAACGTGGAGAAGGACAGCGCGGGCCTTTGAACGGTGCCGGCGACGGCGACTGTCCGTGTCTCTTTCTTTCCGATATTTCTGTCCTTCCTTGCGCCCGAAACGTTCGTCGTCATTTATATTTCGAACTGTGCCGGCGACTGCGACTCTCCACGTCGCGTTAGTAGCGGTTCACACTGATATACCGAGCCGAGATCAGATTACTAACAAGGAGAACCCCCGCTCTGTCCCTCACGGATTTAGTTCAGACTTTACAGAGTTATAGATCTCGTTCCCCTGATTACGAAAATACCCCATTATAGGCGCAGACGCTCAATAGTTTTCGAGATATTTGCAATTAAAGTTTCATTTTAACAGATTTTTAAAAAGCAAAAAATATTTGTTACGCTGGGAGAATTATATCAAGAACGGGGGTACAATTTATGACAAGTACAATGCCATTAATCAGTGGACATATGATAGATTCAAAGAGGCTCGTGCAAACTTTCAACAAGTAACCACACGGGATTTGCAATAGTAGGCTCTAGCAGCAGCCAGTCAATACAAAACAGACAGTAGTAATAGATCTAGTGTTTCTTCTATAAAATAATAAGTATCATTTTCAATTAGTCTTTTAGCGAATAAAAATATTTTATTTAAGATTTATTTAACATTGAAAATGCATTTTCCAGGAAAAAAACAATAAAAAATAATTTACCACGAAGGGATTCGAACCCGGGCCTGCGGCGAACAGTTCAGCTCGCTGCTGTTACGCCACACCACTGCCTGGTAAAAATCTGAACTAAACTGATATTTTACGGTTATGAAACTTGTTACTTCACCTAACATCTCGAAAACTATTGAGCGTCTGCGCCTATAATGGGGTATTTTCGTAATCAGGGGAACGAGATCTATAACTCTGTAAAGTCTGAACTAAATCCGTGAGGGACAGAGCGGGGGTTCTCCTTGTAATTCGGAGGGGATATTCTTGGTCGAATCTATCGTATAGAAATTGTTGCGTCTATAGAGAATTTACTGTATGTAACCTAATTATCTCTACATATATCTCGGAAGGATTACTGTTGATATGAATTCAAAAATATGAGACGAATCATTTTGAATCGCTTGACAGTCCCCTACATAAATCCTCTTTCCGACAGTCACCGAGAATCTCCATCAATCTATCTTCCGCTGCATCCCCTAAATCCACCGCATCCCCTGAACCTTAAAACAGTGACGAACGTCTAAACACAAAACCGGTAATCTAATTATCCTCCGCGTGTAATGCATGCCAATCACTGCTATAGCTCTCAGAAGGATTACTGTTGATATGAATTCAAAAATATGAGACGAATCATTTTGAATCACTCGACGGTCCCCTACATAAATCCTCTTTCCGACAGTCACCGAGAATCTCCATCAATCTATCTTCCGCTGCATCCCCTAAATCCACCGCATCCCCTGAACCCTAAAACAGTGACGAACGTCTAAACACAAAACCGGTAAACCCAATTATCCGGCGCGTGTAACGCACGCGGGAATCCGAAAATTCAATTCACATTACAGAGAAAGCTGTCCGACCATCGCGGTTCGATTAGAGTGGCGATCGGATCGGAACCGATTACGGCAATCTTTAACCGGATCGCGCGAAAATCGTGCCGCGTGTGATCGATCGAATCACTTTCCCGTCGAGCAGCGCGCGCTCCCCCTCCCCCCGCTTCGCCGAAAAACTGTGCCGGTGTGTAATGGACAAATCGCGTTTCTGCGAGCGATAATAAGCGTGATCGGTTTTCATGGTGGACGTTATCGACGCACGCTTAGCTGATTTGATTTCCACAATTTCCTGGGGAGCCGCCGGATTGTCATGCGGAACGCGGATCCAGCTATAATTTAGAGCGCGCGCCGCGTTCGTTAAAACGAGAGCGTGCGGAACAAAGAGAGAGAAAGAGCAAGAGCAAGAGAGAGAGAGAGAAAGAAAGAGAATAGAGGGTGGGGATGGAAGAGATGACAGTGCGAGAGGGTGGAAAGTGGGAAGTGGTAGAGCGGAAAATAATGCAGCGTGCAGAATTACAAATTACACGCTACAGGAGCACTAGGTCCCTCCTCCCAGCGCCGCCGGTAGCGGTGGAGAGGCTCTGTTCGTTCCGTTGATTACACAAACAACATTCCTGGTCGCACAGAGGGCGAAAGAGAGAAGGGGGCGCGCGACGGCCGGGAATAAGGGATGGTGGAAACTGCGTGCGGCTTGGTATCAAACGTACTCGTTACAAAGCCGGCTATTAATCTTTATTACAAACAATCCTCTCTGTTAATTCCGTGTAATTTGCCGCCAGTCATGCACCGCGACATCCTTTGCCTACGGGATACGCGCCACGCCACCACCATCGTCTTCGTCGACGTCGGATGCGCGTTGCTTTCTCGCGGACCACGAAAACGTTTCGATTTAATCGTATCGCCATACCCCTCCGGGAAATGCTCCAGTCCCTCTGACGATTCTCCCTGGGGATTTCTACCTGTATACTGAATCGAGAAACTCTAACAGGCCACACCTTTCTCGGGTCGAAATTAGAGGAAAACGTTGGAGCAGACAAGTGGGTGATTCGAAGTGGACTACAGTAATCGCTCCTTCGTTGTCCAAAATCAAGGGCACGATCGTTGTCCAGTGCCTACCCATTCCACTGCCTGTCAACGCCGAGTCGCTCCGTAGGCGGCGTCGATTGATGTCGGTTCGGGTATATCGGTGTGAACACCACAACATTGACTCGAGTAAACCGAATTTTCAAACTTCTTAATTTTCATTATTTTTTTATGGGACTTTCACTAACTTATTTCTAGCATTTCTCTGATTAAAATGACACCAAACACGATATAGTTTCAACTGTATTTAGTGGTTTAATCGACGGTCAAAGTTTCGAAGGCAACGAGCAACAGCAACAATGTGGGCCTTTAAACTGTGCCGGCGACGGCGACACGCTTCGGTTACCCGATCCGTATCTCATTCTGTCCTTCTCTATGTTCGGCTTCCTATTGAAGTCGCTCGGCGCGATATCTAGACGCAGTCATAAATCAAAAATAGTGTCCGGGCACGCTCGTTGTCCGCTCAGCCCCCCGGCCTTTGGACAACGAAGGAGCTTTTACTGTATATGTATTCGCGATTATATTTATTTCATAACTGCAGTAATATGCAGTAGTCAAATCCTCTCATCGTTCTACGTAAATCAGTATTAGGTTAGGATGGTTGATAAATGATAATTAAAAATGATTATTAAAGTTAAATGATTAACAGTCGTCGTTTACAATATTCTTTGTGTGGGCCTATAATGAAAATTTCATCAATATTGGTCAACGTTGCAATGAGCTACAAACGTAGAAATAATTTTTCTCTCTAACTGTATTAATGCTCTCGGCGCACTGGTTCGATCACTTTTTTTACTTCAAAGCAATTTTGCAATTTAAATTAACCTTTCGACGTTTCGACCTCTGTTCAGATCATTTTCGAGAAAATTAATGACTGCGTTTTTAATTTTCAGACGCATTCAAAGACGCAGTCATTAATTTTCTTGAAAATGAAATAAACAGAGGTCAAACGTCGAAAGGTTAATTTAAATTGCAAAATTGCTTTGAAGTAAAAAAAGTGATCGAACCAGTGCGCCGAGAGAATTAATACATCTTGTATCAACAATTATACGATCGAAAGAAAGGAATATTTAGTACTCTAACTGATCTGACTTCTCAAAAAAATCCAAATCGTATGGTTTTATTGAAATCGTATGGTCCTTTGAAAATGCCTCCGAGCGAGCAAAAATTTGCCGATGCCTGCAGTAGAATATACTGGAATATACCACAGTATACTAGATTATAGTACATATGTATTGTAGAATATGCTAAGCGTTGCATTAGCATTGGCCAAGCCAGAATCCGTTATTTTCGTTGATATCTCCTCAACTACACCGAGGAGAACATTTCCACAAAGAAGTTATTTCAAATGACCTCAGGGTCCATAAAAATCAGTGCCAAGTGGGAAAATGTCAATCATGGTGCAAGCTCAAGATGGTTGTGGGAGGCTAAACCGAACAATTCCATTGTTTATACTATTCACTACTTTTGTACAAAATGACGAAAGAATGCTTCGATATTTTCCTGCAATTTCAACTGTTTTTCTTTAGCTAATGACTTTTCTACCTCGACCACTCCGTAAAGGGTTGCAGAGGAGTGGATGGTTGCGGAGGAGTGGAGGGTTGCAAAGGGGAGGATGGGGCGCGCCCGATGGCAAATATAACAGCGTTAAATATCGGCACCGTGGGCCCGTTAAATTTTACGTTGCCGTGCTTTTTACGCGGCCCGATCTTCCGTGAAACGCGCACCAAATTTTCTCGTTATGCACGCTGAACGGCCGCGAGCGCAGTCGTTTCATGCCTCCGTAATTTGTTACAATTATTTTTCCTTCCGCGGAATAATTGCGAAACATATTTAACGAGCCGCGGAACGAGCGTAAAGGAAGATTACGAGGGACGTTACCCCGAGTGCTGCCTTCCGATGATTATGAAGCTGGCGTGTAATATAATACGAAACTAACGGAAATATTTGCGCGGATGTTTTTTTTTCTCCGCTTTTCACTGGCCTATCAGTCATGCTCGCGTTGTGGAAACGCCAGTCAACGGTGAGATTGTGTATTCGACTATTTATTTTCCGAAACTGTTTAGCGCGAGGGAAGAGATCGCGTATTTTACTTTCGGCCATAGACAGTATTATTACTGGAATAAATTGACTTCATTTTAAAAAACGTTATCGAGTGAAACTAGATTTCCCCATTTGACTGTTTTAATCAATCGAAAGAAATATGTAATCGTATTTCTATAGATTTGTGTGTGTGTAATTTTAATTTTGTAACTACTCAAAATTTAAAACAATTAAATCCTACAATTCTCATGAGGATACCACCACTTTTGTCGACCACTGTACGCGTGAATTATTCAATACTACGAAGATCAATACTTAAAACACAAATAAAATATTAGGTTAAACTAAAAATAATTTATTGGATGCGAGATATTTGTTAAATTATTATTAGATTCAATCATTAAACCACTGCCATCATTAATGTCAGGTCACACTCACTCAATAATTTTACGACGCTCGCAGCGGAAGTTATTTCCGATTCGACCCAATAGAATTTTTTATTTGAGCTACATGTATGACATTTATTATTGCATCTGCACTCGTATACTGCGCACATACGATGACTATCTGCAGATCAGTAAAATCAAAGCTGTCGGAAATTTTTACGATGATGCGTACACACACGCATTGAAATGTGAATATTGCCCGAGCTTTTATTTGACTTTTACGCAGCAAAAATTGAGAAATGTAATGTTATGTTTGAAACGCGTAAATCTGTTTGCGCGAGTACTTTCAGAATTAAAAGAGCGCACGTTGTGCAAATTTTTCCTGTGTACCAGTACGATTAATATTTTCCGTGGTAAACGACCGAATATCGTTTCTAATGTCAACTTTTTTCGGTAATTTTCACGTGCCCGCGAGCACTAAAAATATATTGGCTACGTACTGCGTTTCGGAGTTTCACGGTACACGGCAATTTTTATAAAAATCGGAACGAGTTATCAACATCCCGTGTTAACTGTCCACGTGTAACCAAATTTTTCAAATCAGAACGAAATGTAACATGAAAAATATTTGGAAAATGTGCGGGGTGTAGCTTCGAGATGGTTTTAAACTTTTAAAATAGTCATAATCATTCATTTTCTTATAATTCTATGAATCGTAGAAAATGAGGAACCAATTTTTCAAGTGAGAACAAAATATAACATGAAAAATATTTTAAAAATCTACAGGGGGTGTTGCTTCGAGATGCTTTTAAACTTTTAAAATAACCATATTCATTAATCTTCTCATAATTCTATGAATCGTAGAAAATGAAGAAAAATATACGTTTCCTCTGCTGGTGACCTTTAACGACCTTGAAATATTATAGTCACTGAAACTTTTAAAATAACCATATTCATTAATCTTCTCATAATTCTATGAATCGTAGAAAATGAAGAAAAATATACGTTTCCTCTACTGGTGACCTTTAACGACCTTGAAATATTATAGTCACTGAAACTTTTAAAATAACCATGCTCATTAATCTTCTCATAATTCTATGAATCGTAGAAAATGAAAAATAATATACGTTTCCCCTGCTGGTGACCTCGAATGACCTTGGATAATTATAGTAGAGTTCGTCGAGATAGTCACTGAATTCCTAATGAAATGGACTGTCATCGTAGCCAGAAAATACTGCAATTAGCACTCTCATCTCCTGGTATAGCGTAGCAAACGATCAGACACGATTTCAAAACCAATTTGAGGTCAATTATCCGCAGATGACTGACAGCCCCGAAAAAGGTAGCGTCGATTATTTTTACGCGTTTTATATTACACGTCCCATGAAGCCCAGATGGGGTGACATAACGAGGCTCGTTAGAAGCAGATTCACGGTTCGCGACACTTCATAAAAATACTCGGTTCCTCTATAACCCATCATCCCTCGGGACCTCGTTGGTCGTGGTCGCAGGGTGGATTCGATCGTACGCAGAAACCGAGCGTCAAAGGACACCTCTGTGTGCATTTAAATCTCTTACGTCGTTACAAGTTAACGAAGTTCCTGATGGGAAACTTCATCAACGGCGACCGGGCTATCAGATGTCTCGTTGATCGCTTGAGGAGTTTCTTGCGCGGCGCAACATGCTGCTATAGTCTTATCAGTGGCTTCGAGGATCCGCGACGATCTCCCGGTGTAAAAGAAAAATCCTCTATCCCGTAGCTCGAAGCAGACGAGAAATTAATCGAGGGTTTAATTAAGCGAGAGAAGGAGGACCGTGGACGAGGAGGACGGTACAAATTCTTCGGCTCCGCGGTGTAGCTTCTTTAAGAACTCGCTCTCGGCTGTTTATCGGATTCCTTCCGCGCGGTTTCATCGTATCAGCGAGGACAATTTTCCTAGGCAATGGGATTTAGATTTACGCAAACGTTAAGGGCCCGTCGTCGCGGAACCCGAAGCAGGCTCGAACGATCGTTCCGGAGTGGAAACAACGGGCGAAGTATCTTCGAGGATGATGCTCGGCCCGATAAGAAACTAGACGTCCTCGGTATCTGGCTGCTCCCGACGACCCCGCAGGGTTTTCCGGTCGGTTATCCGCGCGGCTAGACCTCGGAAAAACCGGCGAACGACCGCCGACGCCGGTTTTACTCGTACCGTGCTTCAAGCCCCGTCGAAACGACTACAAACACCTGATACACTCCTCGACAAAATTACAACTCGTACGCGCCGTCTTCAACGCTAAACCTGCCACGGTTCACTGGTTTTCTATTCCACGATTGTTGAAATTTTAGGAAATAACTTTAGAAATAGTAAAGATGTGCCTGCCCAAAATTTCTAGCCATGTTTTTAAGTTTATTTTGTTTGCGAGACACTGACAAGGGAAAGACCCCAAGTGTCCGACTTCGATTTTGATAATCTTTTGTGAGGCGATGGTATATGGATCCCTAATGATGTCTGCAAAATATTAGCTGTAGTTACTCAATAGTTTGGAAGATATAAACAATTCAACTTTCATACTTTGTTCATGTACGTTGATAAGCAGGTTGCGTGAAAGTTCAATTGTTTATATCTTCGAAACTATTGAGTAACTACACCTAATATTTTGCAGACATCATTAGGGATGCATATACCATCGTCTCACAAAAGATGATCAAAATCGAAGTCGGACACTTGGGGTCCTTCCCCTGTGAGGTTATAAGAAACGTGTTTACAGTTCCTAATTCAAGTTAATCCTTCTATCAGAGTTCTTTCATCGTTTCCATCAGTCGCCTAGTGTTTATGAATGTTTCATACTCAAGGACACGCGAAGGTCATAGTATTACAGGTGGTTGGCTACACCTTGACCTCAACTATCGTATCGCGATCGTTCCATTTTTAAAAAAAAGTTCGATGATCTTGAAATCTCGATAAGTACAAGACCTTGAGAACAATTTTTATCATATCACAATACTTCTCCCTGCGAACAAAATAATGTTTCTTATTTTATCACAAAAACTAAGCTAGGTCTTCACGATGCTCAAGTTAGGTGGGTCACCCTGTACACGAGGTTTATGAGTGACGTTCCTATAAACGATATTCTACTGTATGTGTGCACTTCATACACCTAATGGTACGTCGGACTGTAAGTGGCTCGGTTAAGAGATCGTACATACGAGGTTTAGCATTAATTGGTTCGCATAAATGTGGTTCGGATGAACGACATTCTACAGTATGTACTTGAGAATACGCGTTCATATGGTCAATAGTACTCTGGACCGTAGTTCGTACAATAAAGCCTCGGATAAGAGTTCGTATGTATGAGGTTTAGCATTAATTGGTTGTATGTACTTCAGAATATGCGGTCATATAGTAAATACATAGTACGCTGGACCGTAGTTCGTATAATGGTGGCCCGGTTAGGAGCAGTATCGCAAGATTAAGACTTGCCTCCCACTCTGCCATTCCCCTTCTACGACGCCGTTTCCCCACTTTGCGGCGGCGAGCGTCCCCACGCCTCCTTACGACCCGGTCACGTGACTAATTCGGTAATAACAGAGACGAGGTAATTGTATTCCCCTCAATTCGAGTCAATTTCAGTGCTCCTCCCTTCCCCCTTCCACTATCCCATTCCAGCACCATGAACATTCTCCAACATCCCCCACTAAGACCGTAGACCACAGGTACTTGTATTCCCCTCGATTTTCTCGATCCGGCTGCACTGCACCACAGTACCTTAGTTGGGGGGATATTCTTGGTCGCATCTATCGTATAGAAATTGTTGCGCCTATAGAGGATTTACTGTACTATGCGTCCAACGAAAGATGCCAGAGATTTTGACAGTGGGGTGCAGGGAGATCTGCGAGACCCCACTCCTGACCAGGGTTGTCATATTTTCCTCTCGCCAGGCCCCTTACCCTTCCGCCTCTCGCCACGCCACGCACCGTAGCTCGTCTTGGCACTCTTCCCACTAACGCTGGCGACAGTAGCGACACGCTGGCGTACGGTCGCGTCAGCGACTAGTGGGAAGAGCGGGAGGCTCCCGCCAGCGTGTCGCTACTGTCGCCAGCGTTAGTGGGAAGAGTGCAAAGACGAGCTACGGTGCGTGGCGTAGCGAGAGGCGGAGGGGTAAGGGGCCTGGCGAGAGAAAAATATGGCAACCCTGCAGTCCTGACGCTAGGCTGCGGATCCCACTCTTGCGCTTAGGTTCTGGCGCGAACGCTGGACATAAGAGCTCAGCGTTACCACATCGCTCTGTTGCAGTCACACTGACCATACTCCTTTGCTGCTTCGTCAAACAATTCGGCCAATCGCGGCGGACGTTTAGCGCGAAGAAGGAATACCACATAGTACACACAAGTTCCTCTGTGCCATCTTTCGTTGCACGCACAATACATGCTTCTCTGTGCCATCTTTCATTGGACACATAATAATGTTTCTCACTGGCATTTCCTGCTGGACCTACTCTTCGAGAAATTAAAGATCACGCTGTCATTTTGTCCAGGAGTGTACAAACACCTGCTATATCGCCTGTAACGCCCGCTGCGACTGCAGTCTTGTTTCGACGACTCCCTCAGACCCCCCTCAGGGTTATGGCACGGCGCTGTGTGTCGTTTTTTGCCACGTACCCGTAGCCGGCATCGATTTCCCATCTGCCGGAGTGTCTTGATCGTAAGAGGTGCGGGACGAGCGGGAAAGGACCTCCATTATCCGCGCTCCACTTTTGCGCGACGTTTCACACTGCTGTACCCAGCACAGCGCGGGCTGTCGTTTGCGGAAAGACCGAGTCGTAACGCCGCGAAATTGCCGGCCGTACGACCAACAGGAGCGATCCGAGCGCGCGAGCTGCTCAAATCCACCCGCGAATCGAGCCTTATTCCCTCTATCGTCGCGCCGACACCGTTTTCCCCACCCCGTACGAGCGCGGGACTCGCCGAGACGATTCGTTTTCGGCTTTTACGGTTTTTAAATTCGAGGATCGGTGTCGACACGCCGGTACTAGCCGGGAAAATGCGACATTAAGCCGAATTCAAAGCGATGCCGTGCCGGTTTAGAGCGAAGTAAACGGAGCCTTGCGCAAAATAGAATTTTCTGAACTTCATTCGTGAAAGCCTCTGTCTAACGAAATTTTAGTTCACTCGTCGATGAATTGAAGTTTTAAACAGTACTCTGGTTCGGAAAGATCATAGAATCGCCGGCAAGAGAATTCTGTGTTTCAATTTTCTTTCGAGTTGATGGTGCACTCTTCGAAGGACATAGTCCTGTTTCGAATGTGTGCACTCGAGTGGCGTGTCCATTGCTCAAAAGAGAGCTTCTTGTGAAACGCTGTGCAGGACTCTCGTCGTTTCCCGTTTTATTGTTTCTACGTCATTCGTATGTCTTCCTCGCATGACGGTTTTTATCCGTGGAAATAAAAAAAAGAGTCGTTCGGGGATGGGTCCGGTGAATGTAGACCGTGATCAAGAACGGTCACGTTACAACGTGCGCGAATTCACGTGCAAGATTGATGCGCGTTATCATGATTGAGAATCTATTGTACCTTCTTTCTTCTCCTTCTTGAATCCTTTTTAATTGCTTTAGCAGGTCCACTTCAGTTCTCTTTTTATAACTTTGCAACGTATAATAGTTTTGTTAAATGTGCAGATACAAAACTGGCTTGCAGTGAAGGTTATCGTTAGACTGCGGATCTGAAATGATGCGGAAATAATTATTAATTTCAATAAATAATTAGCTTTTTTAAAGAGAAACCTATAATTTTGTTACTTTTCATCATGACACGAGTCATAAATTTGTCAATAAGAAAAATGAAAAGGCTGATCAAAATCTGTTAAATAAACGTTGTGCAATCAAAAACGATCATTCTTTTGCGGTTTTTCTACAACTACAGTATAATTTTCATAAACCAGATCGATTTAACGTAGAATTCTATTTCGTTTAGTGCTTTAATAAAACCCTTACTAAGTTAAGAAAATTACACTTTGATTTTAATTCCCTCAAACTACTTCATAATAACGTATGTTCGCATAAATATTCGTACACCAGAGGTTACGTGAGGTTGTTGACTTTCTATGTATATAATAATGTATAATGCTTAATATTATATTATGCAATCAGAGTCACGCAATTCGGACAAGCTATACCTGAAGCTTGGCTAAAGTTAGGATAAGATTGTATTGTGTAACAAAACTGTACAGAGAACAGTTCGAAAACTTTATTCAAACCTTGTTTTGTTTACTTAAAAACAATAGTGAGTCTGAAAAATTCAAATCCACATTTTTAAAATGAGGTCAAACTTCAATATAAATATTTCCAATATTCTTTAAATAAAATACTGTTTTCAAGAAGATTACTGCCTCAAATAAATTATTTCATTTTCAAAAATTCTGCATCAAATAAAATATTTTATTTTCAAAAATTCTGCATCAAATAAAATATTTTATTTTCAAAAATTCTGAATCAAATAAAATATTTTATTTTCAAAAATTCTGAATCAAATAAAATATTTTATTTTCAAAGTTATACACATACTTTAAAATAATTAGGATTATTTACTATTTAAAATACTATTTCGCCAAGCTCTGCCTGTATCATCTAACGCGAGCTAGCAGCGCGCCGGAATGAGAAACTTTATTAAACAAAACGCGGCGATAAATTTTCCGAAATCCGCAATAATATCTGTCACCACTGCCGGTCGGAATTAATTGCGACCAATCCCGAAACAATTGACCCCGTGACGAACGACACCGGGCGGCGCAGTTCCACTATTTACGGACGGCGGCAGATCGATTCCTTTCGCTTTCGGCAGCCGTTAGGTGAAATTCAATGAATCCGGTGCGCGCACGCATTAAAGTTTCACGCTCCGTTGTTGTTTTCATGCAAACGAGCTACGTGTCCGGCCGACGAAACGAGTTTCGGTTCGCCGGATATCTCGGGCCGGCATTATCTGAAAACGATATCGCATTCTCTGGTAAAACCTGGAACCCGATCCTCCGCGGCATTTCTTCGCGAGAGGAGACGCGACGCGATGCGACGACGTCTCGAGACACACGATACAATTTTGCGATAGCTCGCTACGGAAACTTAGGCAGCCAGCAAAACCTCCGTCAGACTTCACCCCGGCGGCCGGGCAACTTCCGCACGGTGTCTGTACAATGTTGAAGCGGAGACTGTCTCCCTAATTACTGGAAATTATTCATGAGCTGCAACGTTCCGCGAAGCGTTCGTCTCTCGGCTCTCAGCTTTCGCGATCCGCTTAGCGCGCCGACCGAGTTGCGGCTTCCCCCTGTTCCCAGGTTTACGTAACGCTAGTTTAAAACGCGATATGGAATTTTTTATTTCGGCCGGCCTCTATGAAATAGAGATGTTCCGAGGCGGAGCGCCCTGGCCGCGGTGCTCGCCGGATTACGTTTCCACGCGTGCGAGATTAGATTCCCGGAGATAGGGCGAGAGAGAGAAAGGGACAGCTCCGACGAGAGCGCGGATAGTTCGGTTAACGGGCGAGTTCTGGAATGGAACTCGCCTTGCTGGAAAAAGTGTTGGGCGCACCGAAAACTGTTCGCAGAATCGTTCCATACTCTATCTACAGAGTGTCCCAAAATTCCTTCAACAGCCGGAAATGGGAGGTTCCTAAGATCATTTGAAGCAACATTTTCCTTTACAAAAATGTTATCCGCGGCTTTGTTTAGGAGTTATTAACGAAAAACACGGACCAATCAGAGCGCGACCTAGACGCGAGTTGGGACTGTCGGCCCGGCGCGCCAACTGTCCATTGGCCGACTGTGCCAACTCGCGTCTAGGTCGCGCTCTGATTGGTCTGTAGTTTTCGTTAATAACTCCTAAACAAAGCTGCGGATAACATTTTTGTAAAGGAAAATGTTGCTTCAAATGATCTTAGGAACCTCCCATTTCCGGCTGTTGAAGGAATTTTGGGACACCCTGTATATTAAACAGCAGACATAAGTAGCATTATCTCAGCCATGTAATAGCGTCTAGAAACATTAATAAATTAGACGTCTTTTTGGTATACGTCCACAAAAACTAATTTTACCCCATTTTAAAATAAAATTTCATTCATTACTCCTTCTGTCAGAGATCTTTCGCTATTTCCACAAGTCCACTAGATTTAGATCACTATTTCTAATTACAATTGTCTACTGTTTATGAAGTTTTTGTACCCAAGCATTAGAAGTTTTATCATATGTAAGAAGGTCCCACAAATTGAAGTTTATTTCGTATAATATCCGTTCGATGGGTTCGAATTACAGTGGGTGTGTACAAAGTATTCGTGCACCTTTTAAAAACTGATAACTTTTTTATAATTGTACCAAACAACCTGATATTTTATAATCAATTAGAAGCATGCGTGCAACTAACATAGATCTACAAAAGATATATTTTACATTTTCATTGAGGGCGTAAATAAAAGTTTCAAAAAATCCCTTTTTTATTTTTGCATGTAACCTTATAAATTATAATTTTTGGAAAATCTTGTTTGCATATCATTTCGTAAATCAATCCTTCTAATTGATTATAAAAAAATCAGATCGTGTGGTACAATTACAAAAAAGTCATTAATTTTTAAAATGTGTACGAATACTTTGTACACCCACTGTAAAAAGTCATTATTTACTCGCTCAATTTCTCGGGACAAAATTGAACGAATAAAATGTTACATTAAAAATTAAGTTATAGAATGCTTTATCAAGGTCTGAACTGAAAGAAAGAAAACATGTAAGATCCCAAAGGATAAAAAGATCTATTTAAAAACATTAATAAACGAAGCCACGAATGTTCCTAAGCGACATCAATCTTGGATAGCAAAGACGTTCTAATACCGTGTGAACAGGATCTGTCAATTTTGCACGAAGACAAGAATAAACCAGCAATGTTCCCAAAGATTCGTGCCTCAATCACCGCGGCCGATAGCTCCCGAGCCGTCTTTTTCTCCGCGGAGGTTCGCGCGGAGGTTTCACGCGCGTCTAACAAACGCGAGCTTATGTAGGTGCGATACGATCTCGGGTTTATGCACTCGTGACTGTGTTTCGACAATACCCAGCTCCTCCGGGTGGGAGGGAACGGTATAAACCGGTGGAACACGATTTTGGGCTCTTTGGTATCGAACATCCGGCCGCGCCCGACGTCAGGCTATATACGCCGAAGATAATCCACTGCTAAGCTCACTCGATTCGCAAAGACTCTACCGTTTGTTTGAGGATTTGCTATTTCGCTTGACTTCCTTTCCTACCGCCGTCTGCCGCCGCCGCCGCTCTCGCACACTTCCCTCGCTTTCTCTTTCCTTATTCCGACTATCACCCGGCATCGTCTACCGAAACGCGCACCAGTTTTCTAGAGGACTCGGCAAACGGAACGTTTCGCGAGACTCCGTCGGAAACAGAGGGAGAGAGAGAGAATAAAGAAGAAGATAAAGGGAGTGGCGGAGTCGGAGCAACAGAGGAGAAGATCTAAGAGGAACAATAAAGGCGAGGGGGGCCGAAAGAAAGCACGGCTAGAGAGGCAGAGAGGCGTTTTGTTGCCAGGTGAACAACGAAACATTGTTGTTTCGAGCAGGAAGCTCGCTGCCGCGCGGCGATAAGAAAGAATTCGCTCTTTATCACGCGGGCTACGAAAATCCCTTCCGCGATTCTATTGCCGACGCCGCTGTCTGAAAATAATTCTGCGCCTCGTCCGAAAAAGAGGGACCACCGTTCGTTCCCTTCGCCCGGGGAGAGAACAACGCGCCTCCGGGAACGGACCGAGACCTCAAATTTAGTCCCGTCTTTGTTATTCCGTTTAACGCTTGTTTATTTATTCAGAGTAATATCTCGCTGCCGGGATAAAACAATGCAAACGTTACACCTAGCGACGGCGGAGCGCTTCCGCGCGAGCGGCTTCTTCGCGCGAGAATTCTATGGCTAGAACAACGCGGAGTCTTGCAATTGGAAAATGGATTCGACTTGTTTTCTTTTGGTGGATGTTTATTAGAGGGTCTCCGAAGAATATAAACTTTCTGGTTCCCGTCCATTTTCAGTGTTTGTAGTCGCATTATATGCATGTTTTTACTAGCTTGCTTTTGTCCGTCTGTATATTCGGTACAAATTTTGCAATTGATTTGAAACTAACTTCCCGATGAGCTAGAGACTTGAAATTTTAAACATAGCTCAGAACTGGATGACGATGCAATATTTAAAAAAATATTTTTAAAAAGCCTATGCGTTTGGGAGATATAAACTATTAAAAATTTAACCGTTAGCGATCCCCACTCCGCGCTCCCTACTCCACTACGCGTTCCCACTTTGACTCATCCCCACTCCACTGACCCGCTACGCACCGAAGGAGCTCGGAATTGCTAGAAGTGCTAATTGAACAAAATCGGTCGACAAGAATTTCACAAATACATTGCCAATTTAATTGCTTCTTATAATTATTAATGTTGGTCACAACACTCACCCATTTGGAATTGTTTGTGTCCTCTTGCATTGTTAAACAATGTCATCAGTAGCTTGCAGGTTTTATGTAATTGAAGACAGCGAAGACATTTGAGGAATTTAAATATATTATTTGCAACCTAACAAACAAAACAAGAAGTTACATATTTACTTGAGCACAGCTTGTTGCAATTCAGATAGAAATTGTTTATTTTGCATAAAGATCCGCAGTTACCAATACTTTCATTTATTTAAATATAAAATTACAATTTTCTGAAAATGTTCCACCATCCCGTATTCCTTTCATCCACGAAAATGTTACACAAATAATTAATTTCCAATGTATCAAAAGGAAAGCCATCCGTCAACAAAGCAGTGGACGTAATTCTGTTGTTTGACTTTATTTATCACACATCCAATAACAAATCTGTTAGTGTACATACAACCCCTCGAAATATTACACTGCCCCGAACCGTCTGTTTCGTTAATAAATCGCGGAATACAAACATCGCCTTTGTACATTTACTTGCCGGGAACATATCGGCGCGTAAACCTAACATTTATTAAAATAAAATTATTCATTCACCAGTTATAACGAGTTTATTTATAATTACCTCGTTGAATATTTTCGCCGTCCACGCCGCGCGATGTATATCTATTAACTTTATCACGCTTTCCCATTGCTTTCTCTCTCTCTCTCTCTCATTTAAACGAAATAAATGTCTCTAGCGAAATTTTTAAAATCAAGCGTTCCGTGTCACGCGCGGTTATCCCCTCCCTAATTTCTGCCTATTTCGCGGAATCAAAATTGTAGGTCGTCAGAGGGATGTTTGTTTTCTTTATTAATGGTTCTTTTTACGGCGGGTTTCCGCGAGCTGGCGCGGCGCTTGAAAATTTCACGGAATAATAAATGTTTATGAAATATTCGCTCGCATTAAATGCGAATTCAATTGGAAAACCAATCTTTGCCGTGCGACGACGAGGTGGACTTTTCGATCCGAGCGGAAAAACTGCGAGACCCGGTTCTCCATGGAAAGCATTCAGCTGATTGCGACGAATTTTATAGATTAATAAATCGGACGGCTGAATTCATTAGCGCCGAGCGCGCGCGCGCGCGTCAGCTCGGTCGGAATTGCTTCGTCTATTATAACTATTTCCACGATGCCGCGACGGCTGACTCGGGAAACGACTCGCTAATTTCGCGAAAGAGAAAAAGAATAAAAAATAAAGAGGGAGAGGTGGAACGTCGAGGCAACGATACCACCTGGCGTCATCCTATCGGTTAGATTATATCATCGTTTCGCGCCAACCCGCGGGAAAATATTCGATACCCTATCGCCGATGAGAAATTTGATATTTTTCATTGTGACTTTCGATATGTATTTTATAATCACGCATTTTCCACCGGAGAAAAACATTGATGGTTGCGTTCATCATATTCGATATCAAATATTCGTCATGAGAAACATTTTATGGTAATAAATAAAAGGATGCGTTTTAATTTTTAAATAAAATCCTACCACTTTTAACTCCTTAAGATTGTTGAAAAAGAGATAAACGTCTACGTACCTAAATCTTGCAAACAGCGTAAACAATTTTTATTTCACCATGAAAAATTGCTGTACCATTGTTCAAAATATTGTTTGCATCATTGAATATGTTGGTATCTGATTACTAGACAGCAGATCTTTATGCATTTATAGAAAAGTTGTGTAGATTAAATTCAAAATTGTTGAAGAATTATAAAATTTGAAGATGTAGAAGAATTTGGTTTCCATCTCTTGCAATCGATTCAGACAATTTCTATTTTGCATAAAGATGCATAAAGAGGTTACTGATTACTAAACATTTAAATATTGCGCAATTTCGTATGCTTCAAATAAAAAAATCCTATGAAACAGAATTATTATTCGGAAGAAATGTTTAATTTCCAAAGGGTTAAAAGTTTACAACATTGAAGTATCGTACGAGTTATCAAATCAATCTCATATTCACCAAATAAAAAAACCCTTTAAAACAGAATTATTATTCTAGACCGGAAGAAATGTTTAATTTGCAAAGGGTTAAAAGTTTACAACATTAAAGTAGCGTACAAGATATTAAATCAATCTCATATTCACCAAATAAAAAAAAATCTATAAAATGTAATTACTCCAGAACGGAAGAAATGTTTAACTTCCAAAGAATTAAAAGTTTACAGCTTTTCCAAATGCCCAACTTGGAGAACTTCCTCTAGCAGTGGACCTGTTCCTCGAATCAGAGAGAAGCGTTGCAACCGAGACACGTGCAACCGTAGATTTGAATTGTTCCCAGTGAAACGCAAGGATTCGGTATTACCCAGGACACCGCAGAACCCGGTGGTATCGTGTCGCGAGGTCTTACGTCAAATAACGCCGCTCAAGTTAACCATAGCTAATTAGTTCCGCAGCGTGGGCGAGCTGTGTTGCGCGCGCGGGGCTGGCGCACGGGCGAGATGTAATTGCAGTCCTGTCCGCGCATCAGTTTACCAGTTCCACTGATTGTGTGCGGTCCTCGAGCGAGAGGCGAAGTATAGTACGCTTGCTCGTCCTGGTCGTCCTAGTCACTCAATTAAACCGTAGCACGCGCCGCATATTCATCCAGTCGTCGGGTCTGGGAGCTCAGAAAGGGAGCCTCTCGCATTTGGTTCGAGTCCATTTTGCTGTCGGATCATCGTTTGTTCCGAGAGGAGGATCGTGCCGGCTAGAAATCTCTTAGCGGTATTGGCTGGTCAGTGAATGGCACGTGGCTGCGATCTGAAAGACTCCCGAGACACACAAGGACGCCGGCATCAGCCTCTTCGGGAGTCGCGTTTCCCATCTGAATAATCACCCGCAGGCCTACAGTCTGGGACAAAATGCTGGGACCCTCCACGTTTGTTTTTGTTTCCCTGTGATATCCCAAGAACCCTGGTAGCACTTATGGCCAGGGTCGGATTAAGCCCCGTAGCAGAAGTAGCAGATGCTAGGGGCCCCGCGTTTTGGGGGCCCCGATCCATACAAAAAGGGACCCCGCACGCGGGCGCTTCATCGAAGGGGCGCCGAAACATTAACAATACAGTAAATTCTCTATAATCGCAAACAGGGCATGTACGATAATCGCAAATGAAATATCCCCTCCAACTCAATACACTGATCTCGGCTCGGTATATCGGTGTGAACCACTACTAACGCGACGCGGAGAGTCGCAGTCGTCGGCACAGTTCAAACGCCCGTGACTCATCATAACGTTATACCAAAATTCTATCTTCTTTATTTTCCATTATTTTTTCATGGGACTTTCACCAACATATTCCTGGCATTTTTCTAATGCAAAATGATACCAAACACGATATAATATGAACTGAATTTAGTGGTTTAATTGACGATGAGATTTTCGAACGCAAGGAAGGACAGCGTATATGAAAGAAAGAGACGCGGACAGGTGGTGTCTCTTTACACGCGCTGTCCTTCTCTACGTTCGGCTCGGCCTTTGGTTCCTTCTCTACGTTCGGCTCGGCCTTTGAAGCTCGAAAAAAGTAGGACCAAGATCGATAAATGCAAACAAATCCCCCCGAGGCATTTGCGATTATAGAGAATTTACTGTATTTCTGCTAAAAAAAGGAAAGGTCATTCATACAAGCGGCCCTGGTACAAAGCCTAGGGCCTCGTGATAACATTTGCTGCGGGCCCCGCGCTGGCTTAATCCGGCACTGCTTATGGCTGCTATTTTGTTGGCCCTCGGTTGCAACATTGGTTGGCCAACGAAGGGCCAACTAACGCCCGTTAACATATTCGGATCTTCTCATTTACGGTTATTTTTACAGCACATGATAATTGTAATATTTAACGCTACTTAAAGACAGTCCAATTGATTTTACACTCTGTTATTTATTTGTGCTATCAATATTACGAGAGTTATAATAAATTCTGAATGATATTTAATGGATTTTATCATAACGATGTTAAATAATTATTCTTTCTCTAATAGAACTTTCTCTAAAGGATTTTTTGCATTTATGATAAAACTGTTTAGCTGACATAATAAACTATATCAAGACGTTAGAAGAAAGAAATGATGGATTCTGTTAAATTCTTAGCAATTCGTTGAAATGATTAAAAGAAGAACTACCTGGACAATTTTTATTTTGACTTTGTTTCGATTTTACTTCAATTTTCAATTATTCTTTAATCGTGTTGCAACATAAGTTCGTTCGCAATTTCAACAACTTAGCGGTGACTCGAAAATTAAGAAAAATCTGCGATTAAATAACAATTCTTGTATAATTGACTAAAATTCTCAACCTAAACGTACAGAAAACAGTAAACAATACCATCTGAAACATACACGGAAGTTCAAGCAGAATTTTTACCATCTCGCTGGCCTCGTAATCGACTTCGTTCACGTGGACGTTTTTGATTTCTCCTCGACCGGATCTTTGCCAGCGATAGAGCGGGCGCATTTTATTTCGTTTGCGTGCTCGGGGGAACGAGCTTCATCAGCGAGCCGTTATGCTTCCTTTGAGCCCCGAAATTCTATCAGGTAATTAATTATCTGGTTCTCATGTTGCACCGGTGACGGTCTTTCCGACGCGATAGAACGTTATATCGATCCCGAACGTTCAGGATGAACGGTGGACGGCCGGTTGCGCCGCGAGAACGACGACGCCGCGTTGGTTTATTCGCGCACAGGCTCGGAACGCATACATAAACGAGAGTCCGGCCGTATACGGATAAATAAACCGATATCCCGGTGACGGAAATGCAAGAATTTTCGCCGCCGGCCAAATGACGCGCTGGAACGTGGCCGCGGGTGCGTTCAACAACGCGGCAACGTCTCTTTGTTTCCAACCCATCTATTCGTTATTTTCCGTTCCCCCTGAATATGTGCCGCTCGTCTGTGTCACGTCACGGGACTGACACCTGGTGACTTGCAACCAATAATTGCCGGAGATAGCGATTGCGGGGAGAATTCGACGATGGCACACATTCCCGCTTCATTTGCGGCTTCAGGAAGATAGTAGGGGAGACCGGAGCTAAAAGTTCCCGGAGTAAATTGTTACGATCATTATTTATAAAAAAAAGGAGAAGTACGCGCGATTTGTTTTCAGTTGTTTTTGTTATAAAACTGGGTAAAGATACTGTCGTCTATTTTTGTGGCGTCCGCGGTAGTGTAGCGTGTGTTTTTAATACTATAATTATCTATAATATTTCTGCGTCATTTCGGTCTCCCTTACTTCTTCCTGTATGCTAAAATATTTTAATTATTTAGCGGATCTTTATGCGAAAGAAAAATTTTTTACCTAAATTGCAACTGGAACAAAGTAGAAATTTGTTTTCTTTTGTAATATGTTCAGGAGATTGAAAATAATATAACAGTATTTTTAAATTTTTCTAATGTATTACTGTTTTAAATTATAGCTACTCATTTTTGTCATGAACGCATAAAGTCCGCTGTCTAATTGAAAATTAAAATTTGTGCCAACCAAACCTGGGTAAAAATATTTGAAAAAATATTGGAAATAGTTAATGAAATATGTACTCTCGTTTGTATGAAATAATATTTCAATGTTTATGAAAATGGTTATTTATGGCGCCGTAAAGAAAATGATTAATTGAAATATTATTTTCTCAAGATGCACTGGAAATAATGATTTGTAACAGCATTTAATGTGTCAAAGTTCTATTAATTATTTGGAATTCTATACAGTACGATTAATATTTATTATTTTTATATTAGTATACTAGAACAATATAATATAACTTGCAAATTTATTGAACTGCAGAATTCCAAGAGAAGTATTGGACAAGAAAGTTTTTTATTCAAAAAGGAGAACTTATAATACATAAATAAAATTATTGTGTAATTTACATAAGAGTATAGGAACTGCATAATTTACATAATAATTTCATATCTGTAATATAGATTTTCTATTCGAGGAAATCGAGTGTAGAAAGTAGTGAAGCACACAGTTACCGAATAGGTATTGTCTGACCATGACGCCGTATCTCCTGACGTGTACTCTCGTGGAGCGTAATTGTTTCGGAAATGAAGCCCCGTATGAACAAATTTTATTCTATAATTTCGGCTTTCGGTATTTCGCGCAGAATTATCTACCCTCCGACGTTCTACCATGAATACCAAAACGCTCGTTGCTAGTCCGATATTTACGTATTAAATCGCGGAAGTTTCAACAATAGTGTTACCGGTTAAAGTTAACTCTGGATTGCGATTGGCAGTGTTACTGCCAGTTAAGGTGATAAGTAGACTGCGGATTTTGTGGATTTATGGCAGCCTTGACCTTTTAAAATTTGGCGCGGAGTAATGTTTAACAGAATGTAATTGTTTCGTTTACTTTGAAGTATTGAAACGCTTTTGATAGAGAAAAGGAATTATTTTTAACTTTCTTTTGCATTGTGAACATTTATAGTAGCATTCCCAAATTTTTAGAAAAAATGATAAAGAATAATGTCAAGAGTGGATTTACATAATCATTATTGAACGTACTCATATATTGTACTGTTCACTGTATCCAAACTGTTAATGTATTATATATTTAAACCTTGTTTAATGTAAAGCAATAAATAATAATAATAATTCTATCCCGTACTAAATTCTTTCTTGAATATTTTTGTTTTAAGATGGTCTTAGAATTATTGATATGCTTGTAGTTCGTAAAACATCGTAATGATTATTGATCTTCTGATAAAATTCTTATTTAATATTCTTATATGCAATTGAAGCGCGGGGTTTCTGTTATTAGATCACAATATTTACTTTGCAAAGAATTTTACCATTATTACGTGTAATTATTTTACATAAAAACAATATTAATCCTTTGCACTTCGAATTATTTTTCAATTTTATTGCCATAATTCCCTTCTATTTTAAGTGTCTTATTTGAAATTTACATCAAAGGACAGTTCCTCGACTGCTACCTATTTTAAACAAATTTTGTTTACTGATTACATTAAGTACAGCTCTGAAACTTTGTTGAAATTTATATTTATGGAATATATTTTTGTATTCAACTCAAAAATAAGACAATTAAATAAATAAAGGAAGAACCAGGCACAAATAAAAACCCGTTTTACTCCCATTTCTCTTTCTCTAATGTCGAGTCACACTCGACAAAGGAGGTAAAAGGGTTAAGAGACTAATGCAAGTAAATCAAATGAATTTTCGTGTAGTTACGAACACTTTCCTGGGCTACTGCATGCATGAAAGATTACGATTTCATTCTGTATACTTAAAAAGTTTAGTAAACTGCGCCGAGTTAATGCAGAACCATCGATTACCACAGGAAAGGTGTTAATTCGCGCAGTAGTACATCGGGACGAAACGTCAACAGTGAATTGAACTTTCGTCCGTAGATGACTTTGAAAGTAAATTCCAACATGTGGCGTTCTCCCTTTCTGCCGCGGATCGTGTGGAGCCATAACCTCGAGGAGCGGTCGTTAGACTTCCGGAATTCCGTCAGGGAAACTTGTACTTGTTACGCCGCAGTTAAATAAACTCGGATTGTTAGACAAATCGAGAGCTGTATATGATCAAATAATCGCGGCACCGTTTTGATTGCGGTTCTCAGTTCGAGCACACGCAAGGGGAACGTCTAACCTTGAGCGCGCGATGAAACTTGATCGTATTCTTTTAACAGGAGCAAACCGATCGAACGGGGATGCGACGTATGTGACAAATAGCCGGTATTTGTCATCGATAGAAAAAGCACTATGGACTGGACGATCGGTCGATTTATAAAAGTCACCCGCTGGAATAGTTTCAACATTGTGACGTATTGGATATTTATGCGGAGCACGTGGTTTAGATTGATGCACGCGGATGGATTCATCGATGCAGAACGTTATGCCTTAATCACGCGGAACGTTTGATGCAACCGCCACAAAAAGCGAATGATACCAGAAATATTATGTACAGGGCGTACGAAAAGTAATGGTCAGCGTCCGAGAGGTGAATCTGCACATCTGGGTCGGTGGACATTTGTGAAAGAAACTTGCCACAAAATTGTTCATACCAATGAAAATTGTTGTTCAAGTTTATTTTTACTTCAAATAATATACTAATTAAAAGTAAAAAATAACCATACCTTGCAAACAAATAGTTATTAACCCACTTCTGTGTCGGGTGTGACTCGACATCGGAGAAAGAAAAATGTAATCGAATTTCTTATTGTTTAGTTAAAAACAAATGTAAGCTCCACAAATATAAATACAACACAATTTGAGAGAGCTATATTTAATATAATTATTGGATTAATATATCGGACTATTGCAAGATCACACTGTATAATAATATTGATTTTTTTTAATGGCACGTCACAGGCATTCAAAACAAAATCACGCGAGATTATTTTTTGCTAATATCGTTCCTGTATTTGTTTACTTTTGCGCGTGTCCCTTCGTATGTAAATTTTAGGTTGACTTTTTTTTGTATTTTTGTTATTTTCTATTTGTTTTTATCAGTTCTACAAAACGTCTGTAAACTTTTGTATAAAAGGACCTCGGTCCGTATATAATAATAATAATAATAATAATAATAATAATTAGTGGACAAAATTGTTTAAAATAAGTACGAGTCAAAGAACTGTCCTTTGAAGTAAACGAAACACTTAAAATAGTAAGGAGTTGTTGGCAATAAACTTGAAAAATAATTCGGAGTGCAAAGGGTTAAGATATAAGATGTTTGAGTTTTTACAAACTTTGTTATTGTTTCTACAACATTTATGCTACTACGACTCCCCTAAAAAAATTTTGTTCCGCGTCTCCCTGCCTTTCACGTTTCAAGAACTGTTAAGTTTTATATATTTGTGGATATGGTATGAAAATTAATTTTTTATTCAACAATTTTGGCAAATTAGAAACCGCAGCGTTAGACGAAACCGCTACTAAAGTACATTCCACGTAAATGAGACAGAACATAATCGCGCGCGTGTCTCGAGGCATAAATTTGAATTTGCAAAATGTGAAAGAGAACCTTTATATCCATTGTTATACATAGGAATACTAATCCCACATTATAAAATACTCGTGTAAAGTGTACTTACAAATTTTTCAGTTCTTCCAGCGAATCCACACAGCACACTGTTTATTATATACTCGCATAATACGACCGAATTTTTATTTCTAACCACCTCAAACGTGTTTCAAATCTTGTCCTTTATATCGTCTATTTAAGAATGTAAACTTGAAGTAAGATATTTCCAGATGATTCTCGAAAAATCCATATCTCGGCTCATAATCAGCCTTGATCGGATACATTGTTTGCCAGAAGAGCAGAGTTCTCGCGCGGAAATCGCATTAAGATCGCATTTGCGACGGCACACCGAAGATTCAGCGTACTTCACCGTTCCTCCAGCGGATTGGGCGATATTTAGCGAGGAATTTTGCACGTCAATCACTTTCGTTACGCGCAAAACGTCGCGAGATACAAGAGAACGAAGCTGTTAATTATAAGAAGACGCTCGGTATAAATGTGTTTCCGTTCGCACGTCGTCGAAGGGTCAACTAAACCGTTGAATGACGCGCGAGAATCGTCTCGGCGGCAGCTGTGACGTCACTCTGTTTTGGTTCAGTGTCGTCGTTACAGGTATACATGAAAAGGACATTATAGCAGGCAAAGAACGGGCCGATTGTTTACAACCACCGCGCTCCGAGAACTTGAACCCTCACAGATGGTCAAAACACGTGTGAGTGACCTACCGAAGCGACCAGCGGACATACACTTGTAGATCACGCCATTGACGAGCGAAGACAATACAAAAGGAATTTCTTTCACCCCACTCCTCAACGTTACGTTTTTCAATCGCAGTACTATTTTGATCGCGGTCGGAGTAATTTCTTCGCGTTCGCTGTCACGATTTCGAAAAGTGCGTCGCGTTGTGTTTAGTAAGTGTGTGGAATCATGTTTTCTGCTTCGTCGTTATTATAACTGGACAGCGGATTTTATGCATTTACGAGAAAAATGAGCAGGTGTAATTTGAAACAGTGAAAACATTCGAAGAATTTAAAAATACTGTTATCATATTTTTAACCTATTACACGTAGTAACACTTTACTTACCGGAAATTTTTTAATGGCATTTTAAAAATGAGAGATCAACAATTGAGAATTCCTCAATAAATTGTTTAAGAGCGACAGAATATCGTTTATAATTTAACAAATCTTTAGAATCAATATAGTGTAATATTTTATTCTAAAATTATTATTTATAAGAAAATTATTCAGCTTCTGTGCATACAGATCAGTCATTAAGAAGCTTATTAATAGGCTTCCGGTAGGTAAAGTGTTAAGTGAGAAAACAATTTTCTATTTCACTCCAGTTTGTTGCAAATCAGGTAGAACATTTTTATTTTGCATAAAGATCTGCTGTCTAATTATGACGTATTCGCGTAAATGGCGGTGACCTGTGAATCCGACGGAGGAACAGAACAATCTGGAAAATTTGTAAGTACACTTTACATTGTATTCTTATGTACAACAATGGATATATGATTTTCTGAAATATTTTGCGATTTCGTATATCGAGATAATACACCCTCGGTTTGGTAGAAATTGATGCAAGATGCTGCAAAATTAATTTCAACTTTGAATTAACTTCAAGATCATAACAATTTTTTTATTATACATCATATTTTGTTCATCGAAAGGATAAAATGGGCCAAAACTCGATCGTTATCTTAAAAAACTATAGGTAAAGTTATTCACTATCAAATTGATTTTATTTATATTCTAACATCCCCTAAATTTTTTAAATGTGTTGGAAAATGTTCGATCCTTTTCGAAAGGGTGGTGATAATCTTAAAATCTCCGAAATTGATCCATCTATTTACAAATAACTAGGTAACTTTTATTGACAAATTTTTTCTGCGAATTGACATCGCGCAGAACAACGCAACGGTCGGATTTGCATTGGATCCAAGATCTATTTCGCGCTTTCCGGGAGCTGCCGAGGATCGAGCTACCGCTCTTTTCCGTCTCTCGTTCGCTTTTTGTTTTCAGACGGCGTCCACCATTACGAATCCGTTCGGTGGTGAGGTGGCGGGGGGTGGAAGAGAGAGGTTGGTAGGAACGGCGGTGATGGAGGGTCGGCGCGGGGTTAATTCAAGTGGAAATGCTCGTTTCTCTCGGCACGGGGTTGGCGTTACGCTTGCCGACGATACAATTTTTTAATATTCCCGAACGGCCGGCGGCCGCTACAAATGGGAGATACTCGTAATCTAGGGCTAAATGTGACGCAGCTGGGTAATCGTTTCCGCCTCGGACGGCCACCCGTAATTTTTCATGTTGCGACATAATGGATTATCGCGCATATTATCGATTCGTCACCGAACAACGGGCACGTCGATTTCGCGAAATGCAGCGACTGGCGAATCGCGACGGCGGACAGTGGTCCGGATTGCCGATTTAGCAATTCATTTGATAAAAACTGACTAAATGTTTAGCTATGCCGAGGATGTCGATATTAAAAATTCTAGTTCGAACAAGCATTTAAAAATGAACATTTTGTGCATATCACTGAAAATTTTTGGAAAATCTTTTCTGCACATCATCTAGTAAACCAATGCTTCTACTTGCTTACAAATAATCAGATCGTTTGGTACAATTATAAAAGAGTTATTCTGTTTTAAACAGTGTACGAATACTTATTGGACTGTATCTAAATGATAATAAAATTGAAAATTAAAAGTTGTTACCATGCATGGTGACTTGCAACCAAACCTGGGTAAAAATATTTGAAAAAATATTGGAAATAGTTAATGAAATATGTACTCTCGTTTGTATGAAATAATATTTCAAAATTTATGAAAATGGTTATTTATGGCGCCGTAAAGAAAATGATTAATTGAAATATTATTTTCTCAAGATGCTCTGGAAATGACAGTGGACAGTGGTCCGGATTGCCGATTTAGCAATTCATTTGATAAAAACAGACTAAATGTTTAGCTATGCCGAGGATGTCGATATTAACGCAATTTAATAAAAAATTCTAGCTCGAACAAGCATTTAAAAATGAACATTTTGTGAATATCATTGAAAATTTTTGGAAAATCTTTTCTGCACATCATCTAGTAAACCAATGCTTCTAATTTCTTACAAATAATCAGATCGTTTGGTACAATTACAAAAAAGTTATTCTGTTTTAAAGAGTGTCCGAATACAGTAAAAGCTCCTTCGTTGTCCAAAGGCCGGGGGTTTGAGCGGACAACGACCGTGCCCGGACACTATTTTTGATTTATGACTGCGTCTTTACTGGAACGGCTAGTTAAATGACAAAAAAAAGCATTCGCAGTCAAAAGCAGTCAACAGTCTGGCTTTAAAAAACTCCTTATTTCCTTGCCATATTCCTTTCCTATTGTTCTCCGTTCTGCGCGGGTCTAGACAGTCCTGGGACACATCTGGCGACCAGATCCACGCAGGCCTAATCCTCTCGTTGACAGGCAGTGGAGTGGGTAGGCACTGGACAACGATCGTGCCCACGATTCAGGACAACGAAGGAGCGATTACTGTACTTATTGAACTGACTATATCTAAATGATAATAAAACTTTCGTCTATGCAATCTAAAGCAATATAAAAAATGTAGAATCATGTGATCAACAATCCTTTCGCGATCGACATAGAAGAAAAATGGTCGTCCTTCTATGAAGGATGTTCTCTCAAATCCTGAAATAATAAAAATATGAGAATAACTGACAGTTCAACGCGAGAATACATTTTCATTGAACCATACAAATCGATTCAGGAAAAAATATTTATGTTCACGTGTTTCGATCTCATTCGGAAAATTAAAAATTGCAAAAAGTACCAAACAGACAGACAAGAAAGCGAGCTAACAAAAACGTGGTAAAAAATACCGCAGTAATAGATGCATTTACCCCAAAATCTTAATGATCCGTTAGATCGGTCGGACACCAGCGTGCACCAGCGACTGCATCGACGAATAGTTTCTCTTCCTCCCCATTTCGTCGGTTTTCTTTGTTGCAAATTCCGCGACGGAAAGTTTCCGCGTGCGCCGCTGCGGAAAAATAGGTTCTCGGGAGCGGCGGGAACAGATGCACCGTGAAATAACAAGCCGCGCGCGCGGAGAAGGCGCGCCGTTTAATTCCATTATTTAACGGGCACATAAATAGAACAGACGGCGGTGGCAAAACACGTTGTTATTTTTCTCTCCCGATACAGAGGCGAACGGCACATTCCAAAAAGCCGGGCGAGTTTCTTTTTTCGTTCTGTCGGACCCAGGGCGCCTCTTTCTATCGCGGCCGGCGCCGCGAATTTTTTGCGAATCAAAGAGCCCGATGGAAATGCCCGTGGAAAACAAGGGTCCCGTAATCGATTTCGATTATTCATACGCGCGGGATTGCATTCATCGTTTCGAACGGTGGTGCATTGTACCCATTGGTCGGTCGCCTTGGGGCGGAAAGGAAGGGCGGGGGGTGATGTAGAGAACATGCATTTCGCGCGTCGTATCGCTCCGCGACTGCTTTGACTCCGAGAAACGTGTGTCGTTCTAAGGGCTCGTCAATTATTCACACGCATTCCCGGAAAGGCGCGTGTATACCTTCTGTAAAAAAAAGTCCGCGGGCTCTGAAATAGTAATGCGCCGTTTTACATTTCATGCGACTGAGTGGCGCGCCGAACGCTGCGGTATTATTCAGCGACGGTAAGAGAACGAGCTAAGCCCTCGGCGACCCCCGCGCCACAACTTTTCTTATTCCGGGGCTTGTAAAGGGTACGGACGGAACACCTTGGCGCCGGTGCATCGCGTGCAACTCCGACGACGGGGAACAGCATGGAGACGCGCCGGTTTATAAGATCAGGCCGACTAGACAGCGACGGAACTTTCTTCCGACGCGGCTCTCTCTGTCCTCGAATCTGTACGCTACGCGGGAACTGGAATGGATGGCTAGAAAAGAACGCTGAGCGACACTAGGAGCGAGATATACAGGGTGGAGCATTTAGATAGGAACATCTAAGTATCTTTCCGTCTGTAGGATTCAGAGCGAACGCGGTGGGCGTGGATTTTTTTATTCTGTGTGTGATAGTTTGTAATTGCAGACTGCGGATCTTCATGCAAAATAGAAAATGTGACTGTGTTTCCGTTTGCGTCTGTCCTCAGAATTTTATTTATTATTTTGTTCTAATTATGTACTTATACTTACCTGTGATAGAGTCAGTGAGTCGGTAAGGTAGGGAGTGACATTGGAATGGTTAGAAATTTTTTTCGAGACGCCAAAAATCCTTCTGACAATTATCATTTTAGTTAAAAGAGAACCTATTCCCAGAATTTCATCCAATTCTGAGGACGGACGTAAACGGAAACTTCGCCAAAAATGTTTGCATTGATCGCAGGACACAGGAGCCAAATGAAAATTGTATTCTTCTTTTAATTATCCGATCAAGCTGAAACTAACACAGTGATGCCCTTAAATATTTTCAACATGTCCACGGTTTTAAATTGTACGTACCCATTTTTGTCATAAATGCATAAACCCGCAGTCTATTTATAATATTATACATGGCTATACATGTGACTCAAAGAGTCAGCACTAAAAAGTGCTGTACCATTATTCAAACTATTGTTTGCATTATTAAATATCTTGGTATCTAATCAATTACTGAGGTATTATATCAATTTTATATTCGCACAAAGTTCTTCTATATTAATCTTCTTGATTAATATAGAATGGAATTATCGTAGGTCGAAAGAGATGTTTAGTTTTTAAGTTAAAAAACGTGGTATTTTTAAAAATTAATTTTTATTTAAACAATCATTTTCTGCTTTCTAGTCTTGTGCGTGTGAAATTTTACAGTCGACTTTAATCATTTTGATGAGATTATAAAATAGCACAGAGTGCAATCCCTTAACAGTTACGGTAGAGATCCTCGCGACAGTTACGGAGAGAAGCCTGTATTCTGAGTTCACGCGAAAGAAAGCTGCGTATACTCGAGAACATTCGGTGCATTACGAAAGAAGGGGTTGTGCAAATACATTTTTAACGCGGTGTACGTCTAACGGATGATAGAGACCCAAGCCATGCGTGCGGTATCTCTTACTGCGCCAAATTCGCAGCCATCAGCGTCAGCGCCCGCCCAGAAGGGGGATTCCCCGGGCCTGGGTAAAAAATGAAGAAAAGTTTGTATGATAAATAGAAGATACGGGATCCGAAGATCCCGTCTGGGGTTATCCGACGCATAGGTTTTAGCCCCCGAGTTTACCGTCTCGGGAGTTTATTCTGGCCGCGGCGCGAGACTAGGCTGGCCCGCGCCATGCTAAAACTCATGGGATAATAAAACTGCCGTATTTTACTGCGTCGCGGCGACCACAATGCCTTGCCAGAGAATACGGGAGCATATTTATTTGCCAGTGTTTCTCTTTTTTTTCGGCACCGCGAAGGAACCGGGGTGAGGGGTGCGCGGCAGGGCAAGGGCCAGGGATGAGCAACGCGATTGTGTTAGGGACTTGGAGCAATGATGCACCGATGCAATGACGTATATATAAGTAAGTGTACAGGGTGGAACCGAAAGCACATACTTTTCTACTGGCATTCTTCTTCCGGTTCGAAAAATATTCAAATGGTACGTGTCTAGATAGAGGATAAGGATAATTCAAGCGTCAGGGTAGTATAGATCAGGGTTGTAGTGGGTGATCTAATTATTGGCATCGTTCTGTGAATATAATTTAGAAATAAATTTATTTATTTTTCCCAGAGATTTCAAGAACTCGGGTTATTTTTCTCTCTGATCGCCTGGCTTTTATTATAGAACGTTTTGGCAAACACTATGGCGAGTATTATATGCTAACTAACTGTAAAATATAACAGGCTAAATTAACCCTTTGCACTCGCAGCTATTTTAACTTGAAAATTAAACATTTATTTCGACCTACAATAATTCCATTCTATATTAACTTTTGTCTTTGTACGAATATGAAATTGATATAATACCTCATGCAATACTTAAATGTTCAGTAATTGATTAGATGCCAAGATATTTAATAATGCAAAGACAATATTTTCAATAATGGTACAGAGATTGAATTTTTCAATGGTGACCCTGAGTCACCACTGGAAAATTTCTAAAGATTTTCTAAGGTCGCTATTTGTGATATGTTTAAAATTTTTTAATATTGTAATACTTATCTTTTACAAACCAATAAAACTTCACAAATACTAGTGCAGACAAATTTTTTCTTTACATGTTTCTCCAAATGTATGGGGTCCAATGACACCCCTGTACGAGGTTAACATTAGAACAGAGCAGTGCACAAACAGAATGTTAATAAACAAAGAAAATAATTGAGGTATTTTTAAAAATAATATTTCCAATGGTAAATAATAATATAACTGATAAATAGACTGCGGATCTTTATGCAAAATAAAAAATATTCGCAATGGGACACAAGAGCAAAATAAAAATTGTGTTCTTCTTTTAAATATCCTACTAAGCTGGAACGAGTACATTGACGTCCACAAATATTTTTAACACGTCCACTGCTTCAAATTAAACGCATAAAATCCGCAGTCTACTAATAAAACACTTTCATTCGTGACTACGAAACGGGGATGAAATGTTTAGTTATGCAGTTTCCAAATGCACATACAGAGAACTGTTTGTGCGCCACGATGCATGACAATCGCGACGTTCATATTTGATGAAATGTTTTAATTTACCGAGGACATGTTAATCGGCGCTTTTCTTTTGTGCATAATGTCCCATTTGTTTCTTTATTCAACGATTCCTCAGGTATTTAATCACATTATCGTGCCTCAATTAGCACATTACACTCGCGCGTCCATTAAAATGCGCCAGATCGTTTTCATTCACCTTTGTACGGGCTTCCCTTTGTGCATAGCGCATTAACAAATGACAATAGCGGTGAACTTCCCCTATGTTGTCATTATTATTCGCCGGTCACGTGCACTTACCGCGTGGCTCTGAAATCCGCACACGTACTCACATTCTTACTTCCGATTTCGAATGTATAATTTCGTAATACGTTATGTCTCTACATGAAAACCTCGTAATTGGTAATACCTTCTCATCAAGATATTATTCAATCGCGATGGCGTTGGAATTTACGTTCACGAATTCGTGGAATTTTATGCGCTGCACCGTAGAGAAATCTCAAAAAGTATATAGAATATAAAATTCACTAGAATTTAATACTTTTTAATAGAATTCAATCATTTGCCCCCAGCAGAAATTTAAATTCGCGTGAATTTCTATCGGATCTTCATGCACGAAATAAAACAGTTCTACCTGGATCGCAACAAGCTCGTGTAGAATCACCCTCCCCACGTTTTTACCATCTCGGGACACCCGGTAGAACGGAATAAATTATAGTTTCTGAAACTTTAAAGTCGTCTTCCAAGAGAACGGTTGACCTGAGACCCAGGATTCCTTCGAGCCTTTTTCATGTTTCAATAAAAATCAACCTTGAACTTGACTTCGAAAAAACGCACAAAAAATGCACTAAAAAGTATGAAATAATTTCCATTTCATTCATGTGAATACACACGAACGGAAATACAGTACAATCTTTTCGGAGGCGGCGGAAAATTGAAAATTTTCCAAATGACAGATGTTGCTGATTATGATTTCATTGGAATATGATGGACTTGGAAATCAGTAGGTACAGATCGAATCGAGTAACCTTTTTCGAAGTCGGTTAAAAACACCCGCTTCGCACTCCCAGAATGGCGCGAAACCATTCGACCAGTGTCACAATCGATTCAGTAAAAAAGCTGCGAATTAGGGTAACTGCACCAGTAAATGAACGCTATTGTATGTGTCAACAAATTTGAAGCCTAAGACTAAAAATGTATTGTTCATTAACTGGTATTTTTTATATTTTTTATTTAACGTTTTTTTTGTTTTTTTTCCTTATTTTACGTCGCTTTTGGAACTCCTATTCGGGGTTATTTCGCGACGGGACCTACAGTTTTTATAAGGTGGGTTCCGAACCACCTTGGGCAGACCACAGTTTCAAATAGCACATGGAATTTCCAGAGGTGCCGGCGTCGGGGATTTATTTAACGTTTAATAAAGAAAAATAATAATAACGTTTAATAAAGAAAAATAATAATAATTTTATTTCATTTGTGTTCATTTATTTTTGACAAATGAAGTATAGCGAGCCATTTGGCATGCATGAGATTCCTTTAATTCACATATTTTTGAAAAACTTAAATATCTTCCAGAACAATTTCTTAAATGTTCGTTCACCGGTGCAGCTACCCTACTTTCCGCGGTTAATATTAGCAATGCAAGCAGATATTATAGAAAACACGAGTCGTTATTGTTACGGTGCCGGTGCGGGGCCAGCGAAGATTAATGTTCAGCGACGGGAGCGGGGCGTCGGAAAGTTTGCGAAGGAGAATTTTCGCGGTCGCGAGGCGTCGGTGTCGCGGAACTTTTTTGCGATTATCGCGACGACCGGGCTGTTGGAAGCGGGAGAGAGAGCGGGACGGAGGATGCGAAAACGAAGCGAGGGGCGGGGTGAGGCAAAAAGGAGGACGGTGGAAAACTCGGCCGGACTCTCGTTAATAACTGGACTCGACTTGATTATGGTCGCCACGGGCGCATTGGCCGCCCTAGCCTTGGCGGTCGCATCGAACGAGGTGGCCGCTAATGGGGCGGATATGGATGAAAAATTATCTCGGCTTAATGCACCCCCGCCGGTTTTTCGTTATTACCTGGGTTTTAAGGTTCCGCTGGGATCCTCGGCGGTGCGCCGCGCCGGGCGAGATACGCGCGCACCCTTTGCTGCACAGAAGTCCCATCGCTGTTAGGTCCCACCCGGCCACACTAATGTATTCGCCGATTAAACGTTTGATCGCCGGACCGACCGTTACCAGCAACTCTATTAGAACGAGCTGCACGGTTCGCTTCTAATGCGGCCGCCGGAATAAACTGATTCGTACGATCGCTCCCCGCCCCTCGCGTTATTCCATTACACCCGCCGATCGAGTTGTTTGCGCCGTCAACTGCGGCACTGCTACCCACCTTTCGATTTCGATCATTTTTTGACATGTTGTGGAGATCGATGTTTCGAACAACTTTTCGCTTTGCACATCACGGCGGTCTCGGTTAGTTTCCGAGATAGAGATGTGTTTCTATACAGGGTGTCCCAAAATTCCTTCAACAGCCGGAAATGGGAGGTACCTAACGTCATTCGAAGCAACATTTTCCTTTGCAAAAATGTTATCCCCGGCTTTGTTTAGGAGTTATTAACGAAAAACACGGACCAATCAGAGCGCGACTGTGGCAACTCGCGCCTAGGTCGCGCTCTGATTGGTCCGTGTTTTTCGTTAATAACTCCTAAACAAACCCGGGGATAACATTTTTGCAAAGGAAAATGTTGCTTCAAATGACGTCAGGATCCTCCCATTTCCGGCTGTTGAAGAAATTTTGGGACACCCTGTATAAGACGATGGCTCGCTTTCGACGTATTACGGATAAGGGTACCTATTCGGCTACCGCAATAGAGTATACCCTGTATAGTAGATCTACAGGGTGGGGCACATTTATCCTGGCCAAATTCCAGAGAAAAAAATATTTTTCTTCTCGTTGCTCTGCGAGTACAATTACCTACCCATGTAAACATCTTCGAGCTTGCTACCCGGCCCCCCAGCCTAACAATTTTACGTTCTGGCCCTTTCCAGAAGAAGTTTGCCGACCCCTGCTCTATAGTATAGTAGAGGGGTCCCATGGAAATCACCGACACAAATTTCCCCGACACGGTTTTCACCGACTCCAGGTTTGACCGACAATAACTTTGGCCGAGAACGCCTTTAACCGAAAACGATTTTGACCGACAACGAATTTGATCCACAACGACTTGAGACGACCACAGTATGTATTATATGTATAATATTATCATACTGTGGTCGTCTCAAGTTCTGTTGGATCAAAATCGTTGCCGATTAAATTCGTTGTCGGCCAAAGTTATTGTCGGTGATTTCCATTGGACCCATAGTAGAGTATTCCCCGAGTCCCACACTACCCCCTTCTGAGGTGTGCGCAAATGTATTTTTCCTCTTCATCGTAAACAAAAATAAAAAAAGGGTACCTATTCGGCTTGACGTTGTTCTTGAATGGGCCGAGAGTTTGCGGGTTCCATAAAGAACCCTTTCGAAGAAGTATGAAAAGATTTTTCCACTTTATGGCGACTTGGGGTGGTGGTGGTGGTTGAACGTTTTACGTCTCTTCAGATAGTTACGATTCTTTATGACGCGACTGAGGATGCTTATGCGAAATAAAAAATTGGTTGTAATCCACAGGAGCCAAATCAAAATGTCTCTCTTCTTTCAATTCTCTTATCAAGCTGATATTATCACACTGTTGTTCAGAATGGTGACCTTTACGACATGTCTCAAGGACATTGAAATCGAAGAATAAATAGAGAACATACATAGGGTGTGCAAAGAAAGAAAGTTGTTCAAAATGTTTAGGAGTTAGAACATATCGAAAAATCATTGAAATCAGAGGAGGCTAGGTGGCCGTTCTGCAGTTTGATCGTACCATGGTTGCGAATCATCGGAGTGAGGAAAGAGGAGCTTCACGAGCCGCTGGAACCGACGAAAAAGAATGCAACCGTGCGCGACTGCACCGTGCCACCAGGAATGTGTTTTGTCAATGAGTTGTACCTTTTTCCCAGATCTCAATGACGCGAACAAGAACCCTCTCCTCGTTCGCCGAGCAAAAGAACACCTAGCTGAAGGGCGCTCAACTCTGTGATTCGCGGACAAGAGCGACTGTCGAGACCCACCAGTAGCGGAACGTCGAATAACAGCTGCTTGCGACAAGAATTTTTCGGAAATTATTTTGTAATCCGCGCGGATTCAACTTTGGTAATGCGGAAGGTATTCCGTTAGCTCTCGACTTCATTCTACGATTTGAACCGTGACCGGATGCATTGATACTCGAGGGATATTGTACTTCAACTTTGTTCCTCCTCGTTTAGAATTTACGTGTACTGTCTAAGCCGTGTATTAACGTTTTTGGTGAACCACTGCCTGGATTGTACATACGTGAACGACGTTCTAATATATACAGAGTCGTGACCTTCAAATGACCTTGGACTCAGAAGATGAAGGTCAAACATAAATTTCATTGTGCCAGGAACAGACAGTTCCCACAGATTTACAGATCATTTCTTAAAAACCCTGCATACTTCTTACAAACGAAATTTAAATTTGACCTTCATCTCTTCGGAGTTCAAGGTCATTTCAAGGTCATGACACAGTACATATGTATTTTTTGCACATGCACAGATTCTCGATAAATCCTTGAAAAGATTTTTATCAATGGACCCAAAATAAAAAGTGTTTGCATTGATTGGAAGACACAGGAGCCAAATAGATATTTCTTTCTTCTTTTAATTGTGTTATCAAGATGAAATTAATACACAGATGTCCTTCAATCTTTTTTATTCGTTCACTGTTTAAAATCCGCAATCTAATTATTACAGCAATTTATTAATAGTATCAAAGTCATTGGTAACCCCATCGATTCATACGAATGTCGTGAGCAAGTAACCCTTCGTGACCGAACAAATTATTATACATATAATATTATGACTTTGTGATCACGTGTAGAGAATTGAGTCACCCCGTTTATAATGGCCAGAGAAAGTAGTTGCCTAATGTACACGTACGTCTGAAGCAAATTACTGTATAGTATATGCAGTGTCTAAATATATTAGAGGAAGGCTGACACTTATACCATTAAATCATGTTATGGTTCGCGTGACCCATTAAATATAATTACTAAAATGGCTAAAACATATAGTGATAATGGACATTTTTCTCCACTTAAAAAGAAACTCATTATATCCCTGGTTCTCGTTCTCCGCTGTGACGTGTCCTAACCAAATACATTTTATAATTTATTTCTGTACCTTATTGATCCGTGACCGCGTAATAATAATAATAGTATCTCGTCCCCAATTTCACACCGATAATCTCATAAATATGTATCTTCTCATAAACATGGTTGCCACCCTGCTTCTATTGGATATTTTTTAACGAAAATTTAGTATTTTGTAGACAAAAGTGTGACACAACTTATGTACCAAATGTTTTTTTAATATAATCATTTGTTGAAATGAAGAAAATTCTCAAAGTCAAGCTAAATATGGGTATAGGTTCAGTTCCATGCTAAACATTGGAAGACCGTCTCATAAACATGGTTGCCACCCTACTTCTATCGTATATTTTTTAACGAAAATTTAGTATTTTGTAGACAAAAGTATGACACAGTTTATGTACCAAATATTTTTTTAATATAGCCATTTTTTAAAACAAAAAAAATTCTCAAAGTCAAGCTAAATATAGGTTCAGCTCCATGCTAAACATTGAAAGACCAGTCTCATAAACATGGTTGCCACCCTGCTTCTATTGGATATTTTTTAACGAAAATTTAGTATTTTGTAGACAAAAGTGTGACAGAACTCATGCACCAAACATTTTTTGAATATAGCCATTTGTTAAAACAAAAAAAATTCTGAAAGTCAAGTTAAATATGTCTAAGCTCTGTCTCCTGTAAAAGTGGTGGCAGAGAGGACACCGTGTTTGAGCACTCTCCATTCCTGGCAGTAGTTAGCTTCTGTACTGTTATAGGATAACAGAACATTGAGATAATGGGGGGTATAGTAACGGGGAGGTTCTACTGAGGCACATTTAGCACACCCTGTGCGTAGGAGTCCGTGGAGACAGAGCTGTGAACCCCAATGCGGGACAAGGACTAGCGGTTCTTACGCTCGAGAGCTTATCGTTGAAAATACAGGCGAATAAATCGGCAGGTTATCAGGCGACGCTGTCGATGGCTGGCGGGAAGTTATCGCCGGTGGACGTTGCACTCCGTGCGCGCCATTCGACGGAGTCGGTAGTCGCGCGAGACCGGCGATAACGATGCAACAGATTCCCATCGATGACGCCAGAAGTACGTAATCGGGAGCCCGGCCGATGGGCACGCCGACCTCGCAGCTGATCGACCCGCAACTACGATGTTCCGGAGATTAGGGGATACTCAATTAAGGGATTCGGTATCACAGAATTCGAGAGCTTTGGATTAAGGACGCTTATCGTCGGAGTAACTTTGGATTATGGGACAAACCGGCCGGCGAAGCTGCGTCCTGCGTGCTGAATGCTGAATGCCGAATGCTATCTACTCGCCGCGACCCGCGAGTAATAATGGAGAATACCGCCAAGGATAGAGGCGGTTCAGAATCTCCAGCTGCCTGGCTCTGCGTTCCGAAAGCGAGGGGATTGCACCCGGTAAATGGAAGCCGAGGCCTCTCAGCATTAGGAGCGGTGACGTTCGCTACTGTCGGGATTGGTCCTTGCGGGACGCGAAAATATTAACGCGCCCCAGCGTCGACAACTGGGTACCCTCTTTTGGATCTTCTCGCTTCAAGTACTCCAAATTTAATCAGGCTTGGGCCTTGCATTGAAAAATGAACGCAAAATACTTCAGAAGTGGCGAGACGAATGGACAAAGTAACAGTGCAACGTTCCCAGTCGTCTTCCTAAGTTATTATCAAGAGAAGAGACCAAGTAAAATTATTCAGGCTGCTAATTGAACATACCAGACTAACACACGAGTACCGTTGAGTGCTGACAAGAAGCACCCCCGGGGGGCACAGAGGCAAGGGGGGTCAATCGTTCTGCATAGCAGTAGTAGTGTGTGCGTGACCGCTTCGGCCAATAGAAGGCGTGCCCCTTCCAAGCCAACCAATCGGGCGCGCATTCTTGCCTACGTCACCGCATTCCTGCCAGGGAGCTTCTTGTCAGCACTCGACAGTACCTCCTACGAAACGAAACTCCCCACCATGTGAACTCTACGATCTATCACTAACTGTCCAACACGTGATCTTAAAGTGCACCAAATTAGACGACTCCTGGAGAAAAAGATTCCTGAAGAAATCAACGACGTATCGGGTGTCCCGAAAATGTACTTCCTCGAAGGAGGTGATTTCTGAGGTGACTTTAAGTAACTTTCCCTTTGCGAAAATGATCTCCGCGGCTTTGTTCAGGAGTTATTAATGAAAAACACGGACCAATTAGAGCGCGGACCAATACGGCGGACGACTTCCGGCTCAACAGCAGGTCCCGCTGAACGTTGCCACTGGCTGAACCGGAATGCATTTGTTGTATTGGTCCGCGTTCTGATTGGTTCGTGTTTTTCATTAATAACTCATTAACAAAGCCGCCGGGAACATCGTATTTTTCGTAAAGAAAAAAGCTACCTGAAATGACCTCAGACTTCATCCCTTTCAAGGAAGTGACGTAAATCAGAATAAAACAAGAAGAAGAACTGAAATTCATGAGAGAAAAATCAATTATATTGTACAGGGTGTTAATCAATGTTTCGTCCAGGATATTATAAGCATATTTTCCTTAAACATTTTGTTCTGTAGAAATGTCCTTGATCTCGACTTTCAAGGTCAACATTGTTTTCATTGCACGGTATAGTACTCGTCAGAGGGGAACAAAAGTCTCAAAGGAACAATGGATGAAAAGTTAACCGTGCCGAGAGCTGTACAACGACAATTTTTAACCCCTGACGAGTTGGAACAATGTATTGCACATGAATGGCACCAATTAAGGCAGGGAACGATAAAAAAAAATTGTAGAAATCTGTGCCCCAACGAATAATTTCCGTGATATAAAACAGAGAAGAATAAGGAATATTAAATCTTAATTAAATTTAAGTTCTACCAACTGAGCAACATATTAGTTTTACCAACTGAGTTAGGATTATAGGCATCATCTCTTAAATAAAAATTAACAAATTAATAGGGTACGCTATATTGTGTACCTGACTGTAAGTCGAATACGAAGTTCAACGTTGACTTCAAGAAAGTAGGTTACGGGTCGCGGAAATATTAACGGCTGTGTCAGCAACTGAGCACCCTTTTGCACACTCCGGCTTGAAATATTTAATCCCGGAAGAGCAAGACTTAGCTCCATTAACGGTTCGAATTTAGATGGTGAATTTTTATATTAATCACGCCATATTAATCGCTTCTGGCATATTCTAATATATCATTGTATATTCTGGTACATTCCACGATATTCTGGTATATTCTACTATATACAGGGTGTCTCAGCCAAAGCAGGCCACCTAAATATCTCCTTTATTTTGAATGACACGAAAAATATTCGTGGCATAATTTAAATGGTATCGAAGGAGGAATATCATAGAACAATTTTTCTTGTCCGGTTATTTTTCATAATTTTTTTCGAGGTCATCCTTATTTTTTTATCGGGAAAATTTCTTTTTGTTATTCTATCTTGTGGAGGCTGCAAAAACACATTTGAATATGCTTAAGTCATTACCTTCGGGTGATCTTGAGTCCAGAAAAATGTGATTCTTATTTTCAATTCTTATTTTCAACAGTACCAGTTTGCTCGAATTTTTTAATTACGTCAGAAAACGATGAACGCGATGGGCACTTACAATCAGGAAATCGTTCTGTGTAGAGCCGTACAGCACCTCTTACGCGCCGTTTAGCTTCACCATGAATGTAGATCATTTCAATCCTCTCTTGCTTCGAATAATAATAAGCCATGGTACGCGTTTACGTATTACTAACGAGCTCTTCGCACTCAACTAAGAAACAGACCAACAGAAGAAGTTCACCAACAGCAACCTACCACTACAGAGGACATGATAAATCGCATAATTAGAGCTTGCGCTGCTATCTCATCGGAAACAATAGAAAGAGTATCGCGATCCATGATTGATCGTGTCGACGGACATCACTTTGAGCACTTATAACTTATAATGTCATAACACGAACAGTAAGTTCAAATGTAATCCTAATATTATCCTACAATTTTATCACATTTTTTTGGACTCAAGGTCACCTGAAGGTATTCAATAATTCAACGAAGGAATTCAATGAACATATTCAAATGTATTTTTTCAGCCGCTACAAGATGGAATAACAAAAAAATTTTCCCGATAAAAAATAACGATCACCTTGAGAAAAACTATGAAAAAATAACCGGACGATCAAAAATTGTTCTCCTATGATATTCCTCCTTCGATACCATTTAACCCTCATCCGTCCCTCGTGTCAATTTGACACAGTTTTCCCGAAATAAGTTACACTGTTCTGATATTTGTAGGTAAATTCGTTTGAAACTTGGTCACTTTTATTTTTTTTAATGCGAAACATATAACTGCAAAAACCTAAAATGTAAATGTTAACTCCTCAATTTCAAGGAAAAAAACATCGAAAAGTAACTGTTTAACTTGTTGTTTTATCGATTTTTTGTATCACTGTGTCAATTTGACACCGAGGGACAGATTCAGTTCGTGAAATGAGGGACGGATGAGGGTTAAATTATGCCATGAATATTTTTCGTGTCATTCAAAATAAAGGAGATATTTAGGTATATTTAGCTATTCTAGTATATTCTATCATATTGATCGTAACCTGTTAAACTTTACCCTGTATCAATCACGTCGAAAGGAACGAAGTTGCCAGATGCACATACAGCAATAAGATAATTTAGAGGCACACATCGTACGAATAGCAGCGAGTATCGCGTCGACAATTGCGGTCCGTATTGACACAAGGGTTGAAAAACCGACTCGGAAACACGAATTTATCTCGACCTTCCATTTCCGGGGGAAAATCGGAGTTCGAACGGGGACGATCGATGATCGCATTTGTTTCCCGATCGTCTGAAAAGAGAGAACGCTAATCCGGTGGCGTATGATTTGCGTCCTATTGCAGCCGGTTACGTCGCCATTTGCGTAATTAGTAATATCTGATTAACTAAACCGTAGTAGAATCGGATTAAATGAAATCGCAGAGCAAATGGTGGTAGCTCGTAAATCAGCTTATCCAGCTGCGACTTGTCCTTTATTCATTGTGTTTGCGCCTGTTTGCCGTTATACTCTGCGCCCGGTGTCTATTGCGCCGATCGCAATAAATAATGGTATTGTTTCCCCCGTCACGGCGGGCATGTACCTCGATCGATGAATTTTAATACTTCTCGCGGCTGAATCATCCCCTTACGACGTCGCGTTCGCGTGGATCGTTGGAAGAACATCGCGGAGGGGGGTAGTCTCTCGTTTCCAGCCTGACCACCCCGAACTATTCCCTGGCCACTCCGAACCATTCCTCGACTGGAGTGGGCCAATTGTGTGTGGATAAAAGTTAGGGGAGACAAGCTGAGCCAATAAAGCGCCGATAGAATAACGATTCAATGTCGGCCGACGTCTGACGTCGAGCGCGAGGGATTCAAATTATTCGCAAACGAATAAGTCGAGAGAAAGTTACACGTTAGCGCCGTTTCAAATTGCCCTCGGAGTTTTACCGAAACGTTTCGGATTTATACAGTCACACGGGTCTGTGTACACAGTGAATAATAGAAACCTTAATGAACACAAGATTTCTACAGGGTGTCTCAGCTGAAGGGGGTCACCTAAATATCTCCTTTATTTTTAATGGCGCAAAAAATATTTATGGCATAACTTAAATGGTATCGAAGGATTTCTTTTGTCCGGCTATTGTCTCATAGTTTTTTCAAGGTATCGTTATTTTTTTATCGGGAATACTTTTTTTTTCTTCCATCTTATAGCTGAAAGAATACATTTAAATATGCTTAAGTCGTTAACGTGATGGAATAAAAAAAGGTTCTCCCGATAAAAAATAACGATGACCTTCAAACAACTATGAAAAAATAACCGGACAAACAAAAATTGTTCTTCTATGATATTCCTCCTTTGATACCATTTAAATTATGCCAAAAATATTTTTTTGCGCCATTAAAAACAAAGGAGATATTTAGGGGGCCCCCTTCAGCTGAGACACCCTGTATAATAAAGAAAAGTTAGAAATATGTCTTTAAACTTGTTCTTAAAGTTTTACTGGAATGTGTATAATTTATACTCGGCTACAGAGCTCCGTATACAGTGAATAAAAAGATATTGACAAATTCAGCTTTTTTAATGATAATGTACTATAAGAGAAATGTCTTTTGAAACTGTCCTCGTAGTTCCACTCCGAAATTACAGTCGCTAAAAATTGTCCCGAGAGCCTCATAAGAACAACTGTAAAACCTAAATATGCGAGTGCCTTGCTTTTCAGTGTCCATTAACGTACAAAGCCACGATGTAGCTCTTGGAAATTTTGTAAAGTCGTTTCTTTCGGGAACAAAAGCCACCGTAAACAACGCAAACAGAGACACAGAAACTCGGGGCCAGTAACTGCATTATCTTTAACCCTCGCTCGTCGCCCGTGTCGATTCCACGCATTTTTCTCGTACACGGTGCACGTTGCGATAAACGCAAAAAACCAGCGCGCTCTGCGCACCGCTCGATTATTTGCGAACGATGCGAGCGATGCGAACAATCCTACGGTCGAATGTGCAGAATTTTAATTGTTTTGTTTCCAATAAAGGAATTTGCAAATTCAACTGTTCACCTTTCCGTTGTATCGATTTTGTTTTCCACTGTGTCAACTCGATACCAAAAAAAAAAAATTAACGCTTTTGTCACGAGTGGAATTTTCCCGCACACATTCCCGTGCCGCAAACTAAATGTAAAATTGCGATCAAAAGTAAAACCGTGATTTTTGATTTTATATTACAAAAGACGCGTGACGACAGTAATCACGAAGACAATATTTTTCTTCGCGAACTCGATTTATTTTACTCAATTTTCCACTACCTTCACGTATAATTGGAGTTCACTCTTATCGATGAAGACTAATGTGCTCAGCTTGTCAAATCGTTTTCCGATTACTGAGGTAAATCCTATTTTTAAAAAATCTGAGGAAAATTCTAGCGATGTCAAAACGCACGTTTTCGTGGCCAGACGGTATCTCCTCTTCGTGAAATTAGGCGTCCATCAAACATTTCCCCGTTAAACGAAATTTCAATTTTAATAACAAATTTTAACTGTTTATTGCTTCACTGTATAGCGTTCGATTAGTTTTTATTTTCTGTTGACCTATATTCACCTTTTTGCAAATCAGATATCTTTCGACAGACCAAATTCACAATTTTGCAAATCAAAGTAAAGTATTACGACACAATTTTGAGTAATGCAAAACCACATGACCAACAAAACTGCGTGATTTTGTTGATCGAACAAGATACACTTCACTAGTTCTATTATTAATAATTTATATTATTAAAAATTACATTCTGAGCATCAAATATTAATCCTTCAAACCATAAACTGTGTCAGACTGTGGATTTATATACAAAATATTTTAATTGAATAGAAATGTCCTTTTTGTTGAATAATTTCAATAGGTTTGAAAATCGAACAATAGAATTTTTAGATTCCCGATATGCTTCTACTGTTGATATATCTGTCTCATATGATTTACTGCATGAAAATGCATCTACAGATTTATATTCAGACTGCGGAGTTTGTGCATTCCCGATAAAAATTAATTTATGTAATACAAAACTATGAAGACATTACAAGATTTCAAGAATGTTATTATATTACTTTCGATTTGTTAAAATTGTTAGAAGAAGCTATTGTATATGTTGTCATTTAATTTACGTTTCTCACAATCAATTTAGTCATATTAAATTTTCATTACAATAGTTCAAGAAATTTTTGTAGAAACACTTGATCTGCAATCTGTTAAATTTGGTCAGAAAGGGCGAGTTTGCAACACAAAACCAATATTGCAAAATAAGATAAAAATGATCATTTAACTGATTTTTCAATTTCCCAATAATCTCTTTCACTTCCGAGTCATTATATTTTCAACACTTTTTTGAGATGCACCCTTTCGACGTTCCAATACCCGGCGGCAGAACAGATAACGATTGACACAGAAAACGTGGGATGGAAATATGTGTCAGGTCTGACATACAATCCTTTCTCAAACCACGAATATTTCTAGAGATTTCGACATTCTGCCAATATGAGGCAAACTCCTTTCTATAATTATCATTCTGAACTATGTTTTTGCTAAAATTTTGTAAATATTGTCCCAAAAGTTCGATTTCCAATTTATAAATTCAGAATAGTCAATCCAAACAGCAAAATTAACTAAGAAGAAAGTTTTAAAAAAAACCAAAAAATTCACGACCAGATGTTCGCACTGTTCGTACGTGTTCGTGTGATGATTTGCGAGAATGTGAATAAGGTCTGCAGAACGCCGAGCTCGGAGTGCGAAACTGAAATTACGAAACAACAGTGCGGAATATCCTATTTAACTGTTTAACATAATCCCCAATAATCTTTCTCACTTCCGAATAATTATATTTTTAATCATCACTTCATCCACCCTTTAAACTTTCGTCGTAGGATCACTCAACTCGGAACAGAAACCGATGGGCACAGAAAACGTGGGTCAGAAGCATATCTCGTACGATATACAATCCATCGGATTGAGCACAGCCTGCGACTTAAACCCTCGCAGTATTATTTTCGAGCATTCATCGGTTTGATATCAGTTTCATTGCCTGCACGGTGCAGTTGGGCCTTGAAGACGCAAGCACCGGTCGTTTGACCAATGTATGTACAATACATATGTGCATCGCGTCTGACATACAATCCTTTGGATATCGCACAGCCTGCAACGGTGATCCTCGCACTGTTTACAGGCCAGCTTGGTATCAGTTTCACAGATACAACGTCGTCAGTCGAAGACAAGTATCATTTTAAGAGAGAATGTTGGAGCTAGGACCCCCATAAATTCCTGAGCGATGGGTGTCCGAGCACGTACGGTGGGTACAGCTCAACCGGGGGAGGATCCGGTGTCCGAAGGGTTGTGGGGACTCACCGATCATCGTAGACGAAACCGGCGTGCAAGGTGTTGCAGTAAAGGGCCGTGGCGACGAGGGCGCAGGCTAGGGCTAGGATATCCATGTCACATCGTGGCGAGGACGGTGGCGGCGGCGGCAGCGATGTCGAGGGTAGCGGCGGCCTCTTAACTTGTTGCACGTCCGCGGGCCTTCCTCCTCCACCACCTCCACAGCCCCTCCTCCTCCACCTCCTGATTCCAGCGGCTCGTCGTACGGCGGTCGAGACGTCCGCCGGACGGTCCAGTGACCGCCGCTCTGACGCCTGCCCGGATGTATCTCGCCCGGGACGAATGTCGGTGACACGTCGCGAGAAACGAGCCAGTAATCAAGCCGCAGCTTCGCCGAGCCGTGACGCTTTGCTGCGCGTCGCGACCAGGACGAACAGGGGTTATCCTCCGACTCGGACGTCGCACCAGTTTGGAAAGGTGTCGGCTGGAAGAGCTGGCTCTCAAGCTCGGGTCTTCAGTGAACAGGCTCCCCGTGGCACATCCGAGAGATCTCTTCTGGAGGAACGCGGAGGAGGAGAACGCCGATGATCGCGCGCGAATCTTCTCCACTTAGCGCACCGGTCGCTCTAACCACTTTCACTCGATTTGCCCCAGGCGATTGGATCCTCTTCTCGCGATCACTGATCAAACCGGGGGCGTGCAACGACGACGCGGGCAACGCGGCTGGTCAACCGGGGATCTTTGCATCCCCTGATCGGACAACGACTCGCGCTTCGTTGTTGTTGTTGTCGGCGAGTGACAACGGACACGCGAAGCGTAAACGACGATCGGCCAGTGGAACCGGTCGCGGCGGTCACCGGAGAACGGTAGCTGCTGCACACGGCGCGGCGGACTCGGCGGACAAGCTGGTACAGCGGCGAACACTGGCAACGAGGACGAACGGAGATACGGGTAGGCGGCACTGTGTACCCGCGACGCGGCGCATGTTCCGAATGCGGAACGCCAACTGTCGCGCGCCCCCCGAGGACGAGCGCTTTATACGAGCGGGAGACGGGCATCGATCGGACGGGCGCTTGCGCTTACCCGCTCCTCTCTGGCTCTTCCTCCTCCTGCCTCCTCCGATATGCTTCCTGGTCCTCCTTCGTCACTTCTCCTATCCTCTCTTCTATTCCCTTCTATTCGCCTCTCTTCTCTTTGCTTCTATTCCATTCTATTCTCTTCGCGAGGTAGCCTGCTACGACCGGCCGCCAGCACGTCTCCGACTACGACCAGCATCGAGACCACGACCACGACCGCGACCAACGGACTGGATTAACCGCAACTCCGCCGACGGTGACCGATAGCTGCCCTTTTGGAAAATGACGCGTAACGCCGGCTACCCCGTGGGCTAGCCCCATGGGTTTGCCCTGTGGACCTGCCCCACGGGCTGCAATCGCTCCACGACTTCAGCGGGTACACCGCCTTGCCTCGTACCCGCTACCTCGCAGGACCTCCGGAAGGATAATGTTGCCGCGCGGCTAGGGATCGCGTGCTTCGCTGCGGTGTCTTCACTCTGGTGGCCAAACAGCAGTTGATGAATTAATATCCAGAGGATAAGTGAAAATTGCCGCGATGCTCGAGGGTGATTGAATGGGACACTTGATTGTGATAGGGTCATATCGAGTTAGCAAGTATCGCGAGTTTCCTTTGAGACCTTCGGAGGACAAAGCAAGAGTTGCTGGAGATTCTTGAAACTCCCGGTATATTCGAGAGTCCCGAAACGTTCGAGAACCTGATGTCTTGCCGACTCGTGTTGACGGTGAGGTATCCGACATTTTCGGGTTCTCGCGCACCCCTATCCACAACCTGTAGAATGACTATCAGAATTGAAGGTACCGACACGTTGAGCTCACGTTAGCACTGACATGTTGGATAATGACACGTTATCGCTAGACTGCGGATCAATATGCAAAATAAAAATGTCCTGCGTTGATTGTGGGAAGCAGAAGTAACGCAAAAATTTATTTTATCTACTAATGACTTCGTTATCTTAAAAACAATATTGCCATGTTCTGAAATTTTTCTAGTCTCTTATTGTTTTATACTTCACCCAACAGATTTTTTCGCAAATGCATAAAGATCTTGCAGAAGATATGCAGAAAGATAAAGAATTGATAATTGCTAATAACTAATAACACCAACAGTAGAATTAGTACACTCAACACTTTGAAAGGCTATCGTCTTTCACTATATTAGAGCTGAGATTCCCGAATTGTAAACGCGTTAACAAGTACAACAGGTGTGACGTACGAGCGTTGCAGGTGATTTGCGTGTCTATTACGAGTAATTATGTTCGTGTTTCTATTGGATGATGCATGCTGTTAATAATGGGAGCGTAACAACAGTAGAATCGATTGAGGAGTATACAGATTAGGTTTCTTGATTGACTTATTATTCGCGTAGATTCACCTTCTTGCCAATTTTACCATTGACAGCTGTATATTTTTCAGTCTTCCGGTTTGTTGTGAAATACGAAATCGCAATTTACTGGGGGTGTGCGGGTACCCGAGCCTCGGGACCCGATTTAAAGTTCGAAACTTAAAAACTTAAGGTGAAAAATTATGCTCCCGATGCAGTACCGACTCCCGAATTTTAAATCCGGTCCCAAATTGTGATTCGGGTCCCAAATGGTGTTTCGGGTCCCAAATGGTGTTTCAGGTCCCAAATTGTGTTTCAGGTCCCAAATCAAGTAAATGATCCCGAAAATGTTGGCGGCCCGACTCGGCCCGTATTTTCGGGCACCCGCACAGCCCCAAAATTTAAAAAAGAACATAAGAAAAACTTGTATTACTAATATCATAGTTCAAACAGAGGAATACATATATATAAATGAAAAATAAACTCACAGGTGATGCGTAGACCCCGATTCGATGACGGTTGGACGCTGTCTGAAGTCGCTCGAGGTGTCGATGATCTCCGCACCTCCGCCAGCCGTCGTAATCGAGGCGCACAACGTTTGCGTTGCGACCTGCAACCACGATAGGAGATTATTCTATTAGACTCGCGTGATGTATGTAGGTCGGGGAAACAAAGATCCTGAAAACCACTCTGCGAGCTGATTCCCAGAAATCCCGGGAGATAGAAACCGATCGTTGCGGACCGCTGTTGATCACTGGCACAGCTCACTGGTTTTAGGTGGACCACCGATTTCACCGACAACATATGGAAGGTCCAGATGGCGATCCATCTAGATATCGAGCGAGAGGGATCTGGGACAGTCTTTCCGTTGGTGAAGTGAGCGTCCTTTGTCAGAGAGAAGCCCGGTGGGCTTGTCACTAGTTCATCATGTCGCACCTTATTTATCAGTGACGGGCATCCCGCTTCAATTAGCCCCGCGCGGGATTAAATTATCGTAAGAGATGGGGATGGGGGAGAGGTGGAGAGGAGGGGATGGCGCATCCTGATAGGAGTATCGACCAGCATCCATTTCCGGCGCCGTGCTGCGAACGATAAGGGAGATTGCGATCGCGAGCGAACGGATGGAAAGGGATGACGCGGAAGGCAAGAGTGGCAGACAACAGGTGCTGAAGGGATTCAGAGATTTCTTTTGAGCGCGGTTCGCCCGCGCAGCGGCACGTTATTAAATACGGTTTCGAGGCATGTAACTCTGTCCGGCGTTGTTGCTGTTTCAGCCCGGCGGCGTGCTCGCTCAAATTACCACGATTAATCACTATAGTCGCGAATAATTAATTGCGCGCAAGGGGCTGCGTGAAGCGTACATTCATCACGAGTATTGTTTTAACCGTGCCAGTTACGCCCGGTGATAGTATACTTAGCGGGATGGCGTGTATCACCGGTTGCGAACGAAAGACAGTCTGTTCGAACTCGCAATTATTTTAATGTGCACGCGAGAATTAAAGTCGTCCGACTGCACCGGTTTAATGGACAGTTTTCGCTCGGAATCGACTATTTCACCGCTTAATTGCCGGCTAAATTACTGCCGGTATTTGCATAGGTGAAATTCATTTAGAGTCGAATTCTTCAGCAAGTATTTGAATTATTCAAATAGTATTTTAGAAAAGTGTTTCGCATCTGTGTCCGCTCCTTTATTAGGTCCCAGTATAAATAACTTGGAGTTTAAGTTTTAAGTCGGTATCAAGCCATATCCTTTTCGTGTTAAGGTGCTTTTACGGCGGGCCGCCGGGGCCTTTTCTCGTAAATTTTCGTGCGGGTCGACAGGCCCGCTGTTCCCCGCTATGCGTGGCAGAAAAAAAAGGTCTCGTCTCTTCACGGTTACTTACAAAATGAAGGTATCCTACCGCCTTAGAGGGAAGCTAATGTTTGCCTAAACGAACCGTGAAGAGACGAGACATTTTTTTCTGCCACGCACAGCAGGGAACAGCGGGCCTGTCGACCCGCACGAAAATTTACGAGAAAAGGCCCCGGCGGCCCGGGCCGCGGAGGCCCGCCGTAAAAGCACCTTTACGCAACGTTATACCTAATTATGGAACAGCATCGCGCGACCGATTAGTCCCGACCGGGCACGAGCGATCAAACGAGTCGGCAGAGAAAAGAAAAGAGCAATCGCGATTGAACCTCTAATCAAGCTGGCCGCCACTTAGCTCCTCGTCGCATAAAGCACGACGCGTGGATGTCGCGGGTAACGAGGACCGATCGAAAGTCAGCGGCGCGGGTGTCGTGCGGGTCCCGGAACGGAGCACGGGTAAACAATTCCGCGCACGGAATGGGCAGCAGGCGATTATATACGAGGGGAAGGGTCGAGACCATGGGGCGACGTATATTACGGCGCACGTACACGCAGTCCCCTCCAACCCTTTCTCCCTCGCAATGACCTTTGTCCACCTTCTTCTGTTGCCTCATCTCTCCGCGACCCCAGATGGTTGGATCCCTCGTGACTGCCGACGCACGTGACTCCACAGTCACCAGTCCCGTATTTCCTCCGACTGACCGATACCGACGCGACAACGAAAATACTCGTTCGTGTGCAAAACGTACCAGGCGCAGATGAAAAGTTCGCCAAATGATTGCTTTCGTCCAGACGTCGTAATTGTTGCTGCGGATCTTCTTGCATTTATAGTACGTGCACTCTTCTCTTCGACTTCGGAATTGTTTTACGGCACTCCCCCGGGTCCTGAAACAATGAAATAATTAATTAAATGCTCGTAAAATCGTTTTTCTCGAAGATGTTTTACATTACTGACGTCGTCGTGTGCGTCACCAACTGTACATAATTTGTTGATTTCATCGTTAAAAGATAGAATATTCAATCATTTCTTGAAAGTCAAAAGTGTGAAATAAAGAAAGTAGCAAAATACAAAAAGATGGAAATATAAAAGTATAAAAGGAGGAAGTAGCTGATGTTATATTCCACCCCTTTAATCAGGACAAAGATCATTTCTAGAAAATATAGAGGTATAACAAAAAAGAAGCAGCTAATCTCAGCCTATATTCCACCCTTTTAAATGAAATACAGAACATAAAAATGTAAAAGTGTAAAAGGAGAAAGTAACTGACCCTATGTTCCACCCTTTCAATATCAAAACGAAGATAGTATCTAGAAAATACAAAAGTATTATATTTTAACATAAAAATATAAAATATATATGTATATATAAAAATATGAAAATGTAGAAGTATAAAAGGAGGGAGTAGCTGATCTTATACTCCACCCTTTCAATGTCAGGACAAAGATAATTTGAAAATATAACGGTATAAAAAAAGGGGGTAGCTAATCTCATCTTCGTCGCGTTGTTACGTGCGAAAAATCCCAGCTAACAACGTTGTCACTCAAACTGCAGTTTTATCTTTAATAGTTTCCGGGATAACTTCTTGAGTGCCAATTTCCAAGGGGGTTCTTTCACTCCATAAATCTGAATTTCCGATAAAGAAAATACGCGTCTCTTATTTTTGGCTGAACCTGCGAAGTTTCATCAAAGTCGAAGGGAGGCGGTTGCGTAATGTTCCTTGATAGGATTTTCTTCCGTGACGACAGACTTTTTTCACACCCCGTGAGGATCTCGGTGATGCTTGACGCGAAGAGACATTGATCTCCTAGGATCGAGACAACGTTTCAACACGAGTATCGATTATTGTACTACCACTCAGAGAAATTATACAAAATCAAAGCAGGTAATCTAATCTTCTATGAGATTTTAGCAATCTTACAGAAATGTTACTTGCTTGTACATGTTTTAATTTATAAAACAATGTGTGAGTCTAGGAACTTGCATAATAGTGAACTTAAGCATTACTTTTATGAACTACTTTTGAACCTTGAACCAATGGGTCTAATACGATGCCATAGAAATATTTGTTTTAAATGGAACCACCCCCTTTTAAACTCTTACAGTCCCTTCCATTGGGAATTAAAGTAACTATAATTACTCAAGGAAACGCATAAACTAATTCAAGGTCTTTTTAACAATTCTAAAAAATATTACTTCCTGCATTTGACTATAACGTTATACAGTTAACACGAATGAACTTTGGAATTAAAGATCCAATTAAGACAATAGAATACAGTTGCATGAAATCCTTAGGACAGTTCAATTTTTACTGTCATTTTCCTGTATCACACTCCATCTTGAAGTTTAGCTCTGCTATAATAGACGTTGAATAAATACCCGCCACGTAAGTATGTGTCTACCTGTCAGGGGATGTCCGTTGTTCACACGCATTGCGCACGCACGTGTGGTCACCCTACTTGTCACTCACTCACCAGGAATACACACGGTGTCGCATACAACTCGTGCGTATCTAATCGTAGAAAGTGTAAGTACAAATGATATGGTATTACCGAAACAGTTTAATGCCATATTAAAACGAATCTAACAGAAGTTTTATGGGAAGAAGGGCGCTACGACCTTAATAATGTCTTATGGATAAAAACCCTTTTTAAAGCAGACTTCAGAATCAACTTTGCTTGTTAACGAAGCTTTGTGCATGTATATAAATTACTTAGGTCCTACAGGTACCTTCTAAATTACGGACACAGGTAAAAATCTTAAAAATTGTCATCTTTACTTCCTCCTCCTTTCAAAAAAAATTGTTTACTATCTAATAAATTAATCCTTCCATCTAAAAAAAAATTCAAACCGTTCGGTCCATTTTTAGAAGGGCTAACCCTCTTGATTGACGTAGATTCACCTTCTCGTTGAAATACGAAATCACAATTAATTAGGGGTGTGCGGGCAAATAAAAAATTAATTACTACCTAATAAATTAATCCTTGCAACATCTAAAAAAAAATTCAAACCGTTCGGTCCATTTTTAGAAGGGCTAACCCTCTTGATTGACGTAGATTCACCTTCTCGTTGAAATACGAAATCACGATTAATTAGGGGTGTGCGGGCAAATAAAAAATTAATTACTACCTAATAAATTAATCCTTGCAACATCTAAAAAAAAATTCAAACCGTTCGGTCCATTTTTAGAAGGGCTAACTCTTTTGATTGACGTAGATTCACCTTCTCGTTGAAATACGAAATCACAATTAATTAGGGGTGTGCGGGCAAATAAAAAATTAACTATCTAATAAATTAATCCTTGCAATATCTAAAGAAAGAAACTCAAGCAGATCGATCGAATTTTAAAACGGTTAACCCTCTTGATTGACGTAGATTCACCTTCTCGTTGAAATACGAAATAACAATTAATTAGGGGTGTCCGGGCAAATAAAAAATTAATTACCACCTAATAAATTAATCCTTGCAACATCTAAAAAAGAACTCAAACGGATCGATCGAATTTTAAACGAGTCAACCCTCTTTAGAGACTGTACGAATACTTTGTACGCTGACTGTAGCTAACACGTACCATCGCTTTGTCGCGGGAGTGTGGGTTAAAGCGACAACATTTAGTAACCCAGCCAATATATGTAGCCGTAGCAATATGTAGCCGGAGCAGCGAACGGATCAGCGTCAAGTGGAGGGGGAGCGCGAGTGTGATCGCACGGCGCGCAAGTAGCCGCTTCCTGGAAAAGCCCGCCTCCGGAGCCCCTGGGTAGGCTACTTATCGAGCAGTATTTCCTCGGGAGATCGAATCGACGTTGTATCCGTGTTGCGTTCGTGCGGCGGCAGGCGCGACGTGTTGTGTATCGACGGGAGGAAGGGGTTCAGCGCGTGCGCTCAATCGCGACAACGATCCAGTAATCAATTAGATAACCAGCGTACCCAGCTGCCCGGGAAAAAAAATGTTGCTTTCGTACCGAAAAAAAATATGACTTTCCGGTAGCTGTAATATAGAACCGTGGGGGGGATCGAGTAGATCGCGTTGGGGCACGCCATGTTGGGCGGCGTAGGGTCGCCCCGAGGTATACACCGAGGCTACCCTGTTATTTGTCCCACGCGCTGCCAGATTAAGATAATGGGCAAATGCGGACCCTCCAACGCCGACGCCTACGCGGCAGAACCATAGTCGTTGCGACCGGTGACCGGCGATGCTGGCCGGCCGGACATCGCCACGTTCGCGGGGGAAGAAGGGCAGAGATACGATGACCGGCGACCACGCGATCCACCCGGACAAGCTCGGTTATACGCGCCTCGTTGCGAATTATCGTGCGAACTAATCGCGGCCGCCTGCATGTGTGCCCCGAACTCGCTCGAGGAAACGGTCGAACGCGGCCGACACCGCAGATTCTTACGTGATACAGGCCGCCCGTTAGCGGAACAGAAGCAACAACCTCTCCACCCTCCGCACAGCGGTTCAAAAAGCGGTAAAAAATGACTTGTTTTGTATACAGGGTGTCCCAAAAGTCCTTCAACAGCCGGAAATGGGAGGTTCCTGAGATCATTTGAAGCAACATTTTCCTTTACAGAAATGTTATCCGCGGCTTTGTTTAGGAGTTATTAACGAAAAATACTTCGCGACTTTATTTAGGAGATATTAACGAAAAACACTGACCAATCAGAGCGCGACCTAGCCGCGAGTCGGCACAATCGGCCAGGCGCGCTAACTGTCTATTGGCCGACTGTGCCAACTCGCGTCTAGGTCGCGCTCTGATTGGTCCATGTTTTTCGTTAATAACTCCTAAACAAAGCCGCGGATAACATTTTTGCAAAGGAAAATGTTGCTTTAAATGATCTCGGGAACCTCCCATTTCCCGCTGTTGAAGGAATTTTGGGACACCCTGTATACAGGGAATGTATGTTTTTATGTAACCAAAGATCTTGTAAAAATTGATGGATATATGAACAAAAAAGAATAACAATATAGAATATCTTGGATGGTAATTGATGGGCACCCCTAATGATAAAGATTATTTTTGTGAAATGAGTATACAGGGTGGTACAACAGTCACCAGACCATTTAAAAATAGAACGACAATTTTAGTTTTTAAAAATTCACAATTATTCTTTCGCAAACAAATTTTAATTTCAAATGGTCTACTGATTTTTCTGTCACATTGTATTTCTACGTTCAAAATAAGTGCCGAATTAAAGTACAAGGACACGAAAGTCCGACTGTTCTGAATCCGTTAACGATGAACTTTTACATTCAACAGGCTGCGAATGTACTTATCATTTTCAAGAAAAACGTTAGCTTGCAACACTCCGTGTATGAAAACTCTGTATGAAACGTGACCACTTGACCCGAATGGCCAATAGAAGTCAGGAGACTAGACAAAACTAAAAGGAAAAGGTCATCTGTAGGTGTCCGCGACTATTGTCTGCAGAGTCATCTAGCAAGCCCAGCAGGAAACGGACTATTCACTTTTCTCCCTGTTTTTCACACATTGTAGCCGAGTTTTCGAACTGTTTTTGGCTTGCAGCCCTCTTTCCAAAGTTGTTTTGTACGGACCCTCTTCTTTGGTTCACTCTTTTACGGGTAGCCCGGGTATATGAGTACGTATCTATTGCTACGTTTTCCTTAGCAATTTCTATGTGATTTCAGCATTTGGAGTATGCAAAAATTTTTAACTATTCAAATCTCCCAGTCAACATTCACTGAAGTGTCTGTGACACTTTAAACAAAAATAATTCTTGACGGAGGATGAAGATTGAAAATGATTCTTGCGGCATCATATAAGGAAAAGTATACTGAAAATATCCCAATATTTTGAAAAAATGCCGAACTCGAAAGATATTCCATGTGAAAGGGAAATAACTCCGACAACTTTCATTAGTCCATTAAGATTATTTAATAGATGACGAACTGTAAAATTCTAAATTTGAGGTATGCATTTTCAAGGTAAAAGAATGCTCTTCATTGAAAAAGAAACATTTTATAGAAATATTATATAGGTTCGGCAGGGTTCACAAAAGAAATTCAGTAATTCTCATTCGATTGAAAATCGTATTCACAAAATGTTAATTTTTAAATGCTTGTTCTAATTATAATTTCTGTTAAATCTCATTAAGAGACGTAGACGTTCGACATTGCCAAACATTTAGAATGTAATATACAGGGTCATCGAAGGTTAAGAATGAAATAAATAAAATCATAAAGGATGATTCACGAGGAATACAAGACCTAAAATCTGTAAGAATTGAACAAGAAAATATTGTACTTTTCAATCAGACAAATATGTCCTCTTCAATGTCATTTGAAGGTCGTCAATGGTTTTCCAAGTGACACCATATATTTTTAACTCTGCAGTGTAGTAGCTAATGTCACGCAGACATATAATAACTATAAACTGTGAAGAATTTCCAATCGCTACAACCGAAAAATAAATACTAGTTTAAGGGGTCAAGTCGACGGGGCTACTATAGTTCCTCAGGGAGGAGGTTCTTTGCACAAGCTCGTCCTGTATACAAATCGGTGATAGAATAGCAGCGGGAAAGGTATTGTCTTAGGAATCCAGTGTCGGTGGGTGCACGAGGCCGCTGCACAATAGGGTATATCCATAGGGGATCGTAAGGAATGTTTACAATGGCCGAAGCAAAAAATCGCACGAAGGAATTTGTCGATGACCTGAATAGCTCCGGCAAGAAGAGGTCATGACCGCCACGTGGCGGGAATTCTATGCTGTGAATCCCCGATGGAGGCATCTCTAAGCCAACAAGGGTTGTCCTATTTAGCTCCATCCGGAGTAGGTCACTGTAATGGCGCTGTGCAAAACCAGCCCGACCTAGTGCAAGATAAAATTAAGAATTAATGCGCGAACTGTCAGTGGTTGAAGCGCGTCACTCCACTGATGAGGGACTCGTATCCCGACCGCTATCAAATAGATCGTTTGACAATCTGCTTAGAGGGGTAGCGATGCTCTGGCATAGACAAACGTCGCGTACTGTTGGCGGTACGCGTATATGGCAGCTAACGCATTAATAGTGAACGTATGGGCAATATACGGCCGACACGCAAATGCTCCCCTGTGTGGGACTCATTCCTTTCCCCTGACAATATTGTGCTGCTGATCAAAGACTGTGCCGACTTGATCGAGCTACCCTACTCTCTACCACTTGCTCGAATTACGAATGAAAACGAAAACATTTGTTAGGACCGTGTTACCTAGCGCCCCACGATTTTATCTAATTTTGATGAAATGTATACTCTTGCCAACATATTTTTAGGGGTGCTAATAACCCTCCGTGGTAGGGTTGCGGGGCTTATCTGGTCGTTTATCTCGGGGACTATTCCATAGCAGAGAGAGGACTGAAATGACTATCTTTGTAATACCAAGTTTGATCTAGCAACTTGTCAGAAATTTATTTATTCGAAAACACCACTTTTCTGATAAAGGAGCAGCCTTTTTTTATTTTTTCATTAAATTTTACATAATCAAATTTGAAACTGTTTCTGTTTTTCAAAGTATACGGGCGTACCATTACAAGAGAAAATAAATAATTCTAATTAATACGAAGCCAAAGTTGTTATTGGCACCGAATGTGCAAAAGCATGGCGTCCCCCCCACCATAAATCAAACTCGACTGGTTACGTGAAGACGATTGTACCCATGTAGATCAAAGTGGTAATTTTAAACGCCTATGGTAGAGTGTACCGCCCTGTCGAGGGGGGTGGGAGTGGGGTTGATTCGTTGATAATCGACGACTCGGTTTCTCAATTATTTGCAGCCACGCTGGAAATTGAATGTCATTTGATTCTGCTGGAAGGAAATTAATTCTGACGCGACCGGGACAGATCGTATGCGCGCGAACGTAATCTGGGTTACGCTCTCCGAGGGCGAATGGACGATGGGGGAAATAATAGGGGAAAAATGGGAAAATAACCATGCGAGGAGGGGGAGGCAACGACAAGGGATTTGACGGTTTCGGCACCGATAACCACACACTCGTAGTACACTCCCAGACAAAATGATGGCAACGTGTGCAATCTCTGAAGTGTCTCGCTTAAGTGTGACCCCCAGAATATCTTCTTTAATTTTGACAAAGAAACAAATTTTTTCTGTGTAATTTTAATGGTATCCCTCTGGGGTTGTTTTTTATCACCACATGTATATTCGTGCTGCATCGAGTTGTTCATGAAAAGATATATTCAAATAAATATGTATTGTGACATGACCTTCGGATGACCTTTAACTCCGAAGGTGAAGGTCAAACTTAAATTTTGTTTGTTACGGGCACACAGGTTTTGTTGGAAATGCGAATCTTGCAAATCTGTAGAAGGTGTCTTTCGTAGCACAAAGATACAAGCAAAGCGTTCAAGGTCATTTGACGGTCACGTCAGGACGACCTTGAAAGCTACTAGAAAAAAAACAGCCAATAGATACCATTTAAATTACATTGGAAAACTATTTTACTTCGTGCAAATTAAAGAAGATATTCTGGAGGTCACGCAATGGAATTCCGTGCGGTCTCGGAGAAATGATAGACAGCGCACGCGTGCTATCATTTTGCCCAGGAGTGTACCCCTACCTGTTACTTCGTTCCGGTGGCGTTTCAGACGGCGAATTACGCCGCGAAATTTCACGCGGAACGATTTCGAAGGGAAATTGAGGGCTCGAAGGAACCCCCGCGCGATCCTATCGACATCTACGACCTTCCCCGTTAAACCTCGCGTGATTCCAAGGAACGACGAAATTTATAGCCGGACGACAACCAGCTAGTTCCGAGTAGAAATCATTTTTATCGAAACTAGATTCGGACGGAGATTGCGCCCGGGGTGTATAACCTCGCGGAGGTCGCGGCTAATCTGTCGGATGCATGCGAAATCTTTTTTTATAAATAATATCCTACTCCGGCAAGTTGAAGTATTTATATTTCGCCCAGTAATTATAAACCGCGTTTATTTTTACAAAGTTAACCCTCCTGCTGAACTCGAGTCGATATGACCCTGCAAGGGATGCTTAACTTTCCCTTCTTTGTGTGATGCAAGTTTTTGTGTGGGGTGTCTCGCTGAAATTAGTACCCTAGTGATTGTGCGAAACTTTTGATGATGACGAGAAACTCTGCGAGTACAGGTTGAACGATTTCATAGAATACGTGGTTTACTGTGAGCTTTTACGTAGAGGACGTGTGAAGGTCAACTATGTTATCTGGATGAAATCATATACTCCTAAATATGTTATTTATTCTAAGTCCTTTGAAGCAGGAGTAATTTGTGACGTATTTTAATTTGAGTACCTCGGGGCAATGCACTCGCTTTCTTCGAGGTGATGTTCAGAAGTGTATAGTGAACATTTCAAAGTGATTCGTAAATTTTTCATAAGGAAATATGCAACGGAGAAAAATTTGTACAAAAATAAATCATTTCAAACAATTTTAATAATCATTCAAAAATATATCATAAGGTGGTTCGGAACCCACCTTTAAAAACTGTAGGTCCCGTCGCGAAATAACCCTGAATAGGAGTTCCAAAAAGCGACGTTAGATAAGGGAAAAAAAATATATCATACAAAATATTTATCATTCTAAAACGACATTAATTATCACGCTATTAAAATTAATTATTATTGTAATCTAATACGAAATAATTTGATTGGGTTGTGCAATGTGTAAAATAGACAGTATAATTTCTGTAATATAATAAATAAGTTCATCCGACTTTGGCTGGTAGGTGTATGAACTTTGTATTCCAATGATCCTCACAAGATACAGGTTTATGGGTGTCGCGTCTGGTGACCTTGGTGGTCAATAACAGGAAACCATTACTGGCCTAATCATAATCCTGATTGACATCGTCCGGCTTTACATCAATATCAGCGGCACCTCAACGCGTGATGTGCAATTATTAATGATAGAGGTTATGTCGAAATAGTGGATGATTGTCACAGTTTCTGTTCAATTTGCAGATATTTCTCTTCGATATCTACTACGCAGAAAAACCATGCTTGTTTTTTCGCGAGAAAGAAATTCACCAGCTGGTAGAACGGTCTTCGTTATACAGGGTGTTCTCTTGCAAATGGTAAACATTAGAAAACAATTAAAGAGGAAACAGTTATACTGCTTTTTGCAAGTACTATAATCGTGAGTTTTTTATCTGCATTATTATTTTGGACATGAAGGTGACCTTCAATTTTGTGACCTTGTATGCCCTTCAACGTTTTCATATGATGTAAAATGATACATAGTTCATTCAAAAATTCATTTCTAAAAGAATAATGCAGATAAAAATATATTTTACACACCACTACATTGCTTGCAAAAAACAGTATAACTTTTTACTCTTTCATTTTTTGTCTAATGTTTACTAAATATATTATTTTAAATTGCAGCCGTTTGCGTTTCATTTTCAAATCAGGCACAAACTTTTGCAATCGTCTGAAATATATTTCGTTGATAATGTGTATGGGGCTTTAAAAATATAATTGTACAAGTTGAGCATAGATCAGATCCTGTAACATTCTTGAAGTAACGGAAGGTTTTATGTCGCAGAGCTCGGAACAGAGTGCCTGCTCAGGTAACTTGAAGTTGATCGCTTGAGAAGTTTATGTTGCAGAATGCAAATGTAATAAGGGGATTATAAGATTATATATTGTTTAGACTAGACAGAAAGTCACTTGCAAAACTGCAACATGAGCATATTGTACGTCTGTTATCTTCCAGATGCAGAATTCGCTTCTTTTAAATTCTTAAACATAATATTATATAATATTTAAATATTCAACCTAAAATAAAAAATGCTCGGTATATGAGCACGAAATATTAGTCAAATATGGGAATTTTATAATGAATGGAAGTTACACTTTATTTAAAAAATTCACTGAAACAGCTTTTCCGTTCATATGTCAAAATGTTAAATTGATTCGAATAATATCGATTTTCAGTTAGTCGAAAATTCACGTTTGACAGTAAATCCTTTATTTGTAACAAATAAATCCTCGTTTTATTTGGATCTGCCTCTATTCCAAATGCCATGAAACACTATTTTAATATTCATATTTGCTTCCACGATATATTTGCAGATATCAAATTAATTCCACATGGTTCAGGCCATGACATTTATTTATCTAGTTCACAAGAGGTTGAGGCATCAAACAATATATGATCCTATGTAAAAGACAATTTGAAAAAGAAAAACGTTAAAGAAAAAGCCTGCTTATAATAAAGTAATGATCCATGAAATCATTGCACCTTGATTTCCAACGTTTTCAAATATCATCAACTTCATTTAAGTTACCTTGCATTTCTTTATTCATAACTCGTCTTGCAAATAATTGTTATGCAATTACAGATTAATAAATTTCCCAATTATGCTTTCACTCCGGGTACAGTTCGCAAAGGCTATAATAAATGTAATTATGTCAACACGACACAAAGGTGAAACGCGTCTCATGTGTGCCCACGGTCTTTTCCAACAAAAATCATTAACGCAGATATCGGATGACCTCTGTGCATGACTGAAATGCACCACGCTGTATATTGCGACCATCACGAAAACCATCGTCAAAATTAATATCTCGAATTTTACGTGAATCGTTGAATTTTACAGTAATAAATAGACCGAGGATCATTATGCGAAATGAAAATCGTTTTAAAAGTTACATAATAATTGATTTCTCCCCTTAATTATTTTAATATGTTATACATAACATAATATTATATTAAATTCATCTGACGTTTCTTCTATTTTGTGATTCACCTGCCCATGTGTGCTATAAATGCAAAAAATTCGCTACTACTAAAGTAACTCTAAGAAGGGGTTTGTTTTGTTAGAGACTAAATTTATTAGTCAGTTAATATCAACTTAAAAGTACTTCCTTAATTACAGAGATGATGCCTAAGATCATTCTAAGTAACTTTTCCCTTTGCAAAAATGTTCTGCGTGGCTTCGTTGAGGAGTTATTAACGAAAAACGCGGACCAATACAGCGGAGGACTTCCGGCTCGGGGGCGGGTCCCGCTGAGCGTGGCGTTGCCATTGGCCGAGCCGGAACCTAGCCGCGCTCTGATTGGTCCACGTTTTTCGTTAATAACTCGGTAAAAAAGCCGCGGCGAACATTTTTGCAAAGGAAAAAATTATTTCAAATGACCTTAGGCATCTTCCCTTTTAAGGAAGTACATTTTTGGGACAGCCTGTATACACATGCTATTTTCTGGTCGTATGCATAATCACGTGTATGTGCAATATTATGAATAACAGTATTTAAAAATTACTGAGAAATATAAAGTGTCTTTCTCCTATCCGAAACTATTTTTCATTCGCCCTTAAGAAAATGGACACATCAATTTAAAACTACTAAAATACTTCACGAACCAGTTACAATAAATAGATCCAACGAGCTAAACTTTCTCAAATTTTCATTGCAATTAACTATAAACAATTGCAATCGATGGAACGTATTTACCCACTCAGTACGAATTTGACACAATCAATAAAATCATCAGCGCGGCGCGAGCAGATGCGCATTTGTTGATACGTGGTTCGAAAATACGTCGACCGGCGAGCATTTTATTTCGACGGGGCAAACAAGCTCGACGGCCCCGATAGAAATATGACAGGACTTGAGCGCGTCAAAATGCCGCTCGCCATGGAAATTCTCTAGCATAGAATGGGAATATGATGACGATCCCATGGATTCCGCTGTAATTCGTTCACCCGAAATGATTATTTCGCTCGTTCGATCGGAGCATCGATCCGATCTCGCCGACGAATGTAGCGCTGTCTCCGCCCCCCCCCCCCCCCCCCCCCGCGGGCACCGTTCTGTGCGCGGCTTTGGCGCGTTGTCCGCGGGACGCATTTTAATCGGCGAATTGGTCGGGCAAACGAAAAAAATGGCTCGGTAACCGGCATCGACGGGACCGATTATCGATCGACACGCACATTTTCGACGTCCCGTCTCCCCGGCGCGGGGGTGGGTGGGCGTGGGCGGAGGCGGAACACCTCGTGGCTCGTTTCGCTCGCTATCGAAACTGCCGCGTTACCGCGTTGCCGAGATTTTTCCGATATCCGTGCCGCGGGCTGTGCGCGGAAAATTCAACGCCATTATTCGAGCAGGCTGTTGCCGGAACGAGTCGAGGTCCCGTTCGCGTGCGCCTCCACACACACACGCTCGCGCACGGACCTGCGTGACCGTGTGCGTACGGCCGCGCCGGCCCGTTGTAGCTACAACGGTGAATGTTGTTAACAACTGGTATCAAGAGTAGGTTCAACACGGGCCGGCGAAATCTACGAGGCCTTGTTGCTGACACGGCAGCACGCGCTTTCGCGTTCCGCAAAGAGCGGGCTGGGGCCGGGCCGGGGTCGGGCCGGGGTCGGGCCGGGCCGATGCGCGACGGATCGCAGCTGCCCGCCCCGAATCAGCCTGAAGAGGGCACGTACGCGACGCGAGCTGAAAATCGACAACGGAACTCGATTTATAGTTTCCCGGCAAACCCGACAGGTGTTTCAAAAATACGTGCCGCACCGGATCCCCGCGACCTCTCTGGATACAAGGCGACCGACCTCGTCGGGCTTTCGACGTTTTCTAAATCGCATAAAGCCCCGCCCCGCCGAGGACTCCACACCGGGGAATCGCCTGTTTACCCTTTCTTTCTTCGCCCCCGTGGAACGCAAGCGGAAATCAAGTAACGAAGAGAGTCGGCCAGACGTGGAGAGGCTGTTTGGTAGGTCGCGAGTTTGGGAAGAGAGGGGATTAAGAGGTAAGCGGTTGGACAGTGGAATTGGACCGTTCTTACGTATACGGTATACCCCCACCTATGTAGGGCTGTTTCAACCCTTTACCGTCCTATGTCGAGTCTGAGTCGACGTCACATTTCGTTGATACGACAATCAAAGTTTTATTATATTAATAATATAAGAATATAGTAGACAAGATTTTTATTTTAACTAGACTGCGAATCGTTATGCAAAATAAAAAATGTAATCCTTCCCTTGATAATTTGAATAAGTCGGGAATAATGGAATAACACTTATCAAATGTTTTAATGCCTTCTGCAGTTTAATTATAAGATTTATTTCCATGACCTTTTCAGTCTTTGTACGTAGTCAGGAAAAATTGGTGTAAAAGTTTTACAAGAAAATGTTGTTAACCATAATATGTCTGAGGTTGTGGTTAAAGTGTTAATTGTTTTCTTTTTATTGGCAGGGGGCTCTTTAAAAAATGTGATTTCTATCTACTATAAACAATGGACCTTTTAAGTTACAGGGAGATACTATCCAGACTTGGTGAAATCCTGGAAGTGTCAACTAAAGCTGGAGATAGTGGACGCACTGTGCTGTTTTTCTTTTAAAGCAGGCGCGCTTAGGGTAAGATAAGAGGGAGGATGAAAACTTCGCTGATGTTTACAATTGAATAGTCAGGAACGATAGTAGTCGGACAGAAACAACATGGCGCGAGTTAGGGTATTCCCAGTTGAATACTCCAGGATTAGCGGAATTTTATGGAAAATAAAAATATTTTGCATTAATTGGTAAACTGGTTCTTTCTTTAATAACTTTAATTAGTAGGAAACACTATCTTGTAATGCGTTTACTGTTTGATTTTTAAAATCTAAGTATACAATACTTGAAAAATGTGAAACATCACAGACAGCTTTTTAAGAATTAATTATAACTACAAAATTTTTGGGAATATTCCATTCGTCAATATTTTATTTCCGTTTTTATCAGCGTCAACGCGTTGATATATAGGATGTTGAGCAAGTGTTCTGCGATGTTGTCTTTTTACAAAGTCGGAAGACGTCGGTTTGAGTTTGTCCGTTTGTTTGAAGTTAAGTTATCTTAATCCAGTAAACTATAGCGCGGGAGGAGTTTTGGTGGCTAAAGCATGTATAACGCATCGCCATAGTTTGGTTGCACCAGGAATGGGGGAGAAAATTTTACGAAATGTTCTCTACGTCGAAACAGAAGACAGTTAGTTTGGAAATTACTAAATAGGTCTAACAAAAATATTATAGAACGTTGTATAAAACCATGCAATTCTGTGTTATAAAGAAATGTGTTATTTTAGACTGCGGATTTAATGCATTTATGGCAAAAATGGGTGGGTGTAATTTTAAACAATAGGAAGATTAATGAAACCAGTAAACAGATCCGCAGTCTAGTTATTATTTACTCCAAGGAGTTATTTAAACACTAATTTACAGCTATAGAAATTAGTAGAACAAGGCCAGAACAAATTCCGAAACGCTAAATATAGTTGTTCATCATCGATTTAACAAACATCCATTTTTATACAAAAAGCTTGTGCAATCTCCATCACATTTTCTAGGGCTTCCATATCAAACACCACTTTTTCGGAATATCGATTTCCACTTGTAGTTTTTAAAAGTATAATTCAAAAACATTCGAATGTTTTAAAAGCTAGCTCTTCGAATTTGCTGAAATGTCATGTTATACTGAAACAAATTCTTTTCCATTAAAAATGCACCTTTCTGAACAATTTGAAACATGTTTTTAAACCTGCATGGAAACTACTTTCGACAAACTTGTCGCTACCTCCTCTCCGATTTCAATGACCTAGAAATATGTTGCCAAGGTCACAATTCCGAACATCATTTCCCTTTAAAGTTTTCCACGCAACAGTAAAGAGTTAAATCTATATAAGTACTAAATTATAAGTACTGTACTAAATAAAAATAAAAAATGAATAGGGTGCTCTATCATCAGTATCCAAGTCTGTAGATCTCTCGCAGCACATGCTCCACAGCAATGTCTATTGTGTCGAAAGCACGGTCGCATTGGAAGATAGAGCGACAATATTAACCGAACGAGGCGAGTCGAGGGGGTGGAACGAATATAATTGAGAGGGAGAGCAGTTGAAACCCTGGCTGGCGGATGTTCCTTTTCACGCTTTCTCTCTCCTTGGCCGTAGTTATATATTCGGACACACAAAGAGAGCCGTCCTTCCCGAGCATGGCCTCCTCTTTTCGTGGCGAGCCGATATTTCATCGCGATTTTCCGCGCAGTCATCGTCGCTCGTTCGGGGTCGTTGGCCTCCGGGTTGTTCGACGAACAAATGCGTTCAGCTATTCTTCGGCACCGGGTAGGGGAGTGTCGATCGTGACTAGACGACGTCGCGTCGGTCCTCGACTACCGCGGGCACCGAAGTACCCGAACAAACGAGCGACTCCGGTTTCGGTGGGAAATCGCGTCGTACACCCAGACACACCGGTTCTCCGAACGCCCAGCCGCCGACTCCAGACGCTATTTTCACCTCACGTTTCCAATTTGCGTTCAAGCCTTTCCTCCTCGCGGACGAATAGACGTACGACGACGGGTAGACGGCGAGTACAGGCCAACCGTTACCCGCCCGACCCTGCACAGGAAACGGAGAACAACCGGAACGGACTTCCTGGCGACCAGCACCCTCTTGTACGCTCTCACCCTACTTGTTACCAACGCCAACAGGTATCCGCCGCTACTCCCTCCAACCGCTCTTCCGTTCGATCAACTTGTTTCTCACTTTTGACTGGCGATTTCGAATGCTCCGGCAAAATCGAAGGTGCTTTCTGTTACGGTTTTTCGACCAGTATCTGGAGGTTCCGATTTAGATCTCTGAAAAAGTAGATTTATGAAATCTCTCAATGCTTTGATAGTTGAAAAATATGTAGATGCGGAGAAAATTCGATATTTTAAGGTTACCAAAGCTCTGCTGGCTTCCAAGTGTCGGCCGCCGAGCTAATAAACTTTTTACCTTCAGGCAAAACTTGTTTTTCTTGGAACTTTCCGAACTGCTAGGGCAAATATCTCAAAAACTAATTAGTCAACTGGAATGAATCTTGTTTTAAATTAAAAAGTACACGTTTTCTAAGGCAGTGGAGCTACAATATCTTAAGTTTGAAAATTAAATTTACTAATTAACGAGAAATTGTGAAAAAATCGAGTCAACATTTATGTGTATCTTCGAAGTTAAGAAAAAGGACAAATTGTTCTTTGCAAGATTTACAAGATCACTTCCTTGGGAATTTCATGCAATTTTGGGATTTTTACATTAAAAATACCTTGAAAATCTATTTCGAAATTGAAGACAAGTCTTCGAGACTTTTTACAATCTCAATTTAAATGGGACACCCTGTGTATCCAAAAGAAATAAATTTTTGGAATAATTCCTTATGGATGGATCTTCACAATCTCAATATTCACAAATTCAAAATATTACAATAAAACTCATCGTTTCGACGGTTCCCGTGACCCTAGTGTTAAAGTATCTTGATTTCGAAGTAAAATAGGATCTCATTTTCCCACAAATACCCCTAATTGCTTAAAAATGGCGCCGAAAGCAGAATTCCATTCGAGTGTCCCTGTTATACTTTTTTTTTCCGCAGCTTCCCGGAGACTGAGACTGCATAAGCAAAGAGCCGCGTCCAGGTTCGAGTATTTCGCACAGCACCGCTGAATGTAATATGCACGAAACAAAAACGGGTTAATCCAATAATTTAACGACTCGGCTAATACCCGCAGCAAATTAAGTAATAATTAATAATGATTGCGCGACGCAATCCCGAAGCTGCCCGATCGAAGCGGGCAACGAGCGGAACTAAAATCTGGCGCTCGCGGCAATTGTTTATCCTAATTAAATTTCCGAAAATAACGACCGAGGCGGCAGGTTCGAATGCGCGAACAATCTGTCAAGCAACTTTCGTTCCTTCTGTTCGCTCCACCCTCACCGTCCCGCGTTTTCTCCGCGGGAGGAATCCTCGAGGATAAAGTTAATATTGGTTGATGGAAATCTCCCTTTGAGGGATGAAAAACCGAAGGCTGGAAATTAATTCTCGGCCGCACCAGCCGAGGGAATTTCTTATTCGTTTTCCGAGAAAGCAAAACGAACGGCGGGACACGATACGTTCGAAAATTAATCGAGTTATCGAAGGGACACGTGCATCTCGCGGCCGGCTCTCGATACCGATCTCATTACGGGCAAAGGGTTAATTATTACCCCGACGAAAATTTAATTAATTCGCCAGTCGAAAATTTATTTCCCCCCCTCTCGAACAGGGGTGAGCCGGACTTCCGACTCGGGTCTATCGCGACGATATTGCGTCCGTGCGATTAGCGTACCCGGTGCTTTGCGAAGGGGTGGATGGTGGTGTACAGTTTCACCCTCTCCAATCTCGTTCGGGGGCCGGTTGCATCCACGGGCGAGGGAAGAAAAAGAAAGGGGACGTGGACGGGAAGGAAAATTGCGAGAAACCGCAGTGCCCGGCGAATCGCGTTTGTTCGCGAAAGTTTTCCAGTTACAGCGGAGACGCAATACCGAAAGGGGCGGTGGAGGGGGGGGGGGCGACTGAAGAGGGTACGAAGGGGGTGGGCTATCCCCGGGCGGAACGTACGGCCCTCTCTAACGAGTAGTGTAAAATGCTCTGAAGCGATTCCGGTAATCGCCAGTCGAAAATTCTATAAGGCAACACGAGCCCCTCTTTCCACTCGTTCTCCGTTCGTGGCTTTACAACAGCTGGTCCGTCGAAAACTCCGCCGGGAAAGTGGTGCTCGAAAGGGGAAACTGTGGGTTTTGCGCTCGCGTACAGCGGCCCGCCCGAACGTCTACACACACACACACTCTCTCTCTCTCGCGCGGCCCTGCACACACTGCTTGGACCCGGTCGTGAAGAGAAAAAGAGAGAAAAGGGTAAAAGTATATAGGGACGTCGGGGTTGGGTGGGTGGAGAAGGTAGAGAGGAGGGGTTGCCAGTGACGGCGGTGATGGTGCGAGCAGAAGGAGGAACAGAGAGACAAGAGATGGCTCAGTTTCCATCGAGCTTGGAGAGAGCGGAGCATTGTTCGTCAGCCGACGAATAACCAGAGCAAAGGGTGATATGTAGGGTGAGGCGAACGAGGAGCGTTGCGGTGGGAGATACTCCGGGAACGATGGTAAAGAGAAGGTAGCCGATTAAACCATTCCCTCCCGCCTCCCTCCCGCCAACCCCGAAGCTACCGTTCGTGCTCGGTTTGCTGGTGTGCTCGTGTCCCTTCTTCCTCCAGGCATTGTCCTACCGGCAAAGTTTCGGCCATCTGCGACTGCTTGCTTGCTTGCTTCTCTTCGTGTGTATGTCTTTGTCGTTCGACAGAGTGTAACAAAGTTGGATGCAAATGTGCCGGGCAAAGGAAAGCCATCTCCCAATGGGCGACGAGTTTCGTGGCTTTCTTCTTGCCGGTGCATCCGCGGACCATTCTTCCCGGCGTGCAAACCGAAGTGACGAGTAATGCCGGACAATAGTTGCGGGGAATAGCCGACGGGAATGAAAAAGCCGGCCAAGCTCAAATACGATCCCGAGAACCGTGGCCACCCGGTCCTTGGCGCACCCCCTGTGACCGGCAAAGGCGGGCGTTTAATTAAATCTCGTAAAAATGGCGGAAACTGCGTGAAATCCGAAGGCGTTGAAATTGAGGGTTGCTGCAATAGAGGCATTTTGAAATTAAGAATTCCTCGGGATAACGCGAGTCGTCCGCGACGGAGCGGTATAAGGGTCCTTGCCCACTAGACCGTAACCTCGACGCGGCGGAGCGCCGTTTTGGATTGCCTCCTGTGTATTTCAATGGGAGTGCGCCCACTATACCTGATCAGAGTACAAAGAAACAGCGCGCCGCCGCGCCGAGGTTACGGTCTAGTGGGCAAGGACCCTAATTCACGTGGCTGCTTGGTAGACAACGTTTGTTTGTTTCTCTCCCTCCCTTTCTTTTTCTCTTTTTCCTCTGCGGAGGATTTAACAGCGATCTAAGGCGATTGCCTCGCTGTCAGTTCATTCGCGGATTAAAACTAATGGCACGACTGTGGGAAACTTGATGGATTATACAGGGTGTTCTAAAAATGTTGCACTTCCTTGAAAGGGGCTCCTGAGGTTGTTTCAAGCAATTTTTTCTTCCGCAAGTCTTTTGCTTTTATAACTAAATTGTGAAATGTAATACAGTAAAATGTTGATTAAAATTATTGGAATATGAAATCAATTTTTATGAATCATCTACTTTCTGCAGTCGTTGTAGGACATTCCTATTTTAAATCAACACTACTTGAAAAGTACAATATGCTATATTAAGAGAAACAACAAGTGTGGCATATCCTTTTTCTTTCAAGAGAAGTAACTGCAGTGCTTCTTCTTCATCCGGAGACAGGATAAACCCTAGATTGCGATCTCGCAGTTGTTTTTTCCTCAGTGAATTTTATTTTCATTTCCTTCTTCTATTTTCTGTGGAATGTTAAAGGATGGATGAAACCATTTTCTAAGCAAAAGTCAAACGATTTACAGTAGTGCGTCATCTGATATGATTTGTTTAATAAACTTTCAGAGATTTCAAAATTGCCGCTACTTTTTTCGGCAAAACTATGTATCGGAAAACTCGTTTTCACCACTTTGTTAGAACTCGTTAGACAATTTTTAAGATTTCGAAAAATCGTTTGAGATACGTTCATATGTCACCAAAGGCTAATTAATGAATTATGCTCTGTGTCTTCCGTTCTGCTGAACAGAAAATTACGAAAAAATTCATGAACATTCTACATAACAGCACACACGACAGAGAATTATTTCAGAATTTTTGGTTGCACGATCGATTTCAAAAAAATCCGGAAGCCGACTTTATATTGAAGTCTTCAGACTACCACGTTTATATTATTATTTTCGGATTAAGCGAACAAGTCTTCCGTTCTGCTGAACAGAAAATTACGAAAAAATTCATGAACATTCTACGTAACAGCACACACGACAGAGAATTATTTCAGAATTTTTGGTTGCACCATCGATTTCAAAAAAATCCGGAAGCCGACTTTATATTGAAGTCTTCAGACTACCACGTTTATATTATTATTTTCGGATTAAGCGAACAAGTCTTCCGCTCTCCTCAACAGAAAATTACGAAAAAATTCATGAACATTCTACGTAACAGCACACACGACAGAGAATTATTTCAGAATTTTTGGTAGCCCGATCGATTTTCTAAAAAATCCGGAAGCCTGAACTTGCCTACTTCATATCGAAGTTTTCAGACTACCACGTTTATATTATTATTTTCGGATTAAGCGAACACGTTTTAACAAAATTGAAAAAGCAGTTTCATAAAAATCTTGTGGACGGACCCGTCAAAAGTCGCTATGCTTAATGGTTCCGACAGTCGGCATAATGCTGCGGGGTAGCGGCCGGAACGGCGAAAACATAGCGCGGCCCACGTACGCGGCGGTCTAATTAAACGATTCATTTGAAAAGCGAGAAATTGCGCGATAAACGTGGCAAATTCCACTCGGCGAGCGTGGCGTTATTACCTATCTCGAGGAACGGAACGGAACGGAACGGAATGGATCGAGTCAACGAAGAGACGCGGCGCGGCGGGAAGAAAAACGAAGATGGAGAACGCGTTACGAGCAGAATAAAGCGAACGGGGGTGAGAGAGAAAGAGGAGAGGGAGAGATGAGAGGGTGTGGGGGCCGACGAGGGCATATCCCCTCGACGAACCACCGACTCGACTTGTTGAGCACCATCTGTCGTTGTGTCTCCAGCCTTCCGTGGCTGTTGCAGCCGTAAAAAGTCATATCTTCTCTGGTCTAACGTACTCGGCGCAGCCAGTGTCCTCGCAAAACGGTCAGCGGGGCTGATGCGGATAAAATACGAGTCCCGAAGTCGTTCCGCGGTAAAAAATGTAAACAACCGGCAGCTGACGGCACTCGTATAAAATACAATAAGAAGACGGTTCGCTGGTTTCAGGCAGGCGTATTGTTCCGTGCTCGAGAGATGACTTATCCCGGGTTTTTGGTTACCGTGCGCGACTAATGCGCCAGGGGTGAGGGGTGTAAACGCGGCACCGGTTTCACTAGCACCCGGGTCGAGACGTGGAACACGGGAGTTCTACGAGAAACCCGGTTGTATAATGGGAGAGAGAGAGAGAACAACGAGGAGTCCATTGCTTTCGCAACAGGATCCCGTACTTTCTTGTTTACCCCGGAAAACTTTGGCTTAAGAACGCTCATGCACAAAATCACTTTCCCCCGATTACGGGAACTTCGCGCGATTCGTTGACACGCTCAACCCTTCCGGCGGGGGTGGCTGAGCGAGGACCCTCGTTCTTGCCGTGACGGGACTATTAACGCGGATCATTTACAGCCGACCCTTTTATAAGGGAACGGTATTCCGGGAAGGTTCGTTGCAACACCGTGCAACAATTCCGATAGTCCTATAATGCGACATTTTTATAAGACGTTTTATACTAAACTTCGAGTATTGATACGCAGGGTGTAGCCGAATTAGTGGGGAAAATAAAGCGCAAAAGAGAGTAACAGTTTTTCGTTTAACGTCTTGTCTTCAAGAAACATGCGTCGGGTTCGCGTGCTTCGGTATACGAGTATGCAGGAAGTAGAATTAGTTGGCCATGATCAGACGCACCGGTGATTCGTGTTCAATAGTACGCGTGTTCGTCACAATTTTCAAATTCGGAATCCTCGAAAATATTATTCTATATTTTCAACTTATTTTTTTAAGTAGAATCACCCCCTTTTCGATCGTACCACCCCTGTATATTTAATTTACTAGAATACTATATTGTATTCTAGTATAATGTATACTATATTCTTGTACATATATTATACTGTACTCTAGTATGTGTGTTGCAAGTATAAATAATCAGTTGAAATAATCAAATACTTTAAGAACAATGATTAGGCTGTCCAAAGAAACCAACATACGATTATTGCGAATGGCATGTAGCCAAATAAGATCATATATTATCATAACGATTATTGTTCAAATAATTTATTTCGATAATTCCCAAGCCTGTTACTTTGAATAATAATGTTCAATATACGTTATCGAAGGGATTAACTCAATTTACCGACTAACCTTTGGTACCACGAAACCAGAACAAATTACAATATTTATCCCACAATTTAAAAAACATTCGCGCAACGAGTTTCGGTGTCACCCTCCCGGCTTCTCCTCATCTTATCTCGAGTCGTTCTAATCGTTCATCTGAACGCCAACATAGGCGCACCCTTGCACCGGAAACATTTGACTACGCCGTGCAATTAACCGCTCGTCCGTCGACACAGCTGTGCGTGAACTCGGCCCGTGATCAATCCACGCGAAGTATTCCGGGACACTTAACGCCGGTGAATCGATACCGGTGTCCGAGAGAGAGAGCCAGAGGAGGCCACCTTCGACGGTCACAGTTCTCGATTAAACGGGCAAGTGGGCTCTCGCGATTAAAGCGAAACAAGATTGGTTCGGACGATTCCTGTGTCAGTGTAACACGACTCGTCGAACTTGCAGACGCTGGAAGTTCTCGGTCGAAGAACGACGAGTCGAACTTTGGGAAAATAATACCCGGGGGCGGAGGCGGGAAGGTTAGGTAGACGGAGGAGAGGAAGGTAATTTCCTATCGTTCCGGTTTTCGATCGGCGCGGCGGTGGGCGCACGCGAACAGCGAACGCAACGAAAACCGTGTCGCAACACAAGGTGCAACCGGTTAACGAGAAACCCGCCGGGCTAGGTAAGGTGAGCCGACGTAATCGAATAGTGGATTGAAATGACATCCGCCACTTACGAGTAACTCGACGAGACTCCGTGTACCTACGGGCCTGAGTGGCTCGGGCGCGCTATCTGGAGCGTACAAGAGCGCGATAGACGTTACACGTTGACCATTATCGGTGCACGTTGCACCTAAGAAATGGCTCCGGCGCAGCAACAATATCGAATTTTCTATGGTACAGGGAATCGTCGCTCTCTCACGCGGGCCCGCACCGTTAGAAACAGGATATCGCCGGATCACCGTTCACCCAACGTCTCGTGAGTCATCGTTATGACGAATGGCCCCCGACTCGATAGAATTTCATCCCCGACATAAATACGCTGCTCCGTTTCGAATAAAAATTCTTCTCGCCGGTCAACGACGGCGTGATCGAGCGGCGAACGGGAAAGGGATACAGCTGAAAAAGGAGAAACTTTTATTGGTATCGTGTGCAAAACAATGCTTTCAGCTTCAAAGATAATCCCCCAAAATTTTAACACATTACCGACCGGTGATTATTGCATGATTTTGAAAAATCTGTGGCACATGGCTCAACGCTTTTTAATGGGATCTTTAATAGCAACAGCAATTTTCATTGTCAACTACCAAGTCACGAAAACGAGGGGGGTACTACGAGAGGTTCCAGAAAACGCTTTCCAGGGGGAAATTCCAACAAAAAATGTGTCGACGCACAATGGTCCTACATTACTCCTTAAAAGATTTATGTAGAAGTCTTTTTTAAATAAATGAACTTTACTGTCGTTCAGAATGGCCACCTTGACAATATATAATATTTCCAGGTGATTGAAATTGAAGAAGAGGACTCTTTTCTATAAGTTCACCGAATCATTAAAGAGAGCAAATCCATTTTGGTATGTGCCACCTCCTCCCCGATTTTAATGACCTCTTAACGTGTTGTCAAAGTCACCATACTGAACATTGTTTCCCTTTAAAATTTTCAGCAGTCGACTGTAGTTCACGAGATAATCGAAGAAAGCTTTCTGACGATACTCAAATTTTAAAATACTATAATTTATACTCGATTACAATAATTTTATTTAATTATAATGGACGATATATTTCAAGAGCATTGAAATTGGAGAGGAGTTAGCACATCGACCCCATGGGTTTAAAGTAAAGATTTCAGGAAATATCTGGCAACCTAATTCAGAGCTTTATCCATCGAGAAATTTTAAGAATCCAGAACCACATTAACGCGTCATTCGACGCGAATGTGTTGGGGAATAAAATTCGCAAAGTCTCAAATGAATTTTTCTATAAATAGCAGACTGGCGCCATCTTCTGCGGGGAAAATGTGTCAAATGGACAGGACGTTGAAAAGAGGATTAAAACAGGATCGAAGCACGGAATCGACCGAATAATTGCGTGGAAGGAGGTCGCGGTGGTAGAGGAAACGATACGAAGGAAGCACGATCGCCCGGAGTGACCACTTTCGTGTCGCCCACGCCCTCGCAATGTTTCGCGTTGGCCGAGGTCGGGGGTTCTATCGGGTGATCGACAGTCTCCGAACGTTGTATTAGAGGCGGCCGGCAATTTCGCGAATAAGTCATCACGGACATTGGCGTGGAAATGAAAGGCATCGCGACGCTCGGCCTGTCACGGTACGGGGAAGAGGCCTCGCGGCCCCCGGCCCGCGTAGAGCTCTCCAGCAAAAATATCGGTCTAGCAGCGGTGAGTTATATCCCCGTAAGGTATTATTCCGCGGTAAGAGATGGCACAGCGGCTATCTGATTCCGTTATCACGGTGCCGTATACCGTGGATCCCGCCGCGAAATAACAGCCCGGAGAAATAACATATTCCGTCGGTCTGCTCGCGTTCTAGCCGTATACGGTTCAACACACGTCCATCTTCGTTCGCCTTTCACCACGCAACCCTTTCTTCTTTTCTACCCCTGATCAAGAGCGACTCGACCCGCCGCAGAACAATACCGAGACGATAGCAACGGAACAGAACCAACCACCCGATCCTTCATCTATTCTCCCCTAACTCGATAGTTTTGTTTGGCACGATGTAAGGAGATCGCTATCCCCTCTCCTTTTAAAGTTTTTCGCTCGACACCGCTCAGTGAAGAGAAAAGCGCATACGCTCCGAAAATTTCATTGAAATTGGTCAATTGGTTTACAAGTTATAACCGATCAAAAGTGGTAAAAAGCCGAGATTCTTGAAAAATTGCAATTTTTACCACTTTCGATTGTTTATAACTCGTAAACCAGTTAACCAATTTCAATGAAATTTTCGGAGCGTGTATGTATAATTTATACAAGTTGACCAAGCGCATCTTTTAGATTTTTGTTATTGGCCCAGCTGGAAAAGTGGTAAAAATCAATTTTTACTATTGTTCTTCACAATCCCGACCAAATGAATTTTTTCAAAATGTTTCTTAGACGTCATTTACTAAACTAATTCTTCTAGCCTTACAGAGAAATTCAAGTCGTTTGGTCCATTCATAAAAAAGTTATTCCGATTTAAAGTGTGTCCTAACTGTACATGGTCTAAGTGCACGACAAAGAGGAAACGCGTCACGTGATCGAGCCGTGGCGGAAGCGTGAAATAGCATCGTAGAAGGGGAAGGGTAGAGTGGGAGACAAGTCGTAATCCGACGACACTGTGCATACCCTAACACTACGGTGAAAGCCGGTCCCGAGCCATCGCCTTATACCGGAACAAAACTGTATAGCTCGTCCAGGTATACGCGAAATAAGATATTGAAATATGTACACACGGCACAGTAGCCATCCCTTGGAACAGGTCGAATGGCAAAGTGGGAACCCACGACACTATCCACGGAATTAACGGTGCGACCGTGTAATTGGTATTTTCACCAAACGCAGAGTTCCACGGAAGAAGCTTCTACACCGTAGTTCGGAGTTTCGAAGTTCGATGAAGTTTGATTATAAAGTTCCAAGTGTTTCATCAGCGGAGTTCAAAACACATCTGATTATTGAAGCTGGAGAATGTTCGAGGGAAACGGACGGTGGTGGCACGGTGGCCACCGCGTTTCTATTCGATTACTGTGAGCTTTCGCGATTTTTCGGGGAAGCGGTGTGTGAGCTTAATTTTGGATCGATGAGGTGCGCGGTGATTAGATCGACGCAGTTGGAAATTGAGGTACAGGGTGTGGTGAGCAGAAAGGTAATTAACAATGCAATCTTTTATCTCACACGAACTTACGTATGTTTGTGATGCACAAACACGGATTTTATACAAAATTCGAGACAGAATCTCGAATAGCCCCCGAATAGCCTAATGAAAGGCTGGGTCACTTTTGACCAAACCTGATTTTTCAGAATCAATGTTTAGATTTATGAATGGACGCGTAAAAGTCATATAAAGATTTAACTTCGTTAATAAAAATTATCGTTAATAAAAAATTATAATATTACTGAAAATTTAGATACTGAAAGGTATAGATACCTTAAAATAACAATGAAAATAATGTCAAAGTATTCGTTCATACTTTTATATACATATAATCCACAAGAAGTGCAACACAGTACTCACCCATCTTGCAACAGCCACACATATTTAGGTGTTTTGTGTCCCAGGACTCGCTTGCGGATCTCACTGCAAAACAAAAATGTTCAGTGTCAATGAAAAGAACTAGGAGCTGGACAAAGATACACAACACAATGAATACACAACCACATTATAACGGTATAAAGAAGAATGAAATAACGTAATCGAAAGTAGGAAAAGGACAACATACGTATTACCAAATGGTAAAAAAATATAGATGTTTTCCCAATTTAATCCGTTTCTGATAAATAAATATTTCACGTTTGGAAATGTGCTTTAGTTTCGCCGATCGATCCAATGTCACATTTTATATTGATGAACACACGTTAAGTGTCCGATATCAATTCCGAAAAAATCTGATAGAATCAGAGTAATTAGATTAATGAAGCTGCTCATTGGTTAATCCAGGTTTGAATTATATGAGACATGGGTTTGTGAACGCGTTAAAAGGTAATGCTTACACATATTATTCATAGAATTGGGACAATCTCGAATCCATCTCCGAGACTCTAATGCTAGCACACATGTGCTATCTTTCGTATCAGGAGTGAATCATCAGAGAAATCAGTTCATTCGCTAATTAGCCCGGTCGAGAATATTTTCATTATGCCGAAAGCGTCCCAGGAGTCAAGAGCAGGCGTCTCGGCGCGCCGTGTGTCAAAATTTCCTCGTCGACTCTGAAGTTTTTCGCGGCACTGGCAGACTTTTCGATGTGTCTGGCAGCGTTTCCTCGGCCCCGGGAAAAAGAAAGCCGTGGCTCTCGGCGTGGCGCAGCGTTGCGCTGGCGTGTTGCTACGGCGCGCCACACGCCACGCCACGCCGCGCCGCGCCCGTACCTTGGGACGACGCGTAATCGTAATTAACGAGGCAAAAATAGAGCCCACGAGTAGCAATGGGTTCGCACGGCGAGCACCAAGTGAAAACTCATATTTACCGGTTAGCGAGCTCAGACATCCGCAGTAATGCTGCGGCATTACGCGATGCGCCGGGAATACAGAGTTCGTCGGCGAGCGAACGGCGAAATAAGCCGGACAAGGTTTCGCGTACCAGGAAACAAACGAGAACCCCGATAAAAACGATACAAACACCGCGAAAATGACACAGGGCTTTCGTCCCGGAAGTATTAGTTCCCTAACTTTGACACGACACGACCGGTTGCTGCTTCGGCTGTTCGATACAGCTGCCCCGACGTCTTCGATTCAATTTGAAACTTTAGCAGTCCGGTCCGTAATACCTCGGAAAAAAAGCCGTGTTCACCAACTCATCGAGATTAAGCGATTACGCGATCTCCCCCACCGTCCTCGTTGTTGTTGTTGTTGTTGTTGTTACATAGAATGGCCTGCCAGCCCCATTCTGCGTTACCTTATCTGCGGCATTTGCATAAAGATCTGTATTCATCGACGCAAAGTCCTCCGAGATTGCGTTTCCCGGCTCTTCGTCGTTGTAAAAATTTCATAACGATCGAGCCGGATGATAATCCCGCGACGACGGATAAGGAGAATGCGATGGATGATTAATTACTCCGCAAACGATGCAGTCCTTTTTGCGGGAGCCTCGCGGCGCAGCGGTTTCTATCGCGATGGCTTCGTTTTCGTGTTAGCCTTAATGGGGATGCTTAATTCATCCGGCCATGGTCAATGCTTTTCATGGTTGTCCCATTTTCGAGAACGCCCTTTAGAGTATTTAGGAAAATGCTCCGTCGATGCAGCTTACGTGTCTGTTCTTTTTAGCTCCCGCGCGCGGCAAACAAAAAATTCACCCGTCTACTGGACCATACTAATGTGGATAACGTCGCATCAGGACATTCGGGCCGACGAAACTGCAGCTAAAATGGCTACTGAGGACTCCGCTGCAGCTATTAACGTGGACATTTCCATATACTATATTAGAAAGATTCTAAAGGCTATACATACAATTATCGATGTTTGGAAAAAACACAGATCGAAACAATTTCATTACATCTCGTAGAGATTCGATTAGGGAAGTTTACTCTTACTGTCCACCATCTATGAAAACTGGAGTAAAAGTGTGCTAACTGAAAATTGGGTATATGGGATTTACACATAGCCACATAGTGATCTTTACTGTTATAACAAAAACGATTAAGTGTAATTTAAAACAGTAAAAGAATTTAATAATACTGTTATACTATTTTTAACTTATCAAACATATTAAGAAAGAAGATAGATTTCTATTTTACTATAGATTGTTGCAATTCAGCTAGAACATTTAGTTATTAGTGGATTGTAAAAATTCGTGTCCAATTTGAAAATAATTGAGAACAATGTCTCTTCTGAATCAGTATACAATTAATATTTTCAAATAATATCATACTTATCAAGTGCAACAGCATTTCCTTTATTTAACTCTTATGTTTATGTCTTCAGCACATAATCCTATTTTATAATTTATCAAAAAGTATAGTAGAAATAATTCCACTGAATTCTGTTGAATTTCCCACTCAGAATGCTAATAATTATTTAATGTATAACTATTAATTATTTGTGGATTTAGATGACATTTTACTGCCTCGCTAAGTTTCTATTAAAGATATTGATTCATAGGTCTATTCGACAGCATAAGTTACTTTAAAAATGTCAAAAAGTAATAGAACTTTGCATTTTTAAAGTACATTTTCAAGATCCACTTAAGGGTTAATCAGCTATATAAACAGCACCATTTTCTACAATTGTTTCAATAATTTCATATTATAACAAACAATTTAATATACGTAGAAATATTTACCTGCAATTTTTCTAGGTAATGTTTGCTTGAACAAAGGATAAACGATAAGGACCATCACTCGTTGCCATCTCTCTGACAGTACGTAAATGCCTCAGCGAAAATTCTTTATCCTTTGACACAGTTTCAGAGCTTCACTTAATTTTCAAAATGTGCAGCGGAGAGACCGTGTTGTATAAACTGAAAGAAGATAAAAACTGTTTTAATCACTGTAGACATATTCTCTAAAAAAGTGTATTGTCTCTACAGACCTGTCAAATAATCCTGGATGTTTTAGATGAAAATGCTGCAAGATTTAGTGATGTATGTGCAGGTTGTCAGTGTTTGCTTTTTAATCTCTTGCACTCAAGTGGCAGCTCCGAGGTGTTACTAAAAATTACCATATTGTACTTCAACAAAGTTTACGTTACTATTTTTTGTATTTAATAGATATTCTCTCAGCAGTATTTTTACAAATTACTAAAGCTAAATCTAGGTCATAGCGTGTTACAAATAATAAGGTATAAATATAAATAGACAAAACTGAATCGACAAGAATTTTTCTAAACGAAATAGGAAAATCATGATACTAAAATCAATTAAACATGTATCGCTACAGTATAAAAAACATCAATGGAACTAATCATAAATAAAAATTGTACACCAAAATGTCTTTATACTAATATACAGGGGTGTTCACACTAACACTACATAGTCAGTTTGTCTTGCAAATAATAAACACTAGAAAAAAATGAAACAGGAAAAGTTATACTGTATTTTTGCAACCAATTTAATGGTGTCTGTAATTATCTTTTATCTGCCTTATTTTTGTAGAAATGAAGTTATAAAATATCAAACAATTTACATTCATCATCATGAAGTTAAAATATCATCAAGCAAAATTTTTGAATAACCTAATTCCTAAAAAAAATTAAAGTCGTATTGTCCAAAAATGTTACAGTTCTTTTAAAAGTGACCGAATATTACTGTGAGTGACTGTACATAAACTTTATGAACCTGTTCTTCCAAACTCGACCACTAAACCCAATTTTTATCATGGTTTTGTAAACAATAAACGACATATGCAGTTTTTGAGTGGCAATATCCGGTGCCAATAGCTTAAATTTAAATAGCTTTTAACTGGCCGTGCTTGTTTTACTGCTGCTGCCCGTTTTATTCGCTTTGCTTTATTAATTTTATCGAACTTTCAGCTACTATTCATTTTTTTTATTTTTCCTATGGATGCAATCTTCCTGTTACGTTTGAATTGTTGATCGAAATGCTAGTGCCCGACCAGAGTTAGGTGAATCCCCCCTATCCGGTTGCCCACACAAGGGTTAAGAACCTATCGACAAAGGCAAAACAAATCCTCGGAACGGAACCGTGCCAGCAGCAGCGGAATCGCTATTTCCCGACAGAGTATTTTCTGTAAATTGCCGAAAACCGCAGCCGGACGTATCGAGTTCGGTCGCGAAATAAAAATTTCCCACGTGCCCCTCTCACGGTCACCGCGTTCGTCTCGTTTTTACCGAACACAGGCAAACAGACATGTCCGTGTGTCGGAATTTAATTGGGCAATTATGCATAAACGGTTACATCTTACCGATTTTGATAAAATTTAATTATGTTGTAAAACTGAACGTTCTGAGCAACTTTTTCCTACACATATAACCGCCGCTCAACCTTTTTGAATTTTGTCTATACGTGCACGTCCACGGAGTACGTAAGGTCAGCATGATGCGCCTGGATGCGATCGCTCGTCAACTGTTTCTACAGATATATCACAACAATAGTCAAACGATCTATTGCGTCAACTTTTTAAAACAACTGATGGCGGTTTATTATGGGTTGAATTTTACTTTGCTGACAATTATAGACTGTTTTATATTTTTTCTCAGAAACAGTAGGTGTAGAGGCGAGTTCCCACTAAATTAACTTCACACGATCAATTTAGCTGAATGGAAACATTTTCTCACTGTTTCACACTTTTAACGCATCACTAAATAGCATAATTAACACATTCCCGCATACTCCCTTTTCTAGATCGGCGTCATAAACAGTGCCTGCTCAAGGTACCGGAAACCGAAAGAGTCAGAATGCATGAACTTTTATTTTACTCAACATTTTGTCAAAAGGCACTAGATAATAATATTGTTAAATTATTTTCGATTTTTTAAGATGATTGAAAGCTAGTTATAATCAATATTTAACGCACTTTTATCTACTAATCCTTTCTTCATTCACACTTCATTCAAACTTCACACAGACAAGATGTGTGGTTTCCCCGCGCATGCGCGTTCAAAAGCAGTTAAGAAACTTATTTAAATTGTACAGAATTTATTGGCGGGAAAGTGCCCTACGCTTTTGCTGACGCCATTTTGTTATGCAATTTATACGTCTTTTTGCATCTGATCAAAAATACTCGCAGAACATTACTATTCGACGTACAATTCATATCTCCAAGAAAAATTAAGAGAAACTATCTTGTTTAAACAATGTTAGACAGACTTCAAGAATAATGTTTTATATACAATTATCATTGCCATTTCAAATAATTGTTTTGTAAAACCTGAGGCGAAGTAAATTAAAGCTATCGAATACTTTTGCGAGTTACTGTATGTGAATACGAATAAATACATATATGTATATCTTAACAATTTTGCTACTAGAGTCATATATTTCTGACGAAAACGATTCAGTTTCTTGCCTAACGTTATAGCGGTTGCCGTCTGAATTTATGGCAGGCACGTGAGCTGCTTTTTTGAGGACATTTAAGCTTTATCCATTTCGAATTTATTGCTCTTTATTCGTGTTTAATGCTCGTTCGTAAAAAGATGAGCAAATATAAAGTTCAGAAGTTTCCCGAAGGAATTATTATTCTTTAATATTTTTAAGGACTGCTCTCAAAACAATTAGACAAATTAATAACGAATTTTCAAAGTGAGCTTCCGAGATATTTTCAAAACACTGTCGCTGCTGCGTAGAATCCGTTTTCTAACCTACAACAGAACATATGTACATACCTTTCGTATACTTTATATTATTCCCTTTCCTGTCATCACGAGTCACGGACTTGTACCAATTGTTGTTCATACTACTGTTTAAATAATCACTTGCATTTAATTAGAACGATCTAACACTTCGTACACCGTAGTTCATAGTATAACAATAGTATACGAACATATACGAATCCTAAATAGTCTCTCAATACTTCCGTGTGAAGGCGCATTCGTCGCAGGCCGTCATTCTTCATATGTACTTACTGGAAACTAATAGAGAAGTTGCCCTAATAAATATATATATTAGATGATTGCATAAGTTCGTGTTCGATTTTCATAGATGTCGCAAACTGTACTGCAAGGCAGTGTAAAAAAATTATACACTACATACTATGTAGTTACCAGTTACCATTCCTTTCTAATTGTAGAAAAGAATGGTGACTATATAATTGATTGCGCGGTGTAACGCAGAACGTCAAGTGCACATTTCGTATTCCAAATAGATCAGTGTATTATTAAACGCATTCAGTTAAGTATTTCACGTATCTACTTTAACACATTCATTGAAAAATATTGTCTACTTATGAAAATGAAGTTTTTGTACTTCCAGCTATAAAGAGTAGGTAAAGAGTGATTATTATATTACTCAATTTTCTTCACTAGCTATGTACAGCAGGATAATTTGAAAAATTCTGAAATTAATTTATCAGTGATAACAATATATGTTTGTAGAAAAGATGGATTTACGGCATCGTGTACTTTGCGAGTTACAAGATGAGAATAACGTCGTTGCAGCTGTTCAACATTTGCGTCATGTTTACGTTTACAGAGAGGATGCTACATCAGAGTGTATACAAGGTGAGTCACCTAACAGTTAAACCTAAAATATCTTCGTTGTTTTTAATGATATGAGAAAATGTCTGCAGATAAAAATTGAAAGATCATAATTATTCAAATCTAGAAAATTCCTTTCACCATCTTCGAAATTTCGAACTTACTTGAATGCATTTGTCGTAAAACGTTATATAAACGTTCTGAAACGTTCTATAGCACTGTGTATAATTGGCTGAAGTTATCTATGTATATAGTTGAAACTTATAAGTAGACTGCTGATTTTATGCATTTGTAATTTATATATTATAATTAAACATAAAATGAAAAGACATTAGAATTATTTAAGCGTATTATATTCTACTTTTGAAGGTTATTAAAAGAGAAAATAAAATTCTATATAACCTCAGTCTCTCACAACAGTCAGAACAGACTTGGACAATTTTTATTTTGCATAAAAATCCACAGTCTACTTATAATACATCAACACTAATACTGCATTTATGTAGGGGGTGATTCACCTAAAACTGGCTGCCTAGATATTTCCTTGAATTGTTATAATTAAAAAATTATCTTGTACGTATTTATTGAAAATAACTCTTATATTTAATTGTAATTAGAAAGTCACAGAAACGATTCTACACGCAGACACAGGTCGAAAAAAAAGGAATAACATTTGTTTGTTTGACGCCTCGTTTTCCAGAAAATCGAGATTATAAATTCGGCGAATACGCGTGCCACAGCATTATCTTCGTAACTGTCGTATCGTCGGGTCTGCCGAGAGAGGTGCTACATTCTTTGTAGTGTGCCGAACGTAGAGAAGGATAGCGATCGAAAAAAGAAAAGGAACTGATGTTTAGGAGTTCAGCAAACATCAAAAGACTCGTGCCAGCTCAGCCTTTTAAATTCAAGAATCGAAATTCCTTCTTTTTAGTTTTTCTATGAAACTCTTACCAAAATATTCGTCTCGTTTTTTCTGATTAAAACGACACATAATTACTTGTGTAACAAGTGAACAAAGTTGCATCACATTTAAAGTAGAGGTAAACGAATTCTTAACTTCGCTTGTTACACAAGTAATTGCGATCGTAACTATATCGTGTGTGGTGTCATTCTAATTAGAAAAACGAGACGAATACGACGATGAATACAACGCTTAAATATGTCCAAAAATCACGAAAGTTGCAATCTTTTGCTTCGCTTGCGTGAGTCTTTCCGATCTCGACCTCTCGCTGGCTCGAGCGTCGAACGTGTTTACCTCTGGTTCCAAGGGTGATTGCCCCAGTGGTAGGAATACAATTTTAACAGTTACGGAGATAATACTGTGTAGAGGAAACGCGTCGACGTTTAGAGCGACGGCGAATCTGTTCATCGATGAGCGCGGTATAATGGGGGGATTTAAATGGTCGGAACGCGCTTTTAACGGGCTCACGGTTGCTTCGTAACAGAAAAGTAATACAATATTTTTAACGGGACGAAAGCGCGAGCGAGAGAGCGGGAGAGCAAGGAAGAGACAGAGAATAGAGAGACGAGGTTGTGAGCGGGCGCGTGCGCGCGGACAATTAAAAGCTCGCAGCGGTGGGCGAGAATAATTGCTCTTCGTTTCGACGCGAAAGCCGGAATTCTGGCGGCGCTGACAATAAAGCTGACCCGTAGCCGGCCGCGTGCGTGTGGGAGCGCGCGCGCACGACAAGAGGAGGATGCGATTGCACCGAGTGACAACCCAGTATGTCGAACGACCAAATGGATTTTACGTGTACACGAAAAATACAGCCCCGGCAGCGCTATTGTGTTCGATACGAGCCGGAGTCACGCATTCACAGGCTTTACATGCACGCGTTACACCTACATTTACCATACTATAATCCGTACCGCTTCGCGGCTCGCCGGGGCACCCTCCACCCCACGCTGGACCAAACAACCATTCTAGCTAATAAAAAATCATACTCATTAGCTGGGATGGGATCGAGTTCGATATGTACTTACAAATCCCTGTTAATTTCAATAACCAGGCTTCATTTCGCGGGTTCGATTACCTCTCAAAATTAACCCTCCGCGATGCCAGATTTTGTTACGCATACAGTAGCGAACAAAAGTATTCGCAACTTGTTTAAAATTGGACCGAACGGCACGAGTCTTTTTGAGAGAAATTGCTGTTGAATTTTGGAAGAGCAAAGTTAAGGTTCACGATTGATAATCTTTTTAACTATGATATTTGGGACACACCTTTTGTAAATCTGTGTCGGTTATAGATGTGTACACAGTTTATATTCTTGACTCCTACGAAAGTTAGATTAGCTGAAACATGGTACGTACTTCAGTTTTCAGTTATTTTAGATTCTTAATGGTATTGTAGTTGGAGCGTGGAATATATTTTATTTCGTTCAAGTATAAGCTTCGGTACAAAATAAAAATATTTTGTTGCTCCTCCGACTACATTTTATTTGAAAAATTGGGAAACCGTTGTCGTTTTTCGGGAATACCAGACTTCGATAACGGGTTTTTCCAATAGAAGGCTTTTTTTATAAAGCCCACTTCACTGCGTTAAAATTTCGTGGCGAACAAAGGTTTGACCTCTGAACATTTGGTGGGTGCAAATGATAAAACCTTTGTACCTCTGTTTTCCCATAGCCACATTATCACACAGTACCGAACCGAGGAGCTACCATACCCCGGACAAAAAAATTCATTTTCGAGGTTTCGGCCAGGGTCTGTATGACCACCGTGCGCGTCCCTTTTGATGCAAACCCAAATAGGGACGAAATTAATTTACTTTTCCGCGGAAGTGTACAGCTCCCGACGTTCCAGTTCTTCTTTCCCTGGGCCCGGTCTCCCCTGAAATTGCGCGTAACTCGATTTCCCGGCGAATTTTTCGCTCGAGACGGTCCGAAAGCTTTTTCATAATGCCGGGACAAAGCCCGGTTCTAGTAGATATTTCCGGCTCCCCTATCCGGACGGGGGACTTTAATCGCGGGATTGTAATTAGCGCGGTCGTTAAACGGTGCTATAGAACGCCCCGTGAAACCGCCGGGATTAGACAGGAGCGACGGGGGCATCCGCGAATACCATCGCGCCGTTCCGAGCAGTTCTACGCCAAGGATTTTTCAATTTGTCATCCGATTCGTTTTCGCGACGATTCAATCGTGCTCGCCGAAATTGGGAAAACAGACGAACACGGATGACTCGTTGTCCCGGTGCCGGAATACCACGGTAGTGTTTATCGCTTTCTAATGGGAGCTAACTCGATTCGATGCGGAGCGAAACGTATTATCCGTCCGCCAGATGATGGAAGTTCAAAATATTTACGGTCTCGCTCTGTCCCCACTCCCGTACCATCGCGTTGTCGCTATTAGGCGAAGACGATGACGCAGAGCGACAGCGAGGCCTCCCACTGTACCTTCCCCTTCTACAACGATATTCCCCACTCTACATTCCCCTTCTACGCTCGGGTCAGAGGGGTGGGGGTTAACTTTCTCCCTCCATTCGAGTCAATTCTCTTCATCTGGCGATTTTGGTCATACTATAAGACATAAGACATCAGGAAATTAATGAAAAGTGTATCGGAGTAACAATTTTTGTTCTTCCTTCATTACTAATCTTATTGTTTATACGCCTCAGTTAGCATTGGAATTGTTAGTAAATTATTACTAGTTACATCAGACCCTCTTCTCACAATGGCTAACAACTATGCTCTACTAATTACGACAATTATTTCCTGAGATAACAAATTATCTTATTGTTGCAGTAGTGCTCTTCTAGTGAATTCTTCTCGACAGTAGTGCTTCCTGAACGTAATAGTGGACAGATTTTGATATACCTCATCATATTGAAAAGTTACAACATTATACTATTTCATGTGGTAGTGTAATAGCAATACGACTTTAGTAGGTGGTGAAAATATAAAAGTCATTATTCAGAAACATTGTTAATATTTTTCATTGCATTGTTTAATAGCCGAAAGAAACCACAACTATTTGTTTTAGCAAACTATTTCAATATTCTCGAGACTGGGAAATTTCGTGGTTAAATACTTTTTAGGTCCACTGTACATATAGTTGCCTCCGAAATACACCAATTGTTACCAGGTAATGTGAATATGTTAATTATATTGTATCGTAACACGAATTAAAATGAGGATATACTAGTTCACGTGTGACTAAATACATGCTAATTAGTGTACACGTGTATTTCATTTGCACGTTCAAAGTCATATTTGTATTCACCACGTCGAAATGAATATAGTTTTATTTCGATATTATGATGGCGATGTTTGTTTCGAAATAAGCAAATCTCTAACTCCTCTTCTTTTTTTGCAGTTGCTCCACCGCTCAGTCCAAGAACGAGATGTCATGATGTCATATTCTATCCTGGTCACTTATTGGAAGCTCCTGGCCCACTGTAGACGGATCCCCACCCGTCTCCCCTCTCACCAGAGGAGTGGGAGAACGAGGCCCCGATGGAAATCGTTGTCGAAGTTGTTCTCGACACCGTTCGATGCCAGAACACGAGGGTATGTCACATTCTATCCTTTTTCTAACGAAAGATATCACCACTCGGCCCACTCGAGAACAAAGTCAAGTCGCCTAGGTGCCCTGATCCGAAATACGAGGAAAGTCGGTCCCAAGCCATTATCTTGTATCCGATCGAAACTGTAATAACTACTAAACGCTTGAGGGGGGTGGAGGATTGTATAGTTCAACTAAATCTTGCATTTCGGTCACTTATTGGAAGCTCCCACTGTGTAGACGGGTGGAGAGAGGGGAGGAGGGCACGAGCCCCGATGGAAATCGTTATCGCGTCTCGGTTGTCGTATTCCGCTCGCGCCTACGTGCCGGGCGTTACACACTGTGCTAACAGGCCCTGTTTCCGGCTCCTTCACGCAACCTCCAAAGCACCTACGGCGGAGTTGATTCCGTGCAACGTCTCGGTGCGCTTGATTATCGAACTCGCATACATATTAATTACGATTAATGAGCGAGCGAGCCACGCGATCAGCAACAGCTTCCAGGGGTTACGTTCGAGCTGGGACACGGGTTTCATTGATACTGTTACGTGTACATTGTCCACGGTGGACGTTGCGTAACGCTAAACGATTGGTAAAACGTAATACCGTTAGTGTTTCCCCTCGAGAAATTACGGGAGGTCGGGGGAAACACGAGGTAATTACGTATATGAATATTATGGCGTGTGTAATGGAGGCGCGTTATTTTTTCTGATAACATCTGACAGCTCATGTTGCGGCTGATGACGGATCGCAATTGCGGAATAGTAGACACGCACGCTGGTCAGGTAAAGAAAATAGTACATTTTTATTCGTTTCTATGTAATTTATTAAGAAATTAAATGAAGCGCAGCGTTTGTATTTATAAACTCCTCGGTAAACTTGTCGATGTGCTACCCTACTATTCGATTTCAATGACTTTGAAGTATCTTGTCAAGGTCAACATTTCCCTTTGAAGTTTTTTAAAGGGTGATACATGATGATAATAATACTAATGTAGTATCTGATACGAGCGGCTTTCTATTATCCGAACGATCACGCAGCAACACAGTTTGGATAAATGTACTTCTACTGTACTCCAAATGGCGCGTTGCTAGTTAATAATAGCGAACGTATGAACATATTCACAGGCAATGTACGATATCTACGTTTATTACAATTTGCAATAAATGTTAGCAAAGCATGTCGAAATGAGATAATGCAATTGATGCTTTTGTGTTTGCCCGGTTCAATATCAAGCACTGTTACACTGAATATTACCATAAGCAAATATTGAAAATGCTATTTCATTTAATGTTTAAATCGAGTACTATTGAAAATACTGTTTCAATAAATACTTACATTAAGGGAAAATACCTAATATTTAAACACAAATCTATTTTTTAAGAAATAATTAACAAAGATATCTTGTGGAAATTGTTTAGAAGATAGTACGATTGAAAAGTACGTTCTCTTTAACCCAAATAAAACGATCCAGCAATAAATAAAAATTACAGACCGTAAAAAATTTTAGTTGTACATAAAATGAAAGTGTTATCTTTCGATATAAACATTAAACATACAATTCTGTTTACAAATACATGAAGTGCGGATTTTGACAAACTTCAGACTGCGCATTTTATGCATTTATAACAAAAATGAATAATAAATAAACAAAACTGTAAAAAAAAATAGAAGAATTTAAGAACATTTCTGTACTATCTTCGAACGGTTAAACTGTTTGAAAGTTAACATGTTAAAATGTTTAACAAGTTATTTTATCATCAATAACAAATGAAACGTTTAAGATCTCAAATTTGGTAGGTCAATTTGTACATGATACACACATTACGACTAGATGGAAAATCGTTAAACAAACATTTAGCTTTCTTATTAAGTTGTTCTCCAGTTCACTGTCAATTTGTGTATTTGCAGAAATTACAGTGCAGCCATAATCAGTAAACGTAGCATTAGGTCGGCGGCGATGGTAAACAAACAGAGAATTGGAATCTATTTCGTGAACAGTTACTTCTATAAATCCATAGTCATCGTCCATCACACTGTTGTGTGAGTGAAAATACGACGTGGAGTGGGCTGCGGAATTACAGGGGCCCCAAGAGGGGCGCGCGCTTACCGAACGCATTCGCTATTGTGTCGCGTCTGGAGGTTTATGACACGGTAATCGCTATTGAGTTGAAAGCCAGGGCGCTCGCAGCGCATGTGCTCGCTAAAAATATGTTATAATAAATTAACCTTCCGATAAGCACAATTGTATTGCTGTAATGTTTATTATGTACGAGCACGATAACGTTGGTACACGTCAATTTTCTCTGTTCTTGTATATTGTGCATATTTTTATTTATCGTTTTGTTCCTCTTGAGAACTGGAACGATGTACACTATAATTGATTTACTAAAATGTACATTTTCTTTCGATATCAGATAGAAACACAAAGGAACAGAGTATCCTACCTGTGCAGCCAATATGGAGACAGTTGCAGTGTCGCCGGATTAAGGCTAGTCTCCCACTCTACCTACCCCTTCTACGATGCTGTTCCCCCACTCTCTGGCGGCGAGCATCCCCACGCTTCAGCCACGGCCCGGTCACGTGATGCGTTCTGTCTCTAACGTCCTTTGTGTCACAATGCCACGTGACTAACCCGGTAGTCAGCTACTGGCAGAGGGACGGTAAGTATATTCCCCTCAATCCCCCTGGTCGGACATTTGTCTCCAAAGAGTTACTACAAACTGTAACTCATCTTAACAATAAACTATAAAGTCATTCAAATTGCAGGTGGCACCAGTGTCGTTCTACCAAGGGAATTGAGGGGAATATACTTACCCTCTCTCTGCCACTACCGGGTGAGTTCCACCGCAGGTGCGAACGATACGAAAGTGGAGAAACAATGTCGTAGATGGGGAAGGGTAGAGTGGGGGAAGAGTCTTAATCCGGCGACGCTTCTCGCGAACACCAGCCCAAGAAAGGAGTGGTTTGCTTCAACGTACGTAACTGTCCCATCAATCGTGACATAGTCGCGCGTGTCACGACGCGTGTAACGCGCGGAGCGTCCGGCGGGAAACGTTAAATAAATCAATATTACATCATAATGGTATCGGTCGGAATCAAATAAATATTTACTTGGACGCGATTCAACCGGATAGCCGTGAAATTTAATTCGCGCGATCGACGAGGGACGAGGGGTGGAGGACGAGGTCGACACGACGAATTTACATTCGTCCCGCGGAAATGCTTCCCAATAATTTCCCGTTTTTCATGCAGCCCATATTTGACGGACAACCGGCGATTTTAAAAACTTTTTTTCCCCCTCGTTCGATGGAATCGCGGCGGAAGCGAAGGCAGAGAGATAGCCGCGTAACGGGTAACGCGTGTACCGGCCGCGGCGCATCGCGTTGCATCGCGCTGCGTCGTGCTGCATCGCGCTGAGCCGCGCATCGAAACGAAAGCGTCAGTTTTAATTACGCGGCCAGGCGGCCGCGGCCGGTGTGTATCGCGCTATCGGGAATATCGGGGATATCGACTGCATATACCTATGTATCCGCCAGCGGGCACGTTGCACGTTGCACCGCGCGCGATATTGGCTATCGCCCTCCGTTAGCCTTTCGCTGTGGCGCCCTGTCCACGTAATCTGGAAATATTAGCTCGCAATAATCATCAGCTTCGCACGCTTCCTCGTCTTCGCCCTCGCCTATGTACTTCGCACCGTGTTCACGCGAACACGACACGACCAGATACATACACAGATCTCACCTGACATCGACACCTGCCGAGCATTTTACTCCCTGCTATATGTATACATAGTCGTCGCCCTCCTCTTCAATTATTCCTGTCCGTCCTTTTTATATATATATATGGAGAGAAGGAAGGTTAATCGCCCCGCGCATGCAAGACAGAAATTGATCCGATAATACTTTAAACCCTCCCCGCGGCACGTGCCGCAGTTTATACGGAAGGGCTCAGAACTTTATGGGGGGAAGCCACTTCGACGAACGGAAGACTACTCTCAAGATATCCTGCCTTTTTAACGGGGATCGACGTAAACAGGTTTTGTTTCGAAAGAAATTCGAACTTTACAGGTGGCCCGTTTGAAGTGCACCTGCTCGATGTATCTGAAGTTGTCAACCACTGTGGTCTGGCGGCCGATCTATCAGTTCATTTGGTGACTAGCAGTTCACTTCAAATAGAATAGTTCACTTCAAAATCTACTAATTGTATGTAAATAGAAGTATCTTTCTTTCTTTTTTTAAATATGTTTAATGGGTTAAAAAATTGATTATTGTATCAATTCATACATTGTCTGGTGATTAGATTTGAGGAACATTTGTTATGGCAAACGAACCTTTCTCTCGAGGTCAAATTTATCGAGATCTCAAGGTCATCGATGTGTTTTCAACGGGATTGCAAAACTTTTTGCAGGTAGTAAAAATTGTTCATGGCTCACATTGTGTGTTAAAACGAATGTCGAGTGATAAGTACTAATAATGTATCACGTTTCTTTCACTGACGCGTTTCGTATTAATTTCTTCCTTGATTTCACGTAGGTGTTCGACACTATAAATCATGATCTGCTGATAGCGAAAATACATAATACAGGGGGTTCGATTCAGCCACCCTACCTTCGTTCCACTCTGATATTCATAATCGGTCAGAGCAGGTTATGGTCAATGCTTCCAGACCAGTGACCTTCGCCATACAGACAAACTAAAGGTCTCCCGCAAATCTCTATATTTGGTCCTTTACCGTTCAACATCCATGTTATCGAATTATTACAGATCTGTGACGATAGTCCTGCATATCAAAGATAACCTCATAGAATGGATATAATTGTACAGGGTGTTTCATTTGAAATAATCATTGATGAAACTTTGCGCATGTATACAACTTACATAAATCTAGGAACAGCATATTTCAAAATTTCATTACAGACACGGATAAAACAGTTAATTTTTTCTATAGATTACCTAGTGAACTACTCCTTCAACCATCTAAAAAAAAACACTCGAGTCGTTGGTTCCAATTTTGAAAAAGTTTTTTAACGTTGTCCGCTTAATTTTGTCCCAGACTGTAAGCGCTATTTTGGTCCCGAAGTTGTCAATATATCGGGATATTATCCGTCGTCGTATGCTCAACAAATATCATTTCGAACAGAACGGAACGTAATAATAATTATCCGTCGATATAATATTTCCTTTGTTTCCAGATGACCGGTGCATTAAAAGTTTAAATGACACGGGAATTCGAATATAGTCGACGGTTCCAGCGGCTGCATCTGCCTTACCCTCGTTGTTTTACTCGAGTTCATTCCTGAAATTCCTCGCGAGTTTGTTTCATAAAATATCGAATAAATACCCGGTGGTATAAAGTTGTCTCGTGTTTCATATTTCGAGGAAACGGCCGATAAATATAAGGAATACGCGGCGGCTTGACTGGACCGAAAGAATAGATGCCATCCGAAATGCAGCGAGCCAGAGAGAGAGAGAGAGGGAGAGAGACAAAGAGAGGGAGAGAACAGTACGAACCTATGCGCGGTATGCAGTCCGACCGGGGTTTCTTGTTTGTCTGCATTTCAATTATCGGACATGCAATACTTTGCTTTATCGGAGCCTGATTTAGACATACCTGGCCGCGGGCAAGTTTCCTGCATTTCCGCTTTGCCTCTTCTCCGCTTTTCCTACTCTATGGAAACTGACATGCCTCCGAGGAATTTTACGACGCTCGAACATTCGGGTATACGTCGTGGTCTGCCTTTTTATGCATGGTTGGATCATATTAGGAGAACGAACGTATACAGTAGGTTGGCTACAGTTATGGCACCCCTCAGAGTTGTTTGAAATAGTTAAAAATAAATCTGTGCGAAGTTTGAGCGCCCACAGTAACGAGAAAACATGCCCCAAGGCCCTTAAAAATAAAAATAATTAATTCAATGTTCATAAAATCGTTTTTCTCGAATATCTTCTAAATTATTCACTGCATCGAAAAACATGTTGGACGAAACCTATAGATCTAGGCAGACTGCATCTTTCATGTGGTATTACTTTTTTTCGTAAGACAAACGGTGTTCGAAAGAAACTGAGAAAAAATGTCGGAAAATGCAGGCAATTGCATATATTTTTTCGATTAAAAGTAAAAATAATTTGGTGGATCCACTTTATGGTTCGCAGAAAATTTTAGAGTTTGGCGATTTGAAAAATCGGTCATAGGGCCCCAGAGAAAACACGTATTCCACAACACTTACTTAGGAGAAATGTAAAAATAGAAAAATTGACTTTTTAAAAATGAAAAACCGGGATACCGCCGTGATGGTCGGCTAGCTATCAAAACATAAATTTCCATTAGGTTGTCGACGGGAGCGCGCGCTATTCTCCGGTGAAAACGTGCGCAGGCTTCTCCGCGGGTAGGGTTAGAATTTCCGGGTCGATGTTTTATTCAGGGCAACATCGAAAATTCGATTTTCTCGGATTTAATTCCGTCGCTTAGCGTGTTGTAACCTCGGGAAAAGTTTCCCGATTCCGGGGGCACTCGTCCCCGGTTCGGCCGGGGGTATTCCGAACGGAGAAAAGAAAAAGAGGGGGGAGTTAATTTCGTGCAAGGTTGAACCGTCGCGACGGCACGGGGGTAGTAGCGGCGGGAGGCTGAGAGGGGGGAGGGAGTAGCGGTGGTAAAATGGCGCAAACAGGACGGCCCGTGGAACGGCAATGTGTCTTTCGTCCGGTCAGCTCTCGGCACCGCTTCCCTTGCCTAGAATACGTCCGGTAATTGCGTTTGTGTGTAGCCAGGAAGTTTTATTTGGCTGGCATTTATTCGGCAACGAAGAGACAGCAGCCCACTTAGGAGGAGAGACAAATGTATTTACGTCGTGAATCTGCCAGGAAGCCCGCATCCACCTTTTCAAGCTTACCCCTTTTATCCGGGGATTCTCGCGAAATTACGGGTCGCTGCCGCGACTGCTAGTTCGCCCGATAAAATGAGGGGAAAAAGGGGGAGATGAAAATTAGAAACTGGGCGGGACAACGAGCTAGCCGGATGCTGCTAATTGTGGCCAATTTTTACTCCTGTTCGTACAGCCCGTTCGGATACTTCCCCTTGAATATCTAACCGACCGGCAAACTCTAGTCGCTGCCTGGAGCTTCGTCCCGCGGCGCGCTCTATTCGCTTTAAGATAAAAGAGTGCCGGAGACAATTAATTTGGGAAAAGCAACACGCTCTATCTGCCCCGAAGTACTCTATAAGCTGTACGCTATAAGACCTGTGTATCTACACCCGGGGATAGAATGATAGCACAGATTAAGATTTACACGATTTCAACCCCTCGCGATTTATTTTACGGTTTCAGTGATTAGAACCTTTTTGTGGTTTGTAATTTTCTGAAAGAAGGAGAAACATTATTTACAACATATTACATTTATTGTATGTTTCCCAACAGCTGTACATCAGGGGCGTGACGAACTTCTTCTCCGCTGGAAGTCGGAGAACCCCCATTCAGAGCCGCCAGATGAGGGATGGAGCACCAATTGAGGGGAAAGAGGCACCCTCTCTGTGCCAGTACCGGACACATGCACCACAGAGAAGGAACGCGTCACGTGACCGGGCCGCGGTGGAAGGGGAATAGCGCCGTAGAAGGGGAAGGTAAAGTGGGAACACTATTTAAATAGAAATTACTTAAATATTATATGTTACATAAAAACCATAGTTTAAGTAATAAGTGAATAGTTTCGATGGGGACACAATTTGGTGTAAGTAGTTTCTTCGTAAGCGGACGCGTAGAGGTCACATGAAGGTTTATATGCGTTTTTTAATGGAACCGTACTTTGGTAATACTAATCGATGCAGCTCGACATTCGGTACAATAATATATTGAGCTATTTGTATCAAAAGATAATTATTTTAAGAGATATTTCTAATGGTAATGGTGTCAGTAATTTTTTAAAAACGAATTCGTTCGTATACGACACAATGTTCTTCAAGGTCGTTCAAGGTCACAAATGGAATTACTATTTGCGTGAACATCCTCTATGTCGAGTTCAAAACTGGTACACAACGTTCACACCGAATCAACAATGATTTTTGTTTGGGTTCCCCGTTTCTTGGAAAAATCGTCGCTTGTTGTCGATTATTTTCATTTGGAGATAAAAATGGAGGAGAAATAAACACAGCAGCGACCAGTGCTCCTCCAGTGTGCACGCTTTGTTGCCTGGCATATTAAATTTAATTATGGCCATCGGCATCAGCGCGATCTTCTGTATAATAAAATGTCTGGAATAGTGAAGTATGATAATGATCTAATTACCAAGTTAATTGAAAACTACGGAAGATATGAATGTTTACGTGCGCCTACGGATGAAAATGATAAATGCAGAAATATTAAAGTGAATACGTGCATGGAAATCCGCAATGTTATTAATAAATTACACAGTACAAGTGAAGAAAAAACTGCCAATAAGTTGTCTAGCTCGCACGAAGGTGATCGTATTATAGATGGATGAAAACTTGTTCCATATTTTGCATAATTTTGTTACACAAACTAACACCTCCAATAAACTTTCTAGGTACCCCATAGGGGTTCAACTTTTCCACTTCGGCTTCGAAATAATTACGCGTGGAGCTCTCTCATCCCGAGGTCAGCCCGGTCGGATAAGTGTCCGGTAAAAGGCGAGACAGGCGTCGCTGAATCGAACACAGTAATCCGGGGAACCTGACGCGTTCGATCTCTAACAAAACGGAGTGCAGGGAGCAGTGGTTGTTCGGCTCGGATACCACCATATGCTAAATCAGGCGAGGAGAATCGCATTACGGGTTATAGTGGGTCCCGTGTTAAAAGTAGAGGGAACGCGGCGCAACGGGGGTGCAGATCGTCGGCTATGACAGAGCGGCGGGGCTGGCAAGACGCGTAAACGAACGTGTACGTGTAAACGCTGCTTCGATAATAGATTCCCCATTTGGAGTTCAGAGTTCTACGGTGAATCTGTAACTCCGACGATCAAACTGCTTGCAAAGTTTGTCGCTCGAATCGAATGGGAGTTTGGGTAACTCGTAGCTAGACTGGCTCTTCCCTCTTGTACACGGTTATGTACATGTACGGTAGCTACGCGTATGTACGCGTACGTATCTCTCCTCTCCCTCTGCTGTCTCTTATGTACACACATGGGACCACGCGTGCACACGTGTGCGCGCAGAAATGTGTGTATGCGAGCTCGACGAGGCACCAGTCGAGTTGACTGTTCTGCGTGATCTCTTCGCGCATTGTCGATCCCACGAAAAGTATCCGAGAGACTTTTCCTCCCTTCCGATCCCAGCCTCCTCTCGTTTCCGGTCTTGCCCGTCAGACTGTGTACCATTAAACTGTTTCCCAAATGTGTCCCGATGCCACACGGGATGCACGCCGCATACATAGGCAACGCCGCGCGGTTGTTACGCTGAAAAGTGCGCCTTCTCCGCGCCAGCCCACCGCGGAATGGGAATTACGATAATATGGCGGATGCGAGGCCAGGAAATCGCCGTTTCTCCGTTTCCGGTACCGCTTTTAACGCTTCACTATTTCAACGGGCCTCGAATTGTCCGCGATACAAAATTTCCCGCAGAAAGAGCCCCTCGCCGTAATGTATTTGATGCGCGGCGGATGACTCTCTCTCTCTCCTTTTTTGCGTGACTTGCTTTTACGCGAGTTCCCGGTAACGCCGTTTTCAAAACACAAAGCAATTTCGCGTTTTGCACGATGTACCTCCCGGGACAAAACTATAAGACTAGGGAACCGCTGCTCCGAGAGATGATGAAGAAAAAGAAATTTTTTTTAAATACCACGTTTTTAAAACTGACTGAAAAGTATTAAATCATTTTTCTGATCATGATCATGATTTAATAAAGTCTAAATATAAATTAAATCTTGTCAGTTTTATAAGGCAACATGTGTCTGACACTTTTACAGCTCGGTATGTTTAGCGTTAGTGGTGGTCGAATTTATTTTCTTATTTTTCCTGCCACGTGAATGGAGAATTATTGTTGCATTAGGATCATTCGCAAAATCTTTTACAGGGCAGCAGGAGGTTTCGTAACATTTCTGACGGGTTGTAATACAGTTTCAAATGTTGCATCTGCATTAGACAACTTTCTGCATCGTTACGCAGTACTCTAGCAGCGTTTCGCGCTGTTCTAACAATATCCTAACGTATTCGGTGGAGTTTCTTGGTGTACTGACATTACGCTGCACGAGAACAGCTTCAGATAGCGCCTGAAAACGTTTGCGATGATAATTCCCCGAAGAGTAATCATTTTTATCGATTAACGCCGCTGTTCCACTCGATTATCTTACACATTCCTGCTGCGGATTATAGCAGCTCGACATTCGGAGATAGGAAATTTCAGCAGTTTAGTAAGGGTTTTAGAATTAATATTTAGACTGCGGATCTCTGTGTACGTGTTCGTAGATTATTTTACAGAAGACAGAATAAAGGGAAAGTATATTTCGTCGACGAACTATTTGCTTTACTGTAAGAAATTTAGAAATATCATTAATGTAAATTAATGTAAATATCTCGTGTGAATGTGGAAAAATACTTTCCATGAATATTCATTATTATATTGATTTTTATCATTGAATTTTAAATTCAGATCAAGTACGAGATTGCACAGATTTTTATTGGTATCGTATAAATTAATAGATCATATTTTTTCACTGCAATTAATTTATTAAATTATTTACGTAGCAGTTAGATCTGTATATTGTAAAATGCATTTTGAGAACGTAATTTGTTGCAAGACACGTGGTTCTTTAAGTAAAACTTGAAGTGAAAATATTTACTCATTCAAGATAAACGGCTTTGAAATTTACAATACTTTTTTCTATAACATATGCATGTCTTGAAAAATTCTCGCATCTTTTGTACGCGGTTCCTCATTCATATAGAGTACCTTCTGTTGTGAGAGCTCGCACACCTTCTACCTTTTTTCTACTATTCTCCATTCTTACCTCTTTCAACCATGCTGCTGTCTGGATATCTGCAACCACTTTTGAACATAAAGCACACATCCTTTCTCGTTCTTCGGTGTCTCGTATGGATCAGCGTAAACATTTATGAATCTTCTTCGAAGATTGAATAAGAATAATATTAGTATATCCAACCATAAACACTTGTATAGCTAAATAAGCTTCAAATGTTTCATCACTAAACCTGTGGAGCAGTAAAAGTGTCTGGCATATGTTGCTTTACAGGAATGGAATACAGGAATAAACCTCTTTATCCTTTGTTATTTCTTATGGGAGCTTCGCCAACTAATTTGTGGCAATTTTCTGATTAAAATGATACCAAACACGATATAGTCACAAACGAATAGCAGAACCACACGATCTAAGAAACAGCACAGACCCGATAGTATTTCTTAGATCAAGGCTTTTGCAATATTCGATTAAATTATAACGCGATCAAAGAAGACGCCGGATGTTGAGCATTATTTCGAAGCGGCTAAATATTCACCCGACAGCACAGAATCCCGAACGCGCGTTTGACCGTCGACTAATTTTTGCAAAGAAAATTAAAATGCCATAATAAGCGTTCCGAGCGTTCTCGATCAGGATCGCTGGATAAATCGATAAATTCGTTTCGCGCTGGCCGGCTGGTATTTCATAACAGGCACGGGTATTACAAAATGTATTTTCGTCTCTGTTGCGCAACGTCGGTGGCTGGGAACGATGTAACAGCGCGACCTCCCGTGGCTGTTATGCCACGGAGGGTTCGATCAGGCGTAAAAGTATTTCTGACGGTGTTGCTGTGGAGCATCGGATGGCGAGCGTCAGCGTGCATCCTGCACAACGAATATTTTAACACCTGCGAGCGGATTTCATCCCCGCATCATACTCACCCTTCTACACGGCGCCTTTCCCCGTGGATTTAACACTGAAGAGCACTTATCGCTCTCTTGCACTCTGCTCCAGTCACAGCTAAATCGTCCCGCTTCAAGTTCGACTTCGGGAGGTGTGACCTCCCTGGCAACCATCTCTCTCACTCTCTCCCTCTAACACACACAGTCTCTTGCCCGTTTCTCTGTCCCACGGGCTGTCAGTCTCCATCCGTTCGTCCTTCTCGTTCGCTGTCGTCCGCTTTGTCGGTCCGCCGTCTCCAGCTTCTGGAGGATCGTCTAACGGACCGTAGCGCGGGCACGGTTAGGGTGAGAGGCGGCGAATTCCACGGAGAATAGGAGCGGAGAGTCGATAATAACCGGGCAAAGTCCATTATGACGCGTTTAAGGATTTACGTGGAGGGATTATCGATGCTCCCCGGGGAGAGGTTCGGAAAAAAAGGAGAAACCTCTCTCGAATCCCGCACCTTCTCCGTTTTCTGCCGTTTTCCCTCCTCTTCCTCCACCTCCCTCGAACCCACTCCTTTCCGCTGCGAGATTTACCTCATTCTCATCTTTCCACCGTCATACCCCCCGGTCCCTGCCCCTGGCGCCTCCTTGCTCCCACTGATCTCCTATTCTCCAATCTCACTCTGCTCGTAAAGGATTCAAAAGAGATTGAAAAAGATTTGCTCGACCCGCCGCGAAGTAAGTAGAAGCGAACGAGAAGAGGCGGTGTGTAGGTAACCGAGAAGGGTGGGCCGCGGTTCGAGAGGACCGAGGGGCTGAGGAGTCCCGGTGATCAGAGCCGGGCAGAGCCATCGTACTTTGTCGATAAAATAAGTTTAAAAATTAAGAGTACGAGGAGTCGAGTTAATTTTAACCCAGGGCTGAGAGAGAGAGAGAGCCTTCTCTCTCTCTCTCGCTTTACCCCCACCTCCTACACACCCCCGGAAAAAGAACCCGGTCCCTTAAGAGTTTACGATACGGGCAGGAACTCCTGGCCAGCGAGCATCGTAGGTAATCTGCATTATAAAACACTCGGTCGGAAGATGCAGCTGCGCCTAAAGCGTAAATACAATGGAATATTACAGCATGCGCGGGGGCCCTGTGCTCGCGCGGGCGCGCCTCTCCTGTACGTACACTCCTTTAAATAAGAACTGCAGCCGACGGAGACAGGCTACAACGGTTTACCTGCGCCGCGCAACCACCGGCAACGGCAAGGGTTACATTCCTTCTCGCCTCTACTTAGCCCGCTATCCGCTGGATTTTTTATGGCCGTTCGTGAATATCCTATGGGTACAGACTTCCGCTTTTTACGGATTAAAGAAAAGAAACCGCCGGCGAGAGGAGCACGGAATTATACCGGGAGCCGAGTCAATGGGAACTTCCATTTGGAATAACTCGTTATTTATTCGTTTGATCAAGAAATGCTGCGCAAGTTGGACAGACGGATACGTTTTCCAGAAGCTAGATTTATAATTCCCTTGTGTTCAGTGTGGAACTTCTGAATCAACATTGACTGGTTAGTAAGTCTAATAATTATTAACTGATTTCAGTTAATAACTGAATCAGTCTGTCCAACTTACGAAACATTTCTTGATCAACTGACTGCCGGTTTTATGCGTTTCTGTGACAGAATGAGGGCGAACTTGTAGGAATGCCCAACAAAAATTAAGGTTCAATTTTTTAAATGGAATGTCGTGTATTTTTTTAATATCATTAGACAGCGGGTGTCAGAACGAATTCATCATTCAGACCTTCAAGGCGTGTCTTCTCCCACGTTTTTTAACGTTTCCTTATAATAATTTGCGTTCATCATCTTGAAGTTAAAATATGTATTCCATTATTTGTAGTTTCAATATTTCATCATTTACCGAGATATTTTAATATCTTAATTAACGAAAAATTACTGATATTTAATATATTAATTAACCTTAATTATCAATCGTAATTAACCAAAAGAAACTGCCATGTTTGCAGCACATTGTTATTTAAAGTCGTTACTGTGTGACGAAGTGGTCAAATGACTTTTCTCTGTTTCGTAATCTTACTTCAACAAAGGGATGCGCTCCAATTGAAGAAAATATTGTGATTACTAGATCTTTATGCAAAATAAAAATTGTCCGCATCGATTGTAAGAAATAGAAACTCAATTGAATGTTGTTTCTTTGCATAATGATTTTAATACAGGAGAAATTATATATCGACACCTTCGATTGTTAAAATTTTTCAACAATTTTGAATTTCATCTTCTCAATTTTGCTATAAATGCATAAAGATCCACAGTCTAGTGATCACGAATACTGTAGTGAATGCATGAACATAAGTTATTAGCCCTGTTACGATCGATACTCAGAGTCATTCACTCTGGACTCAGTTTAATTACATTTGTTCGCCCTTTTCAACCCACTCCGGAAACTAATTCGCATCCGTTATGTACCCCAACCAAGAGAGGTCCTTCTGGATCATTCATAGGGTCTTGTATAGTCCTCTCGTAGACCTTGGATATTGCACAATAGGTGCTGACTGCATCCTCGAAAGGCCACTCAATGGTTTGGAAACCCTTTTGACTTTTGATAACAGTCCATCTACAATAACGACAACCACTGCCGTTGACTATACTGAATTCTACGAAGTTTCATTGCAGTTGACGGTACATTAATTTAACAGAAACCTGGCTGTTCCTAACTCAGCAACAGGGAAACATACTGAAATGATAATCGTCAAAATTAATTACATTTTCGCAAGGAGTTGATGCAAGCATCGCAAAAATATTAGTATGTATTTTGTTAGGTGCTCATGTATACATTGGAGAGGTGAAAACCATGAAATCAAATATTCATAGTGTAAATTGGCAGATCTTTATGCAATGTAAAAATTTTCTGTACCAACTGCAAGAAATGCAATTTATATAAAAAGTTTTTTCTTAGTTTATTGATTTTTTTTAATAGATCAAAGATTAACATTAACAATTGACATGTAAGTAAGAGTACTTCCTGACCAGATTGATTTTGCAATTGCAGATTTTCGTTGAAAAAAGCTGAATACATTCCTCCAAGTTATTACCTATCGATTGTTATTTAGTAGTTCTTCAAATTATTTAAGAATTTCGTAAGAATATTTTCAACAGCAACAATCATTTCTATCATGAACCGTGAAATCATTCCCCATAAAATATTCTATATTTTGGTATCATTAAAATAACGCTTTTAAACTGTTTTTTACGTAATTCAGTTATTAAGAATTTTATTCATACGCTGCCTCTGGATAAAGTGTTAATACCAATTACAACATTTTAAGCAGGTTCTGGGAAATTTATACAGCCGACGGTAGTGAAGTGTGTTAGGGTATAGAGGGTAGGGTGTTAAGCAGCGTAGCGGTGCAGCTAAGAGTGCAAAGACCTTTCACCTCTTAATTTCAGGAACGATTCCGCTCGGAGCCTTAACTTTTGACGCGCACAGGGATTTATGGTACGTCAATTGCTATTGAAGCGCACGAAAAATTCAGACCCTTCGCTTCTGAATTAGGGTTCGAAACTCGCCCGGCAATCGATGGAGAACTTGAACTAGATGAAATAATGAAAGGCTGCAAACGTGTACTATCTCAATCTCGCAAATAGACTGCGGATTTCATGAATTTCTGACAAAAATGGCCACGTACTATTTAGAGCAAGGTACATGTTGGAAATATTTAACATCAATCTATTAGTTTCAGCTTAATGGAATAATTAAATGAATAATAAAATTTTTATTTGGCTCGTGTTTTATTTCGCATAAAGATTCGCATGCCAATTATGACTTTAAATGGCCGGTTTTACATTTTCTATTTTATAATTATTAAAGTTGTAAGGATCCATTAGAGACTATTAAAGAAATTTCTTCATTCAAGCACGTATTGTTATAAAAATTACTCGAAATTTAAACAGATTCAGTCTTGTCATTTTTAGTAAAAAATTTAGTCGATTATGAATTCATTTTTCTCATTACTTTCTATTTTTACTAAATTCACTTTAACCTCGTATATAATCTCTTCCATAACATTTCACATTATTATTTTAAAATATTCGCCCTGAGAAAATCGAACCAATTATCTCATAATTTAGTTAATTGCGCAGCAGTATTATCCGTTTCGTATCTGTGCCATTTCTCGGAAAAATTACTATTACATTTTTCATCCTTTAGCACGTGCGGATCCATGCCGTACAGGAATTTTTCGTTCCTGAACTGGGCCAAGTAGAAACTGAGGAAAAAAGTCAAGCGTGATAACATTTTTAGAACGAAGAACTGAAAATTCTATTCTATGCTCCGTTTGAATTTCGGTAGTTGCTCTTCATACGTGAATATACATTGCAAAATGAATAAAAATTTCGGTGGGAAACAGATTATCAGAAGGCTGCTTTCAAAGATTAATTTGCCTTAACAACTGGTTTACTTTTTAAAAGCATTTTGCTCCAAATTTTTATTATTATGTATTTGTTAATTCTCTACTTTATTCAGGCAATTTTTAATCTACTCTGGGTCTATAAAATGACTCACCTAATTCGACGTGAAACATCATGTATATATTCGTTTCATTGTCATACCAGTAATCATTAATTATGATAATCATACAATTATGATATCAATCTTCACCCGTCTACGTATCAAGATGATACATTCTTTTGATAGAGATAAACAATCTTATTTTAATTTGACTTCATTTTATTCCCTCTTTTTCATTTTCGTTGAAGAAAGCCATGTCAGGGAAAGCCATAACAAGAAAGTTAGGATCTTGATGTGGCCGTTCATTGGAAACTGTCATCTACGAGCTTTGTAACCTATACAAGAATTTATCCAATGTCCGATGGACATGTTGTAAAGTAACAATAAACAAAAGAAGCTGTGCGCCTTTCATTTGAATCAGATATTTCTGGTTGGGTGATGCAAAATGTGAATCTTTATGCAAAATACAAATTGCATTGAATGGAGGTCAAATTTAATCATTTTAAAACATGGAAGAAGGTGTATTTACATTTAAAAATTTATTTTACATCATTTAAATCATACACGTTTAAAATCTGTAGTCTAGAGTGAAGTCCTTCATCAATCAACATCAGTAGGAACAGTCCTAATTTCCTAATTGCATTATAATATCGAATCAGACTTGTGATGATTCATCGCTGATGAATATTTCAAAAAGAACCTGCTAAATATAATAATTTTTCTTAACTCGAAATAAAACCGTTTCCTCACCTTGAGGTCACCAGAATTTTCGTATTATACTATTTTGTAGACCTATCTAAAAGATGATGTAACAAATTGTAGGTTTATTTATAAAAAATTCTGGTGACCTCAAGGTGAAAAAAATTTACTATAATCGTCTTGGAGCTCTCCGTGAATCGTGTTATACTTGATAAAAAAAGTCGATAATCCTGCTAATAACAAGTAATCTAAAGCTGATAACGTTCGGTGGTCCACCCTGTACATCGCCTATTGCAAGATCTGCTGGGATTAGCATAAGAATGACTGTGCCCGAACAAAAAGCGACGTGTTAACCTGGTCCGTCGGGAGGATCGGATCCGGTGATCCGCAGATTTGCAGTTGGGACTTCTAGGGCCGCGGTTGGAACACAGAGGATCCGCAACGGAACAGAATTAATTCAGGAATCGTTCGATGTATGATAATTCAGGTGAACTGAACGGAGCCTACTGTACCGTCACGTACCGCCAGCCATATTTCGCGGTGCGAGCATCGCCGGTGAATATCGAAAAATCGATATTTGCTGGACCGTCGGCGCGTTGTCACCTCCATAAATCAAGCGGATTCGGTCCGCGTACGCATGAGTGACGTGATTTAAAAAATCTCCGGCCTCGGTGGCCGCGTCTCCATCTTTCCCTCGTAAAATCCCCGGGCCACCGAATTCAATTGAATTTCGCGGAGCATCGATGACGGTGTCCGGATCGAACGTGTCGGCGAATCGATTCGCCGACGATTGCGGGTATCAACGTTGTCGTTGTCGGTTCAGGTCGGAGAGTTGTAAACGGGCGAACGGGTGTAGAGTAGGTGTGCGCTGATTCACGACGCTTTTAAGGTGCCTTCGGTGTCCAGCCTCGAGCAGATTCCAATTTAGATGCGATGTCGCTGGTGTCGGCCAAGATACCCCGCGGTGGTACGCAGCCATGACCAATATCATCGTCATTTCACCGGTAAACTGCCTCCGTTACCTTCCATAAACCCGGCGTAGACTTCGACCGGCTTGTTTTTATACCGGGCACCCCCGCGCGGCTACAGGAAATTAAGAATCGCAATCGAATGCACATTCTACGTGTGTGATACATACCTGGAACAATAGAGAAAGAATGAAGCCTTCGGACACATTATTTCTGCTTTCCTTTCCGTCCAAGTAAATGAAATCCTTTAGAGCGTCACGCGTCCGACGACGAGGCCAGTCGGAATACGGGGAGCTATACTCTGGAACGAAATGATAGCCAAAAGTAATATTTTTTCGGATTTTCTAACGTGTACTGAAGAGAATGTACAAATTCTTACTTATATTTTTGCTAGGTTTTCTTTATAGAATACAAGATGTGGTGTTCCACGTGCAACGAGCAGTTGGAGCAAGTTAAAGTGACTCTATTTATTTCATATCATAATTCAGAATTACAGCTATTTGATATTCATCATATTCTAGAATTCTAGCTATTTCATATTATAGTCATAATTTAGAATTCTATCCATTTCATATCCATCACATATCCTAGAATTCTACTTCATAACTATCATAATCCAGAATTCCATCTATTTCATATCCATCATATTCTAGAATTCTAGCTTTTTCACATCTATGATAGTCTATGAATTTTACATTTTTACATTTTACTTATTTCATATTTATCATCATGGTCTATAATCATAATTTAGAATTCTATCCATTTCATATCCATCACATATCCTAGAATTCTACTTCATAACTATCATAATCCAGAATTCCATCTATTCCATATCCATCGTATTCTAGAATTCTAGCTTTTTCACATCTATGATATTCTATGAATTTTACATTTTTACATTTTACTTATTTCATATTTATCATCATGGTCTATAATCATAATTTAGAATTCTATCCATTTCATATCCATCATATTCTAGAATTCTAGGTTTTTCACATCTATGATATTCTATGAATTTTACATTTTTACATTTTACTTATTTCATATTTATCATCATGGTCTATAATCATAATTTAGAATGCTATCCATTTCATATCCATCACATATCCTAGAATTCTACTTCATAACTATCATAATCCAGAATTCCATCTATTCCATATCCATCATATTCTAGAATTGCAGCTATTTCATATCTATTACAGTCTAGAATTCTATCTATTTCGTACCTATCACACATACAATTTAAAATAAAGACAAGTTCTTCATGAAAAATCGTCAAAACATATTCAGAACATCAAGTTTAATATAATTATTCTTGTAATAGTATTCGTTAAATAGTATTCAGCATTTATAGCAATGATAATTATCATAGCTACTGTTAAGTAAGTGACCCTGTTCATACTTCAACTTTAATTTTCAACAACTTGTTTCTACCTATTCTGATTGGCACTTCTAATGTTGCATTTTTTAAATAAAGTTGGGAGATTCATGTTTTAAATAAAACCTATTAAAAAGATCTGAAACATGTTCGGTGAAACGTGCTCAGTGCTGTCAACGTGAACAATAAATATTTCGAAAAAGTTATTCCAGCATATAGGAAAATATCAAAGGTTTTAAAGGAGAGGGAATGATTGCACCGACGCAAATCTACAATTTTAATCTTTACACAAGCTACTGTAAAGAAAGTTAGCCCTTTGTACTCGGAATGCCTGGTTCTCAGGCATTTTGCATTCCTTGCAACAACCCGGAATGTCGGCTTTGCCGGGAAAATTATAAAATGTAAATATGAATAAGTAAACTCGCGTAATAAATAAATTGTTCATAATGAATAAATCATCCGGAATTTAATTACATGGATTCTCTGTACAACTATGCAATTGTTGGAAGGAAACGTGAAATTGCTCGCTGAACACAAAGAGATAGTAAATTATATTACAATGTGAATTAAAAACACAATGGTATACCGTGGCTCTAAAATGCATTTGAAAATCTTTCTAATTTTCCAAACATTTTCGCTGTTGACAATAACCTGTTATTTTGTAATGAAGAATCGCACAACAATAAGACTCATTTCAAAGCTTGATGTCTCTGAACACTATCAGGTAATTAATCATCATTCTGAACAACAATTCCCTAAAGTTAATATACTTTTCCCTATATTGGTCAGTGTTTTTAGTTAATAATTTCTTAACGAAGCTGCGGAGAGCGTTTTCGGAAATGAAAAAGTTATTTCAAATGACTTTAGGAATCGTCCTTTTCAAGGAAGTGCAACATTTTTGGGTCACCGTGTATATTACATTGATATTAAAGGAAGAAAGTAATCAACTGCACAAATATCCAAAGCAATGAAGGTAAAGAAAAGTTGTGAACCGTCACAAAGTTTAATAACTCGGAAGAAACGTGCAATTTCGAGAGAGCAGCATCAAGTTCGAAGAAGACTGCGAGGTAAATTGCTGAAGAGGGTGGAATAAACACTGATGTCAAGAATACATAACGTGTTTTACAGAAAACGTGAATACCCACTTCATAAAAATGAAATTGCAAAAGAAATCTCACCCAAAAGCGTAGTACAAAGTCGTACACTTTACAACTACCAGAAAAATACGTTTACATGAATACGAAATGGAAAACAGTTATATTTGCGGACGAAAAGAAGTTTAATTTAACAATTAAGCCTCGATCTAAGAGAGCGGAAACCATAGGATCGAAGAAAAACGAATACCTCGTCTACAGGATCTAAGAAACAGCACGGACCCGAAGATTTTTCTTAGATCAAAGCTTTACTGTACATAGGTTAGGCTAATAGGATCTTAAAACCAATTGTCGGTATATTTTGATACCTTTCATCTTTCTTGAAATTTTATTACTTAAAAAATTATTATCTTCATAAAAATGAATGAATAAATGAAAATGAATACTTTCAAATTACCATTTTATGTGATAAACAGACTGCGGATTGTTATGCGAAACAAAAATGTTCTAAATCGATCGTAAGAAATGGAATCTAATTGTTAAATAATTTTAACAATTCGAAAATAATTTAAAAATTTTCTCAAATTCTTCTAAGGTTTTCTCAAGTTTTTCACTCATTCATTTTCGTCATAAATGCAATCTGGAAGAATCCAGTCCCAAGAAACATACAAACAACAAATAATATCGCCGATTGCTGCATCCACATTCTCACTTTTTGTAAAAACGCACTATCACTCCGCCTCTCGGCCGTCCCATAATATTTCTACTCTCCCTAATGAACGTAAATCCGTTGTTAAAATTTAAGTCCGCTCCATTTACGTCTATTTGCAAAGGCAGCCCGAGAAAGCGTGTAATCCGCAGGGCTCCATAAATAGAAATTAAGTAATTCTTAAAGAGCGTATCTTTTTGTCCCGCGGCCGTATTACAGCGTCGAATAAATTCATCGCTCGGCTCTCAGACTCCGCTCTTGAAAATATACAGGGTGATCGGTAACTGGTGGTATATGCAACAGAAACGGGGTCGATTTTGCATAACAAAATACGTAGAAAATGTAAAAAAAAATTTTCATACGAAGCTTTGTTTTCAAGAAAATCGAGTTTGGAAACCCGTCACGGTTGCATGCTAAGTATTTGTAGGAAGTGGAATAGGCAGGCCATGATCAGACGCGTCAGACTGGTGAATTTTCATATACTGCTTTCTCTAATACAAAATTTATTTTTGTACGTAAAATCACCCCCCGCCCCTTCCTCGGTTGTACCAGCAGTCACCTATTTTCGAACTCGATTTTCTCGCGAACAAAGTTTCACAAAAAAAAAATTTAATCTCCCATGTTCGACTTATTTCTTCATGAAAAATCACCCCCTGTTCGTCTGTGTCCCCAGTCACCACTTACCCCGTATACTAAATTTTCAAACTCTATTTTCTCGAGAACGAAGCCTCGCATAAGAAATGTTTATCCCCCATTTTCGACTTATTTGTTAATGTACAATCACCCCCTACGTGGGGGTGATGTTCGGTCGGGCCGCCGGCCGCAGTTCACCCTGTATACAAAATGATTACCCGGCCCGTCAAGCAGCGAGTAATTCGAGAGAAAGCATTTCACCTGGTCGAGTTCTATCGCGCTTACGTCTCATCAGTCTGTTTATATCTCGGGATACGCGATATATCTTCCGGTTTAATCTCACGGCTTTCTTGCGTGCCCTTTCGCCGGAGGCGTACTTTCGAGGGATTACATTTTCGTTCCCCTCTCCTCTCCCTCATTCTTTTTTCTCTCCTCTTTTATTCCCTCGTCTCTCTAAACGCCTCGTGTAGACAAGTGCGACACCGGCCGAGGTGAAGAATGGCAGCGACATCAAGCCGGGAGCGGACGTGCATCGCCGGCTGATCCTTTATCCGCGTTTTTCTCGTCGCGATTTTTCTGTTATTATGACGCCGTTCGAGCCCGGTGTATACGCGTATATAAATTGAAACGAATTACGCAATAAAATGGCGGTCGTTAAAAATAATGAAACGGTAGAGGGGTGAGTGGAGAGGGAGAGGGATGAAATATCGTTGGTCCCGGGGTCGAGGACGACCGCCGGCAATCTGGATCGCCGGTGCGAGAGGAATCACGGGAAAAAATTCGGGCATCGACGAATAACGAAAGAACGATGATGGTGTTGGTGGTTGTGGGTGTACTGGCTCGTGCAGCCGGGCGTTCACCATGAAAGAGGGAGCGCGAGGAAGGGTCGGGGGTTTTGTGCGAGGTGGGGCGGGGGGTGGCGGGAGGGGCAGGCGTTAGGGAGTGTGGGAGGGCGGAAGAATGGACGATAGGACGATGGCAATGTACACTGGGGTCGGACAGGTGGAGGTGTGGGGCATAGCCACGATATATCGTGGCTGAGCCTTTATTAAAACTGCTTTCGGTATTATTGCTTTCCGGGGAACGTCGAGTCTCGAAAATGGCATTTCCGCGAGATAGGCCGGTGGTCGTGTGCGCGCCCCCGAAAATATATATCATGCCCTTCGTGAGACCTGTCGTCTCTGAGGGCACCGTCACAAGCTGGCCCACTACGGCCTGCAATAAATATGCTCTTCACTTTGTACAAGTCGCTAGCTCGCTCGCTACCCGTGGTAGCTCTTATATTGCTCTCGCCTGGTTATTGCCTGCCGACCGAAAATGACTCGACCACTTTGGCTCCTGTCTGCCTGGGATCATCCACCAAATCTGCATACGACGGTGCTCCTACCCCGTCACTGAACCCCTTCACTGCATATTTTTCATACCAACTATATAGCTATACAGGGCCGATGAGAAATCGGCTGCTTCTTCCGCGACTGTTACAGCAACGACCCTGGGAATGACTTCACAGTACGGTCGACCATCTGTGAGTTTTTCAGCAGCTTCTTCCTAGAGCTGTTGTCATTTCTTTAGCAGTCTGTAGCCGACTTGTAGTAACGAGGGTAATTAGAAGGATTTATGACTCATGTGATCATTATAGCCTCCCAGGTTCAAGAAATCGAAAATGACAAAGCCGAAAGGTCAGGTGGTCATTGTTAGGAATCTGCACCAACAAGCCACCATGTCACTTCCACTCTAAGCACATAGAAAAAATGGGAGAAAGTCGTCGATGGTGACAACGAACGAGGAACCAAGCAGTCGCAATTTTAGAGGCAGTCGCACTGTTCAGTTCAGCAAGAGTCAAACAATGACACAGTTCAGTTAGAGAGTCGCAGGATCAGTCACACAGTTCAGAGTCTCAGGATCAGTCACACAGTTCAGAATCTTAGAGTCAGTCACACAGTTCAGTTAGAGACCCACAGAATCAGTCACACAGTTCACAGTCTCAAAATCAGTCACACAGTTCAGAGTCTCAAACTTAATCACACAGTGCAGAGTCTCAAAATCAGTCACACAGTTCAAAGTCTCAGAATCAGTCACACAGTTCACAGTCTCAGAATCAGTCACACAGTTCACAGTCTCAGAATCAGTCACACAGTTCAGAATCTCAGAATCAGTCACACAGTTCAGAATCTCAGAATCAGTCACACAGTTCAGAATCTCAGAATCAGTCACACAGTTCAGAATCTCAGAATCAGTCACACAGTTCAGAATCTCAGAATCAGTCACACAGTTCAGAGTCTCAGAATCAGTCACACAGTTCAGAGTCTCAGAATCAATCACACAGTTCAGAATCTCAGAATCAGTCACACAGTTCAGAGTCTCAAACTTAGTCACACAGTTCAGAGTCTCAAACTTAGTCACACAGTTCAGAGTCTCAAACTTAGTCACACAGTTCAGAGTTTCAAACTTAGTCACACAGTTCAGAGTCTCAAACTTAGTCACACAGTTCTGAATCTCAGCATCAGTCACACAGTTCAGAGTCTCAGAATCAGTCACACAGTTCACAGTCTCAAAATCAATCACACAGTTCAGAATCTCAGAATCAGTCACACAGTTTACAGTCTCAAAATCGATCACACAGTTCACAGTCTCAAAATCAATCACACAGTTCAGAATCTCAGAATCAGTCACACAGTTCAGAATCTCAGAATCAGTCACATAGTTCACAATCTCAGAATCAGTCACACAGTTCAAAATCTCAGAATCAGTCACACAGTTCAAAGTCTCAGAATGAGTCACACAGTTCACAGTCTCAGAATAAGTCACATAGTTCACAGTCTCAGAATCAGTCACACAGTTGATAGTAACAAAGGCACGCATACAGTTCACACAGTCAGAATGGTACAGACATCCACACAGTTTTCAATCTAAGCACCTAATCAACAAGTGTTGGGACCAATTCAAGGGTTGTGAAGTCCTCTCGTGAACTCAGGATTGCGCAGAAGATTTTCCCTGCGGTTGGATGACCACTCGATAAATTATCCATAAATTTTCCACGGTTTTATCCCGTCGTTCCACTTTCGATTAAAAGGGCAACCGTGCGTTGAATCGTTGCTGGCACTTCGATCAGCGAGCGCGCTTTTCGACGAACGCGTTACCGATATCTCCGGCATCCCCCATAGCCGAAATTCGTGGAGCTCGTTCCAACTTGACCTAGATTTCCGAGATTGCCGCTCGTCGAGGATATCTCCGTTAGCTTCTCCCTTTTCCCGTCCGAGGAGACCGTCAGACATTCCGGTCGATGTTGAATTTCAGCCACGGACGAAAATCTTTCGGATCCGATTATACGTGTACGCGTGTTTGCCGAGACAAAGTGGTACCGGTTCCTCTCGCGCGGGTCGTGCCGCACTTGCGGGAAACCCATCAGCCGTATGGAAAGCAACGGGTACGACGATAGTAATAAAGACGCGATGACAGTAATGGATGGTATTGACAACCAGCCGCGTCTCTGTAGCATCGTGTCCCTGTTCTACCTTCCCCGTCGACGGAGTCTAACTCTCGGAATCTTCGTCTCCGGGCTCGTTCGCCCAGGCTACGAGAAAACAGGTAACAGGGACCAAGCGGCGAATAGTTTCCCCCCGGATCGTCTTGAACAATGCAAATTGATGCGGAATCGATACTAAGCTGGTAGGAGTTTCTAATAAGATTCTCCCAGTTCCTCCGACACGATATTGCGTACCAGATACTCCGATCGGCCAGAAGAAAGGGACTACACCACGGTTACCGAGACTGTCGAAGGTCCCCCGTCGCATCGAGGGAAAGTACAGTGCGCGTTATGACTGACTGACTGGGAATCGCTGAAATAATTCAATTGGAATTCTGTATTGTATGTCTAAAAGGGTGGAAATATATAAACTTAGTATTTCATAACTTCTACAAGAAATCGGCATTTCAAAACTCTTTCTATTTTTTAAAATTCTAATGGCTAAAATATGCCTGATTTTTTTCAGATTTTTCAGTTAAAGAGGATGAGAGCAATTTGCGGAGGAACCTGATTTCCTTTGTCAACCCATTACTACCCCCATGCCGATGTGTTGCGTTGAAAAGTGACAGGCAGTATTTTCTTTGGGTAAGTTAATAAATTAAAAATATTAAATTGCAAATTTAAAGAAATTATAGATCCGCTTCGGATACAATCAATATCAAACATTTTTTGATCAAGTCAGTAAATAATAAGTTATTTCAGGTGACAGTCTTTATTGACTCACCCTGTATATGCAAAATTATTTTAATGGTATATCTCGTTAACTAATAGATTTAACAAGGTCAATACTAATTCGATACACTATCGATTCACGATACAAACATGATTTTCTCGTTGAAGGTCACGCGAAGGTCAACATATCGCTCATCGTTGAATTTGTTTTTTTCTGAGCTATAAGACTGTTGTAATGAAAATATCTAGTCTCATTAAAAAGAGTGACAAAGAAAAAATTTCTTTGCCTACCACCACCACAAAGAATAAGCGAGATATTTAAGATGGTCAATTTAGGTGAAATGCTCCGTGCATAATTTCTTCATATTATTATAAATAAACAAAATATTCCAGGTGGTCAAAGTATTATAATTGGTTAATCCTGTATATTAATCAAAGTACTAGATATATTGCTCTTTATTAAAGTAAACAACAGTTAACTAAGGACTCCCAAATATCTAACCATAATTGCGTTACATATACACAGTGTGCAGATCATTTCATTGTGTCAACATTGCCCGGTCTAGCCAACCGTTTGGAGCGAACGTCGAAGCCGATTTCAAGTTTTCGTCTTGTTCGCGTAGAATCCGTGGCCCCGTATTATTTGTAAAACGCAGTCCCGGGCCGCCGCGCCGGGTGTATCCGATTTCGCCAAGCGGTCGGGCTCGGAATAATTTATAAGCGCGTTCCACGGTTGATCACGTCGCGTTCTGGTCATTCACAATCAGCCGTCGAACTACGTAGCATGCGTCCGCCTACACGCAGTTGCCGATGCCCCGATGCCGGGATTCACGTAGCGTCCTCATTATTCGTAAATTATTTCCCTAGCCGTCACATTGGCCCGAGCCGGGAATTGGAATTGGTTGGCCCCGACCCGACAGGGTGCAAACCCACACCCCCGTCGGATAGTAATAATATAGGACGTCCGTGTTCCATTGGTTACGTTTCCTCGTACGGACGAAACTCGCCGCGGTTCGCATTCTGGATCGCTGCGGCTCAGGACGATGCACGAAGCTATAGTATTCTCTCCGTAACTGTCGCGTTGGTCTCTACCGTAACTGTGAATCGCCCTTTTTTAAAAATTGTTTTCCGTATGGGGTGTTAAATCTTTATGGGATTCATATATGGGAATTATACGGGGTGTCCCATTTAAGTTGAGATTGTAGAAAATCTCGGAGACATGTTATTTATTTATATTATTTATTTCGTGTTTCTGCTTGTTAAAATAGAAATATTTTATTTTCGAAATTCTATGTCTTATTCAAAATACTATTTTCTTTAAGCAAAATAAAATCTAAAATATTAAATAGTATTTGAAATATTTGTTTCGCCAAATAATGCCCACCTCTGCTCGCTGGAGGGCCAGACGGGGCCCCGCTTTTCGCATTTCTCCCATCTGGTTTCGGATTTGCTTCGGATACACCCGAGTCTGCGTATTGCAAATGATATACAGGGTGTCCCAAAATTCCTTCAACAACCGGAAATGGGAGGTTCCTGACGTCATTTGAAGCAACATTTTCCTTTGCAAAAATGTTATCCGCGGCTTTGTTTACGAGTTATTAACGAAAAATACGGACCAATGAGAGCGCGACCTAGGCGCGAGTTGGCACAGTCGGCCCGGCGCGTCAACTGTTTATTGGCCGACTGTGCCAACTCGCGCTTAGGTCGCGCTCTCATTGGTCCGTGTTTTTCGTTAATAACTCGTAAACAAAGCCGCGGGTAACATTTTTGCTAAGGAAAATGTTGCTTCAAATGACGTCAGGAACTTCCCATTTCCGGCTGTTGAAGGAATTTTGGGACACTCTGTAGAATCGCGGCTTGCACAGGCAACAATACGAAAGCTTGAAATCGAACTTTGGCCACCCGGCGCGGCGACAGACATCGTCGCTCGTTTACCCAGAAACACCGCGCGACGTCTGTCAATTTTTCTTCGCTCCTCTGCCCGGCGATATGTGCTTTTCTTTCGCCTCGCTGTTTTTAAACTGTCCATCACTCCATCGTTCCCGACCGATTCACCCCATCGCTCGAAAAACTTAAATTCCACTTGACACCCGTGTAACGCGTTCGAAAAACCCCAGCAATACCGGAGAGGAAATTTCTCGTGAGCCACCTGCGCCGCGACACGATGATGTGCGCGGTTTGCGTGCGCGCGTTTCACGGTGTCGTTCGTTCGTTCCTTCCTTCGCGATTCAATGGAATTTATCGCTGAGAAAAATCTGGGGAGGGGACGGTTAGATTGTGTCGATGGCGAAACGCTCGTTTTTACAGAAAATTCTCTTGCCACAGTCATTCGCCTACGTTCGCTTATGGAATAACTGGTTTGTCTTTGTCCGACACGGTTTGCCGTATTGTTCCCTCGTGACGCGGATGTCGATATTTTTGAAACAGCGGAATCTTTCTATAGTTCGTGCTCCGTCAAATTCACGCCCCTCTGACGCGAATATAATTCGAGCCTCTGCAACGTCTGCGTAGCAAATCTGTAATTTGATGTGAATTGATCCGCGAAGAATTTCGACGTTTATTTGACAACGTTCCAAGCGGGAAACTTATTTTGCTGGCCGGCACGATTTTTTTCCAGCTGAAACAAAGCGGAACTGTTAACGCGAACGTCCTCCTGTATTTTTCAAAGAAACTGTCGCAGTGTCGATCACAGAAACACACGCGCACCTGTTGAATTTCACTCATTAAAAATGGATAATGGCTTTTCCCGTTGTGCGGATGTCGACTAGTTTGCTGGCTGGGAATTAAATGTGTTCGGAAAATGATAATGCTTGTGCGTGTGTTCAACTGAGGAAATAAATTGAAGACTCAAAACTATGGTATTTATTAGATAAGTAAGAAAGGTATACAGGATGAGGCCACCTTAATGGCTCGAGGTCCTCGAAGCAGAATATTTTCCATTGCATTTAAGGTACGCAAACAAGTTAGGCGCACAACGTACGATACGAATAGTAATCGTTCCAAGTTTTGTTCCAATAGCTCTGGTGGTTTTACGGTAAAAACTTCCCGAAAAACAGCTACCCTTTCGCCGTTTCAAAGGTCTCTTCAGTTTAGAGCCATTGCCAGCAGAAAGAAACGCTGGCAACGGTGCATGGAAGCCAGAAAAGGATACTTTGAACTCGACAAGTCTCAATCGTTCCTACTTAAGACAAAAAATTTATACTGACTGCGAGGAATTCAAGAACTCTTTAGACAGATCAAAGAGACTATTTTTAGGTTAGTTTTAGAGCGAGGTTCGACTAAGAATTAATAGACTTGAGATCTATAAAATTTTCTTCCGTTTCGTTAATTTTTTAATGCTTGTTTATTCTACTAATATATGAGTAGTATTCATAGTAAAAATGACTCTACTAAAGAATTCGTACTGGAAGAAGAAAATAATTAAAAGTCTAGAAAACTTTGTTCTACAGGAAAAGTTCTTTTCGACTATTCCTTCGAAAGATAATATTCCTCGGGATCCTGAAGCATAATACTCTCTCATTCTACATTGTATACATTTCACAATGCTCGTCTCTGTTAATTCCGAATGCAAATTGCTTGATGGATTTCCATATGTAAATTCTGTTACATGGACGTGTATCGTACATGTAACATTATAACTTCGAAGCTACAAACTTACTGCAATATTTCATTATTGTAATGAAGTATTAAAAAATTGTAAATTAATTAATAGCATAAATCAGCAGGGTAATAATACCTAGTAATCTCCGTTACACAATTGCTTTGTATAATCGCAACACTGGGTTACAGAGAGGATCAAGTAAAATTTATTTGTTTGACATCGCCAATGCAAATATTACAAATTTATATATCTTTGAGTACATATTATAAGAAAGAATGGTCAACGATTTCGATAGATTACACATTCTTGTTATTTTTATAAACTAATCTAAAATAATAATTTTTGGTACTCTGTCAACCTAGTGTTAACAAAAGTCAGAATGAAGAAAAATTTATTTAGTTGAGACCAAAAGATTGCTCACTATTACACCGTGGATCTTTATGGAAATACAATAAAGTTGAATAAAGCCTTGATCTAAGAAACAGGATGGAACCGATGGTTTTTCTTAGATCAAGGCTTTACTGTATTACTAATTTTAACACTAGAACTACCGGGTGAGTCGAAATGATTTGCTCCTGATTTGTTCTCTTAGAAATATTAAAATTATAAATACGTTTTCCTGAGAAATTTTTTTAACGAACTTCTCTATTGAAGTACATATTTAAATAAAACTGGTACGAAATGTAATCAGTGCATACCGTTCCGCATTTTACAAGTAAGTAAAGTAAAAAGTAATATCCTACATATGTAGAACTCGGGATATGTACATATGTATAAGGTTGGAAAGTGCATCCTCGAACCCTATCACCGTAGCGCGTTCAATCAGACAATCTTCCATCCATTTTAACAAGCTACCCGGAGCACGGGTCGCAAAAATTATTCGATGAAATCGAGTGGAACCAGGCTCCACGTCTCCGTTTCTATTACGCAGTCCAACCTCGCGGTACATGCAACTTTGTCAAGCTATCGACGATCAAATTATCGAACCAATAAAACGTCCAGTCTCTTTACCGCGTATCAGTTGGCACGGGTTGTCTAGCTTTGAAACACTCGTACCGCCCAGAGATACGGACGGGACTACGTCCGACAGCTGCCTTTAGGTCTTTGACACAGATGTTCGAGTTCTCTCTCTCTCCTTTCCCCGCTCTTTCTCTTTTTCTCCGCGTCCATCGCAGAAAATTCTTCGAAACTGTTGTGCAAAGACCAGAGGAGTCTTTTCATGAGGGGCGAATTGATCCGCGCGAATACTCATTCTGTATAGTGCGTCGAGATTTCAAAAATTCAAGGGATTTCAAAAATCAAATTTCGAGGTTTCTAATTCACCCACACAGGGTGGTCACGCCGACACTATTCAGCGTTTGCAAATAGTAAATATTAGACAAAAAATGAAAGAAAAATGTCTTTCAGATCTGTGTCAATTATACAGGGTGATCTAAAACAGTTCACCTGAAAATCTCCTTCCTAGAATAGATCTACAATTATTCGGAGTTGACCTTCATATGTCCTCCACCACTCTTAACATCCTCTTTCCTAACCGTGCTATCTTTTTATTCGTCTGAGGACACACAATATTTACATCTTCCCTTCTGTTGCAGCCGAGATATCAGGAGATGATATTCAACACGTTGAACTTGCTTAGAACTCTCCGCAATCATCGACGAATTCAACGACACAGCCGTATCGTTTCACGACGTAGAATACGAGGAGATCTAGAACGCGTTTCCGTTTTGTCCCCGGATGAATGCAGGTAACGCACCGAGCGTTGTTCCGTATTCCGCGGGTGTCTTCAGCTGTGAATCAACCGGGAGACAACGTCGTCGAACCGCGCCATTAAAACGTAGTCGCGGGTCTCTGATTCACGGACGGGGCGGAGTGCTGTATGCATTAAAAATAACAACCTGACGCGTCGCCGGAGAACTTTGACGGAATTAATGGGATTAAATCAAGTCCGGGAAACCGGGTCTCCATTGTGTCCCGCGGTGCGGCCGGCAATCAATTCGCAGTTTTCGTGAGCGCGGCCGCGACGACGTCCCCAGCGCAGAAATAATAAGGATAACGAACCGATACTGAAATAATAAAGGTAATGAAGGGACGCTCGTCGGATCCGGAGAAACGGACCAGCGATACGTTCGCCCTGGAACGGGGAATGGATCAACGACAACGCGGGCGCTGTTTGACTGTAGCAGAATTAATGACCTGTCTCTCGTACCTATACGTACAAGCGCGGACCGCGTGGCCGGCTCGACCTTTTTATTTTTGTCGTTACCGGAGCAACGTAAATCTCTCTCTCTCTTTTTTACCATTTTTTGAATAATATAGCCCGCCCGGTATCCACGATTGCAAATTTCTTTTTTGTCTTTGCTGTGGTTTGCCCCGTGTCGTTCTTCGCAGTCTTCGCTCGCCTGTAGACGTTCGCAAACAGTTTGCGAACGTGCGAGCCGCGGTAATATCTGTATACAGAAGAGGTTACTCGCTAATAGAGCCGTGACATCTTCTGAATAATGTGCTTATGACTATGAATTACGGTAATGAGGACCCGCGCGACAAGGAATTGCTGATGCACGTTCGGCATTAAATCGACCCGCTCAATCGCGAACGCAGCGCGCGTTTCGAACGCGCCCCGCCATTTTGTCGTCACGCGAGAAAATTGCAAGATGTTCCGTGTCACGCTGTTCTTAACGCGTGTCTGCGAATGATGGTCATCACATTTTTGCTGATCTCTTAGTCCTGGGTGGAATATTATTGCACTTTGGAAAATAAAATATTCTATCGGTTGGAAGAAGTTTCGATGGACGTGTAGAAGAGAGTCCTTCCCTCAGATTTCAATTACCTTAAAACAAGGAAATTTGACAAGAGAATCATTTGATAATTACCTAAAACTGCGAATTTCTTAAATTGCGTATCACCAATTTAGAAGTGTAAAATAATTTGTTGTTATTTGGATACTGGGTTAATTGTCGTGTACATTGATTATAAAGTACACCAAAATTTGTACATTTATTATTATTATACGACGGATGTTTGTGCATTGATGACTCCTGAAAATTTTCAAAAAATGCTACAATATAAACTTCGATAAAATCCACTACGATTTTGATTTGCTTTAGCTCCACAAAGGCTGTTCTCGTGAAAAACAGGATTTTATTCCATGCCACTTGCTTCAAAGTCTATAAAAATTGGAAATTGCATTAACATCCGCAGTCTAATTATTATACTTTAGAAATCTATTTTGAACTCTATTTATTTAAAGTCTGTGCAACTTTTATTACAATATGTGCTTGGACAAAGAAATTGATCGAATCAATTTCCATGTAAGCAACTTCATAATTTCAATAATTGTCATTTGATACGAGACAGTGCTCGCTGCGAATAGAATTAGAAAATCTTGCTGACACTCCAGCCAAGAATCTCGCCACCACAAACAACCCTCTGCGATTTCAATCAGAAGCCGGCGATAACGCATCCGGGCTGGCTAGCTCGAGGCAGACTTCAATCTGCGTTCGAAAATTCTCGGGCAAGCAAGTTACACGATCCAGGTTGTGTACACCTGCTTGGCAGTTCGAATTGACGATAGAGTGGAGTCGGGCTAATTACCTGCGTGCACTCTCCACTGGGAGAGATTGCTTGGCCGACAGTAGCTACACAGCGTATCGGAGCAGCGCACGGTTCCGCTGGGTTTTTCGTGTGTGCGTGCGTGGTTTAGTGGCTGGAACTATGTAGGCGTATGTGGGACGACGTACCGGCCGGCTGGCCACCTGCGCACACTAGTGCACAGGTGCACAAGGGTGCAAACGCCCACGCAGGATGCGCACACGGCCGCGCTCGGCAATAATCGACGGGCGTTATATTTCAGCCGGTTGAATTGGATTCAACGAGTCGCGCACGCACTGTGCCAAATTTGCAAGCTACACTCTCTCTCTCTCTCTCTCCGTGTAATTATACCACTTCCGTGGAGTCGCGCGAACTTACCCATGGCGGCTGTTCGTCGTGTCGGTGGAAACAGACACGGCTGCCACCTGTCGGTGAAGCCCGTTTCTACGCGCACGCGTCCGCTAGGCTTATTTCGCGGTCGCCCTAGTCTCGCGCGGACGATGATGAATGGATTAATTAAGCGTCTCGTGTTCAGCCGGCAACCCCGCGCCGCGTGTGCGACCTACACACGGGGGTTTCGTTCGTTCAGTTTTACTCCTTCCCGGCGAGAACGTTAACCACGCTTTAAGCGGCGTGTAATTGTATCGCCTTTCACGATCGGCAAATCGAATCAACGCTGGATCACGCTCAAAGCCCGTACGCGCCGCCCGCACCCGATTTCCTTCTTCGCGTTTCCTTTCCTGGCGCCGACGCCACCCCGACGCCGCAGCCGCACGCCCCCCATGAATCCGGCCGAGCAACAGTTTGTCATTCTGTAAAGGAAACGCACACCTTACGGGGTTGCTCCAGGAGGAAACGTGATATTTTAGGCTAACTTACGGGGGATGCTACCCGACTACGATTTCGGGGAAAGTTTCGGCTCGGGGAGCCGAATCCTGTGTGCTTAGATTTGTTGGGCACTGTTTGTCTTTGTTGCTACCCTTTGGGGCCGCGGAATATTTCCGAATATTCGGAGGGCGGCTGGGTTTTTAATTGTTTGACATGTTGGTATCTAATCAATAGACTGCGGATTTCATGCTTTTATAACAAAACTGGGTACACACGAGTTAATACAGTGGAGGTATTAAGAAGGTTTAAGGACATCAACGTATTAGTTTTACCTTAATAAGATAATTAAAAGAAGAATGAATTTGTTATCTGGCTCCTTTGTCTTGCAATCAATGCAAACATTTTTTATTTTGCGTAAAGATCCGCAGTCTATTAATCAATTACTAACAATATCAGTAAAAGGCTTAAAGCATTAGAAGCAAAGATGGCTCAGGATGGTATTGTTCCTTCAGATGATTGTTCTAAATTTTTAAGCAAAGAATCTAAGTCACTTTTATTAGGAATTTTCTTTTTTTATTACTAAACATTTGAGTATTCTTTGGGGTAGTATATCAATTTCATATCCACCAAAAATAAATCGTAGAGAATGGAAATATTCTAGGTCGGAAGAAATGTTGGTATCTAATCAATTACTAAACATTTGAGTATTGTATTAAGTAGTATATCAATTTCATATCCACCGAATTTAATAAATCATATGGAATGGGAATATTCTAGCTCGGATGAAATGTTTAATTTTCCACTTAAAATAGGTCCGAGTGCAAAGGGTTAAGCTTCTGTTGTATGTACTTCACGGTCACCGTTTCACTTTATTTACACCAAATGTCCTATGAGCTATTGTTAACAAAAGAATTTCTATTCTAACTTAAAATATAGGCTTAATATTCATATTTAGTTGATTCTGTTTAAAATCTTGATCACGAGTCTGACTCGTTATTATAAGGGAAGGGGTTAATTAGTAGACAGTTGATCTTTACGCACAATCAAAATTTGGTAATTATGCAGTTTGTCAAAGCCATCATTCTGAAAAAAATTTGTCAAATATTATATATAATAGTAAATCCAGGTAAAATGGAAATTTATTCTTAACATGTTTAAGAGGTTGAAAATAATATAATAATATTTTTTAAAATTCTTCTAATGCTTTTACCGTTTTAATTATTAATTACTCGCATATAATATTTACAATCTCAAAACTTTAAAAGTTTTTCATGCATAAACAAACGTGTCGACCGCACTATATAGTAAATATGTATTTTGCATTAAAGTTTTTCATGCAAAAAGTTTTCATTAAGTAGAAATTTATTTATGTCGGAGCGATGTGAGAGAAGTTCCAAAGATTCCTAAACCACTTTCTCTGCTGCAACCATTCATCCTTCCATCCACCATCTTTCCTCGTTTGTTCCCTGCCGAGAGACATTCAATTCATATTCGCGAAGACCGGAAAATGATACATACGAGAGACTCGTTGATTTTTGAGGATTTCGTAGACAAGCAGTATGCAGCTGTTGACAAATTAACAGGTTCGTTACCAGTGGCACACGTGTGCGGCAACCACAATCTCGTATTTTGCGTAAAAGTAGTTAAATTAATTTTGTGCACGTTGTTATTTACAGTCGTGACACGTTGCGCAAAATTTATGGAACCTATGGTTCCTTTGTTATATTCCCATGATACAGATAAAGTAACTTTAAATAGGACGTTCTTCGTGAATACGTTCGAATAATTGTGCCCACAATTATGAAAGTGGGGTCTAAGTCAAAATTAAAAACAAAATGAGTTTATCCGTTACTTGTCATCACATTATTTTAAACTAAATTAATTCAATGTAATTTTTACGATATTCTCACACATGAACCGTTAGATAGTGCTTGTTATTTCAACATTACATATATGGAATTCATTTGGTGTTAATATCCTTTTTCTTTAAATGTCTCGGAACAAGAAATATATAATTAATGTCAAAATTATGGGCATAATTGTATTTGTCTTCCGGGCTCAATGTGGACTTTCCGACACACTTTCTCACATATGTCAACTTTATTTCTAACCACTTCAAACGCGTTTCTAATCTTGTCTTTTATATCGTCTGTTTAAGAGTGTAAACTTGAAGGACTCGAATAATGTCTGAACTCGCAAAAATCGATATTTGCGAGTTATTCGCGAGACATTCGTCGTCCTCGAAAGATCGAAATCAACTGAGCCGTTGAATGATACGCGACGATTGTCTCGGCGGCAGCTGTGACGTCACTCTTTATTGCGTCTAACAATGTCGCTACAGATTTACCTGAAAAGGACAGGCAAAAAACGCACGCGCTCCGACAACTTGAACCCTCACGGATGGACAACACATGCGAGTGACCTACCGAAGCGACGAGAGGACATGTGTATGTACATACAATTATAAATCACGCCATTGACGACCGAAAACAATGCGAAAAGGAATTCCTTGACAAACGAAACGCTACGATTCCCCACCCAAAACGAAAAAACCAAGGTGACAATCGCAGTGCTATTTTGATCGCGATCGGAGTAACGTCTTCTCGGTCGCTGTCACGATTTCGGAAAGTGTGTTCCGTAGTATTTACTGATTGTGTAGGAGTGTGGTGTTTTGTTCCACGCAGTTACCAAGACGTACTCGCGCAAATGGCAGTGTCCTGTGGAGGAACAGAAGATTCTGAAAAATTTGTAAGTACCTATACGTTACATTAGCATTTCATCAGATGATTGCGTAACTTCGTACCCGATTTTCATAGATGTAGCGAACTGTACTGCACGGCGGAGTGTAAAGAAAAATATTATACAGTCACCATTCTTTTCTAATTGTAGATATAATTGATCAACAAAGCTGTATTCTTTAAAATTCCACCATTGAATTTTATTTCTTTTTAAGTCGAGCACGAACTTACGCAATCATCTAATAAATAAATCAAATCAATTTTAATACGAATGAGAAATGTTATGCATGTGTGGCTCCCAAAGTGTGATTCCAAAGAATCTAGTACGATTTTCATTTATGTCAGAACCACAAAGCGACTACTACCACTGCAAATAAGATTTTCCGCGATTCCGCTTCCCCATAACCCGCCTCGAAAAATTAAAAATTGCACAAACATCGGCAGTGCACGTCAATCCCTTTTCATTTCGAGCCATCAACCAGCAGGAAATCTTTGAAGCCAATCGCCTGAACCGCTCGATCTCATAGAATGCCTATAACCGCGGTGAACGAGTTGCTGAGAGCAAACTGGCAACCGGCGAATCGGCCAGCAGCAGCAGCCCTTTAATTCGCAGTCTCCCCGAGAGCGGGGTGTCTCGCGAATGCGCTTTGCAGCACAAAACAAATTTTTCAGCAGATAGACACGCTGCGGCGGTGGCGGCGGCGCGGAGGCTGGTTGAAGTTTCGTTCGTTGGGCGGTCTCTTAATTAAGTTTGCCAGCCATTACTCTGACAGTAATGAACGCGAAACCGAAGCGGTCTCGAAACCACGTCGGTCGAGCAACTGGGCTTCTGCAATGGGGTGTGGAGGAAGGGGTAGCAGGGGCATTGTTCGTCTTAAGTAGCAGCTAGTTATCGTGTTCAAAGGGAATATCGGAGAGGACGAATTTCAGGGCGCTTAAAGGGCTACTTACAGGGCAGAGGGTGGGGAGAAAGAGGGAGGAGAAGGGATATAGAAAGCGGACCGAGCTCAAAGAGAAATTTGACCGACGCCAATGCGGACGCAACGTTTCCTCCCAATCCTCCTTCGGTTCCTATATAGAGGTTGAAATTAAGACGCTCAGGGCAACCATAATCGCCACGTCTCGGGATCCCGTTGTCGGGTCACGTACAGAAATCCGGGTAGCTAATTAGCCTTCCGCCGCTCCAGGATTCACCCTGGTCAATCAGCGGCGGAGATTCGGTCTTGATTCGATCCTCGGAGCCTCGTTAGCACTGCCGTACATTCTCCTCTCGCTCTCTCGCCGCGGTTCTACTTTGTGCCAAGGTGTACGTATCCGGCGCATACACACACACCGACACGCGTCGGTTACATGCACATACGTAAGGGACGGGAGCGCGCGGACGGAGAAAGTGTACGTGCGTGTACCCACTTGGACCCTTGGCGGTTCTGTTCTATGTCATTTAATTGCGCTACGTGAGAGTACCGACGATCCGACTGCTCTCAGAAGTGCTCGGGATTCTTTTACCTCGAGAGATCCTCGAATGTGTCGTAATTGCGGCGCGAGGAGAAAAAGAGCGCCGCGACGCGCCGAGTCGAGCCGCGAGCAGCCCCGGGCCCCGTTTAAACATGCATTTCTTTCTGTCTTTTCGAGTATTAAGACAATTGCCAGCCCCTCCTACCGCCGCGCTGCACACGCGAGAATGATCCACCCGTTGTCTTCCCTTTAGAAGCGAAGTTTTCCAATTTTAGATCCCCGTCGACAACGAATTCGATCCACAACGACTCGAGACGACCACAGTATGTATTATCATACAGTATTATCACACTGTGGTCGTCTCAATTCGTTGTGGATTTAATCTGAACTCTATTTCATCGAAAGTCGAGAGATTTTCAAGTGTTTTAAGGAAATTGTGTAAATTCTTACATGGCAGAAGCTTTTACAGAGCACTTTCGCACAGATTTCATTTCGTTGTCATCTAAATTAGTGTAGCTATTAATATTTGAAGATAATCAATAATTCTGTAAGTTTTTTTATGATTATAAAACTTCATTGTTGAGTTTGTTAGACTTCCTGGATATCGTCACATTCGATAAGTGTGCAGATTTGCACAGATTGATTAAAAAATTAACAGTAAGAATTTTTCAATTTCCTAAAATATATATTTACTTATTAAAACGTTTCGTATTTATTAAAATAATAAATTACATCATTTTAACGTAATTTACAAATAGTCCAGCTTATCTTGGGTGACATTATTTATTAATTCGTTTTGGTATTCCTAATATTTTTCTGAAACAGTTATTAAAGAGCCTATATTGAGCTTTCGTTGCTAAAGTATTCGGTTTCAAAAAACTTGAATAGACTCGAGACTATCATTGGAATTAGCTGACACTAATTTAAATAATATTGCAGTAACTGATTTATCAAAGTTTAAATAGTACAAAAACTATAAACTACCTCCAAGTCTTATCAGAAGGGCTAGCGTCCTATTCGGTCGGCTATAAATAACTTAAGGAACTGAAATTTCTCGAAGCTATTGGAAAGGCACAGGGCCCCGGCAGTACACCGAAACTGTAATAAAGAAAAAAAATTCCTTTGACCCCGGAGAAGGAGAAATTCCTCTTAACTTCTTCTATCAGCCGCAAACTCGTGTTTACCAGACGCTACAGCCCTTAGCTTAACCTTAAGGTGAAGGTATCTACCGAACCGAAAATCTTCCGAAGGGGAGAAAAGAAGAAGCCTTCCCTCCATCCGATCCTAATCCGGCCAGTTCTCGCCTCGCTACCATTTCCAATATATAAATCCGTTGCTCTGCCACCGAACATCTAAGGATCTGCTTGGTAGCCTTAAGAGGTCAACCAGCAGCCTCGCTGTCCTTCTCGCGCCCTTCCCATCTTATCAGCTTACAGGCTCGGGGAGTACCATCGGGTGGGGGGCTAATCCGATCGACCATCTCCCTTTTTCCGTCATACAATTTTCAGAAAGCGCGTACGAGTCCGGCGACTCGGTGCAATCTCGAGTGACGGCGTTCGTGGGGGATGGAAAAATTCGGGACGCGGTGGGGCGACAGCGGAGATCATTCTCGAATGTGGAGCACGGATGAAGCAGGGACTCGCAATTGTCTTAATACTCGGGAAGACGGGAATGCGTGTTTAACCGGGGCTGGGGACTTCTCTCTGCGATTATATTGCGAGAAACTACATCTCCGTAACTGTCGCGTCGTCGCACAGTGACGTATTTGGCCCGGAATTAGACAGCGGATTTTATGCATAAGCACGTCAGCAGAATTTAAAAATGGTGTTATATTAGTTTCAACCTATCAACCATATTAAGGAAGAAAATAAATTTCTCTTTCACTCCGGTTGTTGTAACTCGGGTGGAAAATTTTTATTCAGCATAAAGATCCCCCGTCTAGTTATAATTCATTGTCGTTGAATTCGTCTTAACGTCAGATATAACATTATGAAATCAAAAATGCATTTTAACATTTAAAAAATCAAAATGATTTTTATCTTTTGTCAAAAACATTTCTTTTCAGAATTTTGTATATGGACCATGCACCATGTGACATAACTATTTTATGTAATAACTAGACTGCGGATTTTATGCATTTATGGCAAAAATGGGTAAGCGCAATTTAAAGCACTGGATCTGAAGACATCAGCGGATTGGCTGGAGCTTAATCAGATAACTAAAAGAATTTTTGTTTCGCTTCTGCGTCTTGCAATCGATGCAAACATTTTTTTATTTTGCATAAAGATCCGCAGTCTAGTAATAACTTAATGTAATTACAATTTCAGAAAAATCACTTGAAACAATGAAAATATTAATTTCCATTTATCCATTTCAGAAATCTGTTACCCCCAGCGCTGCACCAAAATCCAAACGTCAAAGTACTTATTTGGGAGAAACCATTTGGACAATAAAATGGCAAAAAGGATGAAATCCGACGTTTCGCATTACACGAGGAAGGACAAAAACGTGCGACAGTTTCCGGGCGGCACCTGCAGCAACTGCGGAGGCGAGCGTAGCTGGCACGCAACAGGAACCGGAACAGGAACAGTAACGTTGCGTGAAGGGAGGCCACGTGCGTTGGAGAGGGTGCGTTCTCGTTTCCCGACGCTTAACGCGTAATCCATTAGCCAAATTAATATCTGGAGCAAATTGCGTTTGTCGCGGTAGGCATTTCGGCGAAGGGGTGAGGGTCGCCGGTCGCGCAGGGGTGTCGAGAGGGTGGGACGAGAGAGGGGTGGTGCTAGGGTGCCCGTTGTCAGGGCACTATTACTAATTCAGAAGGCGGTCGCAGCGCCGCAACGTTATACAGCAGGCGACGCATTCTGCATAGCGTATTCAACGGTACAATGGGCCGTGGATGCGAGTTTTGAAATATGAATATGAATACGGGCGCGAGTGCACGCCTCGTCGAATCGCGCCAACCAAGACAGGGGCTGCCGATCGATGACTTCCCTTTTCTCTTCTGCTCGCCGACTATGTTACCACGGGTTCTCTCCTCCCTCGTCCCATCCCCCTACGTTTCGCCCCTGCACACTCCTGCCGCCGAGAGATACGCCGCGGACTGATTTATGCGTTTTTGCTGGAAACGATAGGTCCGCTCGCGACGCGATCCACTCGTAAACCTCGCGCCGCCGTGAGCCGCCTCGAATTTTCCCTCACGTTCACGCTATAAACGCGTCCGCCTGAGGGAAAGAGGTGTTGAGAATCCTGTTTAGAAAGATGGAGTGTCAGCTCGCGACCTCGAGAGAAAGAGAACATCATCGCCCCTTCTACGGAATCCCGCTGATTCCATTCGGGGGACCCTGTTCACCCTGCTTTTTTCACTTATTAGCCGTTTACCCACCGTTTCGCTCCACCGAGGGCGAAGTTTCCGTTTACGCCCGTCCTCAGGATTGGATGAAATTTTGGGAATAGGTTCCTTTTTGACTAAAATGATGATTGTCGGAAGGAATTTTGGCGATTCGAAAAAAAATTGTTTACCATTTCAATGTCACTCGCTACTTTACCGACTTACCGACTCTCTATTACAGGTACCGCTGAGAGCTCGCAAGATGATCCCCGAGGGGGCACAGAGGCAAGAGGGGTCTATTGTTCCGCATAACAGTAGTACCGGGTGTGTGACAGCTTCGACCAATAGAAGGGCGCTCCTTCCAAGCTAACCAATGGGCGCGCATTCTTGCCTACGTCACCGCATTCCTGCCAGGGATCATCTTGTGAGCTCTCAGCGGTAAGTATAAGCGATATCTCGTCGGTGGTATAAGCACAGACGCGATATAGGAATACACCTGACACCTTATGGGACTTGGTGTGTCCACAGGAATCTGTAGTACCGACACCTTAAAATGCCAGTGACAGCAATAATTTTCTTTAAATTATATCCATAATTTGCTATTAAGTCGGCTAGAAATATTGTGCCTCTTGAAATAATAATAATACATTTTTTTAATTCTGTAGAGGTGTTGACACTGAATGGTAATGGGACTCGTGGGAGTCACTCTGGGGCGTTAGCGCACCAATACCGACGGACACCAAAATACATTGGGTGTCAGGTCTATTCCTATATCTCGTTTGTGGTATAAGTATATAATTAAAATAAAATGAAATAGAATAAAATAATAGTTGGGTTGTTTTTGTAGAAACAGTTGACGAGCTGTCGCATCATGCTGACACATACGCACAGCACGGACATAAGATAAGAGAGTCGGTAAGTCGGTACGGTAGAAAGTGACATTGAAGTGGTAACAAATTTTTGTTTGCGTCGCCAAAAATCCTTCCGACAATCATCATTTTAGTCAAAAGAGAAGCTACTCCCAAAATTTCATCCAATTCTGAGGACGGACGTAAACGGAAACACAGCCAGAAACCTTGTGTCCAATACTTACCGCACTGAGCTCCAGACATTTCCGCTGTTATTCGACAGCCCCAGCAGAAAGTCACAGCAAAAATTAGCAGATACCACGAGACGCCCATTACAGAAACATTTGTCCAACGAGATCGACGATTCGTAACACTGCGGCAACGTTACCGCTCGCTTATTAGCCGTTTCCCTCGACCGTGCACTTTCATCCCCCAAGGCCATCGAGCAATCGGCCCGTCGGATCGGTTTTTTTTCGTCGTTCATTGGATGTAATTTTACGGGGTGTGGATTGAACGGTGTGTCGATCCGGGGGCTCGTTCCGTATCAGAGGGGTGGAAGGGCCGGCTATTTCCGATAATACGGATCGCCCTACTTTCTCGCGTCGGGCATTAAATCTAATAAAAAAAAATCGCATCCCTTCTCCGGGCGATTTTCATGGAAGCGCTATTACGTTTGACCCGGGTGCGGTGGTGGGTCGTTTCGAGTGCTATGAAAAAATGCTTGAGCGAGCATATCGAGTATATCGGTGCCGGTTATGCTGCGATCTTGCGGTCTAACGTAACCCCCCGCCTCGTAGTATTCGCGGCGATTGCCAAAAACCCGGGCGAAAAGTTCGACCACTCGGAGAATCATTGCCGGGGGAGAATTCATCGCCCCTCGCGCTATCAAACCGTCGAGAGAGGATCCTCTCGGTTAATTTGACGTGGGCGTTCTGGCCCCGAAATCGGCGGCGATTCCACCCCTGGTGCCACGGCGTATTTGGCCCCTCGGTGCATCATATAGCCGAGGGTCTGTCTCGCCCCGTTACCGCCTTTCTTGGACGGTTCCTCGAGAGGCCGGCCTCTCCCGGCAAGATGCTGCCGCCGGCAATAACCGGTAACGTATTACCACTTCTGGTCGGTTGAACGCATTTAGATCGCCTATTTGGCAAGGTAGCGGAATAACTTTGCGTTTTACTTCGGCGTCGACGCGAATCAAGCGCGAAACTAGCGCCAACCGGCGAGTTACGGTACGTCGCGCCGCGCCGAGAGGAGCACGGCGGAGCAAAGTCGCCGGTTTAAGACTTGTCCCCCACTCTACCCTTCCCCTTCTACGACGCTATCCCCCACTCTTACGCCACGGCACGGTCACGTGACGAGTTTCGTCTTTGTCGTGCACTTAGACCATGTAGATTCTGGGAACTGAGACAAGCTACTAAACTCATATGGCGACTCTGGAGCGGATCCGAGCGGAGCAGAGCGGAGAGGAGTGATGCGAAGCGGTGTGTAGCGGAAAGCGGGACGGAAAACCGGAAACCGTTCCCGAGGATGGAGGCGGCCATGGTCGCGCGATGCGATGGCTTGACCAACCCCCTAGGATAAAACTTGATCCGGTCGCGCGTGAATTATTCGCCAACGTCGAAGCCGCGAACTGCGGCCGCCAACCGCAATTGCGAATTACGGGTGCGCGGCCGCTACGATCATTGGGATCGATGTGCTCCGATGAGGCGCGCTCCGTCAGGATATCGTCGCCGCCATTACCATTCTTTTTGGTTGAGGGGGTATCAAGCCAAAAAATCTAGCTGGCGCACAGTGCGACGAGTAAGCGCAGTGGCCCGCGAAAGTATTCGAAATTTAACCCTTAATATTGAATACCAAAATCGTCGTTTGAGTTCTCAATTTGTGGAAATTAAACTAAATGAATAGCCGTTGCACTAGGAATATAAAAATAAATTTTTAAGAATTATTAATTAGAGATTCACTTCATTATTATTATTCACAGCGAGAAATGTTTCGATGTAGATTAAATGGTTTCAAGAGATGAACATTGTTCTTCATCCGAGGTTTTCTTTGTAATATTTAAATTAAAGTAACTCCTAAATTAATCATTTTTCGACATACTAATACATATGGTTCCATTTAAAAAATTAGAGTTTACCTTCGCAAAAAAGTTAAGTTAATCTTACTACTGTTTTGAAACCACACCCACTCGTTTTTATCATGAATTCAGAAAATCCGGTATGTACTAATAACTTATGCCTCGTTGAAGCTTCCCGTTTAACTTATCGAAACGTAACGATGAAAATTGAATTCATCAATTTCAACGTTTCCTGCAAAACATATCCAACGGCAAAACTACTCTGCAGATTGTGAATTTTTTTTATTCCTGTCTATGTTTAATGAGGGTTTAAAAGGTATACTGCGAATCGCGAACATTATGGGAGTGAAAAACGAGCTGAGCACAAAAACATTCGTCGACAGCAGAGATACCGAGCGCACCCAGTCCTCCAACAAACAGGCTTCAGACCAGCTCAAAGAGGGGAGATCTGCTCGCAGACAACAAATAACGGCTGAACATGAGCTTTTTTAAATTGAGGAAAGCCTACTTTAGGCCACTGACATAGCTGACTAAGGATAACTAAAAAAAAAACCACCGTGGTTTTCATCGTAGCCTCATGATAAACGCTAAACGCGTTTTTCGAGAGACGGCGTTTTGCAATATAATTGGTATTTTTCCTCAGAAAATACTGCACGAAGTCGGTAATCTTTTGGCGTGTATATTAAAATTAAGAAAATATAATTAAACTTATAATATAAGGAATTGTAATTAATAATTTCGAGAGAAGACGTTTTGCAATAAAATTCGAATTTCTTCTCAGAAATGAAGACATGAAGTCAGCAATCTTTTGGCCTGTTATATTAAAATTAAGAAACTCTCTCTATAATTAAACTTATATATTATACGAAATTATAATTAATAATTTCGAGAGACGACGTTTTGCAATAGAATTCGAATTTCTTCTCAGAAAATATTACATGAAGTTGATCTATAAACGGTGTCCATCTACAAAAATTGAAAATTGCATAATTAATCGTATAAGTAAAAGGTATCAATGTCATGTCAGAAAGGATGCATTTGGCTCCCGTTCCACGTAATTGATGCAGAATTTGATTCAAATTTCATTTTGAAATTACTATTTCATCTGTCTTCATACCATCGAATTGTTTCCAGTAAAAATTTAATCTCCTGTTTCAGAGATTACCAGTTTGTCAATTTTTATTTTTACGTTGCCCATTGATATTACGACCATAGCGAATACCAATTCACAAGCATAAAGTAATCTCCAGCGTTTTTGTTCTAGGTGATTGGACCGGTTCGGAACTGCACATCCGATACAACATTTTTTTCACCGGTGTTTCCCAATCGAGCTGAAACTTTGTAAGTATTAATAGGTCTTCCATAATAAATCCCTAAAAATTCCATAAAAATGGAAGGTTGAAAGGTCAATATCCATTTTGTTTGTATCCACGTTTTGAAAGTGACGTCAGGCTTGATTCAATGCGAATGCAAAATAAAAAAGAGTTCTTATTAATAATTCCAAATAACAATTGATTGCCGTTGCTTGTCATTTAAAAATCATCGATATTAATATGTTCGCTGTCAGTGTCATACAGTCACGATTGTGTATACACATATCACGTTACGAAGTCCAAATTAATTTTGGCACATCGTTATTTAAACTTATGACGAATAACATGTTATTCGGAGAATTTATTACGTTTCTGTGAGAATATATTGTTTCATATTTTACAAGAGAATATGTTGCATTTAATAGAATATCGTTGATAGAACGTGTTAATGGATACGAATCGCTAGAAGGGTATATTTCTCCTAACCCAGACCATCTTAAATATTTTACTTATTTTAGGAGAAAGGTAAAAGTGAACATATCGCACATCATTGAATTTGTTCTCTTACGAGAACACAGATCTTTATGCATTAAAGTGAAAATACTTGAACAATTTTAAAAATTGGAGATGTTGATGTTGAATTGAAGATATATGATTTCTCCACAATTAAAATCATTAAAAGAAGATTTCGGTTGATTCGAGTTTCTTAAAATTCGTCTTCGAAAATTGCATAAACATCCTCAGTCTAAATTATTAAATTTGACTCTGGTCACCATTTTTCATCAGAATTTAATCGAACGACTATTGAATAAGTAAGTGAACGACTATTCGAAGTTTTTCGTAAAAATTTAATCAGAACTCCAAGTTTCCATAAATTACTATATTTCTGCTGAGTAAATCTTATTTATACAATGATTATTAAATGTGACTGCAGGCAACATTTGTCATAATAATTCAATCAAAAACTACAATATATTCCTGTCGATTAACTTGTTTTATCCAAATATGTACCATTGAATGTTGTAATACAATATAAATACAATTTAACTACAAATTTTGTAGACGGTCACTATGGACGGGTACTATATAATATCCAGAGTCCGACAAAAATATCTCCCATTAAAAAATAATGTTCCCAGAAGACGAAGAAGCCAGATAGAAAATCAGGATATTCCAATCTCTTTGATTGGATGATCCCACCGGTAATAAGCCCCTCATTATGCAATATCCAAAGTCCAGGGTGGCGTGGAGATTTCCACCATTCCTCGATCAGAGGAAGCAAGCAAGCAAGCAAGCAGTCCGAATGAAATTCTCGTCTTCCTTTGAAAGTGTTCTAGCCGGAGGTAGAAGTTTAGACGGTTTTGCTAATCTAAGGAAAATAATCGGAGCGGAGGAGTTACGTGGTTCATCCGGATAACGGGCCGATGTTCGGCGCCGATAAACCGAGCCAAAGATCTCGGTAAGCCTTGATAATGGCGCGAAAAATACCGACTCGCCGGGTCCCGGGTTCTCGTGTTCGTGTTCAGCCCGAGCGGGCAAAAGAAATGGAATCGCTCGGCTATCTGCGGGGAAGACGTCGGATATCGTATTTTATGTAACGTCGTCGTTTTTCAGCTATCAACACGGTCACGCCGCCGCGCCGCGCCGCGCCGCTCCTCTCCGTTTGTGTTCCTCTTTCCGATCGGATAGTTTGTTTAACCGATGGGTAAACTTGATCGACTGGCTCCGGGTAAATTTGAATATGGATGCGTTTCAGCTTTCACGAGTTCCTTGTACCGATTGCTTCGTCAATATTATCGGTACCGCAAACGGCAAATATATATTTCCCGTAATTTCAATATCCGTTACATTCGACCGGGACCCGGGGATCAAAGTTACGGAATCGGAGGCGAATCGATGGCGCGCCGTTCCGACTACGAATTACTGGACCGTGTCCGTCGACGTGCCGTGCGGATTGCCGTGTTTGCCGTAATGGCCACGGTCCACCGCGATAAGGGCCCGGAATAGCAAATTTTCTTGATTCGACGACGTCGACGTTGGTCGACCGACCACCTTCGGGGTTCATTCGATCGCATTATACTCCCATTTCGAGCGTGTGCAGGCTCCGGCGGCGTCGCTCGGCCCGACTCGGCCCGACCCGGTCTTCTCAGCTCCGGCCCGGGCTCCCGGAGGACGGAAAAATCCCATTTCAATATTTTACGGCTTACGCGGTATCGCTCCTTGCCGGGCCGGCCCGGCGTCGTTAATACACGCGAAACAGCCAGCAACGACGGAACGGTGCGGAACGGTACGAAACGGACCGGGATGGAACGGGACGCGATCCGATGCGATGCTCTTGGGGTTTCGACCCAGCCGCGAAATGACGTATAGACGCTTCCACTATCCGCTGGTTGAGATACCCAGAACGCTCCGTAGCAAACCGCACCGCTGGGGTCATAGGCCTACCGGATTACCGAACCGGCTATGCTTCACCGCATGCCAAAACTCCGTGTACCCGATATCGTTCAGCCCAATTACTGCGATGTTTCGCCCATAATGGAGCTATTACGGAGTTGCCTTGTCACCTAGGCTACGCGATTAATATTATTTACGGGCGAAGAATAATTCACGCGAACCGATACACACCGTGGTTGTTGCTTTCGTTCGGTGTACGTGGTCGGGGTGGGCCCGAAAACCTTGGGTACCCGAGTGCTCGGTTCGGCTTTTGATGACTTGGGTTGGGTCGGGTCGGGACCAGGGTTGCCATATGACGCCCCTTACGTTTCCGTCCCTCGCCTAGATGCATGCCCAGTGATGCCAGAATCGTGGGACGTGGTATTTTTCCCCTCCGTTCGCTCAGCCGTCTCGGCCCCCCACTCTGATGTACCTTCGGCTCCTTACGTTGCTTCTACTGCGCACGCGCTATACAGAAGCGTACCAATACGAACAGGCAGCTCACACGGACAGACTAGAGGTACGCTTGTGTGTAGCGCGTGCGCAGTAGAAGCAACGTAAGGAGCCGATGGTACGTCAGAGTGGGGGGCCGAGTCGGCTGAGCGAGCGAAGGGGAAAAATACCACGTCCCACGATTCTGGCATCACTGTGCATGCCTACGCTATCCCCACTCTTACCACTACCGCTGGCGCGACCGAGTGCTAGAATGAGAGCGGTAGCATGCTACCGACTCGGTCGCGCCAGCGGTAGTGGTAAGAGTGGGGATAGCGGTGGCATGCATCTAGGCGAGGGACGGAGACGTAAGGGGCCTGGCGAGACTCGCATATGACTTCCCTGGCCGGGACCAGTGTAGCCAGACGGAGCGGCCCCCAGGCCCCTTACCTTTCCGCCCCTCGCCTAGATGCTGCCTACGCTATCCCCACTCTTACCACTATCGCTGGCGCGACCGAGTGCTAGAATGAGAGCGGTAGCATGCTACCGACTCGGTCGCGCCAGCGGTAGTGGTAAGAGTGGGGGCCGCTCCCAGGCCCCTTACGTCTCCGTCTCTCGCCTAGATGCTACCTCAGCTATCCCCACTCTTACCACTACCGCTGGCGCGACCGAGTGCTAGAATGAGAGCGGTAGCATGCTACCGACTCGGTCTCAGTGCTAGAATGAGAGCGGTAGCATGCTACCGACTCGGTCTCAGTGCTAGAATGAGAGCGGTAGCATGCTACCGACTCGGTCGCGCCAGCGGTAGTGGTAAGAGTGGGGGCCGCTCCCAGGCCCCTTACGTCTCCGTCCCTCGCCTAGATGCTGCCTCAGCTATCCCCACTCTTCCGCCTGGATAGCATGCTACCGAGTCGGTCGCGGCAGCGGTAGTGGTAAGAGTGAGGATAGCTGAGGCAGCATCTAGGCGAGGGACGGAGACGTAAGGGGCCTGGGAGCCGCTCGAGCCGCTCCGTCTGGCTACACTGGTCGGGACCAGTGCTACCCATATTTTTCTCTCGCCAGGCCCCTTACCTTTCCGCCTCTCGCCTCGCCACGCACCGTACCTCGTCTTTGCACTCTTCCCACTAACGCCGGCGACAGCGGCGACACGATTGCGTACGGTCGCGTCAGCGACTAGTGGGCAGAGTGGGAGCAGGTAAGGAAACGGTGGGACCGTACGCAAGCGTGTCGCCAGCGTTAGTGGGAAGAGTGCAAAGACGAGATACAGTGCGTGGCGAGAGGCGGAAAGGTAAGGGGCCTGGCGAGAGAAAAATATGGTAGCACTGGTCGGGACCCGAAAATTCGTGATACTCTGGTACCCAGAATCGAAGTCGGGACACTCTGATTTTAGAGGGGTGGTTAAAGGGAAATGTTGTTCAGAGTGGAGGTGGCCTTGAGAACGTATTTCAAGGTCACTGAAATCGGAGAGGGGGTGGCACATCGATTGCATGGATTTGAAAGAATGATAACTGCGGATCTTTATGCAAAATAAATATATTTTACATTGATTGCGAGAAGCAGGAATAACGTACAAATTGATTTCATCCCTTAACGACTTTGCTAGTTTAAGAGCAACATTACAACATTCTTGGATTTTTTGAATCTTCTACTGTTTTATATATTATATTTCGCCCAATCAGTTTTTTCATAAAGATCCGCAGTCTAATGATGACCTCGAAAATATCTTTCAGGGTCATTGAAATCGAAGAGGGGGTGGCACATCGACACGTTTGCCTATATTTATTTACAAACAACTTCCGGAAGCTCTTGATCCCGGGTGTCACGAATTTCCATACGTGGAACTATTTGTCTTACGATTGTTATTCACTGACTATATTCTATAATAAAAATATTTATGACTCGTAAAACTGTTTAATGTTGCTGAAAAATCTCTATCAGCTCAAAATAATAGAAAGTTTTGGCACACATTGCCTTATATTAATGACAAAATTGCATTTATTTCGATTTCGTTTGAGTTTTGTTTAAATATGTGCTTCTGTAGAGAAGTTCACTGAAAAAATTTCCGAGAAAAACATTTATAATTTTAGCATTCTACAATAAAAGAACGAATCAGGAACGATTCATTTTGACCCATTCGGTAGTTCTAGAGTTAAACATTTCAAAAAAAAGATAAAAAGATTTTTACTACGATTTTGGCTTAGGGTGGCAATCATTGTGCAGTTTGCCCTATCTACTAAATAAAAATGAAGAAATAGGTGGCCGTGGAACGAGCGTGATCGGCAGGCGACGGAAGGTTCGCTGCACGTCGCCGTGATGTCGTGGCGGGATGACGGAATGGCGGAAGAAATCTGCGTAGTTGTATAAAGGGAGCGCGATTTTTCACGCACCGGCTGGCCGATGGGATGTCGTCGTGCTCTCGCCCATCGCTCGCTCGCTCGCTCGCTTGCTCGTATTCCGTCGAACGTAGCAAATGACTCGTGCACGTTGGAACCCACGGATTCGTGGGATGGGCAGGGGGTGCGGCGCCGTACCGGGGACAACGCCAGGGAAAAATCGTAGAATATGGCTGTGGTCGGGGGTGAGAAAGGGGTTGGTCGATGGTAGAGGGTTGGTGTACGTGTCACGTACATGGTACGTGCGTCGGATACCTAAGTCGTAAACGGCGAAAGAATCGCGTTCCAGGGGAAGGCGTAGCACACGGCGGCTCGCGACTCCGCGGATCTCCTCACGAGGACGGAACGGCACGGACCGAGCGTTACTTAAAGCGCACTCTACTCGAGATCCGATGTATCCTAGGTAAGGGCTCGTGTACCCCACTCCTCCTGCTTCTTCCGGCTCAGAATCTCACCGATACGATACAATCTTCCGTGGGAGTTCATTTACGAAGCTTTTACGACCGGTTACTCCTCTCGTTCTCTCGCTGTTTCGCCGGCCCCGAAAATCTATAACTTTCGATACGACGAACATAGGGGATACCAGCGACAGCTTGGTTTTAAAGAAATTGGAGGCGGGAGCTCGGCGCCATTTTGCTTTCGGTTTACCTTCTAACTCGGTCAACTTTGTATTACGAATGCACCTGGTAATGCACCTGATAATACACCTGATAATGCACCTGGTAATGCACCTGATAATACACCTGATAATGCACCTGATAATACACCTGGTAATGCACCTGGTAATGCACCTGATGATGTACCTGATAATACGTCTGACAATACGTCTGACAATCAATACACCTGACAATGCAACTGACAATGCAACTGACAATCAATACACCTGACAATCAATACACCTGATAATCAATACACCTGATAATCAATACACCTGATAATCAATACTCCTGATAATCAATACACCTGATAATCAATACTCCTGATAATGAATACTCCTGATAATCAATACTCCTGATAATCAATACTCCTGATAATCAATACTCCTGATAATCAATACTCCTGATAATCAATACACCTGACAATCAATACTCCTGATAATAAGTACACCTGACAATCAATACTCCTGATAATGAATACACCTGACAATCAATACTCCTGATAATAAATACACCGGACAATCAATACTCCTGATAATAAATACACCGGTCAATCAATACTCTTCACCTGACAATCAATACACCTGGCAATCAATACACCTGGCAATCAATACACCTGGCAATCAATATTCCTGACAATACACCAGACAATTACCAGTTTTTGATTTTTTGAACAACGTGCCCCCACATTGAAAAATCTGAAAAAATTATATGTTAACAACCACATAACGAGATGCTAAATCTGTAAAAATATAAACTTATTATTTCATAAGTTTTCTAAGAAATTGTAACTTGAAATTTTATTTATTCTTTGAAATTCGCTTTTGAAGCTAGAAATTCTGAAAAAATTCATAGATGTGCATTCTAATATCTGATTTTTTTTTAGAATTTTCAATTATGAAGAGGACAAGAGAAATTACGGGAAATCCTGATTGACCGGATTGAAAATTTGCACAGAGTATTTTCTTTGGACAAGATGTGGAATGGCCTACTGCACATTCGATTTGGCTCACTATGGTTACACCCTTTTCAGCGGAACACTTTCTACCCAATGTCGTTGCACCAATAGGTAATGTTAAACTATACAACCAAACAATTTTATATTGCCATCATGTTTGCCACATCTAAATATTCAGAAAGGCAATATTTCTAAAGGTTACTGCAATTTATTACCAACTACTGCTATGTTTGCAAACGTTTCCTCCAATTTACGAATTTCCTTTAATTTCAGAACGTAATACGAATCTCGTATCGAAAATCTCCTTTCAGCTGCAGCAGCCTATGAAAGTGAATCGAATAAAAGTATCGAATTATGACGGAGTTGAGCTGGTTCGTGAGAGGTTTTAAAGGTTTCAATGAATTTCATTTATACCACCGTCCAAATCCACGTGTAGAATAATTTCATTGAAACGGGAGAAAGTACTTTTCGAGTGTCGACGCCCGTATACAGGGTGTTCGACTACGAATGGAAGAAAATTTAAGGGGTGGTCCTTCACGACAATGACACCCTGTATGTACACTACTGTGCAAAAGAAAGAAGCACTCGGCCATATTTAATAGAAAAGCGTAAAAAATCAAACCAGAACACAGTAAGTTTTGAAAAAGGATTCCATTGTTTAATTGAATAGTTCTGAAAATTTCTACATAAAGATATTGTTTGCCGTTATATCTTATAATTATACTGGGTGCTTCTTTCATTTGTACAGTAGTGTATATGTATGGTATACAGGGTGAGGCACTTGAGACTGTCTCCAAAAAAAAAAGGTTGTAAAGAAAGAAATGCAGGATTTTTGTTCCTTTGTTTTAATTGCAATTTTATATCAATACATATTGACCTTAACTTAATGAGTTATATGTGATTTTAAAGATTGGTTTACGTGTTCTATTTAATTACTAATGAAAATAATATTAAAATTTTTTGTGAACTTTTATTCAAATTTTTATTAAATTATTTGGCTTTTGTTTCAGAGAGAGAGAGAGAATGTCAAAACGCGGTTTTCGCATTACTTTTTTTCTATGAGTTCAAACTAGACCGAACTATGGGGCGAGGGAAGTGTCGACGAATGCACAGCTGCATATTTTTAATTAATATTAAATTCTCAGTAAAATTAATTTCAATACCATTCCCCTCGATAATATTAAAATCAATTCTCATAATAATGTAATGTTACTATTAAACAATATTAAATCTATAAAATTAATTATCATATTATCGTTTTTCTAAAAACAATTTTAATAAAATTATTTTTTTATGCGAGTTATAACATTTCAAAACCACAGGTTTAAATCCTGCATTTCCTTCTTTACAACCTAATATCTCCGTTGTTCTTAGTAACACGAGAAAATCTTTCAGACCGAAAATGTTTGGTTCAGCGAGGATATTATTGTGCCAGAAAAGTTTCTTTTCTCTGGGTCATATTTTCCGATAATTCAAGGTCCCTGTATATCCGGTTGTTCCACATTTCCCTAACTCGTAGAGGGGAAAAATGTGACGCGTTTTCGCAAATGTCGCGAGTAACCGGCAATTATGCAAATGTTTCCGCGTCCGTCCGTATAACTGACAACCGGAGCGGCTCGGTCCGACCTTGTCGAAGCCACCCCCTCTCTCCAGCCCCCTCGGGCTCTCTGTCTCTGGCCAACCCCGCCAATGAGTACGTGTCAGGGACCATGAGATCCTTCGGCCCATTAGTGTCCATGCGTACCGATCCCAAGATCGAGTGGCGCAATACGGAGCCACTCGGCACAAATGAGCCTGTCGTGTCTGGATAATACCAAGCGCAATATTCGGCCTGTCGCGATAGATCATTCCGTGTACGCGCTCTCGCACACACACACGCGCGCGTAACCACGCTCTCCAGTCGTGCGCGGCGAAACGCAAAATATCGCGCAGCCGACGATGCCTCGATCCGTCGACGAGAAGAGTCGCGCGCGCTTCGCCCGGATCGACAGCACCGACGACGTCTGATCGATGACGGACGATACCACTGGCGTTTCAAACGGCTGCCAGATTGTTCCTGCATCAGGGCTCGCATCGATCCGCGCGTCCTCGCCGTGTCCGCTGGATTTTATTTTTCTAAGAAATCCGGGCACGGTCGACGCTCCCGAAAATTTTATCTCCTGCGGGTAAAAAGCGCCAGGTTGTCCCGAAAGTTTCTTTCGAAATTTGCATGTGCCATATTGTTCTACTGGAAAAGAGTACTCAACGCATTTAACCCTCGCTCTGCGTGCCGGGGTGTGAACGCACCCCAAACCTAAGAGTTGGGAAAACATTTTATCAACGATTGACGAATAAATTTCTACTTTAGTCGTTTCTACTTTAATCGGAATTAACAATAGATCTCCTAGATTATTCGTTAATTGCGGTTAATGATTAAATACTTATTAATCGTTAATTGGGAATAACGATTAAATTTCTATTTTAGTCGTTAATTGCGATTATTCTCTCAATTGTGATCGTCAATCGGATAATTAATTAATGTTAATTAGTAACTGCTGAAATTTCGAAATAAAGTACGGAATCAAAACTAGATGAATACTGAAAAAATTGTAAACTGAGTTTAGATGTGTTGTCTATAATACAAACTCGGTTTACGTGCTTCCATGTTTTTCTTCGGTGATTTCTTTTTTTAATCAACGATTGAGGATTAACTGCATCAATTGATTGAATTCATTGAGTCCATTTTCCAATGATTACAATTTTTAATCGTACACATCAATCAATCAATCTCGGTAAAAATTTTAATTGATTAATGCCCAACTCTGCCCCAAGGTAATAAAAATGTACAGGAAAAGTTGAGTCCTAGAAATCTAGAAAATTGTGCTTGTGAAATGAAATAGACTTATTTTTTCAATATTTTCCATAAAAATATAATACTTGTTTTGGTTTTCGTTTCTGTAATTTCTAATATTACATAATATTGTTAAAGAAAAATCTAGCATATAATAATTCGGTGTTTTATTTATTTTGTAGGAACTCTTTTAATAAATGCTTGCAACAAAATTTGTTTCCATGGAACTTTTAAAATACAGAATCTGGTCCACGAGAATACTTTCAGAAAAAGTTCCGAAAAGTTAACAATTCTCTTCGTAAAAATTCCACAGGAATTTTTAAAAAAAAACGCAAGGTTTATTTCGAACCCTGAGTATTATCTTTTACAATCATGTTGTGGTGCACCGTTTCATAAATAACCAGACGAGAAATATTCCTGATTTTCCTTCGACTTACCTCAGCATTGCTTTTCTTGTTGCAGATCCGAGGTGTAGAGTTCGTAAATTGTACGAGATCACTTTTTAATCAACTTCCACAGAAACATGAAGCAAAAAAGGCAGGATCTCCTAAAGGTGAAACCTCGTTAGCAGTAAGAACGTCTGGCTAACGTTGAAAGAAGGTCAGGCTGTATCGCTGATGAGGTATAAAGGACGTACTATATTGTGAACTCTTGCTGTTTGGAGAATCCTTCGATACAGACTTTAGCTGCAGAACTTTGTCGATTACCGGGGAATCATAGAAAGTAGAACACTTTTTGTCGAAGATTTTTTTAAACTATAGAAACCGTAGAAGCCTTTGTCGTTATTTAGGCGAAGCAGGTTCTTCAGTTGCTATGGGCTGTATTGGTTCGTGTCTGAAAATTAGGTCAAATTCGATTTCGGGATTATTATTTTGTTCCCTTGAAACGAGGGCCGGTAGCTATTCAATTGGTGGCGGCAATCAAGCCGGCTTAACACTTAAGGTTAATGAGTCCTTATCGATAATATAAGAGCGAAGTTGTTTTATAATTGTTTATAGAAATATACGGATATTTCAGTCTTACTTATTTCATATTGCTAAATTATTCGAATTTATTAACGATTACAGTTATGATTAGCTCGGTGAGCTCTTCATCAACTAATTTTGCAGCAAAATAAATAGGAAACTCTGTCCTCTTTTATTTTATCATTTACAATTTCAAAAAATTATAAAACTAAACGATTATTGATAAATGCACACAACCAACAACTCGTTGCAAACGAAATTTAAGTTGGACCTTCGTCTTTGGAGCCCAATATCATTTGGATAGTATTTTCTTTGTAATTCCAACTAATTCCAATTTTTTAATAATCTTTTCTGCACTACATGTAGTAAACTAACTGTTCTAACTTCTGAAAAAGATATTTAAAAAGTCATAATCCTTTTAATAGTGTGCCAATATTATTTTGATTCACTGTAGTAACTACACTAGGATCCGTCAATATTTTTTTATCATCGACCCCTAAAAATTTGTTAATTCTCTTATCGACCTCTAAATTAAAAAATGTTAAAAAAGAAAAAAACTTTTGTTTTTTAAATGCTTTATTTGATTTTGACAAATTTTTACATAAATCAATGAGAAGGATGTGCTTAATGACGCTTGGCAAGATTAGCAATGTTTGATTCGAAATTTTCGATTGAATAGCATTGGTATTCATCGACCCCTAATTATATTATATGAAAATTGTAAAAATAGCTAGAATATAAAATTCCACAGAATTTAATACGATTTTTACTTATTTCAGATCTATGAAGGCTACCACCACTGGAAACAAGAATCCATTCAGCAGTCTACTAACAACCTACGAAGTTGCTACAACAGTAAACAAACTAGTGAAAGAAAACGTATCGGAGTCGCCGGTGGATGATCCGAGAAAAAGCGAAAAGGATTAAACATCAATAACCACGCTGTATTGGCAAAGAAAGAATCGTTTCATCAGATTGGAGCATTAACGACGGAGCTCGCAGGAAGATCGCCCACCGTTTCATCAAACGGAGAACGAAATAAAGAAAAAGACCAGAGTAGGGTATGGGGGTGAACGAGAATGCGAAAGAAACACCGCGGCGAGCGGGGGCAAAAAATTATTAAGCACGATGGTATCGGCGCGTCCGGACCGATGCAAATGGCCCATAAATTTGCAAAATTACATTGAAAATCAATGCGCGACTGGGCGCCGCGGCCGTGGGAGGGGAGAGAACGAACGGCGCGAGTTTTAATAAAAACTGCCGGCCCTTTTTGTCAACGAGCACGGCGCTGCTCTCAGCGATATTAAACCTCGAACTCGAACGCAACTCTCGTAGACGCGGTCGTTCCGCGAGTTGAACGAGTTCCGATTTTCTTATCGCCTCGGTCGGGCCGGCCCGTGGAATGTATCGTTCGAAAAGAAAGGAGGAGGGTTGATCTAACTTCCGTAGTCGGGATTCCACGAGTGAAAGAAACAAGGGCGGGCTTAACCTTGGCGCCGTTGTAGCAAGCGGGCCGTTCGATCATTGGGTATTTATCAATGAGAATCTGAGCGAATAAACGACGGGAAGATCGATAACCATCGCGCTGGAACGCGCGTCGTGTTCGAGTCGGTTTCGATCGGGTCTCCCGGATCGATTCGCACGGTTTTAGATCCCCCGGCAGCTGTCTCCTGCACGCGTTTTGTTATCCACTCCATCGTTCGGGCGTAATCGGTTCTATGGCCGCGCGGAAACAATGTTCGTTTTCCTACCGAGACCATGGTGCCCCGCGCCGCGCGCGCGAAACGATGGAGCTGACGCTATTCCGTGGAATAGATGCCAGTCGGGGGAATGGCGATCCGCCAGTGCACGCGTCCCGCACCGCGCGGAGATATACAACGGTGATTTATTAGGTGGGGAATTCCAATTCGCGGCCTGATTCACCGTAGACCGCAGTCGAATCTAGTAAACATCTTCGATCCTCTTCCTAACAATTCCGAACCGCGCGTGTGTACACGTGTTCGCTTGCTGAATTTCCGTTTTGCTAACCCTCCCGCTTTCATCCCTTCCCTGCCACCCTCCGCCCGTTCACCGCCCGCCCGTCCTCGTCCAACCCTCGACGTCCTCGCGGAAATTCCATTTATACGAACGTCCGCTTGTTTCGGCCGATTACTCGCTAAACAATTACCGCGTGTCGCGCCCCGTTGACGACGGACCGGGAAAACGGGCGAAGAAGCATCGCTTCTTCGGTACGCTGCACACTGCACACTCGCCTGGAAGATACTCACTCGTGGTCGGAATTAAAGACGCCCTGCGTCAACCTGTCGTTAACGTAATTTATTCTTCCTCTCTTTCCGCCAATGTTCGTTTGGAACGACCGAGCACTGTTGGACGGTGATCGATTATTTTGTGTTAATTGTTGTAACTTCTGAAAGAAACCCAAGTCGTACGATCCAGTATTAACAAATTGATCGACCTTTTAGTAGTGGCCAATATTATTTCGATTCACTGTAGTAATATGACTATATGGATCTCTACGCATTTATGGTTTTCGATAATTTTAAAAAAATGCTAGAATATAAAATTCCACGGAATTTAATACGATTTTTAGTTATTTCAGATCCATGTACGTATAGAGACGACTACCACTGGAAATAAGAATTTATTCCGCAGTCTGCTCATAACCTATGACGTCGATACGACTGAAGACAAACTGGTAGAAGAAAACGGAGAATTTTAGAAGGAGAAGATTAAATATATAGAAACAACAGAAAAAAATTATTTCGAATGGAATTATTCCAGGTCTGAAGAAACGTTTAATTTTCCAGTGAAAACATAGCTCCGACTGCAAAGTATTAAAGAGATAAGCAAAAACGAGAAGTCGGTTTTTCGTTTGGTCGGATGTTATTCCAGCGAAATGAACAGGTTTTATCTTGAATCACTTTCGGAGCATTTTTCAAGGCCTATCCAGGCTGGGTATCAAATTTCGGGAACGTCGCGTGAAACGCTATAAACCAAACCGAACGAAACGAGCCACCCCTGTTTTCTCGATTCTTTGTCACCGTGCCGTCCCCCTTCTTTGTGTTATTCCGTGTTGGCGACAACCCCCGTCGCCGCGACACGAGCGAACACTTGGATTCGCCATTAAACATGGTCCCGACTTATCTTAATGGACATCTAGTTGGTTCCTCCGGATTCCTGGGACGCGATACAAGGAGATCTTCTGGGACACAGCGGAACGCAGCTCTCCGACTTTCATTCCGGATAACCGATTACCGACTTCGAACTCCGCTGATGGAACTTCGGGATCCATTGAACGCGGCGAATCGGCTTCATTCCACCCTTCTGGGTTATCATTGCGGCGGGCTTTCGTCAGCGGATAGTTCTTAAATTGCTTACGCGTGGCTGATAACGGAAACGCAAAGGACTAATAAAGCACCGGCAACGAGCCGAACGGTCCAATTATCTGGAAACTTTCGGGATATATGGGAAAACTATCGTTGTCGAGGGCAGAAAATTGTGTGACCGTATCCCGTAATCTCGTCGATGGAAATAACATCGGGCTAACTCGATTGACCCCGTACCATTTTTGCGAAGAATCTGATTGCGGCACGGGACTCGAAAAAATACTTGACAGAAAATTCTATCTTGTCTGGCGACGAACAGACAGATTCAGAGGGTAAATATTTTTTTAAATCTTGCAATTCTTTTTCAAAAAGTATTCTCGTGGACCTGGTTCTGTACATTAAAAGTTCTATGGAAACAAATTTCGTTGAAAACATTTATTTAAAAAGTTCCTTTACAATCGCTTTACGATCAATAAAACGACGAATTATTACATTTTATTTACAAATTAAAGAAATTATATTTGACATATTGGATAAAACAAATCGATTTCATTTCGCAAACAAGTCATTTTCTAAATTTGTAGGACCCAAATTATTTCTTTAATCCTTCAATACAAACTTTAAAGGGAAATGTATTTTCAGAATGGTGATCTTGACAACATATTTCAAGGACATTGGAATCGGAGAGGAGGTAGTGCATCGACAAGCTCATCAACCTGAAGACCCAACCAGAAGACCCAACCAGAATGCAGATTGCAAACCAATTGCAATTTTCAAAAAATTTCTTTTAAATGTTCAAACGTTAGGGTAAAGTGCCCAAATATGGTATAGTCTCCTATTATGGCACTACCTTATATCTTGTAAAGGAGAAGTCGCCTCTAGTGAGAAAATCCTCAAACGATAGTTGTACAAGTTTACTCAACAGTGTGCGTTGAGAAATTTTGAAATAATCAAAAAATGGTGTTAACAAGAAGTGGTTCATATTTGTGCACTTTACCCTATCGTTGTTTCAACATTGTCCGAATATTACTGTATCTCGCGCATGCCAACATATTTATACTGACGGTTATTATAATAACAGCGAGGGTGGCGAAAGCTAGGAAGAGAGCGAAGGAGAGAGAGAATGAGGGAGAGGGAGTTGGGGAGAAACAAAAAAATTCCAAGAAGCCCGTGCGCCGGTTCCGGTTAATTTGACGGTTATTTCCGGTCGCGCGACGTCGACGGACAACGGCGCGTGGGGTGTCGATGACGACACGGTCCGGGGTCGGTGATTTCATCCTCGCCGGGGGTGTATACATATACCTTTTATCCGCTATGCAGAGTAGCCGTATTAAAATGTAAATGCGTGGTAGCTAGTTATTATGCGAAGCGGCCGATGCGATCTCCACCGGCGGCGATGCGACCCTCGTCGTGTGTGCCGCCTCCTGTGCCCCTCGTCGTCGTCGTAAACACCCGATAATGGGGAAACCGTGTAGCCAGCTATCCGCCCCTGTACGCCCACGCGAGTGTTAGAAAGAGTAAAAGGGAGAAAACAGCCGACGAGCCTCGGCCCGCTCGCTCGCGCTGTCTCCTGACCTCTCCCGCGATCAAAAATCTCTCGGACACCCTGAACCCTTCCGATCCCAATCCTCTGTCGCACCCTGTCGCCTCTTCTGCCTACCTCCATCCCCCTCCGCCCTTTCGCCGCTCACGGATTTACTCGCGATCCAACGAACGGGCGTCGATCAATTTTCCCGCGTCCGGATTACCTTCCGGCTCGTACTCATGAAACTTTTAGACCCCGCGTAAAACCGCTGACCCTTCAACCCCTGCCCCCACCCTTCCCTCTTCGAGTCCGCTATATTAACCGTACGATTTCGATTAAGATATCTCGTTACGGCGCCGTAAAACCGGCCCGCTCGTCGTTCCCGAAGAGATCGGTCAACGGCTGCACTCCTGCGACAGACACGATGCTGGAAATTTCGGTTTTATAAAGAGCTGGAAGCACCCTTCGATTTTAAACCCTTTGCACTCCTTTGTCGAGTGTGACGACATGGGTGAAAGAAAATTGTAAGTGGAACGGGTTTTTATATGTATTTTTAGTTTTTCCTTTTTTATATAACTTGTTATTTTTTAGTTATAAACAGACGTGAGTTCCACAAATATAAATTAATATAATTAGGAGTGCAAAGGGTTAACACACGTCCGACCACCATATTTTTTCCAGTCAGGTTTCCGTTCGTTCGTGTATTTTTTAATAAATTATTGTTCCTTGTTGTATTAATATTCATGAATTATTCTCATACGTTTCAATTTACGTGATAAGTGATTGGTATTTACGTATTGTCGTATTGTCATGGTAATTAAATTGAATTTATTTAAACTGTTGAAGCGGCTCAAGGGCCAACGTCGAAAACAGCCCTTCATACGCCTCTTTAAAAATAGTCGCATAAGTGACCCTAGTATAATAATTCACCAATTTGTGCTCTACACTTTACATTAACAAATTGTGTTGCATTTACACATTCGAGAGAAATATGTCTCGCAACAACCGCAGAGGGATCGATCATTTGACAGTATGTAAAAATTGTATGTTTATTTTAATTTGTTTGGTGAAAAATAAAGAATATTAGTTACAACAATAAATGCGTTCTTCTTTTCTCCTATCCCATACATGAATATTTCAGATTAGAATCAAGTAGAGTCGCATTACTGTATTTTCGTGAATTTTCGAGCGTCTGACTTGTCGCTGAGTTATACTACTGAATTTCGTGCCACCTCCTTGGATTTCATGTGCTCCTGATACTTTCCAAATTTTCGAGATTTTCGGGAATTTTCGGCCGTCTGACTTGACGTTGACTTATACTACTGAATTTCGTGCCACCTCCTCGATATCATGTGCTCCTGATACTTTCCCAATTTTCGAGAATTTTCGCGAATTTTCGGCCGTCTGACTTGTCGTTGACTTATACTACTGAAATTCGGATACCTCCTTCGACATCATGTTCTCCTGATACAAAGTTCAATTTTCGAGATTTTCGAAAATTTTCGGGAATTTTCGGCCGTCTGACTTGTCGTTGACTTGTACTACTGAATTTTCGAAAATTTTTCGGCCGTCTGACTTGTCGTTGACTTATACTACTGAAATTCGGATACCTCCTCCGACATCATGTGCTCCTAATACTTTCTCAATTTTCGGGGAAATTTTTCGAAAACCTCGAAAATTGAACTTTGTATCAGGAGAACATGATGTCGAAGGAGGTGGCACTAAATTCAGTAGTATAAGTCAACCATAAGTCAGACGCTCGAAAAATTTTCGAAAATTCAGTAGTACAAGTCAACGACAAGTCAGACGGCCGAAAATTCCCGAAAATTTTCGAAAACCTCGAAAATTGAACTTTGTATCAGGAGAACATGATATCGGAGGAGGTATCCGAATTTCAGTAGTATAAGTCAACGACAAGTCAGACGGTCGAAAAATTTTCGAAAATTCAGTAGTACAAGTCAACGACAAGTCAGACGGCCGAAAATTCCCGAAAATTTTCGAAAATCTCGAAAATTGAACTTTGTATCAGGAGAACATGATGTGAAGGGAGGTATCCGAATTTCAGTAGTACAAGTCAACGACAAGTCAGACGCTCGAAAATTCCCGAAAATTTTCGAAAATCTCGAAAATTGAACTTTGTATCAGGAGAACATGATGCGAAAGGAGGTATCCGAATTTCAGTAGTACAAGTCAACGACAAGTCAGACGCTCGAAAATTCCCGAAAATTTTCGAAAATCGGGAAAGTATCAGGAGCACATGAAATCCAAGGAGGTGGCACGAAATTCAGTAGTACAACTCAACGACAAGTCAGACGCCAAAAATTTTCAGAAATCTCGAAAATTGAGAAAGTATTAGGAGAATATGATATCGAAGGAGGTGGCACGAAATTCAGTAGTATAACTCAGCCACAAGTCGGGAGTTTGGGAAAATGTGGAGGATTATTAAATATAAACGCAGTTTCGTTCATTTATAACATTGCCTTTATTTATTCACTGTTGATTGATACATAAAATGTTTGTATGTTACATGAACTAAACATTTATAAAAAGAATGTACAGAGATTGGAGAGACTCGGCGCACCGTCAGAGTTCTACTGCAACATTCGGATCGAGCAGTTAATTTCCAAGCTTGTTTTAGTATGTACGTCATCTCCCATCAAAAATTGTATTAAAGTTGAAGAGAACCATCTCTGAAGGGTGTCTTATGAGATTGACAACGGACAGTCCCTATCCATCAGTCTCCAATTCCAGTAAAACTTTCCTGGGTTCTGGAACAGTTAAAAATAATGTTTCATTTCCTACCCTCTACTATTCGTATCCACCTGTAATCAATATGTACGTCACAGAAAATGAATTTTCATAACATATGACATTGGATTGCGAAATTTATGCATTTATGACAAGAGTGAATAGGTAAAATACCAAACAGTAAATGCACGAGGGAAGTTTCAAAAACGTTGTTACATTATTTTGGTGTGATAAATTTTCTATTATAATTCTGCGAGTTTATTTTACATTATACAGAATACTCAAAAAGTTGCTGTACTTTACAGATTATCTTTCAACCCAGGAGCATTGTTTCGCGCACGACATCAATAAAAATTGTCGAGAGGCTTTCTGGACGATGCTTACCCGCTCGACCGTTTCCCGGCGCGACACGCAGCAGAAACGTTGCTGGATCTTCGGTTTACATTTCCGTCTCCGTCGTATCACCGGGATCCTTGCAAATTAGAGAGCGGACCTTTCAGAAAAGCCTGGCTTAGCGAAATTTACCCGGTCGGGGTTGTCACGTACCGTATTCCCGGGCCATGTGCTCGCTAGGCAGGGCCGGGGGACGATAAAAAATATTTGTTGGTCTTGTTATTCGCTGATCCGGGATCCTTCAGCGGGAGGCACGTTTTCTTGTTGCGCCCTCTCTCCTGCCCTCTTGTCGCCGCGCCGCGCCGGTGTTCGCGATGTTATCACTGCCGCCTGTTCCGCGGCCTTCGTATTATTTGTGCATTTCCACGGTTATATTCCTGCGGGTCTCCGTTCTACCGTATAATAAAATCCCTCTCAGCAGACTGTCTTCTCGTTCCCTGCACACTCCGGCCGTCCCTCGGTACACAGTATGTTGCCGCGTCGTGCTTGCACGGCGCAACGCGCGGTGCATTCTTGGTGTACCGGAGGATGGTTGGGCGACGGAGGGAAAAGGGCGGAGGAGAAGCGAGAAAGAGACGAAGGCGGTGTGGGTGTGGGGTTGGTATGGCTCACGGGGGATGAGGCGGAGGAAAACATAGGAGGGCTGAGTAACTGCAAACAACAAATACCAGCAGGTTCGCCGGCGCGGGGAGGCGCGGGAGGGCGTGCATTCCACGAACCGGTGTGTATAAACACGAAGCCGACGGCCGTGAAATCCGCGCGGGGAAACCCGGTTAATGCCGTCGAAGTACACGATACCCGCCCTATATTTGCCGATCGCTACCAAAGACGATCCCCGCGCAGGTACCTTACCGCGTAAGCGTAAGCTAATGGGGGTTAGGGGTCTCGTCGCGCGCTCCGCACCGCCTCTTTGGTCTAAGGTTCCCAGGAACTTTGTACACCCGGTCGGTCGTCAGCTAATGAACCTAGGTCAGCCTGATCTACCGAAAAGCATGCTCACCGAGGACGGAGAGAGAGGGAGTTCGATGGAAAGTCCACCGGAGGAAATCTAGGGGACCGAGGGAGGTTTAAGCCGGCAACGACCGGCCAGCACCAGCCAGAGAGGCTATCCGCGGCGACAACAGGTTACAAAGTAGCTTTAGCAAGCACCGGACCCAGGTCAAGTTTCCTCGTAACGTCGAGGTTAAAGGGCATCCGGCTGAGTGGAAGTTAATGACATTTTTATGGGACACCCGAACAATTTGCTCGAAGCTGTTTATATCGGGCTGCGGTGATTAGAGGCGCCGCCGTGAGGCCTGACGGTAATGCTATCTGCCACTAATTGCGTTTCTGCGAGTCTTTAACGGTGAATCTACCATTGCCGGTCAAATTACCGGTCTTACAGTTTTAATTTTGTAATTACAGTAAATTCTCTATAATCGCAAACGCCTCGGGGGGATTTGTTTGCATTTATCGATCTTGGTCCTACTTTTTTCGAGCTTCAAAGGCCGAGCCGAACGTAGAGAAGGAACCAAAGGCCGAGCCGAACGTAGAGAAGGACAGCGCGTGTAAAGAGACACCACGGCAACCGTCGATGCGACGGCACCTGTTTGCATTTATAGATCTTGGTCCTACTTTTTTCGAGCTTCAAAGGCCGAGCCGAACGTAGAGAAGGAACCAAAGGCCGAGCCGAACGTAGAGAAGGACAGCGCGTGTAAAGAGACACCACGGCAACCGTCGATGCGACGGCACCTGTTTGCATTTATAGATCTTGGTCCTACTTTTTTCGAGCTTCAAAGGCCGAGCCGAACGTAGAGAAGGAACCAAAGGCCGAGCCGAACGTAGAGAAGGACAGCGCGTGTAAAGAGACACCACGGCAACCGTCGATGCGACGGCACCTGTTTGCATTTATAGATCTTGGTCCTACTTTTTTCGAGCTTCAAAGGCCGAGCCGAACGTAGAGAAGGAACCAAAGGCCGAGCCGAACGTAGAGAAGGACAGCGCGTGTAAAGAGACATGACGGCAACCGTCGATGCGACGGCACCTGTTTGCATTTATAGATCTTGGTCCTACTTTTTTCGAGCTTCAAAGGCCGAGCCGAACGTAGAGAAGGAACCAAAGGGCGAGCCGAACGTAGAGAAGGACAGCGCGTGTAAAGAGACACCGCGGCAACCGTCGATGCGACGGCACCTGTCCGCGTCTCTTTCTTTCATATACGCTGTCCTTCCTTGCGTTCGAAACTCTCATCGTCAATTAAACCACTAAATTCAGTTCATATTATATCGTGTTTGATATCATTTTGCATGAGAAAAATGCCAGGAATATGTTGGTGAAAGTCCCATGAAGAAATAATGGAAAATAAAGAAGATAGAATTTTGGTATAACGTTATGATGACTCACGGGCGTTTGAACTGTGCCGACGACTGCGACTCTCCGCGTCGCGTTAGTAGTGGTTCACACCGATATACCGAGCCGAGATCAGTGTATTGAGTTGGAGGGGATATTTCATTTGCGATTATCGTACATGCCCTGTTTGCGATTATAGAGAATTTACTGTAGTGCAAACATGGATAATGATTCGATAAGTTTCTTTGTCCAAGTGCACATTGCAATAAAAATTGCACGAAATCTAAATAAATAGAGCCTTGTGTCATTTTTATCAGCTGAAACATTTGAGTTGGTTTCAGTGCTCGGTAGTGTTAGTGTTAAGGGGGTAGACTCCTTTTTCCAGGATTTCGACGAAATATTATGGTTCGAATTCGGTATATTTATGAGTGTGAATCGTTTTTTAACGATAAGATTGACTGTATGTTTATGCGGTTTCTCAGAGTATTATAATAATGCAAAAAGTAAAATAACTTTATTCCTCGTGTTTCAGACTGTTAAAATAGAAATATTTTATTCTGTGTATCAAATTGTTGAAATAGAAATATTTTATTTTGTGGTTCGGATTGTTAAAATAGAAATATTTCATTTTCGAAATTTTACACCTTATTTAAAATATAAAATATTAAATAGTATTTGATAGTAGAGTAAATAGTAACCACTAGCTTTTCCGGAAATTAAAATATACCTATTTCTACCGGAAGTAGTCAAAATTAGGGATGTGCGAGATTCCCGACAATGTTCGAGATATTCCCGAAAGTGTCGTTATTCGCAATTACTTCCTACAATATTACTAACACAAACATTCCCGACTAATAGGATATGTAATCTTCGAGAACACAATGGCTTTCGGATTCTTGTAATTATTGGAAGTACGGAGAAACTTCAAAATGTCGGGAATCACAGATATTTTCGGGAATCCCGAGAGAAATTCCCGTCCCGACCGGGATCTCGCACACCCCTGGTCAAAATGACTGTCTGTAGAAAAGTTGCTTAGTTATACAGGGTGTAACTAAATTACAAAGCGTTACAGACGAATATCTCCAAAAATATTGGTTACACACAAATGCGTTTCAGATGAAAGTTGTTCAGCACCGAAAGAGACACGATGGGACTTTAACTTTTCCCAGTGGACACACCTTCTTAAACGTTAACAATCGGACATTTCCTACATCGAGCGACACGAACAAAATGGAAGTTCTTCGCGAAAAGAGCTGCAAGGTGAGAATAAGCCATGAGACTATGATCTATCCAAAGTATCGGCGTGGACCCGATCGAAGCCGTGGCGCGGGTTCAACGATCGGAAATAAATCGGACGGAACGCGATTATCCGTGGATGCGGTGTACAGTTTTATAAAGAAATGACACGGTGAGAAAAGAACCGTCGTCCATTACACAGCGAGACGACGTCGTAAAGGACCATCGCGGAAAAACGAGATTGAAGAGATACGGCGGGCGGAGCTAAGTAGCCGGGAATGAGCCGGGCGTGGTTGCATAAATATTTCTGAAAAATTAACGAACCGGCAGTAATATATTTTACAACGCTTGATAAGTTCAGCGAACGAGCTTCCAAGCTCCGGAGCTAGCGAGCGGGAACTGCCATGATAAATAGGTCGGTGATAGAGAAGCCTTTGCCGGAGCGTAAGGAATTAATCTCTCGCGCGCGAAACGTTTAAACATTAAATACTAGTTTTTCGCCGCGGTCGGCTACGCGCGATTAATTGATTATCGTTTCACGGATGACGAACGAGAGAACCCGGGGGGAGGGTCCGGCTGCCGGCCGATAAGAAAACCGTGTATCGGCGTAGGACACGCTTGCACACCGAAGGCGGAACGATGCAAAGGGAAGAAGAAGAAGAAAAAAAGAACGAACGGAAGAGAAAAGGAAAAATGGAGAAAAAACGAGTCGCCTCAAAGTGCTCGCCTAAATGGCACGTTCCATTAGACCGGAAAATTCGAAGGCCGCCCGGTGGTCGATATAAGTCGCTCGTTACAACGACCGTCCACTTTGCCAGCGAATGGGGGTCGCGTCGATCGAATCGGCGGCGCTATTAATCGCCGTTTTCTTGGATCGTGCCGGCTCTTGGTTTTCGCGGGAGTCGCGACTCTCGGCAGTGATGGGATTCGGGGCGCTTTTTTCGCGCATGCGCGACGATTCTAGCCTCTATCAAGTACAAAGATCGGTTAAAATGGGGTACTACCTTAGTCACCCCAATAATTTCGCAAAATTTGTTATGACTTGATTTCGAAATATGACTGTAGAACATGTGTGTGTTGTATTAAAATTTAATATGTATGCACATACAGGGTGTCCCAAAATTACATTAGTTTAATGAAATGGGAGGTTTCCGAGATCATTTGAAGCGACATTTTCCTTTGCAAAAATGTTATCCGCGGCTTTGTTTAGGAGTTATTAACGAAAAACACGGACCAATCAGAGCGCGACCTAGACGCGAGCTGGCCCAGTCGGCCCGGCGCGCCAACTGTCTATTGGCCGACAGTCCCAACTCGCGTCTAGGTCGCGCTCTGATTGGCCCGTGTTTTTCGTTAATAACTCCTAAACAAAGCCGCGGATAACATTTTTGCAAAGGAAAATGTCGCTTGAAATGATCTCGGGAACCTCCCATTTCATTAAACTAAGGTAATTTTGGGACACCCTGTATAACACATAATATATGAACTTCTGAATTCTTCCGGTACTTTCCTAGCAGTACTAATTCCCCACTACATTCCCCACAAACTTCGGACGTAGATACGGTCCTGCCGAAATTCGCGCATGCGCGAAAAAAGCGCCCCGAATCCCATCACTGACTCTCGGCCCGACCAGGCCCGACCAGGCCCGACCAGGCCCGACCTGGGCAAGCACGGCGAAGGCTGTCGAGGTTCGCAGTACGACAGACTCGTTTGAAAATGCCGGCGTTGCAGGGGCCTCGTTATCGAGGCATTAATATTCCATCCGTGAGCCGTCGGATTTATTGAAGTGGTCCTCAATAAGTTAGAAGCGCGTAGCAGGAAAGAAACGTTCCTTCGCGTAATACACGCGTCTTAGCCACCCTGGGGATAACTCTCTTTCTCTCTCTCTGCCTTTCCCCCAGTCTCTCGCGAGGTCTCTAGGCCAGACGCGCAGCGTTCCGTTAATTTCTAATTAAACAAGGGAATTTAGTATATCAGAGCCACAGTTCCGGGCCACTCGAACTCGTGGCATGGTAGGAGGCGGGTCGTGGCTGTGGGACAAGGAGAGGAGAGATAGTGGGAGGAGACAGATAGGAGAGGGATAGAGAAACGGCGAGGCGATAGAACACCGAGAACTCGAGGAGGATCTACGACCTCAATTCTCTGCACTGAAATAGGCCCGTGTCTTCCTGAGGTCAGACTTCGGTACTTCGACCTGCGGAAGCAATATTTCCACGGGACTTCCGAGAAACGGCGAACCCGCCGGCAATTAGTCAGGAAGTGGCTGACAAGCCTCCTCTCCGCGTCTGCGAGGAGGCGAGCTTTCGACGAATTGACCGCCTTTGTGCGCTCGATCGCCGATCCGATATTGCCCGTGATCGCCCGCATACCGAGATTAAAGATCCTTCCTTTCTTCTTAATTAATCGGCGAACCGCCGGTCCCAGGGCGGACTCTCCGACGGCACCGAATCATCCACGGAGACCGATCAATCGTCGACGTCACGGTCTTCGTCGCCGGATGTGAACCGAGGGATATTCTTTCGATTGGCACCGGCGCGGACGATCGAGATGGAACTTGATGGGTATATTATGGGGAACGAGAAGATGTTCTGCCTCGGAAAATGTTCTGTGGAGGGAAAAAGTGAACCGATGGAAACCAGCTTTCAAACATTTCATTTAGCAACATTTATACAGAGTATTTCGACTAACTACAGTAATCTCGTGAATGCTGTCAATCGAATGCTGTCGAGCACCTACCCCATCCACTCCCAGCCAACGTCGCGCCGAGACGCACGGCGGCGATGATTGATCTCGGCTCGGGTATATCGGTGTGAACACCACACATTGACTCGAGTGAATCGAATTTTCAAACTTCTTAATTTTCATTATTTTTTCATGGGACTTTCACTAACTTATTTCTGGCATTTCTCTGATTAAAATGACACCAAACACGATATAATTCCAACCGTGCTTAGTGGTTTAATCGACGATCGAAGTTTCGAACGCCACGAATAACAGCAACAATGTGGGCCTTTAAACTGTGCCGGCGACGGCGACACGCTACGGTCACCCGATCCGTATCTCATTCTGTCCTTCTCTATGTTCGGCTTTCTATTGAAGTCTCGCTCGGCGCGATCGACGTAGAAACGCAGTCAAAAAATATACAAGCACGCGAACCCTGTCGCTCCAGTCCCCGGCTGCTCGACAGCATTCGAAAGATTACTGTAGTAGGGTAACTGCACCGGTGAATGAACATTTAAGAAATTGTTCAGGAAGATATTTTATTTTTTTTTTAAATATGTGAATTAAAGGAATCTCATATATGCCAAATGACTCCCTATACTTAATTTGTCAAAAATAAATGAACACAAATAAAATGAAATTATTATTATTTTTCTTTATTAAACGTTAAATAAAAAATATAAAAAATACCAGTTAATAAACACTACATTCTTAGTCTTAAAATTTGTTGAAATATACAATAGCGTTTATTTACTGGTGCCCGTTTGTTCACTGGTGCAGTTACCCTACATCTCAACCCTCGTGTTTATGTTTCTCTAAAAATGTTACAACATTTCTCTGAATATGTCCATTCTTCGCTCGCTAATGTACAGGGTGGGTCACCTAATGTTGCCGCCTCGAATATCTTTGTTGTTTTCAAGGGTACGTCAAATGTCTGAAGGACAAAGTAGAATGGTAAAATAGAGCTCGTGCGATACTAAAAAAATGTTTGTTTCTATGTAATTTTTTATAGAGATATGAAGGTCACCTTCAGTTAAAAAAAAAAGTGAATATATTTATAAAAAAATATATTATACATTTATAAAAAAAGTATTAACCTATGTCGAAAAGTTAGTGGTTCAGGAGGTATTTCAATTTAAATAATTCTAAAACATCATTACCGTCGTACTAAGACATTAGCGTTTATTTACTAGTGTAACTGAAGGTGACCTTCATATCTCTAAAGAAATACATAAAAACAAAAACCTTTTGGTATCGTATGAACTCCATTTTACCATTCAACTTTACCAAAACAACAAAGATATTTGAGGTGACTCACTCTGTATATTGAAAAATACACTAAGTGAGTCACTTCTTTTTAGAGTTCAAGGTCATCGAAGTTTCTTTAAGTGGGTTTACACATTTTCACTAGAACACAGTCTTATAGCTCACAAAAGAACAAATTCAGAGGTGACCTTCATTGGTGATCTTCAACCAGAGGCGGTCTTCTTCGTGCAATATTTTATAAATGTTTTATGATATGGGACGTCGCAAATAAAAAGCTGATCTCATACTGCAAAATAAAAATTGTCCAAGTCGTATATAAATGTATAAAATCTTACTGATCATCGTGCTCATTCGAATGTGTAATAATTTGTTGGTAGATATTTATTTCCCAACAGTTTGTGTTCAGGGAGGCTAACTATCAACGTTGAAACAAGGTGCTTTCACCGTAGCAATTTTTCAAGGATCGTTAAGATGTGTTTCACCCTCCGCACACGCCTCGACATTTCGCGGGATTTGTATTTTCCGAACTCGAGGGTTCTCGAGGCCGAGATTTAATATTTCGTGTCCGCGCCCTCCGTTCGCGGGTGCCCTTCATTCGGGAGTGGAGCCCCGAGACCGGAGGTTCAAATCCGTTTCACGGGGTTCGCCGCGCTTCGTCCGTTGATTTATAGGAGAAGAGGCGTTCTCGCGGGGCGTTCGACTAAATCATCGCGGCTTCGGAGCTGCGGTGTTTCGCATGATAAGACAATTCGCGCGATTTTCAGGCCGATATAATTCTTCTTTAATGGCTCGTAAACAAAGTCCCATAAATTCCCGTGTTTCGTCGCGCCCGCCGACTCTGCCAAGCTGCTCGAATTTATAATGTTGACGATCAAACGGGGTAGCCGTTACGGCGAATGTAACGCGTCCGGGCCAATGCAGAGGGTGGATTCGCACCACCCACGCATCGCCGTATCCCGCTCGCTCTCTTTATCCTTGCTTCCAATCGACAAAAAATCACGTTTCGGTTTTATCTTCGCGAACGGACGACGGGGGTGGAAGAGAGCTTTCGCGTATTCCAGATAACTGCCCCTTGGGGACCCGTACGGCGATACAGCTTCCTCTATCGCATTCGTCGGACCGCCGCCGCGCAGTTCCTTACCGGGCTCGCTGGATACACATTCACCGCGAATCGCAGATTCATACAGTCTGCCCGCTCTCACAGTCTGAAACAAAAGGTAGAGTCTACTCAATACCTTTGTCTACGTTCGTGGACAAAATTATAATGCTCTCCGTTAGACTGCAGATCTTTAAGTGATGAATTCAATTTTTATTTTACTTTTATCAGTCGAAGATTCGAAAAATTTGAGAATATTGCAGTGTTGTTTTTAATGCAAGGAAGTCATTAAGGGATGAAATCAATTTTCATTTTACTTACTTTTATTTTAATGAGTTCCTTGCATTAAAAACAACACTGCAATATTCTCAAATTTTTCGAATCTTTTACTGTTGTATATTTCACCCAATTTCTTCATAAATGCATGGGAATCCACAGACTCCCCATTCAACCCCGTTGCACTGCTATTTATTTTAGGGTTGCAGTGATAACACTCCCCATTACACTGCAGATCTTTAAGAGATGAATTCAATTTTTTTTTTACTTTTATCAGTTGAAGATTCGAAAAATTTGGGAATATTGCAGTGTGGTTTTTAATGCAAGGAAGTCATTAAGGGATGAAATCAATTTTCATTTTACTTACTTTTATTTTAATGACTTCGTTGCATTAAAAACAACACTGCAATATTCTCAAATTTTTCGAATCTTTTACTGTTTTATATTTCACCCAATTTCTTCATAAATGCATGGGAATCCACAGACTCCCCATTCAACCCCGTTGCACTGCTATTTATTTTAGGGTTGCAGTGATAACACTCCCCATTACACTGCAGGTCTTTAAGAGATGAATTCAATTTTTTTTTTACTTTTATCAGTTGAAGATTCGAAAAATTTGAGAATATTGCAGTGTTGTTTTTAATGCAAGGAAGTCATTAAGGGATGAAATCAATTTTCATTTTACTTACTTTTATTTTAATGAGTTCCTTGCATTAAAAACAACACTGCAATATTCTCAAATTTTTCGAATCTTTTACTGTTTTATATTTCACCCAATTTCTTCATAAATGCATGGGAATCCACAGACTCCCCGTTCAACCCCGTTGCACTGCTATTTATTTTAGGGTTGCAGTGATAACACTCCCCATTACACTGCAGGTCTTTATGCAAAATGATCTGCATTGATTGTGGGAAGCAGGAGTAAAGTAAAAATTGATTTCATCCCTTAATGACTTCGTTGCATTACACACAACCTTGCAATATTCTTCAATTTGGTACAGTTCAATGATTCACCCATGTGTGCTATTTGTAGAACGTTAATAAACCTTTTTATTTTTTGTTGAACAGAGCAAAACAGAAGAAATATAAGAAAATTATCCGGCCACACCCTGAAGAGGAAGAAGAAGAACGTCTTTGATTTTATAGATTGTTGCACAATCGGCGGTGAAGGTGTTGAAAGCAGGGCAAGTAATCGCTGATTAATCTGATTTCTCATTCGCCGGGTCCGTGGTATCGTGCTCGTTCTCAGCGTAGCGTAGTCTCGTTTCGTTACACGTCCAGTTAACGCGGTAGATTTGTCTTCAGCGACGAAAGCGAGCAAGCTGACAAGCCGCGACAACTATTCTTTTCTCGGCGCGGCCTGGAAATAAACCTGGGGGCTCTCGCAGGCACGTTCCCCGTCCCGGCTACTTCTTTATGCATACGTTTCCGTTCTTTGCATACACGTTGCCGCGCGCTGCATGCCGGTAACCGGAGCCCCGTGCGTCGCTGGGAGCCGGGGAAGAAGGATAATTACGCTTCGAAAGGTATTATTCTCCCGAGTATTCAATTATGGGTCGATCGAAGGGTTGTAAATTCCACGCGTTCCTTCGGAATTGTCGATTATTATGCAGTTCTTGTTATTACCGTCGCATCGTTATGGCAATTGGGCCAAGATAAAAGGCTACTCTGTATCGCGCGCCGTCGTATAATGAGTACCATTACGGACATCTCGAGAGCCGGATCGTAGGCTCTCCATTCCCCGTTTCTGTTCTGTTCCGCACCCCGGTACCGTTCCCGACCAGTTCCGCTACGTTCCAGAAAAATGCATTGTCTTTCTCATTAAATTACGCCACGTTAATGATCGTCCCGGTTCCGCGCTGTAATTTATGTAACTGCCAGTAGTTACGTTACGGTGATTTGCCACGGCCGATGACAGAGCCCCACGGTCTCTACGCTCGACGGGAACGGGAACGGGAACGATGAAAGTAGTATTACCCAGTGCCTGTGCAGACGCGATTGAAATTCCCGATGATACCCCCACCCACTCCTCGCCGCCCCTCCTACACGGATACGTTTTCCCATCGGAGTATCGTGATGGGATACCGCGTATTACGAATTATTATGTATGTACATTCGTTCCTCGTTTCTGTCTACCGGGTGCTCGCGAAACTCCGACACCTGTTTGACGATGGAGATTACATGGAGATCCGCCGTAGATGTATTCTACTCTGCAAGCATGAATGCTAGGCAGATTTTACGATTCTCCGTTTTCCTTCGGAGGTAGTAACGCGCGAAATACCCGTGGAATATTTTTGGGCGCTCTTGTACAGTGTAGGGACTCTATTTTTGGGTTAACTTTACTTTACCGGACTCAAAATTTGTGCCTTCCTCCTACGAATTATGATGTATTTGTGATGTAATCCAGTAGATTTGTAACCAGAGAACCTGCAGATCGAATTTTCGATCCTGTAGGATCAATGGTTCAGGAGTTACGCTTGCTTAAAGTTGTGCATTTTTCAGTGTTTTTGACAGTGTCCAAAACACTGCAGATTGCTCAACTTCAAGCAAGCATAGCTCCTAGACCATTGATCCTATAGGATTGAAACTTCGAACTGAATTAAAAGGGTGGGGATAGTTATCAAAACAGGATTAAAATTGCAGTACATTTCTACGTTTAATAGTTTAACAGTACGCAAGAAATAAATTGGCTGTACATTGTTTATTTACCATTATGTCAACGCGAAGGTACCAACTGAATTGAAAAGATGGGGGACAGATATCAAAACAGGATTAAAATTGAAGCATTAATTTCTACACTCAACAATGTGTGACATTATGCAAGAAAAAATTTATTTCTCCTACTAGAAGTCAGAAAATATCCATTTAAAGGTAAACAGTTTGAGGAACATATTCAGTTTCCATCCATAAAATATTCGGATCGGTAGCCGTCGGTCTTGATACTATCGCGTCAATATTACCTGCATCTACTTTTCTAACACTCTATTTGGTCGGTGCACATAATGCTTGGTCTGTACACTCCCTCGAGGGAAATCGTGCCACCGACCATACGAAAATTGTTCACCGAGAACATAGTAGCCGTGACATCTCGCTCTATAAATAATATTCATTGCGTACTGCTCCGCCACCATGGACATATTCACACAGTTATACAAGGTGTACCAAAATTGTTGTGCTTGGAAGGGGACATACCTGAGATCATTTGGAACAATTTTTTTCTTTTCGGAAATGTTCTGCGTGGCTTCGTTACGGAGTTATTAACGTAAAACACGGACCAATCAGAGCACGGGCCAGTAGGCCCGGCGGCAGGCCCGGCGGCAGGCCCCGCTGAGCGTGGCGTTGGCATTGGTCCGTGTTTTTCGTTGATAACTCCTTAACAAAGCCTCGGAGAACATTTCTGTAAAGGAAAAAGTTACTCGAAATGACTTCAGTCATCCCTCCCCGTTCAAAGACATGCAACATTTTTGGGAAACTCTGTACACGTCATTGACATCGTGATTTTCTATTCTCCGTTCCACCGAGTTTCATTAATTTTACGCTGGACGCCAGTGCCGAAGGCTAGTTAGTCTAAGACGAAGGGGCAACTCTTGTTTGCTGCTTCATATCCTTGAAAAGTTCCGGTTATCACGAACGAACGGAGAACAGCGGTACGATTAATCTCAGTCGACTCTGTTTTGGCACGCGGCTGGCAATTACCGGGCGCCGACTATAGCGCTCAATTATAGCCACAATTAAATTTCAGGATTCTTCGGAAAATCTCGGAACGATTACGGACGAGAATTGAAATGGCGCTGAGCGTCTCTTATCTCGTCGCAGCGCTGTTCAAATTGTATTCGGGAGTTTATTCAACCAGACAGCTTTTAACGACCTAACAGAAACCTGTTCTTTTTTCGCCGTTGGTCTTCTTTGTCGTCGCGTTGACGCAATTTATTTTGACGACTGAACAAAAGCATTCCGCGCTTCGTAATGTCTCTTTTCGATCGTGTCGATTTTAGTCTTATTTATTTATGTCGGTACTCGTCTATCCGGTTTCAATTCGTTTTTATAATTTTATGTATATTATTATTGATAAATAGCAACGCTGTCATTTATTTTCTTTCGTCGCTGTTTATTATCCAACAACTAGACTGCTATTATAAATTTAAGGTAAAAACAGATTTATGAACAACAAAAGTGTTTCTCTCTTAATATCTTTAATAGGTTGAAAACTCATGTTATTGTAATTATTCTGTCGTTATTGTTGCAAACTTTACAACCGCGTACACATCGCGGATAACTAACTATTTGTCGAGGGGCCACGTGTGTTCGGGTTTGCGACGTGGTTAAACTGCTACAATGCCGGTTTTGAGGAAGTCATAAATTTTGCAATTGTTCTCTTTGGACTTACAATATGGCCGGCAATTGTCAACGGACGATGTCTGGAAATTATCCTAGCTGTATTGTCCGCAACGGCAATTGTTGCGTCGTCGTAGGCCACGCGTTCGAAAATTTATGGGTTTTTAGGGTACGAAATGTACAATATAATTCTGGCGCTGCAATATAATTTGGAAATTGCGTGACGCAATTTGACGTGTGCGTTGCGCAAACAGGAAACCACTCTAATCCTCATTGGTCCTAACATACGCCCACCTAAGATTGTGGATTGTCCGACAACCCCATTGGGAGGGGTTCGGTACGTCGGTAAGAGATGTTGTTGAACGCGACGTGGACGATTAAAATGATTAGACTGTGGATTTGATGCATTTGTAAGAAATGGGTGCGTGCAGTTTAACGCTTGGTGTAAACTTTACTGGACTCAAAATTAGTACCTTTCTCCTACGAATTATGATGTATTTGGTATGTAATCCAGTAGATTTGTACCCGGCGCGGATGCAGATCGAAGTTTCGATCCTCTAGGATCAATGGTTCAGGAGTTATGCTTGCTTAAAGTTGTGCATTTTTCGGTGTGTTTGACAGGTAAGGGCGCCGCCATATTGGTTTGCAGTGACGACCGCGAGCCGCTTACCTTGCCGCCCCTCCCCGACCTAATCACCAACCAACTCGGTAAGAGGCGCACGACCATCACTACCAATATGGCGGCGCTCTTACCTGTCAAAAACACTGCAGATTGCTCAACTTTAAGCAAGCATAACTCCTGAACCCTTGATCCTACAGGATCGAAACTTCGGCTGCAGCCGCCCCGGGTACAAATCTACAGGATTACATACCAAATACATTAAAATTCGTAGGAGAAAGGCACAAATTTTGAGTCCGGTAAAGTAAAGAGCAGCCTAACGCTTGTGTTGTCAACCCATATACTGTATTTCTTCCAACAATTTGTTAATAACCCTCTAAAAAATATTACAATCGATTTCGCGACCCCCATTGGAGTAACGAATCGTGCTCGTACACTGTCATTAACGCGTCCACATCATCGGGCCAAGGCGAGCTTTTTTCGGGCTGTTATTCCAGCGAGAGGAATGGTACAGGCGGCAAGCTTTGGGATCGATCTGCTCGTGGAATGAGGGAAAATGATGGGATGGTAGCCTAGGCAGGTCGAATAAGGCTCGCCGTAGAGAAAGCAAAGGAGAAGGATGAGGGATATTACTTTTGCTCGTTATCGGTTAATTGGAATCACAAGATTCCCGATCGTTTCTGAGAAACCAGACTCTCTGCCTCTTCAGCCCCATCACCGGTCCTCCCTCTCTCCTCCACCTCCACCCCCGGCGTTCTGCCGCGCATCGCCCGCCCCCGCACTGTCTTTCCCTTTGTACGCGGCTTATCCCCCTCGACTTACGTCCGCGCGGGAACAGTTAGACAAGGAAGATGCAATTACCGAGCTAGTAACAAACTCGTTTGGCACGGTAACTGCAGACGCCGTGTTTAAACTGCAATCATGTATCAGCACAATAAAGACGTTCGAGGCGAACGGATTTCCGTTCGATTTTTAACATCGACATCCGCTCGCGCGGATCTCGAGGGAGAGAGAGAGGGAGAACCAGCTCTATATTTAATTGGAAACCCCACCGCCTCTGATTTATACCGTCGCGTCGCTCTCTCGCGGAGGCAGATCGTCGAACTAATACACCGGAACCGGAAGGGACTCGGCGCGAGTCTAGCTGGGTACCGTTTTTGTCCGTTCTCGGTTTATTTTTTCTCGTCCTCCTCATCATTCCGCCTTTTTTTCCCCCAGCGAAATCCGCAAAGACAATGGGATCTCTCGTCCACAAAAACCGATATTTCCGTCGTCGGAACCGCTGTACGCGGCTTAACGATCGACCCGGAAAAGGAAATTTCATCTTCTCGCGGGGGTGCACCCTTTTTATTCCCTTTTCCCTTCGTTTTTCGCTACCCGAGACCACTCTTTTCCACGGTCTCTTCACCCCCCCTCCCTCCTTCGCCCCACCCTCTCGCCAACTCCTCGCCTTCTTATTTACCGCGCGGCAAATAACTCCTTTTGCGACGTAATATCGTTACGGTTATGTAGTTTCGCCGATACGCCGGTTCTTTATTCTATTCCGGGGGATTCGGTACGGATCTTCGTTCCCTTGTATGCTTCCCACGTTTCCCTCTCTTCTTCCCCCGCAACCGCCCCCCTCCCCTGTCTCCTGTACCCGCTATCCATATCCCAGGCTGATGGTCGCGTCTCTCTCCCTCCCTCGCTCCCGACCGCGTGTACCATTATATATTTCCCGCTATCATCCCGGGACAGCCTATTCCCTCTCTTGGCACGAAGACAGAAACGGTCTCTGTCGCGAGATTCGGACGATATTCAGCCCCGACGTTCGGAATTGAACGATTTGTCGTATAAACGCCTTTGAACCGTTCCGCAGCCTCGGTCGATTGATAAATCCGAACCGTCTTTTCCCGGGAACGTGCCGAGTTGACTTTTCCGGCGCACCGGGAACAACGAGGAAATCTTTCCCTTCTCTTCCTGCCTGTCTCTCTCTCTCTGTCTAGTAGGGGTGGGCGGGTAGCCGGAAATTTCGGGCTCGGGCCGGCTATTTTCCCAAGGCAAGTTGGGATCCGAAAATTCGTGGTACTCGGGCAGCCGAAGTCTAAATCAGGCCGGATCGAAGAATTTAGGGACATTTGTGTATAACTTTTGAAACGTTCGAGATATTGAAAAGAGGTTTGAACTGAAAAAGATATTACAAAATAGACTCTTTCGAATAATACACGTTGGAACATATTTTTTTCTCTTATGTAGGGTAACTGTACCAGTGAATAAACGGGCACCAGTAAATGAACGCTTTTGTATATTTCAACAAATTTTAAGCCTGAGACTAAGAATGTAGTGTTCATTAACTGGTATATTTTATATTTTTTATTTAACGTTTAATGAAGAAAAATAATAATAATTTCATTTTATTTGTGTTCATTTATTTTTGACAAATGAAGTATAGGGAGCCATTTGGCATATATGAGATTCCCCTTTAATTCACATATTTAAAAAAAAAATAAAATATCTTCCTGAACAATTTCTTAAATGTTCATTCACTGGTGCAGTTACCCTAGTTGTTTTACTAGTGGCTTTCCTGAAATTAGGGGTGGCTTAAATCATCATTTTCCCGGTTTCGAATTTTTTTAGAAATGGCAGGCCTCCAAAGTTTTCAATTTTTGCCCATTTTGGCGAAAACCGGCCGTTACATACGAATTTTTATCTCAGGAACTGTTTGTCCGATTGAGCTACATTTTTTCTGTTTTATTCGGAAAGGATTGGGCTATTACAAAATAATTTTGTCAACCTCGAAAATTAACTTTACAATACTTTTTTAACGTGTTTTTCAACGAGAAGCCAGAGTGATTCAAATTTTGAAAAGAATATGGTTACATTCCTTGAAGTTTCCCCTTTAAAATGAGCCCTTGAAAAAGATGGAGCCATCAAGATTGTAAAATGACCCCGCAACGATTTCCGGATTCCAACCAGAGTCATCGCTAATTTTCTCAGCCCGCGACCCGAGTCATCGCGAATTTACAGGTTTCGATCCGAATTCGATCAAGATCCGACCCAGACTCGGCTACCCGCCGTGTTGCGCAGTACTCGTCGACGAAGATGAGTGAAAATACCGTTTGCGGTAATCGACGGTAGCGGGAACAGGGTTGCGCGATGCTCCGCGACAATCCGAGCATCTCGGAAAGAAGAAGGAGAGACGCGGAGAGGGAGAGAGAAAAGAATATCCTCGTTACGAGGCTGAAAGTAGTAGCTCGAGCGTCGCAACGCTGCGGAGCGTGTAATTAATTATTTACGTTTCCCTTTAAAACGACAACGATAAGCAGCAACAACATCGCCGCGTAATTGGCTCTCGGAAAAAAGTAACGATAAAGTCAACCGACAGGCGAGAGCAGGTAGGGCGGCGAGAGCAGGCATGCAAGGCATGCAGGCAGGCTAGTGTGGCAGGGCAGGCTAGTCTCTCCCCTGTAATTGAACCCTTTCTGCGACGGCGGAGGCGCTCGACGACAGCTGGATGCACGTTTTAATCGCGACTAACGCAATCCTAGCAAGTGTCCCGGGCGAAGATCGTAACGACGATTTACGGGCTAACGAGTTCGCGCTTCTCGAATTTCCCGGATGTTCGCATGACTCTCAACCGCTCCCCCCCTCCCTTCTCCTTATCCGGTAACCGGGGTAAGGGCGCGCCACCCCCTCGTGTCTTAAGCTAACCGACGAAAGTTCGCCCCCTTACATTATCGTCGCGCCGCCGTCGACGTCCCTCCTTCGCCTCTCTCCCCCCCTCCCCGCCCTCCGCCATCTTGCCGACAGTCCCTCGCCTGCTACGATCTCGTCGCTAACTTTTTAACTAGTTGCAAATTAAAATTTAACTGGAGTGTACCCACCCTCGCCGAGGCCGCGGCACCACCCTCGGCACCACCCTCGGCACCACCCTCGGCTTTCTTGTTCAACGGCGATCGCCGAAGAAGACTGCATTCTTAGAGCGGATTTGTTAAGCTCACGTCGGATAACCAGAGGTGTAAATCACGGATCGAAATAAACAGCTTGCTTCCGCTTTTGAACCTTGGCGACGATAAGGGAGTGACCAGTGTATATTTTCAACTCAACAACAATGCATGCTTCTCGAATTCATCAGACCGTGGTTGGCGATAAATGTGTGGATTAGGTTTTAGGAGCGAGACGCGATGAGAATAAGACATTAGGTTATACAGGGTGTCCCAAAATTACCTTAGTTTAATGAAATGGGAGGTTCCCGAGATCATTTCAAGCGACATTTTCCTTTGCAAAAATGTTATCCGCGGCTTTGTTTAGGAGTTATTAACGAAAAACACGGACCAATCAGAGCGCGATCTAGACGCGAGTTGGCACAGTCGGCCAATAAACAGTTGGCGCGCCGGGCCGACTGTGCCAACTCGCGCCTAGATCGCGCTCTGATTGGTCCGTGTTTTTCGTTAATAACTCCTAAACAAAGCCGCGGATAACATTTTTGCAAAGGAAAATGTCGCTTGAAATGATCTCGGGAATCTCCCATTTCATTAAACTAAGGTAATTTTGGGACACCCTGTATATTGAAAGCATGCTGTGTGGATGTCATTCTATGTTCTATAATGTTTATGTTTGAGTACGTTGCGAGCGAGAACCGGGAGAGCTGATTGTATGCCACGAAACGCGAGAGAACAGACATTGATATATTGTGAGCGAGAACTAAGAGTGAGACGAAGTGATAGCAAAGAGAGAGAGAGAGACCGTTGTGCGAAACACGTGTCGCGAGAATTTGTGATAAAACATCTTACTGTAACTATTCAATTCGATATCTACTTATTAAACATTTACTCGTTTCTTTGTCTAATCCGCGACTCGTTTATTGTGATCACCCACAAAATGCTTCGTCAGGAAATAACACTGTTTGAAAAAAGAGATTCGTCATTTTCAAATTGCAGCAAACTCCACCGAGAGAGAGAGAGAGAGAGAGAGAGAGAGAGAACTGTAATTATTCATTTCATTTCGCTGTTCCGGATGGCCAGATTTTTCATTTTAGTCCCCGCAGATCCAGCATTTCACAAAAAAAAGAAAAAAAAAACAACTTCTGGTGGCAGTTTCGAAATTATTTTGTAGCCGCGGAGTTGGCAGGAGATTCAAAGTTGTCGACTGTTCAGCGGTAACAATGGGATACGTCGAGCGGCAATTGAAATGTTGTGTGCGGCGAGCAGGCTGCAGCTCGTTACCCCGCTCGTGCTTTTAGAAGGAAAAAATTATGTACTCCGGGCTCCATTATGGCCGGTTAACTAAATCTGTCGATTGTTCGTTCGAGAATACTAGTACCGTAAAAGCTCCTTCGTTGTCCAAAGGCCGGGGGCTGAGCGGACAACGAGCGTGCCCGGACACTATTTTTGATTTATGACTGCGTCTAGATATCGCGCCACCGCGCCGAGCGACTTCAATAGGAAACCGAACATAGAGAAGGACAGAATGAGATACGGATCGGGTGACCGAAGCGTGTCGCCGTCGCCGGCACAGTTTAAAGGCCCACCTTGTTGCTGTTGCTCGTTGCCTCCGAAACTTTGGCCATCGATTAAACCACTAAATAAAGTTGAAATTTATATCGCGTTTGGCGTCATTTTAATCAGAGAAATGGCAGAAATAAGTTAGTGAAAGTCCCATAAAGAAATAATGAAAATTAAGACGTTTGAAAATTCGGTTTACTCGAGTCAATGTTGTGGTGTTCACACCGATATATCCGAGCCGACATCAATCGACGCCGCCTACGGAGCGACTCGGCGTTGACAGGCAGTGGAATGGGTAGGCACTGGACAACGATCGTGCCCTTGATTTTGGACAACGAAGGAGCGATTACTGTATTTGGACCACGCTGCTCCGCGGAGAAGGCGTGCGGTCAGTACTCGGGCCGAAGCGGCGATCCGCGAGAATGCCGCGGGAAACTTGGTGCGTATCGCCGAAAAACGGAAGAAAAGGAAGATCGGTAACCCTTCCGTGCGAGCGAGGGAGGGCGGGACGAACAAATTGCACTTCCCAGTCTCGTTAAAACAATGTCGCCGAGGGAGCAGCGAAGAAGGGCACGGATCGGGACGACGAGAAACTCGGAGAGGGGAAGGAGCTAGGTGGCTGCTGGAGCTTCCAACGAAGCAGTATTCAGGTGGAAAGAGCTCTTCGCTCGTTAGCATTTAATTGAGAACCTCGCGAGGAGAGAGAGGACTCCGGGACTCTGGTAACGACCGGTCGACGGGCTCGTTTAAATATTTTAATAATCTCTTGTATCGCGAACGGCGATTCGAATATTTAGCGGTGCCGCCGCGGCGGTATCCAGGCTCGGTCCTCTCTTCACCGCGACTTATTGGAAATACGTTGACGGGGATCTCTTTCTCTCTCGATAGAGTCTTGGTTGCGAGCCTTGCTCGCGGATCGAGCGTACCTCCGCAACCCTCGCAAGAATTCTCCCGCTTGCGGCCGATCAAACTCGGCTGCTGCTCCGCCGGAGCAATTAGAGCGAAATTTATCGACCCTCCGTGAGAGTCTGCAGCGACGCAACCGCACTCGTTACTCTCTCTCTCTCTCTCTCTCTCTCCGCGGAACGGCGACGCATTATAATTTTAAACGGCTGAATTTGCATGGGATCAAACCAGTTACACCCTGGGCCACGGAGCTCTCTTCCACCCGTTGCTAGTCGGGCGCAATTGTAATCGGTGTTGTAAGCTCGGCTCGTAAATTGAATTGGCGCGTCGGGCCCAGTGCTTCGATTCGGGGCACTATTTTTCGCGCATGCGCGGCCGAAACAGTAACGTATCTATAATAAGGTAGCAGAGCGGCCAGAGCCCTGTGGCAATTATATTGGCGGGAGTGTACCGGTGTTATTGTCGGGGCGAGTAATAATGATAGACGAGAGACGTGACGCGGAACGAGAGGTAAGTTATTATTAATGTTTTATTATACAATGGCAGTTAATAGTGGAGAAAGAGCTGCAAAGAGGAGTAATACTCGTCAAATAAAATATTTTGTTGTTTTGTTATGTATTTTGCTTAGTTATTTTAACACTCCTTCCCTTTCCCATCCTCAAAATAAAGAATAAGTTTGAATTATATTCAATTTCAATATTTCGTATGTATATCACTAATAAGTTTTTAAAATTTTACGGGGTGCTCAAGGTACCCGATTTTGTACGCTACTGAGGCTAAAATCGCCGCGCATGCGCGAAAAATAGTGCCCCGAATCGAAGCACTGGACAGAAGCAGCGGAGGGGAAAAAACCCAAGACCCACGGTTCTGGCATCACTGGTGGCAATCCTGGGCCTCTGTCGGCTCGGCCCCCCACTCTGACGCACCGTCGTCGCCACGTTGCTTCTACTGCGCACGCGCTACACACGAACGTATCTCTACTTTGCCCGTATGAGTTTCTGGCGACGACGGTGCGTCAGAGTGGGGGGCCGAGCCGACAGAAGCAGCGGAGGGGAAAAAACCCAAGACCCACGGTTCTGGCATCACTGATTGCCACCTTATCACCATTAACGGCATTAACACTAAACCTAACCACCACGACCGGTTCCAGATTTTTTATTTCACAATTATTGAAATTATAAAGGTGCTTTCACGATTACATAAACACGAGGTCTGTTCAGAAAATAACCGAACTTTATGTTTTTAAACTTTATTATTAATTTTATAGATTATTGGTCCTTGTCCCCTTCAAAGTACTCACCTCTCACACTTTTTCCAGCGGTGTTTCCATTTCGCGAAGCAGTCCTGGATAGCTTCATTCGAATTTGCTTTGACGTCATCAATAGTCTGGAAACGGCGTCCTTCCAGCACCGATTTTAATTTCGGAAATAAGAAAATATTTTATTCATTAGATCATTGCTTAAAGAAATTTTTATTTCACCTCAAAATACCGAAATTACTTTGTTGCCAACTCAATGTATCAGTAGTGTCACGTTATTAAATTATTTAATATTAAATCGATTATACTAAACGTACGCATGATATGAAAAAAATCGTATAGAATGGAAATATTCTAGGTCAGAAGAAGCGTTTAGTTTTCGTGCTAAAATAGTTCCGAGTGCCAAGGGGTAAAAACATAAAAATATAATCATAAAGCTGCACGTTGTAATTGACATTAAATTGAATTGTTTAACATTTAGATATAGATTTCGACTGCTTCAATTAAATTCTACTAAAATATTAAAGATGAATATAACAAATTACCAATTACGTAGGTCCTTGAACCATTATTACCCAACACAAGAAACTTAAGAAAATTTATTTCTTCATAAATTTCGCGTTTTAAAGAATGTTTAAATATCCCGTTTCTTTTTATCATCGTTGTGGAGAGACCCTTAAGGTACATAGGTAGAAGTATGTTAACATATTCATAAGTACGCTTGAATTCAAATTATCTAGTAATTTTCAAACATTATTCAAGAGTGAAGCTTAACTTTTATGGTTTTTCGCCCCAGTGTATGGTCAATTTAGTTTTAATCCAGCAAAGGTTAATGCAATATTTTGTGCAGATTGAAGAAATATGTAAATAGGTTCTTAACTTATGCTATTCTTTTTTAAATGGAAAGCAGAAATGATTACATATCCTACAGGTTTTATTTCGTATATGGTACGTAATGTACCAAAAATGTTGTACATCTTTGGAAAAGGTGATTCCCAAGATTATTCGAAGTATGGCTTTTTTAAAGAGTTGTCAAGCCCACTCAAAGTACCTCTTCTTAAGAAATTATTCATTCTTTCAATGACTGAACTAATGTAAGAAAAGATATGCTTTGAATAATGTTCCATAAGAATATCATATGTAAAATTAATTGCAAAAGAATTCATGAAAACGTCCAACGCCGACGGAAAAGTCAATATTCTTCTGGACGTCACAAACGAATAAATTACTGATTGAAAATTCCACGCGTCCAACTGAAGATAATCTAATTAACAGTGTCGACAAAAATGTTTAAATTAATTATTCGAAAATGAACCGAGTTATTTGCATGATCAGTTACAGAGATCTGGCACCGAGAAACACACGTTTAAAGTTCCAATTACTGTGACAAAATACGCGAGAAGCATTCCATTTAAAAACCTGCAGCATCGTCAATGATCAAGTTTGATACACATCAAAATAATATATTCCAGATACGAAACTGATTGAACGTGTTTCTCTCGCTACGAAATCGTTGAAACTGGACGCACGAAGAACGGAAATTAATTGTTTAAAAATCAACGGTAAAGGCTATCAATTTCAGTTATCGATTTTCGTTATCAATTTTCAGAAAAATCGGCTTCTCTTCGTCGAAGCCTAGCCGTTCCCACGCGAATCAGAATCGTATTTTCTGCGTGAATGGAATGGCCGCTAGATCGAAAGCTATGTTGCTCCGCAGCCGTTACAAAAGGAGAATTTATCGTCGATAGGTAAGATAAATGCTCGCAAAAAGGCTCGAGCATGATCTGCACATATCCTCGAGCGCGCACGCGTAAGTCAGTTATTAATACCTGCAAATTATAAATAATGTCGTTGGCGGGACCACAAATCAACGTTTACCGTACCGTAATACCGAACGTGGGGCTTTCGACTCGACGAGGGATTAAGGGGAGGTCCCGGACCAGGAAGCTAAAGAAATAATCATTTTCAGGATTTTTTCTAACAAAATAAATAGTAGTTTTCGGAATTTCTTATATGTGTATCCTTTCGACGTCTAAATACTGTATCGGTTTCGGGTATATGCAAATATTGTAAGTAGACTTGCAGATCTTTATGCGAAATAAAAATTGTCTGCATCGATTGCAAGAAATAGAAATTAAACTGAACATTATTTCTTCCCTTAATGATTGTAATAGAGAAGAAATCATAGATTGACATCTTCAATTTTGAAAATTTTCCAACAATTTTGAATTTCATCTACTCAATTTTCACAGTCTAATTGTAAGTGTTAGTTTTTAATAAGTCTAGAACTACCCTTAAGGAGATCAGGGTGAATTTTTAGGAATTTTTTTCAGAGAAACTATTGGACCTTCTGCATCGAGATTTTGCACACGTACTTACTAGTATTTGAGGTACATGTGCGATTTTTAAAAAATAAAAATAATCAAAATTACAGGAGTTACATATTTTTTTAAAGATTTTTGAAAAGCATGGGTAAACGGTTGCCATGATTCCGGTCTTTATACCGATCGGAAACAAAAGAAATGAAATCGTTTATTAATCAGTATGAAAGTAATTATGGTCCGAACCAAAATAAATAGAAAATCTTGATTATTAATATAATGGCGATATTTTGAAATCAAATTTCCGATTTTCTTTTTGTTTTCTGCCTTCAGCACGGTTAAAAAACCAGAAAAAATTGACGAATTTAAACAAATTCTCTGCCATTTTGAAAAAAGTGATTATTTCTACGATTTTTATAATTTTATGATCAACCACGTTAATTTTACGAATCTAAACGAACTCTTCCGCACAGATAAACCCCAACACTTACAAGAAATGTTAAAAACATCGATTTTTCGGAATACACCCCTAAACGATTTTCGAGGGACGTTTACGTGCTGCGCCGGTGAAGAGAAGATGGAGGAACGACGTGCTAGACAGAGTCGATCTCTACGTCCAGCACTCGATCGAAAACTGAAACCCGAGGGAGTGGATCCGCGCGTTAAACCCCTTCCACAGGAATGTACTGCTTTTGTAGAAAATGTTCCGTTGATAATATCGAAGCCGCTCCGAGTAATATCGATATTGGTATCGCCTCCCAGCTCGGCGAAGCTAATCGCACGAAGAAAAACGAAGGCGGGGGAGTTTAATCTTGACAAAACATTAAAGTCAAAAAGAAAATGTAAAACGATACTTGGTCTCCCTCTCCGTTCTCGATATTCTTCCAGCTCGGCCGATGCGAAGTGAAAATGTTGAACGGAGCTTGCTGAACGGGGGAAGCTGCGCGCCTTATCTGACTCCGCAACCCCCTCGCACATTCTCGCTGTATTTTCGTGTTTTGCTTCCATGTACAGGGTGAACCAACTAACACGGATCTCTTGATACATATCCGACCGGTATTTTCCCAGTTCGTCTCATATTTTATTTTTATAATATTATTGGGTTGAAGAGAAAGTTCGTAGCGTTTTCAAATTAAGAATCGAAGATGAAATTAAGGTATTTATTGATGGAAAATGGCGAAAAGTAATGGAACGGAATGGAAACTATGTTATCGAATAAATCTATGAATAAATATCTGAATCCTAGCTTTCAATTTTACAATAATTTACAAACGCTACGAACTTTCGTTCCACCCCAATATGTATTACGTCAAATTCAAAAATAATACAGGGTGTCCCAAAATTCCTTCAACAGCCGGAAATGAGAGGTTCCTGAGATTATTTGAAGCAACATTTTCCTTTGCAAAAATGTTATCCGCGGCTTTGTTTAGGAGTTATTAACGAAAAACACGGACCAATCAGAGCGCGACCTAGACGCGAGTTGGCACAGTCGGTCCGGCGCGTCAGCTGTCTATTGGCCGACTGTGCCAACTCGCGTCTAGGTCGCGCTCTGATTGGTCCGTGTTTTTCGTTAATTACTCCTAAACAAAGCCGCGGATAACATTTTTGCAAAGGAAAATGTTGCTTCAAATAATCTCAGGAACCTCCCATTTCCGGCTGTTGAAGGAATTTTGGGACACCCTGTATACAGTTAAATACATATAGACTGTGGATCTTTATGCATATATAAGAAAATTGAGTAGATCAAATTCAAAATTGTTGGAAAATTTTTTAAATTGAGGTCGTCAATGTATGATTTCCCCTATATTAACCCTTAGCACTGGAATGGTGACTCTGAGGCGCCACTAAAAACTTCTATAAATACCATTATTCAAAATATTGTATAGATTATTAAATATATCGATATCTGATCAATTATTAAACATTCAGGTATTGTATGAGGGAATGGAAATATTCTAGATCGAAAGAAATGTTCAATTTTCGAGATAAAACAGCTCCGAGTGCAAAGGGTTAAAATCGTTAAGTGAAGAAACAACATTCGGTTTGGTTTCTATTAATATCAATATTTCTTGCAATCGGCGCAGATAATTTTGATTTTGCAAAATTCGCAAAACGATCGCAAAACTCTCACAGTATTTAGACGTAAAATACATATTTTTCCTCTTCCTTTTGCCGCACACAAAATCAGCCAAACCCCCTTCCTCCCCGACGAAATTCCAAACTACAAAGAAGCTCCAATCACTGCAGCCACGAAATAAATCCCGGTGCAAGCTGTTAATCGTCGCAAACCCGTTGATACCGCGCGACTGCTGGGGAGATTTTTCCCCGCGTGAAGCACAGCTCGCAGGCAATTCGGGACGAGGAAGTTGGTCGACTCGGTCGGTGTGTACACGGTGCTCCATTCTCGGGACGAACTTTCCCTCTTTCCAGAATTATCCCGAGTTCGCTGCGAATTCGGCGCGGCGGATTAGGACGCGGAAACTGCTCAAGAATCCCAGTTTATGTTTCCCGGAGCGCCGTGATAAAAGGATTCCAAAGCGGCGGGAGGATATTCAACAGCGAGCTTGTTCCGAATCCGGTGGTAAGAAGAAAACAAGACTTCCACGGACGTCCGGACGTCTCGGCGAGAGTTCGCGGGTGGACCGATGGGGAGGTGGGTGGTCGGGGGGGGGGGGGGCGGCCGAAGTTTCGCGTAATTGCGCATCAAACGTCCTTCGAGTAACGATCCCCGCGGCGGCAGGACCAATAAGTCCGAAGTGCCACGGGTCCGGGGAGGAATAAGAAAAGAGTGGAGGAGAGCAAATAGCCGGGGCGAGATGCCACCGCGCGATAACGGATGCCCGCGTCGCGAATCTTGTCTCGTTGTCTTCGGTTCACGACGCGGTGCAGCCAGCCACCCGGCGAGCGAGAAGGAGAGCGAGGAGAGCGCTGTCAAACAGATTGAAATCAACGGGAAGCGACTTCTATTTTCTCCTCTGCACTGTGCCGGAGCCAGATCTGAAATGAAAATCTGTGGCCCCGCGAGCGAGGAACCGCAAGATAATTCAGCGGGAAGAACAGAGAGCGAGAGAGAGGGAGAGAGAGAAAGATGGAGAATCAGAGGGCGGGGAAAACGGCGGAGAACGAGAAAGGGGTAGCGCGCGTCCTTGTACACGCTCCTTCGCGGATTTCGAGCGTTTCGTCAAGGCTGATTAAAACGTCCGAGGTGAATCACGAATATTCATTTTCGGGGAGGGGTGGTGTGCTCGCCTCGAACGGTGTGCTTCCGAAAGCGACAACCCTCCGATTTTGCTGAAATTTTTGACAAAGCTTGTCCTTGATTCGGGAAGAAAGTCTCCAAAAGGATTTTTGGCGACAAAGCCTCGTTGGCCCCCAGCCCCCTTCACAGTTTTGACAGTTCTTGCTAAATATTTTCGAAAATATTGATTTTAGAGAAAAAAGTTTGAAACAAAAAATGAAGCTCATAAAAAGCTCTGCATGAAAGGATATATACATTTTTTACGTAAACCTATTATATTGGCTGTTATGACCCAAAATAACTCGACGGGGGTCGAATTAACTCTTTTCTTATTTACTTCCGTAAATAATGGGAATTTTGAAAAATGCTTCAGATAAAAGTTGTAGACCTCATCAAAACGCACATTTTGTGTTCTATTGATTTTTGTCGTAAAGATAATACTTTCTGAGAAAAAATTTTCCCTATCATATTCATAATCAGCACGTCAAAGTACGTAAGGAGTCTAGAGTATAAAATAAATCGGAGGGTTGTCGCTTCCGGAAGTTTAACCGCCTCGAATTCGGACTTTCAATTCGCGAACCGCTTCGATACTCGATTAAAGATTTCATTTCGCGGAACTCGTTACACCGGGAGCTGGATATTATGCTTAATACGCGAAACTGGAACGAGCCCGGAACCGGTATTTATTGTTTCAGTCCGCGCGGCCCGCGCGTCGTCTTTCACGGGACGGAGGGGAAAAACAACAACGAAAAAACCCGGGTGGGTGGGGGAAAAAAGATGGAGAGCACGGTGGTACTGGGGAAGAAGGGAGGAAAAAAGTTTTCCGTTATCAGATAGAATTCTAGTCTGGTAAAAAATACGAGAGGAAGGAGAGGGCTTTAGCTCGCGCGAATCTGCCCGGTAAGCGTTTTTTCCGTAACTCTGACACAGAGGAAACCGTGGAGGGAGAGTGAGAGAGAGAGAGAGAGTAGCGACAGAGTTTCCAGTTATGACGGAAATTTTTATATAATCCGGAGCCTGGCTCGAGGACAGGAATTTCGAGAAAAAAAGAAAAGAAAAAGCGAGAGGGATGAAGAAAAAAATAGACCGCGCGCGCCCTTAACTCGGAAGTCCCGCGCGCTCTTACGACCAGTAAATCGTTTTCTACCCTTCGATATCCGCGAACTTACAAGTTTCGCTTCTTTCTCGGCGGAACGCGTTATTCGTCGTGTTTCAACATCCCCCAACTTCGTCTCTCTCTCTCTCTCTTGCTCGATTTTTTTTTCTGTTCGTATCTCTACCTTCGACTTTCATTTCCTAGCTAGGAACTTTCGATTAAATTTTCACAGAGGAACTCTCGCGCGCGAGAGAGTGACGCTCGCCCAAGTGGCCCGAGTAATTTCAACCCGAACGCCTCGATCCTTTGACGCGACTCGCTGCGACTAATGTAACTTGTGCATATTCAGATTCACGATTCATGGCGTACTGGGTGGTTCGGAAAAATCGGACGGAGTCTTGTTGACCGTGACGCACGCTGTGACGGATCGCCAATGCATGGTAGACAGATGAACGAAAATAATTTTGGTGACCACTGATCATCGTGAAATTCTTTAATTTTTATTGGAAATTATTCGAAGAGGTCCGGAACGAGGACGACCACGTCTATAATTTGATTTTGTGACGTATAATGACTCGAATATCAGCCTAAAGTTTACTGTTCCGTAACTGTCATTGATCATCGCGAAATTCTTCAATTTTTATTGGAAATTATTCGAAGAGGTCCGGAACGAGGACGACCACGTCTATAATTTGATTTTGTGACGTATAATGACTCGAATATCAGCCTGAAGTTTACTGTTCCGTAACTGTCATTGATCATCGCGAAATTCTTCAATTTTTATTGGAAATTATTCGAAGAGGTCCGGAACGAGGACGACCACGTCTATAATTTGATTTTGTGACGTATAATGACTCTAATATCAGCCTAAAGTTTACTGTTCCGTAACTGTCATTGATCATCGCGAAATTCTTCAATTTTTATTGGAAATTATTCAAAGAGGTCCGGAACGAGGACGACCACGTCTATAATTTGATTTTGTGACGTATAATGACTCGAATATCAGCCTAAAGTTTACTGTTCCGTAACTGTCGTTTCCGAGATAGCGTAGCATAGTTTGTGCGTTATGAAGAACGCAGTGTTTCGGAGTCTATTTACACAGGGCCGGATTAAACCCCGTAGCAGAAGCGCTTCATGGAAGAGGCGCCGAAACATTAACGATATTTTTGCTAAAAAAAGTCATTCATACAAGCGGCCCTGATACAAAGCCTAGGGCCCCACGCTGACTTAATCCGGCACTGTATTTACAAGATAATTTTATGTATTTTGTCACACGTTTTTTTCGGCAATTTACTTTAATATAACATCTAAATTCATCTCAACAGTCGTGTTTCTTAAATCGGAAATTTTCATGTATATAGCTAACTGTACCAAAAAGTTACAACATTCCCATTTTAGTTTAATACAGAGAGTGTCTCAGAAATGCTCGAGTTCCTTGAGAGGAGCGGTTACCGATGTTATTTGAAGCGACATTTTCATTTGCAAAAATGTCCGCCTCGGCTTTATTAAGGAGTTATTAAAGAAAAACACAATCGGAACGCGGTCTCGCTGAGGATAGCGATGACGTCGCGCCGCGGTGAAGCAGTGAACAAGAGCAGGAGTAGAAATTTATGTAACTAGAACTCACCTATTCAGCCGTGAAGGAACTTGCCGATTCGGGAAGTGTCACTGAATTATTCGGAGATGAACTGCACAGCTGACTTCAGGTATACGACACTGCAGAATACTAACACGGACGTACAGTCAGATCAACGAACTGCACAGGTAGTGGTAGATAACAACCGCGAGCTCCGAATTGACACGTCTTTAGAGATGTTCTCTCGACCGCAGTTCACGCGACACTGACTATACGCAAAATTTTTCTTAAGGGTTTAGGGAGGGGGTACTGCATGTCAAACGAATGGTGGGACAAAAACAAGGCATGAGAAAGGCCGCTGTAATACTAAAATTTATGGCAATCATATGTTTCTGTTTTCCTGCAGATTAGTACGAAGAGTCGATATGTAAATATTCGAAAAAAAGTCTGTCCTTTTATCCAGTAAGAGGTAGAAATATCAGGTACGCGTGGGTTTTATGAGCCTCCATTGTCCTATACCTCCCTTAAGAAACTTTGTAAATGTGATTACCATAAATTCCATTCTTACAACGAGTTCTATTGTTTGTCTGACCATCCCGTCGTTTGACATGCATAATGCCCTCCTTAAACTCTTCTTGTTCACTGCTGCGCCGCGGCGCGACACCAACGCTGCGCTCAGTGAAACCTGCCGCCTTCTGATCGGACCGTGTTTTTCATTAATAACTCCTTAACGAAGCCGAGGTGGGCATTTCTGCAAATGAAAATGTCGCTTCAAATCACCTCAGGAATTTTTGTGGCACCCTTATAAGGCAAAAATAAATCATGAACAATAAACAAAATGAAATTGTACAACAATATAAATGATTGCAATTTCTGTTAAATATAGTTTCTGAAATTGAACATATCTTTCCGGTACTTAAAATTAGCTTAAATTTAATATTGATAATTTGGTCATTCTTGCAAGCTGAAACACTTTCATCGCTAAAATTCTCGATAGGTTTAGTGTTAAAAAAGTTGTCTTTCTAAGAGTGTCCGAATCTTAGTGGGAGTCGCTGTATTCCATAAAAACGATCCACTGCGCAGGGGATCCCCGAAATTCAGGGGAGTTTTAAACTGTTTGCCACAGGTGTTTGCGCGAATTCAAGGTGGCCACACTGCTCGCGGCGTGGATGTTTGGTTGGCCGGCGATCGAACAACCGGGATCGAACGTTTCGGGAACACCCTGTATCCCCGTGTTAGCACACCGGAGCGATACCCAAGGCCCCAGCTGTAACTACTGCGATCATAGTATAATACAGTCGGCTTACTTGATCCGCGACGCAAGACGCGCGCTTAATCCGCGTTTGACGCTCGCTAGCCTGTTGGCTAGGTACAGACGAGCGTGCGATATTGCGCCAAACCGAGCAATTACTGTCGGTAATCTCGCTAATAGAATTCCAATATGCGTGCCAATTGAACCGAGGCGCCATGTGGCCGTGCGGGCGTGAATCTGCAGATTGTGCGCGCACGACGAAACCCGTGACACGATTTAGCCATTAACTATAGCGCACGCTTTACTTCGCTTCGCTTCTTTAAGTGGCCCCTACACGATCAACAATATTGACGGAGAACCGTATTGATGGAAATATTGATCGTCCAGGAGCGTGTTGAAGCGTCCTATCAGTATTGATCTTGATAGAAAATTATATCGGCTGTATTTCCGATTACGTCCCTGCACAGAATTGCATGAAATTTTGGAAATGGGTTCCTTTTTGACTAAACTGATGATTGTCAGAAGAATTTTTGGCGACTCGAAAAAAAATTTTTTACCATTTCAATGTCTGTCCCTACCTTACCGACAACATTTTTTAAATATTTTCATGTCACTCTCTACCTTACTGACAAAGTCGTAGGTGCGATTGTCATCTGTGATGAGATATGGTGCGCTATCAGGTCAACAAAGCTGGTAATGATCCATTGTTGCAATTAGTTGAAGATATCAAATATGTATATTCTGGAGATTAATATGAAATATTTCCAAAATTCGAATTATTAAACCAATTAATTGAATATCTACAATAAGAAGATTATGCGATCAGCATGAGTTTGGGTTACGTGGTGGGGGGCCGTCCACGCGAACGAAAATCCTGGAGTAGTGTCGGTGAGGTAGAGAGTGACATTAAAATGGTAAACATTTTTTTTTCGAGCCGCCAAAAATCCTTCTGACAATCATCATGTTAGTCAAAAAAGAACCTATTTCCAAAATTTCATCGAATTCTGAGCATGGACGTAATCGGAAACTTCGCCATTATATTTTCTGTCAATATCGAAGAACCGTTTGAACGTCTGGGAGCTTTATTGTCAATATTTCCTTCAATATCAGTTGCTTGGGGTTACCCTGGGTTCGTCGACAACTCATTTCACCGACAGTTTTCATCGACATTTCACTGACCATGTCGATGAAAACATAATGTCGACGAAAGTTACTGTCGGTCAAATCATGTCCGTGAAATGAGTTGTCGACGAACCAAGGGTAACCCCTTTGGACCAGCATCTATTTCTCTTCCTCTTTGATTTCTTTTGTTCGCACAGTGAAAGAGTCAATGCTGGAAAACCCAAATCCGAACCGGAAAACATTTCAAAATTCAGAACAAAAACACCGGTGAAGCAGCCCCGATCATGCAGCACGAATATTTTTTCCAGAATCAGTATTAATGAGAATATTGATACGCGCTTCAATATTGACAATATTATTGATCGTGTAGAGGCCCCTTTATGCATTGCATCGTCTGAAGCACGCTTTCTGGGAACGCGGCGCGGCGCACGCGACGATTTCAACGTTTATGTTTAAATATAATAGAAAGACACAAAGGAAATGTATTCGCAATTAAATTACCGTATGCACGCGATTGTGAATGCGGAATTGCAAATCCGCGGGATAAACGGAAAATAAAGACCCGCGGTTATTCGGCAGCAATAGCGGACGGTTGCTCTTGCAGCATTACGTCCACAGTCACGAATTGTTTCCGGTTCAGTGGTAGCGGAGAGTGGGGAGGTAAATACATTTTTATATTTCACTCGTAAAGAATTCCTAATAAATGCACGTTTTCAGGCATTCTCTACAAGAAATATTCGTTTATTTTAGACAATTGGTTGCGAAGGCAATTCCTGGCAACAAGTAAATTCTACGATAAAAATAATAAAAGTAATTTCACGCTCTTTGCCTTCGAAATCGACGTTGCCATTTTTGTATTCTAAGAAAAACTGTAAATTGATAAGCTGTCAAGTTTTAACTTGTGACATTGCACCAATAAGAGCGTTGATGTAGTCTTCCGTTTCCGGTTACGTCTCTGAGAGTGACAAGGCGTGCACATTAAGTTGTTTCATTCCATGAAAAAATGATATATCCAAAATTGTAGACCAATCGGACGTCGAGAAGACGTGGCACGTCGAATACGAAGTTTTGAAATAGAAATAACTGCACGTTAAATGTGAATATACTGAACATTCAGGTTAAATATTTTATATCTCCAAAAATATGGAGCACGAGTTTATATTTGTACGAATTAAGATTATTTCACATTAATTGGCCTGTGTCTAATTCCGCCACCTTCCCGCTGATAAGTCCGTTTTCGCGTAGCGTAATAGTATTAGGTTGGTTAATATCTAGTATTAGGTACTAGATTGGAGTAATAACTCTAATTCCCCCACCTTATATCAGATGAATGACGAAGGCTATACAATTAAGAGTAAAACTGATCACACACACTTTAAATCAGAATAAGTTTTTTATGAATGGACCAAACGACTTCAATTTCTCTGTAAGTCTAGAAGAATTAGTTTAGTAAATGACGTCTAAAAAATATGTAGAAAAAATGCATTTGGTCGGAATAACTATAGTTATGCAGTTGATTTTACATAAAAGGATTGTCTGAACTTTGCCGAATAAAACCACATAACTTTTTTCAATCAAAGTGAATGCTACACCGAAAACTCGCCACTCCTCCAATATATTTCAATTCATTTCGAGATCTAAGAGTATAGGATACAATTTAATTACGCGATAGAATAGAGTGAACTTTTATACTGCAGAGGGATCAATGGAAGTTACAAATCATGAACTGTTTTCAGTGGAGGCACGAAATAAATCGACAAAGCGGGCTATAAAACTAACGTTCAGTATTACTGGCGGCGTCGAACGTTTTGCCAAACTATTTCATTCTGTATCGAAAATAAAATATGGTTTATAGCCTCTGCGAATTCCTCTACAATCGTCTGCAATAAGAAGCTTTACTCTCTCTCGTGTGGAATACGTAAATCTTTAACAAAATTTTCTACGAAATTACTCGAATTTATAATTTAGCGAAATCTAACAGTCTTAGTATACGAAATAAATTGAAATATTTAAATTATAATAAATTCTTCTCATGTTTTTTTACTGTTTTAAATTACACTTACTCATTTTTGTCATAAATGCGTAAAATAGATTCGAATTTGCGGAGAAATCTATGAGAAGCGTCTATTCATTTAATTTACAATTTTCAAAAGTTAAAATTTCTCGAACGGTATGATTTTTTGGAAAGCACATCTTAACAGTTATAGAACAGTAACTTATGAATTGGTCGCTTCGACTGTTCTGGCCATCCTAGCATGAAGTGTATTTCCTATCCTTTATATCCTAGTATTCGTTATTTATTGGACAATGTCTAGCTTAAAGCTTGATAGACCAGGTAGGAAATAAAACGAAGCGCGGGGGTCTGGTGAATGCACAGCGCAATGGTATCAAGGAATCGAGGTAATATACTGGGAGTCGGATAGGATCCCACCTCGTTAATTGGACTTGGTACGATGATGCTGCCGCGCGAATTGTTCACCACGGAATTACCCCGATATCTCGTCGTTGTCGTTGTTTTGTACGGTGCTGCAGCGTTATCTGTGTCCGCGCGAATTTTCTTTCATCGGGTTCGTTACGGTCTTGCAGTGACAGTTAAACCGTTAACACAAAACACTGCGCGAAACGAACCAGCAACCGGACCCACCGGTCATAACTATTGCGCAGCGCGTGCAAAATTTCGCACCTTACATTAGGTCTACCGGAAAGTTCTGTTCAGTTTCGAAAATCGTGTTTCACAGACATTACGCTCGCCGGTTTATTATTTTACGCCATTATCTACACCCTCTCGTAACAATAAAGAACTGCGGATATTGGCGCAAAATTAAAATTTTCTGCATCTGTTGCAGGAAAGGAGCCACAATACTTTCTTTCTTTCTTTAATCAGTTTAGCAAGTTGAGAGAAATGCAAGGTGGTTCAAGTTACCAGACCATCTTAAAACAAAAGTCTTTTGCTTTTTAAAATTCATATTTATTCTTCTATAAACAGATTCAAATCCTTTGTGACTTTTGAGCCACCCTGTATATCAATACCCTTAAACTCTTTGAATCATTCTGTTTCAATTTGCAGCTATACATTTTTGTTTTTGTCATATGTACATTCTTTTCACTTTCTAACAAGAAGACCATAATTAAGTTTGCAATGGCAACTATTACGATAAGCAGAAGTGTTTCTCAAGATTACATTTTTCCAGACTTTAAAGTCTGTTGTGTTGTTTTAAAATTGAAATAAGTCACAATATATCTAAATAATATGTTCTTCGACAAATTCTTTGCTTTCTAAAAGAATTTAAGAATATCGATATATTGTTTTCAATTTACTAAAATTAATAAAGAAAGAAGAATACTTATATTTAGGCCCTGTTGATTACAATTGATGCAGAAATTTCCGACCTTGCATAAAGATTCGCAATCTACTAATCATGTTATCCTGTAAGAATTTGTTCTACTGTCGATAGTACTTAAAATATTCAAAATGTAACTTAATTAAAACGTACAAGTCGTAAATTCGTCCTTTCTCATTTCATTACTAGATCATTTAATTATTAGATTTTTTAAATTGACGATACAATGTCTAACTGATGGAAAAAATGTGATATAATATAATTATTACAAGTATACAATTTTATAATGTGTACACTTTCTGGTAGATCTAATAATAGAAATTTGGAAAAACGGGTTCCGATATTACGTCTCCGCGCGGATTATTGGCCAGTGCCACATATGACAGTGTCAGTCCGTATAATAAATTTCAGGCTGATTCATTGCACAAATTACATTTAATTGTGTCCAACTAAATCACTGTTCTAATTAAAATCGATGGCATGGAGAAGAACTCATTACGATTTATTGAACCGGCGATAACGATCGTTTTGGTTTTTCCTGGTTGTTGTACAAACGGTCAACAATGTTATTTCACAGGAATAATTTGATGCGCTGTATCATCGGCGAGATTACGTTATAGATTGATTGTGATAAACATTGAACATATTAACAAGAACATTCATTTTCGCGAACGTTGTCAATGGGTAATAATCAATGAACACAGAAGAGAACATTTAGGAAAATTTAGTACATTTGCTGCAGGTTTGATGCGTAACCTTCGAAAAAGATCATGTCGTAATAGGCTAATACATTTTGTTTCGCTTAATCCAAAAATTACAAATACACCTTACCGAACTCGAATACTTTCCTAACAAAGGTCTGTAAATGTTTTGAAAATGATTCTCAGATCTTCACTGCATATTTATAAACTCTTAGGCAGTTCATTGACTAGTCGGCGGAGATTCACCATTATCGTATTGGCTCTTATTCCTTAGCAAATAACCAGCTAGAAAGTTTATAGGATCGGCTGGTCTCTCCTTGGCCAGACTGGAGAGCGCTTGTAGCAAAATGGGCACTACGGTTTGATCTAAGTATTGCCTGGTCGGTAGAGATTGCACTTCGACGCGCGACTTCTTCGGTGCTACACCACTCAAATCGGAATCTTTGTTCATTGCTAGTAGTCTCTGAAACAAACAAAGATACAAACAATTAGTAAACATTACCGACATCTTTCAACCAGTTTCTCTCTTAAGCTTGTTCTTTCTGTACGGGTTACCGCTAGATTAACTCCTTGCCATAGTATTTTTTTTACAGTTACAGTAATTAAAACTTCTTTACCCCAAAAAATGTTGTAGAAGAGAAAAGAAAATTTATATTTTTTATATGGCTGCATTTATTTGAATTTTATTTTCGTTAAAACGAAAGGCTTAACATTCATATTTGTTAGGCTCTGTTCAAAATCTTTATGCAAGGGATTAATACTCTTCATGCAAATTAAAAATGTTAGACATTGATTTATAGTAAAAGAAAAATTATCAAAAATTCATTTCTTAGCTGGGAATGCAATACTAATTTTCATACAATTTAAGCATTATTTTGCATATATTTTTAAATGTTCTGTCAAAATAGAAGTTTCTATTTGCTGACTAGATCTACATACCACTCCATAAAAGCGTAAAACACTTCCAATAATCAAAAAATAAATTATCTTGATCGCGTGAATGACACATACACAGGCTATCGGCGAAAATAAACTGGAATTTTAACATAACAGCTGTCCAGTTGACTGGCGGGAAATGTTAAAATGATTTTAAATGGACCCGGAACGAATGTCAATTCTCGGATATCTTCTCGTGGAAATAATTCTACATTATATGCACGATAAGTTTGTATCGACGTATTTCGATATATTCGAAGTGCGAATAAATTATGATGAAATAAGAGAGTGTACGAGGATACGAATAGATTTGTAGGTTATCCGACTCACTTGCGCTGCTTCGCTCAAGACATTGGGGAGGGGTTGTGCAGGCGTTGCTGGCTCGGTTCTTTCCTCCGTTGTGTTCTCTGCCGTTACGAGATTAACAAATTAATTAGCATCGCCGGTGCTATGTGTTCTCACTCGAAACGTATCGCTGAACGGTACCTATTAAACTATAAAAAGCAAAATAAACGGATACCTACCACTGCCGGACGCCATCGTGCAAACAAATGCTGCTACCAACTACGGCGTTTTATCACTGCACCGAGCGCTATTCAAATGTTACCAAACGCTCGGTGCCCACTCCTTATCTTTGCAAAAATACTCCGGCGCTCATAAACGCACGAACAGATAATTCGTTGCTTTCGTAGTATCGTTGAAAAAGCTTTAGTAAACCATTACCGTATATTGAACGTGTCCTAAGTATTATTCTCAGAGTTACTTAAATTATTTAAGAATCTACACCCAGGCAATGGATTGAAAAATATGTTCCTTTACGAATTGTTAATAACTGATCCATTGGATATTAATTTCTACAATTTTTACCGAGTTTGGACCGCAGCTCGAGGAATATTTAAAAAAATTTTTAGCACAAACGATTCGGTATTTGAGAAGATATAGTTATTTTTCAAAGTTTTTACATTAGATAAAAAGGTTTCATTACAAGATATGGAAATAGTAATATTATAGCCCAAGAACAATCCAATGGACCACCATGATTTTCACATGACTTTGTCTATCATTTAACAAAATATTGATGACCTTAAAATCTCAAAAAGCATGAATCTGGGAAAAATTTTTTGTTCGTAATACTTGCCTCCCGGAAGCAAATAATGCATTTCTTTAACATTCTTATATAATACAATTTGTTTAGTATGTTAGTTATTCTTAACCATTTTAATGATACATATTCAATAGGAAGTTTTTAAAATCTCCAAAACTATTGTGAAAAGATGCTGTAAAGATCAATGAATGAAAAATTACAATAATATAATATTAACAATAACAATGACAAATTTTCCAGTAAAGTACAGCCGTTGCAAACCTGTTAAAAGGAAAGAAAAAAATAGTATTCAATAGACCAAGGATAGGATGACATGCTGTTGACACATAATTATGTAAATGATTATGCGAAATAACTATGGATCACCCATAACTTCTGAATCAGTGAATTCTTAACATTAAAACTTGGATTTCAGCATGTTCCCACCAAAATCTACAGGAAAACATTTCAAAAAGTCCACAATTTTACCCCTAAAGTTTAGCCTATGTCGTATACTTTTGTCCAGCTTTCGCTATAGCAAACCAAAATGTTCAGCGCGAATCGGAAGAGGAATTAACCAAGCCTCGTCCGTTTTTTTTTGGTTTTGTTTATTTAACGTAAAGTTAGACGCTACGACTTTGGTACAAAAACATAAAACAGTGGTACTGAGGAAACGGTGTACTGCGAGCGGATCCTCGAGTCCCTACGAACGCGGAGAGATACGTGTATCGTTGTATGTGAATGCGAACTTACGGCCAATCGAAAGGCGAGCACAGAGGGCCAACGGAATTAGTAGAAAATACGTAACGTCTCGAGTCTGCTTGGAACCGAAACAGAGAACGATACGCGCCCCGCCGAAGGTGTGAAGCTCGAAGAACCGCCCCGCTGTTTGCACGAAACGAACATCGATTATTTCCAATGACGACCAAGCATAATCATATGATAGGTATATATGTATGTATACAATAATAATATATACGTATAACGCGGACGGCGGCACCGACCGGTTTATGTTCACAGCATCACGAAACGAAAAAACAGTAACGTTGAACCTTGCGAAGTAAAAACGATTCCAGATCGATCACACAAACCATAACGACAAATATAAAACGAGTGTATACGTGTTTTACTCCCGAGTGGATAAATATAGAAGAAATGTAGCTATTAATGCGACGTATCGCGCGGACATCACGTTTCGATTCGTCTTATCGTTTTCTTAGTTTAATCATCGCGTGGTTAATATCGAATAAGTTAAATATCTGTCGGTTCTCTCGTACACGTCCTATTCCCCTCCGAATTTTTTCTTTTTCCTTTAATCGCGTAAAATTCCGGAAAAGCTTCAAAAGCGAAAAGCTCCGCGCGCGCCGTGTGTCGCGCGTGAGTTTAAAACGTGATATTACATAGGTAAGTGAAAGGTGACTGTGGATATGGCTACATTTAAAGAGTGGTAGAGCGCGATCGTAACACATACACGAGACACGAGACTTTGCGCAGCCTTTAAAATCACATCGATGAGTAAAAGTGCGTCGGCGAGCCGAGTCGCAGCCCAGCGATATAATCAAATCACGTGTTACGAGGGTGGGCGAGGGGTGTAAGACTCCTCTCGGTCGAGAAAATACGCGCGAAATAGTCCGACAATAATAACAATAGAATCGGCGATCACGGGCGAAGCTTCCCGGCACTGTCATCGTCGTCAACGACGAGGCATCGTCTTCGACCGTGACGCTCTCTCGCGACTGGTGTACCACTCGAGCATCGCCTCGGCAAATAAATGCGACACCTAGACATACCTACTTACAACGTATGTGTATGAACGTCAATGTATACATATATATATATTTATATATTTGTATATATCTAAATAGTGTTATCATAAAAACGAGAGCTATGAGACACGCGCCGCAACTGCATTCCAGCGCACGCGTCGAGCAAACAGAGGATCAGGTGCCTGTCGAATCATTCTCATCATTCTTCTCTCTCTCTCTCTCACTCTCTCTCTCACTCTCTCCGCCTATTTCTTTCGCGTTCTCTTTTTCTGCTTAACGTGGTCTACGTGGATACTAATTATCGTTTAATTCGGAAGCTCGACGCGTCGCCGTTCAACGAATTCAAAACGGCGCACCTCGCGACCATATCCGTCCGACTTAGGAGCTACTTACTTACGATTTAAATCGGTACTTGTTGCTCGAATTGCTTACACGTTATATCATCGTCGCATTATCGTTTAAACTCACGTTAATTGATCGAGATTAGCTTGTGGGAATATATGTGTGTGTACAGCGGACTAAATATCATATAGGACGATTAAAAATCAACAGCGAGCGTGGTGTGTGTGTGTGTTTCCAGTGTGATTGTGTGCGCGCACGTGTGTGTATGTGAGAGAGTGTTTTACGTGTGTCCTTGCGTGAATTTTCTTCGTTTCGCTCGCGGTTGACCGGCGAGTTACGATCCGTGTGTTCTCCGCCGGAGCGTGTGTAATCGCGTGTGCTGCGCGTTCTTCCTTCGAACGGTGTTCGGCGAGAATCTTTGAGCAGAAAAACTCGCGCGAAGGAAGAATGTTCCTCTCGAACTACTACGACAACAACGACACCGTCGCAAATAGCAGCGCTGCCAGAACATGCTTTTGATCTCCGCGACCGTCGAGACTCAAGACCGTTGATCTCTCACCGAAAAAGGGGGACACAACCTTCGTTACGAAATTATAAACCGTATATACCGTATGTATATGTATAATATCATAATAATATACGTTATGTATGTATGTATGTATGTATAATATCATATGCCTGCGGGGAGCGGCAGTGTGGCACAACCATGACTTAAAAAAGCGAGTAACTAATATATTATTCTCGTGTTGGATTTTCCCGTGACTCGTGGCGCTTGGAAGCGACAATCGTAACCTAGGACATCTCGCGAAGAACCCCCGTGCGTGTGTGTGTGTGTTTCCGTGTGTGTGTATGCGTGTGTGTTTGCTTTGTTCGGTTTGTGTAGACCGCGAAGTCCATCGTCGCTGAGAAAACGCGTCGCGGGTCGGATCCATCTGTCGCACCTATCGACGAACATGCCGGGTCTGTTCGCCATCCCTAAGGGATCGTTCTCGCGCGCGGCGGATCGTATGATCGGATCGTGGATCGCTCGGATCGACGCGGCAGTATCGCGCCCCGCGAATAAATGTTCCCTTCCCCACTCCGTCCAAGTACGGCAGTCAATTGAATTTGGCAGTTTCGTCATCTGGCCTTGTCGACGATTGAGCAACGAGAAATGAGCGATCGAACGATTACAAGAAGATAACGCGAGATCGAACAAAGAGAGAAAGGCCAAGAACCGGTGTAAAACGATATGGTCGCGGACGAAGATGGAACACAGGTCCCTTTCTCATGGGGCGACCGGGTGCCATTGGTCGATCGTCCGAGCGTCGGGTCCTTCAAGACGAGATCCGCCGATCGAAAGCGTTCGCGTGCGACAAGGACCGCGTCTACCTAACTCGCGACGACGCGGCTAATTCATTTAAATGGTAAATCGTTGCAAATTGGACCGACGACAGCACCGGGGGAAGAGTTAGCTTGCGCATTCGTTCCGCTTCTCTCGAGTCTTCGGCCGCTGGCGACGAGAGAGACGGAAGACCACGGAAGATGATGATTTACAGGTTACACTGCCACAGTATCGTAGGGTGTGAGGAGTCCCCCGTGACCGCCGTGGGAGGCGCCGGTTTGCCGGCCGGGGGCTTCGTTTCTGCAACATGCAGTGCGCATTTTTAATATTCGGTGTAGAATCGGTGGGCGACATCGTTATCCCTGGTATTCAAACAGTCACAGTTACTCTAAACACATTGATTCAAGGCAAAAGCGTGCTCGCGCTACGCTCGGTTTGTTAGCTACGATCACGCTTTGTTTAAATCAATATAAGAATTCTTCTTTTGAGCATGATAGACAAGTGAGCGCGGTGCGAGCATTCTTAAACCGCGAATCAAGCTTATAAGCTCTATCCACGTGCAGACGCTCTGGCATTATGGACGAGTGACTGCATGGCATCTAAACAACAGCAACTAAAAGACTCTGCACGTGGCACAGCGACAAAGTCATGCAAACTAGCGGCACTCTCGCGAACACATATTAATAAGACCAGGTGTAGCGTTAATAAATACAACAATAAAAAAGTTTATTCTTTTTGTTCTTGGTAGCGATGGATAATGGTTAGTAGCACCAGCGGCAATGGCGGCAGGATCTGTAGCGATAACGGGGAATTTGCGGCGGAAACAAACTTTTGATATCGTTCTTAGTATATACCTTCGACGTCATCTGGGAAAGTATTAGTATCAACTACGGATATCACATGTAAATTAGCAGTTATCATCGTATAATCGCATGCAAACACATGATGATTAAAAAGTAAGCGGTAATTCGGACCCAGGTAGAGATCTCGTTGGTACGGAGAAGCATATTCGCTGTCGAAGCATTGACTGACCTATTCTCGTGGCCACAATAAAACACTAACTAAAGAACAGAGTTAACGCAGCTTCTAAAGCCTCTCAAGATCAGTCTCTAACGCGACTGTCGGTTGCGGGTGTGCACCCTGCGTTTGTAGTTATTGATTATTGTCTAACGAACTTACGGCTTCCTGCGTAAAGAGTCATGAAACAAGAAAAAGTCAGAGTAACGTTAGGCAGATTGTCGAAAGGTTGTGTTCAGGGTTCTTAGCGGAACCACCGTGCACTCGATCACCACTATCATTTTCATAGGTAATACCCACGACTGTACGCAAGTACTTGAAATTCCAATTCAACAGACTCGATACCAGCAATCAACAAGCTAAAATAACACTGTCCAAGCTTATAACGTTTTCGTGTTCTAATAATCAATAGCTGATAGCCATTTCTCTTCGTCACTGTCAGTTTTTGAGCAATTTATATTCAAGAGAGCAGCTGATAACTACATGCTTAAAGAAAATTGTTACGAATTGTATAAATCTGAATTTTTCTAATGTTTTGACAGTTTTGTATGTCATTTATTCATTTTTATTATAAACTTGTAAAATCCCAGTCTACAACCTTGTTTTTTGAATTATCACTCTTATCAATGATCGTTTCAATTTTTTTTCATATTAGATACTGACTGTATAATGTCAAACTGCATTTTGAGACCAAGAAAAGGCGCATCCCGCACCCTTGCAATCAGGGAGACGAGAGTCTACACCCTTAAATCGAAAGAGAACTGTAGTTATTAGAGTAGAAAATGACTGTTGGACAGTGCAATTTACGCAAAGAAGAGATCCAGCAAAGAATTACGAAACGATCAGTAGCTATCGTGAATAGCGAGAGTCGAAGCGACTGAAACGGAGAGTCGGCCAATTTAGTTTCGAGAAAGTCAATGACTTAGGTTCTCGAGGCAAAGAAATCGCTCGAGACACAGCGGCAGGAACGGCGGCACGGTTCTCGCGAACCGATCGCCGTTAACCAAACTCACTCGATCTCTACTGACCTCTCTATGAGTTTACGCATCTCCTCGGTGGTCATGCCGTCCTTGCCGCGAGCATTCACTGAAATAGAAAAACACACGGCACGATTGACACAACGGTAAACTACTATGACGACACGTAGCATGCAATTCGTGGAAGCTAAAACGATTAAGGTACACAGACTCCGGAGCGAGTCCCGTTCATTCTTGTACAATTGTGACTCGCTCGGCATGCCTATATTCGCCTACTGCATAGGAACGAGCAACGGGAGGGGAGGTCCAGAGCGAACAGAACGAGTCGAATCCTATCATCATAGATTCGCGTCAACCGGAAATCTTCGTTTCGAACGTTTCCGGTTGACGCGTGATCAATTTGTATTTTCCTCGGTGTTCAACCCTTTTGCCCCCCTACTCGATCACGGTTCTCTGTACTGACCGCCGTAGTTGCGGTTCACGAGTTGATCGCGATCACACTCTGCCTCGCTGATCTCGTTGCTCTCCTTGCTGTCGTTGAAGCTCGAGTTGTTCTGGTCGTGGTTTCTTGGTGGGGGTGGTGGCGGTTCCGGTGATCCAGAGACGGGAATGTTGCGAGCCGATCCTACGCTGCGACGTCCGACAGAGCCACGAGATCCGTAATGGTCGTAGGGAGCGCCATATTGTCCGTATTGGTCTTCTTCGGGAGCACAGTTGGCCGGGTCGTCGTATTCGGGAGAGAAAACGTTGTGGGTGCCGCTGCCGCCTCCTTGGGATGGGACTCGGGAGTAGCGTCCGTTTTGACGTGGCTGTAACAGATATGGGAATGTTGATATACAGCCCGGATAAATTAAGGCCCGATGGATAATCGAGACCCAAGGGATGTAATTAAAATGTACATTATGTTCCAAAATAAATTTTTTTGGATATGAAAATAGGAGTTGTCACTTCTTTTTGTAAATGTTAGTTAAATTATTGGGTCGTCGGAAAAGTTGATATGACGGATTTTTGCAATATGTAGATGGCATTACACGTATTTTTAGGTTGGAAACGTCATCGCAATCGGCACAGGTGTCATATATTTTGACAGATGACAGTCGAAACTTCATTTCAACAAACAAATGAGTATTTGAAAATGTTTCCAGTACCATAGACTGAGATCCAGAGCGGCTGTGAGCAGAGACGTTGGTAGGGTGTCCAATGGGCGGTCCCATCGTGCCGGAGTGTCCATTGCCAGGGTGGGGGAAGGTCTGGAATTGCATAGCCTTGGTGGGGTCCATTTCCTCGCGGAATCCAAGAAGGTGGAAAGTGGCGTACGGACAGATCTCATCGTCCATGCCTGAAAAAAACGATCACTCAGGGTAGACACTGTCATTCTGGTCATAGTCAAACTACTCTATTCATGGTAAAAGATCATCTCGGTGCATCGAGGGCGTTATAGTCGCTCCCTTTCGGCGGAACGCCACTGTAACACGAGACTATATCTGAGCGGGTTGTGTTTCGAGACGTAAATACAGTCACATAACTATAACCATAATACCTACGTATCTCATTCCTACGTCTTCCTCTTCTCTCCCACTGCTCGAGGAGAAACATTCAGACGGGAAAATAACATCATGCACGTCATTTTTACGATTACGGAAAGTGCACAGGTCCCAGTCGACTCTAACTTCTCAAGCAATCACAGAAGATACAGAAGATATTTTTCTTAGATATCGGTCACAGGTCCGAGTATCTGTGATAGATTGGAGGCACGAGTGGACGGTTCGACCGATCACAGAGAAAATCGAATGGGTCGAAAGAGGTGTTTTTCCTATGAGTGCGGCGTGTTTTCTGTTTGCGAAATAAACGGGTACCAGCGCAAGCATGCTTTGGGCGTGCAAGACGAAAAAGGGTCGAGACGAGAAAACCGTGGAACGAAGAGGACTTACGAAGACCGGCTGCAACAGCTGTGTGCCGCACACGGTACAGCGTTCGCAGTCTCGCGTTTAGACGAAGGGCTTCGTCTTCGGGGAAGACGGAGGTTGTAAGAGCGCTTCGTTCGGGTCTTTAACTACTGTTACCAACCTCTGTGGGATAGACCCTCGGCACTGCCCATACGCGGCGGCGGTGGACATCTTCGGTTCGGCGCGCAATGATTCAACTCCTCGTACATATGCCGCCTCGGATCCCACGTCGAGTGACTCCTTATCGAACCTGTTCCACCTATCGAACATATACTACAAAGGTGGTACGACTGGCTAACGCTTACCGAGATTCGGGGTTTGGCTCGCTGCCATTTCGGGTGAGATTGTATCGTTCGCTTGGGATACTGGGGTCACACCGGCGGCACACCGTAACACGCACGTGACTTGACACTTGTTGTGTGATAAGCGCAAATAAGGGTGAAAAATAACCGTCCTCGTGGGACATACATCTTCGATACTTGTAGAGAGAAAACATATTTTTAAGCGAGGCAGACAATGAAACAGAACTGGCAAAGTCTATGATGAACGCGTGTGGGTATGGTGTTTGGGTTTGTAGCGGGTGGAACAGGTATGGCGAATGTTGAAGCCGCGAGTCTTCATCTTTTCAAGCTTATAGGACTGATCGTCCATCAGGAGATGGCAGGGGATCTGCGAGACCCCACTCATAAGCTTAGGTTCTGGCGGGAACTGGGCGTATTTGCCTCCCTTCGTCGAGCGATTCGAACGAGCCATGAACATTTGATGGAAGTTATTAATTAAACGCGATCTCCGTCGCTCGGGATCAACATCTTCTTTCGTTTAACATTCGATACCTCTTCCGCCCGCTGTCTGTGTGTAGCTCGAAATCGGTTTCGAGGCTGTCCGGCAATGGTGAAGGCTAACAATGTTTTCTGTGCGGTCCGATCGTGTCACGTCAAATAAAAGAACGGTAAAGACTATCGTGCCGATGCGACAACATCTAAACAATTATAGTTGGAAGTTAGCTAAGAAATCATATTGTTGGCAGTTGTGGCTTACTTATCACTGTACCTCGCTTGATGCGATCGCATGTGTTATAGTTGGACCCGGGTACGGGCGGTAGTTTGCGATTCGGTGGTGCGATGTAGCCGAGCTCGTCACGAAGGTCCGGTCTGCGTTTGTCGAGGGTAGCTCCGCCAACTCCGGTTTGCTGGTAGACCACGTCATCTGAAAGTAATCGATCCGGATGAATGAGTACGAGATCGAACAGACGGTTACGTGATACTTGATTGCACTGTCGGTCCACCGACACCTACAACAGGAAAATTCAGCGGAAAGATTATTTTCCGAAAGTAGGGCGGCGTACGTCTGGATCGATCGTCAGGAAAATAACTTCTTCATCTTGAAGTACAGCGGTGCACGGTGAAATATACATCGCTTCACGACAAAGCGAGAAAATTGGTATAACGAGTGGAAGCGAAATGACCCAATGTATGAAATTTAATTTTCAATAATTCTCGTCGTACCTTCGTAATTGTAGGGGCTGACCCGTGTAAATTTAACCGTGCACTGCTGTAGACGAATGAGAGTGTGAACCAGGGCGAATCCGCCTTTCTCTGTTTGTTCTACAGAGAAATTATCTTGCTGATAATGATCCAACGGTTCAGTGACTTAGCAAGTTTAAAAAAATAAAAAAAAGGTTGGTATACATTGTCCCTCGTAATATTTCTCGTCGGCTGATGAGATACCTCGCAGCCGCGTTTGTTCCGGACCTCGAGTTCTCCTCGACAGTGCGACGCAAATCACCACTATGCCTACAATAATTACTACAACCGTAGCTCCGACCGGCACCACCACGTTCACGTCGAGCCAGCCCGGCAGCCAGGGGAAATAACGCCTGACATCGGTGTTGTCGTTGCCTCCGTTGCGTACGGGCGGTGCGATCGTACCTGTTCGTTCAAACAACGCAAAAAGAAACAAATCTTTGAGTTACCTTTATCGCTACCATGGCCCTTTCCTCTCAGAACACAGATCACGATGACGGCAACGATTATCACGACAATAGCGGTTACCACCGGTATTACCAGATATATGTTTGCTTTGAAAATTTTCATCGGATCTTCTTCGTTGCCACCACCGTTCACGTCAGGTAGCTCGCGAGCCGGTGCAATGGTGCCTGGAACAAAAAACACGGCGACCATTCAATCCAGCCACCATTAGCACCGGCTACGAGTGCCGTTGCCCTTTTCCGATTGTCTTCCCATACTTACCTCCGGTTACGGTCAGTGTTGCGAATTCATACTCAGCTACCGCGAATCCAGCGTTATTGTGCGCAGTCACTCTCAAGTGATACCAGCTAGCAGGGTCCAGGTCCAAAACGACGAAGTTGTTGCCGCCGGGTTTCACGTTGTTCGAGACTTGGTTCCATTCTTGTTGGTGCCTGAATCGTGCGAACCGGTTACCATTTAATTTCTCAAGTTTAATATTAGCGCCTCGATGCTGAACTATTGTTTCATAATTAGTGTACTCAAGTACCTACAAATGTGTGTGCAAAATCTATTGTACAATGTATAATACTATTTCGGAAAGAATTCCTGAAAATTGGCAAAGAAATGGCATTCGAAACAGAACACCCCTTTCAACGATCTTATCTTACTTCTTCTTGTGTTCAACGACGAAATAGAGCATGGGGCAACCACCATCGGACCAGGCGCTCAGGTGAAGGGTGATACTGTTCGTGGATACTTCAATGAATCGTGCCGCTTCAGGAATAATCGGTTTCGAGCCTTTGGTGCGGATGTTGAGCATGTCGGAGGGATCGCCGGTGCCAATTCTACAAATATGTTTATATTCCATGAAATTTTCATAAGGACCTATCACGCACTGTTGACTACATACAATATCATAAATTACGGGGTCATTGATATTAAGTATACAGAGGATGTGGCCGAACGGGTGGTACAACTGGCCAGGAGATGATTCTATATACATATGTATACAAATACAGTATTGATTTAGTTAAAGGTGGTCTAAATAGGTACTCCTTACCCGTTGTAAGCCGTGACATAAATCTGGTATCTCGAGCCACACCACAAGTTCTCCAATGTGTAGATCTGATCCGTGGAGCTGATCTGTACGGTGTCCCAGTCGCCAAATTCAGGTTTGTAATGAATTGTGTATCCGTGGATCGGGGCGTTGTCGGTCGGATGAGGTCGGAGTTTCATTGTTAGCGAGTTAGTGGTTGTGGCAGTGAGGGTGACTTGCGGTGAGTGAGGTGGAGCTGTGGAACATCAAAAATTTTTAATCACTTAAAACCTCTAATGTACTGTATCGCGGTAGTATGTACTGTATGTTTCTAAAGTTTATTAAGAAGACCTTAACTGCGAATCATAGATGTCTGTTAGATGTAGAAGTCTTTTAATGTTTATAAAAAATATATGCCTACAGATTTAAAGTGTATTAGCTCTAGAAAATATTGAGCCATCAAAAACTAGATATGATAATACGTAAGATGTCATTTTTTTAAAGTAGTATATTCCGGCCTAGGGTCCGAATATGTAGGTGCCACGTATCTCACCATGGACGACAAGCTGATGAGTAACGGTGTCATGGCCATACGAGTTCTCGACGTAACACGAATATTCTCCAGCATCGGTCCGGTCAACTTCCTTAATGAACAGAGATCCTTCTGGCAACTGTCGCAGTCTGTCACTCGATTGCAGGACCACACCTCGTACTTTCCAGATCACTTCTGGGGCAGGTACTCCAACGGCAAGGCAAGGCAGTTTAACATCTTCTTTGTAAGTTGCAGTGAATTTGTCGTCAAATGATGCCACCTTTGCTGGTACTAAAATTTAAGATTACCTATCAGTGGAGAACACAGGTACAGAAGCAATTGTATATACCAGAGATCGAAGCAAATAATTATCTGTTGTTCCTAAACAAGATGTTATTCCCACGAATTTCTTTAATCTTACATCCTGTATTTTAAGTAGAACGTATTAGAGACTTTTAGGACTCTTTCGACCCCTGGTAAATAAGAATGGAACAGTACCTCGAACGCTGGCTGCCAACGAAACAATTTTAGATGCCTGGCCCTCTCCAATGTTGGTGCTCGCGGTTACCCAAAAGTCGTATCTGCGTTGTTTGTCTAATTTAGAAGCCTCATGAGTCAATTGATTTGGTGGAATTTTCTGGCTGCTCGGTTCGTCCGCGTTGTCAGCTTTCGTATAGACTGTGTACTGGGCGATTACTCCATTTGGCTGGCTAGGTGGGCGCCATGAAACAAGTATCGACTCAGGAGACATCACCAGGGCTTTGATTGCGGTTGGGGCTTCGGGGGCTGTAAAATAATTGGAGCAAATTAAACTCGTGTTGTTTGAAGTGACTTTTTGGTCTAAGTAAAAGAATTATTTCATTTGAAAATGACATAATAATGAAGTCATGAAAGCCGTCGCGTACCATCTTGTTCCGTTTGGCAATGGATGGGTGCAGATTTTACGCCGTCACCACCAGAAGTAAACGCCAAAACTTGCATACTATAGTTGGTGTATTTCTTCAATCCGTGCAAAATTGTTTCCTCTGATGGAGCGATCTTGGTGTCTTTGGTATTTTCGTCGTACCAGGTGTCGGACGGTCCATAAATAACCTGTAAAAGAATAACTGTAGTCTCTGCAAGGACCTTCGATCGATTCCAATAACGCTTACTAACTTTGTACCCAGTGATTACACCATTAGCAGCGCTCAGAGGAGGTGACATCCATGAAACTCTGATGGTCTGAGATGTGAGGGTTGTGCAAGTGGCATCATGTGGAGGTTCCTCGGGCACGCCTTCAGCGGTATGTTGTCTCCTCACATCACTCATAGCTCCTGAGCCAACCTTGTTGAAAGCCTGGACGACGACGCTGTATTGAGTGTAGGTTTTCAGGTTCGTGATCTGTAAATGATGTTCCTTGCCATCTTCCATAGAGAAGTCCACAGTTTCGTAGGTGTAGAGCTTGTCGGAGGAAGTGAGTTTGTAGCCAACGTAGTATCCCAGAATCTCTCCGTTCCAATCCTCACGCGCGGGTGGTTTCCATGTTACCTATTCCAAATTACGACCATTATTAGTGTTATCAATTTATTACGTGGAGTAAACAGCATCAAAATGACAGTCGAGCACGTGGCATAAAGATCTGTAGTCTATTATTTACGTTTTCAATTATTTGATTCCAATTGGTTGCGTTACCTTCAATGTGTGCTGGTCAACTGCGTCAACTCGAACATTGTTTGGTGGTCCAGATGGTACTTCTTCGGCAGTGATGATGGTAACGGTATCGGAAGGACGGGAAGCACCAATTTCATTCTCAGCGACGATTCTCAGATGGTAGGTAGTGGCAGGTCTCAGATTGAATACTCTGGCGACGTTCTGTTGCGATCCAGGTACCAGTACTCTATCGATGTCAGTTTCCCAGGAGCCTTTGCTGATCTTGTATTCGATGACGTAGCGCGTGATAGGGCTGTTTCCATCGTAGGGTGCTGCCCAGGATAATTGAACGGATCGTCCGGATTTGTCTAATACTTTAAGGCCGTATGGTACTTCGGGAACCTCTGTAACAATATTTAATAAATTAATACTTTGAAACTAGGACCTAACGTCACGCCTGGCACAGAATATTCTTCAAATCTGTGAACGTGACTGTTGAACGAATTACTTGGGCGTGTACGCACCTTGAACAATCATGTTGATGCTAGTGTCATCGCTTCCAAAGGCATTAGTGGCAACGCAGGTGAACAGTGCAGAGTCGCTCCTCTCGGTTCTCTTGATGCTCAGGTCAGACAGTACTCCGTTAGCCAGGATCTCCTCTCGGATGGTGTAACGAGGGTCGCTCTTCGGGTCCAGTCTCTTGTTGTTCATGTTCCACAAAATGCCAATCGGTTTCTCGCCTTGTGCCTCGCATTGCAGGACAGCTGGTTCTCCACGTCGTGCAGTCTGGTTCTTCAGTTTGATCTCAAAGTGGGGTGGTGCTGCAAATAGAGCCGTTGTTGTTAATATTATATTTTATTTCTATAAAAAAAGAGTCCAAAATTTTTGGTCCCATAAAGTGAAATTTAGACCAATCATTTTCTATCTACTAAATGATCAAAAAATTAATTTTTCAATGGAAGAAACTGTTGCAACAAATTTTGTATATTGAAATTGACTTTGGATGAATTCAACAAATAGTTTTCGAGATGAACGTTCTGCTATTTCACGTTCCTGCGAAAATTAGAAAATTCAAAGATCGATATTTTATAAACTAATTGGTAATTAACAGAACGATGACTTAAAGTTCTTTTAACTTTATGCGTTCCACACTATATTTCATTTCAAAGAAAGTTTCAATGGTAAAAAGTGATCGATTTGGCAGGGAAATGCATTTGGCATAAGAAGACTTGGCATGAACTCTACCTTGAACGGAGATGAGAATGACAGCCGAGAGTCCTGAGCCAATTCCATTAACAGCTTCGCAAAGATAGTAGCCTTCGTTTGTCTTCTGGATGTTGTTGATAGACAGGGTTCCATCTTCTACGCTAATGTCAGGGTTGCTCAATTTCAAGTCGGTGTAATCGCCCGGTGTATCCCCTGCGATGAGAAAATAGAAATCACAAAGTTGTTACCGTTGTTGAACCGAAACTTGCTGAACATTAAACACCCATAATTTTCGAACCAGTGACTTCCTAACATTAAAACTTGTATTTTCGGCATTTTCTCGTCAAAACCTAAAGGATTATATAAACAAAAGTTAAAAATTTCTGGATCCCCACGGTAAAGTTTAACCATTTCATCCGAGAACCGATTTCGATGAAATTTGGCGCGTGCACGTAACTTATTTATATCAACAACCGGCATATTTTGAAATTTCATTACACCCACAAATAAAAAAGTTAAAAATCACAATCTTCACTTTTTTCTTCAAAATTTGTTTTACACATTACCTAACAAACAAATCCCTCTATCACCTAAAAAAAAACTCAAGTCATTTGGTTCAATTTCAAAGGGTGTTCATTTAATTTGATCTCGGACTGTATAAATTCGAACAGAAACGTTTCAAGGATTCGACAGCCAGTTAAGAGTACGTACCAGCAGCTCTCTTCCAGGTGACTTGAGGCTTAGGGAAACCGTCGGCTTTGCATTCAACGCGTGCGTCGGAGCCTTGAGCGAATGCCTTATCGGTGGGTTCCAGGATCCAGCGTGGTGGTACTGTTACAGAACGAGCGGGTTATTCAAAATGTCCTCCGGGCGCATCCACCAATCGGCAGTTAACCCGGGAGCGAGTCGCATCGGTGGTCTCCAGTCTCCGAAACGTTCTAATCAATCATAAAATCATTTCAACGAGACAATCAAGTCTGTGTTCAACGACAGAAGGACTGGAGCCACGACAGTCGGTTTCGCGGCATGCTGAGCGAAACGCGACTCTCCCCCGCAACTGCGACAAACACTGCGATTAATTCGACATGCGGGAATTCGAGATGATTATGCGGGTGACTACTGCACGAACAGAAAGAAAGAAGAAGGTCGTCAGGCAGATAGAGAGAGAGAGAGAGACTGCGGTTGCGGCTCTGAAGGAGCTCGCGTCCGGCCATGCGAGAGTAGAGACGCTACCATGATACTCGAGCACGGTCCATCATGCTGTACCGCTTGAAAAGTGATCTACGGTTTGGTCTGACAGGACGAAGAGAAATAGAGAAAGAGCGAGAATGAGAGAGTGAGAGTGAGATATTGATAGAAAGACAGAGTGAGATAGAAGAGAAGAGACATGCTTGTTAGAAAATATCCACTACCTCTACGAATGCATGTACACAAAATGAACGAGGCGAGACGTGTGGTGAGAGGCGTGGGCTGAGGGTGTGAGGGGGTGGTGGGGGTTCTAGGTGTTCATGGTGAGGCAGGTGATTATTCAATAATGGTGATCGAAGGGCAGGTCGAAAGGGGGTGATTCTCAGAGGGTGATTGGATGGTCGGTCGGTCATCTTGGATCAAGGACACGTTTGTAGCGCGACGGGGGTACGGTGAGGTACTAGAAATCGACACTCGAATGTGATCTCACGGAAGACACAGCTCGATGCGTAGGACCTAAAGAGTCTCGCCGAGTGATCGCGACGATCCAACGACTGTTCGCACGGTGAAGAGTATATATCGTGATCGATGGGAGAGACAGATAGATAGATAGATAGATAGGTAGAGAGAAAGAGAAAGTGAGATAGATAGATAAAGATAGAGCGAGTATTGCGAGGCGAGTCGCGAACGAACAAAGAATTACGTGGTCGTGTAGCCTACCCGGGGTACCTGGATCTACAGTTTGCCGCGGCTAGACGATGTTCGGAAGCCAACGAAAACAGTGTTCTTCGCCGAAGACATTAGCGACGACGAGCACGACAACGAGACAAGGGAGGTCAAACGAGGCGAGATACTTAATTGTCACAGCCACAAAATATATGCGAGATGCGGTTCAAGCTGTCAACCAACTTGCTGTGGGGGTTGGGGTTTCGGGGGGACACGTGGGACTCTGGGCGTGACTTTGCGTTTGCTATTCGGCTGATAAACATAGGCGGAACCAGACAGGGGCTTGTAGAAAGACACGAAAGAAAGAGGTATATACAGAAATTACCAGGGAACGAAAGTATACAGGGCGTCCCAAAATTCCTTCAACAGCCGGGAATGGGAGGTTCCTGGGATCATTTGAAGCAACATTTTCCTTTGCAAAAATGTTATCCGCGGCTTTGTTTGGGAGTTATTAACGAAAAATACGGACCAATCAGAGCGCGACCTAGACGCGAGTTGGCACTGTTGGCTTGGCGCGCCAACTGTCTATTGGCCGACTGTGCCTACTAGCGACAAGGTCGCGCTCTGATTGGTCCGTATTTTTCGTTAATAACTCCCAAACAAAGCCGCGGATAACATTTTTGCAAAGGAAAATGTTGCTTCAAATGATCCCAGGAACCTCCCATTTCCGGCTGTTGAAGGAATTTTGGGACACCCTGTAGAAACAGAAAAAGAGATAGAGACAGAGAGAGAGAGAGAGGGAAAGAGAGAGAAAGAGGAACGGCGCGCAAGAGAGTCGTCCCCGGCGACGAAAGCAACGCACTGTGTACGTGAAACTCTTCCGCTGAGAACTGAAATCCAGAAAGCTTCCGCAAGGTAACACGACAGCTTCGGCAACGACGAAGATGCATCAACTCAAGCCTGCAATCAAATACTCTGATGGGCCCCGGGGGTTTCGCGCGGCGGTTGCTCTTTCATTCCGCGTTAGTCAAATCATCCGTTCAAATCATTTATACAGGGTGGGGCAATAACTATTAGCACCTCAAATATCTTTGTTGTTTCTAAAGATACGTAAAATATGGTAAGGACAAAGTTAATGGTACAATGGGGCTGACACGATGCAAAAAAAAAAATTTTGTTTTTATGTCATTTTTTTGGAGATATCAAGGTCACCTTGATTTTTTTAAATGGAATGTCCTATTTTTTATACCATAGATCGATAGAGTATCAAATTCTGAGTATAAAAGTGTTGACCTTCATATGACCTAAACCTAATAGTTAACGAGATATTATCCAAAGAAGAAAGACAATTGTTTCGATAATATCTCGTAAACTATTAGATTTAGGACATATGGAGGTCAATACATTTTTACTCAGAATTCGACGGTCTATCGATTTATGATACAGAAAGTAAGTGTTTCCAGTAAAAAAAATCAAGGTGATCTTGAAATGTCCTCTATGCATCCTCCCACGCAGAAAATGTTAGTCACAATATGACCCCCTCTGTACCGTGTAAGTTTTGTAAACAGGGTAGGGCAATAATTATGTTTACCTTGAATATCTCCGTTATTTGTAATAATATGGAAAAATGTTATGAACAAAATTTGCACGGTATAGAGGGGGGCATATTGGGACATAAACATTTTCTGCGTGGGAGGAGGCATAGAGGACATTTCAAGATCACCTTGATTTTTGTTACTGGAAACACTTACTTTCTGTGTCATAAATCGATAGACCGTCGAATTCTGAGTAAAAATGTATTGACCTCCATATGTCCTAAATCTAATAGTTTACGAGATATTATCGAAACAATTGTCTTTCTTCTTCGGATAATATCTCGTTAACCATTAGGTTTAGGTCATATGAAGGTCAACACTTTTATACTCAGAATTTGATACTCTATCGATCTATGGTATAAAAAATAGGACATTCCATTTGAAAAAGTCAAGGTGACCTTGATATCTCCAAAAAAAATGACATAAAAACAACATTTTTTTTTTTGCATCGTGTCAGCCCCATTGTACCATTAACATTGTCCTTACCATATTTTACGTATCTTTAGAAACAACAAAGATATTTGAGGTGCTAATAGTTATTGCCCCACCCTGTATATCATATGTCATTCTAATGCTCCCATTAGTCTGGCCCTAACCGTGAACTCGTAAGATCGCCTCGTGCACCGCCATCCCCGACGGGTTACCGGCGATACAAGTGTATCGTCCAGCGTGCTCCGGCGCAACCGTCTCGATCAGCATGAGACTGGTCCGAGGGCCGAGTTTCCCGATGCTGTACCCCTTGTATTGCGAGAGAGGCTGGTCCTCGTGGGTCCACGTAATATTGATGGGAGTGTCGCCAAGCAGCACCATGCACGCCAATTGGGCGGCCTGCCCCGCATAGATCGGCTGATCCCCGAAATCGAACGGACTGATCCGCGGCAGGACTGGAATGATAGGGGCTCTAGCTAGATCCGCGATACACTCGGTCTCGCTCCGATCCCTTCTTCATGGTAGACTGGACGAGTGTGTGCATCGTCGATATTCTCATCGAGGTTCCGTTGCTCCCCGCGAGAGACTCTCTCACGGCTCTCGTCTTTCGGCCGATCTCTCTCGGGTGGTGCTCTCCTCCGCTCCGATCCGAAAAAAACCTACTCGAAGGCGTCCCTGCGGCCGTCGCGATGCGTATCGGGGCGCTATACAGGGTGTCTCAAAATTACCTTAGTTTAATGAAATGGGAGGTTCCCGAGATCATTTCAAGCGACATTTTCCTTTGCAAAAATGTTATCCGCGGCTTTGTTTAGAAGTTATTAACGAAAAACACGGACCAATCAGAGCGCGAGCTAGACGCGAGTCGGCACAGTCGGCCAATAAACAGTTGGCGCGCCGGGCCGACTGTGCCAACTCGCGTCTAGCTCGCGCTCTGATTGGTCCGTGTTTTTCGTTAATAACTCCTAAACAAAGCCGCGGATAACATTTTTGCAAAGGAAAATGTCGCTTGAAATGATCTCGGGAACATCCCATTTCGTTAAACTAAGGTAATTTTGGGACACCCTGTAGATTGCTCTTCGTTCGCTAATGAGACTCGATGCACCGAGAAAGGGTTCGAGGAGAGAGAGAGAAACAGAGAAAGAAAGATGCAGGAATAGACAGAAAGAGAGATAGAGAGAGAGAGAGACAGTGTACGAGTGTTTTTCGTGTCTTTGACGTGTAGAATAAGAGAAAGAAGAAAAGAGAAATCGGTTGGGCGGGTTCAGATTGTGGGAGGTCGAGCTCGTCCCGAACTACGGACGAATTACCTTTGATCATGGTAGTCGAAGGATAACGAGAGACGGGACTGTGGTCCAAAAGCTACACTCGGCCGAGCGACCTACCTAAACGATGATGCTTCGGAACAAACTGATTGATGCGGGGGTTATAATCATGTATGTAAGAAAGAAAGATGGACAGTCGAGCGGATGCAGACTCTTCCAAACATATTTATGTATACGCTATTACAACAATCAATAGCAGACAGCGGAGACACGTCGTTCGTTCTTTCAATAAATATGTATTACGACTACTACTCGAACTACGAACCGCAACAAGACCGATTCAAATATATATATATAATATATAGACAACATCATCATTTGGCCGATCTCAACGTAACGCAACACGCATATACACAACCGCTTCAGTCTGGCTTCGAGCTACGCGTACACGCCTTGTTTATATTTGTACATCATCATGCCGGTTTCGTTTCGTCCTCTGTGTTCTGTTTTTTTTTTTTTGTTTTTTTTTCCCGGTAACACGTTCGCCTGGTCTTCGGCTCGTCGTTTTATCGTGTTTTACCAGTGTGCGCATGACTTATATAATCACGTTTCTGTACCGTTCACTTTGAGATGGGCGCTGTGCCTAGCACGACCGGCTGGATTATCGGCGACGCAAGCATACTCCCCGGCGTGCTCTCCCCTGACGGCGGGTATCGTCAGTGCGGACACTCTATCCCCCAACGCGGTGATACCCACTCCGTCGCCTACTTCTAAATGGCGTCCCTCGAACAACCACTTGAGCGAAATCGGCGTGTCCCCCTTTACGACCGCGCAATGGACGATTATCAGATCGCCGGAGTTGGCCTCGTCGAACGAGAACGGCTGCAGATGCGGAGCGACTGCCGAGAGATAGAGACAGAGAGGCTCAGAGTCACTGGCAGGCAGAACAGTTGTACAGAGGAGCAGCTAGCAAAATAGACGTTTCGTTTAACCGGCAGAGGGGGAGGGTGTGGGCGCGCGATTTAACGCGACAGACGTTCTTCCAGAGCGAATTGGAGATCCTTCGGCTTCTCGAATCGGCCAGCGGAACGTTGTTCAGGTTTCGCGGCACGGTGGCTCGTGTGTGGTTTCGTGGGGTTGGATCAGACGCTCGAAATAAATAAACAAATAGGGACTCGATCCGAATCGTAATTTGGAAATCATCGAAACAAGGAGCAAAAGGGTCGAACGTGTTACTCAAGCAGGGGGATGCTACGGGAGAATCGGGAGAAACTTGTAAAGGACAAGACAATATTGTGGCGTTCGAGACTTTTTGTTGTTGTTGTCGAGCATTGTTTATCATTATGCACCGTTGACAATCAGATCGGCCGAGAGCTCGTGCCTTCCGGCAAGGTTTTCCGCGATACACGTGTACGTTCCAGCGTGCGTCGCCCGGACGGATCCTATGCTGAGTATGGCGCCCCGTCCGCCGAGATCCACGATCGAGATTCCAGAGTGGGGCGAAATCGGATAACCGTTTAAGGTCCAGCGGAGCTTCAAGGGTTGATCGCCCTCGACCACTGCGCACGGTACCGTTACTACCTGACCGGAGTTAAGCGGTTTATCGCCGAACGCAAACGGCAATAATTTCGGAATTACTGAAAAGAGAAAACAGAGGGAACTGAAACGAACTAAAAGCTCGGCGAGCCAAGGCCGTGCTACACGCGAGCCTGATCGGCTAACAGGCTGTCGAGGGAGAGGCTCCGCTTCGTTCGAATTCCCGCGCCACCGGCCGGGCACCACTCTTTCAACTGCAACGCGACGAAACTCAAGGAAATGTCATCGATCACGGAAATCCACATACACCGGACTAACTTCAGTATTTCAATTCGAAGGGAAAAGTTCTGGACGTTTTATGCACATTTTTTTATCTTACAATTAGTTTTAAATGCGCTTCAATATCAGAGGTGGCTGACACAAGACACTTTAACCTCACATTGAAAGTAGGATCATTGCAACTTTATTTTGTCCATTTTTTAAAAGTATTTTCTGAAATAGTTCTTTTAGATACGTTTGTCTTTCCGTTGTTCTTAATAGAACAGCTGTCGGTTCAAATTGATAATTCAGTAATGACGTTTACCCCCTTGGTCAAAACTGACTCTGGAACGGTATCCTCTAAATATTATTCTCGGTTAATCTTCACTTTAGAAACCCAGGAATATTTAACTTCAAGTTTTAATGTTGGGAATCTATTCGTTCAAAAGTTATGCGTGTTTAAAATTGACCGATTTCAAGCGTTTCTTGCAGGTACGGTAAAAAACGTCTAAAATCGTTCAACTTTAAACACGCATAACTTTTGAACTAGTAAATTTCTAACATTAACGTTCAGACTGCCAGCTAAAATAAGCCGAATGGATATGTACAAATATTCTGAAACAAAATATTACAGTTTTAATGAAAAAATCTACAGGATTGTATAAACGAAAGTTTATACATTTCTGGGTCCCTACGGTGAAGTATAATCATTTTACGTTTAATCATTTTATCTGTACCTTATAATAAATTCCACAATATACCCAAATTTTCAAACAAACAAATACGTCATCTTTCCAAACGCAGTCCACTTCCTACAAAATTCCCCAGCGTCCATAAAACATCCGAAACCCCTCTAATCCCCGAAATTGGTCAGACGTACGCGCACCTCTGCGACCGACTAGAAAACAAAGAAGAAACAAAACTAACCGAGGCAAAAAGGAAAAACCAATCGCTTAATACGAACGAAAGAAAAAGGTCGAGGATTCGATGCAGGAGTACCGGGAAGTGACTAGAGGGTTTGATGCAGGCAGAGCGAGGGGTGGAAATTGAGGAACGATGGGGTCTAAATGTATAAGTCATCGATCCATGTGTCGTCGAGAAGCGGTGTGTACCGTTGACGTCCAATTTGGCCGAGTGCGAGGTCGATCCAGCCGCGTTGGACGCGACGCAGGTGTACTCCCCGGCGTGTCTCGCAGCTACGGACTCAATGGTCAGTTGCTTGACGCGTTTCCCGGAGTTCGATACGATCACGTCCATTCGATCGGGTCTTATAGGCTGGCTATCGAAGGTCCAGGTGATCTCCAGAGGGGAGTCGCCTTTGGTGACGACGCACTGTACCGAGACCAAGTCTCCAGCGTTCACAGGCTCGTCGCCGAAGGAAATGGGCGCAATCTGCGGAGAGACTATCAGACGAACAACCAGATAGAGAGACTTTTCATTGGAAGACGTTCGGACGCTGCGACAGCGTGGTCCCGGTTCTAGAGAGTGGAAACGGCCGACGACGACGTTTGAAATTAAGAACGGGATGGGTCGGGGGCCCGGCGTTGCGGCTCTGTCTCGTGAGATTCGTGGAGTGTAAAGGGATCGATCATGGGAGAATTTGAAAGTGGGAGCTCGTGCGATACGGCTAAATGGTGTGCATTAGCGTTGGGCAAGTACCGTTCACCGACAACTCCGCGGAACGGCTGACAGATCCGACCAAGTTGCTCGCGACACACGTGTACTCGCCGGCGTGGCGCGCGGTCACCGAGTCGATGATCAGTACCGAGTTCTTTCTCCCGGTTTTCGTGATCGTTATGTCCGGGTGGGTGTCGCGGGTGATCGGTTCCCCGTTAAAACTCCATCGTATCTCGATGGGTGAGTCGCCTTTCAAGATGCTACACATCGCGGAGATCTGTTCGCCCCAATTGGCCGGCTCCTCGCTGATTGAGAACGGCGCGATCTGCGGAGTGACTGGAAACAATGTCCCAGAGTTGTTCAATGATCCCCGATCCACGGTGCTCTGTCCTTGTACGTCAGTCGTGTGAGAGCTTGGGCGAGACCGGGAGCGATAAGGGGACGACGGAAAGGGAAAGTGGTCGGGCACAACGTGGAAGGAACGGAGAAGAGTCCACCGCGTTGGCTACCAGCGGCTGTGTAACGTTCTATCGAATTACAACAAATATCAAAGGTTAACGATTATTAAAGCTCTATGGTGGCTGACGCTGGTAGCCAACGCGTTGATCAACGGAGGGTACATAGATGAGTCTCGAGCAGGGTTGCCATATCTTATCCCCTCCGGCCCCTCTCCTAGATGCTGCCACCGCTACCCCCACTCTTACCACTACCGCTGCCGCGACCGAGTGCCAGTGTCGCCAGATTGAGGTTGAATCGGAGCTCCCGTACTCCCCTACTTTCCCCTTCCAGTGTCGCCAGATTGCGGTGGACACGAATCTCCCGTACTCCCCTACTTTCCCCTTCCACTATTCTATTCGCACGCGCACACTCAATCCCCGTCGCGCACGCGCAACGGTGTCTTCCATTCGCCCCACTCATTCCCCGTCATCAGAGAGGGGGTACATCATTTCATCTTCCCTCCCTCAGTCTGGCTTCACTGCCGAGTGCTAGCATGAGAGCGGTAGCATCAGGGGCTGTCGACTCCTATATGAAAAAGTGGCAACGAATTTAGTTGCTTCTCGATTTTAGGTGCGGTGGCAGCACAGTAGTGCTCCACCCCACTATTTGCCGCGCAAACTGTCATCAAGTGTCATATGTTTGATACTATTGCATACTGTGTCCTATGTATGTGCTATTCAGTGCAATTATTGTATAATTTACTATGTATGTAGCATATATGTAGTTTTATGAATAAATATGTTTTATTACAAATTCATTTTTCTGAAAAAACAAATTCATAACCTTTCTTATTGAATAGCTAGCGATGAATACGATTACGCGTACATGCAAGGTTGACTACGTGTGAGTCAGATGTGTGCGATCACCACACACATATACGTTGTAACTACTGTGCTGCCACCACACCTAAAATCATCGAGAAGCAACTAAATTCGTTGCCACTTTTTAACATAGGAGTCGACACTCCCTGGGTAGCATGCTACCGACTCGGTCGCGGTAGCGGTAGTGGTAATAGTGGGGATAGCGGAGGCAGCATCTAGGCGAGGGACGGAAGGGTAAGGGGCCGGAGGGGATAAAATATCGCAACCCTGGCAACTCGAGTGACCGGTGGGCATGGTGTTAATCTAGATTCGTGTCTATCGCATGGCGCAGCCCGCGATTCGTGCATTTCTGTACCGTTCACGGCCAGGGTAGCCGAATAGCTGGTCGCTCCAGCTGCGTTCGAGGCTGTGCACGTGTATTCCCCGGCGTGCCTCGCGCTGACCGCCTCGATGGTCATTAGACTGACTCGTTTCCCGGTGCTCGATATCGAGATATCGCCGTGATTCTTGACGGTGACGGGCTCCCCGTTCAGAGCCCAGGCCACTTCGATGGGCAGGTCGCCCTTAACGACCGTGCAGACCCAGTGATGCCAGAATCGTGGGACGTGGTATTTTTCCCCTTCGCTCGCTCAGCCGACTCGGCCCCCCACTCTGACGTACCATCGGCTCCTTACGTTGCTTCTACTGCGCACGCGCTACACACAAGCGAACCAATACGAATAGGCAGCTCACACGGACAGACTAGAGGTACGCTTGTGTGTAGCGCGTGCGCAGTAGAAGCAACGTAAGGAGCCGATGGTACGTCAGAGTGGGGGGCCGAGTCGGCTGAGCGAGCGAAGGGGAAAAATACCACGTCCCACGATTCTGGCATCACTGTGCAGACCGCCGAGACCGCTTCTCCCCAATTCGCAGGCTCGTCGCCGATCGAGAACGGCGCGATCTGCGGCGCGACTGAAAACGTGTTACGGGAAATCGATGAGCTTCGCGAAACCAATCCTACGATCCACAACCATTCTCGCCGACCTAGTTCAGCGCGACCGCAGGAATTCGCGGCGAACGATCCAGGGTGTCGGCCGAGATCGTGTCCAGGTCCTCTCGATGTCGGAATTTCCACGCGCTCGCACACACGTCCCCCGTGTGTCCACAGATACGGAACCGGGACAGGTTTGTATGAATGTTTAATGCAAAGATATGGATGATGCAAGAGGGATGCGAGATGGAGGAGGTTTTTCCCAGCTTTCCCGACGGCTACACGGAAACTCAACAGCCCTCTGTCTACACACATGCGTACGTTATTACCGTTGACGGCTAACGCCGCCGTGTGGCTCGAGGCTCCAGCTCTGTTCGACGCGGTGCAAGTGTACTCTCCCGCGTGTCTGGCGGCCACGGCGTCGATCGCCAACACGCTCAGCCGTTTGCTTTTCGTGATCGTGTACTGATCGGTGCTCTCGGAATCGATCGGCACGCTGTTGAACGCCCACGAAATGTCCATCGGGAAGTCTCCCTTCAGGATCGAGCAGGTAGCCGAGATCGCTTCGCCCGAGTTCACTGGCTCGTCGCCGAACGAGAACGGGAAGATCTGCGGTGCAACTGACAAGAGCCATCACTCCGGTGTAAGATATCGATTTTTCAGCTGTTTCGGATACATATGAGATCGGTTTTAGATCACACGGCTCTACCGGTCAGCCTCTCAAGCCCTGTGTCCTCCTTTCGGAACTGTTTTCTCAACGGCCGGGAGCTTCCCAGCTAGCTCTATTAGCGGTTAGAAGACACGCTAATACCGGTGTCCGTCGTGTCGTGTAACACTACATTGGTGGGGCACCACATGACACTTATTGTACCACGTGACACACGCCAGTATTAGCTTGTTTTCTAATCCCTGATGAAGCTAGCTGCGATGTTTGCAGAATGTTGGGGAAATAATTCCGAAATGGGTTACGAAAGCCTCGGCAATCTATTATTATTAGTTTACACGTATTCTTTTTAACTGCAACCCTATATGGGGAATGAAAATCGTCACCGTTGGGGATAAAGTTCTCTAAAATATTTTGAACCTTTTTTACACACAGCTTTGTGTTTTCTAATGATGGATTTGACTACGCAAGAAATAGTTTAAAATATTAATAAAATGTATTACAATTGTGATTACAATAAATTAAAACATAATTTGTGGTAGAAATATATGGAGAGTTATTAATTCTTTGTTAGTAGAAAGTTTTTAATTAAATAATGTATCAACATCCTTGAATTGTTTTAATATCTCGGTTATTTTTTCCATGAATGCACAAAATCCGCGGTCTATTAATTACAGAGACTAATTGAAATATATTTGAAATTTTTAATAAAGTTGACATTGCAGTAGCATTATTTCATACCAAATCACCTGTGTGTTTTTCTTGTTTAATTTAATAAAAATACGAAATGTTGTATCAATCTTTTTCTGAAAATGACTTTTAATTTAATTTAAGTGTAATGTATCTATACGATTTTTCTTCTGACCAGAATTAATTATTGTAACATGGAAAATAATAAATAAATTCTTTATTTGGAGATTGAAAATCTGAAAATAAAAACGAACGAGTATATTCTCCGACACTCTACCTACATCACAACATAGGATGGAGACGTTAAAATTAATGACATAATGAGCATAAATGTCCGGTGCGCGTCCCAATTCAGGTAAGCGAACTCCATTATTACGGTCAACTGTCGTACCACTTGTTGTACCCCATAGAACACGCACCTCCAACGTGGTTGAACAATAATATCGACAGGTATCACGTCTCAATGGTTTCATTTTTACCTGCGGGACGATCTCGTAAACCACTCTTTGTCAATGCCACCTTTCTAATAAAAAATATACAGACAATTACAACAAAACTGTGAGAAGAAATAAAAAAAACCTCAAACCAGAATTTTTAAAGGAAAATGTATCGGGTCATGGCTATACTTCACGGGACCAAAAATTTTGGCGTTTATTAAATATAATCCTATAGACTGACGAGACATAGTCAAAAATCCAAGGATTAATGTTGCGATCTATTCGTTCAAAAGTTATGCGTGTTTAAAGTTGAGAGATTCTAAACGTTTCTTGCAGGTTTACCAGTCAAAGCCGCGGATAATCGTTGAAATTTAAACACCCATAACTTCTGAACCAGTGGATTCCTAACATTAAAACTTGGATTTTCTGAATTTTCTCGTGAAAGTCTACAGGGTCGTATACAACAAAGTCCAAAATGTGTTCCCCCGTAAGGTAAAGTTTAACCCAAGTGATTCAACAAGTATATCGAATAGCCTGTTCTTCGAATAAAAGAATAAGAAGGCAACAAGAGGCGACAAAAAGTTGCTCGGTGTTGCTTCGATGTTCACTCCCCAGTTGCGAATAATTGCAGATAAAAATACGTGTCGGACAACATTCCCAAAAACAGTCTCATAGGTGCTTAAAATCGACGTGTTACAGTTGAGTGATGTTGCTCGCTGTGGAACGCGCGCGTTTCGCTGAAGCGATGAGCGAATCACGAGTCGCGAGTATAATCGAACAGAGAGTACGCGACGTTCCGCGGGTTGTACATCGTTCGAGGGAGGAATCGGGGGAAAGGATTCGGAATGAAGCAAAAGGCGCAGTGTCGTCGAGAGCGACGCGGGGAACGGCAATGCCAGGGATGTAATAATTCTCTCGGTTTGAAGGCGATGCTTGTGCAGAACTCGTTTGACGTGCAAGCGTGCTTCTTGAGATAGGTAGGTACCGTTGACGGCCAGAGTGGTCGAGTGGCTGACGTTTCCAGCTCGGTTCGTCGCGACGCACGTATACTCGCCCGCGTGTCTCGCTGCCACGGACTCGATGCTCAGTGCGCTCATATGTTTATTGATCCTCGTGATCGTCACGTCCGGATCGTTGAAGCCTATCGTTCTACTGTTAAACTTCCAAACGATCTCAACGGGAAAATCGCCTTTCATAATGGAACAGGTCGCCGAGACCATGTCTCCCGAGTTAGCCGGTCCGTCGCTGATCGCGAACGGTCCTATATGCGGCGCAACTACAAACGACAATCGAAACTGCGTTTTAGAACTCCACGACAGCCGCAAATTCGCTTGATCGATCGACGCATTCAACTTTAACGATCCGACGACTGTCGTCACAATCCAGCCAACTATTTTCAGGCACTGGTAGACTGAAAATATACAGGGTGTCCCAAAATTCCTTCAACAGCCGGAAATCGGAGGTTCCTGAGGTTATTTGAAGCAACATTTTCCTTTGCAAAAATGTTATCCGCGGCTTAGTTTAGGAGTTATTAACGAAAAACACGGACCAATCAGCGCGCGACCTAGACGCGAGTTGGCACCGTCGGCCAATAGACAGTTGACGCGCCGGGCCGACTTTTCCAACTCGCGTCTAGGTCGCGCTCTGATTGGTCCGTGTTTTTCGTTAATACAGTAAATTCTCTATAATCGCAAACAGGGCATGTGCGATAATCGCAAATGAAATATCCCCTCCAACTCAATACACTGATCTCGGCTCGGTATATCGGTGTGAACCACTACTAACGCGACGCGGAGAGTCGCAGTCGTCGGCACAGTTCAAACGCCCGTGAGTCATCATAACGTTATACCAAAATTCTATCTTCTTTATTTTCCATTATTTTTTCATGGGACTTTCACCAACATATTCCTGGCATTTTTCTAATGCAAAATGATACCAAACACGATATAATATGAACTGAATTTAGTGGTTTAATTGACGATGAGAGTTTCGAACGCAAGGAAGGACAGCGTATATGAAAGAAAGAGACGCGGACAGGTGCCGTCGCATCGACGGTTGCCGCGGTGTCTCTTTACACGCGCTGTCCTTCTCTACGTTCGGCTCGGCCTTTGGTTCCTTCTCTACGTTCGGCTCGGCCTTTGAAGCTCGAAAAAAGTAGGACCAAGATCTATAAATGCAAACAGGTGCCGTCGCATCGACAGTTGCCGTGATGTCCCTTTACACGCGCTGTCCTTCTCTACGTTCGGCTCGGCCTTTGAAGCTCGAAAAAAGTAGAACCAAGATCGATAAATGCAAACAAATCCCCCCGAGGCGTTTGCGATTATAGAGAATTTACTGTAACTCCTAAACAAAGCCGCGGATAACATTTTTGCAAAGGAAAATGTTGCTTGAAATGATCTCAGGAACCTCCCATTTCCGGCTGTTGAAGAAATTTTGGAAAACCCTGTAGATTCGACGATGTCCCGGTGTCGCGAACACGCGTCGCTGTCCTCTTCGATCGCTCGGGATTGTCGTGGGATGGGCGACGGGGAGTGTGACAAGTTGTTGCGCGCATGCATGACAGAGAGAGAGAGAGAGAGAGAAACTATCAGAAGGCTCTAAGGGATCGAGAGACTAGGGGAAGGTGTCTGTACCGTTGACGGCGAGAGACGCCGAGTAACTGGTCCCGCCGGCTGCGTTGCTCACGGAGCACGTGTACTCCCCCGCGTGCGTCGCCGTCACCCCGTCGATCGTCAGCACGCTGACGCGCTTGCTGGTCTTTACGATCGAAATGTCGAACTGATCGCGGGAAATCGGTTCGCCGTTCAGGGCCCACTCGATTTGGATCGGGTAGTCCCCTTTCAATACCGTGCACGTCGCCGTCACGGTGTCCCCCCAATTCGCCGGTCCCTCTCCGATCACGAACGGCGAGATCTCCGGTGCAACTAGGGATCGGGTAGAACAGAGCGAACACGTTTCACCTTCGGAGACTAGGATCGAGGAACGCGTGACCGTCCGAGGACTGGTCTACCTGGCAGCGCGTCGACGACAAAAGACACCTTGATCGGACTTGTTCTGTTTGCTCCTCGACGAGACGTGGGGGTCAGAGGGAGGATGCCGAAGAACGGGATTGTGATGGAAAGCTGTCCGGACCAGTGTATCCATACGGACCGGCCGCCAGGCCCCTTAGGGTCCTTGCCCACTAGACCGTAACCTCGGCGCGGCGGAGCGCTGTTTCTTTGTACTCTGATCAGGTATAGTGGACGCACTCCCATTGAAATACACAAGAGGCAATCCAAAACAGCGCTCCGCCGCACCGAGGGTACGGTCTAGTGGGCAAGGACCCTTACCCTTCCGCCTCTCGCCACGCCACGCACCGTATCTCGTCTTTGCACTCTTCCCACTAACGCTGGCGTACGGTCGCGTGAGCCTCCCACTCTGCCCACTAGTTGCTGACGCGACCGTACGCCAGCGTGTCGCCACTGTCGCCGGCGTTAGTGGGAAGAGTGCAATGACGAGGTACGGTGCGTGGCGCAGCGAGAGGCGGAAGGGTAATGGGCCTGGCGGCCGGTCCGTATGGCTACACTGGTCCGGACGAGTGTCGCGCATGCATCGAGAGCATAAAGCAAACCGCTCGGGCAAAGGGAACACGTGTTGCAGTACCATTCACGGCCAACGTCGCTGTGAAACTCGTTCCACCGGCCTGGTTGCTCGCCATACAGGTGTACTCGCCGGCGTGACTCGCCGTCACCGCGTCGATAGTCAGCAGGCTGACGCGCCTGCTAGTCACGATCGATATACCGGGATAATTGTGGGTGATCGGCTCGCCGTTCAGAGCCCATTCGATCTGAATCGGAGAGTCGCCCTTCAACATGGTGCAGGTTGCGGTGACCGTGTCCCCCCAGTTCGCTGGTTTCTCGCTGATCACGAATGGAGCTATCTCGGGGGCCACTAGGCAACGAACAAACAATCCTCTCGTTATCGACTAGTCCACAGCTGAACCGAGAACCACCGGAGCTAGAAGAACCCTACGAGACCAAGCTTCAACCACCGACGGTATGGGAAAGACTGTGGCGATAGACAGGGGGGATGTGCAAGCAAGGAAATGTCAGAGGACGCCTCTATCAAGACAGACAGAAGTACCGTTCACGGCTAGAGTGGCCGAGTGACTGGTCGCCCCAGCCTTGTTGGACGCCGAGCACGTGTACAGGCCCGCGTGTCTCGCGGCAACGGACTCGATGCTGAGGATGCTGTTCTTTTTCGTGGTCGCCAGGATGTTAATGTCCAAGCGTTTGCGCTCGATCGGCTCGCCGTTCAACGCCCACGCGATGTCGATCGGCAGGTCGCCCTTGATAATGGCGCACATCACGGAAACCGAGTCGCCCCAGTTCGCCGGCTCCTCGCTGACCTCGAAGGGAGCTATCTCGGGGGCAACTAGGCAACGAACAAACGATCCTTCCGTTACCGACTAGTCAGGCTACGGCTGAACCGAGAACCACCGGAGCTAGAAGAACCCTACGAGACCAAGCTTCAACCACCGACGGTATGGGAAAGACTGAGGCAGACAAGGGATGTGCGAACAGGGATATGTCACGGGACGTCTCCATCAAGACAGATGAGAAGTACCGTTCACAGCTAGAGTGGCCGAGTGACTGGTCGCTCCAGCCTTGTTGGACGCCGAGCACGTGTACAGGCCCGCGTGTCTCGCGGCAACGGACTCGATGCTGAGGATGCTGTTCTTTTTCGTGGTGGCCAGGATGTTAATGTCCAAGCGTTTGCGCTCGATCGGCTCGCCGTTCAACGCCCACGCGATCTCGATCGGCAGGTCGCCCTTCAGAATGGCGCAGACCACGGAAATCGAGTCGCCCCAGTTCACCGGCTCCTCGCTGATCTCAAACTGAGCTATCTCGGGGGCAACTAGGCAACGAACAAACAGTCCTTTCGTTACCGTCCGGTGCTTGCGACCAGTGGCCGACCACGACGATTACGACTTACTGGAGGCAGGCTACAGTCGAACCAAGAACCACGAGAGCCAGAAGAACCCTACGACCTGAAGCTTCGACTACCGACGGTATGGGAGAGACTGTGGGCGATAGACAAGGAATGTGCGAACAGGGAAATGTCAGAGGACGTCTCTATCAAGAGAGAAGTACCGTTCACGATCAGAGTGGCCGAGTGACTGGTCGCTCCAGCCCTGTTGGACGCCGAGCAAGTGTACTCTCCCGCGTGTCTCGCGGCAACGGACTCGATGCTGAGGATGCTGTTCTTTTTCGTGGTCGCCACGATGTTAATGTCCAAGCGTTTGCGCTCGATCGGCTCGCCGTTCAACGCCCACGCGATCTCGATCGGCAGATCGCCCTTGATAATGGCGCAGACCACGGAAATCGAGTCGCCCCAGTTCGCCGGCTCCTCGGCGATCACGAACGGCGCTATCTGCGGCGCGACTGAGAAGATCGATCACGAATCAGATGAGATTAGAAACCCGACGGCGAGTTTATCCGACACCTTTCGTGGAAAGAGAGAGAGAATGGGATTGTATGTGAGCTGAAAGGAGCGAAAGCACGGGACAATGTGGTATCTGTTAACACTCTCGAAGGATCTATACTCTAGGTACCGTTCACTGTCAACTCCGCCGAATAGCTGGTTGCGCCGGCTGCGTTCGATGCAACGCAAGTATACGTGCCCGCGTGATTCGGACTCGCGGAGTCAATGGACAGCAGGCTGTTCCTTTTGGTGGTAGTCACGGATATCCGATGACTCTGGTCGATGGGGTTTGCGTTCAACGCCCAGCTGATCTCGAGCGGGGAATCCCCGCTGACTATGGTGCAGACCGCCGAGACGGAGTCGCCCCAGTTCACGGCCTCGTCGGCCATTTCGAACGGGGCTATGCGCGGCGGTACTGTCGACGTTACAACAACAAAGCTATGGACAGTGCTAGCTATGCGCGCACGCCGATGCAACGTTCGGTGGAAATAATGTACTGTTACGTGTGGAAGTCTAATTAAATCCCGAGTGGAGCTGACCGGGGCCTGCATGTTGGCGTTACCCGAGGAATCTAATTCCTGAAGAAGGGAAAGGAGGGAGAAGAAGGTGCCGATGCAACCTGATCGTACTTCTGACTGTTTCTTGGGAGATGTGGCTAGATCTATTCGAGTCAGTATGTATTAATTTCCTGGTGTACGTTTCTGAACCTATTGTTTTGAGATTGACATTGATCCTCTTTGTGGACCTAATGCAAATAGCTAAGCGTTTAAACTGGCTGTGAAATAATTATGTGTATGAACTGGCAAGCATTTGACCGATTGTTCAGTTGTAATTCAAGTGGATTTTTGTATAATATGAACCGATCTAGCATTTTTTTAGGCTCGATCCAAATTATCATGTCGTATTTTTAGTTTGAACGAGTACCATTCATATAGAATATCATTTTTCGTATCCCTGTAGCATTCAGTAATTAAAAATCGAGAATTTGGCCTATCCAAGCAACCCAGCAAGTATTTAGCTGTTCCAGTTTTCACGAAGAAGTGGAGGCTGGCCAGTACGTCTGCCCGCACTGCAACCTGCGTTTCCCAACATGCCCTAAATATTGATCCCTGGAGCCTCCTACCTGGACTACTTTCCCAAACATATACGGTTCAACTTGGAGACCTATATTTCTACGAAGAGGAACTAGAAACGAGATCTTGCGAAAAGAATACCAGCAGCAAATGGCCTGCCCCTCGTTCCGCTCGGATCTGGCTCGAAGGAACGTCCAGGGACGTAACAGTACGTAAAGTTGGACAGGGACATCCGCCATCGCGATGGACTTAAATCACGTGGGAGAGGGATCTAAGAAATCGGACCGGACGATCGAAGAATGTCGTTCACCGTTACCTCCACCCTCCGAGGCGCGCTCTCGTTACCCCCATAATAGCAGGTTACCCCCCATAACGTCGCATACCCCCGGCAACAGCGCGCGGCCGACCAACCTCCGGCGATGGCCGTTCAAATCGCCGCCACGATGAGTCTCGTCGTGTCGGATATTCTTGAAAAGAAAAGAAAGCGGTTGTCGGAAGAGAACTCGAAGCGATAAGGAGAATACTTTTCATAGCCAGCTGATCGCCACCAACCATCCAATCTCGGCTCGCCGAATCGTTTCAGGACCAATCAAACCGTACCGTTCACTGACAGAACCGAAGTGTGCGAGGTGGATCCGGCTGCGTTGGTCGCGGCGCACTTATACTCGCCCGCGTGTCTTGCCGCTACCGAGTCTATCGTCAGGGTGCTGATCCGTTTGCTACCTCTGCTCACGACGATATCCGGACTGTTGTAATCGTGGTCGCCGGATACGCGTCCGGCCTCGATTGGCCGACCGTTCAGTGACCAGACGATCTTCAAGGGCAGGTCGCCCTTGATCACGGCGCACTGAACGGTAGCCATCTCCCCGGCGTTCGCCGCTTCTTCGCCGAACGAGAACGGCGCCAATTGCGGGCCGACTGGAATTTCGAAAAGTGCTTTGAATCGCGCGCCGGAGCTTCCAGAGAGGGACGCGGCGCCGCCGTTGCACGTCCGCTGCGCTCGGCGGCGCGAAGCACCGTTTCAGCGATCAAGAGTCGATTTATTTTGCTCGTTGCAGAAGCCATTTTTTCACAACTGCCGAAGTTTCCGTTTACGCCCGTGCTCAGAATTGGATGAAATTTTGGGAATAGGTTCTTTGTTGACTGAAATGATGATTGTCGGAAGGATTTTTGGCGACTCGACAAAAAATTGTTTACCATTTTAATGTCAAAACCTATTCCCAAAATTCCATCCAGTTCTGAGCACGGACGTAAACGGAAACACAGTCCAATTTTATAGCATCACCGCTACTATTCTCAAAATCACAATTTTTGGAAATTTTAAACCTACCACCGTCGATCAAATGACTGGTTCCAGATTTTCCATTTCGAAATCATTGAAATGATAAACATGCTTGCACTGGAAATGATTAAGCATGCTTCTTTGCCCCAAGCATGCATTACAATAAAAATCGCACAAGGTCTAAATAAATTAAATCGTGTCATTCTTATAAAGCGACATAATGTATCATTCACTTTTAGTGGTAAGTTTAGTGTTAAGTATTGCAAGCTTCACGAAAATAAGAATGATGTATTCATTTAAATGTCCAGCAAAAAATCGGTTTTTGAGCGCTGAAACGGCCTTTCGCGCTACAACGCAGCGCTCGACGTTCGATGCGCGCACGACGAACCACGAACCACGAACGACGCGCTGGAGCTGGCGGATAACGGAGTGGGGGTGGGGTAGCTCGAGCCTGACCGTGGATAGAAGATCGAAGAGTAACTCGGGGATGTCGGGATACGATGGGATGTAGAAACAGAAGAGTGGTATAAAAAAAGCGATATGAAATAACGTGAACCAAAAGAAAACATGGACCATCGTCTCGCTGCATCCGCGGGATGGACCGTGTCCCTTACCTGCCGTCGTCTCTGACGATAATCTTACCTTCCCGAACGGTAGCACACGAGGATCGACATACGTTTAAGCGTGTTCGATCATCGGCACGACGACGGCAGTAGCCTTTTCCATACAGAGATTATACACTATGAAGATTACTGCGGAAAACAAGAAGTTTACGAGAAGGGATGATACTGAGAGTAGAGAAAGCGATTGAAAAACGCGCCGATCGATCCACTTCGGTTTGCCGGGGGGATAGGGGGTAGGGGGGTGAGCGAATATTTAGCGAAGCGTGTGAAACAACCCGCTTCAGGAAATGCTGGTCCGTGAATCGTTACTGCGTTCCTACAGGGTGTCCCAAGTATGTTGTCTCCCCCTGCAATAGGTGATTCCTGAGGTCGTTTCAAGCAACTTTTTCCTTTGCGAGAATGTTCTCCGAGGCCTGGTTAAGGAGTTATCAACGAAAAACACGGGTCCAATCGGAGCGCGGCTGGGGCGGAGCGATTCGTGGCCACGCCCTTATTGGTTAGTGTTTTTCGCTAATAACTCCTCAACGAAGCCACGGAGAAGATTTCCGCAAAGGAAAAAGTTGCTTCTAATCACCTCAGGAATCACCTCTCTCAAGGAGAAACAAGATTCTTGGGACACCCGGTATACGCTTTGCGGACGACGCATCCCTCATTCGCTGAAAGCCCTCATCCCACGTTCCTCCGACCGATGTATCCCACGGTTCTTTCTTTTTTCCCCCCGATCGTCGACGCGTTTTTTAATGGCCTGGCACAACCGCAAAGACAATCAACTCGTGTACGAGAGGGGATTTTGGGTGTACCGTTGACCGAGAGCACGGCGATGTGACTGTTAGATCCAGCGGCATTCGACGCGGTGCACTTGTATCTTCCGGCGTGCCTCGCCGCCACACTGTCGATGCTCAAGAAGCTGACCCTCTTATTAGTTATGATATTTACGTCCGGCCTGCTCGAGTCTATCGGGGTGTCGTCGAACGTCCATGTCAAGTTCACCGGGAAGTCGCCCTTGACGATCGTGCAAGAGACCGACAGCATCTCGCCGGAGTTCAGGGGATCGTCGCCGAAAGAGAACTGGAGGATCTGTGGCGCGACTGCGTGACCGGCACGCCAGCATGGACCAAACGGTGAGAAACTGTCGTGCTAACCCGAGGAAGATGCGACGCGAGCTTAACGCTATAACGACCCATCGCTATCGAACATACTTCTCATCAAACGCTCGCGACTCCGTACGAAAACTCGGAAAGTCTCACAAAGGGCTCAGCGAGTCTAATACGAGAGGATTAAGAGGTGGCCTTCACTTTAGGGACCCGGAAATTTGTAACTATTTTATGCAATCCTGTGGATTTTAGCGAGAAAACTTACAAAATCCAAGTTTCAATGTTAGGAATCCATTGGTTCAGAAGTTATACATGTTTGAAGTCCAAGAATTTTCAGCGTTTTCTCTTCGAGATCCCGTATATGATTCTGTATATTTTAATCACTGTTCGATGACAGGAAACCGAATAACATCTCCACGGGTGCCATCTAGCGGATCCGGTCTATAGATGACGCGCGACTAGTACAACATGGCGGTGCACTTACCAGTCGAAAACGCTGAAAATCGCAAAACTTTAAACACGCATAACTTTTGAACCAGTGGGTTCCTAACATTGAAACTTGGATTTTCGACGTCCTCTCGTTGAAATCCACAGGATTAGATAACAAAAGGTAAAAACTTCTGGGTGCCTACGTCGAAGTTAAACCAAGTATAAACATCGTCCCTGAAGGATCAACCCTCGGATGGCGGGTACCGAGTCCATGTTGACTCAGAGTTACAAACGCTCCACCTAATTTCTAGTCTTTTGAGTATAGTTCTCTTTCGATATAAGCTGATGGCTCAGGGACTATTCGGCTTGACCTTGCTCTTGAGTGGGCAAAAAAGCACTTACATCTGAATAAAACTCTCAATGAAATGGGTTCCGAACTCTGTGAAACAAATTGATACATTAAGAATTCGAATGAAACAATGGCTGCCATAGCTAGTCAAAAACGTCCGCCATCCAAGGGTTTATTGTGGCACAGTGCTACGATGAACGGAAGATGTCGTTGGTGATTAGTTAGGGGTCGTTAGAGCGTTGACGAGACCCTCAGGATCGCAGCCGCGAACTCACAGATCCGAGCGTCGATCGTACGAGATAGTCTCGATCCTCTCTGTGGAAAAGTCGACGGGAGATCGAGAACCGACTGTGGAAGGAGGTGACGATCGCTGGGAATCGGATACGATATCTGGGAGATGGTATGTGTGTGAGTGAGAAAGAAAGTAGAGAGAGAGAGAGAGAGAGAGAGAGTGAGAAAAAACTCTGTCATACAAGGAAGAAACGAGAGTGACAGTGAAGGAGACAGAATGATCTACGCCAGGGATGGGCATTTTTGCCTCAATTGAGGCAAAACCGTCCCCACCGTAGCGCCTACTGCCCCCCACCAGCTTCCGTCGTTACTATGAAAGAAAGACGCGCTTCGTACGTCGCAAGCAGTGCGCAGGCCTCGTGCATCGAGCCGCGAGGAGCGCCACGGAATGGAAGCTTGGTGGGGGAAGCAGGCGTTTGAGGGGCCCCACGCGTGCCCATCCCTGATCTACGCCATGTGTACCGTTCACGGTCAGCTGAGCCGAGTGCGATGTGGCGCCGGCACGATTCGACGCGGAGCACGTATAGTCGCCGGCGTGTCTAGCCGCGACCGACTCGATAGTCAGAACGCTGTTTTTCTTGTTCGTGCTCGCGACGACAACGTCGGATCCATGGTGGCTGTCGATCGGAGTCCCGTTAAAAGCCCACGATATCTCGAGAGGTTGATCACCCTTCGCCACGGAGCAAGTCACGGAGACCAGCTCGCCCCAGCTGGCCGGCTCGTCGCCGAATGTGAAGGGTAGTATTTGCGGGGCGACTGGAACCAACGACTAGAAGAGTCGAAACGGAGGAGGGAGCGAGTGTCGATTCACGTACGACCTTTCGAGATACCGATTATATTGACAGACGCCCCACGCGACTCACAGCGTCGCCAGATCGAGTTCTGTGTCCCCACTCTATCTTCCCCTTCTACGGACCCGGTCACGTGACGCGTTCCGTCACTGTCGCGTCCGGTACTGCCAGGGAGGGGAACCCTTTTCCTCTCAGCTCGTGCTCCCTCCCATTATCTGGCGACACTGACGCGATTGACAATGTACAGGGGACTCGCGGCTGGACCAGCGTTCTTCTCGTTAATCGTTAGTATCTCGAAAAATGAAAGATGAACTTACTATGAACTTTCATGACATTCAGAAACATATAGCATTCCATTTAAACTTGATATAGTACATATACTGTAATTTTATCCTCTTCCATTGTTTAAATACATACTGTTTATGAGGAAAACGCTGGTCCAATTTATCGCGAACACCCTGTATCACATATCTCTGCAACGGTTAAAGATGGAAAAAGATTACACTGGTCGATGGAATTAAATTTTTAGAACCACTGGACTTAGAGTCACTAGACATCATCACCTTTATGTGGTGATTATGAACCTGCAGACCGTTTCTTCATCATCTTAAGTTCTTGAAGAATTGAATTTTGAAAAAAGTCAAATTTTCTACTATAAGAATTTTTCTGTTTCAACTGTAGTCGAACTGTATAAATTCAGATCGAAGCAATCATTGAAAATTCATTTCCTGGATTACTGCTAATTTCTTATTATTAAAGCCCTGTACCTAGTATTTGTTTTAGGACTCGCTGAAAATTCTGACGGTGAATACTTCAATATAATGCAACCATAAGTTTCAGAAAGCTTGTTGGCGTTGAGGCTCACTGCATTAAGGCACCGTTGATACCCTAATTGCCTCTTGCGGAAATATTTTATTCGATCAATCGAAAATGAAATGTGTGTTGTAATGTTTATTGACAGTTTCCGCAGGAAGAAGGTGTGCTTCATCGCGTGATGCATATTAGATTTTGGCTGAGACCCTTGCTCGAGAAAATTGACGCATTAAAGGCGTCTTGCTCTCTTTAAATATTGTTTAAACGTGTCCAAGTGTTTATAATATTACAAAAAATATATCGTTCTATTTGGGAGAATCGATAGAGTTGTTATACGAGAAATCATTCGTGTGCGGTTTAAGCAAAAAGAATTTTTATAATTGAAGATCTGACTTTTTCTATAAAAGTATGACTTTTTAAAAATGTTTTCCGTGATAACTTAATTTTAGTATTCTTTTTCTATCTATAACTGTTCTAAAGATACACCTTGTCCCAGCTGCATGGGGCATCCTGTACAATTCTACAGGGTGAACACGCAGGTACGAACCAGAGTTTTTTTTTTATAAACAGTACATATTTGACGGAAATGAAAGAGAATTGTATTTACTGTTTTCATAGACACCACAACTTATCGCAAATTATTGAACAAGTACTTCCGAACAATATAAAAAAATGTATATTTCATCTTAAAAATTAAAGACCACCTGTGACCCCTCATCGAAATAATATACGCTATTGTGTTGCTAATAAAAAACAGAAAAATTTACCTCCTTCATTTCTTTCAAATATTCGGTCATCCCATAAATCAGGGGTGACGAACCTCTCCGCCGGGAGCCATAGAACCCCCACTACCAACGGTACTCCCACTATGGAGCAGAGCTCTCCCACTTCCGACCTAACTCGTGTGCCAGACTAATGAGCCTGATACCCCACTCTTCCACCTCCGTTCAACAGCCCAGTAGAGGCGACAACTCCCCTTTCCCTAACCTCGAGAGAAGAGTGGGGATGCATCACAACTGGCTCGCGAACCGCCAGTTCGTCACCCCTCTCGTAAATAATGCAAATGTTCTTCCGTATTTTTCGAAGGTGAAATACTGAAGCATAGTCACAACCATTGGTATGCTACATACTATTTCATAATTTGTATATAATCAAGGAAATGATCTAAAACATGGTTGCGATAATATTTTCGTATTCCAACTCCAAATATACAAAATCAAATTTGCATTACATACGATCTGACCATTATTTAAAACTCCAAGTACGTGACCACCTGCACGGCGCATACTTCCGCGAGTGGAGAACGACGAGGTTGGTATGGCGGCGAAGAAATGACAACCACGCAGCAAGGAGAAGAGACACCTTTGGACACCTCTGGGCCAAGGATAGGGGAGAGCTGTTGAGACGTTGATATCGAGATGGTGGAACGTGTTAGGTGATATAAAAAGCTAGCACCGGCGAAGAAAAGGACTAATAACAGGCATCTGGTGGTGGGGAGAAGTCGTACCGTTCACCGTTAAGGTTGCTGACCGACTGACGGAACCGGCAAGATTCGATGCGGAGCAGGCGTACTCTCCGGCGTGTCTCGCCGAGACGCCGTCGATGCTAAGGGTGCTCAGGTGTTTGCTTATTCTGGTCATCGTGATACTAGTGTCTTTCGACTTGTCGATCGGCACGCCGTTGAACGCCCACTCAATGTCCATGGGCATGTCACCCTTCAAGATCGAGCACGACACGGATACGGAGTCTCCCGAGTTGGCCACCTCGGCATTGAATGCGATCGGTAGGAGCTGCGGCCCGACTGTACAACAACGCATCACGGGACATTTGTCGCGACAGAGATCTAGTAAGATCGCGTCAACGTTTCGGTCCGGTCGGTACTGCGGATTGTGTGCGACGGTGGACCAGTGATGCCAGAATCGTGGGACGTGGTATTTTTCCCCTCCGTTCGCTCAGCCGACTCGGTCCCCCACTCTGATGTACCATCGGCTCCTTACGTTGCTTCTACTGCGCACGCGCTACAACAAGCGTACCAAGAAGAATAGGCAGCTCACACGGACAGACTAGGGGTACGCTTGTGTGTAGCGCGTGCGCAGTAGAAGCAACGTAAGGAGCCGATGGTACGTCAGAGTGGGGGGTCGAGTCGGCTGAGCGAGCGAAGGGGAAAAATACCACGTCCCACGATTCTGGCATCACTGCGGTGGACCAGTGTCGCCAGATTGAGACTTGTCCCCCACTTTACCCCTTCTACGACGCCTTCCCCCATTCCCCGGCGGCGAGTATCCCCACCAGTGTCGCCAGATTGAGACTTGTCCCCCACTTTACCCCTTCCACGACGCCTTCCCCCATTCTCCGGCGGCGCGCATCCCCTCTGTGGCGTGGATCGGAACTAGCTTCGACCACCGACCAGATACTATTATTTAATAGTTAATATCATTTAATAGACGCGTGGGCGGAGAAATGGGGTTACTCCGCGTGTATTCTACAGACCACGTGCTACAGACGCTACACTAGTATTTAAAGTCGTCTATAGAGCGCACCACAGTGCTGCCATCCAAGATGGCCGACAAGTTGACACCCCTTCCGTCTTTCGCTACTCCCTCGCAGGGTTATGCACAGTCCTTTGGTCCATGGACTATCCCCACCGGCGAGACCGGTCACGTGGCTAATCTGGCAATGACAGAGAGAGAGGGGGTAACCGTATTCCCCTCGATTCCCCTGGTCTGGCGACACCGGGTGGGCGTGTGACGGAGTGAATTCAGGGTCTCTCGATTGGCGGGACATCTCGGGCCAGGAGAATGTGTGTATGTGTGTGTGTGTGTGGCTGTATGAATGAGGTTTCGCTACGGTGCGCTTTGCCGGGATTTGTGCATTAACGAAACGAAAGAGAACGTAGTGAAATAAAAATTTGAAATGATGAAAGAATAAAATGAGAAATTGTATTATTATCCTCTAGGAACGGATCATTGGCCCGAACCATTGACGGTGAGCGTGGTCGAGTGAGACGCCGTTCCAGCCGCGTTTTCAGCGGTGCAAACGTACTCCCCCGCGTGTCTCGCGGTGATGACAGAAATCATGAGCATGCTAACGCGATCCGCGACCTTCTTCGCAAGTACGCCGGAGGAACCGCCCATCTCTTCTCCGGGATAGCTCCAGCGTATGTTCAAAGGCAGGTCACCGGTCGGTACGATACACTGCAGGTTTTCGAACTCCCCGGCGTTCATGGGTAGCTTCGTGAACGAGAACTGCTGTATCGTGGGCGGCACTGAGGGTGGAGGATCGATGTATGGACGTATGATGATAGGTCGCGAGCGTATACATGTTGATATGTTCGTGAGCGTGTTCGTGTCGTAACGTCGTGTGATCGAGTAGACGTCGATGAGTCGGCTGCGTCTATCACCGGATCACCGGCCGACCAATTTCGGACTCGATCACTGCCTACACCTCATCCAGGTGATCAGTTTTTATTTTTTAGGAATGCAGCTTTACTCCGTAATGTCGCGTACCTACGGAGACACTTCAGATGCTAGGCAGCAGTAGCAGTGACGTATTCTGCACTCTTATTGGCTGACAACTGCCGAAGTAGAGGGGATAGCGTTGAGCTAGTGCGTAGTAAGCTGGAATTTCGTTTTCAGTGGCCGAAATTGAATTTTTTTGTTTACATCGATTGATGACACTTCGAAGCTTCAAATTGTAGTCATTTTAGAATTTTCACGAGTTTACTTTTTCGCAAAACAGTGCCAGATATCAGATCCTATTTTAAAGTCTCAACCATTCACGATGTAATAATTCAATTTTTAAGGTAACGTACTGACTGTTTGTTCTTAGACGTCAGTAAAACAATCTGCTGTTATTTCTTCTTTTAATCTTTCTGATAGAAACACAACGCTAGATGCAGTAGTATTTCCGTAACTGTCGTGTCGTCAGAGCTACAGTTATAGTAGAGATGTTATGTTCTTTATAATCGTAATTATATCGTGTTTGGTGTCATTTTAATTAGAAAAACGAGACGAATATCACGTAAAAAATTTAATTTAAAAATAATCAGAAATTAAAGAAGTTATCTTTTGGTGCGTTTGCGTTGGTGTGAATCTCGCCGAGACTCCTGACTGTTTACAAGGGGTCCTATTCCCCTAGTCGCGAGGATAAAACTTTGACAGTTACGGTAGGGACCTTCGCGACAGTTACGGTAGGGACCTTCGCGACAGTTACGGAGATAATACCGTATCTCACTGAAACGCGCCAGTATGGGGGAGAAAACTGCATTCACGAGGAAGGACGTTCCAAGAAGGGAAAACTTGGAAGTTCTGCAGCCGACTCATTGGCTGACGATATGTATTATATACAGAGACACGGTAACTCTGTGGAGCAACGGTTACTACGAATGGTGGACGCGCGAAGAGAGAACAATTCTGACAAGAATGCACCAGATTTCTTACGGTCGATCGTCGGTCACCGCCATACCAACTTCCAACATTCCAACGAGAGCGCTCTCGAGCCTCTTTCCGAGGCGTTCTCGCGCCACGTGAGCTAGTGTTCGTACAATCTGCAACCGGGGTCGTCGTCCGTGTGCGTGTCCGCGTCCGTGTCCGTGTCCGTTTTTGCATTCGCGGATTCTCGGCTCGCGAATTCACGCGCGGTTCGTTCGTCGTACACACGATTTTCACGCGGCTCTCGGTTCGACCGTGATATTCGACAGGACGTGACGTGACTGGCCCGATCGACGCAGTCGAAATGGGCCAGGTCTCGCTGGAAGAATCGTTACAGCTGCAATAGAACGTTGAATGCGACATATCGTGATACATTCGGTGGATCTAACGGCTGAATACCTGTAAAGAACAGTTTACGCAGGATCCCGTTGACGATACGCGTTCGTTCCGATTACACATCTGATCAGGGTATCTTATAATTCGTTTTGCCAATCGAAAATACGTTCAATCGATATCTGATCGGGCTACGCTTCACTTTAGGGAGTTAAAGTTTTTTAAATTGCTTTTAGATAATCCTGTAGATTTTAAAGAGGAAATGCCGGAAATCTAAAATCTAATGCTAGGAATTCACTGGCTCACAAGTTATGGCTGTTTAAAGTTCAGCAATTCTAAGCGTTTCTTGCAAATAAGAACACCGCCAATAGGCGAAGTGGAAACACCCATAACTTTTGAACCAGTGAATTCCTAATATTAAAACTTGGATTTTCGGCATCTTCCCCAAGGTGAAGTGTAACCTCGCGTGGTATAATCAATACAGATTTTAAAAAATATTTATTGGGTCGTTTCACGTCCAATTGATCGATTTTTGCTGTCGATGCGAGAGATTAGTTCAAAATGTAGTGTAATCCAAACTATTATTTATCATGTCAAGTTCAATATTAAAAGCACATATTCAATGTGAAAAATAATTTCTGGGACAACAAACAATTACGTATTTTAAACAATCAAGCCCAAAAACTAGTGTTACTTAAACACGCCTCATTTCAAGTGATTTCGCATCTCATTTTCAACGGACTCCCTGGCATTCTTCACAGAACTGATCAATCCGACGTAATCATTGACCGAAAAATTTTTCAGTAAAGGGGGCAAGATAACTTTTGGCACGCGCGATTTACGATTAACAATTCCGCGCGATCGACATTGATATCTAGAGATAGTGAGCGAAAGAAGTACGGAACTTACCCATGACTTGTACTTCGAGCGTTCCTCTTGCGCTGTAACCTTGGGCGTTGCGTGCGACACACGTGTAGGTAGCCTGATCGCTCATTCTCTCGACGTTCTCGATGATCAGCGTGCCATTGGGGAAGACCTTCTGTTTCCTGTTGATCGGCAGAACTCTCGTGTCCCGTTCCCATACGATGCTTTCGATCGGATATCCGGCGACGGGGCAGGTCACGCGAAGAGTCTCACCAGCGACGATAGCCTTCTTGTCCATGTGGCGAATGAAAGGAAGACCGTAGACGTTCAATCGGGCCGAGTGTTCCGCGGATCCAACCTGTAATCACGAGATCCACGGGACCGTTGTTACCTTTCTCTACCGACAAGAGACCAGGAAAAGGAGAAAGAGGAGAAATGGTCACCTTCGACGCAGCGATACACTTGTAGAGTCCTCCGTCGTTGGTGTGAATGCTGGAGATGTTCAAATGAGAAACCACATCGCCGTTTACCGTAACGTACTGGCCGACTTGGAGCCTCTCTGTGTTGGACAACCGTTTGCCGTCGAGTTCCCAGGTGATTTCAGGTGTTGGGTTTCCGCTGGCTACACACTTCAAGAACATGCTGGGTCCGGGCTGCAGGGTCTCTTCGCGGAAGGCGTGACGGATCTGCGGGGGTTCGACTGTGGACGTGAAAAGAGCTCTGGATTAGTATAATCTTCTAGAGCCATGGGGACCAGGGACAATGGTAGCAAGTGAACAAGGTTGGACCTGGTACTGAAATCATTTCATGGGACACTCTGCAGGATCCTGGGCTAGCCAATGTAAGGGCTATGTGGACTCGCTTGTATTCATCTAACATTTGCACCTCAAATGTCTTCAAAATAAAAATATAAAAATATTTGTTTTTAGAGGTCTCGAGGTCGCCCTCATTTTTTAAACGGGACCACCCCTTCTGAAACTACGACGATAGTCCTTTCCGTTAGGAATACAGTGACTATAGTTACTCAAGGTCATTCAAGGTTACAGAATTTTATGGGTATAACTTTTATAAAAAATTTTACTGTGAAATACAGGGTGTCCCAAAATTCCTTCAACAGCCGGAAATGGGAGGTTCCTCAGATCATTTGAAGCAACATTTTCCTTTGCAAAAATGTTATCCGCGGCTTTGTTTAGGAGTTATTAACGAAAACCACGGACCAATCAGAGCGCGACCTAGACGCGAGTTGGAAAAGTCAGCCCGGCGCGCAAACTGTTTATTGGCCGACTGTGCCAACTCGCGTCTAGGTCGCGCTCTGATTGGTCCGTGTTTTTCGTTAATAACTCCTAAACAAAGCCGCGGATAACATTTTTGCAAAGGAAAATGTTGCTTCAAATGATCTCGGGAACCTCCCATTTCCGGCTGTTGAAGGAATTTTGGGACACCCTGTATAAATCTTATAGATGTTTCTGTTTATATGAATTCTTATCAGAGTCCATAGAAAATCTATTTTCATTAATTTATATTAAATTCAATAAGGGTTGAGTTTGTGACACTAATTCCTAAAGAAATTGAAACTGTCCATTGACTAGATGTTCCAATCTAGAATAGTTATCACTAGGCTGGCTCAATAGAGATTAAACTAGTAATAATTTTTTAAAAAGATTTGCTCCTTAGTCAATTGATATGTCAACACTTTTCGGACGTGTACTTACATCTTCCACCAAGTTTGAGTTCAGCAGTTGCCTGGGCGCTTTCCTGGTCATTCCTAACGAAGCACTGGTACATTCCCTTGTCCTCTTTCTTGACGCTCTCGATCCTGAGCACATGGTCTTCCAAGCCAAGGGGTTTGCCGTCCTTCAGCCACGAGATAGTCTTGATGGGGTTTCCGCGAACGTTGCAGGTGAAGGTAGCAGGTCTTCCGAAGTCGATGGTCTGGGTGCTGGGTTCGATCTCCGCGGCCAATGGGGCAGTCACCGTCAAAACTGTTTCCACGCTTTCACCGCCGACGGAGTTGTTCACGATGCACAGGTACTTGCCGGAATCCTCTACGCGAGCCTCACGAATGATCAGTGTTCCGCTGACTTGGCGAACGCGTTCGTTGAGTTGGACCGGTTGACGACGAGTTGAGCCTTCGATGAACTTGTACCATCTGCAACGAGAGGACAACGGGGTTTCGTGGGCTGGTCGCTGAAAGGGAGCCTCTCATGGTCGCATGAATCGAAGCCAATCGAAATTTATTATTTCATCTTTTCCGAGAGAAAGACAACACATTGATAAAAAAAAAAATAGTGTTTCCAGCTGCTTCGATTCATACTAATGTCATTTCCTAGCTTCGTATGTACACTTGTGTCCACAAGTCACCAGACACTTTGCAGATTTTGGAATTGGCGTGGTTCGTGAATGATCGCAGTGTAGCTCACCTCAGGTGACACATAATATTCGCAACAGCATTCGTACCACGTGTGTTCATATGTTATATACAGTGAAATCTTGATCTAAGAGAAACCCTCGGGTCCGTGCTGTTTCTTAGATCCCATAGTTCTACTATTTCTAGATAATCCTGTAGATTTTGATGAGAAAATGTCGAACATCCAAGTTCTAATGTTAGAACTTTACTGGTTCAAAAGTTATGCGTGTTTAAAGCGAAACGATTTTAAGCGTTTTTGTCCTTACCTGCAAGAAACGCTTAAAATCGCTCAACTTTAAGCACCCATAACTTCTGAACCAGTGGATTCCTAACGATAAAACTTGGATTTTCAGTATCTTCTCGCCAAAATCTACAGAATGGTATAAAAAAGTAAAAAATTTCTGGATGCCTGAAGTAAAGTTTGGCCAAAGCAAAGTAAACTGATCCTTCCACCCAAGACAGACACAGCATTATTCTAGATACAGCAAAGAGTATCTGTGTATTACTTTCGGCCACTGTAACCCAGAAATCTTTGTCCGCAGTCTCGAACAAAAACGGAACATAACGGCGAGGCCGTGCTGAAAAAGAACCTCTGTTCGCGCTGAAATCAGCAAGTGTCCGGTGTCTCGTAGACGGCAGTGTGTATGCAGGGCTTTGGGCGTCTCTGGGCATGGGCTTCTGTCTCTACTGCCGGCTCATTAGCACGTGTCTCTTGCGCAAACTTAATCAGAAAGAAGGAGAGCTTCAACGCATCTGGAGCATACAGCGGTCATAAAAGAAGCAGAGCAGGTCGGGAAACGGCGTGGAAGGTTGAGGAGGCTGGCAGCGGCAAGTTCGTCACGATCGGAAACAAAAAGTGCTTCGCGGGATGGAGAGAGAAAGAATGAATGAGTGAGATAGAGAGAGAGAGAGAGAGAAAGAGAGAAGCACTGCTGTCTGTGCACGCGTGCTCCGCCAAACGATTCGAAAACGGTACACCTAAGGGAGAAAGTGAGAGGCGTTCAGAGCGCGGTGCCGATTCCACTCTCGATTCCCGAGACACGCACAGGCCCGCGTGACACTTTCTCGAGCGATTTCTGTTACACCGGGAACAGGAGACTAGGAACGTGACGGGGTGCGGGTGGAACCAAGATGAAAACTGCTCGAAATCAAAATAAGCTTTCACGACGAACGAACGAACCCGTCGCTGTTTCGATCGGAATCGGGACTCGAGTTGGTGGAGAGCTTGAGGGGGTTGGTGGCGATGGTGCAGCGATTGGACGATGCCTGGGACACGGGGGTCAAACACTTTCAACATTTCTGGCGAGTGAGAGAAAGGGAGGGCGGATCGTGGAGGGGTGAAAAACACGAAACGGATGAGGCACGAAGGTGGCGAGGACTTACCAGCCAGATATCGTGGGACTTATTGGAGGTGTGCAGGTGCAGGGCAACATTGTTCGCCCCATTGATCGGGTGACACTCTCTCGGACCACCCTGATCAGCACCGAGGTAACCGAAGGAGAAGAGGGCCCGCATCATCCTTTTCGGAGTCGCGCTTCCGTGTCACCTATCTCGGGGTTGCGTCACGGGGCTCCTGTTGGCACTGAAAACCAACACGTCCGATTGGCCCCGGATACACGAGAAACGCTTTACTTCTTAGTCAACTTTATAGTTATCGTCCCTATCCTCTCCCCTTTCGCTCCCGGTGAGGCTATCTCTAATCGTTTGCGGTTTCTCGAGCCCGCCTCAACTTAAACCGAGCGCAAGACAACGCACAACGCTGAACCGCGAACAGAGAGATATCCAAGTTCTACGAGCGCAAGATACGACGTCCCCTATTCGACAGTTAACTCGCCGATCCGCCGCTGTTATAGCTGTCTCTACGACAGCGACGGTCGTTGGGATTCTCGGATCAGCGCTATTTCCCTCGCTTTCATTCGAGGCCACCTTTGTCCCGCCATCCCCTATCTTTGTACCGCTTGGCAATCGACCGTTGTCTCTTTTCTTTCTCCCCCGACTACTGTTTCTCGTTTAGCTTTCCCCCCCTTCCCCTTTTCGCTTCTGTTTAGACTCTCTCTCTTCTTTTTTTTTTTTATTAGCCTCTGTCAAACGTCCAACTTCTCGGATTTTGCGGTACCGCCACCCGACCCGGGGTAGAGGGTAAGGATGGAACACGCTTCGAAAATAGGATCCGTGCTCTGCGGAGCAAGATAAACGACCAAACAAAAGAGAAAAAAAAATAGAGAAGCTATACGGAACTCTTTTTGTGTACCTAGAGATCGGGGCAGGAAAGCCTTGTGCCGCACACGCCAGCGCCAGAGACTCGCCCTCTACCCCGCGGTACTTATTAAGGCCGTCTCCAGTCCCTTTTGGGGCAGTACGACCGGACGGTTCTGGAACGATATCATTTATTGCCCGGAATGACTAAATCGTCCCTTTATCGTTCGCTTTGGCTTGCATTGTATCTACGTATCGGTAATCAGAGTCGCCGTTCAGCCGTTGAATCGTTGCAACGACCCTTCTCGCGACGAAACCGTTCCCAATTGATTTTGTGCTCGATCATTACTTCAGATTTTCTGTTAATAATACTGGAACCACTGGACTAATAGGAATGACTGATCTCAGATTCTTTTATTTGACTTTTCTCAAGTTTTTTGGGAATTTATAAATCTATTTATGTTGAGAGGCTACGTGGTGAAAAGGATAAGTAGCTTCAAATATCGAAACTGTTATGTTATATTGTTCAACCAATTTTAAATGTTTTTTTACATTTCACCAAGCCATGGACGATTCTTACAGTGTTCGAGCTGTTGTATACAAAAAAAGAAAACTAAGATCACTCGTCTTCTTTCACCCTCAGTTTTTGGGAAATTTTATTTCAAGACAAAAGCAAATTGTCAGTTTTATCTATTTTTTCCGACTACAAAACATACATGGTATCATTGACTCTCGGAGCACCAATTGCCCAGGAAGAACAAATCTCTTCTGAAACTAGATTTCTCAAAAATCTGGGGGTTATAGAGAAAAGTATTCAACATATAAAAATCGGGGAATCATTAATTGATCATCGAAATGCGAAAAAAGTTGCTTAATTATCTGGATAGTATCACTGAATTTATAAAGACACTCTCATACAGTCAAATCATATTGAATTTGTCCGGATACATACTACAAAAAAAGTTACTATTTCCATAAAACAATATCAGTCATTTTTACTAACCAGTAATTCGAACAAAAACTGATCTCAGCAAGTAATCGATGGGAACGCGTTCCTGGCGAGAAGAATACCAAAATTACGTACCTCATCATCCTCCGGAATAGCCAGAATCCTGAGTACACGCGTAGTTATTATAACATGCAACTTACCTGACGTATAAATCGTTGATCCACGGTACATCGATCGAAAGCGATAATTAATCAACTGATTCGACTCATCGACGACAACGAGGACCACGACGACGACGACGACGAGAAAAAGGGAAACCAAGGAGCGAAAAGGGATAAGGTATATCGTCTACCTTGTCACGGGCATGGGGAATCCCTGAAACGAGTGACTCAACGCGATATTCTGACCTCCAGCAGCCGAAACCACTTCTCTTTCGAACTTCTTGCCCGAAGACCGCGGAGCTATCTTGCTGGTGCCCTCTGAAACGCGATTCACAGTGAGGGGACCGGTCGTTAGGCGACGTGTACCTTGTCACTGGGACAGGAAATCCCTGAGTGGAACAGTCCAGGGCTGCCACCATCGTCCTTCGGACGTCAATGAGTTTGCCACCCTCGTAACGTTCGCCCGCGATACGCGGCCCGACATTACCCGTCGGCTCTGAAAACAGGGGGCAAGAACCGACGCGTGGTGTGTAAGAAGCAATGATCTAGAAAATGATCTAGAAAATGATCTAGAAAATGATCTAGGACATGACCGAACACCCGAGCAGGATCGCCACCGCCTGACGCGAATCCCCTTGCTCCAATCAGTGTCGCCAGACCAGGGAATTGAGAGGAATGCAGGTACCCCCTCTCTCCGTCATTGGATCAGTCACGTGACACAGTGACACATGGAGAGGGGATAAGGTATATCGTCTACCTCGTCACGGGCATGGGGAATCCCTGAAACGAGTGACTCAACGCGATATTCTGACCTCCAGCAGACAAAACCACTTCTCTTCCGAACTTCTTGCCCGAAGACCGCGGAGCTATCTAGCTGGTGTCCTCTGAAACGCGATTCGAGTGAGGAAACCAGTCGTTAGGCGACGTGTACCTTGTCACTGGGACAGGAAATCCTTGAATAGAACAGTCCAGGGCTGCCACCATCGTCCTCGGGACGTCAATGAGTTTGAAACCTTCGTAACGTTCGCCCGCGATACGCGGCCTGACATTACCCGTCGGCTCTGAAAACAGGGGGCAAGAACCGACGCGTGGTATTTAAGAGGTAATGATCTAGAAAATGATGTGGGACATGACCGAACACCCGAGCTGGATCGCCACCGCCTGACGTGAATCCCATTGCTCTCCGATCAGTGTCGCCAGACCAGGGAATTGAGAGGAATCCAGTTATCCCCTCTCTGTCATAGGATCAGTCACGTGACATAGTGACGCATGCAGGCGGAGTCCAAACGCGTCACGTGACCGGGCCGTGCGGAAGCGTGGGGATGCTCGCCTAAATGTGGGAGCAGGGTGGCCACCTGCGAACGCGTACGGTAAGCGTCAGCGTTGGTGGGAAGAGTGGGGGAAGCAAAGGCGGGCTCCGCAGCACAGCTGGGCGAGAGGCGGAAGGGTAAGGCGGGCGTAGAGGCGGCAGGTTGGAGTGGGAGACAAGTCTTCATCTGGCAACACTGGCACTAGTACCCTACGATCCCGTACCTGAACGTAGGCGCCGGGAAACCTTGAACAGGACATGCTAGGCCCGCCGTTCGACCAATTAGAATGGCCCTCTTCAATCCATTGAAGTCCTTGTCCCGTACGTTCGGACGCACACTACCCCGTGGCTCTGTAAGACCGCAAAAACCGGGGTTGGGACTCGTCGTCGTTGCCGAACGCGTCGTTTGCAGCTCAAAGAAACCAAGAAACGTGAAGATAGAGAGACCGGTCGCGAAGGGAAGCAGCGAGGGGTGGTAGCTGGTCGAGGTTCTCGTCTGACGAGAGGAGTTAGAGAATCCGGGGTTTTTGGAAAATAGAATTCAACCGGCCGGCTAGCGCGGGAGGGGAATACGGCTCGTCTTACTTGCCTTAAGGGACCCCTGGACGATCAATAATATTTGATTGAAAGGGCATATTGACTGTGTAGCAGGGGTTGTTGAAGAGTATTGACGGGAGCTACAAAATTATTGTGACAATATTATTGATCGTCCAGGGGCCCCTTTACGGCGAGTTGGTATTCCCCTCTCCCGCTCTCGTGGAAGGCTGGACGAGACACCGGACCGCGATAGAGGTGGTAGCCAATTCTACGTCATGGACTCTCGGAGCGCCAGTTGCCCGGGCCTGCATTGTACTATGAGTTAAGCAAACGATAAAACTGTGTGATAAATGATCGAAACGGCATACTGCGAATTCACGGATCTGCTAACATCCCTCGCAAGTCGCTCACCTGTACAAAGGCGACGGACTCGCCTGAGCCTCGCAGAGCAACGTCAAAGTCTCTCCCTGGGTCTTAATCATTCCGTCGAATTTGGACCTAGGCGGCAACCGGGGAGGACTACTTCCGACCGGCTCTAGAATGCAAAACGAAGGAAGGGGGCATAGTAGTCGACATCATCGCGTGTCTCCGTGGAGATGTTTTCGCGTGCGGAACGAGGGACTTGGCGCGGTCAGTTAGCCGAGACCGTTCCAGAGGCACGGTCCATCGTTCGTTGCGTGAAAGGCGACGACCTTACTGGACGATAATTGCAGAACGAATCGGAAGAGGCTTTCCCCGTGCCCGTCCAAGCGTACCTGAAGATCGGCAACGGATGCGCCTGGGCCTGGCACACCATGGCCATGGGTGCTTCACCGGGTAGCGAGAGGACTGTTATTTTCGCTGTGGGTGGTACTTTGGGTGCCGCGCCACTGACCGGCTCTGGATAGAGAAACGACAAATCTCTGGATGTCTGTCTGTCTAGACTCGACCATCCGTCGCGACATTCTCTTATCGCGAGATCGAACCGTAAAATAGATATACCTATAAGCTGGAAGAGGGTGACCCTGCGCCGGGCAAAGCATCGTTACCGGGCTGCCGACGTAGCTGACTAGCACATCGTACTTGGCAGTGGACGCGACTCTAGGCTTGGCACCGTTCACAGGCTCTACAGAATTCCCGGATTAATTCAATCGGAGGACCGCCGGCTATCGATGTCTACACTGACCTAAACGTGGGAGCAGGGAACGCCTGGGCGTCGCAGAGCAAACTGATCTTGGCGCCGCTCGCAACCTCGAACGAGTCCGATTTCGCAGACCTCGGGAATTTCGGAGACACCCGACCTGCCGGCTCTGACAGTCACAATATTGTTGGCATGTTAATTGATTCGCGAGCACTTCGGACCTGGGAGACGACGCGCCACCGCCGCCACTTCTTGTTCGAACTCGTTGACGCGCGCTTCTCTTTTAGTCAGGTTAGAGAGCGAGTAAAGGTGCTTTTATACCAGGGTCCGCCCCGGACTCGAGTCCGCGGGCTTTCGTCATAAATTTCGAGCGGGTCGACGGGCCCGCTGTTCCCCGCTGTGCGTGGCACGAAAAAAGGTCTCGTCTCTTCACGGTTCGTTTAGGTAAACAATAGCTTCCCTCTAAGGCGGTAGGATACCGTCGACCCGCTCGAAATTTATGGCAAAAGTCCGCGGACTCGAGTCCGCGGCGGACCCTGGTATAAAAGCACCTTTAAGGTATTATGCATATTAAGAGGCATCGTCGGTTGAGGATTCAGGATGGTAACTGTGTCCGAAAGGTGTGTTGTACCAATGTTAATTTTGCAGCTGATTTGTGAGTGTAATTGCTGGTCAAGTCTTTTTCTAATGCTTCGCTAGTATTGCAGATCATTTCGTTAGGTGTGCAGACACATTAATGAGGCTAGTCTAAGCAGTGTTAAAAAAGAATTTTATCTGGAATTTTACCTCTTCAGCAATGCTATTAACTTTATCAGTCTCTAGATAATGTTGCTACTGATTTCATCAGCAAGGCTGTGGACTATTAATGATCGATGAAGCTACGATGCTGAATAAATATCTCTCGCACACGGTTTGCACCCTGAAACTTCAAACAATGACGCCAGTCCGACTTGTAAAAGCCACAAATCTTCGGTTCGATGAAAACGCAGTTAATTCAGAAAAGTTTACCTGTGAGTCGGGGTCGGCGAGCCCTGAGCGGCACAGGTGATTGCGACCGACGTATTCGCGGCACGAACGTATGTTACGCTTTTCGCATCACTTTGAAAACTGGGCGCCTTGGATCCTACCGGTTCTACATCGAACAAAAACCCAAGAACAAAGTTCTACCAGCGTGTGTCTCTGTGATTTACCTGAACGACGGAACTGGGAACCCTTGCGCGGGACAGAGCAACGCAGACGAGCCCTTCGAGGGACGTATGAACGAGTTGACTCGATCATCGCTCGAGAATTTCGGTCCTTTCGCTCCCAAAGGCTCTGGCAACGTAACGATTACGCGGATTGCTTAGGTGAATTGGCAACAGGCGAAACAGTGGTCCGAGTTTGTGAAAACACGAATTAAGGTCGTCGCTCATTCAAGAGGACATGACGTCAGCGTTGACATATTCGCATTATTTATGCATATATGCGTTTTAATAGAAGTGCCCTTAGCGACAACGTCACAGCATTGACTTCCTTCCTGTTTTCTTTGTCCTCCATTGATGGAATGAATATATCCATAATATCGATCTGTTTTCTTTCAGGTGGTGTGGTGTTTACACCCACTGCTCTCTATGTTGTACAGGGTGACCAACAAATCAGCCGTTTATTTTGAAAGTGGCCTAAGTCATAACAATCTTGGCGGACAAACAGTAAAATATTTTTCTTTAATGACATTCCTACGACGCCAAAATCTCTGTCATTCGGCCAAAACGAATGTCCTGATACTAACAATTTGTGGTCTATCAAACAACTGACAAATCGACTTGGGCCACTTTCAAAATAAAAATTTGTGCCATTCCATTAACCAGCTAATTTCCACTTTACAAAATTTTTGTGATTTTAAATATATTAGTTACAATTTGCTTCAGAATGAAAAGATAACGTAGAATTGTAAATATTAAAATTGCTAGCTTGATTTTTCTCGAAAATGGACTTAGGCCACTTGCAAAATGAACGGCTCAAATGTTGTACTTCCTTGAAAGGATTCCTGAGGTAGTCTGAAATAACTTCTTCCTTAGCGGAAATATTCCCCGTATTCAAATATTTGTCACCAGACGTTATTATTTTATGTTCGCCACTAAAGACCTTTCCGCACAAACATCTGGAATCTAATCATCAAGAAATTCTAACAAGGGGATTCGTGTAAATATTACTGTGACCTCGTGTGTGTATATTTCATTTTATAAACCTAACTAATCCGCAGCGGCGGAGTAAATTAGAGATTCATGAAAAGCTATTTTCCTAAGGGGTTCAGCAAGTTTATCATCCTCATATTACACGTACCCGTAAGTGCAGAGACACGATTCAACCCTTTCCCTACTAACAATGGAAATAGTCATCCCACGGTAAACTTTCTGCCTATACTAACTGTGACTATAGTTCTTCGTTTTGCCTGTCCTTGTAGGTGCAGAGGTACTATGTGACCCTATCATTACTATAATTATAATTATAGTAACATCTGTGATATAACACGAGGAAATCAAATGTGACATCGTTCCTGAAGAGTTTAGAATTCATGTCTGAATTATCACGAACTGTCAAAGGCAATTTAAATATCGTGTTTTCACGTCGTCGGGCCACTGTGCGGCCGCAATGCGTTGCTCAATCGAAGCTCCTCCGCCATAAGGGTTCGTTTGCTCGCGAGGGAAGCAAATGGCATTAAAGAGGATCGATAAAGACGGTGGTTGGTCTCGAGTACCTGAACACTGGTACCGGGTGACCCTGCGCTTGGCACTGGATCGCGAATCCCATCGAGTTTTTGGTCGTTTGCCATCGTTTTGCGTCGCCGGAAATGGAAGGTGCCTTACCTCCCACCGGTTCTTCGCCAACAAAATAATCAAACGCGTGAGAAGGAATGTTATCAACGAGCAGCACGACTGCGACAAGAATGTCTCGCGAGTAGGAAATCCACGATTTACCTGAACATTGGAACAGGGTAGCCCTGGCCTTGGCAAAGGATCACGATATCCGAGGCTCTCCGCCTTTTCATCCAACTCCCCTCCTCGCCGAGAATCGAGGGTGCTTTGCTACCGACCGGTTCTAACGGGCAAAGAAACGAGCGTCTTGTTCAAAGACGTTCAAAATGTTGCCTATAACTGGGCACAGGATATCCCCGAAGGTTAAACTTCGCTTTAGGGAGCCAGAAAATTTTAACTCCAATTTATATAATCCTGTAGATTGTGGCGGAAAATTCCAAAAATCCAAGTTTTAATGTTAGGAATTCACTGGTTCAGAAGTTATGGGTGCTAAAAGTTGAGCGATTTTAAGCGTTCTTGATAGGTAAGGGCGGCGCCAAACCCAGACTTACCTTCTCGCGGTTCCGCTCATTGGACGATATCTGAGTACATACCAAAATGGCGGCGCCCTTACTCATCATAAACGCTTAAAATCGCTGAACTTTAAACACCCATAACTTTCGAACCAATGAATTCCTAAGATTGAAACTTGGATTGTCAGCATTTTCTCATAAAAATCTACAGGGTTCTTTCATATTTTCAAAGTACCGTGTTATAAGAGAGTCGAGTGTGTCTTTCTCGCCGTCAGAAACGAGAAGTGGTCTTACTTCCTGCCAGTTGTTCGGTGAGAAATTTGCCTTGAATGGCAATGTCGACAAGAATTTTCGGAGAACCCGTGAGAGGGTTCGCGAGAGGGTAATTCGCGATTTACCTGAAGGTTGGAACAGGGTATGCCTGGCCTTGGCAAGTGATCACGATATGCGTGGCTGTCCGTCTTTCCATCAAACTGCCTTTCTCGCCAAGAATCGAGGGTGCTTTGCTACCGACCGGTTCTAATAGGCAAAGAAACGAGCGCCTCGCTTGAAAATGTTACCTATAATTGGGCACAGGATATCCCTGAGCGGGACACGTCAACACCACGCTGCTCCGCGTGCTCAGTTCCTTCCAACCGCGTTTCATTTCGCCCGTCAGTGCCGGCGCTTTGCTACCAACGGGCTCTAACGGCACAAACAGTGGATACACGCTCGTGTGAACCGACTAAATATTGAATGCTCAATGTACGTTTACCTAAAACTGGGCACGGGATAACCCTGAGCCGGGCAGAATAGGACGACCGTCGAATAGTGGAGCTTTTCTTTCCAGCCACCCTTCAAGTCACCTGTCACCGTTGGCTTTTTGCTTCCGACCGGTTCTAGCGGAATTTCGGAAACCGTTTAGAGAACGCAGCTGCGAGATTCTGACCAATTGTTTACCTAAAAGCGGGCACAGGATATCCCTGGGCCGGGCATGATAGAACGGCGCTGGACTTCGCTCTCTTCTTCAGCCAACCCCCTCGCAATTCACCCGTGAGCGCCGGAGGTTTTGCTCCAATCGGCTCTAGGAATGTTCAACGTGGTCATGCGTTCAAGCTTTGCTGTTCCGTTTACGTTTTGAGAAGCCATTCTGGTGTGCTGATAGTTTCGATACGTTAAACTATGTTTTTGTTTTTGTTTTTTAAGGTTTCGTGTTATTTCATTTATTCAGTCGACACACGACTTTCATTTCACCTTCAGGAGACTACCGTTTCTAAAAGCATTATAGATGATGAAGTTTCGTTCATTTCAAATTGCAATTATAAAAGAAATGAAATTGTCACGAAGTTTCATCGAGTTAATTGATAATTACGAACTGATTCGATGTGCGGACGCAGAAACGAAGCAAGAATTCATATTTTATGAAATTAGAGATGATTTAACGTTTGTAACTTTCAATGTAGGCGACAAAGAGACTAATGGATTGAACTGTTCAGCATTGCCTTTAACTGTACGAGGATCATCTTCAAATAATTTCTGACTGTCAAAACTTTTGAAAAATTATTAAGAAGTTATCTCATACTTCCCAAAGTATTTTTATCGGCCACTTCAAAGTGGCCATTACTGATCATCGTATTCACTGTAAAAAGCTGTCAAAATATTGTACAAATGATCAATTGTCACACCAGAATGACCGTTCAAAGATGTTAGTAGAGACCTGTGCTCATCCGAAAGTGCACGGACGAATTTCAGAGCGGACGCTGTTTAGTCACGACATTCAGTGCGAAACAGATTGATTAGAAGGCGCGTAGGGTGATGTTACAACATTCGGTTAGAGTTTGTCGAGCATCGTTTACCTAAACGAAGGCACGGGGTAGCCCTGCGCTGGACAAAATATCACGACGTCGGTCAGTGACGGGACCTCCAACATAACTCCTTTAACGATCCCCATCAACGCCGGCGCTTTGCTCCCAACTGGCTCTGATCATAGGCAGAACAAGGAAGCTGTCAGCTGGCACGATGTCTCTTGGACGCTCCGAATCGCAGGATCACGCAGTCTAGTCCGGTGGAACAGGGGACCCCGTTTCGCAAAAGGGAATACGCGAGAAGAAGGGCGGTGCCAGGAGAAAGTGTGCCCGAAGAAACGAGATCCTGTGGTATCGCAGGTTGCGGTCGATAACTCGCGGCTTTTAATCGCGGTAACGTGAAAGAGATGGGCACGATATTTGTTAAAAATTTATCCCCATTACCGTGGGATAGATATAGCGGTGAGACGACACTTAATCCAGTGACAAGACTCTTATGTTTAATTATAATTATTTTATTTATTTTATCGTGAAACTTTGACTATGATGTTCGTGGCATTTTTCTGCTTAAAATGAGCCCAAACATATTATGTTTGATGTTAGTAAAAAAAATTAAAAACTTGAAAAGTTGCTATCATTTGCTTGCATTAGTGTGCGTCTCACCGATACTCAACCCCACGCTGACTCGGTCGTCGAGTCTGTTTACCCGGTTGACTGGTTCGGGGTGGTGGGGATAAAAGTTGGACAGTTACGGTAGAGACGTCCGCGACAGTTACGGAGAGAATGCTGTACTGTACTGCTAGAGGTTTACCTAAAGGAAGGAACGGGATATCCTTGCGCCGGACACGGCATCACGCAGCTGGCTCCTGATCCCTTTTCCATCCACACGCCCTTCACGTCCCCCGTGAACGCCGGTGCTTTGCTCCCGACCGGTTCTAACAATGCACACACGCGAACGGGCCGCGATTAATTGTTCTACTTTTAGCAGAGGAAGATGGGGAGGGGCACGCCGGCACCGGACAGGAAAGAAGGCCAAGGCAACATAATGGACACAAATTGGACCGATGAGTGCTCTTCAGTTTTCACCGATTGGAGAACAATGCTGCCCCGGATGCTACTTCAGCCGAAGGTCTTCAGAATTCGAAGAGTGCCGCGGCATGGAAAAATCGCCGATGTTAACCTTTCGCCGTCTCTTCTAGTGGTCAGACTCTCGCGGAGCAAATACAACGACATCTCGTTGATAAAACCCATTCAGATATTATCCTTCTCGACAACGTTAAAGTGTTTGAACACTTGAAAAGGTTGAAAGGTACCAAGCAATTAGCGGGGAAGGGCGACAGGTACCGGGAGCTTTGAAGTCATGGTTTTTCTAAGTAGACTGCGGATATTTGCGCACGCATCGAGATTTACAGCCGTTTATTGCAAAAGTGACTTGAGCAGAACAACGTTAACCACTTCGTCCAGTTGGTTATTGAATTAAGAGGAAGAAACAGTGATTTTTGAATCGGAAGCAATGCGTAAAATCGTCTGAGAACAATGGTCTCTTGCGGAAGCTGAGACACCATTTCAGAAAATTCCCTAAACATGGAAAATATATCTTTTTTGTAAACTAATTCACAACACTTTTGCATGAAACTGCTGATATATTTAAAACGTCTAATATTCTACAGCGTGGCAAGTTCAAATCACTTGATAATGAAAAATTCTTTTGTACTAAAATTATACGCTCTCCACAGTCCTAAATATTTGTAAGATATTAGTTGAATAGGCTATGACCAGGAGGTAATATTTAAATTGTCATCTTTAGCTCCTAAATGATGTGATACTTTTCTATGCAATATTGAATATGTTTTTTGAAATTGGATATCATAATACAAGATGTCCCAAAATATTTCAGTTCCTTGAATGGAGTGCTTCCTGGGGTCATTTGGAATAACTTTTTCCCTTCAGAAAATGTCCTGCGCGAGACCACCTGCTGATCATCCTGCCGAACCACCCCTTTCAAGGTTCTCCGACATTTTTGGGACATCCTGTATACAGGAGGCTGTATCGTAAGAAATCTGTAGCCTCTGTATCGTCAAGATTCGCCCAGATTTGACTCGTCCAAGAGTCAACCGAAGGTAGCACCGAAAAAGCCCTACGACCGCCAGCAGACAGACCACCACCGCGAAGGATTAACACCGGTTGTGGTGCCGAGGGGAGACCGTGTGACACTTCGAGGGGTGAACAGACAGTTACCTAAACGAAGGCACGGGGTACCCTTGCGCGGGACAGGACAGCACGACGTTGGAGTCCGCTTTGTTCTCCATCCAGCCACCCTTTAAATTGCCCGTCAACGTTGGCGCTTTGCTGCCGACCGGCTCTAACGAATCACACAGAGAGAGACAACAACAGTGGCATGCTGTGAGCACGGCGCTCCTTGATCAACACCGAACTATTAAGCGGCGTTTGTACCTAAAGCTTGGAACTGGGAACCCCTGCGCGGGACAGAACAGGGTCAGATCTTGGCCGACCTCGCGGTCGTACCAGGACTTCTTCGCGTCGCTCGCGAATTTCGGCTTCTTCGTGGCCACCGGCTCTAACGGATCACACAGAGAGACAACGGGGACATGCTGTGACTAACAGAGATCTTCCACTAACTAGCTATCGCATTGCGCTGTCCGGAAAGTTCGTGGCGAATTTCTGTGGACTATAGAGTTCAGGCTTGTTGCTTGATTTGCTTCATCCACTCGGCCATTCAATACTTGTATTGGGTTTTTGGCGGCGGATGATGTTGCTCGGGGGAGAAGAAAGAGGAAAGTGAGCGTTTGGGCCTAGGGCTGATAGAGGACTAGGCCCCGGCTAGAGGACTAGGCCCCGGCTAGAGGACTAGGCCCGCTGGAAGACTAAGCCGTCTAGAAGATTAGAATCGCTAGAGGACTAGTTCCGCTAGAGAACTAGGTCCGCTAGAGAACTAGGCCCGGTAGAGAACTAGGCCCGGTAGAGGACTAGGCCCGGTAGAGGACTAGGCCCGGTAGAGGACTAGGCCCGGTAGAGGACTAGGCCCGGTAGAGGACTAGGCCCGGTAGAAGACTAGGCCCGGTAGAAGACTAGGCCCCCGCTAGAAGACTAGGTCCGCTAGAGAACTAGGTCCGCTAGAGAACTAGGTCCGCTAGAGAACTAGGTCCGCTAGAGGACTAGGTCCGCTAGAGGACTAGGCCCGGTAGAAGACTAAGCCGTCTAGAAGACTAGGCCCGCTAGAGGACTAGGCCAGGTAGAGAACTAGGTCCGCTAGAGGGCTAGGCCCGCTGGAAGACTAAGCCGTCTAGAAGATTAGAATCGCTAGAGGACTAGTTCCGCTAGAGAACTAGGTCCGCTAGAGAACTAGGCCCGGTAGAGAACTAGGCCCGGTAGAGGACTAGGCCCCCGCTAGAAGACTAGGTCCGCTAGAGAACTAGGTCCGCTAGAGAACTAGGTCCGCTAGAGAACTAGGTCCGCTAGAGAACTAGGTCCGCTAGAGGGCTAGGCCCGGTAAAAGACTAAGCCGTCTAGAAGACTAGGCCCGCTAGAAGACTAGGCCCGCTAGAGGACTAGGCCCGGTAGAAGACTAAGCCGTCTAGAAGACTAGGCCCCCGCTAGAGAACTAGGTCCGCTAGAGAACTAGGTCCGCTAGAGAAGTAGGTCCGCTAGAGGATTAGGCCCGGTAGAAGACTAGGTCCGCTAGAGGATTAGGCCCGCTAGAGAACTAGGTCCGCTAGAGAACTAGGCCCGGTAAAGGCTTAGGCCCGCTAGGTGAGGCTATCTAGCGGAATATTGGAAGGCAGTTGAGGACGGTGAATAGGTATAGGCAGGGAGGATATGAGAGCACTCATGTCCGGGATTTTTCTCTCTCCACTCTTTTGTCACTATATACAAATAGATCATACCCACTTTTAGCATGATTGACGTTAAAATATAGCAGTAAAGTGAATGTAACTACAGAATCATCTCTCAGCTTAGAAATGTTAAAATTAAAAGAAAAATGGCTACGAATTTTTATATACCTTTTCCATGTAATTTCCTTCAAAAATCGCCACGAACTTTCCCGATAACCCAACATCACATTATACACATAGGTATGTACTTGTAAGTTGGAACTGGGAACCCCTGTGCGGGACAGTATAAGGTCAGATCTTGGCCACGGGCGCAATCGAACGAAGACAACTTCGAGGCGGTCGAGAACTTAGGCTTCTTCGTGGCGACCGGCTCTGGCAAATCACACAGACAGGGAATAGGGACAAGCTGTTGAGGTGACGAATAAAGCTTCTCGACTAATAGCGATTAGTTTGCAATATGTACCTATATGTTGGAACCGGGAACCCCTGAGCGGGACAGTGCAGGGTCAGATCGTGGCCGAAGATGCGATCGTACGAAGATAACTTTGCGTCGATCGAGAATTTCGGCTTCTTCGTCGCGACAGGTTCTAGTAAATCACACAGACAGAGAATAGGGACTAGCGGTTGAGGTGACGAATAAAGCTCTTCGACTACTAGCGGCTAGTTTGTGGTATGTACCTATACGTTGGAACCGGGAACCCCTGAGCGAGACAGAGCAGGGTGAGATCCTGACCGAAGGCGCGATCGTACGAAGACAATTTTGTGTCGCTTGAGAATTTTGGCTTCTTCGTTGCGACCGGCTCTGGCGAATCATACAGAGAGACAGTAGGGACAGGCTGTTGCGGCAACGAACATTTTGGACTGGTAGCCAGCGATTAGATTAGGATGTATATGTACCTATATGATGGAACCGGGAACCCCTGAGCGGGACAGAGCAGGGTGAGGTCTTGACCCGTGGCACGATCGTACCCGGACAGCTTCAAGTCACTCGAGAACTTTGGCTTCTTCGTGGCTACCGGCTCTGTTACAGGATTAGCCAAATAGAACTGAAGACCGCTGGCGAATCATGTGTTTGATCGGATCGTCCCATTGGCAATGCGAACACAGTCAGGACTCACGAAGGAACCTCGTGACTGATACACAAGTGTTCAAACTACCTGATTATTTCAGTGCAAAAGAGCTCCTTTTTAAACTTTTTTATTTGGGCACGTAATGAACATTTGAAATGTCCCTTTTGCAGATCTATGTTAGTTATACACATGATGTAAATTTGTTTGCGAAGTGTCCAAAGCAATTTTTACACTGACTGTATATGTTTTACAAAATTGTAACCCCGGAAGGCACCCCATTTTAGTCGACTACAAATTGACATCGCAAAAATATTGTAAAATTCAGCGAAATGAAAAGGCGATTACCACCAAAATCTGCATAAAAGCGTCAGTAACAGAGGACACCGAACCGTCGCAATCTGCGCCCTTGTGGTAGATGTGTATTGTTTTTGGACCGCATTGTAATGACAGATACAAAAATGTATTGTTCACGTAACGGTAAACGTCAAAAACAATGATTAGCTCCCGGGCAATCGTTTACATCACGGATACATTCAAATCAATATTTTTAAAAAACTAGATTATTATTTGGCATGATATGCGAAAAAAATATTCAATTTGGGACCCGGACATTTCGTCGAACGACATTTCGTCGAAAATCGAATTCGGACATTTCGTCGAAGTCATTTGGTCGAATGGACATTTCGTCGAAAGGACAGTTGGTCGAATGGACATTTGGTCGAATGGACATTTCGTCCAAAATACATTTTGTCCAATTTCTTGACCCAAGTTTTTGTTTTAATTTTTTGTTTTGTTTTTGGTTTTGGTTTTGGTTTACTTGGGTCAAGAAATTGGACGAAATGTATTTTCGACGAAATGTCTCTTCGACGAAATGTCCCATCGACGAAATGTCACTTCGACGAAATGTCACTTCGACGAAATGTCACTTCGACGAAATGTCCATTCGACGAAATGTCTTCGACGAAATGTCCATTCGACGAAATGTCTTCGACGAAATGTCTTTCGACGAAGTGCCCTAGATCCATTCAGTTTTTACCTTTTGGGACCCAAATAGATGACTATAATGCAAGTCTATTAGCAACAATGTCAAAATTTACTATCGTCACTACCAAAAAATGCTCATACTTGCTGAAGAATAAGGTGCAAGCTAAAGAGTAGACCAAACCACCTGACATAACTTCAAAACTGCACAACTTTTGCAAAAGACGGATCAAAAATTGGCAAAAACAAACAAAAATTCTGCAAACTGAAAATTATATGAATGATTACTGAATGCAAACTGTTTCATTTTAATTTGAATAGACGGAGAGATGTATGTACTCGCATTGCTCGTGGGACGACTCGACACTGGCCTAACTGTATCGGGTTACCGAACACGATACTTGCGGCGGGAGCGGGGGGTTTGGCGCCCCCTTAATGGACTTTCCGAATCATTTTACCATGATCTAGCCACAGTGCCCTCGAACGCAAAGACTGAGGCTTTCACGGTGCGTTCGATCAAAGACCGCTGGGAAACCTTGCAAGAATGATTCACAGCCTGCGCGGTAGTCGATGCCTTTCAATGGGTAATTTAGTACCTGGTTACGGGAACAGGATGCCCCTGGGCATTGCACGGCATGCTTACTTGCGACCCTTCTCCTCGGAGGAAGAAGAACGATTTCACGTCGCCGAGGAAAGCGGGCGCTTTGATCCCCATTGGCTCTGCGGCAAGGGAATAACGAAGTCACCAAGGCAGAATTTCTTCTTTTTTTTTTGATAAAAAATATCGATTTTTTCCCCAATTTTTAATCATGGCAGTAGTTAATCAGTCTCTAGCTTTGTTCTGTCCGTTATCCAGAACTAATACAAAGTTGATACAGTTTTCTTTCGATGCGAGACGATGGCACTATGGGTCCCATAGAGATGTCCGGGTGACCATAACGTGGTCGACTGAATAGCGATATCAAGGGTTGATTTCTCCCTTAAAATAAACAATGGTCACCAACGAAATCTGGCTAAATTTTTAGGTATGTCTAATGAACATTTGTGCTAAGTTCCCTGGTAAGTGGACAACTTGAAAAGAAGCAATAGGGGACAGAGATTTTCTTATCGCGAATAAAACATCGTCGTCTTATATCGAAAGAATGACTGTATAAGAAATTGTTTCAAGAAAACTGCCTTCGAAGATAGAAGTTCAATACCTGGAGACAGTTGATTAGTCAATTACCTTTACCGTGTGATTTATAAAGAGTAGAGCTACAAGGTTCGGCAGCAACGTCGACTACTTTCACCAAAAAGAAGAAATTCCGCTGGAAATGTGCAGACATCGTTACCGGAGTCCTTCGGACAGGGTGCCCCGGGAACTTTTAATCGACGACGCCATCGAGCGCAACCGATAGCTGGCTGGTAACGTTTGCCTTTCGGGAACCGTTGTAAACTCTCTTTCGGACCCGAGTCACCTAGTTTTTTGCCGTACCTATAGACTGGCGTCGGATGGCCCTGGGCGTTGCAAGGCAGACTAACGTGGGTGTTTACTCTTCGTACCAACAGAGATAGTTTCGCGTCCGCGGCAAAGCCTGGCGCCTTGCCCCCGACAGGCTCTAAACAACAATTCACGTTCGATTATTCCGCGGTGCGCGAGTTTTGTTTGCCGAATACGGGTAACAGGACGCCGGATTGACAAACGACACAAACCCGTCGGGGTCCCCCGTTAAACGGGGCGCGACCAACGACGCCTCGGTTTTTCCGCGTCGGAATTTCATCGATAAACCGGTACAGTGAATCCATTACCTAGTGGTGGGCACAGGGCTTCCCTGCGCGGCGCAAAAAATGGAAATCGGCTGACCCTCCGCCCGTCTGATCGTGCGGCTCAGATCGTCCGACATTAATCGGGGCGATCGCGCTCCGACCGGCTCTGAAATCGATCGTGTCGTGTTCGATCCTTTAATAGGGTACAGCGCTATTGGCTAGCTTAAATCAACGTTTGCTTTCGAGTTGCTTTGCTCTCCGGCGAATTGATCAACGCGCCAGCACGTTGTCGTCGGTACATTCGTCGGAAAATTATCAGAAACCACAATTAACTGTTTTATTCCATTTAATGCGCAACTAGTGCGTGCATCGGTGGCTCTTGTTTTCGACTTTCGAATTTATTTTACGGAGTCCCACGGATTTATTCATATTTATTTTTTTAGAGGGTTGTTCGAAACGCAGTTCCCTTTATAAGGTCTTGATTCTTGGTAAAATGGAACCAAAGAATTTTGTTGACTTCTAATAAGCGAAATAGTATGCAATTAAACAAAAGTATGTTCCGCAAGTTCAAAAAAGAAATACACATTCTTCGCTAACGTTTATTGATAGAAGATAACGAGAACACACTTTACTTTTCAAGATTCAGAAAAAATCTTTGACAGAAAAGACAGCCTGTTCAGATCTACAGGTTTGTCTAACATATTTTTCAACGCGGTAAATAATTTAGAAGATTTGGTGAATTAAATAATTGATTATTTTAAGTGTTTCCGTTATCCGTGGGAGCTCAAATTTTACACGGATATACACAGGTAGCACCTCACTACCCTGGTTTTGTATCCGGTAGTTTCCAAAAAGCTAAAATACTGGATACAAAACCAGGGTAGTAAGGTTCAGTTCGACGGGCCGGACTGGCTAATTGTAAGATAAACCTCTGTACAATCAGGGTCAAAATTAAGTGAAAGGCCTTTGAAGACTAGCTTTGTTAAAATTGAACCAAACGACTTGAATTTTTTTAGATGTTAGGAGGACGTAAAGAGTGCAGCTTTCAAAATCAGCGATAGGAAAAATTGATTTCTGTAGTTCCAACAGTGCTGTACCCGGTGGAAGCGAGCCGCGCTAGAATTTACCTGGTGGTTGGCACGGGGAATCCCTGAGCGCTGCACGCTAACACCACGCTCGTGCCCTTGCGCCTCGCGTATTTGCTCAGGCTATCGTCGTTGGAGAAAATCGGCGACTTCAGCCCGACCGGTTCTACGGAAGACGGTATACTCGAGAGACGGTTCACGAAGAGTTGATCGCGTTAGAACACTTATTCGCGGCGTAATCGGATCAGAAACTCTTCGGAATATTGTTTAAAGCGGTACAGTTACCTGGTGGTTGGCACGGGGAATCCCTGAGCGTTGCACGTGAGCACCACGCTCGCGCCATTTCGTCTCGAGTAAGCGCTAAGGCTAAGGTCGTTGGAGAATTTCGGCGACTTGAGTCCAACCGGTTCTACGGAAGACGGTACACACTCGAGAGACGGTTCGCGAAGAGTTGATCGCGTTAGAACACTTATTCGCGGCGTAATCGGATCAGAGACTCTTCGGAATATTGTTTAAACGGAACAGTTACCTGGTGGTTGGCACGGGGAATCCCTGAGCGTTGCACGTGAGCGCCACGCTCGCACCGTTTCGCCTCGAGTAAGCGCTAGAGCTAAGGTCGTTGGAGAATTTCGGCGACTTGAGCCCGACCGGTTCTACGGAAAACAACATGGAACTCGGGAAAACGCTCCGATGTACAGTTTCCTTTCGATATAAGGCGAAGGTTCGGAATGGCTTTGGACATATTGCGGATCAGGGTACCAATCCGGGACAATGTTCTTGAGTGGACTGGAGTTTATGGTAAAGGATAGAATACACGTTGATTTTGACGAGACTTTGCACAAGTGTTCGTTAGACATACCTAAGAATTTAGCCGCGTTTCAGAAAAGTCAACCCTTCAATCTAAATCTAAACCAACCCTTCTGTCTTATAAATCTCAAACGACAAGAGCTATCAAAAAGTGGTTGAAGTGAAATTTATATCATATCTTTGGGCCCATACATCTGTGGAAACACTTCTTTAACCCTCATCCGTCCCTCGTGTCAATTTGACACAGTTTTCCCGAAATAAGTTACACTGTTCTGTTATTTGTAGGTAAATTCGTTCGAAACTTGGTGACTTTTATTTTTTTAATGCGAAACATATAACTGCAAAAACCTAAAATGTAAATGTTAACTCCTCAATTTCAAGGAAAATAACATCGAAAAATAATTGTTTAACTTGTTATTTTATCGATTTGTTGTATCACTGTGTCAATTTGACACCGAGGGACAGATTCAGTTCGTGAAATGAGGGACGGATGAGGGTTAAAAAGTGTATACTTATTTCCGAAAAATAACAGTTTTCCAAAAAATTTATCGGACAGATTAATGGGCCCCAAAATTCTATATAACTTTTGCTTCAACCATTTCCTGATATCTTTTGTGGTTTGCGATTTATAGGCACTAGCCTAAAAGGATAGGAGGGTTGATTTTTCCCTTAAAGCAATCAACGGGCACAAACGAAATATGGCTGAATTTTTGGGTATGGGAGATTTTCTTGTTGCGAACCAAACATCGTCGTCTTATATCGAAAAAACTGCATTCCAGGGGGATTCTCGCGTAACAAGTTGGAAAAGAGTTGAGTTTAAACGAATCGAGAACTATAAAATACTCTGAGCTCGGAGCTATTGTTTCGTACAGTTCGAATATTGGTTCCTATTTAATATTTCTCATTTAATAGTTTAAAATTTACATTTATCCTTTTGCACTAACCTTCGTCCTAGCTTATAGAAAAAATTCTGTTAACTTCCCACCTATACCTTTTAGTCACTCTATTAGCATCCCCTTTAGTGTTCCATTTAATATTAAATTTAGTCGCGCCCTTTACTGTCCCTTTTAACCTAATAATTTTATATTCCATTATGGTCTCCCTGTTTCTGCGCAAACCTTAATTAGATGCTTTCATGTACCTGGTGTTCTCTCACAAAGTCTGCATTTTCCCTATTACCTCTTCCTCCAAAAAGTCTATACCCGGGATTATAGGCATCTAATAACAACCATTATCCTGTCACTATTTCCTCCACCACTTTTGTTTAAGTAACTGCCTTGGAGGTAATCTCATCGGTGTGGCCTTGAAATATGCTGTCACGGTCGCCATTCTGAACGACATTTCTGAGATGCGTGGATTAGGAGGTTTGGGAACTAACGCAAATCTAATTAATCCCACACTTAAGCACCCTCTATTCCAACAAAATTATTAAAATCCCGTTCTTCACCGCAGAGAGTTCGCCGAGAAATCAAATCAACCGACGTTTCTACACCATTTCATCATATCTGTTACATCCGAAGACGGTTCAGCCTGGCGTGATTGCTAGTTTCCCGAATCAAAGTTGACGATAATCGCCAGCTAGTGGAGCAGTTACACGAGAATCCCCGTTGAACGGGGGGTACAGGGTTGAATTACCGAGGGACCCGATAATGATCGCGCTCGCCGATGGAAATGGTAAACAGTTCGGGCCCGGTACCGCGCGATATTTTCGAGTATCACGCGAGAGATTACCTGGTGGTTGGCACGGGGAATCCCTGTGCGCTGCACGCGAGCACCACGCTCGTGGCCCTGCGCCTCGCGTATTTACTGAGGCTATTGTCGGTGGAGAAAATGGGCGACTTGAATCCAACAGGTTCTACGAAAAATATCACCACACGCCGGCGAATTACGTTCGATTCGACCTGGGGACACGACGGGAAGCGGCGAGAGAGCGAAAATCAGAATTAATGGTTTCGGGGTCGGGCTCGGCGCGAAAGCCGAGCGCCGGTCATTCGAAACGAGCGGCGCGGGACAGGGGACGGGGGGGATTGGGAAATTGTATCGATCACAGGTGGAAACGTAGCCGCTGCCTGGTTGCACGTGTGTGTGCTCGCGCGATCAAATGTCGTCTCACCTCGAAAGTGGAACAGGGTAACCTTGCACCGGACACATCAAACCGACCGTCGCGGCTGACTTCGTGTCCACGAATTCGACTTTACGATTGGTCGGTAGCTTTGGCTTTTGGCTAGAGGTCGGCTCTGGGGGACAACAGAGGGAAAATTCGATTAGTCCGTTACTGACCGTGTAACGGGAACAGGGAACCCTTGAGCGGGGCAAGTCATCGACACCTGGCTGGAGGACGGCGTCGGCCTCACCACTTTAATGTCCGCGTTCGTGAACTTTGGTTTCGCGCTGGACACCGGTTCTAACGAACAGAATCAAGCGTGACGGGACTCTCGAGGCTGATCGAGACGAGGACTTTGGAAAATTGTTTTTTTTTTCTATTCCCTTGACCCTATCCCCGAAGATTGAAGTCTTGTCGAGTACCTGAACGCTGGAACCGGAAACGCCTGCGCCGGGCAGGACAGCGTGAACGGCTGAGACGGTCGCACGCTGTACGTGGTCAGGGTGCGGGAATTTTCCGTCACGGGGAATTTTGGTTTAGCGCTGGACACCGGTTCTAACGGATAGAAAGCACAGGCTAGTCGAAGTTAGTGAGAACTCCTGCTTAGGGGATCCAGTTCCGATGAAATTGATCTTGCTGTCAAGGTCAATATTCGCATAAACGTACAGGGGGTACTTCCGAAAGTGACACCCTCCAATTTCGCTGAAATTTTTGCCAAAGCTTATCCTCAATTAGAGAAGAAAGTCCGTAAAAGGATTTTCGCCCCCAGCCCTCTTCAAAGTTTTGACTAAAATTTTCGAAAATATTGATTTTAGGGAAAAAAGTTTGAAACAAAAAATGGAGCTCATAAAAAGCTCTACGAAAAAGGTTATATACATTTTTTACGTAAACCATTATTTTGGCTTTTATGACCCAAAATAACTCGGCGGGGGGCAAATTAACTCTGTCAAACATTTCTTAAAATGTATGTTTTACTAAAACATGAGTCCAGAGTATTAAAAAATCGGAGGGTTGTCGCTTTCGGAAGTTTATCCGACGAGTTCAACGACCTACTATACTTTGACCTTGAGACGACCTTGAACCTCCAAATACTGGCCTCATTAAGGGTAACACTGTCGTTCTAAATTCTTTTCTTTCCGTGATCCGACAGACACACGTACAGGTAAACAGGTTGTACAGAATACTGACCTTGCCAACATATTTCAAGGTCAAGATCGTTAAAGCTGGGTATCCTAAGTAGGAATTTTACCCTGACGAAGTCTATGAAAATCGTTCGCTCTGTGCCCTCCGATATTCGTCGAAGCTATTCGATCAGCGGCGAGACCGAAGTGTGGTTTGTCGACTACCTGAACGCTGGAACCGGAAACGCTTGCGCCGTGCGAGACGGTGTCAAGGGGCTGGGAAAGATTAAAGTCTAGCTAAGTACCTGAACGTTGGAACCGGAAACGCCTGTGCCGGACAAGGTAGTGTCAAGGGTCGAGATGGTCGCACAGTGTATGTCATCAGCATGCGTGAATTTTCCGTGACGGACAATTTCGGTTTAGTGCTGGACACCGGTTCTGACGAACAAAATCAAATGGCAGGCTCCTTGATGCTGGTCAAGACCAAGTCTATGAGGACTATTCGTTCTATAGCGAATCTCCAAAGCTGTTTCAGTAGGGAAGGAGATTGACGAGTAGCTTTTGGAGTACCTGAAGGCTGGAACCGGAAACGCCTGCGCCGGACAAGACAGTGTCAGGGGCTGAGAAGGTCGCACGCTGAACGTGGTGAGGATGCGTGAATTTTCCGTCACCGGGAATTTCGGTTTGGCGCTGGACACCGGTTCTGACGGATAAAATCAAATGACGGGATTCTTGAAGCTGATCAAGACGAACGTTATATTTTAGGGGAAATAAGCTATCAGGTACGAGCCCTACCATCGCACGCACTTTCTTGAATACTATTGGGCGAAGACGATGACGCTGTCTTCGTATGACCTCAGTCGTTCTTTGTCGTCGTCTTAGGCCAAGAGCAATTGCGTGCGATGATAGGGGAGTCAGGAGAGAGACCATAACACTTTGCCTAACCATCATCTGGCGGACGGACCAGCTCCTGACCAACATCGCCAGACCGGGGAAATTGAGGGGAATATTTGCCCACGTCACAATTTACCTTACTGGCCCTTTCCAGCAAGTATCGCTACCATGGGGAAAGGAGTGGAGCAACGAAGACAGGCGGCACCAGCGAACACAACGAAGCGTTGCACGAAAGAGAGATTGCCGGGGAAAGCAAGTCCTGATCTAAACTATTCGGATCGGATGCAGCGAGTTGAGTACCTGAAGGCTGGAACCGGAAACGCCTGCGCCGGGCAGGCCAGTGTCAAAGGCAGAGACAGTCTCACAATATGAGCAGTATAGGTGCGTGAGGTTCCCGTCATGGGGAATTTCGGTTTGGTGCTGCCCACCGGTTCTGACGGATAAAATCAAATGACGGAATTCTTGAAGCTTCAGGTACAAGCTCAGGTAGGCTGCCCTACCATCGCACAGACTTTCTTGAATACTATTGGGCGAAGACGATGACGCTGTCTTCGCGTTGAGCTCAGTCGTTGTTTGTCATCGTCTTAGGCCAGACAGTTCCAACTAGCAGCTCCGGAGCTATCCGAGGCACCTTCCCCGCTTAGGCTCTTCCCCCACTCTTAGACTTCACCATTATAATGTACAGTAGTGGGAAGCTCCCACCACGACAGCCGCGTTGTAAAGAGGTTCGATGGTGGGGGACCTTGTCTCAGGCCAAGAAGAATAGTGCGTGCGATGGTGGGGGAGTCAGGGTGGGGAGAGAGAACGTAAACACTTTGCCTAACCATCATCTGGCGGACGGACAGTAGCTGATCAGCTCCTGACCAATATCGCCAGACCGGGGAAATTCAGTGGAACATTTGCCCACGTCACAATTTACCTGACCTGGCGACACTGGCCTGGACCGTCCCACTGTCCCTTTCCAGCAAGTATCGCTACCATGGAGAAAGGAGTGGAGCAACGAAGACTGGCGGCACCAGCGAACACAACGAAGCGTTGCACGAAAGAGAGATTGCCGGGGAAAGCAAGTCCTGATCTAAACTATTCGGATCGGATGCAGCGAGTTGAGTACCTGAAGGCTGGAACCGGAAACGCCTGCGCCGGGCAGGCCAGTGTCAAGGGCAGAGACAGTCTCACAATATGAGCAGTATAGGTGCGTGAGGTTCCCGTCATGGGGAATTTCGGTTTGGTGCTGCCCACCGGTTCTGCGAGAAGAAGAAGAAGCCAACCTCGCGTTAACGTCTGCTCCGAGTGGCCGGGACAGGGCCTCCGATAGCGATCGGCTAATTGCCGGCATCGATTCGCCAGCACTCCGAGTCAATTGGATCGCGATACCATCGAATTCAGGGAAAGAAAGAGACCGGCTGGAGCGCGATATCGATTAAACTATTCACGCTGGCGGAAGAACCGCCGCCGGGACAAAGGCTGTTTCATTGGCTGCTCGTTGCTCCCGAGGTGGATCGCGACCCTAGCCAAATTACCTACCAGCGATAGTTCGCCGTCTAGTGGCGCAAGGTAGGAATCATGGAGTCCACGAATTTACCTGAATGCTGGCACGGGGAATCCTTGAACGGGACACAGTAGGGTGGTAGTGGTGCCGAGCATCGCTCTCGGATTCGTCGATTTCACGTCCAGCGCGGTTAATTTCGGTTTAGAGCTCGACACCGGTTCTGCGTCACACGAGAAACCAAAGAGGTGTTTCAGGGTTTCGCGACTCGGGTCGCGGAGTTATTGTACGAGCTCCCCGGGCGTAAGCCGGGTACAAAGGATCCTCATCTAGACGACCAGGCCTGCATTGCGGCTGGCTAGAAATACATATATCTACTCCTTGCGCGGGGTGACTCACCTAACATGGAAAGTGAAAATATCTCCCTTATTTATGATCGTAGGAAAAAGTCAGGACCAACTCGTGCTCGGTATTTTCAGGGAGCGGCCCGGTTTGGAACCGCTAAAAATAACACCATTTTCGCGATTTCTTTTAGGACGCTATGAATAAGTTCCCTTTATGGGTATACGAGGATAATTTATCTCGTCATCGAGGAATTCGTGCTAATATTTGTGTAATTATGCTGGGTGAGTCGCGAAAAGCGGAACACCTGAATTCCTCGGAAGTTCCAAAAGGGAAATGAAACCGTTCAAACATTTTAAAGCAGTGGACGTATTTTTAAAATTTAAAAACATCATCGTATTAGTTTCAGCTTAATAAAATAATTAAAAGAAGAAAGAATATTTTTATTCAGCTATTTCAATACGATTATAAATGAGGAAGATATTTTCAGTTTCCACCTTACAAAGAGGCGATTCGACCTATGTATACGTAGACTCTGTGTTCACTGCACTGGAGCCCTGATTCGATAATTAATTTAATTGATCAGCTAATCGATTTAAAAACGAAACAAGAAACTTTCTTCGTTTTCTAGAATTTTTAGAGGAAGATTCTCTGCAACAAAGAGAGGAATACCTTAAACAAATGATCATGGTGTATCAGAATTACGTTAGAGCAGGAGAAATCGATGAGATATAAATAAAAATGAATACGTGCATACTATTTTGTATATAATTCTTGAATCCGATGTTATAACACGATCCAAGCGCGCCATGTGTTAAGTAAACGGTACCAGCCTTTTTCTCGTACAAGAAAATTCCTGTTGAACCGTCACGCGATAACCAAGCGTTGCGATGCAAATCATAGCATGTTTTATGGTAATTGAAAACCTTGTTAGTTCCGTATCTTTATCATAAACGTAACGGACGTTATAAAATTTTATCCTCGAAATAGGTTTTCACCCTAAGCAGTGTTTAAGAATGCTTCTAATTTACACGGAAAATAATAATTAATCTTTTGAAAATGAATGTCGCTAAATTGACGACATCAGGATGACGTACCTAACCCCTAAAGCAGCTAACAATTAATTTTACACTACCCGGAAGTCCATTAATAGTAATCGCATATGGGTACTTACAATCTTAAAACTTTAAATTTAACGTTTCAAGCATAGAGAAAGGTATCGACTACACTAGCAAATTTTCTATCTTGCATTAAAGTAGTTATTTCATTACCCGAATAGCGTTTCACCTCGGAGCGTGACGGATCAGACTCATTCACTGCCCAGCAATTGGATACGCGGTGCGCCTAGACAAGTTTTCACTTCAAAAATTTATTTACGTTGGAGTTGTATAAAGTTACGTAGAAAATGGAGGTAACTCGAAGTAACTATTCGAATACTAACAATTATCTACCGTTCCAGCAGCAATGTATAATATAGTTCACCAGTTCTAACAAAAGCAAGTTTGTGTGTACAATTAAGAATTACTTGTTCCCAATGGAAACTTGGAACCATAAGGAAGCAATAGAAATTACGAAAGAACCTGACAGCAGAGTTGAAGGCCATTCCACCTGGAGAATTATGATTGACTGATCAATGTTCCAGTGCAGTGAACACAGGCTACATAAGGAGCACATCTATTGACGCGCGACATCAGCATCGACGCGTCTATACAGGGTGTCCCAAAATTCCTTCAACAGCCGGAAATGAGAGGTTCCTGAGATCATTTGAAGCAACATTTTCCTTAGCAAAAATGTTATCCCCGGCTTTGTTCAGGAGCTATTAATGAAAAACACGGACCAATCAGGGCGCGACCTAGACGCGAGTTGGCACAGGCGACCAATAGAGTGATGCCCACTTGGACTCCGACCGATTGGACACGTCCCGATTGGACGCGTTCCTTTTGGACTCCGTGCCGATTCGACTCGTGCCGTTTGGACGCCGTGCCGATTGAACTCGTACCGTTTGGGCGCCGTGGCGGTTGGATTAGTTATTCTCTTTTGTAAAAACACGTTATATCCTCACACACAAGAAACACATAAAAAACCACATAAAAATTTAAATTCAGATCCAAATTGAATAGATTCCAAATCATATTTAACCATATATTTCACAGTACAATATCACCATATGTAAACTTCGAAAACCAATGATTATAAAATTCGCGGCGTCCAACGATTATAAAATTTCCGGCGTCCAAACGTCACGAATCCAACCGCCACGGCGTCCAAACGGTACAAATTCAATCGGCACGGCGTCCAAACGACACGAGCCGAATCGGCACGGAGTCCAAAAGGAACGCGTCCAATCAGGAAGTGTCCAATCGGTCGGAGTCCAAGTGGGACACCCCCGGCCAATAGACAGTTGGAGCCCCGGGCCGGCTGTGCCACCACGCGTCTAGGTCGCGCTCTGATTGGTCCGTGTTTTTCGTTAATAGCTCCTGAACAAAGCCGCGGATAACATTTTTGCAAAGGAAAATGTTGCTTCAAATGATCTGAGGAACCTCCCATTTCCGGCTGTTGAAGGAATTTTGGGACACCCTGTAGACTCCTAACGAAGTCAGCTGCAGTGCCAGCGAGAAATATTTACAAGGTACGAGGTACAATTTCACTTTGGAGAAGGCTCGCACCCAGTAGCGTCGAACAATACCGAGAAACGAGGGTCCATCCTCAACAAGGGATCATTCAAAGAGGGTCCTACGCGCCTTCCGGACTTACTTGAAGACTGGGACAGGATACGCCTGCGCGGGACAGAGAACCGGGACGCCCTGTGCTTCCGGGACTTCGAACGTTCGGCTCTTGTCCATGGTCGCGAACTTGGGCTTGGCGAAGCCGACTGGTTCTACAAGGAAAACGATGGTGCTCTCGAGTAACTAACTATGACCGACGTAACAAGCTGGAAGAAAGTGAGCTGCTCAAGTGCATCGTGAGACGCCTCGGCGCTCGCTTTCAGTTTCGAGGAGGGTATCCAGGAATTCTAGTTGGTCCGCGCGCCTAATATACTGGGACAGGGTGAAACATGGAATAAGAGAGAGAGAGTGAGAGAAAGAGAGAGATTCGTTTATTTTTCACCGGGTTGCGGAGAGAAGCCGAAGCGACGGATATATCGACCTACCTAAACGTGGCGACTGGATACGCCTGTGCAGGACAAAGCAACGAAAAGCCCGTGCCTTTCGTTACGCGTAATCCGACGTCGTTCACAGATGGAAACTGTGGCTTGCTGCTCGAGGCGGGTTCTAAAAACAGAACGCGAGACGAACGGCTCGAAGGTCGTGCGTAAAGAGGACGCTGGCAAGAGTCTTTGAATATGCTGGAATAGGGACTCCCCTTTTGCCATACAGGCTCGTAGATGTGCTAGCTATGTCAATACAGCATCTATGCATAGCTGAACAATCGCCCTTCGGTACCGCATTTAAACTTACAGACCGTTTCTAGACACCCGGCTGAACCTTGGGACTGCTTTCGGCTCGAGTGGAACCATTTCGGGACCTTTGCAACCTCGATACTCACATCAGGGGCGTTACCGCTCGACGGGTCGCACTATTCTATCTGTTAGCGGTTTCTAGTTTTGACGCTAAACCCACCACCGCCGGTTAAAAAGATTTTTCATTTTACAATTATTGAAAGTCTAAAGGTGTCTCCACGGGAATTGATTGCACGAAATATAAATAAATTTATTGTGTTATGAAAATAACAAGATTAAATTTATTTATATTTCGTGCAATCAATTCCCGTGAAAACACCTTTAGACTTTCAATAATTGTAAAATAGAAAATATTTTTAGCCGGCGATGGTGGGTTTAGCGTCAAGACCAAAAACCGCTAACAGATAGAATAGTACGACCCGTCGAACGGTAACGGTATTGTATTATGAAAATAACAAGATTAAACATTAATCTGTTAGTGTTATAAGTGTTTTTGCAAAGCACTGTGCAGCAAATTCCCAAAAAGTGACCAGTGAAACGGCAATACCCCCTGAAGTCCAGCTGTCTAAACAATTCTCGCCTCGCAAGGGTGACTTTCGACTGGGTGCCTACCTATAAACAGGAACCGGAAATCCTTGCGCAGGGCAGGGTAGGGTGACACTCTTCAAGGAAGATGCACTGAATCGTAGAAGGTCGGTCAGTCCAGATATTTGAGGTCGAGCACTGGATGCTGGCTCTGACGAGAAAATCACGCGATTCGCGAAATGAAGTTACGTGTGCGTTACCTGTACGCAAAGTCGCCAGACGAAGTCTCCCCGCTCTAACTTTCCCTTCTACCCCTTCCACGCTCCCGTGTCACGTGACTAATACGGTGCTGGGAGGGAGAGGACAATCTGTTTCCTCTCAATTCGAGTCAATTCCCCTGATCTGGCGACTCTGCCTGCACGACGGACGGGAAACCCTTGGTCATCGCACCACCAAGTGCCGTTATGATTCTCTCGTTGAAGGTCACGCGAAGGTCGACATATCGCACATCGTTGAATTTGTTTCCTTGTGGGCTACGAGACTGTTGTAATGAAAATATATATGCTCCTATTTTAAAAAAACTTTGATAACCTTGAGGAAATTCTTAAATGACTAATATTTTGGATTTTTGAAGCTTCGAGGAAGCTTTTCGAAACTTCAAACATTCTATTTTGACCACCGAAAACGAATTTCCAGCCCAACGTGCACTAGCTCAACGCTGTCCCCCCTACCAAGGCAGCATTGTCAGCTAATAAAATTTTTTTGCGAATATTCTTTTCAAGAAAGATGGGTGAAATAGCCTGTATAATACTGGGCATATTTTCTCCTAATAAATATAACACGTCTGTGAACGAGAGAAAATTTATGGGCTACGTTCAGGAGAAACAGCTGCAGACGTTCGAGTAACGGCAGTAATGGAAGAGAGGCTAGTGCGAAGAGTGGAGAAAAAGATGGATAAGATATAGCTAGAGAAGACATGCTATATGAGCCGAGAATCTGGCATATATTAGACGAAGATGTATGTACAGGATCTTTCAAGTTGTTTATTTCGAAACAACATCTATCGTAACTTTGAAACGAATGAATACTCACATTTCAAGTTTTAATTTGTGATGCGGAACTTTCACGTGGATTGCTTTCGCGCGAATATTATACGTTTAATATTTTGAAACTTGGTAGAGATTTCTTCCGCAAACTTTCATAATTTTGAATCGAACTCGTCAGAAGCTGATTTATGATGAACTTCTTAAAGAAAATCCTCGACTGGCGTTATCCACGCTCACTGCAAAAAGTAACCACGCGCGAGAGATTGAATATTTTGGCGCTCGAACAAGCGAGTGCCTCGCAAAAGGAGTCGCGGGACGGTCTATCTATGCAAGAAGTAGACGTCGAGAAATAGAATCGCGTCAGCTATCGCTGATGGCATTTCCTTTCGCGTCCTTGGTTTCTTTGATAAGCCGAATATCGATTCGCGTCTATCTCCCTCCAGCGATTCTATTCTTAAAAATTCTCCGCTCTCTGTACCTGAAAGCTGGAACGGGGAAAGCCTGAGCCGGACACATCAAAGTGAGCGGCTGGTCGCAGTGGACCGTGTACGTGCGCGAGTTCTCCGTCATCTGGAATTTCGGTTTCGCGCTCGAGACTGGTTCTGAAGAGAACAAGCCCGACTTGTAGACGTGATCATTGGGTTTGCATTCGCGATTGTTGAACGGAGGGACAGGGTAACCACTGGTCCCCGAGATAATCAATGATCACACCTTTAGCGATAGGTGAATCTTGCCTTGATAACCGTCGGGGGCAAGCTGACACCTAACTGCGTCGTAGACCGACGACCAGGTAGAGTTTATCACAATTTTTAAAGACTTGGACGGATAAAGTGAACTTTCAGAAAACGGTCCTCCCCTCAAAGAATCAGGTTTAGATATGTTGTCGTCATTCTGATGAAATCCATTTGACGATGTGATACTTCCTATTACAATGATCTCGAGATACCCTAGTGGCATTTATGGTTGGCATTATAATTCAGTTAGCCCACCTATGTAGAATTTATCACAATTTTTTAATACTTGGACAGATAAAGTGAACTTGCAGAAAAGGGTCCTCCCCTCAGATTTGAATCAGGTTTGGATATGTTATCGTCATTCTGATGAAATCCATTTGACGATGTGATACTTCCTATTTTAATGACCTCGAGATACCCTAGTAGCATTTATGGTTGGCATTATACTTCACAGTTAGCCCACCTATGTAGACTTTATCACAATTTTTAAAGACTTGGACAGATAAAGTGAACTTGCAGAAAAGGGTCCTCCCCTCAGATTTGAATGAGGTTTAGATATGTTGTCGTCATTCTGATGAAATCCGTTTGTCGATGTGATATTTCCTATTTCAATGACCTCGAGATACCCTAGTGGCATTTATGGTTGGCATTATACTTCACAGTTAGCCCACCTATGTAGAGTTTATCACAATTTTTTAATACTTGGACAGATAAAGTGAACTTGCAGAAAAGGGTCCTCCCCTCAGATTTGAATCAGGTTTGGATATTTTGTCGTCATTCTGATGAAATGCGTTTGACGATGTGATACTTCCTATTTCAATGACCTCGAGATATCCCTAGTAGCATTTATGGTTGGCATTATGCTTCACAGTTAGCCCACCTATGTAGAGTTTATCACAATTTTTTAATACTTGGACAGATAAAGTGAACTTGCAGAAAAGGGTCCTCCCCTCAGATTTGAATCAGGTTTGGATATTTTGTCGTCATTCTGATGAAATGCGTTTGACGATGTGATACTTCCTATTTCAATGACCTCGAGATATCCCTAGTAGCATTTATGGTTGGCATTATAATTCACAGTTAGCCCACCTATGTAGAGTTTATCACAATTTTTAAAGACTTGGACAGATAAAGTGAACTTGCAGAAAAGGGTCCTCCCCTCAAAGAATCAGGTTTAGATATGTTGTCGTCATTCTGATGAAATCCATTTGACGATGTGATACTTCCTATTTCAATGACCTCGAGATATCCCTAGTGGCGTTTATGGTTGGCATTATAATTCACAGTTAGCCCACCTATGTAGAGTTTATCACAATTTTTAAAGACTTGGACAGATAAAGTGAACTTGCAGAAAAGGGTCCTCCCCTCAAAGAATCAGGTTTAGATATGTTGTCGTCATTCTGATGAAATCCATTTGACGATGTGATACTTCCTATTTCAATGACCTCGAGATATCCCTAGTGGCGTTTATGGTTGGCATTATAATTCACAGTTAGCCCACCTATGTAGAGTTTATCACAATTTTTTAATACTTGGACACATAAAGTGAACTTGCGGAAAAGGGTCCTCCCCTCAGATTTGAATCAGGTTTGGATATGTTGTCGTCATTCTGATGAAATCCATTTGACGATGTGATACTTCCTATTTCAATGACCTCGAGATACCCTAGTGGCATTTATGGTTGGCATTATGCTTCACAGTTAGCCCACCTATGCGAAGGAACTGGGAACCCTTGAGCAGGACACAGCAGCGTGATCCTCTCTCCACGACCGGAAACGAATCCTCGAGAGTTATCCATCGTTGGGAACTTCGGTCGCACGCTCCCCACAGGTTCTGAAGGGAAGTCCCGGGGGAAAGAAGCGTGTAAGGATCGACAGCGCCACATTTGCACCCGATGTTTCAGGAAACGGGGACAGGGGACCCGCTGGGGTTCGAAGACGTCGATGTTTCCCCGCGAATCCGCGGTGCGACTATTCTTAGTCAAAGAGGGTCGTGAATCCTTGATTTACTCAAGTTCCCGTCATCGAAGATGGGCGAGTAAAGGTCGTCGCACACTAGAACGCCCCGCCTGCTCTCCGGCACCACCCGCCTCCGCTTGTTTTGGGTTTCTTCTACATATGTAGTTCATAGTTCTATGTTTTACATCACGCATGGGAAAATTTTTGCTCGATCAGAGGCATTTTCAAGGGATATCCCCACTTCTCCCGGCCGCGCGTCTCGCTCCCCGTGGCGGCCGTAGTACCGTATGTCTTGAAAATGCCTCCGATCGATCAAAAATTTGCCCATGCGTGATGTAAAACATAGAACTATGAACTACATAGAAGAAACCCAAAACAAGCGGAGGCGGGTGGTGCCGGAGAGCAGGCGGGGCGTTCTAGTGTGCGACGACCCTTAGACTCTTCTAATAAGATCATGGTTTTGAACGTGTATTCGTAATCAAGTGTTGAAATCATAGTGAACATGTACTGTACTCTCGCACATAGCCTAGTCTAGCTCGCGCTAAGTACAGAACGTGGCCAGGTGTATGCAATTAAACAATTTAGGTCGCTCTACCAAACCGGGAGTTGAACAGCAAAGCTTTACGGATCATCGGCGTTCCGCGTCGGAGGAATCACTATGCGCGGGCCGGCAAGAAAGTTCGCTTATTGTTCAGGTAAGCAAGTTTGTTTGGAGCGAGGCGTTTGATGTTTTGCGTCGGGGAGCCACGCCGACGCGGCTAATCAGCTCTTTCGGAAACTAACAGGCCCGAATTCTTAAGGGGGTAGGATACCTACGAATCTAACTAGAAAGGAACTAGAATCTTACTAGATTTTGGGTCGAAAACTAGTAAGATTGTAGTTCCTTTTTTGTTACAATCTAAATTACTAGATTTCGGGTCGAAAAAATGGGTTTGCGACCCACGGCTTTTTGTCCTTATTTGAGCAGATTTTGGGCTGGGTGTGGGCTCATTCCAAAGAGGAAAGTTCAATGCGGCGCGCCCAGCTTATTACAGCAGTCAAAAAAGTCTTTAGTGGCAGAAAAATACATTGGAATCTGCGGGTATTTTTTCTCGATTTTTCCTCTACTTTGGACACTCATAATATTAGATATAAACATAATCTCGTTCCATAATAAGCTGGGCGCGCTGCATTTAACCTTCCTCTTTAGAATGAGCCCACACCCAGCTCAAAATCTGCTGAAATAAAGACAAAAAGCCGTGGATACGAAACCCATTTTTCGACCCAAAATCTAGTAAGATTCTAGTTCCTTCTAGTTAGATTTCTAGGTATCCTACCCCCTTAACCGTAATCGCGTCAACTTGGAACATCATCGAGTTTCCTCCCTACCTATAGGACGGAACAGGAAATCCTTGGGCGGGGCAGAAAAGCGGCAAACTCCCGTCCGCCTTCGTCGTGAGTCCAATCAAGTTGATCGTGCTGGAGAGTTTCGGACGCGAGCTCGCCACGGGTTCTGCGAATCATTCGCCGGTTGAAAGCAGTCGCGTCTCGCCGATCCGTGATCTCGCTGTCGACTTGGTAGCGCGCGGGGACAGGGAACCCTTGGGCGGACCGCGTCATCGTGTCGTCTTCAATGGTCAGATAGTTTGACTTGACGAACGAGACCGGCTTTGATTGAGGAATTGAAACACATCGGGGAAACGAAGTTAACCGCGGAATGCCGCGATGCTTTGCTAACCGGCTACTCCGCGCTAGAGTTCGTTTCTGGAGTGTGCTGTCGATAAATGGCGGACTGACAATGAGATGCAGGGGGGTAGCTACCGCGGAGCAGTTGTTTAACCCTCATCGGTCCCTCATTTCGCGAACTGAATCTGTCCCTCGGTGTCAAATTGACACAGTGATACAAAAAATCGATAAAATAACAAGTTAAATAGTTACTTTTCGATGTTTTTTTCCTTGAAATTGAGGAGTTAAATTTACATTTTAGGTTTTCGCAGTTATATGTTTCGCATTAAAAAATAAAAGTCACCAAGTTTCGAACGAATTTACATACAAATAACAGAACAGTGAAAATTATTTCGGGAAAACTGTGTCAAATTGACACGAGGGACGGATGAGGGTTAAGCAAATTTAGGAGCATAGTTAGAAAGGACGAAATAAAAATTTGTTGAAACGTTTCAATAAGCAGAGCTGCAATTTGAGTCGCAGGCGACGACTTCTCTCCCTACTCCTAGGTCCTCCCCGCGTAAATCATCCTCCGTAAAGTCTGTATCAAGATCGTACCTATGACTCGGCACCGGAAATCCTTGCGCAGGACAAAGTAGGGGCAGTATTCCGTTCCTAACGACTGTCAGACCATTAATGTTGCTGACGGAAGGGAATTTCGGCCGGACGCTTCCCACAGGTTCTGCGTTTAGGGTGTCCGGAAGAAGTATGGAAAAAAAGGTGTAACGTAGAACCGTAGTTTTGTAACGAGGTAGAACTTACTTGAACACGAGGCTAGGGAACCCCTGAGCGGGACAGAGAAGGGTAACCGAGCCGTCCTTGACCGTTCGGAAACTCCAGGAGTCGGCGATCGTCGGGAATTTCGGCCTCACGCTACCGACTGGCTCTGATCATGCAATCAAACAGGAACTTCTGTTTCCAGCCGCTGACAACACTGTCGAACCTCGATAATTCGAATTTCAAGGGAAGATCTTCGAGCTACAGTAGTATCTCCGTAACATATCTTCGTACATTCTTTTATAGTGTACCAAACGTGGAGGATTGCGATTGAAAAAGAAACAGGGACCGAGGTTTGGGCGTTCGGAGAACATCAAAGGAATCGTGCCGACTGAGTCTTTGAAATTCCAAAATTTCTTACTTTTGTTTATTCGTCAATGAAACTTTTGCCATCGCATTCGCCTCGCTTTTCTGAATAAAACGAGACCAAACACGATATAATTACGATCGTAATTTATTTGTGTAACACGTGATTCATGTTTCGGACTTAACATTTACGGTAGAGGTGCACGAATTCTTAACTTGGCTTGTTACACGAGTAATTGTGATCGTAACTATATCGTGTTTAGTGTCATTCTAATTTAAAAAACGAGTCGAATACGATAGAGACAATTTAATTTTAAAAAGTCAGAAATGATCAAAGTTGCAATCTTTTGCTTTGCTTGTATGAGTGTGAGTCTCGCCGATATTCTACCCCTCGCTGGCTCAGCAGTCGAGCGTATTTACCGCTGGACTGGTTCCAAGGGGGATCTCCCAGTGGTGGGGATAAAATTTGGACAGTTACGGAGATAGTCCTGCATATCAGTTTCGATTTATCGAGATTTCTTAGTAAAACGAATTTATCAAACAAAAATTCGACGTACAGAAGCGCGGATTCCGACTCGGCGACTGGTCCCGCCGAGTGTGACGTTGGCAGTGGCCGAGGCAGAATCCGCCCACTCTACTCGCGCTCTCATTGGTCCGCGTTTATCGTTAACAACTTCTTAACAGAGGCGCGCACATTTCCGCAAAGGAAAAAGTTACTTCAAATAACCTCAGGAATCAATCCTTTCGAGGAAGGAAAACATTTTTAGGACACCCTATGTGAAAAGAGATGTGGGTTCCAGAGCCCCCGTCTTGGGAGTTTACACGACGGTTCGAGCCTTGGGAGTTCTAGGATTAATGGTGCTGACGTAACGCAATTTCGGACGGACGCTTCCCACAGGCTCCGCGTTTGGAGGGTACGGAAGAAGTATGGAAAAAAGTGTAACGTAGAAACGAAGTTCGTAACGAGGTAGAACTTACTTGAACACGAGGCTAGGGAACCCCTGAGCGGGACAGAGAAGGGGAACCGAGCCGTCCTTGACTGTTCGGAAACTCCTGGAGTCATCGATGGTCGGGAATTTCGGCCTCACGCTGCCGACTGGCTCTGATTATGCAATCAAACAGGAACTTCTGTTTCCAGCTACTGATAGTACAGTCGAACCTCGGTAATTCGAATTTCGGGGGAAGATCTTCGAGTTACAGTAGTCTCTCCGTAACTGTCGCATCGTCGGGTCTGTCGAGCAACAGTTATGGTGGAGGTGCTACATTGTTTATAGCAGGCCTGGGCAACTGGTGCTCCATGTGAGACCGTGTTCTATAATTATTATTAGACCGTGGATCTTTATGCAAAATAAAAATTTCTTATCAGAATTGCAATAAACTGGAGTGAAATAGAAATTTATTTTCTTCCCCTATTATGTTTAGCAGGTTGAAAGTAATATAATAGTATGTTTAAATTTGCACAATATTTCTGCTATTTTAAATTACACCTGCTCATTTCTAATTTAAAAAAATGTTTAATTAATTAATTTTTAATTTTAAAACATCCGACGAATAGAGGTAAGAGATTTGGCTAAATTCAATTTAATGTAACCTAAATTCGAGTAAAACAACATGTGGTAAATAATTTGAGTTGAATTAAGTTTGGTTTCGACTTATCGAGATTCTCGAGGTGGAATCGAGGGGAACGAACAAAACAATCGAGTTATCGAGGATCAACTGTACATGGCTAGCAGCAAAGTCTACCTTTGTTTCGCGTTTAGTTTCTTTGATCACAATCGTTTCTCTACCTGTTTGAGGGAACGGGGAACCCCTGTGCTGGACAAATCAAAGCCTGAGACCCGTTCACCGGCGTCCTGTATCCACGAATGTCGTCCGTCGAAGGAATCTTCGGACGAACGCTGCCCACGGGTTCTAGAGGATACACGGAGCCAACGCTCATAGACGACAGGTTGGAGATACTTGAGAACAGGTAACCCCTGAGGGGGACATTCCGACTGCCACCACTTTCGATTTCAATTTGCTAACCCTTGTGTGAACAACCAAAAGATTTATAATTGCTAATCGTGTATTAGCCTGTAACCGTACCAGTCGACTCACCGTGCCGGCACAGTGACAATATCGATGGACGCGAAAACTTCGATGTGTAACTGGTACGGTTACAAGCCGTGATTACTTTATCGTGGATTTTATGTAAAATGAAAACTGTCTATATAATAATTAATTTCATCATTTTGTACATATTTTTATTACAACAGTCTTGTAGCTCGTAAGAAAACAAATTCAACGATGTGCGATTTGTTGACCTTCGTGTGACCTTCACGTGACCTTCACGTGACCTTCACGTGACCTTCACGTGACCTTCAACGAGGAAATTATGAAATGTTTGACATTAATTTAAAAAATGTATACGTCAAGAAGCAGTCTCTTAAGTGATACTAATTTTAAACAATTTTTTACTAACTGTAAGTATATTGCAAATAGTTAAATATTACGTGTCTAACTGACAATTATTATTATAAAATAAAATATATATTTAAACTGATAATTAGAAAATATCGAATCACATTCGACATAGGAATGCAAACCACTAATAATCTTAACGAATTTAAAATAGCACAACAGCACAGTTTTGAACCTCATGTACTCAATTTCCTAACAATGAATTATGTCTTCCTGTATCGCGTATAGACACGAACAATACTCGACGTCATCGAATTCTAAATTTACCCATTCCATAATCCGCACCTGAGAGATTTCTCAGTACACAGTGAATCATCTCGGATCATGACGGCAACACCAGAAACTCCACTCCTCATACTTGCACAGTAATTAAAAAAATTCCCTTCCCACCTCCGAACATAATAAACAACAATAATCTCTGCCACCCACCCAGCTTGGAACCCCTTTCCTCAGCGATCGTGCGTAGCGATTCGTTCATTCCACTTGCCAGTGATTAGAGATATCGTACCTATGAACCGGTACCGGGAATCCTTGGGCGGGGCACAGAAGTGGCAAAGTGGCTTTCGACTCCATCGAAAGTCCGTTTATGTTGTCCATCGAAGGAAACTTTGGCCGTACGCTTCCCACGGGTTCTGTTTCACAACGAATGGTCTGTGACTGCGGGGCCCGTGGCGCATGAGCATGTGGGTCCCCTGCTCGGACCCTCTACGATTCTCGTTACCACGTCTCGGCGGACATCGTGCGAATCTCTCGACTCCGTCGAGCATCCTCCAACCACGCGAATCGAGGCGAATCCTCGATCAAATACAGGGTCGTCGAGATAAATCCGAAATGTTCTTGGGCAGTCTCGTGCACAAGACATAAGTAAAACGAATATAACAAAAGCAATTGTTGGAGGAGGTGAAATGAGGCCGGTTTCTACCTCATCCGGCGAAGGGGAAGGGTAGAGTAGGCGACAAGTCTTGAGCGGTACCAAACGGACGACTTCATAAGAAGAAGAGGGGTAGCGATTTTCTTATTTTGAAACAACATCACGCTACCCAAGCGGTGTCGAAAGGACAACTTCGTAAGAAGAAGTGGAGATAGCGATTCTCTTATTTCGAACAAAACATCGTCGCCTCAGTGCCGGATTAAGCAAGCGCGGGACCCGTAGCAAATGTTATGGCGGGGCCCAAGGCTTTGCATCAGGGCCGCTCGTGTGCAAATGTAGCGCACCTTTGCGGCAACCACAATGAATCAGCTTTTTTTAGGAAAACTATCTGTGCCCCTGGCATAGACAGGTGCTCATGCATCGGCCATTGTTTGTATGGCGCGGGGCCCCGTAGCATTTGCTACTCCTGCTACGGGGCTTAATCTGGCCCTGCGTCGCCTTATATCGGAACGGAACTGTACCACTTATACAGGGTGTCCCAAAATTCCTTCAACAGCCGGAAATGGGAGGTTTCGTATTTTTCGTTAATAACTCCTAAACAAATCCTATAAATCGGATTATTTCGAGATCAAACACACTTTACAATAACATTGATTTTTTTAATGGCACGTTACAGGCATTCAAAACAAAATTACGCGAGATTATTCGCTAATATCGTACCTGTATTTGTTTAGTTCTGCGCTTGTCCATCGAATGTAAAAATTTTTAGGTTAAGAAAATTTCTTTTTTTTTTGTCTATGTTCTTTCTGTATATTTTTGTTATTTTCTACTTCTTTTATAAGTTGTACAAAACGTCTGTAAACCCATGTATAAAAGGACCTCGGTCCGTACATAAAAATAATAATAATAATAACAAAGCCGCGGATAACATTTTTTCAAAGGAAAACGTTGCTTCAAATGATCTCAGGAACCTCCCATTTCCGATTGTTGAAGGAATTTTTGGACACCCTGTATAACCCGGGTAAAGAATACATTGACAATTCCCTGGACCTGTTCCTCTTTACCCAATGACATCACCGAGTCCACCTCGACGACCCCGTAAATCCCGTCGCGAGAGAGACCGCCGCGCGACTCTCGCAATTAGATCCAGCCCGAGAACGTTCCGCAGGTCTGCGGAGAGAGCTCGCGAGACGACGTGTCATTAAAAGTCGGCAGGTGCAATTCCGCGTGCGCCGAGAGAGTGTGTCTGGGACGTCTTCGAACGTCCCGCGCGTAGAAGTGTGACGTTGAACTTACCACGCGAGAGCGAAGGACAGAGCCCGGAGATCGCGTGAGGGCGCGGGGCGCAATCTTGTCGTTAGCTTTCAACGTGTTCAATTTCCGTTTTTCACACGACTCTCGAGTCTTCGAGATCGAAATCGTCCGATACCGATCATGCCAAGAGTGAACAATTATGGGCGGGCGGTGGCGCGTGCCCGCAGGGGTACCCTGTCCCAGCATTCAGGTTCGCCAACGAGCTTGATCCAACGTTCTTCTGATAATCTTCAACGATTCTAATTGGAGAATCTGGGAGACCAAAGCGTCCCACCACCGCGATCGGGTGCCTCGACGAATCGCAACGACGCCTGCGATCAAGCTCGTTGGACTATGTGATTACACACGTACGTCGACGTGGTTGCTTAGCCGAGAGCAATTGATCTTGCAAGGTACTCCGTTAGGATGCATAACTCGATCGTCAAGGTAATTAGCCGCGAACATTGTGTGCCTGAATCGTTTCACTCGGGCTCGCAGGGAATCAATTGCCTCGGTCAATAGCTTCGAACCCGGACAGATGTTCACGAGACGCTGGCTTTCTACGGAGGGTTTAAACGTCCAGGCTTTCAAGCTGGACACGTTGCACAGCGAAAAAGAAATGTCATTAAGATCATCAATCGTAATAGAATTTCACACGTGACTCGAACACGAAATTCCCGTCCAGGTTCGAAGCTGCGAAACACGATTCCGATTCTTCTCTAGTTAAACATGTTATCCGACAGCAAACTCCCGGGTTAATCACGAGAAAGAAGTGTAACACTTAGAGGACGGACTCGATCGAATCGGAATCGCAGTTTCGATGTTAATGAATGTGTGAGAACAGCTTGCTGGTGTCCAGTCACTTACCGGTAATGACGAGTCGTCCCTTCGTAGCGGACAGTCTGGTTTCGCCGGTGAGTCTATGCTTGGTGCGGCACTGGTAGGTCTTGTATCCGTCCTCGGGGCCAACGTCGCGGATGTGCAGTTCTCCGGAAGGCAGTACCAAGTATTTTCCATCTGCGATGGCCGACGATCGGGGCAGAGAAAGACGGAGATTAATTCGCTGCTGATTTTCCGCGTGCGACTTTCTACCGCTCGGGATAATTGACTGATCAAATAGCAGGACCGAGCGTCGATATCGAAACAGTTTAATCGGGAAGAACGATATTTTACGCTTCCCGGCCGACGGTTAGCCGGGATCAGAAATATTCAATTATCCCGAGCGACCGCATGGCACTCGTCCTCTGCACAAACACGCGTACACACGGACATGCAACCGTGTGCCGACGAGTACAATGCTGTCTTGATTAATACATTGGCCCGCATGCACTCTATTACCTTCCGCTACCTTGGCCAAGTTCGTTGAACGTTGAACAGCGACGGACTCTGTGTCTATCTCGCGCTTTCACCGTTCGACGAATCGGTTCTATTCCGGCTCGTTCGTCAAACAACAGCCCGGGAATATCGGGCCGGTGCATTGTTCCCGTGATGTCCGTGAATTGTAAGAAGCCGATCGCTCATGATATTCCCTTTAATCCCTCTAACCCCGCGCGGCATGCTAACGGCTAACGATGGGATCGAACCGCGCGCGAAGCATTTGTTCACGATTTGGATACTTAACACTGTTCAACTATTCTCGAACTTCTTAATCTTCTTAAACCTTGTTCTCGCGTGTTCCTTTACGGAAAACACCATTTGCGAAAGCAGCAACTGCGAAAACTCTTTACTGTCGGAGTAATTGATGATAAAAATTTAAAAGATGAAATATATGGTCAGCATTATGAGCATCTAATAAAATATGGTGGAAATGACTTTTTTTTTTTAAATGACATCAAAGTTTACGAATTTTTTTCTCCAAAAGTGTGAATGTGACAACTTTTTTTTATGATATACAGGCTGTCCCAAAATTCCTTCAACAGCCGGAAATGGGAGGTTCCTGAGATCATTTGAAGCAACATTTTCCTTTGCAAAAATGTTATCCGCGCCTTTGTTTAGGAGTTATTAACGAAAAACACGGACCAATCAGAGCGCGACCTAGACGCGAGTTGGCACAGCCGGCTCGGCGCACCAATTGTCTATTGGCTGACTGTGCCAACTCGCGTCTAGGTCGCGCTCTGATTGGTCCGTGTTTTTCGTTAATAACTCGTAAACAAAGCCGCAGATAACATTTTTGCAAAGGAAAATGTTGCTTCAAATGATCTCAGGAACCTCCCATTTCCGGCTGTTGAAGGAATTTTGGGACACCCTGTATAGCCAGGGCCTACATTGAAGGTTATTCTGTGAAAATTTCACAAAAAAATATTTAAAAATGGCCGAGTTATTCGTTTTCTTGCACAGCTCCTCCGTCAAAACGCGTTTAGACGGTGTCGCGGATTGCGATGCCCAGGGTTATCTGAATAAATACCTATTGAAGGTTAAAAGTTTTCATATGTAATGAGCAGTGGTTTACAGTGTCGAACAGTTGAACTGTATCACTGCGACTCGATCCCATCACTAACGTTGATAACATGTTGACGATAAAAATTTGCCATGAAGCAACAAATTAATCAATTAATTATTTCGCTGTCCTGTATTAAAATACCCCGTGGCAAGGTCCGGGTCAACGTCCGACTCATCGTGAATTTCGCGTATTATATGACGGCATTCCATTCATACGGACTTCCGGTTATCAAACAACGGACGAACGAGCCGGATGCATGCAAACAACATCGACTAAAAGCATCCACAACCTGTACACCGTATAGTGAAGACAGAGGGAAGGAAAGGTTCGAGAGAGTTTGCGGTTGCTGACGAAGTTGAGACGGAAGGGAGGGAAGTCTGGGACAGCGCGAGCAGCGGCAGTCAACGTCGTACGAACAGTTCAAGAATAGTTCGGCGTTTCGTTTCCGAAACGAGGGGCATCCGGGCTTTCGAACGATTTCATCGGCGCGCCAGTATATTAATGTTTCCGTTGCCGGTCGATCTTTGAGAAGCACGATCGAGATTCGAGCGGAAGCCGATGGAACGAACACGCTCTGAAAGAAAAAAAAAAACACGTCGACGCACGGAAATAGATTCAACCATCTCGCTGATCGATATCCCACCACTCCATATTTCTTTCCTCGCAATTTCATCTGTCCCAATCCATTCGTTTCTGTTGCTCTAGGATAAGCCGTCGCGATATGCAGGGTGCGAAGAATTGTTTGCCGTATCCGGGCTACAGATCTGTGTGCACTTTCGAAAAGATCAAACAGATTTCAGCTTGGGTCGTAACTCGAAACTTTAGGAAGCGGTTGACGTCGCAGCTGGAACGTATACCGCGTTCTGTTTCGGAGTTCCGTTTCAATATACACATTCCGCGACGTGCATTGACATAACTCGCTTATTGCGGAATTCTGTTTCCACGTTCGTAAAAACGGAGCATGGAGGGTAAAGGTTCCGGCAAATGAGCGTCGGCAGTATGAATAGTTCGCGGAACTGTGCCTCTTTTGGTCGAAAATATCGTTTCAAGAAGTTTCAAATATCTATTCACCCTCGTAGAAGAGATACAAGAACGTTTAACTTTGTAAATGATTTTCTTGACTCTCGTATGAGATATTCGAGTGATTCGAAGTACAAACAGTAGATCCATTTCAGCTTCGCTTTGTGTATTTTTCTCAAAATTTTAAATGTTTAATTAGGGGTTGAAAAAATTATTTTTCAGGGTAGTTTTCCGAAACAACCCCTAACTGATACCTACCCGAAAGATTGAAATTGACAGTATTCTTTTATACTTCATGTTGTTACTGTATATTTAATAACAATAACTTGGTTGTTATTGAAGCTTTATACAGGGTGTTCGCATTATTACTAGCCAGCAAATGGAAGAGGAAAGTTTATAATAAAAAATAATTTTCAAGTTTGAGAAAGTGTTGATAAGTTGTTGTCAACGTCATCACCTTGAATAGTATGAAGAATTGTTTAAGTTGAACGTCACCGTTTATTAAAAAATTAACAATAATAGTGTAACAGAAGGTAATAATTTTATGGACCCCATTTGTATTTAATAAAGTGTACTAAATCAAATTCTTTATGTACAGTGAATCAAATACGACGTAAAAGAGGGATGTAAGAGGAATTCCCGCACAACAACCCCTCAAAAAAGTCAACCCTAACCCAACCCTAATTTCAATTTAATCAAGAATGATTGTAGGTTGAGTTAAGTTTCCTTCGGGGTAAGGGTGCAGATAAAGCGTCGGACTCGACGCAATATTAAACAATTATTGTAATGGGGTTGGCACCGTTATAAATATTTCCCACAGAAGGCAATTAGGTAGCCCGTTTCAGGTAGAACACCCTGTATAACTTTTCATTTTAGATCCTTATCTTTTCTCATATCTTTTAAATGAATATTAGACTGCGAATCTTTATGCAAAATAAAAATAGTAGTTTGCAAAATTGCAAGACGTCGTTTAGAAGCTGTTTCTATTTTTTAATAACAAGTTGAAAATAGTACAGTAGAGCCCTGAGTTTCTTACACCCTGTAGTTGTACTATTTCAATTAAATTAAACCACTAAATACAGTTCTAATTACATCTTGTTTATTGTTTCAATCAGAGAAATGCCACAAATACTAGTCGCACTGGAGGGATATTCGTTTTTCTTAGATCCTACATTTTCGTTTTCTTAGATCCTGCATTTCCGTTTTCTTAGATCAAGGCTTTACTGTACAGCAATTTTTCAAAACGAAAACGGTACAATATCGTAGAGACTAGTCGCACTGGAGGGGACATTAGTTTTTCTTAGATCCTACATTTCCGTTTTCTTAGATCAAGGCTTTACTGTACAGCGATTTTTCAAAACGAAAACGGTACAATATCATAGAGACTAGTCGCACTGGAGGGGATATTCGTTTTTCTTAGAGCGTACAGTTTCTACCGCACAGTGCTTAAAATAGCACCAACTAGTTTTTCCAACTGATGCATAAAATCCGCAGTCTAATGGTTTCATTGCATAATTTTCAAACTCGATGTATCCTCGCAAAAACACCAGTTAGACCCGGTGGATCCTTCCGGAACGTGTTAATCGAGCACCGCCGATATTCCCTGGTCGGTTTATCGGAAGGCAAACAATTATTTCGCAGCCTGTATACCAACGATCCGTACCTGTTGCGTGCTTCCTTTCGTGTTTACTATGGAACGATTCCTGCCCGGGATCGCAGAGGATATCGCTCGTTACGATTTAACGATCGGTTTAACGTTCGAATCCTTGAAACGCTTTCGAGTCCCAAGCCGACAACGATGTTCGTCGCGCGGGTTATGAATGAAAACGATCGCTCAGTCGTTTTTCCGCTTCCACCGCGCCGCGCGCGGCCCGAGGCGAAATGGAGCGTGTACGCGCGAGTAACCAAGCCGCGTTACTGACATTTCGACCGCGAGAAAAAGGAAAAGCGTTCGCGCCTGTGACGTGGGCCACGGCATGGCGAGACAGAAGTAAGAAAGGAGAGAACAAAAATCTACGGTATACGTATGAATGGGAGAACTTGTTCCACTCGCTCCGCTTGTTCTGCGAGCGGAACGAGCACGTGGGCGCTGTGCAGAGGTGTGCGAGAACCCGAAAGTTTCGTGCACTCGATAATCGGGCCGAACCGGGCCGGGATTCCCGAAATTTGGAGAACACGACCATGTATCGTGTGTATCTAAGTCACTCTGATTTTCATTTTCGCGCTTCCCCCGCTATTCACAATATGCTCAGCTTAAGTGTCGCATTTTTCCCCCGCTTCCAGCCCTGTTCCGATATAAGGCGACGGCGTTTGTTTCGAAATAAGAAAATTGCTTGAAGAAAAATAAGAAAATAACTTTGTAGAAAAATAAGAAAATTGCTTGAAGAAAAATAAGAAAATTGCTTCGAAGAAAAAAAAGAAAATTGCTTTGATGAAAAATAAGAAAATCGCTTCGAAGAAAAATAAGAAAATCGCTTTGCAGAAAAATAAGAAAGTCGCTTTGCAGAAAAATAAGAAAATCGCTTCGAAGAAAAATAAGAAAATTGCTTTGAAGAAAAATGAGAAATTGGCTTCGAAGAAAAATGAGAAAATCGCTTTGCAGAAAAATAAAAAAATCGCTTTGCAGAAAAATAAGAAAATCGCTTTGAAGAAAAATGAGAAAATCGCTTTGCAGAAAAATAAGAAAATCGCTTTGAAGAAAAATAAGAAAATCGCTTCAAAGAAAATTAAGAAAATCGCTTTGAAGAAAAACAAGAAAATTCTTTTGAAGGAAGATCAATCTTGAACGCTCCAAAGCTGGTTCATTTTTTAAATATTAACCTCCTGGTATATTCGCCAGTATGGATTTGTGCGAGAATAGGAAGCATTCAATTTGCGGTCGTTTCTAACGAAGCTCGTATCGAAATTTCGAGAATCCCGATCAGACCAAAACAACTAGCATCGGACACCAGAAACAGTTTCGAGTTCTCGCATATTTATACTTTGGAGAACCCGACCCGGCCCGATAGTTTCAGGTTCTCGCACACCTCTAGAAAATTTGTTCCACTCGCTCCGCCCGTTCCTGCGAGCGGAACGAGCACGTGGGCGTATATGTGTGTACCGTAATCGGAGTTAGGGTATATTTCAGTGGTCTCGTCTTCGATCCAAGAGTCAACCTCGACGAATTCGGCAACGAAGCTCGGTATGTGACACTTGATAATTGCGGCGTTCCCCCGAAGGACGTGTTCGTCCATCACGTTCACTGCATACCGCTGCCCGACAACTGCAACCAGACACCGGTTTCCGGTTTTACCATAAGCCGCACATCTACATACAGCCTCGTATCCGCGATCGATCGCGCTGGGGAACGTTCAAAAATTCGTGCCGGCTTATTTTCATTCAAACGGTATACAGTCTCGCCCTCGAAAATGATTAATCGGGGGTCAATGATTGCAGGCTGAATCGATCGCTTTTCGAATATTGCTCAAAATAATGTGCGACGTAGTGCAGGGAAAATTATGGGGAGTTTAAGTCGTCACTTTGCTGGTTACGAATTTGTTTATGAAATATGCAGCTTTCAGTTCCGCTATTCAACCGTTGCTATGGGAACGCGTTTTACTTGCGAATATTTATTTGTCAAGTTCAATTTCAAGTTAAATTTTTATCTGAAGTGTTATAATAATTGTTGCAATAATTTTTTAAAGATTAAACGTTAAGAACTATTATTAGCCTTGTCTAAATTGTTAAATCTCCAATACGTAACAAAATATGTAGAAGGCGAATTCGTCTACTCTTTCTAGTATAACAAAATATATTTTTCAATTTAAGAAAAGATCTATTATTATTCAATTAATTAAGCAGTTTCCAAGATAAAAGTTCATAGGAAGTGTTTTCATGAAAATGGGCAAAGCAGCGAAATTCCACATTTCATGAAAAAATTAACCAACAGAATGATAATTAAATTGACCACCTAATTTTACTTGCACTGGCATCAACTGTAAAACCTGATTGATTTGGCATGAACTGACCCGAATCTTTAGTGTTGCAAAACCTTCATAGCATTCCTCAGAATCAACTGTCGCTTTTGAGAGGATGTATTGTTCGATTAAAGAGCCAAATATTACAGTACCTACAATGTCTAAAATATGACTAAAACAAATTGGAAATTAAAAATGAATTGGCATATATATGTTGGAGTAAAATAGTTCCAAAAAATTAAAAATAAATTAAGTCGTTAAAATAACAGTACGATATAACAATATGTTGCTATTGTAAAAACATAAACTCGAAATTTCTCGAACTATTCCGTGCCTTTAATTTTCAAAACTTAAATGTTTTTAAAAAAGTTAAATGAAAAAAAAACAAACGAAGAACAAATTTAATTATAATTTCTCTCCTGTAACTAATGTTATCCTAATAATAATAATAATGATTAACGAATATTCGTATAATCTTTTGTACAAATCATTTCAAAAACGAAAATTTACTCTACAGAACGCCACGAAGTTTCGTATAACACAACACCAAACTTATTATAATTCCAGAAACGATCTTCACGCCCCCGAGCCCTTCAACTAAAACACTAAAACAAACAACTCAAACTTTCCTCCCAACAATCTCTAAACAAACGATAATTTAAGACTTCCGTGAGATCTCGAAGGGTCCCTCGCCAAGAGTATTTCAGCATCCGAGCGGTAATAGTACTCCGTTAGGCTTTACGCTCATAAAACTGATCAAGAATCTCTTAAACACGGCAATAACATGAAGGAGGAAATCTCTCCGCGAACATCTGTTCCTCGCGGAAACGATTACCCACACTCTTAAACTCGGCGAGCACGAATTCGAGAAAGTACGCCCACGCGACACCGAAGACTCGAAGAAGCAACCAACGCGAAATTGAACGCGCGGCAGCAGCAATCTCTCCCGACGGAAAAAGAGAGTGGGAATGGGGGTGAAACTGCAGCAACCCTCTCCTATTTCCATGATTTCTTGATATGTGATAGAAATCGCCAGTTTGAACAACTTTTTCCTTAACTTGTTAGCGGCGGTTCCGCTTACTTTCCGAAACACTCGCGAAAATCTATAGGTACCACAACTGATCGTCCATCGGAAGATATCAGGGGGCGCAGGGGATCTGCGAGACCCCACTCTTCACGCAGGCTAAAGACCCCCCTCCCCAACCCTTATGGTTCGATTCTGACGGGAATGGTCGACAGCACCAGTTGTCCCTACAAGTTTTTCACTGCCCATCTCCTGATGGACGATCAGTACAGTGACGTCTGCAGACACGATATGTTCCATTTGAAGTGGGTCACTCGAATATCTCCGAAATTATTAATTACTGTGGCTCATCTGGTTAAATGGAAAAGAAAGAAAAGAGAAAGCGCACGTTTCTAATTTGTTTTATTTCACAATGCTTGTAGAAATTGAGGGGAATACAATTACCCCCTCTTTGTCACTGCCGGATTAAGGTGCGTTTATACTGAGGTCCGCCGCGGACTGTTGCCATAAATTTCGAGCGGGTCGATGGTATCCTACCGCCTTAGAGGGAAGCTATTGTTTACCTAAACGAACCGTGAAGCCGTGGAGCCCATAGAGACCTTTTTTTTGTGCCACGCACAGAGGGGCACAGCGGGCCCGTGAACCCGCTCGAAATTTATGGCAAAAGTCCGCGGTCTCAAGTCCGCGGCGGACCTCAGTATAAACGCACCTTTAGTCACGCGACGGAGCATGAAACGGGGACGTTCACACTTAGCGGGGAGTAGACATCAACCTAGTGCCGATATTATTTCGCGAATATCTCGGAAACTAAGCGAGACCGCCGCTAACAGCCAAAGGGAAAAGTTGTTCAAACTGTTGAGATTTCTAACGTATCGAAAAATAAAGAAAATCGGAGGGGGCGTCTGTTCTACAGTTTCGCCGGGAATGGTTGAAGAACCGTTTGTGCTGCATGCTGATTGGTACCGTATGATTGTCCATCGGCCATGTAACTGCCGTCGTTCGAGTCTACCCATCCCACCACGTCCACGTGGTCGGCGACGAACGACGGGACCTGACACTTGAATATCGCGGCGTTCCCGCGGATCGCGAACTGATCGTAAACCTGAATCTCGAAGTATTGGGCGACCACTGCAACCAACCGAACACAGAGGTGACGAATCAAAGTGTGCCGCTCCGATAAAACAAAACAGACAAACACACACACACACGTACAAAGAGACGCACACGTATCCATACATCCGACGAGCCGTGCTATTCGGGCTTTGATCCGGTCGATTAAAATTTCAATGAACCACGGTGGCTCGCGCGCGAGTCGTTTCCACGGCGGCGCTCTCTCTTTGCTCGGATGGAAATTAAGCCAGCCGGCGGACATCAATTTCCTCGTCGGTTTGATTAGTCTCCGGTTTAATCTAATCCGAAATCACGAACGGGTACGACCGCCGACCCCGATTCGTTGCTCCACTTAATCGGCCGCGCTCGGCGATCGAACGGTCAAACATTTGCCGGGAAAATATTACCACGGTCCGTTTTATAGCGTTTACTCGCGGCGATGTAGCCGGACCGCCGCGTCCCGAGTGTAGGCCAGGGGTAGCCAACCTTTCTGGACCTACCACCCACTTTGGTATCTTTCAGTGATGCCATATGGGTACCGATCGGTACCCAAATTCTCGGAAATACTCTCCTCCTTTTCCCCTTCCACTATTCACCTTCCCTATTCCACCGACACGTTGCGTATGACCCGTCGCGCTCTGGTCATCAGAGAGGGGGTACATCATATATCTATCACTTCCCCCCGTATGGCATCACTGGTATCTTTATTTGTAGTCAAACTCAGTGTCGCCAGATGAGCTCCAAACGGAGCTCACACATTCCCCTCTTTTTCTCCTTCCACTATCCCATTCCCACACCATGCGCACACTCCAACGCCCCCCACTAAGACCGTAGACCGTGCCGTAGACTGAACTGGTCATCAGAGAGGGGGTACTTCTATTCCCCTCGATTTTCTCGACCTGGCGACACTGGTCAAACTTTCCAACCTGCTGTGTCACAGTGAGCGATAGGTCCGCGATGATAACGGGAAGTAGCTTCTTCAGAACCGGAATAAACCCCTAACGCGAAAGCTTGAACCTCTAGTGAGCGCTAGGAACCAGGTTGACTACCACCTGGTGTGGACTATGGAGTGACATCTGTCTGCCCGGTCAAACAAATCGGTGGAGATCTGTGAGATTCAGGCGCTGGATGGTTTAATCCGATCGATCAGTGACGGATACTTCGGCTTCCTTCGGGACGCTAACCCACCAACTGACCGTCAATTAGATTCCATTTCGCGTTACCATCGGCCGCCGGTCAACCGAACGAAACTGGATGGCCCTGTTCGCGGAGAACGCTAATGGGATCTATGCGCTCGATTAATCCCGTCTCTCGTGGATGATCCCCGTCGTTGCGACGAGGATCGCGACGAGGATCAAGGCCACTGCCAGCCGCACGCTCTGCCTCCGTTTCTCGTTTACATCGTCGCCGAACGGAATGGGCAAGCTGGCTTCTCATAGACGAGCAAATTGCGCGTTCCACTCTATCAGACCGCCGCGTCGCGCCTCTCTCTCTCTCTCCTTCCCTCCTGGTTGCTTTGTGCAGGATGCACCCTGAGACCCCGACAATAATACCCGGCGCGTCAAAGCGCCCAGCGAGACCGGCCCTCTGTTCGCGCGAGGGATGAGCACGATGCTGATTCAATTTATTAATTCCATTAAAACCGCCGCGCCGCGCCGGCAAGACTCGTTTAGGACAAATTAAACGCAGGCCGCTCGACCACGCTGCGGAAACTGATCTCGACGGCTGAAGAACCGTTTTGTTGTCGGCCGATCCCTCCACGATTATGCCTTTTGTCGTTCCAGATCTCTGTTTGATCGCTCGAGATTGCTTCCCCTGTTCCCAGCCATTTGCCAGAGCTTTTATACTCGAATTTTAGTGCAACTTCCGGGTACCCGCGGCCATCCATACTATTTGCGCGACACGAATGTACAGGGCGAGTCAGAACGTGCAGTCGCACACGGTAATTTCAATGATCGTGAAAAGGATCAGTGAGGATTGCCCGAGGTTACGGTGAGGCTACTTTCGGATGATTCACCCTGTATACTATCAACCGTAATACAGGGTGTCCCAAAATTCCTTCAACAGCCGGAAATGGGAGGTTCCTGACGTCATTTGAAGCAACGTTTTCCTTTGCAAAAATGTTATCCGCGGCTTTGTTTAGGAGTTATTAACGAAAAACACGGACCAATCAGAGCGCGATCTAGACGCGAGTGGGCACAGTCTAGTTGGCGCGCCAACTGTCTATTGGCTGACTGTGCCAACTCGCGTCTAGGTCGCGCTCTGATTGGTCCGTGTTTTTCGTTAATAACTCCTAAACAAAGCCGCGGATAACATTTTTCCAAAGGAAAATGTTGCTTCAAATGATCTCAGGAACCTCCCATTTCCAGCTGTTGAAGGAATTTTGGGACACCCTGTATATGTGAACACTTATGGCGTTAGCCTTACGCCTTTCCCATGACACATTAATTGCAGTCAGCTACTACTGATGACGGAGGCTCTAGAGGCGAGTACTTTCCGGAAATGAGTACTTATTGATTAAATCGCTAGTTTGCTTCTCCACACGGTTCACAATAGAGTTAGTTACTACAGATTTTATTTTGGTTTCAAATATTTTATAGATGTAAAGGGAATTTATTCACTAAGTTATCTTTTGATTGATAGATAGATCCACATCGATTTTTCAAAACGAGAAAGTTCAACATCATAGAGACTATTATTTCAACCCATTACATCTTGCGGATTCCAATTAACACATTCAATATACTGACACTATAATTAATTTGCGAGTATAAAAGAATAATTGCATCATCGTGAACAATTTAGCAGTCATCGTGTTAAAAAGGGCAACGTACTTTCGTAATGGGGCTAGTAATCTCGAGAGAACAATTGCTGGCAAAAAAAAGTAAATAATTTTAACATTATGGCATGGCAATCTTCAATTTCAATAAACATCGTCCGAAGAATCGACTCGGGCAACTCAACACGTCTTACGATAGTGTTCCACAAATAAATCTGGCAAGGTTTACTGGGTGTGTCGATAATGTCTCCCCATAAAAACATGATTTTCTTGTTGAAGGTCACGCGAAGGTCAACATATAGTACATCGTTGAATTTGCTTTTTAATATACACTCATTTAAAAGAACTTGGCTGACAATTTTTTACCCCTATCATCAAAAATACTCGAGATATTTAAAATAGACGGAATACCTTGTATATTATTGTAAAAATTCAATATAAAAAAAGGATAAATACAATTCCGTCACCCTTCTACGTGCGATGCGGCTACGTTAAATGTTATTCTCCCACATGAAGGACCTATGCCTCCACATAAAGGCTCCCCTATCGTAGCACAATTTTCGACACACCCCACGCACCCGGCAGCAGCGGAAGGGTGGAAGAAGCTCGTGCTCATCGCCGGCCCGCTAAATATTCTCGTCCCCCTTCTCTCATTCTTTTTAATCGAGACGCGAGAAGTACCCCTTTCTTCTTGGCTGTGCGCGGAGTAGGTGGACCCGTCCTCGACAGCCAGCCACTCGATCACGTCTACGAAATCCGCCACAAAGCTGGGCACGAGACACTTCAAGGTAGCCGTGTTGCCGCGCAAGACGAACTCGTCGATGACCCTCGTCTCGTAGAACTGCTGGACCACTGCAACGCGCGTATTCCCAGAAGACAGCCGGTATAACGTACACCGCGTACCGTAGTACGGTAACGAACCAAAACACGGAACGGTAAACGTCGTGTCGCGTGACGCTCGCTAGACTCCCACGCGCCCTCGTGTTCCCTTGACGATTCGCCTCTCGCGTTCGAGGGAGAGGAGAATTGAAAAATAAATGGAGGGAGAGAGAAGAAACAGAACACAGAGAGACTATTGTTGAATGGGCGATCACGAGAAAGTTGTCGCACGTCCTTCTGCGCCTACCGTATTCCTCGCCGGCCGTGTATATCGTTCCATCGTCGGCTATCCATTGATCCACCTGAACGAACTCGGACACGAAACTCGGTATTTTGCATTTCATGATCGCGCTGTTCGCCCGAATCACGTACTCGTTCTCGGCCTCGGTGACGTAGAACTGCGAAACGACTGCCCGCGCGGGCACGCCAGGATAACGCGTGTTAGACGATCGGGTTGCAACAATGCACAAAGATCCGTGAGGCACACGGTGCGAAGCTGGGGGATGATTCTACCGGTGGACGAGACTGTGAGACACTCAGGATATTATTGGGATAAGGGACTCGTTTTTCGAGGATGAAGAGGGCGGAATGCGCCATTTCCTTTCTCGATAATGCAAAGATGGGGTTTTCAGTAGTCAAAAGCGTTAGATGAAAGATCGATCTAGGTCGCGATCGCCCTCAAAAGTCCTATTTTTACGTTTACGAGGCGCAATTTGCATTATTCGGCAGCATACAGCTGTAGCTGTTTTCATGAAGCTGCGACAACTGCTTGCTGCCGAGCAACGAAAATTATGCCTTGTAAATTGTGATCGTGGCCTAGATTGATCGTTTATCTACCGCTTTTGACTACTGAAAAACCGCATGCATTATCGAGGACCAAACAGTTTTCACGTTTCTTATGCAATCCTGTAGATTTTGACGAGACAATTCCGAAAATCCAAGTTTTAACGATAGGAATTCACTGGTTCGAATGTTATGAGTGTTTGAAGTTGAGCGATTTCAAGCGTCATCGTTGAAATGTAATGTCAACCATGAAAAGTGATTTGCTGCGGGGCCCATACGATTTAAATAGTAACAAAGATAATTCCATAAAAATCGTACAGTGTTATCGGAAAAGATTACGAAACATGCATACAAAATTTTGAAACACTTGACATACTATCATCATTTTTTATGTAACCAATTGTTTAAAATTGATAAGAAAAGAGTGAAGATAGTGTACAGAAGTTTCACACGCAATGATTTCCCAAAATACAGCTCCTTTAAAAAAATGTTTCAAATAAAACCCACCCTATTTGAGATTATTATGGTGCTCATAAACAAGATGAACATGTCAGAGACGGATTCATTTACCTATACGTTGGCCTTTGAACGTCATTGAAGATCACTCATTGCCATTGAATACATAACTCTATTAAATGTTTTTGAAAAGTTGCAGAGTATCTTTAGTGATCAAAAGGACCATCTTGGACATCACTATAATAATTTATTCTACGCCTCAAACTGATATAATTCCTTCCTCTAGATTGAAAATTTCTTTCTCCATCAATATTTTCAGGCTTGACACCTCTTTTACTTCTCTTCTTGTGGGATCTTATGAAAGGTTTTTGCAACCACTCCTACCACTCTAGCACTCTAAAGATGAAGTTTATGAAGTCTCTCAGAGATGCCAGCCAGCAAATTGGACGTTCAACTATTAACAAGGTTGGACCACCATCTATGGATAGGATTAAATCGTTGCAACGATGTCCAAAGTCTTCCTTTTGAATACAAAGATGCTAAACAAGGTTCGACAAAAGCAAACTTTAAAGCAGTGACGAATGACCTTGAATGACCTTCAATACCTGACCCATTACAAGTGAACGAATTCGTCATAGAACATGCTACACTTCTTCTCGGTAGCACGTCCACAAAAAAAAAGATTCGAGACCACGATGTCCGTCTGAAACAGGGTAAATAATAATTAAAGTATTTTCGACAAAGAGTTCTATTTTGGGAAGTAATTGCGTGCGAAAATTCAAACTGAGCACCTCGCATGTAGTAAAAAGATTAGTAGACGAGTGTTTTTGAAAAAAATTCTCTAAAATGCAGTGCCTCTGACGACGTCGAGATAGACCAACCCCATGACACAACACGGTTCGACCAGCTTATGACAAAGCCGTTGCACGTGGCCGGCACGTTTCAAGCCAAATGATTAATGTATTCCAAGATGAGACTCTACAGGGTGTCCCAAAATTACCTTAGTTTAATGAAATGGGAGATTCCCGAGATCATTTCAAGCGACATTTTCCTTTGCAAAATTGTTATCCGCGGCTTTGTTTAGGAGTTATTAACGAAAAACACGGACCAATGAGAGCGCGACCTAGACGCGAGTTGGCACAGTCGGCCAATAGACAATAGGCGCGCCGGGTCGACTGTGCCAACTCGCGCCTAGATCGCGCTCTCATTGGTCCGTGTTTTTCGTTAATAACTTCTAAACAAAGCCGCGGATAACATTTTTGCAAAGGAAAATGTCGCTTGAAATGATCTCGGGAACCTCCCATTTCATTAAACTAAGGTAATTTTGGGACACCCTGTATTTATGTGCCTCCGCAATTTCAGGACTGGTGAACAAAGGCCGTGATTGTACGGATCCGGGCAAAAATGTGTTTTAACAAAAGCAACATCTGGTAATAGTTAATCTGGTAATTTCCTGAGTGTCTCATGATTTCGTCCAGAGGTGTAGCGGTTCGATCACGTTAATTCACAGAACCCGACGACACGCCTCAGGGCAGGCGGCAGATTCCCTGGCAATTCGCTAGTCTCCGTGAAGCGGGAACGCGCGACGTTTCAAAGTAATCGTCGGACGTTCGCCGACGCGCTTTCACGTCCGTCCCGTTCGCGTTCCCTCTCGACGAGACGAGGCGGCGCGGCTGGCTCCCAGGATTAATCGTAATGCGGAGTAAAGTTCCCGCAGAGCCGTCGCGCCGTCGGATAGGACAAGCGAATTCACCGTGAGGCGTGTCCAACCCCGATTAACTTGAACCTATAGTACCCTGCCCGATAGCAGGATCCTCCGGAAGATAGACCTCGCCGTCCTCCCTGATCCACGCCTCGACGGTAACGAACTCCGCGATGTAACTCGGGATGCTGCACTTCAAGATCGCGCTGTTGCCCCTGATCACGTATTCCGTCAGAATCTCCGGCTGATACTGCTGCGTCACGACTGTCATACAAAATTGGCTACTGGGCTAACTAGCTTCGATCGACGGACTCTCCGCAAAACGATGGAATCGCCTAATTCGAGAATACGGGGTCAAGCTACGCACAGTCGAGACAAAGATTAAAGGGGTAGACTCTCGTTTCCAGGATTGCGAGGCTGCGGGATGCGATATTTTATCGATAATGCAAAGTTTTCAGTAGTCAAAAGCGAGATGAGAGATCAATCTAGGCCTCAATCGCTCTCAAAAGTGATATTTTTTCGTTTACGAGGCGTTGCATTATTCGGAAGCATACAGCTGAGCGTGCAGCTATTTTCATAAAACTGCGCCAGTTTCATGCTGCCGAATAATGCAAATTACACCTCGTAAACGTAAAAATTGGACTTTTGAGAGTGATCGCGGTCTAGATTGATCTTTTATTTAGCGCTTTTGACTAATGAGAAACCCCATCTTTAGAAACTAGTCTACTCCCTTAAGTGGACACCCTTTCAAGCTTAATAACTTTTTAAAAATTGAACCATACTACTTGAGCTTTTTCTAGATCTTCGAAGCATTAGTTTACTAGATAATGTTGTAAGGGAATTAATTATCAATTGCTATTGGTCGAAATTGTGGGGGTCGCGATTGTTAAATTTTTTATTTGTGTTTGTAATGAAAATTTAAAATATGCCTTCTCCAAGTCACCTGAATATATTTGTGAAAATTTAAAATATGCCTCTTGTAGGTCTAAATAAGTTATACATAGTGTCACCTAAGTCTTAATCTGGGTTTCGAGGAACCCATTACGTGGTGTACATAACTCTTTTTTCAGGTGGAGGTGCTTAGGGGATTTGAAGGACCTAAGCACATCTATCTGAAATAAAGTTAACTCTAAACTAATCCTTCTATTTGAAAAAACTCGTTTGGACCAATTTTAAAAATGTTATTGATTTTTAAGTGGTGTACACTTAATGTTGTCCCTGACTGTAACTGGACTAACAATGTGAGCTGTAACTCTTTCGACTGTAGATAAGAAAATATTCCATTTTTTAGAAATTTTAAACCGTTTATTAAGCTCTATTGTCAAACAGTTCCATCTTTTACGGAAGTATATTTAAAAAAATACGTAACGTTACAAATTTGTTTGTTCAAATAAAATATTTTTATAAATGTTTTTTATCATAGTGTCTGTATAGTGTTTGTTCAAAAAGACATGAAGATTAGTAGTAGTATGAAGAATCACAAAACGTAAAAAGGTTTGATGCGTTTCACTAAAAAAGCACAATTGCAATTTAGAACTGCATCGAAGCATTTCGGACAATAGAGCTCAACGAACAATGCAAAATTGTTCTCTGCAATGTTTTCCTATCTGCAGTAGAAATAGAGTTATAGCCTGGCCTAGATTTGCCCTGTGTGCAGGGTTTAGTAAACAATGGTAGGTGGTCATTCTACAGGGTGTCGCACGTTGCACTCGCCACTAAATTTCAAAAATATTTTTTAAACTACACAAAATATTGTTTTAAATAAAACCTAAACTGTAAATCAGTTTAAACTATCTATCTCAGATGTGCCAACTGATTTTTTCTGATTATATTTGCTATTATTATAAATTTAACACTGCATAAATTGCACTAACTTTTTATACATTATTTGTAGCCAGAGTAATAAGTTCATTAACTACATAATTAGTTCATAAAGCACACTGAACGTGAAACTATAAAAACAATAAATTATTATAGCGACTGCAAAATGGAGATATTAAAATGTAATAAAAAGAACATGATCTGTGAATCATTTCCAAGAGTTATTAAAATTTCCTGCAAACTGAAAGCTTAATCTTAATCTGTGCATTCATCGTTTGATGTTCACAAATATTGGAAAAAGGTTTATAAAGGAGAGTTTACACCGAAACTCATTAAGACTTGATAAGTTTGCGCTTACCCGATGAACTTTCAAAGACATTTTTCTTAGGAGGCCGAGTATAAGAAAATCGCAATTTATATTTTTTATTCTGTATTATGTTGAATCACCACCTCCCTGCTTGTACCATTGGTTACTGAACGCCCTGTATACACAGAAAATCCCGGGGACATCAAGGCGGTCGGTAGTTCAGCCGAGCATACGCTTGAAGGAGATTTCTTGCGGATGCAAATTAGGAAGATCCATTACTCTCCCCGATCTCCTAGTTTCAGATTTTGCTCTACTATCTCACAGTACTCTCCTTGAGAGGGTGTGCCCACTCCTCCGTTCGTTTTAAGGCTATATTTTGAGATCTTGCGCGGTAAACAACCTATCTTTACGGAACTGCTCACACTTGTTTATCGCCAATCAATTTTCTCCATTTTGTTTCCTATAGTGATGTTTCTTTTTAATTGGTTATTTAATGTCCAATATCTTCTATGATTCATGTTATGAAAAATTTTTTCTTCAAATTGATGCTATTTTTCTAAGAATAATTCTTGTGTGACCCATCTAATTGGGAAAATTCATTAACGCAGTTCCAATACATTTAAATAAGAAAGAGCTGTATCAAAATCTATTATTTAATGTATTCGCAAATAATCTCAAGATATATCCCCAAAACAAATTAGGAATTAGGCGAATCCCTTGTTGGCTTAAAAATAATACCCACATTTGGAATCTTTTCTTGTAGATTAGGAAATTAAACTTAATTTTTGAGAATTTGTTGTTTGAAGCTTATTGAACACGAAAATATTTTTTTAATTCTCTGTTTTTATGAAGCTTTTGCCAACATATTTATTTGTGGCATTCTCCTGATTAAAACAAGACCAAACACGACATAATTCGGAGTATATTTACTCGCTTAATTGAAGATTTAGTAGAGCCTCGATTATCCGAACCGACAATGTCTGAATTCTCCATTACCTAAATACGTATTTCACTTGTAAACAATTCAGTCTAAAGCGATGCATGTAAAACACAAACATGATTGTTCTTTTATCCGAACAACCATGTTCCACTGATCCAGTACAGAAAAACAAGCGAATATAACCCAAAGTATGTCATGTTTGGTGTCATGTCAACCAGAAAAGTGTCACGAATATGATCACAAAAGTTTCATAAAACAATAATTAGAAAAAAGTTTTTAAAAGGAGTCTGGAAAGAGTCCACCAGACTGTGAGACTGTTTTTACTTGCAATAATAAATGAATCAACAGAAACTGGACAAAATCGTTTTTTCTGGACGTAGGTATTTGTTGTGCTTCGAAGTAGGTATTATTTGTAAACCGCCAAGGAGATCCCCTCACCTTGAGGAGCCCTTCAAGAAGACCCCTCGTGCCACGCTGCTTTCAAACTTAGCTCCACCGTCCCTAGGACTCCGTTCCGAATTGGCAACTCCGCAAAGCCTGGCATTTCGATTCGAATGAACTAGCGTGTCCGAGCGGTACGATTCCTGTCTACCGTGGAATACTATGCCACTATGCGTCGCAGCCCAATTCATCCGTATCCTTACAATTAGAAGAGCCGTGGAATCCCTGCGTGAGAGCCGCGCAGCGGATGGTTCATTAACCCGTCGCGTTGCCGCCGCCGTACAACTGCCGCCAGACTGGACCGCGCCGGAAACGAATCGTTACCACGTGCCACTTTGAACTTTTACCAAGTTTGGCGGGGAACGGGGGTGCCCGGTAGTAGGAAAAAAAAGAAGAAGAAGCCTCGAGAGGGATTCGTGCCTCGGGACAGAGGGAAGGGAAGGGCGGGAGGGGCGAGGGAGACGCAACCAGAGTGGGCGAGAACGATGACGGAGGAGTGAGAAATAAAAAGTGTTAGGGTCCACGGGAGTTTAGTACCGTAGTCGTTGGACGGTTTGAAGGTCGAACCGTCGCTTCCCACCCAGGAGTCAACCGACACAAATTCCGCGACGAAACTGGGTATGGTGCACTTCAAGATGGCTGCGTTGCCGCGGATCACGTATTCGGACACGACCTCGGCTTCGTAGTATTGAGTCACGACTAGGGGAAACAAGAGCACACAATAGAGGGGCTGCGGCGCGGAGGACTTTTCTCGATTTCCTGAGCACTCGTTGTCTGAGGTTTCCGGCTGCGGGAGCAAGTGGCCGAAGGGCTTTGCTCTTTCATTCAGAAGCTGGGAATTGATCGATCAATGAACCATGAAGAATCGCGATTAACCTAAAACTGGCGAGGTAGATTCTCGAAAAGTACGTACTTCTGATTTGTGGGAGCTACTCTCTGCGCGGGATCTTCGGATGGTTTGCTCGTTGGAGATCATTTATTGAGTTTTAAGTAGACAGTACCGTTCAATTTCAGAAAATTATTTGTGAGACACTTCATTGGCAGACTACTGTTCTTAGTAAAATGTGGTTTATGGAAACCGGGGTATTTTATAAATATAAAAATCCGTAGTTTAGCTGTTATATTTTTTAAAATACTGTGGAATCTCCTATACTCTACCTCAGCAATTGAGGGTTGTTTGTTTTAAAATATTTAAATGTCCAGTGATTTTATAAAATTGGCAACGTGTAACCTCGTGCACGCGTTTGGTACATGCATATTTTATTCCATGGATAGCCGCTCGTATTGAAAGAGTAAAAACGATTTTCGAGTCCGAGGGTGATAAAATGTGAAAACGTTTAAATGGTAAAATTGTATATTTATGGAAACCCTGTATTTCAAATAGAAATTCCAGAAAACCACATTTATTGCAGTAACATATTAAGAGACAGCAATTTTTTGTATTTTATAGTCTAAAATAAATTGTTCTTGTATATTAGAGATTAAATAAAGATAGAAATAAAAATTTGATATCATTTCTTGTTTATTAATTTCTCCCTTCAAGTAAACAATGGCTTCAAACGAAATACAGCTGAATTTTAAGGTAATGAACACTTATACAAAGTTTCATCAAATTCGGCGTGTTGTTAAGGGGTGAGAAATTTTTGTCGAATGTCTAGAAAAATACTGAAGCTCGAAGGGTAGTTCGAATGGTAAATTTGTGTATCCCTTGTAAGCATGTTTTCGCTTTTTCATCACGAACGACTGTCGATTGCAAAAATGCATGTACCATGTGTGTTAAATAACTATTTTCTGCAAAAGTCTTCGCTTCGACGGCCTTGCAAGAGCGGATAATGGAGAAATACAATTGCAGAATAAATCTCAGAGTGCGCGACAGGAAGCCTCAGACATGATCAGCGATAACGGTGACATAATGAGCGTCCGGCACGGCTGAGTCAGTCCATCTATTCGCAGTCGCGTGATCTTTTCCGATCGGGCACCCCTCAGAAGAGAGCATTCGCGAACGGATTCGCTTATCATACGACGTTGACTAACGCGTCGCGACTCGCTGCCTAATTTCGACCCTCTAGAACCCGGGAGCCCCCTAGAAATCTCTACCATTCTTCTCCTCCGGGTTAAAAAAGTTTCCTTGGTCGTCCTGCCAGCCGACCACTTGAACGAACTCGGCGACGAAGCTCGGTATGCTGCACTTGAGAATCGCTGCGTTGCCGCGTATTACGTACTCGTTGTTGACTTCGGACTGATAAAACTGGTGCACCACTAAAATGGAGGTCATGCGCTGATAATAACGGAGGTGTTGAACGCGGTGCAATTCCTACGGTCGTAGCGCGCCTCGACACGGCGATGATCGGTTTAGCTACCGCGGTGGCAGAGATCTGAAATAGCTGTGGCGTTATCGATCCGATAATCTCGTCGCCCGGCTTCCGGTGGTGCGCGTCGCGACGCGGTTTTCGTGGACCTCGATCTCTAGCCGGGAATACAGTACTGCACGGTTAAATTTACACGAGTCAGCCCCGCCCTTCTCGCAACACATTTTCAGTCATTGTCGTTTTAACTTTGCGAGTGTAGCCCAATGGATAGCTGAGATTCTCCCGATTAAAATGAGTCCAAACACGAGGTGGATCGGACTAGTTTTACCTATGTAATATAGAGCAACGCCAGGCGTGTACTGCTTCTTGTTCATGCTGACGTTCAAGCCGCCTCCCCCACTACCGCGCTCGTGCGGTCGGAACGCGGTAGTGGGGGTGGCGGATCGAGCGTCGGCAGTAGTCCACGCCTTGATTACGTCCTCAAATCGATAAAAATAGTCCGATTTACATCGTGTTTGGACTCATTTTAACCGGGACAATCTCGGCTATCCATTGATGCCACAATTATAACGGTGAGACAACATTGCTGGAATTGAAATTTCCTTTGTTGCATGTTTATTCGTTTCAGTCGTACTACGTCTATCTCGCTTCCACTCGTTATACCAATTCGCTCGAGTCAGTCCTCGGAAAAAAGATGTCCTGCTCGCGAGAATTGAACAGTTCAGAATCCTGAACCGATGTAAATTTAACCGAGCACTGCTGAACCTGGACCAGGTGTCCCTAATAACCCGGTCGCGCGACGTTGACGACAGCTTCCCGGGTTGTGGACGCGTCGTCGTTCGCCGTTTCGAGCAGATCGATTCGCATAAGCATCTCATGCCGCGCCCGCAACGAGTTTCCAGCTTGCAGGAGGAGAGAGCGTCGACGTCGGCGTGCCAGCCAAACGATCGGTGCACCCGGTGAGAGAGAGAGAGAGAAAATCAAAGTGCGCCGATAGAGAAAGCAAGAGAGAAGGTCACTCTTTCGCACTCTCTCCTCCCGTGTACATGCGAGACACGTCTCCACGCATGTGCCGTCGCGACGCGACGCGAGAAACGGAGAGGAACGAGAGACGTCTCTCGTTCTGACGTCGATGTCGACGATATGCTCCAATTATTTCAGTCAGAACGCTCCGGACGGCGAACGTAACGAGCTGGGAACAATGTTAATGAGACGACGCTTTCGCGTGCTCGTATAAAACGATTATGCGACAGCGGGGAGTGACCGAGCCGAGCTTTCGGCACTCCGCTCCGTTTTATAGACGGGGTATTTGTGCTCGGACAATTGTCTGCGATTCCTGGCGGAGGACGCCGCCTTCGCGATCGGCTGAGTCGCGTTGTGGTTCGGATCGGAGAGTTCAGTGACGTTTTAATGGAAAGTCTGGATTTAATTAGAGATCGAAATAAACAGTACTTCGTCATTAACCCTTTGCAGTAGACTGCGCCCTTTGAGGGGACTACAGTCTCGCTCAAGCGTGCAAGTGATAGCTCTGGATATAATATATTAATTATTATAAATAATAATAATAATATGAGAAAATGGCGACTGCTGAAAGCAACAATATCTCGTTCTCGGAAAAATCAAATTTAAACATTTATAAAAATTTGGTATTTTCTATATCTCTGTCACTTCTACCTCTAGAAGTAAGCTACTGGACATGGAGTTAGATAATGTTATACACCTCCATCATTTTTCAATTTTATGTAATAAAAAAAATTTAAATAAAGCTAATATGTTGCTCAATGTTCCCTACAAAAATCTTTCTTTAACACTTTCTTTTTATGTGACAAAAATGTAAGATTTATCCCATTTCCCTTAGGCTTACTGGGTTGCACGCCCCCTTAAACTGCACCTACTTATTTATACCATAAAATCATCGAATCCATAGTTTATTACGTCACAAACATAGAAGGTATACCTGTAAATAGCAGTTACTCTCCGACATTTTTCAGTGTGAATTTTCTGCAATTTCTTTATTGGTTCAGAAGTTCCACGAACACGTCGCTAAACTTCTCGATCAGGACAATAACGCGTCCCGCGATACCGGTCGGAGTTTGCCGAGTTTGCCGAGTTTGCCTCCTTTGTGATACCGGTCGGAGTTCACCGAGTTCGGAGAGCGCGGAGAGGCGATCTGCTCGCGGGAACGACGACAACTTCCGTTTCCATCGAATAAAGCGAAATGGTTCGTGTCGATCGAATCGATCCGGTACCGTAATCGTCGCCGGGTAGGAATTCGTCTCCCTGATCGGTTTGCCAGGATAGAACCTTCACGAAATCGGCGACGAAGGACGGGACGACGCACTTCAAAATGGCACTGTTTCCACGGATCGCGTACTCCTTGTTCACGTCTGTGTCGTAGTACTGCGCCACCACTGCGATATCGTCGTCGAAACCCGTGTTAAATCGCGAATGCAGCGAACGGTGCTCTCCAGCCTCCAGTTTTGCAATCTGCAACGCGTTGCGAACGTGTCGAACTTCGGTTTTCGGAGCTTTGTGCCGGGATCGCGTGCGACATTTAGGTCAACATCGATACGCGTGCGAACCGTCCCACGTAAAATCGCTGGAATTTGCCAGATAGTCACCGATCTGTTTCTAACTCGCAGAACTATACAGGGTGTCAAGAGATTACGTGTAAAAATCGTCACAGCGTTACTGTACACCTTAGGATTGACGAAGAATTGTTAAAAAAAAGTTTTTGACTGTTTTTGATTGTTAAGAAAAGAACCATGGGTCGAAAATGAACAAATTTTTTTGGATCAGGAACGAAAGCAGTTTTCATTATAAATTATACAGAATCGCCGTTGCAATTCGTGTGCTAAAAACATTAATGCAATCATTGCCATAGCTATGAGACAACAATTACTGAAAATAAAATTTCCTTTGTTGCATAACAGTCGCTAAAACCGAATTAAAAGTTCTGCACAAATTACTTCCTGAAGACATACAATAAATGCTGAGGTTTTTAAATAAATCGGTGACCGTATGGGAAATTCTGTGCGACGTGGATTGATATGGCTCGTGTACAGATTGCAAGCGAAATTTCAGGATTGCTGTCAATATCCTCGGGAGACTATTGAATTACATGTATGCGTGTTTCAGTTACATACAAGTATTGATTCGCAGCATGTGCAGCATTACAACCAACAGAGGCTGGAGAGCAATAAATATTATGGTAAACAAAACGGCGGCGGCGGCAGCGAATACACGTAATTCTAATCCGACACCTAAAATTCGTGGAACCGTGATAATTGCCACCGATATTTTACGCTCGCTGAATATGTCGCGGAACTCGAAATACTGACCCATATTCGACGACTTTCGTCGGTCGTTGTGTTCTCGAAATTGCTGAAAAGAAGATGTGTTAGTTCGCTGTGCCTGGCCCATTGAACGCCTTGCCATTGTCATTATTTAATCTAGCTGTAAGAAAAATGGGTTTATGTAAATATGCATTCTTGAAAATGTTTTCTTTTAATTTCGTTAAATGATTCAATGGTACAAAGATTGCTTCAGCAATAATTCCTAACAAAACCACTGAGCTAATAGTTTTTTTGTAGTATTACTATTAAGCTAATAAGTTTTTTAATATTTTTTGCACCATTTTGGGAGTAAAAAACAAACCAATTTTAGGCCTAAGTTATATCTATTAATGTAATTGCTATTTTTCGCAAAAATGTAGATGTACTTTTAAGTGAATTATAACAAGTTCTGCTAAACTTTTTTGAAAATATTTCGTTGTTCTGATTTAGATCAAAATATTTCTAGCACTACACAAAAGAGGTTTTTCATTATCATCAAAACGGTATACTTTCAATTCTGGACAACAATGATCAATAAAAAATAATTTTCCTTTTACGACTCCTACTTTTGTTAATTAATTATATGTTGTGTATAATTCATTATATAATTCATCAATTGAAAGGAATACTTATGGCAATAGAATGCGAAAGTTTATGCACTTACAATATATTGTGTACCCCTTTTGGTTAAAAAAAATAAAAACAATTTAACTTTCAAACCTGAGCAAAAATAAATTATACAAAAATTTTTGGTACTCGAGTTAATTGAGATTGATTGAGCATAGACCCCCAAACAGTTGTTGGCCCAGGGTCCCAAAACAAACGTTCCGCAGCTGATGCATTCTAGCTATAGAGATCAGTCTATCTCCGTCAATAAAAATACGAGTTGGCATAAACGTCCGCAGCCTAGCAGGAAATCTGCTCCATTGTTAGAAAGTACAAGTAACCGCGGTTACTAAAGTGGGGCGACCTCGTTGTTTGACAGTGGCAAGACGTTCGATCCGTGCATCGCGCGCTGTTGAAACATAATCGCGTGTCGTTCACCTCGTTATCTTGTTTGAAAAGTAAGTAGTATAACAGCTGGCCAGGCAACAGCGAGACAGCGAGTCCCGGAGTGATTTTGGAATGCAAGTAAGAGGATAACACTTACCGGCTCTCACGTTAACGTCTCGGCTGTGAACTGAACCCGCCGGTGATCGCGCCAGACAGCTGTAAACCTGAGCATGAACCTCCTGACGGTAATCCTCGGCGCGGAAGGGTGGGAACACCAAGTTTCCATTCGGCAAGACCTGCACAGAATTTTTCATTTCGTCACGAACGGCCATTCTAATTTGCCGGTAATTAAGCGACAATTAATCCGGCCTTCCTCCTTATCCGAACTACTGACGTAAGATCGTTAATACGCCGCTAAATAAGCGACCCGTGGGAGTCGGAGTTCGATAGTGGGAAGTCAATTACACCAGATTTCCATGAGTCGTGTAATAGGTGCAGTTTTCTTTCGATAGAAGCCGACGCACAGTCGGATATTTGGACAGAAAAGTCGGAAAAAGCTATTTTAGCGTTATTTATGGACGCAAGGTTATAATTAAATCGCGGCTCTTTCAGTGGCGGATCTAACGGTAAGCGGACTAAGCGGCCGCGTGGGGCCCCGGTATACCATAGGGCCCCGAATTTAAAATTTTTAAATTTTATTTAATGAGTAACGATATGATATTTTTCATTACTTTTCTTTTTTGTTAATAAGTTTATGAGAGTTTTCTTGCAACTTCTATTTCTAACTTGAGTTTGAGGGCCCCAAAATTTTTACCGCTTGGGGCCTCCACTTGACTAGAGCCGCCACTGGGCTCTTTATGCAAAATAAAAATTGTCTGCATCGATTGCAAAAACTAGAAAATAAATTGAATGTTATTTCTTCCCTTAATGATTTTAACCCTTCGCTGCATAGTCTACCTTATCTAATACAGTTGACAAATCTGGTATATAGCAAACTAAGAATGTGTTTCTCACTATTCTACACATTTTAATTTTTTTAAATATTTTTCCCTTAAATAAAACACAAAAACTTACCTTTCAATTTTATCATCCCAATTTAAAAAATCATGCAGTGAAGGGTTAATAGTAAAATCGAAATAGAACTTTCGATAATGCTTTTTTCAAAAAAATGTTCACACAGATTTGTGTGCCCAAGTAATTAATTATTTCAATTTCGTTGAATTATCAATAATTAATTACTTAGACTAGATTTTATGCATTCATAACAAAAATGAGGACGTACATTTTAAAGCAGTGGACATGTTAAAAATATTTAAGAACGTCAATGTATTAGTTTCAGCTTAATAGGATAATTAACAGAAGAATACAATTTTTATTTGACTCCTGTGTCCTACGATCGATACGAACATTTTTTATTTTCCATAAAAATCCGCAGTCCAGTAACCACAGATAAAAATACGATTTAAAAGTGGAGCTATGGATATTTCGCCTACTATACTAATAACCAGTTACGAGTAAAAGGAGGTCCAATCTGGAACCCAACGATTGGCATTTAATTTCTTTCACGGCGTAGGTGCTTTATGAAGAATTACGATCGGATATACTGGTCGATCTTTCTCTCGGTGTGCGAACGCGGCGAGTGGGTGTCGCGTGTAGTGCCTCTCAATGAATTGCATTTTGTTACCACGGTCGATGATCGTATAAAAGTTTGATTTATTCGCTATCGAGTAGGTAATTAACTCTTGTTCCGTCGACTAATTTTCATATACATCAGCCCCCGTAAGTATCCCAACGATGGAGATTTTGTGCTTCGCCCAACTTTTGGCAGATAAATGTAAACGAGCGGTGATTTTGCCAGCATAAATCACTCCCTGTTGGAGTAATTAACGCTCTTTTTATCGCACCACTGTGCTAATTACATATGCAATGGTTCCCATTAATATTCGGACGATTTTGAGAACAGAACGACTGTTTTAAAATTCGATTGAATGACTCGAGCTTTTGGAGGAGTGAGGATTAGTCTAGTATTGTGTATAAAATTTTCAAAATGCGTTGTATATGATTATGTACGATTGGACACGATGTCTCTGTGATGGTGTTAGGGTTGTCGACCCACACTGTCATCGATCCGTTCAGTTTGCCCGACTGGTAGTCTATCAACGGCCGATCAACGTCGAAGCGAATGCAAATAGGAAAATTTAAATTTCATATTCTACGACACACGCAGCATATGTTCTTTTTAACGCTTGGTTTTCCGAACCAGCGATCTCGATAATTCCATAAAATCAAACTAATTTATTTAACGAATTAAAAATGAAAACGTTCCACTGCATTATACCCAGTTTTTATTCTCCGACCTTTTGCATTTTGCAGATCCTAACCTGAATATGCTACACTGAATATATTAGTGGAAAAATTCATTTTAATTTTAAATCTCGACGAATAATTCTGAGTAAATGCGGTACTCAAAGTGACGAGTGGATACTTGGAAATATCTTGTACGTTGTTGAAGATATTACAAAATTGTTATTCTGAAAATTGTCCAATGAAGAACAGGGCTTAATACAAACCGTTTGCTTGTACATGAAATTGTGAAAAGGTTTCAAGGTCGACTTATTCTTTTCAATCCTTGTACGAATCCATCCGAGTCAACTTCTGACGAATAATTAAAATTGACTGTTAATTAGGTAGATATAACAATTTTGCTATAAATGCCTAAATATCCGCAGTCTACTTATAATTTTATTAGAAAAATAATAAACAATAAGGCTCCTGTTAGGGATTCCTTTCAACAATAATGAGATATTACTAAATGATTCAAACTCAAATCAAAATAGGGGTAATTTTAACACTAGATATTATATTTTAAATTAAATCAATTTACATTTATCGAGCTTGTAAATACGGATTTCTGGAGAATTATTCTGGAGCACTTGTAAAGCTTTATAAAATTTATAAAACCACTATTATATTTCTACATGAATTCAACATAATGTCAAATAGTCTTTCAATTGAATATAACGTTAATTCAAAGTTATAACAAATCAAAACATTTACGTACATTTTCCCTGAAACCATGCAATTTCGAGATACATCATTGTTGCAGCAAACGAACAGACTTGTTCAACTCTGAACAGAACGTTCATACATTTCCAATTAAAATGCGCACTGTAGATGCAATGAAATCCGTTATTCCGTAGCAACAATCGATCCGACTGGGTGGGTCACCAGATATTATCGTTACGATTTACGCGACTGTTGTTGTTCGTAGTGAAAAATGTTTCACTTGGAATCGAATAGCTCCACGGGGACACATTCTGATATTTTATTTTTTTTCGTAGGGGGACACATAAACGATATATGAATATCATTAACGCTATTTCAAATGGGAACGTATATTTTTCATTGCACCAGTTGATGCATCTACATTTTCATTACGATAAAGTGTTAAACTTCTTGTGCTAAAAAATCATTAATTTGGAGCGTTGGTATTTTAATCTTACCGCGAGGAAAATTAGAAAACGATTTACAGTAATTTATTCTCAAAATGTTGTCATTTTTTAAAAAGAATGTTATTTAATATATGCCCGCGCGTGGTCTCGCGTTACACGCGCTGTCCTTCTCTACGTTCGGCTCGGCCTTTGAAGCTCGAAAAAAGTAGGACCAAGATCGATAAATGCAAACAAATCCCCCCGAGGCGTTTGCGGCTATAGAGAATTTACTGTAATACCTAGTGGACCTGCCAGTGCAGGGTGGCGGGGGCAAGGAAAAATAAAAATAAATACATACCTGTCGGAGTCCCGGAACGTCCCCTACAGCACTTCCGTCGGCACGAACCCAAATAATATCCGGTTGGGGGTTTCCTCTGGCCTGGCATTCGACGACAGCTCCGGTTCCGTTCGAGAAGTCAACTCGGTTTGGTGGTTCCTTGACAAACACGGGTCCCATAGATTCATCCTCAGCGTAAGCCACTGCGGACAAAGAGAAGAGAAAAGTTTGCTAGGTGATCAAGAAAACGGATTCAACGATTCCGGGAGTGTTTATCCTGTTTATCGGGCCGGCGGCGACCCCCGGGCTGAGCCAGCACAGGGGAAGCCCCACGCTAAGAGATTAATTAGTCCGAAACTGTGACCGGGCGACGTAACTTTTGTTGCGTGTCTTTCGGTTTCGTTAGGCGGCCGTCTCCGCCAGGATATACGCGACACCCACGTTCAATTGGCGCGTCGCCAATTGTAGCAAACAACAGGTTGCCGGTCTGCTATTGAATAATATGCTATCAACGTCACGTGACCATGCGGGAGGACGGTAACACGCGTGATTTGTTTCCCGTCCCAGGCATCCGCGATCTTAAATCTCTAATAATTAGACCAGTCAATGATTGCTCATAAAGGGGGTGTAGAGGGAAATGGAAGGAACACAATTCACTCCTAAGAGGTGAGCGGAGTGCAGGGAGGCACGTGGAAGGTCCCCTTTTTCGATTTTCCACTTATATCTCGGAAACTATGCGTCCTAGCGATAAGACCATTGTATACAAAATTGAAGCTGATAAAATTTGCCATAAGATTGACTGCATTCAGCTTTTCGCTATCTCGCATAGTTTCCGAGATATCAGCGCTCAACGTTCACTAATTGTGCTGAAGAGTTGGCTAGTCATATAAGACAAAAAACGTGAGGCAAAAATTTCTTTTTCACAATTAGTGAACTTTGAGCGAGCATGTCTGTTTACGCGGGAAGAACGCTAGTTCTTGTCTAGTATAAAAAAAATCGGAGGTATGTCCTTTTCGGAAGTAGGTACACCCATTCCAAAAAACGTTTGACAGAGTTAATTTGACCCCCAAAATAATAGGTTTACGTAAAAAATGTATATAACCTTTTTCGTAGAGCTTTTTATGAGCTTCATTTTTTGTTTGAAACTTTTTTCCCTGCAATCAATATCTTCGAAAATATTTAGGAAGAACTGTCAAAACTTTGAAGGGGGCTGGGGGGCAAACGAGGCTTTGTCACCAAAAATCCTTTCAGGGACTTCCTTCTTTAGTCAAGCATAAGCTTTGGCAAACGTTTCAGCAAAATCGGAGGGTTGGCGCTTTCGGAAGTACACCCAAAATTTGCTCGAAGCAGGTTTGGCTGACTGGGTACATTTTATACTAATTAATTTGAATGCTCCTTAGCTGCAGTCTTTGGAAAATCTGCATCGGCAGTAAGTTTCCTCGAGCCGATCGCTGCCATTCAAGGCACGACTTATTCTTAGATCCATATTCAGTCGGTTTACACGTGTTTACGATTATACAAGAGCTCATTGTGCCACTTTCTTCCCGCGTAACCGCATACCGGCTTAACCGCGTCGTGAACGGATAAGCGCGAGCACGGGTCGCCGTAAAATCGAGTTGCGAAGAGAACCGGTTGGCGAACCAACAGTACACACTTGCCAAGCAACGCGAGCGACAGGAGGTGCGCTCAGGTACGGAGGAACAGGTGTTCCGAACTTTTGTCGTATCTGGACTCGGGCTGTGCACGGATTGCCCCTTCCGGACGGTCCGCTTTTATCCTAACGTTGACTCGTTGGTTTCGCACGAATTCAACCGCAGAATCAGTGGTTTTTATTATTAGGTACTTGAAGAAGGATATGCCTTCGACAAAAGTCCTTTTCACTCAGCGGCGGACCGTTAATTCTGGGGGGCCCCGGGCTAACACCGTTTGGGGGCCTACCCGATTAACCCAAATAACTGAAGTGCCAAAAATGTATCCTCAAATGTATCCTCAAATGAATCCACAAATGTATCCTGAAATGAATCCTCAAATGTATCCTGAAATGAATCCACAAATGTATCCTCAAATGTATCCTGAAATGAATCCTGAAATGTATCCTGAAATGAATCCTCAAAAATGAATGGCGAATAAAATGGTTTTTCAAATTCTGTATCGAACTTTTCAATCTTTTCGTATACATTATTTTACTGAATGGAGTTCAATTTTTAACCCTTCGCTCTCGACTATGAAGCCTCCTCAGGCATCACTGACATAAGCCATTTCTTGGTATTTCTATTATTTAATAATATTTATTTTGTTTTACACAATTATTTGTAAGTTGTTGTTAGTTTTATTTTGTTTTCCTCATATTACGCGAGCACAACCCCTTACCTTGCCCTTGAAAAATGGAAAAATTAAAGAAATAAATCAATTCCAAGGCTGCACTCAATAAAGCTTCTATATTCATAAATAAGAAAAGACTGCGGATTTTACGAATTTATGATAAAAATGGCTACGCACAATTCAAAGCAGTGGTCATATTAAAAAGATTTAAGGACATCAGTGTATTAGTTTCAATTTAATAAGACGATTAAGTGACGAAACAATTTTTTATTTGGCACCTGTGCCTTCCAAATGATGTAAACATTTTTTACTTTGCATTTAGATCCGCAGTCTAATAGTAATTAACAAGTTTTTAGTTGTAGCAACGTTTCTAACGTCTGCAAGACATATGATACTTAAATGTTTGCAAACATTGGTTAGGCCAATCTGGTATTATCATACGCAAATTTCTTATTACTTAACCAACGATAATAATTGTAGGTCCAACGTTGAATATTCGTTGGGCAGATTGTTATAAATTTCATAAAAATATCAGGAAAATCTTCCTAGCGTTCTGACCGGAAGTCCTCCCATTGCCAATCTCCGCCACTCGTTGCGCGGGAGTAATTGGATGCAGGAATTCAATAATACTTCCAAGAGAGAGAGAGAGAGAGAGAGAGAGAAGCGATTCAAGGATCTACTCCGCGCGAGTTGAATGAACAGTGTCCATTAACATAGTCACGAACACAGGCACCGCGGCGAGAAAGGTCGAAGGCACATTGATCAGTGACCCGATCAGCCCGAGCCATTTTTCGTAAAGTTCCATCGTTACGCGCTCACGATCAAAGACGAGATTCGATGCGGTCGATAGCCAGCCCATAATCTATATATAGGCAAGCGTTTCAAACGACCGGACACGCTGCATCGAATACATTTCTAGCAAACGTGCGCGTATGCACGCGGCTGTAATATAGTCGTATCCCACATCAACGGTTACGCGCCTGACTCACGGCCGCGTTTACGCGTGTTGGAGCCGACACGATCGTGACGATCATAGTGATCGAGCCTCCTCCAAAGCTCGGACCTGCGCACGGTCCCTAGCAATGCTCGATTCCGACTCGATCCTTCAGTTTAGGACTTGGGAGATCGGTTCTTCTGGTTCCCCCTGATAAGTACACTGCAGATTTTATTCATTGACATTTTATGTAATGACCAGGCAGCGGATTTAATGCACTTACGTCACAAATGAGTAGGTGCATTTTGAAACATTACAATTACTAAAAGTATTTAGAAATATTGTCTCATTATTTTCAACCTGTTCGACAGATTAAAAAAGAAAGTAAATTTCTATTTCACTCTCCACTTTGTTGGAGTTCAGGTAAGTGTTGAATAAAGATTGTTAATTCAATTCACAGTGTTCAAATTGGATGGAAAAGCCTTAACGCACTAACTAAAAAGGTAATACAAAAATACATCCTTTTGATGCGACAATCGAGGATGAGAACGAAGATTTGTTCTCCCTGATAAGTACACTGCAGATTTTATTCATTGACATTTTATGTAATGACCAGGCAGCGGATTTAATGCACTTACGTCACAAATGAGTAGGTGCATTTTGAAACATTACAATTACTAAAAGTATTTAGAAATATTGTCTCATTATTTTCAACCTGTTCGACAGATTAAAAAAGAAAGTAAATTTCTATTTCACTCTCCACTTTGTTGGAGTTCAGGTAAGTGTTGAATAAAGATTGTTAATAACAATTCACGGTGTTCAAATGTGATGGAAAAGCCTTACGGCACTAACTTAAAAAGTAATACAAAAATACATCCTTTTGATGCGACAATCGAGGATGAGAACGAAGATTTATCGTCGCAATCTCAAACGGAGTCGTTGAGTGACACAGTTTCTGACACTGGCTTCTAGTTTTACACTGCAACAAGATGCAAGTGAAAGAAAGAAAGTTGCCGGCAAGTACGTATCGTGTTATGTAGGTCAAGTTGATCCCAGTAAAAAATGTGGGAGAATGCGAAAGTGCAATCAAACATTCGTTTGATCAACACTTTGTTGAACCGGTATGTCGTATGTGTCTAAATTCTTAAAGTTTTCCTTCAAATGCATTCCTTTAATTTTCAATGCAGGTATGCAGTCAGTTCCAGTGGCGGATCTAACGGTAAGCGGACTAAGCGGCTGCGTGGGGCCCCGGGATACCATAGGGCCCCGAATTTTGAATTTTTAAATTTTATTTAATGTGTAACGATATGATATTTATCATTACTTTTCTTTCTTGTTAATAAGTTTATGAGAGTTTTCTTGCAACTTCTATTTCCAACTTGAGTTTGAGGGCCCCAAAATTTTTACCGCTTGGGGCCTCCACTTGACTAGAGCCGCCACTGGTCAGTTCACCTGAAATGTTCCCTTGTCCCATTGACCCAGTGCGATTCGCACATGACATTGTTTCGCCCATATAAGCAGCTACTTGTACTTCACAATCTGTCCGAATAAAATCCAGACACGAGCGAAAAGTTGGATAACGGAGTTCTCGAGAGTAACTCGATTAGACGTTTCCCTTGCCGAACCTTCGCAACAGATTCTCTTTCATTCTGCGCGCGAAGGATCTCTGACATCATCGGATTCAACATTTACACATTCCATAGACAGCAACTGAAAGACGTCTCGACGAACGCTGCTGAATCATCTCGGAGCATGACGGACCCCGCAACGCTAGAAGATTCACCTGGCGCGGTGGCTTCGGGCCGCTCCGGCAAAAATGCGATTCTCTTTCAGGAATGGGCGTCCGTTCTGGGAACAGCAGCTGTTCCTTTCCCTCGACTCCCTCCTCGGGCTCTGGTTTTCTTGGTCTTTTCTTCGGCAGCTGCACTCCGTGCTCAGTTTCTACCTACGCCTCGTGGACCTTTCACGTCCATCCGCGACGGATTCGAAACGAGCAGAGCCTGGAGATTGCATCGACAGCTGCGATGCCGATTTCCTATCCGCTCTTCCTTCTTTCTTTCTTATAAATTCTTCGAGATTGCACGGAGACCGAACGCAGCTTTGCGTCTTGACGAGGTTCTAATCCGTTGACACGCCCCACCGTGTTCCACAGTGACCCCAATCAATCCCAAACTAATGCATTCCCGATCCGAGACGCTTAATACTTTTTTAAAGAGCTTACGAAGATATATCAGTTGATGGAAAAAAATTGGGTAAATGCACCTATGAGATTAAAATACGAAAAAATAAATATTATGCTCTGAACAAATTTGTACAATTCAATGAGAACGTATTCTCGTTGGCGAGGTAAAGAAAATTGTCAATCATTCTCATGTTTTTATAATTTCAGGAGTTGAGAGAACATTCTTCATAAAATGTAAAAGCATCTTTCTTCTATCTCGATCACCAAAGGACTGTTTTTCACATTAATTCTTTATATTTTTTTAAATTGCATTAGAGCAAGTATTATTATTATTTACATACCTACTTCGATACAATAAAAATATAAAAAGGAACTTCTCTTGCCTTTTTAATAGAAAAATTAAGCCCTCAGCATTGCGTACATTAAAGGGAAGGAGGCGCTCATTACTGCGGCACACAAATGTAAATTGCAACTTTCAACTACGATGAAAAACGAACTTCACTTCCGCCTAACGTTTTTGACGATCATTTACATCGTAACATTGATTTATATGACAATTATTATTCATAGAAAATGGTTCACGTAGGATTGAATGTTTAATAGAGATTCAATTCTGAAATATTGGCATGCATTTACGGAACACCCCGTATATTCTGCAAGAACCTCACGTGAGCAATACTTGGAGAAGTTTCGGCGAAACCCCGAGGAGGACCACTTGGTAACACCTCCCACCGGGTCACACACATTTTCCAATTGCTGAAAGTTCGAATCGAAATCTGTGCCGGGGGCACGGCGTAAATATTCAGCGAGGAAAGAGGCAGGATCATTAACGTTCGGAATTAATGAGGGTCGATCTACTTAGCACAGATGCTCCTCGCTTACAGCTGAAGCGCAAGAAACGCTGAAAAATCCGAGCTCGAGCTTCAGGGAATCTCGCCGGGTGTGTGACGTCAATCCATTCGTTCTCAATAGAAACCCGCCCCCCTCCTTGCTAAATACTTTAATGGTCACGCTACGTTGACAGATATCGGAACAGTTAGCGGACTCCGATCCAAGATCGAGGAAATTTTTCATGCTGCTATTCGTAATTCTAATTAGGGATTGCAATCCCGCAAAGTGGGATCCCGCGTCGAAATTTCCCGAGTTTCATGGCTCTGCGCTCTTCACTTTAAAAATTAAAATTTTTTTTCTTATATACAGGGTGGGGCAATAACTATTAGCACCTCAGATATCTTCGAAACTACAAGTTTCATAGAAATATTTGCTGATATAAAATTGCACAGTACGAAGGGGGCTATCCGGTGGCGATAATAGTTTCTTTGCAGGTGGAGGTACTTCGGACATTTGAAGGTCACTTTCATTTTTTTAAATGGAAAGAGGTATTTTTTAATACATCAATCGATGCAGCTGGACAATCGTTATAAAAAAGTACTAACCTATGTATGCCGAAAAGTTAGTAGTTCAGGAGATATTTCAATTTAAATAACTCTAAAATACCATTGCGGTCGTACCAAGACGTTACATAAGTAAGTAAACACTAACGTCTTAGTACGACAGTAATGGTATTTTAGAGTTATTTAAATTGAAATATCTCCTGAACTACTAACTTTTCGGCATACATAGGTTAGTACTTTTTTATAACGAATGTCCAGCTGCATCGATTGATGTATTAAAAAATACCTCTTTCCATTTAAAAAAATGAAAGTGACCTTCAAATGTCCGAAGTACCTCCACCTGCAAAAAAACTATTATCTCCACTGGATGGCCCCCTTCGTACTGTGCAATTTTATATCAGCAAATATTTCTGTGAAACTTATAGTTTCGAAGATGTCTAAGGTGCTAATAGTTATTGCCCCACCCTGTATATATAAGAAAAAAAATTTTAATTTTTAAAGTGAAGAGCGCAGAGCCATGAAACTCGGGAAATTTCGACGCGGGATTGCAATCCCTAATTCTAATCTTAACGTTCTACGCTATTATAATAAGGTAACTGAAAATATTATAATCATGCGCCATGCGTAATCGACACGACAGTGAAAGTGTTAATACGCGCGTAAATAATTCCTTCAACAACCACGCTTACGATTGCTATTGAACACTTTGTGCCCGGGGTAGCGATAGTCGATTTACGCTTCGGCGTGGACACAATGCATAAGGAACGTGTCATCCGGAAGATTGTTAAGGGAAAGATGAATTACCGCGTCAGCTGCTGCTGGCTCGACAGCTTGTACCGCGTCATACGTTCTCAATGCATAAACGATTAGATAGGCAAGATACAACGCAGCGACGCGACGCACGCTTACGAATGGTTAGCGTGCTCCGAGCAGCATGCGGCCACTTCCTCTTTCTGGCGGACAGAAGCGGAGATTTGTTCCCGGATAAACATGCTTCGCGCCTGGAGCTCGATTTTTCGAGCAATTAACGCGTTACAATTAAACTGCAGATCGTTACGCGAAGTTTTATATTTGTGTACGTCAATTAAGGCAATCCGGGGGAGGATGTAGAGTCGAGGTAAATGCCGAATAAACACATGTTCGGGAGATGTTGACACAATCTATAGTGACTCACGTAAATGTGTGTTCACTGTTCGCACCTCCTTTTAGTCAGAATACATTTTTTAACCTGTTAACTGTCTTTCTTCATTTTGAGAACGTGTACTTGTCGCGTGCTTAATTATTTTTAAGCTAACATTGTTTTTGTGCTCGCTCTAAAGGACCCCGCACTAATCATATGGAAAATCTATCCCGGTAAAATTAGTTGGATTTTTCATATGTTGTAGCTTATGATCTACTGAACAACAGGTGTAATGGGCGCAAAGGTCAATAATACTGTGGTCTGCCCAAGGTGGTTCGGAACCCACCTTATAAAAACTGTAGGTCCCGTCGCGAAATAACCCTGAATAGGAGTTCCAAAAGCGACGTAACATAAGGAAAAAAAGAAAAAAAAAAGGTCAATAATGTTCTCGTTTTTCAGGGACATTGCTCAACTGAAAATTCGACGTGATTTAGAAAAACGAGTGCATTATCTACACACGTCGGAAGTTTATCATGATTCATTCCTTATTAGTCATAATTGGATTAACTTAGTATCATAACGATACGATAACTCGCTTTACGCCCTGAACATTAATGTATTCGCCAGCTATCTTGAATCGTCCAACATTAGAACTGCTCGACCAATTAGGATAATTTTAGATTCCTTACTATATACATACAATTTAAATTGTAGAAATACTCTTGTGGGGAATGATTATGTAAACTTATTTTTTTTTATTCGCACGTTTAGGACCGAATCATACGGTAAAAACGTTTTGCATCCAGAAGGACATTTTAAAAAATCTTTACCAACAATAATAACGCTATTAAAGTTCGATGCACGTTTTAAAAACTATGTATACTTTTGCATCCTACTGAGTGGTACAGTAAAAAAACTGTTTCTTCATAATAAAATAAAACAATTCCTACAATGAGACCCAATTTGTTCCTCAAACTTATTCTGTACACATTGGGCATCTAAAATCTATTTCTTAAGGAGGAAGTTAGATACTTAGTACATATGTACTAAGAAACACTATTAAAACAGTTATTGTAATTTACTTCAGCCTCGGTGGACAAATCCATAGAAAAGCTTTTTAAAAACCACGCTTACATTAAAATGCACTAAAAAGGAGAAAATAATTTTTTCCTGGTTCTCCATAAAATACAGAATCCAGTTAAATGACTAATAATATTTTTTCCCAAAATTTTAAGCAATTAGTTCAAAATTTCTTCTGTTATACAATTAGTGTCGGAATAGATAGAAAAATTAAATATAAATTTAAATAAAATCATGACATTAGTGACTATAAAAATAAAAGCGTGGAGCGCCCACGAAGATTACGTCAATATAGTTCAGCGCTCCACGCTTTTATTTTTACAGTCACCGATCTCATGATTTTATTTCAATTTATATTAAATTTGATTTTCTGCTTTTATTGTCACCGGAAGCAAGTGTGTATACGACATTTCAGCAAGATTGTACTATCGGAAGACGTTTAAAATTCGATTACGAGATATTTGATGGATACAACAACAACAACACGGCAAGTTGATATAAGCGTGGTAAAAAATTGATATCTGCACGGTGATTCACAGTCCATTTATAACTGAACAGAACCGCTCCTACTTAACGATACATTATAATTCTTCAACTCACCAGTCGTTAATGCCAGTAGAGCCAATAGAAGCATGGTCGCGATACACGTGGGTATCTTAAACCCTCCTCCTGGGGGATCACGCCACATCTTGATCCTGTTTTCCTTGATCGCACTGATTCTCACCTGACGTCACACAGAAAAAACACACAACTGAACGACGAGAGCTTGCGACGCACGTGAAAAATTGATCGCAACAGCCACGCTAATTCTTCCGGAGGATGAAGAGTAACAAATGAGCGCCGGTAACGTCCTAAATCTTTTCCCATGCATGAGGATTGCACCCGAGTTCCCACCTATCCCGTATAATCGCTATGTTTGAATCGGACGAGAGCTTTGTAGGGTTCAAGGCCGACCAGTTTATTCGGAGCGGCCTGGTTCGATACTGCGATCGTCACCTCGGACATTTTCGAGCTTGCTTTTTAAAAAAAACCGGCATGCGTGAAGCAGCGCGAGCTTTATGACAGAAGCCGACACATCATCGGTCGTACTTAACAGTTCCCTGTGTTTCTACAATTTCATACGACCAATACGCTCTACTGTCAGCAGCCAAGCGGAGTCTACGTCGCGCCTCGCACGAGAGAAAATGCGGATGAGAAGCAGAAATGCGTGACGGAAGTATGATGCGTAAGCGATGGCCGGCTGCTTAGAGGCTGGGATGGGCGAAGTTGGACACTAAACCTCCCACGGTCGCGTGACCGGTTTTCTATTTCACAATTGAGCCAGTTGTTTGAAAGTGGTTGTCCAGTTTCGTAAAAAATGAGTTAACGGCAGTTTTAGTCGGATATATAAACATAGAAATAATTTTAAAAAATTAATAAATACATGGACTTGTGCACTTTCAAAAGCAACGGCTCAATTATTGAAATTATAAAAACGCTTACACATAGGAAATAACTGAATTCATATAATGGCAACCGTGCAAAGATTGAGTGAATTTAATCTTATCACTTGTATAAGGCGTTTCACTTTCACAGTTTTCGTAGGAGGTTTAGAAGTATATCAGATGATTCCACACCGTAATACCGTAAAAAATTGTTTCGTACATTTTACTGACACATGCGACACTGGGTGAGTCACTTAACTGTGTCGCTTTACTCGTAACCTACTTGTTGCTTTAAAAAATGTTTCAAACTAAAGTTGTTAGACACTGAAAACGGTACACGCAATGTTATAATTAGTCTTGTCAAATTTCACTGTTTTTATACAGGCGACCTAGAGTTTTTATTCCATTATGCGTAACATTTGAATATGGTTTTTCAAAGAGTGTCGAATGTATGTCTCATTTGACGTCGAGTAACTTTCTGTTTGAAACCTTTTTGTACGTAACGAGTAGGTAATGACTAGACTGCGGATTTTATTAAAGCAGTGGTCATATTTAAAAAATTTAAAAACATCATCGTTTCAGTTTCAGCTTAATAAAATAATTAAAACAAGAAGGATATTATTATTTAGCTTCTGTGTCTTGGAATCGACACGAAAATATTTTGTATTCCATAAAGATCCGCAGTCTAGTAATAACTAAAAAGTGGTATAATTAAGTGGCTCACCCTCTCTAGAGTGGACCAATCATTTTTTACCACCCTAAATATTTCCGATAATAGCAAGAATATGAAAAATTGGTATGCATACACCTTTTGTGTGTGTCCCTCAAAATTTGAAGGTGATGAATACATATGGAAAATTATTTTAATAATATCCGGTTAATTATTATTAACTACAATATGTGGAGATCAGTATAATATTTGATACGCTATCGATTCACGATACAAAAGGTAGGCCATTCTATTTAAAGAAATCAAGGTAGCCTTGAAATCTCCCAAACGCCGCCATCCATATAAAAAATGATTGCATCTTAATATCCCCCCTCCTGCACCACGCAGGTTTTCTGTATATCATTATTAAAAATAGCGGAAATATCCCAGGTGAGGATAGTGATTGGTCCACGTTATGAACATTTAATGTAAATTTTGTTTCATGTCTTTGCAAGGTGAAATATGAAGATTCCCTTGGTTTTTTAGAACCTGTGAAGCGATAAATAGAACAATGGTTATAAATACACATTTTCTATTTCACCTTCCAAAGATGTGGATGGACCTTCATATTACTTAGACGATAGGGTTCTGATAAAATAGAGTTTCGAGTAGGAAGAAAAGTTTTCCTGACTAATACAGTTTTCAACAAAGATTTTCTAACGTTATAACCAAAGTATGTAAAAATAAAATAAATAAAACTGTGACATTGTTAACAATTATAATCATTGTCAGCAATATTCTTAACATTATGAATGATTGTGATACCTTTTTATAGCATGAAACACAGAAGTACCATTTATGTTCAAAGATTAATCGAATGACTATAATTATATTCGGAGTAATACTTTAAAAAGTGACTGGAGTCTGACTGTATTATCCCTGAAGTAACGTTGCGAACAGAATGAATCTAAAATATTTCAAATGCAAAACCCAAAACTGTATACACCCCAAGCAACTTCAAAAATCTTTAGCATCCAGCAAGACATTTCCTTCCAAAGTTCCTCGATCCGAATCGGACCAGCCTACACAGAAATTCGAAACAGTATTTCACCCATCCCCGGTCACGGGCGAGCAGCCGGAACAAGAACCGTGCAGCAATCTGCGCAAAGTGACTGGGAGGATGCAAGGGCTCCATGCGTGCACAAAGTCAATGGTGATCAGACCCCCTAAAAGCGGCGAGCAGACGACGAAAACGAGAAAAAGAAAAACGAAATAAGATGCTGGTAGGAGGAAGCGCGTGAGAACTGAAAGACAGGTCGAAGCCTTTTGGCGTCCGTCGGTTCGTGATAATCCGAGGAACACGTTGCCGGCAGTTTTTCAAAACCACCGGGGGAACATCGTGCACGTGCTGAATCACTGATGGCACACGGGTGCCAGGTAGGAAGAAGACAACGAACCGGATAGAAGAGCGTGGAGGAGCAAGGCTGAGAGGAGAAAAGGAGAGGAGATGAAGAAGAGAAGAGCAGAGAAGAGAAGAGAAGAGAAAGCACGGAGTAGTGCTGCTCGTCACGGAGCTGCTCCCTCTCGGTGGGTTTATTGATCGCAGGGTGCGGAGCGGACCAATCTACCCCTCGTGCGGCGTACGCCATGCTTGCTGGTAGGTATTTGCCCGAGCCAGTCCGCCAGCCTGCCTGCTTGCCTGCCTGCCTGCCCGATTCTCTGCTCCTCGTGCAGCCTTCGCTAAATCCGGAAAACCCGCCTCCGACCCTATAAAATGCCGCATATCCCGGCTATCTGGACCAGAAATACCACGGGCCCTGCGCCGGTCAGGCCAAACACCTCTGCCACCGGGTGCAAATCGAAAGATTATACGGCACGCGAGGCTCCCTTAATTAATTCACCGATACTTCAGCCATCGGAGCACACCGACGTGCCATCGACGAATCTAGGACATCCCGCATCTGCTCTCGTCTCCCGCAGAAGGTCACCACCCTTGCGTTCGACGTCTCTATCCCCCTCTCTCTCTCTCTCCTATCATTTCGAACCGCATAGAAAAAGAGTCGCGATCGCAGACGAATCTTCCCCAGCTGCAAGCGATAAATCATCTCGGGGAGAGCAGCATCGAACGACTTCAACGGACGTTCAAGATTCTCTCTGTAGCTCCTAGACAGAGGAGACACACACGGATTCAAACACCTCTCCGGAGCTGTACCGGTTCAAAGATCGACGTTCTGGTTCAACGGGCTGTTGCGATCCAATTCAAAGGAAGCCGGGGCTCCCGAGAGAAACGATCACCCGCGATGATCACACTCGGCATTCACAGGAGCACATGTACCACACCGTACACACCCACAGATTTCGCGAATCTCTCGCGGAAACCGGCTGATTTTACTGTACTCTCTCGTTTTCGGAGTTTCAATTGCGTTCCTCGGAAGCGGAAATCGCGGTGCCTCGCGAGCTGAACCACCCTTCGAGCGTGACTCACACGTGCGAACGGTGACGTTTCCACCGGTTTACGTACCGACAACACACGTCGATTAGATCGCAGAGAACACACGCTGACCAGAACACACACCGCTCAGAGAACAGAACGAACACTCTAGGTCTGTGGACGACCGACGAGTGCAGCGAGGAGCGTCGTTTTGCTTCGGGACAGCGGCTGCTCCACACGGGATCTCGAGGTCGGCGGTGGGGGGTCGTCGTCGTGGTACGCTCTTGCGTCGCGACGCCCGGTAGTGGGGACGCCGGTTCGGTTGGTCGACCTTTCTCGCACGCGACCGCCGCCCGCTACCGTCGTCGTCGTCTCATGCGCTTTCGCACCATCTCCCGTAATTGCAATTGGTCCCGACAAGTCGTATTTGAAATTGAAATTGGAAATACCGACCCGGCCCGATTTTTCATTTCCACCGCTTTAGCACCTCGCGTATCGCGCGACCCCTTCCGTCCCCGCAGTGGGCTGAAATCGTAAAATAAGTACACAAAAACTCGTTTTCATATCATCAGGTATCTTAAAAGTAGGTTTACTAAATGGTTTATACTTGTCCGGATCACGTTCAAACGCACGTCGAACGCTGTATGTTTTGATGCAGACGTAAATAAACACCTCAGCGCCGTTCCAAACTGTGTAGAAATTTTTTTAAATGTATTTCTTAGTTTTTTCTTGGAAATGCATATAAAAAGACTTTTTACACAGTTTGGTAGACACAATAATACTGTGCAACTTTTTCAGTGTTCGTCAAATTGGTGTGTTATCATTTTCATAAATACTGTTGTATAGTGAATGCAATTAATTTAAGATCTCGGAGTTCTTTAACGTTAAATAATGAAAACATAACCTTGCCATTTAATTACGTGTAGCCACGGTAAATTAATAATTTGAAGAGAAAATGTTCAATGAGAAAGTTTTATTGGAAGACTAGTTTTTTTTTTGTACTCACACACTCTCGATCTTAACGATATTATATATGGCTGGATGGATGCTTTTCCCTTAGGCACTGTAACAGAAAAAAAATTCAGTTAATTTCATTCGATCATCCGACAAACAATAAATACGAGTCGATAGAAAATAAACCGCTCAAGTCGAATGTAGAATCAAAATTAATTTGAACTGAAATTGAATAAGCTTGAGTCCTACTGTACGATAAAATGCAAATGGCGAATTCGATTCAATTCAATCGATCAACCGTCAAACGATAAATCCGAATTAATAGAAAATGGAAAATAAATCGTGCAAATTGAATGAAAATCAAAGTTAAATAAACTTGATTTCTATTGAAGGATGAGACACAAATGACAAATTCGATTGAATTCAATCGATCAACCGTCAAACAATAAATCCAAATTAATAGAAAATGAGGTTATCGTGTACCGCGTACCTCCGGAAACCAGATATTGTTACCTCTTTCTTATGTAATCCTGTACATTTTAGCGAGAAAATGTCAATAGTCCAAATTTCAATCCTAGGATGTCAGTGGTTCAATAAGCGTGTTTAAACTTGAGCGATTCTAATTGTTGTGACAGGTAAAAGCACCGCCATCATATTGGTAAATATGTACTCAGCTTCGTGCCTCGTCTAACGGTCAAACTGTCAAACCAGTGCTGCGATATGACGCAACTTTTCTCGCGCATGCGCGACGATTTCAGCCTCAGTAAAATAAGATTCTCGATAAAATAGGGTACCTTGAGCACCTCGCAGAATTCTAAAAATTGATATGATTTGAAAAATGAATGAATTGATATGTATTTTCTTTAATGATATGAGTGTTAGACCAAAAATAGATTTTGCTACATTTCGTATTTTTGTAATACGTTCTTCATAAATACAATTTCCACTGTTCAAAAATTGGCGCCATATGCATGTGTACAGAGTTGGGCAAATTTTTATTCAAATAGTAAATAATAAATAAACGTGTGATTGTAATTGCAAATATTAACTATACTTTTTATTTAAATAAAACTCATTTGAATAATGCCAAAAATGATCTATTTATTATTTCTTATTCGCTAATAAAAGATTATTTCTTACTTGAAATTCACTAGTCAGTTGAAATTGTATTTGTAAATAACAATTAACTTTATTATTTTAAATAATTTATTTAGACTTGCTCAAGTAATAAATAATTATTTTTGCTTTTTATTTGATCGAGTATCCAAATAACAAATAACTCTCGTGTTACTTAAAGTATTTGAATAATTATTTATAAATCTATCGGTAACATGATGCCGAAATGGTACAGGAGCTCTCAGAGTATCCCGTGGCCTAGCTAAAAAAGCCCATGAGATGCAATATGCAATTTCTATACCAATCTATACTGATCAAGTCTATGCCAGAGCCGCGTGTGCGACACTTGATAAGGAAGGAGCCATCCGTGCGCCGAAAACTGTCAAGATGATAGAAAAAGAACAGACAAAAAAAGAGATAAAGGAGTTAGCGAAAAATGACAAATACTCGATTTTACTCCCGACGTACAACGAGATTGAAAATTTACCTATAATCATTTGGCTTATCATCAAATACATGGACGAGAGGTAACTACCATACCAACATAACCTCAATTACGGATAAAGTAACTGCTGTCGGATGAGAATAAAGGATTGAAAATATCTGAAGTATGAAATATTAATCAGTCTAGCGAACATATGCAACATTCTAGCGAACTTGATTATGAGATAATCGTAATCGACGATGGTTCTCCTGATGGAACGTTGGACATGGCTGAACAGCTGCAAAATGTATACGGCGAAGATAAAATAGTACTGAGACCGAGGGAGAAAAAGCTTGGACTGGGAACAGCTTATATGCATGGGATTAAACATGCTACAGGAAATTTCATTGTCATCATGGATGCCGATCTGTCTCATCATGTACATATTTTCCTTTGTAAACGAATAATCTAGGTCAGGCATGCGCGCAGATTCTTCTATCGAACATTTCCCTTGATCTGTCAAAATTGAAGCGCCCAGTTAGAGTATGCTACACAGGCATAAAAAAACTGATTTTCTACTGGCAAACTTGCAAGGTTTAGAACATAGTTTTCTGAGGAGATCTAGGATTATCGATATTTGATTTGCTTTATTTTCAATTTAACTTTTGAAGTTTTAATAATAGAAATAGCTTATTCAAAGTGGATGCTAAACAAATGAGCTTTGTAAACAGGATTATCTAGTTTACAGGTGCAATTGAAGTTTATATAATCTTATCTTCTTCAGCCGAAATTCATTCCTAAAATGATAGAGCAGCAGAGGTATCTTGATCTGGATGTGGTTAGCGGCACAAGGTATGCTCACGGTGGAGGCGTTTATGGGTGGGACTTCAAAAGAAAGATGATAAGCAGAGGGGCAAATTTCTTAACGCAAATCCTTCTGAGACCGGGTGTCAGTGACCTCACGGGAAGCTTTAGGTACAACCTCAAACAACTACGCTATGCGTAATCTTTACAGGGTGATACTTAATTCTTATTCTTGCAGGCTATATAAGAAAGAAGTATTAGAGAAATTAATCCAATCCTGCGTGTCGAAGGGATACGTATTCCAGATGGAAATGATAGTCAGGGCTAGGCAATATAATTACACCATAGGAGAAGTACCAATCTCATTCGTAGATCGTGTTTATGGTGAATCGAAGCTGGGTGGATCAGAAATCTTCCAATTTGCGAAAGGTCTTCTATACCTTTTCGCTACTACATAATCTGGGCTGGAGCTCATAATTCCTGGACAACATTCCCTATGTTACAAACAAAATATATAAATTAGAGCGTATACAGAGTAAACAATTGTACATCAGCGGATGCTTTTATAGAATAAACATATGTGGTTTTTACGTTCTATGACGACTTAGTTACGTGGAAAAAAGCGCACAGATCGACACAAATCGAGGCACTCGACTTAAAAATGAAGGAGCACGTGCCCGTGCGCACGTGGTCGTGAATGGACGACGCGGAACACATATAACGATTCTCGCGAGCAATTCCACCCTCGCCGCACCCTCTGACGTCACGCAGCCTCCGTTTATTGATCCATTACGAAATTACAGTCTATATTTCGACTTGGGCAGAATGCAAGACGGTGCCACAATGTGCCACGTACGAAAAGTCAAGATCTAGCGGAGACCCCTGCACCGATTAATTCCAAATTTGAATAATAATGCATGATAAAATAAAAATAATAAAACCCCGAATAACCTCAACGGGGTTCAATTACGGGCAAGCGAATGGGCACAGTTTTTGCACCGAAATTGAGCACATTAAAAATCGCGGGGGATGTTTCATCAATTTGATCAGACCTATTGCAAAAAGTTAGGCGATCGAGAAGGAGAGGGTGGTTCGAGTTGATCATTCGACTCGCTCGGATTCCAAAAGGAGTCGAAAACACGAGAGGGTGACACCGGTGACAATCGAAAATGCTTGGGTGTCTCTCGGGAGATCGGAGTTTCCGCTCGCGAGAACGGGGAGCAGTCGGCCAGTTCTGTCGCAAGCTTCGCCGCGGCCAGACGTGCAAGTGGCGTTGCCTGCGCGCCGGGGTGAATCTTGCAAGCTCTCCCTTATCGAGCTTTCAGATGGCTGTGCCTTTTAGATTTTGACGTTTTCCTCGTTCTCCCCCCGCTCCCCTTCTCCTGCCGTAACTTTATTTATTTTCTTTATATCCGACTGTTCGCCGGACCTCGCCAGTCTCGCCGCCAGAAAACGACCAGCCTAATATGCCGAGAAAAATCGGATTCCACGTCGTGTACGCCACCAGTAAGGGGACATCAGATTGTGATTGTGATATCCGTTCGACCGCCGATAACCTCGACGATAATCGTGCGCGAAAAACGTTCCTCCTCTCGCACACCTGAACATGCCGAAGGGTGCTTCTCGGTGGAACAAAGAAAGCGTGGATGATGATCGTTCGAACGACGTCCAGTCGCTTGAAGCCGCGTAGCAAACGTTCCCCGCACCGGGAGCATTGATTTTTCCCCCCCGGAAGTATTCGATTTTGAAAATTGTTCTATTTTGTCTTTTCTTCTTTTTAGTAGAACCATGCGCTCGAATTAACAGCGACGAAACGACACGTGCTTCTCCACGTTTCCGTGCAGATCACGGAATGGACCGCCGAACGGGGCCGCGAGCGATTTGTACCTTGGGCCGATTAAATCACCGAGTTTGACATTTCGAAAGTAAAAATAACCGCGGAAGCAACGCGGTGTCTTCGATTGTTATGATCGCGAAGCGTGCAGCGAACCGTCGTGTGCCTAATGTGACTTGCGTTACGTGCTGACCGTTCACCTAGTATAATTTAAAACGTTATCGATTACATCGGCATCTCCATTTTTGCCCGTGAAGGAGAACGATGCAATCCTGCCGGATAGCGTGACGTGGGCAGTTTTAAATCGAAGTAGCGCTTGAAATTCTAATTCGAAGTCCGTCACGAATTCCTACCCCCCTATAAGCCACTATGTAATTTCGGAAAGTGATTTACGTTTGTCGCACGTTTGTACTGCGTATCTGTAATTTTTAAATAATCATAGGCGAAGAGGACAGACACTCCTCGCTGGAACTGAACGTTCATGGACCGACGGTAAGGGGCTGGCAGAGTTCAAGAAGATGTGCATACCCTCAGGAACTGATTCTGCGACTACATGGACCGACGAAGTTGACTAGGATACAAGTGTTAGCTCACCAATACCTCATCCGTGAGTCGTCATTGTTTAAAAATACTGGTATATCGTTTCTAATTGCCTCCTGCTCGATAGAAATTAAGGGTGTGCTGGGAATTATGATACAACTGACGATGATTTTATTTTAGGAAATTTAGATTTTATCATTCGGGTTTGCTTTTTGAGAAAATCGAGTTATCATTGTCATCGCATGATTACATAAAAGAACGTGAAAGATCTGATCTCTCGTCTGTTATTTATGATAATATTATTACTGCTGATAATCTGGTTGTTTAAGTATTCAAAAAATTAATGATATGCTACTATTTTTGTTATAGGTTTTAATACATTAAATTTTACATGTAAGGAAAATTATGAGATAATTTGATTAAAAATAATAATATTGATAATCTGGTTACTTAAGTATTCAAAAAAATGAGTGTTACTACTTATTATGGTTTCTAATACTTCTATAATAAATTTTACATGTAGTGAAAATTGAATTTTTGATTTGAGAATTGTATGATTTGATTATTTACACACTCAAAAAATTAATATTACTATTTATTATGGTTTTCAATACTATTAAAATAAAGTGTAAATATGATAAAAATGATAGAACAATAAGGAACGCGATGATTTGATAGATAGAAATAAGAAACGTAGAATCAGATTTTTCCTTCGAAGTCTCGTTTTAAGAAAATTAAATCCCAATCTTAGGAGCTATCATCATTATCTTCCCCTGTTATGTTCTTGGCAAAGGACCTAAGAACTGATGTATTTTATGATGATATTACCACTCTTGATAATCTGATCATTCTGATATTTAAAGCGTTAGTATTTGTCACGATTTTTGTGATTCTTAAAATATATTTTACGTGGCGTGAGGTTGCACACATGATAGCCTTTAAAGGTAAAAAATTTGACGTGCACACGTGCGCTTGAATAGCTTCTGTGTGAATACAAAAGGCACGAATGATAAAACGTTATTCTGTATCGAATAAAATGTAGAATAAAATCTCGTTCTCGAGGAACATTTATCAACACGATGAAAAGTTACGTTAACAGATAGAAACGTCGAATTAAATTTCGTTTCGCGAAAATTTCAAAAAATCAACACAACAAAGAGATACGTTAATAGATAAACAAGCGTCGAATGAAAAATTTCGTTTTCAAGATAATTTAATTGAAAGATTTATCGTCAGAAGAATAAAAAATATGGTATAAAAATAAAGAACTAGAATAAAATTACGTTCTCAATAAAATCCATTGACATTTTAGACTTATTTTTTTTAGTTGAATAATGCTCTCCACGTTTGAAATTTTGTTTCGCAGAGTCTCAAGATTTCACAACTCTTGATGTCCCCGGAAAAGTAATTTAGTTACGAATGAAAATCGAATTAACTCTCTCACTCCGATTTCCCAAGGCAATTTTCATTTTCTCTCCTTGAATCGTCGTTTCTTCTTATTCTACTCTGCGTTGAATAGCGTACAAAATCTCAGTACAATAGCTCAGAAAATATAACACTTTGACTTGATCATATACATTGCACAGACCATGAACAACACACTTATCACAAGACAGCGGATCTTTATGCAAAATAAAATGTTTATACATTATTTGCATGGGAACGAGGCTGAATAAAGATTTATTTCTTGTGTAAATAATTTTAATTGATTGAAAATATCGTTCATATTTTCTACATTTAACAAATTCTTTTTAAATTAAAATTTTTTTTAATTTAAAATTATTTTTACTGTTTTAAGTTTCACCTACTGGTTTTCGCCATAAATGCATAAAATCAGCTGTCTAGTCATAAATGTATAAAATTCGCTGTCTACTTATCGCCGTAGAAATTGATTTTTAATTCTGAAAAAATAATCCCACCAACCAAAGGTTAGGTTTAATCGTTAGTTAATATGATTGCAGCGGAGAAGCTGGAAATATGGACATCGGTGGAGGAGAACGCCTCGGTTACGACGGAGTTCAGTTATTTGGGTTACATTACGTTGTCCGACAACGCTTCGACCATGTACAAAAGCAGGGAACTGAAGAGCGTCGCGCTTCCGGAAACGGAAGCAGTCTCCTTGAAGCTGAGACTCCACAAACCGCACAGCAACGCGCACAATGTTTATCAGCAGGTAGAGAATGAATTTCGTAGGAACTGGAAGAGAGACAGCTTACCTGTTCGCGGAAATTGCAGGTCGGTCTTATCGCTATCAACATCCTCGGCGAACCTTACGGCCAGGAGCTAACGGGTCAAGGGGACGCGCCATACAATCCTCATTACACGTCTCCTTACGACGATCTAGCCTTCGAAATGTACGTTGATCGCGAGGTAGCGAAAATCATCCGGCAGATGGAGGCGAAGAAACTGCAGGCGGTCGAGGGTTCGTCTTTAAATAAATAATAGATATTATTTTAACGCGTGAGCTGTTGGAGTCACGCACGTGTTGCGACCACCATTTTGTACAGGATGTTCCACTTAACTCTACTATCCCTAATAAGCAGACTGCGGATCTTTATGCAAAATAAAAATGTTTTGCATCGATTGTGAGAAGCAGGAATAACATAAAAATTGATTTCATCCCTTAACCACTTTGTTACGTCGAAAACTGCGTTACAATATTCTTGAATTTGTAAAATCTTTTACTGCTTTATATTTCAACCAAGATAAAGATCCGCAGTTTATTAATAAGTTTTTTATTCATACCATTGTTCCATTGTTTTATTTGAAGTACACTATATATGTTACACTGTTGACAACTCAAATACCAAGATCATGTCGAAATGCTCTTCAGATTTCGACAAGTACCTCATCTTTAAACGCAAAAATTTTGTTTCTACATTATAAGATGTGCAGCAACATGAACTGGAAGTTTTAAAGAAGATATGGGCGTACAGTCCTCCGAAATAAAATTTCTTAAATATCATCGTCTTATTTGCAGCGTGTTGGTCAAGTACCCCTCTTAGCTATACAGGTCAAGGAAACTTCCGCCAATGTATGCATAGGGTCCACAGAACATTGTCATTTCACAGGGACACAGTTTTTGTAGGGTCACAGAACATTTGTCAAATTACTACAATTAAAGTAGATAATTTACTTACCCTGGTAACATTCGCGTTACCCATATTCAGTAATTATTTATCCATACAGATTGGCAGACTGTATAATTTATACAGTTATTTAAAAATATAAAACAGCAGAAACTTCAGGAAAACATGAAGACAATGTTATTTTACTACTGCAGAAAATGCCAGTTTTGCATAATTTTCACTTTTACCATTTTTACTTTTCCTTCCATTGAATAAATGACCTGCTTTCGTCCTATGCAATTTTGTGGTCGATAAATTAACGCGACATGCTGAGCAATTAAAAAGAAAAATAACTATTAATTTTCTTCGTTAATTCCATTTATCCAACTCGTACCACAGAGAATTAAGGTAAACGAATAAAAATTTAACTTTCAGAGGAAAGGTTCGAGTACGCTTCGAAGCTGAAGGTAGCCATGGAAAATCTGAGAAAAGCCGGAGAACGCCTTGGGAAGTACGAATTGGAGAAAAAGTATGCGATCGCGTTAGAGGATTACGACAAGGCCAAAGCGAAGAAAGCACAAGCGCAACAATATAGGCAACAAGTATACCAAAGTTTGGAGGTGCAAGACTTACTAGAAGTTCATGGCGTAAGTATACGTTTATACTTGGATAGAACATAGAACCATTCAACCCTTCAAAAGTGGAGGCTGGATCCATTTTGACCCTGTGTTTCAAAAGCATCAATTTAACTGCAGTCTAGTTAAAGCTACAGTCAAATTTTTTATGTGTGAATGGCATAGAATATTTTCATTTCCTATGATTTTTTAAATTTCATGGGTATAAAATTCATGTAATAACTTGTGCAATACTTAAATGTTTAGCAATTGATTAGATATCAACATATTTAATAGTGTAAACAATATTTTTAATGGTACAGCAATTTTTAGTGGTTTCTCCTCTCTCTCTCAGAGTGACCACTCTGAATTTTATTTCGATTTCACTCGTATGCTTCCCATTGTACGTAAACAGCCCCTGGAGAAAAACAACCAATCTTCGATAGAGGGTAAAGAGCCGGTTTCGGTGGATACTACAAACACTACTACAGCCCCCGAGGACATTACGTCTCCGCCGAGATTAGTAATACCACCCAATCGCGATGGAGCTATATCACCAACTGGTCCCGCTCATCAACCACCTGTTTCACCTCTGCATCAAAAGCCGAACAGCCCTGGTACCACTTTTACTGATTATTAAAGTGTACAACAAAAATAGTTGAATTATTTTCCTGGTCTCTTTTATGCAACCATTTCTTATGAGTATATGAAGAGTTAAACACTTTTTCTAATTTAACAGAAGTTACCGACAGCCCAACGAATGGAGTCGTCGAAAGACAGAACAATTGCAACAAGGGATCTCTCAGACGGAAAACAAAGTCGGCAGGACCGGCGCTTCGATCTAGTTACGAGGCTTACGAGGAGAGGACGATTCCTGCTTTGAGACAGTAACGCATCTTCAATTTTTACAATGCTTGAGCTACTCATTTGCTGAATCGATTAACTCCATATGACGAACAGTTAATCAAAAAATTAACGAACAAGTATAGGGGCCCTCTCGAACTGGATACTTGATGTTTCTCTTAAATAAATTTAAAAAATATAATACTTTACTTTTTTTGCTTTATGTTATAAATACTAACAATATTAAAAACGAAAGCAAAGTGAAAAATAATTAACATTTCCGTAGTAATTAAATTAAATTCACATTATACTTTAGTTGCATAATTTAAAAAATTATGAAGTGTCCCCTGGTACAGCAAAAATTACTTATAATAATTTGCAACCGACCGGGGAGCCTCCTACCAGGGGTTTGCAGAGCGAGAAATAAATTAGATTCTTATCAAAATTACGTAAATATCATCTTCACCGACCACACCCTTTAATTGCGATCGTGTTTCAGCTCGCACACGAACGAGTTCACAAGGGAATGTCACATGGAGAACACGGAGACAAAGGTGATCTCGAAGCTGAACGACAGGGAAAAGAAGCAGGCCGCGTTGCCCATAGCTGTCTTCGGAATGGAAATGGTGATGCAAGTTTCAAAACGGTTTTTCCACCGATTCCTCGACGTTGACGACTAACAGGTTCGTCGTTTAGGTGGAGAAATTTTACTCGAAACAATTCACGGACAAGGAAGAAGGTTTGATGCAGCTGAAGGAGGAGCTGAAGACTTTCGATTCGGAAGTGTCGAAGCATTCTGCGAACAAAACGGCCAGAGCTACAATCCTGTTGCTGCACAGAGCTCTCAGGGACAAGGTCTACAGCGTGTACAGTCTGGCAGCGCAATTAATTAGGATTTTCTTTTCGGAGTTCGCGACAGACAGGTGAGCTCGTACTCTTTAGGATTCCACGGCGATATACTATCTTATCTGGGATTTACGAACAGGCTAAGAAAATTTAAATAGAAAGAGCAAACAATTTCTTATAAATGTATTTTACATATTAAAATACGTCACTGAAGAGGATTTGTATAAACGTGTTGATGTATCAGCCTCTTTCACAACATCCTCTTTTCAGGGTATCGTCAAACGAGATCGCAAGAAGCGTGGAACGTCTTCTTCCGGAATTGTTAACTAAATCAGGCGACACTACTCCGAGAATCCACAACATGGCTGTGCACACGATACTGAGCATGGCAGACTGCAAGTGCGTTAGGGAATTGCATTTAATACCGGTGCATTTAACGAGGCCGGTCAGCAGTAGTACACACCAACGGCTAGCTCTCAGCAGGCTGGAAATGGTGGAGCAACTGATTCTCAACCATGGGATATCTACCGACAAACAAAGGTGACCCTGAAGAACATAATCTCCACTGATCGATTTTACATTAACTACTATGGTCCGTTTTTTTTTAATGAAGAGACCTGCGTTCCATTGACGATCGTTGTTCACACGTTACGAAAATAGAGTGAGGAAGACAGTTACCTATCACTGACGCTGCATGTCTCTTCTTTCTAAAAAGAAATTATACCAAATGTCTGTTTTAACTTGACTCTGGAAACTATCAAACAGCACTGAATACATATCCAGTAAAGCCTTTATGTAAGAAAAACCGTCGGGTCCGTGCCGTTCCTTAGATCCTGTAGTTCTACTATTTCTTTGTGTGCGGACTGCATGGCGTCAATTAAACCACTAAATACAATTCAAATTATATCGTATTCGGTGTCATTTTAATTAGAAAAATCTCACAAATAAGTTGGTGAAAGTCCCATAAAAAATAATGAAAATTAAAGAAGTTTTCCAATTGTACTAGAACTGGTTCACACATTTCAGCGAGTGAAACATATTTCGGCGAGTCGACTTAAAATGGACATACTGTAGTTCGGTGTAGATCATCCCCTACTACCTCATTGTCATTACGCAGCCTCTGTAAATGATTTTCAACAAGACGTTCTTGCGAGAGTCATTTCCAGAGGTCCATTCACCTCATTAAGCCCCCAGCCGTAAAACGCAATTACTCTGATAAGATATTGTAATTGTTGCAGTGGACTCACGTGTCGAACCTTGTCGGAACTGGGTTCCTCGGGACTGCACCACCCGGCGGAAGCGGTCAGGAAAGTTTCGGAAAGGATTCTGGTGCTAGTATACAAAGTCAATCCTAGACTTGTCCGCAAGCAATTGCCTCCGGACGATGACATCACGAGAAGAAACTTGCTGTACCGTCAACTTTTCCACGAGTTCGATCTCATCGATCTTCAGGTAGATCTTTGAGGGTGGCAACTCTTGTGACCGGTTGAGGGAACCGATTTCCTAGCGTAAATCGATAGCATTCGGTCAAAAGTCTTTTTCTATTTTCAGAAATCGAGATAACTAGATCCTAAATATAGGTGAAACACCCAGTAACTCTTAAAAATCGTCCTCTATCTCCAGCGTGTTACGCGACTTGCCCCCTCTTAATTCAGTCCGGGCGTGGAGACTCGTGGTATTTATATTTACGTATTGTCAACAGAGGAAAAAGGAAGCGGAAGCGTGCCACAAAACAACGACACCGACGCGAACGAAGACAACGGAGAACAATGTAGCGAACTTGACGAAATCTCCCTCGAGAACGAGTCCTGTCGTCAGTACCGGAAGCTCAACGAGTATAACATCTCCGTCCGAAAATAGTACAGATCATAAGGGAGACAAGTGAGCGGCTTGTAATTGCACGTTACCACGAAAATTTCAATGATTTCATATAATTCTTTATGCGCGTGTCTTCTTCATAGGATGTGCATATTTTGCCTTTCAAAGGGGCAGGGGTATTCAGAGGAAGGGCTGAATATTCATTATTGGAGAAGCTGTCCCATGTTGACGAAATGCGAATCGTGCAAGCAAGTGGTAGAAATTTCGTACTTGAATCTTCACTTATTGAGTAAGTACTTGATTGCTTTAAATCGTTTAAGCGAATGCTTCCTTCTCATTCGACATTTGTATTGTCCGTTTCAGACGAATGTGATATGCGAAGCAATTATGTGAAGTGCGAAACGTGCAAGCTAGCGATTCACGAGAACTCTTTCGACGAGCATAGGAAAAGTAATAAGTGTACGAGTACGTATCATAAATTGTTCATGAACGCGGTTGTAGCTGAAAATATGCAAACAATTATTTGTAACTTATGTACACATTACAGAACCCATCGAGGGCTACGACCGTTGTCCACTCTGCTCGATTCTCGTGAATCAGAATAAATGGAGAGAGCATCTCATGGGTGATCATCCTTGTACAAATAACCCACGGAACAGATTAGTAAAAAGCTGTAAGTGTCGGAAACTTTTATGCTCGTCGCACAATACCATTCGTACCACATCATCTACGGTGGATCCAAAAAGTATTCGAAATGCACAAATTCAAGCTATAAAATTAATCCAAATTTACTGTCGTACTATATTTTTAAACAAAATTATCACAGTTTAAATATTGACAATTTCTCGAGAATGGAACATTTAGTGTTCAAGTACTTTTTGGGTTCACAGTATACGTTATTCATTAGTAATAAATTATTACAATGAAAGGTTATTTATTACTAAGAATTGTTGACGTCTGGGAACCTAATTTTGCACCCCATTTTTACAGATGCGTTATTCATAGATTACTTTATCCACAGGTTCGAAGTCTCCATCCAATTCTCAAAATCTTGGCGGGAAGATGACATCACCAACCAGTAGAGATTACTAACATTAATCGTCAATTTTCGAAGACCTCGGAGTATAAAAATTTTTAGAGAACTTTTTACTTTTTATTCCTTTTATAGTTTATCTGTGTGTTACGAGCTGTCCAGCGATTTTTCATATTTGTACCAGTATTTATTTTCGATTTAAATAGCAAAACCCGTCCTTCATTAGTAGATAATATCTCTGTGTTAAAACAAAATTTCTAATCGTAAGTTGAAATCTTCTAGCCTCTAGAATATTAGGAGTCTTGTTATCGACTAAATTGAAAGCGAAGCAAGAACGTCTAACATACTTTTGCAATCTGGGACTGTGGTCACACAAGTGTTTTTATGCGAACGGTATGATACGTACGCAGGGTGTTCCATTTTAAGTCAATCTCCTCGACTGCTTACGAATTTATTTACACGGAACGATGAGTCTTCGCTTACACGTAGCTTTTTTTATTGGTGCATACGTAGAAGTCGTATGAAGGTCAATTATGTCTTTTAGTGCATTAGTTGATGGAACTCGTTGGTCTTAACAAAACGCTTTTAAGACCATTTACAGTAAAAAACATTGATTCTGGAAATATTTTAATGTAAATGTCGAAGTGACATGTGACACCTAGTTTTCGTGTAGCTTTTCGTAGACATACAGTGACTCCCATTAAAATATTCGGATGCTCTTAAAAAACAGATAACTTGTCTAATATTGGACTACACGATTTGAACTTGCAATTTTGTTCAAAAATTTTGGTCACGTTGCGTAGCAAACTAATTGTTCTACCTTCTCAAAAAAGTTCAGATCGTATGGTCCAAAATATTTAAAAAGTTATCGTCTCTTTAAGAGTGTCCGAATATTAGTGGGAGTCACTGTATTTCAGGAATCTTCCCTTCAAATCGTCAGAGAATAAATTTTGTGTTTCAAATACCTGCAGAAAAGAAGTCTAAGGATGTCGAGGCGTACAATCGGTTTTCGTATGTACCCTACGAGAAAGCCGCTTCCGCTGTGTTATCGAAAACCATTTAACTTCCACTTGCACTATTTTTTAATATCGTCAACAATTTTGTAGATATTGTGGAGAAATGATTTCGAGAAGATTTGTAAATTTTCGTTTATTTTAGATTTAATCTGTATGTACATGATTAAACTAACATGTATAGATGTTCGTCAATTATGAACATAAAAAAGAAAACGCTCGTGTGACCAGTCCGAGGCAAATATCAACGAGATGCAACAAGTACTCATCTTTTTCGAATTTAACATATGGTAGTGAAAAAGGAGTTCCATACAGTTTACGAACATATTATTGAACGTTATGGCGACCGCCGTTTTTTGAATGAATGATTCCTCAGCATCCGGCCATGTTTATAATAATATTTGTACTATAACCAATCAGTCAAATAGTATCCTAGTGGCCGAAAACGATGAAAGAAAGAAAGAAAAGGGTATTCGTCGCTCAAATAACTCAGAATTATATATGTAATTTCATAAATTATTTCATAGAAAATGGATATAGTAAACACGGCATTTTTTCCCATCAGATCATTGCAACTTTCTTGTCCTGTAAAAGTATTTTATTTCCATTACTCGTAGTATGTTTAATCGCGCCATATTAAAATATGACCCGTCTTGATACTCTTCTTGGACTTCAACGACTGGAGCACCATCTTACACAACTTTAAATAAAATAAAAATTTTTTACTCTTAAGACATGCTACCGATATTTATAATGACATTAAAGAAACAGCAATTTATATTACGAAATTGCGTGTTATTCTTCCAATACGTTTAGTATTTTCAAATCGTCCTCCTTTTTCAGAAATCTTATTTTCATCTATTATTTAATCAGTAACATCTGTTTCAATATTACCTAATTTAATGGGAATTCCGATGTGATAGTAGCTTCTGATTCACCAGTTTCTTCCGATTTCACAGTAGTTTCGAGTTTAACAGAATTTTCGACGTTGTTTTTTTCTGAAACGAAACTTTTCAAATAAAGAAAATATCACGCGTAGAGTATGTAGTTGTATATATATATTCCATAAATACATACCGAATTCTGAGTTGTTCTCCTTTTCAGCAACGTTATTGTCACCGTTGTTCTCCTTTTCAGCGACGTTATTGTCACCATCGTTCTCGTCATTCATAACTTCTTCTTTAATCGTAGCTTCTGGTTTAGCACTCTCTATTTCCTCCGACTGGCGTTGCTTGAATTTGTTCTTTTCTAAGACAAACATTACCGAATGACGTAATTATCATATGTAGAGTAGCACACATTTCATAAATACATACCGAACATTGAACAATCAGCTCCCAACAAACGTAAATAATGTATTGCGTCAATTAAAGGAACATAAGCCCTGAGGGACATAGTACCTCTCCATCCTACTATGTTTAATTTCAACGGATTCGGATCATCAGACCCCTCTTCTTCATAAATTAGAATACAACTTCCAGTTTCTACGTTAACAAGAAACGAATTGTCACAATCAAATTTTACGATGAAGTACAGTGACTCCCATGAATATTCGGACGCTCTCAAAAATGATAACTTTTTTAGTATTGGACTATACGATTTTTAAGAATGTCCGAATATTAGTGGATGTCACTGAATATATATTTTGAGAACGTTAAGATGATTACCAAGATGCTTTAAACGTTCTTGTATATCTGGATGAAGTTTCACAATCTCGGGTGCTGCCGTAGGATTATTGTTTTGCAACAGTGTTATCAAATCTTCTTTATTTATTCGTACCCTCCTGCTATCGCCAATATAATTGATAAAAGTTTGTAGGCCCTCCCACGCAAGCCTGTATGGGAAATAGTTATTTCTGTTCCCGGTCCTGCTGTCGCAACGCGTGAATGATTTCACTCCAGTATTTATCAGTTTTATCTGATTTTCATTCGAGAGAACGACGTTGCGAATCTCGGGTGATGTATAATAAATGTTTTTTTTCCTACGACCTAAATTTCGTACCAGCAAACTTTTAGGATCCAGTTTGTCGGATATATCGTAGAATTTCCTGAAAAATTTCAACCAATTCGTTAACGGGATGAATAAATCAATTATATCGTTTTTTCAATCAAATCAAATCAAATTGAAAACTACAGTTTACCAATTTATATTCAGTGCACACAACTCTATACAAAACACATATTGAAAGTTGAAGGTTCAAACACATGTTGTGAACCCGGTATGTATAATATTTCCTACTTACTTAACTGATAACCACACATCATCCTGATCATCTTTGAAGAAAACGAACGGGTCCTCCCTAAATCCTTTAGCTCTTCTACGTTTCCTCCTCGGGCCTCGTGACTTCTGATCATCACTTAATGGTCTCTTCCCCGGGGCCAGGTTGTTATCTTTATCCTTCTCTGCCTCTTCCTCCAGACTTACTTCTTCAGTGACTTCATTATCATCAGAATTATTGTCAGACGATTCCCAAGGTAATGTCTTCACTTTCTCTAAAACGGCCACGAAGAAACCGCCGGTGTCTTGGTGATGTGGTAATATCCTCATACTATATAATTTTAAAAGCGAAAGTAGCAACAATCGTGTGAAAACTTTGAATATTTTGATTTACCATCGTTCCAGATGAAATTTGTCCGCATCCTCTGCTTTTGGCGGGAACATTTTTGGTCGAACTTGTGTCTGCCATTGTTCCGGTACATCTTCCCATGATTTGTAGTACTGTAAATCTTTCGATGCCGGTAGCCAATGTGACACACCTATTAATGGACAAGTTAGAAACTACGTTTATGGCAGACGTTATAATTTGACAGCGGATTTTATACATTTATGACAAAACTGAGTGGATGCGATTCAAAACATTAAAAACATTAGAAGAATTTTAAAGTACTATTACATTATTTTCAACCAATTAAACATATTAAGAAAGAAAATAAATTTCTAGTGCACTTCGGTTTGTTGCAATTCAAGTAGAACATTTTTATTTTGCATAAAAATCCGCTATAATATAACGTACCTGGATCACATATTAATCCAGGAACCAAATGTCTGCCGTCGACTATATGCACGGAATCTCCCGTTTCGAGAAGAAGCCTGTGAAGAACAGCTTCATTTTCAACTGGATTTAACGAGCAAGTAGAATATACCATTCTACCACCAACTGCCAATAGCTCTAAACCTCTCCTCGCTATCCTATACTGAATTCTGTAAACCCACAACAATAAGTTATGTTACCAGTCGAATTGTGTATCGTTTAGTAATACAGTAATCCTGCGATCTAAGCCGATTGTCGGTTCTGTGCTGTGAGCATTTTTGTAAAAATATCTCTTCACATCATGTAGTAAACCAATTGCTCTAACTTCTCAAAAAAGTCTATATCGTATAGTTCAATATTTAAAAAGTTGTCATAGGAAGGGATAGGCGAACAAGTCTAGATCGGGAAGCTCCATCGTAGATCCCGCTTAGATCGCAGGATTACTGCAAACAGAGGTGTACGAGAACAATTTCGGATTCTCCCATATCCCGAATAATAAATGATATTTACCCATGAAGGTTGTTACCATTCGCTGGACTCCATTTACACCAGATATCTGGATTTTTTCTCATTGTACCATCCCCGCTGCAGGGTACGTCAGCAAGTATTCTATCAAACCTGTAACAACAAGCATTATGTAGTTCCATAAATGCTGCATGGTTTTCACCAGAAATTTCACTAACTTTAATTCCTCTTGTGTACCATCCGGTTGTGTAAACATTAAGTCAGGTAGCATAGAAGCATCGTGATTTGTAATTAAAATAACTGGACTATTGAGCCTTTTTGCTTGATGCACAAGCATGTAACAACGATTATTATCCAAATCGTTGGCTATTACGAAACCCTCTGTAAAGTGTTACGAGAAAATTAACTTACAGAAAGAAAATCTAAAAATTAATTTTTGTCGAATGCTTGATACAAATGAAAAACTTCCATCTACCTGGAAGTCCATTTCCCTCGTCGGGATGGACCATTTCTATAAGTTGAGCTGTCTTCGATCCAGGTGCAGCACACATATCTAAAACCTATACAAAATAATTATAATTTTTATTTCTATTAGAACTTGTGTTAATTATAAGCGAATAGATTATTAAAACCGGGTTAATAGGAGTTTGCTTCTGAAGTAACTTATTACTTATTCGTTTTATCAAAGAATGCCTATACCTTAAAAATAAATACTATAGCCATCCTATAAGCCCCACTTGGATATGGTATATTTCGAGTAACACATTTTTTAAATAAATGAATAAGTAACGAGTAGTTATACAATTAATTTATTTTCTTAAAAATACGAAACGTAGTAGATTAACATACCTTGTGTGATGGTTTTACATCTAATACTAAAGGTGGTACCATACTGACCACCTCTTGTCGACTGATACTTCCACAATTAGTTTCAACAACTAAAAAGTTATGTAGTTTAAAATAGGCTTCGGATCTCCTAATATCTTTCCTAGTTAATTGTAACTGCCAAGCTAAATTATCCGGATAAAATGGCAGACAGTGTAATATCTCCTTTCCGTCTTCATTGTTCTCAGAGTCATTTTCTAAACTCGCGTTTAGGATTTCTTTGAAGAAATCTCCTTTGATAGTCTCAAGTAATCTTTTAGCTTCTACTTTCGATCCGGTAATTCGAAAAGCTGCTGGAAGATTCTTTTTCATTGTGACCATAAATGATTCCCATTGGTCCTCTGGTACGATTCCCTGAGTTTTATAATAACTTTCGAAGTCTGCATTTTCTCTAATAATGTCTGCATAGTTGCGATGAGGTGTGTGATCCCATAGGTCTTTTTTCTGTAGAAATTATAATAATTTTATGGATTCTCATCCACATATATTTATAGTGTATAATTACTAGACTGCAGATCTTTATGCATTTATGGTTTGTAAAAATTTTTGAAAAATGCTGGAGCATCAAATTCGACAAGAATTTAGTACGATGTTTATTTATTTTGGATCTACAAATGCTATTACCAATGAAAATAGGATTTTGTTTGGTTCCACTTTCTTAAAATTTGTCTACAAAGCTTGAAAATTGCATAAATATCCACTGTCTAATAATTACATATATTTAAAACTAAAAATATTTGATCGAATGCATTTCTCGCTGTTCTTTCATAATGTGCAGTACAACCATCCTGTTGGAGTCACATCGTTTGCCAAATATGCAATGACAAATCATGTAAAAATGACCATAAGGTATTCGAGTTCGTAACATTATCACGAGAGCTATGATTTCATAACGACACTAAAAATTAAATATCTCCTTAGCTATTGGTTTTTCTATATTAATAGGTTAATACTTTTTTGTAGAGAATACAAAGCTTTATTGATTGGTGTAGGAAAAAACATACGATCCCATTTTAATAAATACTGATCACCTTTGTATCTCTTCTACATGTCCAAAAAAACTCAACACCAAAGTATGCATCTCTCAAAATCATTCAACCTTATATGAACATTCTTCGCTGCGAATAATAATAATGACGAAAATCGAAGTGGTAATATCTGGTGGACCACCCTGTATATTCCCATTCATATAAAATTTCATATTTATCGCAACTTTCACGTCAATGTGCCACGTCTTCCTCTTGTTCGATTTCCAGATTTTTATATATACTTATTCTTATATTATTCTTTTATTGTTTGATAGTGTAACAAGATTGCAAGAAGAATAAGTTTACAAATACTTTTTACAATGTATGCATATGACGGGCATAACCTCAAATTAGAAACCGGTGTTTCTTTTATCAAAAACTGATTCATACCTTCTGTTTTTCTCGACGTTTCGCTGCAAAACTCTTTTTCGGCGCATTTTTTCGTCCTTTCCCCATATTTATATAAAATAAATACGCTTGCAACAAAACATTTAACAGTGAACACGTGTTCAGTAAACAGCAACAATTCGCTCTGCTGAATGCGAATATCAACGATTGGAACGCTAACAATGAGCTATTCCAATACACCGAGTATTATCAGTTTTATTGTATTATATCGGAATGTTTAACGATAGATTAAACGTTTTAGTGCCACGGATTTTTGCAAAAATCTGATCGAAAAATAACAAGCGGATAAACGACGCGATCGTACTTTCGTTTTACACCGAAAAACGCGATGACGTTATTCCAACTAACTAAGCTACGAACTACGAAGCTTATTTTATAGTTACAGTTATAGTTCGAGTTTAGTCAAATATAAGTATTAATTAAATGTAACTACTATAAACTGTAAGACCAGAGACCAAACACACGCATTGACAAAATCGAAAAAGTGGAGTTCGAGGATTTTCAACCTTTTATATACGCACTGAACACGGTCATACAACGCAGCAAAAATGGTTCAATCATTTTTCATGATAAAAAGAAACGGAAAGTTGGGAGTAAAACAGGAATTGTATTGTCTTCGTTTTTCAGTTATGAAATTAATAATTAAAAATCTTTCTTAAGAATTCACCAATAGCGACGTGTGTACAAAATGATGGCGGGCGTATTACTACTATTGGTGGATTAGTGGAAATTTTATATGAGATACCCCAATTTGTAACTTCAAAATACATATTTCAGAAACGAGAATTATTATCTTACACTTTCTTACACATATACATAATCCAAGAATCGATCTGTGGGAACAGAAATATGTTGAAAAGACATTAATGTAAAAAATTAGATGGCATGGTGATCAAGGGAGAATAGTATTATAAGTTAATTACAGTATGGGTAATTTGAGCATTCTGCTATACATATATCATTCTTCTTCTACTTGACGAGTATCTCGTCGGTGGTTGAACTTTTAGCAATGTGGTATATCAGATCGCTGTAAGTTCCATGTTATCCCCGCGCCCAGTCGCGCCCGGTTACTGGTCTCGCTGAATAGCACAGGGTCTGGCAGTCTTTAATAGTATCTCGTCGGGGCTCCTATCATTCGAATATACTGTTTTTTAAAGTAACGTCTGTAGATATTTGAATAACAGAAATGAATTATTCAGTATACTCGATTCTCATAAATTCCTACTAACAAACCTGAACCAAGTGCCGTATCTATAAACATAATTTTCGTATGCATTTTAGCACGAGTTTGGTATTGTAAATACGGTAACAATATTATAAACATAATCTCATGAATTATTGATTTCCTGTATTACCATACCAAACTCCGGTTAACTCAGATCCGAGCTTGTCGGATAGAGGGCTGGTCCGTCGACGCCGGTCTCTCACTATTGCTTATTAAACGACTTGCATTACATATAGTGGATCCAAGAATTATTTGAACGTTAAATTGTCGAAAAACGAAGTACAACAATTTACAGGGTGTCAAGCAATTAAGATCCAGATATGTATTCGTGTAAAAACGAACAAAGACCAGTTTATAAATATTGTGTCATCCTTCGACATTCTTTTCTATTAAACACTCGGAGTTGGAAAAAAGAGTGAATAAGATTTGGTTGTACTCCGGCTGTACAAAGGAAAGAGAAAGCAGAGAAATCTTTCATATGTAGATAGGTACGGGGACATACGCGGTGTGCACATTTCCTGTCATTGACAAGACTAAGCTCTTAAGATGGGTAGTGCACGAGCATATAAAGGGAACGTCGATTCTATATTGCTCACTTAGTTCTTCCTAAAACCTGCCACGATGTTGGTCGACTTCAAAAAAAGTATTTTCTTTTTTCCGGTGATGTATTATTTTCTAACATATTATGTATACATTATTTGTTATATATAGACTGCGGATCTTTATGCAAAATAAACATGTTTTGCATTGATTGACTAACGACTTTGTTACATTAAAAGCAACATTACAACATTCTTGAATTTTTTGAATCTCTTACTGTTTTATATTTTACCCAGCCAATTTCTTCATAAATGCATAAAGATCCGCAGTCTAGTTATATATTATTTTTCAATATAAGTTGTGGCAATCCTGACTTAAAAAGTCACCACTAAAAATTGCTGTACCATTATTCAAAATATTAATCGATTACTAAACATTTCATGTCCATAAATGAAGGAGCTCATACAGAATGGAATTATTCTAGCTAGGAAGAAATGGTTAAATATATAGATGCAATAACGAGTAAAGATAACATTTTTGTAACAGTTAATTAAAACTCCGAACTTTAACAGTAAAACGTGTAACTGTAAATGTAACATTTTATCGTCTAAAACAAGTACAAGTTCATTATTTTATAAAAATGTATTTATAATAGTCTTTCGTTATAAAGAATCTATTAACATAAGCGACTCCTAACTAAAACCGTCAGAAGGTTCCTCAGGGTGACGACCTCGAATATTAAAACATGATTGAAATCGGAGGTGGCTCCCTTGATGTGTTCACCATATGTTTTGTCCAAGACTAATTTTTATTTTTTTATATGAATTGTTTAATTCAGATAACCCTTGGATGCTTGACCAGTGGTATACTAACGACGAAAGTACTTCGGGATTTTCAACCAGGGACAAGTTTGCAGTCTCCACCCCTGAGTTACCTTCCGACCGCAAACACTGCACTGCCGAAACTTTCGCAACATGCTGTTTTCGTTAATCAAGCTTTGGACAATGGCCTGGAAGATGTTGCAGGCCCAAGTAGAGGATTTGCTGAAAGACAAACACAAGGAGGACATTCATACCTGAAACCATTATCGATCGACCTCAGACCACCTTTCAAAGACCAGGAGATTAAATTAATCACCGACAAGCACAGGTAAGAATTTACATCTCGAGTGTTGAATTGAAAAGTATGTCGAGCGTTCTATTCTTTCTCTCAACTGTTACTCCTTTTAAAGAATCATCCGTATACAGAGTATTTCACCTAACTTGACAGATTTCTATATCCCAAGTGTATTCTATAAGAATATCTTTCTATAGATAAACATAAGAAATAAAAATTATTAGTCATCTGAAAGATTTTTATCTGTATTGTTTACAACGTGCAACTTATACTTCAACACATCATCATACAAATGGAATAGTTTCTATGCAAAATGAAAAGTCTGCAAGACACGGAAGCTAAACATAAATTTATATTTCGTACTAATAATTTTAATGTAGTGAAAATAATATTATATTATACTCTTAAAGTCTTCTAATCTTTCCACTGTTTCAAATTGCATTATTTATATTTTTGTTATACACGCATAAAATCATTATTAGAATTTATATTATATTATAAGTTGACTTCTTTGAACTTACTTGCAATACTACTCTTGTTTTTAAAAAATCATTGGAAAATAATAATAAGAATAATAAGAAATTATGAATACCAAATAATAAAAATAAAGGGCACTCTCAAACGAGTAACAAATAACTCGAATGAAATAATTATGTATTCTCTACTTTTACTTAAATAAGATTGTGTAATTCTGTGAATAATTATTTTATTCGTATTACAACACTGCTTAAAATAACACATTTTAGAGTAGAACGCCTTGTCACAGGGTGTTATACCAATTCGCGTGCAACTTTTCAAAAACGTTTCACTTGTTAGGACTCTAGACAACTTCGAGATAAGCATACACCTTTCGCTTGGTACGTGACTGTCGCGCCCCTTCGCGATTTATCCACCGTACGCCTCTGTTAGTCAGGTTGCAGCGACTTAGGCGCGTGCTCAATTTTTAGTTATCTTTCCCGGGGGAAGTTTCCTCCCATCACATTCGCAATATTTTAAACTTTAATACGTAGGAATACATCTTAAAATAATGATTGCCTTCAACCATCATATACATACATGCATGATACTCGTTCTCTTATAAATTCAATTTAAATTTCCACGTTGCTAAGGTTATAAGATCCTTAAACAAGTTACCTAAATTTATTCAGACCTCGCTCCGTTTCTTTCATGTCTTCCGTCGGCGCTGAAGCGTGCAATCTCGATGGATTTCAAATGTATTACTTTAAATTTAAATAACTATATTATTACTTACTAGACTGCGGATCTTTATGCAGAATAAAAATTGTCTGCATCGTTTACAAATCCACAGAAACCAAATCACAAATTCTTTCATTTAATTATATCTGATTAAGCTGAAACTAAAACACCGATGTCCTCAAATTTTGTTAACATGTCCACTGAATAAAATTGCACACGCTCATCTTCGTTATAAATGCCTAAAAAATCCGCAGTCTATTAATTACCTTCTGTTCCTTCTGTAAGAACCCTTTATTTCACTGATGAATTATGAAATCCAACACATGAACGTGATGCATTTATATTTCAAGAACGCCGAAGGAAATACAAGGTGGCCACGAGACGGCGACGTCGAAGAAGATCCTGAATACATCGGGAGTTACTATAGAACATCATCCCCAAGCACCCCGACGGACGTCGTATCAAGTTGTAGAAGAGCGCGATGAATACCGAACGGACAATTCGGATCATGCCCGATTGCCCTATCGCGAGAAGGTTCTGACGTCGAATCCCCATCGTAATTCGCAAGACATAACGGCGGCCATCAAAGCCCTCGATCACTTCCTGACCGGGGTTCTAAACGGCGACAGTTATAACAGCGGGCTACATCCGCCGCCTAGTCCTGTTCTTGCCCTCGTCCTATCCCGATACGGACGATATGTGCTCGGAGCACGGAATCCTCGCCTCTATGCACACATGGCTGTCAACAACATACACAACAACAAACCTTTCGGCAGCTACAAAGTAGAGTCCGAGCAAGAGCCTACTTACAATCGAAGATAATACCAGGGGACGCCTCCGGACCAGGATTGCCATATTTTTCTCTCGCCAGGCCCCTTACCCTTCCGCCCCTCGCCATGCCATGCACCGTACCTCGTCTTTGCACTCTTCCCACTAACGCCGGCGACAGTGGCGACACGCTGGTGTACGGCAGTGTTGGGATATTGGGCGGGTTGCACGCGCATGCGCGACCAAATGCAGGCACGTATGTGCGTCCTACAGTCCTAAGCAACGGCCGGAATGCTTCAAAACATCGTTAAACTATGCGACAGTATGTACCTTGGCCTTCGTGGATAATACCGAACAACTGTAATTGCTATTCCCCAAGAACCCTGCGCTTCAAGGACCTTTCCATAAAAAAAACATTTTGCCAAATTATGCGGGGTGATCGAGGTACCCCAACTTTGTACTTCACTGACGCTAGAATCGTCGCGCATGCGCGTGCAACCCGCCCAATATCCCAACACTGGTGTACGGTCGCGTCAGCAACTAGTGGGAAGAGTGGGAGGCTCACGCGACCGTACGTCAGCGTTAGTGGGAAGAGTGCAAAGACGAGATACGGTGCGTGGCACGGCGAGAGGCGGAAGGGTAAGGGGCCTGGCGAGAGAAAAATATGGCAATCCTGCTCCGGACTCGTTGCCTAGGATGCAAGGGTGCCGGATGCACCTTCTCATTTCTCGATAACGCAAAGATAGGGTTTTTCAGTAGTTGAAATTGCTAGGTGAAAGATCAATCTAGGCCGCAATCCCTCGCAAAAGTTCTATCTTTACCTTTACGAGGCGTAATTTGCATTATTCGGATAAAACAACCTTCATTCGGCAGCATGCAGCTGTCACAAGCTTTATGAAAATAGTTCACGAAACAATAGTTATACAGGGTGTCCCAAAATTCCTTCAACAGCCGGAAATGGGAGGTTCCTGAGGTCATTCGAAGCAACATTTTCCTTTGCAAAAATGTTATCCGCGGCTTTGTTTAGGAGTTATTAACGAAAAACACGGACCAATCAGAGCGCGATCTAGACGCGAGATGGCACAGTCTAGTCGGCGCGCCAACTGTCTATTGGCTGACTGTGCCAACTCTCGTCTAGGTCGCGCTCTGATTGGTCCGTGTTTTTCGTTAATAACTCCTAAACAAAGCCGCGGATAACATTTTTACAAAGGAAAATGTTGCTTCAAATAACGTCAGGAACCTCCCATTCCCGGCTGTTGAAGGAATTTTGGGACACCTTGTATGCGCAGCTTTGTGCTTCCGAGTAATGCAAATTACGCCTCGTAAACGTAAAAATAGGACTTTTGAGGGCGACTGCGGCTTAGATTGATTTTCTGGCGACTGACAAAGAAAGATGGACGTTCGGTAAAGATCAAAGGACTCGTGCTAGCTCAATGGCTAGGTCAATGGAACGTTTACCATCGTGATCGCCTCGTTTTTTTCGCAAGCTCTGTTTCTATAAAATATGTGGGTCATATCTTCTTCCGGCTAATGTGATTCCCGAGCATCGGTGAATGATCAACGTAATTCGAGAAGAAAGACGAGAGCTATTCATAAGAGGTGGATTTCATGATTTAAAGCAGTTAATCCTCCTACGGGTAAAAGCCGAGTCTTTCGGGTCGCTAGCTCATGAGACTCTGATTCATTGCTCGACACGCGGTACTTTAATCAACGTTTTTGTTTGAGCGATTAGCCGGTGACCTTATAAAGTCGGATCCTAAGCAGCTGACTATTCGCGGCCGTCGGGAACTTACTTTTAGGCTGTACCACATTGCCACCACTTGAACAAACACATGATCTTAATACGTATATTACTATACTGCGGATGTTTATGCATATTCCAGTGTTTGTCGACAAATTTTAACAGTAAACCTAGCGAGCACTAAAAGCGATTAAAATGTTTCACTTTGTAAAAATGATAAGGATCTATTGATTTAGATTTTGTGCAAGTTTTATCACAATATGTGCTTGGATAAAGAAATTGATGAATCAATTTCCATGTAAGCAACTTCATAGTTTCAATAATTGTGAAATGGAAAATATAAACCAGTGGTGGGTTTAGTGATAAGAAAGTAGAATGGAATAAAATCCTATTTTCAATGAGAATGAAAATAGTACAAAATTCTATCGTATTTTATATTCTAGCCTTCTTTTTAACATTTCCATAAGCTCAAAATTAAAGAGGATATTCTGGGGGTCACACTTAAACGAGACACACTGTACAAGAATTTTCATTTCTCATTAAAACGTCTATTGAGAACTCCTTTTAAAGGAAGCGAAATGTAAAATATCGTAATGAAGCAGATATACAAGAATAATTGTTAAGAATGTTAAAATAATTTCTTGTATAACCTTTACAAAATGCAATGTATACAAATAGAAAAGTGTTGTATTATAACTAAACGTAACTTCATGCAAAATAAGAATTTTCTGCCTGAATTGCAACAACCTGGAGTGAAATAGAAATTAATTTTTTCTTTTAAAAAATAATAAAACAACACTTTAGAAAATGATAGAACGGTATATTTAAATTCTTCTAGTTTATTTGCTGTTTCAAGTGCTGTTTTATTTGCATAAAATCCGCTGTCTAATTACATCAAAGCAAGAATTGGACGCGTAAGGAGGAAAAGTTATTGTACCGGACACGGCAAATCCAGTAGGTATTTCATTTACTCACGGTTTCCCATTCGAAAGTTAAACCACGATCTCCGCAACGAATCGACCGAAAGGCTGCCTCTTGTCGATGTTACACTGATCAATTACCTAGACGGCGTTTCGGATATCCGTATTAGAGAAAACTTTGCCGCACTTCGTATCCTATTTTAAATTTAATCAATATCATGCGGATTCACCCTTGAATCATGGGCAATCGGTCTTGACGCGAAGTTAATTGAAGTTGTTCGAGAAGCCGCTCGAGATATCCCGATTAAGCACTAACCTACTCTCATTACATCATCCTATTTCACCGGGAAGTTCTCTGGATACACTATCAACTTGCTTTCGATCCGTTATTGTATGATTCGGGCGGAAGGATTGAATCGTACACGTGTCTTTTTAACTGTTGGATCGATGCAAACTGCCACTTGTGTTTTAAGCACAAAATTTTACCTCGAAAATGAAGATTTGTAGCTGAACTATTTATATTCGTTAATGGCCATAGGTTTTGCACTCGAAATTCACCCTTTTTCTAATCAGTTTCACCCTTTTGCTAATCAATCTTACCTTTTTATAAATCAATTTTGCCCTTCTGCAAATCAATTTCACCCATTAAGAATAGTTAAAATTAATTATTTATCAATTTAGGTTACGTTATATATGTACCTCCATTTTTAAAATAATCAGAAAATGACTACAATGAATATAGGTTTTGCACTCCAAATTCACCCTTCTGCTATTTAATTTCACCCTTTTGCAGATCAGTTTCACCCTCGTCCAAATTCCAAATTCAAAATTCCAAATTCCAAATCAATTTCACCCATTCAGAATATTCAAAATTAATTATTTATCAATTTAGGTTACGTTATATACGTACTTTCATTTTTTTAAAAATCAGAAAATGGCTACAATGAATATAAGTTTAATTTCACCCATTCAGAATATTCAAAATTAATTATTTATCTATTTAGATTAAATTATATATGTACTTTCATTTTTAAAATAATCAGAAAATGTGTGGCTACAATGAATATAAGTTTTAATGATAGATTCAAGAAATTATATTCCGATTAATTTGAAAATGCATTCCCTGCATTAAAGTATCGCAAAACATGTCTAGTGTGCTTAAAAATGAACTGGAAAGTTGGAAGATTATTGTACGCGATAGTCTTCTCAGACGTTTCCTTTCTACGTCAGATATAAATGATTGCATTTTTATTATGTACGTAGTTATCTCGCGTACCTCACAAAGGGGGCACTGGTCTTCTAATAATATATATTAACGATCAAAGTGGCTTTTCACCTCATCACTACCTCTTCACATTCATCATTTTCGCAGAATTGTCCGAGTATGATGCGACACTCCTACAGTTTTCTATCAATTTTATACGTCACGAATGGACAGCGTATTTTTCTGCATTTCTTGTCTGCTCAAACTTGTACAATACAAAGCTTCCCCCTCTATTAACATGACTTAATATTTCTATATACAGGGTGTCCCACATAACACTTTTCACAATTTTTTTCAAGTACTTGCGATAATCTGACAAAAAATATTTTAAACAAAAGTTGATCAGTCTTTAATTGGTTATACATAGCAATAAAAAAAAGATCGAAATTTTTCTTTTTAATCATTGCCAAGGCCACGAGAAACGACGCATGTGCAAGAAGTTTTATTTACGTTACCTAAAAATGAACAAATTAATAGGATGTCCAGTCTTTTTGTCACTGCAACGACGAGAAGATTTCGAATAAAATCTGCGAGATCTAACCGGACCACCTAATAGCACAGTATTACTCGAACAGGGGGTTCTCCGAGACGGCAGACAGCGGGTGGAGTTTTCGGCATTCTTTTCATCCGATCCGTTGGGAATCGCAACGCAGAACGGAGAGAAGCATCTCGAGATCCCACACGTGACGCGTCCAAGTAGCCACTCGGTTGGTACCCGAGTTCCTTCTCATCGTTGTATGATTCCTGCTCAATTACAACCGAGTAAAAGGTGGTAGAATGAAAGCAGAAAGGCTGGGGTGGTTCGTCCGGTGTTGGCAGCGGTAACGGTGAAGAGGGCACGATTTTCTTCCGCAGCTGGCGCAATTCACGGAGAGAAAAAAAGGGAAAAGACTGAGAAAGACCCGGGTAGAAGAAAGTGCACGCACCCAAGCCACCGTAATTGCCACGGTGTTTATAATTGTTGCACACTCCTCTGCTCTTTGTACGGATGCCTCTTCAGCCTTCTGACTCGCAACCAACCCCTCCGTTGCGGGCCACTCCGCCGTGGACCCTTCACCAACGTCGTGGCTCGCGGCACGGCGCGGGGCGAGACGAGAAATTAGTCTGCGTTTTCACGGAGCTGACTTAATAGAGAAAGAGAAACAGAGACGAACGAACGAACTAGCCACCGCCATTGTTCTCCCGAGATATTCGACTATGATTCTCGAGGTGTCTCGCTCCTTCGTCGTGAGTCGTCGTCGTCGTCGTCGTCCAAGGACCTGCTCCACGAACGACTTTTTAGGAGCTCGCCATGGAAATTAGCACTCATTGTCACTATGTCGCGGCATTTAGCGCGTCGACGTAGTGGCCCATGTATTTACATCAAACGCGCATTGTACGCGGACTAGCGAAATTATTTCAACCCTTGTATTGGGTTGGCAGGAAAGCAATTTCGGTATTTTAAGGTGAAGCCAATTTTTTTATTCAAGCAATGAACTTAATCAATCAAATATTTTCCAGTCCGTTCGATGACCTTCTGCCATCTTTCTGGTAGCTCAATTCAAGTAATCGATGCGACCACAAATAATTTAAAAAGAATTATTCTACTCTATAGACACTAATAAATATCCAATTTTATTTCACAGGTTTCTAAATATCGTCTTCGACCCATCGTCCCAGATTTAAACCATTTGATAAGAGCTGAAGAATTGCAGCAATTTCGCTGCGAAATTTTCAACCACCCACTCTGCAGCTTTGACCTCGCGGCGAGTGATTACTACCTTTTTCTCTGCATCTCAAACAATGGCTTGCGTTGCACAGAGTTAAAAATAACGGAGACTTGGAAAGTGGCATATCATCGAATGATTTAAATCTGTTTGAATAAATAAATTTAGTTATTACCATGTGGTTTAGGTGTTCAGATTAAGGTGGAGAATATCTTTCTTAATATCTGTTCATATTGAATTATTTAAATTATTGTTACATCTAGAGCCACACAAATCTCACCAAGATATCAGTCAAATTAAAAAGTACTTCCCCAGAAGGTATCCAGAGTGAAATATACAATTATATTACTCAAATAGGTCTTGTTCGACTTTGCGGATTTCCTCATTATTCGCGAAATGGAAAAATTCCGGTGCACGAACTGCAAAAAGTAATGGTCCCGGTCGCAACAAAGAAAAAATTTTTCATTCAGAATTCCGTCAAAGACCTTTGGAAGTGTGCAAGAATTTTTTAACGAAGTCTGTAGCTTCTGGGATGCAATTATATCATCGTACATATTAAAAGAATGAACAAATATCAGAAAAGTTAAACTTGTTATCAAAGTATACGTGGTTATCATTGTAGATATATTCGGTATACAGCATCCCTATACTGAAAATATTCTATTGTAAAGCTCCAAACATCTATCATTTGAAATATAGATAAGCAGTGGGCCTGTTCTGACCCACAGTATTAAAATCGTAATTTAATTAGTCACTCTCGAATCTCCCGGCACAATGAGCCATTATTTCGACAATATCGCAGAAAATCCGGATGGGACACGCGCACGCACTTGGATAAGAATCCAGCGCTTTTGGCAACTGAAAAACTCCATCTTCGTCTATCGTGAAATGAGAAGGCGCAGCTTTGCAATCCTGGACCGAGAGTCCAGCCCCTTAACTGATAACGCAATTGGAAAAGTGGCAAACTGAGGGTAAACCGAAGAGCGATTGACGTGCCACAAGTTCCCGAGTGTCTCGTTGACCGTTTCTGTCGCCACTCTCGAATCCGCCGGCAGACTGGGCCATTTTCTTCGACGACGTCGCAGAAAATCCGAATGGGACACGCACGCACTTGGCTAAGCACATATGGCGCGTAGGTGGCTACACCTCGATATTCGGGTAGGACAGTTCGCCCCTTTACTTTAACCAGCCACACCGCCAACCCAGCTATTTGGCCAGCGGACCTGTACCCCCGGTGATAGCGCTATTTAGCGTTCCAGTAGCGCAAGTGCAAAGTGTCGTGCCATTACAGGGTGGCAGACGCGGCGCTCCATTAAGCAACGTACGTTTCGCGTGTCCGTATAGAGACGTGCGCCGTACTATGGCCGTGAAACGAACAGAAGGATAGGTAAAGGGGGAGTAGGAGGATGAGGAGGAGGGAAAGAAGGGGGGAGGTTGGGGGTGGTGGTGGCGGAGGAGCGCAGAAATAGCTGCGTTTCGGCGAAGCACGCCTTTAATTAAACCAAAAGGGGGCCGTGTATTGTCATTTTCAAGCCAGACTACGATGTATCCCAGTGCGTGGTATTTCGCTGGCCAGTTTACCAGAGACCCTCCTACGGCGGCGCTACGGCATGTGCACGGCACACTAGCGAAAATTTCCACCATTTCGTTTCATTCGTGAAACTCCGCGGGCGGGAGCGGACGGAATCTACCTAACGAGATCTTCCGCTCGAATTCCCGAGAGGGAGCCGAATCTTTTTTTCATGCGGACTCTATGTGCATATCTCCCGTGCGGCGCAACCGCGACGATGATGCTCGATCGAGTCGTTTACGTCCGACGCGTATTATTTATTCCTCGTTCGCCTTTGTAATTGCTCTTGCCCCTCATGTCCAGAGCACTCGCTACCGAATTCGATTGCTCGTTGAACGAGAGTCGCCCGTTTGTTGTTGGCAACGATTTAGCGAATTCCTGGTGCGAAGTGTCGATGTAACGCGTGGGGATTCGTGTTGGAATCTAGGCGAAACTGAATAGACCAATTAGGGCGGTAGACTCGCTTTCAGGATTGCGAGGGTGCGGTGTTCGGTTTCGCGTTTCTCGATATTGCAAAGAAAGAATCGATTTAGGGCGCTATCTCCCGCAGAAGTCCTATTTTCGCAGCTACATGCTGTCGAATAATGCAAATTACGCCTCGTGAACGAAAGACTAGGAGTTTTGAGGGAGATAGCGCCCTAGATCGATCTTTCATCTGGCGATTTCGACTGCTGAACAACCCCGAGTTTGTATTATCGAGAAATGAGAAGGCGAATCCCGCACCCTCGCAATCCTGGAAAAGGAGTCTACCCCCTTAGGGCAGGGTTGTCCAACCTTGAAGCATAAATGTGGTTTCGATGAGGTTCAAATCCGGTAATTGGGGTGGCCATTTCATAATTTTTAATTAACCCTCATCCGTCCCTCGTGTCAATTTGACACAGTATTCCCGAAATAAGTGACACTGTTCTGTTATTTCTTTTAGGTAAATTCGTTCGAAACTTGATGACTTTTATTTTTTTAATGCGAAATATAACCGCAAAACCCTAAATTGTATATGTTAACTCATCAATTTCAAGGAAAAAATCATCGAAAACTAACTGATTGACTTGTAATTTTATCGATTTTTTGTATCACTGTGTCAATTTGACACCGAGGGACAGATTCAGTTCGTGAGATGAGGGACGGATGAGGGTTAATCATTGCGTTCAAGTTGATCCGAATAGTTTCGAATCATTATCTTATACATACGAGGATATTTATATTATGTAGTTAACACAGGTTCGTAATCTATACGAAAGACGAGAGTTTCGCTAAAAACCAGAGGTGTCCGGAGACTTAGGAGCGGGAGCGTATGTAATCTTGAAGACAGCATCCGCGAGTCTATGCACAAGCCATAATAACGCCTCATAATGTGGAATTCGAAGATTAGGATTCGTTCACGGACTTCGCGGTACGTAAGGAGTTCAGATGAAATCGTTTCGTGCATTTGTGTTGGTAATTGCGGAGGAATTTGCGAAATTTATATAATTACGCAGGGAAGGAATGGATACAGATGCCTTCGGGGTAGAGGAAGGGCGGGACGGGGGCGGGGGGAAGTTAGCATACTCGATCCGTGAATCCGTGTCTCGATTCCTAAAGACATGGAGAGTACAGGGGCCACCCATGGACGTGGATTAGCATGAAAATCAGACGTCGCGGAGTAAGTCGTGCAACGGGATTCTGAAACTGAATACGTTTATCCTCGTTCTAGAGTTACTCTGCATTCAGTACCGTTATCTTCCTTCCTATACGGTAAAACCTACGGGCACACACCGACGGGTATACTTGAGTAATAAAAAAAAGAACTTTTCGAAACGGTCCCGCGCGTTCACTTTCGTCGACCCTTTTCAGAAATTCGGAGACGATATACCGGGTGTCTCGTTTAACCCTTTGCGGGTTAGAAAGAAACGTCTTTATCCTCGAAACTGTCGTAGAAGAGAAAAGAAACTGCTTAAATATTGATTAATGAAACAGTTAAGGCTTTGCAATCATATTTGTTCGAGTCTCACTTGTTAAAATACGGTAAGGAGTTAAGCGTGACCCCCGGAATGTCTTCTTTAATGTTGGCAAAGTAACAAAGTTAATTATTTGTTTGCGAATCGTTTACTAATGGATTTGTGACGTTTTTTTATTGGAACGAGTCCAGTTACCTCTTTCAAATATAGAAATTTCTTTTCGTATTAGAAACAACGTTTTAGTGAATAGAATATCGAGCAACGATGGCGTAGGAACATTGGAAATAAGCTTGTGCTCGGGCCATTGATTTCCTTTATTTTTCGAAATATTCGAAGGCTATGTTATCGAAATCAGATTTTGGTAAAAGACATATTGGTGGGGAATTATGCAAAGCTCGTGCAGCGTTTCCGAAGTCTGGAACCCGATAAATCAGCATCCTTTTTTCTTTTCCCTCTTTGATGGTTGACTGTCGTCATTAGGACTTTACAAGCACGACGCGAACTCCCCGAAATGCCTGGGATGCGCGAAACGTGTCGAGAATAGCGAGTTCATACAAGTTTCGGGAAGAAAGCTTCTGCAATTCTAAAGCGATCGTTATACATTTCATGGGACAGAGGGGTTTCGTGGTCTCTTATTCAGGTTTGGGAAAATCAGCGCAGTGTAGTCTGAAAGGAAACCTAACCAGGTTTCTTTAAATCCCATTTCGTTCGCCGTAAAGCTTAAACCTCAAACGATAAATTTTCGCAACATCATCGTCTCGCAAAATGACGACACATATAGTCGTTTCAATCTGCATTTCTGTCACACTTAAAACGGAGTATTTGATAAACCCTGATTGCCAAAATACTAAGTAAAATATTAAGTGGACACTCTAAAAAATCGCGTAACATTTAAAAAATTGGTCCAAAGGATTTCAATTTTTATTAAAATGTTGGACCACCCAGTTTGCTAGAGAATGTTTACACAAAAATTTGTTTGGATAGCAATTGGTAGAAGTCATATAAAATTTTGAAAATGCGTTTTCTAGATTTCGGTGGCTTACGCGCATACTGAAAGTTTTACGCACGTAAAAAATTGTTTAACCGTTGTGCAACAATTGTAAAATATTATATCTGTTTTTTGAAATTGTTGCATATGGCAACTTTTCTGAAAGATGACTATTTAAATTATAATAAAACGAAAAAAACTGTATTACAAAACACGGAAAGCTTGCAAAGCATTGCGAATTATCGTTATTGCATTTGGTTTTGTTTTAAAAGTGTGCCACGTTCTTCTTACTATCGCTTCTCTGATACTATGAATAAATAATGGCAAAATCTTGAATAAAAGTGCCGTTATGTAAACGAGCGTCCACTGATATGAATCTATTGACGGCACTTCCGAAGTCAAATAGACGCAAACATTTTTCCCCTCGGTGAGCGATTTTTTTCTGTCTGATTTCGTCAAAATACCCGGCTATTTGCATTTATGAGAGACGAATATCCTAGAGAGATCCACTAGAAGGTGATGTATGGAGTTGTTATCGGACGTCGGGTCCAAGGGTGCGTCTTAAGAGTGACGGATAGCTGCAAGTACAACGTCCTAAGTTTACTATGCGTCAATCACTATTGATGGTCGGAAGCAAGATGCGATCGAAGACGCGTATCCTATAAAAATCTGAAATCACTTCGCAGATTCAATTTTAAGGAGAATATTCTAGTTCAAAATTTTGCAGAAATTAATTGACCTGCATTTTATCAAAAACTAGGATTTCGAATATTTCGATACTGTTAGTAGTATCGTGTCTGCAAATTTTTTTCATTAACGAAATCACGACATTCGAGTGTCGTTTTTATATTGAAAATTGGCTTGTAAAATTGGCTATTTTGAATTGGCTATTTCGAACTGTGATTTTGAGTCACAATAGATGAACGTCGCCGTATTTTCATGAACCTAACCCCTAAAATTACAAAGAAGTAAATTCTTCCCAAAATTTAAGACTTCGATATTAACCCTTTGCACTCGGAGCAATGTTGACTTGAAAATTAAACACTTTTAAATGTAATTGATTGCATACCAACTTATTTAATAATGTAAATAATATTTTGAATAATGGTACAGCAATTTTTAGTGGTGATTCTCTGCGTCATACTTTAAATTCATTTAATCCTTTCACTGTTTCAAATTGCACGTATTCACTTCTGTCAGAGATGCATAAAATCCGGAATATAATAATAATTATTTAAACGAATAGAGTTGCCTGAAATCTGTTCAAACTTCAAACATATGGATCCAGTATTGAAAATGTACAAGTTTACTCTTCACAAAGTTCTCCTGGCTTCAGCAGTTTCCACGATATTTTATGAAATGTATTTCTCATCCCCAAAGTTTCAGAGCTGTTTTCATAGCTTCGGCATGGACGATGTTCGGTAAAAAATTTACGTGTCAAATACTTTTATGAGAACTGTTTCCTACTACAGTTTCATCAAAAGCTCTGACGTCAGTTCAGGATTTACCCTTGCCGAGAAATATTATTGTTTTTACATAAAGAATTCAAAATGCAACATGATTGCAGTTATAGACTTCGACGTAATTAATAAAGACATACGTGTTAAATAATTTTATAAGAACTACTTCCTACTGCAGCTTCAGAACATTGAACTGAAAATCGCTGACAAGTCGTAAACAACAAAAGATATCAAAAAATTTCGTTGTTTAAGACCTGCTAAGTAAATCTCTCATAAATAAATATATAATTTCATCTAAATGAATAAATAATTAATTTTAAATACTCTCAACGAGTGAAATCGATTTGCAAAAGGGTGAATTTTGAGTGCAAAACCTATAACTTCATTCTTATAATGAACATGAAGTTACAAATAAGAAAATCAAGTGCGTCCAAACTTCTGACACGACCCTTTCTCACATTTTTAAATAGTTTCTGTAGTAATCATAATTTGTCAAAGTGTTCTAAACATACGACGAAAAAAACCAATCGAAGATTCATCAGAGGGTACGGTTTTCGTGAAAATAATAGTTCGCGTCTAAACTTCCGATTACGCACGGCAGTAATAAATTTTCAGGACTTGTTTTGCTTTGTTCCGATCCGCTCCATTCTGTTCGTCAAAACGGCGGAAGGGAGGCGCAGCGAAATCCGCCGGCGCGCGGCGATGTTAAATGGAAGCGTGAAGAATTAAACAGAAAAAAAAAATAAGCGAAAAGGAAAGGGCGAGGGATAATGCCGAGAGGAAGACAGGGAAGCGGGTTGAAGGTGGAAAAGGAAAGAGAGAGGGGCTACGAACCACTTGACTCCATTCAAAGGGGGAATCACTGCCGCCGAGTCTGTGGGATACAATGATGAGGTTATTCCGTCCTCCTTCCCTCAGGAAGTGACGTCACATCTCGACGTAATAAACACAAATATAAGTGGTTCCTGTGCTGTGTTCCGATGGCGAAGTAACGTAGGCCGTCACGATCAAATTGCGTACGTCGGAAGAGGAAATTTCGAGAGAACACTTGGTGCTTCGATGAATAACTTGCCGACAAACAACCTTCCGTCGACTTTTCCCGCAAAAATTATTTATTCCCATTACAACCATTGGCTTGGCTCGTCTCTCCCGCCTGTTTGTCCACGCGTCTTTACAACCTTCTACAATCTACAAAATACTCTTCACTTTCTTTCCCTGGACGCTCTAACTCTAACTTGTTCAAGTTTCCTTCGATTCGTCAAAATACATATATTATTATTTATCCAGGGATCGAAGGAAACTTAAAATTTTCAATTAGTTCCGATATAACAGTTATTTTCTGACTTTTAACTTTTCTGTTCCAAGAAACAGTTGTAAATCCACTGAAACTTTTACTCCATATACATATGTATGCATAAATAGACAATTTTTACTTCTTCGGAAATGGAAAAAATTCCAGTTGGACAGTAACAGTTATTCTGCTTTGAAAAAGTCAAAGTACTGTCACACAAAATTATGTACTTAAGTTTGAGGTTTGTTAGGTCAGGTTAGGTTTGAATCATTCTATAGAGTACACAAGTCTCGACTTCTAGTTGTACACAAACGTTCACAAGTGAGATGGAACATGCGATACAAGTTTTAGCCAAGTTTTAAAATAAATTTGCAAGTTTTACAAAAACGCATTACACACTACTGTCAAAGGAAAACAATCGCTTTCCATTTGTGTTCGCCAGTTTGTTGAAATTCACTAGCCATGAATCTATTCAAGTGAGGAATTTATTTAACAAACAGTCGAAACCGTTCATTCTAATAAATCTCTGCCTGTCGGTTAACTTTCCATTCTCCCGGGTAAATTTCATTTTTTTCCAATAAAATAAATTCGCTGTTGTGCGTTTGAAAAAAATATAAAACCGTGGCTGATAGGAATGCATTAAATTACTAGGAGGAGCTCTTCACAGATGGAGAGGTAGTATTTGAAGTTTTTAACAAGTACATTTATTCGACTGGAAATATTTTCCCGCCCTTTCACGATTTTGAAGAGTCTCGCTGATGTTTGTATTAGTATAGCGTATACGAGGGCCAGTAAAAATTGCACCGATCAATAGAAATGCAAACTGCGTGTTCGATACTGCAGGCTATTTGCATTCAACCTTGAAAAACCGTGACTGTGGAGCCACCCAAATGGATTGTGCTGCCTACGGTCAAGGAACTTGTGAGTGACAGCTTACTCGGCTGACATGACACCATCTGATTACCATTTGTTTAGGTCGCTACAACATCATTTCGCAGACACGTTTTCAGTCAGTCAACGATGTCCGGGAAGGGCTTCAACGAATTTATCAGTTCAAAGCCGCCGGGTTTATTACAGGTTTTACACTCCAAATTCACCCTTTTGTGAATCTGTTTCAACCTTTTGCAAATCAATCGATGACCAAATAAATTCAGTCTGAGTAAACCAATTTAATATTGAAGAGCATCCTGTGCTTTACATCGTGAAATTTATGGGCTTCTGTGTTTCTTAGAATCCTGTCGAAACACAAACATTAGGAAATTATTTTTATAATGAAGCGATTCGCTATTAATAATGAAAAAGTTAAGAGCTTAAATACTTAATAACCAATTTTCCGATACCAAACTTTGACGCAACTTTTTATCGGGAATATTTTCCGGCTTTCCGTCGATGCTGATATTCTTTAGGCCAATATTTGTCGTCATCTATAGGGTGGATCACGTAAATCGAGTCGTCATTTTCTGTGCAGATTTCTCATATTATATAGAAATACTAAACACACACATTTATTCTGACTCTGTACATATACAATAGGTGATCAAATTATTATACACGCTTCTAGTAATTAATCACTCGTTTGATGTTTCACCAAGAATTAAATGAAACATACACTGTCAGTGATATCTCTTTAATTGTAAAACGTATTGTTATATTCATAACATTGACTATCAGTGATTTCTGTATTTATATACAGCACAGTATTATAAAAAAACGGGGAAGATTGTTGCACTAATATTTGCAAAATTTAACGCGATACACACAAAATGTAATACTTTTTCAAATTAATTTTACCGAAAGCGAAAATAGAAATTGCAGACTCTGCTGGCTTTGCAATCTTTACACGCTACGGATTCGTATAATACGGATTTATACAACGCGAAAAATTGCGACAGCGGCCGTATAACATGGTTAAAAAGAGCTCGTGTAACACAGCGTATACACGGTGTTTACAGATGTATGTTTTAATTTTATGGTGTAGCGGAACGAGATACTATCGTATGCAGACTGCGGATTTTCTGCATTTATGACAAAAATGTTTGGATCTTGAAGAACTTTGAGGTATAAAGCTAATCCTCAACACTAAAGGTATTACGACCGGTTCTAGATTTTTTTAGTTCACACGTAATGAAATTATAGAGATGCTTTCGTAAGGAATTATGTAATAGATATCTTTATTAGAGCATAAATAAATTAATTAATTCTTGTAATTTTTATAAGGCAACCTCCTCCCCGTTACTGTCCTAGTTAATTACTGCCCAGTGTGAATGTCTTATGTACAAGTTTTATTTCAACGTCAACCAACGCGGCTGTCGTGTATTCCTTTTATATGTCTGGAAAATTAACTTATGGTAAAAAAAAACTACAAAATCAAGATAACAATCTTGTAAATGAAAACGTGAATATCTTATTTTTACCGTAATAAATACACCACTGTGCAAAAGAGAGAAGCACCCAGTATAATTATAAAATATAATGACAAACAATATCTCCATGTAGAAATTGTATGTGATTTATTGCATTTAAAGTATTAGATATCCGCAATAACTCATATTCTCAGATCCATTAAATTAAACAGCGTCATCCTTTTCCAAAACTTACTGTGTTCTTATTTGATTTTGTTGAAATATGTTTTGAGAAACAAAATTAATCTATGTATTATTCCACACATCGATTCAATATCAGCCTATTTCAGTTTGTTTATGAAACCGATTGTTGTTTGTTCATAGTATTTTCAATTTTCTAGCCCGGCTGATCCTTGGCTGCTTTTCTCGTTATTGAACAAACTCCGTTGAGTCAATTAATACAAAGTTTATTTAATTACATAATGTAACAGATTTTTTACGCTTTTCTATTAAATATGGCCGGGCGCTTCTTTCTTTTGCACAGCAGTGTACAATCAAGAAACTTGAAAGTAGATTCGATACAAGATTGCGTTTGTTCAATGTCACTGATGAAAATCGGAGATTTGATATGCAACAACCTAATACAACGTAATTCAATTACAATTTATTTAAATTAGCACGACTGTGTATGTGGCGAATTGACCGGTTATTCGGTAACCTATAAAATCTGGCTATGAGTATTGCAAAGGGTTCTATGGATGCGATGCGATCCACTTCAAACATAATCCGGAATCGAGTCTCGGGTACTCGAAAGTCGCGAGAATCTCGAACGTTCGTATATCGCAAAATATTTTCGGGATCTCTCGGCCAATCCGATCAAGAATTCTCAAACCGGTCCCGAACCCGTAATCTCGGCTATTCGCGCGCACACCCCTACGATTTTTATTTAACCATCGATAAAAAGGCAAATAGAAAACGTTTCACAATGACCAATCGCCGCGTTCGCGATTTAATTATGCTAATGCGAGGTTAGGCGTCCTGCCCAGGTTTGCGGTGCAGTGATGTAATTTTCGCCGACTTCTTAATAGCTTGATCAATTATCCCGTCGAAATACCGGGCTTCGAGGGTGAACTGATTCAGGTCGCCGTTGAAATATGTATTAGGTTCTTACATATGAAATCATCCATTGTATAATGCCGCTTTTATGAAGCTTTTTCGCCCAGAAATACTGTTACGTGTGTAACATTACGTATGTAAAACTCGGAATCTGTTCTTTTAATGTTAACCCTTCATTTTTTTTTAGGTACTTGTTTGTTCGAGTTTCTTAGACAGATTTTGTTGCTTTAACCCTAGGCATCAAGGATTTATTATTTTTCTCAGAAAAATTATTATTCGTTTTTGTGTATCACGATTTTTTATTATCCTCAGAAAAATTCATTTTTGTCTATTTGAAAGTGTGTCAGACTGCACCATGTTTCGATGTAACTACGTTCCACTTTTTGCACGCTGCAGCATCAATTTAACGCTTCACAAATTGCAAAAGGACCGCTTTTTGGAAAGTTTATGAAACCGATGTTTGAATTCTTACAAAAAAGAAAAAACGAAATATAATAAATACAGTGGAAAACATTTTTAAATTCTTGAAAACTGTTCAGATTGTTTAAAATTATGACAAAATAAAATATAAAAATTATGACTGTTAAGATTATGACAAAATAAAATATAAAACAAACTGAAAGTTGTACAACTTTTTCGTTTATTTAATATTTCTGGAACTTCAAGAATATAACAAAATAAAATAAATTTCTTCTACGGAATGACACATGAAATAAATTATTGCGAATAAAACCGTTTACTAGAAGAAGAAACATCTACATTGCAGTCTTTAAGATGGGCAGTGTCACCAGATTAGGGGGATTGACTCGAATTGAGGGGAATACAGTTACCCCCTCTTTGTCACAGCCGGAAAGGGTAGAGTGGGGGACAAGTCATAATCTGGCGACACTAAGGACGGTCGCTGTTGCTGACGTTTGTTTACGTTTGTTTACGATTTATCCTACACAAACAATTTTCATAAGTAAACAACAGGCCAATTAAGCACCCTTACTATCTTAAGAGCTACTAGCTCAACCCTTCGGTCGGGTGGTTTATGAGGTACTTTAATATCTCCCTTCAGATGGTGACATTTTGACATTTTCTAAACTGGAGTGTTCAAACTACTTCAATATTTTTCAAACTAAAAATCGAACACTTTTTAAAACGGCCAAACTATTTTAATATTTTGCAAGCTAAAAATCTTCGTTAATTATAGATTAGAAAACTAGTTTTTAGGAATACGTACAAGTGTTACATCTATATGTATAAAAAAACAACTAACAAAATCTTAATAAATCTTTGTTCTTATTCTAATTTTTTTCTGTCGAAAATATCAATGTTGAGTTGAAAATATTTCCACATTTTGCAAGCTAAAGATCGAACATTTTTTAAAATGGAATAGTCAAACTATTTGAATATTTTTCAAGCTAAAAATCGAATTATAACAAATACAGGCGCGTACAACTTAAAGCAGCGGACACATTGGAAAGATCTAAGGACATCATAATGCAGAAGAATGTTTTTTTATTTGGCTCTTGCGCGTTGCAATCACTGTAAACATTTTTTTATTTTCCATAAAGATCCGCAGTCTAGCGATAACCAAGCACGACAGAATTTTATCGTGTCGCGGGTGATGATTCGAGCCCGGTGCGCGCCGCTACGTATCCCTGAATGTAAAATTTTTCTGTCTGGAAGCAAAAACAGTCCGGTACTCTCGTTCGGAGACCAAGAATTTCCTTGGTCGTAATTTCCGTCTGCGATGTCCCGTCGACGATCGCAATGCTGCGTGGGTAGCCTGAATGCCGCCAACCGTACGATGCATCGCAGAGTCATGAGGAAATTCAATTCTCGGATACGTCGCAGCAAGGTTAAGCACACTTTCCTGTCTACCTCTAAGACATTGATGTCTATTTCAACCCTTCTCACTCTGAATTGCTTTCTGTCTACTACCGTATATACGGGGTGACCCATTTTAATCTACGCTGGAAGCGTGCGGGCAGCCCACATTATGCGCTCGGGTCGGGATTTCGAAAGCTTATCGACACATAAATCTGTGGTTGTCAGGAAAAACGAATGTCACAATTCCAAACAATTAGAGTTTATGCATTAAGAGGGTAGACTCCTTTCTCCAGGATTGCAAGGGTGCGGCATTCGCCTTCTCATTCTTCGATAATACAAATGCAAGGTTTTTCAGTAGTCAAAAACGCTAGATAAAAGATCGATCTAGGGCGCTATCTCCCTCACAAGTCCTATTTTTTCATTTACGAGGCGCAATTTGCATTATTCGGAAGTATACAACTGCGCACGTAGCTATTTTCATAGCTGCCGAATAATGAAAAATTACGCCTCGTAAACGAAAAGTAGGACTTGTGAGGGAGGTAGCGCCCTAGATCGATCTTTTATCGAGCGTTTGTGACTACTGAAAAACCCTGTGTTAGTATTATTAAGAAATAAGAAGGTCAACCCGCGCCCTTGCAATCCTGGAAAAAGGAGTTTACCTCCTTAATTGAGCATCACAGTAGAGGATTTACGTATTTACTAGAAATAAAATATATAAAAAGAATTTTTTAAAAACCATGCTTATATTAAAATGCACTAAAAAGGATAAAATAATTTTTTTCCTGGTTCTCCATAAAATACCGAATCCAGGTAAATGATTGATAATATTTTTCCCCTAAATTTTAAGCAATTAGTTCAACATTTCTTCTGTTATAAAATTACAATGTCAAAGAATTAGTAATCAAAACTTTAAACGGCAATATCTCGAAAGTCAAAGTATGCGGCACGAGGCGTTCTTCCTTACAACCACAGATACATAATAATTGTAGGAAATCTTAAAACTGACTAGGAAAGTGGCTGAAAAAGAAATGACTGTCCCCTCAACTTCGTAACTTCTCCGGGCGATATTATTAAAGAAACTTTCATCCGCACCATTAAATAATGATTTGAGGTGATTACGTTAGAACTGTTAGATCGTTCATTCTGTACAGTTTATATAAAAAAATGTACCAGGAAATGCGTTAATATATTTGAGTAGAAAATCCTGCCATTTAACATATTTAAGCGAATGGAAATTTATGAAACCTGTTAGCATAACTGGATTTGTTATTCAAAATTGGATAATCTGGCAATTTATTCTACACTGTTCTTCTAGCTCTAGTATAGTATATCAGATGTTTTCCTGAATATGTATATTTCTCAATTCTACATATATTCTTCTAACGTCTTCACTGCTTTAATACCAAGAAGACGACATATATGGTTTGCTAAATTTGGGAATGCTGTTTTCGATCTTGCTAATGAATCTATGGTAAATGCAGTCGAAGAGTAACGTTAAAGGCGGTAATTGAAGCAGAACCTCGTTTGACTGATGAGAAAGTATCAGGTAGTAGCGGTAGTACTAGGTTGGAACGGAAGTTCGTAGCGCTTTCAATTAAAATTCAAAAACGGAATTAAGATATTTATTCAATAACATATTTTCAATTCTGTTCTATTACTTTTTACAATTTTTGAGGTCATCATGTTATCGGATAAATCTATGAATAAATATCTAACTTTTGTCTTTGCGTGAATTTTAGTCTGAAAACATGCTACGAACTTTCGTTCCAACCCAATAGCACTGTACACCGACATTTGCCTCAAACTCAAAAAACTTCTAAACTTGGAAAATGGCAACCGCACGACCTGTCTGTGGCGAGCTACATTCGGAGAATGAACATTCCTCCCTCACAGCGAGAACAACGAAACAGCGATCTATTTCTCGATCGGAGTCAGGTGGTAACCCACATTTAGACCCGGCACTTTTAAACAATTTATACGATAAAATAAATTTTTTAAAAATGTGTGTTCTATAAAAAAATCAGTGATTGAGGAGCGTATGAGAGTTAAGGGAAGAAATAACATTGAATTCGGTTTCCATTTCTTGCAATCGATGCGGACAATTTTGATTATACACAGACAGAGATATAAGGGTCGAGATAGCCACGTTACAAGATCGGAATTCTTTTGAAATAGCTGTAAAGCTGAGGGTGACAGAACGAACGTTTCCGTAGCTGATATTCAGCGCACGAAAATCTATAAGAGGTCGCCTATTGGCTATCGGAGCACAGAATGCGTACGTGTCGTTCGGTGTAATTGTCGGATCAGTTCTCGGGAAAGTTTCGCCGAGCACCTGTGGTAAATCTTCCGTAGTGTCGTCGGTTTCATAATCGCGTAAACGTTTTACCACGCGAGGCTCGGAGCGGATCGGATCGACGAGACATTCCTCTGTGCTGCAGTATAACACAGAGGACGGGCACACACGTCGAACACGAAGTGCAAGGTATTGAATAACGTACGCGCCATTACCTAAGGGACTTGTAATTCGATGCGACCAGTAAACGTCGTCACCCTTTTCCCCTCCCCTTTGCCTTCTGGTTGTAACACGACGGGACAACATACGTGATCCCACGCGTAACCATAGGTTTCATTGATCGTGTACACTGTTCGTTCGACCATGTACATTGCACCGTTGACGGACGCTCCTGCTTCACTTTATATGCCGTCTTCCATGTGATAATGCGACATTGACTCCCGCTACTCTTGATCTCTTTGGGAACGCGCTAAGTCACCGGTACATGTGCCCCCGGCCTCGTGTACACGCTCGTTGGATTTGTAATCCTCTGATAATGAACAACGTTGATTGAAAATTACAAGGGAACGGCTCACCCTGCTCCCATGTAGCTATACATTTCGGCGCATCGGAGAGCTCCGCTTTGAATGGACAAGCCGAACGGTTGATAGAAGAATCGGTCAAACCGTAACCGAGTATACAGCGACTCCCACTGATATATTCGGACACTCTTAAAAAGACGATCACCTTTTTAATAGTGGACCGTACGATTCGAACTTCTTTCAGAAGTTACAACAATTGGTTTGCTACACGACGTGATCAAAATTTTTTAAAGAAATTGCAAGCTGCCGGAATTCCAGATAAAATTGTAAAAGTTGTATTTTGCAACTGTTCATGCGAGCTTTAATGGAAAATTTAGAAAACACGTTTCTTAAAATGTTACTGGTTCTAAAATGGCTGAAAATTAAATTCGCTGTCATAGTCGAAGCCAGAAAAGCCAACGAGTATTTAAAAGAGCAAATATACGGAAATATATTTGTTGTACAACTGTCCTGAAGTTTTTAATCCAAACTCTCAATCTCTGAACTTAAATCCTACAGAGGATCTGTGGAATGTATCAGACCAAAGAATCAGAGAAACATCAACAAATAGACGAGAAAAAAGGACAATTATTTTTAAATTATTTTAATTTAACGAATACTTATTAATCAATGAAAATTAAACTCGCTGTACGATTTACCCTACCACAACTAGTTTGTGGGTAAATTTAGGTAGTGCAATGAAACAACGGTCTGCACTATACTTGGCGGCGAACGTGTTAAGGATTTCCTCTTTGCCTAGGTAAATCGGGCGCAATCTCAATAGCGGTTTCCTTTATACCCTCGTGAAAACTTCCATTTTATTATATCGTTGTTTTTCGCGGCCGCCCACTTTGTGGTTGCAATCGCGCGAGAAACTCTGTGCCAGTTTCTGACAACTTAATTACTCTCATCCGTGTTTCAACAGAAGTGTTTCGAACGATGCTTCAATGACATTCCACGCAACTGATTTTTGCATTCCCGCTCTCCTCTCTTTGATTATTCCATTTTGAACGTTCAGATTTAATGCGTCCCACCGTTCAAAGACCTCGTGTAACTCGACAAACAAAAGTTACCGGAATCCTTTGAACACTCTGGACCTGTAATATTGTGAATACATAGGTATTTACAAAGCTCGATAATAAATCGCGTTTGTTCGTTGCACCGTTTCAGACTCCACGTTCGATATTATTACGAGAAGGAACACGTCGAATTTATGCACTGTAAATAGAGTGAAAACATACTCGATGAAACATTGACCGATCATATAGAAGGCCTAAAAATAATTGTATGATTTTCTCAAACAATGCTCCGTAAGGATATAAAAACAATGTAACACCTATGCACAGACAGACAGACAAGAAAGCGAGCTAATAAAAACGTAGTAAAAAATCAATAGATCTATATGGAATTTTTAAATATCTAAGTTAGCAACCCTGCTTAGCAAACATTATAATTTGTTTCGTACTTACACGGAACATGACCTCGTTGTTTCCATTCCACGTGCATTACAAAATTTGATTCGAGTCGTTCTGCTTATCGCCATTGTCCTTCGACCGCAGTATAATATGGCAATATTACAACAACGACATAACGATAAATGTAAATGTATGCCGTAACGACAATTTTCGTCGGTCGGAATAACCATGGATCATAGTGCTGCTCCGAATACGCCATTTTAATTCATTATGTATAATATATTATACATTTGACCATGAGCTGGTCAACCGTGTCACACCGACGAATCGATACGTCACGAATGTTATGTCTGTGGATTAATGAACAAAAGTCGGTATCGCAACAACGTATGCAGCTTGTATTCGCACGTTTACAAATCGTTTGGACCTCGTGTGCACAGAGGGGATAAGAGATTTTGAACGATGCATTACGAGCTGGAATATTCCGGCACGCTTTCTGTCACCGACGACTCTTCTATCGGAACGAAGCTTATGCATTCAAAGTGAAACTCCGAGGCGCATAATTGCACAGCTACGTGGGAGCACGGTGGGCTGCTCCCTTGTAATTTTCAATCTACGTTACTCATTATTCGTTATCATCGTTGTCCAATTCTATAGACACATCAGGACATAACACAAGGTACGTCAAATTGAAGATTTGCCTTTTCACCGAGGATAACGAGCTAACTTTCCTCAATTAAAAATTTAATTTCAATGAATTAGTGTAATTCAACAGAATTTATATATGCTTATTCAAAGCATACATTTTCCAGGTTGGTATTCGGAAAATAATTGACAAGGTTAACTTTCATCCCTTATATATTTTCCGTACAAGACGTTCAATAATTCATGCTCCAAATTCGTCCTATTCAAATGAGGTGGCAACCGCGCTCTAAAGTCTAGATTGTGAACTTAGAACAGATTACATACACCTAACAGTAAGATAGTAACTTTTGTAAGTACGTAGCATGCATGCTATAACTAGACCGCAGCTCTTTATGCAAATCCAAATTTCTCAAGTCTCCTCTCTAGCGACTGGAATTAGCGAGCCACTTGTACGTACTTTTCGTAAAGGATTTCATCGAGTTACAAATAAATGAGAAATTTATTAAGTCGTCTCTAAAATTTGCATTTCGTTGCATCTCTCACACACATTTGTTACTATAAATGTATGAAATCCTCCGTCTAGGTTTAACGAACTAGGTTCTAGAATCGTTTCCTGCCTATTGATTTTCTCTTCCATTTTCTATCTATTCCAGGTCGTTCCAACATTATTTCACCGTGCATGTTGTCAATTTCACAAATTATAACTTGACTTATTTTCATGATTGTGCATATACACTCGCCGAAATACCATAAAGCCACCTGATTTTTTGAGAAATTTTATAATTATGTCATAGTAATGAGAAGCTGATGCACGATAGCATTTTAGGATTAGTAAAAGAAACCATTTGCGTACCAATCCATACATTACCGCAATCCATAACTCAGAAACAGAGTTGTACTGTTTACAATTGCCATATACTTTTCTTGCAAGTATTCCCCAAAGATTCTCAACTGGGTTTAAATCTGGCGAACAAGCTGGCCATGTCCAAATCCTCGTGTTTTTGTTGTCTAACCATTCCGTTGTTTGTCTTGATGCAAGAATCGAGGCGTTATCATGCTGAAAAATGAAATTGTCAGTCTCAATTTCTTCTGTAAATGGTATTTATTAGCCCTTACGATATTAACCCTTTGCACTCGAATGGCGAGTCTGAGGCGCCACTAAAAATTGCCATACCATTATTCAAAACAGTTTTAACATTATTAAACTTGTCTGTATTCTATAAATTGTAAAAAGCTCAACTGTTATATAAGAAAACAGGTTCAATTTGATGTGTACAATGTAAGAAAGATTACATAGAACAAAAATGATCTGGGTCGAAACAAATATCTTGATTTTGGAATTCAGATTGCTTCGAGTGCAAAGGGTTAACAGAGTAATGAAAGTGCCAAGATCAGTTCCACATAAAATCTGCTACATCATGAAAAATTGGACTTCGTCCATCCTCTCGAAAAACGTCGCAGGGTGAAATGAAATATTCACGTTATCACGGGTTAATTCGGATCGTCTCGCATTGCGCCGGTGCCTTTTAAGCTCGCGCCGCCCGTACATCCTTGTTACAGAAGGCATTTTCAGATAGGAAAGTAGATCAGGTTCGAAGACTCCGTAGGACGTATGAACGGGGCTCTTTAACGTCTCTTGCCGCACGTACACGTACACGTATAATGGGCTTAAACCAATTCCGGCTCGCTCGTACAAAGTACTTGCTCGGAGCCGTCTGTACCACCCACTTAAAGCATCGTGCTTCCCGGTGTGGTAGCAGCACCAGCACCAGCACCATCACCAGCAGAACCAGCACCAGAACCAACGGCACCAGCACCAGCTACATCAGAGGTTGTAACAGCAGGCTCCCAGTTTAATGGCATTGCGGCAATGCTGAAAGGCGGCACATCGATGTCTACGTATTGGCCAGTATGCTGGTAAAATACTCCTCAAAGAGAGTGACTCGCCCGACCACTCGAATGTCAACGGATATTCCCGTCCAGTTGATAATGCCATGGTCAGGGTTGTCAAGCAATTGGCGCGGTTCGTTACGCCCGTCGTCGTTTCAAATTGAGAAGCGGTCCATGAAAGTAGCAGAGGCTGGGGTGAAAATGAGACCTCCGCGATAAAATCGCATAACTTTCGAGATAATCAAATCAAGGGACGGGGAAGCGGTGTTTGTGGAACGGGGTAATGGCTTGCATCGAGTTTTACGGAAACGCGGAAAGTATCCGATACTGTCTTCAGCATCTGTAATCAATTTTTCTGTCTGGGAAGAGACCTTCTGTACACTTTCAGCGAACCATTATTTGTTCTGCTGTGATTCTGTTATAATTACGAAGCGTTTTCTTGTAGGCTGAAGATGAAGTTACGTTAACCCTGCAGCTGATACAAGAATAAATATTTGTTTAAAAAATGAGACACGCAAAGAGGCAAGAGAAGGTATCTAAATAATAATAAAACATCCCCCTATGCAATTTAAAGCAATATAAAGAATGAACAATTATGTGAACAACAGTACTCCTGTGATCGATAGACTGCGGATTTTATGCATTTATGAGAAAAATGGGTAAGCACAATTTAAAGGAGTGGACATATTAAAAAGATTTAAAGACAGCGTATCGGTTTCAGATTGATCAAATAATTAGAAGAAGAATGAAATTTTTATTTCACTTCTGTGTCTTGCAATCAATGCAAACATTTTTTATTTTGCATAAAGATCCGCAGTCTAGTGATCGAAGAAATATGGTCTTGTGTATTAAAATATGAGAATGATTAACAAAGTTGTTTGCATCGCCAACGGTATTTTAATCTGACTGGGAAAAAATGCCGCAGTAGTAGGCACATTTACCCTATAATCCGCTTTGCGCTCTTTTCACGCTTTCAACAATCCATAATAAAACTTGCCGAGTTACGGTAATTTACTTTAAAGAGAGTTTTCATCATCGATTCGCTATGGGAGGCGATGGAAAAAAGATGTCAGGGCCGAGGGGACAGAGAAGGTAAAGAAGCGCCCAGAGTCGGGAATGAAGAAGGAAATGGATCCCGGAACGCTTCATTTATTTTTATGACAGTCTCGAAACTGATCGCTACATCGTCGAGGACGAGCACGCATTATCGAATCCGTCCAAGTTTATTGGTACTCGCCCAAGGTAAACGCAATATCGCGTTTGATAGCAGGGTCGCTTCGCGACTTGCCGATCCAGCAGAGCCTGGCCGACAGTAATTACGGGAAAGTAAAAAGGAAGAAAGGAGAGTACGGAAACGAACATCGCGTGCTGGAACGGACGGTTCGATTGTTTATTTTCGTGCGAACAATATAATATGTGGCGAAGTGTAGCGGTAATGTTGGGGTGACAGGACAAGTGGATACTTCCCTCTCTGTGCGATCATCAGTTAGATGAAGAGGCACCAAGGGGTCTCGTGATCGTTGTTGACTAGACAAGGAGTATACATTTGTCAACTTCTAGATTCCCATCGCTATCCAGGAAAACTATTTCTGGTCTCCTGAGAGGCCAGCGAGAAAACTATTGCAATTGAAATGTTTTCTGCACAAATAATGTGTAGCACACACCTAATTCTCTTTCAGACGAGTACAAAATACAGTAATGTCTCGATGTATTGTCTGCATGTGAATGAATTTGCACAATTATTTGTGAAAAATTTATTTTTTTTGTGAAACTCTTGCCGTCATATTCGTGACTGTTTTCTGATTAAAACGAGTCTAAACATGACTATTTTCGGAGCACATTTACTCGTTCAATTCATGATTTAGTAGAACCCCGATTATCCGAACCGAGTAAGTCTGAATTTCCCATTACCCGAATATGAACATATAGAGTCATTCATTCACACGTACCAGGAAAGATTTAATCTATCCTTGCAGTTGGATAAATTTTCTATTAACTGTCTGATTAGTTCGGATAATGGAGGTTCTACTATATTGTGCAGTGAACCAGTAAATAGTAATAGTTTCATAAGAAAATAATTAAGAACAAAAATATTTTTAGACGAATTTTAAGGTACTCGAATCAAATAAAATCTTATTTTCCGTGGTATTGGACTTTTTAGATCTGAAATAAATGAAAATCGTAGTAAATTCTATCGTATTTTATATATCCTAGCATATTTTGAAAATTTTCGAAAGCCGTAATTGCATAAAGTTCCGCAGTCTAGTGACTAGATTAGTGCAATATGAAGACTGTACCTCGGTTTAGGAAACGAAAGGTTTCTCCATTGTTGTACATTTTGATCTAGAGCTTATACAGAAACATAATATTTTAAAAGTTGCAAACGCAAGTGTCCGAACAAATTCGCGAGCCCGTGAATGAACAACGGCGTTTGTATACGAAAAATGGGTTACTTGCCTCACGGTGCCGAGAATAGAAGCATGATAATTAGATAAATAATTCGACGTTGAAGTGGCGCATCTCGGATACGGACCGGCTAACCGATCACGTGGAAGAGGCCCTCCACTTGGGTCAAGCACCGTCTACCGGCGCTAGCAGCCTCCTTCATGAGCGATCCGATGAAAGTATCGCGTTTCATCTGTAATCAAGCATACCAAATCAATTCGCATTACGAAGAAATAATAATCACGTCGTACACGTCGAGGATCCTATTTGCTTTAGGCGCGTCGAGATACGCACTCGAGAGATGACGATCGCTACCGAAACCACATGCGAGTTCAATTGCGAGGAAAGTTACAGGCCAACAGAGTAATCTGATTCGACATGCTGATGTGTCGGTAGTCTAGCGCTTGATTAAAATAGGTAAAGTTGTCTAGACCGATTTAATATCGCAGCCTTCCCGAAGAGTGCAACCACGAGAGTCCGGAAATCGTTGCGACAAGGTCTTTGTACTATAATCGCAGGAAGATGATAATCGACATAAATACTGCAAATCGTCGCCAATCGGCGAGAGTGGTTTTCCAAACCCACACGTACATAGAGACCGACTATATCGTAGTTCGAGTAAAAACTAAATCGTTCCTCGAATCACGCTTTCTACTACTGACTGGTGCTCATCGTTTCGTGACCTAAAAGAGATACGATACGTTTTATTAAGGGTTCAGATGCCAAACTAACAACAGTATAAATTCTCTTCACACGATTTAAAACATCTGCAATGTTCTGCATCGCAAGCTAGTTTCACATTTCGATTTCGGGAGACTTGTCAAGCGCAGAAGAAGTCGCAGAAGAAGATAAACAAAGTTGTATGTAGTTTTGTAGAGATCTGCGAATTATGAAGGCTCAAAGTGTCCCGCGTTTCAGGCTGGCTCTCGCGCGGAAATATCGTTATGAATATACAAGAACCGGGTAGGTGAGCGAGCTAAAACTAGGCTTAGGATGTTTCGTCGACAAGCGAGAACGGCTGGAAGTTCCGACAACTGCGTTTCGGTAGGTACACATTGTAATGCAGAAATATTTTCTGTCGAGCATTATACAAACTGTGCATCGACTCCCTCCCCTGGTGGTTTTTGCTCGGCGGATCTCGCTCGGGTTGGAACACTCGCAGACCCATTCGCGGGGATGGTTTCGGATGCGCGTCCCCTTCCTCCCCCCCGAAATGAGAGTCTGCCTTAGTGTCGCGGGCTAGTCCGTGTCCATGTTCTCCTCGTGTCTCGCGTCCCGCTCCCTCCCCCTTCCGCCTCCTTCGCGTCGTTTTCTCTTCCAGTTACTACTCCTCGCGCATCCCTCCTTCGTTCGTTCCGTTATCGTTTTGTCATTGTGTCCCGCTTGTACCCGTTCTTATCGGGTATCTTCATCCTCGTCCGCAATGTCCGCGAGGCACGTTCTCTCAGAGCGAACGGAAACGAGGTGCAGGCTGTTGTCCCGACTGCGCCTGCTTCCTGGCGGAAACGCGACATAATGCGCCTCATACCGCACCCCAGCGATGACCAACGTGCCGTGAAGAGGGCATCGGCCGCGATGACTTTTTAATCACGAAGCACACTGGAAGTTCACCCCTCAAACCTCGGTTTTGCCGTCCCCAGGGGTTCTCAACGTGGTCCAGCGACGGGACAACGCGCCACGCAGCCTCCCGATAGCGTCCCCTTCGTCCCGGAGACCGTGTACAGTCAGCTACTTAAACAGTAGTATAATTGTTTAATAATCTTATCTAACCCTTTGCACTCGAAGCTATTTTAACTCGAAAATTAAACATTTCTTTCGATTTAGATTATTTCCATTCCCTATGATTTTTTAAAATTTTGTATATATGAAATTGGTATAAATACCTCATACAATACCTAAATGTTTAGTGATTGATTAGATACCGATATATTTAACAATCTAAAAATATTTTGAATAATGGTACAGCAATTTTTAGTGGCGCCTCAGAGTCGCCATTCGAGTGCTAAGGGCTAATTATGAAGTTTCTTCTTAAATAGGCTCCCAGTAGATGAAGTGCTACAACAGGAACACATTGATATCACGCTATACAAATTTACATACAATTACGTGATTTCACGTGACATTCGCGGAGCATGAACCCACGCGTTTCCGTTATTTTAAATTTGTTGGAATCAGATTATAATCACACTCCGCTGCATGTTGTCACGTTTGAACGCACGCCACGTTTTCACGCTGTTTCAGAATTTTATTGTCCCGCGAACTCAGATATGGAAGAATTGCCGGTAGAACATGTTAGAGACCACGAAATTTTATTCACAATGACGTCATACTACGTGCATCGAAAGATTCGGCTGGTTATCTTGGATGCTGAATGAGAATAAAACGAATACATTATGCACGTCGTAATTTTTTAAGTGAAAACTGCTTTGGCCAATTGCTGGGCAGTGAATGAGTCTGATCCGTCACGCTCCGAGGTGAAACGCTGTTCGGGTAAACTTGGGGAGCCGAGTTTAACCGTTCGAGCGAGAAATAGACAGGTGTGCGATCGCTATAGTAGTTTTCATTTCGTAGAAGATAATAATATGGTGCTTGGTTGGTTTAGTGTTAATAATTTTCATGGAAAATGAAATGTATTAGCAAGGGGTATAGCCAGATGAGATTGTGTGTACTCCCGAAGAAAACCCTCTGTGACAAGTTTCAAATCGGTACCACTACCACTAGGGTTCATGGACATGTGAATTATTTCAGAATTTTTATAATTGTCGATTTTATATTGCAGCTTTCAAATAGAATGTGTCATATCCATTAAATATGCAGGTATCCAATCAATTACTAAACATTTAGTTATTGTATAAGGTATTATACGAGTTTCATATCCATAAAATTTCAAAAATCATAGGGAATGGAAATATTCTAGGTCAGAAGAAATGTTTAATTGTCAAGTTAAAATTCTGATGAGTGTACTTACAACAGGCGCATTTTTATTTTTTGTTGGCTGGCTCTACAGGACGCTTTAATTGCTGGTTGCGCCTCTGATTCGTTGTCCTCCGGGAGGACAAAGGGTTAGAGTGCTTGAAACTGATCCGAAAATATGCCGTTAAACTTAGATAGCATCCAACCGCAGCTCACGAAATTCGTAGAACAACCTTTCCAGGTACGTAACGTTATCTCCGTCAGCGGAACCGTCTGGAAGAGTTTGCTGTGTATTAGCGTCATTGAAGTATCGTTTCAACATAAGTTGTACGTTAAAGCGAAGAGAAAGTATCATGCCTAAAACGCGCTGTCGCTGATCGTGTCTGTAAAGCATACGTCAAATTACATTCCGCTGTCCTATGAAAGTCCACCGAGGAAGCTATCTACGGATTTCTCAGTATTTTCAACATCGCGGGGATAGTTTCCTAATTTTCAATTAACCCTGGAATTTGGCCTTTAAAATTTAATATCTCTGCGTCCAATTACACCAACATCCTCTTTAGCGGATACTTCAACCTCATTTGTTATCTTGTATCCCATTACGTCAGTGCAGGTGTACAGAAACAATATTATTATTTCTAATTAGACGGCGGATCTTTATGCATTTATGGCAAAAGTCAGTAGGCGTAATTTAAAATAGTAAACATTAAAATTTCGAGGATATAAAATACAACAGAATATAGTACAATTTTAATTTATTTCAGATCTAAAGAGATGACTACCACGGAAAATAAAGTTTTATTTGATTCGAGATTCTTAAAATTCGTCTACAAAAATTGTAGATTATACTACTTGTGAATTAGAGAATGTATAATTTATTTGTGTAGGCCACGTGATGATTCTTAATGGTGGACAATTATGGAAGAGCAATCTCCGTATACGGTGTCACTGCAATAGTCGTCAGTGAATGGAGGAAAGCTACAGTGTAACATGGCATCTTCACTGAAAGAAGCACAAAATTTAAGAGGGAACTTGACAAAATTGCGTCGGTTTATATTACGTGATTTCTAAGAATCTCTCGAGGAAGGAAAGGCAGGAAAAAGGCTAACTAATTGGAGAAGATGAAGATGCTGCCGAGGAAAACTTAAGATGAATATTTTGCGACGAAGAATAACGATTGCGTTTAAATGTACCTATTCAGTAACGACAGAAAATACAAAAATTAGTGGGCATTATTTAACATTTACATTAATGTCACTTATACAACATAGTAACAAAATAGTGTTGTTGATTTTTTACTAATTCTAATACAAGCTAATTTCTTATGTTAAAAACCAATATTTCTCTCGACAATCAATAAATTGTCAGCAATATAAAACTAATTACCTCGATTGCAACAAACAGATGTTACATATAGAATTATTAATCATTTTGATAGGTTGAAAACAGACAGTATTCTTAAATTTTTCAATCAGTCTATTCTTCAGTTTATTTGTAACAATTTTTACCAAGGAACGATGATCCCAAGTGATTTTATACGTAAACAGCGGATCTTTATAGAAAATAGAATTTTTCTACATGAATTGCAACAAACTGAAGCGAAGTAGAAATTTATTTTCTTTGTTAATACTTTTACTAGACTCTCTGTAAATAATACAACAGTATTTTAAAATTCTTGTTATGTTTTTACTGTTTTAGATTATCTGTCTATTTGTAAACTTCCAGCAAGAACAATGAACAAATTTTACCCGCAAATTGGAAACGGATACAGCGACGAGTGAAATTAAACGTTAACAATAAAGCGGTTTTTGTTCTTAAAGGTTTGATTGTTGTGTTCTGCGTTCGCAATTGTATTTCCGCTTGCAACGTAATTGGGGGAGGGATGGAATTGCAGTCGAGTAAATAATATGCTTGCGAAAAACAACTGTTATAGTAGGAAATATCGATCGATGAATCGATTGTGTCCCTTGAAACACATCCCCCGTGTGTATACGTGACGGATACGTACAATCGACCCCTTGCTACCGCCCAATCTCTAGCACAGGAAGCGATTATAGATTACATCCTGGAACGTACGTTCGGCGTATTCGCCGTCTGCACGTATACTAAATCGAATACTGTAACGACCTCCTAATCGTGTAACTTGTAAACCGAAGAATCATAGACATACAACGAGGAAAAATCGAATGCGATAGATAAGAATGTAGACGGAGGTTTATCTCGCATGAAATCGTACGAGTCCTTTAGCATTTTCTTTAATTAATTCGCTTGTCGATACCGAAGAACTTTTATTTCACACTAACCGTACCGCGACAGGTCAAATGATCGCTTTCGCATTGTTCATTTTTGAATTATTGAGATTATAAAGATGCTTCCATTAGAAATTATTCCATAAATTTCTTTATTCGAGCGCGTATTATTATACAAATTTTTATAAAACAATATCTGTATATCCGACACATTTGGTACCCGGTACGGTTATTGTTAACCTCAAAACTTAACCCAATTCCATTCTAATTCCATCTGAATTACTTGAAATCAACAATCACAAAAGAACAAGTCAATTTCACAGACTGACCTCTCACTAAGCAGCGAATTTCAACAGGCGTGAGCTGCGTGCACCCGGAAATCCATCTTCACGGGTGGTTTCCCGGACAATTGACTGTCGGTCGTAGATTCCGTATTTAAAAAAGCCCTTTTCTGGGAAGAGAGAATGGTCGCTATATTCCGATTTTTCCGGGAACGTGAACGCGCGACTCGCGGGGTTGAATAACAGTAAAAAGGACAAATAAAGTAGATCGAGAAGAAGGAAAAAAACATACTAAATAGATCGGCACGTGACAACGCAAGGCGGTCTACACGAACACCGCCCGCAACGCCATCTATCCGATACATACTTCTAACAATCTATGGTATAGAAACGAAAAATGTTTGGTTTTTTCATTCAAATTATGGCGCTGTAATTCAATTTACTGCAGAAGGGGTCGTTCAAATCGCTGGTGCATGATCACAAACGAACAATTCAATTTCGCAGACTGACCTCTCTCCAAGCAGCGAATTTTAACAGGCGTGAGTTGCGTGCGACCTGAAATCCATCTTCACGGGGGTTTTCCGGGCAATTGGCTCCTGGGTCATTGATTCGATATTTAAAAATGCCGCATTCCAGGAAAAGAGAAACCGAGTGTCCGAGGGCAGCGAAGAACGGGGCTGTCAGACAGGAGTGGGGGTTGGAGAAAGGGGCTGAATCGTGAAAAATGGTCGCGGTATTCCGATTGTTCCGGGGAGCGTGTGACTCGCGGGGTTGAATAACAACGGTAAGGAGGAAAAATAAAAGGCTTCGAAAAAAGGAAGGAAGAGCGGTGAAAAGAGTAGTAAGGTAACAAAAAAAATGGTAGATTCTTTACCGAAATCCGGTCGAGCGATGAAAGGACGCGTTGGTGGGGTAACTGGAAGGGCAAGGGAAGCAGGGGCGAATCAGTGCGAATGGAAGTGGACGTTAGGTCGACCGATCGTCCTTCACGCGTCCGGCAGCCGGTGGATGAGTCGCAGCGACGAGTAGGGCCGAGCGTGGCCGAGTATCTCCGAGCCGACGTACCCTCGGCTCACGGCGGAGCGTCGCCCCACCACATCCAGTCGTACTGCGAATGCCACGCCGGGAGTTTCGTATTCGCGGTATTTCGGGACTCTTTTCGTGCGCCCAGTAAATCGAACCTCGTTGTCACAACAGTGCGTTTCTGTTCGGTTTCGCGAAACCATCAACCGGTGAAGGGACCTGCTACGCGGGCTAGCGTGAGGAGGCTTGCCAAAGGTCGTGGTTCTTTGTCGTTTCGGCGGTAGTTTCCCGACACGCACAGCTGTCGCCTCGCTTTTCCCTGTTCGGTCTCTCTGTCCCGGAGTCAGCGTGTGCGCCGCGAAACGAGACCGTTCCCGTTAAGGCAAACAATTGTGTAGAGGTCCGAACGTCTTCTCTCGTTTTTATCCCCTCGGGTTTTAAATCTCCCCCTCCCTGCCCCACCGCCTACGATAATACAGTGTTCAGTTTGGAAACGTTTTTGAAAGTGCTCGGGAACACCGGCGTTGATCGCGATGCGACAGCATTCCAGGACAAGAAGACGTTCGCGGAGCAGCATACACGAGAATCGAGAGGGTTGTTGAGGAACGTTGATACAATTACATTACCGGTCCGAGTGATATTTTTTTTCGACGGACCAGGGACAACCGGCCACTAGTCAGATATAGTCTGTGATCATTTGAAAGGAGCGCGCGGTTCACCGGACACCCGTGTTCTCGGCTGACGACACTCTTGTTTACCAACGTCAGTGCGGTTAACACTTGCTACCTGAGGGAATACATAGCTCACCTCTCGAGACACAAAGGAAGGAAGGAAGGAAGGAAAGGATAGCGTGAGTGTGTTTGTCGGCGGGCTGAGGACCGCCTAGATCCGTTGGAGAAACGTTGTAGTCTCGGAGAAACTAGAAGAGAAAAAAAAAAGAAGGATCGAGACACACGGTCACGGGACGAAGAGGTAGGCGATAACGGCGAGTGGCCGTGCGAGATGCATTCCAGATGCAGGACGATGACGCCGCACAGTCTGTAAGACTTGCGTGGTTTCTCCACTACTGTATCACGCTCACCCGTGATTGTCGTGTCAGGACGTATCGACGATCGTCGCCGGCTGGGTTATGACGCGCGCTTAACGCGCTGTGTGCACGAGTAGAAGCGAGCGTGTGTGCCCGTCGTCTACTACAACATGGAGTCCGACAGGGCGACCGACTGGCCGTCGCCGAAAAAAGGCTCCTGCGAGCCCCAGGCGTCGATGTTCAAGAAATTTCGTAATTGGGCGATGTGCGCCCTCTGTATCACTAGTCTAGCCGTGTCCGGTCTACTGATATACAGGGAACTCAGACTGGAGTCCAGGATCGCCAATTTAGAGGCACGCTTGGAGCATCAGGAAATACCGGGTGTACTTTTCCAGAGGCTCAAGAAGGAAGTTCAGAAGCAGCTCGAGCTGCAACGGTTCGCGTACGAGTCCAACACCTTTAGGATCAAAAGGGACCTTCCCGAATGCAATTGTCCACCAGGTTAGTGCACAACGATCTGCATTTGTACCAAGACCCCTCCGCCGCTCTTGCGACGACCTGCAGCTTCCGTGGCTACGGTCGGGGGTGATTAAACTTGATCAAAGATGATCGAACTTGATGCGCTCTTTGCGGGACTTCCAAGTATTGTAGAACGCCTCAACCGGTCATTGCCGTACTTTTACGGGGATTTAAGGTGACCGGTCTATGTACAGGTTGTTTCTTAGTCAGCGTGTGAGGATTACAATTTTAACAGGTTTCCAAACATATGCATACTTGGCGACAATCGCAACCAGTTCAACCAGTGGATGGAATTATAATTGGACAGCGGATCTTTATGCAAAATTTTTTACCTGAATTGCAACAACCTGGAGCGAAAGAGAAATTTATTTTTTCTCTCAACATGTTCAATAGGTCGAATATAATATATCAGAGTCTTTAAATTCTTCTACTTCGTTTATCGTTTTAAATTACACTTCAGTCTTGTCATAAAATTCGCAGTCTGATTGTATGTTAATAAACGAACCATGTATTTAACGTAACATGTTAGGTTATGATCAAACAACGACTGTCAAATTCAACGTTCAAACAAACGCTCCTTACTTCACACAACCAATTCTCTTCATACATTTTGCCTCTCACTCATTATGTTTGTTTCTCATTCGCACCACACATAGAAACAGCGAGAAAGTATTTCTAACATAATAGAATATTGTAGAGGCATCGAAAGTTGTTGTTGGACAGAATATAATCTTGGTTAGTCGAATATAATCTTCAGTGGATTTTAATCACGTTAATTAATCACGTGGAATGTTTTTCAGTTGAATATTCTTTTCACTGTGAGAATTACCAAATCAGCAGTTTTACCTCCAGGAGTGGCTATGGGTAGACTTCAGGAATGCCGTGCAAATTTTAACGTGCGATCTATTTAATTAGATCAAACTAACCAATTTAAATTTCAAATTCTATGAAATAGTTTTCAACTATTCGAATATCTCTAGTAAAATTCAGTGATTTTTACTTCATTCACCTAGCAATAGTTTTCCTGGAAATTGGATGGTTAAATATACAGTGACTCCCGCTAATATTCGGACGCTCTTAAAAAGACGATAACTTTTTCATATTCAACTTTTTTGAGAAGTTAGGTTTGCTAACAACGCGAAACGAATTTTTGAAAAAAATTACAAGTTGTCGGAATTGCAGAGAAAATAGCATAAAGTACCTTAGTAATATCATTAATTGTTTAAACATTTAAGAGGAGCCGACTAGACTTGGCTTTGACGGAGTTGATCGTCACGTTGTAGTTTTTGCAAACGGTCAGTAGACGAAGCTTATTAGTAAGATTTTGGACCGATAGGTGGTGTAAAGAAAGTAAACTCTACATAGTAAATAATACGCATAAGAGGGATGCCGAGGCAACCCGAGAGTTTCCGAATCAAACCGAAGCGGTTCGTGTTCGAACGTGTTCGAGCATGTCGAGTAATAAGATTGTACGCGTGTGCTGTGTCCCGTGCCGGGAAAAAGTTCTTCAAAATGTTGCCCTTGCCAGAATATTATTATGTGAAGATGGTCATCGGAGCTCGGTCCCTTTTGTCAACATGTTTCTCGTTCGTCGTCTTCTTCGTCCAGGTACAGTCTTGTAATATTTACTTAAGCAGTGCATCGTTAAATTTGCGAATACGTTACAAAACGCATATTTACGAAAATCTGTGGCGGCCATCTTGTCACGTCGTACTTGCTTCGGATGCCTCGAGACAGGCAGTATCTGTCGAATATTACAAATTACTCCAAGATAACTTAAAAATATGCATTTTGGGCTCTGGACAGACGTAGATTGGACTTTTAGGAATCACAATTCACCCCTTCTGTACCACCATACTCTCGCTCGAGCACGCGGGCACCCTCAATAGTACCACGCTGTGATTGTGATTTTTTTACACATCGGGTCTATGGATTTTGTGAAGATATTTGAGCATCGAGGTGGTCTCCAGAAGCGTTCTGGAAATACTAATATTTGACCTGATCAAACACAGTTCGAACTTTTCAAAATTTGATCTTCGAACGATATCGAATGTCTTCGACTACTGCTTTATCATTCTTATTAATAACTATAAAATCGCTTATGTATTAAAGTGAAAAATTCAAATATTCGGATTATTATCCAACTATCCCTCAATTAAACAACAACCAGCGAGAGATTATTTCTAGCTAATTAGTAGACTGCGGATCTTCACGCATTTCTCTCACGTGCAAGTTTGTGAAATGTTAGGCAACAAGCATTATGTATTAACAAATCTTAACTGCGTTATTAATTTATATTTAACACAAGGATTCTATATTTATTCCCTGGGGACTATGTATAATAGTTAAACAGCAGATTTTATGCGTTTATGGGAAAGATGAGCAGGTGAAAATTAAAATAGTAAAACCATTAGAAGAATTTAAAACATAGTTTTAACCTAAAATTAATTTCTAGTTCACTCCACTTTGTTACGATGCAGGTAGAAAACTTTCATTTTGCATAAAGATCCGCTTTCTAGGTGCCTGCATCAAAGTTATCATTTATTCGTTCAATTGTTGGCAATTAAACTGCATACATAGTCGTTGCATTGGGAGTAAGAGAAATGCTGATGCGTCTGCTGGAAGTGTCCTTAAAAATATATGTTAAATTAATAAAATTAAAGCTGCAAATACCCCAATGTGTGTCGGTGACTTAAAGGTAACCCGTTTTACCCTCTGGAAACACGAAGAAACGTGTAGGGTGTCCAACCTTTTTGTCCCCGAGTTTGTACCAACATGGGTTCGAAGTTGAACAGAAACTTGCCCACCGAAATTGACTGGGATTCGCGAGTGCATGTTGAACTTGATATCCCATCCCTCGTCTACGTGCTCTATGTGTCTTCCCATGTATGCATACGTACATATGCGGAAGGGGTGGTGGGGGAGAGAGAGGGCATAAAGTATGCGTGTAAAGAAGAAAGGCAGATCTTTGTCTCGGGGTGAAGAAGCTCCGGTTCTCGGACAAAGGACCGGCGATCTTGAGAATTTCGATCGTAGGGAATGCTCGAGAGAGCGAGTCTTCTTTTTCGAGATCGCCTTTTGCACCGTATAAGGAGAGGATGTTCTCTCGATGAACTCGCGGGCCCGACAATTCAAACTTGCCGGATGGATGTGCACCGCGAGAAAGAGGAAGAGCCCGCGTGTCGTTGCACACATACTCTCTCGTAATACCTGGCTCCCTGAGCCGCCTGTTTGCCTGCTTTCACCCTACGCACCGAAACACAATCGTCTCGTTTTAAACGCTGCCCCATCCGTTCGACGTTTTTACTGTGCCGCTGATAAACTGTGGGTGTTTATGGAAATTTATGTTTTCAACCCTCGCCGCGCGATGCGGGTCCCTTTCGGACTGGACGCGAGCCGATGACCGCCTATCTAGCGCGATTCTTCATCGGCTGTCTGCGGTCAGCAGTTCTTAGCGACTGTTCGCTTTCTGGTAGGTGTCGGTGGCTATCTGGACATTTTTGGAATAATACTTCTGATCAGACAGCGGATTTTATGCATTTATAACAAAAATGAAGAAGAATTTTAGAACACTGTTATATTATTTTCGACCTATTTAACATGTTAAGAAAGAAAATAAATTTCTATTTCACTCCAGGTTGTTGCAATTCAGACTTTCAATTAAATCATGCTAGTAAAACAGTAAATGATCTGACCACATCAAGTTATATTAAGATTAACTGTAATTTTACTTCAACGAGTTTATTCCTATTTGTCTGCAAAAAATCTTGAAAATGAGTGAATTTTTATAATGTAGCCAGGCATGTACGTAAAATTGATTTTGTTTCAAACATTTTGCCATAACATTGTGGTAAATACCACTGTAACATTCAAGATTACATTCAAAATAGTATTAAAAAATTTTTCAAGTAGAACTGTTATTAAATGAAACGTAAAATGAAAAAGTTAATTTTGTTAACGGTCCAATGTTGAAGTGGTCTATAGAATATAATTATTCGCGTATAAATTAATGCAGAAACGTTTCGAAATAACGTCTAACCAAATAACATATTGTTATAGGAAATTGAATAATGCCAAAGTCAGTTAGGGACTGTGTTTGGAGTTGTTGGTTGCATAAGCGAGCATACAATAGTTCCGCTCGGACCCGGTATTGTCTTCTGCAGGACTGTCAATATTGGGAGGGTTAACATGTTAACACAGCCGTCAAATCAGCAACCATAAAAACCAGAATAATTCGCTGAATAAATCAAAAACTGACCAGTGAGAATTTATTGTAGGTTAGTGATTTATTCACCGCCAACCTCTGCGCGATATTAATATTTAACGTTCAGAGTTAAAACCGCTTTGCAAGGAACATTGAATTCATTTCCTTTATGGTACATACATAAACTATGAATGGCAAAGTAGCCCCGATGAGTGCAGTTGTTAAGGGAATCGTAAAGCAAGGGGTTAATGAAATTGGAATGGGAAAGTCAAGATTTATCATGGTAATTACTCTTTTAACCTTTTTGCATCTGTTACAGTTCTTAATAAAGTTAAACCGACGCTGAAATGTGCCCGTGATCGCGAGATATTTCATTTGCAGACCACAAAAGTTGTAGACTATCTAGCGAACGTTCGTTGTACACTAATTGTAGCAACAACTATTTTTAAAATTACGCCTACTCGTTCTTGTCATAAATGCATAACTTCCGCTGTCTATTAATAATACATTTTTATTAGACTTGTGCTCTTGGCATGTTTTTCCTCTGGATAGTTATCATCCCTTAAAATAACGTGCCCATATTGTTACATCTTGATTAGACTTCGAATTTATATGGAAAATTGTCTGTATTAATTGCAAGATCACATACAACAGTATTTTTTGAATTCCTCAAACGTTTTCACTGTTTTCTACTCGAATTTTTGACACAAATGCATAAAATCCGCTTACTTAAATTGACTTTACTAAATTGAATTTTATTTTATTAGCATCTTTTATCAGAAGTTGTTTTCCGTCTATTTCTTTTTATCTGTCAATTGTTGAAATTACAAAGATGCTCCAATGAGAAATCATTCAATAAATTTCTTTATTCAAGCACGTATTACATATTATAAAAATTGTGGAAAATCTAAACAAGTTCAGTCCTATAATTCGTATGACTTTACGTCTCTCTGTATGTCTTCTTAGGATAAAATCATTCGAATGTGTTAGAAACGAACAGAATAGAGTAAAGAAAATTGCTAAAATTCCTTGCAAATTCAAGTACTTTTACTTTCTCTTATACGATTATGCAAGAACCATTTCCCAACCAGATCCACTACGCAAATTATTATTGTTCATACCTAGCAATGGTAAATTGTTTTACGGTCCCAGAAACTCTTCTAAAGTACTGTTTAGATTATAAACACGTGAAATGCTATGCTGTAGATAAGCTGAACTACCATCCTCCACTTTCCGTCTGCGTTTAGTTGAAACAGTACCATGCGAAGCTGCACAGTGATAATACTAATAGTGCTACTCAACTTCTCCTTATAATCCGCGAACGCTGTGCTGCCTCGATTTCCAAATCACATTATGTATCTCGGAAATCATCGGACGCTGTATTGGATGAACAAATGTTAACATCTTCTGTTAGACCAATCAGACTGATAAAATCTTGAATTGCAAGTCAAAATAAAATTTTCGTGTGCGATTTATTACACAAAGATCGGAGTTAATTTCAAAGTGTGCTATCTTTTTGTCCTCAAGTGTAAAAGTCTAAATATCTCGAAAAAGAACACACGAGTTGCCCTTCAACGCGCGGCTCTGCGTGACGGCTCGCCGATTAGCGAACGTTCCGCGAGAGGCAGTAGTTTTATTCAGAATGCAGAACGCACCGCTCGATCGCAGATAATGCTCATTAACCGATTGTCGAACGTGAGGTGCATCGTCGCGACACCCCGATCCGATATTCTCGTCAAATCGGAAAGAACACCCGATAAGCGAACACGAAGGAGCAGCAGCCGGTCACGCACGCGTTTCGCCGTCCACCATTACATTTACTTAACGTCCAACGGTTGCAATGAAATATTAGTCCGCCTTGATTTCACCTAGCGGACGTTGGTTTCGCGGTACGGATACTATAACTCGAAACGATACAAAGCTTTGTTCGGGCCACGGAACGGTGTCCGGGACCGCTGTGAAAGGGATATTCTTATGTCCGAGAACACATTTCCGGTTATACGAAACGTAGCTTTTTTTCTCTCTCAACGTTGCGCATCGCGAAGCACAATTAAAGTACAGCGACTACACCGCGGATTTTTCTATCCGTTACGAGATTAAAAATTGCTATTTTCTCCGCTTTCTTCTTCTTTTTTTAGATTCGTGGACTGTGTACTCGGTCCATTTCTATTGTACATACTATGTAATATACAGAGTGTCCCACGATCGGAAAATTCACTGACATTTTGTTATATCTTTTGAACTTGCTTCGGGATCCAAATATTTATATGTAATTAATTAAACATTCGTAACTTGCAAAGTGGCCAGCGGCGGAAAATGATTCTTGTGCGATTATTTAAAGGAAGGTGTGCTAAAAATATTCCACTCTGTTGGAAACTTGAACTCGCTTAATCTTGAAGGTATACTCTCTTAAACAGAAAGAACTTCGCAAATTTGTCTTACTGCATTGAGCGTTATTCTTGAAATAGAGTAGTTACGTTAATTGATAATAGAAGGTATGATTTTTGACCACAAAACTCTTCAATTAAAAAAAAAGCAAGAGAAACTATTAAAGAGGATCGTCGGGGAATCTAATTAAAGGGAAGCAATTTTTTATTAAGAAATGTCAAGGAAATTTAGGAAGCAGTGCTCATTGATTAGATATCGATACAAGAAAGCCTATTTTAGGCCAAAAAAGAAATTGGTTAGTAAAAAAAGGAATTTAAAAATTTTAAATATATCAAGAAAGAAAATAGGTTTCTATTTCACTCGTAGAAAATGTTTATTTTGCATGATGATCCGCTGATAACGACTACCGTAATTATTCTAATAATTACCTTATATTTACACATTGTCTCAACTGCATCTCGTCCTACCGGAACTCCAAAAACTCTTCGAAAAAAATGTTTTTCGACCTACTGCTGCTCTAGCACCCGTGCCGCGTCCTTTGTCGGACCCGGAACGCTCGGGAAAGCACTTATGGCAACGTTTACGAACATCCTGGTCCACTTATACACGCGAGTAGCGACAGACTATCATCTGACTATGACAACGCGCCATCAAATCGACCTCCTATTCGTCGCTGTTCCTCTTTGATGCATGCTGCCAGCATACCCTTCTTTACATTGCTGCAATATGCCGTCGAGTTGCATTCCTGCATCGTGCTACCAATTGCCTCTGTCACTCTTCGAACCACAAGTATTATTATTACTATCCTGCAGGACAATCGAGCAGTGTTCGGAATTTTTGTAACGCGTTTGCGAATTTTTATTTCACTCACCCCCACATTTCATCGAACGGACAACAAGAACGCTTCTGTGACATGAATCTTGGACTTGTGTGTCGACGTTTATAGCGCAGCCGGGTTTAATTTACGATGTTTTCTCTGGTGGATGTCGCGCTAAGCTCGCGCTACATCGCCCCGTTACCATTTTACGCAAATCATCCCCCGAATTTTATTATCAGGGTCATAGTCGTACCACTTGCTCCTCTATTTGTTGTTTGAGCTGGGCTTCTGGGAATTTTTGTTATTTCAGGGATTGTTCCCTGTTCCTAATAGCTTTCAGTACTGAAATAAATAAATTTATTGAAATCCAACACTCAATTGATGTGTGCGTTGTGTGTGCGCGAGCTACCGCTTCGTTTTAAAATGGTTTAAATTTCATTTTACAATTTCCGTATAATGAATACCTTGAATGCGATAAATCAAATAGAAGCATTATGTGGAACGTTATTCGCAATTCCCGCTCGCATATAATACGTATTATCATACGTACGCACGCTTAAAAATTCACATCACGTTACCGCAAGCTTGTGTGCGAAGTGTATATCACATCTACATAGTAATATGTGTCTGCAGTTAATTTCTTCTAACCCATGAATAATTTTTCACTCGTATTCTGTCGTATTACAGATACCGAGTATTATTTGCGAAATTAACAGAAGAATATATTAACATACGCGATGAGAGCAAAATTGAACCGAGTAATTTCCAAGAACACGACGAATTTACATACTCAAACTGATTCTGGGAAAAACTTTGTCATCCGCATTAGCTTGGACTTGTGTCACTTTGGTGAATGTTTAAACGTGACAAACAATATGAACAGTCTGCCAAATTTTTACAGGGTAATATAACAAATCTCACCCAATTTATGAACTCAACAAAACTACATCAATGACTGTAAACCAGTGGTTTCCGAACTCTTTGAAATTACACAGCCTCTTTAAAAAACTTGAAAAAAGAATTTTACTAACTTGATTTGCTAAACGGTTACTTATCTGTGTATGACGTTTACATTCAGTGACAAATTGGGAAGATACTTTTGCGGCTCGCTGCACACTGCAATGAGAAATAATCTCATTCACTAACCACTTTCAGTGACCGCATATAGATTTAATTCACAGAATATTGTATATGCATGAAGGCTTCGGTATTATAATAACGCGTAGCTACCGAAATACCGGAATTAGCGTATCATATTTTGAAAACGTCGGCGAGCTATCTAAATTTAAAACGGAGTGATAACCGATTCGGTGCAACGACACCGTTCGAATTTGTACGCCTAATATAACCAGACAGCGTTCACCTTCTAATAACCTATAAATTGGTATTATTGGATTTTATAAAAATAGACCTATCAGGTCAACCGGAAAGTTCACGCTATTTCAGGCGCAGTGAGTTTATTACCTTCCTTATCGAAGGAATATAAAATTGTTTTATATAACGGGCATGTGTCGCGCAGGTGAGGAGAAAGAGAGAAAAGAAAGCATGAATCTGCCAAACTAAAAACAAATGTTAGGGAATAGGAAAGGGTGCAGTAATTAGGCTAATAATAATTAGGTTAAGAATAGAGTAGGTCAGGGTAAGAATTGGTGAGACGGAGAGAGAAGGTAGATATTGGAATTATAATTTATAATTTAAAAATAAAACTAAAAAGACACTAGGTGGCCGTTATATTTTAATAAAAAGAAAATTATAGAAAATAATTATTACATGCTATGCTACTATTAAAAGCCCACAACTTTCGTTTCAACCATTTTTTAAATACCGCACTTGTAAGGGAACATTTTTTAAATTTATTTTTATAAAAGCATAAAAAAATTACTTTTTACACAGTTTGGTAGACACAATAATGCCATGTAACTTTCGTTTCAACTTTTTAAAAAATATCTTTTGTTGTTCTTGACATATTTCACGAAAAATATTGAAATTTTTTCAAGGGCTGCTTTCACCCCTTTCACAAAAATAGGGTTGTATCAGGCACACGCACAGCTTACTCTACTTTTGCGCAGAGTTTCATAATTTTTTAAATTTATGTGTTCGGTAACTTCTCTTGCCAGCTAAATCATCCTGCATTCTTAGAAATATTACATCCACAAGGGTAGAATTTAAAAGAACGGTAGTTTCACTCTATTCGTGTATAGATAGAACGTTATCTCTGTCGCGTTATTGTATGCGGAAAACTATACAATTTTTCCATTCAACGTTTTTATCTTTTATAGTTTCCGAGATATAGCTCGAGAGAGGGCGGCAGTTTTCAGAGGATGGTTTCATCCCTTAAATTTGAGTCTCCGCCGATAAGGAAAGATACATGTATCCTATTTTTGGCAGTTCCATAAATCCACGAACTTGTATAGAAATAAAAGCGAGCGATGGTACAACGCGCGCGTTCCTTATCAGAATAACGTAAAACTAGTTCAGATAAATAACAGACGCAACGGGATTTGCAAACATTCTAATAAAAAGGAAACGATACAATTCGATTTTTCGTTCGATAAATTCGTTCTGAATGCTAAGTATAAATATGTTCTAATCTTAACGATTTAATTGTAACTTATTGTAAATGCAGGTACAGTTGTGATTAGATAAAAGCTGCCTATAGCGAACAATTTTATAATTGATTCTTCACACTGTTAATGAATGAAAAGAAGATATCGAAAATAATGAATTTATATGTTACGACCCTAATAAATGTAATTCTGTATAAAATATTACAACAAAGAAAAGTCATAAGCACCATGACTATGTACTATGTTTTATGGTTTTAAGTAACAGATTGGAAATCTAACTGTTGTTAACAATAACTCTTTGATTATTAAGTTCCGAGGGTATAGTTATATGACATTACTTACATGGAATTACATTCTGAATCAAATTCCAATTTTTTGGGGTAAAACCACCCTATGAGATGGGCTTTATAAGGGTAGCAATATTCACAGTCGCACACACCAATTGAAATAACTCCTAAACGAATCATTTTTCGACATGCATAGGTAAATACTTTTTGAAAGGTGACCTTCATAAGTCCTTGAAACCATTCATCTTTTGAAACCCTTTAATCTCTCGCTGTGAATAATAATAATGACGTAAACCAAGGTGGTAATATCTGATGTTACCCCATCCGGTATAAGAAAGGAAAAATAATATTTGATCTGCTCGTATCCGGCGATTGTGCTGCGCGAAAGAAATATTTCTGTGGTAGGGAAGTCGAAGAAAGTTCGTTCGATACTCGAGCCGTGTGTATGCGTATACAAGGGAATATTAATCTGCCCCATTATGTTCGGCGTCACAACAACCGGGCCCGGCAAAAGACGGTCGTGTTTAATCTACACGCGAGCATTGTGCGAATTTATCCAAGTGGTGTATAATTCCGTCATCCCCGGGGAGGCATTGTGTCAGGATCATTAGAATGCGTTGCTTGAAAACACCACTTCGTTTCGACAATAATGTTCACCGACGCGAAACAACTCGAAACCGGTGATTACATATAACTCGACGATTCAGCTCAGGTGTGTAATGCCACACAGTCGACGCAGCGAAGTTACACATCTATCGGCTGTAAACTTGGAGAGACCCGATATAGTTTCGCGACAACTTGCCCCCTCGAATCGAATTTGCTCCGTGTTAATTTCTCTTTCACGAGCCTCCGCTGTTCCGCGCTTGTTCCACGAGAAACAATCAGCCGCCTCGTTGCCGTTGCTCGCGCAACATTCTTCTCCGGTCTCGGTGTTCGCGCCGTGTGACCGGTAAACAATGCTAGAATTAGTGAAACACCAATCAGAAAATAATAATAAATGCTCCTATTAATTCCGTACTACATTAATTCCTTCTGCACTCGGTGCTATTTCAACTCGAACATTAAACATTTATGGGTATGGTGTTAGTATAATAAACAACGGATTTTATGCATTCATGATGAGAATGAGTAGGTTATGTAATTTGAAGCAGTAAAAATATTTTAACTAGACTGCGGATGTTTATGCAATTTTCAATTTTTGTAGACGAATTTTAAGAAGGTGGAATCGAATAGAATTTGTTTCCATGCTGCTAGCCTTTTCATATCTGAAATAAATTAAAATCGTGTTTTATATCCTAGCATTTTTCGAAAATTTTCAATAGCCATAATTGCATAAAAATCCACAGTCTAATTATAACAATTTTTAATAGTACGTTATATTATTCTCAAACCATTAGACATATTGAGAGAGAAAATAAATATTCCACTCGAGTTTGTTGAAATTCAGATAGAAAATTTTTATTTTGCATAAAGATCTATCCATTAATAATGTAAACAATATTTTCAATAATGGTACAGCAATTTTTAAGTGTTAAATAACTTGAAAATCTGGATCAAACCGAATTTTACACCAAGGTCTCCAATTATACTCAATTAATTATTATTTCGTTTCGAAGTACAACTTAAGGTCATTTTATAAATTACTGGATTTCTCTATGTTTATATCGCAGCATTGCAAATGTTTGTGGTTTGATTTAAAAGAAATTCAATAATATGGGTCAAGCGAGTTCTTGTGCACGAATATATTTTCTACGAAAAATGATTATATCAAACGAATAAATTAACAACAAGTTATTTCGGTACGACATGTTTTCCGCAGCGAATTACGGTAAAAGTTTGGTCGGTAAAATGAAACTGGTGCCATTGGCACATGTACGAAATAAATTGTAGATTGGCTCGATTCATTGCACGTTGACTTTAAGTCTAGTAAACCGGAGACGATTCACTCGACGCGGCGAATGGCTGGGAAAGTCGTGTGGATGGTGCAAATCAGATTAACCCGTGGAAGAATCATTACGCTAATCCGGATCTTACTGCATGTATACGCGTTTCGTTTCTCTTTAAATTCAATGCCAATTCCAATTCAATTTATCCTCCGTTCGATTCGTTTTGTATTTATCGCGGTTTCGTTGCCATCGAAACCATAACAAAGCATATTGGTAAACATACTACATAAAACATTATTTAAATATGTAGTTCAGTACCAAACTCAGTACAATACCATTACTCATTTCCAAGACGTATAGAAATCCGAATGATCCCTTTATATCACTTTATAAAAATAATAAGACAAAGATATAAATCAATTGAATGCTCCCACAAATGCATCTCCTCTTTAAATCCTCGATAATCGCAAAATAACCCTTTAGCTACCGGGAACCGATTAATAGGTTTTTTAACGATTGTAGTATATCTAAAAGAGAAGCTTAATGGAAGCTTTCTTCCGAGTGAGCCATTCACAGGCCAAATCGATTAACTGTCTTTTTCGAGTCTTTCAATATTTCACTATCAAAACGTTTAATTAATGCTTCTTGCATTTAGAAATAAAACACAAATGTTACGTGGTGCCCTAAGACTTTTGCGCAGACTACAGCTTCGTAATAACGACAAGACTTCGTCCATTCGGACGCCATACAATTTTTATTATAATATGCGTGTTTCACTAAAGAAGTTCATTCGAAAATTTCCGACGAGAATATTTTGCAAGGGACAATTATCAGGACCGTCACAATGCCACGTGGCTAATCCGGTGCTGGCAGAGAGAGGGTAACTTTTCCACCTCGATTCGAGTAAACTCCCCTGATCTGGCGATTCCGCCCACCGACTATGATTTTCGTTCATTCAACAGAAGTTCTTTTGCTCAGAGTTCAGTTAACCAGGCACTGCCAAACTTTAGTTCGCATAAACGGAGTTCGCGTAAACAGAGTTCCCCTGTCATTCAGTAATTGCAGAGGAAAAAGTTAGGAACCAGTGATTTCGACAGCTTTGGTAGTTCCGGTGCGCTAGGACCTTGATCATCAACCGTTGATTTTGGAAAGTCTGCCGAGTCATCAGCAGAAGGCGTGCGGCAAAAACACACCGGAGCTCGCGATGGTTCTAGCGTTAATATTTGTACAAACAATTCCCGCAGAGGCGAGACGGTGGCTCTGATTGAACACTTTGTGGGAGGGTTGGTGCGTATCACTCGGCATTCGTTGTAGCGTGCATCGGCACGGAGCGCGGCCGCAGACAATGACGGGTGGGATGAAAGAAGAACAAGGGAAATATTGTAGGTGTATGCCGGTTTTCGTATCTCTTTGCTCAATCCGATCTTTATCCCCGAGTCTTTTTTCTTTCTCGGGCGGCCTGGGCTTCTTTCTTATCACTTCGTCCTCGACGCTCGTTTCTCGGAGCAACAAAGGGAGCGCCACGGCTCCTGACTTGCGGCTTCCCGAAATTGAGATGTGAGAGCTGACGCACGACCATCATAAATCTTTCCCTGGCTTGTAGCACGGCATATCTATTCCCACCCCTCTGCACCCTCCTCTCGCTTCCTATAACGTCCTGCCAGACCCCGGTATCTTCGACGGTATTTGGCGTAACGCCGCGAGTTCCGCGCACACAGAGACTTCTCGCGAGCCGTTGACAAACGATTCCCGACCCCCGACCCCTAACCCCGGACCGCGCACCCACTTCGAACGTCGAATAAAAAGGAGCACGCTAGAAATGGATACATCGATAGGGGATTCCCCGGTCAGGAAGGAACTCGCTGGTTCATTTTCGAGCATTCTTCGACGGGAATTTTCAGTCCTTCGAGATTCAAATTCGACCGAGTGATTCACTGCCTATCGGCCATTATTTCCATACGTTAACTAACCACTCAATTAATACGTCGAACCTCTTGCTGTACGATTTTATTCACGGTTGCAATAATGGTTAATATATTTTCTGAGGATTACATTTTTTAAAATGCATTTTTCATTAATACTTTTATTAGTTGCACTATTTTAGTAGCATAACTAACCTTTTAATTAATACATCGAACCCCCTGCTGGGGTTAATTGGTCGAAATTGCAGAGAAATGTACAAAATCCACATTCTGAAAGTCCACAATTTTTTAATAGCAATGTCAACTTTATTCATAAATCAACAAATTAATTTCCGTATCTTAAATTAGTATGTTTAGGGTTTAACGCGAATTTCTGAGCTTCTTTTTAACACTGCACGATCATTGCAAATTATACTAAGGAGCACCCGATAGATAAAGTAATTAAATCGGAAGGATTGAAACATCCCCGCGGCCATTTTTTTAAACACTTCACTTACCAGTAGTTACTTAACCTTTAAAGCAGCGTTTCTCAGCGTTGGGGCGCGCTGAATTTTTAATAGACCGTGAAATGATAGCTATTATCTTACGCCAAAGCGAAGGAAACGATTACTTTGTAAGAAAAGCGATTAAACATTATCTTGTATTTTTTCACATTATTTCTGCCCGTAACGTGTGTTCGACACTTTTTAATAAGCATGATTCAAAATGTCTATTTGATTTAGAGGCGTTAGTTTTACATTTTTCCATAATTCAATTTAAACCATGAAAAATGTAGTTGGAGTATTCATGTATTAAAAATTCGTCTGAAATATTATATGTCTGAACTACTTTTGCACAAATATATAATACTAAATCATTTTTCACTCAACAATTATTTATAATTTTATGTATCAACGTAGTATACAGGGACGCCAGTCTACAAGGTTCTTAAAAATTGGGTATCATCAACGAGGTATCATTAAAAACAAGTGCGTCAGATCAATGGAAAGAAAACTTTAAGAAATTCTACTTTGGACGGCTGGCATTTTTCCATTAAAATTTTGCATCTCTCAACGTAAAAATTATGCACAAACACAAACTGTACGTTTCGCAAAGTATCAAAGTTTGTTCCAGACTCGCGAACAGCATAGCAAATATTGAACATTTTTTTGTACTCGAAAAGTTAAAGAGGCATAAACACCGCTACGTAAAATTAAAAAATTGGCAAACTTAAAATTCTCTTACGAAAATTATTTTTTGAAAATAATATTTGATTTAATCTCTCTTCTTAAAGATCGTCTGGAAACATTTCCAAAATTACATTTATAATTTCCATAAAACATTGTCAATTAATGACTAGACTACGGATCTTTATACAATATCAAAAATATTCGCATTGTTTGCAGAACAGGAGCCAAATAAAAATTGTATTCCACTTTCGATTATCTTATTAATCTGAAACTAATACATTGACGTCCTTAAATATTTTGAACGTGTCCACTGTTTTAAATTGTCCACGTCCATTTTTCTCATAAATGCATGAAATCCGCAGCATAGTAATGACACTTTGCTGCAAATTGCTCGAAAGACATCGTTCTCCATCGAGTGTTGAAATTTTCATGATGTGTGGGTATACTTACGTATGTTCGCTTGCGGAAGAGCGATGATAGTAGGGTTTGGAGATGAAAGGACTCGTGAGGAGGTTTATAGAGTGGTGGGGGCTATCTTCTAATTATGTTCGCCGAGAACGTAGACAATGAAGGCATTATATCTAGGGGTGTGAGAGAATACACGGCGGAACCCAAGAGGGCAGCTTACGTCAACCTTTTTGATCCTGATTTTACCGGTGTTTAATATTATTACATTCTTCAGCATCGAAAAATTCGTTTATTAACACTTCGATTACCACGTCAGTCACTGATCTCATTTTTTGGCTGGATTTTAACGTTAATTCGTGCAATAGTAACCCAAAATTTCTTTAAAGTACCAAGTATAAAAATGACAAAATACAATACCTAGCAATGACTATAATCGATCTTGGATTTTCAATGACGAGTTCAATCACAAAGTTGAGTAATTTTTTTACTTTAACAAACCTAACCAACATGATTTTTTAAAGTGCATGCATTCATCAGCCTTCAGAGAAAATGGTAAATATTGCAGACATAATTTTATACAAATGAATTAGTAATAAATAAGATTGTAGTTGTAAATTCTTGTGAATTTTATGAAAATGAGTACTTTTATTTCTGAAGGTACTTGATTTTCAAATAAACCAGGTTTTCATTAATATAATAATGATATAATTATACTACGTACATGTATTATACGTGTACTATACATTTAATATAATATTTCACATTATTATATTAAAGTATAAAACGATGAGAAAATGCAGAAGAAAATTTTACCTTTTGGATTGATTAAATTTGGAAGATGATTTATTTTATCTGATAAAAAATATAAAAGAAAATTTTTTACTTTTCGGATTGATTAAATGTGGAAGACGATTTATTCTATAAAAATATAGAAGTTCACCAATTTTCTCGATAAAACTTGTACCATCGCTCGACTTCTTTTATTTCAAACGTTCCAGTGGAAACTGTGTGAATAGCTGTGGACTTGCATTAGCAATCTCCGAAATTAAAGCGTTAATTTCGACTGACCTATTTTTGAGCCAAATTTCGAGACTACAAATTCCGAACCTCTTAAGCACGGACACTGTCTATAGACGCCAAAGCAATCTCGGCCGTTTTCAGGGTTGACCGAATCTGAAAGAGAGGCGGAGCAATCCTCGTCTGCCACTTTAAAGTTGCTCGTGATCGGAAATGGAGTAGGTAGTATACACGTTGATAAGGCTTGAAATTTTTTGAGGTACTTTGCTGGAAGGATGCTACTAATAAATAGAGTACTCCAAATGGAAAAAAAAGAACAATACTAAACCCTTATTCTTCAGACCGTTAACTACGTCGGACAGCAAAAATTGAACAGCTTGGGCACAATTCTGAAATTGATATTAACAAATTCCTAAACGTTCATTTACACATGCATAACGGGAAGGTTTCGTTCGGCGCGGGAAGAAGTTGCAGAGAAATTCGCGCAGTAGGTGTACGTATTGATAAGTGCACTTTTGCTAACTGTATCTGCAGATAGCGATGTAGTTACGGAACGCGTCTCGAGAAGTTTCGGTGTGAAACTTCACGACTGGCACGCCTCGCCGGCAATACAGAAGAGCACCGAACGGAACAGAGCGGAGGAGCTGCGACAAATTGAATGTCGCATTTTCCATCGACGACGTTGGCCCCGAAACTTCCCGCAGAAAGAAGGTGCGATTTACGATTGGTGCACGTGCGTCAACCCTACAGCTGCCTGAAAGTTTATGCTCAAGGATCTCTCTGGCCGTCGACAAAACTCATAGGGAGCAATATATGTGTATAGCTGCGCGATATTGGATACCCACCCTTGTTTTCTGCCGAGCTTTCTCTCTCTCCCTCTCTCTCTCTTTCTCTCTATAATTTCACCAACTCCTTTCTTATAGAAAACGCCACCGCCAGAAACATAAGCGGTCTCTCCGCGTTACAACCGTCTCCTAGACGTCAACACATTAACCCTTTGCACTCGGAGCTATTTTAACTCGAACATTAAACATTTCTTCCCAGCTAGAATATTTCCATTCCCTATGATTTTTTAAATTTTTTGGATATGAAATTGGTGCAATATCTCATACAATATCTAAATGTTTGGTAATTGATTTTAGTCTATTTATTGGATACCGATATATTTAATAATGTAAACTATTTTGTCAAATTAAACACACACAAGTACCGTTGAGTGCTGACAAGAAGCTCCCCGGGGGGGCACAGAGGCAAGGGGGGTCTATCGTTCTGCATAGCAGTAGTAGTGTGTGCGTGACCGCTTCGGCCAATAGAAGGCGCGCCCCTTCCAAGCCGACCAATCGGGCGCGCATTCTTGCCTACGTCACCGCATTCCTGCCAGGGAGCTTCTTGTCAGCACTCAACAGTACGTAAGTTTACAGTTTAATACATGACTAGAACCAATACTCTTATTTAGTCAACGAATTAGCACGCAAGTTGCACCCAAAACTGTGCCACAGTTCTAAAAATTGAGTAAACTGCAATTTTCAAATAATTAAGTGATATCTAGACTGCGGATCTTCATGCAAAATAAAAAATGTTCGCATTGATTGCAGGACACAGGAGCCAAATAAAAATTGTATTCTTCTTTTAATTATTCTATTGAGATGAAACGAATTCATTAATGTCCTTAAATATCTTTAACATGTCCACTGCTTTAAATTGTATGTGGCCATTTTTGTCAGACTCGTCAAAATAGAAAGTGTTTGCATTGATTGCAAGACACAGGAGCTAAATAAAAATTGTATTCTTCTTTTAATTATTCTATTACGCTGAAACGAACACATTGATGCCCTTAGATATCTTTAACATGTCCACTGCTTTAAATTGTATGTGGCCATTTTTGTCAGACTCGTCAAAATAGAAAGTGTTTGCATTGATTGCAAGACACAGGAGCTAAATAAAAATTGTATTCTTCTTTTAATTATTCTATTAAGCAGAAACGAATTCATTAATGTCCTTAGATATCTTTAACATGTCCACAGCCTTAAATTGTATGTGGCCATTTTTGTCAGACTCGTCAAAATAGAAAGTGTTTGCATTGATTGCAGGATACAGGAGCTAAATAAAAATTGTATTCTTCTTTTAATTATTCTATTAAGATGAAACGAATTCATTAATGTCCTTAGATATCTTTAACATGTCCACAGCTTTAAATTGTATGTGGCCATTTTTGTCAGACTCGTCAAAATAGAAAGTGTTTGCATTGATTGCAAGACACAGGAGTCAAATAAAAATTGTATTCTTCTTTTAATTATTCTATTACGCTGAAACGAACACATTGATGCCCTTAGATATCTTTAACATGTCCACTGCTTTAAATTGTACGTACCCCTTTTTGTCACAAATGCATAAAATCCGCAGTCTAGCGATAACGTCAGCTTTTACTCGTCGAGTGCTGTCGATAATCAGTTTTTCGCGTTCACGTATTCCGCTCATATCGGCTCAATTATAAAGTCTCGATTGCAATTAGGGTGCGATACGTTCGGTTCACCGCGAGCACTACAATTACCTTGGCATCGATGTTCCTCGAACCGCTATCCTCTTTCGTACCAAATCCTTGCACGGCGGAGAGTGTAAGTAGATTAGTAGTATCGGAAGCACTCGTGTCGATGCTTTCGGTTAGTTTTGAGGTTCGCCGTAGTACGGTGCCAGCTTGCGTCTGGTTCGTTTTAATTCGCCTGGCTGGACCTCGGTAAAAAGAGGAGAGGAGAACGAATGCAAAAACAATACGGTACGGTAAGAGAAGATCTGTTTAGCCGAGGGACAAGACCCTAATGAAAGATAAGCAGAGTAAAAGAAACATCGCTCGGTAGCGAGGGAAAACGCGCAGAAAGAAAGGGGCGTTACGTGAAAGGAAATGAGACGAAGACGGTTGGAAAGTAACGCCGAGAAGCTAGAAATTACAATGGAATACAAGTAGACTGTCTTGTAACGCGACCGAACAATTGTTTTCAAATGCTGTACACAGGGCAATTCCGAAAATCGTTCCAAGGAGAGTGTTTTACTAGCAGCATACCGTGCCATAATTAATTTTTGCCTGTTTTGCGTTTTTACGGAGTCGTGAAGATCGCCTTGGGTTTTATTTTTATTTTGAAGTGTAAATTATAATGTGTGCGTTGTGGTTGAGGAGATAATTGAACCCTGTGTGGAAAACTATAGGGGCACGTGGAGCCAGAAACTAATATGTACCGAGATATTCTCTAAACAATTTTTAATGCAAATATATTAACAGAAAATTAAATTTAGAGAGAGGGGACGCACAGTGGTCCAAAATCGTGATATGAGATCCAAGTTATTACAATTATATCATTATCTTTTACATTCTAAAACAAAGATACATTAAATAAACATTAAAACTAAAATTCAAATTAAAATATCTCCCAAAGTAATAGTAGAATTTTGCCGATCGCATCTTAATGAATAAACTTTTATTCAGAATACAGAGTTGCATCGAAAATAGTGCATAAAAAAATTATACGATTCTTGATTACATCCCCTGCGACACACCCTGTAGAATCCATTGGTAGAATAGTCGCTAATGACCTATGAGATGTTGATGCGACTAACTAACTATAAAATAAAAAATAAAGAAGTAGCGAGGAAGAGGAATGGAGGATCGAAGAGGGAGGGAGGGAGGAGGAGGCTAGATAGGTTGAAAAAAATACGTGACGTGAAACGAGAGAGCAGGAGTAATAGGGAAGATGGCCGAAGGGGTGACGGTGTGGGGAAACACTTGCCTCTGAAACGGTTGAATTTGCATGTATCGCGACCGCTCGTTACGTTTCAATGCTTACCTGCCAGCCCTCCGCTCGCTCAAATGTCGTTTAATTAGTTGGAACGGCTTATTCGTGTGCATTTGCGTCGACCGATCTGCGATCCCTTTCTTCGCATGTTAAATACACACGCGCGCGCACGGCCACCGAAGAGAGTAGAGTTCGTTTCTATCAGACCGAAGCTAATTCCGCCGGATAATACGTTACGAAAATCCGCAAACAACCTCCGCAATATACACAGTCGGTCGCTAAAGTATTCATAATCTAACCTTAGGCATTAACCTTCCGACTGCGGCGCTCTCTCGCTTAAAACTTCAAACCATAAGCGTTCTACTGCACGGTGTTCTCTCGCGGTAATCGTTTGCGGCTGGAAGAAAATCACTCGCGATTGCATTGTTGCTGCGGTGAGAGCAAGAATCGCGTTGTTAAAATAAGGGAGGGTTGAATCGTTTGTACATATTTAATACCCTGTTAGTTTAATTTAATGAACGAATTAAAGCGATATACTGGTCAACATTCATTGAGAGTTGTATATTGTTAACAGGTTAATATCTTTTTAGAGAAAGTAAAGAGCTGCATCGCTGCAGAAGAAAATACACATTTAATTCAAACGTTTCTCAGTTTTGTTAACTTTATTGAAGACATATTTTGATTTAGTAATTTGATTAATAATTTAGTGATATCACATCTTTTATGAGCAACTGTAAGATACGCCGCTTTGCTTTCTTCTGCTTTCAACTTGGTAAAGAAGATGGTATATTTAAACTTCGTGGAGTGAACTTGTTATGTGCAGAATAACTTTGCTAGTTACTGATCCGACTATAATAAGGTAATGATAATGGCATAGTAACGTTATACTATATTATTAGACTGCGAATCTTTATGCAAGGTAAAAATTGCCTGCATCGATCGCAAGAAATAGAAACCTTCAATTTTTTAAGGGACTTCAAAGTTTTCTTCAGAGAACGTTCCTCATCTTCAGAAATCTTCGATTCATTAAATTTTTTCGTTTTTCGTATAATACCATTTAATATCATTAGTAGACTGTGTGGCTATTGGTGCTGAAGAAAATATTCTTCTTGCTTTAATAACTAGACCGCGCATTTATGAATTTATGGGAAAAATGAATGGATAAAATTGAAAGTAGTGAAGAGGTCACTTTCAATTCTTTTCAACTCTGTACAATTTTGAAAGTTAATTCTTATATTTGAATCCTGGCAAATATATTTACTTGTAAAATATTTATATTTGACTCCTGCTTCTTACAATCTATGAAGAAACTTTTTATTTTGCATAAAGACCCGCAGACTATTGGTAACTTTGTGCAGTTGGAAATTACGCGTCGATATCCCCTAATTCTTCTAATTTGTATATTGCTTCAAAATTCTCTTAGCTAGTTTCCTCAGAAATGCCGAAAATCCGCTAATTATTATCCTCGATCAGGGTTTGCAAACTGCGAGAGAGCGAAAAAACTCGGAAACTTCCGTGGATTATACATTATGCGTTTCCCCGGTGCTTCTCGGTGTACCGTCGTCGGCGCAATAACAGGGATTCAATGGGAACGAGTAACAGTCAAATCGAATAGCAATTGATCGCGTGTAACCATAGGAACGATCTCTCTTTATTGAAGACCGACGACGTGGACGGATTTGAACGGTCCATTACACGTCAGAGCTTGTCAGTCCATAGCAGCGTGAGCTGCATCACCGTGTGTCGCCGCCGCTATCTGCCAAGGAAACTGTTATGCCTTCGGGGTTGCACGCGGCGAGACAGCCTGCAGATATCTTGCCTAGATACCGGGGACTTCTTGCCTAGAATCACCGACCGAGAGGAAATATTTGTCGTTCCTATGCCAAACCAGACGGGTCTTATCTCGCGCGCACGTCTCGACGCGATATCGTGCAATTATGAAATTCACTTCCATCCGCTTCCCTGCCGCGAAGAATCGAATCAAACCGGCACACAATCGACTCCGATTTCGATACCACACCAGGAACTTTCTGCGCATCCTCTCGCGTTACTTTACGCAAAGATTAGTTCCTTCCTAACCCGTAGCTATCGATTTCTTTGTTGGACAGTAAGCTATTTGGCCCGCAAAGTCGGGTGAAAGTCGATTCCAAAATTTTTGCGCGAGTCGTACAATTTTTACAAGGTCTGAAGAATAAGGCTTCAGTATTGTTTCTTTTATTTGGACACTTGTGAAGTAGTCTATTTCATGAAAAGTGAATGAAGGTATACAGATTTCATTATTATCTAAATTAGTATAGTTATTAATAGCCTGCAGATCTTTATGCAATCTGAAAATTTTCAAAAACTGCCAGGATATAAAATTCCAGAGAATTTTGGTACGATTTTTTAAATTTATTTTCGAACCATAGAACAAAATAGATTAAGAATAAAAAATCGGATAGAATAAAAATTTAATGGTTACAAAATTGAAAATCGAAAAACAAACTTCGGGAAAGTGGATACTTTTCTACGTCGAAAAATGTTCAGGAAAAAAGTGTAATTTGTCAAGAGGTTGTGCTCGTAAAAGACCGTTGAACATTTTTATTCCGACTTTTTTCTATTTAAATTGATCGGCCGGACTAATAGCTGTCAACGCCGCAACAACGATTTTCCCGCAACGCACATTTTAACGAGAGGTTTACCGGAAATTGATCGACGGATCCAGCTGAAATTTTTACTGCGTGTTCTCCAATATGTAGTCGATATATCGTCGTAAATGTTGCGTATAATAAATAGCATCTCGATTTATTGACATTATTTTTGCGAACAGTTCCGAAAATAATTCTTTTTATTTTTTAAAACAGAACAATAATGATAAAATATATACGTATATATTTTCTGTAAAATATAGTGATTTATTTGAGGTTATGGCGATGCAACCATGCATTCCACAGAAAACATGAATACATCCTGATTTGTCATAAAAGCTGACTCTAGTTGCTCAGAATAGAAAGCAAAAAAGACTTTAATCTGAACACAATTTGCAATATTCAATGTTTTGAAGCCGTCAAAGTAGAGAGACTCCTAAAACAGGAAATGAGAAAAAGAAAGGGGTTGATGATAGTGAGTGGGGGGTGGATGAGGGAGATAGAAGGAAAATACATTATACACGGTTCCACGGAACACCGAGCACTCGCAGCCTTCGATTCGCACATTTTAAAATGAAAATTATTCCCTTGTAGCGTATAAATCTCCATTTCCGTTCTGAAAGGAAACTCGTGGACTCCTGGGCAAACCGGGTTCTTCATTCATCTGTGTTTGGTGGATTCGGGCCACGAATATAACTGCTGTCTACTATTTTACATTCGCGTTCCGCATTAACGTTCGGTCAGCATTAATGGCGACTGATTGTATCAGAATGTGGCCATTAAAACTGTGCCGGTATTCAATTTTACGAAACGTTTGCTCATCGTTTCGATCCGATTCGATCTCAATTGGAAATGGTTTAATGTCGCATTACACTCGAGAATGATTGAACACTGACACAGAAACGGCCTCTTCAATTTTCATAATTTATTAGTAGACTGCGGATCTTTATGCAAAATAAAAATTGCACAACATTGGAGCCAAATAGAAATGTAATATTTTCCAAAAGAGAGCGAAAAAGTCGTCTCTGGTCACTAATGACGTCACAACTTTTGAACGAATGAGCTTTTTCGAATGCGGATTGTTAGATTTTGAACAAACGAACATTACATTTTTATTTATATAGATTTACACGATTATAATTATGTCATGTACTTTATATATTTATTTGTATATTTTTAAAATTTACAAGCTGCATATAGACTTTCGCGATTAACTGTAGTTGTTCACTGCAAAATAAACCCGAAAATAGCTGTACCCTTCGAGAATTCTCTGTTAACGTTGGGAATTGAAAAAACGATTGAAAAGCTAAAGGTCAACTGTCGGTTATTAATTTTACATAAATGAAAAATTGTTAAATAAACGAAATACAACTTCGTTCTCGGCCGTTTCAGCAAAACGGTTGCGTGTAATTTTGTAATTTAAAGTTTTCGCGTGTTCAAAACAGCTTTTACTACCACACAGCAATAAAGAGTAATGAACTTTCGCCGGTCGTAATTGTAATGATTAAGGTAGGGACGATTGAGTATTAAAGTTTCGTGTGCATTAGTTGCATCGTATGCAGTCGTTAACCCTTTACGTTCCGAAGGTACCGCGCAAAGTGCCTTATTAAAATACTGTCACGCATTAAATGTGTCCAACGTTTCCTTTAATAAAATAGATTTCCCCTTCATCATCGTGCGCAGTCACGCTTTGATTATATCGTGAAACGAAATTTAGTGGGTTTCTTGAACATTGTAGCTGTCTAAAATAAAGGTGGCGGTGAAAAAGTAGAAATGACATAACTCGGGACGTAAAAGGTTAAAGGGAGTAGGTGTAGCACATTGCCATGACATTCCGCAGCTAATGCACTGTGGTTTATGATGTACGGCCAGGAGGTTTGTAGAATGGAAAAACTTTCGAAATCTCTGTACAACTTTTTGCAAGAAAATGTACCAGATTTTTCTTGTCGTATTACGTGTTTACAAAACTACAAAAATGCTGAAATAATTATATTCTGTAATAAATCAAAATTAAAAACAAATTCGTTCGAGAAAACTAATTTTTATTTTTAACTACGATGTAGGTACTATAATATAAAATTAAAAACAATGGTTTCAACAATATCTCATCACTGAATTTTTATAAATCTGGAAAACGTCAATACGACTACAACACTAATAATTAGACTGCGGATGTTGATGCAATTATGGCTTTTGAAAATTTTCAAAAACCCCCAGGAGATAAAATACGACAGAATCTAGTACGATTTTAATTTATTTCAGATGTAAAAAGGCTATCACCACGGAAAATAACATTTTACTTGATTCAAGCGTCTTGAAATTCGTCCATAAAAATTGCAAATTGCATAAACAACCACACTCCACTAATAACCATGACGAGCCATAACTAACATTCTAAAAATTCTGAAATAATTCACTGCTGTATTTGTCATTAGGTAGAATGTTCATGAATTTTTTCGTAATTTTTTGCTGAGCAGAATGGGAGAAACTGTACATTAAACCGTGCTGACTTTTTGAGGGCACTTTTGATTATCTTGTCCGACCATACCCTTTCCATTTAGTTGCTATAACTTGAAGTTAATATACACCATCTTTATTTTGCATTCTAGTCATGGTTATTCAAGAACCTTTAATATGGAAATAATTATAGACTAGTATGTACCACCCACGCGGCACTCGGAGTGAGATGCTTCATTACCAGAATCATCGAAGCTCAGATAACCGAAGGAGCTGTTAATTACACGCCTCAAGTCCAGATTTAGATCCCCACGAGTGGGAAAATATTATTTTCCCATCAGTATCATTTACAAGCTTGATATCTTTCCATTAACTTGTCAAACAGTTTCATCCTTGCTAATACACCAAGTTTTTATATTTTTCTTTGCGGATCCCAAGAAGCGAACAATGTTATCATTAGACTGCGGAGCTTTATGTAAAACAAAAATGTTTTGCATTCACTGTGGAAAGCAGGAATAACGTAAACATTGATTTCATCCCCTTCGTTGCATTGCAAGCAATATTACTGCATTCTCGAATCTTTTAAATCTTTCACTGTTTTATATGTATTTCACCCAACCAATTTCTTTATAAATGCATTAAGATCCGCAGTCTAGTTATCATAATTATTTTCTAATCTTCATTTGTACGATCACTTCTTCACATGTCAGACAGACGTGATTGCAGAGCACTTTGCACTAACTTGCACTTCGGGTGACCGAATATTAATCGCTTTCCTTGACCCAGATTTCGAACTAGATTCTCTGGGGAACGCAAATGCTGCGGAATAATCGTTTCCATTGTTTTAGTTCCAGATTTCTCATTAATCACTGGCTGACGATACTGAAATACTGAAATGTCTCACCTATGTGCGACGCTCAGAATATCTTCTTCAATCTTGACAAAGTAAAAAGGTTTTATTAAATCAAAAATATAGTAAATGACAGCAAGTCATTGTAAAATTTCATCTCGATCTATTCTTTGTGCTACGAGAAATTCTTTAACAATAACATGGTGGAATGTATTCTTTTATATGTAGTTGTGTAAGAAAACAACGTCGATGACATTGAAAACTATGAGAAGAAACAGCATTAAAAAAGATATTCTGAGGGTTTTAACTGAGAGACACACTGTATATTCTATCACTCAAATATTCGAATTAGAACCATCATTTAGAACCAGCCTGATGAGTCATGATAACAATGTGCGAGTGTTCCTCTGAATTCTGCCTTTCCAGTGACTAATTTAATTAATTTATTGTTTGTACAAGAACAATAAGATCAACGTTGATCTAGAAAAAGCAACTATTAAATTGAACGTATTAAAAATGTTGTTAAACTCTTGTTGAAGTCAGATATGTTGTCAACCATTCTAAGCAACATTTCCAAAAGAATTTTACTTGTAGATGCATTGATTAGGTCTGGATTAGGTCTCCACAGTCTCCACCGCCAAAAACTTTAATGGGAAACGTTGTTCAGAATGGTAACCATGCCAGCATATTTAAAAATCATTGAAATCGGAGAGGAGAAAATATTTACACAAACTTGAATCGATTTAACTATGGCTGTAATGCAATCATAAAGAGTATGCACCTTGCAAAGGTCAAAAGGACGCGATCTTCCTCGGTTAATTAGTTAATTCTACGAAAATACAGATATTCGAATAATTTCACGAGCCACTGATGTGCTCTCATACAAACCGATAATTAATTAATATTGGAAATGCCTTACTGTTTCGGATACTTTGACTATCCCATGTGTAAAGTGAAAAAGCATGGTAATATTGCAGACCCTAGCGGTCACATCGTAACGGAGAAATTCAGTTGCAAACAAACTGTAACGTCGGCGTGTCACATTTGCCATATCAAAAGCAACAAGTGCGCTTGTTTCCGATACTTTATGAAGCAAGCGTGCGCAAACCTTGGAACAGCGTATATTGTACGGCTCTGAAACGGAATAATTGTACACAAGGTACATAATAGGATTACGTATAAAATGATATCTCCATGCATGACAGTCGTATCGGCCGCGTAGGGAACGAGGAGGCAAGAACAATTTCCCCGGGTTTTTTTCCCAGTTAACTCGAATTTGCATACGGTCAAATAGCTTTAGTTCCGAACGGGTCAAAGATAGAATATTCATACGGTCGGCTATACGGAAATTTAACCAGACAGACGGAAAACAAAAAACACAGAGAGAGAAGAAGAAAAGAACCGGAACAAAGTACATACCACACACGCATGGCGGCCAAAGAGAAAGAGAGTCAACCGAGGGTAAAGGTGAATTCACACGTCTTCACTTTGGATGTAGGATGATTCTTCCACCATGAATATGAAAGTTGGAATTCAATTAATTACGTTCACTAAGTTCTCCCATCTCTCCTTTTTTATAAATTAAAAAATCTCTCTCCCTCCCTCTCTCAACTTTTCATTAATGAGTTTGATCGTAGAAAAGTTTAGGGAATACTTTTGGTCCCTGGTTCATGCAAAATAAAAACAAACTGGAATGAAATATAAATTTATGTACGTTCCCAATATGCATAATAGGTTGAAAATAATGTATTTTTAAATTCTTCTAATGTTTTCGTTGTTCTAAATTACGTCATTTTTCTTGTTCACACTCATAAACCACAATTTTCTTGAAATTCTGCAAGAGTGTACTATGTTCTGCAATATTTCAGCTTTAATTTTTAAAAAATCATCGCTGTATCTCAGTTCTATCAAAAGTCCTTTGATCTTGACACAAAATTCATCGGTTTACCCCACTGTGAATTCTAGAGGAGGAAAGGGCAGAGTGGGGGACAAGTTTTAACCCTTGTGCAGTCAACCAAAATGTATAGATTATTTAAAACCTTTCTGTATTTAACATGTATTTCACAAATTCTCATTGTAAGACTATAAATCAATATATTAGCGAGTAAAGAATGGGCATTCAGAGAAATTTTGTAATATTATTTAGAGGAACAATAACAAATTGTTGAAAGAAATCCAGTAAATGGGTACCCGAAAATGTATAATGTTCGAATACCCGAATGTCCTAGATCTTCGAGTTTCCGATCAGACCCGATCTCAATCTCGTATCAACCCCCGAAATTTTCGGGTACTCGGCCGCCCCTATTAAATACCAACGCGACGGTGCGTCGGAAAAGTGAAAAGCCTGAATTCGCGTTAACAAGCAAGCGTGCGCGCGGGAGTGGGGTCTCTCCCGCGAGGTTGACAGATATTTTGCAATTCTCATTAGGAAATCATCGATCGCGCCGCGTTCTATTACCCTTTCGATTACGCGGCGAGAGTTACTCAACCAACTCGAACCGCCCCGCCGTTGATCTTGGATTTGGATTAGTTTGCACTGGTCTCAAATTCGTTATCGGGGAATCGCGAGTACTTGTCCGCCGGAACGTGATTCATTCGACGATCTCGGTACACGGGGTACACGTGCCCGGTACATTACCCGGCGCGATGTATGTACACTGCGCGCGCCCCAGCACACCAATCCTGATGCATTCGAATCCAATCAGACGGGAAATAGCTCCGTGACAGGACCCTCCTCTACCTTCACCCTCTCCCTCTCGTTTTGCCACGCTCGAATTTTGCGTGCTCTGCTTATTCGATAACTCCGTTCGATGATTGTCGGCCGTGTCGTCCGATAAATATTCCTGGCCTGAACTGCGACAGCTAACCAACCCCCTCAGGCTACGTTTTCGAATACATACGACATAGTTGCGCGCTACCAGCGCAATCGATCACACTTTCATTAACATGCGCGCGGTACTTTTATTCCGATCGGGCCGAAGGGGGAGCGTCGCGTGTCATTCTAATCGTATGCCTTGCGCCGATACACACGCTATCCAACCCGCCGCGCCGCGCCGTATTCATTAGCCGCTGATTTACAGCTGAAAAGAGCCGACGCATCCGATTTTTCGTGAAATCGAATTCTATTTCACCTTCCATCCATCGGAATTCTGACAGTCAGCGATCGAGAGGCCGCTTTTTAACCCATTGCGGTTCCGAGCGCGTTGTCTCCCCTTTATTTAACAATTTTCTATCACGTCCTTCGAAAAGTGATTTCGTTTCCCGTGTGGAGATTGCGTTGTTCAAAATTACTAGACTGCGAATTTTAGGGATTTATGAGGAAAATTGTAAAAATTACATCGCGGCTGATTTTTAACTCCTCGAAACGCCTTATTGAATAGTATAATTGAATTACATTGTACATTGCATTACATAATTATGTAATGGACCTTCCACATTATGCCATTGACACATTTTTTCTATCACCAACAGCAACAGAGTGATTCAGGTGGTCTATTTCTTGATTAAATCACTTCACGAAATTTGCACTCTGAAACTGGTCATTTCGTATGCAACGACCTAATACGTAGATTTCAAGTAGATTTTAAATTCTCTGTATTGAATGTCAGCTTGTACATTTCAACCCTAAAAAATTACTAAAGATTGTCACATTAGGTCAAATCTGATACAGGAATGAGCTCTTAACTCTTCGTTGAACGCGCTAATTAACTTTCTGTGGTCAGGCGCGCGGTCGTCGTGTGTCACCTAATTAAAATTGTGCACGCTTACTGCTTGAAATCGCGAATAATGCGGTTATGCAACAAAACACGACCCGCGTGTTCGCATATTTCATGCATTTCTACTAAAAACTACTAAAAGTTTATTCCAAAGTATATTATCAAAACGAAACTTGACCATATTAAATTAACCGGATAAAATAAAATTCGTCCCTCCCAGAAAGTTTGTTGTCTTCCGACATTTAATTTTCGTTCAGAAAGTGCTGTGCATAAAAGTGTTCCCTCTCTACCATGCAACTTTTGTGTTTATCATTTTTTTCATATTATTTCAAATAAAATGTTCAAGATGGTAAAAAATTATTGCCCCACCGTGTACAGAACGGGGGAGGATTTAAAGAGTTTCAGAAAAAGATATTAATAAAATGACGGCTATACATATCTGTTCTACTTCAACAGGACGTTTAGAGTGCTCGGGTAGCCCGGTTGCTCAACAACCGTGTACATTTTGGTTGGCCACATAAGGGTTAAGAGCTTTAGGAGACTAGCTTGAGTCGGTGGGGTCTGCGGTCGTGGCGGTTAACACTAGAATTACCGAGCACGAAAAGTGGCTAGTTTGTATTGCCTTATGAAAATAGCATGGTTGCACTACTACTTATTTAGAATGCCAGCACCACCTTGTAGTTTGCATATTTAACCCTTGAATGGCGGGAGTTGGGTTCATTCCGAGTCCAGGGTTATAAACGTCTCGTCTAAATTCTAGCTTTTTAGCCAGTTTGAATTATTACCCAGTCACAGTCGACTAAAAAATTAATATTAACATCGAAGAAAATATACAGGGTGGAGAACGAAGCTCTGAATCACCTTAGATCAGAATTTTTTCAACTGAAATAACGTGATTCGAGGACAGATTTAAGATAATTGCTCCAAATCTGTCGCCAACCCTTTTTGCCAATTATCAAGGTCACCTTCAAAATTTTTTAACCATCAGTTTTTTGGAGATAAACCTACAATTTTTGACACCACGGTTCAAGCAGAGCTTTAGAATGATTGTACCAAATTTTTTACCAACCCCTTTTTCCCAAAGTTATCAAGGTTATCTTCAATTTAAAATTTAAACGCACAATCATAAATGCGTAAAATCTGAAGGCTGACGACCAGACTGATTCTTATGCAGAATAAAAGCGTTATGCATCGTTCACAACAAACAGGTATTAAATAAAAATGTGATTTCGACTCCTAATCATTTTATTCAGTGGACAACATTTCGTTCACTCAAGTTCTTACTGTTTCCACTGCTAATTTTCGTTGTAGACGCACAAAATCCGTAGTCCACTAATCACAACAGTTATTCATCTCACTCCAATCAGTCTATGCTCTCGACACACGAGCACCAGCGGTGCACTGGACATCGAATGTGACCGTCCATGAAAACGAGACCTTTTTTTGCGAAAAGCTCGCCATAATAACATGTGTTGCGCCGTTACCTTTGAAGCGACTCGAATGAGCCCGAGAAAAAGGCATGAATCGTCGGCGAGTGTAATGAGCGGCCCCGTAATCAGGCGAGAAGTAGTTTGTAAACCATTTCGTGCCCGTTGAAAATTCCTGTGAAGTCCCGATGAATATCCGATACGGTGACTGAAAGTTATTTCACGGTGGTTCCCTCTCGATCGGTGCTCGTTGGCCCGTACTTGCTGCTTGCGGATGTCGAGAGTCCGCTGCAGTAGCTGAGCAAAATGGCTCGCCGTTGACGGAGCGAAGACATACTGTTACCGACGTCAAGCTGCCGCACGGATTAGATCCGCCGGTGTATGCGTAAATCTAGACGTATTTATACATACACCGACGACAGCCTCGTAGATCATCCAAGAAAGACCCCTCTGTCAACGTCTCGGAATGGTCTACCTCGATTACCAAATACCCCCTAACAAAGTGATATTACCGGCACGACGCGACGCGACGTCCTACAATGGCAGTGTTGAGACGAGGGGTGGGACCACGAATCGAGGAGAAAAAGGTACCCCCTCTTTGCCAGGACCGGATTAGTCACGTGACATTGTGACTAGGGATGGCGTGAGCCAGAGCTGGGCAAAATAGTATTTTAAATAGTAAATAGTAAATAATCCTATATTTATTTTAACCCTCATCCGTCCCTCGTGTCAATTTGACACAGTTTTCCCGAAATAAGTTACACTGTTCTGTTATTTGTAGGTAAATTCGTTCGAAACTTGGTGACTTTTATTTTTTTAATGCGAAACATATAACTGCAAAAACCTACAATGTAAATGTTAACTCCTCAATTTCAAGGGAAAAAACATCGAAAAGTAACTGTTTAACTTGTTATTTTATCGATTTCTTGTATCACTGTGTCAATTTGTCACCGAGGGACAGATTCAGTTCGTGAAATGAGGGACGGATGAGGGTTGAAGTATGTGTACAACTTTGAGAATAAAATATTTTATTTGATGCAGTAAATTTTGAAAATAAAATAATTTATTTGAGGCAGTAATTTTTTTGAAAATTGTATTTTATTTAAAGAATATTGAAAATATTTAGTGAAATTTACCGGTTTTCTGATCCATAGTTATTGAAATTAGAAAAACGCTTTCGTAGGAAATTACTAAATTGACTTCTTTGCTTAAGCACATGGTATAATGAAAACCATACAAAATTTAAGTAATTATCATCATTTATTTAATGCTTTAAACCAAGTATGTTTTACGAAAATTTAAGTAAATTCAATCTTCTCAATTTTATAAGGTGTTTCTTTGGTTTTCTTGTTTATTTGGTGTTAAATACTGAAAGAAGGTGCAGAAAAGAAAATTGAAGTGCCCGAGTAACGTGGCCAACGTGGGTGCTCTTAACTGTAGTATAGTTCTCGAAATTTATGTAGTTATAAACTGCAACGCTGTACTAAAGACACTTTCTGCAGTGCACAATAATACTCCGTCCGCAGAAACCAATCCTCTGTTATAACTAAGTATTATAATACAGATTTATATGATATTACACTGTGTTTTATAGTAGGTGTCGTCGCAATAAACTGTAAGCCTAGATAACTGGTGTATAGTTACTGGATAAACCTAATGAAAGCTGCCACAAAGATATACGTTATATGTAGCTCCATAAATCGTGAAATGAGCGTACTCGTTTCACAAGCCTCGATTATTTCATACAAATCACTGGAAAAGTGATAGTTATCAACATTTTGAAAAGTCATCTAGTGCCAAAGTTATTAATACGCATTATACAAAAATTCAATTTTAAATATTTCTAAAAACTGTTCGTTTCTTTTCTGGATATTAGAAATTCTCTCAGGTTGTTTGGAGAAATGGATAATAGTTCGCACTTTTATCGTAAAGTTAATCACGGACATAACGATGTAAACAAGAAATTTAAGGAAAAATGAATTCTTTAGATTAAGAATAAAAGTCCTGCTGTTCGTCGGACAGAATGTCGTTCGAACATTATTTTAATTGACACTAGAGTCGTCGTTCGCATGGAGAATGCAACGACGGTCGGTGGTTCGAGCACAAGGGAAAATATGGGAGAGAATAATTTCTCTTTTCACGAGAACATTCTTCCTTTATTCACGGACGACCGCGTAAATGGAAGACAAATTTACTCCGCAGAAGGAAAGTTTGCCTCGTTCTGTGTTGCCTTACCTATGAGGCAAACGTTAACTGGTATCCGATTATACTATAGGCGTGTGAAACGACTGAGAGCTTGTTGAAGTTCCGTACGCCTACGCAAATTGCGCCAAGGTTAAGATAATGCATCGTCTTGTTGGGGAGACAAAGTTAACTGAAAGGCATACAGTGACTCCCACTAATATTCGGGCAGTGCTGAAAAAGCGATGACTTTTCTAGTTAGAACAATTGGTTTGCTGCACAACGTGAAAAATATATTTGACACGATCGACTGCAAATAAATATTGAAATTGTCTGAACAATATCGATAATTAACGTCATAATTGGACCTTTAGGTAAATTAACATTTTCACGTACAAATGAAACAGAACAAAGTTGAAATAAAACTTTATTTTCTTTACGAATTGTTTCACGAAATTATTCGGACACGTTTAAGAAACGAATAGCATTTTTAATACGGTTTTAAATATCTTTTTAATGATTTTACTAATTCTCCGACGTGGTCGCATAAATTAAATATCGCGAAATTATTCATGCCCCGTTCAATATAGGAAAATGAAACTATTAGCACGGTAATTGTGACGGATTACATAGTATTAGTTACGACATTTAATTTACTGTGTCCGCCGTTGATCGCCGAGCTTAGCGAAACGTTTGAATAATTTTATGATCCATAAATTCCGCATTTGTCATTAAATGTTGAAATAATTCTGCCGATATAAACTGAAGCCTTCCTTCTTCCATGGATGTGAAACCGCGTATTTCGTATACAAATATATTTCCATAATTTACATTTTATTCGAGATTCATTATAATCATTGTGGAACAAATATAAATGCGGTAGCAATGATATGAATTTCGGGGATTCTGTTTAATTAGTTATTTTATTCATTATTTGCATTATTTTCGTTTGTTAATTGGATTTTACAGAAATAGCTTGAAACAAAGGTTCCAATTTAAATTTATCACAGAACGTATTATAAATTTTTATATCAGTACCACAGATATAAACAACATAGAACCAAATAATGTTTAATACGAGTTTGATACGACCACTTTTGTATGCGTAGTATAGTTATTTGATTTCTCCTGGGGGAAAGGAAATTTGTTTTTCATTTCCTAAAACAAATGTTGACAGATACGTTCTTTTCTGTAGACAGGAGCAGTTTGTGTTGTCAGATTCCTACAGCAGTGTTGGCTCAATTTTTATCTCTGTTAACAAATATTGAGAGTTTAAGGGCGTACAAAATACTCCGTTTTTATCTCTCATTTATCATTCTTTTTTAATTATTTAATATCATTTTTATATTCTAGCCTTTTTTGAACATTTTCATAATACACAAATGCATACAGATCCGCAGTCTAGTAATTAAAAATAACGTACAGTGGGTGTGCGAATACTTTGTACACTGTAAATAATATTTAAGGTGGTCATACCGATTCGTACGTCCTGTATTTTCAAGTCTCTTTAGAGTAAACAGATCGCTCGTTCATACACAATCAAATACGCAAACGAAGAGAGTGCGCACGTACACAAAAGCCGCGTCTCGCGTTAAAAATAGACCCTCGAAACACAAGAAGTAGAAGTGCGTTCGCGTTTTTATAATGCGTTCGTATCAAAGGGTCGATATTATCCGGACTTCGATACCCGGCCCGTCGAAACGATGAAATATTGGAAAATGTATGGGCGCAGTGAATATTACTGAGCTGTGAAATGCATATTTACGAGATTTACACATCGGTTTCGTCGCCCGGGATGATTTATGTCCGAAGAATTTAATGTATCGCGAACAATAGGAGAACGCGATACGTTATCGTGATATATTTATTACTCGAACAAGTTGTCCATCGATTCGTCAATCTGCAGTGAAAAACAGCCGGCCAGCGGCTGACAAATCTTGCGTGCGTTTGTGTGGAAAGCGTATTTTGACGCCAGGGGACACACAGGTTTAATGCGATAAATCGCGCCGGAACGCTAGTTTCGGACGCTTGCTGTTCCAAACTGCAAAACTATCTCTAACCCAATAGTACCGCGGGCGTAATTCAGTTTGCGGAAGCCGAACCACGTTATGGATACACCTATGCATCCGTATAGTCCGGCGAAAATGCTCTCCGAGATTTCAGAGTCCGCGAAAGGAGCGTTACCTCGCATCGGTCCGACAGAAACTCTACGACGCTCCCATCGTCGAGCAAATATTAGGACACAGTGGTCCCTCCGTAACTGTCGTCAGGGCCGTGCGGTAGATTTTCTCAGGGCGATGCAACTCTTCGAAATGCCGCTTCTTTGAAATAACCTTCGATTGTGACTGAAAGAAAATAATTAAGTTTCAGTTGTACGCAGATATTTTTATACAAAGCAATTGATGTACTCAAGAAAAGAAATAATTCGATCGAGACGAAGAATTTGGACGACGGTGAACAAATTCACTGTATTCAAACTCATTGGACTCTTTAAATGACGTAAGAGAACATTGGAACAACGAGAGGAAACCGTAGCAACAGCGACTAAAGCATTGTGTTATAAAAGAATCCATGAAAGACATGGGTTCAAGCTGCGTCTCGGGGTCCTCTGAAGTCCTCCCACCTTTTGTTTTTATAATTCATTTTGTGTAAAATGAAGTTCACTTTTTCTCCGATTGTTTTATAATTTAATGGAATCGTTTAAAATATGAAAATATGGCTAAAGTAAAAAAGGTTTAGAAATGTTCATACGAGTCTACTAATGTCTTTGCTGATATTTCATTTGATGAATTATCTTTCTTGAATTTGTTCCTCCCAAAGCCATTGTTTTTAAGTTATCGTTTACCTCATGCTGCGATTTCAGTTGTTTTGATTGAACGTTGAGAAACGTCTCAAGTTCCATTGGCTCCACTGATGGTTCAAGAGTGATTCCGTGCGAGTAATGAAACGATTCTGACAAAGCCACAGTTGCGTCGGAGCACTTTCAGGGCCTACGGGCCCGTCTCAATCCGTTTAAGGCTAATCCCGTATAAGGGAGTACGCGAAACAACCCTCTGGCACAGGGGTACAAAGTGCTGCACTGCAAAATCAACGAAGCTCGAGGAAGTAACAGCATACAGCAAAATAAAATCTACAATATTAAATAGTAGCACCTCTGGAAATTCCATGTGCTATTTGAAACTGTGGTCTGCCCATGGTGGTTCGGAACCCACCTTATAAAAACTGTAGGTCCCGTCGCGAAATAACCCTGAATAGGAGTTCCAAAAGCGACGTAAAATAAGGAGAAAGAAAAAAATATTAAATAGTATTTGAAATATTCGTTTCGCCAAATAATGCCCACCGCTGTGTACATTCAGTGTGATCGATTGATTAGTTTTCGAATGTCACGGGCATCGAATTCACAATGTACCCACGTAATAGCGAGTACATACTCTGCCGAGACCTTTTTGTTGAGATCGCACAACGGCCGTCAGAATTAACTTGTTCACCCGCACCGACGTCTGGGGAATGGAAGAGAGAAAGACAGGAGGAGAAGGGGTGGAGAGAAAGAGAGGAGAAACGAATGAGTTTCTTTCATGGACTCCATTCAACTCCACGCCGTTCCACTTTTTTACGTGTCGTTTTACGAGCGTATCTCTAATTTCGTAAGGCACGAAGAAACAGAACGAAGGGATCGTCGACCATGCCGACCCACACGTAAAAACACTTTCATCGGTTCCAATGCCGGCGACAACAAGATTTCGATTCTCTCGATCGACGCATACACGTAAAAACGAGAATGAGGAACGTTCAGTTTTATAGGACACGCGTGTACGGTCCATTTGCAGGGCGAAGTGGCGTGACTATCATACAGATCGCATCGAAATGTCGTGGATAATATCGTTGAACGTCGATCATTTCGATTTAACTTCGACGCACTAAATGTATAATGTATTTTACCCACGCTAGATTCGAAGCAGCTGTGTAAAATCATATTGTTCGATTATATAATCTTCTACTTTGCAATTTTAATTGATGTGTGCACATATTTGGTACATTTTTCCAACAATTCTGGTTTTTCTTTTTCCTCTTTCTGGTCTGACGTTTGCTTATATCGAATTAAGTAATATTTACTTTTCATAGAATGTACATTTTATACTAGATGATCGCATAAGTTCGTGCCCGATTCTTTTCTACACACAATTAGAACTGCATTCATAAATTTCCTATATTTATTTTCTACAATTAGATTTACATTCATAAATTTCCTACATTTATGGTCTACAATTAGAATTGCATTCATAAATTTCCTACATTTATTTTCTACAATTAGAATTGCATTCATAAATTTCCTACATTTATTTTCTACAATTAGAATTGCATTCACAAATTTCCTACATTTATTTTCTACAATTAGAATTGCATTCATACATTTCCTACATTTATTTTCTACAATTAGAATTACATTCATAAATCTCCTACATTTATTTTCTACAATTAGAATTGCATTCACAAATCTCCTAAATTTATTTTCTACAATTAGAATTGCATTCATAAATCTCCTACATTTATTTTCTACAATTAGAATTGCATTCACAAATCTCCTAAATTTATTTTCTACAATTAGAATTGCATTCGTACATTTCCTACATTTATTTTCTACAATTAGAATTGCATTCATACATTTCCTACATTTATTTTTTATAATTAGAATTACATTCACAAATCTCCTAAATTTATTTTCTACAATTAGAATTGCATTCACAAATCTCCTACATTTATTTTCTACAATTAGGAAAGAATGTATTCATTAAAATGTAACCATTGAATTTCATTTTCAAATCGGACACGAACTTACGCAGTCATCTGATATAATCCTTTTCTTTTTTTATGCATTTATATACAATAAGTAAGTGGTTACATTGTAGAAGGATGGAGTAGATTATGTGTAAAGTAATAGTTTATTTATTTTCCTCTTTCGGTCTACCATATCCTTTTTGATACATTACCGCAGAGATCGTGAGTAGATCGTTGCTTTCACGAGCAGGTTTTGCTTCGCTTCTGCAGGTAGCTAACACGAGTGCACAAAACCACGCCTCCTTCGCCCAGGAGCGATACTACACGGGAATCTACGATATTTTTCTATATCACACGGACTAGTACAGCCACGACGTCGTAACTGCGGCACGATCCGAGGCACACATGCTCGTACTTTATATGTGGCGGCGGGGGAGTCTTTTCCAACAGACGACGGTCGCGCGTGAACACTCGCACACCGCTAGACCACGTATACGTACGCGAGGATTGCAAGGGCCCGGGATTCCATTTCTGATTTCTCGATAATGCAAATACGGGGGTTTTTAGTAGTCAAAACGGCTAGATGAAAGCTCAATCTAGGGCGCTGCTTGCCTCGAAAGTCCTTCTTCTACGTTTCCGAGCAATGGTGTTGCCTGTAGAACGGGTGTGTTGTAATTTTAAAATGTGATTTTTTTCACGTGTTAATATCTTACTACGAATAGATAACGTTTATTCGATTAAACTAGGTATGGTTCAAAAGCATTCACCTTAATTAGAGTCACTGTAATTGACGCACGGCGCACCAAAACATCCTCTGAAGTATTAGCAGAACTAGACGATTCGAGGATGTTTTAGTGCGCCGTTTTGAACGGAAGCTTCTTCATCTAAACTCAGTTGCTTTTGCTTGATTGTTTTGCGTCGCTTCTTCGACTGCTATGGTTATTAAGCGACGGGACTAAGCGACTAGTTTAAGGTGGGTTCCGAACCACCGAACCCCACCTTGGACACCACACTTTTACATGGCACACGGAGTAATTTCCAGAGGTTCCGGGCGGCGAGATTCGAACCCGAGACCACGGAGTCAAAGCTCCTTCGTTGTCCAAAGGCCGGGGGGCTGAGCGGACAACGAGCGTGCCCGGACACTATTTTTGATTTATGACTGCGTCTAGATATCGCGCCGACCGCGCCGAGCGACTTCAATAGGAAGCCGAACATAGAGAAGGACAGAATGAGATACGGATCGGGTGACCGAAGCGTGTCGCCGTCGCCGGCACAGTTTAAAGGCCCACATTGTTGCTGTTGCTCGTTGCCTTCGAAACTTTGACCGCCGATTAAACCACTAAATACAGTTGAAACTATATCGTGTTTGGTGTCATTTTAATCAGAGAAATGCCAGAAATAAGTTAGTGAAAGTCCCATAAAGAAATAATGAAAATTAAGAAGTTTGAAAATTCGGTTTCCTCGAGTCAATGTGTGGTGTTCACACCGATATACCCGAGCCGACATCAATCGACGCCGCCCACGGAGCGACTCGGCGTTGACAGGCAGTGGAATGGGTAGGCACTGGACAACGATCGTGCCCTTGATTTTGGACAACGAAGGAGCGATTACTGTATTTACATACAAGTACATACTGTCTTCTCTTTAATATACAAAACTATGTGGCTCTGCCACATTAGGAACAGGACGTTGTTCTCGCACTGCCGACTGTCGCTTGCTCTCGCCGTTGCGAGTAACCTCCACCGATTTTCATAGAACTCGGCTGAAGCTTTTTTTAAACCTCGACGGTATCCGCAATTCCGCAGAATTCTTCCGGAGATATTCCTCACGCTACGTCAATCGAGGAACTAGTGTTTCTGAAGCAACCGATTTTCATGAAACTCGGTTGAAACTCTCGAAATTTAAGGGGGTAGACTCGTATCCAGGATTGCAAGGGTTGCGGGATGCGCCTTCTCTTTTCTCGATAATGCAAAGATGGGGGTTTCAGTAGTCTAAAGCGCTAGATAGAAGATCAATCTAGGCCGCGATCGCCCACGAAAGTTCTATTTTTACGTGTACGTGGCGTAATTTGCATTATTCGAAAGCATAAAGCTGCGACAACTATTTGCTGCGAAAGATCAAAGAAAGATCGCGTCCTTCTGATCTTTACAAGGTAGATACTCCTTGTGATTGCGAATCACCCTTTCCAAGGACACATAATATTCATCGGACACCGTGTATACATTTCCGGGTATCTCACAAATTTCCGCATGCCGCGAATGCATAAAATTCCGCTTTTTCCGCGTTAAGATCGCATTGTTGAAGGTAGGAAGAACGGAAAAGTGGAGGAATATGTAAGCAGGCTCGGGAGATGTATACATAAATTTCCAAGCATAAGGAAAGCACAGCTTTGCATAAAAGCACAGTAACCGTACAATGGAGAGTTTAACAGTGTGGACAATTAACGCGCTGGCAGTCTTCTGTTTTATTCGAAAATATGCCGTCACGTGTGTGTTTTCAAGTTGCTTCAAGTGCAAAAGTTGACTTTGCGAATCACCTCTTTCGGGAAGTGCAACATTTCTTCAATGAACAATAGTTTCGTTTTATTTTTACTACTGAGAATTCTTCATCACGGGAAGGAAAATTCGTTTAATTCTACCTTCTAAAATAGAACCTGTAAAATTAAAAAATTTGCGTAAGGATAACGTGAGAAATCTGCTGAAGGTATTAATAAATGTCGAAACGTTTTCGCGATAATGTTAAATAATACGAGCATCATTAAAGGGGATCGTTTACTTTGTTACGGTGCATCCATCAAGCTTTTCCCTGTAGTATCGTCTCTGTAGTTCCGTGCTCGGCTTTTCTGGAGAAATTTGTTATTCTTGTTCATTTGCTTTTTTATAGATCATTCTAATAGATTTATAAATCAATTTAAAATTTTAAAAACGTGATAAAAACACTGCAAATGCAAGGGCAGAAAGTAGATCAATTGTTATTGGAAAAACAACGAGCGAAAAGGCCATATAATCCTCGAATCCGTGCTATCGACTCGCTGCTGTTTTTCGAAACGCTTATCCTCGATTCGCACGCGCGCACACACGTACACGCTACATATGTACACGTACGCCGACACGTTCCGAGAGGATCTATAAAATATTCCAGGCATTCAATGATGAATCTACAGGTTGGAACGTGAATCGTGATATGTCCGTGAGAAGAATATTTGTTCATGTAAAAATAAACAACCGAAAGTGGTATCGGTAATTGTTTTCGTGACAGGTTCTGTCTACAAAACGAGACTGATCTGCAAAATACATTAAACTTGTTAAATACGTGAGCATGACAGAAATTGATTTAATGAGATTAAGAAGATTTCGCGTTCAATTCAATTTCACAAAATTTTATCATCGTTCAAATTATGATCAAGTCCATTCAATATTTATTTCGGCATTCTATCTATCATTATATCTCGGTAACTATGCGTCCTAGCGATAAGGCCATTCTATACAAAATTAAAGCTGACAAAATGTGCCACAAGATTGATTCCATTCAGTTTTTCGCTATCTCGCAGAGTTTCCGAGATCTAAGCGGAAAACCGCAAAAGGGGACCTTCCTAACTAGTCCAAACAAAGTCCCGAAGTTAAAAATGGTGTTCCTTCAATTTCCCTCTTCACCCCCCTTATGAGCATTCGTTGACTGGACTAATTGGTTTATGAAATGATATGCAAATAAAAATGGGTCTTTATTTGGAACCTTAATGAAAATTTAAAATAAAAGCTTTCAAAAATGCCTTCTTCATTTTTGCATGTAACCTCGTAAACTATAATTCCTGGAAAATCTTTGTTGCACATCATTTCATAAACGAATGCTTCTAATTGATTAGAAAAAATCAGGTCGTTCGGTACAGTCGTAAAAAAGTTATTCTGTTTTCGAGGGCGTTCGAATACTTTCGTGGCTCACTGTACATCGATTATGCCAGTGACAGCGCGAACACCCTGTACGATACGAATAGAGTGTCACTTTTTTCCGTTTGTTTTTTCCATAAACCAAGATTTATTATCCAGCTGTGTTTCGAATCACGTCGGGCGCCGAACAAAAGGGGCTCTTAAATTTCATCCGTTTAAAGAACGACTTCCAGTTCTTCTGGCCGGGTCGTTACCGTGACTAATTCGGCATGTGTAACTAATTACGGCCGACGGGGACGCTTCATTTGTTCCCAAACTATTTCGGCTGGATCAGTCAGCGGCTTTTACCGTTTTGGAAGACGGCGAGGAAATGAATCAGTGAAAAGCGAGGGAAGGGATTAGGATGTGTGCACGCGCGTACGCGTGTATGTGTGTACCCGGAACGATGGATGCGAGCCGGGAACGAGAAGGAAACAGGAAAATTGTGTAAACCGTAAAGTAGAGTGAGGCGGTTAAGCCATTAAAGTGCAGACCGCATTCTTCGTTATCTCCTAATTGGCGGCGATGTTTGGGCCGCTTTTTCGTCGAGTTGTTCTCTCGTGATTCAAACGTTTCTTGCTTTCATGCAGGCGTCCAACGATTAGGCGAGCCGATCAGCTTATGGCGCTGACTCTCGGTGCAAAATAACGAATTTAACGTTTCACCTGTCGGACAGCGGCGGAATTTATTTCGGGGCCCTGGGCTAAACACTGTTTAGGGGCGCCTATCCAAATAACCCAATTTTTTCGTTTACCAGGCGTAATTTGCATTATTCGGCAGCATGTACCTATGAAAGTAGCTACACGCGCAGTTATATTCTTCCGAATAATGCAAATTACGCCTCGTAAACGAAAAATAGAATTTTTAAGGGAGATAGCGCCCTAGATCGATCTTTTATCTAGTGTTTTTAACTACTGAAAACCCCCATTTTTGTATTATCGAGAAATGAGAACGCGAATCCCCCACCCTCGCAATCCTGGAAAAAGGAGTCGGTCTACTCCCTTCACTCTAGCACCACAAATTTTTGCGTAATTTATTTCTTCTTGAGATTTTGATTAAAATTTGCTTATTCGTGCATCGTTCGTCATCGTTGTCAGTTACAGTGTCATTTAAATTTTCATGAAGGGTCCAAATAAAAGAGTTTTAACAAATGCCTCTATTTTTCCATGTAACCTTTTAAATTATAGTTTTTGGAAAATTTTTTTGCACAGCATTTAGTAAACCAATGTTCTTCTAATTGCTTACGAAACATCAGGTCGTTTGGTACAATTATAAAAAAGTTATTCCGTTTTAAAGGGTGTACGAACACTTGTGCATATCCGCACGAGGCCCACGTAATCGTATTGCATCGGTACTACGTGAGACGACAGAAGCGGATTTTGCTAATACCAACGTCAGGTTGTTGCGATAACCGTCCGGCACAATAGAATAATATGCACTTGGGAATTGATACATATTGGTACTAATGAGTACGCCATTGAATCGATCCCACCATCACTTAAGGGCTATTGATGTGCGATACTCTGAGCAAATCCGTATCGAGTAGTTTTATCCGAGTTATCAATCGAGACACTCGTGCGTGAGAAATTAAATGTCGAGCCGGTTACAGTTAGAACAGATTGACACGCGATGCTCATTGTTGTCCCACGATCATTCCGTGCTAAATCACTTTTTCGCTGATACATATATTGATTTTATATCAGGCAAATTTAAAATTTCATAAAGAATGGCAATATTTTAGGTCGGAAGAAATGTTGGCTGTGTTTCCGATTACGTCCATGCACAGAATTGCATGAAATTTTGGAAATGGGTTCCTTTTTGACTAAAATGATGATTGTCGGAAGAACTTTTGGCGACTCGGAAAAAAATTTTTTACCATTTCAATGTCAGTCCCAATCTTACCGACAACATTTTTTTAATATTTTAATGTCAGTCTTTACCTTACTGACAAAGTCGTAGGTGTGATTGTAATCTGTGATGAGATATGGTGCGCGATTAGGTCAACCTAGCTGGTAATGATCCATTGTTGCAATTAGTTGAAGATATCAAATATGTATATTCTGGAGATTAATATGAAATGTTTCCAAAATTCAAATTGTTCAACCAATTAATTGAATATCTACAATAAGAAGATTATGCGATCAGCATGAGTTTGGGTTACGTGGTGGGGGGCCGTCCACGCGAACGAAAATCCTGGAGTAGTGTCGGTGAGGTAGAGAGTGACATTAAAATGGTAAAAAATTTTTTCTCGAGTCGCCAAAAATCCTTCTGTCAATCATCATGTTAGTCAAAAAAGAACCTATTTCCAAAATTTCATCGAATTCTGAGCATGGACGTAATCGGAAACTTCGCCGAAGTGTTTAATTTCCGAGTGAAAATAGCTCCGAGTGCAAACTGCTAATATGCCCGTATTTTCTATTTTATGGAGAAGACCAGCGTCCACTCATTCGTGAGCGGCAGCGCGATTGTCTCGTCACTGGGAGTCAACGTCAAAAAAGGATATTGCGCGTGGCGCGACCCGATAGACCGCTTTAAATCCTGTAAACCGTCACCCCTCGATTTAATACGTCCGGTTAACGATGAAATCGTACAAACGAACGGCGAAACGGGAAGTATCTGTCTTGGATTGCGCGCGGCGGTGAATTACAGAACCGGGGGGAGCGAAGTATCGGTGTGCGAAACCGAAGAGGTCGAAAGGCACGGGATTTCCATCGGCCTGTCGATTTATATCCGCGCGGGAGAGAGCACATTAGCAGACTGCATTCTTTACGCTCGGTTATTCGCTACTGACGACCCTTCATGCACATCCATTTTGTGCTTTAAGCGGCGTCCAATTACTGCGAACCTAAAAAAAGACAGAGGAACGATGGAAAACGGCCACCGTGCCGGACAAGGTTATTTTTAACCTTTGTCTGCGCGCCGGATTCCCATAACGATGCGACGTATGTATTAAAGTTTCCCCGAAGAAAAACGACTAAAGGGAAAGTGTTGTTATACGCGTCGGCAGATTACGTGCACGCTCTGAATTGCTCGTTCAAGCACAAGAAACCCGTGCATCCCCGCCCCCTTTCAACGTTCTCGATGTGTGCTCGATGGTTAACCATTGATGCTGCCTTCCGAGGGAAGTGTTGCCAAGCGAATTGATCGTTTCTCTGTCATCTACGGTGGGCGTAGAAGGCATTCGTACACTGACAAACAAAACTGTGAAATTGTTGTTTTTCCAGAAAAAGTGGACAATAAACAACAATTTGGCGAAGTTTCCGATTACGTCCATGCTTAGAATTGGATGAAATTTTGGAAATAGGTTCTTTTTTGACTAAAATCATGATTGTCAGAAGGATTTTTGGCGACTCGAAAAAGATTTTTTACCATATCAATGTCACTTTCTACCTTACCACCCTCTTTTACAGGTAAGTATAAGTGTATAATTAAAATAATAAATAAAATAATAGTTAGGTTGTTTTTGTAGAAACAGTTGACGAGCTGTCGCATCATGCTAACGCGTACGCACAGCACGGACATGAAATAAAGAGTCTTTAAGTCGGTAAGGAAGAAGGTGACATTGAAATGGTAAAAAATTTTGTTTCGAGTCGCGAAAAATCATTCTGGCAATCATCATTTTAGTAAAAAAAGAACCTATTTCCAAAATTTCATCCAATTCTGAGCATGGACGTAATCGGAAACACAGCCAACAATTTCACGGTTTTGTTTGAAATTTATCAGTGTACGAATACTTTCTACACCCACTGTATATCGGCAGCTTTATTACATATATTACATACAAACAATCTATTCCCCCTAGGAAGCACAAGAACCGATAAAACCGATGTTCTTCGTCGGTTTGATCGAAGCTATTAACTGTTTCCCAACCGCATTGGTGATCCGTGGCAGCGGGCACTGAATCGCTTAATCTCGAACAACAATGAACGCGAACGACATCGACGTCTCCTCGTTATTTCCGCGACGGTGTGCGCGTCGGGAGTGAATTAAAAAATTCTATGAGGGCAATGAATGGGAAAAAGTAGAGAAAGAAAATCGTTTAAATGCTCTAAACGAACAGAATCGGGTGGACTGGGACCGGGGGCGAAGAGGAGAGAATTGGAAGGGAAGCGAAATAGAAAAGGCAGAGTACCACGTGTACGAACCCCATCGATTCCTCACAGCAAAGCACAGCAGAGCACAGCAAAGCGTGGCAAAGCGTGGCAAAGCATGGCAAAGCACGGCAAAGCACAGCAGAGCAGGCACCGGTACACGCCCCCGTTATTTCGTTCGTCTTTAACGAGCTCTCATTATCGCTAGATTATCGTACAAGAGGATTTGACGTCGTAATGGCCAGCAATGAATCCATTGACAACGTCGATGAACTAATGACGCTCGTCATTCACCGGCAATCGTCGTCGACATCGAGGTGCCGCCTTGTCTCGTCTCGTCCCGTCCCGTCTCTTGATCGCCTTCTCATTCTCCCTCAATCCCCTTTTTTCTTCCCCTCCGGTTTCGAATCTCTCCACCTTCGCACCAGCCCCGCTCACTATTTTCCTTCCAATTGTATTTTCTTTTTTATTTATTTATCTCTCGTGGGACCGACCGGCCATCCATTCGCTACACATCCATTTTTTTTTCTATTTTCATGGCTGGTCCGGTCCTGAAAAACTCGCATGAAGAGTGCAGTATAAACGAAATAGAAAAACGGTTTTGGACGTGGAACTCGATATTAGCAATAAGCTACTGTTGATGGAATGTCTGAAATATTTTTCTTTACAGAGTTGTCCGGTTGTGAAAGCGTTAAATTTTAGAAAACAGAGTTTTTGTTAATTTCGAGTAGACGTTTATTTCTTCTCGCGAACGTTTCAATAAGTATAGATTATACAACGATGGTTTTGATTTGTTGGAATAAGAGTATAATATGCATAATAGTTAGACAGCGGATTTATGCATTTATGACAAAAAGGGGAATAGATGTAATTCAAAACAGTAGCAACATTAGAAGAAGTTAAAAATACTGTTATATTGTGTTCAACCGACTGAACATATTAAGAAAGAATTCAGTTAGAAAATTTGTATTTTGTATAAAGATCCGCTGTCTAATAATAATAATAATAAGTATAATAGTACGTATAGTACCGTATCTTATAATTTATGTATAGTATAGTACATATAGTATAGTATCCTATAATATACATATAGTATAGTACGTACAGTATAGTTGAGTACAGTATAGTACAGTATTAGTAACATAGAGGTGCTCAGAGCAGACAATAGATATCAATAATTGGAATTTTGGCCTTCTAGGTTTTTGATTGCTTTGAATTGAGATTACTTTGAAGAGAAATCTATTTTTTGCAACCTTGTTTACAATTATCTTATTCTCAGTCTCCGAACATAGTGTCTGAAGTTCGGAACATTAGTATCCGAACACGCCTCGTAATACAGTTAGCTTCCAGAACGTCCGACATGATATTTTCCACACCAGTTTCGACAGTAATATTTATTCTCCACGTCGTGCAAGTTTACCCCTTGTTCGCCGTTCCGCTCCCTTGCTCGCAGACCTCTGCTCTACCCTGGTGTTATAGTCTGATATTTTTCCCTTGCGTGCTGCACTTCGGAAGGTCGTTCCGTTCCGCTGTTTCCCATATTCCTTTTTTCTTTCCTTTTTCCAATCTTCCTCCTCCGTTTATTTCAATTTACGGATATACTCGACAACAGCGGCTTGCGCCTCTGCACACTGCCTGCTTTAATTTCTTTCGGTTTTGTTCCCTCCCCCCTGCCGCGCGACATTGTACTCCGCGGCGTTTGTTTTCAGCCTGCTCTTCGCCGGCGCGTTTGACTTTGTCTGAGAACTGACGCGTCGAGCAACCTGATCTACGCGACCTGTTATTTACTTGCACGCCGCATCTCATCCTTAGCGTTATCTTAAGGTTCAAGCCGTAGCATACTAGGTCGTTGGATTCGTCTTGACGTCAACCTGGATATTATGAAGTCAAGAATATTTATTGTCGTTCAAAATATCAAAGTGGACATTCATTTGCAACAGTTTTGTGCCTGATTTCACACCAATTACGATACCATAAAGTCTAGAATATTTATTGTCCTTCAAAATGCCAATGTCACCTCGATTTTTTATAAAAAGGAATTTTTTTAATGTTGAATATTGTAATTTTTGGTCTAATTAACGTTCATTTGCAACATTTTTGTACCTGTTTTGACACCAATTACGGTACCTAAAGTCTAGAATATTTATTGTCGTTCAAAATATCAAAGTGGACCTTGATTTTTTATAGAAAAATTTTCTTTTTAATTCTGAATATTGTGATTTGTGGACGATACAGTGCTAATTAGCGTTCATTTGCAGCATTTTTGTACCTGTTTTGACACCAATTACGATCCCATAAAGTCTAGAATATTTATTGTCCTTCAAAATGCCAATGTGACCTCGATTTTTTATAAAAAGGAATTTTTTTAATGTTGAATATTGTAATTTTTGGTCTAATTAACGTTCATTTGCAACATTTTTGTACCTGTTTTGACACCAATTACGGTACCAAAAAGTCTAGAATATTTATTGTCGTTCAAAATATCAAAGTGGACCTTGATTTTTTATAGAAAAATTTTCTTTTTAATTCTGGATATTGTGATTTGTGAACGTTACAGTGCCAATTAACGTTCATTTGCAACATTTTTGTACTTGATTTGACACCAATTACGATACTATGAAGTCTAGAATATTTAGGAGTTTCATCCGCCCACGTGTGACCACGTCGCACAAAGAAATCATCGATAAAATCGAATCGAATAAAATCTGGGTTTCGCGGTCCCGTTGTATATGGTATTCTCGCGTAAGAATACACGGTTGATAAATGTTCCCGAACGCAATAGGTAACCACCGCATCAAGGATACGCTGCACGAATACCTGTCGCGGACTTTTTCTCACTTAACTCTGCTAATGGCCTCTCGCGACGTAACGACGGGCCTGACGTTCCATACATTACTTGCAAGGGAGAGAAGCTCCGGCGTTTCTCGATGGAAAGGGCGTCGAAAGGGTGAATCGAGCGGAGTCAAGTTGCGACACTCGTTATTCAGTCGCAACGAAAACAAACCTCTCAAGGAATCCGCCGCCGTGCCGCGCGCAGTATAATTCATCGCGCAAATAGTAATGAATTTTTTCTTCTCGTTTATCGTAACAATACACCGCGGATAACGGAGATTCGGCCACCGACGATTAATGTATTCAATTTGCCGAGCGCTTTGCCGAATGGAAAACGGCACTCCCGCGCCACTCGCCCCCGCAAATTGCCGAACGAACGATCGTCGGATATGTAAAATGCCCTCTTCGGCGAGATGCTCCGCGCTATACCGTCGCCGACATTCTTTTGCAATACGCGAAGTAGACGATCCTTGGGATAGGCAACAACAGTGCTTCACAATTACGGGAATAATCGACCAATGATCGAACTGTGTCCCGTAATAAGAGAACCCTTCCATTAATGTCTGCTGGCTCCTCATCTCCTCCGCTTTCTGGCAATTTCAGACATTTTTCAACGATTTAGTGTCTTTATTCATTCAAGTTTCAAGGTTGCTTCGACATCAAAGCTCATTGGTAGACAGCGGATTTGATGCATTTGCGACAAAAATCGGTGGCTGTAATTCAAAACAGTAAACACATTACAGGAATTTAAAAATGTCCATAGTTTATATTCATACAATTTCATAGAATTTGTTTTTTTCTGCACTTTCATAATATCAAAACAAAAATATGGCATTCCATTTAAAAAACACGAAATGACTTGCAACACACCTTGAAAGAATAGGGATAAAAATTTTTTTGTCACAGTGATATTCTATGTACATATATATATTATATAAAAAATTATCATATTTGCAATTCCATTGGTCTTAGGTACTTGTAAACAGTAAGAGAACTATTCTATTCATTCTTTCTTCAAAGATTGTAATCTATTTAATTAAATATTGTATTTGTATTATATTCTATTGGCCATCGGTACTCGTAAAGTTTAATAAATCCATAAAGGTATGAGGTACTTGATGAATAAAAAGAAAAATTAATTATACAGTGTGGATCCGACATTAGAGTCGGAATTAACGGAGGTCATATCAACATTTTTTAAAATGGAAACATACTTTTTATTGTATCATTTAATACATCCTGATATTCTGTACAAGAAAGTGTTAAACAGTACAAAACAGTTTTTCAAGTCGTAACTTACAAATACATAATAAATTAACGACACGAACAGATTATGTATTCCATATTCGCGAATTTTTCACTGTATCGGTTGCATGATTTTGATTTAAAAACTACCCGAAGCAAAATTCGTTTGAAAAAACATATTGAAATATTGATCCGATTAAAATTTCTTATAATAACGCCGAACTTTTGTTTATGACTGGCACAAACAATATTACAGCGAGGAAAAGCTTTTAAAGTGTTGCCATGCAGAACATTTATTCATTTCGAGAACGCGATTACTATACGAATTTTATGCCTTTGTAGTTCACAAGCCTGCGTGTCAAATGCAGTACAACAGAAACTTCAATGAAGCTTTGATAATACCATTTCATTTCTTTTTTTCCAATTTTATTGGTTCATTTGTAATTAAACTATATTCGCGGAATATATAAATGTTCAAGTTCGTTCTAAATCCTGAAAAAGGAGCTTTGAAACGTGTTTTTGTATAATTAATATATTCTTAATATAATTATTATGATAATAATTTACATAAAATATTATATATCAATATATCTTAAATTCTCCAATTCATTCTTGATTTCGCTTATGGGGTAAACTACCTTTTCATTACTTCTTTTCGAAATGCCATGGAAACGTTCTTGAAATGCGCTCAATAATTTTAAACGAATTATCCAACCTTCTGTTACACCTGTGTTGCAAAAAGGAATGGAAATGTAAAAAAATGTTTAGTCACCAGGGAAAGGTTTTATGCAACAATATATCGGTCCCCCATTTAAAATTATAATTTCTATTATAAAATTTCCTACGGTACTCAACGGGATTGAAGTCTTTATACCAAAAACTTTGCGCGCATATTTGCATGCTGCAAATGTAAATCAATGTAAAATTATTCAAAGAATGCTGGTCCAGAGAGGTTTTGCAGTTTTTCATCAGCCGTAAAAAAAGAATGTAAAGGCGAGTTCGGAGCGTACGCTGGATTAGTGACGTAAGCGTCAACCGATGCAGAAAATCGGTTAGATGAACGATGATGCTGAATACTATTAATAATATTCAAAATGTTTCTTCCATTTCTGTTGAATTTGCCTTGACGCTGACTTTCATGATACAAAAAGAAAATATACAATAGCATTCTATTTAAAAATTCGAAGGTCACCTTGCTTGCGGAAAGTCAGTACTACATTTCCCTCTTTCATTTTTTTCTAATCACCGGACGCGACGTAAAATCTGCAAAAAAAAACCATAATGAAATGTGCAGTGAACGAAAATTTGCAGATTATTATGCAGGGCATAAAAGCTCGGAAGAACAATGTTATTTAGCGTATCGATAAGAGATGTCCGATTGCAAACTTTCATTACTTGGAACCGGGGATGTCGACGATGAACGCGACGCGACGTGGCACGCGCAGAGGAGATTTAATTGTTGGATCTACTCGGTAAAATTGTCGGCCGGTTTTTTCGCTCGTAAAATTGGTCCCCGTATTTCTCGCTGCGGCACACCGTGTTTTAATTTCACACTTTTCCACCTGACGCATACCGGGTGCTCCGTATCGCACACAGATTTAATTTAAGTGAATTCCGGAGAATCACGGATGCCGACGTAACAACGCAGTATATTGCCATTCCTGAGTGGCACATCAGACATGTACCGAGCAAATGCGATCAAACGAACGAAATGTACGTTTTTGTCCTCACCTACGACCCTCACTCTCGGGACTGCTGCTCCCAGGCTCCCTTTTCTCCGTCGGCTCCTGCCGAGAGTTCGAAGATTCCTGTTACGCTGGAAATAAATGCGTCGCGAGGGAGAAACCGGAAGGAAGGAAGGAAGGAAGGAAGGAAGCAAGGGAGACACGAGAAGATGGTGCTGAAATGGAGAACAGAAAACGTCAGCGCCAACGCGGTTTCTGTCACCGATGGGTTCTTATCGAACCTAACATTTCGCCCGGAATTCGGAACGACCCGGATTTCTATTTTTCAATGGGAAAACACAGCGTGTATTAGATTACGCAATATACAGTTACGAGCATAACTGATCGCACACACTTTAAATCAGAATAACTCTTTTATGAATGGACCAAACGGCTTCGATTTCTCTGTAAGACTAGAAGAATTAGTTTAGTAAATGAATTGAAAAAGAATAGTAAAAATATTAATTTTATTTTGTGGGTATACATATTATCAAATTGTTGAAATATTTTATTTTGAGGTTCAGATTGTTGAAATAGAAATATTTCATTTTCGAAATTGTACATCTTATTTAAAACACGATTTTCTTTCAGCAAAATAAAATCTAAAATATTAAATGGTATTTGAAATGTTTGTTTCGCCAGATAATGTCCACCTCTGGAGGCTACTAAATATTTGCAAAACAGTGGATATAAACACACGAAAGTGTGATTTCGCAAAAGAATGAAAATTAATAAAATTCCCATCAAACGTTAATCATAATTAATGTCTGCAATGGCACAAGAACAATCGTCAAGTGAAACAGTGATTTAAATATTTCGAATACGTGCGCATGATGTTAATTAATGTCATAATATTAAATTCATGCTCATTTGTAACTGCAAATCACGTTCGTTAATATTGATGCGCGCCAGCGTTGAGCATTACGCAACTGCTTCATCAGATTTAAATAATGATCAGCTTCATAAGTAGTACACTGTTATAATAATTACATGTTCTTCTCAATGCGCGCACGATTTACTTGAAAATATGCACAAATGAACGCATTTAATATTTACTTTATTTTATTGAATATTGTTTCTACTACATGCTCCCGAGCCGAGGGTCAAATCCTCGAACCAAAAATATTTTCAATATTTCCACGTTCCACGGACGCGACTTTTCGCGTGGAAAGGGACACGGCAGCGAAGAATAATCCTTTACGATTAAACTAAAAAATACGGGACTAGTTCGATAGTTGCAGAGATAACGTTTCATTTGCGAGCGGAGTATCTGGGAAAAATCGATGGGAATCACCAACTTCTGGGCGGCGGATTTTTTAAACAATTTCGAAATGAAAAGAATGATAACTTGAACCCCCCGTTCTCGTATTGTGCTACCAGTACATTTCAATCCGGAACAAAAACCCATACATCCGCAGACAAAAGTGATCGAGATGGCGTCGGCCGGCCTCTATACGTACGTGACTAAAAATTGGAAATGTTTCTCTATTCCCATACTGTCGATTCGATTCGTTCCAGCGCATGAAAAAGTGTCAGATATCCATGGTGATCGAACGGATGCCAAAACTTGTGGAGGAGACTCGGTCAAATCCGGGCACCTCGATAAAACCAGGTATCTGAATCAAACTGGGTCTTGCTCCCATCTTTACATTGGTTTCAAATATCCTCGCGTTTTTATTTCCAGCCACGAATAGTCCTCATTCGGATTGATTCATTATTCAAAATAAACATTTACTGCATTGGTCGCAGGGGACTCGAAGCAAATATGTAGAAATGCATTTTTTCCTTGAAAAATTACAGTCGGCTCAAGATTATAAGGGATTTTTACTCGGGTAAAAATTATTTTCTACTTGATAATAATAAATTATTTTATCTAGATATTTTTTAAATTATTGTAGCATTTGTGTGAGTGAAACTTTAGTAGAGTATTAATAATTTTTGCTTTGTTCGTTTGGATAGGACAATACAAACTGTATTACTTTTTAAAGGAGTCATTTAATGGTACACATTATATCACTTTTTAAAGAAATCATTTAATGGTACTCATTATATATTACTTTTTAGAGAAGTCATTTAATGGTACACATTATATTACTTTTTAAAGAAATCATTTAATGGTACTCATTATGTATTACTTATTAAAGAAATCATTTAATGGTACTCGTTATATATTACTTATTAAAGAAATTACATTTATAATGGTACACATTATATTACGTTTTAAAAAATCATGTATGGTACAAATTATATTACTTTTTAAAAAATCATTTAACGTTAACGATATTTTATATATTTAAGTTAACGACACACCAGAACGCGAGCTGTTATTTAAAAGACACCTGTCAAGCGTCCCTAAAAAAGGCCGAAACTACAAAATTCCATTTAGAAGACGAGCCTCAACCGTCGCGTCGCGTCAGCCGAATGAACAATTTACCATGTAGGTGCGACACCCGAGCTGCACTTAAGAAAAGATGAATCCGATTATATCGGTTCTCCATTTTCCGGGGTGTCGTTCGAGTAACGTCTCGCCGGATGTACCGAGCGACGAGGAAAACCGAATGAAGGAGTTTATATTCTTGGTAATTGGATTTTCCCGCGCGCGAACTTTCCCGGTGAATTTGTGAGAAAGTAATTCCTGGGAGTCCGTTGTTTGTCACTTAGTTGCCACCTTCTCTCCTTGATCGTGTTCGATTTTCTTCTGCAGAGTTCGGGGTAATCAAGATTCATCTCGAATTAGAGGTTTCCCTGGCGTCCGACTGTACACTGTAGACCCGTAGAGTCTCGAGACAGTGTCTGTTCTGCGACGATAGCTATCTCCCTGCAAGCCTGGTGGAAAGAGGGTTAGATTCACATACGCACCCGACAGACACACATAGATGTACACCTTTTGTCTGGCATTTGACCGGCAGTGGAAGGGTTAGTGTCAAGATGGTAAACTCTTCCTAGGATTGCAACGATGCGGATGCTCCTTCTCGGTTCTCGATGATGCAAAGATGGGGGTTTTCGGCAGTGAAAGCCGCCAGATAAAAGATCAATCTAGGCCGCGATCGTTCGATCTTCCTCCGCAGAGTTCGGGGCAATCGAGATTCATCTGGAATTAGAGGTTTCCCGGCGTCCGACTGTGGACTGTAGACCCGTAGACTCTCGAGACAGTGTCTGTTCTGCGACGATAGCTATCTCCCCGCTAGCTTGGTGGAAAGAGGGTTAGATTCACATACGCACCCGACAGACACACATAGGTATACGTACACCGGAGATCATTCGCGAGCTAAGCTCCCAGGCTTAGGCTAGCTCGCTCCCAAGACGGATTAAATTGCCGGCACTTTATTTCGGAACCTTTCTCCTCGACACTATCGCGTCTCGATCCAGCTTGACTATCGATCGGCCGCAAGACTCCTCCGCTTTTCTTCTGTCCGGCTGTTTTGCCGGGCTTGGGCTCGGGCTCGCTCGGGCTGGGGTTCGCCTTGTCTGCACATCGCCACGATATTTCTCTCCGCGCACGTGTACCGCCGCCCGTAGACACGGATGCTGAACACGGGCCCGGGTAAACGGATTAACCGCGGCGGGCTTTAATGAATTGACATTAATACGTCAATTAAATTTCCCGGAGACCCGCGTCGTCCTCTTCCCACCGAAACGGTACGCCGGAACGGACATTTTTCTCCAAATTATCGCGCATTTCCGCCATCGCCCAGCATGGCGATATTTCACTGCAGAAAAATACGGAACCCTGCGAAATCATCTTTTTCATTTATTTGAACTCTTAGCGCTCGAATGTTGGGGCAATAAGTAATTGTATATGGTACAGCAAGTATATTTTCGAAATGTTTATACAGTAATCGTTCCTTCGTTGTCCTGAATCGTGGGCACGATCGTTGTCCAGTGCCTACCCACTCCACTGCCTGTCAACGAGAGGATTAGGCCTGCGTGGATCTGGTCGCCAGATGTGTCCCAGGACTGTCTAGACCCGCGCAGAACGGAGAACAATAGAAAAGGAATATGGCAAGGAAATAAGGAGTTTTTTAAAGCCAGACAGTTGACCGCTTTTGACTGCGAATGCTTTTCTTTGTCATTTAACTAGCCGTTTCACTAAAGACCCAGTCATAAATCAAAAATAGTGTCCGGGCACGGTCGTTGTCCACTCAAACCCCCGGCCTTTGGACAACGAAGGAGCTTTTACTGTAATTTGTATGGAAACGATTTTCTAATCAGAGTTGTGCTAATTCAATTACATAATTGAATTACATTGTGTTTCAATTATATAGTAATTCAACTACGTCGTAACTGAATTACATAATTCAAACCTTGCAATTAATTCAATTACTAAGTATTTTAATCAGATTGTAATTGAAATACGATATAATTAAAATACAGCTCTCTATTTTATGTTTTTCTTTCATGTATGCACTTGTTTGCTGTCTATGCGCCGTAGTTTCTATTCCTCGGCCACGTTCATAATACGTAACGCTTTTTTATAATTGTACTCCCATTATTGCAATTACGAATTACATTGTAATTTAATTGAACGAAGATCTGAATTATAAATTACAGTATGACTGAATTACAATGTAATTCGTATTATAATTACTTTGTAATTATCATTCCTGGAGTAATTCAATTGTAATCCTGCGCAACTCTGGGTCTAATAATATTGTTTTTTCTTTTGCAGGTAAGTCGCAGATCCCACAGCTCTATGGCCAGTAGCTGACTTCGCGATAAGTAATTATACAATCAGTAATATTTACAGCAACTCCTCGACTTACGCGAATTCTTTTTACTATCTCGATACTGAACTTGCTTGAACTTTTTAATAACTTGATCTCCGAAAAATAATGTCTAAAATATTCTGTAGAAAATTGCGTTGTGGTAGGTAACGTATGGCTCTTGAACCGAAGGTCTTTGGATTATAGAGAAGTGAATACTGAAAGCTTTTTTCAGTACCTGTAAATTTCTGCCGATTATGTGGACGTGCATTGACTATGTATGTACCTTATTATGGTCCATTTGCTAGCTAGCACTGCCTGGTGCTATCAAACATGGATGAAAGCACAATACATATAATGTTTGCTATAACGTACAACAACGAAAAATGTGTGTGTATGTACACTGTACACGAATGAAACACATCATTTATGAAACAAATCATTTATCCTGAATAATATTTGCCCAACACTGGGAGCTTACTAAATTATGCAACGGAAATGTCATACAGAGGAACACGTATCCAAAAACAGTAGGCGGATTCAGGTCACTCTTTCGCGCCTTCGAAGTGTGATAACCCCTAATGGAATTCCTGCTTACCATATTTCTTTTCCGCTTTTCTTTTCCCTCCTTTTCTTCTGAATTATGCACGAACGATTTTAATATGCGGCACCGATATGATCTTGTTCAGTGGAACGTTAGAATAGCTCCTGCGTTTTTATCAAGACACAGTGCTCGCAGTTTTTCGTCGTTGGTTAATTCAATTTTATGAAGTACATACGCGCCGAGAGAGGCGTTGGGCAGAGGAAGCATTTTATCGTTTCGGAACAGGAAATTTTACGGAAATGTTGTACGTATTGTAGTTCGCCAGCTTGACCATCTCAATCGATGTTTGTACCGATATAATGTGAAAAATTGTCCCCAAAGGGTCAAGAATGAAGTTTATTCAAGATCACAGACAGAGAAAATGTATAAATATTAGGCACCCTGTAGAAATTAACTTATGGAAGGAGAGGCTGTGATAAGTAAAAATTTGGTTAATTTTTTATGAGTAATATTTTTACTGATATAATGTCAGAACCTTCATAACAGAATTCATTAATTTAAAGTATCAGAATTTTTCCCTGAAGAATACAATTTATAATTCACAAGTTACAAACTCATTTGGAGAAATGTACTAAAACAATTGGAGAAGATATGTACTCATTAAATAAATATCCTTTTGAAAAATGAAGTTTTTAATATTCATTTGACGTTCGTGTCTGCCATTTAGGTCGTATGTGGGTAACATTATTCCTCGACTAGATTCAGAAATTCATTTTTAATGTGACATATTTGATTGATGAAAATTGTATTACGATTTGAACACTGCTGAAAGATTTAAAGAAATGAGAACCATGATAGATTTCATCTCTCTTTCCAGCCGTGGTATCATTAACTAACTTAGTTTGAGATTGTACGATTTTAGAGAGGTTGAATTTTGGAAGTGAACGTGTTACAAATCCGACATCTCATATGCTCCGACCTAAAAGATATCGCGTGTACGGTCTCACGGAGAAAGAGAACAAAAACTGACTGAATCGAGGAGTATCAATGACGCTGGAAATCGAATTCTCAAGTGCCGCGTGTAAAACATCGCTTCTGCAAGTAGTTTCGAGAGGACAGCGTTAGGATTACCAGGCTTATGGGTCACCGATACTTCCGGCTACCTTTTACTCCCTCTGTGAATTTATATGTACGTACGTGAAATATTTCTGAATGTATGTTAAAAAGCATGAGCACATTTTCCTCAAATTTTCTTCAAAGCAAGTCAGTTTTCCTCGAATTTTCGTCAAATGCAAATTAATATTTTCATCAAATTTTCTTCAAATTCAAACAATTTGTACATCTCCAACAACAACTTATATTCCAAAGAAAACTAAGAAATACAGGGTGTCCCAAAATTCCTTCAACAGCCGTAAATGAGAGGTTCCTGAGATTATTTGAAGCAACATTTTCCTTTGCAAAAATGTTATCCGCGGCTTTGTTTAGGAGTTATTAACGAAAAACACGGACCAATCAGAGCGCGACCTAGACGCGAGTTGGCACAGTCGGCCAATAGACAGCTGACGCGCCGGACCGACTGTGCCAACTCGCGTGTAGGTCGCGCGCTGATTGGTCCGTGTTTTTCGTTAATAACTCCTAAACAAAGCCGCGGATAACATTTTTGCAAAGGAAAATGTTGCTTCAAATAACGTCAGGATCCTCCCATTTGCGGCTGTTGAAGGAATTTTGGGACACTCTGTATATTACATATGTATTAGGTTGGAAACTAAATTCGCGACCTTTTGTTTCCTAATTCTTTTATCGTGCCATTATAACCTCATTCAGTGACCATTCCTTTTGATCTGTACATTACAGGAAAGCTCTAAATTTTGCGATCAATTCGATATAAAATACTCGTGCTTAAAAGAAAATATATAAATGACTTTGTTTGAGAAAATGTGGAGGTCGCGAATTTAGTTGCCAACCAAATAAATGGTGAATGGAAGTTAAAAAACAGATATAATAACGGGGCAGTCGATTACGTAGAAAATCAGGTTCACACTGAAATCTCACCACTCCTCCACAGTTACTGTTGAATAACCAAACCACCGAATCATTAACAACTATCTCACGAGCATCACTCCGTGAACTATTGCTCGTTAGATGAAACCTCGAGCAGTTAGGGTCAAATTTTGGACCGCACATATGTACACCGACAAGACAGGCATCATTAATACACTGGTTACTCTCCACACTGAAATGTTATTGGCTGTAGAATTTGACTGCCATTTAGCAGACGAGTCGTACATCATTTCCGCTTTAACCCTTTGCCCTACGATTTATTTTGCGGTTTCAGTGATTACGACTATTTTGTAGTTCGTATAATTTCCTAAAAACGGAGAAAATTTATATCTACTGTATGTTTATTGTTATTATTATTATTTTATTTATACCGTATGTTTTGCACTGTTGAGCTTCCGGAGCGGAAAATAGTACTTGCAGCATATTTCGTTATTTGTTGCTACGCGAACAGTCATTCCTCTCTGGGTCGTGTATCTCACAAATCACGTTACGAATACTGTTACCCGGTCGTATTGCTACAGAAGACTATTTTGGACAGATCAATGATGCGAATAATTAACATTGCTTTCTGAACTTTTTGTTCGCGATTTCGTGTTATATTCGGAAACTGTCGAAATAATTTATTTGGATTATTTCGGGCGTAGAGACAGTGTCAAAAGTCTGCATATACGTGCAGCTGTTGAGTTTTAAACTAATATGGTTATATTATCACTGCTATTATATTGGAATAATTATAATATACATAGTGTTATGTACTAATATTAGTACCCCCAAATAGTTTTGGACCCCCTGTATAAACAAATAATTATTATTATTCGTTGGATAATTCCTCATGGCTACACATTTACAATCTCAACAATCGTGCATTAAAAATATTAGGAACCCCTAGTATAAAAATAATTGATTCTAAATTCGTGGAATAATTCCTCATCATCTTTACAATCTGAATAATCGTAAATTAAAAATATTAGAACTCGCTAGTGTTGAATAATTGATTCTAAATTCGTTGAATAATTTCTCATAGATACATCTTTACAATCTGAATAATGTTAAATTAAAAATATTAGGAACCCCTAGTATAAAAATAATTGATTCTAAATTCGTTGAATAATTCCTCATCATCTTTACAATCTGAATAATCGTAAATTAAAAATATTAGAACTCGCTAGTGTTGAATAATTGATTCTAAATTCGTTGAATAATTTCTCATAGATACATCTTTACAATCTGAATAATGTTAAATTAAAAATATTAGGAACCCCTAGTATAAAAATAATTGATTCTAAATTCGTGGAATAATTCCTCATCATCTTTACAATCTGAATAATCGTAAATTAAAAATATTAGAACTCGCTAGTGTTGAATAATTGATTCTAAATTCGTTGAATAATTTCTCATAGATACATCTTTACAATCTGAATAATGTTAAATTAAAAATATTAGGAACCCCTAGTATAAAAATAATTGATTCTAAATTCGTTGAATAATTCCTCATGAACACATCTTCACAATCTCAACAATCATAAATGAAAAATATCAGAACCCGTAATTATGACGCAAAGCAACATAAAATAATTCCGACTCCGAATATCGTCTACTCCTAAATAGAAACAAAAATTCGACCTTTAGATTTCCGAAAATGCCCGTTACTCTTCGGCGCACAATCCATAAAAATTTCTGCTTATGTATACATCCGGTATTTCGCAAAGAAAACAAGGATATTTTTACGTTTCCAAAGTACGACGTGTGTGAATCTAATTAGAGTGTGAGACGTCGATCCTCGTGAAAGTAAAAGTGGCATATCCGACACGTCGCGGTGGGATCGTCTGGTCGGCGTTTTCCCCGCGTCGAGAAGATTTTATCGGTTAGTTTTTCGTGGCTAGGTACGAGGACGAACTTGACCGACCGTTAGCGTGGACGGACGCAGACAAGAACCGGTCTGGGGCGACGACGAGCATGTCGCGCTCGTTTGGCGCTCGTTGGGCTGCTCGTAACGTCGAGGAATGCGAAATGTAATTATAGAAGTCTTGCGCCGGAGGGGTCAATCCCCAATTGAACTCCAATTCACGACTCACCGGCTGTACGTACGTCGCGCAGGAACGCCGCGCCGGCACCGACGACAAGTCGCGACGTATCGACGGCTGGCTTTGCCAAACTGAATTTGGTCAAGTTTAACATCGACAAGTAGCTAGGTCTTAACTCCTCCTCACAGTCCTTCGCAATGCACCGTCGCGTCGCGTTGCGTCGCGTTGCACAGTGTTCCATCTTACAGATAGTGGGCTTCGGGACAAAATGAATAACTCCCAAACTAATTCGATCTGACACTCCTTTTTTGATTATTAGAGAATTATATTCTATTTCAATTATATTGTATTTCAATTATTTTTCAATTATATTGTTTCCTAATTGTATTGTATTTCAATTATATTGTATTCCAATTATATTGTTTCCTAATTGTATTGTATTCCAATTATATTGTTTCCTAATTGTATTGTATTTCAATTATATTGTATTCCAATTATATTGTTTCCTAATTGTATTGTATTCCAATTATATTGTTTCCTAATTGTATTGTATTTCAATTATATTGCATTCCAATTATATTGTTTTTCAATTATATTGTTTTCTAATTGTATTGCATTTCAATTATATTGCATTCCAATTATATTCTTTTTCAATTATATTGTTTTCTAATTGTATTGTATTTCAATTATATTGTATTTCAATTACACATCTGATTAAAATACTTAGTAATTGAATTAATTGAAAGGTTTGAATTATGTAATTCAGTTGCGACGTAGTTGAATTACTATATAATTGGAATACAATGTAATTCAATTGCGTAATTGAATTACAATATAATTGAATGAGCACAACTCTGCTCTACCTTCCCCTTCACGTATCACAATGTCACGTGGCTAATCCATTACTGGCAGTGAGAGTGGGGGTCACTTTTTCCCTCGATTCGTGCTCCCTCCCCTCATCTGGCGACACTGTCGTAGAAAATTTTCGAGTTACCGAGGTTCTACCTCGTACACGTATGTACACGACATTACCAGGTGTTAAACCGAGCCCAACTTCTCGAGATTCCATCTAGGCAACGCTGTAATTGCCGAAAATCACCGCTTCGACGGTTGAATGCACTTTGACTCGGCTAACGCGACTTCGCCGAAGTTCCGCGTTTAAACGGAGTTCTTCTCAGGCGTCGTGGCGTCGGCTCATGTATAATGCTCCGAGGTGTATTTCGATACTAGAAACGTGCACGGACGCTTATACGGGAGCGCTCCCGATTTCCAGGTAAAAACAGTCGGTGTCTTCTCTTATTTTGTTCGACACTATTAAAGAACGATCATTCGGGAGTAAGAACGCCCAAGAATCTTTTTCTACGAGAAAAGTTAACAATTCAGTTGGGAACTTCTGTCGCTGGGAGCGAGATGAGTGAAATGAGTGGAATGAGTGAAATAATTAGACTGCGGATTTTATGCATTTATAACAAAAATTGGTGTGTACAATCTAAAGATTTAAGAACATCAACGCGCGTATTAATCCCGGGTTAATAAAATAATTGAAAGAAGAAACAAATTTTTTGCATAAACATCCGCAGTCTAATAATAATAGTAACATTTTAACACTTTCGGTGGAGACGATATTCTCACTATAGGAGGGAAGACTGTTCACCCCTCATTTTTCACTTCTCGTAACAAATTGTTCTGACTTCTCAAAACAATCCAAGTTCAATATTAAAAATGTTATCGTTCTTTCAGAAGCGTCTGAATACTACAGCGATTCACTACAGCTGAATCACCCTATATAATAATCCAGTTTCAGTAATCCCCGATTATAATACGTACTAAACTTGCCGCGACAACGTTTCACACTTTTAATTTTTTAGTTATTAAAATTAAAGACGCTTCCATCAGAAATTATTCAATAAATTTCTTCATTCAATCACGCATTGTTACAAAAATTGTGGAAAAGATCTAAATAAGTTCAGTCGTGCCATTTTGATAAAACAATGTGTATCCGACAGATTTTGTAGCCGGTACGAACAGTTGTTCGGATTATGGGAGGGAAGAGATTGTAGAGGGCGCAGCTTACAAGAGTATATGGGCGCATTTCCAACAGAAACAAGTCCGGGCAGATCGTTATCCGTTTTATCAGGTTACAGCGGACCGAATATCGTCGGTTTTATTATCCAAAGTTCACTGATCCTTCGATGCCTCGTTACTGCAATTAAACCAACGATAAGTCAGCGGTGGAAACGTACGCGGTGACCTTAAAGCATGTCGAAACCTTTCGATTTCATCGAATCGATGGTGCAGAGCGTGCAGGTATGTAATACGAAACCGAATCTCGTTCGTCAGTTACCGTTGGTTACTTTCCCGCAGAACGCAAATGATTTAATGTACGCCCCGCATACATTACACAATGTACACGTGTATCGTAGAGTGGCGTCGGTGTGCCACACGTGGGCAGTGTTGTGCTTGCTTGAAAGTCAACAGCAACGTTTAGTTTATCAAGGGTAGTAATTCCTTTCGGTTCGAATTTATGCGGTAGCCTCGCTTTCGGAATCGTTGTTACGGCGCGACTGGAAATGTTGATTCCTCGCTAACACGGATTGGCAACCGGTGGTGAGAAAACATGCTCTCTCACATGCTCGACAAGTCAGGCATTTCGCGCGAGGCACGTAGGCGTGATGAGCTTTCTCCTATGATCGGGCGCGGTTTCCTTGAGGAGGCAGTAAGGAAATAGCAAACGGAATAACAAATCGAAAGTAGCACAACTTCTTCATTTCACTTGCCACAATCCTGTGGACAGGCACTGCTGCTACCGGACGAAATGGCTGCTCACAGTTATTTTTTATTACGATCATTAAAATTATAAGTGGACAGCGGATTTCATGCATTTGTGACTAAAACGAGTGCGTGCCATTTATGGCAGATGGTTAACCCTTAGCTCACGAGTTGATGTAATACCTCATGCAAGACTGACATGTTTAGTAATTGATTGGATATTTATTACTGGTTTATAATAAAATTTGTAGTGTTTATTTCATATTACTATTTCAACTATATTTTCTTCATCTATTTTTAACCCCTTGCTATCGCAGCTATTTTATCTCAAAAATTAATCATTTCTTCCGATCTACAGGGTGTCCCAAAATTACCTTAGTTTAATGAAATGGGAGGTTCCCGAGATCATTTCAAGCGACATTTTCCTTTGCAAAAATGTTATCCGCGGCTTTGTTCAGGAGTTATTAACGAAAAACACGGACCAATCAGAGCGCGACCTAGACGCGAGTTGGCACAGTCGGCCAATAGACAGTTGCGCTCTGATTAGTCCGTGTTTTTCGTTAATAGCTCCTGAACAAAGCCGCGGATAACATTTTTGCAAAGGAAAATGTCGCTTGAAATGATCTCGGGAACCTCCCATTTCATTAAACTAAGGTAATTTTGGGACACCCTGTAGAATAATTCCCTTCTGTATGATTTTTTTCATTTTGAGGATATGAAATTAATATAATATCTCGTACAATATTTACATGTTTAGTAATTGGTTGGATACTAACATATTTAATAATGGAAACAATATTTTTAATAATAGTACAGCAACTTTTAGTCGTGACTCGAGTGCTAAGGGTTAAATACTTTTTAGATTCACTGTATAGTACTATTGTTTAAAGGAAGTTTCCACCCTGAGTAATCAGAAGGTAGCAAGAGCACAATAGTCTGATAGTTTCTTTCAGGTTCTATACAAACCTGCGAACTTCCGAAAAGCCGGAATTTTCGGGTAAACCGCTCTCTCCCTTTAAGTATCGCAAGTTTCTAAGTTGTTCAACTATCTTCTCCGATACCGTGGGCACGCAGATAGTACACCAACGTTTACTTCCGTCGGCAGTCTCCTATGCACTCAACCGGTGCAACGATTAGATTTTTTCACCGGTCCGGGAATTGATTACATCCTATCATTGTTCTTTGATTGAATTAAGAACGACACTCCTGTTGAACGTCGGAACGATTTATTATATTTTAGGTGGTTGATCGAGAAAATGACCGGGAAGAATTACGCGTAAAACGATTTGCAATGGAACAGAGGTTATTTAATATCCCTTGATCATATTTCTTGGTCTAAATTATACAATACCAAAGTAAGATGCTTCAAAATATGTTGAGAGAAATTACTTCCCTAAGGAGTAGTTGAAGGGTTCCTTTTGTATGATGTAGTCTTTGATGAAATTTCTTTTAAGGTTCTGAATTAATTAATTTTCTTTTAATGGTCCTCTTTTCATAAGAATTTGCTGGCAGATACGGTATTATGTATTATCAATAATTTTACGTCAAAGCGTGATATGTATAGTAAACGTGAAATATAAAAAGTTATACTATACACATAATCATTGATACTTTTTACTATTTTACGACCTATCAGAATACGAAAAGAACGAAAGTTCGTAGCGTTATTAATACACTGCGGATCTCTGTGCAAAATAAAAAATGTTTCGAAAATTGTTTGAAAATTTCTTTCTTCTTTTAACACTTTACCTATCGGAAGCCTATTACATAATAGGATTTTCAATAATTGTGCTGTACCACAAGAAAGCATAGAAATGTTCACTTTACATTGCAATGTTAAATGAAACTATTAGATGACGTTATTGAAGGTGACTTGTTAGTTCACAATGAAAATTGCTAAATTTTCTGATTGTCTTAAATTGTACGTACCTATTTTTGTCATAAACGCGTAAAATCAATTTTGCTATAAATGCATAAAGGTCTACTTATCACACAATTAACCTTAATGCTGGAAAGAAATTGTCTGCGTATTTCCCCTGACAAAAGAAACGGCAAATCTTTTCGTGCAAGCACGGCGATACTTCAATCATGGCGTCTCCCACAAAGCAAGAAGTACGGAAATAGCATTGTGTCCGAATATTAATGTGGGTAACTGTAGGTACGTCGACTATAAATGCACCGTGCTTTCTATCGTTCGCGTACAAAGGGGAAACAAGTCTTTCATATTACGTAAAGGATAAAAATCGTTAGCGTGTTTGATAGCTCGGTGGCAGGTAGGAGAGTCGTTTCTGGCTCTGGCTCCGGCTCCAGCGGTGTGGGTCAGTCTGTCCTTTTCTCGTTTCCATTCACAAGCGCCCGTGTTTGCCGAGTAGTTTGCCTCGTGCACGGTAAACGGGTAAACTGGCGAGAGAGACAGAGAGAGAGAGAGAGAGAGCCCAGGAAGGAGGCGGAGGCTGCCATCTTGGCTCATTAGACACGGACGCATACCTACCCGTTTCAAGATGACATGGGTGGGGCCCCTGACCAAACCGAGCCTCAAAATTAGGCGCCAATGTCGTGCAGGGACGGCACCGCACCCTTCCGTCCGGGTCTTCGTATTACCGTATTGTGGTCCGCCGTATAGAAACCCGATACTCGTGTATAATGAATGGGTAAGCTATTTCGACGGGTATGTATAATTCGACTACGGGCCCTGAAAATACTAAGCGTCTGTACCCCGTGCCAAGGTAACCATAACGTTTCCAGACGCTCCGGTATTAACACTAAACCTACCTTTACACGTAGCCGGTACATGTTGCCTTATAAAAATAACAGGATTAGGTTTATTTGAATTTGGTGCGGTTCATATTATAATATCTGCGCTGTTAAATACAGGGTGTCCCAAAACTCCTTCTAGTCCGGGAAATGGGAGGTTCCTTGGGTCATTTGGAGCGACATTTTCCTTTGCAAAAATTACCACCGCGGCTTTGTTTAGGAGTTATTAACGAAAAACACGGACCAATGAGAGCGCGACTTGGCACAGTTGGCCAATAGACGGTTGGCGCGCCGGGCCGACAGTGCCAGCTCGCGCTCTGATTGGTGAGATTGGTCTGTGTTTTTCGCTAATAACTCCTAAACAAAGCCACTGCGGCCATTTTTGCAAAGGAAAATGTCGCGCTTCAAATGACCTAAGGAACCTCTCATTTCCCGGACTTGAAGGAGTTTTGGGACACCCTGTATATTTATTTAATCATCTACCACGAAAGCATCTTTACAATTTCAATAATTGTGAGATAGAAATTCTGGAACCGGTCGTTTGACCGGTGGTGGTAGGTTTAGTCTTGACATCCCCGACGGAGACAGTGGGTTGGAACGAAACATTTCTTCGCACCTGGAACAATTCCATTCCATACAATACCTAAATGCATACTTAATAGTGTAATCTATATTTTGAATGATGATACAGCAATCTCTAGTGGCGACTCCGAGTACTTCAACAGCGAATTTAATTTTACAACGAAAATGGCACTTGTAGCTCTTCGTTAATGGATAAAGTTAGTTGAAACTTTCAAGCATTACCACAACAGCATGTTCACGTTACGAGGATAATAAAAAGTAAACAATACTGTTTCCATCTCGTGTGGAATAATTGCGAGAGATTGCATTTTTAATTGCCCGCAATTAGTTGGATTCCATCGTTTATAATTAATCGGAGGAGATAAAAATTTCACAGGAATATATGTTTGTTTTTACTTATTTTTGATGAAATTTTCCAACATATTTCTGACGTTTTTATTATTATTGTTATTATATTGATTAAAACGATACCAAACAAGATATAATTTGGCCCATATTTACTGTACCCACATGTGAAGCATAATGTATATTCATACCGTCAATTAAACCACTACATGAATGAATTAGTAGTGTTCACACCGATATACCCGACCCGAGATCAGATTACGCGGCATGTTTACATTGCTCGGCGACCGAGGCAGCTCGAGCTTTGAGGCCCCTGCGGCGTTGCCCCGCAGTGGAGGGGATATGTTTTTGCATCTAACGTGTAACACCCTCTTGCGTCCATAGAATATTTACTGCATAATCGCAATTTTATCGTGTTTGGTCTCGTTTTAATCAGAACAATTTCAGGAATCCTTTGGTGAAGGTTTCGCAACGAAATAACTAAAATTAAGAAAGTTCTTTATAGTGCGATCGACCGCATCATCCGCATAGACGAAAGTCACATCATCCGAAGGAATACTGTACAATGTACTAGGATGTCCACTACTTTTTATACACCCTGTACAATAATCCTGGCCCAGTAATCCCCGAAGTATGCTACCTACGACATTTCGATCACGTTCGTTCGGACGATTAAGAACAGTTGTTCAGACGAAGTCGTCGTAACGCGACGCGACGCGACATTTCCACTTTCCATCGGTCGGATTAAGAGAAACACGATACACACCGGCCGGCAAACGATCAACTTTCGTTGGATCGGTGCGTTGGGTATTGAAGCTTGTGCATCTGGAAATAGGAATGCCTCGACGTAATCTTCGTTGGACAATCTCGAAAAGAGCTTTGCGCGTTAAGTGAAAAACCTCGGGAAGTTTTATGTCCAACAGAAAGTAGGTAAACACGTCTTTCCAATTTCGAGTAACTCGACACCTCGACCTATATCTACGACGTCGATTTGAGGCCGAATTGACGCGAGGGACGGATGAGGGTTAATACTTTGTTTTATTCCTTTTGAATGGTTTTGTCGGTAACGGAATAATTATATGTAGCAACGTTCATCCAAATATAAAATACAAAATTGAAAGTTATTTGATACTGTACTCGAATAATGAAAATATTTTTAAGCAAGGCAGTATATAATTATTTCACAGTAACATCATTTTCCAAATATTTCAATTAAACAATGCTGAGTACAATAAACGTACAAATATTAAAATAATTTTCAATATTGTAACAAGTTTTACTGTAACACACATGTATCCATTGCCTACTAATGAGTTATTAGTAATGACAATATTTTGCATGCTGTAGCATCGATTTGGAAATTCAATATTTTGTTTACATTGCAGGGGACTGTTTTCCCTAGAGTGCATTAGCAAATATGAAACAAAAAGCCGACAAGAGTCTCGACGAGTTCAGTTACGCGTCATATGATCTTTGAAAACAACCTTTTAGTGGAAAAATCCACTGCCACGTGCAAATTTAAATAAATAGTGTCTACCTACAGTGAACCACGAAAGTATTTGAACGCACTTTAAAACTTTTATTATATAGGGTGTCCCAAAATTCCTTCAACAGCCGGAAATGGGAGGTTCCTGAGATCATTCGAAGCAACATTTTCCTTTACAAAAATGTTATCCGCGGCTTTGTTTAGGAGTTATTAACGAAAAACACGGACCAATCAGAGCGCGACCTAGACGCGAGTTGGCACAGTCGGCCAATAGACAGTTGGAGCGCCGGGCCGACAGTCCCAACTCGCGTCTAGGTCGCGCTCTGATTGGTCCGTATTTTTCGTTAATAACTCCTAAACAGAGCCGCGGATAACATTTTTGTAAAGGAAAATGTTGCTTCAAATGATCTCAGGAACCTCCCATTTCCGGCTGTTGAAGGAATTTTGGGACACCCTGTATATTGTATATTAATTCTTCTAATTGCTAAAAAAGAGTCAGACCGTTTGGTCCGATCACAAGAAAGTTTATACTGTTTTAAAATGCGTTCAAATACTTTCGTGGTTCACTGTATTTAGAAAGTGCTTGGAACGAAATCCAGGAAGAAACATTAATTGGAAGTATTTAATAACTTTCATCTATTTATTGGTAAAATCTTTAAAAAAGTAATTTAAGTTATAACGTTGACATAAAGTTTCAGATTCGATTCCGCCAAGTGGTCAAATACTTATGAACTTACGTGTCACAATATCCTCAACTTTTCCCCTCAATTCGAGTGAATTCCTCTGATCTGGCGACTTTGGGTAAAAGAAATGCATACGTTTTTCCCGAAAAATTCCCGAAAAACTAGTATTTTGTGGCTGATGGGTGGGCGTAACCCCGGACAGACCAATAATTCGCACGCGTCGTTCCCGTGGAATTGGTTTGTTTTTTTGGGATACTCGTCCGGGCGCGATATTCTCACAGCGTTTCGTAAATTGTCGCGACGATTTTCGAGACAATCGAGCCGCCGGACTTGATTTCGTGTGCTCATAAAGCGGTGGTGGTTGGAGCAGGGGCTTCGTGTTGTCCGGTCGGCGATCGAATCGATTGGATGCGGTACGGTGCGCTAAGCGGTGCCGGTGTGCCTAGCGAGATATATCTCGATCGAAATGAATTCCGTTCGCGGCGTGACACTGTCACAGGAAGAACTGTGAAACAGCTTTAAAAAATTTTTGTCCGCTACTGTATATAATAATTAGACAGCGGATTTTATGCATTTATGACAAAAATGTGGGTACGTGTAATTTAAAACATGAAAAACATTAAACGAATTTAAAAATATTTCTATATCATTTTCGACCTATTGAACATATTAATTGAGAAAATAAATTTCTATGTCACTTCGGTTTGTTGTAATTCAGGTAGAAAAATTTCATTTTGCATAAAGATCCGCTGTTTAATAATAATAATACAGTAAATCCTCTACAGTCGCGAAAGCCTCGGGGATGTTCGTTTGCAAATTTTTTTGAGCTTCAAATACCGAGCCGAACCTGGAAAAGGACACCGCGTGTAAAGAGAGTCACATACGCTGTCCTTCTTTGCGCCCGAAACTTTCATCGTCAATTAAACCACTAAACACAGTTGGAATTATATCGTGTTTGGTCTTATTTTAATCAGAAAAATGCCACAAATATATTGGCGAAAGTCCCATGAAAAAATAAGTAATAATACAAATATTTTCACGTTTGTATTTCATTGTGGGGACTGCGACTTTCCACGTCGCATTAGTAGTGGTTCACACCGATATACCCGAGCCGAGATCGGATTACTACAGCGGGGAGGATATTTTCTTGCGTTTATCGTGTACGACCTTGTTACGACTATAGAGGATTTATTGTAATCCGTTTTCATTCAGAGAATATGTATCTTGGAATCATAAAAAGATGAAAATTCGTCTTGTTGCATCAGGACGTACACCGTGCGTCCTTCGTGTCGTAAGGGTTAACTCGGTTCAGCTCTGTTCAGCTGGGCACAGCGAGGCACGGCTCGGCGGCAGTCTCGCCGAGGCGAAAAATCACTTAGCCGAAGATGTTATCGCGCACTCCGGCACTCATCGACGAAACGTCGGCCGGGGGTTCGTCTGGCACGGATTCGCTTCTTTTCCAAACGATAAGAATCTGATTTCCGCGAGACGCAGCTAGAAAGGACACGATGCCTTCCTTCCTTCCTTCCTTCCTCCCTTCCTTCTCCTCTTCCTTCCTGCTTCCTTCCTGCTTCCTTCCCCCAAAGCTGAAAACCCTTATCGAATCCCCGATAAAATGCCGCAAGCTTCTCTCTCAGGCCGTCGAAGCTGAATCAGGTCGCGTCTGTGAGAAACATTCCAGGAATTCTCCCTCTTTCGATTACACTCAACTATCCGGGGAAGGATCCTCGAATCTGAATTCCTCCTGTCGGCGAATCGACACGGACCTAAACTCCCTCTTGCCTTGAATTTTCTTTTAATTGTTATCTACCGTCCCGTTCGCGCCAATTGTTTGCACTTTTCTCAGTCGGGCCGCGTCGGTGTAGGGGCCTTTCGCCGCTCGAGACCACGTACCGGGTGGCTCGATCGAAGCGTTTCATCAACCTCTTCAAGTTGTAGCAACCAGTCTGATTCGTGGGGAAGATTTCGAACGAAATTAACTGAATATCAATGTTCTTCAATAATTTTTTTTATCTTTTTGTGGAAGAGGCGCCACTAAAAATTGCTGCACCATTATTCAAAATATTTTTTACGTTATTAAATCTGTCGATTACCAAACATTTAAATATTTAATAAGGTATTATATCAATTTCATAAATTCAATTCCATCAAACGAATAGAAGAATACCGAGTGGAAAATAATAATAACCACCCTGTATACCAAAGAAGAATTTAGAAGTAATTCATTTGTTTATTTATGATTGCTTTATACCAAGAATTTAGGTGGCACATCGAACTGAATCACCCTATAGGCTGCATACCTTTTGATCCAACGTCCTCCGGAGATAAAGAGATTATGGACGAATACACGGCCGGGTAATATCACGGGACGAAATCGTTCTATATAAAAGCTGTTACAAATTGCTGGGTCAAGGAGCGTAGAATTACCCAGAGGGATGCATTAATAATCGGAGGCGGCGAGACAAAAGCCTCGAAATTAGACCGGGACGGCAAACAAGCGTAGACCTTCTTCTTTCGCCTCACGGCGATGCTATACGTATTTTACAATGGATCCGGGTTATTAATACAGTTACAAACATTGGAACTCCTTTGGCAGGGAGAATTAATTTCGAATTATCTCGGCCGGCGAAGATACTGTGCCGGGCGCAGACTTAAACTAGATTTCCACGCCATTAAATGCTCCTTTATGCCGAGTATTTTAAAACAGTTGGTGTGCATAATACAAAGCGATTTCAAAGGCGAAATGCAAATTCACGTTCCGTACGCTTAATTAACCCTCGCCTGGCGCTTCGTGTCAGTTTGACACATTTTCCGCCGCTCCCTAGGAAAACGGTGCGATCTACGGATCACTTTATTGCGCGGGAAACGCGACCAATTTTATTTTTCTTTCATCTTATTTCATTTTTCAACTTCACGGTCGTTCATTGATTTGTCTCTGGTTTTCTGTATTTTCGGGTTTCAACCAGAGTCGCCAAACTTAGTAACAATTAGAGACAGTCTTTTTGTAAAATTAAAATGTTCCACCTGAATTGCAACAAACTGGAGCGAAATGGAAATTAATTCTATTTCTCTTTTTGAAATTCTTCTAATGCTTTTCATTGTTTTCGATTACAGCTGCTCATTTGTGTCATCAATGAGTAGAATCCGCTGTCCAGCAATAATACTTCTAATATTTAACAACGAGCAATTCTTAGTACAATTATTTATATTATATCTGTTATTATAGCATACTACACTTTTTTAATTACAATATATTATATCAGTTTCAAACCTGTTTCTATGACTACGATTAAAATAAAATTTCGTTTCGCCCGTCCAAACAACAAAGCATACTTCTGACTATGAAAAAGTTTGCGAGATTGATCACTATTCTTTAGTAATTTCGCGCGCCCGTTTCTGTTACGGTCGCGAGCATTGAGAAACTAATGTCCGACGTGCAAGGAACTCCGCAACTGAAAGAAAAGCGTCGAGTATGATTTACGATTTCATTCCAATGAAAATGTAAGTAATGGAATTTTGTTCGAATAAATTTCTGATTGTTTTAAAATTGCTATTGTGGATGCGATTGACTGACAGTAACATTTATGAAAGGTTTCGCTACGTTATAGTGTGCGAGTGTTTTTATTGGACGAGTAACGAGATTTATTCATTCGACGTTTCATATTCTGGAAATGCACTTTGAAATTATTGAATACTGTGGGACACTTGGACCAGATTAGATTAACCCCTTGAATTTGAACGAATCAGTCATGAAGATTTTAAAGAAAGTCTGTCAAATGTTACGCCTTTCTTTTTAGATGAAATAAGGTTCGATTCGTTCGTAATCAATAGACTGCGGATCTTTGTGGAAAATAAAAATTGTCTGCATCGATTGCAAGAAATAGAAACTAAATTGAACGTTACTTCTTCCCTTAATGATTTTACTGAAGGTGAAATCATATATTGACATCTTTAATTTTTAAAATCTTCAAACAATTTGGATCCGCAGTCTAATTCTACTATTTAGGATAATGTATCTCTCGTTCGAGCCGCTGTAGACAATCTTAGAAGCCCGCTGAACTGCAATTATTTCGACTGTGACGATGCCTCGTGCCATAATGTAACCTGAATCTTCTTATATCACCTTCGGTAACAATGGCACATCCTGCTCTAGATTCGGAAACAGAGGCGTCAGTGTACATTCGCGTGAATCCTGGATGTCTGCTTGGTAGTTCCACTGTCAGTGTTCTTGCAGCCTGCGAATTGGCGTCGGATTTATTATGAACACCGACGGGGAGACGTCCTCAATTGCGTAGTAGTCTTTTATGGGGACGTTTCGCGTGTGTCAGGAATCGTAGTGAAAAAACACTTGCACATGAATATACCGGGTGATTCGCGAGAAAAAGTACTGTGAAGAACGAGAAAAATTGTACTGTTAACCCTTTGCACTCAGAACCATTTCAACACGGAAACAAAACATTTCTTCGCGAGAAACTGGACACCTGACAGAACACTAGAAAATGTCAGAGAGAGAAAAGTTGTTTTGAAATTCTTTTGAAGGTCATCGATGATTTTTAAATGGCACCATATATGTATTTTTAACTTCACAGTGTTGTGGCTGATATCAAGACGAGTTGAAAGATGTGGTACGCTACGTCAGAACATTTTTTTATATTACCATATTTGCATCCTTTAACAGTACAACTTTTCTTTATCATTTTCTTCCATCTTCAAGCCTAACAGAGCTATTTAGGTGTTCTGTTTCTCGTGAATCACCCGGTATAACAAAATTAATAACTAGACTGCGGGTCTTTATGCAAAATAAAACTTGTCTGCATTCATTGCAAGAAATAGAAACCAAACAGAATGTTATTTCTTCCCTTAATCATTTTAATCGAGGAGGAATCATATATTGGCATTTTCAATTTTTAAAATTTTCCAACAATTTTCAATTTCATTCACTCAACTTTGCTACAAATGCATAAAGATCCGCAGTCTATTAATTACTCCTAAATCAATACATTTTCGATCCGAGTCCCTTAATACTTTTTTAAAGAGCATCGAGTTTTACAGACGACTTGTTCACTGTGATTTTTCCCGTTTTCCATAAACCGGTGAATTCCTTAATTTTCGATCAAGTGGGAAGCAGCATGTCGCAACGGCGGAGACAATAACGTATGTAGACGTTTCGCAACGCTAAACGAAGATAATCGTTCGGCTGGTTCGATGGCTCCTTCCGTTGAATCGCGAAGGGAACGCCGTCGAAAAATATGGATGGTAAACATGTAGGCGTACGCGCGCACGCTTAAATAATAAGGTGGTGGGTGTGCGCGGCTGGTAAGCTGTATCGAGCGATAAATAAACGGCGATAAACGTCGTCTCGGAGAACGTTCCTGAAGTATCATCTTCTTCGAGAGATAGGAGACCGGGGGAGCGTAGGTGTCGTTAAATATTCCGCGGGAACAATGTATTTTTTTCTTTCCGAGAGCTGTCCAATATTTCTTCGCGTTGCACGCTTTAATACACTTTACATTATCTCGACAAGTAGTTTCTTTGCGCGTGCGGCTCGTGTCGGAGTCGTCACCCCTAAAAACAGAAGGAGCCAAGCTGGAGAGCCTGCTTGACCCGCTAAAAAGCAAAGGTGAAAATAGTAGGTCGTTCGGAAAGTCTCTTCAAAGGGAACGACTTTCTCGATATGTCCAGATTGGCTTCAAAACAGCATGCTATGTATCTTTTTTTTATTCCGGAGCGTAGATAGAATTAGTCAACCACTTTCATCAGCCAACTAGCCCCAGGCTGCTGCGACAGCAGCGAAAACAGCATAAAAAAATTGACGGTTACAGTCGCAGCGTATACAAACAAATCAGCAAAGTGCCCTTAATCCAGTCAATGAATGTTCAAAAGGGGAGTATAGAGAGAAATGGAAGGAACAGAATTTTTAACTTTGGGACTTTGTTTGGACTGGTTAGGTGGTCAAAAATTTCCTTTTCGCAATTAGTGAACTTTGAGCGCCGATATCTCGGAATCTATGCGAGATATCGAAGAACTGAATCGGATCAATCTCGCGGCACATTCTATCAGCTTTAATTTTGTATGGAATGGTCTTATCGCTAGGACGCATAGTTTCCGAGATATAAGCGGAAAACCGAAAAAGAGTGGGGACTTTTAATGTTTACCTCCCAAGTAGTCCAAACGAAGTCTCAAATTTAAAAAATTGTGTTCCTTCCATTTCCCTCTAGAACTTTTCGTTGACTGGACTATTTACCTGGAGGAACCTGATTCCGTTGATCACGAAAAAATGACAGAAACATAGGCCGAATGGGGCGGCGAAGAATTGGGAACGTCGTCCCGGAGAAATGAAGTTCATCATCGGAAAAAAGTGATTGTTCCATTATCAAGAAATTCCTTTGTCCGAGGCGCTTTTGTTTCGGTTTTAATTCGGTTGCGGGAGGCTCCGCGATAATTCGCAAGATCGCGGAGAGCCAGCCGCGTGGCATGTCTGTGCGCGGGCGCGGCGCGTTTGATTTCATTAAACCGAGAACGAATCCGGGATTGGAAGCACGTGCACGCGATTGTGTTATGTTTCGGATGAACACTGGCCTCGCGATCGATCGAATAAATAGGGATACGGCCCTCCGCCGGTATTGCATACACACACGGGCCGAACCGTGGCATTAACCACGGATGCGGCCTAGAATGCGTTACAAAGCGTTCGATCGGATTAAGCGGCTAATAGGTAGTCTATAATAATAATCCCCACATAATAACGTGGTATTACACGAAGGATCGGGCCAGCACCATGTAATTTCGCCACGTCGCGGCGCGGTCACACTCCACCGCCGAAAAGGGCCAACCTAAATCTCCGTTTCGCGCTTCCATCCCCCCTACCCCTCAGCAACCCCCACCCCCATAGTACGCTATAACCATATATAACAGGCCGCTGAAGACCAGCCGTTGTTTTAACAGACTGCCGTGGGGGGTCCAGAATTTTCACAATCCCCCAGGTTTAACGAAATTACGATTCTCAGCCTTTCATTCGGCAGACTTTTATTCAGGGGGGTTGCATACAGTCAGTCCCATACACGAGGCCCACACACTTTCAATCAGAATAGCTTTTTTATCAATCAGAATAGCTTTTTTATCAATCAAAATAGCTTTTTTATCAATCAGAATAGTTTTTTTATCAATCAGAATAGCTTTTTTATCAATCAGAATAGCTTTTTTATCAATCAGAATAGCTTTTTTATCAATCAGAATAGCTTTTTTATCAATCAGAATAGCTTTTTTATCAATCAGAATAGCTTTTTTATCAATCAGAATAGCTTTTTTATCAATCAGAATAGCTTTTTTATCAATCAGAATAGCTTTTTTATCAATCAGAATAGCTTGTTTGCGGTGCTAGACGAATCTCCAATTGTCGTGAAACCAAAATAGAATTTTATCAGACGACTGCATAAGTTCGTGGCCGATTTGTGAATAATCCATAAATGCATAAAGATCCGCAGTCTAAGTAATTAATTAACGGCGATTACGTTCACCAATGTTTAATTTAGAGACAAGTTATGCTTGTTGAAAGTTACTGTCACGAGTCGGACATTTAATATCCAATAACCTAATAGAATATTAAAGCGGACCAACCTCTCGAATGGAAAGACATACTACTTTTCGGAAGTCTATAAAAATCAGCTACCGGAACTAAAAATATGAGTCGGCCAGTGTAATTAATGTCTGGGATTTTGCAAACGGATCGATCGTTCGGTATCCAGCTTTCCAGCTGGAGCAGCTAGCGTGCATTTGTGAGCCATCTTTCATGGCTTCACAATATCCTTCCTCCATACGTTTTCAAATCTCCTTTCTCCGTTCACTTCGCTCTTCTCCTTTTTGATGTTATAGCCGACAGATGCTGGCTTCCACTGGATAGGTGGGAGAGACAGGTCGAGGGCCATCTATGCCGAAGAATCCTCTTTCGATGTTGTCGCGACTCCTCGACCGTCTCAACGAGTTAGTTGTCCTCACTGTCGTCTTAACGTCGCGTCGTCACATACGCTGCTGTATTATATAAATAGGATAGGTTAAATTGGAGCGTCTCGAAATCACGGTGTATTGGTCCGATCACTACTTTTTCTCGTTCAACTTGGTATCTTCGCGTTTAATCAATCTACAGTGAAACGAATTAACATTCGGACGCTCTCTCTAAACAGGACGGTAACTTTTTAAATAATGGACCATGCAACTTGGGTTCTTTGTAGAAGCTAGAACAATTAGTTTGCTACAGGATGTGAAAAGAAATTTTTACTGTGGTCTGCCCAAGGTGGTTCGGAACCCACCTTATAAAAACTGTAGGTCCCGTCGCGAAATAACTCCTGAATAGGAGTTCCAAAAGCGATGTAAAATAAGGGGAAAAAAAAATTTTTTTCAACATAGGCCCACTTAAAAACAGTTAGAAATGCAACTCTTAGTATTTTTTCCACAATTCCGATCAATTGCAATTTTTGATGAAACTTCTTTTCACGTCCTGTAGTAAACTAATTGCTCTAGCTTCCCAAAAAGTTCAAATCGCGTGGTATTATATTAATTCCAGTAACTGTGCTAGCAAATTCTTCCGATCGCTCGAGAACGGATTGGTCGTTTTATTTATAGAACAATCGCTCCACCTAAAACGAGCAACCTAATTATCTTCACTAGTTGCAACGATATGAGAAATGCTTCCGACACCTCGGATCTAAAAATGTTACAATAGATTTTGTATCAAATTGATTGGAACATATCCTGCCATAGCACTTTATATAAAAACAGGAAAGCAACGATTTATAATATTTTTCAAAGCGGTATACATAATGGTGTTTTATGAGATTACCAATTGCCTCTCAAATAGCAGCAAGTAAAACTTGTTACCGAAGGTGTACAGACTTTTCCAATAATGGCCTCGTTGCAGGGGCTTTCAAAGTTTGCAAAAAACGTTAACCAGACTAGCAAATTGATAAGCGATGTATCCATTAAATAAAGATGATAAAAAACGGTATAATCGTTCAAGTGTAGTATGACGTGATTATTTATATGGGGATAATATTAACGAAGGAATTGTAAATGGTTCACTCTTGCTATGGCTTAAAAAAAAACATACATATAAATTTCAATAAAACGACTTCGATTTTAAAATTTATCCTAAAAATTAAATTAAAAAACAATACAATATTCCTCACTGCTCACTATTTTATTAAAATTCACTAATTATGTAAAAACCTAAGAGTAAAGTTTTAACTACGTTACTCGAGATAATTTGTTTGTTTACAAGTGCTACTATATTTACATGTAGTGGAAAAATGAAGTTCTTAATCAAATTGGCTGATTATTTATATAATTTATATAACTTCATGGTCCTGGAGCAATGAAATTCTGCGTACGATTTGTTAGTTAACGTGCTGGAAAATATTGTTCCTCGAGAAAAAGCTATACCGTTGAATTGTGTCGTAAAAATATTAACTTTATCGCTATAATAATTCCATCACATGTTTAATACTTTGACACGAACATTGTATATTAAATATTATGTGTGCCATTTATCAATTCGCATAGACAAAAGTTTAGAAAAGTTTACCAAAAATCCATGACAAAATTAAAACGATTAAAAGAAGAATTTGTATTGAGCTTTTGTTCCCGACAATGAATTTCGAGAAGTTTTATTTTGCCTGAAGGTCTACAATCTACAGCACGACAATAACGAATTGCAGTCACGTTTTCCATTGAAGTATGCCGGTCAGAGTATTATGCAACGTTTGTCGGGACCATCTTTCCGGAATAACAGCAGAAATATTTCATCGAGCTATTTTATGGACAGTATTTTGTTTGGAATTGAACGTGGAGAGTTAAGAAACTCCTCTTCGAGAATTGCTTCGTAGAAGGAGGATCGCGCGTGGCCGAGGAAGCGAATAAATTATTATCGTCCGTTGCGCTTCCATAAGTCGATTCAATATGTTTCATTCAGGATATTTGTTCGCTCTTAGAGCAGAATGTTATACGTACAATGGAAGGTACTGGATCCCCGGGTTGATTCGCCTCGATACGGTCCACTGGCTAACCTCAATTTCCCTAGGTTGCAGTAGGTACCCCTCTCAGGAGACACAGGATTACCTGGGATACCTATTACCGGCGAGCGTAGCTTATCGTTCCCATCAAGCTGAATACGGCTACCATTATTACTAAAATGAATTTCATTTTTAGTACAATTTTTTCCCCCCCTCGTCAAGTTCACGTTCGCATAAGCAGTATGCCTCAATCCTCTCCGAACATCTGCTAATCAATTCGCCGCTTAATCGGCACGTACAGTGCCGCTCATCGGCCATATTGCAAAGCTCTATGCACTTACGTGCAAATTTTTGAACAGAAGAGAACGCGCGAAAGATTAAAGAAATTGATTTAGAAATTCTACACTGACACTCTTGAAAAGACAATAACTTTTTTAATATTGGGCCACACGATTGGAACTTTTTTGAGAAGTCAGAACAATTGATTCGCTACACTACGTGGAAAGAAATTTTTGAGAAAAATTGCAAGTGGTCGGATTGCAGAGGAAATACTGAATCCCAGCTGAACGAACATTTTCAATTCAGACCAATGGAATATCGTATTTACAGTTACAACTGCGAACTAACGAGGAAGAATAGAGAAAAAGGTTTTGTTTCAAACCTTCGGAGTGGCTCAACCAGTTGGGGATCACGGCTATAGAGCCCTCTAACTTTTCTTGACTTCCCAACACTTCTTATAGATTTCGAGGGTTCTGATCCTATATAAATAAAAGGGTAAGAAAGTTTTACGGTAAAAGGATTTTAAGATATATGGTGCCACTTAAACATCATCGATGACGGTCGGAATTGTGAGAAACAATAGTAAATATTTTACAAGTTTTTTAGCTGGGCCAATAACGAAACTTTCAAAGATGTGTTTGGTCAACTCGTATAAATTATACGTACACGTTCTGAAAATTTCATTGAATTTGGTTAATTGGTTTACGAGTTATAAACGATCAAAACTGGTAAAAGTTGCAATTTTCTAAGATCTCCGGCCTTCCCATTTTTGGTCGTTTATAACTCGTAAACCAATTAACCAATTTCAATGAAATTTCGGAATTTAGTTGTTTGGTCCATTCATAAAAAAATTATTCTGATTTAAAGTGTGTGTGATCAGTTTCGCTCCTAACTGTATACACTAATTTCTTATGAAATAATTTTTATTGTTTCGATAATTGTGAAATTAAGAATCTGGAAACAGTCATTTTGACCGGTGATGGTTTAGTGTTAACATAAAAACAATAGCGCTGTTAAATTTAGTTTATTGTACGCGTTTTCCCGTGTTTCATACGTAAGACTCGACAAACGCATACACGCCAGCAATCCGCTAATTAGAACTAAGAATGTCATGTCGTCCGCGCGTTACTCTACACAATCAATACTGACAATGTACTCCGGACCGGTGTGTGCACACAGACAGCTAAATTGAGTGAGCAATTACCCACAATCCCGTTGAATATGTCAAATTTAAGGGACGATGGATTGATGTGGGCAGGCCGAAGAGTTTGTTATCTTTAAACAAGGGCGTACTACTGATACGTAAAAGCAGAATCAAACGGTACCATTTACGAACACCAATTATGCCCGGTCTAATTAATGCAATCTCTCGGTCAACGTCGGTAATGATCCAGTAACGCCGCTTACATTACATTACATAGTGCGCGTAGTGTACGCATCGAGCTGAAATCACGCATCGCGTAACTGTTCATTGTTCGCGCGGATAGCTAAAGCGACTCTTGTTAGCGTAACTTTCGTAACGCTTAAGCATTAATTAATTAGAGAATGTTCGAGTTTCCAGAATGACTGTCGCATTAATTAATTTTGTCAGCTGCACATTCTAATATAACAGAGCATAATGCGTGCACCTCGCCCGAATAATGAATATTAGTCGAATCATTTTTATTAAGCTCTTGAATTCACAGAGCCCGAAAATTATCGGTTTCTGATTTTTTTTAACTGTGTGCCATCACTTTGAAAAATCTGGAAACATTATAGTTTTACGACCATGACGAGATATTAAAACTGTAAAAATATTAATTTAGTATTTCATAACTTCTACAAGAAATTGGCATTTCAAAATTTTTTATATTTTTAACCCTTTGCGCTCGAAAATAATTGCTATTCATTCTAAGGAATTGAACCGGTGTGATCCTAACTAATTTTGCGATTGTGATTTCCTGGAAAATCTGAAATTTTTATTATACTGTTGTAAGTATTTACATATATGTAGAGGGCAAGCCAATCGAGCTAGCGTAATACTTCCCGAGAGGAGCGCGAGACAAGGTCGAAAATTGGGTTCCGAGAAAAACGCGTTTAAAGTTTTGTAAACGTGTCGTCCACGGCGCCGAGACCTTTAAACCTGTATAACTTTTACAATTTTTCGAATTACATAAAACGACTTTGAACTTTGATATTCTTAAGGAATGGAGATTGAGGAAGTGTTCAGAAAATCGATTTTTTCATCCTTTTAAAGAAAAAAAATCTCGTAACACGTCAACTACCGGAGCAAGATTAAAAATTCTTCAAAAGTGAAGCAATTTATTGGGCGAAATAGAAACTTAAAGTTAAATTTGTTCATATTTTTTCTTGCCTTCTTACATTTTATAGATCCTAACAAAATTTCATTCAGTCAATGTGTTACTATAAAAAGATGATAGTCTGCTGGTTACAATAAAAATAGGTAAAACTAGATAAATACATATTATACATATTCGATAATATATGTATATGTGAATGTTTAATCGAACTAGGTTTTAGTTCTCTAAAATATGTAAATTGACCAACATATTTTTGATATCCTTTAACTGCAACAATTGAATTGCAACAATCCGGAGTGAAATACAAATTTGTTTTGTTTCTTAATATGTTTAATTGGTTGATAGTATAATATAACAGTATTTTTAAATTCTTCTAATGTTTTTACTGTTTTAAATTACACCTACTAATTTTCGATAAAATCCGCTGTGTATTTCGATCGAAATCCCATTTATTTAATCAATCCCCACAAAGATATGCATTTGCATTTTCCGCAGTCTAGTAATCAGTATAATGGGTTTGCATCAGATAGCATTGTGTGTTTAATTGGTGTATTTGCTTTCGAAAGGTTTGGTAACATATTTTATTTTTGCATAGATTAAGAAATATTTACACGTTGGTCAAGAACCAGTATGTAAACATTTAATGAGAAAAATCACGCGATTGCCTAAACGTTCGTTGTTCGGCTTGACCTAGCTTAATTTGATTGACAGGTTTGCACACGAATAATAAATCAGCTGTAGCTTACGATGGCGCAAGAGCCTATAATCTGCAGCGAGACAATGAGATAATAATCATGACATTCAAATGACACAGCTGTTTTAGAACGTCAGTAGAGAAGCCTAACACGTTTAGATTGTACTCTTTCTGAGATTTATAATAGGAGAATCAAGCATTTCAATTTAAATTTTGCATAAATTCTTTTTCCTTAGTATATTTTCAAATTTTTATTTTGAAACTCTACAATTTTTTCTTTGGAAATATTGTAATGGAAAATTAACAACGCACGAGTAAAAGAAATTGATATTTTTGGAAGTTCTCAATTTCTCGAGCTTTCAATTTGAACTGATTTTTCTGATTGCACAATTCGATATTTACTTAGAAAAATAACCAGATTGTTCGCGTCAAAAAGCAGTGTACATAAAACTTAAACGGATTTAGATCTCTGTTTCTTATAAAAAATTACTTAATTCTATGAATTTAATTTATCGAGTTATTCCTGATTTTCAGTTTGTGTGAATTATTTTTATTTACTCTTCTAGCACGAATCTGCACAATTGACGTCACCCGACATTTCAAACGTCCCTTTTTTTCGATGAAACCTGGTCAGCCATTGTTTTTTAAACTAACTCCCAGTGTGGCCTCACAGAATCGTTTCTTTGTTTTTTTAAATGGACGTTTAAAAGCTTCCGAAACACGTTCTGGCTATTTTTCGAGTGCAATATACAATAAATATATTAAACATAGATATACATTAATCTATTTAATTAATGTAAAAAGTTTTAAGTTGCTTTAAATAATCATAGTAAATAATAATACAAGCAATAGTTGTAATGAACAGTTATAAACTTTATTTATCTCCAAAATTATTAAAAGAAAAAAGAACTCTCTGGTTGTTTGGTTGTTATAATAAATAATAATTTCAATAGTTGAATTTCCTCTATTTTTCTGATTGCATAGCAAAATTTTCCCGTTAATAATGAATTTCCTTTCTAATCGAGAAAATTTGCACATTTATGTATTTTCGCCGAGTGGTAAATTATTATCGTTCCTGCATGAATGCATGAAACGAAATGCGAAAAACAAACCCCCTCATTACGAAAATCATTACGAAAAAATTGAATGTGCAAACAGTTGAACATACGCGAAAAATATGCTTCGGAAAATTAATAATGGGAAGGGAAAGAGAGAGAGAGAGCAGTGGAATGCACAATAGTGTTTCAAGCAAAAATAGAATGGCATGGAGTGCAGAATAAATGGGACAGTAAACGAAAAAGTAAAAGGAGAGAAAGGGGAGAGTGAATGAGACGAATGAATGGATTGAGATACGCTTGTAAATTTAGGTTAAGTATAAACCAGGCTAAATCTCTTAACTGCACCGTTGCGAAAAGGAATATCCTACTACAATTAGCTTATACTACTTGAATATACTACTTGAAAATTAGCAAAACTGCTTAGTTAATTGGTTTTTTCTTTTTTTGTATTTAACGATCGAACCGTACCGCCGATACCATTTGACCATTGTTACTAGCAATAATACGATCGATATAAATAAGTTTACATCCTACTACAATGCTGCAATTTAGTATTATATTAACTTGGATAGTATAATACCCGCGCGAATATTTATTCATATGTGCTAATCACATATTATGGCAATGCCCGATCTACGATAATAACAGAGATGCTCCGATTCGCAAACTTTGCAACAAGGGTTACTTTTCCACCCTGTAGAATGGATGTTTATGCGCCCCCTCCGAAGGAAATGCATATCCGTTAAGAAAATCTCGACGAGTCGAAGCCTCAACCTCGGAGAACCCTGGCTCTTGAAATTCGAATTACCCCGGCTCGGCTGTCCATAAATATTGTTTCAGTCCATTGTATCTTTTCATCGTTCGTTCAGCCGCTCGATACCGTTTCCTCGGGCCCGTGGCTCGTATGAGTTACGAGCGATATACCGTATCGTGTTCGAGGAAAGCAAAACGGTAAATGGTAAATGGAAATGGTCGCCGCGATGATCTTGGCATAGTCGATGGAGGTGAATCAAGTTCAGCCGATGCACTCTTGACGCGGCAGCAGCGGCGATTGTTCATGCGTTACGCGACTGGCGACGCGCGCGACTTGGCACACGCGCGTGTGAATGAAGCTTAAATACCGGTATCAAACTGGACGCGTGGGAAGTCGTATTCGCGATCGTAAATCAGATGCCAGTTGGAACGTTCTAATCTATCCGAGCGGATATATATATACACACACGTGCGTGTGTAGGTAATGATACGTGTGCGCACACGAGTCTCGGATACATACGTAATCTAGGAACCTAGTGTCTGTCGTTCGGCTATTTATAGGCGCGGGAAAAATGGCCCGTGTCGATATATCGATTCACGCCGACCTCCGTCTTGCACTGCCGCGTATCTACACGTATCGCCTACGAAAACGCTTTTGAACCGCATTGTCAACCGCATTTCCGAACTTCGAGTCGCGAAAATCTACTCCGCCCACAAATTTGCCTCTCGTCTCGACCCACGGTGCTCCGAAATCGCAACAACCCGGCCGAAATTCGCAAATCTCGTAATTCTACGTGAAAACTTCCTTGGGATTTACAGAATGAACATTTAAAAATTCGAGTCGCGAAAATCTACTCCGCCCACAAATTTGCCTCTCGTCTCGACCCACGGTGCTCCGAAATCGCAACAACCCGGCCGAAATTCGCAAATCTCGTAATTCTACGTGAAAACTTCCTTGGGATTTACAGAATGAACATTTAAAACTTCGAGAAATCAATGTAGTCCAGTCAATGAATGCTCATAAGGGAGGTGTGGAGGGAAATGGACAATTTTTAACTTTGGGACTTTGTTTGGACTATTAACGAGGTAAACATGTACTAAAAGTCCCCCAGAGCGGGATGCAGGACGTAGAAGGTCCCCTTTTTCGGTTTTCCGCTTATATCTAGGAAATTATGCGTCCCAGCGATAAGACCATTCCATGCAAAATTAAAGCTGGTAAAATGTGCCACAAGATTGATTCCATTCAGCTTTTCGCTATCTCGCATAGTTTGCGAGATATCAGCGCTCAAAGTTCACTAATTGCGAATAAGAAATTTTTGCCTCACGTTTTTTGCCTTATTTGACTAGCTAACTCTTCAGCACAATTAGTGAACTTCGAGCGCTGATATCTCGGAAACTATGCGAGATAGCGAAAAACTGAATATAATCAATCTTGTGGCACATTTTGTCGGCTTTAATTTTGTATAGAATTGTCTTATCGCTGGGACGCATAGTTTCCGAGATATTAGCGGAAATCCGAAAAAAGGGACTTTTTTCCCAAAGTTAAAAATTGTGTTCCTTCCATTTCCTTCTACAACTTTTCGTTGACCGGACTAATGAGTCAGAAATGGAATTTATTTTTCGTTACTGTGCTACTAACCTAGAGTAAAATAGATTTTACTTGAAGATCTTAATTGACATCTCCGTAAGCGTTATCTGCATAAATTCCCGCAGGAAAATTAGCACGTTAGCTGAACCATTTCAACTTAAACGAGCGGTAATTTGTCTCTTTGCTTGAATTGGCTTGTTTCGTCGACTCGTTCGAGTTTGAATATTCAAGCGGCTCGAGCTTATCGACTGACTGAAACCGAAAATGCTCGAGGACCCATCATCGGAGAGAGCCAAGCATGAAACTCGTCACTTGACCTTCAAACTTGACATACTGCATGGGAATATTAGAGCATTGCACGCAAAACCGATCATATTTTCGCCATTGATGTCGAGGAGTCTTTTCAAAATGAAATCCGACTGAATATTCATGGAATTGGAGAGGTTTAAATAAGCATGTTGTTCATAAAATAGGACAGAATCATGTAATCACATAAACTGCGATTCCCAAACAGAAATTAGGGAAATAAGAATTTGTTTGTGATTCGTGCAAAAATCCCAACTTATTATAGATGAGTTTCTCTCACATTTTGTACAAGACTCATTGTCTGACAAACTTGGCACTATTAAATCCTCGAAAATCCACATTTCTTGGAAATACGGATTACGAATTTGCCGATATAAACCGTTGGAAATGTTGAGAGAAGAAATGGATATGCAGCAGGCAATATAGGGCAGTTTTCCGCAAGAACGATTATTAGAATTGACGCTAATACTGATTCATTGCGGAGATTATTCATAACTTGAGATCCTCCTGTCACCAGTTTACGTTCTCCGCCACTAAACTCGGACAAGCAATCCCTGAAGTGCTGGAATTACTCGAAGGATCGCGTGATTTAAATAAATCAAGTGATCATTTACACGAATACTGTATAACCGATTCGAGAAACAAGATTTTAAAAAACATTAAATCCTTATTTCCTGTTTCCGTGTCTTCTTGTCGGTATTTCTAATTATTATTTACACTAAACATACCGGCCACTGAAAGCGATTAAAATGTTTTACGTTATAAAAATGACAAGGCTCTATTTACTTAGATTTTGTGTCATTTTTATGACAATATCCTATGGCTAGATCGGATTTTAAGAATTCGAACGATCAGGCTTTCTCCAGCTCTTTTGGACTCTTCTTCCTGCTTGTTTCGACTCAATTATGCTTGAGCATCAAGCGGATCGGCCAGTTTGAAAGAAGCTCGAGCATTTCAAGCCTAGCAAAGGATCGATCGTGCTCGAGCAGCTTGATTACCCATCACTACACTCCTATCTCGCTCATTCTCTTCATATTTGCCTCCCCCACTTGTCTTTGCGCTTGTCATTTGCTGAGTTCGATCTGATAACTATCAAATAGCTGTCCTCTTCAATTATAAGATATCGACCGGATCCTAAAAAGGGTGCAGGACCCGTACATTTCGATTTTAGAAAACTTTGGCAACGAGCCTTCTCTTACAAAAATATCAGTTGCGCGTGTCGTTGGCTGAGTTTCATCTGATGAATATAAAATATCTGTCCTCTTCAATTATGAGACATTTGATCAGTAGTCTGCGGATTTTATCCTCAAACATTTATGACAAAAATGGGCAAGCGCAATTTCAAGCAGTGGGCGTGTTAAAAATAATTAAAGACATTTGACAACGTATTAGTTATAATTGAAAGAAAAATTCGATCTTTATTTGGCTCCTGTGTCCAGCAAGCAGTCAATGCGAACACTATTTAGTTTTTCATAAAGATCTGCAGTCTAGTCATCATTACACAACATTTCCGCAATGGAAGAAGTTGCTTCAAATGACTTCAGGATTCGCCCTTTCCAAGGGAGTACATTTCTGTGCCACCCTGTACAGCCTGTTCTCATGAAAATGATTGAAAATCGCACAATTCCAAAGCCCGTGTTTTATTAACAGGTTCGAAACCAACGCGATGGTTTAAAACAATAACTTCACATGCGAGGTACAGAATATTTTACTGTATCGAAAAATACATTGACAAGCAAAAAGCGATGGATATTGTTTGGAACTCTACATAAAAAACGAGATTAAACCGTATAAAACTTGCTGATTTCGGTGCACGAAAACCGATATAGAAATGTTGCCGATTGTTTCGGGAGTTTGCGGTGCGGTAAACTTCCGGACAGTGCAATAGCTCCCGAGCTTTTGTGGCGGTGTCGCACTGCTAATTCAACGAACAGTTTCCATGGGGCTATTACTAACAGATTGACGAGATTCTCCCGATGGAAATGGAGCAGCGTTGGATGATAAAGTACGTATGTATTCGGTTGCTCTGTTCGGGGGCTGTTTCCAACTGTTCGATATGAAATATGTCGCGAAAAATGAAGGTGACCTTGATATCCCTAAAAGAAATCACATAAAAACAAAAATATTATTGGTATCATGCGAGCCCCACTGAACCATTCAACTTTGTCCTTCAGACATTTGACGTATCTTTAAAAACAACACAGATATTTGAGGTGGCAACGTCAGGTGACTCACCCTGTATAATAGATCAAAGTAAATCATAATGTCAGAAGCAGTGGTTTACTTATTCGTTCTAATAATTTTCTGGATAGCGAAAACGAATTTGCTGTCACTTTTGGATAATTCATTAAAAACTTACCACTTGTTGATTAATTATCGATTTAAAAGGGCTATTAGAAAATTGTCACTGGGTATAGCGTTAATTATACTAGACAGATATATTCATCTCTTTCAGTATTATTCATTACTAGACTGCGGGTCTTCATGCAAAATAAAAATGTTTTGCATTTATTGTGGGAAGCAGGAGTAACGCAAAAATTCATTTCATCCCTCAACGACTTTGTTACATTAAAAGCAACGTTACGACATTCTTGAATTCTTTAAACCTTCTACCGTTTTATATTTTGTCCAATCAGTTTCTTCATAAATGTATTAAGATCCACAGTCAACGATGACCTGGACAATATCTTTCAGGATCATTGAAATCGGAGAGGGGGTGGCGCATCGATTGCGTGAATTTAAAAGTCGTTCAGAAAGGTGACTGCGGGTCTTTATGAAAAATATTATATTTTACATTGTTTGTGGGAAGCAGGGATAACATAAAAATCGATTTCATCCCTCAACGACTTTGTTACATTAAAAATCATTTACATTAAAAATCATTTACATTAAAAATCATTTACATTAAAAATCATTTACATTAAAAATCATTTACATTAAAAATCATTTACATTAAATCATTTACTGTTTTCTACTCCGCCAAACGAATTTCTTCATCTTCTTCTATCCATTACGATGCTATTGTACAAACTTGATCGGGATACCAGCAAATCCTTTATCTCGTTGTCAATTTTACGTGAGCGAGTGGGGGGAAGGAACTGCTTCTCCGCGGTGCTGGCAGAAGCAGCCTCGTCTCCGCTTGTAAATCGAACCCAGCTTTCTTAAACCCGATGATAAGAAATTGATTTGCTTGGTTGTCGATTCTATCAGTGTCGGTTTCCAGGAGTTCGGGCCGGGTGATACGTCTGTCATAAAATCTATTGCCGAGAAGTACCGAGGCGACGGGAACCCTGGGCATGCCGAATATTGGGAATACCGAGGGGCGAGGGAGAAACGAAGGAAAACGCGGCGGGCACGGGAAATTGGTTTCGTTTGTGAAATTTCTCGTGCAGAAAGTACCTCGGAACGCAGTCGCGCAGCGGTGGTTGCGGTTATCGTACAATCTCGTCATCTTTCCCGTGCACGGTTGATACCCGGCGAATCCGAGCAGAAAGAGAGAAAGGTGTGATAGGTGGTTTAGGAGTTTGCAAAGGCGTATCCTCCCATCCCTGGAACCCACCGGGTCTCCTCCTTTGTTCGTTGTCAGACGAACCGCGTGCGCGAACGCGAGCATCTCGCTCTCGTCTCGTCTCGTCTCGTTTCGTCTCGTCTCGTCTCGTCTCGTCTCCTCTTGTCTATCTTATCCAACTATCTAACTACTTTCCAAGGAAATTGTCTCAGAATATTGTTCGACCACAAACACCCAATTCCGAGATACGCAGGACTCGAGTCGGAGGCAAATACGAGGCTGCTCGAGACTGCAGTTTAATTTTCAAAGCTCGTGCTGGCCAAGGTAAAGCAAGCAACACCGCGAAGTATTTACAGTCAGCCCCATAAGTATTCGCAGCCGAGCTGTTTTTAGGGGCCAGACTCGCGTAGACGGGCCAATAAATCGATTTTTTCCCTTTTTCTGTAGATGTGTAGGGGAGATTCGGGTAAGACGGCGAACGTTATGGTTTCCCTTCATTCCTAGTGTGTATTCGTTTTACTTATTGTGCCATCTATACTTGTAAATGGGCGATCTAACATCTGTCGTTCAAGTAGGGATTGGATTAAACAAAAGAAATACCATATCGGATAATACCATATCGTTTGTACCATTATTTTCTGTGCACGTCCCTTCTTTGTTATTCTTTGTTATTATGCGTACAGTCCCTTATCCTTTTCTATTGTAAACATTTATGTAAAAGGACCTCGGTCCGTCTATAATAATAAATAATAATAATAATAATAATAAAAGAAAGTGAATTGGGATTAATTAAACATTTCCTTTGATCTACCATAAAATACACAAATGTTTAGTAATTTATTCGGTATAAAATAATTTATCAACGTAACAATTACTAGGTGTGCAAATAAGTTCTTTCCGAACTCAAATTTTACCTACATAAAATGTAATAAAGTGCATAAAAATCGAATCAAGCAAGGAAACGGAGAATATCGTAATCTCGCAGAGTTTCAAACCACCGAAAGCCATCTGTATTTATAAAAAGATTTCGCATGCATCTGTCGGATCAGATCGCGACCTCCTCAGGGTTAAAACGGTAACGCTACTTATAGCCCACCCTGTACCTATGAAACGCTGGCCGTGTGGCATACGGCGTAATTAATTTCATTACACCGCGGAGATTTGTTCGCACTAAAAATCACGCCGAGGGACTACACATGCAGAATTCCCTCGAATTTACATTTTTAAAACGGGACGGAAAATTATTCAACCGGCAAGCTGTTTTTTCGCCGAAGAACACGCAGCGGCATTGGACAACAAAAATACGTCCGCCGCGGCATACGCGTGTACAGTCACTCGCAGAAGCGTTCGCACCTGCGTTATCTTCGGAAAAAGTACGAGGTCTGTTCAAAAAGTACGAGGACTGTTTAAATTGCGCGCCAACGAAAGGTCGGAGCGTGTTGCACTTGGTTAGGTTATGTTCAGCCCTAACCTTCCCGAGGACGACCGAGTTTGCAGAATTTCGATAATCTTTTGGATTGCAAATTTACAGCTGTTTCAGTGAAACAAGATTTTTGCGTTCGGCTATTATAAATCATTATAATGATTATAAATCGTCAGTATATGGCAATTGTAAACAGTACAACTCTGTTTCCGAGCAGAAACTCTTCGTACTTTGATGTCATCAATGCCTAATCGAATTTTCGACGTTATTCGAAGGAATGGCAATTATATCTTGATGTTATCTACTTAAAAAACGTGTGGCTTTATGGAAATTTCGCAGTCCGTTTTTTGTTAAACTATATCACTTCACGTTTTTCTGTAAATAAATAATATACTTTATAATATTCTTTTGTTAATCCTAACATTCTATCGTGCATCAGCTTCTCATTACAATGACATAATTATAAGATTTCACCAAAAAATCAGGTGACTTTATGGTCATTTCGGACAGTGTACTAACTAGCCAGGTTACTGCGCCGCGTGTTGTTGGCATAAAAGGTGGTTCGGAACCCACCGTAATAACGTGACAGTTGATAAATGGATTTGGAACCCTGAGGGGACCAAATATCATTATTAAATAAATGTTAACCCATTGCACTCGGAGCTATTTTCACTATAAAATTAAACATTTGTTTCGACCTAGAATATTTCCATCCTCTACGATTTTTTAAATTTTATGGATATGAAGTTGGTATAATACCTGGTACATAGTTAATACCTGGTATATAGTTAATAATGTAAACTATATTTCGAGTAATGGTACAGGAATTTTTAGTGGCGCCTCAGACTCGCCTTTCGAGTTAATATACAGGGTGTCCCAAAATTACCTTAGTTTAATGAAATGGGAGGTTCCCGAGATCATTTGAAGCGACATTTTCCTTTGCAAAAATGTTATCCGCGGCTTTGTTTAGGAGTTATTAACGAAAAACACGGACCAATCACGGCGCGACCTAGACGCGAGTTGGCACAGTCGGCCAATAAACAGTTGGCGCGCCGGGCCGACTGTGCCAACTCGCGTCTAGGTCGCGCTCTGATTGGTCCGTGTTTTTCGTTAATAACTCCTAAACAAAGCCGCGGATAACATTTTTGCAAAGGAAAATGTCGCTTGAAATGATCTCGGGAACCTCCCATTTCATTAAACTAAGGTAATTTTGGGACACCCTGTAGAATATATCTTATTATAATAATTTCGAAACGTCGAAAGGTTAATTTAAATTGCAAAATTGCTTTGAAGTAAAAAATGTGATCGAACCAGTGCGCCGAAAGCATTACTACATCTTGTATCAACAATCATACGACCGATAAAAAGGAATACTTATTGCAGTATTATTCAAGTAGCATTTGCCGAAAAATTTAATTAAACATGTTGAAATAAAAGAACATATCGCCGTTCACGAGCCGAACCAGGTCAGTACGAGATCAGCCTCTTGTCCGGCGAAGATTGTGTTGCATAACAACATAGATAACGGCGTAAAAAATAAGATGTTGAACCGTGAATAAATGTCCGATGAATGAACGGGGCTTTGCGCGGCCCGACGGACGGAAATCAAGGAGGAATTCTACTTGTTCTTTTTACGAGGCTGAATATCGGATCCACGCTCGGACTTTACGGGCTTTCGCCAGTAGAAGGCACGTTAGTTATGCCGACGTACCTGCCGATAACGCGTGTTCTTTTTATCGGAACCTGACACAGGATTGTAACGGGTCAGACGTCGCGTCTCCCACGCACGTTTAGTTTAGTTTTCACGGGGTGGGTGGGAGGCCGGGGGGCTTGCAGCAGCAGCAGCCTGCCGCGCCGTCTTGATGCAATATTTTCTCGCAAATAAAAGCGCGTCCCGAACATCTGCCGATACCGAGAACATCGGTTTCGGGGACCCTTTAAAACGCCACTCGTGCCAAACGTAATAAAAAAGAAAAAAGGAAGAGAACTGTAAGGCGGAAGTCAATGAACCGGAGAAACCGTGATTCTTCCTTCGTGCCCTCTGCCTTCAACGGTCCGCGTATGCGGCTATCGACGGATGATCCCTACGTAGGCGATCGATGACTGATCATCGTATTCGTCGGCGGACGGTCGTTGGCCAACCGAGTCGGAGAGTAATTTCACTTTGAATGAGCTGGGAGATCAGTCGGTAGATTAACGTACGGGGTGTCCCTGTAATAGTCGCATTTTATCTGTAGGCTGCTATCTAAATGTCCCTCGAAAATGAAACGTCAAGAATTAAGGTATCTTAACACTCGCCGGAATACCTCCGCCGGTCGATTTGATCGTGTCCGGATGTTTTATTTCACAACTCTCGAAGTTGTGTAGACGCTTTCGTCGAAAATAATTTAATGAATTTCTTGATTAACCCCTTGCCGTATCGTTTTCTTTACAGTTACAGCGATTGAAACGTCTTTATTCCGAATAATGTCGTAGAAGAGAGAAGAAAATTTATGGTTTTTGTATGGCTACACACACACACACTTATTTGAATGCTTAATTTGTGTTGATCACAAGTGAATCAAGTTTTATTTCATTGAAAAAGAATGTTATACAGAATAAAAATTTTATACCTGAATTGTAAGAAACTGAAGAGACGTAGAAATTTATTTTCTTTGTTAATATGTTTAATAGATTGAAAGCAGAGGTGGGCATTATTTGGCGAAAAAAATATGTGAAATACTGTTTAATATTTTAGATTTTATTTTGCTTAAAGAAAATCGTATTTTTACACTCATAAATGGATTGAATTCGAACCATTATTTTCAGCAATAGTATTTCAAATTGAAATTGAAAATAAAGACGAAATACAAATATTTTCAATATTCTTCAAATCAAATACTATTTTTAAAAAAATTACTGCCTCAAACAAATTATTCTATTTTCAAAAATTACTGCATCAAATAAAGTATTTTATTGTCACTTACTGCATCAAATAAAATATTTGATTTTCAAAGTTGTACACATGCTTTAAAATAAATAGGACTATTTACTATTTAAAATACTATTTTCCCCAGCTCTGGTTGAAAGTAATATAACAATTTTTCCAATGTTCTCACCGTTTTAAATTACACCTACTCATTTTTGTCATGAATGCATAAAATCCGCTGTGTACAAATTAGAGTCGAGTTGGTAAAGCAGCCTGTGCAACAAATTGGAGTCGAGTTGACAAAGTAGCCTGTGCAACAAATAATAGTCGAGTCGGGAAAATTTAACGTTAAGAACAATTGTTGGATGGAACGGTGGAAAACGATTGAACGTGCTGTCACGTTGCCGTGGGAATAGCCATTTGTGGGATTCGTAGAGCGATTTAATCCGAAGTTCGCTTATCGCGTTCGATTGTTCTGATCTATTACTGTAAACAACATTTGGCGCTGTTTCCACGAGCGGAACTATAGGAACTAGGGCACTGACTATCAACGTGGGGTCTAAGGAATCGCGGAGAGCCCCGAAATCCTCCTTTTATGTTTACCGTTCGGATGAGGAGAGCATAGTACACAGGGATGCTTACAATACTCTCCTGGTTCCTCCCCAAAATTATGTATTGTTGTCAGGTTTTGTGTTTCACGTTTTATGGATACGAGTTCGTGCAGACTCGTTTCTCTTCGTTGAAATGCGAAGCGAGGCTGAAGAAGATCTAGAAAATCAGAATGGTTCTTAAGATTCTAGCAGAAACTCGCATTGTTGATCATATCTAGAGAGAGAGAGAGAGAGAGAGACAGCGGATTTTATGCATTTGTCACGAAATATCTTAATCTAATAATATTGTTTTCTCTTTTGCAGGTAAGTCGGAGATTCCACGGTTCTATGCGAAGACAACTTGCCAACTGTATGACAAGTAATTATACGATCAGAGAGAGTAATGTTTATATTTTTATACGTAAAGACTATCACAATTAATGAATTAATGCGTTTGAAGTGTCCTCACAAGTATAAAATGTTAAATCTCATTTATTATTGCTTCAAACCAAGATCATATTTATAAAGATGTATGTGACCTCCATGTTGAATTAAGATATATTTTAAATGCAGGAGTTTATTTTCGATTTTTTAAGGTTTTTTAAGGTCATTATTTTCGAACTTTTAAGGTCATCGCGACAGAAAATATAATTTTATTTAACTTCAGTCTCTTGCACAATAAACTTGGATGAATTTTATTTCACATAAACACCCGCAGTCTACTGATGATTTCGAAAATTTCGTTCATATTCTGTTGGATAATAATCCACCAATTTGGTACTAAAAATCTGTTCACATTTGTGTCTCGTAATTATGTGGCATTGAATTATTCCTTCCCGTGCTCGTAATCCAATCTCTGTCGCCCATTATTGCAGATATTTCATTTCTTTATTCCCCACCAACACAATATGTTTGCCAGTAATTTCCCTTCCTTCGTGCCCCGGTATGGCGCGGGTCTATGACGCCATAATTCGAAATGGCAGCTCGTACCATAACCGATCCTTGGCTGCTATGACGACGAACTAATATTCGTTCTTCTCTGCCTGCATCGTGAAAATATTACTCATATCTGCGCGGTTCATCCAAGCGAAAACGCTTTTCGTCGGCGAGGATCACTGCGCGCCATTGTTCTGTCGTCCAAGTCGTATAGTTGCAGCAAAATTATAGGCGAACTATTTTATGCCGATGAGTCAACAGCGAGATTTTCTCGGGTCTCCTTTTATGCAGTGCTCCGAATAAACATATGTGTAAATTCCACGCTTTTTTAAAAATTTATCGGAATTTTAAAACGAAAATTGACTAAATTTTTTGTGTAGGGCAGTGGTCGGCGAACTCGTTAGTCAAAGGAGCCGAATATCAGCAGAATAACGATTTAGATTTCTTATAAAAGTCGATTAATACCAGGTACACTAAATAAAACTAGATTTTACTTTATCATAATTTTATATATTGATCAAAATCACATTTTTATTATTACAATTGAAACATTGATGGATCTTTATAATTATAATTTATTTATTTAATTGCTATTGCTTTAAACCAATACTATTACATTTGGCTTACATTAAATAGGTGTTATGTACATTGTTTTTAAATTCTAACGGAACGTTGTTTGAGAAAATTATAAATTGCATAAACATTCGCAGCCTGGTGGTGTGTAAACAATTGATTCATTGAAAAATGCAACTACGCTTTCTAAAATAATTTAGGTTTATTGAAAATCTTGCAATTTTATTTGCCCTCAGTCTCGTGACTCTGCCTTTGATTAGACTGTTTCAAGACGGAGGAAATGCGAATTGTCACAGAGGTCTGGTACAAACGTACAAACGTAATGGAAAACAAGAAAATTGTTTTCAAGTCGCGCAAGTTTGTAACTGTATCACATTTCCTTCCAGCCAGTCCCTTTCACACGTAGACAGTTGAAAAATCTTCATTTCGAACATTGTTACCACTTCTTATCTAGACGCTCCGTAGTTACTCGCTCCTTGCAAACGGAAATAAAGCGTCGTACAACTCGGCGCCTCGCTTATTTTACAAGTATTACTTTGAAGTGTTCCGAAGCAGGCAGCGAAGGGAGTTTTACTTATGTGTTGCCGGAGAACACGATAAGAGAAAACTAATTAACAAATTACAGTTACAAGTGACAGTTTTGATTAAGAGTACGGATGTCGCGAAGAGTTTGCCGATATTCTTCGTAGAAGTATCATTACGAAAAATGATATGATTAATATTAATTATTATAATAATTTGGTAACTTCATTTTATTACGAATTTAATGTAATCGAGTCGTGTCCACGGGTTGATTCAACTGACTTTGGAATTTATTGTCTTTACATGTATTATCAAAACACTCGATTAATGCTTTTTACATTTATAAAATAAGCTCCTCTTAAACTATTGTCCGCGTACGTATGTAAGTTGAAATAATCGCGAGATTAAAGTATCACCGAGTACGTTGAACGTTTTTCTTAAACGTCGTTCGAGCTGCCATGTGCTTTGTAACCACTTTGCCGCGACGATGAACACAAACCAGAGTTTTAAAGGTTTTATGCTCGTGTTAGCCGGTATTTAAAGTTAAGCTGCGAGTAACGATTCACGGTAAATTAAGTTAAGCTGACTACTTGTCATTATAACATCGCGTCCGCCATTGCTGCGGTGCATCTTGCATTACGCGTGAGAAGGAAATGCGTATCTTTTGAGGCTAATATTCTTTTGCTGCAAGTGGAAAGTCGCGTTCACGGTTAATGTTATTATTGATTTAAATTAGAAAATATTTACAATATTCAGTGATACCTGAACATTTAATAATAATATACACAGTTCGTTGGTAAATGTATTTTATATTCTTTTTTTAAAACTTGTGAGAACTCTTATCTGGGACATATAAACGCATTAATTATTAGATTTATTTTGTAATTAACAGTAAACCTACCGAGCACTAAAAACGACTAAAATGTCTTATTGTTAGCTTTACAAAAATTACAAGGCTCTATTGGGTTGGCAAGAACGTAATTTCGGTATTTTAAGGTGAAATAAAACCGAATTTCTTTATTCAAGCGATGAACTTCAATCAACAAAATATTTTCTTATTAATTCTTTTTGGCAAAAGATCATCGAACAGAAGAGAAAATATCTTATTCATTAAACTACATTGCCTAAAGAAAAAAATTGAGCTCTATTTCACCTTAAAATATTGCCAACCCAATATTTATTTAGATTCTGAGCAATTTTTACTACAATATCTGCCCGAGTAAAAGAATCTACCGAATCAATTTTCATGTGACCAACTTCATAGTTTCAATAACTGTGACATGAAAAATATGAAACCGGTCATTTGACCCACAGTGGTTTAGCGTTGAGCTTACTGTTGCTTAGTCTTTACAACTAAAACTGTACATGTACAGTAAAGTCGGATTGAGAAGGGGATACTCGTTTTTCTTAGATCAACGATGTAATATTAAAGTCGCCGTAAAGATGACGGAAGGCCACGCAACGAAATATTACATGCGAGCGGTACTTACGTATATTATTGATTAAGTAAGTTTTATATAAAATGAGTAGTACTTGAGTTTCATGATTGCATGGACACAACCAGTTGAGCCGAGACCCATTCATACGTCTTGCCACGAGCGAGCCAACCAACCGGAACGCTGAGCGTTCAATGCATCCAAAAGGGTCAGGACTTGTAAAAACATGATAAAGATTTATAAGGAAATTGCGCTCCGTGCACGACAAAAGACCACCAAACACGGTGAACGCGTTCTTAACGAAACTGTATTTTTCCAGACCGTTGTAACTAGATTGTGGATCTTTATTATCTAAATTAAAATGTTCGAAGTCAATTGCAAGAGACGGTAATTCACCTTATTTAAACTATAATAATAAGAACGATAACTCTAGAAATCAGACTTAGAAAACGTTGTACAGGGTGTCCCAAAAATGTATTTCTGTGAAAAAGCGTAATTCCTAAGGTCAGTTGAAATAACTCTTTTCTTTACGAAAATGTTCTCCGCGGCTTCGTTAAGGAGTTTTAATTTTTTTAGTTATGACTAAATAACGAATTTTCTGCATTTATCACAGAAATCAGCAGGTGTAATTTGAAACAGTGAAACCATTAGAAAAATTTAAAAATACTGCGACATTATTTACAAGAAAGCAAATTTTCCATTTCACTCGAGTTTGTTGCAAATCAGGTAGAAAATTCGTATTTTGCATAAAGATCCGCTGTCTAGTTGTGACGCACCTTACCCAAAAATACGAGAAATATTAAAGATAATATTAATGCCAATACCTTATTGTTGAATTAATTTTGCAGAGTGGTCGGTCTTAAACTTCAATATGAAATTTGCAGTTTTTTTACTACTTACTATAGGATGCTCTACTTAAAAATCTGAAGTAATTACCAATTATGATTTATTAATTATAACTAAACACTTTTCTAAAGACCAGTCATTTCGACTAGTTTCGGTAGAAACAGGTATATTTTAATTCCCGGTAAATCTATTGTAGAAAGGGTTATTTGTTAAAAGATGTACGGAAGGTTTGTGCACCTACTGTAGCGGGCTTCCACGATAAGGTATATGTAGACTATGTTTATTCGTAGCGAGTGGTCGTGAATAATCGCGACGAGTCGCGTTGCGGATATATGTGCCCACATACATTCGTCTGGTATCGTCGAACTGCCGGTACGTCGCGCGCCGTTGAGGATCTTTGGCGCATATCCAATAGCATTCTTGGGAACTCCCGCACGCTCCTGAATAATATATATTATTGGTAGGAAGCCAGATAACAAGGTAAATAGACGGATAGCTGTATATACGTTCGTATCAGAACGAAATTTGTCTAAACAATGTCAGAACCTGCTGTTGTTGCAGTTTCTCATTTACTAGTACGTATATGTTTTCATTATACAGTTGTTACAAGTTGGGTCGACTGCCGTTTGTTACTCTCTTACCGCGGAACTGCGCGCATGTGATGATTAGCGTTGCGTTTATCCAGAGTCGCCAGATCAAGACTTGTGTCCCCACTCCTCTCTTCTACGATGCCCCACGCTTCCGCCGCGACTCCGTCTCCTGACCAGTGTTACCATATTTTTCTCTCGCCAGGCCCCTTACCCTTCCGCCTCTCGCCACGCCACGCACCGTACCTCGTCTTTGCACTCTTCCCACTAACGCTGGCGACACGCTTGCGTACGGTCGCGTCAGCAACCAGTGGTAAAAGTGGGAGGCTCACGCAACCGTACGTCAGCGTTAGTGGGAAGAGTGCAAAAAGACGAGGTACGGTGCGTGGCGGGGCGAGAGGCGGAAGGGTAAGGGGCCTGGCGAGAGAAAAATATGGTAACACTGCTCCTGACGCAATTCTAGTAAATTCCTCTCATCTGGCGACTCCGATTTAGATTAATTGTTTCAGTATTGCGGTCTTTCCAAAGAAGAAAGTTTATAAGGTCTCAAATTTTTCAAATTACATTTTTATTTATTTAAATTCCTCTCATCTGGCGACTCCGATTTAGACCTCAGTCCTTACGTTTCCTCGATTTTTGCAATCGAATATGATGTGTTCCGCGATTAATTGTTTCAATATTGTGGCCTTTAGAAAGAAGAAAGTTGTAACAGGTCTCGAATTTTTCAAATTGCATTTTTATTCAAGCCGCGACTCGGTCCCGTGACGCGTTTCTGTCGTGCACTTATAGATTAATATGTGCCATTCTCTTTTAGCAAACAAACTCTTCAAACAACTCAATTGAAATTGAATATGAAATTGATATAATACCTCATGCGAACTTAAATGTTTAGCAATTGACTAGATACAGTAATCGCTCCTTCGTTGTCCGGAATCGTGGGCACGATCGTTGTCCAGTGCCGCCTACCCACTCCACTGCCTGTCAACGAGACGATTAGGCCTGCGCGGATCTGGTCGCCAGATGTCTTCCAGGACTGTCTAGACCCGCGCAGAACGGAGAACAATAGGAAAGGAATATGGCAAGGAAATAAGGAGTTTTTTAAAGCCAGACAGTTGGCTGCTTTTGACTGCGAATGGTTTTTTTGTCATTTAACTAGCCGTTTCACTAAAGACGCAGTCATAAATCAAAAATAGTGTCCGGGCACGGTCGCTGTCCGCTCAAACCCCCGGCCTTTGGACAACGAAGGAGCTTTTACTGTACCAATATATTAAATAATGTAAACAACACTTTGAATAATGGTATGAATGGTGACTATGAGCCACCACTCGAGAATTAGCCACCACTGCGGATCTTTATGCATTTCTAGGAGAATTGAGTGGATGAAATTCGAAATTGTTGGAAAATTTAAAAAATTGAAGACGTCAATATACGATTTCTCCTCTATTGAAATCATTAAGGGAAGACACAGCATTCGATTTAGTTTCTATTTCTTGCAATCGACGTAGACAATTCGTATTTTGAACGTCAATCTAATAATAATAAAATTAAAATTAATTTCGTTAACATTACCATTCGGGTCGACGCGTGACAGTTAATTTATTATTCACTTTTGACGAACACATACGCTTTCGACTCCCAGCTCAATTCACGTGTCATAAACTTCGCGATGTGACACAGTAATTAACGGGCCCGCTGAGCGCGCACCCCTCTTACAATTAGCTCAGTACCCTTGAGGACCACCCTAAAGAAGACGTTTCGCCCGTACAAACAGTTTCACCTCCGCAAACGTAGGCGGTAGCAGTCAAGTTGTAACATGACTGCCCACGCCAAGCCGGTCATCTTGATTTTTTATCTCTTTACTTTCCCGAGCGTACGGTACACAGTCAGGCCACGGTTATCTTAAAGGGAGTACTATCGTTTTCGACGCTGTCTTTTTAACCCTCTCTTCGTTTTTTCGTCGAATTCAATATTATATGAATGCACTTTTTGAAGGGCAATGATTTACCTAAACTCTAAACCAAATGGAATTTGAATCAGGTCATTCGATAGCTTATCCAAAGGAAATACTTCGTGCTAATTTTCAACCCCATACGTCGACGTGGGGTAGTAATGCGGTGACAAAGAAAATCGGGCTTAAAAGAATGCAAACGGAGAAAAAGAGCAATTTTATCTTTTAAAAATTCAGTTATCAACGAGAATTATTATCGAGATCTGGAAAAACGTGTGTACAATTAATAACTGTTTCAATGTTTCCCACGCAGTCGGACCCCAAGAGGAATAATGTTTTTCAGACACATTGTTTGTTTATGCATGGAGAGATTTCCATCTCTTTGAGAAATCCTTTCCCGGATTGAAAACGAAATGGAATGGAACGAAACGATATTTCGGTGTAATGCACAACAGGAAATATTTTTACGTGAGTTGCAACAACTTGTACTATTTTCAGTTTGTTTTAGCTTTAGCCCATCTAGTTACTAACAAAAGATTTCTACATTTACGTAATTGAAGTGTTACAGTATTTTCGTAACTTTTAAAAACGACCATAAAAGTTCTCTCTCGTTCTTTTAATGTCAATTTCAAAATTTGTTTTGTGCATTTTATCCAAAAATATCATCAAAGCACTATGTATAGAAAACAGTGCATACATAAAAATTGTCTGATGAACAATTTTCAGTTCAAAAAGCGTCAGTAAGAAACGCAATAAAACGTTTCAGGACATATTGTTAACTTTCGCTTGCCACTGCTACACAATGAACACGACTTGTAGCTTCTAATGGTCGTGGAAAGTTTGTTCATAAACAGAAATAAAGGTGGAAACCGTGACATCGGTGTTTGCAGTGCGTTAATGTGGAAAAACGAACTGTACCAACACCTTTACGACAGTTCCTTACACAATTTGGTCGTCTAAAACAGTAAGAAAAACCAAAAGAGATGTTCGATTTGTTAGTCCATTAAAATGGTGGAACCCTTCAACCAGTTTCCCACGCGGATTAGATGTGTGGCTCGGTTTTTCTCAAGGATTGTAACCGTAACCCGAAGGAAATTCAGTTCCCTTGTCAGCAACCCGCATTCTCACTGTAACCCATTTAGCCCGTGTAACCTGTGTCAAGATGGCGCAGGGTAACTCGGTTCCGCTGGCAAGAGCGGATTACAATGCTACGTAGAGACCAGCAGTCGTAATCGCTAGCCAACCTGCTTGAAAATCCCGAACAGAAACAGAATGTTGCAGTAATACGCTGTAACAAGTGAGATATTGAACGATACCAGCAGCTTACAGTTGGACATTGGAGCTGAAATTGCTCGGGGTTGAATTGCAAATGGCGCGAAGAAAGAAAATTGGAACTTGACGTTGCAACGGAGCAGACAGTTTCTTTCAGCCCTTCACACTTCGTTTACACTTCGCGTAGCCGCATTATATTCCAAATAAAATCAAGTTAATTTGATTAAACAATACGTGATCGATGATCAGATCTTTATGCTAAATAAAAATTTTCTACCTGATTTGCAAGCATCTAGGGCGAAATAGAAATTGATTTTCTTTCTTAATACGTTTAATAGATCGAAAATAATATTAGGTTGCAAAGAAAGAAATGCAGGATTTTTGTTCCTTTGTTTTAATTGCAATTTTATACCAATAAATATTTACATTAATTTGATGAGTTATATGTCGTTTTAAAGCTTGTTTTATGCTCTATTTAATTATGCTTTTGATATTTAAATTTTATTCAAATTTTTATTAAATTATATTTTAGTTCAGGATGTCAGAACACGATTTTCGCATTATCTTTTTCTATGAGTTCAAACATTACCTTCGCCCCATACTTCGTTGATATTCCGAGCTGCTTGAGCGGCACTTCGGCCTAGTTTGAACTCGTAGAAAAAAATAATGCGAAAATCGCGTTTTGACATGCTGAAATAAAAGCCAAATAATTTAATAAAAATTTGAATGAAGTTAAATATTAAAAGTACAATGAAATAGAGCGTGAAACAAGCTTTCAAATGACATATAACTCATTAAATTAAGGTAAATATTTTATTGGTATAAAATTGCAATTAAAACAAGGGAAGAAAAATCCTGCATTTCTTTCTTTACAACCTAATATAGTAACAGTGTTTGTAAATTAATCTAACGTTTTCACTGTGTCGAATTGTACCTACTCACTTTGATATCCATGCTGATTTTATGGATACCCATGCTCGGTTTCTATCAGCCTGTTTTCAATTGTTTATTTTACGTTGATATTGATTTTCTCTGCCAATTTGACACCAGGAGACAAATTAGGTTTGGAAAATGGGAGACGGATAAGGGTTAAGAGAGAATAGCCTTTCCAGACCGGAACGCGCACATACTGCGAGACTGTCCCCAAAAGCGATTTTAGCGGACAAATCCGAATTAAACCGAGATCACATTCCTTGGGACGTGCTCCATTCTGTGAAATCGGTTACTGTCTTTCATTAGTCGAGCAAATCGGGCTAACTCCTACCTCCAGGTCTGGATTAGGTGTTGAGTGGCATTCATCACACCACCAAAAGTGCTACTTGGAACCATTAGCCCCGGTGAAATCAAGGTTTTCAGGAAAGAAGCTTGACTGTTCCGGTTGCAAAAAATTTTGCACTTACGGTATTTCTCACTGAAATCGATCACCTAAACTTGTCGGTAGATTCCATCGAAAGAATCATTATCGTCGTACAAAAACCAGAAGTTTCAATACGGTCTTCAATTATTTATTTTAAATAAAATTGCGACTTGAAAAACTAAATAACTTTATCTCCTTAGTCCTTGGATAACTTTTCATAATATTTCATCGAAACAATTGTACAATAGACAGCCATGACGAATTCAATTTGAAGTAATGTCTTCAATTGAATCATTCTGAATATCAAATTTTTATGGCAATGAAGAATTCATATTTAACATTCGTTTTGATAAAGAATTTGCAGAGTACACCGTTGAACTTACTGCTTCTTCTCGCTGACGGACCCACGCGTGCAATTAACATTGTACAGTAATAATGCGAGGAACCTAATCTCTGTTGAATATGGATGCCGAGACCGAACAGAACTTTCCCGTAAACCTAACACACTGTTACGGGAACGTCGGGGAAAACATTTCTCGACGGACTTCGGCTACTTATCCTCACTTTTATCGGTACTATTCATTACAAATCGTTGGTTCCCCGTTACACTTGAATCAGCACACTCGTAGCAGAATTACATTCTCGAAAGTTTTAATTATCCGAGAGACATGGCAACTCTACTTCACAGAGTTCCCTCCGCCATATCGCTGCTTCGCTGGGGGCACGTGCTATTCTAACAAACTTCTATGCGCTAGTTTGCGTTAGTTGGAGTAAATGCAATATCGTAGAGTAAGTGCATAATTTTACCGGCATCGAGAGTTGTCTGCGCTGAACCGTTCCACGTACTTCAGCTTCGAACGGTGTACAGAGATAATCAAATCGACCAGACCCCTTAAAGTAATCGCGCCGTGGCACTTGTTGCAGAAAAACTGACGACGGCAATTATCAAACGACTGTGTGGCGCAGAGTAGGGCAATATCACTAACTAATCAAAAACTTTTGACCAATGACTATTTTGCTGCGACTAACATTCAAAAGACTATTAGTAATTTTTAAATATTAGTTGATTATTGCCCTACTCTGGAACAGGGATGCCAGATGCGAGTCTCGCCGCCGCGAGTCTCGCCAGGCCCCTTACGTCTCCGTCCCTCGCCAGCTCCCACAGGCGGAAGAGTGGGGGGGATAGCGGAGGCACCATCTAGGCGAGGGACGGAGACGTAAGGGGCCTGGCGAGACTCGCATCTGGGCCGATCTGGCTTCCCTGCTCTGGAATGGCGCAGTCCCGAAAATTCGAAACTTTCGCGAGTATCGCGGGAGAGTGAGTGGCAGTGGCGGCACTAGTCAAGTGGAGGCCCCAAGCGGTAAAAATTTCAGGGCCCTCGAACTCAAGTTAGAAATAGAAGTTGCAAGAAAACTCTCATAAACTTATTAACAAAAAAGAAAAGTAATGGAAAATATCATATCGTTACACATTAAAACGATTAAAAAATTAAACATTCGGGGCCCTATGGTATCCCGGGGCCCCACGCGGCCGCTTAGTCCGCTTACCGTTAGATCCGCCACTGGTGAGTGGCTGGAATCGAAAGAGAAACCACTGGCTGCGCGATATTTCGTCGCGAGTACCATAACCGAGAATGCTGAACATGTAGGAAGAGGAAGCTCCGATCAGAGCAGAGCAGTGGAGAGTAGGACAGAACAGAACAATCGTGCCATCAAGGAGATGGTCGCGAGTTAGAGACTCAATGGTACGCGACAGAGGGTTCCTTTGCATATATTTGACGATAGGGACGCTCCCGGCGCGGCGGCGGCGGTCGTCGCCAGAATTTATTGCCCAGTTTCCGGCGACGTTCCAGACTTTAAACCGCAACGTTCGACGTTAAGTGACTTTGCGGGATTTCAATGTTGCGCGATCCGCTGGGCGGCTGCGTGCGGGGTGCAGAGATACGGGGGTGCGCGAGCCCGTAACGTAGAATCAAGATAATCCTGACCGTCCATGAGCCGGCACCGACTCTATCCTATCCGGTACTCGCGTAACAATGTGTTTGTACGCCGTGTCGCGCTCGCCTAATTCCCCTGCTCGCTTATCTAAGTAGACCAGGGGTGGCCAATCTTTTGCCTACCATGCGTAAAAATTTTTCACATACGAGTTCAGGTGTGCCATACAACTCGAGCACTTTTTCTACCTTCTTACGTTCGTTGTTGCGGTTGGAGAATAGGAATAGGGGTAGGATCTGCTTCGGTTAGGGGAGGAAAAGGGATAACTCAATCGCGCAACTAAATTAATTAACTTGCGCCAGTTGGAAAGACACACGTTCATTGGAGCACTAATCTACAATAGTGAGAAATGATCTTTTGGACGAGAGGGCGATCCTATAATTGTAAACTGTCAAAAAATTGCGACGAATTGATGAGTAAGAAGGCTGTATAAATTCAACTGAGAGCTCTCAGGCGTTGAAAATATGAAAATGGATTCAGTTATGGCGCCTACTTCAAAAGAATAAGTATAGGCGCAAGGATCTAGTGCGCCACATGTAATCATCCACTGCGCCACAGGTTGGCCACCCATGAAGTAGACGCATTCGTCATACACCAGCGAAAGTCATCCCTCCAGTTCGCTCTTCCCCATTTCCGAGCTTTTCACTTTTCCGCGCACTGTGGGTCATCGAGCTTTTGCACGGGTCAGTCATTTGACTACAGTCAGGGTCAGAAAGAAGATCCTGATTGCACACATTGAATGTGCAATATTCAATGGGCCATTCGAAGAAAATAATTTCTGCCAATTTTCAGCCCCACGCAGGGATTGCAAAAAAATTCGAAGACGTGATTTAAAAGAAACAAACTGACACATGTCCTTTAGTGTTTCGAGTGGGGTTAAATAAATCAAAAACCGGTAACTTTTTAGCGTCCTGTATGTATGTACAGGGGCAGTTCCGTTCTGTACTGTGAAATAGAGAAAGTAAGTTTTTGACAACTTTGTTTTCCTTTATATTATGTAACAAAACTTTCTTATGTCGATGCTTCGCTGTGTGCCCTTTTATCTCGGGAAGCGCAACATCCGGGGAAATCTTTTCCAATTTAAATCCCTAAACTTTACGGCAACCGAGTTTCAAGAAATCGTCTTCTGGGGACTGCGTGTTACTTTTCGGGAAATGTACCGGAATTCGGAAACTCGAATCCTTATGGATTATAAGGTGCGAACCGTAGTTCGAGAAACTTGATTATTCATGCGACGATTACAGATTTTCATCGACTACAATGCTGCAGTCTAACTTACTACAGGCTGTCCCACCTAGCTTGAGCATCTTGAAGATCTTGCTTAATTTTTGTGACAGGGAAAGAAATGTCAAAGGAAAACATTGTTTTGTTCGAAATTTTTATCGAGATCATATTCTTCGAGTTTTCAAAGTGATTGGAGATTCAACATGTACAAAAGTTAAACAAACACTAGTACAAAAAATTCGTAAACACTAGGCAATTGATGGAAATAGTGATAGAACTCTGATGGAAGGATTAATCGATGGAATTTTATTTTAACAACTATTGAAAATGACGTTCGCCGAGTTTGTTCGAATATGTTGTAGTCTTTAGCGATGTGTGAACGAATCTCAAAGAACTTCTCGCTATCTTAAAAGTTCGTTTGTCGTTTATTTAGTTCTCCCGGTTGTTCTTCCTGAAACCAGAGTTGTGCAGAATTACAATTGAATTACTCCAGGAATTATAATTACAAAGTAATTGAATTAGCACAACTCTGCCTGGAACCTTGGTTTTGCTGTTTGTCCGATGAAAAACTGCGTGAATTCTGTCACTAAAAAGATATGGAAATTCGGAAAAATCGTGGTCGATCGGTCGGCTTCCCGTCCGGACGGAAGTTCGCGCGGAAAGAGAGTATCGAGCGAGGCGTGGCATGCAGACGCATCTCCGAGTCGAATACATTCCTCGGGAACAAGGTATTTTGTCGCGGCTCGAGCGACAATTCGGAATAAACGGATCCTGGCGGTTTCTTTAAATTATGCCGACCACTCGTCTTCCATCCTCGTGTAGAGCGCAGACGTTCCCTCCGGTGCTCCGCGGCACCGCAGGATATATTAGCATCTTTTATTAGGTGCTGCCACAGCACGGTGTCAAACAAATCTGCTCGCGCCCAACGGCCATCCGTTATACACACCTACGTGCCCCGTTCGGCCCGTTTTATTGGCCTGACTCTGACACTCTCGGCACCGTGGGGAACCACCGTTCGGCTGTTCGGCTGTTCGACGATCGTAAACTCTAAAATACACGTTCCCGACTACCTTCGCGATTTAATGCTCACGATTCCGCCCGCGACCACTTCGATCTGTCGCCTATGACGGTGGCAGCAGGGAACCGGAATCGTCATTCCTCGATTCGCCGGGCAACATCCGAACAGGACAGTTCCCTCGTCCGGTTCCCAAGAAGCATACAATACTATTCCGCCACCGGCAGATTCTTGCGCGACGGTAACGTTCGCCCCTGCCAAAACTAGGATTTACGATTTCGCCACCGAAATTTTCACAGAATTCTCAGTTGGCGCCGTTAAGCAGCTAGCTCTTCATCAGGCACTGCTAACTTTTTATCAATCCACCAAATAAATCGTTCTTGTAAGCAGTGATGCCAGAACCGTGGGTCTTGGGTTTTTTCCCCTCCGCTGCTTCTGTCGGCTGGGCCCCCCACTCTGACGCACCGTCGTCGCCACGTTGCTTCTACTGCGCACGCGCTACACACGAACGTATCTCTACTCTGCCCGTGTGAGTTTCTGGCGACGACGGTGCGTCAGAGTGGGGGGCCGAGCCGACAGAAGCAGCGGAGGGGAAAAAACCCAAGACCCACGGTTGTGGCATCACTGCTTGTAAGCTTACACTAATTTCTTAACCCTTTGTTCCTTCCCTTTTTACCACGCTTAAAAAAATTGTTTTTTCCTGGTTCTCCATAAAGTACCGAATCCAGCTCCCCAGTTAAATGATTAATAATATATTTCCCCAAAATTTTAAGCAATTAGTTCAACATTTCTTCTGTTATAAAATTAGTGTCGGAATAGATAAACAAATTTGATATCAATTTAAATAAAATCGTGACATTAGTGACTAAAAATAATAGCGCGGAGCACCCACGAAAATTACGTCAATATAGGTTAGTGCTCCACACGCTTTTATTTTTATAGTCACTAATGTCATGATTGAATTCAAATTTATATTAAATTTTTCTATCTATTCCGACACTAATTTTATAACAGAAGAAATGTTGAACTAATTGCTTAAAGTTTTGGGGAAAAATATTATTAATCATTTAACTGGATTCGGTATTTTATGGAGAACCACGAAAAAAATTATTTCCTTTTTTCGTGCATTTTAATATAAGCGTGGTTTTGGAAAGTTTTTTTACATATTTCTGGACTGAATTCGAATTGCTTCCCGATTTTGATGTCATCTGAAACAGCGTTCTTTTAGTTTTAAGAAGAGTCGTGATAAGGGCTCTAAGAGTTTCCAGTCCCATGCAGCAATTTCAAGCAACATGGCGTGCGAGAAGCATCATTTGCGTCACTGCTTACTCTTTGCATTCCAGCTTAGGTAATCAGCTGTTGAAGCTACTGAAGACTAGCTCGTCGAGAAAAATTATTCCAAAGAAGACTCGATCAAATAGTCGACGTGGAAATGCCAAGTATATCTTTTCGTCGCGAAACCTTTCCGAAATGAAATTTTGTAAGTGACGCTGGAAATGTCACATCCATTTTACGTTTCATATTTCCCTTGCATCCGTCATTCGAAGGAACGCAACAACGATGATTGACGACTGAGGACGCGACTTCTCTGAAAGTTTTAAGATGAAGATCTTTAAGATGCCAATACGTTAAGGTGCTTTGCCATTATTTCTAGACTAAGGATTTTATGCATTTCTGACGAAGAAGTGACTGGACGAAATCCAAAAACATAAACATCGTCGACACTCGTTATTCTTGACAGAGAATGTTGAAAATACTTGTATATCTTTGTTTATACATTGAAATAAGTGGCGCTAAAATTAATTTCATAACGTTAAAATAATTAGGTTGATTATCAAAATAATTAGAAGTAGAAATCAATTTTTTAACTCCTACGACTTTGAATTGATGCAGAAAATTTATATCTTCTGCATAAATATCCGCAGTCTAGTTATTTCTATTCACCATGAAGATAGCACCAAATCCAATAATGCAATGGTCACGATATGCACCATACCTCCGCCCAGAAAGTGATGAACATTCTGATGGACGATGACCATGAATTTGTAATTTCCCACAACTCAGAACTCAATTACTCATTCGTCGAACGCATCACCGGTTCAATAATAAATTTATATGCAGGGTGAAGCAGAATTCGCACACCGTAAGAGCATAGCAAGTCAATAAATCAGATGACGAATGAAACTAAAAGAAGTAGAATTAATATATGTATTTTCAATTTTTGTAGACACATTTCAAGAAAGTCGAATCGAATAAAATTTTATTTTTAATTGGGAACAACCTTTGTACATCCAGAACAAAGAAAAATTGTACAAAATTCTACGGAATTTTATATTCCAGCCTTTCTGGAACATTTTCATAACCCATAAATGCATAAAGATCCGCAGTTTACCTATGATTTTTGAAATTGGTATAAAAACTCATACAATACCTGTACGTAGACATATTGAATAACGTAAACAATATGTTGAATAATGGTACAGTAATTTTTACTGGTGACTCGGAGTCACATCGCTCGCGTGTGCAGGTTTAAATAAATTACGCGTGCCATCTTTTTGTCCCGGCGTGTGTCATAAAACAGATGTTTTTCGAAGGCACAGCTGCTGCGCAAAAATAGCGCGAGCATGATTTATATCACCTCGATAACTGTTCGAAATTTCGAGTTTCTCCGCACCAGACAAAACTCGTTGTTAGTTATGTATACGTGCCATTGCTAGAAAGCGGCGTGTGGGAAATATTCGTGAATAGGTGGCATCTGTCGAGCACAGGTACAGGCAGGCACGGCAATGTGGAGCCGCAACCAGGACGCCATTCATACACTGTGCTTTCGTTTACGGAGAACTGTGTAACAACACTTCCGCGCTTTCGAAGCAAGTACTTACTTACTAGCGGAACCGTAGCAACGTCTTACCGCCGCGCCGCGCCGACAGTTTCATTCCCGTTCTCACTTCTGCATTTGTTTACGCATCCATTTAACGACAAATTACGCCGCGAACAACATACCGCCTGAACCAATTGAATCCTCTACCGTCACCGCGGGACTGTGCGCGCTAACATCCAACACACGCACACACGGATAAAAGTACAGTAGTACCTCTGTAACTGTTGCATCGTCGGGCCTGCCGAGCAGAGTTGGCCAGTAATTAATTACATGGGTATTTAATTACATGTTCAATTACATGTGCAACAGTGGACTATAATTACAATCAGAAAACGGTTAAATTGGCCAAAACATACAAATCAGTGGTTTAAAAGAACAATTACACTGAAGTAATTGTTAAACTCAATTACAATTACTGTAATCGTGTTAAGTACTTGCAATTACTCCTTTCACAATTACTGGTTGAGCCAAAGTAATTGCATTTACCAATTACAATTGCAGTAATCGTGTTAAGTAATTGCAATTACTCTTTTCACAATTACTGGTTGAGCCAAAGTAATTGCATTTACCAATTACAATTGCAGTAATCGTGTTAAGTAATTGCAATTACTCTTTTCACAATTACTGGTTGAGCCAAAGTAATTGCATTTACCAATTACAATTGCAGTAATCGTGTTAAGTAATTGCAATTACTCCTTTCACAATTATTGGTTGAGCCAAAGTAATTGCATTTACCAATTACAATTGCAGTAATCGTGTTAAGTAATTGCAATTACTCCTTTCACAATTACTGGTTGAGCCAAAGTAATTGCATTTACCAATTACAATTGCAGTAATCGTGTTAAGTAATTGCAATTACTCTTTTCACAATTACTGGTTGAGCCAAAGTAATTGCATTTACCAATTACAATTGCAGTAATCGTGTTAAGTAATTGCAATTACTCCTTTCACAATTACTGGTTGAGCCAAAGTAATTGCATTTACCAATTACAATTGCAGTAATCGTGTTAAGTACTTGCAATTACTCCTTTCACAATTACTGGTTGAGCCAAAGTAATTGCATTTACCAATTACAATTGCAGTAATCGTGTTAAGTAATTGCAATTACTCCTTTCACAATTACTGGTTGAGCTAAAGTAATTGCATTTGCCAATTACAATTCCAAGTAATTGTAATTTTATTTCTGCAATTTCAAATAATTTTAATGCAATTACAAGGAATTGTAATTGGTAGTTGAAATTACTTAACGCCAAAATGGCACTAAAAAAAATTGATTAGAATTACATGTAATTGTAATTGTAGAGTAGCCGTATTCTTTGTACTGTGGCGAAAGTTTATACGAACCAATTAATGCGATTTCTTGTATACAGTATTCTCTTCGTAACTGTCGAAATGATCTCCACCATAAAACATTTCTCTTACGAAGCCACAATGCAGATTTTATTTTCCATGGAGAAAATAAAAGACTGTGGCGAGATACGAAATATCGTCATTGATCTGCAACGCCAACGATCACTTGATGTTGCGTAGAGGGAAATGCTCGAAATAAAAGGGGGAAAACGGAACAAATCCTATTCGAATAGAAAGTATCGATGACCTATAAACCTGCCAGGCGCAGGGCTGTTACTCCAAAACTGCTTCCAATAGGGATGTTTTACGCGCGGCGGTTGAGAATTCAGACCAAAACTGTCATCGATAGATTCTGTTTCCGCGAAATTTTTCCATTTTCTTTGTTTCGTACACATTATATCTCTGGAATAAAGCTGTATACAGTTCAGTAAAACATCGTTTATACAAACCAATTACAGCGAAACCTTGTTTTCATTTTCATTTCAGAAAGGTTTCGCGTCGAAAAACGATAATTAGCTTGTTGCATATGAAACGTCCGATTTTTAGATTTTCATTTACGCTGTGCATTTACAAGATTGTTGTCTTGATTTTGTAATTCTTTTTACCATCAACGACTAGTGCGTTAATTAATCACCACATTTTCACCAGGAATCACGTAAAAGTTATTTTTCCAGACATATAAAAGGGACACACGACAGTCGCGTTGGTCGACGTTGAAATAAACTTGATTTAAAAGTAAAATTATACAACAAATATAAAACCATAAAAGTAACAGGCACGTGGCTGTCTTACAAAATTGACAAGAAGATTCTTATTATAATACACGTGCTCTAATAAAGATACTTATTAAATCATTTCTTATGAAAGCATCTTTATATAATTTCATTAATCGTAAAATAAAAAATCTAGAACAGGTCGTGGACGTTTAGTGTTGAGGATTATTATAAACCTGTAGACTGTAATAGCTAGACTGCGAATCTTTATGCAAAATAAAAATTTCTTACCTGAATTGTGCAGCAAAATTCGAGTGAAATACAAATTTATTTTCTTCTCTATCACATTTAGTAGGTTGAAAATAATATAATAATAGTTTATATTTTTGCTACTTTAAATTACACTCACACATTTTTGCTATAAATGCATAAAATCCTTAGTCTGGTAATAGCATTTCTTGATCGAAACGTTTTCAAAGAGTTGCATTCTAAAACCGGACATTTCGCATGCAACAACCTAATAAAGCAAAGTTCCGTGAACGTGTTGCTCTCGTAAATTAATTGTCGACGCAATCAAATGCTTACGGGCAACGAAATCGTTGCCAAAGCGAGCAGACAATGGCGTCTATTGTCCAAAAATTGTCGCGCTCGAATTTATGCGATTAAACGGCACCGTTGAAAGCAAGTATGTTAAGTTAAGGCGGCGTACAATGGAGTTTCTTCGTTGAAAAGAGGCATCCCTGTTCGACCGAGAACAATATTTCACGGAGTATTCCGCGCCGGGATTCGCTAGCATAAAGAGTTAAATATAATGCTTTCCGAATGGACGCCTTCTCATTTATTTGGTAAACCGCAGTGCCGTTCAGAAGTTTCCGACTCCGCAACGAAGAAACGATCCGTTCTTTCGCGAAACTGATTTTCTCCCTCCTTTCTCGCCTTCTTATTAGGCTCGCGCTTTTCGCGTGCCTGCGCCCGCTTGCTCTGCTCGAGCAACTACTATACTATTGTACTATACAGGTTCATGTACACCTAGAATATGCACCCGATCCGACTTCCTCGCCGCAGAGAGTGAAAACTTTTAACGGAACACGCGAACTTTTCACCACAATACCGAACGCCGCGCAACTTCGCCAATATGACCGGTACCGCGGATTCACGTTATACTTTTTCCCCTTGATTTATTCAACTCGTTGCGCGCCGACTTATCAGAGATCGCATCCGAAAACAAGCGTTCGCTTCTGGTTGATAGAAGTCTCCTTATCGTAACATTCTAATTGACTTAAACTACTAGTGAGGCTGTCAAGATCTAGCGAACACTGATCCCATGAACCCCCAATTTAACACTAAACCTACCGAGCTTTAAACGTAGCCAGTACATGTTGCTTTATAAATTTAAAATCCATTGCAAAATTTGTCCTGAACAGACAGACAGACAAGAAAGCGAGCTAATAAAAACGTGGTAGAAATAACAAGATTCAATTTATGTGAATTTTGTGCGGTTCATATTATAATATCTGCGCTATTCGATCTATTTATTTGATCATCTACCACGAAAGCATCTTTATCATTTCAATAATTGTACAATAAAAATTCTGGAACCGGTCATTTGATCGGTGGTGATTACCCACGAAAGAATTTATCCAACTAAAATCATGTCCAAGTATCTACTAGGTTGTCCCAAAAGTTTCTTTCGGAAAGTGTTCCTTTAATGTTGCTAAACAAATACAAGCAATGGGAGAATCTTTATATTAACGTTTTAGCACTTCCTAAACCAACTTTCAACAAAAATTGAATTTACTCCGAGACGCACGTTTTTTCAAAGGAGAGAATTCATGTCCATTTATCTTCGTCGAAACTCAAGTCTTTCGCTGTTATTTTTCGCACTAATGTACGGTTTTTCTTCCATCTGTCCATATTGCTTTTTCACAAAATTCTTCACATATTTACCGAGTGAACATTCTTCTGGAAATATTTGTTAACATCTGCAGGTATTTTCGTTGGGCTATTTTCCGGGTCTATGTACCGAGTTTAACACAATTTGTCCGAGCAAGGCGTGTCTTCTGTATTAAATTGTTATTGCTTTTACTTGTTATTGTTTAACTGGCGAGTTCCGGACATAAACGATCCAGGTCGCCCACGGAGATTTCTTATGCTACGCCTAATACAAAAAATGTAATGTTCAAACAATTTCCGGCATTCTAAAATTATCAGAGACATTAATAGACTCTAATAAAGTCCACTAAAAATTACTGTACCAATATTCAAAAGATTGTTTACAAGCATTTAGGTATTGCATGAAGTATTATACCGATATCGTATCCATAAAATGCAAAGCACTAATGGGAAACAATAAACATTGCAAAGAAAGAAAGTGCGGTCCGGACATAAGCGATATCCAGGTCGCCCACAGGATTTAACAATCGGTTATTCCATATGCTACACCAGATATAACGAATGCAGCGTTCCGAAATGTTGAAACAATTTCCGGCATTCTCCGGGGTCGCAGTGCATCGCGCGCGGTTGGTTTCGCGCCGACTTCCGTACGAAAATATTAAACTTCTCCCTTTATTAAGCGCGTAAAGGGGTTAGTTAACAGTGGCCTTGTGCTTTTTGCGAAGCGGATTAAAATCCGACGAGCATAAAAGATTCCTCGGGAGAGAAGTTCGGCTGCGTGGGAGGGTTGCGAAACTCGTTACGCGGGAAAACCGGCGGAAAAGTGAAAATGGAAAGTAGAAAAAAGTGTAAAAGAGAGACAAAGAGAGATAAGGGTTGGGGCGAGAAGAGGGAAAGGAGGAGGGGTACAGTGAAAAGCTTTGCGTTTCACGCGGAGCAATAAAACGAAACGCTTCTGTTCAGTCGATTCTCGTGTAAAAGCGTTCAAGTCGTACCAATACGCCTCCAGATTTGTTTTACAATAATCACCGATGACGACGCATTGTCTGCGAACCCAGCGGAAGATGTCGCGTGGATGTGCATTCCAGTTGATTGTGGGACGTCGAGCGTACACCGACGCACAGTGACAGTCACAGTCACAGTCACAGTCACAGTCACGCATAATATGGCGACTAGAAAGCCATACGTCTTGCTGTACAATTAAGCTCGGCCATAAAGTAAACGTTTTGTACGGGTTCCGTTTCCCTGTGCGCAGCCACGACAGAACTCAGCCGTCGTTACCTGCGTATCCTGTCCTGGATAATTGCTCTATTATGCTTGTACGTTCATAATCTTGGGCGAGTAATCGTGGCTGGCTCGCTCAGCGTGAACGTAGTCACGAACTGGTGTGCGCTCATACCCGCAGTGACTCGCCAACTTATTGGTACACCTGAAAACATTTCTGAACGTATGGTACACTCTCCCCAGACAGCAAAATGGCACGCATTACGATTTGCATAATGTCCATTCATTCTCGTTGCCACCGAAATTTTTCTCTGTACGCTATACGGAATACGTTTGTTCAGGGGAATCGATAAAGTCGAACTGTACTTTCAGTGTCCTTTTTCAGAGCAACTTAAAGTTATCGAACCGTCGGTTTCGAACGTGGTCTCTTTTTGGGGAAATGAGTTAATGGTCGTTTTAATCAGATATAAAGAGAACTAGATGAAAGAAACTGATGAATAGTGGCTTTCACTACTTTTATCCATTTGCAATCGAATGGCGAGTCCGAGGCGCCATTAAAAATTGCCATACCGTTATTGAAAATATTGATTACATTATTAAATATGTCGGTATCCAATCACTAGACTGCGGATCTTTATGTGAAATAAAATTTTTGTACATCAACTGCAGTCTACAGGAACTAAATAAAAATTTATTTTGTTAACAAAATAGTATTTCGACACTGTTAAACTCTTTTAATCTTTTTATTATTTTGAGTTACACATACCTATTTTTGTCATAATTGCATAAAATCTTATTTACTAAACATTTAGGTATTGTAAGTAAAAATTTATTTTGTTAACAAAATAGTATTTCGACACTGTTAAACGCTTTTAATCTTTTTATTGTTTTGAGTTACACATACCTATTTTTGTCATGATTGCATAAAATCTTATTTACTAAACATTTAGGTATTGTAAGTAAAAATTTATTTTGTTAACAAAATAGTATTTCGACACTGTTGAACTCTTTTAATCTTTTTATTGTTTTGAGTTACACATACTCGTTTTTGTCATAATTGCATGAAATCTTATTTACTAAACATTTAGGTATTGTAAGTAAAAATTTATTTTGTTAACAAAATAGTATTTCGACACTGTTAAACGTTTTTAATCTTTTTATTGTTTTGAGTTACACATACTCATTTTTGTCATGATTGCATAAGATCTTGTTTACTAAACATTTTGGTATTGTACCAATTTCATATCCATACAATTTAAGAGATCATTAAATTAAATCATTCAATCATTCATTCAATTTAAGAAATGTTTAATTTTCGGGTCAATATAGCTCCGAGTGCAAAGGGTTAAAAGCGACGGCTCAATTAAGGAATTACAAACTTGCGGCGACTAATTAAAACCGTATAAAAGTAGTTCTACGATGACGAAGGAGTAGCTAAATCAATTACAGAAACGAAATTGTACCATCAGTTTGAAGAAAATTCATAAAAATTGGCTAGTTTCGCAGCGTTTACGCGAGACTGCCTTCGCAAAGCAACGCGCGTCCGTCTGAGGATTCTTAGATTTTCGCGAGACACTGTGAAAGGATGGCTCGCATTAGTTCCTGAATGTAAATCACAGGCTTACGGGATACATTCTTGTGAATAGTGCTCGAGACTAGCGCAATTTATGTGCATTTGCTTGGGAGTTTCTTCTTCTCGTTGAACCGTATTGCCCGCTGCATCTTAATCCCTTTTTGTGCGCGACGATACACTAAGGTTTTAAACGCAGGGCGTGTATTTTGCCATTTATTTAAGAAACGATAAATGCGATCTAAGAAAGTGCGAACAGTCTAGATAGCTTATCGTTAAGTTTATGTCCACGTAGTTACGGGTAATTATCGACCAATCTCGACCAAAAATGAATCCTTTGATTTCGATCGCGAGCGTAATTAGATAGCATAATCATTCAGTGAATGTTACAGATCAAAACTGGTATTGGACTGTGTTACCGAGCAATCGTGTTGAATCATTTTGCTTTGATCGGTCCGCGATATTAGAGTTACATTCGAACTCACACTTTATCAATATGGAATCTGATCACATCGTTCATTCCTGTATATGTAATACATACAGGGTGGGACAATAACTTCGTCCACGTCCGAAATCGTAAAATAAATCGTAGGGCAAGGGGTTAAGGAGATATTTAATTTTCAGTGTCCCTCAAAGACACCAAAAAAATGTTCGCACAACATTTATTCAGATTTGCATCGATACTCAATTCTTTTCCATTTCATATGCATTTCATATGCAACAAGCTAATAATTAGACTGCGGATCTTTATGCAAAGTAAAAAATGTTTGCATTGATTGCAGGACACAGGAGCCAAATGAAAATTGTGTTCTTCTTTTAATCATTCTATCAAGCTGAAAATAATACTAAATACTTTGAACATGTTCACTGCTTTAAATTGTACGTATCCATTTTTGTCATAAATGCATAAAATCCGCAGTCTACTAATAATAATGAGGAAAATCGAGCTGGTATTATCTGTATATCATTCTTTCATATTGTCACAAGTAGCGGAAATATTCGAGGTGGACAAAGTTGTTGCCCCACCGTGTATATGGAACTGTGTAACGAGGTTTAAATGTAATCATCGTGCATCGAGATTAAAAACAACGTATTACCGTGTCCAATTTCGATACGAAGCACACACACACACCATATTTCGGATCTCATTTAACGATGTTTGCCTAGGAATCAAATTTTCGATACGGATGTTTAACGCGTCGAACTGTGAATGCGTTTGAACAGAGCGACGACCGCGATTTCACGATTGACGTATCGCGTATCAAATACACGCATACACACGAGCGCGCTATCGATATCGAGTTTCGTTTCCTTGATCAGGGAAGTTGACGGTAATACGGGGCACCGTTATTTCACAAATGCATCCCGCTGCGCCGCTCTGGCCGGCGTTCTCAATTCATTGCAGAGCCCGAAAGTGAAAATAAATGGGAAAGTATCGAGTACATACGTGAAACGATAAAAATAAATTGTTCGTCGAACGACATCGACGCGAACCGACCATCTAATTGCCTGTATTAATCTGCATCCGTCAACTGCACTATTCATTAACGTTGTCAGCAATACTGGGTAAAATAGTGTATTTGTATGAAGAGAATTTTAATGTTTGAAATTATTTCCCAAGCTGTTGGTCATCTTGAAATACGTAGTTTGGTAGATTTTATAAATTCAATACAGAAATGAATGATGCAAACTTATAACAGTAACAAGATTATAAGAAATTATTATATCTCTCTATAATCGTATTGATTTCTTTACTGAGTCTTTGCACAATTTCAAAAAACAATTACGCAGGATTATAGGATAATACCATATCGTTTGTACCATTATTTTCTGTGCACGTCCCTTCTTTGTTATTCTTTGTTATTATGCGTGTAGTCCCTTATCCTTTTCTATTGTAAACATTTATGTAAAAGGACCTCGGTCCGTCTATAATAAATAATAATAATAATAATAATTATATTACTCTCGACTTATTGAAATTACGAACTAGAGCATGGAATTTTTGTTTCGCTCCTGTTTTTTACAATGGATGCAAAGCAATTTTATTGTTTGTAAAGATCCGCAGTCTAATGGTTATGTATTTTGTTTCTCCCTTCAGTATAGCTTCGATCCCTTTCTGCATTGCTATGCGCACAGCGCGAAGCAAAGCTTGTGTATTTCAGGAGTATAGCAAGTCATTAGATCAGACAGGCATACCTAACAGCACATGTAACAGCAAAAGAAGTAATAGAATTATGTTTTATCAGCTATGACTCTATTTTGTTAATGTTCCATCCAGCTTACTTCGCAAAACAAACTTTCTCAAAAAAATAATTTCACATAAACGCATAAATGAATTTATTAAAACAGAAACTTTTTTTTTTCTTTACTCTTTTGACTCTTCTTTGAATTTTCACCACAGAAGTGAAAATAAACATTTAAATATTGCAGCAACTTATAAAATTGTGTTACTTTCAGGTACACTTACAATATGGAAGCTATTATTTCGAAGTTGTTGAAGATGTAAACTCTCCACGAGAAAATTCAGTAGTGCATGTGTATACGAAAAAATATAATTTTTGGCTAGAATTGTGTGGAAATGAACAGTGAATCAATTATGCAAAATACTCTAAAACTTAGAAGTGAACAATTCCATTAAATATGAACACAAGTGTATAATTACTCTACAGGGTGACCTAAAAATGTTGTGCTTCCTTAAAAAAAGTGATTCCTGAAGTAACTTTCTCCTTTGCGATAACGTTTGTCTTTGACGTTCAATAAATAAATCCCCAAAAGCTGCCGACATAAATCGAAGTGTGTTAATTTTAACTCGAGCTTCTAAATTAATTCTTCTATGTACTATTGAAAGAAAAGAAAAATGACTAAATAGAATGTACATGGTCTTCATCGTGGTGCTTGGCTACGAAATGTTATATTTAGTTGAAAAACAAAATGTGTCCCAACCTTTACGACAACGAGGTAGAAATTAATGATTAAGAACTCCTCGTGTTTATTCCACCGAAGTTAGAAATGGAGCGATTGAACGTTGCGAAGAGTCTACCGGATCACTCGAGAGTCGGAGTAACCTTTGATTCGACAGCTCTCCGTTCCAAATGAGTAGAAAATTCATCATAATCGACGCACAAGTGATTTACCGATGCATACGGGTCGACAAGCAATTCAGGAGTTCTGCCTACTCATTGGGGCGACTATACGTCGGTCTGCTCGAGGAGAGGTGCAGATGTAATTGGATTTTCGAGCGAGATCGATGGCTGGCATTCGTGGCGGCCTAATTAGGTTTCATGAATACCAGTCGAAAATCACGCGGCTGATATTCTGTCAGTCGTTAACCATCTCCATTATTTTCGAGATGTCACAGTTCGCCAGACGTGGCAGCAACGTCTTCGAGCGTATCCGCGTCTACTCAAACGCCGAACAGTCTAACAAAATGTATTCGTGGACTCTCGTAATGAGATCCGAGCTGAGAAAGAATAAAAGAAGCTCGCACAGGCTATAGGAAAAAAATCCAGCATAATCCAGCCAGTAGGATCTTTTTCAAGGAAGAAAGCTCGCTTTATGATCCCGGAATAACGGACTAACTTCTTAGATCGATTTTGTAGCTGCAAGTATCTCGGAACTTCGTTCGAAAGTTTAAATGCGTTTTTCCTGAAACCACGTTTTCCAAATTGGCGTCGTCGATAACTCAAAAGCTAATCGGCTGATCAATTTCAGGTCAAATTCATTCAACCCTTTATACGCTTCCTCGCGGATTACATCCAACAAAATCAATTTATCGGCATCTCTGGAAATTCCATGTGCTATTTGAAACGGATCTAGGGCACTTCGTCGAAAGACATTTCGTCGAAAGACATTTCGTCGAAGACATTTCGTCGATGGGACATTTCGTCGAAGAGACATTTCGTCCAATTTTTTGACCCAAATAAACCAAAACCAAAACCAAAACCAAGAACAAAACAAAAAATTAAAACAAAAACTTGGGTCAAGAAATTGGACGAAATGTATTTTCGACGAAATGACCATTCGACCAAATGTCCATTCGACCAACTGTCCTTTCGACGAAATGTCCATTCGACCAAATGACTTCGACGAAATGTCCGAATTCGATTTTCGACGAAATGTCCTTCGACGAAATGTCCTTCGACGAAATGTCCGGGTCCCATTTGAAACTGTGGTCTGCCCAAGGTGGTTCGGAACCCACCTTATAAAAACTGTAGGTCCCGTCGCGAAATAACCCTGAATAGGAGTTCCAAAAGCGACGTAAAATAAGGAAAAAAAAAAAATCAATTTATGTGTCGGGCAATGTTCTGTCTTACAAACCCTGGAACTTTTTCATAATTCCAACATAAACTCTGTTCGCATTAGGGACGATTGGGATAGACGCTGCAATGCGTGCTGACAAAGAATTTCACAGGATTCTACACCACAGAAAATCTTCCATTCTCACTTGAGGGCGTATTGACACTGTCAAAGAATATTCATGAAAATCACTTTCTCGCCAGTGCTGTGACAGAGAGGTGACGTGGATTTGCTGTGTCTGCGACGCGTCATAGCAGCGTTCGCTCCACTGTCTAATTTTGATGCATGAAGGGCTGAAGTTCGCTTACTATCGCAGATAGTGTCTTTACTATGGAGATTGCATTGCTAAAGGGACAAATAGCAAGTCGTTAAACAGTGCGATTCTATAATACCACACGATAACGCCAGACCTCATTTTACATGAATAAATTAAGGGACTAAATACTCTAGGGCCCTCACTTCAATACTAATTCAGCTATAGCTAAAAATATCAGTTTGCTATGCTGTCGGAAATTACAATGTTTTTAATCGCCTGCATCACAAACTTTTCTGCGTAAAAATTACCGAATAATATGTACATACTTGGCTCGCTTTTATTAAATGTGCAGGGTGTATAAAAAGTAATGGTCATCCGTCCTAGGGGTGAATCTACACCTCTGGATCGGTGGACATTTGTTGGAGAAACTTGCCGCAAAATTGTTTATAACAAAGAAAATTGTTGTTAAAGTTTTTTTTTTACATCAACGCCTTCTAATCATCGGAAAGAGAAAAAGTTTGAAAGGAGCCATATGTCGCAAACAATTAGTTATTGAGATATAAGCTGTTCAAATTTTTCAAAATTTGATTGTTGAGAGATTTAATTACAAATATTTCCCGCCTCTTTTCATGGTTTTGAAGCGCCACCATCACAGTAAAAGAACTCTGCTCAATATTGTAGTCCACCAATGTAATCTCATGATCCTGAACGATAAAGTATTGCAACAAGAGCCATTTTCTGGTCAGACTAAACGTTAAAACACGCGTTGCAAAAGCAGCAAAGGATGTCATCCTCCCTCTAGGCTGCGAAGTTTTCCCTCAAGTTCTCTTGCCTGACATGGCTCTGTCTGTTTAATCATTTTAAGGGTCTGCAGCGATAAGGAGGCAGCTCTACATTTTACAGATTTGTTGTTACCTATTACATTTCATTAAAGAAAATGTCGTCTTTTACTCGGCGCGAAAAGAAGTTTACTCCAAGGAATAGGTGTATGACACTTTTGTAACAGATTGCAGCGCGTGTTTGATATATTTGGTGTAATAAAATGGGAGCAACGTAAACTTATATTTCACCGTTTCATAACAATATTATTACTTTTATAATAAATGATCCATCATAGCAGTGACTGCCACAAAATATTTATAATTGTACTTGCGTAATAAATAACAGAGGTCAAAATGATAGTAGCAAGTTGACAAATCATGAAATCTTTATTTAATTTTTCTTATTGAATCTTTTATTTAATTACAAAAAAATATCTGAGAGAAAACTTATGGTTTTCGTGATTTCTGATCAGGATAAGAAATAATGGCAGTTTATATACGGTTCGTTATATTGTTTTTTATTTTATATTTATTTATTATATTGTTTCGTTTGAATTAATTCTGAACAGATCTAGAAAAGTTATTTTATTTTACATTCTGTTTTTCTTTCTGTTACAGGTGAGCCCAAGGTTCTGCGCTGACTCGTTACCACGAAGACGGTGATTATGTAATTAAACCACGAAATTCTTGCTTGTTTACTCTAACTCGTAATCAGTCGAGACCATAGTCAGTCAGTTCGAGCGAAACAAATTATTTCTCCGTTCTTTATCCTACGTGTTTCGACAACACACGAAAACGCTGTCGGCTAGTGCAACTATTAATAATTTATTAACCTGTATCGTGTCTCCACGGCGCCGCGCCGCTTCGAGGCATGATAAACAACGCCGGCAAATAACGTCGACCACGATAAATGTTCGCGACGCGACGAAATTCCGTTCCACAGCAGTTCTTTGCTGTTCGTATGCGCATCATGATTCTACTTCAGACACTGTTCGCGACGGGAAGGGGGTTAGGTAACGAAATTATGTTACGCACGTGTGGACCCTGCCTAATGCCAAAAATCGGAAAACATTTGATGGACATGCGGGGTTAGAGTGGAATTATGAAAAGGATTTTCGTTGTTCGAGATATCTACGGTGAATCACAGTAAGACGCTTTTAACAGGGCGATTTTTATTTATATAATACATTTGTTTAAACAAATCTTTTTTAACATCGTACCACACGACTTTGTCTTTTTCTGTTGAGATGTTAGAGCAATTAGTTTGCTACATAATATGAAAAAATTGTTGTATTTTGAAACTTCTTTACGTGGACTTGTATGGAAAATTTGGATAACATGTTTCGTAGCTGGAAACGTTTCAAGGTGGTAGAAATGGCAGTTCTGTGGGAAGTGGAGCGCGGGGTCGACGACCCCCAAACCTTATGTTGAGTTTGCTATGTACATTTTCAATACAGGCCCACATAAAACAATTACAAAATGCAACCTTCAGTATGTCCTCTACAATTCCGACCAATTACAATTTTTGAAAAAACTTCTTTTCGCATAGTGTAGTAAACCAGTTGCTCTAACTTCTGAAAAAACTTCAAATTGTACAGTCGAATATTATAAGTAGACTGCTGATCCTTATGCGAAATAAAACTCTTCATTAATTGTGGTAAGCAGGAATGAAATAAAAATTGATTTCATCCCCCAATGATTTTCTTAAAAACAACATTACGATATTCTTGAACTTTTCGAATTTCTTCATAAATGCAAAAAAGATCCGCAGTCTAATTCAAAGAGTTATCGTTTCTTTGATGGCGTCCGGATATTAATGGGAGTCGCCGTATAAAGTAAAAAGTAACGTAGAACAGGCGTTATCGGTGCCCCGCAGACGCACCGATGGAAAGTTCGTTTTTGCATTTGTTTTTTAAGCTTGTTCTGCTCGAGCATTCTGCGCGATCCTCCTCGCGTATCGTTCGAAAGCTTTTCAGGCTAGTGCGCCGGATACTTCGCTTGTTAAATGTTGCAAGCGTAAGCGCGTTCGAATGCTTTCGCGGGCGACCGTGTGTGTCGCTGCGCGAGTGAATTTATTATCGGGATTCGTGACGCGCCGTGTACCGATGTACTTTGTCAGAATCCTGTCGCGTGGGTCTTGTAACGCAATAATACGCACACGGCCAGCGACTCCACGGATTCAGCTGAAATTCACAAAGGGACGCTGATTCTCGCTCGGTTCCGCAGATATATTTTATCGCTTGCAGAAAATTATTCCGAAACCTGTAACTTGTTCCCCGTGGCAAGCAATCAGCATAACTGGAGAACGGTCGGGGCGGGGGAGCGGGGACGGAGAGAGGGATGGAACGGCGGCGGAGAGGGGGGAAGTGTCGGTGGAGGGCTGTGCTTGCCGCTCGTCTAATTGCAAATGCGAACTTCTATGGGAATTTCGCGGAATTTCGGAAACGGACGGCAGTACTAATTTCGCGGGAATGCATGGCTGCTAAATTGTCGAGATGATAAATACGGGGACGGTTAACGCGCGGTGTTTTCAAGTACTCTGTTGACCGGTGATAATACATCGTGCATTTATGCGCGAGCAACACTTGCCTCGAGTGGACGCGACGAGCCGCGTTTTCGATTGTACACCGGTGCAGATTTACTTACGAATTACCGTGTAAGCATACTCTTTTCCCAACTGTGATACGCTTCGAGTTCGCACAAAGCTTTCGCGCGTTTGGTTTTTCTGCAGCGGAACGTTGCGCTTCGTAATTTTCATTAGACTGCGGATTCGGTGCATTCAGGACAAAAATGGGCACGTACAATTTAAAGCAGTGGACGTGTTAAAAGTATTTCAGGGTTTTTGAAGAATATCTTTAAGGATAATTAAGAGAAGAATACAATTTTTATTCATTAGACTGTTGATTTTATGCATTTATGACATAAATCGGCATGTGGTTGAAATTTGTGTTTCATTTGTCAAGTTTCATATTTAACGACCTGACACGATGTAAAGCAGTGGACGTGTTAAAAGTATTTAAGGATTTTTGAAGAATAACTTCAAAGATAATTAAGAGAAGAAAACAATTTTCATTTCACTCCTGTTTCAATCAATGCGAACATTTTTTATTTTGCATGAAGACCCGCAATTTATTACATCGCAAATCTAGTGCATCAATTAATGTATTAAAAAATACCTCATTCCATTAAAAAAATAATGAAGATGACCTTCGTATCTCTAAAAAAAATTACATAAAAACAACAATTTTAACATTCAACTTTGTCCTTCAGACATTTGACGTATCTTTAAAAGCAACGAAAATATTTGAGGTGGCAACGTTAGGTGACTCACCCTGTATGCGATACATTGACCCCCATTTTATCAACAACTTTTCAATAAGCAATGACCATGCGAGACCTCTACTTGCTCAGGGCGACGACCTTGAGGCATTAAAAAGCCATCGGAACCAGAGTTGACTGTCCTATCGTGAGCACGTTACCGAACGTTCCCTCGGCGAAACAAACGCGAGAGAAGGAGGATCGATTTGTCCGAAGTTCCAGGACTAGAATGCCCGTTTAAACGTATCTTCCTGTCCACTCGCGCATTCTTCTCGTGAATCTCGAGGGCCGAAGACCAAAGACGACTCATTGTCAGACATATAAATAGTTTCTGCTGGCTCCTTTCTCGTTTCCTCGTACTCGGCGATCCATTGCCAACTCGTCCCCCGCTGTCGTCGTCGTGTAACTTCTCAACTGGGTATCATCCGTACCTCTTAGCCCACGGCCAGCCCGTTCCCTCTCGTTCGTGACTATCGCTATAACCCGTGGGCTCTTTTATCTTGAAGTCGTCGCAAGCATCCCCTCTTCGAAGAACGAATGCCCCGCGTGTTCGGGTTCAACGGAGCGAGCCGGTGTCGCGTTTTCACGCGATGTGTGCGCTCGAATGGCGGCGACTAATTGGGTCGAGTGTCGTTAAGAAGAAGCCCGGCATCGGATTAGCTCTCTTGATAACAAAGTAACCGGGTATTCGGTTAACCAGATAGTAGTTCGGTTACCCAACTAGTAAACGGCATTGCGGTTAATACGGTTACAGTTACCTCAATGTAAATCGTTGCGGTGCGAACGGCCGGTTCTTAGACATTTTTACGTGGACTGCTGATACGGGCAACTGAAACCTACGCCACCGCTCAAAAGTAGGGATGGGATCAAGTTCTGTATGTACTGACCAATCCGAGTCAATTTCAATAACCAAGTTTCATTTCATGGGTTTCGATGTCTACTTAAGAGCAATAATGTTTCAATGATTGTATTTGAAAAGCATTCATTTTATGCAAACTGATATCGAATGAGTACTTACAAGTTTCGAAAGGTACTTATAAGTAGTTCGATATTGAAAGGAATCGAATCTCTCACAAGTAGTACTTGAATCTTGGAAATCAGAACTGCACAGTAGGTTTCAAGTACTTTCTTTATTAAATTCGTAACTATTTAAGAATAATATTTCCGATAGATTATGAAATTATATTGAATTATATTGAATTAAATGATGCATTAGAGATTTGAATGCAAGTATTATTTCCGTCTACCAAAGTGCTTGTAAAAGGTTCGAAACTGTCTGGCATAGGTTGGACTATACTTAGGAGTACCATTTCTGTTTTTCAAAGTACTTGTTTGATTGTTTTACGTCGCTTCTTCAACTGCTATTGTTCTTATTTATCGAACCAGTTTGCGAGGTACTTGGTCCCATCCCTACTCAAAAGTATGTGGACACTTATCGTTGAAATTTGTAGAAAACAATCATTTTGAATATGCATTTACTAACTTAAAAAGGTTGGGAAAGAGTAATTAATATTACAAATTTCCAATTTTCAGTTTTTGTTTTATTAAATGACCTACTTGGACTTCGCAGAATTCTTCTAGTTGCTTAAAACTGTGCTAGGTAGAATCCCTACAGTTCCAGGTATTTTGATAGAATAAATGATTGTTTAATGAAAGCAAATTTTAAACAGCTTTGAAATATCAGGCTGAACGAATACTGTAGAATTTCGTTTACAAAAATGGGGCTTTGGTCATATTTCCAAAGATTTCTTCAAATAATGAATACTTTGGGGATAATTGTGGAGGAATTAAAACGAGACGTATAAACAGCACAATACCAACAACGTATCACGTTACTTTTAGAAACTGTGTATTTTGGCTACATTTTCCAACTTTCCACTGTGCACGCCAGTGTACAGAGAACACATTTGCAGTAAGTAAACTGGCATTTTTGACAAATATAAACAACGTCCTGGCTGTGCAATATGTGCAACTGTTACTACAAACAGTTGTTTTTATGCCTGGTTTTGATTGCGTTTTTGGGGGCGATGTATAAAACTCCCGGATGTAATTTCTACGTTTTTCGAATCGTTAACGCAGACACAAAATCGTAAAAATTGCGACGTTCATTTTTCTTCACTTGTATTTCTAGCTGAATCATTTTTTTAAGATGATGCTAACAAATAAAGTTAAATTTACTACGGATGAAAAGGACATTGGTTCATTGATTTCGGATGAACAGAAGAGTCGCAAAATGTGGGTCGAGTATCTAACATATTCCTGACGGTGAGGAACTTTATGGCTGCTGCAATCGACAAGAACAGGGAACATAGTGTATGTCATTTTACTATAGCACGTTCCTGATATGAAAATCACGTCAAAACGTGTTCTTCTATTCCTACACTCCTACGTTCCTTTTCATGACAAAATTTATACAATGAATCGGTGAGGTTTAGTCTCTTTTGTATAATTACCATAATTTTTAATAAATTACTCTTTCAACCCTCCTGCATTTCATAGACTATAGTCTATTGACAAGTAATCTTGACAATATATTGGATTGGCAAGAAAGTAAGGTGAAATAAAACCTAATTTTGTTTATTCAAGCAATGAACCTCAATAATTTTGTTCGATGAACTTTTATCAAAAGATAAATGATGGCAAAACATCATCGAACAAAATAGAAAATATTTTGTTGATTGAAGTTCATTGCTTGAATAAAAAAAATTAGGTTTTATTTCACCTTCAAATACAGGAATTACTTTCTTACCAACCCTATATTTCAAGATCATTGAAAGTAAGAAATTGAAATGTAGCGAGCAAAGAGATGAAACCGTGAGATTATTCTGAAGGGTTATTATCGCGTAATAATGAGAAATAAGATATATTAGTATTTAATGTTTTGTTAAGTGTATCCGGTGTTAAATCTACCCTTCCTTTTTGCTACTTCTCTCTCCCGCTCTCTCTCTCTCTTCTCCGTTCTATCGTCGTTATCAGCATTGTTCTCAGTTGTAACGACGTACGTTTAATCCGCTACACGTAGGTGTTCCGAGAAATGAGGATGTTGACTATTCAGCAAAAACAGTCGCACAAAATGTACGCTTCCGACTCATTACTAGTTTCTTATACATACTGTACTACAGTGAGCCAGAAACGGGTCCGTATACTCATTCACGAAGTTATTATGTTGTGTTTACGTTTCGTAAATAACAAAAGCCAAATGTAAATTACCTGGATTATAATATATTTACTTATGAAAAGTACACGTATTTGTAAATAAAATATAAATGAAGCTGGAATAGTGAAAAGAAACATTGTGCAACGAAATATCACGTTTGTGAAACGTTGCAGATTCGAAAGCTACATACTCATTAACAATTTACCATTAATGAGCATTAATAATAAATACATTAATAATGTCATACAATACAATACCTAAATGACCTAAAAGACATATTTAATAATTAGCCAGCGGATCTTTATGTAAAATACAAATTTTCTACTCGAATTGCAACGACCTGGAATGAAATAGAAATTGATTTTCTTTCTTAACACGTTTATTAGGTTGAAAATTATGTAACAGTATTTTTAATTTCTTCTAATATTTCCACCGTTTCCAATTGCCCCTACTCATAAATGCATAAAATCCGCTGCCTATTAATAATATAAACAATATTTTGAATAATGGTACAGCAGTTCTTAGTCTCAATTCGAGTGCTAAGGGTTAATGAAATGGAAATTTTGTTATCTTAACCTAAGAGTTACCGTTAATTTCGGGAGCACGTTGACAATGGAGTAATTCCGAAAGTAACGCTGAGTCCACGCGATGGCGAGTTCATTGTCGTTGTCGGAAGTGTAAATCTCGGGAAGAAAAAGAGGATATCAGTATACCCGCAGAAATTGGCGAAACACGTGGCCCATACTTGGGCACCTACGTGATTCAGTTAGGGTTCAGTCGTCCCGGCGACAGAAAAAGGCAAGAAAATATGAGTTGAAAAACTCGAGGACACACACAGTGGTTGTTAGGAGTGGGCAACGGTCCAGCAACTCTTGTGCTTAAAAATTACCCGACAGATACGACGACCTGCGGAACAACAAGAGGTCCATTATTTCTTTTTCTTATTCTCTTGAAATCGGAGCAGCATTACTAGAAGTATTTGCTATGCTGGATTTAATAAGGGAATATGGTGAACAACATTTCTGTTGCAAACGTTGACTATTAGTAGACTGCGGATCTCTATTAAAATTTTCAAAATATAAAATTCAATAAAATCTAGTACCATTTTTATTTACTTCAGATTTACACAGACTTCTAGTGAAAATAATAATCCATTTGATTCCATTTTCATCAAAGTTGTCTACAAAAATTGAAAATTGCATGAGCATCCGATTGTGGGCAGCAGGAGTTAAATAAAAATTCATTTACAACTAAAATATAATAACAATTCATAAATTAAAATTTCATTGGAAACTGATTATTCGACTGCGGGTCTCTGTGCAAAATAAAAATGTTTTGCAACGATTGTGGGCAGCAGGAGTTAAATAAAAATTAATTTACAACTAAAATATAATAACAATTCATAAATTAAAATTTCATTGGAAACTGATTATTCGACTGCGGGTCTCTGTGCAAAATAAAAATGTTTTGCAACGATTGTGGGCAGCAGGAGTTAAATAAAAATTAATTTACAACTAAAATATAATAACAATTCATAAATTAAAATTTCATTGGAAACTGATTATTCGACTGCGGGTCTCTGTGCAAAATAAAAATGTTTTGCAACGATTGTGGGCAGCAGGAGTAAAACGAAAATTGATTTACAACTAAATTAAGTAAGTAAACAGTGAAAAATAATAGTGATGACTGGCAGAGCTGTTGGTACTTCCATGCTTGTTTCAGCTGCGAGACTCGAGTATAATATTTCTTTGATACCGTCATGGTCCTCGCAAACTGGAGTGCAACACTCCAATATTTCCTGTGTTATGTTAGTGTCCTGCGGACCTTCTGCCTGTGTTATATTACAGTTCACTGTCCGCTCTGGATTGGTCCAAAGACCAGCTTACACATAATTCTTTCCGCCAAGTCTTCTGGAACCCCATCCCGTTCTCAAAACAGTAGGTACTCGAAATAAATGGATACCCGGCCTTAGGCTATTTGCTCACGTGTGCGAACGGCGATGCAAAACACGACTAGCAAAGCTCTTCCGAGTATGATATCTCGTTGAATGTTGTACTTAATAATGTCCTAACACCGGTGTCCCGAATAACTCTGACCACTTGAGATATCTCCGTTATTTTTGACGGTGTGGAAAATCTTTATTTATGTGTGTACTTTATTTACTGTCATCGTTTTTATCTACTCATTTATTTCACCTCCTTTATTTGCTCTATTTACTCTATTTACTCAATTTACTATTTACTCTATTGATTCGATTTACTTAGTTTGCTTTATTTACTTAATTTGTTTCATTTACTCTCTCTATTTTCTTTATTTACTCAAACTACTTGATTTACTCCATTTGTTTCATTTACTTATAATGCAAGATTATCTCGACGTTAAATAAAAAACTAGAAAGGTCATGCATAGGTCACGTGAAGGTCATCATATGGTTCATCGTTGAATTTGTATTTTTTTATGAGTTATAAGACTGTTGCTGATTGCTTTGAAATCGCCAACAAATTAATACTCTTTTCCTCTAACCTTGTTGCGAGACATTTGAGATGATCAAGTCAGGTGAAATACCCTGTAGACCAGGTATGTAGTTTCAAAGGAAGCGCCTTTAAAGATTTCGACAGAGTTTCCATCATGCTAACAAGGAAATATCCTTGCATACGTTTAACCTGCAAGTTCCAGTTAATAAAGCAATTCATCTTCCATCCCGTACATCTCCTCCAGTTTTGCATCTTCCAATTTTTTGAAAGCACAGCCCTCTCAAAGGCGTCGGGTGCTCGGTGCTCAGACCGGTTGATCCGCTCTTCTTCTCCTCGCAAGTTTGCACTCGTCATTAACCTTTTCCCTACGTGACGGTTTTACGCGAATCTACACTTTGCCGTGGATTGAACGCAGCATCTATTCCTTTTTCATACTGCAAACATCGGTGGGGATGTTTATCGAGATTCTGAATTATAGATACCGTACATATCGGTATAAGAGAATCTCCGTAGTAATTTCAATCAATCCTGAGCACAGCAACAAACAATTCAATGATTTATTACCTTTTTCAGTACCTTTTATTAATGCTGTTGCTATCTAATCAATTACTAAACATTTTAGTAATGTATAAGGCATTATATAACAATTTCATGTCCATAAAATAATTAAATATTGGGTTGGCAAAAAAGTAAGTTCGGTATTTTAAGGTGAAAAAACCCCCAATTTTTCTATTCAAACAATCATCTTTACTTAGCAAAATATTTTCCATGTTCGATGATCTTTCGCCGTCTTTCTAGTGGCTTCATAATTCCGCGCTCATAAGACTTCAAAATTTTCCTAACATTGGGTTTTATTTCGCCTTGAAATACCGAAATGACTTTCTTGCCAATCCAATGATTTCAAAAATTTATTCAGCGCAAAATATTTCTACGTATTTTAATCCTTCTGGAAAAAATACCGCAGTAATAGGTACACTTACCCTATATCCGATAGTTATTTGCAAGAAAATTCTGAAAAATCACTTGTGTCCACTGTCGAGTAGTCCCCCTTAAAGTCAGAACAAACGATGAAGGTATAATTGAGTGGTCTCGGTGTCGCCAGTTTCGCATGGCAACGATGGGCGTTTCGAATTACAAATAGCCGTCTGATTGAGAAGAAAAGCAGGAAAGCGGAGTAAGACAGTGCAGGGGGGAGGAAGGAGAATAGGTAATAGAGAAAGGAAGGAGGACGGGCCAACCCGAGACTCCTTATTGTACTGTACCTCGTCCCGACTTCCTTCGCCGCGTGCGGTCCGGCATACTCCCGAGGACCTCCCGCCGGGAGAACCGAGTCCCGGCTTAGAATTGGACCAGTAGGCCCACGGAATCTGTCTCTGGGATTATAACTTATGGCTCGCAGTATCCGTTCTGGAATTAATCGATGCTGCTGCGTGTGAGGGCCTGCGTCAAATAGCTCCTTTCATCTCTGATTGGAATTTTACCGATCCCCTTTTTTCCAACTCTCCGCGCTCATCGGAAATTACAATCTTGTTCGGAGGTACCGATTGATTCCTGCTTGCACTGGGTGCAACGTGTTTCGAAATCTGCTAGGTGAGTTTCTGGTTTGGGATTTCGTTTTGTAAATTACAGCGTGCCACGAAAGTATTCGAACGCCCTTTAAAACAGGATAACTTTTTTATAATTGTATCAAACGACCTGATATTTTATAATCAATTGGAGGCATTGGTTTACGATATGATATGCGAAAAAGATTTGCAAAACTTATAATTTACAAGGTTACATGCGAAAATACAAAAGGCATTTTTTAAAACTTTTATTTGGGCCCATAATGGAAATTTGAAATATATGTTTTGTAGGGCTATGTATAATCTATCGAATGTCCTATTTTTCGAAATAATTTCGAAATTCCTATTTACAAGTAAACGTTTTCTATCGCAGAAGTAATGACTGGAAATTTCCCTGCAATTTTATCCGACATTCCCATCCCCTACACTTCGCACAGATTCTTTCAGAGATGGCTTGTAGGTCGATCTACGCTCTTTACTCTCTGCTCCTGGATTGTCGAAAATAACTGGAGCGTGCGACCTCGTTGGATGTCCATGTAATCCGCAATCTTTATCTAAAAATAGTAAACGAATCGCTTAAAGCGATCTCGAACATAATTCACGTGTTCTCTTTATCGTCGCATTACACGCGGCAACGACAACGAAATCTCTATTTTCGGACTACTCGTTACCGTTCTATCGTCGGAACGTTGTGTTATTCGATTGTTTAAGTATTGGGTTGGCAAGAAAGTAATTTCGAGAGCCGAATTTTTTCATTCAAGCAATGAATTTTAACGAATAAGATAATCTTCCGTTTTGCTCGATGATCTTTTGCCAAAAAGAATAAATCAAAAAATAGTTTATTCATTAAAGTTCATCGCTTGAATAAAAAAAATTACTTTCTTGCCAACCCGATAGATTGATACGGTAATTTAAATTCTAATACACTATCGGCATCTTTCTTATATCAGCAGAAGTTGATTGATGGCGTCGATCTGCAAGCGGAAATTGAATTTTTGACATTACACGATGCAATCGGAGCATACTTTAAATCCACTCTAGAAGTATTAATTAGTTTCTTTTTTGCATCCTTAATAACTTTATACAATTTTGCTATCTAACGAATAAGATAATTGCTACCTAACGAATAAGATAATTTCCCTCTTGATCGACGATCTTTTGCCAAGAAGAATAAATCAGAAAATATCTTATCGATGAAAGTTCATCGTTTGAATAAAGAGATTCGGTTTTATTTCACCTTGAAATACCGAAATTACTTTCTTGCCAAGCCAATAGTAGCTTGAGATTAACAACAAACGATAAACGAATGGATTCGCGCGACTCGCCGCTAATTACCGCGCGTCGCTAGCGTTGTCTATGATACGAGCGGCGGGGATCTTCTGGGAATTCGTTAATTGTCTCTTACCGCAATGTATGTAATGCGTCGTTGGAGTTGATTAGCCACATGGCTGATCCGATTCGTTCTGTTTTGCCTCGATAAAACCACGCGGCGGACCGCGGAAATCAATTCACGGGGCCGCACATGCACGCTGGGGCTAGACGCATTAAAACTCGTCCCGGTAGAACGTCGGAAAGCAAGTCCGTGTCCCCGACAGTTCTTATATCGTTCCTCGATAAACCGCTTAATGGGCATGTTATGTTATATGGAGGACATCCGTAAGAATAATGCTGCCGAGTGATACCGTACGGCTGTCTGTGTGCGCAGCGCCTGTTCCGGTCATCCTCGTTCTATGTTGTACCTCTGTGTAATGTCCCCCTGACTAATGAAGTCGAAAGAAATATTAACAAGTCCCATCGGGAGCTCGTCAAGGCCGTGCTATCGTAATTCGAACGACTACGTTTCTTTGAGAACCGAGAAATCGTTAAACCGAGGTCGCTTGTGCGCTTTAAACGCGCACGCCGCATGCGTGCAAATAAAACGCGTGAAATGTGGAGGTGCGCGAACAAATAACGATAAATTTGTGTAAATGTGTTCGACAAGGGTTAATAACTTGATTTTTTTAATAATGGCACGTTACAGGCATTCAAAACAAAATTACGCGAGATTATTCGCTGATATCGTACCTTTATTCGTTTAGTTCTGCGCTTGTCCATCGAATGTACAAATTTTTAGGTTAAGAAAATTTCTTTTTTTTTCTTTTTCTTTTCTATGTTCTTTTTGTATATTTTTGTTATTTTCTATTTTTTTTATAAGTTATACAAAACGTCTGTAAACCCATGTATAAAAGGACCTCGGTCCGTACATAATAATAATAATACATAATAACTCCTTAATAAAGCCGCGGAGGACATTTTGGCAAAGGAAAAGGAAATGGAACAGTTTTGGGACACCCTGCATGCGGTGCATGATTATTTCCAAGTACGTTTTAAAATAAATGGAAAACGAAATTGGGCAGTCGTTGAACGGTACAGTCAAATTGATTGCCACGTGTCGCATAATTTATTCGCTAAACTGTTTTTCGAAAGCTTTTCACTCGACCACCTCTGCATACGTTTATCAATTTCCACTACTTTCGATCGACAGAGTTTCCCAATTTAAATTCGAAGCGGTCGATGTATTCAATTCCGTCGTAATTTAACTTGAATCTAAAAAACGAAACTGTCAGGCGTTTTCGAACTTGCGTAGCGATTTACGTTACGATATGGAAATTGATGGGAAGATTTAATCCTGATTTGCAGAAACAATTCTACGGTATCCCGTATGTATATAAATGTCTGCAGAGCACGTATTGTCAAGGCAACGCACACTGCTTCGGTAAGGCAACTTCCTCGGACTCGCGAGGGAGAAAGTTTGATTAGGAAGTTTTGAGACGCAGTCACCTTATACGCACAGACTGATTATATACTCGCCGTACAGCCGCCATTAATCCAATTGCACTTCGTGCTTTGCTGCCATGTTCGGTTTACGTAATTTCGACGATCCCGGAAATTTGGATTCCACGCGTAGCATGCATAATTATTCTATTAGCACTCTGACCAACGTAAGAATGCGGCCATTATTGCTGCAGTATAAAGGGTGTCCCGAAAATACTTCCTTCAAAGTGGTGATTCCCGAGGTTATTCGAAGAAGCTTTTTTTCCTTTGCGAAAATCTCCGCGACTCTGTTGACACTGAGCCTGCCACGGTGAAATTGACCGGTTGTTTAATCCATAGTTGTTGAAATTATAAAAACGCTTTCATAGAATATTACCGAATATCGCAAGCGACAAAGAGAAACCGACGAATTTTTGTCCGAGAATTAATGTTCGATTATCCGAATGGAAAAGGCGTGTCGACCCTAAGTAAACTGACCAACATTACGTCGGATTTGATGGTTCTCGAATTCCTATGGGGTTATTTTAAGGAAAGGGTTTACGCTGGCAAATCCCGAACATTGCAAGAGCTTAAGATCAATATTCAAGCAGAAATTAGGGCGTTAGAACCGAGAATGTTAACACCGGTCATGTAATATGCTGTATAGAGAGAGGGGCCGAAAATAGAATGGTTTTGCTTGACGTGATTTTCCACAGTTAATGTCACATATTTCCTGCGTCTGATGCTTTTTTTATGCAGAGAAGTAGTTTAAATTTTAAATTAGTTCGCGATTTATGGGACGTGCTGTAATTAACGTCACGTGAAACGCATTTTCAAATTTCATACGCAGTGTAGTCGAAAAGATCCAGGATGGAATTTATGGAAGCCTATCACTGCGGATTTTATGCATTTACGAGAAAAATGAGAAGGTGTAATCTAGAACAGCAAAAACATTAGACGAATTTAACGCTGAACCCTCGGCATCTTCTCTCAAATCGGTTTATTGTTATTAAAAAGCAATATTTCCGCTGTAATTAACTTCACGTGAAACACATTTTCAAATTTCATACGCAGTGTAGTCGAAAAGACCCCGGATGGAATTTATGGAAGCTTATCACTGCGGATTTTATGCATTTACGAGAAAAATGAGAAGGTGTAATTTAGAACAGCAAAAACATTAGACGAATTTAACGCTGAACCCTCGGCATCTTCTCTCAAATCGGTTTATGGTTATTAAAAAGCAATATTTCCCCTGTAATTAACTTCACGTGAAACGCATTTTCAAATTTCATACGCACTGTAGTCGAAAAGACCCAGGAATGAATTTATGGAAGCTTATCACTGCGGATTTTATGCATTTACAAGAAAAATGAGAAGGTGTAATCTAGAACAGCAAAAACATTAGACGAATTTAACGCTGAACCCTCGGCATCTTCTCTCAAATCGGTTTATGGTTATTAAAAAGCAATATTTCCCCTGTAATTAACTTCACGTGAAACGCATTTTCAAATTTCATACGCAGTGTAGTCGAAAAGACCCCGGATGGAATTTATGTAAGCTTATCACTGCGGATTTTATGCATTTACGAGAAAAATGAGTAGGTGTAATTTAGAACATCAAAAACATTAGACGAATTTAACGCTGGACCCTCGGCATCTTCTCTCAAATCGGTTTATAGTTATTAAAAAGCAATATTTCCCCTGTAATTAACTTCACGTGAAACGCATTTTCAAATTTCATACGCAGTGTAGTCGAAAAGACCCAGGATGGAATTTATGGAAGCTTATCACTGCGGATTTTATGCATTTACGAGAAAAATGAGTAGGTGTAATCTAGAACAGCAAAAACATTAGACGAATTTAACGCTGAACCCTCGGCATCTTCTCTCAAATCGGTTTATAGTTATCAAAAAGCAATATTTCCCCGAGCACCGAACACTGTGTAATCACGCCTCGTTCCATTCCGCCCCAACCTTAGAGTGTTAGGGTATTTGAGAATAATTGTTTGTCCCGCGGAACTAGCCATGCAACTCGGTAGCGGAATCGTCAACACGATCTCGCCGGAGTCCCATAAACCGAGTACCGCCCCCGTTTTCGTTTACTCGCCTAGCGGTGGTATTTGTCGAGCCGCGAGCATGATTTGGGGAGAGAGGACTACCGACTCGACGAGAGCAGTGTAAACGAATCAAGGACAGGGAAAAAGGGGGTACGAGGACACGCGATAGAAAGGAGCATCTCAATGCGCGAGAACGCGCGACATACTCTCGAGGATGATGATATGGGCACGTGCATACGGGGTGTCCTGAAAAGTGTTGTACTTGCGTCAATTGTTTTAAATAACTTTTTCCTTCGCGAGAAACCATGGACCGATCAGAGCGCAGCAAAAGCAGACCGATTGTGGGTCGGCCAATGGCTGAAGTAGATCCGGAAGTCGTCCGCTTTATTGGTCCGTGTTCTTCGTGAATAACTCCTGAATTATTAAAGAAACATAGCAGAGAAACACTGGAATATGAAAGATTAATTAATAAAAATCAATCCTTAATATTTTGTAGGACATCGTTCACATCTAACAACTTGAATTAAACTAAAAATTGATAAAAAGCTTTGTAAAGGTTCAAAACAGAACCGAAACGTCAGGAAAGTAAATTTTTTGCAAAATTGCTATATTATTAATTGATCGAAACGATAGCGCCGAAAGCATCTTCAAATTTGATAGTCAACATTTACGATCGATAATTGGAATTATTTTAAAAATTGTTTAGTGATTATTTTTTAATTTAGTTCTCTTCAGATTATACATATATCACGATTATGTTCGCATTGATTGCAGGACACACGAGAACATGTCCACTGCTTCTTGAATTGTATGTACGTGCCCATTTTCGTCATGAATGCACGAAATCCGCAGTAGTCTAATCATGATTTTCAGGTCATGAGTTCGGTGCATCGAGAATGTTTGATGACGGTCAGTTAGAGGAATTACTCAACGAAAAAATCCGACCCAGATGCAAGAAGAATTGGCAGAAAGATTGGGAGTCACCAAACTTGGTTAAAAAAGGGGAAAGAACTTATTCGCACACCTAATAGTTGAATGTCGAGGACCTTGAAAAGTAGAGAAAATATGAGCTCGAAAGAAAAAGACGTTAGGTCGAATTCCTCGCAAGTTATTCTATTATAAAGTGTGTCCGAATATTAATTCCGGATACTGTGTGTGTGTGCCCGATACCGAGCAGAAGTTTGCCTACTTCTCGAACTCATTGGAAGTTTCGATTGCGATCTGTGGTAACGCGACCGCGCTCGGAAGCTGAGAATCACTGGAGTTGGGAGTCGAAGAGGTAGAGCAGGAAATCAAACAGGGTGGCAGAAGGTAAGGCATAACAGGGCAGGGCAAGGCAGAGGGAAGTAGGAGGTAAGCCGGAACAGAGTAACAGAGTTGGAGCTAGGGACCTCACATGTCGCGGCCGCGGGGCAGTACGGTTATACCGAACCCCAGTTTCGATTCCCGCCCCGGTAGTTTCTCATGATTGAGATACGTAATCGGTATTCCTCCGTGTATCTTACCCACTGTACTTATACAGGACGTCGCGTAACTGGTGCTACGACTGGATAAGGGCTGATTCCACAGGAAAAAATAAGTCGAAAATCTGTAAACTCGGTTCTCGTTGTTTTTGACAATGATGTCCCACAACAAAAATCCTGAAAAAAGATTGACGACACTGCCTGTTATACTGTATCAGGGAACCGAACAGTAGAATAGCATGTTTTCATATTTTCGAGAACAAAAATGTTTTCCAGTTTTTTCATTTTTTACGACCACAGTTTGCAACAAAGAAATCTGGAAAAATTCTCAAGAATGCGCCCCAATTTAATTTACACTGCATTTACACTGCAACTACCCTCACGAGCAAGCTGGAAAGCTGAAATTTTACTCGGAGGGGTTTTTCTTAGTCAGTTTTCGAATGAACTTAAGACGACTATCTTTTCAGTAGATTATGGCATTTTATTAGACATACTAAACGTCGACCAATCCTCAATTGCTCTTAACATTTACACATATACTCGCACTCTACGAACAACCTAGACTCTTTGAAAACATGAACAGTGTTTGGCAGAATACGCATGGAACTTTGAATGCTGTATTTGCTGCGGACATTACTTTAAGTCTTATTTACGAGAAAGCTATTTATGCTAATACAAGTAACAATAATGTCTACAAAATGTATTTTTCTCAACGTAGGCCCACATAAAAAAGTTGTAAAATGCCACGTTCAGTATTTTTTCTGTAATTCCGACCAATTGTTCTAGCTTCTCATAAAGATCCAAGACGCAATTCGCTTGCACGTGCATCTACACGAGAAACGCGAGCGAAATCGGATATTTGAGCTAGCGGTGCCAGGGAGATTGAGCAAGGTAGATAGTGTTTCAGATATTTCGCATAGGGCGGAGCATGATCGTTTTACATGCGTGTCGGTGCTTTACCGTTTTAGTGTCGACGTAATGGAAACAATTCGCCAGACAATGGAGGAGAATGGCCACATAAAGGGGTCAAAAGGTCCCCCAAACCAAATTTAACTTGCAATAGACCATCCGATAGATTACCAAGGGACAACCCTCTGCGCCTAGCACGTCTGAAGACCTCTGTCTTGACCAAGAGGGTACACAGGGAGAACTAGAATAATCCAGTTTTCAAGTGAAGGATAACCTTCGCTCCACTTTTCTCATGCAATCGCATGCAGAAGCTTGAAAAGAGTCCGAATTTCTTATCTGTGGACCCACATCAATTACAAATTAATTTCTATCTTAGAATCTGTTGATTGTATCATCGAAATTTCCTTGTATTTTATCCTCCAAGTGATTAGATTCCAGAAATGAGCTTCCGTTCCAGCTCTCAAACGACTTTTGTAGATCATAGGCTATTAATACGGCATTTTGGAAAACGTGGTGTAATAGGTTTAGCAGCATTCTCCGTAAACTAATTGTAAGTTTCTCCACATAAGAAGTTTTTTCTCCGTATTAACGAGCCGCTAATTTCAGAGGCGCAACCCGCGCAAGTACGTCATAAACTGTCGGAGTTATGTGAAGGTAATTGTTTCGTAACTCTCTCTTGCTTGCGTAAATTGTATCGTAGCGGGAAAATTTCGAGCCTTAATATCGTTCATTTATTGCTTCGTAAAAGTTTGTCTATCGTACACAGCGTATGAACACGCCACGAAAATTATTAGTAGATCGGTAAAAATATGGGAAAAAGTAAGAATAATAATTGTGAAGCGCATTTCACTATTCGAAAAATCTAAATCAAAGGAAAAGGTCGCTCTAATGGATATGAAAGTGATATAATACCTCATACAATACTTAAATGTTTAGTAATTGATTATATCAACATATTTAATAGTCTTAACAATGATTTAAATAATGGTACAGCAATTTTTAGTGGTGACTCTTTCTCTCTCTCCCTCTCTGACTTTCTCTGAGACTCTGCTTTTACTTTTTATTGTTCATATCACGTCGATTACTAGATCTTCAACGACATCTTTGTAAATATTGATTTGTTAAAGAAAATGGTAAATATTGATTGACAAAGTGCACGACGGAAACGTGGAGGAATAGCGTCGCAGTAGGGGAAATGAGATCTGGAGACTCTGGTTCCACCGTATCGAGGAAAATATATTTCCAACCCCGTCTTCCATAAAATTCATTAAAATCGCCGCGCGAGAGCACAGCATGTTCCCTTGTCGGATCGGCGAAAGCAAATACGAGCGATCAGTAAGTAAAATCACTGTACCCGAACGCAAAGCCGTCTTTGCATTGGTCGCTCATTTTCCGGCTGCCTGGAGCTATTCTGTAAACGAAAACGGAGTGTCGTTAGTTCGGGCCGAATGCATGCGCGTTTTAGCCCCTGCGCTGCGCTGCGCCGCCGAATCGCTGCCAAAGCTAGGCATTAATCTTGTTCTTATTCGCGCTAAGGATTTTCACGGAGGGCTGAGCAGGGAGCGAACTACCCCAGAGCGTAGCGAGAACACAGAGAGAGAAAGAGAGAGGGTTTTGCGACGGGAACAATCGTTCTAGGCGAGCGGAACGTCGGTGTGAAGTTCTGTTGTGCACCTTGGAACAACTTCGGTATTTTTATCCGATGCAGGCTGCAACAACCAAGATTTTCATCCTCGCTCTGTTCGCATTCTGATGCAGGCAGTTCTCCAAGTTCCGCACATACGAGGTTCTTTCAAATGTACAGAGTAAATCTTATTCTTACTGCTTTACGAAAATTATTGAACCTCGTATAATATCGTTATTGCTATTATAGATAAACTTTCAATTAATATGTCGGCATTAATTAGACAATTAATTACGAACGTTAACATATTGATCTGAAATCCCCTCGAGCACAGCCATATTGCAGCAAAACTAATCTTCATGAATCTGGTTAATGTTTGCCATGCAAATCCGTGAACCCATTCTGTTACGATATTCTGTCTTTGTGCAGCGTACAGATTTATCGTCAACATTTCAGTGGTTCTATTACGTTAATTAAAATCATATTTTCGATAAAAATTATACCGTATCGAATTTAGTTATTTTATTTTGATCCACATGCACTGTACAATAAGCATGTTTCGTCGATCTCGATTAAATTCGCGTCCTTTTGGAAAAATTCGTGAAAACGGTTCAACCAAATTTTTTGCACATAGAGGAATCGAGAAAATATTTCAAATGGAATATCGCATGGCGGGGTAGAACATTTCCATAGTGAAACTTCGTGTACAACAGTACATAACATTTTTACGCTGTCACTCTTTTGAAGCTTTGAAAAAAAGCCTTTTCTAGTATTTCTGCAGAAATTAGTTGACAGTTTTGCTGTGAATTTTCTGTTTCACGCGCATTCACAACGTTCTTTCTCGGCGTCCTCGATAAATGGAGACGCGACGATTTTATTCGGGACAAATTGTGGGTGGCGCTGTGAGAGGTTGATCCAGCAACGGGGCAACAAATGCGGTCTCAGTAGGTCGGTGCTTCTGATCGCTATCAGCGTGCAGTTCGAGCCGTATTGAATAGCAAGTATCCCTATCGTTGGGTTGGACGTGGTGGGCGTATTGAATTTTCACCGAGACCACCAAATCTGACACGTTCGAACTTCCTGCTCCGAGGACATTTGAAACTCAAATTCTATGCAAAAGAATGTGCAACCCTTAACGACTTCGAGCTGACGATACTTCGGGGATGTCATTGAATCTCTGCAAGAATGATGGGAAGAGATGATGGATCATTTGGAGATTTATATTTGAGATTCTCGGATTTTTCGATATTTTCACATTTTCTCATTAGTATCGAGTGAAAGGGGCTCGTATCTGCCTCCTTCCATAGAAAAGCAAGGGCTTCGCAAAAGATTGTTGTTCGAAAAGGCCTCACGTCCCGACCGTTGAAAGAAAACTACGGCTGAGGACTACTGAACTCTCGAAGAGATTAGAAGGATTCGCAACGCGTTTAGGTAGCATCTCGTAAATACTCAAGAAAGCTGATTTAAACGAGACACCCCGTAGTTACATTTCAGTAGACCGCGCGCCCCGTTAAGCAACAGGTACTGATTCAACGAAAACAAATACAACGGAGCACGCTTTGACGAACGAACGCTACGACGAACGCATTTTATGAGTCAAATTAAAATGCTGCAACCTAAAATGACTCTCTTTCTACCTTCGTACAATCCTTATTATCCTCACGAAAGGAAACGTGGTGCTTTGTCTCTTAGCAGACAGCTTAACGAAGAGGTTCGCATGAACGACGTTAATCTAGAATTATCTTCCAGTAGGCAAGATTTGATTTGACCCTTTCACAGTAACGTTTGATGATAAAAACGCGTTATTAAGTCGCGTAATATTTTACTTTGTGATGGTAGACTACGATATTTTGTACGAATGTCTCTTCAAAGAAATATTGAAGGAGAAACAAAGCGGAGCCGTTAGACGATGTGAAAATTTCAGATTTTCGCGATTTTCGACCTCTGGCTGCAACAAATCTAAGGATTCTTATATCTTTCAATGCCTGTCGCTTTTCCCAAATGCAATTTTTGAAAAAATTTCTTTTCCCATCCTGCAGTAAAGTAATTGCTCCAGCTTCCCAAGAAAGTTCAAATCGCATGGCCCAATATTTAACCCTCATCCGTCCCTCGTGTCAATTTGACACAGTTTTCCCGAAATAAGTTGCACTGTTCTGTTATTTGTAGGTAAATTCGTTCGAAACTTGGTGACTTTTATTTTTTTAATGAGAAACATATAACTGCAAAAACCTAAAATGTAAATGTTAACTCCTCAATTTCAAGGAAAAAAACATCGAAAAGTAACTGTTTAACTTGTTATTTTATCGATTTTTTGTATCACTGTGTCAATTTGACACCGAGGGACAGATTCAGTTCCTGAAATGAGGGACGGATGAGGGTTAAAAAGTTATCGTTTGTTCGAGAGCGCCCTAAACGCTTCCTGTTTCCTAATGTGAAAATCTTTTCGCGTAAACCGTTTTGTCCCGAAATTAGTTCGCATAACGGAGGTTCCACAGTAATCGATTGATTGCGTTCTTCCCGAATGGACGGTTCGATTTCGCCGTTTAGCGCAAAGATACGAGCAATATTATTGCGGCAGTGAGTGGTGAACAAAACGGCCGGGTAATAACAAATAATAACGAAGCGTGCGGGTGCGGAGTGGTAAATGCGTCCGTTTAGCTTAACGATCCCGATAACCATTTAAAAATTGAGTTTGTTAAAACAACGTGTTCCGGCAGTGTCCGCTACACGGAAAGATGAACCGGTAATCCCGATTGGGTGGGTTGACCGCCATGGTAGAACGTGAGAGTGGTGGAAACCGTTAAAAGCGTTCGAAACCATTTTTCCGCATCGATGTCGCCGGTGTTACGGCGAGGTTTTTACGGTAATGCTTTTATTACAAACCTTGTTATTATACTCAAAGTTGAGGCATTCCCGCGAAATTCCCGTGCCTCGAGGTTAATCGATTTTACGTTCGATAACGACGGTGTACGCTTACGTCAATTTTCGAAAATATCTTTGACGTTGAACGACCGAACGCCGGTAGTCAAGTCATTTACTTTTAGTTTCAATACAGCAGTTCGCCAACCACCAGACTGTGCACCGTCATTCTACGTTATTCTTTATCGGTAGACTCCGGATGTTCGTGCAAATGCATATTTTTATAGAGAACAGATGGGGCAACAGGACCTGGGCAGAAATATGTTCCATAATTGGAGAATTCTGAAAATATATCTATTCATTCCATGCCAAATCGATCACTTTTTGCAGGTACCTTCGTCGATTTAGTTCTAACTGAAATATGTTGTAGTCCATGTGAAATTAGGGTGGGTTTTAAGTCATCATTCTGCCGGTATCGAATTTTTTTATAAATGGAAGTCTTCAAACTTTTCAATTTTTGCCCGAAAACCGGCCTCACTTACGAATTTTTATCTCAGGAACTGTTTGTCCGATTGAGCTACATTTTTTTTGTTTGATTCGGAAAGGATTGGGCTATTTTAAAATAATTTTTTCAACCTTGACAATCAACTTTATAATGTCGAAAAATTTAAACAAATTACATTTCAATTACACATCTGATTAAAATACTTAGCAACTGAATTAATTGAAAGGTTTGAATTATGTAATTCAGTTACGACGTAGTTGAATTACAATATAATTGAATTAACACAACTCTGGTTTACCGCTCAGTGGCGAGACCTTTGCGACAGTTACGGAAATACGTAATACCGAACCCCGGTCATGAAACAGCGTGAATGTTTTCGATTATAAACAAGATGGTTAAATATGCAATTAACGCGTGGATTAAATAATAATGATCGTTCTTGTTTGCTTCGTAGGTCCACCCGGGGAGCGAGGTCCTCCTGGAAAAAAGGGAAAGAAAGGAAGGAAAGGAGACATCGGCCCTCAGGTGAGTACACACGCTTCTACTGCGACAAAGCACTGCAGATCCTTCTTCCCGTATCGCACCCAGTATGCTTGTACGTATTTTGTAACGTTCTCGTATCTTAGAGTGCAGTTCTGTGCATGCTTTATTTACTGACGATGCATAAACGAATCTTCCCAAAATTTCTAATCGACGTCATGTATGCACGCGTGGTCATTTCCGGTCGAATGCTCAACTGCGATGAAACGAAAGTACGATGAGTACATTGCACTTACATGATGCCATCCAGCGGCTCCACTCGTTAAAATCGCTCAACTTTTTAACCAGTGGATTCCCAACATTGAAATCTACAGGATTATATTAAAAATAGTTAAAATTCTGTGGTTCCCTCAGGTGAAGTTTAACGGAAACTTTTGTTTCACTCTTATTCTTTGTAATTGGTGCAAAGAATTTTTATCTGACATATAAAGATCCGCAATCTACAGATTGTTTGAAGAAAATTGTTGGAAAATTTTAAAAATTGAAGATGTCAATATATGATGTCTCCTCTATTCAAATCATTAAGGGAAGAAATAACGTCGAATTCGGTTTCTATTTCTTGCAGTCGATGCAGGCAATTTTTATTTTGCATAAAGATGTCTTTAAATATTTTTAACATGTCCGTTGCTTTATATTGTACGTGCGCAATTTTTTTATAAATTTCATAAAATCCGCAGTCTACTGATTGGATACCGTAATATTTCGTAATGTAAGGGTTGAGCTACCAAAGACAACTTGGTACATATATTGTCTTATACCGCTGTCGTGGAATGTATAATACGACTGCATTTTCAATTCAATGGCTAAATCTGATTTCCAGAGTAGAATATCCTCATGACGCAACAAAGTCGTAAACAGTGTCAGTAGAGTATGGATCCGTGCGAATTTGCGACTGTTGTTCTTGGCAAAAGTCCATTTCGCGTTTCAAATAGGCTCGTTCGATTCGTGCTATTTCATCGTGGGTGCGTTCGATTCCCGAGGAAAACTCGGCTGTGAAAATCCCGTGATTGACGAATCGGCCTGCAATAAACCGTTACGCCGACAACCGTGCATACATGCGATCGATCAATGATTGTTACAAGAGCGTCTAATTGGTTGGTGCGATTAATTATCGCTGCGATGCATTCCGCACCGGAATGCACGCTTGGGAGCGGAACTGCGGAACAGCAACCTGCCCACCGATTTCGATGGTGTTCGGACATGCTGTTGAAATCGATACATTTTGAAAACAACTTTTTCCGTTGCGCAGGAGCCGCTTACACGCAAAAGAGAATTATTCAAAATGTTGAAATTTATAGCTAGACTGCGGATGTTTGTGCAATTTGCAATTTTCGTAGACAAATTTGAAGAAAGTGCAACGAAATAAAATCGTACTTTTAATCGGAACAGTTTTTGTGGCTCCAAAACGAATAAAAATAGTACTGAATTCTGTCGAATTTTATATTCGGAAATGGGAGGTTCCTGAGACCATTTGAAGCGACATTTTCCTTAGCAAAAATGTTCTCCGCAGCTTTGTTTAGAAGTTATTAACGAAAAACACGGACCAATCAGAGCGCGACCTGGACGCGAGTTAATAGCGACTGTCTATTGGCCGACTGTGCGAACTCGCGTCTAGGTCGCGCTCTGATTGGTCCGTGTTTTTCGTTAATAACTCCTAAACAAAGCCGCGGATTACATTTTTGCAAAGGAAAGTGTTGCTTCAAATGGTCTCAGGAACCTCCCATTTCCGAATATAAAATTCGATAGAATTCAGTACTATTTTTACAGGGTGTCCCAAAATTCCTTCAACAGCCGAAAATGGGAGGTTCCTGAGATCATTTGAAGCAATATTTTCCTTAGCAAAAATGTTATCCGCGGTTTTGTTTAGGAGTTATTAACGAAAAACACGGACCAATCAGAGCGCGAGTTGGCACAAGGGGCGCGCCAACTGTCTATTCGCCGACTGTGCCAACTCGAGCTCTGATTGGTCCGTGTTTTTCGTTAATAACTCCTAAACAAAGCCGCGGATAACATTTTTGCAAAGGAAAGTGTTGCTTCAAATGGTCTCAGGAACCTCCCATTTACGGGAAGCGAAGGAGTTTTGGGACACCCTGTATTCATCACATATCCAAAAATCATCGAAATCGATGTAGCTGTCCAGCAGTTACACCCCCGTTGCTGGGATATTGCTGCTTATAGAGTTGGCCCGCGGAATTGCTTCTGCATGATCCTCAGAGTACCTAACCTGTTTTGGTGTAACTGATTTTTTAATTTTGTATACCCCTTCTTACAGGGCGTGGCCGGGTTGGCGGGCAAGAGCGGTTTTCCGGTATATTATTTTTTATTTTCATTCCTGTCCTTTATCTCTCTGTCTGTTTGGCTATACTGTTCTCTATCTCTCTCTCTCTCTCTCTCTTTTTTTCTTTCTGTCACACCTTTGTTTCAATAAACCATCCACTCGATGTCTGCCACATTCGTACATAACACCTACTAAATCGTTCTTTCTGTTGGTGCATACAATGTAGTACTCTTTTCATTGTTTCAGCTGTTCTTCTTTTTGTTTTCGTTGTTGTTTTTTTTTCCTGTATGACTTTTTCAGCAACTACGAACTGTGCTTTTTCCGGAAACTCTCGTGCAATGCTCACCTGTTATACTTGTTCTATTACAGACTATACAGACACTCGTACATACGTGTACTGTATTACACATCAATCGTGGAACCGAAGCTCTACCTCTGCTTCCAAATATGCTTCCGTTGAACGTTCGTACCGAAACAAAAATGGTGCGGTGAAGTCAGGAATTTGTTGATTGGCGAGATACAGATCCTGATTGTATGGGGTCTCCGTGAGGCGCAGAGTCACTTGTTTCACCTAATCACGTAGTAGTATTTATTATTGTAAACACTATTTTTTCAATTAGGCGGCAGAGTTGCGTACCTTTTATTGTAAATGAAAGTAACAAATGAGAGAGATGAACAAATAAAATAATGAGTAAGTTTGTTTAGAAATGAGAATGAATGCAAGTAAATTCCGAAGTATTTAAAACAAGTTTTTAAAACAATATTTTATCTAAACGATATCTAAAATACTGTGGCTTATATTTGAAATATTTTATTTTTATGAATATTACATCTCATCTGGTTAGTATAATTTTTTTCTGGACTTTTTATCCCTTTTCTATTGGATTACCTCGAGGAAAAGCTATAGGTCAGCAAACCCTGAACACTGTGAAAGTTTGAGATCAATATTTAGGCAGAAATTAGGCCGCTGCAATTAAGAAGATTAACAGCGATCATGAAACACGCTATAGAGAGTCTGCTTATGCGAGGCCGATAATAGAAGGTATTTGCGTGATATCGTTTCCCGAAGTTAATATCCTACAATTTGAATAATCGACATTAAAAGTTAAAATAACTGAATTCTGTGACTGAATTCCTCATGGAAGGGACTATCATTATAGGTGTTTAAAAACTGAAGGTAACATTATCCTGAAGACATGTAATGTACCTTCGAAAACAACAAAGATTTTTGAGGTACAAACATTAGGTGCCTCATCCTGTATTATGTGACTCTGTTCGGTCGTAGACGTAGACATATTTGGAAGCAGTTCGAAGTACTGCGAATACTCGACTATACTTGTACCTGTTGCACATACACATGTCTGACACGAGTACGTACACATTACGTTCACGTGGAATCATTTTTTTCAAAGGCATTTCACAGCCTCGTCGATTTTTCACTTTCTCTCGCCTTCGTAATCGACATTTAAGTATCCGAACTTACTAGTATCTTTTTTTCAGGGACCCATCGGGCTGGATGGACCAAAAGGTGAACCGGTGAGTTAACACGTAGATTGTATTTCGCGAAACCTTACGGTAGAGCAGTGGATTTAACACTAAACCTACCACCAAATGACTGGTCCCAGATTTTTTATTTTACAATTATTTAAATGATAAAAATGATTTCATAAGAAATTACAATAGGAGCCGCACCAAGTCTAAATAAAATCAATCTTGTCATTTTTATAAGGGAACATGTTCCAGTTACTTTTAAAGCTCGGTAGGTTTAGTGTTAAAATTTGGGGTAAACTTTACTTTACCGGACTCAAAATTTGTGCCTTTCTCCTACGAATTAATTTGGCATGTAATCCAGTAGATTTGTACCCGGGACGGTTGCAGATCGAAGTTCGACCCTGTAGGATCCATGGTTCAGGAGTTATGCTTGCTTAAAGTTGAGCAATCTGCAGTGTTTTTGACAGGTAAGGGCGCTGCCATATTGGTTTGTAGTGACGACCGCAGAACCGCGGTCCTTGCCCCCTCCCCGAGCTAATCACCAACCAACTCAGTAAGCGGCTCACGATCAAAAACACTGCAAATTACTCAACTTTAAGCAAGCATAACTCCTGAACCATTGATCCTACAGGATCGAACTTCGATCTGCAACCGCTCCGGGTACAAATCTACTGGATTACATACCAAATACATCATAATTTATAGGAGAAAGGCACCAATTTCGAGTCCGGTAAAGTAAAGACCTGCCTTAATTTGTGTACTGTGAAGATTTCTGTGTTCCAAAACGTAGTTGTAATACCGGGTGACCTAATTGGAGTTGCGCGTATGTCCCGGCATCATCCCCATAGTCTAATATCGGCCAACCCCCACCGGGGAGGTGGAGGTATCCATAGCGGGATTACCCTCACGTTAAAAAAAGGCCCGAGATAGATTAGAAGAATTTTAGATTCTCAATTATACCTAATGTAGAACCCAGAGATCACACAAAATGTACGTCCGTACAGATCCACCGTATTTATCGGAAAAGTGAGTGAATCAGGTCTAATAAATCAGTATCATATCGCGAAGGAACGATTCGCTACTTCTTTTCTTTTTAAACAACCTGATCTATATACTGGGTGATTAAACCCAAATGGAGTAAATCAATCCACAAATACCAGCTGATCGAAATGATTAAACGAAGAAAGAAATTTGTGTTTGGCTCCTGTTCATTGTAATCGATGCGAACAATTTTTATTTCGCATAAATATTCACGGTTTATTTGTTACGCGTTTAAAATGTAATTCGTGCCCCGTGGAAACGCGGTTCAGTTGCTAAAAATTCGATCTCGCAACGTTTTACTGCATTTCGCATTAATGATTTCTATTTGAACAGCGTGTTTGTGTGTTAATCTGCCGAGTGTACCAGGGGTTTTGCATGTTATGTTTTTTAAGCTCTATCTATATACTATACGTACAGCGACCACACGGACGTACGTCGGTTTCGCATCACGGTATATTTACGTTTCAGTTGCATGAATGGACGTTGAGCGGTGCGCAATATAAAACAAGCCACACGTCATAAACGGGGCAGCACAAACAAACCGTAGTGAGCAATAAGTTCCGTTCTTCCTTTTTTTTTTCTGTGTTTCGATTTCCAACGAAAATAGGTCAAACGTGGATTACACGAAGCTGATTTCCCCCCCTCCCCCCGTTACTTGTCGGCGAAATCACTCACGGCTATTAATTACACACGCCCGATGCAAGCAATAGGGACAGTAAACTCGTCAGCGCGGAAGCAAAACGATTGTCGCGACTGGCTGACTTGTCGCGAATGACAAATAACTAACAGGTTGTTACGTGTGAAATTGCCAATGTCATGAAGCGTTTCGATAAGAATGTAGTAGGGTAACCGTACTGACTGCGGTATCATGCTTCGATCGTACTTTATAATTATTTATTTAAGGCTTTAAACCAAGTATGATTTGTGTGGCATATGCAATACAGGAACATATTAACATACTACATAATATGTAGCTCTCTTAATATTATGTAGCTTCTACTTAATTAATTTAATGAGATTAGGATCGTACTTTATTTTAATATTATTCCTCATTTATCATGAAATAGTAAATGTGTAAGCAGTTTATGCTTACTTATTATGCTTACGTAAAGAGCGACCTCGCGCGGCCGACTCTCGGCGTCTCTCTTTCCCATACGCTGTCCTTCCTCATGCCCGAAACGTTCATCGTCAATTAAACCACTAGATACAGTTGAAATTATATCGAGTTTGGTCTTATTTTAATCAGAAAAATGCCACAAATATATTGGTAAACGTTTCATTAAAAAATAATGGAAAATAAAGAAGTTTTGTAATTGGATTAGCGGTGGTTCACACCGATATACCCGAGCCGAGATCAGATTATTACAGTGGAGGGGATATTTTTCTGCGTTTATCGTGCACAGCCTTTGTGCGATTATAGAGGATTTACTGTACCTTCCCTGTAAAACCGTGTGAACAGAAAAAGGCTTATGGATCGTATTCAGCGTTCGAAGATCGATGACACACGAGCCAGCCTATTGAAAGCGCGAAAGAAGTGAAAATCCGTCGAACAGCGTAATTCATGAAGCGTACTCGCGCGATACTAGCCGGGCTTATCTCTTTGTTTCGCGGTTCCTCCGTGCGCGTTACGCGGATCCGAAAATAGGAAAATTCGTGGCTGTGCCCGCGGTCTACGTATCCGCGATTCTCGGTATAAATCGAATTCGGCTCCGTTAAAGCATGAACCACTAAAATAAAACTCGATCAAAGAATCGCGGATGTACACGCGCGATACCGCGAAATGGAAGAGACACGAGCAATGTCGTTCCGGCTATCCAGCCATAAATATAATACCGCGGCGCGCGCCGTACTTTAGCATAGCATGGAGTTCGTAGCATTCTGTCGAGAAAATACACAGATTGTCGGTCGGATACACGGAACGCAGAACAGACGGTCATGACCCGCATCGAATGCATGTTACGTCCGCGAATGTAACCGCACGAACGAGTAAATACTTTGCAACGATACACGGCATGTAACACGAGTGTAAATGGGTCTTACGGGCATGTGCGTGCGTCGGTACATAATTCCTCGCGATAGCGACCAAGAAAAATGAAATTACGCTTTAGATTTCGCAAATTGTACCGGCGCTTTTATCATTCTATTGCACAGCCGAAACAAAACGATAGCACACCTCGTATATTTCGTCGTATTTCGTGCTGTAAACTATAAAACTTACGCATAAGTTTGATTCTCTTTCGTTTTGTGATTTGAATTTGTCAGGATCTTTGTGGGGCTGTTCGCCCTTTGAGAATGCTATAAAAGAAAGGAATAAGAGAACCCATTGGTTCTGTATGATTTCTATATCTCTATAAAAGTTACGTGGGGGACAAAAGAGAGTTTGTGAATATTAATACAGGACAATAAGTAAATGTTTGATCTAAGGAAAACACTCGGGTCCGTGCTGTTTCTTAGACCGTGTAGTTCTTCTACAGCAAAGCCTTGATGTAAGAGAAACCCTCGGGCCCGTGCTGTTTCTTAGATACCCCTTAACCCTTAGATACACTTAACCCTTGTGCAAACATTTTTGCATTGAATTTTCGTATGGTAAGGTAAACCTTTCTAACTCGAAGACTTCGATAAATCGAAACCTCTGGAACTCGTTTATTTTAGTTCTTCCCTTGAGATTCGAATTATCGAAACCGTGTTGTGATACCAGATTATGTTATGAAACCTGCTTCGAGCAAATTTTGATCAATGTTTGTAATCGTACTTTGCGAGCAAAAGGCGGTCATTTTGGTGCCACGAATTATGCTTGCAGCTAAATTTGGTCTCTATTTGCTACGAATTTGCCACCGAAACTTGTCGACAAATTGCGATAAATTACGAAACAGATGGCTCGGTATTTGAGTGCAAAGTTTGCAGGCGCAGTTCCATGCCAAATCGAGGGCAGACCCTGTCCTCGTTGCGGATCTCATCTTGCTTTAAAAGTAAATATCGGGCAAAATTGGAGTAAACCTTGCTCTAGAAGGAAAAACCGAGTTTTATTTAAATTTCTGAAATATAATTTTAAGTCTCCATGTATTTTCAATAATTTTAAAAAAATAATTCCAAAATAATGACAAGACTGCGGTTTTATGGCTTCAAAAAATGCTGGAAAATAAAATTCCACAGAATTCAGTACGATTTATATTTATTCCAGATCTACAAAGAGACCACTGATAATAACATTTTACACGATTCCACTTTCTTCAAATTTGCCTAGAAAAATTGAAAATTGCATAAATTTATTTATACATATACTGAGTGTAAAATAATTACAATAACAATTTTGCCCGATATTTACTCTTGAAGCAGGATTAGGTCCGTTTTTAGTACGACCCACCTGCCCTATACACGAGGGCAGGGTCTGTCCTCGTTTTGCTCTCCATTTGACATGGAATTCTCCCAGCTATCTTTGCACTCGAATACCGTGGGTAATGGTGCGACATATGGGTCGGAATTTGTCGACACGTTTCGGTGGCAAATTCATAGCAAATCAAGAGCAGATTGCTTCCTGCGTATCTAATGTATTAGGCAAAGTTTATCTTAAAAAAGATAACACGTATGCTGGGGTCAATTGAGGGTGGAAGTAAATGATTGAAATTTATTTAAATTGTAAATGGCAAATCTTGCATCCGTTATCGCAAAGGGTGTTTCTATTCGATAGCTGATCCAAAGATAATACTTCGTGTGAATTTTCAACCCTGTATGTCGACGCGGGTAGTAATGGGGTGACAAAGAAAATCTGGTTTTTGCATAGTTACTTTAAAACTGAATTTAAAAAAAAATTTGGAATGCCGATTTCTCGTAGAAGTTACGAAATACTGAGTTTATATTTTTACAGTTTTCGCATCCCGTTATGGTTGTTGGCATATAATTTCTTCGGATTTCCCAAAGTTGGGGTGCATGGTTTAAAAAATCAGAAACCGGGATAACCTCGGAGGTTATGTCGATTTGTAAAGGTGTTCGAAAATTAGCGGTTTTTGATTTGTTTATCTATGTGCCCTCACGTTGAAAAATCTGAAAAAATTATATGTTAACAACCATAACGAGATGCTAAAACTGTTCCCAAAGGGATGATAGGCGTGCACCCCTAATGTTTGAGGTTAGTTATACGTTTTTCGTTTGCTATACAGTCGACTTCTTTCGGAGTCGATCGATTGTTTCAAGTGCACAGTCTGAAGCAACCGTTTCAAGAAACCATAAAATATTAGGTTAATATTATTAGCAGTTCCCGTTGTGACCATTGCAGAATTATGGCTTAAAGCTCCAGTTTACAGTTCAAGAAACGGTTAGCATGAAACTCTAATGCCAACGATACCTTCAATTAGAAGACATCGAAGAAATAATATGAAATATAACAATGTCAAGATGTTTCATTAACCAACCATGTTTTTGGTTATTTCTTTGTCTTTTTTTATCTCATCCCATATTTTTTATTTCGGAATTATATTTTTTTTTGGCTGCTGAACACTGTTATTATTTGATAACAAATAAACTACGATCGAAGCATGATACCGCAGTAATCGGCACAGTTACCACAGTCGCACGATCGAGGAGGCAGCAACTCGGGAAAATAAAATTCCGGACGCGTTCTCGCGGCTCGTGTTTCACTTGTAAAATAACGTGTAACTGTTCCCCGCAGTGCAGTGCATAAAAGTTATATCTTCTTCCGGGAACTATGAAAGCATACTGCCCGGTTGTTTCCGGTGTTGCCGTGGTGTGGCATTATTTTTCTATTAAATAAAACGACATTTTCTTCTGTTTTTTTCGCAGGGCCGGCCTGGAGATAAAGGGCAGAAAGGAGACCTCGGAAGTCCAGGCTTTGACGTTTTTTCTGCAGTAAAGGTATCTAACTACGCTATCTAACGAGACTGATACGGCGCGAGAGGAGCGGATTTTCCCGCTACAGTTCAGCGTACGTAACACGAGAACGCATCGTTTTATCGTTTTGTTTTACTCAACGAGCCGCTCTGTAAAATTCCGCTTCGGTGGTCCACAAGTTCGCGGATAAGCACGGGGCCGAAAACAACTGCCTAAGAAAGGTGTGAAAGGCGTGAAAGGTGTAAAAGACGTTTCTGAAAATGGAAGCGGTTGATAAAACGATGCGTTTAAAGAATAAAGAAAATATTGTTTATTCACGTTCCACGATCTTTGCTGTAGAGATTACAGAAACGTGCTTCAAACGAGAAAGTATTGTTGCGGTGTAGTCATATTTTATGATTCGAATTTTATCGTACGCAGGGTGTCACGAAAATGTTGTATTTTTTTATTACAAGTCATAAAGTTTATCTTGTGAGAAGTGTCATAAGAGACAAATAAATAAGTCTTGAACTGTGAATTATTATCTACACAAACATTGCAAATGAATAACTTATCCACAGTATCAATTGAACCAATAATAATTGTTGGATCTTGTCGTAGTATCATTAATTACACAGTACTCGCTACTTGTCAATTACAAATCACAGTTATTATTTGAAATATTTTTTAGAATAAAGATATAGTTTCAGTTCAATGATTTCAACTCGACCTGAAACTTTTACTTTCAAGAGCATTTCTCTATCTGCGCTCGTCAGAACTTCCAAGAAGATTTCTTGAAAATCTCCTGCAGCTCATGCTTCAAGTGGAACCTGTTAAAAAGTTCCATAACTTCTCCCGATAAAAATAATAAAACAATGGAAATCTTTCGTTATTACTAATTGCTGTTTCTTATCTTCGGTCCACATAATATTTGCTCGGGCCTGCTTTGCATAAAGAGCCACACTCCGGTTATTATAGAGGCGCTACATTTTACGCTCCTAGTCGTTCATGAGTAATACAACAGTGGTAACACTTAACAGGAAACTTTTATTACCGCATCTATCTTGTCATCCTTTTATTACTCTGATTAAAATACAGCGATGAAATATTCCAGAGTTTAAGTCGGAACGTGTTCCAGATGAAAACGATCTCGCGAACGTTGAACATTTCTGAAATTTTTCGCTTTGAAGCATGTTTCTCTGGCGATCAATTAAGTGAACGTGCGCCAGATATTTTGAATAAACATTTACACGTTACTGATGTTTCTCGTTAGCTCGTGAAACGATCGAGAACAATAGCTTCGCTCTTGGTGACACCAAACGTTCTGCGTTCTTATACTTGACCAAGCCGAACAGAGGCTAAGCATTTCATCAGCGTTATGCTAATCGGCGATTATATACAAATACGCGCGTGTGTGTGTGTGCCTAAGAAGTCGAAGTCACGTTCTCGATCTTGAATACCGAACAATGCCTCGCATTGAATTGTACCGATGATTTGCTACGTGGCGATTAAGAAGATTTGTACCCGAGTGTAGCTTCAAATCTTCGGAGAAAGCATGCTGACTTCGTATCGACAACGGTTGCGAATATATACAAATTATAACGGTCTCGCTCAAGTCGCAACGATGAGGATACCTCATCGATTTGCATAGATCTATATCTTGTAAAACGAATCCCCCCACCCCGCCCCCGAAGCGATGGGTTTGATTTAATCCGCAGCGATAACTGTTTAGTCTGAACCAGGTAGAAGCTCGAAGATCAGGAAATTTAGCCGTTCCTTGAACTGTTTGTTGGACATGTTTTATTCTCCAGAGGTTAGAAGAACGAAAAATCTGTTAGTTGGTACAGGTTTTACGGCACTCCAAATCAATCTCTTTCTTGCAAATCAAATTCACCCTTTTGCAAAATAAATTCACCCTTTCGCAGATCAAATTCATCTTATACATGACTCAAAAGTAAACTAGTAGAATGTTAATTTGGCCTTTTTTTATATTATTCCTAGTTACTTGTGTGGTCATTAGGGTAGCTCTTATTTTCGATATTTGAATATTTCTTGCGGCACACCCTGGGATTGTTCCAATAAATATTTCAAAAATCTGTGCAAAGTTGAAGGCGTAGAAATATTCTAATTCACGAACTGTACAACAAGGGATACTTTAGATACAATAGATGCCTTATACAATATAATACCTATGAGGTATTATACCAATTTCATATGCATACAATTTCAAAAATCATGGGGAATGGAAATGTCCTAGGTCGGAAGAAATGTTTAATTTTCCAGTTAAGATTGCTCCGAGTGCAAAGGGTGAACTTTCTTTCGCACTGAATTAAGAAATGCTCCACCTTATTGTCAACCCTAGATTCCAAGCTATTCTTGTAATGTCAGCATGCACAGCAATGTGCATGTTGCTAATAATCCCAGAGGGGTTTTATAGCTTAATGAAAGAAAGTGTCTGGATTTCAGAAGGAAAAGTTCGGGGTTTTTATGCCGTCCGTCGGCTATGCGATTTGATAGCCGGGATAGATAGCGAAATTCTCCAATTTGAACAGTACCTACGAGAAGCTTGCCAGCGACTTGAGCGCAAACAAGATCATTATAATTTGGTCGAGCAGCCGACGCGTCAGAACGCTGAACCACGTGTTCCGGTCGACTTGATCGATGAATAGATTCGCAACTATCAAACGTCAGTGGTTAACAACGTTAATCCCTCGTAAGATGGATGAGCGTGGTTGTACGGATTCTTGATAGCCACGCGGCGCAAGGTTTAATATATGTTTTTTTCTCTCTCGACGACGTATCGATCCTCGACGATGCAGATTAACAATATAAATCATCTTTTCGCCTACGGGTCAATGCACAGGGATTAGGGTTAAAGAGGTCGGTGACGACACTCCGCGGCGGGACGCTCGGCTATGCGGAAATCGTCGCTCTGAAGGTAACCGGCCTCTTCCGAAGGCAACACGGCTTGTGTTGTAGCTCAGAAAAATCTGTTCTCGTCGTCGTTGCTCCCTCTTCCTCTACTCCTTACCTCTCGCCCCGTCTTCCTCGTCGTATCGTCTTCCTGTTCCTCCTTGTTCGCCTCCTCGTCCTCCGCCCCCGCCCGGCCGGCCTGTCTTCTCCTTCGTTTCCTCTCCTCCTTCTGCTCCTATTGCTCCCTTTTTTGATCCCCGGTATATCCAGTAGCGTCCTCGCCAGACCATATTTTGTTTCCCCGTTTGAAGCCCACTCTACCAACGAGTTACCCGCCCCCTTACCCTGTCTAGTAGTCTAGTACTCCTAGACGCAATCCTATTTCTAGTCGTTGCCTCGTACGGTGCTTTCGGTGTAACGTTCTCGTTCGTTTAAAGTGCGGCGACACTTTGCTTCAATGGAAAACGCTTCGTTACGCGTTGAAATGTGTCCCAGCCAGTGTGCAATTAGACGGACCATGCGAAGCGAAAAAGTTGTTTGAATCTCGGCGCGATCCCCCGCCGAATTTCAGGCTGACGCCATTTTGGAAGAATCTTGCCGGTGCTGTCCACAAACCTGGCCAATGTTGTTCTACCATCTCAGGCGTCATTCAAATTATCCAATTGTGGATTTGTTAATGCAGCGCGAATCGAAACAGGGTTGTGCTAATTCAATTATATTGTAATTCAATTGAATTACATTGTATTTCAATTATAGTATAGTAATTCTATAATAATTACTGTACAGTAATTCAACATTACAATGTAATTCAATTACTTCGTAATTACAATTCCTGGAGTAATTCAATTGTAATTCTGCACAACTCTGAATCGAAAGCAATTTTTGGTGAACGTATGACGAACAGACTGCGGATCTTCGTGCAAAATAGAAATATTTTGCAACAATTGTGGCCAGCAGGAGTTCAATAAAATCATAACAATATTCTTAGATTTCTCTAATCTTTCACAGTTTTATATCTCACCCAGTCAATTTCTTCGTAAATGCATAAAAATCCGCAGTCTGTAGATTTGGATTCGCCCTTTCACTTTCGAATCTATAAAACTATTTTCTGGTTGACAAACAACTTTTTCCAGCGGCTTGGTTCCATAGTCGAGATGCGTTCCGCATTATCGGAGCTACTGTGTTTTCCATCGAAGTGTTAACCGTCGCACTTTGTTTATCCTTGGTTTTTGGTTGGTAATGGTACTTACTTTAAGTTACAGTATTTAGGTATATCTCTGGGCATGCCTTGGATTCGGAAGAGCAATGAGAAACGAGATTACCCCCGTGAAAGATCCATTTTAGGTTCTCCCACCTAGACCTTTTTACAACCTATGTTTTTTCGTCTGGTAGCGATTTGGTTTTTACCCGTAGTGTTGACCTACTTCTAGGGACTTCAGGAGCAAGGGCATAATATCTCAGCGCAGAGCATCATACAACTGAAAGTAAGTGCGCCTGCTCTTTGGGAGCCCCCTCCTTCCTCCTTCTCCTTTCCGCCTCATCGATTCCGCAAGCGCTTCCATTCGATATTCTCTCCGCGAAAGAAATACAGTAGAACCTCGCTCGTTGCCACCTCGCTTATTGCACGGAGTCTGCTCGTTCGTTGAATATACACTAACGATCCCCCACCACGAGTTCTCAGAAATCCTGGGTCTCGTAAATTTGTAGACGCTACGAATCAAAATAAAAATAGAAGCAAAATAAAGTGTTTACACATCGTTTCAGTGGAAGCGAAGCTGAATAAAGATTTACTTCTTGTGTTGACAATTTTAATTGATTGAAAATACCGTACCGGACACAAAATGCGACTGCTTTATATTGTTTTATAAAAATTGTTGGTGATTATAAAATAAAAAATGTGACACCGGTCATGGAACGGTTAGTATTAAATTTCACCTACTGATTTTTTAGGAAATCCTTGGACTCGTAGTGGGGATTGTGGTGGTCCGTGGAAACAAAAGAGGATGGACACTAACGAATCACTATGATCGGCCACGTCTTCCGTTTTGTGCTACTAGCGAGGTTCCTCCGCACGTGTAAAATCACCGGATCCTTTCGTACGAAAACCGTGCGGGATTGATTGATCGAGATTTTTGATCTGCATTAAATTTTAGACCGGCGACGTCTTCGGAGATTTCATTTTGCGAACGCTTTCGCGAGGAAACGTTCAACTTATGCGCGCGTATACATTTCGTTTGAAGAGGGAGCCACTCTCCCGCCGCAAATTTTGATCTGATCAAATCGGAAGCAACGCGTTTGAGTATTACCATGTCTGCTTGTTGAATCGAACAATGCGTACGTAGAAGGAGCTTTCCGAGATACGTTTTCCAAATGAAACACGTATGGAAACACCCCTTTATGTACGCACCCCGAAGATCTGTACTTCTTCAGCACCCTTTTACTTTACAATTTTAGTATTTTCACTCGTATCGTTTCACTCTTTTCTACCTGTTTCTTCAGGGCCGTGCTGCGGACTTTAAAGCTCTTCTATCGGAACGCTATCTTCCGTAATTTTGTACGTTAAACATTTAATTTTTTAAAGGATGAATCGCATTGGAGAAGTAATTCAAGGTGGACCGAACGAAAGAGAGTAGTTCTAATTGTAATTCGAAGACAATCATTTCGCAATAATGATTAAATTAGTAGATTATTGTTTAAACCGGAATTAATTACAATAACTTTGTTCAATAAATAGTCACCATTTTTTTATGCACATCAATAAAGCCAATAGGCCATTTCACAGATTTTAGATATGAATTTGAAAATCTAATTTCTCTCTATAGTCCTCTATAATCTGTACTCAGCTACTAAACATTTAAGTATTGTATGAGCTATTATATAAATTGCGTACAGGTTTTGCACTCCAAATTTTCCCTTTTGCAAGTCAAATTCAACCTTTTACAAATAATTTTTTTTAAAAATTCAACATCTTATTTATAGCAAAGACGTACATCAAATACTTTTTTAAAAGTAATTGCCAGTTCATTAACTTTGCAATGTAAGAAACTATATATAGATATGTACGTTCATTGTAGCCATTTTCTGATTAATATATTTTGGAAATGAAAGTACACATCGTAGCAATGACACCGTTCACGTGTGTTTAAATAAACAAATAATTAATGTTAAATATTCTTAATGGCTGAAATTGATTTGCACAAGGTTTTCTCTGACGTGCAAAAGGGTGAATTTGGAGTGCAAAATTTATATCCATAAAACGAACAAAATCATATTAAATGGAATTATTCTAGATCGAAAGAAATGTTTAATTTTCCAGTTAAAAAGCTCCGAGTGCAAAGGGTTAATTTCCGGTCTTTATTTGTTGTTCCAAAATCAAATCTGCAAGCACTGTCTAACGATTCGATAGTTTCCGAGAAGCTAGGCCTACCGATATTCCAAACTAGGGCTAATGTCTATAATGGAAGTTACTTTCACCAAGCTCGTTCAAGGTTTGATAACTAATGATTTCCTGTCCGTCTCGCGTTTCATCAAAGTTATTCGTGCTATCCCTAGATAGAATCAGCAGCCGACGTACACGTTGGTCCCGGTACTTGTGCACCTGATATCCTGATAATTAACGTACTAGGATACACGCAGCACTTATAAACCGAAGATAGATGCGAAACATCTTTGAAATTTAAAGATACACAGGGGAAGAGTGCCTGTTACAAACTTAATATCAGATCCGAGGATCTACTACATTACTATCTCCAATCCGAATCATTGCGAAACGCTGTAAAACATGATATGTACTTTATTTAATACTGTACGGTTATCTAAAACATAGCTACCGAACGTGATAGCCGATAATTATAAACAGATGTTCGAGTGCACGGCTCTGTCTTTTCTGCATGCTCACTACCAAACGGCTCGAGCGAATACAACCTGTGTGAACGAACGCATCCGCATGTAACTATTATTATTTTACGCTACCGGTGAAAATTATTTGATCGTTCACAGCTTTCACGGTTTAGGAAGACCGTCTAGAAACGCTATTTTTAGAAAGACCGTTCGCGAGGAACGCTTTTATAATTTCCTTAAAAGCGTTTCCGTGTAATCATAATTTTTGTTCGTACTTGTCGAGTCGACAGTTTTATGATTTCTAGAAGAAAATTTCAGAAAGGCGCTTTAAAGTTAACACCCCCATTCTCTCGTGACTCTCGTTAATGGACTCCGGATTTCATGCACTTATGATAACGGAGTAGACCAAGAATTTAAAAATAGCAATGTATTATTTGCAACGAATTGCAATGATTAAAGAAATAAATCTGTATGTACCTCCTGTATCTTGCAAGTAACATAGACTATTTTCATTTTGCATAAACATCCGCAGTCTACTCGTTAATATTCGGACACTCTTTACGAAAGAATAACTTGAAATTCACTCTTTCGCAAATCAGTTTCACCTTTTGGCAAATTAATTTCAAATACAAAAGGGTGAAATTGATTTGCAAAAGGATGAAATTGATTTGCAAAAGGGTGGAATTGATTTATCAAAAGGATGAATTTGGAGTGCAAAAGCTGTAACATTCATATTTCTTAGACTTTGTTAAAAATCTTCATTCGCGAGTCTGGCTCGTCAAAGTACGGCAAGGGGTTGATCACGTATTGTTGTAAAAATTGTGAAACATCTAAAGAAGTTCAGTCTTGTAATTTTTATAAAACCATGTATATCCGACACATTTTCTAACCGGTACGATCAAATACTTTTGAACAGTGGTGTATATTGCATGCCATATTTTAATCACTCCGTCGTCCAGAAACATATAACTCCTTGAAAGTGTAGCTCTCGACGTGTAGACTTGTTAAAGGTGTTTGAACATAGGAATGCGCAACCGTAAATCTTTAGCATAAATAAGTACGAGTGTTTGCATGGCGCGTGTAGGTGCGTAAAGGTCACACGAGCATGTGCTCTCGCGCTCGTTACTAACACACGAGCACACACATATTTACATTTCAACGGTATTGACAATCGCCCATGAAATTACTCCAACGATGTAATAACAGCTTGCCGGCAATCAAATTACCTTTCACATATACTTATTATGTACCGAGTCTGGTCAACATATAATTTATTGTTTTACGAGGAATGTTTGGTTATTGCGATATTTTCATGGAAAAGTAGTTCTCAGACATCGAAAAATTGTTGTGGACCATATTTAACGATGTTCTGTGCAATACAAAATGATAATTTAAGTTTTTAAGTTAAAAGTATTTGTATTTTCCCAATCTGAGCAATTTTTCCAAATATAATTTTTCTCTGTATAAATAAAAATTGTATTAAATTCTCTGGAATTTTATATTCCAGCATTTTTTGAAAATTTTTAGAAGCCATAAATGCATAAATATCCGCAGTAATCACTGTTATTTGAAATCAAAAAGTTTACTAATCTATGCTTATCTATAATAATCAACCTTTTATCGTAGAAAAATTTTGGAACAACTGTTATTTTTGGTCTCCGATTTCAACATCGCGAATATACGATAAATACTTAACGATTGAAATTCGAAACGCAAAGCAGAAAAGTTAAACGACGTCTTCAAAGAGTTAGGTGTCAAAATAGAGCCAACCACCATTATGAAAGGGTTAAAGAAGAGAATAATATACAACAGTGTCAAGTCACCAATCGATTCTCTGAACAGTGGTAGAATTCGTTATACTGTTTGAAAATATCCCATTGTGTGGTCAGATGCTCAATACTTTTCGAGATATTCGTGATTGGAGTTTCAACGTTGGTTGAAGTACAGTTGAGTTGAAGTAGGGACCAAGTACTTGCAGTGGCGTGAAGGTAATGTGCTGAACTACTGTACTGAGAGTCAAAGTTCCGTTTCCTACATGCAGTCAGCTTCACAATTGACGGCACTCGCTAAATCTGAATAACTTTTTTACAAGTGTTTACAACCAAAACGCATTTTTCTCGAGAGATATATTTAATACATAAATATTTGAACAATATTTCAAACAAAATTGTTGAAAATAAGTAGCAGTACAGGAACTATCCTTCGAAGTAAACTTCAAATAAAACGTTTAAAATAGTAGGGAATTATTGGCAACAAAATTGAAAAATAATTCGGAGTGCAAAGGATTAATGTTTTATATTTTATACAATGATGGAATTTAACACGCTCACAATGAAGAAGTAGCGGTAATAAAATGAAAATCACTTTTGCCTCATTTTAAAATTCTCGCAAAGACTAAAATATGTGGTGCTAATCGAACAACGACACTGTATTCATCGATCTATAAAATCGCAACGTCGTAAAAATCTTCTAACTTCTCGTCATTTCTACGGATTGTCGGGATAACGGCGAAACGATCAAACTCCGGCCAAGCGGATCTATCCTTAAAAAGTTTCCGAAATTAAAAAGAAACTTCCGAACTGGAGTCATTCGTTCGAAATGATTTCACTTATTCCGAGAGCCCGCGAATTGAACGTCCAACGAAGAATTTTATGTAACGAGAGTTCTTCCCGTTTCGATTATTACGGAACTACACGCGAAACTACAATTACCGCAGAAACTGGAACTATGTATGTATGTCGAATGGTGTAGAACCATTTATTTAATTTCGTGGCTGAAAAAACAATCTTGCAGTCGTTGGAAGTCGTTGGAACAATGAACAATAAACGTGAAATATTTCGCGTCTAATTATACAATTTTTCTTTGATTCACTTTATAGTTCTAGTTGCGACGAATAACAGAAATATTTTATCGTTCAAAATGTTGCGGTGTTGGATTTGAAAATTGGCGTTAAACTTCAAGTAACATATACGCTGAGCAGGTGAAATTTAAAACAGTGAAAGGATTAAAAGAGTTGAAGAGTTAATTAAGAAAGCAAAAGTTCAAATTAATAAAGAAACAAAACGTACACCGTTGTTAGCGAGACACAACGGCGTAACGTTGTACGCAAGGAAGAATCGTAAGAACAATCGAGAAAGATCTCCCGAACAAATTACAGACTGACACAACGAAAACGCAAATGGTTAATCGAATTTGAATGTTGTTCACTACGTGAATGTTGCTTCCACGCAGAGTTCCTCCGTATGCTTTTTCTTCGCCACTGTCCGCAATTTCTCTTCGACCTGTTCACACCTTTTCTGTCTGGGTCCGCCTAATATCCTTCAATCTTTCTGATTCTTTTTCTCTGTTCTGACTGCCTCTCTCTTTCTCTATTCACCATCGAGAATTTTTCTCCGCTGCTCCTTTCCTGTTCTCCTTCCATTTATGACACAAACCGACGAGTACCGAGAGACACTCTTGTTGAGGGCTCTCGCCGGAAGAAAGCGGTAACGACGTAACACTCTTGGAACGTAACAGGGAGAACCAGGAGAACCTGGGCCACCAGGGCCACCCGGTCCTCAGGGAGCCGAAGGGCTTCCTGGACACGAAGGCAGACAGGGCTCTCCAGGCGACGTCGGCTCACCGGGTGAAAAAGGACCACCAGGACCACCTGGACCGATCGGTCCACCGGGAATACCCGGACTCGCGGGTCCCAAGGTAATTACAATCTAAAAACATTATTACGAGACTGCTGATTCTCACGCAAAAGCGGGGACTTAAAAATTATGCCAAAAGACTGTACCGAAACCGAAATAAAGTAAATCCTCTATAGTCGCGAAAAAATCGTACACGATGAATGCAAAAGAAATATCCCCTCCACTGTAGTAGTCTGATCTCGGCTCGGGTGTGAACCTCTACTGATCCAATTACAAAACTTCTTCATTTTCGATTATTTTTTTACGGGACTTTCGCCAATTTATTTCTGGCATTTTTCTGATTAAAATCGCACTAAACACGATATAATTTCAACTGCATTTAGTGGTTTAATCGACGACGAAAGTTTCGGACGCAAGGAAGGACAACGTATGGGAAAGAAAGAGACGCGGAGAGTCGGCCGCGCGCGGTCTCTCTTTACACGCGCTATCTTTCTCTACGTTCGCCTCGGCCTTTGAAGTTTGAAGCTAAAAAAAGTAGTGTCCCGTCTACGATAAATGCAAACGAACCTCCCCGAAGCTCTTGCGACTATAGAAGATTTACTGTAACTCCTTAAGAAAGCCGCGGAGAACATTTTCGTAAAGGAAAAAGTTTTTGGGACACCCTGTATAGAATCTTTGGATACGTAATTTCCAAACTATACTCATTTTTCTCGATCTTTCAGATACCCCGATCTAGCCTACTTCGAGGCTGTTCTTAACGCGATTATAAACATTGGCATTTGTTAATTGAAACGACATTTTTCACAGGGTGACCATGGCGATAAAGGTGATCGAGGCTTAACGACATCCTTGAACGGCGAAGCATTCTCAACTGGAGTATTCGAAGGACCACCCGGTCCACCCGGACCACCCGGTAAGCAGATAGACGGTATAATTTTTATTTTTTCGAAACTGATAAGATCACATTACGCAGCGAAGTCATATGGAATTCATTACATAGAGTTAGGATATTCATAATTTTACAATTTTCACGATTAACTATTGCGTATTTTTGAAGTTAGTGTCATTTCGCGCGTTATCTCCATTATTCTTTTTGCTGAAAAGTGAAATCTCATTTAACTAATTACTTATGTACTTATACAAGGATGCGTTTAGTCTTTGTTTTTCCAGTATTGTCTACCCAGAAATTCGAGAAATTTGAAAATTTTCCACTATTGAACCACTATTTCTATAAATAAAAATTTTATGTTATCGAAGCAATTATTCGGGAAAAAATGAAACTGCATTGAAATATAAAGTATTACGAAGATTCCTTTATCTAAAGAAACTGTAATTTTTATTTTAGTGGTCGTCTAAATAATTTCAATTAATATTTACTGTTTCAATTTCTTGGATACCCCATTAAACCGTAAACTAAACATAACTATTCAGAATGTATTAAAAAAAGACTGGTATTTCGTATTTTCCCAAAGATATAATTATGTAAAAATTATTTTCTACTTTTCCCTATCACACAATTCATTACTATTTATTCAGAAGCTTGTCAGATGCCAGAAACTCTCTCTTCTCTCAAGATATTATTTAGAATAATTCCACCGGGACAAATAAAGCTATATGAAATGCAATTCTAGATAAGCCTTCGACTATGTCCTTCATTTTCTGTCTGCATTCAGTTGGAACAGTATTATCCGAGGTTGGCACAGCGAGTTTTAATTAAACTTAGACTTCGTCACAATTTCTTATAGAGTACTACTCAGCTTTCCCTGGAACAGAAAAGTTTCCTCAACTTCAAATTATCTCTAAAAAACAAACAATGAATAGAACATGAAGTCAGTTTCTATTATGTCTCTAGAGCAATCTGCAAGGTTAGACAAATTATTAAACAAGCAATATAACATTGCATTTGTATCATTAGAAAACAGTAATTATTTAATAAAATCGAATCACAGGCTCGAAAATTAAAGTAGAATTCGTTTGTATATCATGTATCAAGTTGAGAGGTCTATTTTAGTATAGTAATTTTCTTTTTCATGGCACCTTACAAACCAAGGTATGAACACTTCATTCGAATATTCAATATGAATATTCGGAACTTCACCAAAAGGTATCACTATACACACATTGGATATCATTAATTTCTAGGTTCACATATCATTATTTTCAATGTAATCTAATATAAGTAATTTAAGCATCATTTATTTTTAGGTAGCTTCACTAACAGGTATCATTATGTATACAATTTTTAAACGTTAGATATCATTCATTAATAGGGCCACACATAATTGTTTTAGATAATTAGATAATGTAACATAAATATTTAAATATCATTCACATTTACAGTGAAACGAATTCATATTCGGACGCTCTAAAAAAGACGATAACTTTTTCAATATTGTACTATACGATTTGTACATTTTTGGGAAGTTAGAGCAATTAGTTTACTACAGGATGTGAGAAGAAAAAGTTCAAATCGGATAGTACAATATTGAAAAAGTTATCGTCTTTTTTAATTCGTTTCACTGTACATAGTTAACATAGTCCGATTTCGCGCGTGTGCGAGAGTAAGATTAAGAGGAGCACAGAGAGTGAGAGCGAGACTGAGAGAGCGAGAAAGAGCGAAAGAGTGCGTGCGCGACCGAAGTCCGAGTGTCATGGTTTATTTTATGCACGTGATGTACACACCGCAGGGTCCCAGGGCGAGAAGGGGGAGCTGGGCCCGATGGGACCACCCGGTCTGCCGGGAGAGAAAGGTGCCCGGGGAAAGCAAGGGAAGAGGGTAAGCTTCAGCGAGGTCCTCCGGCGAACGACCACTGACCAAATCAACCGTACAAACCACTTCATCCTACCTAACAAAACCGCCCATAAAAAAAAAAAAGAATCTTCCAGCTTTCCGTCGAAATTCAACCAGAAAAGAAGACATACACCTCCTAACGTATTTTTGTGTATCTTCTCTCCCTCCCCGAGGCTCACGGTTTAAGCACCGTTTCCAGGGATCCTCACCGGTTTCACATTCACCTCCCTCTCCTGTCATATGTAATGCATGATGGAAACGTTTTGCAGCTTCTTTTTCGCATGTGAAACGCATGCATCTGGCTGGGACATTTAATACGTTTATTTTTCTCGAACAACAACAACCATCGGCGTCGTTCACCTCTTTTTCTCCCACCGCTTGATTACCGTCCACCGACGATCCCTCGATTCCACTCCGCTTCGATCTTTTACATTTTTATTACCCCACGCGTTCGGTTTCATTCGCGTACTACGCGATACGATTTTCTTTTGCCTCCGCGATCACGCTGCTCCCCGAGCGTTTCGTTCCACGCTTTTTAACTCTCGTCCATCCTTTCCGGTTCATTCGACGTATTCCTGACTTGTGTCCACTGTGCACAGGTGATACACAGTTCCGTGGAAATTCATTTTCATCGTAATGTGTTCAGAGGTGGGCATTATTTGGCGAAACAAATATTTCAAATAGTATATAATATTTTAGATTTTATTTTGCTTGAAGCAAATAGTATTTTAAATAAGATATACAATTTCGAAAAGGAAATATTTTTATTTTAACAATCGGAAACACGAAATAAAATATTTTACTTTTTGCATTGTTATAATACTCTGAGAAACCGCATAAACATACAATCTTTCTCTTATCGTTAAGAAACGATTTACACCCATAAATATATTGAATTCGAACCATTATTTAATATTGAAATTGAAAACAAAGAGAAAATACAAATATTTTCAATATTCTTCAAATAAAATACTATTTTCAAAGTTGTACACATACTCTAAAATAAATAGGATTATTTACAATTTACTATTTCAAATACTATTTTGCCCAGCTCTGAATGTGTTCGCAGGAACGACATTTAATTTGGATTTGTTCGACGATCTTCTATAAACAAGAGAATATTTTATCGATTAAAGTTAATCGCTCGGATACAAAAATTCGGCTCTATTTCACCTCGAAAAAATACCTTTATCTTTGCATAAAGTCTGTACGTGCCCACGGTGCCCCTAATTGTTTCGTCGATAGAAGGAACCTGTACAAAGATCAAGGTCAAGACCCAGAACCCGCAACTCCCTCGACGACCATACTGTTATTCATGCTTCGGAACGCCTACGTAGAAATCACGAAAAGCACATGCACGATTATTATCACGTAAGCATGCGAGCATGCAGCACGCATGGCATACCGTTCACCCGCTTCTTCTCATTTAGTGTACTAGAACAAGTAGCCGTAAAATTGCATTGTCGTTTGGCCGATGATAGATGGAGAACGTTCTTGCTGTGCTCGGATTCGATACGATCTACAACCGCGAAGAATTTCACGATTCCGTCGGCCGAGGAACGGCGCGAACGAGACAGATCGTGGCTCGCGATGCAGGCGAAGGTCTCGCGTTTTCCTTTTCCGGAGATTAGACGAAATCGGGTTAAGGGTGCCGGTAACTAGATCCGCATACACCTGTATGAAATTACAAGGTTTTGTTCGAGATAAACTGACGCTTCAACATCGTGTGAACTGAACCGTACGCTAGTGGGAAGAGTGGGGGAAGCAAAGACGAGCTCCGCAGCACAGCTGGGCGAGGGGCGGAAGGGTAAGGGGCCTTGCCCACTAGACCGTAACCTCGGCGCGGCGGAGCGCTGTTTCTTTGTACTCTGATCAGGTATACAGGGTGTCCCAAAATTCCTTCAACAGCCGGAAATGGGAGGTTCCTCAGATCATTTGAAGCAATATTTTCCTTTGCAAAAATGTTATCCGCGGCTTTGTTTAGGAGTTATTAACGAAAAACACGGACCAATCAGAGCGCGACCCAGACGCGAGTTGGCACAATCGGTCCGGCGCGCCAACTGTCCCAACTCGCGTCTAGGTCGCGCTCTGATTGGTCCGTGTTTTTCGTTAATAACTCCTAAACAAAGCCGCGGATAACATTTTTGCAAAGGAAAATGTTGCTTCAAATGATCTGAGGAACCTCCCATTTCCGAATATAAAATTCGATAGAATTCAGTACTATTTTTACAGGGTGTCCCAAAATTCCTTCAACAGCCGGAAATGGGAGGTTCCTGAGATCATTTGAAGCAACATTTTCCTTAGCAAAAATGTTATCCGCAGCTTTGTTTAGAAGTTATTAACGAAAAACACGGACCAATCAGAGCGCGACCCAGACGCGAGTTGGCACAATCGGTCCGGCGCGTCAACTGTCTATTGGCCGACTGTCCCAACTCGCGTCTAGGTCGCGCTCTGATTGGTCCGTGTTTTTCGTTAATAACTCCTAAACAAAGCCGCGGATAACATTTTTGCAAAGGAAAATGTTGCTTCAAATGATCTGAGGAACCTCCCATTTCCGGCTGTTGAAGGAATTTTGGGACACCCTGTAGTGGGCGCACTCCCATTGAAATACACAGGAGGCAATCCAAAACGGCGCTCCGCCGCGCCGAGGGTACGGTCTAGTGGGCAAGGACCCTAAGGGGCCTGGCGGGACTCGCAGATCGTATCTTGTCTCGAGGACGAAAGAATGTTTTCTGCGACCTTGCTACCGTCGCCTGTACACCTCGCGACAGAGTGATGAGAGGCATATTCTTCGATCTTCGCCGTTTCTCGAAACCAATGCGATCCGAAACTATTCTTTACACGCCCGCGTCAATCGCGTTTTCCTTTCGCGGTGGCACGCGGTACGTTTCTTGCATTTTTTAGAGGAATTTATCATTTTATCAAATGATAGGACTCGAAATAAATCTAGAAGGCTCAAGTTGATCGAACGATACACATACTGTCCCAGAAATGTAATATTTTGTTGGACAAGCTGGTTCCTAAGGTTCTTTGAAATAATTAGACTGCGGATCTTTATGCAAAATAAAGAATGTTTGCATTGATTGCAAGATACAGGAGCCAAATAGACATTTCTTTCTTCTTTTAACCGTCTTGTGAAGCCGAAATTAATTCACAAATGTGCTTAAATCTTCTTTATTCGTTCACTGCTTCAAATTGTACATTTTTGTCATAAATGCATCAAATCCGCAGTCTACAAATAACTCTTCCCTTTACGAAAATGTTCTCCGTGACTTTGTTAACCCTTACACGATCCTCAGGGTAAAAATTCACCCATTTACTATTTTCACATACTGTTAAATCATTGATCCCTTTATGTTTATGCTGTGAGATGTATTTCTTTAAAATGTGACGTTACAAATGGAACATAATTTGTTGATTTCACGTGTAGAGCAAGCATGGGTGAATTATTACCCTAGTGTTTTTTATACAACTATTCTTGAGGGGCGCACGAGGGTTAAGGGTTAAGGGTTATTAACGAAAGATGTGGACCAATCAGAGAGCGGCTGTACCAGACCACGTTCAGCAGGACCTGTCCCGAACCGAAAGTCGTCGATTGTACTGGTCCGCGCTATGATATGTTCCATTTTTTGTTAATAACTCGTTAACATTGTCGAACAGGAAAAAGCTACGTCGACTGACCGTCGTTTGGCGCATACAACAACACCAACACGGCCAGTTAATAATATAAGCGTGGTAAAAATGGTCCGCAACGCATTGGTTTCGAGAAACTCGAGAATTCGAGGAGTGCCCGAGCATTTTCTCGCGGGGCTTACACCGACACGTAGCCGGAACAGTTACGATGCAAATGACCATTCTTCGATTACCGATAGAGAAACGTTGGTGGCAGCAAATAACACGTACGTGAATCGATACTTGTTGCTTTATCCGATATACCTGTCGACTTTTCGGGACACCGGTGTTATGTTAGACGACGATAGGCGCGCGTAACGAAACATGAGAAATGGTTTTTCTCTTCTGACGGATACGAATAGAAAAAAAAAAAAGAAAAAACACCTGCGATCTATCGATTACTATTCGCGACTCGCTATCGTTCTTTTGATCCATTCTGCTTTATGGTCTGACCGTAAGTATCAATACATCAGCAGATCTGACGAGAGCAATTGGGTCTCGAAGGTATTCTCGCTAGCAAGGACGCTCGAAGAAACTGCGACCGAAAATCGCTTAGCTCATGAATCACGTCACTGGTCGCGATCGATAAAATGTACGCACGGTTAACAGAGGATCCAGTGATCCAACGAACAACCTGAAATCGAGATTCTCGTTGCTCATCGCCGCTAAGATTATTTGAGAAACTCGAGAAATTTTGCAATGAACGACCGATCTCGAGTCGTCGCAGAGAGACTTCCGACAGGTTGCAAGCTTCTCGATGATCTAGAAGCATTCTCGGTTATTCGAACTCCTGCTAGGATAATCATTTTACTTGTTAAGCACGTTACGTTATATATTTTAGCGGCGTAGATCGCAAAGTCAACATTTTAGGGAGCTCGCAGAGCGGCCCGAGCGATACTTCCGACTATAATTTGCCTTTCGAAAGGAGAGATGTTAAAGGCTCGCTGTCAGAACAGCTGTCCACCCCTCTTCTGCCAATCACGTGTCATGAAACTGGAGCTGGGGTGGACAGCTGTTATGACGAACGCTATGTTTCAGCTCTCTACTTTCGGAAAAACGGAATATAGTTTCTGTGCCGCAGAACATTACTAATTCAGTATTCAGCCTTAGCCATGACTATCCGAGTTCTAACCGCCGTTGTCGTGTTCCTTGTTAGTGTGAGAGAGTGTGCGAATAGGGTGGCTCTTGTTTTCGACTTTTGAATTTCTTTGATGGCACCCCCCAGGGTGGTTCCAAATAATTTTAAAAAATCTGTGCAGTTCGAGTGCTCACAGATAACGGGAAAACGTGCCCCAAGTGGATTAAACGTTAAAATAATTAATTCAATGCTCGTAAAATCTATTTACCGCGTCAAAAACGTGTTAAAAGGCTGCGTCTTTTACGTCCTGCTACTTTTACTAAAAAACGCAGCCTTTTAACATTTTTTTCGACACAGTAAATAGAAGATATTCGAGATAAACGATTTTATGAGCAGTAAATTAATTATGTTAATGTTTAATCCAATTCGGACACGTTTTCCCGTTATCCGATCCAGCTTAAACTTTGCACAGATTTTTCTTTAATTATTTGGAACAACTCTGGGGAGTGCGGTCAAAGAAATTTTGACAAAACATTTGACAAGAGTAAATAAGAGCCACTCTAGTGTGCGAACGGTTGACAGCGGGTAGAGGGGTAGTGAGATGTGATGAGAGAGCGAGAGAGAGAGAGGGAGAGAGAGAGAGAGAGAGTGAGACTGACCGCTTACCTTTAGTCAGTAGTATCTGGCGTAGTGTACGTAGCTTGATAACTAATTTGTGTTTAATGTAGCAAGTAACACCACATTACTTCTTCCCTGTGTGTCGGTTCAAATCATTAATAACTAATAACTACTACTACTACTGGCTTTGAGGCTCTCGCAACTTTATCCACCGGTGATCGATGCAAGCCTGCAATTGTCGCGTAAGTATCAAACAGACCCTCAAGTATGTAGCTTTATTTGCGATTCATCTGTGTACTAGAACGTGTTTTACACACCGCCAAGTCCACCGCGTGATACCGAGATATTTCTTGTTGTTTTTGATTAATATTATTTTCTTTTTTTTACTTGTCCCCCATCTCTTTCGTTTCTCTTCTTTCCTTTCTCCGAACTTCGCGTCAGATTATCCGGCCCGACTTTCGTTTACGGGAATCAGATAATTCGATCCGTTCTAGGTTCGGTCAACTGGCGTACTCCGAGGTTTATTTATTGTTCGTTTGATAATAGGCTTGGGTAAAAAGCATTTGAAATTTTACATTTTTGTCAGAGAAACAATACATTCTACTCGGCATTAAAATAGTTAAAAAATGTTGTCGGTAAGGTAGCGACTGACATTGAAATGGTAAAAAATTTTTTTCCGAGTCGCCAAAAATCCTTCCGACGATCATCATTTTAGTCCAAAAGGAACCTATTTCCAAAATTTCATCCGATTCTGAGCATGGGCGTTTTCAGAAATACAGCCCAAATAGTTATTGAGATATGTAAGCTGTTAAAATTCTAACAAAAATTGATTGTGTGGAGTTATACGTGTAGACAAAAGCCTACTACGTAATACATACAGTCCACTCGATCGTGTCGATGAGACCGAATATAATGAATATAATGTGTGTGCCTCGAGCAAACGAAATTTAAAAGGACATTCCCTGCCCATTCGAACCATACATTTGAAGTTGCAAAATGTGAAAGAATACCTTATATCCATTGTAATAAGAATATTAATCCTGTATCATAAAATGTTACCGTACCTCACCGTTCCTCCAGCGGATTAGGCGATACACCTGAAAAGGACGTTATAGCAAGCAAAAAACAGATCGACAACCCGTGCGACGTATCCAACAAAGCGACGAGCGGACTACCCTCATAAATCACGTCATTGATGACCGTAAACAAAAGAAATTTCTTCGACAGTTTTCCCACTTCTCAACCTAAGGTCCTTCCGACACCCCCTCCCCCCTCGTCCAATTAACAGACGCTACGTTTCCCCGCCTAAATCCACCCAGAACCATTCATGAAAAAACGAGGTGACAACCTCAGTGCTATTTCGACCGTGGTCGGAGTAACTTCTTCCCGTTCGCTGTCACGATTTCGAAAAGTGTGTTGTGTAGTGTCCAGTGATCGTGTAAAAGTGTGGTGTTTCGTGCTTCATCGTTGATGAGACGTATTCGCGAAAATGGCAGTGTCCACTTGATCCGACGGAGGAACAGAAGATCCTGAAAAATGTATAAGTACCTATACTTGACATTCGTATCTTATAATGTAGGATTAATATTCTTTTGTGTAACAATGGATATAAGATATTCTTTCACATTTTGCAACTTCAAAATTACTCGAATGGACAGGGAGACGATCACTTTTTTGGTGCGGGCCTTTCGACGAATGTCCGTTTAAATTTCGTTTGGCTTGAGACACGCAAATTTTGAAAGACTTTTAGCAACTTATATCTCAACAACTATTGGTCCTAGAGGTTCGAAACTTCGATCTGCATCCGCGCCGGGTACAAATCTACTGGATTACATACCAAATACGTCATAGTTCGTAGGAGACAGGCAAAAATTTTGAGTCCGGTCAATTATATGTCACAATTCTTTTCTAACCCAGAAACTTTTCAAATGTTTCATTCATGTCCAAAAGCCTATTCGTCACTGACCAACAATAAAAAAATTCCACAATAACGAAAACAGCAAAACTGATGAAAATGATTCGCGAAATCACGATTACTCGCGCGTAAAACTATGTATCTATCAATCGTTCACGTCCTTCGAAGCCGTGTTAAGGTGGGATCTCCTAAGCGCGTCTGGACCATAAATAACTCCATTCATCATAACTTTCTGCTGTGTGTCTGGAAGCACAAGTTTGCGATCCATACTCGTATACATACGCTGCAGGATCGTGAAACGCTGTGTCCAGACGTGCTCAAAGTGGGATTTCCTAAGCGCGTCTGGACGCAGGGTTCCGCGATCCTCCATTCGTCGACTAGACGAATCCTTTCTGATGAAGTGTAACGAATGGAGTAGTACCGTAGAGTCCCATGGAAATCACCGACACAGTTTTCACCGACAACATTTCACCGACTCCAGATTTGACCGACAACGATTTAAGACGACCACAGTACAGTAATCGCTCCTTCGTTGTCCTGAATCGTGGGCACGATCGTTGTCCAGTGCCTACCCACTCCACTGCCTGTCAACGAGAGGATTAGGCCTGCGTGGATCTGGTCGCCAGATGTGTCCCAGGACTGTCTAGACCCGCGCAGAACGGAGAACAATAGGAAAGGAATATGGCAAGGAAATACGGAGTTTTTTAAAGCCAGACAGTTGACTGCTTTTGACTGCGAATGCTTTTTTTTGTCATTTAACTAGCCTTTTCACTAAAGACGCAATCATAAATCAAAAATAGTGTCCGGGCACGGTCGTTGTCCGCTGAAACCCCCGGCCTTTGGACAACGAAGGAGCTTTTACTGTAATAACCAACAGCTCAGGTGCGCTTAGGAGATTGCACCTTGAGGAGATCCCACCTTGAAGGAGAAAGAGAAACTCTGATATCTTCCAGTTTCTACTAAATTTGATCCCACTAACACACGCTCCCGTTGTTGTCAATCTGCATGCGAGTAGTACTTTCTTCGTGTTGTCGATTAAGTGTTAATTATATTGTGTTTCTATATATCGTGTGTTGTTATCGTAGTCGTAGTCGAGGCGGGCGATTCTGGCACGAGCCGTTTGAATCGGGCAACCCGCTCGCTCGCATGATCGATGCGGCATTGTCGCAACACGGGCTGTCGGGCTGATGCTCGCCGGCAGCTGGTTGTCGAGCAGGAAGCGTGGAGAGGAACCGTGCCAGAATCAGCCGTAAGGATAAAAGATAGTGTCCGATAAAACACCAATCCCCTCCTTTTTCTCCGTCCTTCCTATGGGGGAAAACGAGAGAACGCGTTTAACGCTTCGTCGCGGCGAACGGGAAAAGCAAAAAAGAAAATCGATTAACTTAAAGATGGAGGACCTGGTTGGATCTGACCTTACAGTGTTGCGTTATAGGGTTTCAAGGGTGAAAGCGGTATGGCATTGATGAGAGGCCCACCCGGCTTAACGGGTCCCAAGGGTGAACCCGGTGTACGGGGTTACCGGGGCGAGAAAGGCACCAGGGGAGACACAGGCTCACCAGGTAGATTTTCCACGAGCCATTCTTCTACCGGATTCGAGAGAAAGACGGATGACGATCGTTCATCTCTCCTCTTTTCCTCTTGACGATTGAAAACAGCGACCGCTCTCTCGACCGGTGTTTCTTCTATGCCGAGGGACCTTTTACCTCGTTCCCGTGGACTGTTCCACGCGAACCTAACGTTTCCTTTGCTTAAAAACATTGATGATCTTGACAACTATGTGAAAAAACAACCCCCCATGCTATTTAAATTACACGTAGAAAATCTTTTGCTGTGTCATCGTTAAAGAAAATATTCTGCGGGTCACGCTTAAGTGGGACGCCCTGTGTACAGGCAGTCTCATAATTGATGGCACGCACTCTAACGAGGAGACCTCGCGTATCGAGAACGCCGGATCGCAACGAGTTTTTGTGTGGACGTAGCTTAGGCACTCTCGTGAACTATTCAATTAGTTTCAACGCGAACACGTTTTCGAGAAAATCGATTTTGAAATTGGAAAAAATCCGTGCCACTCGAATATCCCAGGTTCGCGCCCCGTGTGGGACACTTTTTTTTTCTTTCTTTTTCGAAGCTTTTGCAATAATGTGCAATTATTTTACAGGAAATAAGCAAAAAATTAAATATATTAACAATATTAATTCTCGGATTCCCGCGTAGAAACTAATTGGATAGTTCATGAGGGTGCCTATGCTATGTTGACACAAAATCTCGTTGCGATCCGGCGTCCTCGATACGCGTGGTCTCCTCGTGAGTCAGAATTACCTCTTCATAAATGGACCAGACGACTCCAGTTTGTCTGCCAAGTAAAATGCATTAGTTTACTAGATACTATGTAATCAAAATTTTGGAAAAATTGCGTTCGATCTGAACTACCAAAAACAATAAAAATTGCTTGCAACTTTCTTAGGGTTTCTAACGAAAATTTAAACAAATGTGTTTTGTAGATTCGTCGAAATTCATTAATTCGTTTATATCTCTTAAAAAAATAAAACGCGTATCTTGTTTCTCATTTTTTCTATGACACATGTTTCATTTTGTCTACGTAACGAATCAGGTGATGAGATTGCAAGGTCAAATAGTCTGAGTAACGTCCGATATGGAAATAAAACGAAAAAGAAGAGAACGTTTCGTGATAGACAATAAAATTTGTGTACATATATACAGGGTGGTCATTTTCAGAAAAAAACTTACACAAGTGTATCACAAAATATTAAAAATGAACTTACATTTTTAAAAATATTAAAAACTCTTAGGACTGAACTATAGAGATTCTAGTGGCTTAACTTTTAATTACTCGCATATAGCACATATAAGCTCAAAACTTTAAAAATGAATTATTAAATTAAAATAAATAAAATTAAATTTAAAAATTAGTTATTTTATTGAATAAAAATTTATTTTTGTTGAGTACATAACACAAAAACTGATCTCGAACGAAAGGCAAAGAAAGGACAATTCGTTCTCCAATTCGATTTGCGTTGCCAAACTATTTAAATTATACAAGAACAATGTCTTCTACGAGAACACCCTGTATAGTTACGGTCGAGGATTTCTACAAGTTTTTGATCGACTTGCAATCTTGTTCCGAACAGTTTCCAAAAGTTGGTCCATACGTTGCAAGAACCTTCCAGCAGAAGTTCCATTAACACTACTTTAAAGCTGTCTCTACTCTTGATTTCTTCGTACTCGTCGTCGCGCTTCGAATAATGGTAAAAAGCGTTTTCGAGTGACTGAATATGGATGCGAGCGAGTGAATGGAATCTGCGGAGCAGCCTGAAAGATGAACGGGAAGATATTAATCGTAACTGAGTTTTCTATTTGCGCAAGGATAGAAAGTATTAATTCTGGGGTTTGATCGACTTCCCGGAATAGAGTGAGCTGTTACTAGCAGAAATGTGTACTTCCAGGACAAAGAGGAGAGCCAGGACCATCCGGTCCACCTGGTCTGAACGGGACGGATGGAGAAGCCGGTATCCAAGGCCCGCCAGGCTTGCCAGTAAGTAAACAATACACGTAAACCATTTTATCAAGTTTATTTTCGCAAAGGAAAAAGTTTCAACTCAAATCATCTCAATATCAAGAAAGTACGGTAAATCCTCTATCGACGCAGAAGCCTCGATTGCATCGATCGTAGAGTGACACCATTTTTGTTGCGGCCATCGTGTAGCACCTGTTTGCGTCGATAGAGGATTCACTGTAGAACATTTTTGCGACACCCTGTACAATAACTCTGAACTGCACTCTTCGGTTCATTGTTGCACACGAATATCTGTGAAGCTGAGACATATTGTCGGAAGCGCAAAAAGATGTAAATCACAAGGTGCTAAGTCCGGACTGTAAGGAGGGTGGTAAAAATATCTCGCATTTGAATTTGTCAAGTATCTCACGCGTGGCGACATGCGACAGCTGCGTGCGGTCGTCCGTTGTCGCGGAGAAGAACAACGGCAGAAGATAAATGGCCGTGACTGCGATTTTATGTCCCTCTCCTCAATTTTCTTAACGTTCCATAATATTCCGCAGAGTTTATTGTCGCATCGTAATAAAGTACAGCGCTGAATTTTTCTGTGGCTTGACGGGATTATTAATGCAGGATAATTATATTAGGTCTGTGCGGAAGTTAAAATTACATTTTTAAACCGACAACTTCGCAGCCGTATAATTTTATGAATCGTACAAAGGACACAGAATATAGAAGGTACTGACCACTTAAAACCAGAAGGAACGGTGTACGGTGCACAGTCTTGATCTAAGAAAAAACGCCGGGTCTGTACTGTTTCTTAGATCGCGTAGTTCTACTATTAACAACTCCAACAAAAGAATTAAAATATTAGATGATTGCACGAGTTCGAAAATAAAATTCAATGGTTAAATTTTAAAGAATACAGCTTTATTTATCAATTATATAGTCACCATTCTTTCCTAATTCTAGAAAATTATTTTTTTTACACTCCGTCGTGCAGTACAGTTTGCAACATCTATGGAAATCTTATGAATTATTTTATTCCTAATAATTATGTAAAAATTCGAGGTCATTGAATCATTCCAAATAATTAGAAATAAAATTTATTTTTGATTTTTCCTTTTTTGTTTGCGCAACAAAATTAATGCAACTTTGTCAATTTCCACTAATATTGTGTATAATTTGTCATCAACATTTGTTCAGGGTAACGCTGGTCCAAAAGGTGAGAAAGGCGAATTCGGTGACATCGGACCACCAGGCCTTATGGGTCCACCAGGCTTACCAGGTCCTCCGGTACGTAAATTATTTTATCTATCAAATACTAATCTCGATTGTTATTTGAGCTGTTCACTGATCAAAACGATTAAGCACTTTTCTAGCGTTTCAACACTTTGCTACCAAACCACTTGATTTTTTCTTCTTCGAGTTACATTCTTTCTATCTTCAACATTTATTGTATCTTCCTTATTATTTATTGCGTTAATCATTTGTTTTTGGTGAACAGGGTTACCCAGGATCGAAAGGCGAAAGAGGAGAGAAAGGTGAATCGGTGAGTTGATCTCCCACTCTCTCAGCAATACAAAACAGAGCTTCGATAACATATTTTCTTGTTCAAAATTGTAACGAGGTGAAAATAATGTAGCATCATTTTGAAATTGTCCCAATATTTCACATACTCAAGTATATGTGTACTGGGATTTCATGTATTCTTATTCGAAATGAATTGGTCATTGCAAAACTGTAAGAAGAATTCTTACTATAAGTGACCATAAGTCACGTTTACAATATGTTAGTTGTTTCTTTTCAAACTAAACCCAACACGTAATTGTAACAGTTATTGAACGATTTAACGATATTGTCTATTATTTTGTTTCATGATGCGCCAACCAAATTTCAACAACAGAAATACAAGAAGCTTAGACGAAGACAGGTGTGTATGCTATTATATTTCTTCGTTTATATTTTCTTCTTGATGTGAATCCATTGTTAAAAATCATTGGTTTCCCTTTTGAAAATCATCAAGAGAAGCTCGCATTTAAATGTCCGTGTGTTTCGTTACAGGGAGACGGGACATTCGAAGTAAATGCTGGCGAAGTGGTAAGTAACGCTGGAAACTTCCATTTCGTACTCATCTCATTGTATTAACCCTCGTGCGTTCCTCAGAAATGATTCTGCAAAAGTTTTTCCGATTTTTCATATATTTTTGCTTCGTACTTTAATCGAAACTTAAATTGTTTGTAATGGTTGCTTAAAATGTAGGCCGTTTTCAGTTACAAACATTTTCTATTTGGCTACCGGAAGGGCCTGTTCATTAAAATAATCCGTGATTGAAGGATCAAAAAAATTCACAAAATTACAGGATGACCTAGAAAGGTCATTTTGCAGTATTTAGAAATACAGAATGGATAATTTTGAATACGAAGATCGTACGAGGGTTAAATATTGCGATGTTTGTGGCGGAACTTTGATAAATATTTGATAATGTTCAAATGATTCTAGATAATGGGACCACCGGGACCACCCGGTCCATCTGGCACTCCCGGACTGCAGGGTCCACCTGGTATCAAAGGAGATCGAGGACACGATGGTGCCAAAGGCGATCCTGTCAGTAATCATCGTTAATTATCAAATTCTGTGAAACACAAATATTATCTTCCACATAGTACGCCTTACTATTTCTACGAGCGGTCGTTTATTCGATTATGATAATTTAAATACGACCAAAGAGTAGGGATACAATCAGAGGCGACACTTCCGGCGGTACCTTTGATGTCGGTCGTTCGACTGTCCCTTTAAAAATTGTATCATCCGTATCAATTTAAATCAATTGGATTTGATGTTCCTATTTCGTAACAATATCTAATCATTACAGACCTATTTATTGTAATTTAGAATGCAATACTTATTAGCATTGGTTTTCGAAGTATTTACGTTAATTTTCCAATGTGTAGCGAGTACGTTTTCATGAATACAATTTTTTATTACGTTGCAGGGTGAGAAGGGTGCCAAAGGAGATCCTGGTCCAATGGGACTGCCCGTACGTATTATACTCCACAGATTAGGTTTGTAGGTTAGGTAGGTTACGAAATGCAGAGAAAATCCAATTCTGGCAAATGCCAGAAAGACTGGTCAGATAAAGAGAATGGACAATATGATTCGTGGCATTGAATAATAGAAATAATTTACGGAACCTACGGAAAAATGTGTCTCGAGAAACGAAATTGCTTTGCGGGATGCTCTAGTCCTAGTCAGTTGATGAAATTCGTTCGCGTTGATCCCCATAACACGTCCCAGCGAGGTTAGGGTTGCGTCACTGATTCGGGATGTTTGCGTCTGTTTTACAGGGCCCCATGGGATTGAGAGGAGAATCTGGAAAACCCGGAGATTCCGGGAAACCTGGTGCTATGGTAAGAACGCGGACCTCTCGTTCCTAACGTCGTCGTTAATTGGCCTCGCTGCTGAATCATTGATAGCCATTCACTAACGACCAGTGTAATCGATTGTCGCTTTTTCGACAAGGCGTCGTACTTCTTCGTAACCTCAGCGAGCTCCTTGATTGCCTCTTTGAAAAGAAAAGAAAAGAAAAGAAACACAATATGTTGTTCTGTCGTATAAATTCACCGTGTGTGAACAATCGTCGTTTTTGTTTTTTCTTTTTTTTTTGGATAATCGTCGAGCAACACGCATAACCGAAATCGTAGACGAGAGATGATTCGCGCGAGACAAAAAGAAAAAAGAAAAGAAAAGAAAAGAAAGCAACAACGTGTGCAAAAGCATCTGCATATACCTCGTAGAGAGACGTCTGTTCATGTTGACGACTTTTTTGGAAGTTCTCAACATTCTATACATATATAAATATATATAAATATAAATATAAACAAGATTCGAGATTCAGTCATATCGCTAGAGCGTTTATTCGATAAGATGTAATTTGCGTGAATGAATGTTAGTAAGTCGCATTCGAGCTGTTATTTTCGGCCGCGAGACTTTTCCGAGGATGTCGGCTAAACATGATGAATCGAACAGGTCGATTGTCGCTTGTTGTCGACCGCGAGAGAAAGAGAGAGAGAGCGAGAGAGTGCGAAAGGGGAGGAGAGAAAGAGAGAGAGAGAGAAAGGAAGAATGCGAGAGAGGGAGAGCGAGAGAATTACTACGATGTGTAGATACATCAAGAATAAACGACGACAGAAAGAAAGAGAGTGTGTGAGAGAGAGAGAGAGAGTCAAAATGACCGTCCGTTATGTGGAATACCAGATACGGTTGTGATATCACTCGATACACGCGATACCTGGTACTGAAGGACAATTTTTACCGTAAGAGAAGTTAGTTCGTCGCATGAACAAAACACACACACACACATATACACGTGACACACAAATACTCGTATTTCGTGTATTAATTTCGAAACGATTGAGACACGATTGTACTTACATGTTACATTAACGACAGAGCGTGTGCAAGCACTACATCGCAAATGGAAAAACGACAGGAGTACTTGTTCGATTTTGATTTGTGGGTACTGCGTTGATGTGTGACGAAAGGGCGGTGTTTCGGGGAAAACAAAGTGTCTTCCATAAATATTTAAAGTGTACGAGTAAATCGTTCGACGTGTGTTTCATTTTATCTCGATATCGAATCGCCAATATGTATTCTATCGGTATTTGTATACTTATTTATCCAACGTAATGATTATAGCCGACGATCGCACTACCATCCGTCCTATTAACATACTCGATATCACTGCCTGTGTAATCGCATATCCTGTCTACACCGAGGAGAACCATGTGAATTCAAATGACGAGATATAGGCGAGCCAGAGCGACACAGCACGAGCAACAAAGAACCCGCGTATAACGAATCTCTATCGATCGCGTTAATCGTTCTACCGATGAATTTTCCCGAAAGGATCTTCTCTCCACGTTCTAAGTTATTTACGCGCGGCACGGTTACGTTACTTAATCGCGAACTATATATCGCGTCCGAGCTTTTCCATTTGTACAGTTTTCTCCGAGTGTTTGTTCGGTCAGTTTTTCTTTACTTCTAATGTCTGGATCCCTTAAAGCGAAGTTTAGCTGAACCCTGTTCTTCGTTATCCTTTACATTTTCGTCTCTCGATTCTTTTTCACTTCGTTAGTTTCATTCACGTTTCTCCACCGCGTCCCGAAGAGTTGCACTTAACACTAACCGTACCGCGAATAGTCAAATGACCGCTTTCATATTGTTTAGTTTTTAATTATTTAAATTATAAAGATGCTTCCATTAGCAATTATTCAATAGGTTTCTTTATTCGAGCTAGGATTATTATAAAAATTGTGAAAAATCTAGATAATATCAGTCTTGTAATTTTTATAAAACAATATATATCCGATACATTTTGTACCTGGTACGGTTAATGTTAAAAATAATATAAAATGCGTATGTGACGATTGGTCATTTTCGAGACTACATTTCGCTTGGAACGTAATCGATAGAACTTGTGTATCAAGCCAATAGTAGATCAGAAGATTCCCCACGAAACCAGATTACATATGTACGATGCAAAGCAACTGCAAAGAGCTTGCATCGGCGATGCTGCAGACAGTGAGATTGCCAATCGTATGTACTTACGTAAGCATACAATTGCCATCCCCGGTCGAGAACATGGTAATTATAGGTCCTAGATGTATCTTCTGTTCACAGAATAATTGGAAATTGAGTCGATCCATGCAATGATAGCGCTGCAGGAAAATTATCCGATTTTTGACCACGAGGAGCATTACCGAACCGGTACACCATTTTCGTAATGAAACTTCGCACAGAGGTAAAGTAATCATCTCACACTTGACTTCTTCCATCGATGAAGATTTATCATTCGAAGACGAAATTATTCTTGATATTTGAAGAATCGAAGCAAGACGAAACGGAAATAGAAATGAATAGAAAATTAAATGGAAAAGTTGCAAAAGTTTTTGGCGAAATCCTAGATAAAGCTGTCATATATACAAATGGCACCACAGTAAATAATGAGATATAAAAAAACACAGAAGTACTCTGGCAAAAGGAAAAAGTTTATGAAATTTAGTTGTATTAATCTCTTAATAATTACAAGGACATAATCTATTGCTTCATCTACGATTACGCAACAGGTTTTCCTTGAAAAGCTGAACCAACTTCTGTATGTATATGACATTTTTACTACGTTTATCTGGGTCTAGTTCCTTAATTATTCTTACATCTTTTTTAAAGAATAACCTCGTCTTGATTACCACCAATACAAAAGGTAAAAGTCAAATAATTGCGGCTACTTTTCCTCTGTTCAAAGTTTGTCTAAACAGTGTATCAGTTAGATCACACCTGGTCAATTGGTGCTGCGAGAGTCGATGATGTAGAATCGGCTACTCCCACCATCGCGCTCCGGTCGCTACCCCTACCTGTCCGGCTAGCGCGAGGGGGAACACGAACTCGACGTAACGCAAGCAAGGCAAGGCGAGCTCGTATTCCCCTCTCGCGCTGGCCGACGGGTGGGGGTAGCCGATTCTACGTCATCGACTCTCGGAGCACCAATTGCCCAGGTTAGACGATGGTTCATCGTTCCATTTTATCATAAAAACTTATCAGTTTTGTCGTTAGCGAATCTAACAAAATTATTTTGACCATATAGATACGTATAATTAAGAGGGCCCTGCAAAGTGACAATATTTGACTTTTTATGCATCTCACATGTAAAATGACTTTTATATTTGTAGCTTATCATATACTTAGCAGGCGTTGAGACTGAATCAACGATTGTAATACCTAAACCATTTTTAGAAAGTAATACGTTCCTCATTTTTAGAAAGTAATACGTTTCTCATTTTTAGAAGCACAAAACTTTGTACATCATATAGTTTTTGTTTCCTCAGGGAAGAAATATTTCCGTTGATTTCGTCTCAACATCAACCAAACAATAGGTGAACGACTATACAGCGAAATGTGTATCTACAAGTTAAAGGCAACCTTCTGTTTGATATTGTTCGTAGTAAAAAGTAATAGAGATGAACATATGTATAGTCTCCGCGATTGTACAACCGAAAAGTCGATGATTCTAACAGAAAGTAAACGTTCTTTCCATGGAATGCTTTGTTTCGAGCTAATTACTTTGAGCATGCTTCAGAAATTCAAGTGACGTTAGGGGACAATGGAATTTCGGTTGCTGTACACACTCGTGCAAACATGATAATACATGAAATTGTTATTGTTAACATGCCTCAGGTCCGGGCAATTCCTTCACTGTTTCTTCACGACTCCCACTACCGGTGTATCGGTTCCCCCACTATCAAATATTTCATATTTCTCCTAATGCACTCCCAGTCTCCTCTACCTCCTCGCACACTCCATGAGAGTTTGGTGGGGAGGACTCAGGAGTGGGGAGAGGAGTCTCCTGCAACTCGCGAGCCGCAAGTTGCCCGGGCCTGAAACAGCTAATTATATTGTGGACTGATTACTTTAAGACTGACATTATATGTTTTCCATTTTACTGTTCATTTTTATCGCTAGAAAATTTTATTGCTCCGTGCCAGGCCATCTCTTAACAAAATGCAACAAACAAGATTAATTTGCAAATAATATTTTACTGTAACGATTTACATAATCAATGTATAAGGTACAATCAGTTATAAAAGTCAGCATACATCTGCCTTTCCTGAAACATTCTCGTTAGCAAAGAACAAAGTTTTTATTAACAATTAATTAATTTTTGCTAACCTTGGAACGATTATTCAAGTATAAACTACAAAGATGTTATATGCAGTCAGTTGCAAAATTCTGTTTACACGTGTCAAATTGAAATCATTTAAAGGAAACAAAGATGTTGGACATTTAAAAGATATTAGATCTTTTATTAAATAAATAAATTGGAAACACAGTTGCCGGGGTTATTTTATAGTACACAAAATTTGTTGTTAGAATTTATTAGTTTCAGAATATGAAAAACCAAAATGTTTGTTAATTATTTCAAATCTGGCAAATGTATGCAAACTTTTACGACGGATCGTACAATATGTCGACAATGCTTAACTAGAATATAAATTGCACTAACAACACGTTACGGCCTATACTGATATTAGTTAATAATAAAACTTGTGTGTGAATATTTATTAAAAAAATAGTGCTTTATTTTCTAATTAGATTAGCAATCGTATATTTTGTTATGCAATGCACAAGACATACCGAGTCAGTCAATACGTAAGTTACTACTCTCCTTCTCTATTTTACAAAAACGGGAACGAGTAAAGATATTGTCTTTCATTGTTAACAAACTCATATTGATCTATTACTTGCCAACGTAGGTACTAATGATCCGTAAACGCTTGTTGCAACGAGGAACTATAACTTGCAATTAGAAAAATCTCTTGTCGTCTGTACCAACTATATAAATGTATTTACATAGACAAAAACTTAGTTTTATCATGAACGGAATCTGAGATGAGCAATTTTTATCGTATACTTCTAACTAATTTGTTCCATTACTTCCTTTCGTAATTTACTTATCGATTGACCAACATTTCTGCAAAGCTAACGAATAGTCACACTATTTTCGAAAAGTATATTTTTCAAACGTTACGCCTCATTTCGATTTCACAACTCTTCCAGCTTGCTTGCGGCAATTACCAATTCAAATTGGAAACATTGTCTATAATACGAAGTATCGAATGCTCCAATACGACAATATAACGCACGTGATTTGATAGAATGTTGTTCATTTTTTGGTTAACGAAACGTATAATTTGATTCTTTTTAGAGACTACATATCGTGTAAGTTTTTCATTAAGTGTCGGGTCATCTCACGAATAACGTTTTCTGTATTTTTCATCGTCTAATTTAAAAAAATGAAGGTGACCTTCATACCTCTAACAAGAAATGACGTAAAAACAAAAATTTTTTTGGTATCGTATGAGCCCCATTTCACCATTCAACTTTGTCCTTCAGACATTTGACGTATCTTTAAAAACAACAAAGATATTTGAGGTGGCAACGTTAGGTGACTCACCCTATATACTCTTGTAGATTTTGACAAGGAAACACCTGAACTTTAAACACACGTAACTTCTGAACCAGTGGATTCCTAAGATTAACACTTGGATTTTCGGCATGTTCTCATCCAAATCTGCAGGACTATATGTATATAAAAAAGGTTATTTTCGGTTTTCCTCCGATGAAAGAATTCCAAGTCCGCTTAGATTCGCCCCTTTTCTGGTTGTACCAGCAAATTGTTATACCAAAAGAATGTTACTCGTGGAATAACCTGACACTCGTCGACTCGGTGTTTTCGGAAGGTCAAGCACGAAATAATTCGAGAGACAACGACACCTCGTTTGCGGAGACACGAACGGTGAATTCCATTAGCGATACGATGGAGCACAGAGTATAGGTCGGTGCAACGAGTCGAAAGACATCCGATTGCGAGACACAGTATTAGTAGCAGTGGCAGTGACGTACGACAACACGCCATCTGCGAATGCAAGTGAACGAATTACCCTTATTTGCGAGCCTAGTCACTTGCAGTGTGCAGAATGTCGTTCGCTTTCATACGAGATCGAGAGCACGAGGAATTACGAAATTGTACAGTGTAGAATAATATCACACAGCGCGTGTGAACATATGTTTTATTCGCCTCGTACGAACGAACGAACGAACGAACGAACGAACGAGAGAAAGAAAAGAAAAAGAAGGAAAGAAAAGAAAAACAAAAGAATCTCCCCTTTCTCCCTGTTTATACCCTTAATCGAAACGAGGAGGAAAAAGGAACGAGAAAAGAATAAACCGTAGAATTAATGCGAATAGTTTGACTAAGGTAAACAGGATAAGTGAAAAAAAAAGTGCGGAGCTTTCGTGTAGATGAAGCTCTTTAGCGGTTAAACGTTTATGCGAGTAAAGCATACATTATATTTGTGAACGTGCACCCCCCGTACATGGATAGCTCTCTATATCCATACACGTGAGAACGTACCCAGGGAGTTTCTCGAGAATAAACGAGTATAATTGGTCGAGTACTATACATGTGCGTGTATAATTTGTGTATACGTCAGCCGTGTATGTGCATATCGTTATTAATATATGCATATACATGTTACATACCGAGTGGCCAGGTGAGGGAAATCGACTCGCGATTGAGGGAAAAAGAAGTTAACCCCCTCTCTCCGCCAGTACCGGATCGGTCACGTGGCGTTCCGACACGTGCGCGACGGAACGCGTCACGTGACCGGGCGGAAGCGTGGGGGAACAGGTGTCGCGGAAGGGGAAGGTAGAGTGGGGACACAAATCTGAATCTCTGGCGACTCTGGTTACATACGTGGATGGATCGTGTGTACACATATATACAGGGTGGGTCACCTAATGTTGCCACCTCAAATAGCTATTATTGTTTTCAAAGATACGTCAAATGTCTGAAGGACAAAGTTGAGTGGTAAAATTTTTGTTTTTACGTAATTTTTTTAAATGGAATGAGGTATTTTTTAATACATCAATCGATGCAGCAGGACAGTCGTTATAAAAAAGTACTAACCTATGTAATTTAAATAATTCTAAAATCGCCTTATTAGTACGACACAGTAATGGAGTTTTAGAATTATTTAAATTGAAGCATCTCCTGAACTACTAACTTTTCGATATACATAGGTTAGTACTTTTTTATAACGAATGTTCAGCTGCATCGATTGATGTGCTAAAAAATACCTCATTCCATTTAAAAAACTGTGACCTTCATATCTCTGAAAAAATTACATAAAAACAAAAATTTTTTTACCATTCAACTTTGTCCTTCAGACATTTGACGTATCTTTGAAAACAACAAAGATATTTGAGGTGGCAACATTAGGTGACCCACCCTGTATACATGCATGATAGAGAAAGAGAGAGAGAGAGACGAGCATAAAGGTATGCGGAACAGCATATGAATTTATTATTTCGTGCGTGCGTATGTGTGAGTTGATTGTAAAACGGCGCGCTTGGTAATTGACGAGAGAAAATCTGCAGAGAAGAATACGACGACGGAATTCTTGCGTATATGAATACTCTTGAGTCTAACAAATTTTGTTTTTACATTGTCCCAATTAATAAACAGAATGTGCATGTGCCTGTATCCTTTGCTTCTATACGATGCCCTTCGAAATTTTTTCAACGCTTCACATAAATTGTAGTGGACATACCGCTTTGCATTTTGCCTTAGGCTGCGTACCGACGACCATTTTGTATAACTACCACTATTACTACTACTACTACTACTACTACTTACTATTGCTACTTCTACTATTACAACCCCCCTTTGTTATACTTCTTCTTCGTTTTTCTAACCACGAATTCTCTGCTCCTTCCGCGGAACAATCGAACATAACACCATATACAACAACCAAAGAGAGAAAAAAAGAAACGAGAGAAATAACACGTGTTGATTTGCTGTAACCACAACGGTAACGTGATTGTTGGTACGTTGCGCCATCGTTCTGTTCTTTTTATTTTTGTTTTTCTCTCCAATGTTTCGTGAACTCGAGCTCCCTTTCTTTCTCTTCTCCCTTGCCTAACGCCCGTTTAGTTGTATTTCTGCCTTGCTCGTGGAAGGGTCCGGTCGAATAAACATGGACGATCGTCCCCCCTGCCGAATTTTCCGTTTTCTTCTCCGCAAAACGATGTTCCTTGCCTAGAACCAGTGCCGGATTAAGCCCGGAGTATCTGACCCTATAATGCTATATTTTCATAAACGGGAGAACGAAATCTACCAGTGTGTAAAGGGATGGGCATTTTTGCCTCAATCCAGGCAAAGCCGTCCCCACCGTAGCGCCTACTGTCCCCCACCAGCTTCCGTCGTTACTATGAAAGAAAGACGCGCTTCGTCCGTCGCAAGCAGTGCGCAGCAGTGATGCCAGAACCGTGGGTCTTGGGTTTTTTCCCCTCCGCTGCTTCTGTCGGCTCGGCCCCCCACTCTGACGCACCGTTGTCGCCAGAAATTCACACGGGCAGAGTAGAGATTAGATACGTTCGTGTGTAGCGCGTGCGCAGTAGAAGCAACGTGGCGACGACGGTGCGTCGGAGTGGGGGGCCGAACCGACAGAAGCAGCGGAGGGGAAAAAACCCAAGACCCACGGTTCTGGCATCACTGGTGCGCAGGCCTCGTGCATCGAGCCGCGAGGAGCGCCACGGAAAGGAACCTGGTGGGGGAAGCAGGCGTTTGAGGGGCCCCACGCGTGCCCATCCCTGGACTGTAAAGTTTCGAGAAAATCTGAGACCCCGTGTCCGCGCCTTCTCCTTGTGAGAGAATACAGGGTAAATTTTAAGTTTTCCACCCCTGTATCACGGGGTAGGGGTTTACCCCTATTTCGGTAGACATCTGAAGTTTTACAGAGTAACGTTGAACGGAGTATAAGAGATGCTAGAGATCCCGCGTTTAGGCAAAGAGCATCGCTTCGCAGGACAAGAAATGACAATTGGCCTGGAGGAGGTCGATCAGCCATTGTTATCCAGCTGGACTCTTTTTGCTGCATCGAAACTTCTCGCGTGTGCATTAGTTTGAGAAATTAGTTGACGATTAGTTCGAAGTATATCGCAATCGTCGTCGATCGTGTTCACACGGTTGTCGCTAAAGAGATAAATCGACTCGATGTTTCGTAGACGATAAAAGCAATAGTGAGCAACTACATTCGTTAGCAAGAGAGCGTTGAAGAGTATCATCTTGATAGACTTTCAGAGTTTGAGAATATCTAGGTAGAGCTTGGCAGGATACAATATTGCTGCGAATGACGATTGTAGAGGGCGTCCAATAAATATTCCTCAGTAATCAAATGAAAAAAATTTAAACCGGCGTACTCGATACCAATTAATCGTCAGGTGACATCAACGAATCTGACACGGTTTCCTCTACCTTTCAGGGGCCACCAGGATTAGACGGCATGAAGGTGAGCAATCCTCGGGGGTGACCCGTTTAATCATACATTATATTTATGATTTTCGGATCGACAATTTTTCTACGCTCCATCCGTTGATTTCATCTTTCGGGCGTAGATTATGGTTGCGAGTGTCACGGTATTGTTACTATGGATACTATCCCTGGCAAAGAGTGCTCGGTCAAACATGTTCGAGGCTGGCTGGAAGCTGATTATTATGTCTCGCTAGTACAAGACGATGTTGTACATATGTAGTTCAAACATTTTCCACGAAATAGTTCGTTATGAGATAACAAAGATTGTGCTAACACGTTCATTAACTGAATCATTCGTCAATAAATAGCAGAATGTATAATTTTATGTTTTGTTGGTAAACAAAATTAGTAAAGAGGAGAGTTTGTCAGGAACGCACGTCTGATGGACTCTTGAATAGTCGATTGCTACATGGACAAATGAAACACGTTTGTTAAACTAACAAATATTAAGGAAAAATTATTTTTTCAGTCTTAAAGGGGGTAGACTCGTTTCCAGGACTGCAAGGGTGCCTTCTCATTTCTCGATAATGCAAAGTTGGGGTTTTTCAGTAGTCAAAAGGCTAGATAAAAGATCAATCTAGGCATCTAGGCAACAATCGCCCCCCAAATTTCCTACTTTTACGTTTACGAGGCGTAATTTGCATTATTCCGCAGCATGTAGTTGTCGCAGCTTCATGCTTCAGAATAATACAAATTACACCTCGTAAACGTGAAAATAGGACTTTTGAGGACGATCGCGGCCTATAGATTGATCTTTTATATAGTGCTTTTGCATTATCCAGAAATGGAAAGAGGCATCCCGCACCATTGCAATCCTGGAAAGGGGAGTCCCCCTTAAGGCAAGTGGGGGTAGCCGATCTACGTCATCGACTCTAGGAGCACTAGTTGCCCAGGCGTAGTATAGGCCAGGCCTGGGCGACGCTGGCTCGCGGAACAGATGTGGCTGCTTCTCTCCTTCTCTTGCGAAGAAGGTGAGAAGTGGCTGCTTCTCTCCCTCCCGAAGATGAGTAGCAGCAACATCTGTTTCGCGAGCCAGCGTCGCCCAGGCCTGGTATAGGCAATGCCTGGACTGCGGACTTTTATGCAAAATAAATTGTCTAACTGCAAGATGTAGGAGGAGCCTATAAAGGCTTCTCTCTTTTCTTCATCAGTATTTAAAAATATTTTTATTGTTCTTACTGATTTGGTATTTTGAACATGTAATATACAATTGCGTTTAGTTAGTTTCACGTTGCTGTACTCGACCATGAACTGTTTGCGAGGGCTAGTATTATACAAAGTGCAGTGTTCGTTATGGTCGTTCATACTTACAGGGTGCACAAGGAGAACCAGGCACGAAAGGAGAAAGAGGGGAACCTGGACTACCTGTAAGTGTCCTGTACACCATCCAAAAGCTATTATAGAAAATTATTTTGGGAAGTAAGTTGACGGTTCTCTGACCCAGTAGTCCAGCACAATTTGTATTGGAATATTCTTTAAAAACAAATCTTTTATCATATTTAATCTTATATCATTTGTACTTATATTGAGTAAAATAAAAAAGATCAAGATATAGTAATTTCTCGATAAAAATAATTTTGACAAATTCAACATGAATAGTTTCTCAAAATTTCAGATCAAACAGCCATTTAGTTTTTGAGATTTGATCTACGCCTGATCAAGTTGTCTACGTATCCAAATTTTTAGAGCAGTTCGTTGGAAACGCTAACTTACTTCCCGAGAGAATTATTATAAACACTATGTACCCGTATTTTTCATGAACAAATTTCAAATTTTTTGAAGAAACCTTTAATTTTCGAGTTAAAATAGCGCCGAGTGCAAAGGGGTTAATTTTAAAATATTAATTTCAATAAATATCGTTTTGTGTGACCACTACTTTTTGGATGAAAACAAATCGGGTTTCTCCCGCATTTAGTTACAAACATAACAAAGTGACGCTCGGTAGCTTTCAAGGGCTAATGTTCTCGGCAATCGACGTGTTTTGTAGAACTTTGAATGTCTTCGATCGTGAAGGATTTGCGTAGTACACGATATTCCGTCCGGATAGAATTCGATTATACTACTGTCGAGATGCCAACGATGTATTCTGTTTGTCCCCAGGGTACTGATGGAATTCCTGGCACGGAGGTATAGTGGCATTCGATTATCGCTCGTCCCTTGGTGTGACTGCGACACAGTCTAACCAACCCGGGGTAACGACGATACATCTGCCTGATCTACCCCGGGAACTGCTCCAAAATTCATCTCTTTACTTCTTCTGCATGAAAAGGAGCGGCCGAAACTGCGTCCCACCTCCCTTCCTCCTTCCTCACACCAAACACACTTTCGAAAGTTCTCCACACAATTCAATATCTGCTTCCTACTGAAACGCATTTAAAGAGGGCTTTTCGATACCAACATTATTTTCGAAAATCTTGCCGTTCCTACAGGGTGTTCCACCTGAATGTCTCCTAAATTATGGATGATATCGAAAAATATTTCAACCAAAATTATACAGTCACTCACAGTATTAATATTTGAACACTTTTAAAGAGATTATGTATAAAATATTATGCAGGGTACCAGATAAAGTGTTACAATTAATTTTTTTTTTAGTTAAATGGTTAAGGAGGGCTAATATTTTAATACGTATTACATTTTTTTAGGCTAACTTTTGGCGGAGGAAGGAGTGCCCGCAACATTTTTTTATAATGTAAAGTATTATTGACTTTTGGTTATTGCGATACCTCTCATTAAACTCAATCATTTACTTGAACGTTATTTTTAATTTAAAAGAAAATTAATTCGATATCTTCATTAGATTCCGAGAAAACTGCTTGTAACGCTTTATCTGGTACACCCTGTATAATAACTTTTTTAAAATCGGACCAGAGGACTTGAACTTTTTTAGAAGTTAGAAGAATTAGTTTGCTAGCTGACGGGAAACGATTTCTTTTTTATAAATCGCAATTGGTCAGAATCGAAGAGAAAACATTAAAGGAAGAACAATGAAACTATTGAGGTCGCCTTCACCTTTTTATACAGCATGGTACAGCTTCTTATCCGTCACAATCTTCTTATTCTCGTTGGTATCATACATAACTGTATTCAGAGAATCTCAACATAAGGTTATGCGACGTTAAAAACGGTTCAAGTAATAATTAATTTGTTGCATGAATTTAGTAAGCAATCCACTCTTGATTTGCCATCAATCTGCCACCCCAAAACTTGTCTATAAATTCGAAAGTCCAAATACTCCTTAAAGGAGTAATATATACAATATACAGGAAGTGAGTCACCTAAGACAAGCCACCTGAATAACTTCTACATGTTTTCAAAGGAAATACAACATCTTTGGGACACCCTGTTTATTCTGCAAAAACAATTGTTTGCTAGATTTTGTGTTACTCGCAGCTCACAGCCTGACGAGAACCAGTCGAATAACCTTGTACTGAGAACGCTGTTCACAACAGTAAGCTTTAATTAATCATAGAGAGAGAGGAAGAAGCGCATCATCTCTTCACTTCTACCTCTAAAGCTGAGAAGAATTCACAATTTGGATCGCCCAATTTTTTCTTTGCGAATGTTAAAGAGAACGAGTAGTAGGCTTAACGTATCTACCTTATTCCATTTATACAGGGTGAGTCATCCGAGACAAGCCACTCGAACAACTACCATATTTTATGAGATAGGAAGAAACGTTTGGGTCAAAAATTGTTCGAAACTTTTTGTCAGGTGCTTAGAATATTCGAAGCACAATTTAATTTTTTTAAATGGAACCCTATACTCTTGGATACCTAGGATTGTAGCCCCTCTGAAGGTTATTCAAGGTCATACACGTAAAAAAGCATGAAAAATATTTGTGAACGCTTATGAAATGGAATGTTCTGGAAAGACAGAGTCGTTCGTAGAGGCGTTACGTAAAGTATGCGATGATTAATAGCAACACAAGGCTCTTTGTACTGTTTCCGCGTGTCTTCTTCTTCAGTGGGTACTTCACGATACACATCTTCTCTTAACTTCTATATATTTTGAGTTGATCTAGTTTGATTTCAAAAATAAAGCCGAGGATGTTCGATTTCGTAAACATTCACAATGATACATTTTTCATTCTTTTTGCGTTTATAACATTGAATGACCACGAATGACGAATTATTGAAATGACCTCGAGAAGGGGTACACTCCTAGGTGTTCGAGAGTGTACAGTTCCATTGAAAAAAATTAAGTTGACCTCTGAATATCCTAAGCACCTCCTGAAGAAAAACTCCTCGAACAATTTTTGTCCCACCCGTTTCTTCCTGTCTCGAGAAGGGGTCCCATGAAAATCGCCGACAGTACCTTTGGCCGACAACGTCTTTAACAGACAAGGAGCTTAGTCGGCGACAGCATTATCCGATAGTAACATCGTTTCTGAAGATGGTGCTGACTTTTTTTTTTAACTATTCTTCACCAACATTTTTACTTTCATCAGAAGTCACCATTCTTCTGTAATTGTAGAAAAGAATGGTGACTATATAATTGATTAATGAGGCTGTCTTCTTTGCAATTTAACCAGCATAAAGCGATACTTCTGCGTCCGAATAAGCTTTATGCCGGCACACCGTGTCATAATTTATAGAAACATAAAATATAGAAAGGTTTTAAATAATCTATACATTTAGGTTAAAGTTAACTACACGAAGGATATCCGACGTCCGCCACATTAGTGCGACCGAGCTGCCCTCTTAAACGAAGGACCGTGCTGCCCTCTTAAACGAAGGACCGAGCTGCCTTAATTCTGCCCTCGGCTTGCGCCAGCAGAACAACATACTTCTACGTCCGAATATCGCTTTATGCTAGCAGGGTACGCTGTCCAGAATCGAGCAGATTCCGAGCATCCTGAGCTTCGAGCGCGTTCTGGCAGCTTAATGCCCGGCATCTGCTGGCATCGTACGATTGCAGGCTGTGCTCGATGCCTGCTCGAGGCAGGCCTGGCTGACTGGTTAAACTCGTTGTCGGCCAAAGTTATTGTCGGTGAACACTGTCGATGAAACCTGTGTGGGTGATTTCCACGGGACCCTTCAAGAAATATGATAGTTATTCAGCTGGCTCGACTCGGATGACTCGCCCTGTGTACACTTGCTCCAAAGTAGTTGACCGATTGTAGACTAATTTCCTCACACTGTTCGATGCGTCGATGATCGTAGCCGCGTATGACGACGTCAGAAATGAATTCCGCATGACTGTATACATATACACGATCAGAGATGTCTAGAACAAAGACGCACCCCGTGCATGTAGTGAAAGAGGCGAAGAACAAAATAAATTCTTTGGCGTACCAATTCCAGGGACCGAAGGGAGAGAAAGGTGATATAGGTGAATCTGTAAGTATTGACGTAATTCGACTATTAATATTAAATAACGGGGCAAGGAAATTTATGATTTAATCAGGCGGATTAACTCGTTGAACGTTGTGTAATCTCACGATGTGATCTCAGGCACGCGAGAAGGTATCGCAGGCTAGAGATCAATTGCCAGTTTCGGAATTGTTTGCATTATCGACATGTGTGCTCTCCGTATCTCATCTACCATTATCGTCGCCATCGTTTATTCACTTCAGTTATCGTCGCTCTGCTTCTTACCGTGGTCGTTACTGGTGCGATTAATGCCACTGTTGCGTCCAAGGTCGCCGTAGCTAATGAATCATCGTTCGAAACACGCAGCTATGTTAATTCAACCATTCACTTGCGACGCACGGCGTGATCACTACTGTTCCACTGGGAGACAACGGGAAATAAAAAATCGAACAAAAGCGTAATCCGATGAACATCACGCTAATTTCATAAAAATCATAACAGCGTCTCTGTGATCTCGTACGTTCATTTTCCATTCTTTTCGTTCTCTACCGTTGATCTCCTCGCCATTTGTTTCGATGCATCGATTGTGCTGCCACCAGCGTGTGTATAACTCGTTGATTTCGTATGAAGATGATACGCAACATACATTTTGTTCTGAAATTAGAACCGTGAAACGGAAATTAATAAAAAAAAACAAACAAACGAGAGTGTAAATCGTTATTAGCTTTTCGAGATCCAGCAAAGGGATAACTGAAGGACTATTTCAAGTACACGGTGAAATTCAGGAAACTGTTTACACGTAGAGATTGAATTAGTAGAGCAGAAGATCTGTTAACGCCTTTGTTTAGACGTTTATGCTCAATTGCGGATTCTGCACAGTTCAATATACTATATATACATAGTGCATAGAGAGAATCTTTCTTGTGCCTGGCCTTATTTGCACGTTTGCACAAACACTTGCTCCTACATCATTTTACATGAAAAAGCATTCTTGTGTCTGAATATACAGGGGCCGCAGGGAAGACGCGGCAAGAAAGGTGACAAAGGAAGCCAAGGAGATCAGGGTGTGCCGGGACTCGATGCACCCTGTCCAGTAGGTAGCGACGGATTGCCGCTAGCTGGGTGTGGATCACCTCAGGTAATCCAATCTATTCCTACACGTCCGTGTTCCAATTCGGTTAAATTAATTAAAACGGACATAAAACGATGTTTAGGAGGATCTTTGTCGACTCAAAAGTTACGAAATTGCTCGTAGCAAAGTGGTTTTGACATCTCTCACTTTTCCTGTACATTCGATTCAGTATTCAGAGCTAGGTGGCCGATAAGGAATATCGAACACAAACATGTTTCGCAACTGTCTTTAAAGTGTCAGATCGCATCAATTTATTTGCTTTTCAAAAACTCAAACAAGAATTGAATTTAAGAAAAATTGCTTGTAAAATATAAAGAAGATGTTTTACGTAGATATCTGTGGAGGTGTAGAATAAAAAGAACAATTGCTAAATGATATAAAATGATTCCTCAGAAAATTAACAAATACTTTAGTTTTGTTCTTGAACAACCTACAATATCACCAGTAAGCAATATAAACAACAAACACAGTGACAGATTTGATCGATCATGTTAAAAAATGTTACACTCTGTCCCCAGTTTTGAGGTGTCAAAAATCCTACTAATACTGTTTTCGTCTAAAAAGAAACTACTGTTAAAATTTTGTTCAAATCAGAACATGAAAGTTGGGACGCACACAATTTTTCTGTATATGTATATGCAGTTTCTCTGGAGGTAGTGGAGTGCAACATGTTGTTGCATTGAGACATTACATTACATATTTTTAACAATAAAAAATAATATACATAAACCGAAAATCTTGTAAGTATTGACACATTTTCGAGCACGCGTTATACGCAACGCGTTTTATCGAGAGATACGCGTCACAATCTAGACAGAATATTAATCCCAATACAAATCCTCACGTCTATTGATTCATAGACATAGATCTGGTTGTACAAATTACTGTCTCTCTATTCTTATCATTAACGAGTAGCTACCATTTGAAATTCTTTTTAGATAATGTCATGATATCATTTGGTCGAATTCTAAAACTTAGTCATACACCTGTTAAGAAAGTTTGTATCTAAAAAAAGTCAAATTTTTTTATGATTGCATCGCGTTCTTGATGAGTAGAACATGATACAATCACAAAACAATTTTGTAAAAAACTTTTTAACGGCAAAATCATACTGTACCGGTTTCTACACGTAATTTCTTGACACCCTGTACAGTAGCTACGTAAATTAACAATGTGTCAATACTTGTGTGATTACACTATTTTTCTACATTTTTACATTATCTTTCAGTGGTACATAGATTGTTAACTGTTTGTGTGTACATTGTTCCTAAATCAAAGTATTATTTCCGTGCTATAACAATATACTAACAAATCCCGATCGTTATAAACAAACTAAGAGTGCCGACACTTTTTCCATCCACTATATAAAAGTGAACAATGCTCATACAAAAATTTTATTTTGTACAGAAAAATTTTCTCATACAAAAACTTTATTTTGTACAGAAAAGTTTTCTCATACAAAAACTTTATTTGGTATTGAAAAGTTTTTTCATACAGAATATCTAGGACAGATATTCACGTGATCCCAGTTAATAGAGTCGCCGTATTGATTCGAAAGGATCGTTTGAAATTGAGCACAGGCGGTTTATCGTATGTAATAATCGGGACAAACTTTTTCCAAGTTTTTGTATTACTGCCGGGTTAGGGGAAGTAGTGTAGTATTGACTAACAATCGTAAACGTTAACAAACGGGAACGAGCTGTAAGAGCAGAGTCGATGCAACGATCGCTTGGATTCTCTTAGCAGAACATCACTAGTACCTCGGTACCAGCTGTCGAAGGACCCGAGCCAGCAGAAACGGATTACGAAGAGCCAGAAGAGGAATACGATGATTATGCGGATCCAAACGGAAATCTAGCCGAGCAATAAATTGCTCATTGTGCGCTGCCCTAATCACCATCAACTACTACCACCACTACCACTACTACCACCAATACACCAACCAAAACCACCACCGTCATCGCCCCTCATCACTCGTCGCACCTTGCTCTCCTAAACTAACGTGGTCCTGGTAATTGCAAATCCCGTAGTTACACTAACTCTTTTGCATGCTCAGTCGGCAAGAACAACGCACCGCTTATGTAACGAAAATAATTTTGAGAATGACCTTTTGTAGAGTAACTGACCACGGTAGAACCTCGATTATGCAAACCTTTCGGGGCATGAGGCAGTTCGGATAACCTGAATTGACTGTATTATAACAATGCAAATAGTAAAATATTCTATTTCGTGTTTCAGATTATTAAAATAGAAATATCTATATCTAATAGGACGTTTAGAAAATTCAGATTGATGAAACAGTTTCGATCCGAACACTCTGTTGCTTATGGAAAGTCAATATTTCATGTTGAGCACCAACTTGATCATATAAACGAGATTCTACTGTAGTTCCTTTATGCTATTAGAAGACTGTGGATTTTATGCATTGATAAAGAGAATGATCTCGTGAAATACAAACTGTGAAACCGTTAGAAGAATTTCTGAGTTTCACTCTTTTCAACTTATTAAAGTGACTGAAAGAGAAAATATATTTTCATTGAATTTCTGCTTTTGACAATTGACACGGAATTATTTTATTTAGCATAAAGTCCGCAGGCAAGCCATTAGTTTTTCCGTGTAGACCTGTCTTTCCCTTTCTGAGAAGGTTGTCCCAGATATACATTGAAATATGTTCAAACGCTCTCCCTAGTTTGGCGGTTTGTAAAAGTCGTTTCTCGTTTCTGCATTGTCTTACAGTTTAGCGTCTTAAAAGATTTTCAAAGCAGTACACTTGAATTCAGTATACACATGACCACGTGGAAAGTAGGTTCGCTCTTAGTGCGACCGACCTGCCCTCTATAACGAAGACAGACCCTTTTCTTTTTTCTTTAAAGACGTGGAAATTAATACATTTACTCTCCAATGTCCTTGAGGACAGTCAGGGCCCTGGACTATCCCTTTTCCGGACTCCGTTCCACTCCTGTTCTTTTCGAAAATAATGAGGACAGACCCTGCCCTCGATTCGGCCTCCATTTGGCATGGAATTTTGACGGCAAACTTTGCAGAGTTTCTTGCCAAATTCATACTAAATCAAGAGCAGATTGCTTACTGGGTGCTTATTCAAATGTCCCTGCAAGTTTTTACTTCTCCCTTTTGAACTTTGCGCCCTCATGATCCGGGCGCCTGGAGCAGTTTGAGCAAACAATGTTGATCTCGGATGCATGTATTCTTGACTACATACCCACCCGATTGCTTCCACGCACGACAATACAATTCTTAAGCTATAGCGCCTGTTCGATGAACAATGAGATGCCCACACGAACACTGAACTTTTAAGAAAAGGAATCGCAGTTTATACGTGAACGCGTTGTACGTTTACGTTTACATTGCACTTGTACTTACGTTTCGACGCTATGAATCTTCTTACTTCTTTCGAGCGTATTTTATGTTCACGAATTTCATTTAGGCCTGCTTAACAAATTCGAGGTTGCATCTGCGAAACCGATTTGTAATCCAATCGTTCCGTCATTCTTGCAGGAAGGAAACAACGTTCTTCGAGAATGGCTGGAAGAAGAGGAAGAGGAGCTAGAAGACGAAGGGCAGTAACACACACAAAGCACACAGACAGCCACACATTTCCAGGGACCTCCGTGTATATTGCATCGTGAAAATACTCATCATCCCATTTGACGTACTGAACAAGTTGTCTGAAACAAAAACAAAAAAAGAAAAGAATGAGATATATATGTATATTTTATGTATACATACTTTTTTTGCATATACTTACCTATATGCCAAACTAATCATCTTGCCATCAAGTGTTGTAAATAAGTGTACTTACAGTGATTAGCGTCCGCAAATAGTGCGTGTACATAAATATTTAGAGCTTATTACCGCGAACGCGGTTAGAACAATATCGATATGATTTTACTGGCGACGATCTGTCTACGAAGATATAAGTGTCAATAATTTATACATTACTTTATTTCTAAGTAAAAGCGGTGTTGAAAATTAACAAACTGCCGATCGCACAACGTGTGTCGCGCCGATAAAACATGCGACGAGAAAGAAAAATAATTGTTTTACTAGCCCAGCGACATTGCTGGATGGCATAATCCGCGCGATGTTCCGTCAGAAGTGCTATGGAATGCATCCTATGTAAAAATAAATCGCGATCGCGTTTCTTGGAACCTCGTGGAAACGCGGTATGCAACAATTCCACTCGCACTCGAACGAAAGAGGTAGATAAGTAAGCGAGCATTAGGTAACATTGAAATTCCAACCATCGTAAATATAGCTTTCGTAAAATATCTACCGTCGTATTATGTATATCATCCTTGCGATACCAACCGACATAATACACTTTTCTTAGCTATCGATCAATTCGTAAAGACAAAGGAATATGTATAAAAAGAAAAAAAGAAAAAACCGAACACTCAAGGTGACGCAGCACAGAACTGATCATTTTACCTGCATAAACCCGTCGATTTAAGCGTTATTTAATGAAGTATTGTTCTGTTTAACTTATATTCAGGTAAATTTTAATCAGCGTTAAGTTACTCTCCGTTAATTTATTTTTTATTCAAACACAACCAAACGAGTTTAAGCACAAATGCTATTTACATATTCATACATGATCATATTAATTATTGACCATTTTACATATCATTAATCTTTTCAAGTGTAACAAAAAAACTAAAAAGAAATGTTGATTGTACTATTTCGGAAAGGTCCAATTTTATATTTTACCGAGGACTTCGGGAGCGACGCGTTTCAAACGTTTTTGAAACTTCGAATCATGGATATAGTATAGAATTCGTTGCAGTGACAACAACAACAAGAAAAGAAACAGTTAAAACTCATTTTCCTGATACGTATTATTTCGTGAACAATGCATATGCGTGTACCTGTGTAATTTTGTTGCCTTCGGTGTGTCAGATATACTAAGTGCATATTTTTGCACGAACGCAAAGGCTAATTTTTATACGAGTATCAGTTAATGAAGCATATCGTTAGGTAAGTTTCCTTTAGGCTAGAGTTACATTAGCTGTAAAGCGAAAGAATAATGTGTACACATTGTCAATATTACCAAGTATTGTAAAATAAAATATAAGCGTATATCCGGAATATTCTGCCGTTTTTTCATGATTCGTGTAAAGTGAAACCCACATTGAAGTTGGTCATCAATGGAAAGAGAGAACAAAACAAAATGTAACTCAAATCATTCAGAAATCTTACGTAAGGTAAAATAGTAAAAGCGGTCCTTATATAGGTTTTGCACTCCAAATTCAACCTCATGCAAATCAATTTCACCCATTAAGGATATTTAAAATTAATTATTTATTTGTTTAGATGAAATTATATGTAAATATAAAATATACACAAACCTCTTAGAAAATGCGCATCGCTATTAGAAACTGTTAATTTTTATTACTGTCAGAGTACAATATAAAGGTACACGCTGCGGTCATGTAAATCAGAGCTTTAATAGAATTATAACTTAAGCAGTTTATACTTCTTGAAATATGATTGCACTTTATTCTTGGGATAAGGTTTTATCGCCAAACACGTTGGAATGTTTTCAGGTTGTTCAATCCACAATTTATGTTGGATGTCATTATCTTTCAATTGGGCACATAAAGTATTTAAGCTGGTCTCGTCTGGAACCTAGTGTTTAAATATGCATATATTAACATACGTCGCTACCACTTTAACTCTTTGAGTGTTACGATGACATTGAATAAAGAAATATATCTTTCGTTAATTTTTCTTAATTGACTATATCGAAAAAATTGCACGTTGACACAATGTTACAAGACAAACATAAAGAAATATATTTGTATCATTATGATATTGTATCACTATATCTAGAGGAAATATTTGTACTCAAATCATGAACCTATTCTCTATTGACACGACTGCTTAAATAATAGTTATACAGGGTGTCCCATGCAACTGGAACAGGCTATACCTCCTAAACGTACTACATACTTATGCCCTAAACTTATTCGTTAAGAAGTTATCAAAGCTAAAAGTTATAATGGAACATAACGTAGGTACTCCGGAACACTTGAATGGCTTAATTGTATTTGGATTACTAAATATATAAAACAGCTTTCAAACATTCTGCACTTAAAGAATTCAAAATCATATGCACGAAAATTGGATACTTACTTCGAGTATAATTTTGTGCATATTATCTATATCAGATAGGTAATCTTGCATGTGACTGTCATTATAAAAAAGATGAGTAACTGCTGTGCAAGCATGACATGCTTGAGCTATAACTGCACCAATGGGCCACTTCAACGTCTTCAAAAGGTCTCCTCGCACCAGCACATATTGAACTATATCAGTCATTCTAAGAATAATAAGTATCTCATCCAATTTTTGTCAAGCGAAAATCAAATAACTATCTAATTTTAATTTGATAATAGATAAAAAACTTTGGTGATTTTACTCTGTAATAATATATTTGTAATAATAATATCTGTAATTCCACAGAAGTATATGTAGAAAAGAAAGGTTCTACTACTATTTGTAATCCTTTTATGATTTAATCATTATAAAATTTGCCAAATTCAAAGAGCTTAGTTAATAGATACAGCAAAATTTATTATAAAAACAATTAACTAAGAAATTGCACATTATCCTCCTCCCCTGTTTCAAATGACACAAACATTAATTTTCAATTAAATGTGTTCGTAATTTATGGCAAACACCACGTGAAACATCGAGAATGTTTAATGAGTATAAAATATCAATAATAATAAACAAATACTAATTCTCCAAATTCAAATCGCGATAGTTTTCAAAAAGATTTCGGTAACACTTTGCTATTAGAACGAAATACCGTTAATGCTACTTGTAATAACCTCAAAAAATAATGACCATTTTGAAAAGTGAACTCATACCTTCCTTCAGTTCGTTTGAATGTACAAGTATATTGTCAGACGAATAGAAATAATACTCTCTTTAGTAATTGTCTTCCCAAAACGTACTTTAGGCTATACTATGTATTGTAATAAATTGTAAACCCACTTATTAATTCCTGAATAAAATAACTCTGTTCCACATATGTAGTAGAAACTTTTCAATTACTATTTATCAACCGGGAAATCCATTTTATTAAATTGTAAGTGTTTTTAGACAATTACCGCTTCCTGTTGATATATTCAGACAATTTTTTTTTGCACAAAAATCCACAGTCGGCTGACTATCAATACAACGCAGCGTCTCAAGCATTTGCGACAATGTAATGTACTACTCTACTAGCGGGTTTATCCTCGCCATTTTTCGAGGGTCTGACTTGTCGTTGAGATGTACTACTGAAATTCGAATACCTCCTTCGACATCATGTTCTCCTAATACAAAGTTCAATTTTCGAGATTTTCGAAAATTTTCACCAATTTTCGAGCGTCGACCTATCGTTGACTTGTACTACTGAAATTCGAATACCTCCTTCAACACCATGTTCTCCTGATACAAAGTTCAATTTTCGCGGTTTTCGAACATTTTCGCCAATTTACGGCCGTCTGACTTGTCCTTGACTTATACTACTGAAATTCGGATACCTCCTTCGACATCATGTTCTCCTGATACAAAGTTCAATTTTCGAGGTTTTCGAAAATTTTCGGGAATTTTCGGCCGTCTGACTTGCCGTTGACTTGTACTACTGAATTTTCGAAAATTTTTCGACCGTCTGACTTGTCGTTGACTTATACTACTGAAATTCGGATACCTCCTTCGTCATCATGTTCTCCTGATACAAAGTTCAATTTTCGAGATTTTCGAAAATTTTTGGGAATTTTCGGCCGTCTGACTTGCCGTTGACTTGTACTACTGAATTTTCGAAAATTTTCGACCGTCTGACTTGTCGTTGACTTATACTACTGAAATTCGGATACCTCCTGCGACATCATGTTCTCCTGATACAAAGTTCAATTTTCGAGATTTTCGAAAATTTTCGGGAATTTTCGGCCGTCTGACTTGCCGTTGACTTGTACTACTGAATTTTCGAAAATTTTTCGACCGTCTGACTTGTCGTTGACTTATACTACTGAAATTCGGATACCTCCTTCGACATCATGTGCTCCTAATACTTTCTCAATTTTCGGGGAAATTTTTCGAAAACCTCGGAAATTGAACTTTGTATCAGGAGAACATGATGTCGAAGGAGGTATCCGAATTTCAGTAGTATAAGTCAACGACAAGTCAGACGGTCGAAAAATTTTCGAAAATTCAGTAGTACAAGTCAACGACAAGTCAGACGGCCGAAAATTCCCGAAAATTTTCGAAAATCTCGAAAATTGAACTTTGTATTAGGAGCACATGATGTCGAAGGAGGTATCCGAATTTCAGTAGTATAAGTCAACGACAAGTCAGACGCTCGAAAAATTTTCGAAAATTCAGTAGTACAAGTCAACGACAAGTCAGACGGCCGAAAATTCCCGAAAATTTTCGAAAATCTCGAAAATTGAACTTTGTATCAGGAGAACATGATGTCGCAGGAGGTATCCGAATTTCAGTAGTATAAGTAAACGACAAGTCAGACGGTCGAAAAATTTTCGAAAATTCAGTAGTACAAGTCAACGACAAGTCAGACGGCCGAAAATTCCCGAAAATTTTCGAAAATCTCGAAAATTGAACTTTGTATCAGGAGAACATGATGTCGCAGGAGGTATCCGAATTTCAGTAGTACAAGTCAACGACGAGTCAGACGGTCGAAAATTGGCGAAAATTTTCGAAAACCTCGAAAATTGAATTTTGTATCAGAAGAACATGATGTTGAAGGAGGTATTCGAATTTCAGTAGTACAAGTCAACGACAAGTCGGACGTTCGGTAAAATTGAATGTTCAACAAAGATATAGTAGACAGGCTTCGTAATAAAGATGTAATAGAAATGTAATAATATTGTCTTTATTTATTCATTGTAGATTCATACATAAAATGTACAGCGAAGTGATATAATGTCTGTACTAATGTTGTTTTTGTTCGATACTTCGTCACCGATGGGATCACGGTATGTTGTCCGTGTCCAGGCCACCGACGAGACTGCTAGCCCCTGTGTTATTCAGCGAGACCAGATGATGTAGGGTCTTGTCCATGCTAAAGATGATGTAGGATCTGATCCAGGCTAAAGATGATGTAGGGTGTTGTCCATGCTAAAGATAATGTAGGAGCTGATCCAGGCTATGCACTAGAGTAGGGGGCAGCACTATAATGGGCACGGCCAAAACCCGGGAGTGAGAACTCTCATTTCCTTTCTGTTGAGATAATTGAAGAAAATAAAGATGATAATTCAAGATTTAAATAAAATTTTCAATTTAAAACAGTGCTGTTATATATTTAAAGTATATACGTACCGTATGAATAATTTCAATCCTGTAAAAGGAGGCACTGCAATCTGTAGATGGCGTTAATTCTTCTTTTTCCGTTGTAAATCAGGTCTTCGTCCCTTTGAAAACCGGTAGCCGGTTAGACATTCTTTCGACAGCGTGGAAGTACGTAGAGTGACGTGCTCGACTGCATTCTAGATTTTTCTACACAAAGAAACAGGTATAGTTCAATTTAATTGTAATAAGTTTGATATCGACGCGCTCGTTTCATTTATTGCGAACTCGTTTTAACCGTTCATTTGTTTGTATAAACATTAAAACTCGTGTTAAAACAATCGCGATGCTCTATTGCAAACAATAATGCAATACTTCAGTATCCAGAAGTATAATAGATGATTGTCTTTATCGCGTTCGGCAAAAATTGAGGTTACGTAATTAAATCATTTTGCACTTGCCCTTTGTCCTTCAATCCATTTTCTCGGGATTTTATTCCATATCTCAAAAAAGGAGGAAGGTCAAATTTATACTTTCTAAGTGTCTCTTACGTGTTACGCCATTGCTGTACGCGAATTCATTTGTATTGTACAAAAAAATTGCTGCGTAATGTAACGGAATTGCGTTAATTTTAGTGCCTTGAGAATTTCGCTAACGTACGACTATAAAGCTGCTCTCGCCGTACATTTTACACTATTATGTCGCAGGCTTGCAACGTCACTGTATATACATTTCTATAAAATATAACTCTAACTATACTAAAATATAATTTTGTTCGAACGTTAGAAACGTTATAATTTTTTAGCGTTAGACGTTTGTCCTTGACCATATTCTTCATTCCAGTTCGCGTATAAGACTTTGATTGTGTATTTATCATGCGACGTTACGTTCACATTATCGTGACCTAAGCGTTTTCTGTTTAGATAATCCATAGCTTATTATATGAAGCAATAAAGAACCTTTCACGCTTGTATATACATATATAGACACTTACATATACTTATCACCGAACAAAAATATTGACACAAGCAACACTACATATGTAGGTATCATATAGTCGCGTGTGATTCTATGTAGAATTAAATAGAACGTCGATTTCTTTTCTAAACTGTAGCTTTTAGTGTATGAATTAAATATGAATATGATAAACTATTTATGAACGCTACAGAACTGCGCAGTTACTAAAATTAAGAGATATGTTTTCTAAGTCGTTCCAATATGAATTATTTAGCGTTCTACATATATCTAGTCTAAATAGTCCTTTACTCTTTATTTTTACTATCAAAAGATTCATTTAGTAATATGTTGTAACTTCTATGTACACCCTATTAAAAATAGGAAATAATAGGAATTTTCTTGGGAATTTCTCTATACATTCGAAAAAATATTTCTGCCTATAAATTTGAAATCATTAATCACCTAACTTTATATGCTTCTGTGGGTTGAAAATTATATGTATTTATCTAACATTATAACATTTTTAAAAATTGTATGTATTATACGTAAATAAAGACTAAAATCAAGAATAGCAATTTTGCAGTAACAACGATCTATGAATGACGAAAGTTGATCAATAGCAATGCATGAATCATCTTTCTGTCCTTGTCTTTTGAATAATACATCATTATCTAAACTTTTCCTGATCTGACTTACAAACATCACTTAGAGGTTCTGAGGAATTTTTAATTGTTAAAGTGTGGAAAAAGCAAAGTCAGTACAGCAAACTCATTAATCTTTATTTTCATTTTATAGATTGACTTGTAAAATGACTCTTCAATATTTCACACACACAGTTAAATACCCTGTATGTGAACAATTTTTCTTATGTTCAATAACAACTTCTTTGTTCCACATTATATTTTATTGTAAATTTGATGTTGTATTGTCTTTCTCTTATTTACAGTTTTATTATGCATGAATATGCAACCACTTTAGAAAGCAGTAATTGCCATTCACCTTCAAATTTAAATTTCAATAACGAAGAATTTCTTAATGGATTGTCCAATTGCAATAATAATTTTATTTTCAATATAATTCAGTAACTTCTTTTGGAATTAGTATTTAAAAAGAAATACTCAAGTTTCTTTTAGATATAGCAGAGTCACACATTAGAATATCTATTAATAGGCTTGTGGGAGCTAAAGTGTTCAATTGTTCTGACACGTCAGGTAATAAAATGACCTCTTCTTGCATGCTAGACAGTTTGATCGCACTTTGAAATTCATTGGCGTTATTACCTATCTAATACTAGCTTTCTGGCTTCACTTACTTGCTTGTTCATAGGACTTTATTGATTTTTACTTTCCGCTTGATAATGTGAAGATGTCCATAATTTACTAGTAAAAGCTATTATGAGGAAATTCTCTACTTCTGTGTTTCTGAGAATTAATGTAAAATTCTTTGAAAATGCGACAGTTTATTGTATTGATAAAATGCTTAAAAACCATTATCATTATTTTCTGTTTCAATATATACCTGAAAAACTGTATCAATATGCTGTTTTTCAAAATAAAATTATTTCTCAGATATTTGAATGTTCTAATTGCAGACACTAATAAATCATCATGCCAGTTCCTGCTATTCAGAAGCCAGCTCCTGTCTTTAAGGGTACTGCTGTGGTTAACGGAGAGTTCAAAGAGATTTCTCTTTCTCAGTACAAAGGAAAATATGTTGTTCTCTTCTTTTACCCATTAGATTTGTAAGTATTTTTTTCTAATAATCTAAATAATCTAAAATGTTACCATTTTTACTAATGTACTTATTGTTATTAATAATTGTTTGTTTCACAGCACATTTGTTTGCCCAACTGAGATCATTGCTTTCTCCGATCGTGCTGATGAATTTGCGAAAATTGGTTGCGAACTCGTTGCAGCATCGACTGATTCTCACTTCAGTCATTTAGCATGGGTGAACACACCTCGTAAACAGGGTGGTCTTGGTGAGATGAACATTCCCCTTCTTGCCGACAAGAGTACCAAAATTGCACGCGACTATGGTGTGCTCGATGAGGAATCTGGTATTCCGTTCCGTGGTCTCTTTATCATAGATGACAAACAAAACTTACGTCAAGTTACAATCAATGATCTACCAGTCGGCAGGTAAGACACTGTACAATGTGACAGTTCTGAAATATAATTTAATATTGTTCTTTCATGTTTACTAAATATTATCTTCTTTATAGATCCGTCGATGAAACATTGCGTTTGGTTCAAGCATTTCAATATACCGATAAACATGGCGAAGTATGTCCAGCTGGCTGGAAACCAGGAAAGAAAACTATGAAACCTGATGTTGTTGGCTCGAAAGAATATTTCCAGAGCTCGTAAATGAACAAATCAATTGATTCACCTACGTTTTTTAACTCTTACTTCCATAATTATTATAAATTATATAATTCCATAATTATATGTAGTACTAAAATATTTAAATTAGTTTAAAGACAAATATCAGCTACTTAATTTTTTTACAATAAACGAGTGTCTTTATATAATCTTTGTGTTCATATAAATTATTTACGTGTACCAATCTTGTCGTGTATTCTTCGTCTTTCGACTTCTAGAACTTCTGTGATAATCGTTGACTACTAATGCGACATTAACGACTTAACTCGGAATGATATTAATAATTTTCGTGAAAAACTAGTTTAAAAATCCGTCGAGATCGCGTGCTTCGGTATAGCAAGCAGTAGAATCGGTAGGTCATGGTCAGACGCATTAGACGATTCCTATCTAATACAGTCTGATATGGTGCATCTTTTCTCGCGCATGTGCGGCGATTTCAGCCTCAGTAAAGTTAGATACTCGATAAAATGGGGTACCTTGAGCGCCCCACAGAATTTTAAAAAATTGTTATGATTTGACTCTGAAAAATTAATGTTATTTGTGTATATTTTTTAACTCGTAGGACTCGTCCCGGAGTTTTTTTGTCCGGAACAGATTGTTTCGGTACATTCCCGCCAATATAACTGCATCAGGGCTCTGCTACCTTATCATCCTAATATAGATACGTTACTGTTTTGGCCGCGCATGCGCGAGGAAAGATGCACCATATCGAAAGACTGATCTAATAGCACATGTATTCGCTGAATTTTCAAACTCGATTTACTCGAAAACGGAACGTCAAATTGAAAAATTTTATTCTTCAGTTTCATCTTACTTTTGCGTCTTATCAATAATCTTATAGTTAGACGGCGGATGTTTATGCAAAATGGAAATGTTATGCCTGGATTACAACAAACTAGAATGCAATACACATTCTTTGTTTTCCAATATGTTTAAAATGTTGTATATAATATCACCGTATTTTTAAATTCTAATATTCTTACTGTTTATAAATTACACATACCCATTTTTTATATAAATGCATAAAGTCCGCTGTCTTCTAATAGTATTGTCGCGGAGTATAAAACGGTTCGTTCGCCAAAATTCTGCTACTCGACGATCTCGACGAAAGCTGAGCATCTGAAAAATTCGATCCGTTCCCTGGAAGTTGAAGTTACCGAGGTGCGACTGTAATTAGATGGGAATCGTGTACCGGTTCGTAGAGGCCGCCACGAAAGTTTTCGCATAGTTGTGCAGAAATAAGAACGGAACAAAGTATAATTGTAATAGTGTGTCGGGCATTCAGACGCATATAAATACAAGCCCGAAGGGGGCATGTGGAAGTGTTAGACCGCGCCGTCTGTTCGCCGTCTATTTTCGACAAGAACAGGAAGCTCATCCGCTCTTCCATTCGACTACCGCGAGTATGCTCGCGCATGCTCTCCGAGCATGGAACGCCTCATCTCAAGAATAACGCCCTCGTATTCGTCGTAAATACGAATACCGAATGCTCACTACCGAAAATAATCATGCGAGGACGCCGATACGATTTCAGACCACTTCTTCCGCGACTCTCTCGAAGCCGTTCAACGGGAAAAATGCATTCCGATCGCGAACCTCCGAAGTAATTGCTCTGCCAACATCCGCCGATCTTCCCTACGGACGCGACTAACATCGACTCAACGGTACTACAAGTTTTATTGGTAAACAATCGGGGTCTTCGCGTTCGCACTCGGATCAGTGCGTCGAGAAGTGGTGCCGACCAAGATAGCCCTCGTGCGCGCCGAAAGAGTGATACAAAAAGGCCCGGTTTGTGTATCTGCTGGTTCATTTCGTAGACCGGAGTCTCGATCGAAGCATCGGGTGGGTTACCAGCCGCCAGAGATTGTTCTTCGTGCGCGACATGTACGAATCCGACTATTTATAAACTTATGCAACCGGCCGAACTACACGTGAGATTCTTGATCAACAAATCTCGAAGGGTCCTCGGTCGACGCGAGTCTAAGATTAAATTCGAATACATGACACGCACCTGGTGGTAACCGCGACGTCAAATGGCTAACAATGAAAGGATCTCGGATCACAACGGGCAAAAGATCGAGAAAGAAAGCGAACGGCCAGGCGCGAGTCGGTTTGCTCGCGAACAAAGACCGAGGGCGAAGGACAGAATAGACGAGACTCGTCTGCCTACTCCACCGTCGGACCCATGGCTGGGCCAATGGTATCTGCGAAACACCTCGGCAGAGATGACGCAGCCCCGGAACTTCGAGGAGGACGAGGACATGTTGGCGTTCTTCACGGACCTTGAAACTACGCCCTCGGACAGCCAAGCTTCGGAGTGTCCTTCGAGGAATTCCACCGCGTCCACGATAACGGTCCCGAACCTGTGCATGGAGGAGGCTTTCGATCACCTGAACCGCCTCTGCTCGTTGACGGAGCAGATCCTCGAGCTCAGGCATCGCACCACGAAGTTCTTCAAACGCGTTCGCAATCTGGAGAAGCTGAAGGTGCTGCGGAACGCGAATCGCGCGCTGGAAGACGTTTTCGCGAGCGACTACGACCCAGCGAATGACTTCTGCGAGGAGGACACGGGATTCGCGGATTCCCTGTTGGACGCGATGATATCGAACTGCAGGGAGCCCGCGTTCCAGAGGCGGAGCACGCGAACGCCCAGACGGGCGAGGAGCAGGTTCGACTTCCCGAAGCAGACGTCGGGAGACAGCGTTTCCAAGAACGCGCCGAAAGTGTCGAAATGGACCAGGGTCAAAGCTGCTTTCAAGTGGGAAAGAGCTTACGCGAACGACGCCATGGAGCCGATGGACACCGCTGCTGCCGTGACAACTCCGACCACCCCTATCACGCCAACGGCCAAGTATCTTCTCAGTGTCCCGGACGTCGAAACCGGAAATTCGGGCAGCAGCAGTCCTTCGTTTTGCGTCGACGATGTCTCCGACACGGGCACTCCCTTCGGTCGAACCTCCACCGCGTCCCTGTCGAACGAAGCCTTCTACGAATGTGCGAACACGTTCATCACGTTCGTTCGATCTAACCGCTCGCTGCTTCTCACCCGCTCGCCATTTCTTCCAGGTTCTCTGAAACACGTATCGAATCACTCGGAGCACACCAGAACGAAAGAAGATCAAAGAGAACAGTGTACGGATAGGCGTAGTCAATCTCTCGATCGCAATGTCGTCGTGCTGGACGCTGAACTGGCTAACGATGTGAGTTACGGACGCGGAGCTGATCGAGGAATCTTACTAACAGTTTTCTTTTTTCATATTTTGCATGTGTGATACTTTTTGCAAGATGCTGCTGCTCGCTTCGTCCTAATAACGTTCTGGTTTTGTTGCGAGGTTTCATGAATAGACTGCGAATCTCGTAGGCGTTTAATAAGAATCCAGTTCGTCCTTCGATAGTTTTTTATATTCAAAATAACGTAACAATATCCTTTGATTTTTCGAATCATTTGCTGTCGCGTATTTCAACCGGGCAACTTCTTGAAAAATGCTTAAAGATCCGCAGTCTAATTATGTCAATTGTATTGACTCTTGCTAATTGCATTTTGTTATTTTTATACGTTTGTTAAAATTGTAATGGAACACCCCCGTTTTCTATTGTTTTTTAAACTTGTACATCTAAGGAATGTGTGCGACTATCTCGGCACGATGAATATTAGTTTAATATTTCGCTATTGTTATTGTTTTGTTATATTTATTTAAGTGCTCAGTGCTCGAATAGTCGTTCATCTCTTGCAGGCTGTCAAAGAACATGTTGCGATTTAAAAATATCCACGATAATACGCGCGCAATACTGCCACGCCTAGCAAGTTCGCTCGGCCGCTTAGATGCTGTTAATTTAACTATAGTAACAAGCAGTGTGGGATAATATTTGGCGAAATAAAACTACCACTTAATATCCCAGATATCCCATTCGGCTGAAATAAAACAATATTTTACATAGGACGTACAATTTTAGCAAACAAATAAATATTTTAACTGTAACAATGATCTGAAAGGAAAAATACTATTTGTCGAAATAAATATTTTAACTACCGCTTAATATCCCAGATATCCCATTCGGCTGAAATAAAACAATATTTTAAATAGGACGTAGAACTTTCGCAAAGAAAATATTTTAATTGTGACAATCTGGAAGCAGAAATAGTATTTGCAGAAATAAATATTTCAAGTACGATTTAATAAATAAAACAGTATTTTAAACGGGACGTACAATTTTAGCAAACGTTTCTTCAAATTGACTCGGACCATTTCTATTTTGCATAAAGATCCGCATTGTCTAGCGATTACGTTGAGACGGTTAAACTTATCTCTTTGTATGTTCTATTTCGAGAAAAATTTCATACGAAAATATTCAAAGATTTTGGAAATAATCCAACAATTAGCGATTGATACAATCGGGCCATTCTACGTTATTTTACGTTCGAACTGTAAACGTTAGAGCGCGGCGGTAGTTATAGTCTGTGTTTATGTTCGCGTTACATGAATTTGGAGAAGAGTCAAAGCAGTTGCCTGGCAAACGAAAGATTCCAGATTCGATTCCTCGTATTCGATAATTCTTTTTGTTTATACAACGTTGCAGGGTAGGCCAAAATTCCAAATAGAATTTCTTATGCGAACAGTTTTTTCGTTAACAATTCTATTTTCGTGTTTATTTCTGGTACATGTTATAACCACGTTTTCAGAAATCACCGTGACAAATTTCACCAAGATATTGTGTACAACGAAAACTAATGCTACGTTTTCAAGTAGCGGGTTTTGAAATGAATCTTTCACGAACAGTGACTCATACAATTGATCACACACACTTTAAATCGGAGTAGCTCTTTTATAAATAGACCAAACAATTTCAGTTTTTCTGCAAAGCAGAAGAATTCGAGAAAAATCATCAATCAAAATCAAAGAAAATAGTAAAAACTGTAATGTTTACCTAGCAAAAACACTGGAAATTGCTCAACTTTAAACATTTATAACTTTTGAACCATTGATCCTCCAGGATCGAAACTTGGATTTCTCACATCTTCTCGTCCAAATCTACTGGGTAACATAAGAAAAAGATACAAATTTATAGGAGAAAGGCAAAAATTTCTGGTTACGCAAAGCAGCCGCATCTGACACTATGTTTAATATTAGAATGGTCAGGAGAAGGAAGCGATTCGAGTCACAGAAGAAAAGAATGGAACCGTACATCCGTCGAATGGAATTGACGAGAAGAGAACAAGATTGACATCGAAGAGGCCACCTCCGTCTCTGACCATCACAATTCCTCCGCTAAACGATGACATCAGGTGTGTGCCCTCTCCAGAATCTAATTCGTCGCTTTCCTCCAGTGCGCACACTCCTAGCGGGAATTCTCCTCTACTTCGAAATATACATCGAGAACAGTCGTCCACTAAACATTTTAAACGACAGGTTAGCATGTTTTCCCCTTTCATACTTATCGTTACTGGATTAACATCAACGATACAATTGACACACATATGTAGATTTATTGGGACACATACAGCGGCTATAATATTTATTTCTGTAGTTTTTCGGACAGTCAGTACGGTTGTTTTATATGAAAAACATTTGTGTAGGTTTTCCAGTTAAAATCAGATCAGAAATTATCAGAATCACAGATGAGAAAGAAAACTGGAGACCAGTGTTATTGAATAACTACTTCTTGCAACGTTTCCAGGATTGCAAGGGTGCGGGATGCGCCTTCTCATTTCTCGATAATGCAAAGATGGGGTTTTTCAATAGTCAAAAGTCCTATTTTTACGTGGCGTAATTTGCATTATTCGGAAGCGTAAAGCTGTGCAAGTAAAAAAAAAATAAAATATTTTATTTGATGAAGTAATTTTTGAAAATAAATAATTTATTTGAGGCAGTAATTTTTTGAAAATAGTATTTTATTTAAAGAATATTGAGGATATATATTTTGTCTTTGTTTTCAAATTTAATTCCAAATATTATTGCTGAAAATCATGGTTCGAAATTGCATATCTTATTTAAAATACTATTTTCAAATAAATATATATTCTAAAATATGATGAATATTGTGAATATAATTGCACGAATAATGCAAATTACGCCTTTTAAATGTAAAAATAGGACTTTTGAGGAAAATTGCGGTCTCTTATGACTACTGAAAAACCCCAGCTTTGCATTATCGAGAAATTAGAAGGCACATCCCGCACTCCTGTGAATCTTGCAATCCTGGAAACGAGTCTACCCCTTTAAGACTGAAAAAATAACTTCTCAATATTTGTTAGTCTAACAAACGTGTTTCGTTTATCCATGTAGCAATCGACCATCGAAGAGTCCATAGCATCAAGACTACGGGGACAAGATTCCAAATGGAGTAAGGTCAGACGCGCGTTCCTGACAAACTCTCCTCTTTGCATTCCACCAAGTCCTGTGAAAGTCGTTTCCAGACAAATGTTCCTACAAAACGGTAAACGATAACAAATTTCTACTAATTATCGGGTGTTTTAACCATCGTTTATTAGCGTTTTTTCCTGAGGACACAAATACAGTCGTCCAAGTAATTCGCGAGCTTTTCATTTTCTATGCTGTGCGCTTTGAAAGCTTCAGCTGACACTGCATTGTAATATTTCATAATGTCCTGCTTGTACTTTTCGATTACTTTTAACCTCTCCTCTACACATTTCAATCCATCGTCCAACATCGCCGTTGCACAATCGCTGTTTTCTTTAACACATTCCTGTAACGCTTGAACATTTTTGCACTCCCGACAAGAATTTACGAGGGATCCTGCCCGATCAACGCAAATCAATGCATCTCGTTTGATGCATTCCACCATTTCTTCCACTTTTCGTGTTCTCGCCGTCAGATCGCATCGGAGCGTTTCAATGCGTTGCCGAATTTGATGATTCAAGGATAACGCGCATTTTCGTTTCACCGAACCCAACGAAACATCTAAACTCGTTAACTCCGACAGTCTAGCCTCATTCCCCGAAGACAATTTTTCGAATTGAGCTTCTTCATTCTGCTTCGTTGCTTCTACGTAACCGTTCAGCTCGTTCAATAGAGAACACGTTTTTTCTCGGACATCTTTTAAGAATGATCTTCTCTGATTCGCTATCTTCTTGCATGCTTCTTGGTAGTCGTCGAAAATCGTTTGTTCCTTGCACTAAAATGAACCAAATGATTCTTCACTGATAATTAGTTTAACAATCTCCGGAATTTATCTCCGGAATTTATCTCCGGAAACCAGAAATTTTTTACTTTATTATGTCGATAACCGGGTAACCACTTAAAATATCTTTTTAAAACTTCATTGACACTGTTGTCGCTAAATAAAAAAATTATTTTTATATCTATGATACGTATGCACTCCCACTCAAAAGAATCTTTGATCGGTTTTATTCAATTTTATGCGGTCTAGTTTACACAGTTGATAATAATTCATTAGATATCTCACCAATAATTATGATTATTGTGCCTTGAGAAGACAGCAGACCACGCTAATGGATCATCAATTAATTTCTACAATTTGGTACCAGGTACAAATAAACTTGCAGCAAAGTCTCCACATACTCTTGAGCGGGAGTGCACGAACATATTGTTTGCTAAATGATTTTCATACTTTTGGTTCGGCTTTCTTAAATAACGGTTTGCAACACCGAAACGCGTCGGTCAGTTTTGGACATCGATCCAACTTTTCTTGATATTCTCTACATTTCGGCGAGTCCGTCACGTTCTCGCTACTCTGCTTTTTCTTATATAACGTCGCACCATTGTGATAAAACTTACACGAAGAAAGCACGGAACAATTTAGAAATTTCTGCGTTTTGGGAACTATCAAAGCAGGTAATTTTGAAGTGAACATGCCAACATATCGCGATAAGTTGGCAGCAATCGATTAATTGATTTTTCTTGCGAGAAAACAAATTTTTTGAAACAATTTCAATTTCTTCTTTCCCACCATTTCCACTGGCTCTTCTTCCTGCTCCCCCAGCTTTTCATCTTGAATAAAAAAGTAAAAGCATTAGGAGAATTTCATAAATAATATTACATTATTTTCAATCTATTAAACATATTAAGAGAGAAAATAAACTTCCACTTCACTTCAGTTTGTTGTAATTCGGGTAGAAAATTTTTATTTTGCATAAACGTCCGCTGTCTAATCATCAAATCCAAGAGTCCCATTACCGAAAATAAGCGGCGTTGCCACGCTGTTCAGCACGACTAGTACTAGAGTAGGCTGTGACCGCGGGAGATCTCCCCAGTCGGTCATGCAGTGACTTAATCAAAGCGGGGAGACCTCCCCGTTCGATTGGCTAGGTTTTACCAACAGATTACTTACGTTCGCAAAAGGAGGATAAAACAATTTCTTTAACTGTCCACGCCAGGTCAAGAATGTTCGACTCCGGGCAGTTGCAGCGCCAGCGCGGAGGACCTCGAGCAATTAACAGCGTTGAACGCGCAAACGGACACTCAGCGAGATTACCGAGTTCTCCGGGAGAAACTGGGTGCTGAATTTCACCAGAAGCTGGTCGAGTGGGAACGCATAAAGAGTTTATCTCCGCGTCCCCATGCGAAGGATAGTCGAGAGGCATCGACGAATTTGCTGAACCCTCGGGACCATTTTCTATCCGAGGAGAGATTGTCCTTCGAGTTCAGAAAGAAGCTTCAGGAATGGAAACGCGTCAAGAAGGAACGACGAGGGAGCACTTCGTTCGAGCAACAGCGTTTCAATCGGCGCCGCCTGACCGATTGGCAGTTATGGAAATCTCCTTTGAAAGCCGAATGTAGAAATCGGGGAGTCACTGGCCAGCGTCCAGGTTGCGGGGAAAGTGCTATCAACGGCGGCAGAGCGCGCCTCTCCGAGGATTTTCTCCGGAAGATGGATGCGTGGAAGCGAATGAACGAGGCAACCAACTACGACAGAGAACCCTCGGCGCGATCGAAATTAAATCGCCTTGGAATCGGGTCTGGAATCGACGAGAGCGAGTTCCTAACTCTGGAGAAGGCTTTGTCGCTCTTCAACCGCAACACCATTAAGGAAAGAAGGGAACATGATATGCAGCAGTCGCACAAGTTTATCGACGGAAATGCGAAGTAATTATGCAAATCGTGATTTCCGCCAGTGGCGTTTATGGTTGGCATTTTGTTGGTTGGCCAGCCGTTAGAAATGTCGCCTTTTTATGCGGGTGGGCCAACAATCATTGGCCAATGATGGGTAAACGTCATTATAATACGAGAACGGCTAACTGGGCCCGCTGACGGAATAATAATTCCGATCTTCTCTTTTACGGTTATTTGTACAGAATATCATAAATAGACTGCGGATCTTTATGCATTTATAACAAAAATGGACACGTACAGTTTGAAGCAGTGAACATGTTAAAAATATTTAAGAACATCACAGTTTTAGTTTCTTGAAAGAAGAATACAATTTTTATTTGGCTCCTATGTCCTGCAATCGATATGAACATTTTTTATTTTGCATAAAGATCCGCAGTCTAATCATAAATAATGTACATATAATTATATTGGTTGGGACAATGTGGTATTGTCATACGTAAATTTCTTGTTAATTAACCAACGATAACGATTGTATAATGAATAATTGTTTTAAATTTTCGTCGTAAGCTTTATGTTGGGGATTTGTAGACACAACCAACCAACCAACCATAAATGCTACTGGGGTCATTACAATCCTGATGTTCCTGATGTTAATTATTATCGTTTTGTTGTAGGTCGTATATCGATGCTGGAAGAAACATGAACGATCAAGTTCTGATACAAACACCAGCCGGTGCTTATCGGTTCGAGGGTATATCGCGAGAATTTACGAGGAAGTTGTACGACTGGGAAAAGTATCGCGGAATATCACCGAGATCCTCCACTTTCCGTTTGCTGGGACCTGCTTTCGATCCGCTTCTCAGAGAAACGAATATCGAAATTCCAATAACACCGATAACTAGTAGGGGTACAGTATTTCTTTCACTGTCCAACAAATTAACTTAATTAACACATTGTGGACGGTGCCCTGTCGCGAGCAAGGAGGAAAGGTTTTCTGTTCAATTTTTGTATGCCTGATAGAATGGAGTAAAAGCATTTCTTTTTGCACATAGAAACAACTGATTTTTTTTAGGGAACATTGAGTAACATTTTAGCTACATTTTCATATTTTTTTGATTATATAAAACTACAAAATGGTGGAGTTGTAATTATCTAAGTAACTCCTTGTCCAGCAAAACCTTGGTAGCTTGTACCCAGCGGTAAAAGTGACTTAAACACAAATAGATTATCTTCAATATAGTTGATGAAAGTCTTGAAAAGTTTCAATTTTTATAAATCGTTAAAGTTGATAATTTTCAGTGGAAAAAGAATGTTATACAACTCCAGCATTTTGTAATTTTATGTGATAACAAGATATGAAATTATAAGCGAAAACGTTGCTTAATGTTCCTTAATTTGTATAGTAGGATTGCTTTGCCTTTTTACCAAATGTAAACGAATATAATTAATGCCCGAGTGTTGGACAGTGTTATCAGTTGAGAAATAACGTCACAGGAAGAATAATTTCGCGTTGATGAATTGTTTAGAAAGTGGATCCGGTGAGCAGGTGTTTTTCAGCGATCGCAGTTTTAGAAGATCGAAGTCTGTCGACGACCTTATCGGGAGAAGCAGTTTAAACGAATCTTTTATACGTCGCTGGACGAGTTTGCAGTTATTAAATCGCATGGCAAATACGTTAAAAAATTCCAGTCGCACCGACAGTTTGCTAATGTCAAGTAAGTATTACATAGCGATGTAATACATTAACTAATTGTAAGTAGCTACTATACATTCATTATTACTACAGGGTGTCCCGAAATTTCTTCAACAGCCGGAAATGGGAGGTTCCTAAGATCATTTGAAGCAACATTTTCCTTTGCAAAAATGTAATCCGCGGCTTTGTTTAGGAGTTATTAACGAAAAACACGGACCAATCAGAGTGCGATCTAGACGCGAGTTGGCACAGCATGCCCGGCGCGTCAACTGTCTATTGGCCTACTGTGTCAACTCGCGTCTAGGTCGCACTCTGATTGGTCCGTGTTTTTCGTTGATAGCTCCTAAACAAAGCCGCTGATAACATTTTTGCAAAGGAAAATATTGCTTCAAGTGATCTCAGGAACCTCCCATTTCCGGCTGTTGAAGGAATTTTGGGACACCCTGTATATCTCGTTAGTCCCGACGTGTATTAGCGAATGGCAGGACCTTATTGAAGAATCTAATAGATTAAAAATATTCATAGGTAACTGCCGAAGGGTGGAGGAGACAACCGAGGACATTTTAATGGACGATTCCGAACCGGAAGCGATGATAGTCGATATCGAGGATGTGATCGAGGAGACCGCGAGTCCCCTGAAGAGGATGCAACCGCATCAGACGCCTGTGTACTCGGTTGCAGCTAGCGAGACGACTAGCATCGCCGTGCCCCTTGGAACGGTTACATCCAGCCACGAGCCATCCCCGGTGCTCTTCATCGACATAGACGACACTCTCGATCGAAAACCGCGGAAGCCTAAAGACAGAGATCACAGGAACTGTTCAAACGTTGAGCAGAACAATTCGGACGTTGAATATCTTGTACTGGAAAACGTTTTAAACGACACGAGACATTCGTCGAGTAACGAGGATGTATATTCGGACTGTTCGTCTACCCTGGACTCGGTGGATGAAAAGATCATCGATCGAGACTCGCACACAGATTTCGCGGAGACGAACGGTGTCTGTTCGATCAAGCAAATTCGGCAATGCGGAATCGCGGAGGAGTTGACGAAACTAGCAGACGAGGACAGCTTTGAGAAGTATATGAAACACGAGTGCGAAAAATATGATATTTTAAATATAAAAAAGGCAACTGTACCTTTGTAGATTGTTATATTTTCAGGAAAGAAGCTCCGTCTGGACCATCCAATGAAGGAAGTGTCGTTGAAACTGTTACGACAGAACAGAGATTCGGCGGTAAGTTAGAAACTACGGAGATACATCTGTGATTTTCTGTGACGGAAGAGTTCTAAAATTCGATGAACCTTGCTCCCCACATTAGGATCGGACGAATGCGAAACTGTTCGCAGATGGAATCTTGGAAAACATTCGACTTTAGCGCCAAGCATAAAAGAATCGACGGTAGATGTGATGCAATCTCGTATTATCCTGGTGCTGAGAATCTTTCATTACTGTCTGTTATAACTTTTTACTAACTAGATACTATTAACCAACCTAAGTAATACACATTGAAAGTAGTTCGGTGCTAGTGCATTTTTAATCTAAACGGTTGCGATTCGACATTTTTGTTTGTTCGCTCTGTCTGTACGATTTTTCTAACGGTATGCTATAATTTTTCGAGATCGGATCGGAAGTAGGGGAATAAGAATCGAGAAAAAAAAAAGAGAGAATGAAAAGAAAGCTTTCTTCGGAAATAAGTTTTACTATAGCACAATCAAAATTAGCAACCTGTCGGTACAACCAGGATTTATCGAGCAAGGAGAAGCACGATAGAGAGTGCGACGATGATCAGAAGACCGAACAAGATGGAGGCACCTGCTGCGTAAAGGACGTTGCCGAGGTTTTAACGCGACTGGAACGCGGCAATGAGTACGAAAATGTTAAATCGGTGGAAGATCCTTATTACTGCTCCCTTATTGACAGACGGCCACTGACCAACTATGAAACGTACAACACGGAAAGATTATCGGGATCGTCGGCTGCTTATAAATTAGGTCGGTACCGTTTTAACAGTAATTATTAAGAATTTTTTTACGAAAGAAAATAAGTTATTTCTCTCAAGTAGAAATAATCAAAACTGTACGAGTTATATATTTTACGATAGAATATGTTTTGAACAAACATGTGTTGACTGTTGCCATGATTCTGCTCCTTTGCTGATCCAAAAAATGTGGAACTATATTAACACATTACTGACCGGTGATTATTGCATCATTTTGAAAAATCTGTGGTACATGGCCAAACACTTTTTAACCGAACCTTCAATAGCAACAGCAATTTTCATTGCGAACTTCTTTCTTGGATAATTTCTTTTTCGGATAATATAATTTTATACTCAGAATTTGATACTCTATCGATCTATGGTATAAAAAATAGGACATTCCATTTTAAAAAATGAAGGTGACCTTCATATCTCTAAAAAAAATTACATAAAAACAAAAATCTTTTTGGTATCGTTTGAGCCCCATTTTACCATTCAACTTTGTTCTTCACACATTTGACGTATCTCTAAAAACAACAAAGATATTCAAGGTGGTCAAGTTAGGTGAAATACCCGGTATAATACACCGTGGCGTACACGATACACAACGTTTTCACGAATTTTCTTTTCAGAAAGTGCCAACTGGGAGAGGTCGCATCGCACGAGCCGGGAGAACGACTGGGAGTCGCGTGATCTCGGTAAGAAGTCTAATTCATCTCAAGTCGAACCGAACGTATTAGAATGCGGTTCGTTTGAGCGATGCACCAAACGCTTGGATCACCAAAAGCAGAACAATCTGGTGGGAGACACGATACTCGAGGAATCAACGGTGACGCGCCGAGAAGAGCGTACATTAGAAAACTTGTCGACTTCAAAATCTCCAGCAAACAATGCTTATATCATCCACGATCGCGAGGCCGCTGCGCGAACAACTTCGTTCACGGTCGACGAAGAAATTCTGAACAACGTGATGGGCAAAGGCTGTGCAGGAAGCGCGAAAGCCTTAAAGCAATCGATCGATAGCCCGGCAGCGAACGATCTTGCACGCGATCTCGATCGTCGATCGAGCACCGACGACAACAGCCCGGTGAATTTCGAAAAACCCGCCAAGAAGCAATACTCTCCGACGCGTAACATGTTCATGAAAACGAAACGGATGATCTTCTCGCCGTTCCGTCGAGAAGAAGACTACTTCTCCCGTCGGAAGAACAGCAACGGGTCCGACAGCGATCAGGCGTGTTCCCTGAAGACCAAAGGCAAATCTAGATCAGCGTCTCCGAAGATCAATCAACAGGATGTGCTGTCGAGAATGTCTTTCTCCCTTCCGTGGCCCATCGGTTCGTTCTCCAAAGAGCAGGAGACGAAGGAGCCGAGGAACGAGACCGAAATCGTGTACAAAAACAAACGGACATCGTCGCTGACCAGCGAGAACGACGTGTTCCGGAAATCAAGCTTCCAAAGCACGACGGTGAAATTCGCGGAAGAAGCGAGGAGAGCGACATCGGATCATCGGGCATCGGTTGTGTCGTTCAGCGGGAAACGGGAGGAGAGGAGAAACGAACCGTCGCCTTCGGAGTTCGGCCCGAGTTCCTCGGATCTTATGCACAAACTGCAGATCTTGTCGAGCGTCGTGGCGAAGAGAGACGGCCGGAGTTCGATCTCGGAGGAGTTGTCCGTGGAGTCTCGTTCGTTGAGAATGCGGCGCGCGAAGGAGGACTTTCTGTCGCGACGAGGTGGTCCGCTTTTCCATTCCGTCGTGGAGCCGTCATTCGATGATCAGAGTTTTCCCAGGACGTCGATCGACCGCCACGTTTCGGGGAAACACGCCGCGAGCGATTCGAATTGCGCGCCGGAAGAAACGAAGAGGAAGATGACTAACAAGAAGGACGCTGAAGAAGATGAGATAGATGCTTCGAGTGGTTCGGACGGTTCCTTGTCCGATCGTGCAAAGTCTGCTAGCACTGGCATGTTAAACGTCGATCCTGACATCTTCAACCGACTGACGGAGTCTGCTCGAGGATGCGAGTCTCTTCCGAGGACCTCTTCGAAGCTGCAGAAGACCGGCGGGCCTCTAGCGAAGATTGTTAACAAGTGTAAATTTATTCGATTGATATGCGGCAAGGAGCAAAACAATCTGAACACGATCGCTAGATTGTGCAGGCAGAGCTTGCTGATCGATATTAAGAACGATTTCGAGAAACACTGGGAAGCTGACGAGCGACCAAACAAAGCTGCAAGAGAGGAATAATCAAGGATGATTATTAGGCTGCGGATCTTTATGGAAAATAAAAAATCTGCCCAGTCGTTGCGAGACACAGGGGCCAGATAAAAATGTCCTCCTCCTTTTGATTATCTTATCAAACTGAAACTAATGCACCGATGTTCTTAAATCTTTTTAATATGCCCACTGTTTTCAATTGTACTAATTTATAAAATCCGCAGTCTAATGATTACAAAAGGAGAAACAGCAAACGAAACGAACTTGTCTCTATGCAGTCTACTTATCTGTTTGGAGGTTTTTCAAAAGGACGTCGTCGAATATCTATGCATTGACAATGGTAGCAATAAGAAGAATGATGTAAACGTAGAACTAAGTAGCGTATTCTAATATTTTACAGATATTTATTTGCAATTTATATGAAAGTGTAATTAAATGTTATACGCAACACATCTGTCACAGCAAGTTTTATATTAACCCACCATTTTTCTTCTTACTCTATTTAGTTTCGTAGAAATGCATTCTTCAAAACCTGAGCACTTGTTATTCAAGTTTTACTTTTAATTATTAAAATTTTACTATTTCGTATTCCACCAAACCAATTTCTTACTGCGAAATAATCTCTTCCTTGAGATCCAAGTTGCATTAATAAAAAATATTGAACCACCATTTGCTTCAGAGATGAAAAATCGGTCCCGACGAGCGAACGTGTTAATTTCGGAACGTGTTGAATGTTCCAAATGATAGGAACTTTGGATATCCGTATCGTCACAAGTAATCCGCGATGCGCATGGTCGTTTTGGTAATTGGGTTCGAAGTAAATAAGCAATTATTATATTTTGGCTTGGCAAATATTATAATAACGGGCTAGAGAGAGGTTAACCAGGTTATCTCAAATACGATCACCGGCCGAGGCGTTTTAGAGAGCGCCAAAACCGGCACCAGGCTGCCGCTTAGTTTTGTAGTTTTTTTTTCACGCAGCTCTTTACTCGAACGAATCTCCTTAATGTTTTCATAAAACTTGGTTGAATTGCGCCTTCATTGAATCCACGTATGGTATTCATTCATATCACACAGGCAGGCGAGACGAAATTTATTATATATAAAAATTAATAAAGTTGTCCAATATTTCCGAAAATAACAGAGATATTCGAGTGCTAACTTTTACTGTATAATTAATATATTTTGTATATTTCCTGTGCGTAGATGCATATTTTCCTTCTGTTAATTGCATATTTTAAGTGCATACACATCCGTTGTCTACTAATTAGATAATTACTTCTACGAAAATAAGTATAGTCGTGGAAACACGAGTGTAACAGAATATTTACTGTTCCATTCTCGCGTTTAATAAGACCTGGAAGAACTTGTATGATATCGCGGGAAGGAAGTGAAATCAACCAAGCGTACGTTCCTTCAGCTTCAGCTGGAAAGCAATCATTCGAAGTTCCTTTTTCGCAGTAGGTTTCATTAAGTATCATAATTAGATATGTTTGTCCTAACAAACAGTGTGCCTACTTTTATATAAACCCTTAAGTGGTATAGTGTTTAGATAGATTATGAAGTATCATAATCTAGAATCTTTCTAGAATTTTGTATAAACTTGTTCAAAATGGTTGTAACTATATTATTTAAGACTATATAATCCAAATGTTCCAAACAAGTCAAAAAATGTTAATATATGCGACTTTGGTACAATATAGTAGGGAAAGCTACGGTACAGAATTTCCGTTGGGGTTATGAGAGACCTCGGTATACCAGTTAAGGGTTAAAAACACGCTGTAAAGTAAATTTCCTGTTCGGGAGAAGCAGGTTGTTCTTCTTTTAAACGGTATCGTCGTATACGTATAAAAACACCGTGTTGCATCATAGTTTGATGCTTTATTATATTTGGAACAAGGAAGTTTCATTTCCAGAACGATCTTCGGTTTTTTTATCCTTTCGGAAGAGTTCCCATTTCGCGATCATAATTTGTTAATAATTGGACACTGTTTGTACCTAGGGTGGAAGAGATTCCTCTCGCTAGCCAACTGGCCCCAGGTGTGTATACGGGGAGCGTGGCAGACGCGTGCTTCTCCCTACTTCAAATCTTGTATGCAGCCGAACGCAGCGCGTTCCATTCTTCCATTCGCCCTGTGTGTTGTGGTGCGTTTCTTTTTATATTATTTCCCCAATTTCACTCTACAACTTATGCATTTCAAATTTTTCACTGATCATAACCCGGCGTGCCGTAACGATCATTGCATTTATCCCCGTTTGTTTTCAAGAAATCCGGACGTGTTATAAAACTATGGTCCCGATGTGCAGTTGCACATGGTTTAAAGAGTCCCATGAAAATCACCGGCAATGTTTCACCGACTCCTGATTTGACCGACAACGACTTTAATCGACGACAGTATTACTCGATGTTAACATCGTTTCATGACGACGTTAACAGACTGCATCTAACTTTTTATTGGATTTGGCAAGAAAGTAATTTCGGTATTTTAAAGTGAAATAAAGTATAATAAAGCTATCGGAAAGATGGCAAAAGATCATCGAACAAAATGGAAAATATTTTATTAATTAAAGTTCATAGCTTGAATAAAAAATTTGGTTTTTTTTGTTAAAAATATCTCGAAACACGGAAGGCATAGAAAGTTGAAATTTGGTACACAGGACAGCCGGTAGCCCAAAAGGGTGCACGAGTACGTTTTTATCCCGAAAGTCCTTCTGGATTAATTGCTAAAATTAAATTAGTGTAATCATCGGTTTGTTAGTTCTAGTCTTATAATTGAATATAAAAAAAGCGTAACACTTTCTTCTACACGTCTGTAAAATCAACAATTTTGAAGATATCGAAAAATCCTTTGAATCCTTCGAGATTCGTTAAAATGTTCGACATTCAAACACGTAAATTATAAAACCAGCAGGTACTTAGACCGCACTTGGTGTTGGTTTAATTTATTTTAGGGAGCCTTCAACGAATTACGCTGTTAAAACAGACAGGTTCTCATAAATGGGTGCACGCTTCGTTTTAACAAGAAGATTGCAATCTTTAACGCATGTGTAAATGACCCGAAAGGGGAGAAAATTGGAAATAACTTATTGGCCGAACACCCGAAAAATAATGCGAAACGCAGGTTGAAATTTCCAGCCGTTGCGCGTGGTAGTGCATGCATACGCGCAACACAAATTACACGGTTCAACTTGACGACCCCGGCGCTCCACATTCTGACGCTTGCTAAATTTCAACGTTCAACGAACAGGGCGCCAATTCCCAATAATTATCCACTTAAATCGTAAAGTCGCGAGTAATTATGTGAGGGTGCGAGGGTTAATTTGATAATTGTATTATTCCGTTAGGAATAAATACCACCTTTCCGGAATGCAAATCTTGCAATTCAAGAAAGTTTTCTTACTTTTTTTCCATTCAATTGTCCTATTTTATTCCCGATATCTATCGGGTATCGGTATCAACACTCGCTGCAATTTTAACACTGGTTTTGCTCTAGAAATAACTATTGGGTTGGCGAGAAAGTAATTTCGGTATTTTCAGGTGAAACGAAACCCAATTTTGTTATTAAATATGTAGCTTTATGAGAATAGCCAATAACTTTATTAAGCTACCAGAAAGATGACAAAAGATCATTGAACAAAATGGAACATACTTCATCGATTAAAGTTCATTGCTCAAAGGAATTTTTATTTCACTTCAAAATACCGAAATTACTTTCTTTCCAACCCAATATTTCATATTATTATATAAACATAATAATTCCAATAATATATACCCAAAGAAATAAATTTGGTAAATAATTCCTGAGGGAAGCATCAAGGGACGACTTCAATTTCTCTGTAAGGCTGTAATTCTCTGTAAAAATTGATTTTTACTATTGTTTTTCACAATTCCGACCAAATTCAATTTTTCAACATATTTTTCAGACGTCATTTACTAAACTAATTCTTCTAGCCTTACAGAGAAATTGAAGTCGTTTGGTCCATTCATAAAAAAGCGATTCTGATTTAAAGCGCGTTGCAGCAACTACCGGTACGGAGCAACGTAAAACCTCTGTTCCCTGTTTTCTTCGAAACGGATGAAAATTGTGGAAATGATGCCGACATTGTTGAAGAAATTTGTTGCGGTGCGAAGAGCATAATTACCACGGCGCGGCGCGGCGGCTGGCGCTGCGCTAGAAATTGACGGCGTTTACGCAGCGGCCAACAACATAACAGTAGGAGTTTCAGAAATAAAACTTTACTCTCGATCGGAGAGCCACTCTATCACACAGGAGGGTGCCACATTGTTACGCCATAACTACCACTCTCTCTTTTTCTTTACTTCAGCACCCTCTCCCTTTCCTCCGGGAGCACAATCTTTTCTGTAGTTTGGACGAACTGTTGTTTTACGAGGACTCTTTAGATCGGCAGAAGGCCCATTGTATCGTCGGTTTCAATGCGCCGCGCCGGATTGTTTTCGAAAAGAGAGCAGGATTGTTTCATTTTTTTTTTCTTCTTTAGCTGAGATCCCTCCGATGCTTTAAGATTTGCCGACAGTCGTGCATTCACTGCGTTATTGTTATTCATATACTAGATAAGATTCTTCAACCACACTCCCGTGTGAAACATTTCCATTCACGATAACGTGTTAGGCTAACACTGTTAGCACGTTGTTGCGCGTGGAATCTTCGATTTTATGATAGGAGCAAGTTGCCAATATGTAGAAACCAAATTGAATGTTATTTCTTCCCTTTTAATGATTTTATTAGAGGAAAAAATATATTAAAAAAGCTATTTGAAGACCACGCTTATATTAAAATGCACTAGAAAGGAGAAAATATTTTTTTTCCTGGTTTTCAATAAAATACCGAATCTAGTTAAATGATTGATAATATTCTTCCCCAAAATTTCAAGCGATTAGTTCAACATTTCTTCTGTTATAAAATTAGTGTCGGAATAGATAGAAAAATTTAATATAAAAAATAAAATAATGACATTAGTGACTATAAATAGAAGATTTTCCTACAATTTTGAACTTCATCTACTCATTTTTTCCTATAAACGCGTAAAGATCCGCAATCTAGTTATAACCATTGTGTTACAAGTCCGAAAACATTCCAGTTCATTGAAGATATTCCCAATGAATTCTGTCTACGCTCCAGAAATAATAAACTGTGCTGCACGACAGGTTTGGGATTTTCCAACAGGTATCGTTGGTGTGTGAAATTTGCTGACTCCCCCTAATTGACAGAAAGATTCTTACCTGTCTTAATTTTCACTAAAATCTCCGTTCGAACGCCGCATTGGCGCATGGCGGTACTTCCTCGTGGTCTCAAAGGAAGCTTCGCCAGTCCTAATTACTAAGCTACTGATGTTCGTCCATCTAATATCAATTTTCCGAAGGAACTAATTGTAAGCTCAAAAGCGGATTTTCAAGATCTAATTTTTGCTTCCGGTCTCGTTCAACTTTCTCCTTTTGGTTTCCGCGCCGATTCTGTCTATTTTGGAGTCTTCTGGAATAACATGACATTATGTTGCTAATGGATTTTTAGTTTTACTAAATCGTGCACAAAAAAACCTAATCTATTTTAATAATCAAGGTAGAAATCAATTTAAGGAACTTTTGTTGTTCAGTAGTAAACTTCTAATAACAACATTTTTTTATAGTATTAAATGTCAATAAATTTGATATGATTAAGAATTACTATATAGAATATTTATAATCTGTGAAAATGACATTACTTATGGGTATCCCTAATAAATAATGAGTTACGTGCAGATAAACAATTTTGTTTTAATAAATCTGTGTCAGTGTTCACTGCTCTGTATCATTTCTTGATATAGAAATCAAAGTTTTCATAAATAAACGATAAATTTGATAAAACTAATAAATAAAATATTTTATTTTATTTTATAAAGAGTTATTAAAAAATTTACTTTATTTTATAAAGTTTTAAATTCTAAGGAGGGTGTGATACGAAGATTGTTGTCCTCTGAATTAAGAAGAATCGTCGAAAATATATATTTTCGCATTCTTTTAGTCAAATGTAAACGTGTCCTTAGTTCTTCCCATTTTTTATACTCGTACGTCAAAACGATAATCTATCTTTTGTTCATTTCCCAAGGATTCTTAAGTACAAACGGGCGCAAAATTGGTCTCTCGAACCATAACACAAATTACCGGAGAGGTTCACAGACCACCATGATTTCAGAATTATTTCCAGTCGGTCGTTTGTGACTTCTGGAAATCAATTTTTCCCTGTGACGGCAAGTAACCAATTTTTCTCGACTTCGACGTAGGTCTGGCGATGCACAATAGTTTTAGGTTTCGGAAAAGTTAATCGCCCCTTTCCTTCCTCGCTCTTGCTTCCTCCTTCCTCTTCTGGCTTCCCTTCGGGCCTTCCTCTTCCCGACTTCCTTCTTCCTTTCACCTCTGTTCTTCCAAATTGTTTTTTTTTCTCTATAGACGACGGTGAGTCGAGAAGAACTTCCAGTCGAAATAAGCTCGTTATTTTTATTTTTGACGAAAAAATGTTTTGCCCAACTCGAGCACCTTAAATAGCCTCACTTATCAGTAGACTGCGGATCTTGATGCGAAATAAAAATTCTCTGCATTAATTGTGAGAAATAGAAACGAAATATAATTCTCTTTCTTCCTTCAATAATTACAATTGATTGGGAATAATGTATTGATAATTCTAAATTCATTTAACCTTGCTGCTATTTTCAATTTCTGCTATTCCATTTTGTCATAAATGAAGAGCACCTTAAACAGCCCAATGAACAGTTCTTTTATGAAGAATGTTTTTTCAAATCCTGAGATTATAAAAATAGGAGAATGATTGACAATTTTGTTTGCCTCGCCAACAAGAATACGATCTCATTGGATTGTACAAAATTCAAGGGAAAATATTCATTTTTCCATAATTTAATCTCGTTGGGGAAAAATACCGCAGTAATAGGTACAATTAACCTAATGTATTTTGTTAATGCATTAATTGCATCCAAGTATAGTGCGATTTCCAGCATGTTGTCATTCGATGTTTGTTTTGTTATTGCACTGAATTTAGAACAAACAGTATTGAGATATAATATATTGGAACGAAAGCGTTACCGACGATGCGGCGCAGCGGTTTCTAGTTTTCGCGTTCATCCGATTCGGTCGGACGTGTATAATCGGCTTACCCAGCATTTGACTCGTAAGTTTCGTCCTCGTCCTGTTCGTTTTTGGGCAAACTGTATATAATACATAATCGTTGTGACGCGATGAAAAGCATACAAAACAGGGCCAGTTAGGAAAGCTTTGATGAGCCTTAATCTTGTGAAATATATCCGCGATTAACAAGCTAGCACGGACAGAAAGGATACGTCCAGTTAAAACATGTTTCCGTTCTGCTTCTACGAACTAATACCTGGCAAATAGTGCTAATAATAATCCTATTCATCGTGATTTCATACTTCCACGGGATATGCATACCGATTCACTGTAGATGCTAATATGACATCTTACGATAGACTTCCAATGAAAGCAATCGTGATTTCGACGATCGATCGTTTCAGAATAATACTTAAAGTCTTCATCGGCTGCGGATTTCTATAATGAACCCGTAGTAATATTAAATCGGCTTTTTATTCTAATTTTTACGCTGGAGGGAAACAATATATTTCAAATAATTAAATTAGATTTTTTCTATATGTGCTACTATTAAAATATACATATATTTGAAATGCTATTTCCATATGTAACTGCTACTTAAAAAAAAAAGTTTATACAAAATAAAAATATATAACAAAATAAAAATATATGTAGTCTATTTACTATTTGCAAAAATCTATTTTTCCCCAACTCTGAGTATAATTTATTGACAGCTTAAAGTTAGGGTGTGTGCTGTTGCCAGAGTTGGGCATTAATCGATTAAAATTTTAATCAAGATTTATTGATTAATGTGTACAATTAAAACAGGTAATGATTTAAAAATTTGCGAAATTGCTTGGTAGTTAGAAGTTGATCGAACCCATGCGCCGAAAACATTAATGAAAAGTTTATTAAAAAAGGTAATCATAGAAAAATCGACGATCGATTTGAATCAATTAGTTCGACGATGAAATTAATCGTCAATCGTTGATTAAATTTTTTCCCAGCTCTGGCTGTCGCATATAATTTTCATAAGATATAATCTTACTACAGTTTTGGAACACCGTGTGTGGAAACTGTATCATTAATTACCGAATATGAAAGTGCATCGAAGCATCGTGCACAAAAGCTCGAATTGCCTCTCAAGTTTCTGTTACGTCGAACCACGGCCAAAGAATCTCATCCCATCGTTCAAATTTTGCTCACCTTTGCCTCCTTCCCTCTCCTTCTCTCTCCTTCCTTTTCTTCTCTTTCCATTTCTGTATCTTCCACCAAGATTCTTCGTTTCTTTCTTCTGCCTCCCTGTCCGTTCTCGTATTCTACCACGATGGTTCCCACGACTTTCGGCTTGAACTAAACTACCAACGCTTCTGCCTTTTTTTTTCTTCGTTGGTATCATCGTAATTATAGAACGCGCAAACTAAAAAATTCACGTATCACCTTACGCACTTCGCCATCGACGTTGGAAGCCTGCACCATTTTTAAACTGTTTGTCCGGGTGGACTTTTATCCGTCTTTAATTAATATCCTCTTCATTCATCTCGAGACAGTTATTTTAAATGCAGTCAATCGTGTAAATGAAGGCACACGCTTGAAACCAGAATCACTATTTTATAAATGGACAAAAAGATTTCAATTTTCCTGCCATGGTAGAATCATACAGGGTGTCCCAAAATTCCTTCAACCGCCGGAAATGGGAGGTTCCTGAGATCATTTGAAGCAACATTTTCCTTTGCAAAAATATTATCCGCGGCTTTGTTTTGGATTTATTAACGAAAAACACGGACCAATCAGAGCGCGACCTGGACGCGAGTTGGCACAGCCGGCCCGGCGCGCCAACTGTCTATTGGCCGACTGTGTCAACTCGCGTCTAGATCGCGCTCTGATTAGTCCGTGTTTTTCGTTAATAACTCCCAAACAAAGCCGCGAATAATATTTTTGCAAAGGAAAATGTTGCTTCAAATGATCTCAGGAACCTCCCATTTCCGGCTGTTGAAGGAATTTTGGGACACCCTGTATTAGGTGAAATAAAAAGCTCACAACTTTTTACTTCACCTAATATTATATAGATTTTGAAAATTTTGTGTAATTAATAAAACGGTACCGTTCGAAAGTTGCGGAAATTTCGATGAGAAATTAGAAACCGGTCGTGTTTCACTACTTTGATAGTTCTAGTGTTAAAGTCCGCTGCATACCCGTCATCAGCGAGACCCTTCGATGCGCGATAATTGGAGCCCGAAGTATGTTCTCTCTCTCTCCTTCTTTCTCAGTTCTCTTTTTTTCATCAGTTGTTTAGTTGTTCGTAGTAATTTAGCAGGTAGCAAGACCGACGGACGCGCGTTTCCACGTAGCCGTCCGTGCTCACCCTCTGTCCTCGGGTTCTCGGGTTCTCGGTCCTCGGTTCTCTTTTGGCCGCCCTCCAACACCCTTTCTGCCCATTCCGCGTGTATTTAAAAGCGTTTAAGGGTGCCCTCGAATCTCAAGTGCTCTTCGCCGGATACACAATGGTTCTTGCGTATTATTTGTTGGTGAAATAACATGCTGTCAGTTATGGGAGATATGCTAAATATATAGGGTACGGCTAGAAATCCGAAGGTGAATCGATCGAACTTGTCCTGGCGGTCGAGTGTTATGCTTCGAGTCACGTTGAACCTGCAGGCACCGCGTTCACGTTCCAGATGATTTTTATACAGAACCTTCTTTCAGAAGACGATCCGCGCGCGATAGCACGTTACTGACGTCTTCGATCTCGTTCGCTGACCGATCGTGCCACAGGGAATTACAGGATGCAACGAAAGCGAGTAAACAGCCCGAACGCTAACAAAAGAACAGTCGAATCGAGGTAAATATTTCATTTTCAGATGTTGCATTCATTCCTCGCGTTACCTTGATTAGAGAAGAAAGTCCCTGAAAGGATTTTTGGCGACAAAGCCTCGTTTGCCCCCCAGCCCCCTTCAAAGTTTTGACAGTTCTTATACAGGGTGTCCCAAAATTACCTTAGTTTAATGAAATGGGAGGTTCCCGAGATCATTTCAAGCGACATTTTCCTTTGCAAAAATGTTATCCGCGGCTTTGTTTAGGAGTTATTAACGAAAAACACGGACCAATCAGAGCGCGACCTAGACGCGAGTTGGCACAGTCGGCCAATAAACAGTTGGCGCGCCGGGCCGACTGTGTCAACTCGCGTCTAGGTCGCGCTCTGATTGGTCCGTGTTTTTCGTTAATAACTCCTAAACAAAGCCGCGGATAACATTTTTGCAAAGGAAAATGTCGCTTGAAATGATCTCGGGAACCTCCCATTTCATTAAACTATGGTAATTTTGGGACACCCTGTATTTGGTTTCTATTTCTTGCAATCGACGCAGTCAATTTTTATTTTCCATAAAGATCCGCTGTGTATTTACGCAACATGCAAATTAATATTTCAGAATAGACTTCTGTGCAATGAAGAATCACTTTGCAATGATTTTTTTGTGTTAAATTTTCCAAACAACTGTCTTCGCAAAGTAGTATAGCAGAATTTCTAAAGTGGCGTTGTATGCTTACTAAACAAACGAATGATTGAAGTACAGGAGCGAGTTATATTTTGGCATTTAACAATGGGAAAAGGTACGAGTCTCCTTCAGTCATAAATCACTTGAATACTTTCGCTTATGGCCTTCGCTTATGGTTATACTCTGTTGTCCCTTTTTTCTTTTCGTGCATCCAGCTAAACCTAATAGACATATATGAATTTGATCAGGCGTTCACCGGACTACGGAGTTATAAATTTAGTATCCTCGAGACTCATCAGTGTCCCAAAAACAAACACCTTCACCTCTCCTCGTGAATTTGTATACGTTACCCAGACGATAATCAAATAACACCGATTTGATCGAATACAGGATGCACGTAATTAAAGAGTGTGTAATTATGGACCTCGTACAGGATGAAAAGTATTATGTTGTTATTAGTTATTAATTGCTTTATTAGATTAAGCTCACCGGCGGGTGCGTCAGGAGGCGGAGAATGGGGTCCCGTCGTCGTACTCCTTTTTCTTGATTTTTTCAACGGATAAAACGAGCAAAATAAAACGCGAAATGGCTCGCTAAATTTACTACCGAAAACCAGACATTTCATACGTAACAACCCAATATTTGCAACTACCTTTTTCTCGTATTTTATGATTCGAGCTGGCAACGAGGAGAAGCGCCTGTCTTATTAGAATCCTATCCAGTTAAAGTCACGGGCCGGTGCGCTATTATCAGATTACAATGTAAAGATACTAAAGGTAGTAAAACGCTGACGGGGTCACGAAACGCGTATTGTGAACTTCTTTAGAGTCATAACGAGTTACAAGCGTGGGCGGACGTAAGTGCGAGACACGTTTTACCTTCTGCTCTGACGGGATAATTTTCTCTTCTCGCTTATCCCTTCTTCAGTATCCATATTATTCATATATCCGACTACACGCGTCATATAAAAGCAGTCAGGTAGTCCGGCGACTTGAAAGAACGTTCTTTTTCCTCGTTTAATCGTGCAAGCGAAATTTTGGCAGCTCTGTAGGTAAATATTTTCGAAAAATCAAGCTGTTTCATATTCTCTGTCAGTGTCTCTCCTGCGAGAAACATATCTGCTTCTCTGTCTTCGTAGTTCACCTCGATTGGCGTTGTTAATGTTACTGTTTCCGTTAGGAATGTGCCGACATACAGGGTGTCCCAAAATTCCTTCAACAGCCGGAAATGGGAGGTTCCTGACGTTATTTGAAGCAACGTTTTCCTTTGCAAAAATGTTATCCGCGGCTTTGTTTAAGAGTTATTAACGAGAAACACGGACCAATCAGAGTGCGACCTAGACGTGAGTTGGCACAGTCAGCCAATAGACAGGTGGCGCGCCAACTAGACTGTGCCCACTCGCGTCTAGATCGCGCTCTGATTGGTTCGTGTTTTTCGTTAATAACTCCTAAACAAAACCGCGGATAACAATTTTGCAAAGGAAAATGTTGCTTCAAATGATCTCAGGAACCACCCATTTTCGGCTGTTGAAGGAATTTTGGAACACCCTGTATTTCTATTTCCTTAATAATGGACGCGAGACAACGCGTTGCTACAGGTTTTGTGGGCATTTTCGGCACTAAGGAAATTGTGGTCAAAGTGGAATATTATTTGATTTGTGACAGAAAAAGGGTCGTTTGTCTGTAATAAGCGTACCGCCTCTTCCTCAATATATCTGTCTTGATGGCTCAATGCGCACGTGGCTGCGCAAGAGCGGCATGACTTTACAATACGACCCTTGAAACGGTTATAACTGCACCGCCGATGACGAGTACACCAAGCTATAAAAACATTCCGGTCCGGTGTAGGATAATTTGGAAACAAAAATGAATTGTAAGCACGTTAAAAAGGAAAGGAAGTACGTTTTGTCATATATTATAAAATTATTGCGTCGTGGACAAATTTAACGACCAACAAACAAACCCGATTAACGATTAAAACGCTGAGGAGAACATGCGTACACACGTATTACGTGTTATATGCTTTTTAATTTAAATGGTTATCATTTTGTGCGACAGGAGTTTAACGGATAATTACAGTGGATGCTGATGGACTTGAAATGTACCATAATATACAAATAAAATATACTGCGTGTCCCAGCTAATTTGATCACACCGAATAACTATAAACACTTTGCACTCGGAGGTATATTTAACTCGAAGATTAAACATTTCATCCTATATATGTACAGTGACTCCCACAAATATTCGGACACTCGTAACAAGGCGATAAAATACTTCTCACGGGTTCAACGGACGATAGATTTCTTTTTCATTGAATTTTTCGTTTTATCGAGCGATATTTGCCAATAAGAATGTACTGTTAAAACAATCGTTTCCTCTGCCGACGAAGTTACGCGTGTTATGCAAAGTAAACAGGCAAGACTAAACGAAACCTTACAAAGTCATGACACGGTGGTGGACCGCGATAAAAGGTTGGGGGCACCTGCCTGCCGTTCATTCTCGGAACCCTTGGCACAGATGTTCACTTTGTTTGTTGATTTTCGATTACGAATTATTTTTCTTACTTAAAATGTTCAAAGTTCTCACACCCATTGGAAACTGCTTTTTCACGTACGTTAAGTATCGAGTTGGAGCGAAAGTTTGTAGCGTTTTTAAATTAATTTTATCTTTCAATTTTAATTTAAAAACGCAATTTTTTGTGACCAATTAGCAGCATTGGTTTATTAACCCTCATCCGTCCCTCGTGTCAATTTGACACAGTTTTCCCGAAATAAGTTACACTGTTCCGTTATTTGTAGGTAAATTCGTTCGAAACTTGGTGACTTTTATTTTTTAATGCGAAACATATAACTGCAAAAACCTAAAATGTAAATGTTAACTCCTCAATTTCAAGGAAAAAAACATCGAAAAGTAACTATTTAACTTGTTATTTTATCAATTTTTTGTATCACTGTGTCGATTTGACACCGAGGGACAGATTCAGTTCGTGAAATGAGGGGCGGATGAGGGTTAAATTGGTCTACTTGTCATGACGTGACAAGTTACCTCAAAATTAGTAAAAAGTAATAGAAAAAAATGGAAAATATATAATAAAATGGAAAATAAAATTAAGCTATTTATTCACAGATTTATTCAATAACATATTTCCCCCATGCTTTTCTATTACTTTTTACTATTTTTAAGGTAACTTACCACGTAAGCCAATGTTGCTAACTGCTCACAAAAAATTGCTCCGAGTGCAAAGCGATTAGCTGATCCGCGTGGTCGATCACGCGGAGGGACTCTCGTCGCACGACTTTTATTGTTAGAAGACGCGTCATTCTTTTCTGCACATTATACACGGACACTTTCATCCTCGTCATCTGCTTCTTATCCATGTACCGCCTCGGTAAGTAGCGGTAAGCTCGTCGTTGAAGCTGATCCGAGATCGTGTACAGATAGGATCAAAAGAAGTAAGAGGACCACCCGGGCTATTTAGAACGAGAGGAACCGTGACGTTGGTGTCCAATGTCTCGGCGAGGATGTTGACACCTGTACGAGCTAGTACTTTGGAATTGGTGGCGTCGTCGCGCGTGTGCCTCGCGGTAGGTATACAATTAACACGTTAGCACATTACCTATCGGCGATTAATTATACAGGGTGTATCATTTCAAGCGATCCGCACAAATATCTCTGAAATTATGAATGCTTCGAGGTGGGCATAATTCTCACGTGTAATCCAACTTGCGGATGTAGATGAGGTGATCAAATTCTATATCTCCTTTAAAATACTCTTTTCTTTAAGCAAAATAAAATCTAAAATATTAAATAGTATTTCAAATATTTTTCTCGCTGAATAATGCCCACCTCTGAAAGTTTCGCAGTCCGATGACCACGAGAAGGTGGTTACTTTAGAAGAAAAATTATGTTTGTTTAAAGATACCGTTACGAATCGGTCGATTCACATGCAACAACCTAATTCTAGTTCCGCGCGAAGCACCCAATGGAAATGGAATAGTTTAAAACGGTGGGAAAGAATAATCTCGTATCTTCCAGCGAAAACACGAGGAACAAGGCGCGATAATCATCAACCTCTTCGGGAAGAGAGATCGCCAACGGGCTGCGCGGGAACTCGGCAATGAAGGACAAGCAGAAGCGCGAAGTGAAACTTAGTGAACGTTATCGTGGACCTCATCCTCTCATTGACTATTCATCCCGAAGAAGGACCGTATTTTTCGGGGCGGCGCGCTTCGGCTAACTGGAATAACCCGGCGAAGAAAGTGGCATCTGTAAATGTCCTTAATCTCTCCTCTTTCTTTTTTGGAGGCTCGAACGTGTCGCTGGGCGACGATCTGATCGTGCCTACGATACGTATCCCATAGAACGGAGGAGGACGGGAAAGGGTTCGTCACCTACATAGACCTACGAAGAAAGGAGACAGAACCCAACGACCGTTCGCTGATCTCCGACGCAGTCTTGAGAACGCCTTTCGCACCTATTTTAACACGCAAGGATTATCGAGAGATCGGTTCAACCAGTATTTATCGTTGAAACAAAGATTTTCGATGACTGGTCCCTACTCCGAGTTGTCTGTCGCCTTTTGTTCCTTACCGATCCGCATCTTCGACCATTTGTCGCGTTGCGGGCTACACGAGAAGATACACGACAGATAAAACTGCATAATAGGATGCTTTTCACCGAAAATCCCGATACCTGGACTATTATCTCCGACAGAATTAAATTAACGAACGGCAGACGTGCTCCTGAATTACGTTTCATTTCATCTTTCATTCGTTTTGCAAACATGATTGTGAAACAATATCAGACTATGAAACTCGGAAACATGGTGGAGGCAATGATGGATCATTTTTAAAGCGGACTATGTACTTGTTTTTCGCAAATGCGTATCCATTTTGCAGTTGCACTAGTCCTTGAAACAGGAACCTTCTCATTTCGAGGAACATGATAGAAAAATTGATTGATACATGAGGCGTTTTATAAAAAGATTAATGTTCCCCTCATTTGTGTACTCATAACCTGTAGATCCTGTAGGAGGCGAACAAATACGGATACGAATCGATCGCAAAATAATACGCGAAGATATTTCATTTGGATATGAAAACGATTAAGAAGCGTTTTGCACTCGAAGATATTTTAACTCGAAAATTAAACATTTCTTCCGACCTAGAATATTTCCAAAACCATGACATTGGTGGTTCCAGTGCGTTAACCCTTTGCCGTACCATTTTCTTTACAGTCACAATGATTAAAACGTTTTCTTCCCCAAAAATGTCGTAGAAGACAAAAGAAAATTTATACCTTTTATATGGCTACATTTATTTGGCTGCTAAAATATTCATTACAAGCGAATCAAATTTTATTTCATTTAAGAAGAAACGCGTAACATTCATATTTGTTAGACTTTAAAATACAGCAAGGGGTTAACGTGAAAAAAAGCACTGTTCCAACTTATACGGTGGTCGAACCTTTACGACAGTCCCTTAATAATACTAAAAAGTTTGAAACCGTGTGGAAGATTGGTGAAGAACCCGCGTCCGCTTCGAGCGTGTAAAGTGCAATACAAATCCATTAAAACAAGGAAGGAAACTTGCCAGAGTTCTCACGAGCTAACGAGTAATCGCACGATAACGCACGACGAGACTGTCGAAAAACAGCGCCGCCCACATCCGGAGGAGGTGCTGCTAGTGATGATGGTGTGATCACCTTGATCGGTGATGGGTATAACACATTTGTTAGTTTTACTCACATAGTTAATTCGCGTTTAACCAACGTGACCCGAGCCCTTCTCTTAAATTGGGTCGCTCACGTGTATCTCACGACCCCGTGTCCGTGCAATTTCCGATAAACCCTGCAGCTGCGTATCGTGCAAGGAAGTGACATAAGATCAACGGCCGGTCTCCGTAATCAATCTTATTGTGAACATTCTTTACGCAGACGAGACAATTGTTCATTTGTTAATGTTAATTAGCCGAACAAAACTCATAAATAGACTGCGGACTTTATGCATTAATGGCGAAAATGAGTGGGAGCAATTTAAAATAAAAAATTTAATAATCTAATCTAATCTATGTATTTTTCTCAGCTTGTTGGAATTATTAAAGTAAGAATAACTATTTATGTGGATCCAGTCCCTTGCAATCAGTGTTGGGCATTAATCGATTAAAATTTTAATCAAGATCGATCGATTAATGTGTACGATTAAAAACAGTGATTTATTGAAAAATCGGAGACTGATTCAATCGATTAATGAAGTTAATTAATAAGTATTTAATCGTTAACCGCAATTAACGACCGAACTAGGAGATTAATTGTTAATTGCGATTAACGATTGAAGTAGAAATGTATTCGTCAATCGTTGATTAAATTTTTGCCTAACTCTTCTTACAATTAACAACGCACTATTCGTTGATAATAAAAAAAATACAAAATAGAGATGACAAACTTGTGAATAAAGCATGTAAGTGACCAAAAAATCCCATGTTTACCACAATACAATAATAATAAGAAATAGTTGCGGTTGTTTAACGTTACTGTTCAAAATCGGACATTTCATATGAGCTAATATAAAAAAATCAAAGAATATTGTCACGTTGTTTTCAACGTCAAAAGACTATTAACAGTCGAACTACCACACCAGTCAAAATGACGCTGGTTTTAAAATTTCATTTTAAAACTCTTACTTTATGTTATATTTTTTCCGTAATGACGCGATGACTTTCGCAGCGATAACTAAAGGTGTTACATAACGAATTGTATTTCTGTTTAATTCATTCGGAATCTAAATAATTTTGTATCATGGCTACTTATACCAACGTCGAATTTATAACATATTTCAAAGTCACCGAGAATCGGTGTGGAACCACATCGTCGACAACTTTACCCGAACGAGAGAAGAATCAGAAACTGATTGAATTAAAAACTCACTTATTCAGCCGTAAATCCATTTGCTTGTTGCACCAGTGAAACACCACACTTTCACACAATCACTAAACACTACACGTAGCACACTTTATCGAATTCGTAACGATAGCGAACGAGAAGAAGTTACATACTACGACGCGAAAAGAGCTCCGCGCACTCCGCGATTCCGCGCGAAACTGTACCCTCCCAGCGTACTTACTACCCCCAACAATGACAAATCGGCGAGTAGACAATAAACGTCAATAAACGAAACAAATCCGACAGTCGGACCGCAAGAGCGTACCATAAACAGAGCGATCTAGCCACTAGTTTTTTTCTGTTTTTTTTTGTACCACGCACGTGTCTACACCAGGGCTCGGAATTATTTACTCACGCCGGCCGATTTTTTTTACGCTCCCTCGACCCGGCCGCGCGTCTCGCTTCCCGTGACGGTCATAGTTCTCGAGCCAGTTCAGAAACTATTCATGGCGCCTAAGAGAACTATGACCGCTATCGAGGGTAGCCTTCGAAAATCGGCCGTCGCGAGTAAATAATTCCGAGCCCTGGTGTGGCACGTGCGTGGTAAAAAGAAAGATAGAAAAAACTACAACCAGAACGTCACCCAGATAAGGGTTGCGTGGCGACGAACGTGGCCAAGAAGTTCAATAGCGTGTCCACTACTTTGATTTCGCCAGATAATCTTTCGATACTAAGCCGCCGATAAAGAGAAAGAAAAGCGACACTGAAAATTTCGATTTGTAGAAGTTCTCGAAGTGCAGCGGAAAGGAATGAACAAAATTTTCGTCTCGCAGTGGTTTTCGAGTTAGAGTTTTCTAGGTTTCTTCAAAATCGGAACGTATAGACGCGCTCTCCCTTTTGATTAGCGAGTGACAAGCGTGACCCAGCGTGATCTCATTTAGCAGTTGAAGGCGCGGTTGCACCTATCATGAAGGCTCGCCAGGTAAAGGGTAGTGAGAAGGTAGGCTAATAGGAGAGGGTGGAAGAAGAGGCGCGCGAGCCTGCACGAGTTGCTCATTCGAGGGAGGATGGAACCATATGGAGAGCATACGGTGAGCAGGCTGCACCCGCTCCCTCGAGGGTTTAATCTACCTACTGTCCGCCAAACTACCGTCCGTGGGCATCATGCATTCTCGAAACATCGTCGGACTACGTTTCCGCTATTAATATCTTCACGGTATGAAAACGTACACCTGTACATACATACATATATCCGCGTATCAATTTTTCGAAGAGTGCTCTCGATCGTCCACGAACGCCCGATTATATATTTATTCCACGAGGCCATTACCGTGCAAAGAAGCTCCAGGAAGCCATCGGTCCATTTTTACAAACGTCCATTCTTCGATCAAAGCACACAACAGAGGAAGAAGTTTATCGTAGAAAACGGGAAACTTGTAGTCTTTATCATTAACAAGGTTCGAGGCTCTCTCACTCGCTCCCAAGCGTTTCGTTCTCATCGACCGAAAAGAAGGTAGTGCCTAGAAGTTCCCATGTTTTGTCTCTCGCTTGCCAACTGTCCCAGGTGTACGTGTCCGAAGACGAGGGCAAAAGGCCCAAGAAGACTCAAGGCGTGTGGCTGGCGCGTGCTGCTAGTCCTCGATTCCGTTTCCCCGCCCTTAAGTTGCTTCCGATCGTTGCCTGCCATAAACAGCATCACCACTGCCACATCGCCGCACTGCCACACTGCCACACTGCCAAGCCGCCACCGCATCGCCGCGCCGAAGCCGCGTCGAGCCGCAACAGCCACGGTCACGCTTTTTAAACACGCGAAGCGGCCTTCTCCTTACGATCTTTCTGCTTCGAAACTTGTTCCCGCACACGATACTCCGCTACTATGTAACTCGCCTTCTTCTTTCTCGATAATGCAGAGATGAAAGATCAGTCTAGGTCGCGATCGCCCTCAAAAGTCCTATTTTACTACGTTTTTATTAGCTTGCTTTCTGGTCTGTCCGTCTGTTCGGTACAAATTTCGCAATTGATTTTAAGCTAACTTCCCAATGAGCTGGAGACTTGAAATTTTAAACATAGCTCAGCACTGGATGACAATGCAATATCTAAAAGAAAATTTTAAAAAAGCCTACGCGTTTAGGAGATACAACCTATTAAAAATTTAACCGTTAGCGATCCCCACTCCGCGCGACAGCGCTCCCTACTCCATTATGCGTTCCCACTCTGACTCATTCCCACTCCATCGAGATTCTCCGTTGAACCTTTATCTTTGATATTTTACCACGGCGTTTGTTTTCGAAATTTACTGCATGTCTGTGTTATAATCTCATGAAAATGTTTAAAATCGATTGAAAAATTTCACACACACAAGACTAAAAAGTAGAAAATGATTCAGGTGAACTATTCATGCATCAATTATCTACTGCATGCGCCCCACGTTTTTCGTTTTAAATCTTACAAATATTTTCATAGCTATGAAAAACTCACAATCACAAATTTTCAGGACCATTTGTACAGGGTTGGGAATCTGTATGGGGCTAGGAAAAATTATTTTTTACTTTTTAGTCCGTTTTAAAAAGGTGGTATTTTTAAAAAATTTAGTTTTATTTAAATAATTATTACGTTTACGAGGCGTAATTTGCATTATTCGGAAGCATACGGCTGCGAAGCATAAAGTTTCTGATTTGTATTAATGAACAACGAACACTTGAATTTTCAAATCTCTCGGTGGCTAATCGTGACTCAAGTGGTTGGTTGTGAATGCGCAACTTGTTGCGTTGCACGTGCTCACTTAAATGAATGTTTGATGCGCGAGATCGTGCCGAAAGCATGTTCTATTATGTTGCCGTTCGATTCTTCTTCGAAACGTGTAGAATGTTGCTTTTTTCGGGATATTGCTATAGGGTTTTAGTTAAGCATGTAAATATAACAAATTCGAACAGTCTGGGATAACAAGTTATCCGTGACTATGAGGAGCGAATAGTTAATAGTTACGAATTAGCATTGTCGACTAGCTTTAGGTCTGCTCGGAAATCACCGCGTTTACGTAAATTATCGCCGAGAGGAACCAGTGATTTATGTTTTAGATATTCATAATTCGAAGGTGAATAGGTTGTAGACCAGAAGCTAAAAAACAAACCATCGTCTCTGTTGGAACTTGATTCCGGAAATCTATTCGACGTCGTCTTTCAACAAGCACAATATGCGCGAGGTCTTCTAACAAGCGGAGTTGGGCAAAAAGTTTACTTAAATAAAAATTTCGAATAAAGCCCACCACTTTTTGTTTGAAACCCACTTGGAAAAAACCCACATTATTCGAAATTTTTACCCAACTCTGTCTACATACAGTGACTCCCACTAATAATCGGACACTCTTAAAACCACTATAACTTTTTTAGTATCGGACTAGGTGACTTGAACTTTTTTGGGAAGCTAGAGCAATTAGTTTACTACAGGATGTGAGAAGAAATTTTTTCAAAAATTGCATTTGGTCGGAATTGCAGAGAAAGTACTAAAAGTTGCATTTTAATGGAGAGGGTGTGATTATATCAAAGGACTTTGAAGCGCTCTCCTGTAAAATTTGTATTTTCACATTTGCGACGTTTTTCTTAGCACGAGTGACTGCACAAGTTTGTAACAGTGAAAAAGCTCGCAGGAATGCATCGGGGGCAGCACGCAAGGTTTTACGGTAACGTTTGTTCCAGCCATCACGGTAGAATGGTAGATCATTGGCAAAAGCGGCTCCTTTGATAATTCTAAGGTGTGTTAGCATTTCTATGGCGTTGAATCGCATCGTTCCGTTTTACCGAAGCGCCAAAAATCGTTGGTATCGCGCCACCATTGTACACCGTCTGTTAGACAGGTTAGAACGTTTAGCCATTTATCTCGTCATTGATGTTAATCAGAGCGGTTTCGGTCGCGGTAAATATCTTTTGTATGGCTCCGTATAATTCTGTTTGTCACGCGTTGGGAACACCTCTGATACATATGTACAGTTGCCAATTTGTACGCGTTCACGTGTACACGTATATCTACGTATACAGAGGTGCAAATGTGTATGTGTGAATGTTCTCCGCGTTCATTGAAATCTGCACTGATTTGACCGAGTATTCTACAGGGTGGTCCATAAGTCACTTCTTCATTCAACCTTGTTGTGCGCAAACCTCTGGGCACATTCGATTCCAAATAAAAATAAGAAATAACTATTTGAAATCATTCGTTTCGCACTGTTATTTTCAATATTGTCATTAGTATACCGCGGATCTTTATGCAAAAGAAAAAATGTTCGCATTGATTGCAGGACACAGGAGCCAAATAAAAATTGTATTCTTCTTTTAATTATCCTACTAAGCTGAAACTAATACATTGGTGTCCTTAAATATTTTCAACACGTTCACTGCGTTAAATTGTGCCTGCCCATTCTTGTCATAAATGCATAAAACACGCAGTCTAGTTATTAGAAAATGAATGTAAAATGGTGGGTCTTTTTTACCCCGCAAATCAGATGAAGATTTCATCAAACAAATGACCAACTATTACTTAATGCTTTGGTTTTTTCGTATGGAAATTATTGTTCGTTCACGTAATATCCTACACAACAAAAAACTCTAGTAAAAGCATGTCTATTATGATACATATAATTGTAGTTCTTCCGCTGCTCCTAAAATCCAGTCCATAATTTTTCGTATTAAGAACCGTGACTGCGTTCCAGTTTAATTATCTAAAATTCCCAAAAGGCTGGAAACGAGGTTGGCGGATGTAACGATTTTAATCTAAAAACGGGGGTTTTATGGGTTCCGATGAAGCCTGTATAGACGCGTGTGCACGTGTATGCGTGCATGTATACACAGAGGCGGTAGGTACTAGATCTCACAAATCCTAAACACCGATCCCTTCGGATCTTACCTAAGCTCGGGGTTGGAAACCCTTCCACCAAAACGAAGGAAAGAAACTTCCGAAACGGACGAACAGGCGCAGGCGGTCAAATAGAAATATGTTTTCATCTGTGAATTTCTTTTCTCTCCCACGCTCCCCAACGCGGTTCACCTTTACCTTCTTATTCCGGAATAATATCTACTACACTGCTGGCAGAAAATATTCGATCGAAACGGCATGCATATCGCTATATCGATGAAAAAATAAGCAGCGTATCAATATAAAATTTTATAACCACCTATGGTATTTATCTTCTGAGACAACAGCTTTGCATTTTTTGATAAAAGTGTAGGAAAGAAATACTGATTATTTCATTTCCCAACATACAACAAAATTCTTTAAAAAATATTCGATTGCCAACAGAATTTATAAAAAAGAATCTCGATTTATGGGATCATTTCATTCAAGGCTTCGGAGTCGGTAGACAAAATTCTTAACTCCAACTCCGACGCCGATTTCGACTCCGATTCCGACTCCGACTCTCCAAATTGAAAAAAATATGTACTCAAAATAATTAAGTGTTGTAATAAAACTGAATAAATAGTTGAAATATTGTATTAAAATCTGAGAATATGGAATAGATAACTGTGATACAACGAACACTTGTTTGTTACTTTCTCACTTTCAGGAAATAGGTAGAAAATACTACTACCATAACTTTAACTGTTTCTCCTCTACATAGTGCCGAGGTATATACATATACAATACGTCTATACTGTAGATCGAATATTAGCAATTTATTTATGTATACTTAAATCTATTAATGATTTATAAACAAAAGAGCCACAGTTGGAGTCGGAGTCGATATATTTTTTTCCGACTCTGACTCCGACTCCGGGAGTCGATACATAGCTTTTTCTAACTCCGGCTCCGACTCCAGTGATTAGCAATTACTCCCAAACTCTGACTCCGACTCCACGACTCCGACTCCGACTCCGAAGCCCTGATTTCATTGAAAAGATTGTTAAAAAGTGTCGGAAACAGCGACCGAACGGTTAACTGTGATTCTAAAAAATGGTTCGCATCAACGCTGGACATAATGCATGTATGTATTCTAATGTGGTAACGATCGCATTGGACCAGCCCACAGGAAGGTAGTCTCGTAATTAACTTAGGCCTAATAGAGCGTTTAGTAGAAGGTACTTTGAGGTAGGTCGATTGTATTAGCATAAATCATGGAGGTAGATTTCGAGGTTGTGGACGAGCAGCAGTTTATCTTAGTTCACAAATGAAGGGGTTACCATACAGTGGAAAGTCGTCCGTAATTACGACAGTAGAGTTCGAAGGATTTTCCGTCATGGCGGTCGCTTGTAACGCGTTGCATTTTCTTCTTTGTTTCACGTTCCCGACCCGAACGATTCTTGCCTCACGGATTCGACTTCTAAATACTGAAGTGATTGACAGCGTGTGCCATCGATTATAAGGCGGACTATATATTTTTTCATAAATATATTAAAGAAAGCTTGAAGTTCGTGCGAGAGCTGTCATTTCATTGTTCTTTCGCGTTGGAAAGCAAAAAGGGACTGAAGTCAAACAAGAAAAGTTAATCGGCGGCAGCGAAGATCTCGTTCGACTTGTTAAACAGCGTGGCCATTTTCACGCGAGAATATTTTTCCGTCGTATCAGGCTGTAATTTCGAAATTGATCGCTCTCATCTATTACCTTTTTGCTTCGGCACGGAATCGTGGCGGAACCAATAATTACGGCTACAAAATGTATGCCTGTGTCTATCCTTGCTCTATTCGCCATCAGCATTACCCCGACCTTCCAGATTCGATTTTTTCCTTTCGCTTACTTTGTCAGTGCATCAATCCCCTCATCCGGTTTCTGATCATCCACGGCAATAAACTAAACAAGTTAACGAGACCAGAACTTTTTCGTGCGTTTCTCCGACGAAGATTCGTCGAACTCCTTCTCCGAAATATTTGATTGTCTTGCGGTTTTGTGAATTTATTTAATAATCAAGGTGGACAAAGTTATTGTACCACCCAGTATATTAACATTGTACATATGTGTATGTTAATTATTATATTATTATATGGCAATTATTGAAATTATAAGGATGTTTCCACATTAGAAATTATTACATACATTTATTTATTCAAGCACATATTCTTATCAAAATTGTGAAAACTCTAAATAAGTTCAGTCTTGTAATTTTTACAACACAATTATATCAGTCACCTTTTGTACTTTTCAGCTGAAGTTAGTAGATCTTTAAGCAAAATACAAACTTTCTGAATCAATCGCAAAAACTGGAAGTCAAATAAAAAGTTCTTTTGCTAATACATTCGTGTACTTAAATTTTTAAAAATTGTCTGCTGCTTTAAATTGCACTTGATTGCACTTATTAATTGCTATTTATTTGAGAAATAAATATACTCGATAAACATCAAATGTGATGTGTTTTGACTATTTCAGAAAACATTGTCTTCACATAATTGGCTATAACTTTTTATTTATTGATGCTACCATTTTTTAATTCTTATCCTATGAAATTTTATAGCTAAATCAATACGTGTTCCAGCCTTTACGACAGAGCCTGATTCTAGTCTATTTACTATTTCGAAAATCTATTTTCCCCGAACCCTGCTTTATCGGATCATTGGATTCGAAATAAAGTTGCAGGACCACCTATGAATCCCTAATGAGATGGAAAGCATCACGGGGAATGCAAAGGGCAAATGGGAGGAGTAAGAAGGCGGACAGGGTAAAACGAATGCGAAGAATTTCGATTCCAGATCTGCATTTAGTTCGAAGATTTTTCCGTGAAAGTTTACGTCTCTATTCGTGAATACATATTCATTGAGCGAACCTGCATATGCACGCGTGTATGTATGCGTTCATCCCTACAAATCGACTTCGTGGAGGGTCAGCCAGCAGACAGCGTTGTACGACGCTCTCATAAATTACCGCTAGTTGGTGGCTAACATGTTATTTGCCACCGAGCTTCACAAATGAGTGCACTTTGTATTTAATTACTCGACTCACGCCCAGGGCGTATCCTCACAGCAGACTCCGTTCGGCACGGCTTTGCCGAAAGAATATCCCATCTAAGGAGTTTCCTCTTCTATCTCTCTTTCCCTTCTTCCTTTTACAATTAGTCTCCCATTTTTTTTCGATTCGTTCGCGTATCCCTTGGTTAACAAATCTTGGCCCGGTTGCGCCGCGCGCGGTTCATTAATATTCATGATTTATGGTTTCCAATTATCGCATTTTACGGGAAAATTCATTCTATCGTTGAGCAGCTAGAGGGATATTAACAGACGTCGATTTTCTTATTTGAGCCTTTGGCAAAAGAAATATTTTCGATACTGTTACACATACGGTCGGTGTGCAAAGTATTCCTACTCATTTTAAAAACGAATAACTTTTCCAAAAGTGGACCCAAAAGCTTGAGTTTTTTTTTCATTTTACTAGCTAATGCGTAGATAATGGTATTTTTTAATTGTAATTGGTCGCAACTGCGGAGGAACAAGTAAAGACCACGATTTCTAAATTTTTTGTCTGTGCCTGTAATGAAAATTTCAAAAACATGTATTTTGTAAATCTAACTCAGTTATACAGGGTGGGGCGTTTATCCTGACCACCTGGAACATATCAAAAACTAAATTCCAGTGAAAAAAATATTTCAAATCAAAAGTTTAAGTCGAGGAGGGGCTGATCCAGCAGTCATATCCATTTTAAATTTTCGTCATGTTTTCAAGGTCATTCCAAGGTCAAATAATCATAAAAGTGTTGACCTTCATATGTCCTAAACCTAATAGCTCCAGTTTCCCAAAAAAGTTCAAATCGTATGGTACAATATTCAAATAGCTGTCGTCTTTTTTAGGGCGTACTTAAACTTATGGCCACCACTGTACGCGTATAAAGTTTCCTCGAAATCGATCAAGGTACTTGTGAACACTTACTTAATCAAATCAACAAAAGTATTTACTCCGTAAAATTTAACTTTCGCCAGCTTTTCGGAATTTTTGGACACTGTGCTCCGTCTATGTCTGTGGTTCTAGGCGAGACTGTCAGAATTAATAACTGATCGATCAAACGTGGCGGTCATGAGACTGACATCTGCGCTTCTGGAGAAGAATCACGTGCTATCAGAGAGTTACTAGGTTGTTGTATACACCACAATGAGAGAGAACCGTCTAACCATGGCTCTCGGGTTGTCGTGTCTAGAGCCAAATTGGTGAGACTCGTCGAAGCTTGTTAAGGGACTGCGTGCCGAACTGATTCCCAGAATGCAATTACCACATTAGTCGGTTCCGCTTTCGAATTCCTCATTTTGTCCTTTCAGGCTCCGTCGACGCCGTTCCGCCGCTATTCATAATTTCAGAATCGTGTATTAATATGGGCCTCCGAACAGCATCAATGCATACATATGTAAATGAACAGTGATTCGCAAAAGTATTCCTATCCTCTCAATCAGCGACTGAGCCATGCACGATACTCGGGGTTGCCACCTCTCCGATTTTCATGAAATATTTCGGACAAAAGCTACTTAGGAGGAGACATAATTTGAAGTCAATGGCTATACTGTGGATTTGATACATTTATGACAAAAACGGGTGGATGTAATTTAAAATAGCAAAGCAGTCGACATTTTCGATACTATACAGTGCAAAATTTGCAGCAAAATAGTGCAGTTGCTGCAGATTAATAAACTGTTAGTAGATCTATCTCTAATAATGCTCATAACTAGATTGCGGATCTTTATGCATTTATGAAGAAATTGGTTGGACGAAATATAAAACAGTGAAAGATTTTAAAAATTCAAGAATGTTGTAATTAAACTGCGGATCTTTATGCAAAATAAAAATATTTTCCATTCAGTGTGGGAAGCAGGAATAACATAAAAATTGATTTCATCCCTTCACGACTTTGTTACATTAGAAGCAACATTACAAGATTTTCGAATTTTTTAAATTTTTTCTCATTTTGTATTTCATCCAACCAATTTCTTCATAAATGCATACAGATCCGCAGTCTAGTTATAATATTTGTTTTCAATGTAACAAAGTCGTTAAGGGATGAAATCAATTTTTATGTTATTCCTGCTTCCCAGAATCAATGCAAAACATTTTTATTTTACATAAAGATCCGCTAGAAAATAGTTTTCTATTACTTTAAAATAGTATTCGAAATCGTATTCACATAAATTTCAGTGTTCAATGATCGGGGCATTATATGTTCCAGTTGAAACTGAAAAGTGTTGCGGTCTACGAAAGGGAACTCGTGAGCTTCGTAGAAATCGTAAAATCAGCCAGAGAACATAGTTATACCTACAGAGTGGTCAAGGCGGTAGTCCAAAACCGAAGTGACTTCTTTAACTAGCCTTTGCTTACGATTCTGTCCCTTCCTCAAAAATCCGACGAATGATTAGCGATTATACCTTCGAAATGGTATATCGGAGCGTCGTACAAATAACTAGGCGGCGGCGGTCGGTACGTTCAAACGAGCTAACAAGTAAGGAAACTACAACCGGAACAAAATAAAGTCATTGTCCATAATTGTCGTCGCATCCGGAAGATGACGATAGATTGGCCACGGTTCGACTCGAAAACTCGTTCAACTATTCCGAGTGACGTGAGGGGATATTCTGGTTTTTCATTTTCGAAAAATCAAAGATTTCGCATTTTCTTTAAATACAAGCGATGCGAAAAATAACAGTGGGTTTAAAAAGTATTCATACGCCCTTTAAAATAGTATAACTTTTTTATAATTGTGCCAAACGACCTGATTTTTTGTAATCAATTAGAAGCATTGGTTTAAAAATATTATAATTTCCAAGGTTACATGGAAAAATAAAAGTGGCATTTTTTAAAACTATTTTATTTGGGCCCTTGAAGAAAATTTAAAATATATGTTTTGTAGAGATCTATAATAGTTTCACACATGCTGAAAATTTCATGTTGCGTGTAAATTATAATTTTGTAAACCAATGCTTCTAATTGATTACAAAAAATCAGGTAGTTTGGTACATTTATAAAAATGTCGTTCTGTTTTAAAGGGCGTACGAATACTTTTTACACCCACTGTACGTAAATGTTGAAAACTCTTGGAAATGTTAGTGGTGCTATTGTTACCGCCGAGAAACCAAGTGTACTGTGCTGGGCTTGCATCGAGTCTTGAAAACTGCTATGGAATAGTGTTTTTATATTCAGGACCACACAGGTAGCTCTCGCGCGCATTAAATTTTGCATACGGATTCCAGAACAATCAACGGTAATACTATATTCAATTTTTATACGGAATATTAAGCAGCATCGTATCTTATTACCAACAACTACTTTAGCCCTTATTCAAATCGGATACCCACACAGATAATTCCGGAGCAATGAATCCGACTATCCACCGACTTACCGGTACAACTTCTAACCTGGCTAATTTTTCGATCCTAACTTTTCAGTGCACAGATCTGGTCTGTCCGATTTATGAATTGAATTTGCACAGTTTTAAGTAACTTTAAAAATAAGTAAAACTAATAAATAGAAATTAAACGCGCGCTGCTCAATGCTCAAAAATCCCAGAAAAACAAAATAACCTTAATTAATAAAAACGAGACTGGAATGTGAAAATGTATCAGAGTAACTGTGTCGGCCGAAATAGCTCAGTTGGGAGAGCGTTAGACTGAAGATCTAAATGTCCCCGGTTCAATCCCGGGTTTCGGCAATTCATTTTTTTCATTGTGATTATCGCCACTTCGATTCATTTTTGCATTCTAAACTCCAAGTGTAATGTATCTCTGTCGAATATATCACAATAAAAACAAACAGACAGATAGACAGACAAGAAAGCGAGCTAATAAAAACGTGGTAAAAATTCAGATCTAATCTTGATCAAATAATAGTGTCTTTATATATACATAAACAAGTATGCATAAATACTTTAATTTTTAAAGAGTTACATGGAGGGCTAAATTATTCAAACTTGGCCGCTACCTAACACCTTTTATGTCCATTAAAACTTTAATTTAAAAATTAAATAGCTTTTAAATCTTTTAAACTAATTTTTGCAAATGCTTTTTTCAGTATTGCAAAAGGTATTTCCAAGCTAGCGAACTTGGCCGTATTTTGTTTGATCTCACAACTTTTTACGGCCATAAGAACTTGACTCCTGTTTACAGGATGTTTCTGTTGGGATTTCATCAATTTTTGTTGAAATTTCATCAATTATCAAGTAGGTATTACTCTTATCCCTGATTCATTAAATCATAACCATTTTAGCCATTTAAAAATTTTTTTAAAAATCAAAAGACTACATACATGAGGTCCAATATCTCGGAACCTACTAATGTTGGAAGATTAACGTTTTGTCAATATTGAGACATGATAGCATTTAACAAGTGTACGAAATTACACGTCTCCATCTGCCTCCAGTGCCGAGTTATAAGCACTAAAAAATGGTTAAGTTGTTTCGTGTAAAAGGAGGTAGTGCGAGAACTTGGCTGGTGCACTATCGTGCACCTAGATGCAAGAGTGCCGTGTTACGGGGAAAGGTTGGAAATGTTGTGTTATGGGGATTTGTAGCGTAGAAGTTCGACTACACTATAAGCGAGCAAGCGCTGAACAATTCGCCGCTGGCACGATTGTTCTGGTTAAAAGTACGGAAAGTACCAAAGGTTTTTAAGCGGAGGATTATCGTTCCGCTACTTAGGAAGAATTTTGGGACGATGGCGAGGCGATCCCGAAATCCAAGACGGCTGCGTCTGAAGGGAATGACAGAGATCGGGTTGCTCCAGACCACCGTCATGCTTGCCGCAAACTTTATCCTACCTGTTTTCGCTAATTGAGCGAGTAAAGATGTAACTGGACCTTACGCCCCTGAGGTATTTGCACCCTTTTTGCAGATACGATCCGTTCTTTTCCCAAGATAAGTTTACGATAGACCGCGTTCCTTGTTGCAGACGCCTCGTCTGATCAGTTTAAGAATGTTGGAAAAGATTCGCCAAGCTACACTGTTGCGATGCTGCGAGATATTGAATCTGTTCGAGCGCACATTAACGGGGCAGTCTCACGTAGACGCGCAGTGCACCGCGGGCTGGGAACCCGCTTTTTCTGATCAAAACTATTGTAACGTTGTTTCAACATTCAATATTATATATTTAGACTGCGAATCTTTATGCATTTACAGCAAAATTGAGTGGATGAACTTCAAAACAGTTGGAAAATTTGAAAAATTGAAGATGTCAATACAGGGTGAGACACCTAAAACAGGCCACCCGAACAACTCGGCTGCTATTGGTGTTAGGAAAAAATGCGTCAGATGGAATTTGCTTTGTTTCGTGGGGGCATTAATCTGATGCCAGTAACTTTTTTGTAGGTGGACGCGTAAAATTCTTTACTCCGAAAAATTGTGCTTTGGCCAGCTTCTGGGCGCCTTTGCACACCGAGCGACGCGTTAATGTTAACTAAACGAAGCAGGGGCTATTGCATTGTAGTCCAGCGGGTAGGCCTGCCACGTGGAGCGGTTTTACCACTCGAGTGCAGCATCCAATCCCCGGAACGTTTAAAGTCGTCCCGGATCATTACGAGCGGTACTGCCGGTAATGACTGTGCGGTTCTATACGGCCGATTGTGTGGATTGGAGGCGCCGGGTCACCTGTTGCGCTAGCCGTGTACGTTTAGTCGGGCTTGGTTAGCCGGCCTACACCCCAGAAGTGGTGGGGCGCGTTGCCGCGATCCGATTGGTCGTGCGGCACGTGCTGCCACGAGAGTGCCTCGCTCCGAAAACGCATAAATCCGCCGGCATTGTGCCACTCTACTTCAGAACCACCCCGACGGTCGATCCGGCGCGTGTGTACGGAACCCCTTTCGAAGAAGAGAGCCCCCGCCGTACAGATCGGTGCTGCGGACGTTCGAACCTCTCGAGCGAGATAAAGCAAGGATACCGCACGCATCACCTCCGCAGAGAACAAACTACGTTTCGTAATTGGTGAATCGGTTACAAGTGGAAATTCAGTGGAGGCACCTCTCGCCGAGGACATAAACAGAAGAACCCGACGAGGGTGCGCACAGTGAAGACTCCGTGTCACCGATCTTCGGCTCGTCGATCCGGCATGGAACTGCAGGAGATGTTTCGTTACGGATACATGTTCCCGCCCAGGGAGGAGGAAGTGGTGTCCTGCACGTACCTGGACCTGCCGAACTACCCGTACTCGAAGGCCAAGGCGAACCTGCCTCCGGTGAGCACGTTCACGGTGCCCCAGTGCATCGTCTACGACAGCAACTGCAGCGACGGCTGGCACACGCCGAGTCCGACGGCGAGTTTGCGTTCGGTCAGCCCCGCGACGACCCTGTCGATATCCTCGGAGCCGGACACCGTCAGCACCCCGGTCACCTATCGGCTGCTGGGCTCGGTGGACGATCTGGGCAAACGATATTCGACCAAGAGGAATCTGTCGGCGATCGGGTCGCAGACGGCGCAGACCGGCGGCGTCGATCTCGCCGAGGGCGGCAACAGCATGGACGCGGACACCGACGGCACCGTCGACGCCGAGGGCGACCCCGACCTCGAGAAGACCTCGCAGTCGCGTCGGGACAGTGTCGTCAGCAACTCGAGCAGTGTTTCGGACCGGATCGTCGACGGCGACAGCGAGGACGACGCCGAGATGAGCGACGGCCCGGACCACGCGCGATCCGACGCCGTCGAGATCGACGGCAACCGGGACGTCGTCCGGAGACGCGGCAAGTACGTCAGCTCGACCATCGTCAGGAAACGCAGGCTCGCCGCGAACGCCAGGGAACGGAGGCGCATGCAGAATTTGAACAAGGCGTTCGACAGGCTCCGAGCCTATCTCCCGTCCCTCGGCAACGACAGACAACTGTCCAAGTACGAGACCCTTCAGATGGCACAGTCCTACATCACCGCTCTCTACGACCTGCTGCAATGAAAATCGTGGGACGTTTTTTTCTTAGAGAATTTTGTTGTGCGAACGCGCGCGTTAAGGGGCCCCTGGACGATCAATAATATTGAAGCTTCCGTCAATACTCTTCAATAACCTCTACTAAACGGTCGATATGCCCTTTCAGTGCGCCTCGTCGATAGTGCGGATCTTTATGTAAAAGAAAAATTGTCTGCATCGGTTGCAAGAAATAGAAACTAAATTGAACGCTATTTCTCCCGTTAATGATTTTAATAGAAGCGAAATCGTATATTGACATTTTCAATTTTTAAAATTTTCCAACAATTTTCAATTTCACCCACTCAATTTTGCTAGAAACGCATAAAGATCCGCAGTCTGTTGATAGGTGTATTGATAATATTATTGATCGTCTATTCAGAGGCCTCTTTACTGCCTCCTCGCGTAGATAGGACATCGAGAATTTTGTTGAACGTGGAAATGCGAGAGTATCGCAACGAATAAACTGCGATCGGTTGTATTTAGGAGGTATGTGATCTACAGATTAAGATTGTTTCGTTCAGCGGGTGTGTTTCACTTTAATTTTTCTCTGTAAATATCGCCGAGCTTTTCGTTACTCCCGGTTCTAGCGTAAGCGCGACGGAGGTGCCGTTTCTAGCGTAATTTTTTTATCGCCTGCGGTTCGACGGAAGGAGACAGCTATTTATGCAATTTTTGTAAATAACGGAAATGTACATATTGTAAACTAGCGACGTTCAGATGCGTAAGTTTTAGAGCATGATTTAGTATTGTAACGGAGCTCGAACAAAGTCATGTACCTATAATTTATTAACGTGCTCCCCTCCGGAACTGGAGCGCCATGTGTTGAATAATAAAATTATTTTATACAGTCTTGAAATAATATTTTACGCTTGTCTATAACAGGAACAACCCTGCGAATGTTGTCACACCGAACCTGTTGCTCCTCGATCCTGTATCTTCTTTCGAGTACTCGCCCGTTTAATTTTGTTGACATTTTCGCGAAGTTCCTTTTGCAATTGCTGATATCGAATTCGTAGTACGAGACAAAGTATAATTTGGGACGAAGGGAAAACAGCATCATCATCGGTGGTCTGGTTGTCATACGAAACCCATGCGACGCGTCGGTGCCCGGTTTCATTGCAATTTGAGAACTAGCAGCGTCCTTCCTTCGACGATGACCCTTCCTTCGCCCTCTTTCTCTTCTTCTTTTCCACCTTCATCTTCGGTATTGGCATCGCGTCGAACTTTCCTTATTTAATTAATAGTCGTTCGAGCTTGACCGAGTCGATTAAAACTGGCCGCGCGTCTCCCGAATTGTTGGAAATTACGATTACCGCGCTCTCGCTGCCATCTTCAGGGTTGAATCATTTCAATCAATGGGTTGTTTTAAATACTTGCTGGGTAAGATAATCATTTTGGAATAAGAACAGTAAAATAATTATTTTAAATACAATAATCATTTGAAACAATGAGTTATTTTAAATACTTGCTGGGTAAAACAATCATTTTACAATGAGAGTATTTTAAATACTAAACTTTTGAATAGTATTTCAGTAGTATTTTAAATAGTAGTTTAAGTAAACAATTCTATTTATTTCAAAGTATGCATATTTTTTACATTGGCGATATGAATGATTGCAATGATAGACACTTGATTTGCTTGATCAAATGATTCTTGCTAGGGGTAGTATAACAACAGTACAGGAATATTACAAATATATTATTTCGAAGTAGCTTGTAGCTTCGTGTAAACATAAGTATAGGCATATTGTTTGATTTTTAAATATCAAACAAATGATCGTAGGTATGGCAAAGATAAAAGGAAGAGAAAACAGCTTCACCCTTCCCGATCACCGTTATAATAGTTAAAATAAACTTTGCTGGTCGTATCCTTTCGTGCGACCTGAGCCACAGTTGCACGGAAAGTGCAAAATCTTCCAGGGATGCCGAAGGGGAACAATTGGATTCGACTGCGCATCGAAGAATAGAAAAATACACAAACCGAGGCTTGTATTCACAAAAATTACAAGAAATATCTACTCGATAACTCTTTTTTTCGTCAGCTTTGAACCGTGTTAGAATATTTTTTAGCATTCGTATGTACACAAATGCGGTGAAGCATGCAACTATAGCACCAGTAAAATTCTCAAGAGTTTTCAACATTTACTCAATGATAAATATTCCTTTGTATCGATCGTATATTTGTTGATACAAGATGTATCGATGCTCTCGGCGCACCGGTTCGATCAATTTTTACTTCGAAGCAATTTTGCTATTTAAATTAAATACTATTCATTTTGTTTAATAATTCACAGACGCTGAAAATGATCTAAACATAGATCGATACGTCGAAATTTTAATTTAAATTGCAAAATTGCTTTGAAGTAAAAATTGATCGAACCGGTGCGCCTAGAGCATCAATACATCTTGTATTTACTTAATGATTTCCAAATCCGAATAGCATTACGTGAACACAGTTACAAAGAAATTATATTTAAAGCAAAATATAATATATGAAATGTTAATTAATGGTTGAATTATGATACAAGTTTCTAAAATGAAGAATTTTAATAATGTGTGGAAACTTCCATTTTTGCGTGTTAATTCAAAAATACGATTAGCCTTGGTTCTAAATAATCTTTTTTAAATTTCTTCGCTTATTGCATTCCAGGATTCAATAATAGCTTCTTCCAGCTGCGGAACGTTTGAGAACAGTCATGTACACGTATGTACTTATGGTACACACTCCAGAATAATTCGTTGAACAATCATATGGACGATTTTAATCGAATAATTTCTGCCAGAGTAGTAATGCGATTCCCTTCTTCCACGTTCCCAGGCATAATGTCTCGAGCAACGGTGGACCACGAGAATCTTTACACGTTCGATAGAAATCATGCGACATCTTTCTTCGCTAGTTAATAGATGGAGAATCAGACTGACCCGGTCTCCAGTCCATTCCAGCCGGATGAAAAAGAAAAATGGCAAGGGAGCAAAAGGAAGAGGAAGAAGCGAAGGAAGGGAAAGAAAAAGGAAAAGGAGGGAATCTCGTAGACGAAAGGACGTAAATATTGTTGAATGCAATTAATTCTTCAGGAGACTACCGCCTCCACTTTGTCAAAAAGGGTCCCCCTTGACAAAGAGGAGGAATCTGGATCCGCAAGCAGTGACCAGTGGCCACTGTCATCAAAATACTCGAAAGGGTTGGGGGATGGTGGTTGCGTGGAGGGAGCTGGCCAGAAGTGGGAACGGGCCGAAGTAAAATGGAGGATGAAAGACGAACGCCGCCGCGTCGTCGTTGTCTGATCGTGGAGATTGCTTTATTTGAGTCCGTTTAGCGTGGAGATCTCGAAAACCTGCTGAATATTTTGTCGTCGACCCGCCACCGCATCGAAACTCCTATCTTCGCCGAGGAAACACACCGGACAGAGGCGTAACGCTTTAAACATCGAAATAATGTAATCTGCCGACTGGAATCAAGCGATAAATATAATCGACCGGCTGAAATTTGTCGGTGGCGAGCATTCGGCTGTTTATGTCCACCGCACCTGTGCTGCCGGTCCGTATCAAGATCGATTTTAACTTTTAACCGGTCGCGGCAGGCGATGCTGCGGATACGCACCCTCGGCGAATTTTTCTTCGTCTCGTGGCATTAGGAAGAACCGTGGAGACCACTTCCCTTTACAAATTCACGAAATCGTTCAACGAATTACGCACTGCGGTGCGTAACTACAGCGCCACTCGTATTTTCAAGATTTTTAAACTTTCGAAGAGTAGGTTGTGGAAATCCATCGTGATATGAGAGAGCATGATAAATAACGACATCTCGCGTATAGGGGATATTGAAAAGCATCCGATGGTAACGTTCGATTCCATTTTTAACCGATTTCGAAAAAGGAGGAGGTCACTCAATTCGATTTGTATGTGTCTTTTTTTTTCTATGTATGTTCACCGATTACGCCGAGATGGATGGACCAATCAGGACGAAACCTTCTGCATTTTGGTGGGTCCCTTGAAAACAAATTTTGCTTTATTTTCATTCTTTGCGGTTTTTAATGCAAATAACCAATACGACCGAAAAACCATCCTACGGTGTTCTACAAATTCTGCTCGTTCCACTAAAAAGTGTGAAATAACAAAATTTTCTAAAAACAAAATTAAACCGACTTCGAAAAAACGCGCTAAAAAGTATGAAATAATTTCCATTTAATTGATGTGAACACACACGAACTTAAATACAACACAATCTTTTCGGAGGCGGCGCAAAATTGAAAATTTTCCAAATGACAGATGTTGCTGATTATGATTTCATTGCAATATGGTGGACGTGGAAATCAGTAGGTGGGAAGAGGAGATACATAAATATGTGAAAGCATGTAGAAGAATTTAAGGATTTTCGTAATTTCCGAAAAGATTCTATTGTATTCAAGTTCGTGTGTAACATTGATTAAATGGAAATAATTTCATACTTTTTAGTACTTTTTTCTGGTGCGCTTTTTCGAAGTCGGTTTAATTCTTTTTATAAAATTTTTTCATTACGTTTACGAGGCGTCTGCATTATTTGGCAACATGTAGGTGTCGCAGCTTTATGAAAATAGCTACATGCGCAGCTGTATATTTCCGAATAATGCAAATTACGCTGCCTAGATGTAGCATCTTTTTAAAGGCTCCGTGCCTAGGTGCGTGGTGTTGCGAGTGCTTCCGGCTTATAAACGCAGGTAGAAAGTGTGGTCGATCCTGACGAAGGCAACGAAAAACACGACCGCCCATTGTGAGAGATTTGATGACCCTGTGGGCTCAGCGTCGAGCTCATAAATTGGTAAAGGATCTCCTTCCTTTGATCGGGACGATGAAATAAGGACGGAACTATCACCCCACCCAGGCTGCAACCCATGTTCGTGATTTTTCATAATACGATTTCTTCTTTTTTAGCTGTATACGAAAAGTCGCATTGTGGCTACGTTCGACTTGCAGCTTGTCGTCGAATCGTAGTCGACAAAAAATGTGTTGGCACGTTTTTTTTTAATAATATAACTACAACAAAGAGCAATATACCGTCGTCACCTCAACGAAAAAAACCATGATTTCATTAGTTCTTCACAAAAATCGATTGTTTGCAAAATCCTCCAACGTGACAAAATCTACCGGAAATACAATTTTCTTGTAATTCTGCAAGTATAACACAGATTTACAAAATTAGAAAACTTTCGCGCCATAATCTCTCTATTTTTTCTATATTCTGCAATATTTCTATAGTCAAGGTTAATCTTGCACAAAACTATTTGAACAGATCTTTGCCTATCCTAAGGTGTGGAATCACACGCTGCAACTGTTTTCACACATAATTTCTTGACACCCTGTACAAGAGGAAAGCAAAATTTTTGTATTGGATTAGGTTGGCAAGAAAGTAATTTCGGTATTTTAAATTGAACTTTAATGAACAACATATTTTACCTTTTGTTCGATGATTTTTTGCCAAAAAGAATAAATAAGAAAATACTTTATTGATTAAAGTTCATCGCTTGAATAAATAAATTTGGTTTTATTTCGCCTTCAAACACCGAAATTACTTTCTTGCCAATCCAATATTTCCACGCGATATCGATCTTTTGTCATTGATCTTTTATCTAGTGCTTTTGACCACTGGAAAACCACATGTTTGCGTTATCGAGAAATGAGATGGTGCATCCTGCACCCGTGCAATCCTGGAAAAACGAGTCTACCCCCTTAAAGCTGTGCGATGCTTTGTATGGAATTGACAATCGATATTTATATTCATCTTGGCCCTACTGTCCCGTTTCCGCTCAGTCTCGTCGACATATCAATTAAAATGTAAGATCAGATAAAAATCGAGCCTGAAGGGGGAAGCGCTCGCTCGCTATTTTATGCGATTCGCTCGCTACACGGGAATTACGAAGCGCGGCCTGGTGCCTGGTGCACATAAATCAGTCGTATTCCGTCAACGACATTCGATTGAGCTCACTCGTCACGTGACAAACTAGCGCAATTCGGACCACCTTTGTTGGGACAATTTAAAAGTTGTGTTCCCATGGTTTATTCAAGAGCTCGGCCTCTTCTATCATCCTCGGCCGGAATATTCAACAACTCGCAACGTAGGTACACGGTAACTGCGACCATACTCCGTGACGATACTATAAGGCACTATACAAGACCATATCAATACAAATCTGACAATCCGTGAGAAGTATTTTTCGGTAAACTACAATTCATAACTACGAAAATTATAGAGTAACAATAAAACTAAAAATATCTATTTTCTGCCGCGATAAGCTTGTCAAAGCTATCAGATATGTAGTGTTTTTAGCAAACACTGAATACGAATATTTTATTTTCATTGCTCATTAACGACATATGTACAGCAGGGTGCCCCATACCTATAGGGGTCAAACATTTTTTAGCCTCACTTTTCTAAATTGTCATACTTGATGGCAAAATTTTGCAAACCACGCTGCGGATTCTCGATTTCTATGCATTTGGGCATTATTCTATTCTTACTGTTCTTACCCCCTTAAAAAGGCAGGTTTCCAATCCCTGAAATCGAGAACACACTTTGGAGGGAAGATTTTGTGTGGTCGTTGTCAATGAATTATTGTTACGATATCCGCGTATAAAACAGAATGTTCATTACTGGGAACATTGGTTCCCTGCGAAAATTTGTAGGTACAGTTAACATACTGCCGAAGGACAGGGATAAACAAAATGAAGGGTCGTTGGAAGTATTATCGCTGTTTGATTAAACGAGATTAATGCCCCCGGGGGTTGTTTCAAGTGGCGTGCAAAAACTAAAAGTAAGCTCGTGTCGCGTGTGTCGAACTCTGCCCCTTTCTTTCCCCCTTTTTTAACTTTCCCATCCGGTTCTCTCGCATCACCCCCGTACCCACGCTCGACATCGAGCGACCCTCTTCGACGTGTTTTCAAACCCGTGCAACCTCTTTCAAGAGCGAAAACCCTTCGATTACATTAAGCGGATTTCATTCGATCGTGGACCGGCCGAGCAAACAAATCGGTTGAACGGACGCGTTTCGTTTCGTTTCGCGTGCGATTGTGTGCCGGCGGTATTGTGTCGCGGTGCCGCCGGAGAATAGAACTACCTTTCCGAAAGTTCTGATTTATAACGATGCGCCAGCGTCGATTCGAATCAACAGATCCATTTCTTTTTCCTCGTGCTAGAAATGTTGATGCTTCGTATCCTTTCCAGATTATACAAATACACTCCTCGACAAAATGATAGCACGCGTATTAGGGCGGACTTTATTTTATCTAGATTTATTTTACGGTTTCAGTGGTTAGAACTTTCTTTGTAGTTCGTAATTTGCTAAAAAAGAAGAAAATTTATATCTATTGTATGCCTACATAATTCTCCAATAACTATACATTAACAAAACCAAAATAGAATTTCATCTCGGTTTAAACGAAATTAATAACATACATATTTATTAGACTCTGGTCAGAGACTTCGTCACGAGTCTGATACGATGTTGTAGTAGGGCAAAGGGTTAATTATTAAATATTAATATTTAACATAAAATATAATAACATATTAAAATCGATTCGTACAATTTCATAAACATTAATTGTAAAAATGTCTTGGTACTCACATTCTCTCCCCCTAGAGGACAACACGACACGTTGCTCTCGATCTCAATATCGATGTCGTCTTTCGTCGTCAAGGTAGGCAGCATTAGTTATCCACGTAGGCTGCCTCGAAATATTTTATATCCTTAGGGCTCTGTAACAGAAAGAGTAACTTCATTTAATCTCAATAGGAATTAGATAATTAAAGTTGAATATTGATTAATTGTTAATTAATGGTAAGAATAAAGATGTTCAATAACACAGTATAATTTGAAAAATAATTTGTACTCACGCTCGCGTCCTCTCCTGCTTCAAGAAAGTCCGCTATGATGCTACGTCACAATTCGATTCTCGAAAAAAAGCATCGATCTCGCTGCCAAGATGCTCTTTCAAACGTTCATTCTTTTCCCGCGGAATCTGTAACAGAAAGAACAAATTCATTAATTACAATCGACAAAAAGTCAGAAACTAAATAAGAATTAATAGTAAATAAACAATTCAATTTGAACACATAAAATCGAAATTAATTTTAACGGAAATTATCGCACGACACGATTTCAAAGCCAATTAATCGTCACGACACAAGAGTAAATTGGAATTAACAGGGAATAAATAATTCAACTTGAATATTTATTAATTATTCATTAATGGCTTGAAATAAAATGTTGAATAACACAGTTTAATTTGAAAAATAATTTGTACTCACGCTCGCGTCCTCTCGTACTTCAAGAAAGTCCGCCATGATGCTACGTCACGATTCGATTCTCGAAAGCATCGATCTCGCTGCCAAGATGCTCTTTGAAACGTTCATTCTTTTCCCGCGGAACCTGTCACAAAACAAGATCAAATTATCGCTAGAAGGTAACACGACGACTCGAGAATAAATTTAAATCAATAAAAAATAAATAACTCGCTTGAATACATAATTAATTTTTTAAAAATTGAGGTAAATAATATCTTTATTTCCATCGAATGACGAAACACGGAAACGGTACCCACCATGTAACGGCTCCTACTTTGCATCGTATATTTTCTGCGTCTCTAGTAGAGACTACCATATTTTATCCCCTCCGGCCCCTTACCGTTCCGCCTTCTCGCCCAGTTTCTTAAAAAATTGGTATGATTTGATTCTGAAAAATGAATGTGTACATGTGTATTTGTGTATATTTTGTAACTCGTAGCACACGTCCTGGAGTCTTTTTGTCTGGAACTGTCTGGAACTGTCCGGAACAGATTGTTTTGGAACATTCCCGCCAATATAACTGTAACTACCTCAGGGCCCTGCTACCTCATCATCCTAATATAGATACTTTACTGTTTTGGCCGAACATGCGCGTGAAAGGATGCACCATGTCGCATGATGTCGCAGCACTGCTTCCGTCTTTTAGCTCACCCCCGCAGAATCATGCACAATGCTTAGATTTTATTTGATTCGAGTTTCCTACAAAAATTGCAAATTGCATAAACATCCGCAGTCTATATAATTATGACATATTTACAAACGGGCTAAGATACCGAAGCTATCGAAGTTTCGTAATCTATATAGTCAATTAGTCCGTGGCTCAGCGCTATTTTTCTCTGTCTCTGTCATTGGCCACGAGAACAGCAACGTCGCCGTAACAAATCGTCAACCAATGAAGACACACGAAGAAATTTTACTTCCCTCTTCATCGTCGCGTTTCGCTTCCTGAATTGTGGGACGCTACGGAGAAATACTGTAAATTCGTTTTTCTTGCTGTCATCCAATGAGACGGCACGTCAAAGGCAAATATAAAACAAAATAATTGTTTTATATTCATTTAGATTTAGATCACCTAGGTGATATCCATAAGTGCTGGATGATACAATTTCTTCGACTTCTTAGTAATGATAAATAAACCCACAAAGAAAACATATTGCAGCTACTGCCTATATGTCTAATATTACCTAAGTTAATTATGACTGACTTAAATATACATAAAATAATATATATGTATCTCATTCCGTTACTTTTATAGTACATTACAACGAAATATATGTAGAAAATTGAATTATTTGGTATTTAGCGCCCTCTTCCTTCTTAACTCATTTAGATGGCGCTAAGGAAATGTTATGAAACACAAATTCGAGTATCCTATCTATTCCTTGTCAATTGTAACTTCTCCTCAGATTGATTCTCTTCGGTTTCGCTGATCTCGAGTACTCAAAATCCTCTTTAAGATATTTCTTATTGCCTTTATTCACCTGGAAAAGGGTAGTTCTACAGTTGTACGTGCATTTATGTAAGTCAAAGAACAAATATCTTTAATAACTATTCAATTAGTTCTCGTTTTCGAAACAACTGGAACCGTCGCACAGAGTATAACATTTTCATAGATTTCAGCCATCGTGGTCTCATTACATGACCTTAACCTTAGAAATAATAGACTATACTTAAAATATACGGGTTTTATACGAATCTCGAATGATCGACAGAATTTCTAAGTATTTAACAACTATAAATTGTGATATCGGACGGTATATTTAGTAAAAGGCGCCATTTGATAGAGTACTGCCAACAGCAGCTCTAAAGTTACATGTTACGTGCCTTGTCTTCGTATTCCGCTCCGCCTGACCCTATAAAATCGACAATTCCGAAGAAAAATATTTTCAAGTATCATTCACGGCGGAATAAATTCGTTTTTGCGACTTAAATATCAATATTTTACCATTGCAAATGTTTCTCAATGCGTGAATAATAATAATGTTAGTCATAGATATAGCACAAGGGATATAGCGGAAATTTGTTTAAACGTATTTTTAATATGACCTTGTTTCTCGGTTAAAACAAATTTTAGGTTATTTTATATTAATAGTACCAACTACGTTACTAATAGTTGCTGATATAAGTAACATATAATTATTTATCATTTATAAGATATTTAACACATATCTTTTAGAAAGATACAAATGTGGGCCCTTAGAAAAAGTATCACAAGCTGTTTCTTCTAAAATATGTAAACTTCAGTTTTTCAATTAAATAACAAAAAAAATCTACTAATAGAGCTACTGATATAAGTAACCTACATATAATTATTTATCATTTATCAGATATTTAACACGTTATATTTTTTAGAAAAAATAAAAGTGAAAAATACATATATCCTTAGAAAAAGCATCACAAGCTGTTACTTTTAAAATCATGGCATGTGTAACCTTCAGTTTTTCAATTAAATAACAAAGAAAAATCTACTAATAGTTACTGATACAAGTGACATATAATTATTTACGATTTATGAGATATCTAAAACATTATATCCTTTAGAAAGATAACAAACTGGGGTCCTTAGAAAAAGTATCACAAGCTGTGTCTTCTGAAATCATAGCATATATAAACTTGCAATCAAATTAAAAAGAGGTTTTCAATTAAATAACAAAAAAGAGGAATAGAGGATCATTCAGTGTACAAGAAATTTTTTGGGTTGATTGTGAAGTATACAAAATGGGGTCCTCCTCAATTTTGTTTAAATGGAGCAATAAATTCAATTTTTTGAAATTCATATTCAAATTAAAAGTATACAATGCTTTCCTAAAGTATTTGTTTCATTTTGCATAATTAAGAAATTATAATGATTAAGTATATTCAATTACAATAACAAGTATGTTTAAAACCAAGTATTTAACCCTCTGCACTCTGAGCTACTTTAACTTGAAAATTAAACATTTCTTCTGACCTAGAATAATTCCATTTTACATAATTATTTTCATTTTATGGATATGAAATTGATATAACACCTTCTATAATACTTAAATGTTTAGTAATCGATTAGATACCAACATATTTAATAGTCCAAACAATATTTTGAATAATGGTATAGCAATTTTTAGTGGAGACTCTTGAGTCTCGAGTGCTAAGGGTTAATCAACAGTGTTAAGATAATTTAGATTTTTTTATGAGCTGAATAGACAGTTTTAGCATTTCTCAGGTCTTCAATATAAGCAAAGTACAAGTTGTTACATTAATGCATTAGTAATTGCTTCATTAAGATCTGTTTGGAATTCTTTTTAAGATAAAGATAGCTCGTTTCTGTAATTGATTAATCTTACAGAAAATGAGCAATTTTCATTGGATATAATTTATTGCATTTTCAATACAATTGATCAATATAAATCAGTGATTTAGAATAATTATTGGAAATTGTGTGACTTACCATACTCTTTTGAACAAGCTTTGTAGTTAAATATTGAACTAACTTTTTAATAAGAATCACTTTTTAATAAATATTGTTATTACCGTTTCAGTATATTTTGATATTAGAGACATGGTTGTAGAACTGATTACTTATAACCAATGTAGAAAGTGGAAGTGCATAGAAATGTTCTATGAAATTATTCTTATAACCCTTTGCAGTCTGAGCTATTTTAACTCGAAAATTAAACATTCTTCCAACCTAAAATATTTCCATTCTCAATGATTTTTTAAATTTGATGGATACGAAATTGATCTAATACCTCATACAATGCTTAAATGTTTAATAATTGATTAGATACCAATGTATCTAGCATCGTTTACATACGATATTTTTTTTTTAATAATGGTATGGCAATTTTTAGTGGCACCTCAAAGTCACCACTCAAGTGCTAAGGGTTAATAGGAGAAGTGGTAGTTTACCAAACTTCTGATGAATATGGGAGAAAATTTTATTTGCATTTGCAAAGACATAACACAAATAATATGAATTCTATTTAGTTCATTAAAGGCTGAACTTCTGGAATCTGATCGCGTCTGATTTGACTGAAATTTTGCAAGTAGCTTGATTTTACATCAAAAAATTCAAGACCCAATTAAAGTTTGGATCATAATTTTCGTTTTGAATTAAAAATGTCTATCTTCAAACTTTCAGTTAAATCAGTCTTGACCGGTTTTCAGAAGTTTTGCCTAATTAAATGTAACAGCAATGTATTCATGCCATGTTTTGCATAAAATATTCAATCGATGCAGTTTTAAGTCCATTGATATCAATTGATAAGGTATTGAGGTGCATAGATTAAAAAAATGTGTATTGTATCAGTGAAGAACTTCTAATGACGATGGTTATTAAAATTTCAGAAAGGTATTGTATGAGTCAAAAAATAGAAAAACCAATATTGTCAGGTCAACGCATAAAGACCAGAAAAAGAGGTACGCTTCAGAAATAATAACATTGTTTTAAATAACATTTAAGAGCACGATTAAAGAAAAATTGACTTTCAGATGAAAAAGAAAAGTATGATCCAAACGGATTTCGAGATGCTATTATACTGGGTTTGGAAAAAGCTGGTAACGACCTAGACGCGATTTCGAAGTATTTGGATGCAGCTGGTTCAAAATTAGATTACCGCCGGTACGGAGAAGACCTATTTGACATTTTAATAGCTGGGGGTCTTTTGGTTCCCGGCGGTTTTATTGTTCAAGATGGTGACAAACCTGTCAAAACTACTGCTTGCGTCTTCGAACAACCAGAAGATATGGAATCAATGCGGAACTTTGAACAAGTAAGTTAATCTTTACAACCGGACTGTGGATCTTTAAACATACAGTGACTCCTGCTAATATTTGAACACTCTTAAGAAGACTATAACTTTTTTAATGTTGGACCGTACGATTTGAACTTTTTTGGGAAGTTAGAGCAATTAGTTTACTACAAGTTGTGGAAAGAAAGTTTTTCAGAAATTGCAATTGGTTGGATTTGTGTAGGAAATACTAAAAGTTGCATTTTACAACTTCTTAATGTTAACATAAACGTCCGCAGTCTATTTAGAACATACCTTTACACAATGTTAAATATAATTTGATTTGTAGGTATTCGTCAAACTTATGCGACGCTATAAATATTTGGAAAAAATGTTTGAAGATGAAATGAAAAAAGTATTGGTCTTCATGAAGGGATTTTCTACTACAGAAAGAATAAAATTAGCCAGAATGACAGCTTTGTGGATTTCAAATGGTTCTGTACCACCGTCGGTTCTATCAGTTTTAATCAATGAACATCTTGTCAAGGATAATTTAGCACTAGACTTTTTACTAGAAGTCTTTGTTACTTGGAGGGATGAGAAGGGCTTATCTAGTTTAATGACTGCTTTGAAACGAGGCAACATTGAAAGAAGGTACAAAAACGTTTTGAGCAATCTGCTATTATATTATACTGTAAAGTCCCAATCTAAAGTACATCTTATATGATTGTTTTGTTCTAATGAAATTGTACCTCCCAAGGTTAATGGAATTTGTACCACCCAATAAACGAACAGAGGAGTATTTTCGATCTGTATTCGAAGCAGTTGGTCTCGCAGATATTGTAAAATTACATAAAGCTCAAGCAAGTCAGGAAGCAAAACGAGATTTACAACAACTTCTATTGGACGATCTAGCCGATAATCGCCCAATGAAGGATATCATAATTGATCTCAAAGAAATGGCACAAAGAAATGGCATTCCTGAACATGAAGTGATTGGTCTGGTAAGTGTGGCTGTATTATTAATTATTATACATTCGTTTCACAGTTTATCTACCGAAAATTTTCTAATAGAAATTTTCACGACCGTGTTGTTTAAAAATTGTTTAAAATAACTAGTCAAAATATTCTACAACAGTTTAGAAGCTTTTTAACGAATCATGTTTCTGAAACTTCACGAATGCAAAACCTTAAAATTGAATGATTACGCGAACCTATGTTCGTAAGTTACAAGTTTAATGGATACTGTTATGTCTATACTCTATTCTCGTAACTAGTAATTAATCACTGTTACTTAATAATAGTTTAGTAATTATATTAATATTAATTTAAATTTGCAGATTTGGGGTGTTGTAATGGGTCAAGCCGAATGGAACAAAAAGGAAGAACTGGTAGCTGATCAAGCACTAAAACATTTAAAAGTATACACTCCACTGTTTGATGCTTTCACAGTCACTGCCAGATCTGAGCTAGCACTTATTCTCAAAATTCAGGAATTCTGTTATGAAAATATGAACTTCATGAAAGTCTTCCAAAAAATTGTTTTACTATTTTATAAAAGTAAGTTATACGAAAACATAAATGAATTTATACAGGTTTCCAGAAAATTTCTTTATTTTAATCATGAATTTCCATTTAGCTGATGTAATATCGGAAGAAGTGATTTTAAAGTGGTACAAGGAAGGCCATTCTGTCAAAGGAAAACTGCTTTTCCTACACCAAATGAAAAAATTCGTAGAGTGGTTACAGATAGCCGAAGAAGAATCTGAATCAGGAGAAGAGGAAGATGGAGAAGAAGAAGAAGAAAAGCAACAAAAGTATTTGATTTTAATTCATAACAGGCTCTACGAGAAAGCTATTTTTTGAATCTGTAGACTGTAGAGTATCTCTGCTTCTTACACATACAGTGACTCCCATTAATATTCGGACGCTCTAAAAAGAATGGATAACTTTCTTAATATCGGAGAGAAGTAAGGAGAAGAAAGTAGCTATCTCGTGGATCTTATTGTGTTAAGATTTCCTTTTTGCTTATTTCATTAACCACATTTCTTTCGTGTTTCAGGATAACATAACCTTCATTATCAGAATCTAACTTTTGGACTTCATCCAAAATTTAAAAAATGAATTAGGCATAAACTACAATTGGATTGTACTGACAAATAGAAATTTTGAAAAACCAAAGTTTGTATTATTGCGAGGCACAGTATGACGAAGTACATAAAACTTTTTAATTGTTAATAAACAGGAATCGACATTACCGGCATCCAATTAGTGTGGGAGTAAAATGTAAATTTGCAATGTCCTTAAATTGTATTACTTTAAGAAGAAATATTTTGTGTTACATTTTTATAATACCGCAACAAAATATATACAGAATAACAAAAAAAAGTAATTGAAGAATAGATCTTTATCCCTGTGTGTGCATAATTTTTAGATCCTCTTCTTTGTATAAGAATATTGTATTAGTTTATAGAAAATATATATTGTCAGGTGATGTTTAATATTTGAAGTTTTGGTAAATCCTAACTTCCTGTAATGTTAACGAACGATTTTAAGTTGTGTAATTGTGGAAATATATTTGCCTTTGCATTAAGTGCTATTTGGAATAAAATGTTGTACTTCAACGCCGAACCATAATTTAATATTAACTAGCATTTAATTACTGATATATTACTTCATTTGGCCAATTGATAAAAGTTTACACAAATTGTTGTCAATATTTTAAACTCTACTCGCACATACAGTGACTCCCATAAAATATTGTACTATACGATTTGCATTTTTTTTGAGAAGTTACAACTTCTTAATGTGAGCCGCTATTGAAAATTTAAAAAATATGTTTTATAGATCTGTATCAATTATACATGCATATCCTGAAAATTTCATCAAAATCGGTAGATGCGGAGAAAAGCTACAGGCATCCTTAGATTTATTTCAGTCATAGGCTGAAAATCATGAAAAATTGCAATTTTTACCAACTTTAAACGTTTGTAGCGTATTGCAACGTCGACCGATTTTGATGAAATTTTCAGAATTGTTCAATTGATACAGACCTACGAAATTTTAAATTACGACATACTCATTTATATATTATATATATATATATAAACATCATAAAAGAGATTTATTTACATTAATAAAAAGAACTGTTTTCGGAGTAATATGTATTAAACTTTGTGTTTATATTTGTACGTTTTCATATCTGGAATGGGTTGTTTCTTAATTAACGTTTTTTCTTTCATGTAAGGTAGTAAAACTTCAGGAATCCTAATACGAGAATGTTTTGTTTGATATGTTTCACAAAGTGCAATTAACATACGCGGTATTGCACAAGCAGTTCCATTTAGGGTATGCACATGTAAACATTCTCCATTTTGTGTTCTATATTTTATGTTAAGTCGTCGTGATTGATAATCTGTACAATTACTGCAGCTAGATAATTCTCCATATAAGTTTCTTCCAGGCATCCAACCTTCCATATCAACTTTCCTGAATTGTATAAAATAATAAATTAAAGGACTGCAGTCAAACATGTATAATAATATACAGTAAACATTTATGGGGGTCTTGGGGCACGTTTTCCCGTCATCTGTGGGCACAGATTTTTTAAAATTATTTGTAACAACTCTGGGGGTTGCAGTAAAAGAAATTCAAAAGTCGAAAATAAGAGTCACCCTATTCTACATGTTATAAATGTATAAAATTTTGCAGTGTAACAGTGCCACCTTTTACATACCTGTACGCAGGAGCCCCTAAATCATGCGGCGGCATATCAATTATTTGAAAATGTAAATTTAAAGAAGAAAATAAGTTCTCTTGAAGGTTTTGAAGTTCCTGGAACATGTCCCTTGACTTCTCTTGTGCGGAGCAAACGAACATTTCAACTTTTGTAAATTGATGAACCCTGGTAACATACAGACAAATTGATATAAAATGTCCGAATTATAATTTACGATTTATATTTGTAAATTGGCAAAGTTTTAAGAATCGCATAATAATGGATTATATCAACAATGTTTCTTGTAACAAAGAAAATAAAAAAGTTACCGATAGATTCCTTTTTCTTCTAACAGTTGAGAAGTTTCTGCACGGAAACATCTGCTTACAGCAGCTAATTTTAAAGGTAATTCTTCGGTAGAAACTGTAGTATTCATAGCTTTATAAGCTAACGACATTTCAGCTGTTCCAGACAAACTATAATTATCTCCATAGGATGGACTTAAGTTATATACAAGAGTTCGTCCGTTATCTGATATTAATCCACATCTTTCTATAATATTAGTAGGAATAATGTCAGGTACAGAAACAAGTTTAAAGCCACTCTTCAATAATTGTTTAACTGTGTAGTGTACCAATGCTTCTTCCAATTCTGCTAAATCTCCCACAAATACGTATCCCCTTTGTCCTATCAAAGGAGATAGAAATTTGCTTTTCAACAATTTCAATGGTGTAACCAGTTCTGTAAATTCTTTCGGATCAAAATCAAATTCTGGTTTGTGTCCGCATACTTTCAGCACCTTCGGTTCACTACCGTAAGATAGTACAAGCGGATCTGTCTGATTTGGTATTTTACCTAATTCGCTTAGGAAAGATTCTTTTGATTCTGGTTTTTGTGATAACTCGAGAACCTTGTCAATATCTCCAACACCTTTTCTTGCTATTATATTATTAAAAATATCGTCTCGATTAGCTGGATCACATAAAAAGTTTATGTTGTATTCAGGCTCTGGGATTTGTTGCATTAAGCATGTATGGTTTTGTATAGATCGTTTTTGAGACTGTAAAGGAACATACATAATAATTTATAATTCACATGTATATGTATACAACATGTTCCATGAACTCTGTCCACTTGAATATTTTGGTTACTTCAAACAATATGAGAAAATACAGAAGTTGTATGGTTTAAGAAACTATATAATGTGATATAAATGGTATTACTTTCATTATGGAACGTATTCGATTTACATTTGATGTAGCGAGCATATCCTCGAGTATGTTCCATAATGAAAGTGATAGAATGGAAACAGTCAAATGTATCAGCAACGGTAAGCTTTAGGACAAATACACGTCAGTACTTTTATACTCAGAATACGCCGATCTATCAAAATCGAGCATAAAAAATTAGACATTCCATTTAAAAAATCAAAGGTGACCTCTATATCTTCTGTACACCTCCACTTGCAAGAATAACATTTATACCATATTATGTAGTTTTTTAAACCCTACAAGTTCTGTAAGTAACATTTTCTCTTATTGTTTGAAATAACCAAGATATTCAAGTGGACAGTAAAATTTAAAACATACCAAGGCACCTGCATAAAATCGATGATTCATAATAAAACGATGAAATCCTTGTTTGGGCCACATTTTAACTATTGAAAATTGTCAATTCAAAATGTTCCAATATTTATTCCTGTACATATATATTTAAATAAAAGTTGACAATATTTCATATTAACCTAATGTATATATGCATGTGTACTTAGTTTTTATACACATAATAACAAATATCAACTGTTATTACTATCATTACCACTTTCAAATAAAAAGATAATATTTACTACATATATTTAGGATTTATATTTAAAATATTGTTATCAATTGATGACCGGTTTGCGGAAAATAATATTATCTCTGCGGCTTATACAGAATCATTCGTATTACAGCTTTGTCGACTTACGTGCTTATATATAAAACTTTAAGTATGGTGCTAAGTCTGTAAACAGTATTACATATTAAATAAATACTAAGTATATAATAGTATTAAATCTATACACACGTATTTAAATTTTATTCTAAATATTTACATACATAAATTCGGCTAATTACGATTTATGTCAACAACGATTCTTGGATTATTAGTTATATTATTATAAGTATTTGTTAATGAAATAAAAAGCAGTAAGTACCATCAAGTATTTGTACGATATAAGAAACAAATAGTTTTTAACGGTGTGGCTTTAATGTAAAATTAAAGTTAACCTATTTCATCATTCGCTTTTTAATTCAAAATGGAAAGTGAAATGTAATAATACATGTACAGGGTGATTTACCAGATATTATCACCTCGATTTTCGTCATTATTATTATTTGTAGTGAAGAATGTTTATATAAGGTTGAATGGTTTCGAGAGATGCATACTTTGGTGTTGTGAATTTTTTTGTACTTATTTAGGTGGACGCGTACAAGAGATATGAAGGCCATCAGTGTTTTTTTAAATGGGATCGTATGTTTTTTCCTTCACCAATCGATGGAACTTCATATTCTCTACTATCGAGAAACCATTTTTAATTCTTTGTTATGAAATCTGGTGAACCACCCTGTATACACTAATTGATGTTATAATGCTTAAATTTGTGAATAATAACAATTCCAGATCATTATGAGTATCCGTATGATATCAAGGAAATGGTCTTCCCTGCGTTATTTTCTTTCTAATCATAGCGAGCTTCCGAATAAGACTAGAAATTTAAAATATTTCGGAGTTAGTGTTTTCACAGCCGTTATGGTTTATAATACGTCTGGACGAACTGTTTTCACAGCGCAAAGCAAAGTAGATACTACAAAATTTATGGCAGAGCCTATCACTGATATCGAAGAGTTAAGAAAAAATAATAGTATGAGAAAAAAAATGGAATTATTGGTAATGAAAACTCAAGCAGACTTTTGCAAAGCTCTGGAGTCGTTAGAAGATCCAGATTATCGTTTTAAAACTGATAGATGGACCAGAAAGGAAGGTGGCGGTGGAATTACATGCGTTTTACAAGACGGAACCATGTTTGAAAAGGCTGGCGTAAACGTGTCTGTTGTTACTGGCACGTTACCACCGAGTGCTATACAACAAATGAGAGCACGAGGAAAGAAAATGCAAGAAGGTCCTGTACCATTCTTTGCAGCTGGTGTAAGCGCTGTAATACATCCCCGTAGTCCCATGATCCCTACAATACATTTTAATTATCGTTACTTTGAAGTTGAAAACTCAGATGGCACAGTTCAGTGGTGGTTCGGAGGTGGTACCGATTTAACACCCTATTATTTAGACGAAAACGATGTAAAACATTTTCATCGTACCCTAAAAGCTGCGTGTGATAAGCATAACTCATCGTATTACACTAAATTTAAAAAGTGGTGCGATGATTATTTCTTCATTACGCATAGGGGAGAGCGTAGAGGTGTGGGTGGTATCTTTTTCGATGATCTCGACGAACCAAGTCAAAACGAAGCATTTCAGTTTGTAAAGTCCTGCGCAGAAGCTGTAATTCCTTCTTACATTCCATTAGTAGATCAGCACAAAGAAGACGCGTATGGATATGCCGAGAGACAATGGCAATTACTGCGTAGAGGAAGATACGTCGAGTTTAATTTAATATACGACCGTGGTACAAAATTTGGTCTATATACTCCTGGCGCACGATACGAGAGTATATTAATGTCTCTACCTTTGTCTGCTAACTGGAAATACATGCACGAACCAGAACCTGATTCGAAAGAAGCAATACTTACGGAAGTGCTGAGGAATCCTAAAAATTGGTTGAATTTGTGAAGGTAGTTTTTATCTATCGAAAACAGCTATCAGAAATTACTTAAACTTAGTAGAAATTAGTTTGTTTTCTTTTTATATTTCATACACGTGGAAAATGAACATCGATAAGAAAAACATAATGTTGTATAAAAATATTACCAAACTCTAGAGTCTAAAGTGGTTCTTTGGCTACTTGAGTGCAGCTCTTTCGTACGTGTTTAAACTTAATTTATTTTATTTTAATCTAGTAGTATTTTAATACACTTTTCAATCAGTCTGTGTGTCATATTTAAATTCAAATACAGAGAAAGTTCTACTCTATTTTTATCAATAGATAAGATTATTATAAAGTATGATATCTAGATTTATTCAGTTTTATTCAGTTTTCTAAAAACAGGGATCAAAATCATGCTGATATTTGGCTCTTTTGACTAACGAGTTTGCTGACCACTGGTCTAGAGTAACAGCTAAGTGAACAAACATACTGTATACACACTAATTGTTTAAGGAATTGGGTGCTAAGCACGTGTAAAAATTGGTACATTTTATATGAAAATAATATTTATATACGACGAATATGTATAGTGTATATATAATTTTGTAATGTACTTTTAAACATTACATAAAACAACTTTACTAGAATAATTGATTCACACGCGAGTACTGTTTAATATACATATTTATTTATATTAAAAGTAACACTGCAAACTATGTACAATATACAAGATTTAAAAGTAAATGCATAAATTATATACGGTCCTTGTACATATAAATATATGGTACACAATATAATTGTATTATAAATACGATATAATCTCAATGTACTTGTTAAAATATTCAGTCTTAGAAACACACTTTATTAGCGGCAGAAGGTATCAGTATTCCATGAGGATATTTTTGAAAGCGATATACAATGTTACGTTATAGTTATAAATTATAGAAAATATTACAAATAGATCATCAGTACAAAAGTATGTATAAAAAGGAAACGAATGTTAATATTATTTCACTATATAATTATACAAATTTCGATTACTTCTGTCTATATATATATATATATATATATGTATAATGAAAAGACACGATTACAAAATTAGGAGAACTGGTTTTAAATAACAAATGTGGTTGTTAATGTTACAAAATTCGTTAACTATGTATATGTACACTTTCATGAATAAAAACATGATCTAAAAGTGATTTAAGATGTACACACTTCTCTTATGTTTTTCTATTTATAAACAAAAATATATGGAAGATATTTGGTATTTTCGGAAAAGATATTAGTAGAAGATAGAATACTTTCTATACAAAGAATAATTTTAGTCATCATAGGAACTATACTTTATGAAAGCGGTGACATAATGTAATAAGTCGTCAAATGTTCTTAGATTTAATAAAGTGTAACTATTATCGTTAAATTATGCTTGTTCTTTTGTTTGAATATTTTCACTAAAATAAATGTAAACGGATTTGATTAAACACTTGTTTCCTTCTTGGCAGCTTGTAGATAATTGTTTTGATTTTTCAAATAAAATTTGTTGATCTCAGTCTGTTGTATACTGTTTAAGTTTGTGTTTTTGTTCACACTTTCTATATCATTGTTCGAGTCAAAATTTTTCACGATATTGCAAGGATTCGACATAAGTAATTTAGTGTCAGTTAGACAATTGATAGTCTTCTCTTTAGACTCTTGTGGCACATTAGTGTGATTTCTATTGGATAATGTGATTTCCACAGGGGAACAAGAATTGTATTCTTTTGTGCATGCATTAAGTTTCAATGCTTGCTCTAAATTGGGTGTACTCTCACTAATCGAGTTCTTCTTCGCAGAAAATAATTCAGATCGATTAAGTGATATTCTTGAAATAGAAACCCGATTAGACAAGATTGGACTTGCGGTACATTGTGGGTTTATTAATAACGACTTCGAGTGTTCACATTTCTTTGAATTAATAAAAGACGCAATGTCATTCAGCGAGTTGCAATAATTATTTCTCAAAGGTTTTGCAGTGTCGACTGGAAGACAGAACATACTATTAGAGTGAAATAAATGTAAGTTACTTTCCGAGTGTCGTTGTCTTGCTTCGTGAGATTCATTCATGCTTTGGCATCTTTTTCTTACAAATTGTTCTCCCACAACCGTTTCTGCAATCTCATAAATTTCTGGCAAATTATGATCACTCTTTTCGCTGGTCATTTGAGTAGCCGATTCTATCTCAGAACTATATTCTAAGCTACATTGCTGCGAAACATTTCGCAAGTGTTTCTCTTCGTCGCTTTTAGTGTCTACGTCTGAATCATGCGACGTGGTCTTCTGCAATCTGCAATTGTTGTTGATCTTACTGACATTTCTGAGAAGACTTTCTTGACCGATAACAAACCGCATTGGGACATTTCTTTCCTCCGACATACTGCCACCGCTATCCGAGAGAATGTTCACGTTCTTAGTATCGTTTATCGGATTCAATTCGACATGAATATTTGTATTATTTACTTTTGCGCTAGTACTTAGAATAGTTTGACCTATATTACTTTCTAATTTTGCAGTAGATCGCGGTGCAGACATACAACTGCCAGCGTCACTAGTAGCACCGCCATCACCTTGTTTTCTAGGACCGAGATTATTATTCTTTGTATGGCGGCGTTGCTTTTTAAAGAATTTCCTAGCAACGCCGCTTTGATGAGGGTTGTAAAACATTTCAACACAAGTCGGTTCGGTATACGTTGTAACAGAGTTATTAGATCTATACTGTTGTCGGTGTAACACAACTAAATTTACGTTTGCTACTTTCCTGACGTCGGGTAAAGATTCTCGATTGCTCAAAGCATCTATAAATTTAAATGCGTTACACGTTTGCGATCTATTCGTACACCTTGACGAGTTCATGGAATTGGAGTCAGACGTTACTTGGATTGCCTGAGAATTAGATAACGGTGGCACTAAATGCTGTGCTAGAGGATGCGTTGGAATCACAGGATTCGTATCAGAAATGCTTCTTGTTCTACAACACCGGTTCTTTCGCTTCTGAAGCCAGCAACTCATTTTCAACCACTCCGACTTAACATCGTTTCGCACGATTCCATAAAATACAAGTACGAAAATGCCAAACGAACTTGAGAAAAGCGAATATAGAACGGAGAATATGATTTCATCGAACAACATGTACGAGCTGAATGGTTTCGCGGTTGCTGCTGCCGCAGCGAACCATGATATTAGATATAAAATAAACATAACTATATGACCTTTTAATTGTCTTATTTGAGTATGTTCAGGATCTACAATATCAGAAGATATTTGCGCACTGTGTACGCTATTTCTATTTATAGGCAGACTCGTGCTTGGCTCCAATAATTCTAAATCCATGTTTTCCGTACCTTGTGTACCTTCGAATGATTGAGCAGTCACATCTTCGTTTCGAAGTGCACATTTAATAAGTAGATGGAAGATAATTAAGTATACAAGTAAGATTGCTGCTGGAAGGAATAGCGCAGCCAAAGCAGGACCTGACGTAAGAAAGCAATAAGAATGTCCTGCGTATTCCTGCAGATTTATTGCCCCGGATATACCACATATTATCATGGCTATACCCCAGCCAACTAAATAAATGCCTAGCAATGGTTTCGGTATTGGTTCATCCGACAACTCGTTATTTTGAATATCTTCGAGGTCTGGTTTTGAAAACTGATTGTACATATTACTGCAAATAGATTAGATTTTTAAATAACGTCGTTTAATATCATTGTAAATATAGTATATAGTATACAGGGTTCATTAATAAGGACTTCAATCTGATATCATTTCTTATACAGGGTGTCCCAACTAAAATGAGCACTTTAAATCTTAACGAAAATTTAAAAAATGTGTTTGTGTGGTCAATTCGTATAAATTATATACGCTCTGAAAGTTTCATTGAAATTGGTTAATTGGTTTATGAGTTATAAACGATCAAAAGTGGTATATCATGAAAAATTGCTATTTTTACCGATCGCGGGAGCGTCCGAATATTAGTGGGAGCCACTGTACATTATGTGTATCAAAGTTCTTATTGAGTCACTCTGTATTGTATTTGTGGAATGCGAAAAGTAATTACCTCGCAGTTGCTGCCATCCATAATAGACAGCACAAAGATAAGTAGTGAAGTGTCAAGCCAATTCCTTGACAAATCTGAATGTTTTCTGTTTGATGAATGCCAACAGTATAAGAAAATGTTAATAGTGCTACGGCAAACCAAGTATTGATGATACAGTGTTTTGCTTTTTTTGGCATAGCTATCGACGCGTAACAAATAACGTATGTGACCGAGATAATAGTTAAACACGTTATCGTTACAGCACTTCCAATATATATTGCAGGATTTAAGTACCTAAATTTTGCTCCAAGTAAACTAAAAGAAGAAATTATATTGTAATTTGGAGAAAATGTGAAGATGTTATCGAATACGTACCTACTGCTACTTCTATCCAGATAAGATATATCTTGCAGAAGCCCATAATATCCTAGTCGATTGCAATGAAACAATATGAAATTGTTTAATTCACTTCTCAAATAACAACCGTCGCTCGTCCATCCACCTGATTTATCAAGTGTTTCATCCCAAACCATGGGCTGTAATCTCTTGCCGGTATAATAATAAGTTGGAATTCTTAACATGATGTACACAGGCTCGGTTAAATTTTTTACTGACATTCCAACTGAAAATTTCATCAATTTTATACATTGTTTTACGTAAGGCTCATGCATTTTTTCATGAATACGTATTACCCATACATACATAATTTACTCCCAATAATACACGATGTAATATCCATGTTGTTGTTATTATTATCAACATTATTATCATTGTTATTAGGAAAGTTACTGTCAATATTATCGCCAATAGGAAATAATTTGCTATTGCTATACACAGAAATCATTAATTGGTGAGTAATGACTTCTTGTGTGTGCTCTAATAACGATGCAGGCAAATGTATCGAAGCTTCGATGATGTCTTTCGTATTTAGTGGAATAGTTCTATTGTTTGTGGTGCACTGTAAGAACTTTGATTCCGAATCACTAACGAAAGCAACGTTAGAGTACCATGTACACATTAATCCGCTAAAACTGTTGCGTTTTATCGTAAATTCTTCTAGAGCCATGTTTTTTCTTAACGATTGTATCGACGGAGTAAGTTGCACAATCTTTTCCACCGTTTTTATTAATCTTGTGCACGATTTGAAAGAAATTTCGGCTCTTCTTAATATGGCTTTCGGTAAATTACTCACAGTACTGATAATATCGAGTAATATAGTACCAAGATCCTTCTCTTCTACTAAAAAGTTCAAATACTTTTCGATAGTCTGCGTTATAAAATTTACTTCGATAGGATCAGTTACTTTTATGTCCTGTGCTGTGTAATTTTTAAACTTTTTTGCAGTTTCCAATAAATTGATCTTCGCTAGGGTAAGATTAACCTTAGAAAATTGTTCTAAGCTTTTCGTTGTCTGGGATATATAAGGGCACAGTTCTGTGTTTAGGTCTTCCCAATATCCTGTGCTGTTGCAATGATAAAATGCTTTCGAAGGCATTTGCATCGAACCTAAGAAATGATTGCCTTCGCATGGCAATTCTGCTCTCCATCCCACCACCGTTTTTGGCCATGTGTAAACACCTTTATTATTCTTTGTTACTGCAACACATTCGTTCATTGAATATTTACTTGTACCGATTGCGAGTATGACAATGATGATCGTTAGTTTTAGAAATGAATTTGCACTTTCGAATTGGTGGGAATTTGTAAAAAAATATTACAAAATTGTTTGTAACGCTACAAGTTGTATAAAAAAATTAATGCATCACCAGAAGTTAAACAATTTGTTGATGAGAAGTAAGTTGAAAAGATTAAATACTTTGCTTACTTCCTGTGTAAACAACAATATTCAATAATTTCCTAAAGATGTTCACTAATACAGGAGTATAAATTCATTCCTGAGAGTAGTAGCCATCATTTTTTATATATAATAATATATTCTGTACATATAATTCTGTATATAATCTATCTTACCTGCTAGAGGACAGTAACGAGTCTGATCAGAAATGACAATCACGCTAATTGATTTTGTTCTATTGCCATTTACTGAAAGTAATAAACATCTCCACTGTCCATTATGTTCATCTTTAACTGAAATAATACTAAGTGAACTGAAAAAATAGCGATACAACTATATGAATGTACTGAAATGAAAGTATCGATTTGGTTCTGTATGAAATATTAGAATACCTGTCTACTATTCCACTGTCCTTAAGATATCTATTATCAATTTTAATATTAGATAAACTTTTCTGTGGATCAGAAAATGTATTCAAGTCCATAACGTTAGTAGTAGTATTGGGATACCATAGCCAACTTAATTTTGCATTTTTGTCTTCCGTAATACTCGGAGCTCTGCACTTCAGAGTTAATGAATCTCCAGCAAAAACAACTTGGTTGTGAATAGGTCGAAGTTCGATTGTAGGAGGTGACCACTGGCATTGAATGTTTTCTGAATATCTTAATTTTTTTAGAAATTCTCCTTTCATATTTTCAGGAGATGTACATTTTGGAGCATTACTGAAACATTAAACACAGTTTATTGCATGTATTTCTGTGAGAAACGTAGTAAGAGTAAGTATGGTGAACAAATATACTTTACATTAATTTTACAGAACTCTTATGAACCCAATCGCTAAACCAGTATAATTCACAATCACATTTCCATGGATTACCAGAAAGGTCTCTAAAACAGAACATAAAGTTAACCCTCAAATACATTTAAGGGAGTAGACTCGTTTTTCTAGGATTGCAAGGGTGTGGGATGCACCTTCTCATTATTCGATAATGCAAAGATGGGGGTCACCTGGAAGGTATGCGGTTCTAATTGGTTGTTATTGGTCAAAGCTTTACATGCACAACTTTATGCTTCCGAATAATGCAAATTACCCCTCGTAAACATAAAAATAGGAGTTTTGAGGACGATCGCGACCTAGATTGATCTTTTATCTAGCGTTTTCGACTACTGAAAAACTCCATCTTCACGTTATCGAGAAATGAGAAGGCGCATCCCGCACCCTTGCAATACTGGAAACGATTCTACTCCTTTAAGTTAGAAGAGAGGTTCTTATGCCTAAATCTTGTTGCTAGAATCACCTTATGTACTGTTTTCTTTACTTACAACTGTTTCAAAGATTTAAATCGATAAAAGGTGCCCTCCTTTAATGATATTAATTTATTTTCATTTAATTTCCTAAAATATATTTGAAAAAATTAATACTTTTCTGAATATTTTTAAATGTAATTTAAAATTCATGAAAACATTTGTAATTAACAGAGTGTATACAGTCGAGTCGGAAAGTAAATTAACGATTGGCATAGGCAGACAAATATGATATATCTTAAATAATGATAATTAGACTGCGGATCTTTATGCATTTATGAAGAAATTGATTTGGTGGAATATAAAACAGTAAAAGATTTTAAAAATTCAAGGAATTTATATAGAATATTTACGATTTGAGAATTGAGAATCGAAGTAGAATAGTAATCTAAAAATTAGAATCTACTTCCTCACTCACACGCAATGTATACAAACTGCTGATATCAAACTAATGTGCATGTATATATCTTGGCAATCAAAATTATAATTAAAAGCAGAAGCCTGTTTTGAAATCAAATTAGCCCAAACTGTGCACAAAGTTTAAGAAAAGCAATGTAACATAAGATGTAAGAAAATACGAAGTGACATATGAATAATAAACTTACAGTCTTTTTAAATTGGATAATTTTTGAAATGCGTAAGTATCTATGGATAAAATTTGGTTCTCACTTAAATCTCTAAAATTAAACATATATGTGGGATTAGTATTTGTTTCTAACAAGATAATATACAAAAGCTTTGATAAAAAGTATTCTAACAAAAAATTTGACATTTTCTTTTCTTAATTGGTTACTTTTCATATTGAAAATGTGAAAACAGGTTTTTAATAATAATGGCTCTTCATTAAATGATGTTATCCAGAGATAAATCATTATAGTGGCTCTTTGTTAACCCTTTGAGTATTATGAATATGAATAGACTTCAGATCTCATGCATTTATTGCAAAAATAGATCACATATGAAACTGTGAAGATGCTAGAAAAATTTAAAGATATTGTTACTCTGTTTCCAACTCATTAAGACTACTACATTAAGTCTACTTATGAATATGTTATATGTTTCATCGATATCTGTGTAAGATTCGTTTATATGAAAAAGCATTCACCCACAGAGATTAGCTAGGAACTATAAAACATCAACAGAGAGAAAATTTAGGTCGGAAGGATTACACACTCAAAGGGTTAAAATACGTTACTCAGAATAAAAACTACTTTCTATCGAAGTTTCATCGTAAATAGCTTATATCGCTTTTAATTGCAAGAACAAGTTTTTATAGTAAGTATTCTCACAGTCTTTCCAAATTTCCAAGACCATTAAAACAACCTTCCCCAATATGCGTTATGTTGTTTTGGGATAGATCCAACCGTTTAAGGTTTGTTAAGTTCCTAAAAATATCAACATCAATGGCAAAAATATTATTTTTGCTCAAATCCCTGCAAAATATTATACAATGAGCAGTGAAACAATTCATATTATACATTGTAGTTTAGAAATGTTTCGTATATGTTTATTATGAAAACTACTCTTACAATTGCACCAATTCCAAACTGATGCTATCGAAATTAATATTTTTAATATCCTGCAATTCGTTGCTGCATTTAACACGTAACCATTCAGCCTGTGCACCAAGTTTGCATGTACAATATTGTGGACATGTTTGTACTGTTTTCCCTCTTGCTTGGGTTAAAATTAAAAACACAAGTGCAGCTCTCATTGTTAGGGAAGACTTTTATCTACATTATAACAACAATAATCAAACCACTTTATGAAATTATGTGTTTGTACAAATTTCCGTTTGCAAAGTAATATTTTCAGCAACAAAAAGAAAATAGATATTGAATAGAGTAATTATAACTTCTTTTGTTTACACGGTACAAACTACAATGTTGTCGGATGTACATATATAATTTTCAATCATATCGTCACATAAAAACAAAGATAAAGTAAATATTGTACAATATACAGTTATAAATTGAAAATACTTACAACATTCACGATCACGGTAATAATTGTATTTGTCACATTCTTGTAATGTCAAACTTTATACGTTTCTCTCACATATTGTCCGAAATTGTTTGCAAACATTCATTGTAAATAATCACAGAGGTATAAAAGCATTGTCACAATAAGTACCGCGGTCTCTATGAATTGTTATAAACTATCGACTGCATATACAGAAAACTTTCGATAGCAGGTCTGTCTCTCGACAGATTTGAAGCAAGCTGTGTTGCCAGTGTTGCGTGAGTTTTTGAGTGAGGATATCATACAGTTCGTTCGGGGACGGGGACGGATGGCGCGCTCTAGGCGTAAAGTTGGTTTATGTTCGAGCGATCATTACTGTATGTTTCTAGAAGTGATAATAAAATCCTGTCAAAAAGGGAGTACAACGGGTGAGTCGGTGGACCTCGAGCGTTAAGCTCAACTTTTTAGGTGGAGGAAGATAGCAGGGGTTAAGCATTTACAGCACAAAATAAATTCTAACCTATATTTCTGCCCCGGAAAAAAGCGGGAATCCGTCCCGCCACCTGGCGGGACGAGTACAAACTCGCTGGATACCCCTTTGGGTTTCCTTGTGTAAATAGGTAATGGCTTCAATAACACCGTCTACAATGGATACAATGAGCGATCATACCAATCTGAACAATAAGGATCAATTTGGACTAATGGACGTACATCCCATGGATTATTCCCAAGAATCTGAGATAGGCAATACTAAGCAGAACCACATAATAGTAAACACCATAACGGATCAAGAAGTTGCAACCACAGAACGATTAATCGAGGGAATTAAAGCTAAATTAATTGATCATAACTACTCTGCTAAGAATACAATTAAGAACGGTAAGATGTCCTCTCAAGTTAAACCAGACGTAACCACAGACAATACAGAAAATACCGCCCCCAAAAACATGTCAGAAATCTCCCTACGAAATAACACAGCCCGCCATATAGACACTGTAGAACTATACGATTCAGAGTCAGTAAGTGGTAATTACACAGTTTCAGTTTCTCTAAAGAATCAGTTACTTACAAAATCGAAAAAATTCAACCTAATCAAAATATACAGATTCATCACAGGAGAAGGAATAAACCCAGAATCCATTAAAATGACCGGCTTCTCCAGAGCAGAAGTTACGACAAGGAACAGGAATGATGCCAACAAAATCCTAACGAAAGGTAAATCAGCGGAGTGTAATATGTACACTTCAATCCCCTATAGACTGAGATACAGAAAAGGGGTCATCACGGAATGGGAGGATTCAATCGAGGACCTTAAAGAACAATTGTCCCCTAACCAGGGACAGTTCTCAATGGAAAGACTGAAAAAAAGAAAAAAGACAGAAAATGGGTTCATATGGGAAGACAGTAAAGCCATTTTAATTAAGTTTCATGGCGATTCTCTACCAACAAAGCTGTTGATTGGGTACGGACATGTATGGGTCAACATCGAACCGTTTATCGAATCAGTCAAACAATGCTACAAATGTTTAAGATACGGTCACACGCAGATAAAATGCAGGAATCAGACAAGAAGATGTTTTGTTTGCACTGAAGAATACCATGGAACATGTAATAAAAAACCAAAATGCCTTAATTGTGGCGATAATCATGTCAGCATTTCGAAAGAATGTAAGATCAAACAAAAGGAAAGGTTGACCAAAAAAATTATGGCCTATAAAAATATTTCCTACAAGGCTGCCAGAGAGAGGGCCTCTGGTCTATATCAAGACGAATCGTACAAAAATAATGATGCTAAATATGGAAGAAGAGAAGTAGACGACCACAAAGTCGAAGAAATACCTCCCAATCATCATATATGCCACAAAGCTAATTTCCCATCTCTTAAACCACAAAACAGAGTGGAGTATTGGGAATCGATTTCGGGACCAATCGAAAGAGAACTAAGCAATTTTAAAATGGATAATATGTATAACCCGAAGAATTCCAGCCAAAAGACAGGTCAGAGACCATATAATTACAGTGGGGCGGTAGTGTCCTCTAATCGAAGCCCACGCAAACATCCCCAAGACGACAATAAATCCAGTTGGAACATGGTTAACACCAGTAAACATACTCATAGAATAAGAACCGAGGACCGAAATTGGTCAAATATCAAGTCCAACAGATACGAATCCCTCCATAATGACTTGGAAGAAATAAATGTATATCAAGGGGATGAAGACCAGGGAGACAATAGAATGAGTCTCAGCTGCAGTAAATCAAAACCAACCTCTCACAGGAATGACACCAACAGAAGCAAGATTCCTTTCAAAATAGATACGGAAATAATTAACACAATGTCTGAAGAGGAACTCCTGGATCAACTGATTCTTCTCATACAAAATCAAAACCTAGAAATCAAACTAGAAGAGAGAATGAGGCATAAAAGATTTCAGCAGAGTAACCAAGAAAATAAAAGAACGACCTCTAATCTTATGAGAAATTTGGTTCCCCCTCATGCGTCCCTAGACAAGTCAAAGAGAAAAATCACAAGAGAGAAGGAAATTGAACTTATAAGAAAAAAAGTTAGAGATAACTTTTACAAAGGAGATGCCGCGATGGAAATACAAAAGGAAGAATGTGAATCGCTACCCTCCACTCCCTCATCAAAAAAAAAGTTGTTCAGCAGTAAATTCATGATGAATGAAGAAGAAGAAGATCTAAGGGACCACAACTACATAAATGTAAATGTAACCAATAAATTGGATCAGACTGATGAAATAGAAGATGGAGATACAAACACTCTATCTTCGAAAGTAAAGGAAAACACCCACTAACGTAAACACAAAAAATGGAGAAAAAATCTATTAGAATTGGCCTTTGGAACGCCAGAAGCATAAAAAACAAACTAAACGATATTAAAATTCTAACGGAAGAATTCGATATATTGTGCATTACCGAAACTTGGTTATCAAACAAGGAATTTTCCTTGTTTATTAAAGGATATAATATGTACAGAAAGGATAGAGATAATAATCTCCAAGGTGGAGGTACATGTCTAATGATAAAAAACAGCATTAAACACTCAGTAAATACCATAAGCTCTCAAGAACTGAAGGAAACCGATTCTATATCCATAACTATATTCAACACCAACAAGGAAATAGACATTATTTTATCATATAGAAAACCGAGTCTGAGATGGTCCAGACAAAACTGGATTAATCTATTTAGTCGTAAAAGAAACAACATCGACACCATCTTTTTAGGTGACTACAATGCCAAGAGCACTCTATGGAACTGTCACGACACTAACAGGGAAGGTCGTCTCCTTGAGGAGGCCTTAACTGACTCAAACCTTTTCATTGTCAATGTGGATACCATGTCAAGGTCTGGTTGCGAAAGAAACAACCCTTCCAATATTGACCTGTTTATATCAACAATGAACATAATTGGTAAGACTCAGTACAAAAGCACTGGTGAACAATGGGGTTCAGACCACTTCATCTTGGAAATGATACTTCATGACAATATCAGACTCTGTAACAAAAAAATAAAAACAGGTAGAAAACTTTATAATGATATCTCAATGGATTGGCCTACATTTCGAAATTCTATCGAGACAAAGCTCGAACAAATCTCTACAAGTGATTTAAACAATATCATGATAACAGATCAACTGCCAATACAGGACAGATACAATAGATTTGAAACCGTAATTAAGGAAGCAATCACTGATACACAAACCAAGTGCTGTAACATAAATAATTCCAATAAGAGTAACACTAATAATAACTCTCATGGGTACTCCAAGGACAATCAAATTGATCAAGCCCCAAGCTATCTTCCCTTTAATAAAACAAATAACAGTTACAATAGCAATAAAAGAAGCCCACCTTGGTGGGACAAAGAATGTTGGGAAAAAAGAAAAAAGCTGAGAAAAGCTGCTAACAAATTCAGTAAACACGCTACTATAGACAACTGGACAGATCTCAAAAAGGAAGAGTCGGAGTTAAAAAAACTATTTAAGACTAAAAAACACAAAACGTGGCTGGACTTCGCTGAATCGATAAATAATAGAACCCCTACAGGTGAATTGTGGAATAAGATTAAAAGGCTACAGTATGGCTTCACTAAGCAGAGAGGTAACAAGCAACCACCGGAACTCAGAAATCAACTTGAAGAAAATGTAATAAGAACTCTCTCAAAAAAACCAATGAATGGTGATTCTGAAGGCGATGTCAGAGTAATTTCACCGGGGAACTTTGAATCTTCAATATTTTACAATGACACCACGTGCGGGATAAATGACATATGGAATGATCCTATCACAATGGATGAAATGCTACATAGCATACTAAGTTCGAATAAAAAATCTGCTCCCGGCCCAGATAACCTGGACAACAACATCATTAAAAATCTGCCTTCTTGCGCCAAACAGGAACTATTAGATATTCTTCAAAAGATATGGTCCGGTGAGGAGGAAATCCCTGAACAGTGGAAAACAGCCAGGGTGGTGTTTATTGACAAAATTGGTAAAAACTCTGTTAGACCAATATCAATGACCAGCTGCGTTGGCAAGATCTGCGAAAGAATTGTTACAAATAGGCTCACTAACTGGGTAGAGAGCTGTAATTTAATACACGATTCTCAAAATGGATTCAGAAAGGGAAGAAGCACGGTGGACAACCTGACCTCCTTGCTCTCAATGTTAAGACGGAACAACAATGACAATAAGCAATCTGTGGTAATCTTTATAGACGTTAAAGCAGCTTACGATAATGTGGATCATGGTACTCTCCTAAACATACTAAGGAAGATCAACTGTCCGAAAAATATACACAATTATATTAGTAAATGGCTGAAGAACAGAAAAAATATTTTTTCCAGGGAATATGAGACGGATACTACAGAAGACAGTCTGACGGGCCTTCCACAAGGGGCTATCCTTAGCCCCATCCTATATAATATATACACACGTGATCTAGGTCTGAGACTCGAGGAAGAGGGTTATGAAATCCTTCAATATGCAGATGATATCGCTATCATAATCACATGCAAAAACTTACTTGAAGCTGAACATAAATCTTTAAATGCAATACAAATCCTTTCTGAGAAACTGAAAGAAATCCAACTTGAAATATCTTTAATAAAAACTCAGATTCTTTATTTTAGAAAACGCACACTAGGAAGGAAGAAACTCCAGTTGAGAATAGGGCAGGATACTATTGAAGAATCCGACAACGCCAGATTCCTAGGCATAGTAATAGATAACAAATTAAAATTTAACCTCCAGGTTAAAGAATCCGAAATTAAGGCAAAGAAAAGACTGAACATGCTAAGGTACATATCACACATTAAAAACGGTGCCTCGCCAGATATTATGATATATCTTTATAAGAGTCTGGTAAGATCGGTGTTGGAATACGCTATAATAACGTATTACAGCCCCACCAATAAATCGATGGAAAGATTTCAAAAAACCCAAAACGAGGGAATCAGAATAGCCATGGGGTACAGAAACTCTACTCCAACGAACGTAATGGCAGTGGAGGCTGGTCTGATGCGTTTTGAAGAAAGGGTGGAACTACTAGCGGTGAAATATATACTGAAGCAGAGATCAAATACTAACAGTAAAGTCATGGACCATATTAATAAGCAAATAGTCACTTACGTGGAAACGGACACACCCTACAATGAAGATATCGTCATAAATAAAGCCTGGTTTGAAACGAAAATAATGGAGGATACTATATGGAAAACTGACATCTGGAAGGAGGAAAGTGAGATGAAGGCCCTAAGGGAAATTGAATGGAATAAACTGATTGATTTACAATCAGGTTTTGTAAGGAAATATAACTACCTCAGAGACTCTTCTCTGATAAATATGATTAAAGACTACCTTGGAATTTCGCAAGACAACACAATACCAATATATACTGACGGCTCAAAAAAAAAGGACAGCATATCAAACGGAGCAGGAATAGTATTTAAAAAAGACAATGTTTGGGAAGAAAAAGGAATCAGCATTAACAAAACCGCCTCTATCTTTACCACTGAATGTATTGCTATCAGCAAGGCTATTAGTTTGGCTGAAGAAAAATTTCTAAACGACGATGTAAATATTTTAATTTTGACAGACTCGGAGAGTGCCCTGAATGGCCTTCTGGGCCTCTCTTCAGACAAACAGATCAACCCATGGATTGGAAGAATTGCCAAACAAGTCAGGAAATACAATGAAAATGGGTCCAAAAGAATTCTATTCGCATGGATACCTGCACATGTGGGTATTGAAGGCAATGAGAGAGCTGACCTGATAGCAAAAGAAAATACGTTATTCGAACACGAAGAAAATATCAAAATCCCTCTGAAGGATTTAGTTACTCATTTTAGAAACTTAAAATGGCAAAAATCAGATGCGAAAAGCATAAGGGAAAGTGAACATAAAGGAAGCAAATACTTTGAAACTACAGATAATAACATTGGCAAACGAAAACCTTGGTTCGAATCAATTAAAAACATTGGAAGGCGATCCATTAACATGTTGAATAGAATCAGAGCAAACCATTACAACCTATCAGCTTCTCTTTTCAGGAAGAACTACATTACCTATTCACAATGTGTCTGTGGATTTGAAAGCGAAGACATCGACCACATTATTTGGAATTGCCCACGATACGATGGTAAAAGAACAAATCTTCTAAGGACCTTCAGCAGGAAAGCCATACAACCAGAGGAAGATATTATCAAGGTTCTATGTATGAAAGACGACTCCGTCCTGAGATCGATAGCGGCCTTTCTAACCCAAATTGACAAAGCAATATAGCGGTTTACTAACCCACTCGAAAGTGATAGTGGTACACATTTGATATTATCTAAGCATAATTATATTTTTTGTTTTCTTTTTATTATTTAATGTACACACTCATAAGTGCAGCTTATCTACACTAATTGAAATGTATTGACGAGTTTGAATTGGGCAAATAGAACTTAGGTTCTACAACGCCATCTCTGTACTAAGATATGGAGTAAAGAATAAACCATTAACCATTAACCATACAGTTCGTTCACGGTAAAGATATTTAGATATACACACCCAGGCAACCAAAAATTCAAATTTGGACGTCCTCCTGTGCGCGCATATGCCGTCCCAGTGCCGTCCTAAGGACTAGGGTTTGGACATGGGCATGAGGACGGCATGAAAACGTCCTCAGGACGCGGAATCTGCCTTTGTGGCAGCACTGTCGCATTGATGTGACACATGCCCACCACATGCCTTTGTGGCAGCACCGTCGCACTCATGTGGCCATACATTTGTGGCAGCACCCTCGCACCGAATATCGTTTTACAGGGCAGCACCGTCAGCGAGGGTAGGTCGCACTAATGTGGCAGATGTCGGCGAAGTAATTTTCCAGTCAATTTCTATCGTATCAAATATACAGCACTTGTCCCTTTTATTCACATTCATTCTCGACAATTCGATATACCCATTCGCTGGCGGTGCTGCCCTGTAAAACGATATTCGCCAGCCACATCAGTGCGACAGTGCTGCCACAAAGGCAGATTCGGCGTCCTGAGGCCGTTTTCATGCCGTCCTCATGCCCATGTCCAAACCCTAGTCCTTAGGACGGCACTGGGACGGCATATGCGCGCACAGGAGGACGTCCAAAATTCGTCCAATCCAACCTTGAGCGCCTCGGAGCGTAAGTTGGACAATGATTGGACGATCTCTGCCCTAGGCCGGCTATGCTCAAAGCATGCCTGGTTAGCTGGGCAGTCATACACAGTCGAACATAATACCACACAATACCTGATAATACCTGATTATACCAGAGAGGAAACGAGAGTGTTCACTTCTGTGGTCCCGGTATAGTGCTGCCGCCTGCTCTCGTTTTTAGCTTGGACCAGCTTGGACCAGGACCAACCAGGACCAGGACCAACCAGGACCATGCATAAGACATTGCATGCAATCAGGAATATTCAATACTCTTCATTTTTCATCAATAAATGTACATACATGATTAGTGAATCTTGGGAGGCTCTGACATGCAGCGATTTAAAAAATGCGTGGAAGAACATTTTTCCGAACACGCTCTGACAACCAAAAATTTCATTTCCGCCGAATTTCTGTGCGTGCTATATATTCTGTGCTGTCCTCACAAAGGCAGATCAAGGCAGATTCAGGGGCTATCAGCCGGCAGAACGAGCGCTTATAGCACGCACAGAAATTTGGCGGAAATCGAGCTGATCTTGCCTTGAGCTGCTCGAAGCGTAGCTCGCAGTCTGCGACTCTCCGCGTCGCGTTAGTAGTGGTTCCGAGTGGTTCACACCAGTGATGGGATTCGGGGCGCTTTTTTCGCGCATGCGCGAGTTTCGGCAGGACCGTATCTACGTCCAAAGTTTATGGGGAATGTAGTGGGGAATTAGTACTGCTAGGAAAGTACCGGAAGAATTCAGAAGTTCATATATTATGTGTTATATGTGCATACATATTAAATTTTAATACAACACACACATGTTATACAGTCATATTTCAAAATCAAGTCATAACAAATTTTGCTAAATTATTGGGGTGACTAAGGTACCACATTTTAGCCGATCTTCGGACTTGATTGAAGCTAGAATTGTCGCGCATGCGCGAAAAAAGCGCCCCGAATCCCATCACTGGTTCACACCGATATACCGAGCCGAGATCAGTGTTTGAGTTGGAGGGGATATTTTATTGGCGTCTATCGTGCACGCCCTGTTTGCGACTATAGAGAATTTACTGTATATATAACGTGTCAAGGAATGAATAATAACCAACTAATTTCGGAAAATAATTTTGAAAAATGAAGCATTATTAGCACCAGAGAATATCCTCTCTGTTAGCACGTAGAAAAAATGTTATACTCCATTATGATTTGGCGGGAACAAACATACGTAATGCTTCGGTTTAAATGTTGAATATGACATTTATAAAGCCTTTTTTACTTATCGAAAAATTACTTATTCTATATGCATTGTTAACGGACAAGTTAGTAATGTTACTTTTTACACCTTCCTAATCCTGTTAATATTACTGGGAGCGTGGCGAAGACAACATCGTTATGCTCCCATATTGCTAAATAAATAAGATGAAAAAAGGCACTTCCTCCATTTTGTTAACATAATACGACTAATATTATGCATTTATATTCAAGTTCGATTTGTATTGTTTGCGAACACAAGCTAACCATTGTCAAATACAGGAACAAAAATAAATTTGATATGTAACAGAATGTGGTAAACTTTTTTTACTTGGTTGTTAAATGTTACAATTTATAGGTACATCAATAAATCAGTGTTGTTCCCGAGAGGAACAAGTGTACATATAAGAGTCCACGTATTTTTAGTTAAATCGAATGAGAAAGCCGGGGTCTCAATTCAAAGAATTTTATCACAGACGAGGTATAGGAGAAAACCAATCACCTATTTAAATAATGTATTTTTTGTCACACATTCATGAGGCTCAGAAGCACTATTGCTATTTTTGTGTCACGTTACCGATAACCTACATTTGGGCCTGTTAGTCAGAATCGAATATTCTGTATAATTAATGTAATGGGCGATTAATATAATCTGGAGGCAACAAATTTATACGTCGCGTATATTGACACAATGTTTAAATATATATATGTATGTAGCATTATACATAAATAGTATTTACGAAATATAATACTAGAGAAATACAGTTTATATTACGTCATTAAATAAATTATATATAATTGGTATACTTCTGTACCTCATCTATGGTTTTATGGCAGAGTTACAGACTATGTGCAGTCTTGAATGACAATTTTGAAACTAAACAAAATTGTTGCCTACCAGCTGGTACAGAGTAGTACAGATATGATTGTTAGACAATGATAAATAAATGTTGAAAACAGGCCACAAAGTGGCAAAGACAAAGGCACCGTTTGGTAAGAGAATTGTGTTAGACCACCCGGCACTTACCTCAAAAAATCGAAAGAGCAAGCATCGTATTCTTTTAAACTAAAATTCCTAACATAAAATTGCAGTTTCTTAAAATATTTACAATTTCGACCATTGCACTCCCCTTCTTGTTATATTATTAAAGGGCATCAATAATGGGTGCAATGACTGACTGGTTCTGAATGCCATAATGTCAGTTATCTTTTTATAATCGTGAGAGTCTGTTTTTGAATCATTCGATTCAGTATTTTTGTTTTCATCCTTCTTCATTCCATCTTGATTCTGTGCAGTTGAGATTACGTGCACTGACAATTTATGTTGAATATCGCGTTGGAGCATTTTCTACAAATAATGTACATTTTAATTGAATACAATTTGGCAAAAGTATCAAAATATATAATATGATTTTGATATATACCTTAAAGAACTGTACTATTTCGGTTTGTTTTATAGTTCTCAAATGTGCAACCTCGATATTCGCTCGATCAAAATTATATCGTTGCGTCAAAATTTCACTCAAGAAGATGGTAGTTAAGGTACTCATCAGTTTTGGTTTTTCTAATCGTTTTACTGCCAACGACTCTTTGTGTCTATTAAATTCTTCGTCAGACATTTTCGTGATCTTCTCCTAAAGTTATTTTGTATATCAACAATAATTTATGCGTACAATAACTTTCAGATTATGATCACTACATTTTTAACAACAGTTAAAACAAAAATTACGGAAAGACAAAGTTAATAAAACAGTGGCAACTGTTTTGTAATGTATGTATATTCAATCTAAACATAATTTAAACAAATTTGATTGAATAAGAATGATTCTAGATAAGATAAAATTACAAAATCTCTAGTGTTAAGAATATTAGAAATTGTGGTTATTATTTGGAATAGGAGCGACCTCGCCGATTTCAATGATCTTGAAATATGTTGTCAAGGTTACCATTCTGAACAATTCTTTCCTATGCATGTTACCGCCGTTCGGCTTTCGTTTTTTAATATTTGCAGATACAGTAGGACCTCGATTAAAAGATTAAAGCGCATGTTCTGTCCATTAAAAAGGATAGAATCTTGTAAACTAAAGCCGAGTGGCGGCAAATTAAAAAATACAGAATTCACTGTAGTGTTTTTGTAAACATCTTGCAAACTAAAGTCGAGTGGCGGTAACATGTACAACAGTGCATAGGGAAAAGTTGTTCAAAACTACGAACTTGACAACATATTTCAAGGTCACCGCCTGTTCCAAATATTTATTGAAATTGTACCTACTAACCAGCATATCGTGCAAGAATGCATCAATTCTTTGTTCAACATACATTGGATGTCTGTCACTTTGAACTACTATTCTTAAGCCTTGTACACTCTCTGTCCTTCGTACACCACTAAATACAATGTATCCCAATTGTTCCTTAGTTCTTAGTGTAGTAAAACATGGCTCTGCAATAAGTTGTGCCAAGAGCTCAAGTAACATATTTGATTCTGTCGATTGTAAACCAGTTTGATAATACACCTCCGTGCATGAGTTTCTATGCGATTTATTTTCTACTTCGAACAAAAAATGACAACCTAAAAAGAAAGCATAACACAAACATTATTTATCCAAAAATAAAACAATCAAATAATTTCATGATTTTCAAATCGATGTGCTTTAGTATTATTAACGTAACACAATGGAACAACATATTGAGACTTTCAGAGAACATTTGTTCATATTTTGTGGCTGAAGTTTTGGAAAATCCTAGATTTTTGTTTATGTTCAAGGCTGTGTCCAATATTTTTGAATGGACGAATTAAAAAATTTTACATTGCCACATTGTTACCTCCACTCAATTAAATAATAAACAAAACGGTTGTTTCCATGATGACTAAATACTAGTTTTTACGTACATCACTTTACTTACCATCTTCCAATCGAATTTCGCGATACGAAATCATGTGCCTGGGCAAGAGTGGTATTATTTGAGGAACTGCGCTTGTTAATTTTGATTCTATTAACTTTGCTGTCTCTAGAGCTTCTGATTTTGTAACATTGCCATGTATCAAACACTCTATGTGTACTTTGCTTAAAAATTGTGGAATGAATTCTTGCAACCTTTCAGCTGTTAAATCTGCACATAGTAACATAATATTAGAAGAATACATTTTTTCTAAAGTAATCAGTTTTATTACAAATTATTCAATTATCGTGTACTCACAAGGAGTTGCTTTTAAAAATTCATCCTTCGTCCAAACGTGTTCCGATAACAAAACGTTAAGGTAATAAACTGTGTGCGTAACTGGTTGATCTGATTCAAAGTTTTTTAGGCTTCTGATATACTAAAATTCGTAAACATCTAAGTAAAAATAATCATTATGTATCATATTGTCTGTAACCTATATAAAAATTCAGTGATACATACACTTTCTTTGAAAACTTCGAATCTCTTTGGATCAACCTTAAAATTGACCAATTTATTCATTATTTCTTCTAATAATACATGCTGTTTGTCATCATATCCGTGAATTACTATCTGAAAAAAGTATGCATTAACACAACAAAAAATGACAAAATTATAAGTACATAGTAATGAACAAATCGTAATTTTTTTGTGTTTCAAACTTTCAATAGGTTTTTGTATATATATATATATATATATATATTTTAGCTGATATGAAACCACGATCCTTTCTTTTTCTTTCTTTGAAATGAAATATTTTATAATATTTGTTTCGTAAGAAAAACACGGAAGAAAAAGAAATACACATGAATTCGTGTTGAACCTATTGAAAGTTTGAAGTTAAATTTTCATAATATGTACAGTATATGTATAGTGTTAATATTGTGAAAAAACTCGTAAATGAATTCATACTCACTGTTATTCCATATTTGTAATTATTAGTTTCAAATTTGAGACATGCCAAATCAGCAGCGTATGCGTATTCATTTGAAGCGTCACGAAGTAATTGCACAAACATGGAAGTTAAATTATAGCTAAGAGGATCTATGTATGCCAATGGGCTGTAAAATGAATACTCAAATATAATGCGTTTAAATAATAAATATACATGAATACATGTATTATTTTTTTTTGTACTTTACCTGGCAAAGTCTATATACAATTTAGCCTTGGGTACAAGGAATTCATCGTCTTGTTTATACCATAATCTCATTAATGGAGTGTCTTTGATGATCACAGGAAATTTGGTTACCTGTTAGATAAAATTAAATAAATAATTGTTCAATAAAAATAATTAACGAATATCTAACATTTTTGTAATTTTTAGTTACATTCTCTGCTGGCTTGATATCAAATCGTTTTGGTATAAATTCATTCTTTGGTGGTAATTTAAGGTCTGAATTGCAACCAGCATTACTCCATTTGTCAATTATGCTTTCTGGTATTTTCTCTTTTTTAAATTTAGTGCCGTACCATTTTTCAGTTTCGTTACATATATTTTCATATAATTGACCCACAACGTGAATTCTTACTTTCTCTGGCACTAAATATTTCATAATTGATTCAATTAATTCAGGCTCCCACGACATGAAAAGATTTTCTGCCACCAAAACTTCTTCCATCGGATAATCTTGTATACAGCATACCAATTCAAGGACATACTTTAGCGGTGATTCCTTTTCTTTAAATCGAAAATTCATATCGGCAATGTCTCTATATTCCTTTAATAAAAAGTAATAATACATGTTGATTAACATTAATAAGCTTTAATTTAATTTTCTAATTTGTGTGTAATTACGTTGTATATCCATTCAACTGGTCCATGTTCCTTTAACATATTAATATATTGGAAAGTCAGAAGAATGATAGCATCAACATGTTGTATACCTTCCTCTGTTAAATCAACAATAACATGAAAGAAGTTGAAACCTCTGGCAGTTGATCGTTTGCCCGACATAACTGCGTTGCACCATCCATTTGCTTTCAATGCGGATATTAACGATCCTTTTCCTTCGTGTCCTAATAAATTTGCAAGATAATGTGCTGGCTGGAAGAAAAGTATGAAAAATTAATCTTTATTAAATAATACAAAGAAATGGTAAAGTATATATAAAAATATAATTATTACTGCAGATTTGTAATGATCTCGTAAATCAGGCAAAGGAAAAGTAATATTTAAACTTCTCGTATTTTTGATTGGAACAATGTACCATTTGGTTTGGTAATCTTCTTCGCTAAAAGGATGTTCCAACCAAACAGGTATTTCAATTTCCTTATTTTTTACTTGTGAAAACAATTTTACTGTCATCTCTTGGAGTTCATCTAAACTTTCTAAATGTATAATAATATTTTCGTAACCATTAAAATACTATCTTAATACACAGGGTGAATCAGTAAAAACTTCTGGTTGAAGTAACCTTTTTTTCATTTCACAAGCCTCCTCCAATAAAATGTATAAAAAGTATAAAACAACATTTTTCAATGAAATAAATGAATAATGTTATTTCAGGTGGAAGTTCTTATTGATATATCTCATATAGTATAAAGCAGGCATGTCAAACAAACCCGTCCACAAGTACTCTGCGGCCTGATCAAAACTGTTGATGACAATTTGCAACTGAAATTAATCGAAATGCAGTGTGATTCCATATTGAAACTAAAATATATGGATGTTTGGATTCCACATTTCTACAATTATTTATCTGTTGACTGATTTCTCAATATGTTATGTGCAATTAGGCATATTTCAGCTATGTTCTGTAGCAGTGGTAGCACATAAAGGGTGAGTCTCGTAACGTAACGATCTCAAATAACTCGTAAGTTATTTGTTGTACAAAAAAAATGTTCAAATGAATGTTGCATGGATACTAGGGGGACACACAGTGCTGCAATCTGGTTTTTGTTACTTTTGTTTGACATACCTGGTAGAAAATATGACAATTATTATAGTAAAATATTATTCTTACCTTTCCCGATTACACATAATGCCATTGCATTAGCCGAGTAATAAGTTTCATGAAATTCAAGTAATTTTTCTCTTACATTTATGTTCTTTTGCTTTGGTATGGTCTCCAATGTTTCTCTGTTTCCACAACCAAATTTTGAGAAAGGATGATTTGGATTTGCAGATGATCTTTCCACTTGATTAACACGCCAAGTGTCGTTTGTCGCGTTTGCTTCGTATTCTAAATGAATAGCATTTAATTCTAGTTCTGTTAAAACTTCTGTAAAAAGTGGTGCTATAAAAAACTGGACAAAACGATCTAATGCCCCTTCTAAGTGGTCAGAATGTACATTAAAATAGTAAGCAGTGTGATCCATATCCGTCACGGCATTACATGAACCGCCGTGTTGCGATAAAAATGTGTTATACTCATTGTTGTGGTACTTTTCAGTTCCTAAGAACAACATATGTTCGCAAAAATGTGCTAAACCCTGTAAATCGTCTGGATCACTTGAATGTCCTAGAAACAGTACAATATTATTAAACTAATGACATGCGCCGTACTATTTGAAAATGGGATTTTTTAATTTAATAGAAAAATTTGATTCAACGTTACCAATATTTACATCTAAGGCAGCTGCACTTGTATCAGTTGTAGGATTACTAATAAGCAAAATTTTCATTTTATTCGTTAGCAATAAACCCCTATATTCTCTTACATCGTTCGCCGACTTAATAATATTATCGTATCGCTTTTCTACAAAATTTTGTGATGCCATATTTGGTGGAGATGATTTTATGTCACACGATTTGTATCTGTAAAAATAAGAATTTAATATTTAACTTGGGTAAGTACACGCATATTCTATTTATGTTTTCTATGTACAATATAATTTGTTCAACACTGTCACATTTGTTTAAAAACTTTTTATTATGGCATAAACGTAGATACCATCTTGCACTTTATCAAATACTCTTGAAATTTATATAAATTATATAGAAATGTTTAACTTGTCTTTTCTATTTTCCCATAATTGTAAAAATTTTATTAACTTACTTCGTTCAGATATACGGAAGAATTTTCTGTCAAGAAAAACTTTAGTTTATATATTTTCTATAATATGCAATGGCAATTTGTTTATAAACATTGCATCTTTAAATCGTATGTGAACGTGTTCTTAGGTTATATATTGTACGAATAGAACGTGTTTAGTAAATATATATACCAGTATATATTTTACCAGTTTAGTTTCTGTGGGTAACGAAATAATTTTAATGTTTTGGATCGTTATGTATATACACATGTACATATAATGTATATATATTTATTTTATGTGAGTAATATATATACACTAATTGACGATCAAACGAACTGTAATAAATACACATACATAAATATTTAGTAAACTACACGCTTTACGTTTCTTTGATTGTTTCACGAACGTTAAAGAATTCACTTGCATAAACCTTCATAAACCCCAATAAACCCCAAGGCCAAATTATACCAGATGTTAACATCTACGGCATCCTATTTGAAATATTATCCAATATTATCATTACCTGCGAAATAATAAAGGCCGCAGCGATATATAAATAGTGCGAGATCCTCGTATGCATGTTAAAACCATTCTTATTGAATTTGTTTCTGCATTTTGTAAATGCTATTCATAGTTTAATAATTTAATATCTTCTTATTGTATTTGCTATTGTGCGTTCGCAATTGGGTGGATTGTAAGTTTTTTAATCTAGGTTGGTATCCATTTGTCCATGACTCTTTTAACCATTTTACTCATTGTCAGTAATGCACGAACCTTCAAATAACGACTGTATTCAGAATATATGACATTTAGTTGGGAATATGTAGATATAGTAGTCATTTTAAGTATATGTATTGTTTCTTTCCAGTTGAATGCCCAGCCCAGGTTCTAATATACTAAACTAAATATACATATATATATATATATACATTAATACATTGCGTTCGTTATAGAAATATCTTCGTTCAGCTTGACCGGACGCGGTGATGGTATCCACTTGCGGTTTAGTGATATAAATTCCGGTTTTTTTTGTATTCCGGTACTTACAGTTCTTTAGTTCTCCTCCATTTCTCTATAATTTCTATATTTGTTTTAATATTTTCTTTTATTTTTTCCAGAACCCTTCCGAAGATCACCATTGCAACGTCGTCGAAGCCATTTACAATAATAATACATATTTAATTGTATTGTACTATCGAGTTAGCATGTGTGCAATTATTTTTCGGAAATTGAAGATAATTAGATAAAAATAATTTGGTATTTTAAAAGGATTTCGTGAATTGGAGCAGAGGTGAAAGTTTCTTAGAATCACCTCAGCCTGCATATACAATATTTATACAGGTTTATGTGTAAATTCATATTTTTAAAGATTAACAATTAACACATTTTGTAAAGTTAACAAAATTTTTTAATGAAATGTACATTGATTTTCTCCATCAAGGGTCTTAGTAGGTTTGAAATATAAAAAAACTTAATGTGTATAATACAGTTTTTACTTTATTACATTTTGCACATTTATATGTATATACCCTAAATGCATAGAATTCACAGTCCAATCACAAGTTAACCAAATATAAAATACTATAACAATTATAGATTATAACTTTGTGAATGATTTACTACAAAAATATACAACAGCAATTGTGTCAAATGAATATTGCATAAATATTGGCAGTGAATGAGTCAATTTATTATAAAACCTTCAAGAGAGATCTTTGGTTCTGTAGTTACGCGCTACATCAATTTATAGCATTATACATAAGCATTTTATCAAGTTACAAAATGGAAAAAGTAAAAGCTAAGTTGAATAAACATTTGATAATGTAATCAGTATTCAAAATACTCGTTTAAGTGATCTGAATAATATTTGCTCTTCATGCATAATGTACATGTACATGTGGTTTTTAAATATATTGTAGGTTCCAAATGTGGCTTTATGCAATTCGAAAATAGGAGCTATTTAAATCGAAAAAATTGGTAACATTTGTATCCATAATTTTATCATACTCTAAGCAATTCCGAAAAGACTGTATATGTTTTCTATAATATTATTAATGGCTGTTACTTATTTCATTTTACACATTACTGTATAATCTTTACGCTTTGTCATTTCTTATGAGGCTTAAATGTTAAGTTGAGAAAATAATTTTTTTTATATAACAAGCAATGTGTTTAATTTGTTCCTTTATAAATATTTAATTTTTCTTAAGTCGTCTTTATAGATCAATGGTTCCCACGGAGATTTTTAATTTGCACACAATTTTTAAAGTATATCCGTTTTCAATGGTGTAACGAATAATTATTACCTAATTTTTAAAAAAAACTGTCCTTAACCACTGATCTGAGAATCATTGCATATTAATTGTTAATTATTGTATTGTGTTCATTAGTGAGCTTCTCTTGACGCTAAAAATTTTTCATACAGTATGAACAGCTAGAAAGCGTCAAGAATTTTATGATTTCGGTATGATTTATGTTGTACTAATTTTTCTAGCTTGCTTTGGTTTTAGCAAATTTTTTGAATACCACAAGTATACAATAAACTCTCTTACTTAACAAACACTGTTTTTGCACATCGTTCAATTTTTTTTAACTGTACATAAAACTTGTTTGTTCACGTGATTAAACGAGGACTATGTAAACCTTCAACTTGAGTGTCAATTTGAGGACAGTGCTGAGTATCTGGCGGACCCCAATCATGTAAGTTTCCGCTGTTAGCTAGTCTGTGCGTAAGTCGATGTGCTATTGAGAATCCTCCGCTACCTTCCAACTGTGTTAAGACTATGATGACTTGTCTAAAATGATTAGATCAACATATATGACTTTACAATTTTTAGAAGTTCTACATATCACATAGGAAAGAGGGAGAGAGAGAGAGAGAGAGTGTTAAAAATATTTTACCTGTGAAGTGGGGGGACACTATCGGCAGTTCTGAGTTGTCCTCTAGTGGACACAACATTATAGCTTTCATGGCAGTCACATTTTACATGAATCCACTTATTTACATGACGATTTTCGACCATCACCACAAGCCCAGCCCAACCTTTAGTTAAGTAATAAGCAGTCATTCCCTCTCTTCCCTGTACAAATAGACAATTTTCAAAATACTTGAACTATCAAAATAGTCATTATGTATTTCGAGCATATCTGAGAAAGCTTACTTCGTGTCGCTGTCCTTTTGCTAGAGTTAAACTTATGATGGCATCTGCCAAGACAAATGCAGGTGGAGAGATTTGTTCAACTAGAAGTCTCTTTGAGCTATGAATGGCAAGAACATATTCAGGATAGCTGGAAGTATCTTCCATTCCTGTATGCCAATGATTGAAAGCCAAACATACAACAATATACAGATCTCTTTCTAGCATTTTGTGACATCCAACAAACCCACGTACTTGTCGTTTACTATGTTCTACTAGTCTTCCCACTTCTGGTGCTGCGGGAGAACGTGTACGAAACACAACTACACATAAGTCTAACTGAGAACGTTGTGACTTTTCAGAATTCCTAAACAATATGGATGAAGACATTACACCGTATTTTTTTATACTCTATTCGTTGTGAATTAAAATAATGTAATAAAACTTACCTCTGACCTTCTTGGAATAACGTGAATTCTGTTTCAGTAGGTTCAAGCACGGTTAAAAGTACACAAGATAAATGTCGAAGAGAAGATAAAGGAGGAAGTGTCCCACGTAATCTCACTTCGCTCCATCCAACTCTAGTTTTACAAATGTCAATGCAGTCAAAATATTTTAAAACATCGTCGAAAGAAATCCAAAAAACACCATCGGATGCACCATGTGGCATCAACATTTCACGCAATTCAAGTGTCCATATGGGACTATCGTCAGACCAATCGCCTTTCCAACTGTAATGACCCCAAGGATTTCGAAGTCTTAGCAATCGTATTCCCTGTAAGTCACAGTACTGTGTAATCAAAATACATATTGGTATGTCTCCTACAGTAAACTGAACCATAAGAGGATTGCTCTGGATTAGAAGCACTCTTTTTGGTTCAATTCATTTTGGAGAAAATCAACTAATTTCAATCCACACTCCTTTAACCGACAATTATTTTTAATCAATTAAGTTATTTAGATTGAGGAAGTAGCCCTCTGAATTCAAATTTTGTGGCTATAATCGTCAATGCTGAACTATACATTAATTTTTTATTTTTACCTGTACATCTCTCACATCGAGAACCGAATATGCATGTCTAAAAACACAAGAGTACCATTTTACACACATCCCAAAAGTAAATAACATATCAAATTCAATTTTCTTTTCGAAATTATTATATTTAACTCACCTTGGTCTTAAGCCCTTACGTTGATATTCTTCTTCGTCGACTTTCATGTTGCCACCGCCACAACTGGCACCCATCAAAAACATAGCTTGTCTAGAAGATAAAAGTTGTGCCCATATTAAATCCTTATCAAGTTCGTCTTCGCTTGGCAAAGCAGATGGCTGCAAAGGCACGCTCTCGCAAGGGGCGCCTGTAAGTGTTGCTAAACCTTCTATAGCACGTCCAGATACTAATGCCTCATAGCAACCATGAATTTTTGCTACTGCTTTCTCAATTAATGGCACCCACAATTGCTTTCTCTTTGCCTATAAACGTATTTAATCATAGTTACACATAAAATTCTTAAATATCCAATATTAAATAATCATTCAAGGCTACTAAAAAGAAACCTTCTAGTTATTAATGTTAAAAATACATCAACCTGAGAATATACTAAGTGGCCTCTTTTATCACAGGGTAACAAATCATCAACAAGTACAGTAGTCCATCTTCCATCTTTGCACAATCGTACTTGGTAGGCTCCTTCGGGACAAGTTTCCCTCATTACTAGAACTCTTTTCACTAATTCATCGCTTTCAGCTAAAACAGCTAAAGCTGAAAGTAACCAACAGTTTCCTAATACGCCTTGCGAAATATCAGAAGGCAAAGGTGTTCTAAAAACAGCCCAAGGGAGTTTGGAATCAACAGTAGAATCAACATTGATTTGATGGGGCCTTCTCCATTGAACGACATGGTTGTCCTTCGTTTCAGCTGGATTATAATATAAAGATTTTGGAGCTGGTGGAAATGAATCGTCGACGAAAGGCTCATTTGTCTACAAGAAAAAATAAACAATTTAGTTACAGCAAATGTATGAACTACAGAGAATTACTTGAGAACCAATCTTCGATATATATACATATTCCAGATATTTCTGATAACTCTACAAAACCATGTGTTTCAAATAAGATTTATTGGCGCAAAAAAAACTTACAAAAATAACTATTCCTCCTATAAAAAAAGATGTCGGTGACGTTTCTTCAAATAAAAGAAATATCTCGTGTCTTTTTAAATACCATCGTATACTTTTCTTTTCTTATTCTTCAATTGTACGGATAAAGCAATTTAATAATGTATTAGGTCGTTACATGTGAAATGTCCGATTTTTAGCAATGACATTAAATAAACGCAATTTTGTACCCAATGTATTCTATCTACAAATTTCAAGTTTCTTGATTGTATTACGGTAAAAATAAGATATTATATTTAAGTAATTCTGCAGTCAAAACTGTTGTGTTAACCATGGTACAATTTCGATTAGTTGATCTAATTTAGTTTCTTCGTTTTTTATGTTCTATACATTTGAAAAACGAAAAAGTCAACGTATATCCTTTATGCACTGACGAGGTCAATTTGACTCGATAGCGAATCTTTACCAATAATGATAGTATTTGTTCTGAAAATATATTTATTAATTTACTGTCAACAGTTTTCTTCCTTGAATGGATGCCGACTTTGAAGCAATTTAATTTAGAAAACTTTATTGTAACAATTCTGTGGACAGTACATAAGGGATATGTTGCTACATACTGTTTGCTGCTAGAAAGAAGTCACACGGGATGGCGTAGGGACAAGAAGAGACCCTTGCCTGTTCATAATTTGATTCGTAGACATTGTCACTTCAACCAATAGTAAAATTGTGTATGCCTAACAACCAATCGGGCTCGCATTCCTTACAGGTGACTTCTTTTCAGCCATGAAGAATATAGTGTGTCCGTTATAACTCGACTCACTGGAATATCTCAGAGGAAACTGAAAATATTCAAAAAATGTTTTTACAAAGATTGTTTGGTATGAAGGGAATGGTATGTGGTACAAATATCGTTTTTCTTTATAGAGATTTCAAGTCATAGGTCAAGTTCGCTCTTTTAAGCGGAACGCTGTATCTTTCTCGTCCTAATGTTGTAGTTGATTTTGAAACGAATTCAACGAAGTGCTTATTACACAATGATATTTCTGTTTTATGGGAGATAGTAAAATAATTACTTGATCGTGTCGCTAATGCATAAAATGGCCCTTAAGATCACCAGATTTAGACTATCATGTAATTTCTTTCTGTGAGAATATTTCAAAAACAATGTCTTTAAAACACTTTACTGAAAATGTTGGTATATTATCAAACGCACAAAAAGTACTTGAAAATGTTGAAGCAGAATTCATAAGGCATCTGCTGTAAAACTGCATTTATCAAAACGGAGAATATGTTGAAGGATTGTCCCAAACACACCAATAAATGATTCTAAATTACACACGTTAGTATAAGTGTAATTGAAAACAATTAGTTTACAATATCGCAGACATTTGCTGGCCACATAAATATTCATTGCTTTCTACTGATTTCTACAAAGTACTTTCATTGGAGGAGAATTTTTTGAACAATTGAGTAGTCTGGTTTGAGTGTTATGAATTTTAGTGGTCAAGTAATTTGCCAAAGGCGAGGGACATACGTAATCTAAACCCCTTGATTCTTAATTATTTTACAACCTTCCACAAAACAAAATATCATTGGGTATACCACCTTGTTGAATTTGTTTCAAAATACACTATAATATCATAAGTAATCTGACCTTGACATCTTCCCCATTACATACTTCATCCATAAAAAAAAATATATGCACCACATTATGTTCCCCTTCACATCAAAGAACTTTTATAGAAACATATTTGAATACTTTCAATCCCTTCTAAGATATTCCAGCGAATCGAATTAAAATGAACACACTGTATATACACCACGATATTAACATATAAAAAGTGGGTTTTAACTTTTTTAATTGATGTTTGGAAATACTTCAATGAAGAAACCCACATTTTTTAACGTTTTTAACGTTTGTAGAATTGAGTATACTAGACTTTTTTTAAACTTGTTCTCTCTCAATCAAGATAGATAGACATTTGATCGAATATTAATTAACGTGTTATTTCCAATGGCAGTTCAACTCGATTCAAAGGAACTTTTAACACAATTATTTGACTATACCCTTTGTATAGAGTATAGATTATAGAATATTATGTATATGTATACCATTGTATTGTAATTGTACAATATTTTTCTTTACTATTTTTTTTATCCCCTCCAAAGAATGCGAAATGTTCACTTTAATTACAAAAATTACCTACATAATTATTTGTTAATCAGTATTACCTCTTTACAATAACGGACAATTCGTTCCCACTTCTCCAACGCTTCTCTTTCTTCGATCTGCCTTAAATTTTCCATCACCACACTTTCCTGTCTTTGTATTGTAAGAGTATTTGTGCCAGATTCAATAATTCTGGGCTTATCACCCGATAGTTGAGATAAGGTCTTTGAAATTTGGCACATTTCACATATTCCATTTGTACTCTTATTTTCATATGTGCACAACTTACACTGCCACTATAATAAAAGATATACATTATTTTGATTGAACTTGTACAAAGTGGACACGCAATACCTACATCAAAAAGTATTATAATCTCTTTTAAAATGAATAATAGCTATGTATATATGAAAAATGACTAAGAATTAATCGTACTTGACCATGAGTAGAATCTTTTACTCTTGTATGCCTTTTATCACCAACCGAAGAACCATTTCTTCTTACAGAGTTTCTATGCCTTGGCGTGACAACTTTCGAATTTACAGCAGTCGGACAGAGTCTTGGACTTGGACTTCTCGATCCAAAACTTCTGGTCTCTTTTGGTACCTCTAGAAAATCTGCTAGCGTCTTACAAGCATTACAAGTTTGTGCCGACAATGGATTTCTTAATGTACACGATGGACACACCCAGCTTTCTCCTTTTCTTAACGTAGCGTCTTCTAAATGCATAATACTTTTTAATTTTGAACCACCACATGCTTCGCAAGTAGTTCGTGAAGCAGCATTTAATAATGTGCACTTTTTACAGGTCCATACCGGAGAAGGTGGATCAACTTGATCATCTAAATCAGACTCTGCTGTAGCCAATGTGGCAGTTTTTTGTGGGATGTATCTTACACTATCTCTAGATACTACAATTGGAGACTGAGTATGCATCGCACAGCTTGTTCCATCCTTTGTAACAGTTATTAAATTACGTTGAGTTAATGAAGGAGAAGATCGAAAAGATCCGCATATATCACATCCGGTTGACCATAGCGGATTATATGCGTAAGAACACTTTTGACAAGTCCACATACGTTTCAAGGAACTTACACCTGACACATTATCTCCGACAGGACTTGTTGCTTCACTGTGTGCTTTTACAGGTACTAGACCTAGTTTAGTATTTTGTTTCTTTGGCAATGGTGGTGGTATGTCTGGGCCAGTAATTCCAATGTATGAGTACTTTGGTCTTGTACTAAAACCAGCAGAATGCGGTGGTACTGCAGGTGGTTCATCTTCGTTAAGACTTCTCCTATTGACTATTTTCTTTTGAGATACATTTGTAACAGATTCAATGTCAGAAAAAGAGCGCCTATAAGACAGTGGACCTGCTGAAGATAAAGCACGAGGTTCCCAAGTGGGTACACTGATAACTACTCCGCTACAAGGAGCTGGACTTCTAGGAGCTTCGCAAGCTTCACACTGTTCTAGGCCAGGAGCATTATCAAGAGTACAATTATCGCAACTCCAAAGTGCGTCATCTTGTCGTGCTTCTGAAACTACTAGACTTGTTGGTCTTGGTATAGCTTGTTCGGATAATTTATGCACCACAGAACCATTAGATAAGGAGCGACTAACTTTAGATTTAACTCTTTCGTATATTGAGGGACTGTGTCTTTTTGGTGAACGCTCGGAGCCATCGTTAGTGTTCGTATAAGAAAATGTAGTTGAATCCATTGTTTCTATTGATGGTAAGGTCCAATTGTCTCTATCAATTTGTCTCCTTTCATTACGACTTATACTTGTTAACTGTGCCATATCTGTAGAGTATGAAGTATAAATGAAACGTTAAATCTCAAATAATATAAGTATTATTTTGAATATTTTTAACTAAGTAGTGTATGTACCCTTACTAATAATCCTTGCATTGCTTGTAGAAGTACTTGTAGCATTAGACCTGTTCAAAATATTTGCTAAAAGCTCGGATGCATCTGTGACACGATTTATTTTGTGTACATTGAATTTTTTGCCTTTACGTGCTCCAATTTGCCTCTTGCCAGTTTCAAATAAGGACAAGTCAGCATCACAGGCTGCACAAGTTAATGCAGAACTGCAATTATTCTTCAATAAACAACGAACACAAGTCCATTGTGTCACTAAGGAAGGTAAAGAAGAAGATCGTTCGATTGGCTCTTTTTTACAAGACCTTTCATTCCAAGAACCATGATGTAACTTCCTTGGATAATTATTGCGTGCAGTTAAATTCTTCTCAAAGCTAGAAATCAATAAAAACGAAAATAATAGTCAGTACAAGAGTCTTACAACAGTTAATAACGAACACCATTATATATAAATATACAGTGTGTATCCCATACATATTGACTTGTTCAAATAAATCATATGAATTCTACGATTAAAGACAAAACAAATTCGAGAAGGATGTACATTATATATACACAACTACAATTATAGAACCAGCTGATGTTTATAAACTTTCTTCCACATAAAACCAAGTTTACCTTAGGAAGTAAAATAAAGTACGGCTTTCTTTCTTTTATGCAGCTATAACACAAACGAAACCAAACACACTATTCATATTGGTTATTTCAGACATGAGTATATATATACATACATGTATATGTTACCAATTAGAGTTACTAATCATATTAAGTACTAGATAAAGATCATAAGGTTTCTCTGTCAATTTTAAATTTAAACCAAGCGATATCAGCTTATCAATTTCATGTACAAAATTGGAAACTATGGAAAATTTTATATATAAGAACAGAATATTCACTTTTTGTACATGATATGAGCCTAAACTTGGAAGTACAGTGGTACATTAAGTTATAACAAGATGCATTTATGGTAAAGGTTTTGTGAGTGGACGAATAACATAAAAATGGTTGGAACAGGTTAAGGAAAGCAATGAATCTTGATCCATTGCAGTGAAGGATGTTTCTCGGATGAAATTGTGTGAATACGTACATTGAAGTTATAATAAACATAACATGTTAAAGTTACAATAGTTTTTATGAAATTTTGTTATTGTACTTGTGAACACAGAAAGAGCACAAACACACATACATGCTCTCATGCTACTTTTCTAACTTGTGAAAAAATAAAGGACGTCAAATGAAAAGTTTTCCCATGTCCTCCTTATACATAGTTTACATTTTATCTCATTGTGACTATTATTTGCTTCATATTCAAAGAAATATTCAAAGAAATAAATAAAATAAATAAAAAACGAAATAAAACATTTTTATACCAATAGATATAGATTAGATAGAATGTTGAAATAATGTTTTCCAAACAAGTTTAAATGTTTTAATATTTGTATTTTAAATTTGGACGAACTTTTTCCAATACCTAATGCATCTGTGATCAGATACATTGTAACTGCTGTATCAGTACATTGTATACATTGTAACTGCTATATCAATACATTGTAATATTTACACTGTAACTGCTATATCAAAACTTTAAATATATTTTCTTCATGTGCATTGCCTATAACTTTGTCTATAATGTAATATGTATTGTAGTCTTTAAATTCTATAAAGATCAAATTAACTTGGTTTGTTTGATAATATAAATTATCTTTATTTTTATAAGTTATGAAGTAGCAACAATGTCCCTCGCAATTATTATACAATAGAATAGCATACTCGTATAGATGATAAATATAGAAGAGATTTGATTGTAAGAGGAAGCTCGTAAATAAAATTTAAAAATGAGTTAACACACTGGGCGAGTGACATTTATAATATAAAACAGAACCGTAGAAATGAAGTGAATATGATAAGAAATGTTAAATATGTGAGAGTTCGACGAACTTGTATATAAACAAAACATATGAGGAGCTTTTCGAAAGATAAATGGAGGGGATAGAGGAGTAGTGGTGGTAAATCGAAAATTTAGCTTACCGGTGTGAATGCGAGAGATCTGTTTCGATGTGTTGACGAGTTGCCGGACGTGTGTTGTCTACTGTTAGGTTATCCAGACGAAGCCTTGGTAGAGGTGTTGGCGGGATGGATACCGAGAATGAATCAGCTTCCCTTTTCTTTCTTTTCGTTCCGTCTCCTTCTTGTTTTGGAATTTCTTCAGACCTAAAGTTTAGGTTGAGCCTGAAGTTTGCCTTCTCATCGCTTCTAAGTCGAGTTAGGCCGCACCTGGTGCATCGCGTGCTCTCTGTTGGATTTATCAGAGCGCACTCCGAGCAATGCCACTGCAGCACCGATGCAATTGAGCCCATTCTCTACACGTAGTCATGGCTCCTTTGCTCACAGGATCACTGACTTTTGTAGCCACGATCCCCAATGTAAAATATCACAACACTCTACGCGAACATGAAAATCAACGATACCGCGAAACACCTTCCGTCAAACTTTTTTTCTGTCGTGACAGTCGTCCGCCGTTCATTGTCATATGTTCCGCGACGGCCATCTTTTTTTAATCCCTTCTCGTCTATCCAATCTTTTATTTTCTATCTCTCTCTCTCTCGTTCTCTCGTCTCCTTCTTCCCTCTTCTTTGCCCTCGTCACGTTGTGTTGTTACTGTTATACAGTCAAAACAGAAATGTAGACTCGTAACTTCACTCTATCTACGTTTTCTTCTCGTGTATTATTATGTAGGTGTATTGTGTTTGTCTAATTTTACTAAAATTTCTTCGAACTTTATTGGTTAATTTATTGAATAATAGTTTCATGTTGGATATACTCCTACCTAAATGTCAGTAATTTAACCCATTATTATCCTTTTACCTTTAGCGAACAGTTAGTTGAATAAAAACGTCAATCACAAACGGGATAGAGATCATACGTGTATAGTGTATACAACTGTATTCTGAATTGGTTGTGTTGACTACGTTAGTCGCAACACAGAACTGTCTGATAGTCTGATTACTGTTTACCGTCTTCAGCATTATGATTTATATATATATATATGTATATATATATACGAATATAAAAATTATCTTTTTATTTACATTCTACATTCCAGATCCCAAATGATTAATGTTTCCTACATTAAAGTAACGTACAATAGCAACAATTAATCATGGGTTTATTAATATTTTTATTTCTATTCGAGTGTCATATTTCATCCAATATCAATTTCGAGATATATTTTTAATAGATCAGCTTTTTATAGAAATTTTATATTTTCTGCAGATATATCATAAGGATAACACTACGTCGATAAAGAAGTACACAATAAAAAATAAAATGTAATCACGGCTGAAATTGATGTTTGTCAAATTGTCATTTAATTTGCGAAAGTTGTTCTAAATATCCCTATCTCATTCGATAAGCACGGCATTGTTTAGATCTTGGTTATCTGTGTTTTGTATACGTTACTGATTGTGAGTTACTGATGGTTACTGACTCACATAAATTATCGTATATGTACTTGAACGACATCTATCGGAAATCCATACTTGTATATACACATATATATTGTCTGTAAGAGGCGCTATTACGTCGAGTCCCTGTGGCGCAGAGGATAGCGCGTTGGACTTCTAATCCAAAGGTCGTGGGTTCGATCCCCACCAGGGATGGATGATCACATTATGGGAGTAAAGGGCTTCGTTCTATAGTGTTTGAAACCCCATTACTTCTTTTTTTTTTTTTAAACCATCTTATAAATTGTGCTCTAACCTTTGTTGTTTAATCCCTTGCCGTATCATTTTCTTTACAGTTACAACAATTAAAACATTTTTATCCCGAAAAATGTCATAGAAGAGAAAAGCAATTTATATTTTTTGTATGGCTACATTTATTTCAATGCTTATATTATTTAATTTGTCTTATTTTATTTACTTTTTAATCTTATGTTATAATTTATATAATAAGGTTACTTCTATGGTATACAATTTCGGGTTATTAACACGAAATTCATAACATTCTGAGACCTGTATAATATATACGTAATTGCAAAGATATTTGTCTAAGCCTAACTAAGCCCTAAGCGCGTTTGGAATGTTTGGATTTGGAGTTTGGTGGTTTGGACTAGTTTGGACTAGTTTGGAGTCTGGACTGGACCATGAAGTAACAAAGAACTTCCTTTCGTAAACTGTGACGACGAAATTTTTCCTTCTCAACACGAGTCCGTCTAGCGGCTGGTCAGAACAACAAGACGTAATTGTCACTATTGTCATAGATGGAGCTTGGAGACGGAGACGGTCCCTTGATTCTTGAACTATCTATGCTTCTTACACCGTGGTCTATATGTAATCTATTCTTGAAATGCTTGAGCTTGAAATGGAAAGTGATGGAAAGTGGTGAGTGATGAACATTGGTGAAGAAATAAAGGTGGTGTTTTTGAATAGCTGTTCCAACGTGATTTACTTTTGAAGATTTAGAAAGAAATAAGCACTTGTATTTACTATAGAGGAATATGTTGCCGTTTAATCTCGGGACACCTGCAACGACAAGCAATACAAACTACGGATTTGGACAGAAGTAAATATGTATAAATATTTGTATATTTTCCTCTAACCTTAACATGATATTATAATATATATCGAGAAATTAAATTTATTACGTAAAAAACAATTTTTTATAACTTTTCAGGCCAGCAACTGGTTTTAACTTAACTAGTACACCTTTCGGTGCCACTACATCAGCATCAACATTAACTTTTGGACCTACTTCAACACCAGCGACGACTGCTAACCTTAATTTTGGATTTAACAGTTCTCCTGCAGTGTCAAACACGCAACCGCAGTCTACCGGTTTAGTTTTAGGAGCTAATACAAGTACCACAACTACCACTAATAGTTTATTTCCAACAACAACTATTTCTGCACCATTGTTCAGTGGACTTAGTTTTGGGGCACCTGCGACAAGCAATAATTTGACGTTCGGTGTTGCATCCAATTTAGCTGCTAAAGGAGATTGTACTTTTTCTGCTCCATCTAGTACAAGTACATACTATTCTATTCTAGTACAAGTATACACTACTGCTCAAAAGTATCCAGATACTTGAGAAATGTGTAATAGCAATGTATAAAAATTACTTAAACATCTAAAATAGTGACTAAAATCGATCTGTATTACTTTCTTATGGAATATCTAACGGTTTAAGTTAAAAACTGCCTATGTGGAAACTTACCAATATTAAACTAAGATTAAATACGAGATTCGTCGATGTATCCACCGCAATTAGATATTATCGCTTGCACTAATTGCGGCAATCTTACTATTAGTATTTTATCATTAGTATTTGTATCGAAAAATTCTCTGAATTTGCTCTGCACCTTAGAAATGAAACAAAGTGAAACTTCAAAACCTTTCAAGTACAGAGATCGTTCTACTAGATTTCGTATTTGTGGATAGAAATTATTATAATTTGCACATAAAAATAAATTCTATTGTGCTATGATACCACAATATACATAATAATAATAATAATTACAAGAGACAAAATTGTTTTAAATATTTTTCCTACTAATTTAAACTACAATACATTTTGTAGAAAAAAACAAGTGTCCGAATACTTTTAAGCAGTAGTGTATATTAGATAAATTGCAATTTCTTACACTACTCTGAAAAATACACGTACATATTACTAATTTATAGCTTCACTTTTTGGTGCGACTGCTACCAGTGATGGATTATTGGGATCAAAAACAGTTACTAGTACTGCGACTACTACAAACAAAGGTTTAGGAGGCTTAGATGTATCTGCGAGCAATAAAGGCCTCTCGCAAGGGAACAGTAATCCTACAGCTTGCAAGGAAAATGTTTGGCCACCAGAATTAATACAAACAATAGAAAAATTTAAGTAAGATTTACATAAAATATATTGAAGAAGATTAATATTATATATTAAAATGGAATAAAATTAATTCAACATAAACTTTTATACTATAGGGAATTCGTAAAAGAACAGAAAGTATTGTCTTCCGACATAGCTAGAGGTTCTGCAAGACCATTGCATAGATGTGCAGAAGACACAGCATTACTGATGGAAATTTTAACTACATTAGCAGGTTCTGTCCAGCGAGATCGTTCCGCAGCTGATAAATTGAAACAGGATACAGCAAAGGCATTACAAAATGCTGAAATAGCACAAAGAACACACGATACCCCACCAGGATTACAATATGAAAATAATGCACCATTGTTGTTTTTCTTGGAATTGGCTGATAATTTTGAACACGATTTAATGCTCTTTAGATCTCAGATTGAATCAACAGAAAAACATATACAAACGATGATGACACCAAAAACTCTAACACCGCAAGGTAAGTTTGTTAATGTTTATTTTGATCCCTTGCCTTACGATTTATTTTACGATTTCAATGATTAAAACTTTTTTTGTAATTCTTAATTTTCAAAAAAAGAAGAAACTTTGTATCTATTGTGCACCTATATGTCCCCCAATAGCTGTACATTGATAAAACCAAAATAGAATTTTATTTCGACTTAAAGGAAATTAATAGCATACATATTTATTAGACTCTGTTCAAAATCTTCATCACGAGTCTGACATGATATTATTAGGTGAAGGGGTTAGTACTTAAAAAATTTCACTATATTCTTCTCTTTTCGTTTAGAACTAACCATGGCTATGAGTAAACTTCACGAATCCTTGGTAGCTGTTGCTGGTAAATTACAGGGAGTGCATTCAAAAGTGCAACAGCACAAAGAACAATATCTTAATTTTAGAAAATACGTTCTAAAAGACAATACAAACGTTTTCGAAGATATTAAAATAGAGGGGAAAGCATCTCGAAGTAATTTTGGAAAAATTACAAGCGGCCCAACTCCATTTGGACCAGGTATCTTTTTCATTGAAACTAATTAACCCTTGCACAACACTTCAGATTGTTAAAATAAAAATATTTTATTTTGAGGTTCAAATTGTTCAAATAGAAATATTTAATTTTCGAAATTGTATATCTTATTTAAAACACTATTTTCTTTAAGCAAAATAATTTTATTTGAAATATTTGTTTTGCTAAATAATGCCCACCTCTGATCTCGTCCATAGCATCGTTTCTTCGATATCGCAAAAGGGTTAATAGTCAAAATATTGTATGTCTTATATTTGCTACTAGTATTATTTATTCTTTGTTTTTGCAGGAAATAAAAGTTTTCTCTCGTCAACAGCATTAAATTCTAACAGATCTGGAAGTTACGAAACACGAAATCTATTAGGTAAATAAAACGGTTGTGATTTCATGGTATTGATATATATATCTATGTTGAAAAGAATAAGCCCCAAAAACAACGTATTTTCGTTGTTTCAACTACCCCATAAACATCTCCTACCTTCAGGTCTTGCGTGGATTTAGTATAAGGTAGATTTACTAACATATAACACCCTTTTAGTAGTTAGTAAACTTGTCTGTTAATAATGTTTGTAAACTTAATTTACAAATATTTTTTTATTTTTAGCCTTGTTTCTCTTATTTGATTTTGATTTTGCCTTTCCAGGAAAAATGTAGAGGATCTATTTTAATTTGAGGTATTACATTTTTACTTCAGTTCTTTTGTGTATTGTCATTTATGGGAAGGAATGTAAATCTTGTGCATCTAACATATTCCTTGTTATACAAAAAACATATATTTCTTTATTCGTATATAATAATAAAAGTACGTATAGTGTTTTGTACATGGCATCAAGAAACGGAAGTGTATGTAGAGACAATGAATGTTATGCTTGTTATGTAACGGCTGTGTCCTGTGTCTTTTATACAGGCTGTCCCGCAGTTTCGGGAAATCATCACTTCAGCAGTGGATTCTGCACACGGAAACAATGAAACAAAATTCATAAATATATGCCTTATTTGACATTGTTTTCGAGTTATAGCAAGATTTTTTTTAAACACTGTATTTACTTGCCTACGCAAGAGTAATTTTTCGATACAATTATTCCAAGATAATTCACGTTTTAACTCGAAGAGAAGATCAAATATGACATTATTCTTTGAATTCTTTCTATTATTTACATGCGCAGATTTCATCGCTGAAACCCTTACGATACACTGCATTTGCTTTGGTGCACCTATTTCTTTTGTGGTAATGAAAAATCATTTACATTGACTAGAAAGTATGACATTATTCTTTAAATATGTGACATCAAATACAAAAATTCTTTCAATACCTTATGTATCTATCATTTTTGTCAATATTCGTAAACACCCACGTGAACGTAATTAAAACTAAATAAAAAACGGTCTAAAGAATTTTGTTACTTTATAAGTGAAATCCTCGCGTAATTTGTATAGATAAATGAACGTATGTTTATATCGTAAAACATTTAGCAGTAGTATTTCCAATGCAAACAAGTATTGGGTTGAGTAGAAAGCTCAATAATCAAAGATCAGTTTATGAGTTTAAATATACAGTGAATATACTTAGTTTTCGTGTATTAAGCAACATTAAAATATGTTTTTAGTAGATGAAAAGATGATAATTTTGAAAAACCGGCATGTTCGTATTTAAAAAGATACTCCAACGACCATTCAAAAGTAAACTGTCTACTGCTATTGTTATTGTAAATAATATATTACTTTCAATAATAATTAATTCATTGGGATTTGTGCACAGCTTTAATTATAGTATGCTAGCTAAACTATCATTTTAAGTAGATTCAAAATAATTCGGTATACATGTTGTTACAGTTTGGAGAAATACAATACCAACATCGTCTGCTACTAACATTAATCTAGGCCCATCATTGAAACCACCAACTGCAAGTTTGACTTTTAATACCCCAACAAATCTTACCGCACCTTTGCCAACAAGCGAATCAAGTTCGAGTTTCCAACTTCAAAAACCACCTATTGGTAATAAAAGAGGGAAACATTGAATTGCGTCTACATTTATTTTTGTACTACTCTGAATTATACTTAATATATTGTTTTCTACTTTATTTCTTTATTATTATGTAGCATGAATCTTTTCTTATACGGTAACTACCAAGTCTTTTTAATGCCAAGAAAGTGTTTGCGTTTTATATTTCTACAATAACTATACAAAGAAGCTTTTCACTTTTGTTTAACTTGTATCTACAGTAAGACAATGAATATCTTATGTTAGAAACATAATGTGAAGTCGCACAATATTATTTAAAAAATTTTATTTAGCAAATTATTTCATTAATTAGTAAGTTATCGCAAGGTATTTACATTATTCTTATATAATAACCCTATTATAAATATAAAATTATGTTATGTTTACATAAGATGTATCCTAATACGTACATATACATAGACCTCTTCCAGGTATAAACAGTAGAAACTTTCAAGATTTAGAGCATGGTTGTGATTTTAGCCTTCTATGATGGTAGAGAGCTGAGTTTTGATTTTTATGTGTGCTTTCTATACTCTACACCAGGAATGAGCAACCTTTTTTTGCAACGGACCAGCTACAAATTTAAAAATGTTGTGCGGGTCGCATGTAAGGAACTTATGATAACACAAATACTGAATGATGAAATCAAATTATCTCTTTATTAACACAATAAACCTAGTATAAAAAATTACAGAAATAAAACACTCATTAATAGAAATACTATTTAAAAAACGGCGAGAGATATACAGTGGCTCACAAACTTTTTTATAATTGTACCAAACGCCCTGATTTTTTATAAATCAATTAGAAGCATTTATGAAATGATATGCAAAAACGATTTTTCAAAAAATTATAATTTACAAGGTTACATGCAAAAATAAAAAAGGCATTTTTCTAAATTTTCTATTAGGGCCCTTAAAGAAAATTTAAAATATATGTTTTGTAGATCTATATTAGTTACACACATGCTGACACGAGATATAAATTCAACTCAACATTTACACTTACCTCAAAGACTAATTACCCACATAGAAATATCCATTTGAAAAATTGAATGGTTATACAACATGAATTTATTAACAATGCTAATATAATTATAATTTAAGAACAATACCAGATATTTAATACAGTTTATTTTTCTTACACATAGTTTTAATCAGTTTTCTGGAGTTAACGACATGTTTCAAAACATATTTTTTACGTGTAATATACAGGGTGGTTCACCTAATTTGAACACCTCGAATATTTTGTTATTAATAATAGAAAAAAATATCGAAGGAAAACATGATCAAGATCATAACATGAAAAGATCTTTCTCAAGATCACAGTTTTCAAAGTTTCATGCTCGATTTTTGTTCTAAATCAGACAATATATTTTTATTATTATAGGTCAACGACCTATAGAGTATAGATCTACATATATCGTGATCTTCGTGTGACTTTGAATACAAAAAATAAATAATTACGTTAGTAAAATAGGTAAAGAAAATTAATTTTAATAAATGCTCAAACGTTAGAGTAGGCCAGAGCCGGGCAACTTCTTCCCCGATATATACATATACAGGGTGTCCAAAACCATACGTACTGACCTCTAAATAACCTTGAAAATGGTTCTGAAGGTCAAATACAAGGTCATGGACATATGTCCTCTATTGGTGTTCAAGTTGGGTGGACCAACCTAGATTTATATAATTGATTACACTACTAATTATAGTACTCAATATTGATGGTTTGTGTTACACGATTTTAAAGTATGTTTATGTATTGAAATTTTCTATGCCGAAATAACTTTGCACCTAACAAAAAATGTGACCATTACGAATATGTACAGTAACACGTGTAATACTTATGTCTTTCACTTGGTCCCCGTAGGAAAAGATTCTCAAAAAATGAACGTGAAAAATTAGTAGGAAAAATTCGTCCTATAAAAATGTTCTCCGTGATGATTAAATTGCACCAACTTGTATTATGGGAGTTAACAGTTTAAAAGCATCCTGGATATATGAACTTGCATTTGAAGCCTATACAAAATGAAAATAAAAGAGTTATGTTTGTACACAATTTACATGTGTAACTATTATAATATGTACACACAATATCAAATATCTTCTTACCTCCATAAAAATTGTTGTTGTTACATTAGCTTTAATACTATTCGGTGTTTCCTTAAGTTTAGAAAGTGTATTCAAGGAATTATAATAAGCATTGGCTAATATTCCGATTTGATTACAAAGAACACGTGTTAATTGAACTAATGCATCGGCTTCATTAACTGTACTTCTGTGTTCCTTGATTAAAAGTAATTCTGCAGTTTTATGAAACCTTTCTACGGAAAAAGCTGTAAATTGTGCCAAAACGGAAATGGATTTTTCAAATATTTCTTCCTCCGTATGCGTTACAGGTGGGGCAAGGTAAACTTCAGATTCCTGGCATACCTAGAACCAATAGCTAATTTTATATATTGTACTAGCAAACTAATATTATTATGCAACAACCTAATATTACAGTAGCGCAAGCAAGGAGATTGTAAAAATATTTTTGCAAATATGCGATTTTATTTGCAAAAAATCACTTTTGGCATGCAAAATTACTTACAGTATGTATTTTTTCGTATGTTATGTTAACTCCAAGATCATTAGACATCTCTTGTAGCCTGAATTTCAAATTATTTATATCGCTGTCCTTTTCATTTTCATCATCATCTTCACCTACATTGCATAATTCTAGAACATCCTGTAGCGTTTCTTGAACAGAAGTTAATTCGGTAGTATTCAAGCCAATCAAATGCTCTTGTATTTTAATATTACTTTGCTTCGATAACATTTCAAGTGCTTCTAAATGAACAAGACCTTGGTAATCATCGAATAAGCTTTCAAAATGTATTTTTCTCATCTTTTGTTTTTCTTCGATTGTTCTCTCAGTTGTGTCGGCTTTTTCTTTAGCTTCTCGAAGAACTTGAGACAAATTTGGTTTCTCCGATTCATTTATAAAAATGGCTCTTTTCTTTTTCAGTCCTGGATCACCTTCCTGTAATACTTCCATGGTTTTTTTGCCAATGGCTTCTAATGTGTCTAATCCACCAGACATAACTTTACTTCCAGTTGTTTCAACTAATTTTGTTATCGAAGAAACACCCGATAAGAAATTTCCAAATCCAAAGGAAGAATATTGCTGAGGTTCCTCTTCTGGTTTATCGGCTGCAAATAATTCAAAGTCAGTAATATAAAGATGCAATAAGAAATTTATTAATGATTCAAATGTTTGCCACGTTAGTCTTTAATTATAAATATTATTCCTTCTCTTTAATTTGCACTGTCGTTCCAACCCAATATATATGAAAAAATTGTTACCAGCAACTACAGAATTTTCTTTGTTCTCCGTTTCATTGTTCTCAGGTTCCTCCGTTACAGCAATACTTTCTTCTAAAAGTGTAAGCCCATGCGATACATGATTAGTTATCGCAGAAACTCCAACCGTAGCTGTATTTATTAATGAACTGACACCCCAGTTATCCCAGCCCCATCCCGTATAAGAAGTTTGCATTTCTTGCCCCGCTAATGACAATTTCTTTAATATCGGTTGCAATTTCTCTTCAGTTAATTCCTCAGGCAATTCAATTTCATTCCCAAGTCCTTCCCAACCTTCGGGCTTGAATACTTCTTTAAACGTTTTATCCGATTTCATTTCTTCTGGCATTTCTAATTCAGACATTTCATCCTGTACCGAAGATGTGGGTGCGTCTGGCTTCTCTGTTGTTACTACATTTTCCTTGTCAATATTTGTTGTTATATTATCTGTGTTCACTTGAGGATTATTTATACTACTGCCACGTGCAGTAATCTCGTCTACACTATTTCCCTCATCATTTTTATCCACTTTTAAGGTCATAGTGTTTGAGTCTCTTACACATTCCTCTGTCTGTAGATTCGACAATGTACACTCGTTCTCAGTTGTCTCTATATTATTTACCAGTTGTCCTCCTTTTTCCTTATTAAATGCACTTTTAACGTTGTCATCTTCACTCTTTTGAATTGCGACTTCATCGATCGTGTTTTTATTCGTCGTATAATCAGTCTTCGATGAACATTTTTTGCTTTCCTCACTGTAGACTATATTTCTATAGTCGTATGGCGTACGAGGTACAAATTCCGTATCGTCATCAGATTCTGAATCTATCGCTGTCGGTGGAGACCATATTCGTGTTTGATTATTCCTTCTTGCAGATATGTCATGGTTCATCTCCTCGTCAGCACTTTCAAAATCATCGCTTTCAGATGTTGCCATGTTAATTTCACCTTACTGTAGAAATTTTTCTTTTCGAATGAAAAATAACTAGCAGAAACATAAAGTTCCAATATCAGCATCAAAAATTGATGCTGACACAATTATTTCGATGAAAATCTTTTCCTAAAAATATTATATAACCTCTAGTGAACACTTGTGCATACGTAGTATGTACAGATCTACGTCATCCCTCGTCGTATGCACAATGAAATGTATCTATATGTATGTATGTATATATATATATATATATATATATATATATATGTTAACGTTCACGAACCTTTTAAAACAGATCTTTTAAAACAGATCGTTTCAGTACTCGACGATTTTCAAGTAAACCTCTTATTTCTACTTTTTTCAGACTTCGCGATAAAACAGCGAGATATTTTTTGTCAACGTAACAAACAATTCTAAGAGAAATTTAATTTTTCATTTAAAATCAGAGAAACTAGTCGATCGAGTTGTTCTATAATCAACAAAAAATAATGAGTCTTGTAAGGCAAATTCTGATCATACTGACTGAGCAAAACTGTAAGATCTAATGTGAATAAAGAATTACCAAATAGAAAAAGAATTTCTCGACCTATATATAGTTTGAGCAGTATAGAAAATAAATTGGTGAGAACAATAAGAAGAGATAGAGAACAATAAAGAACAATTAGTTATTCTGTGGGTGAATGTGATATATATTTAGACTGCGGATGTTTATTTGTTGATGATTTGTTTGTCATTATATCTTATAAATAGACTCCGAATTTTATGCATTTATAACAAAAATGAGCAAGTGCAATTTATAACAGTGAAAATATTCGAGTATTTATATTTAGCTCCTGTGTCTTGCAATTGATACACAAACATTTTATTTTGCATAAACATCCGGTGTCTACTTATAATTATATTGGGTGCTTCTTTCTTTTGCACAGTAGTGTATTTTCGAAGAGGCACAGACGGATTACAATTACATTATTTAATTCGCCCCGAGCCCCGAATGTTGAACGGTTTCGAGTGCACCTGCGTTTAGACGTTGTGCGATAGCGCCATCAGTGCAGTATGACGGAAAGCATGCGAACTATTGGAAGAGCATCGCGTTCGTTTGTTCCCGTCGCTGTTCGTACACAGCGGTCAGAGACACTAGAGCTATTGCCAAGTGGAGGGGGTAGTTTGTGTGAAAGAGGAAGGAGGGTACAAAGCTGAGAGGGGATTACGTTTGGTTCTCATCGCTATACGCTATGTCGCTATACGCTATACGCTAACGCTATACGAGTTGTGGCTGTGGCGGAGAGGAAGAGAGAGTGAGCGAGAAGCATTGCCAAGCGCTCACAGTATGAACGTCCAGTGGCATGTTTCAAACACTCAAAATGCTTGTAGTTGGCGCGAGGTTGTAGTATCGTCGAAACGACAGAATAGTTTCCTCGTATTCTTGGCATTTCAACCGACGCAACGGTTTTGACACAGCGTGCAGTTTTCTGTTCAGTCATATTCACTCGAATCCACGAACAAGCAAAAGTGTCTTGCGATAACTATAAAACAGTGTCCTATTTTGTGTACCTAAGTAAAAGTGGAGTGAAGTAGTGTGTAGAGGAAAGAACGCAAGATAAATTCGAACATTTTTTTTCCCCGAATTGAACGCTATGCTCGTTTTCAGTGGTTGTTGCACAACCAACGGAAATTTTCATGTGAGAAGAAAAAGAGAGCACGGTGAAATGTATTGAACAATACACCGGCATATTAACGTGCATTCCTTCGAACGGATCGCGAATACGATTTCTTGAAACGGATCGCACGAGTCCTCTGACAAGAGTCTGGACAAAACTCTTGCGAAGACTGAACGATAGAGAAGAAAATGTAACGAATCCTCGTCAAGACTGGAAATTAACTTTGGAAACACAATCGATGAGATGCACACTCGATGGCACGATGCTGAAAATGATTTTTTAAAAGGCTACGCCACATTCACTGTCGCGGAATCGACGATAAATATGTAAAAAGCAAAACGATAACAGACCAAGTCAAAAAATATGTTTCTATAAGAAGAAGTGATCGAGCGTAATGTGAAATTAAGGCTTTTTGGCGAGCAGAAGACAAGAATGTAAAAGGAAGTGAACCAAAAGTGACACGACAAAAGGGGTGAAAGTGTGGTTTGTTGCGAATTCGATTGGTTTGTTTTTTTTTTGTTTTTGGTGCCAGGAAAAACAGTGTAAGAACTGTGTGCTGTTCGTATATAATTTTCTTTTGAAATTTCGAGTGATCAGTGTTATGTTGAAAAGAAAGTGTTACGATAATGTAACGGGCATCGAAACCCGCTCTGATACAAATGTACGGCCACGATACAGTCTCAAGGCAAGATATCAACAGTAGAATTTTCTTCAACGGCCAGCTATGTTAACGGTGGAATTCCGCTTGAGAGGAATCTGAAGGCGGGGACTCTGACGTCACTCCGCTCATGATAATGAGGTATTCATGATGGCGGAGCAGCGCGCGCGCGCCCAAGCCCGCGAGTATGTGTCTGCGAGAGTGAATGCGAGTGTTTCGTGTGTGAGTGAGTGAGTGTATGAGTCCATACTATACTTACGTATTGCATGAGTGGACATGTGTGTTTCTCGGGGGATATGTATGGGGGTGTACGTATGTATGGTACGCATGTGTGCATGTTTGTACGAACGTTTGGTATGTGTACACACACAGACACACATGAATACACAGAGCCACACAGAGAGTGCGCGTGGATGCATACTTGTTACGCGCCTTTCGTTTCTATATGTGCACATGTGGTGCGCGCGCGGGCGCGTAGCGCATGTGTATAATCAGTGATGTGCAATACATCCCTTCTATTTCCATTCCACTGTAAGTCCGTGTGTATCACCGCTGCGTTCCTTCTCTTTTACCCAAGTCGAACCAACCTCTTTATCTTTCTCAAAGCATCTGTCTTTGTTTTTTCGTCTATCGATACAGAGTGTATATGGCACGAGTAAAGTGTGTTCGTGCGCGTAGATATGTGCTTCTGTTGACTGGTCGGTGATAGAGAATTTTGGATGGATTTAGAGCGCAGTGAAATATGCCAAGGAGACGAAATGGGGAGATACCGCTTCCGGACGGGTGGGACGTCGCGCAAGACTTTGATGGAAAAGTGTATTTCATCGATCACAATACAAGGAAGACAACGTGGATCGATCCAAGAGACAGGTATGTCAGATTTATACGCTCTCACGTTCGCCGTGTACACGTGTGCACGTGCCAACTAAATATACTCGCACGGTACTGCCTGCGAATTTTCTACGTTCACCACCGGAACCCATAGGAGGTCTTTTAAAATCGTTGTTTATTCGGATTTTCGTGCATCAAACCCGGCACGGTGCAACACAGTGCGTCTGAGTCACAAGAACATAGATGTCGAAATGCAAAATACTTCTGACATTAGATTACCCTCGTCAGAGCGCCCCTTGGGTTTTTCGCGTGTGTGTTGTACTACGTGTACGTGTATATTCATACAGCGAGGACTCGCCGCGCCCGCATTCCAGTCGCCAGGGCCGCTACGCTGCCGGTGAAAAACTCGAGATATCTGGTGATCAGGGTCGAGCTGTAAACAGAATTATTATTTGCCTCTCTTGTATCTTTATTTTTGCATCTAGACAATTCTTATTTTTTTCATTCTGTTCTACCTAACAAGATGTCGCAATTACAAACGAAATGATAGAACACCGAAGAATCAATTTTATTATACTTGAAAGGGGGAATTTTCGAAAAGTATCACACACTCATCTTTTCTATGATACCATATCAGATTTATTTCGTTATACATACATACATACTGTACATGGCACATACCGCGTGCACCAGACCCATCATATACGAAAGCTTTGCTCAGGTGAAATTTCCAAACTGAAAATCATTTATACATTGACGAAAGAAAATGCGAATTAACAGTTGACTGTAAATAGCGGAATTGTCGATGTCACTATAAGCTGACTTACGAATATGAAACTATTTTTAATGAAGTTATCATCTAAATTCAATGCTATCGCTGTGATAGCATCCACGTGGTCGTACTGTCTAAATTAATGTGTACATTTGAGGTGGTAGATTGTAGTCTACATGAACCATCTGACAGAGCGGATCGGTGTATAGGAGTTGTGTCGCCATACATGTTATTATACATGCTATTTCTCACACATACACTCCCGTTCATAAGTCTTAGGACACCTCTGGTTTTTAGTAAAACTCTGGCATTTCGTATAGATTATCAACCGTTAACTGTATTAACTGCATAATATAAACATCCTCATATGTAAACGATAATGATCCAAAACACACGTCAAAAATATGTAAAAACTATTTGGATCTACTTCAATGTGATAATTCGTTAAAAATTATGAAATGGCCACCCCAATCACCAGATTTGAACCCCATAGACAAATTATGGGATATACTGGATAGACAGGTACGAAACTTTTACCCTACTTCGAAAACACATTTATGGGATATTTTCGAACGAGAATCTGATGTAGCATCATGTTGATTCCATGCCTGTGATATCTTGACTCGCGTGTTCTAAAGTTGTCAAGAGTTTAAAATAATTTTGTCGCATAGCAAACGCAATTATATGAAAATTTTTCTTGAAAATGATCTAAATTTTTGACCGAAACGTTGAAAATTTTGTGGTGATTGGCAAAATTGCTTAAGTAGTGGCATCAGATCGAACCAGTGCGCTGAAAACATTATTATTCGTTATTAACAAATTGTCGATCGAGATCAAGAAAACAGTCAGAATGGAATAATGTAAAAACAGAAAGTATGAAACAATTGATCGCGCGGAGGCCGAGAATAGTGGAAACTGTAATAAAGAAACGTGGCGGATTCTTCGATGAAAAGAAAATATAAATATTTTTTTACTTCTTGGTAAGATTTTTGACATGTAAACCGTTAAATAAGGAAAAATTTGTTCGCATCCTTCAAGGATTTTCCAGAGTTCAATACAAATATGATCACTGTCCTAAGGCTTATGAGCGGGAATGTACATACGAACATTATCCACGAATAACGTTCAGATGATTTTTTTCAAACTGCATTGTACATACGAGAATCTTTAGCGATATGCGAACAAGAAAATTCCTTTCGAATATCATTCTAAGAGGAGTATGCGGGAATGATTTCAATTATTTTTTCACGTATAGGTTATAGGTCTATTCACATACATAATAACTTTCACCGGTTCACATCACCGAACCAAGTAACTTCAACTCGAAACGTTTCACAAAATTTTACACGTATCACAAGCACTACCGATCTGACTTGTTCACACTATACTATATGTATTGTATTATTGCCTGTGTGGCGGAAACGCCTGACATGCTTACGCACCTGGCATGCGTTAACGCCGTACCAGCATTCCTAGTACGGACAATTCAAACCGGTATAACTTTAGATGCGCGCAAAATTTCGATAAGCGGTCAAAGAAGAAGAAAACAAATACTCGATTATTAAGAAGAACATTAATATAAAATATGTGATGCATAACGTGCACCACCTTGAAAATGTTACTTTTCGTTCCTATGGTACAACGGCACGTACTTAGGTATAACTGCGGACTGTAAATAGACTGCGGATCTTTATGCAAAATAAAAATGTTTTGCATTTCACACACACGAAGTCATAGATTTCTACGAAATTGCATAGCCCCTTGGAACTCGATACCCCGATCACGACAAGATTTTTGATTCCTCAATATTGTTTAAACTGTCTGAGCTGTAAGGGTGAAAGGTTTAGTTAGTGAACATTTTTTCCTTTAAAATTGTAATTCGGACAACATTGTAGATATGAACATGGGCCAAACGCCATTTTATATATAAAACTTTAAGTTCAATCTAAACAATACAGTTTCTACTAATGTAGTTTTTATGAAACTGTTGCAAATAATCTTCTCAATTTTCGAACCGACAAATGGCTACTCAGGACAGAATGGATAGGCTGGGCATTTTTTTCTGTAATATCTGTGAAGTGCCTTTCTGCATTTCTCGCAAGTTCCGTAATGTAACATTCATAATTTGACATAATTGCCAAAGTTACGAGCATCTACATGGGCAATTCGTCTCCGCATTCTTCAAGCCACTGCAGTGATTTAAACAATTTTCAATATCAGAAAATCTGCCACATATTGTTCTTTTATTATCTAAAAAGTAGCTCCCGAGATCTTCTACACGATTTCTTTCTCATTTTTTCGGATTGTTGATAGAGCGCTCTAATAGGGATCTTAAGTTCATGAACGATAACGTTTTCCTTTCTGGATCCAGTTTTTATTGCTTCGATCACTTTGATTTTATCAGCCAATCAATGAATGTTTTCAGCTTGCGTTTAAAATTCATCTTGTTAGATTCAGAGAAAAGAATGAGAAACGACAGAACTGCGCTTGAACTTATTCATTCGATCTTTCACAGCCAACTGCCTTTGCGATCAAGATGCACGCACTGCTTAAAGAAGTAAACAATTGACGATCGCGGAACCGTTGTACCTCTTGGATCGATTGACTGATACATATGTAGAAGGAAACTTGGACTTGTAGAGGTCGGAGTTCTTCTAAATTCGAGTTTCAGAGGTAAAGTGCATCATTTAACAATCTAATAGGCGATTAATGGTTCGGGTAAAGGAAAGTTTTATTTGAAGTTGTAGAGGTTTTTGCAGTTGTGGGGAAAGAAATGATGATAGCTTTCGTCTTTTAGAGGTTTTCGAGTTATCGTGGTTCCACTGTATTATGCATTTGCATGCATATACAGTTTTCCCTCTCACTGTGAGAAAATTGTCACTACCGAAAGTGTTAAACTTTTATCCCCACTACTCGGGGGTTCCCTCTTGGACACTCGGTCGCGCTACAAATGTAACATGATCCGAGGTCCGATATCGGTGAGGCAATATTAATGCAATGATGAAACTTTATTACTTTTAGTTATTTCGTTATGAAGACTTTGTCAATTTAGATTCATTTTAATCAGAAAAATTCTCCCAAGTACAGTGATGAAAGTTCTGTAAAAAAAGAATGACAAATAAGAAAGTTTCCTATCTGCATTGATATTGTAATCAATACGCAGCCTTTTGTCTTTTTCGCGTTGTCCTTCTGTACATAAACGAGTTAATGATTTCGGCGCCACAGGTTCGATCAAATATTACTCACAAGCAATTTTGCAAATTAAATTGTTCTCAACGTTTCGATCGTAAACTATAATAATTGTTTAACAAAACCGGGTAATACCAATAAAACTTTGACATACTTGCTATGTGTAAACGAATTAAATTCACTAATGGAACTTTTAAGAAAACTGATTAACACCACGCCGGTAGACGTTACACTGAAGCCATGTGTCCTTCTGTATGTTCGCCAATCTTCAAATAACGAAGTACCTCTACGATTTCTGAGACTCCATAGCCCCGAAGTTGTCACACGATGGGAGGGAAGACTGTATATCAGGGATGGGAATTTTTGTGTCAATTGAGACAAGACCGTTCCCGGCGTAGTGTCCACTGTCCCTCACCAGCATCCGCCGTTACGAATGCATGAAAGAGAGGTATCACGGCCTGCTTCGTGGGGGTACCCACCGGCAACCCCGATGCTCGGAGAGCATTTGCGTCAGCCGGTCGGAGAACCTTCCCTGCCTCCTGCACCGCAACTTTGGTATGGGCAGGATGGCTCGGACTATCGGAAGGCATGAGTTGGATGCGATAAGTTGCTGTCGCAATTGTAACTCTCGGTAGCAAACAGATGTAGTCTCGACAAGGAGTTACATCGGGCCCCCGGATATTAGGGAGCAGTCGCCCTAGGACGGGCGCCATCCTTTGTAGTCGGAGGGCCAACCGGTCGAAGTGCGTTTCGAAGCGATAGCGGGTGTCGAGTGTTAGGCCGAGACAGTTCATCTCGGTTTTTACCTCGACATTGGCATCACCCATCCGGATCCGGGTGGGACGGGGAAACCGGCCCCGAGGAAAAGTGAATGCACGTATCCACGATGCGTGCAATCATTTCGCCTCGGTCTTGCTGGCCGATATCTCCAACCCCAAACCCCGGATCCAACCAACGACGCCGTCCACCCCTGCCATCGCCAGGTTTCTGGCCCCTTTCCAGTGCCTCCTCTCGGCGATCACCAGAGTGTCATCTGCCTAACAGATGTGCGAGGTCCCGCAGAAGCTGTCCGAGGACCGACTCCTGCGGAACCCTACGGAACCCTGCGGTGCACATCCCTCCGCTGCATAACACTGCACCGGCCCGGGTACTGAATGCACCTGTCATTCAGGTAGTTCCGAATGACGTCCTGGAGGTAGGGCGGCACTTGGAGATACTCCAGGGTCCCCACTACCTCGCACCAGGGCAGAGTGTTGAAGGCGTTGGTGATATCCAAACTCACCGCCAAAAACACCTCTCCACGAGCGACAGCCTGCTGTCGGAGGAGCTCAAAAGACCGCCCCCTCCGGACAACCAAACTGGCTGTCGCTCAGGCCGGGTCCACCCTGCGACAGGTGCTCGACGCTCGGCCAGAACTCATTCTAAGAGCTTGCCCGCCTCGTCGAGGAGACAAATGAGCCGGCACGCGGAGGAAACCTCTGCAAGTCTGGCCGGAACACCCTTTAAATCCTCTAGCCTCAGAGGACTCATTGCGCATCCCTCCTAGAGGATGCTCGTTCATGAAAGTACACGAGTCTGGACAGAAACTCGGTAGCCTGCTCCTCGAACGTAGTGGACAATCCCCGACCCACGCCCTCGATTGCAATTGAGTGACCCCTCCACATATTCAACCCCAAGGGTGCAGTAACCGCCTCTTCGAGCTCTCCGGAGCCCGTTCATTGTAGCCATCAGTAACTATTACGGTCTAGGCCTAGACTCTAGGGGAACCTCACCGATTTCAATGACCTTGAAATGTGTTGTTGACGTCAAGGTCATTATCTACGTACGGCCGACTACTGAAATATAAACACGAAACTCGTAAACGATTCGTAACAAGTGTACATATTTGGGCACGGTCCATAAGTTGTTACGTTTAGAATCAATATATGTATGTAGGTCATAGGTTAAGACGTTCCGTGCCGCTTGGGGCGCAATTCTGTTGAATTTAATACTCCAGCATTTTTTGAAAATTTTTATAAGCCATATAAATGCATAAACATCCGCAGTCTAGTTATAACATACCGTTTTTTGTTATAACATAGTTGCAGAGTTATGGCGACCGCGACTAACATAGAAAAGGACAGCGCGCGTAAACACGGAATTCGCGGCCGAAGGCGCACTACATACCGTCAATTAACCACTAAATAAACTTTGTAACTATGTTGAATAATAAAAAATGGTTCAACCAAATACTATTCAGTTTCGAGAGAGTTCACAATAACAAAAAATCAATGCTACTTTCCCTTTAAAACATTGTTGGGGCTCCTCCCCCCAAATAATCCCCAACAAATTTAATGAATACTAAAGTATTAGCCCCTTTTAAGGGAGTGGACTCGTTTTTCCAGGATTGCAAGGGTGCGGGATGCGCCTGCTCATCTCTCGATAATGCAAAGATGGGGGGTTTTTCATATAAAAGATCAATCTAGGCTGCAATCACCCGCATAAGTCCTATTTTTTCATTTACGAGGCGTAATTTACATTATTCGGAAGCGTACATCTGCGCATGTAGCTATTTTCATAAAGCTGTGACTGGGAATAATACAAATTATGCCTCATAAACGTAAAGATCTTTTATCTAGCGCTTTTGACTACTATAAAATCCCATCTTTGTATTATCAAGAAATGAGAACGCGCATCCCGCACCCTTGCAATTTGCGAAACCATTCGGGATTCCCGAAAATATCCGTGATTCCCATATTGAAGTTTCTATATCGCGCACATTGTGGGGAATCCCGAAAATTCTCGGGAATCCGGAACATTTTCGGGAATCTCGCACACCTCTACTGGAAACGAGCCTACCCGCCTTGACCATTTAATTTACAAAAAGGAATGAAGTCGATATCTTCATCAGAATCCGAGACAGCAGCCCGTAACACTTTATCTGGTACACCCTGTATACATGTATTTTAATAGAAGCACATCCACTTAACGACAACAGCACAGCATCGACTGTTTCCTTTTTCCTCCTTTTGGTAGTTGTGAATACGACGATGCTGATCTGATGTCGTTCAGGTGTTGCGCTGTTATACGTGTACGCACATATGTATGTAACAAAAGGGCGATGACCTTTACACATACTACCGCTGTATCTATAAAGTACAACTCGACCGTGCAACCGATCAAAATCCAGTGAATCGAAAAAGACTCTGTACACCATTCCGAATGCAATAAATATTTGCAAATTGGTTCAAACGACTTCAGCATATACAGGGTCTCCCGCAAGTCATGGTCAACCGATCAGGAACTGATTCGACATGTACAAATGAGTCGGAAAGAAAGAATAAAATTTTTTCTCCCGTCTGTTCGTTTTTGAGAAAATCGAAGTTGAAAATTGGCTCAAGTAGATTAATTGAGTCACGAAAAACATATTCACTATCAGATTTTTACTTTGCAATCCCTGTTTATCGAAATTTTCTTCAAGTTTCTTTTACATGTCAAGCAGTAAACTAATTATTTTAATTATAAGTCCCTGAACAAAATACACACGAGTAGTTTGGTTCACTTTGGTTTCTTCGTATTAAAAGGTGTACGGAGACTTTTTAAACTGATTCTATGTATATCGAAAATTTACAAATTTATCTAGAAATGCAAACAAGTGTTTTAGAGTGATTATTTCTTAATTTGCAGATTTACGAAACCTCAGACGTTTGCAGACTGCATCGGGAACGAGCTTCCACTTGGATGGGAGGAGGCATATGACAAGCATGTGGGTGCATACTACATTAATCATGTTAATCGTGCGTATTATTTTTCCTTTTTTACATGTTATTATAAGCTATAGCCAGGCTGCGGATTTTATGCATTTACGCTGCACAGAAATGTGTAGTAGATTTAACGTAATTGACGAACGGCTTATTTCAAGAAACATATATTATTCTTTTTGTGTTTTTTGTAAAATAATACATTACCTGTTAGTATACTCTTTTTAACTGAAAACGTGAGGATGTCCTATTGACCTTGTCGATCAAGACATTAAAACATTATTATTAGAAATTATTATCAATACAAACGAATATTGCCTGCCTAAAAAATTCTGTTATTCTCACTGCAGAGAAGTATAGGGGAGAATGTTGAATCTGTTTCTGGTGAATTACCCAGTGTATTTCGATAGTATTCAGAATTTGTATAATCCTTATTGAAAATAGTTGTGCTAGACTGTCCCTTCCAATAGCAGCAGCTAACTTTTATTTTGCATAAAAATCCGCAGTCTGGTGATTAGTTTAAATGTGACTATTAAAATCACACATATTAGCAACCGTGAGCTTTGTATTTACAAGTTTTTAGAAATGTTCTTTCCAACCGCGGCTCGAACGACACTGATCTTACGCAAGATTTTTCTGAAGAGTTTAGGGAGGGCACTATGCGTGTTGAGAATGCACACTGTGACACGCTGACGAACACGGTGGGGTGGTTAGACGAAAAACGGGACACGAGAGGGATCGCTGTAAAGATGGGAACCATGAAAGAGCTTATGGCAATCACATGTTTCGCTTTTCCTGTAGACTGTTATGCAGAGTCGATGAGTTATATATGGATTAGAACACGCGAATACGCGTATCTTCAATACACGTCCGAAACCGTGATCTCTACAATATATGCTGACAAGTTCAGGTCCGTGCTGTTTCTTAGATCCTGTGGTTCTACTACTTTGTGACCTTGCCGACCGCGCCGAACGTAGAAAAGATCTCGGCCAAGAACTTTCTGCATACCGACGATTAAACCACTAAATACAGTCCAAATTACATCGTGTTTAATGTGATTTTAATCAGAAAAATGCCGCAAATAAGCTGTTGGAAGTTTCGTAAAAAAAGAATCAAAAATAAAACAGATTCCTATTTGCATTAGCATTGCAGTCGATACGTAGTCATTCAAAGTGTAAGAAGAAAGTTAGAAAATTAAAAGGTTCTGAGTATTTTCCGATCGCCGCGGTCGCTGTTTCTCTTTCTTTTTCGCTCGATATCCTCCTCTATGTCCTAAAGTTTCTTCATACCGTCAATTAAACTGCTAAATACAGTTGAAATTACATCGTGTTTAGTGTGATTTTAATCAGAAAAATGCCGCAAATAAGTTGATGAAAGTCCCGTAAAAATTCATGAAAAATAAAGCAGTTTTGTAATATTGGATTCACACCGATATACCCGGTGTCGGATTACGCGGCATGTTTACACTGCTCGGCGACCGAGGCAGCTCTCGGCCTTTCGCGGAGTATGCCCCCCCAGTGGAATGGGTAGGCGAAGGGACATAGAGCGGTCTCCTCCGTCGGACTTAGAATGGGACATTACTGTACTACGCGCGACGCGCCTGTGTGTGTTGAAAAATGATGTTGTTGTCATTTGACTTACTTAGTATGTGAGTATGTGTATGTATGTATGTATGTATGCATGCATGTTTTGATATTGTAACAAACATTATAATTAGAATACATTGCAGATAATTATGATATTGAATCACGATGGTACTTGCTCTAATATTTTCGAACGTTCTTCGACCGTTCAAGTCACAGGCATAGTAGCATATGTAGAGTAGAATGGGAGAGAAAGAATAGAAAATATATACAATACAATACATTCAAGTTCAATCCGAAATCAATCATAATATTATTATGTATAGCTCTGTTCACACACGTAGGAATCATCGCATTATTTTTGCTGGATCGATTTTTCCGTTCTGTTTCAGAAACGACACAGCTCGAAGATCCAAGGCAAGAATGGCGTGCTATTCAAGAGGCTATGCTTCGCGAATATCTGCAGACCGCACAGGACGTACTCGAGGTAAGTGTTTTGAAAATTCTTTATAAATTGTCGTCCCCTTCGGTAGTACAGGAAGACGCGATTCTCAGTAAGGGGATACTAGTAGCAAACTGATAGCAAATACATGGGCAGTCTGTTATACACGAATGTACGAATGTAATATTTTTCGTGTACTATAGCACTGTATATACGAGATACCTAAATGGAAATTCTATCAATTTTTCTACCAATGTTTCTATAGAAACAATCAATTTAGAAATTAATCTGAATGTGAGCGTTAGAGTTGAAACGAATCACGACGAAAGGCCGATGGGAAGTTATTTTATGTGCAAATAAATGTATGTATTTTACATATAACAAAGTTTCTGTGCATAGCACATACCTGCAGTTTTATTCTTATAACGGTGACTAGTTATAGTCGAATCAAACCAGATCAATACTTCAAGGCCACACGCTGATCGCAATTCCTAACAATAAGTACTTACTACCGTCGCGTCGTTACGTTTTCTATGCAATTAGGTATGTATAATTCGTCAGTAAGTTTCGAATATCGACCGGTTTTGATTTCACTCTTGACAAGCTTTTGTAAGTCAATCAAGCTATTATACAATTCATAGGCACTGTAGTAGTAGCATTGGTTTGTTTTCCCTTCGGGATTACAGGGGAGGAATTTTATTATTATTTAGATGCCTGCTTCGATACAATAAAAATATAAAATTCTACTAACTCTTGAAATGTACATTATCTAAGAAACACATCTAATGTAAGGAATAAACTTTTGGTTTATTTTCTTACAAATGACTCAAACAATTACATTTAAAACGTGGTAAAACTAATTAAATGAACATAAACAAAATGATAATAATAAAAATAACTATTGTCGATACGACGTTAAATCACACTACCGAAACCAACATTTTTTATACGTATCTAAAAGGATGCAGTTTTTAAAATGTTTTTCTGTGCAAATCGCACTCTGATATCTGTAATGAAATGTCACTGAAATCTTCGATCCAGCCCACTGTGCTTCGTTTTACCGATACGGGACTCTTGGCACTCGGCTAGGCTAGGCTCGTCGAAACTGGCTCGTACGAGCAACAGCTTGTATTCGACAACGTAGTTTCCAAAATATCGAAATCCTACTTATATCGCAAATACTGCGACCTTGCATCTCTTACTGCATCGTAATAACCTACACGACTACTTAATCTTAACCCTTTGCACTCCGAATTATCTTTTCAATTCCTCAATTTTGTTGCCAACAACTCCCTAATATTTTATAGTTTTATTTGAATTTCAAAGGACAGTTCCTTGACTGCTACTTATTTTAAACAATTTTGTTCACCAATGATATGAATATAGCTCTCAAACTTTGTTGCAACTTATATTTGTGGAGCTTCTATTTGTTTTTAACTAAAAAATAAGACAGTTAACCCGTTGCCGTACTTTAACGAGTAATCAACGTCTAGTAATCAATATTTAAGCATTAAAATAAATGTAGCCATACAAAGAATACACATTTTAATCACTGTAGCTATAAAGAAAATGGTACGGCAAGGGGTTGAATAAATAAGGGAGAACCAAATACATATAAAAACCTTATTTACATTTTTCTTTCTCTGACGTCGAGTCACGCTCGACAAAGGAGTGCAAAGGGTTAGTAGATGCAACCAACAATTAAACATTGTTCTTGCCCCAAAACGAAGTTGTGTCACGAATTTCAGTAGTATTGGATTGGTCCATCGTTGAAATGACATTTTGTTATTTTCCCATTGTAAAGTCTTGTTGACATTCCGACGATTGTTCTCGATGTTATTGTCGTCGCCGTTGTTATACATATATTATGGACGTGGAAGTCTCGAACTGTCCGTTCTGCATTCGTTGAACCACTTTTGTGAGCTACGTTCATTTACGCAATCACCGTGGAATGTCGTAGAAATCTTCCGGGCTGCCTCACTGCCAAGTTTGAACTCATAAAGCAAACACGCATGAATAAGAATGTCAGCACGGATGTTTTCTGGTGAGTTTGCAAGTTGTGCCCTAAAAATGGCATAGGACATTTTCTACTAAAGATGTGCTTGTTTGACTTGATATCATTCTTGCGATCCATTGGCAGAAGAACAGTATCTCTCTCTCTTTCTCTCTCTCTCTCCCACCCACGTACCAACCCACTAGTAAAGTTTGGATTCCAAACTGTTTGGAATCACTTGCAGATTTTTGTAGAAATCGAATATATCGATAAATTTTCAAATGATCCATTGTTACGCTGGTGTCGTAAAGCCAAGTAAACATTAATAATGTTTCGCGTAGGTGGACCAACTTATTTTCACTAAATATAGGTATTTAGGTATGCAATACGCTTTGCGCATGAGTATAAAAATGAATTTCTCTTGATAAAATATAAAATATAATAATTTTCATAAAAAAAGAAGTAAATAAACACGAAGCGATCATCGAGAAAGTACAACGTCGTGCGCGGTTGTCACAATCAGTCCTCTGCGTCTGCGTTTCTTGAATCTTCGACAGCGATCTGGCCAATGGGCACGGACGACGAAACACTGACGTAACATTGAGGAATTTCGAAAGTCTAGAAAGGAATTCGCGAAGACGAAAATTAACCTTCAAACGTAAAGTGTGTTTAACGTTGAATGGTTATTACATAATATAGTGGATTTCTTAATGCATGATTTTACGAAAATCTCGGCATTATGGACTCGGCATGCTATTATGGAATCTTGATATAAAAATAGATAATCTCGTATATTTTTAATCATCGTGGATACTGACTAACGAACGATAGAATTCATGGAATATTAAAAAAAACTTGTTACACACACAGGGGGGACCACCGTCCTTTGTTTTTCAGAATTCTGTTCGAGAATTCCTTTTTACCTTTCTACCTTTCTCGCTTGTTCTTGCTTTCTATCGTTTCCTATCGCTTCCTATCGCTTCCGATCGCTTCCTTTCTTTTCCTCTGGGCCCTCCACGCTTGCATCTCGCTTCCTCCCGCTTCGTCCTGTTCCGCTCCTTTTCTTTCGTCTTTACGACGCTTCACGTCTCTCTACGGGGCACTGAGACGCGAGTGGAATTTTAATTGCCATTTATTTTTGCTCACTCAGCTCTCGTACCGCTTGTCGACTCAGGCGGACAGATACAAAACCGATTATGACACCGCCGCGCGCCGCGCCGCGCCGCGCCGGTGGAGCTTGCAGATCCTGATAGTACTTTAAAAGTTAGGGCAAAGGCATCGCTGCGAAACTAAGATGGGTGTCAATCCCATCTTTTGTGTACGTCTCGTCACTGACCAGTCCTAATCATTCTCGACTATGATGCCCCATCGAATGAAACGGGAAAGCGAGGAATATCTAATAACATATCTAGTAACATTGTTGCAACGGTTTTTCCTCGAATAAAGTGAGAAGCAGTTTAGAAAAAGAAGGGGCTTTAATAGTCAACGAGTATCGGCGAACCCTGTGACGAAGCGCTAGTTTTTCTCTAAATCGCTCGATTATTTAGCTTGTTAAAATCTTTTGGTAATTACCAGACTGCGGACTTTGATGCACTTATGGAAAAATTGGTTGGTACAAATATGAAACAGTGAAGCATCAGAAAAATTTAAGAACATTGCAATAAAATCAATTTTTGCTCTACTCCTGCTTCCCAAGATCAACGCAGAACATTTTGATTTTGCATAAAGATCCGCAGTCTCGCAATTACGACTTGATTCGAGCCGAGGTTAGCGTTTTAGGTTAATCGAAGTATGCTCGATCTCTGCGTTGCGGGAGTACATAGTACTATTTAGAAGTTGGAGGATTACACAGTCACGATATTCGTGTGCCATTCAATGTAAGCGTGGGCCGGCTTTGGGACGACGATATCTTGGTAAACGGGTAAGTAAGTGGACAAGCGAGCGAAGCAAAGCAGGCGAGCTTGCCACGGGAGATTGGAATGTCTCCCGTCCGCGTCCGCGTCCGCGTTCGTCCGAACCTCTTCGTCCCCTTTCCACTGGACCCCCAGGACCCACGGACTCTTTCGACTCCTTTGACTTGTTAGACTCTTTGGACCCTCTGGAAGATCCCTTGGATCCTCTCGAGGATCCCCTGCACCTTCTCCTTTGCTCATAGTGCACTGGCTCTTGCCTCTATCTTCCCATCTTCTCGCCCCTCTCCGTTCAACCAGCGCACAACGCGCAGCCTTCTCGTTCTACCTTCGCGACTCTTCTCGGTCCGTGATAGCGGCAGTCTTGAAAGAAAGAGGAAGTCGGTGCGTGACGCTATATAAACCATGATGCAGCTAGCTGGCTAGCTAGAGAGAGAGAGAAAGAGAGAGATTTCTCTCCATCGAAAACATTGATATTTTCAATGTTCCCCTTCGCTTTACGACAAAAATCAATGCAACATTAAATGTGTATTTCGACGAGACCTACAACTTTTATTTGGAGTATTTTTCAAAATTATCATTATTTACGGAAATAAATGGAAAAACTATGATTATCTTGGTTTTTTAATGGTTTCCGCCATTACAATAAATTTTCGCCAATTTTCACTATCATATTCGTAATCAGCACGTCAAAGTACGTAAATCCGAGTTCAATGTTAGGAAGTAGCACACGAAGCTACGTCTTCTGCGAAAAAAGTACAGGAAATTTTCTAATGGCTTATTAATCAGAACATTAACAACTGTTACGGGTCGTCAGAGACCCAACGACGACACCCACTAAACCAAGGAGTACAGTGATAGTTGTATGATACGCGCGTGGAATATTATACGCGACAAGGTTGTGTCAATGTTATCGCGTTGATTGTTTGAATATCACTTTCTCATTAAGGATAGAATGTGAAAAGTACGCGCGAGGGTATTGATCTGATCTCCGTCTCCATCTTGAAGAAAAGATGCCAGTTCTACCAAGCCTCTCTGCCCTGTCCTCCTCGGACCTCGGCACTGGATCTTTCGTCTCCGCCTGATTCTTTCATTCCGTTTTTCTCTCCTTCTGTCCTTTTATCTTTCTTTTTTCTCTTCTCGCGCCATGCGACCCTTTTGGCGTAGTGGCTACCGGTGTTACGCTCGTGGGGCCCCCACGCCCCCAGGCGATCCACGACGGATCCCCGAAGAGCTACGAGGCCTTCCGAAGCTGCGCACAATCACGTGGACGGGCGGATGGCGGATGTGCTACTGTCCTTCGATACTCGTCGGCTCGTTGGCTCGTCTGTCGTCGGTCGTCGGGATGATGCCCCGCGGTGCGCGGTACGCAGTACGCAGTGCTCCAGTGAATCGTCCACGAACCATTCTGATCGCGAAGCGAACCGATCAATAATTACTAGGGGTGTGCGAGAACCCGAAATACATATCGGGAACCCGATGCTCGGGACGAGTCGGGGAGAAGTCGAATCGGGTCGGTTTCCCGAACATTTCGAGAATATCACATGCTCTACCGCTCAAAAGTATGTGGACACTTGTTCACAATTCTCCTCCCTGGAAGAAAATGAATCTTCGAGGGATTTAATCCATACGATCTGATTTATACAGTATTGGAGCATTTACTTTTCAATCATTTTTTCGGTGCAATTTTGCAAATTTTTAAATCATTCTCAACGTTTCGATCCGGATATTATAATATATTGTATGTTACTAACTGCTCCAAACCAAACGTACGATCAAAAACACATGTTTAACTGTGTTATATCATATTGTATTACATATCATATCATGGATGACGAGAAACAGTCACAAACAATTTAAGTTTTTATGCGTCAATGTCAAGAATAACTGTTTCCTTGATCTCGATCGACAATTTGTTCACAACGAATAATAATGATTTCAGCGCACTGGTTCGATCTGATGCCACTACTTAAGCAATTTTGCAAATTACCACAAAATTTTTCAATGTTTCGGTCAAAAATTTAGACCATTTTCAAGAAAAATTTTCATATAATTGCGTCTGTAAAAATTATTAAATTAATATAAAATTTGTGTTGTATTCCGCACACAAAACCGAAAATTTTAAGCAAAAAACCAAAAACATGCTTGCTACGTGACAAAATTATTTTAAACTCTTGACAACTTAAAGTTGTGCCCCTTCATATGAAGAATATTTTATATAAAACATTTTTTCATATTCCTGCTGGTTTCCATAATAATTGACTGTCTCAAGATAAAAGGACCACCCTGTATATTCCTTTCTATCGATCTTATATTTGTTGACACAAGATGTATCGATGCTCTCGGCGCACTGGTTCGATCAATTTTTACTTGAAAGCAATTTTGCAATTTAAATTAAAATTTCGACGTTTCGATCTATGTTTAGATCTGTTTCGAGAAAATTCATAACTGCGTCTGTGAATTATTAGACAAAATACATAGTATCGTCTGTTACCATCATTAAATTAAACATTGAATGTCTAATTTTGTACTTTGTTACTCACTTGCTTAATGAAATTATTTTAACTACATTTGGAACGACAAAACACGTGCTGTTCCCATGCCGTTACACAAGCTACCGAGTAGTATACAATACTACATACATTTACTATGTAGTATAGGTACATGTAGAGTAGCTTGTGCAGTCTATTCACAAATAGAAATAATTTCGCACGCAAGCATTCGAAACAATTTGCTTCGGATATACTATGGAGGAAAATAGAGAGTGCAGTAAGGAGCACGACTGGCTTCACAGCGTTGTTGTTCGCCATTTACCAGCAGCGTAGCTTTTCACATTCCTACGGCTCTTTTCCAGGGGCAAACAATGTTAACGACCACGCGAAGGGATCGGGATTCCATCTCTACCGGACGATACATAAATAGGCCGACGCTTTTACCCAGCGACCAGATGTATACGTACCCGAGTTATTATTCTCTTTTGTAACAGACTATTTTTAGACAACCGGTGGAATTTTATGCTTCGCTCTTCTTTCTCTTCTTCATCGGTCCTTTCTTCTTTTTCATTCCCGCTTTGTCTATTTCTACTCTGTCCACCACCCTCGTATCTTCTTTGCCTTATCTCACCATTTTCGTCACTAATTTTGCCTACTAAGGTAAATGTACCTATCACTGCGGGTGTGCGTTTCACTGCGGTATTTTTTGCCGATGAGATCGAAACACGTAAAAGTAAATATTTTGCTCTGAACAAATTTGTACAATTCAATAAGATTGTATTTTCGTTGGCGAGGCAAACAAAATTGTCAATCATTCTGGTGTTCTTATAATCTCAGGATTTGAAAGGACTTTCTTTATGAAAGGTCAAATTAATACCATTTTTCTTCTATGACAAATCTATGATAAAATCACTAACCGTGATTTATCACAGTGATCGCAGAATCAAGATCACGGTCGTGATTTGAACTTCATTCACGCCGTGATCGTAATTTTTTAGTCCAGAGTGAATTTCCTCAATGTCATCCTAATTCTTCGTCGATTAGTTTGCATAGAAACATCTGCATATAGCGTAAATTTTAAATTACGTTGCGCTTTCTGTATATAACGTAAAAATTAAAGTTTCTTTTCCTCATTTCAGTATTTTAAAAAGTAAAATATTAATTCTTCTCCTCTCGACTTCGAAATCCTAATATTTATCTAAATAGTATAAAAATGCAGACAATCTCTAATCTCTTTCAAGAATCAAGTATACAGTTTTACAAAACACCAATGTATTACTTAACAAATATAGGAAACGCACATGATAGTTCGAGAAACATCTCACGATAAAATAAATAATAAATTCGATAGAAATGCGATGGAACTCGATCGCGAAAATCACGGATCACTGTGAAAAATCACCTGATCGGGAACGAACGTGATCGAACCGAGTGATCCAAAAGTAGCAGTTCACGCCATCCGTAATCGTAACATAGTTAACGTCGTTCATATTATTATGTCGTCATTAAATACTGATAACAAGTTAATAATCGGTTCGATCGTATTAAGATAACAGCATCGAGATCGATGTCAATATTTTCCAAATTCCTATGTCATTACTCGTTTAGGGCAGTGGTCGGCAACCTGCGGCTCGCGAGCCACACGCGGCTCTTTGGCTACTTGAGTGCGGCTCTTCCACGAATGACGTGATTACAGTCAATTGATTTTATTTTCATTTAACAGTACTTTAAACATGACAAATACAAGAGTACAATCGATAACACCTATTTCGTTGTGATCGCAATTGATGGCTGGATCACTGTGACCGCAGTGACACGTATTCCTCGCATAAGATCTTTCATTCACAAAATTGTGAAATTCTCCTCCTGGAAGAAAAAGAATCGTCAATGCGATTTACTCTTTATACAGTATTGGAGAATTTATCCGCGAGCAATAATTTATTAGTAGACTGCGAATTTTATGCATTCATAACAAAAATTATTATTTACTCCATAATCACATATTTCTCTATGAATTGTACCTAAAATATATATTTGATTTTTTATTTATATTTTACTGAACAATACACATTTCTCCGAACACTAAAACAAGAACACTTGTACTTCAAGACTATCTATTTACATCTAGAAAAGGCCTAGTTCCACATAACCAATTGTAGTTCTAAAACAAATTCTTAAAAATCACTTTTCCTCCGAAAAGTTACACAAGCCTCCCTTGAAATAGGTTTCTAAACATTTTCAGTGGTACGCAACTATTTACTATTTCATATTCTATTTTACCCAGCTCTGTGAATAATAAATGTCGTCTAATAACAATCAAATAGTACAGTTTCAACGATAAGTGTGTCCACATACCCTTGAGCGGTAGTGTATGTGTGCATTAGGGTGGACCTTAGCTATACTTGGTGAAATTTTTTTGCGAGATCTTTTTCACGCCCAAGACAATAACTCCTGCAAAATATGAAGTTGGTCGGATAAGAGGAAGACGTGCCACATTGACGTTGAAGTTGCGAAAAACATGAAATTTCGTAGGAATGGGAATTTTTGAAGGAAAGACTTTTGATTGTGACTAAACTTCTTCTTGTTTATGGCACAATTTTAATGTTAATGGCAGAGTTTTAGGGTGTGGGGGAGCGTGAAAAAATCTCACTAAGGTCCACGCTAATGTGGCACGTCCTCCCAACGTCCGATTGATCAAAAACTCCGGAGATGTATATTATTTTTTCATGAAATGGAACAATATTGGGAGGGGGGGGGGGGGTCAATTTCATGGTCGAAAAATAAGGTCCACCCTAGTGTGTATATAGTGCATAGATGTATGAATTTGCCCCCGTGTGTGGGCCAGCCTGAATAAAAGGATCCACGGTATAAAGGTGCGTTCATATATCGCCGGTCGAATGCATTGCGAGTTGTGATCGAACAGAGTCCGACGAAATGAACAGAACGGAACGGAACGGAACGGAACGGACTCAAAGCCCGTAGTTCAAACTACGGTCGCGTCGCGGGGAGAAGGGAGGATGAAGGCAGGTTGCGGTGGCGAGGCGAGCGACGCTGATATGAATGGAATGCGATGCCATTATCGCGGTGTACATACCGATAACTCGATGCCCCGTTGCGAGCGAAGGTGTCTGCAGACGAGCAAAACGCCTTAACTTTCGAGCAATTGCCTCTCGCACTCTTCTCTTGCTGCGCGATTCTAGGAGACTATATTGCGCGGGCTAGGCATAGGCGAGCATTCATGCCCGCATTGCACGCATTGCCCACATCGTCCGCATTGCCCCCATTGTCTCCATTGCCCCCATTGCCCTCATTGCCCTCCTCGTTGCCCCCGTTCCGCCAAAACACCAAAACACCAAAAGACGGATCTGCGACGAGCCGCAAACAAATGTTTAACCCGTTAGAAACTTCAAATTTTTCCCGCCACGTCTACTTCGATTGTAATATAATAATAATCGATATTGTACTTCTCTGTTCAAAAAGTTCCAGGACAGTCGCGTTTACGAGAAACGAGATCAGTCGAACAGAGTTTATGAACAATTGATTTTGTCAATTGAAGTTCGAACGAGCGGCGATTTTCATAATGTTGAAATTCATTGAGCAATGTATCTGAAAATGTATCACATTTTATACATTTGAAAATTACATTACAATAACATTCATAACAAGACTGCGGATTTTATGCGTTTATCACAAGAATGCATAATGCCATAATCGCAAAGTGATTTAAGGCTGTCAGTCTATTAGTTTCACCTTAATAAGATAATTAAAAGAAGAAAGCAATTTACATTTGGCTCCAGTGTCTCGCAATCAATGCAGATATTTTTTATTCTGCATAAACATCCACAGTTTATTCATAACTTTTTAAACCTCTCCAGATCCGGGTAGCTATTCAAGTGGCTGTTAGTTCTCGAAAGTTGAGTGTAAATATTGGTTGAGAATATTTGTATGTATTTTCGTTAAATGTGAAATTAGCGAAGGACGAGTGAAAGAGTAGGTTCAAGAAGTAAGGAAGAGGAAATTAGCCGAAAGAAAGCCTGAAGAATTGCAACTGGCCACGTGTGAAGTTGATCCTTTACGTTACCTGTACAAACCCCCACTCCTTTCACCTTACCTTGCCCCCGCTCCGTCCCCACCTACACCCCCACCCGCTTCCCCTCTCCGTAGCTCTATAGCTCTCTAGCCTCACCGCTTCCCCCCTCCCCGACTCAACCACCCACCCATCCCGACTGTCCGTCGTATTCTCCAGGAAGCCACGTGGGCCTCGAGAAATTCTTCTTTTCTATCCTTCGACTTGTTCAACACAGCAGCTATTCGATCGAAGAATTACTTTTCTCAATTATCAGCCAGGTCACGGTCCATTGTTTTCTTTTCTAGATATGTACAGTGAACCACGAAAGTATTTGAACCACGGTTAAAACAGTATATGTAAATTGTAATTTTTGGAAAATCTTCTTCGCAGATCATTTAGTAAACGAATGCTTCTAATTGCTGACAAAACATCAGGGTCGTTTGGTCCAATCATAAAAAAGTTATACTATTTTAAAGTGCGTTCAAATACTTTCGTGGTTCACTGTATGTATGTTGTCTACTAGATACATGTTGCCACTACGATTACAGTACGTTGCAGATCACATTAATCTCTCTCATGTTAATTCTTAGATTAATTGATCTGACAACTTGACTCCGGATTTCATGCATTTCAAAACAGTGAAAATGTCACATTGATATTATTAATGAAGAATATAAATTTATATTTAGCTCCTGCATCTTGCAGTTGATGTTCAACCTTTTATTTCGCATAAACATCCGGAGTCTACTGATAACTTTTCTACTCCGAGCTCATCGAATTGATGTGAACAGAAATGTGTGAATAGAAATTTGTTTCTACATATCCACTCGCGAAAATGGGTTTGATACTTTATTTCTCAAGTTACAAGTTGTTTAAGACGTTCTCGAGAATTCCAATTCCCAAGTAATTCAAATCAATAAACAACTATATCAACAGTTTTCAAGCTACCGCGTTCACCGAAGTTTTAAATAATCATAGTTCCTGTGAGTACACAAACGTTTATTCTACCGTCTACTACACAGTGGTTTCACAATATAACATAAATAGATCGCGGATGTTTATTATATTCTCACAAGAAATCTCTCATGGAACACACACACAATGACTGGCAAATGTTTTACGTTCCATCAATCAAATTGTACCGTATAAAATATACGATATTTCTAAATGAAATAATATATGAAATTAGCCTGGTAATGAAGGAGTCTACCTGGAAGTAAAGGTGACATTTCTCCAGTATTACTTTCATTGTTCGCCGATGATCCTTCGAGTCAGGAACTCGAGAAATTCTTGTCTGCGTACACCCGAGAAAATCTTACGAATGCATTCGATTATAAAGCACGATGAACATTCTTGAATAGATCTATGCACGTACTGTGGACTGTGGACTGTGGACTGTGGTCTGCCACTGGCCTCATAGATATTTACCCCTCTTTCGTTTGTTCTGTGGCAAGTATGAACGGCATATTTTTGTTGGTGCGCTATAAACGAGGGGTCCCTCGCTTCGAACGGAGCACCACGGACCGGCGCGGCGTGGCGAGCAGCGTTCAGATAAATATGCGGGAGGGGTCGGAATTCCTCACTCGGCTGCATTCCAATCCTTCCCCCTCCCCCTCCTTTCCCTTCATCATCCCCCTTTCTCCCACTCTTTTTCGCGCGCGCGCTCTCTCGCTTATTTCCCCTCGCCCCTCTCTTCCTTCGTCACTACTACACCACTACCACTATCGTCATCATTATTCGCAGGCTTTCCTATCTTTCCCTCGGTGGTACTGCATACTACAATACTACTACGATTACTATTACTACTACTACTACTACTACTACTACTGCTACTACTACTATTACTACTACCACCACCACTGCTACTACTACCACTACATACTACTACTTCTACTTCTACTACTGTTACTACTAATACTACTGCTACTACATACTACTACTACGATTACTACGATCACTACTACCAAGGTAAAGTCTCTCTATAAGCCATTTAGTCGTGGTCTTTTAAATATTAGCTTCTCCCAAATGGGTTACCCTTGGTTCGTCGACAACCCATTTCACCGACACTGTTTTCATCGACACGATGTGACCGACAGTAACTTTCGTCGAAACTATGTTCTCATCGACATGGTCAAATCGTCGATAAATGTCTTCATCGACACGGTTCGACTGACACTATGTCTTCATCGACAGTCCGTCTTTAGCGACAAGTTTGAGTTCATTCGTTTCTACTGACACCAAATTCGCGTATTTGCTAATGTAGATTAATCGTTATTATCATCGTTATGTTCTCGACGCATTTAGTTGCTTGTATAATAAATAATAAAGAGAATTACAAAGCATTGTTATTTAGATCAAAGTTTTTGTTGCTACTTTATTAATCAGAATTTCTTCGAATAAACAAACTTTATTAATAGGTACACACAAATGAATAAAAAATCATAATATTTCATGGTCAATTTTAATAAAATTTTTGGAGCGTATATCATTTATACGAGTTGACCAAACATACATCTGTGAAATTTTCGTTATTGGCCCAGCTGAAATATTTTTTGGACGTCATTTACTAAACTAATTCTTCTAGCCTTACAGAGAAATTGAAGTCGTTTGGTCCATTCATAAAAAAGTTATTCTGATTTGAACTGTGTTGAATCAGTTATGCTCGTTAGTGTAGGTCGCAGTGCTATACGAGGGTTCCCGTAATTTATCCTATCGTGTTAGAGCGAGAGCGAAACCGTGTTGTAGGAGGCCTACCTGTAAATATGTAACGTCGATCTACATCGAATGCTTAATGAATACTGTAGGAGAAAGAAGCGAGGGTGCATGATGCGTGAGGTCGTGAGGTTGGCCTGCAGTAAGAATGCCTGTGCGCCTGTGTGCGTGAGCGTCCGTTGGCCCCCCGCGAATCGTACGATCAACGGTAGCGAATCATCCGCTGGGGGGCTCAATGTGGAGCGATTGACAGAATACGATCGGCGGAGGTTTCGAGGTTGTCCGGTTGACGCTTGACAGTGTGTCAACTTGACACCGAGCGCGGAGAACTCGCTACCAGCCTCTGCGAAAACGTGGATCGGAATCAATCTATTGGGTTGGCGAGAAAGTGATTTCGGCGTTTTAAGCCTTTGCACTCGGAGCTTTTTAACTCGAAAATGAAACATTTCTTCCGACCTAAAATATTGCCATTTTTTAAATGAAATCTTAAATTTGGTGGATATGAAATTGATATTATATCTTGTGAAATACTTAAATGTCCAGTAATTGATTAGATACCTACACATCCAAATAATGTAAACAATATTTTCAATAATGGTACAGCAATTTCTAATGGCGCCTCGGAGTCGCCACTCGAGTGCTAAGGGCTAAGGTGAAATAAAACCGAATTTTTAAATTCAAGCTATGATCTCGAATCGATCAAATATTTTCCATTGTGTTCGATGATCTTTTGCCGTCTTTCTGGTAGCTTCATAATTCCGCGCTCATAAAACTTCTTGTCTCCATTGGCAAAAAAGAAATCGGCAGATCTACAAAACGTATTTTTTAAATTTTCAATACAGGCCCAACGTGAAAACGATGTTAAATGCAGCTTTTAGTATTTTTTCTACAATTCCGATCAATTGCAATTCTTGAAAAAATTTCTTTTCACACCCTGTAGTAAACTAATTGCTCTAGCTTCCCAAAGAAGCTCATCGAATATTAATTCGAGCCACTGTACGTATCAATGCATCATATTGTGAGTTGTGCCCTGAGTAACGTTGCGAACAGGTGCATGTACCTGGTTTATGAGCATTATGCCTCCTGTTCGTAAATCTGAGTAACCAAACAACTGTTTAACCACGTTTCGAGAAGAGTTTCCTCTCTCTCGGTTTCGCGTCTCGTGGAAAAATCATTTTTCCAAATTGTATTAGTTTTGTTATCGATCTTTATGCATTTATAGCAAAGTTGGGTAGATGAAATTCAAAATTGTTCAAAAGTTTTAAAAGTTGAAGATGTCAATGCATGATTTCTCTATGAAAACCATTAAGGGAAGAAATAACATTGAATTTAGTTTCTATTTCTTGAAATCGATGCAGACGAGTTTTATGTTGCATAAAGATCCGTGGTCCAGTCCCCGTAAATACTTATTCGAACTCGGGAACCGTTTGATAACACGCAATTAGCAGTTGTTCGATAGTTAATAAATCGTTAGACATTGTTCGCGAAGTTTCGTTTGCACGAACAGTAAATTATCGGCTAAAGGATCCGTTAATATGCAGAAGTATTAGATGAAAAATTAGCTCCTCCGTGACTGGCAAGGCGCGGGCCTTCGGAAATGGTGGGGACATACACATATATCAAGACCCATCGTGGCTGCTTTTAGATGATCAGAGACACGGCTGATGGGCCAGTAGTGGTCCCAGAAATTCCAACAAGGACGAGGCATAATGCGCCACTCAAGGTCGATTCTACTACCGACCAAGAGTCCGTGATGGGACCACGTTCAACAGGGTCGTATCGTGACCTCGCTAGGCCCTCTATTCCCCTCTTCTCCCGTTTCTCCGGCTTCTCCCTCCGCTCTCCGTTCTCCGCTCTCCTCCGCTCACCGTCCTCCAGCCCTCCGTCCTCCGGTCCTCCGTCCTCCAGCCCTCCGCCCTCCGCCCTTCACCGACGCGGCGCCACCCCTTCCCTTTCTCCAGCCGTCTCCTTTCGTCCCTTACAGCTTACAGCTTACAACTTACAGCCTGATCTGCGCCAACGACAGGATCGTGTGCTCGCCCCGCGGCACCCTGCATTTCATGCCTGCATACCACGAGCATTCCGCAACATTGAAAAAAAGACTCTGTGCCCCCGGGGGTAGCCTCGATGACGAATATGCCGGTGGAATTCGAGAAGCGGTTTTATCCATATTTTAATGTACCCACGTCTTCGGCGTAACGTCTCGATACCCGACTCTACGTATGCACGCACATCGTGTCTATCGCGTATAGTCGTGTAGTGCATACAATGCAGACGAACATACACTCCCGCGCTCACAAATCTTAGAACAGTGATCATTAGACTGTGAAATTTTTTCGACAATAAATGAAAAGTCATTTTCATTTTTTTAATTGTTAAAATGCATTTTTAATTTCATGATGTCATAGCTCACGCTCAGACGAATTCAACGACCTACTATGTTATGACTATGAGCCCATAAATAAAGCTAAAATAGATTTTTTCGACTTCTCGGGCCAAATGTCCCACCGTGCACCGCACCTCACATTGTTCAGCTCAGTGGTGGGCATTATTTGGCGAAAAAAAATATTTCAAATACTATTGAATATTTTCGATTTTATTTTGCTTAAAGAAAATAGTATTTTAAATAAGATGTACAATTTCGAAAATAAAATATTTCTATTCGAACAATCAGAAACACGAAATAAAATATTTTACTTTTTGCATTGTTATAATACTCTGAGAAACCGCATAAACATACAGTCTATCTTATCGTTAAGAAACGATTTGACCCATAAATGTATTGAGTACGAACCATTATTTTCAGCAATAATATTTAAGATTGAAATTAAAAATAAAGACAAAACACACAAATATTTTCAATATTCTTTAAATAATATAGTATTTTCAAAAAAATTACTGCCTCAAATAAATTATTTTATTTTCAAAGTTGTACACATACTTTAAAATACTATTTACTAAAAATATTATTTATTATTTACCATTTAAAATACTATTTTCCCCAGCTCTGGTTCAGTTTAGGTACTCGTCTATTTCCCAAGTATTTTATCGCACGGTAGTGTAACGTTTCGATTACGTTATGCTCGACTGGGCATAGTTGTATCTCATAACATTTTTGATAGAAAAAAAAGGATTCTATCGACAGATCCCAAAGTAGCAGACTCGTTGTTCACCAGCTTAGAATTATTAAAACGGAGGAAATAGATATTGGAGTAGCAGTAGTATAAGAAGCAGTTACCGTCCGTTCGCGAGTTTATGGGTTTATTTAATATCGCGCACACTTTCCGATGTCAACGAGATTCATTAGAAACGAACATTATTTGAAACGCATCAGAGTGGATAAGAGAAGGAATGAGCAGAGACGGCAAGGGAGGTAAAGGTGGTTGGCATGAACAGAGCGGTCGCTGATGGAAAGAGAGAGAGAGAGCAAGAAAGAGAGAGAGAGAGAGAAGATAGGAAAAGTGAAGGAGTGGGAGCACAAGGGCTCCATTGCGACGGCACTGCCGGGGTCCCGAGATGAGGACCGCCTTTTTACACCGACTAAGAAAGAACCACTTGGGGCCACCGTGGTTAAAGTGAGACAAGTGAAAAGACTATGGAAGAAACGGGCAGAAAGAGAGGAGACACAGGAGGAACGCGCATACACAAAGACCGAGTCAGTTCGTACGTGTCCAAGCGAGAAGGAGGCAAAGATCGAAGAATCAAAAGGACGAAGAGAAAGAGAGAGAGAGGGGAGCAGAGAGAGAGAGAGAGAGAGAGAATGAGGAGTGACGAAGGAGTAAAAGGGAAGGCTGTTAGATATAGTGGGGGGAAGGATAGCGAGCGAGAGAGTAGGATGGCGAGGATGGTGGAAAGAGAGGATCGACCGGATGGTGCAAGAAACGAGAGAAGAGAAGGCAAAAAGAGGAAAAAAGGTGGGATCCCTTAAAAATTGAGACCCACCGAGGTGGGGATTGGAATTTCGGGCCCCGCGAACCAGCCAGTCTCGAGAAGACCTTCGGAAAGATGAGGTGAAGAGAGGAAAAGATACATACATACCCGATGGGATAGAAGAGGGACAAGAGAACGAAGAAGTAAAACTCGGAGGAAAGCAGAGAACGAGAAGGAGTAGAAGGGCAGGAGGGGGAGGAGGAGGAGGCGGAGGAGGAGGAGGAGGAGAAGAAGAAGAAGAAGAAGAAGAAGAGAAAGAAGAAGAAGAAGAAGAAGGCGAGGAAAAAGAACAGAAAGGAGGAGAGAGGAAGGCGGCGACTACGGAGAGGCAGACGACGATCGGAACCAGGACCAGGACCAGGACCAGGACCAGGACCACGACAACGACGATCACGGCGACGAAGACGAGGACAAGGACGAAGACGAAGACGAAGACGAGGACGAAGACGAGGACGAAGAAGGGGACAAAAACAACGGCTACGAGTAAGAAGAAGAAGAAGAAGAAGAAGAGGAGGAGGAAGGGATCGGTGTACCGTGTTTAGTTTTACTGTGTACCCGGCATGGACCGTCAGTATACACTCTGCGTACTCGTACCGGCCCACCAATACCGCACTTATGTTGACAATTATCACCAGCACGCGCATCACCAACGCTTAGAACAACAACGCCAGTATACCCAACAACAACAACAACAGCAACAACAACAACATTTCACCAAACACCCCTATTATCAAGAACAAATTTACGAGAACGTTGTCTCGCAATATCAGATGAGAATGTGCTACCACAACGACTACGAAAACGACGAACAAATCCAAAGGTTTTATTGGGAGCAGTGCTACAGGCGGAATGACACCGACGACGCCACGGCGTACTATTATTGTGAATATGTAAGAGTTCGAGGATTTCTACGTATTTCTCAGTATTGTTTCCGTCTGGATATCCGTTCAAGTGCAGTTTCATGAAATATAGTGAGGTGTGAGGTTCAGTGTTTCGCAATTTAGGGCCAAAAATTCTCTAAGCTTCGAACTACTTTCTAATTCATATCAGACGACCCAAAGCCTCTGCTCGGATGGTTTTCACCCTTCCAACTTCGCGGAATTAAAATGTTTGCACATAAGCTGTATGCATGTACTAGTTTCATTGAAATCAGTTGACACAGAAAACTGTCTTTGAATTTCGGGTGTGCGATTCATTTACCAAAGGCACATTCTAAATTCTCATTACAAACACAGATAAAATATGCAAAAATCGTGACCTTTACTGTTTTCATCGCAATTGCAACCAATAGCAATTTAAGATCCGCAGTCCACTAAGTTGTAATGGAACAATTATTCTGATTATGGGATTATTTTGCTGCTCGAGAGGAATTGCCAAAATTCTACGATCAAATTGACAGTGTGCAGAATATGAAAATACCTAACCACTACTGAGCACAATTAACCCCTTGCCGTACAATGTCGAGTCAGACTTGTGATGAAAATTCTGAACAGACTCTTATAAATATGTACATTACTAATTTACTTTAAACTAAAATCAAATTCTCTTTTGTTGTAGTCGATATATAGGTTTTGGAGAAAACATAGGCGTACAAATGAACAAGGGAAATGATACTTTTAATGGAACTATATTTTGATAAAGAATAACATAAACTAAATACGAACATAACCAAGATACAGAATAATTATCATTTCAGAGCAATGAATATTTGTTAAATTACATGTCTCGATTTGAAATCTTCGGAAAATTCATTTGAACAATTTTAGGTTTCTCATAAATCTATTAAATACCGGGGATATTTACGCGATTCTAAGTAAATACATATTTTACTTTGTGTGCGAGTGATAACAAGTCGGTAACTTGTTTAACCCTCCAACGGCTGTGCCTGGGTCTATTTTGACCCGGAACATCAAAATTGTCATTTGTGGTAGTGAAACTATACATGAATAATTGTTGCATGGGGGATATCGGAAAGACTAATGTATCTACAGAAATATCGTCAAAAGTAAATTTTTAAAAATTATTAATCGGAGCTGTGAACGGTCCTAGGCATCGTTAATTATGTAGCTACAAATATCGTCCGTTGTCCGAGAGTTAAACGACAACAAACAGTGAAATCGATTGGAAATACTTCAAGTTTTTAAAAAATAATTTTACTTCATTTTATTTCAGAGAGAAATTTTTGAGAAATTTTTCTTAGGACATTAGATCTCGAAGTCAATAAGAAGATTAATGTACATACAACAGTAGCCTTAGAACAATGTTCAAGTAGACTTTTCTCTATACTATAAATTTAGAAACGTTCATCTTCCGGTGGATGAAACGTTTTTCCAGTTTATTCTGTTGTTCTTTCTGTCTTTAATCATTAGAGCGGATCTTTATGAATAATACAAGTTTTCTACGCGAATTGCAACAAACTGGATAGAAATAGAAATTTCTAATCTTTCTTAATATGTTTAATAGGTTGAAAAATAACATAACAGTATTTTTTAATTTCTCTAATGTTCGCGTACTAGACTGCGGGTGTTTATGCAAATTTCAATTTTAAGAAAGTGGCATGAAATAAAATCCTGTTTTTAATGGGAACCGCCTTTGTAGATCCAAGACAAATAAAAATCTTACTGAATTCGATCGAATTCTCTGTTCCAGCATTTTTTTGTTATAAATGTATACAATTCGCTGTCTAGTTACAATACTCCTGTTTGGACGGTTGTCGTGGTCGTTTATGTATGTAAATTCTCATTTTAGATTCCGCGTACTAGGGAAATGGTTAAAATCAAAGATGAATCTGAAAAACTGTATTTACTCATTATCAACTATTAACACCAGTTTTTGCAGACGTTCCCCCGAAAAATTAAAAAGAAACTTTCAAATATAAAACTCAAATACAGAAAATATTCAAAGAATTGATAGATATTTCCGGTGCCATTTGAATTCCTTCTCTACATAAATTCGTCGTTTATGTTTCAGGCAAAGAAGGAAATCTACGACGTGAAGCAACAGAGGCTATGTTTGGCCCAGGATGAGTATAATCACCTGAACAATGCCCTAACGACGCTCGGCGCGTCGCGTACAAGTTGTAAGTACAGTACACCTTTATTTATGTATGCACATATATGTACCTATTCTTTTCTTTTCTTTTGTTTTATTTCGAGTAATTATATTGCAGTTATTTGGACACTTATAACAGCTTCTGTAATGGCTTTTACAAAAATCACTTCTTAATCTATCTAATACATACAATCATCTTCGTAAAGGGTGTCTCAAAATGACCTGCATCACTACAGTGTTGCGAGATGGTGCGTTATGATGACCAAAAGACGTGCGGACTTTTCGAACCATCTCTGCAAAATATTCAGCATTTTTTGTAGTGAATTTTCACAATTTCTAAGGGTTTCTAGACCGTGTAATTCTCCATGACTAAACCTCAATACTTCCTGATGCCAGTTGTCAAAGATTCGTACTGTACGTTAGCCACAAAAAAATGGCGCGCTATTTAAAATGTCAGGTCATTTTGAGACACCCTTTATCTAATGGAAAATATCAGTACATTGTATACAATACACTTTGTAGGCGAATAACGGAAAAAAGAGGAAGGGAATAAAAAAGTTGTTTTGTTCACAGTGTGTTCCAGTTCAAGTTCATTGAGCACTAAGTATGATCCTGATCTTTTGAAGTCTGACGTCGCGCTCGCAAGGAGTCGAGTATCTCGACTGAAACGGGAGCTTGAACAGATACGAGCAGAAATGAATTGTACGCAGAGAGGAGTAGACACGCTCGCAAGGTAAGATACTACAAAGTCACCAACGGTAGCTTCTAATTCTTGAAAATCAATGAGGGAATGCACTTTCATTCTCGGCGTTTAGGAGTGCAACCTAAACTACCCATAACCATGCACTACATAAACTATAGACATAGACTATAAATTACAAACCGAACGAAAGCCACAACTACTTTTTAATAGTGATCTTTCAAACAGCGAATCTGTATTTATTATAACAAGCGGTGCATTTATAATAACCCAATAATCTTTCTCCTCGTAAAATGAGTCAAAGGGCAAATATAGCAATATAAAAGCCGTTCCGATTGTAATCGTTTTCAACACGCGACTCATAGCTGTAACTTCGAGTTATAGAGTTAGCGATGATAAAAGTTTAACTTGTAGTGGTAAACTTTGGTTTACCGATTAGAGGATTAGAGGGTCTGGCTATTCTAAATTCCAGTTACAGAGGTAAAAGAAGGCATTTGAACTTGTGGAAGATAATTCGAGTTAAAGGAAGTTTTATTTCGATTTATACATAGAGGTTTTTAAAGTGCAATTAATATTTACTATGCAGATTACCATACCTTGGAATCAAACTGAAACTTGACTTTTTCTATTGCGCAGCGTTGAGCAGAAATTAAGCGGCCACCATGGCGGTTGTTACAACATTACGGAGGCGCAGGCGATCATGACAGAGCTGCGTAACATACAAAAGTCTCTGAGCTCTGGTGAAAAAGAAAAGGCTGAATTGATGCAGTCGCTGGCGCAGCTCAAAGACGAATTGACAAGATTGCAACTGTGCGAGGGCAGTCCGGAAGCTAGCACGCTCAGTTTGCCCCAGGAGAAACTCAGCACAGCATCTCAAACGGATCTGTCGGGCGAGTTGGTCCCGATCGGCACTCGTTTGGCTGAGATGGCGCGGATGAGGCTTCAATACGACGAGGCGAGAAAGAGGATACAACATATTCAACAGCAGCTGGCCGATCTCGAGGAGAAGGTAACGCCTGGCCAAACCGAGAGCGACAAAGACAAATTGTTGCTCTTCCAGGAGAAGGAGCAATTGCTCAGGGAGTTGAGAAGCATCACGCCGCGTACTAGAACGCAGCAGGACATGAAGAAGATACAGAGCGAGATCCGACGTTTGGAACAAGACTTGAACAACGCGCTAGAACTGTCGAACAAAACTATCACCGATCGAGTACGACTTCACGAAGAGAAGCAGCTGCTGTTGCAGCAGCTGAGGGACGCTCTCCGTTCGATGGCGATGCTCGAAGGTCAACTGAAAACGCTGAGCGCGAGTACGCTCTCGGTGAGCAGCAGCTCCAGTCTCGGAAGTCTCAGCACGACGAGCAGCAAAGGCTCTCTGAGCTCTGGTTTGAGCTTCACCGATATTTATGGTAGTCCGCAATGTTTGGGTCCTGTCACTCTGCAGCAAGAACGGCCGGTCGACATGGTCGATTTGCATCGACGGGTCGAGAGGTTGCTCAAGGGTTCGGAACAGAATAACCTCGTTAGCACCCCTTCGCCTGGCAGATCTCAGCCAAGTCTATCCCCTAGATCCAGCCTGTCGAGCGTCAGCCCGCCGGTTTCGCCTCTCTATGAAAATGCTCCTGTGGGCCCTCCACCTGCGTACGAGCACGTGGAGATGCAAAGGCAGCAAAGACAGAATCAAAGAGCCGGTCCCGCCGCCTCGAGCGTCAATCTCGATGGGACTCAACTGGAGGATCGACTGGCGGAACTCAGGCTTAGCCAACATCAAACGCCAACGCAAGAATTGTTGTGCACCAGTTCTCAAGATCGTCTGAAATTAGTCGGCGGACCCCATCCACCTGTCGAGCTACAGTCAGGAAACATGTCTCAAGGTAGCGGTCTCGGTAGGCCTGTTGCCGCTACTGCTGCTGTTGCTGGTGCTGCTGCTGCCGCTGCCGCGCAACAGCAACATCAACACCAACACCAACACCAACAACAGCAGCCCTCGCAAGAACCACCGCCTCTTTCGCCGATCAGCGAGACACCACCGCCTACGGGAATCCGATCGAGAGCAAGCAGTTCCGGTACCAATACCAGATCCGTTTCCGCCGCTGTCTCGGATGAAAGCGTCGCCGGCGACTCGGGTGTCTTCGAAGCCTCCAACCGAAGGAGGCTCTCCGAGGTGATCGGAGATGTCGACTCTTTGGCGCTCGGCGAAATGAGTCTGGAGACGGCGCAGGTGCAAATTAAACTCAGGTGTGTTATTACATCATGTGTAGTTTCGAAAATCTTTTTGCTATTGGGTCGTTCCATACCAAATCGATGACTTTCAGGCACCGTCTGCATCGATTTTGTTCTAAACGAATTCAATCAACGTCCTTTTCCAGCTCATTGTCACGACAATTTTAAATTCTCCATCCTTCCTTGTATGAGCTATTATACCAATTTCATATCCACAAAATTTTAAAAAGTATAGGGATGGAAATATATTCTCGGTCGGAAGAAATGTTTAATTTTCAAGTTGAAATAGCTCCGAGTGCTAAGGGTCAATAAAAAGATGTGAAATACGTCGCATTGAATCACACGTTCATTCGATTCGAAAATGTAATTTCTATCTGTGCGTGCTCGTCAGCAAATGAATACTTTATACTAAAGTAATTACGTTGTGTAGGTATTCCGTAAGCGATGGCCTACTTCATGTTGGTATCGAGCGTGCGAGAAACCTGGCTGCGCTTTTTATTCCAAACAACGCGCAAGTGTAAGTATTCAATTTGACTTATAAAATAATATAATATACACTACCGGACAAAAGTTTGGAATCACTTACTGACTTTTGTGAAAATCGAACATATAAGGTAGTTTTTTAATGAAAGAGCAATAATACAAAATGTAAAACATATTTCGTCGATTGGTATTCTAAAGGTTCTGTCTATTGGTGTTTAGGTATATAAAAGCTGCCCTGCTTCCGATGCAACTACCTGTTAACCACATCTGTTGTACGAAACCTGTACTGGATTTACATAAGCCAACCTTCGGTGAAACGTTCCCGATTGCAGTACCACTTAATAAATTATACACGAAAACGCTTCAAGTTAATGTTTGGTGCACAGGCAGCGAGTCTGAGGAGTGCTTGGTATGTACTTTTTCTCCTACGTTACACTTTATGTCATGAAAATAGTTCCCGTCACCAGACAGCGGATTTGACGCATTTATGACAAAAATGAGTAGGTGTAATTTCAAACAGTGTTTTTAAGAATACTGTTACATTATCTTCAGCCCACTAAACAGTTTCCAAATATTGTACTAAGCATATGGTTTTTAATTTATCGACAATTTTCTATTTACCTCGGTACATATTTGTAATGCCAGCAATTTTTTTGCAGGGTTCTGCCCAAGTTTCCCTTGCAGACTTTTGTCCAGAATCGCCCAGCGTAAAATGGTACAACCTGCTGTCTTTCCGTTTCATGCAGCCACCTGACAGTCCTAGTACGAGTACTAGCAATAGCAATAGCAATAATATTTGTGCGAGTATAGCCAAGGAGGCTAAACATGATAAACAAGAATCTGACATATCAGTTTATCGCAGTGGACAAAATACGAAAGAGGAAAGCAGCGACGAGAGTACAATAATCAGCTCTCAGACATCTACCTTGACTAGAAATCAAGGATGCGACGAACTGCAAACAGCTATTTCCTTGAAACTGGAAGAACTGGCTAACTGCTTACGAAGTCCTGATGAAGACGATCAAAATGTTGATAGCGAAAGCGGCAGCGGTAGCGATGACAGTGACGAAGAGGGAATTATCGTTGAATTCATGATGGAAGATAATATTTTAGAGGATGTATTGGAGCACGAGGTACGATATCAGTAATGGTCAACCTTCGATACTTCCGTGTTATCCCAAGTAGCATTTATAGTTGACAGTTTTTTAAATTTTATTTATTTATAGAGGTCGCATCAACATCTAGGTCATTAGCGACCACAAGAGTTAGTACATATGATTATAAAGTCAAAACATACATGTTTATTTTCTGCGAAACACAGATAATATAATTCTACTTTAATTAAGAAATCCATTAGAAATTCGATTCAATTATATCGACTTAATCAAATGATATTTGTATAAATCTAATTTTGCTATAATGTATTTATATAAATGTTGACAACAGGAGGATGAGGAATTGACCGAGGAAACGAAGCAAACAGAGGATAAAGAAACGAACACTGAATGCATTTTTATACCGGAACAAGGGAAACAAAGGAAACTTTCGGCAGCTGGTGTTGCTCCTAACAGTATGTACGACGACAAAAATTCTATCGTCATTAAAAGAAGTCAAACTTTCTCCCCGAGTGCCGCAGTCAGCAAGACTCACTACATTTGTCGAGTAAGTACAGGCAGTATACATACAAATAACACAGTATTATAATCATAATATTTGTTGCTTATATCATTAGTTACCAACAATCACGGCATTGTAATTTGATCATTGAACCTCACAAAATGAAATGACGTAATTTGCTGGGAATTATTTAATGTGCAACTATTATATATTCAGAGCAAATAAGGACCAAATCCTGCTCCAAGCGTGGTTTGGCACCAAAATGACCGCATTTTGCTGGCAAAGTATGATTGGAGACATTTGGTCATAATCCGCTCGAGCAGATTTTGTTGACCGGGTCAGAACAACTAGGGTGGATGCGAACTTTTTTCAAACTATGGACTAGTGTTTAACTATAAGTATTTTATCAATGAAATTATTGTTTCCACAGCTAAATCGAAGTGACAGCGATAGCAGTATGCCGCTTTACAGAAGAGGCGGGCCTTTTCAACGAAATTCCGTCGAAAGAAGATCTTTACGGTGGCGGCGTCCTTCTTCTGCGCTCAGTTGCAAAACTGTCTCAAAAAAGTGTACCAACTTGCCGCCCACCGCTAGAACATCGTTGGACCTCGAATTAGATCTCCAAGCACAGCACGCTAGACTGAGCAACCTTCAAGATGAAATCACACGGTTACGAGAACTAAAGCAGAGGTTGGAACAGGCGCGAGAAAAAGGGGACACCGATTTTGCGACTTGGTTGTTAGAGGATCATAAGTTCCAGAGCCTAATGGTGCAGGCGGAAAGCGGAAAAAATGGAAAGAGTGCCGAAGATAAAAGGGTGGAGAAAATGTTAAAAAGAACCTCGAAAGAGATCTATAAATTAAGGAAAACAAAGGCTGGCAAAGGAAAACCGGATATTATTTCTTTCAAGTATGTTTATTAATATTATTGATATTTGTCGCTTCATTTGTGCAATAGAATGATATGTATGCTACAATCAAATAGTTTATTATAATACTGTCGTTGACAAAGCAAAATTTCTCAGATATTCCATTGAAATGAACGTGTAGGTACAGTAAAGTTAGAGTAAAGTATGTACCATTATCCAAAATATTGTTGAAATAATTAAATATGTTGGTACATAGTCAATTACTAAACATTTAAGTATTGTATGAGGTATTATATCAATTTCATATCTGTAAAAAGAAAAACAGCATATAGAATTTTCGAGTTAAACTAGCTCCGGGTGCAAAGGGTTAGCAATAATAAACACAATCAAATAAGAAAAGTGATTATAATATATTTGCTTGTTTCAGGGAGAAAATGGCATTCTTTACGCGCGTTAGTCTTAATGTTCCCGTGCTTCCTCCAGAAGATTCGACGTGCGAAATTGCGTTGTCGCCGTCTTTGTCGATTGGCCAACACAAGCGACACGCTTCGGAACCAGTTACCAGTGAATCTATGGTTACTAAAGTTGATGCTCAAGGTATTTCGAATTCGGTTACGCGGCCATATACTGTTCCTAGCGGGAATGTATCAGCCGTGAGAGCCGATAACGCCGCGACGAATAATGCGAGTATCGCGTTGAACTTGGCTGAAGATAGTTCAGCAAACAGTACAAATAAAACCATAAACGCGAAGGGTCGACCGGTTGCCGGAAAGCTACAATTCGCGAAGAATGGTCAGGGCGAGAGCCCGAGCTCGCCCGAACAAAACGACAGTGAAGAACCAAGAAGGTACGAGTACGTCGTCGACAGGGTTCTCGGCGTGGAAGTGTAATTTGTTCACAATCTAGGCCATTTCTTAAAATTCTTCTGAACGGAGAACCGTATATCTTTAAATTATTCAACGACTAACATACCCATCTTACCAGTATCGTAGCTTTAATTGAAAAGCAAACGGTTAGAAGGAGGTACCTAGGACTGCCATTTTCTTGTTTTTCTCCTCCCAAAATATTAGTTGCCATGCACAACGATCGAAGTTAATGGAAGGAGAAAAAAAATGAAATATTATACAATAGACGGAAACCACTCGTGCGACTAGTACAGTGAAGGTTATTATTATGTTATATTATATTATAATATTACATTACATTATATTATATATCATATAAATATTATATTATATTAAATTATATATATTATACTATATTATATTATTTTACATTATATTATATAAATATTATATTATATTAAATTATATTATATTATATACTATATTATATTATTTTACATTATACATATTATATTATATTATATATTATGTTATATTATATTATATTATACTATATTATATTATATGATAGAAACTGATGCCGACGTTTTTATTGTTATTGGTTATCAACGCGATAACACGATGCCGTAAACGTAAACGATAATCTAGGCATATTCGAGAGACTAGTGAAAATGCGCACTGTATATACGAAAACGTAAATTATTTAAATGGGATTCATGTAAAAATGATTTAATCAATTAACCAAGTCCATCGGGTTCCTCTCGTATCCGAGAATATTGTGCGTCGCTTCGCCGGTTTCTTCTACGTCTCGAAACACACTATTCTACCGTGCAGCTGGACTGCGACTTTTAAATAAAAGTATAACGGAATCGAAGAAAAGGTAAAAGAAACAGGGAAACCCGGTAGCCCTGTGATGACAGGCTGAATTATATCTTGATTCTTTAACTGCTACCGGCCAAAAGTTTAGATTCACGGCGTAAATTCACAGAAACAGAGAAACATTTTACATTTTGTACTATTTTTTTTTACCAAGGAATGCGTATTTTTCTTCAAATTCCTCTTTCATTAAAAAACTTCCTTTATTTTTGATAACAGTCTGTCATATTCAGGGCATCCTGGCAATTAGTTTTTTCGAATGTTCCTAATTTGATATTTTTCCATGTTTCTTGTAGAAGTTGCCAAAAATGTCCCTTTAGAAAAGTGCATTCCGAACATTGTCTTACACTAGGTGTATAAACTATACAAGAGCATTATGGAAGAAAATGCTGGAATCTGTTTCGAAATATTATACAACTATATAATATTTTATATTCTAACGATGGATCATTTCAAAATTTATCGATGTATTCGATTTTTACAAAAGTCAGCAAGTGATTCCTGGTTATTTTGCGAACCAGATGTCCCAGATTGTATTATACTTTCGTAAATTGTAAAGGGTGAAAATGGAGAACTACATGAAGAATTACATGTGTGTATTTATTGGAAATTGCGATTGAAAGTTCGTGTTTGTTCAAACTACAACACTTTTGTAACATACGAATGATTGGAACATTGTCAATAGTTTCAGTAATTACACCGTTGAACAAAAACAAATCTAGAATGAAATTTATACGACAATTTATAATTAATGTACATATGGAGACTTGTAGAGTATCAACAGTTATTGCCAAATGGCTAACTTGGGAATTAGTGAATATTAGAAAATTGTAGAATTTTATGACCAAAAATAAGAAAGAAGTTAAAAAAGAATCCTTGTATCGATAATGTAAAAGGATGAACGATTTCAACCTTTTCTCTGTAAAATTTTATTCGGTTAGCGTATCGAGGAACCTGGTAGAGATTCTTTTATTAGAGGAGTAGTAAGATCTTCGAGACAGAATGTACTATTCACAGCTGGAAAGAAGTCATCTGGGACGAATGTGGGCCTGATAGATTTCTAGGCGTACATAATTTTTGTTATCGAACATTGTCGAAGCGACAATGTCAATGTAGGATTTCCACTTATTTCTGTGCCAATCCATGTAACTTCTTTCTAGCAGCAGACAGTACATACACTACTATGTAAAAGAAAGAAGCACGAAGTATAATTATAAATTGAATGTGTGTGTAAATTTAATGCACTCAGTGTAATTGAATTTATGTAGAAATTGTATTGTACAATGATTGATTTATCGCATTTAAAGTATTAACACATATATTCTCAGAACCATTCAATTCAACAGCGGAATCCTATTTTCAAAACTTACTGTGTCCTCATTTGATTTTTTAGACTTTTCTATTAAATATGACCGGGTGCTTCTTTCTTTTGCACAGCAGAGTATATTCTTGTACATATGCGCTGATACGTAATATTAAATACACATGTAAGTGCATAAATATATGGATATATTTATACATTTATATTTAGATATGAACTATATATATATGTCTAAGTAGGTGTGAGTGTGTGTGAGCGTGTGTGTGTACGTTTTTGTGTGCACACACATAGAAGGGTGTGTAGACAAAGGTCTTTGAAAATAATAATAATGCCTTTTATGAGAAAAAGCGGGTACATTCGTGCAACGTTTTTATACTTCCGATAGAACAAAGATGCGAATCGATATGTATAATAGGGTGACACTGTTCAAACGCAGTATACCTATTATACTAATCTATTTAATGAATATGTTACAATAATGAATTATGTTAGTACCAGTATAGCTTGGTCTTACTGTGTTAAATCAAATGCAATGCCGCGAATGTTGACAGCGGTGTCGATAATATTGACAATAAAACAATGATGATACTGCTGTTAATAATAATGGAAACAATAACGCCAGCAACGATCACCGATAACGGCGACAATGAACAGAATAAAAAATGAAATATAAACCATGGTACTGATATCACTAAGATTAATAATTAACAGTAATAGTAAGTTTGCAACACGACATGCATACATGCATGAACACGTAAATACATCCTCCGAGAATGAGAAACAATCGCAGCATGATCTGCAACTAATAATAATAATTAAACGGTAATGATTCATATGATAATGATTAAAAGAAAAATACAGTATATTCTTGCCATATTATTTTGTATAATGAGTTTGTCTATCCAGTACTAACAACTATATATATATAATATATATATGTATCCTTTGAATTCCATCAACCATTTTACACGATTGTTCATTAGTAGCGATGTAAACTACTGGTAATAAATACTTCAATAGAAATGACTAGAGGCGGTGACAATCAAATAAATTCAGTATACACAAGAATACACGGCTGTATATGAAAGAATTCGAACTGAAACCATCCTAATTGAAAGAAAACAAGTCGCGTTGTCGCGTTGTATATTACAATATAGAGTAGACTGGAGATTTTATAGAAAATCTTTTTATATCTTTCTATAACAATTTTTATCGTAATTTATGTCAAACTAATTAATTATTTGTGTGTTTCGCAGAATAATCAGAGGAGAAGAGAGATGTCGGAAGAACATTGTGGGATAATAATATAAATATTTATTGTACCATAAGCATAGTCATTAAAAATGTAGATAACATACAATAAAAAAAATAATGCATAGTTAATTGTTTGTTTATTGAACCTCCTCGCACGTACTTTGTTCCAAAAACTAGACTAAATAGAATAACAAAGAAAAATTTAGGTTAGATTAAAAGCCAAACCGAGGCGGCTGTGGCGCCATCTAAGGCGTTCGTCTCGCTCGTGCCACCTCCTGTTCTGCTACATTTCGGATCCGTTTACCAGGAGAGTATTAGGAGAACATAAGAGCGAGTAGGTATCCGACAAGGACAGACTTATGCAATTTACAGAGAGAGAGAGAGAAGGATGGACGGCAACTTCTCACTCAGCTGCGTAGTTCAAAGGAAAATTCGTTAATAAATCACTTATTAATAATAATTCAGGGATATTTGCAAGCAGGAAATATAGAATGAACCATCAGCAACTTTCACATGTACTTTTCCATCGCATTTTGTTCCGAATGAACGAGTTATAAACAATTATCCAAACCCTTGTTCTAAACTAACCTGAAAAATTTTGACAGGTGTAAAGTAAATAAATAATTTTGCAACTTTACCGTCACAATACGCGCACTTCTGCGATTAAGGAAACTACGCTGGACCTTCAGCAACAATTCTATAAAAATTTTAAACGGAGCTGCATTGTCGTCAATTAGTTATAAACAATTTTTCGTGGCCATTTTCTCTTTGCAAATGCTTCTAATGTGTAAGACAAGGAGAGACACAGTGTGCGACAAGGACAGTACAGGTCTCGCTCGTGCCACCTCCTTGTCTCCTACGTTTCGGATCCGTTTACCAGGAGAGTATCAGGAGAACATGAGAGCGAGTAGGTATCCGACAAGGACAGACTTATGCAATTACTGAGAGAGAGAGAAGGACGGACGATGGTGATCTCCTCATTTTTCAGTGGCGAGACTACCAGGAGCTCCATGAAACAGAGTAGGTGGCACGATTCCCCCTGCCCCCCTATTGCTGTACTTGTCACGCAGTATACTCTTCCTTGTCTTACACGTTAGAGATATTAGACACCTCCCAAATAGTTCTGATGTGTAAGACAAGGACACACTTATGCAATTTACGGAGAGAGAGAGAAAGACGAACGATGATCTCTTCATTTTTCAGTCGAGACTACCAGGAGCCACATGAAGCAGAGTAGGTGCCCTTTTAAACGAAGGTAGAATTCAGGACCGAGCTGCCTTCGTTCTGCCGTCAGCTTGTGCCGGCCAGATGCCGGCTCTTTCTGCCAGCAGAAAGCGATACCTCTGCTGACGCAGATGCTCGTCCAAAATCGAGCAGATTACTTACTGGGTATACAGTATATCAGTATACATATACGGTCTAAGGGTTACGGGTATACAGTATACAGTATACAGTATACGGAGATACGGGTGAAAGGCGTGCGCGCCACGCGCATGTTCGAAACAGTGAGTTGGCGTTGGCGCGACGATTCACGAGCATGAACACGAGCAGGAACACGAGCACGAGTACGGGCACTGGCACGAATACGAGCACGAGCATTTAGATTAGCCAGCCCCGGGTAGCCTAGCAGGATCGTTGACAGCGTTTCCCTCTCCTTAGTTAGAGTGGAGCGCTGCGCGGCGGCCGCAATGCTGCTTTGCGGTGTTTTATGTTCCGTGTTTTCGGTTCCATTCGGTGCGCTCGTACAAATCGTAATCTTTCTACTACAAAATTCAAATGTTTCGAGAGTGCAAGCCTCCCTCCCACCGGGAGCTGGTCAGTTTCCATTTCATTTTTTTCTATAGACAATAATCGCACGCAACAAATCAAAGTAGATCGATCTGTTATTTTTACATCATGTAAACACACAAGTAAATTAGTCTCTGAATGTGAAAATATCTGTGACGATGTACAACATATATATTTTGCTTATCGTTTAACGTCACAATATTTACAGCTATCTCTTTTCTTTCCCTTTCTCTACGTCTCTCTCTCTCTCTCCCCTCCCCTTCTCTTTCTCCCTCTATCTCTGTCTCTCTCTGTCTAGACCTCTGCTGTCAAGTTTCGGAATGTCAATTTAACCTGAGGAGTACATCACGTGCTGTACGATCCATTGTGAGAGATGGACTCTTTGGCAATGCTCGAAATTTTGTTTCTTGAATGCACCAAGTTTCAGCCAATATAATGTAGTCAGGAAAACTTTTGTTATCATTTCTGTACCATCGATAAGTTTATTTAAACGGCTCGCGTGTGTATCGGAGTTTTCTACTGTATTGATGACACACTCAAATAATTAGAAACTCGGAAATTCTAATGCAAAATGAAATCGATCAATTGAGTCGTAAGACCAGTGTTTACCTATATCTTCAAGTATTATTGTTTGTACGTATATTTGTTACAACGATAATTACTTTTGCCTGCAAACCGATTTCTATTATACATATACAGGGTGTTCCAAAATTTCTGTTACACGGGATATCTCTTTATCCATCGTATTTAGAAAAAAATAATTCGAATAAAATTTGTATGGTTCTCAAAGTTCTATAGAATGATGCATTTTTTAAATATTTTATCTGACGTGTTGAAGGTCATTTTAAGGTCAAGTTCACTTTTTTAAATAGATCTATATAGAGCTTTGAAAACCATACGAATTTTATTGGAAGTATTTTTTTCGCTGATTTTAGAGCTGAAATAATTCAACGATAAGGTGCAGGCGTTCGTCAACTCTTGTTTCTATTATACATATCCGTATAGTTGTGTGCACACACTTTTAAAATAGAATTCTACTTTGAAACGCCTTATAGTGCAGCTTTGAACATTGATAGTATTGAGAATTTAGTACAGAGATAAGGAATTCGATCGAGGAAATTTGAAATTTGATTGAAATCCCTGTCGCTCGGAAAACTAGAAGATGTAGCCGCGTTACACTCTAGGAAAGAGCTTAAATAATTCAACGATAAGCTGCAGGTGTTCGTCAACGAATCGATATTGTTCCTATCAGCGGCACGCTTTCTAACGTGCACGTACACACCTATACACCTGTCGCGCGCTGTACATAAGTACGAAACTATACTTACCACGTATTCTCTAATTTCCATACGATGTAACACCGATTCAAATACCGTCAAACAATTCGATGGAATACTTTTACGACATTAGCGGCAGTTTTCTAGATCCGATTAGAAAAGTAATAAACATTCGACAATGCGGCCAGCTAATTAACAATTATTAATGATCACTAGACAGCGGATTTTATGCATTTATGACACAAATGAGTAGGTGTAATGTAAAACAGTTGACTTTTTATTTTGCATAAACATCCGGATAAGTACGTGAAATTAATATTAACTTTGTTTTGAAATTGATCGTGTTCAATAAAAGTTAATGACGTGCCTCGGCAATGGTACGTACCATTATCTGATAAATTGATACGTTATGACTATGTAATCACAGCTTCATGTCAGAGGAAAATCTCCATTGACAAAGGGAACACGTGATGTAACGAAACGAAGGATTAATCGGAACCAATTTACCTTATTTTCTCCATAGGAACTCAGTTTCATATTGATTTAACACTGCTATCGCGAGCTAAGCTTAGCAAAGATGCATGTCGCGAGATACTTACTCAAGTTCACAAAGAGCTTGTCGAATATTGTAATTTATTTATTTATTATTGTGTCGCACATAACACTTTTCACGATTTTTCAAGTACTTGCGATAACCTGACAAACAAATATTTTAAACAAAAGTTGATTGGCTATACATTGCAATAAAAATGGTTCGAAAATTTTCTTTTTAATTATTGTTAATTATTGTAAAAAAGTTTGATTTTGTTGGACAGTGTAATTTCTACTTGAAATCAGTCATACATATAATACTACCGACATTCGGATGGACATTGGAGAGACTAATTATAAAATCGTAGATGACAGAGTATACGGACCATGCACATACACGTACAATACATCCGGAACGGAACTGTAAACCGACCGTGAAATCAGGTTGCCATAACGAAACAAAGTCGCAGAAGTACTACAGATAAACACGAAATACAGTAATGCGTCGATCGAAAAATGAAATTCTTAAACCTTTGCACTCGGAGCTATTCTAATTCGAAAACCGAATGTTTCTTCCGGCCTGAAATATTTTCGTTTTCTATGATTTTCTTAATTTTATCGATGTAAAACTGATACAATACCTCGCACAATACTTTCGCTAGTTTATGAAAATATTAAATACGTTTAGTAATTTATTGAATACAAAGTTAATAGTGCAACAAGTATTCTGAATAATGGTATAAGAATTTATTAGTGGCGCCTCTCTCTCTCTCTCTCTCTCTCTCTATCCAAGTCACCACTTTCGATAAAATATGATTTTGCTTCTTCAACATTGACTAAATTCCATGACTTATGAAAGTAAATATTTTTGTTTTTAGAGGACGAAATCATTGTTATCGAGCATTTACCAGGACGGCGAGTTCATTTGCAAGATTTCTTTTGGACCGATGCGGAAAATGCTCCACCGTGGGTGGATTCAAATCAGCCCTTTTATGAACCTAGGACGATTCATCACACAGTAACAATTTACTATGGAAAAGATGAAGATGAGAAACCTCAAAACCGTCCTAGTCCCGACGATCCAAAATGTACCACGTGCATCGAACCTACGCCAAGACTGCATGACGATGAGACTCAAAATATTGGTATAATTGTGGCAGAAGATCCCGGACCAAGGTATTTATCGTTCTGTTTATATAGCAATCATGATCAAGTCGTGATCATCATTCCGAACATCTTTTTCTTACCTACCATGTTGCTGTCGCGCCACGTCGCACAATGGTACCGAAAAAAATTATTTTTATTTTCTTTAATAGTGACGGCATAATGTGCCAAAGTTCCATTTTTTTTAAATTTTGCTCAGAGATATACGCGTGGTAAATAACAACTTTCTTCTCTCCTGGGAATTCATCAGTTTTCAGTGCGATGGTTAGGTCATTTTTCTACAAGTTACGTGGGTTATTACACATAGCTTATTTAAACTATTAACTGGCAAAAGTAATTTTTCAAAGAAGTTATTATATCATACTATACATATATGTGACATCATATATATCGACTTTCACAATTTCCAAGAATAAATCACGCGGAAGTTCATTGTCCCCCTTCCTACTCGCCCCTTCCTACTTGTCTTAAACTTTTAGGTACTGGTTGTTAACTGTTCTCCGTGCTGGTGAAGCTGTACCGCCTAAAATTGAATTGAAACTGGCTCGTTTATATCGAACTGCATTCTCAAGGCAACAGCAACGTCACCTTGGACTTTTACGGACGGATCCACGATTTCAGAGATCCGCGGACGAACGATCATTTGTCACGAACAAGGTAAGTTCTAATATTTTATAACACAATACGAATACTATGTAAGGTCGCAGAATTCCGATGGTACAGTGAGACAGTCGGGAATCTATTGGGTTGTTTCATATGAAATGTCCGACTTTAGAATGCAAAAAATGTTGCAGTGCGTCTTGATCAAGAAATACTATTACAATTGGCAGGTTCATTATACGTCACTTTGAGGTTCAATTTTAATTTACACATATAAATTTCCTTTTAAATGGATTTGATTTCAATATCAATCAGTCGCGTGAAGAAAAAATTCAACGTGTACCATAATACAATCAAGAAACGTGTGATCTTTGATCTATTAGAAATAGTTACGGTGTTTTAAGTTTTAACGTTCTGTTAAAAATCGGACATTTCATATGCAACGACCTAAAACTTTGTCTTTGCCCTCATTAACTATAAACCCGGAGCTACCGCGATATTATGCACCTAGTGGTTGGTGCGTTAGATGATAAGAATTAGAAAATCTAATGTTAAGACACCCGACGAAATTTAACGCTACAAGGGAAACATTGAATGCAGAATAGTCGCTTGCAAATAGCGTCACACTGCTATTTCCATCATCTGCAATGTAACCAACCGGAAACAGTAGCGAACTGTCAGGTTGTGAATCAATAAGAGAGAGAACCAAATGGTTTCTATCGATTTCCGACTCCGTTGCGAGTCTGGGAACGCTAATGAGCGCTAAGGAACGATACAGTGCACGTTGTAATAGTTTTATGGTGTATCCATGTTTATTGTTGACAAGGTTTGTTCGGGGTTAGGTTTCGAATACAAAAGGTGTGACGGATCAAGGATATCAATTTGTCGTTCGAACGTTCCAATTGCAATACGCAAATATATATTCTCCAATTCGCACGTGTCCTCTAGCTAGGTTCTGTGGTACTTTAAACTCTAAACAGACGTCAAAGAGTTATTCTGTACAGCAGACCTGGGCGACGGTGGCTCGAAAAACACATGTTGATAGGTTGATACTACTCTGGGACCATCTGGGACTGTCTTACCGAGCAAGAGAAGGAGAGAAACAGCAACATGTGTTTTTCGAGCCCCCGTTGCGTCGCCCAGATCTACTGTACAGGGTGTCACAAAATTATATGTCGCGGACACCATAGCGCGATTCTACACCCCCGATTTAGCCGAAAATAACATAAGAAACCCCCGGAAAAATTGACCTTGAACGTGGAAAACAAGATAAAAAAACCAACATCTTTTTCGATCGTGTTCTACTGGTCACGAGGACCAACTTTGTGAGAGGAACCATAGGTCGAAACTCAACCGGTTCTCTTCATGATCATTCTCAAAATTATGTTGAAATTCTTATAATTTTCTGTACACCTCTCTTCATAATATTCTTTTATTTCAAAGTTTTGGAAATAGCAGTATCATGTTTTTGATAATCTCCTACACGAGTCAGGTTATTGCGAGGAACTATGAAATGAAAGAATATTCTCTTTACGGTATTTTTTACTTTTTCGCGTGGAATAGGAACACAGACTGTGATCAGCAAAAGATGTCTTTCTCGTACGAAACAATTTTAGCATTTTTAAATTTAATTACACATAGGATGGGGTAATAACTATAATCATTTTAACCACTATTCCTGTTATTTTTAGAGATATCAGAAAACTCTTGTATTTACATTTTGCATTGACAAAAATTGTACGGTATCGAGAGGTGCTATAACTATAGAAACAATTCCCAGGACGATTGCTTTATCAACAAGCGAATTATCAAGCCGTAAAGTTAGTGTTCGAATATTTGTGGGAGTCCACTGTACGTACAAGATGACGAGTCACTTCGATGATACATCTTAACGTGGTCTATCGGTTTCTTCAACAACGGAAGCAAATAGGGAAAGCTTCACTTATTTACAAGTTATGTTCGGGAAAATTGTTTACCATTATATGCTTGGCGGGTTACGTCTTATACCCTAACTCCAGTTTGTACCCCGGACCCTGTCATCCTCCCTACTCATTTGATTCAAACTTGCTACAAGATATTTCAATGAAACAGATCAAGACTGTTGGTTAAACTTGTAGATACCGCGATGATTGAATCAGTCTGTATCAGAGTTGTGCTAATTATAAATACATTGTATTTGAATTACATTGTAATTGCATTACATAATTCGAACCTTTCAATTAATTTAATTGCTAATTACGCGATTCATGAGTGTAATCGAATTACCTTGTAATTATAATTCGTGAAGTAATTCGACACAACTCTGAGTCTGTATGTTGTTTTCGGAGATATTTTCGATGGAAAGAAAAGGCAAAATCCGTTCACGGATGCGTACTCACTTCCGTCAAAATAAAAACAACATTTTGAGAAATGTTTTAATCTGACAGCGAAGACTTTATGCATTTATACACTTACAATGAGTAAAAATGTGCAAAACAGAATATGGTAAAAATATTCACAAAAGGTATAAAGCTTTAAGTTTATTTTGAACTTACGAAAATATTGAAAAAAGACAATAGGTCTAGTCGTAAAGAGATAAAAATTGGTATAAATTATCATAGTTACAATAATTTAATTGTCAGTTATAACACATATGCTATGTTGTGCGGGCATCCTTCTTTCAATCGACTCTACTATATTTGGTACTATGGATTCAACTGTACCTAAAATAACAGTGTTTTTCACATCTTTTAAGTCGTGATCCGATATTACGTATTTATAAGCGCTTTCTGCTTTTTTTGATATAGAGAAGAATTTCTCACAGATATACGTGGACCCAAACATAGCAATCAAACGTGCTGCGCACATATGTAGACCAGGAAACCTAGACTTTGGGAAATTCTTGTAAAAACTTAATATATCTACTTTGTTCATAAACTCGTGCCTTAAGTTCCTATCGCATCTCAGATCAATAATTTCTAATTGTAAAGGAGATGGCACTGCTTCTATGTCGATAGAAAACGGCATGGTTACCAAGTTGAAATCGTTCTCTATTTTTGTAATTTCGCTGAATCTCAACGAGAATTCCTCACCGAGATTTTTCAGGACATTGATATATTTGTCAAATTTAATCTCCGAACTAACCGACGACAATTTCGTGAAATGATACGTGTTTCTACGCTCCAACTGCTCTATCCAAAACTTCAATTTCAATTTAAATGATTCTATCGAATCGAATAAATTTATAATTGTTTTCCCTTGTTCTTGTAACGACTCGTTCAAGATACCGACATGTTGGAGAATATCGCACATAAAAGACAAGTCGGCAATCCAATCGCCGTCTTGCAGTTCCGGTACTACGTAACCTGCTGCGTCCATTAGAAAATGAATATCTATACGGAGATTGTAAAACTTTTCCAATATATTCGTACGACCGATCGACCCAACATCAATATGATATGGCAGCTGACCGTACTCAACCTCTAGGACCTCTAAAAATGATCTAAATTGCCAGCATTTAAATCCGTGTGCCCGTATAAAGTTTATTGCTTGTACAACAACAGACATGACATGATCAAACTGGATACACTTGATGCATAAAGTTTCCTGATGGATGATAGAATGTATAGCAACTACGTCTTGAGGAACTGCTAAATTTCGTAATTTCGATTGGAGGCAACCAACGAACCCAGAGTGACTGTCTACCATAGCAGGCGTGCCATCTGTGGCAACTGCAACGAGCTTGCACCAATCTAAATTGTTCTGTTCGATTGCCTCCTCCACGCAAGAAACAATATCTTCGCCTCTGGTCGATTCTCCTGGAGGAAAAATGTCCAGCAGTTCTTCTGTAACTGTTAACGTTTCGTCCACTCCGCGAATAAAAACGACCAACTGCGAAGTACCCAACACGTTTGTCGTTTGATCGAGGGCCAAGGAAAACGCAACAAATTTCTTAGAAATGGCAGTCAACTGTTGTGTTACGTTTTTCGCCATCTCGCGAATACAGCTGCGGATTCTTTGACTGGAGACATTAACTTCCTGAACCGTTTGGACAGCATCCGGCCATAATTGTTCAGTGGTTGCCAATAGACACCTCTTAATAAATTCTCCATCAGAAAATGGACGCCCAGCTTTTGCAATCTCTAGCGCAATGTTGTAGCTAGCTCGAACTTCTGGTTCATTCACAAGTACCTTCTCCTCCTAAAATACAAATAATAATTAAACACATTATTAAATAATTACGTTAATTAGGTGTTAAATTGTTCTTTGAAGAGTAGTCCAATAAATAGAAGCACACAATTGATATTCTAATAGCAATAGTTTGTCTCGCCAACAAATTTATTCAGTGAAAAATATTTATGATTACGTATTTTAATTCCATTGAAAAAAATTACAGCAGTAAAACGTACACCCGCAGTAATAGATACATCAGTGTCGCCAGATCGAGGAAATCGAGGGGAATACAGTTTACCCCCTCTCTGATAACCAGATTACTACGTGACCAGTTTACGGTCTTACGGGGAGGGGGGTGTTGGAGTATATGCTCATGGTGCTGGAATGGGATAGTGGAAGGGGAGAAGGTGGAGTGGGAAAATCGACCAGTTTTGGTCGATTCTGGCGACACTGAGATACATGTACACGGATACTTAATTTCTTGTAATTCTTGTAATTTTATACGTCATTCAAACATGTTATTTTTACTTCTGAATTGATTAACATTAATTGGATATTTCTTTGTATTTATTGTTACGGCTTGTGCCTTTGGTATATATTTTTCCAAAAATTTGCCTCCCCTGGATTTTGCCATCATGAGCTATAGCCCCCCCCCCCCGCCCGCCCTAAATCCGCTACTGCATTTAATATACGCTAGAAAGTACCAAACTACAGTTCAACAGTGTGAACTTGATATTTTACGTTAGTCACGGCAGTGTATTGCGTGTGAATATCTTTAAAATATTGAAAATCTTAACAAGTTTGTGTCCTGAGATTCAAAGCCGTCGCAATACATATCTACTCAAACAAGACCGTACAAAGGCGCCGCGTGTCCAAGCCGTACTAGGCTGTTGAAGGTACCGCAACATCGATCGATGCCGATTCTTAAAGTTTCATTCACGACTTCGTTTATCTTGTAGTCGTAATCACCGTAAAACAAAAACTACACGACAAAGTGAAAAAACACGAATCAAAAAAAATATCAGCACCTACGAAAATTGACTATGACATTTTTCAGGAACCAATTGAATCTTTCAATCGATTCGAATTGAATTTTTGTTCTTATTTAACAATCAAACATGGCCTTATTGGACATCACGTCCTTGTTGTAGCTTAAATATATTATTATTATTATTACATGTTTACTTCTGTAAGAATAAACAATAATATCTTCTCCGAATATACGAAACTTTTATAATCGAGTTAATGAAGCTTACAATAATTGTTCGATGATATTTTACCGGTAAAAGCAAGACCGAATACGATAAAATTTTAATAGTATCCTCTTTATTTTCTAACAATATATATTATATCCGAGGTAAGAAGAATGTTATTCTATTGCATTCTTACGTTATATAAACAATTATCGTACATAAATCTAAATTGTTCAACAAATTTTAGAATTTCGCCAATTAATGGATGAAATGTATTTTATAAAAAGAAAAGTGAAGAATAAGTAAATATTTATGCTGTACTAAAAATTATGACGTATTATTCGGCACAGTTCTAAATGATTTGGGAGCTGTCCGACCGTGACGAGTCCCTTGCTCTCTATGTATGTATATACATAGTATGTAGATACGTCATCTCGCTCACTCTCGATATGTTTCGCTTTTATATGTCATGTGGAGAGACACGAGCGAGTTCCGAATCGACAATAAAAGGAAATAGGTTATTTGATAAAAAATAATTCTTTGCTTTTCATGTTGGACTAATCTCCAAAATCTCTCAAACTTTTCAAACAATATTGCGATGTTAACAACAATTTTTAACTCTGGCAGAAAGTATTTAATTTAATTTAAGCCACTAGAATGGGAACTGGTTGGGATTAAAAAAGAAATACTAGCGGAATAATAAATATGATTTTCTAACTAAATATACAGTTCGAATTATAGAAAGGCATATAAGCATAATATTTTTGCTTTAATTAAACAGAAACATTTGTTACGTTAATATCTTAATGTAGATAACTCTTTGAATTCTTTTTTATTTTACTATTAGCGAAAACATTGTTTACGTATCGTTGTAAATGATGATTAGCCCAACACATTTACTTTTTTTCGTTGATTCATTAAATACTTTTTTCCAGAGGTAAGTAGTCTATTTAATACGTTCGTTGTAATTCTTACCTCCTCGAGTAAGACTGCCTCTATATCCAGCAGCTTACACTTTAGCCTGTCCAACTCTGCAAATCGCTCCTCGCGTGAATATCCTGCGTAATCTTTTGCATGATACCTGTTATAATGTCGTTGGAGATTGTACTTTTTCAAAGAATTGAATACCTTGCGGCAGATAAGGCACTTTGGTGTTCCTCTATGCTCAGTGAAGAAATACATTTCTTCCCATGCAGGTTTAAAATGGCGCTTCGGTGTAGATGTCGATGGTTCATCCATGATTACAATTATGTTGCAATTTGCTCACTTAAAAATATCAAAGATCTATTCCGTCCAGTTGTTTCGAACTTTAATACAACTGCTAATAGCACTTTTCATTCGTCAATGTGGAAATAAATGAACGCTGCAGTGTTGATAGTTTACACCGACCTCTCGGAGCAGGCCTGAGCAACTCGCTCCCAAGAGCAGTTTTTGCTCTGTTCGGGCAGATAGCCAGACAGGAGCACGAAGCCACGCCTCCCGGAGCAATGGCCACATGGTGGGGAACTGCACACGTGTTACTGTGTATGACAGCAGAGCGCGCACTAGTTTAGTCGTTGGTATGATTTCGAACTACATGTACGCAAATCTTTGTATGTACCGTGAAACACGGTCCGACCGTCCGACCGCCAACGAAACATTCGAAATCGTGGATTTCGGAGCAGCATAGAATACGTCGAAATATGTTGACATTTTTGTGACATACTTGAATGACATTTAATCAAACTTTCTTTCCATTTATTACACAATTAATGAAAACAGTAAATACATACCAAACTACACTACACTGTGTAACTACACGATTGAAGACACGACTGGACACGATATACATAAAATAGTTGTATTCTATTTCCGTTTCCTGTAAGATGCTTCAAGAAACAATGTTTTGTTGCCAGTAGTTGACAGTCGTTGACACGTTTCAATGTCTGACTTCATTCCAAATTTCGTTAGATGTTACAATAATATTAACACACAAGTTTCTGAATAATTTTTGCGTTACTATTACCGTCAATGTGGCACACAAAGAATTTTTGGCGTATTAGAAATCAAAAACTCGAACAAGTCTATTGTAGACTCAACGTCGCGCGTGTATTTCAGTGTATTTCAATTTGGAATCAGCGCCACCACGGAATATCGTGACAAACGGGAAATATATATTTTTCATAGCCTTCTGTAAGAAAGAGTGGGATGGGCAACCATCTTACGTAATGGTATTATATGGCAGTGATAGTCACGGTGTTTGTATTTATTAGCGGACACATAACTTCTATACTATTTAAATTGTCTAATTTCTCATTTGCTACTCGCTTTTACTATCACGTTTGACTTTGCTATCATTTTTCTGTCTACGGTTCTGAATTACCGACTCTGTAGAATGCGCAATGCGCATATGCGCATCGAAAGCGTTCGGGCGGTTTCCTTCAAGAAATGAAAATTAGAACGAAAATCTGAAATTTAGAGACACATTGCTTCTCCCCTCGCCGTATTTTAACTTTTTTTATGATGCATAAAAGTGCATAAGATTATGCATATATTGCATATTATGCACCGTCACCATGGGACACTATGAATATGAATATGATAATGAATATGATAATTAGACTGCGGATTTTTATTCAAAATAAAAATGTTTTGCATTGATTGTAGGAAGCAGGAATAACATAAAAATTGATTTCATCCCTTAACGACTTTGTTACATTAAAAGCAACATTACAACATCCTTGAATTTTTTAAATCTTTTACTATTTTATATTTCATCCAACTAATTTTTTCATAAATGCATAAAGATCCGCAGTCTAATGATAAGAAACAGCATACGTTTATCCTGTCTGGTACATAACTTTCAGATTCCTCCAAGAAGTCGACCCGTCTCAGGAAAATTGATATCGAATGACATTGAAGGGGAGAATGCAGAGAAGCGTTCAGAATTACGCTCGTTCAATTATTCGACAGAGGAGATCGTTCAAGTTAGAATGCAAAATACAAGCATAACTGAAAATGGTGCTACGAGGTTGATTTATTCTGTTCACCTAGGTGGAAAACCTGTACCTGCAGAAACAGCTGCCAGAGACATGGCTCTTTTGTCACCACAAGAAGTTGCATTAGAACTCGGTGCTCCAGTTCTTATTCAAAGTGAACGTAAGTATATTATTATATTACTATTTGAATATGATCGTATGTGCCCATAAAATTTTCATAAGACAATTTATAAAATTGATGAAACTTGTACATAGCATGAGTACATATGTAAATAACACATTGATATGGAACATGAAGGCAATGAACAAAATTTATAAAAATCTACTACATTATACACACACTGTTTGACATATGTATCTGAAGGATATTTTTTGGCAACAAAGTCATTCTTTGAACTGTGTCTTCCCCAAACGAGATTATGTGATAATTAAACTGCGGATGTTTATGCAATTTTCAATTTTGGTAGACTATTGGTAGATGTTCCAATTTATAGCTACATTTGTTTGTCATACGCAGCTTACTTGAAAGAGTCTCGTCCGTTGGCACTTTCAAGAAAAAGAGATGCATGGCTGTTAATTGGAGCAGCTAGTGCCGGTTTCATTCTTTTAATTATCCTGCTTGTGGGATTAATCTGCACGGCAAAAAGAAAAAGGTCACACAGTGCAGTAGCTGCACCACCGAATCGTAGTATTTTAAGGAAAAAACCAGACCACATATTAACGACTGGTGGCCGTGATAATGGTGTTTTCTCATCCTCAGAAATAGAAGTTAAGGTACGTTTCTTAATTAAGGTATTAAAATTTAACTAAGGTACATTTGTATATTTATTATTGTATTCACCTATCACTGTAAAATTTAAAAAAAAGTGCTGAACCCTTAAAAGTTCATACAGGATGTACCTTTTTAATATTGGGCCATACGACTTGATAAGTTAGAACAATTGATTTGCTACATCACATAAAAAGAATTTTTTAAAAATTATAATTGGTAGAAAACCACTTATTCGGCTAAATTGCGCGAAATTTTGTTCACATTCTATCACTTTCGTTACTTTTTTACAGACTGAAGGTAGTAGTCAGAGTCATACTCCTGGAAGTATGCGAAGGGCTGTGATTACTCCTGAACCTACTGACACCTTTGATTTAGGAATTCACAAAGTTTCTAGCGATAACGAAGAAGAACAGAAGAGAAGGGCTCATGATTCAAATATAAACACTTTTGAAGAACATTCTTCGAAACAGACAAGGTACACAAGTTCTTCAAACCGATAAACAAATTCTTATGTTGTAACTTTCTTAATGAGGGACCTAATATTTAAAAATTTAAGAACAGATTTAACACTTCGATGTCACACATACAAAATAAGCTATGTTTGAAGACGGTACCTTTAAAATTAATGTTGTAATGACTTGATAAATATCGTGTGTAAACAGCAACATACCAAGACCACCTCCTCTATAAATAGTGCAAATATAAAACATTTACTATTATATTGTTTGCAAGAAGCAGTACAATGTTCTCCTCTTTCATTTTTTTTTGTAATAAAACCGTTCATTAAAATCTTTGTGAACATTTTATATATTATATATGGCAACAAATTTGAAGTTGTAACTCAATTTAATGGATTGCTTCATAGACTGACACGCGGCAGAGTATTAAGGACAAATGCAGTGGATATGCCTAGAACATCAGATTCTATGGATGTCATAGTTGATCATTTAGAAGCACTAGAATCTCTGGAAACCAATTACACGAGACATGAAGAAGAAGAAGAAGAAGAAGAAGAAGAAGAAGAAGAAGCTACTGCCTCACCCCATTCTTATCTATCTATGCCAAATTGTAAACAATTTCCCAACATGAAAAGTGTTGAACCTCTTTCTAGGGTATTAGAGCCAGTTATGGTATGTAGCAATTTGTTTTTTCAGTGAAACTACAAGAGTATTACGATATACATTATATACACGTCTAAATAAATTTTCTTTTACAGGTTAGGCATTTGGATCTAGATTCCCCTGAATTAGAGAGACGAGACAATAATGACATTGATTCATATAGAAGTAGTAGAGTCAATGACAAATTTTTTGCAAGAAGTTCAAGCGCTATGAAAGATCCTGGAGTAGTTGGTCCTATAGTTTGGAATCTTCGAAAACAGACACTATCTACAGAGGGTATACAACATTTAATCTCTTTGTATTTATATGCAATAATAATAATAATAATAATAATTTTATTTGTCTTTTAAAAGGATATGATAAACACGCAGATTTAAAATATAATTTCACTTGAGTTCATAAGTGAATTACAGTTCTTACAGTTACACGATTCTTGCTAAATATTAAAACATAAATTGTTGTTTTTTAGGCAATGGTACATCAGAAACTGATGAAATAACATGCACATCAGCTGGCCCTGTCGGTCGAGCTAAGAGAAGACTTCATGAATTATTGGAGGATTCGTTTAGTCTGTTTGGAAGTAGAGAACAGAATTCAGAAATGCAAACATGTACGACGCAACCGAATTCAGCAGTATATGTTCCCGATGTTCTCCCTGTATTTTCAAAGACTAGAGGAAGATGTATCCACATTAGGTACTTATAGTTTCACGTAACTCGTATGCGAATATGTCATATAAAATTACTTTCAGTAATTTTGTTGTTAATTGCATTACTCAGTCCTGGATCTTCACCAACAATGGAAACGGAAATAAAACGTCATACGTCATTACCTCAAAATAATATTGAAGAAAATGTTCCAGAAAATGGACATTCGGGATCAGTTAAATCTCATAGTGGGTGGAGCACTAGACCATTAAGTGCTGGTCCATTTCATAGACCACACGTACCAGATATAGATACTAAACGTATTCTTTTACATTGTCAACTTCCACCTGAAGATCCAGCAGTTCCACTAATTGCGTCAATCAAAAAGGAGCTTGAAAAATTTTCTTCTTAATATGACGAAGGAGCCTGAAGATTGAGATTAATCGAGCAGATACAATCAGTAATTATTCACATCACGTTTACGTTATTCCATATATTTATACACATTTGTTACGTACTTTATTTTTAATTTTTACGCATCTCATTGTACATATACCATAATTCACAGTGACTGCATAAGTTATAAGAAAATGTTAGATTTAAATTTTTAGTTACATATCAAACTATCTAGAGTAGTATTTAATTTATTGTTATCTAGTGTATTTATAAGAATTGTTTATTGCAATACATGTTATTTTGCTAAAATAGGAACTGATTAGAAATAAGCTAATGAAAACAAAGAAAGTTATTTTAAATATACATATTTACAACAAAATGATTCAAGCAATATCACAATTAGTATTATAGAATTCTAAGTTATTACAATACATACATAAATTATAATGTTTTGTAAATAATGCGATCTAATCTTTGTTTTAAAGAGAAGAACTTGTAAGTCTAAGCCTGCGCATTGCTCGCGACGGGCGAAGCGCGACCTTCCTCCATGGTAACGGCGAAAGCCGTTTCAATAATATTTCATGAATATATTGGTTTATTATCTATATATTGGTATTTTGTTATTTTGAAAAAAAAGTTGGAATTATTTATGTACCGTTGTTTCAAATTAAACAATTAATAAAAATAAAATTGTGAATTTATCTATTGATTTGGTATTCTGAAAAGTTCCTTGACTACTTTGGTTGTAAATATACTATGACTTTGATTTTGGTTCACTAAAATTATTATCTCATACAGCTATGAATAATTTTTATTAATTAATTGCGTGTATTGTATACAGAAACTTCTATTGTAATATTCTATGATATTTTTGACACCTCAACAAATCGATCGTTATTACAAAAATCTTTGTATGTATGTTCGTACTGAAGATGAAGAGTCGAGTATTTGTCAATAAAAAATTTTATATATTCAGGATGACTAGAATCAACCTCCAGAAGTAAACGTCCCCCAGGTTTTAAAACTGCAGCAGCATATTTCAATAAGGGTTTGACAACTTTTAAGCCATCTTCTCCTCCATCGATTGCCATTAAATCTTCATAACTGAAATATATTACAAATGAAACAGTTTTCTAACGTCTAAACGATCTTATAACGAATTCACATTAAAGTATATATACATTTTTATTTCTGGAGATAATTTTGAAATCTGTTTTGTAGGTATATACGGAGGATTGCTAACTATGATGTCAAAAGTTTTTGAATTTAGATCAAGATCTTTAGATCCATTCAATATATCTGAAAGTTGTATCCTTCCATTATCTTCAAGAGTGGCGTGCACAATTAAAACCTGATTTTCTAAACCTAGTTGGTTTCGATTTTGCATGGATAGTTCGCAAGCTTGTCGATTTGCATCTACTGCCACACATCTCACCTAAAATGGAACATCGTTACTGCCTGGATGAATATTTTCCTGTAAATTTGTATTGTTCACAAACAACTTGTGATATCTTATAAATTTATGTGAAATGTATGTATATAAATAATCATATTTAAACATAATTACTGTTCTATTAGCATGCGCTATTGCAAGGGATATTGCACCTGAACCACATCCAAGTTCTAAAACTGTCTGTTCTGTGTTTTGCAAAGAATCTATTCTCTTTAGTACAAAATCTACTAGAATCTCAGTCTCGGGCCGTGGAATGAAAATTGGTGGAATTAATTTTAGAGTAATATCACGAAAATCCCATTCCCCTATTATATACTGAATAGGCATTCTGTAAAAACAAGACCTTCACAGTTTTCAGGTACAGACAAAATGTACCTAGACTATAGGTATGTGTCCTGTTTTTACCTACATAACCGGCATTCACACATCGACTCCAACTTCTGACATTGGTCCGGTGTAAGCTTCTCATTTTTTACGTTTACGAGATCTATTATCTGAAAATAAACATATCTAAAAGTTTTGGTACGATATCTAACTTTTTTGAAAATAACACTTATAACTGGATTGCGGATCTTTATGCAAAATAAAAATGTTCAGCAGCAGTTGTGTGGAGCAGGAGTTAACCCTTTGCACTCCAAATTGTTTTTCAATTTTATTGCCAACAACTCCCTACTATTTTAAGTGTTTTATTTGAAATTTACCGCAAAGGAGAGTTCCTTGAGCTCTCTTTTGTTGTAATTTATATTTGTGGATATTTGCGGATAAAAATCCGCGGTCTATTTATAACAATTCACTTTAATGCAATAAGGTGAAATAATGTTATCATAATATTTACTTGAAATAATTATTTATTAAATACAATCTTTATTTATAATAATATATGTCGTGTATAGTATATTATACATTTCATTCAATTTCTGTGTTATTATCAAGCAATTTTCAATACAGTTTTATATCGAAAAGAATGTTGAAAAAGTAACAAAATAAATAAACTATTATCTGAATTAGATACCGCTATCTTGGCAAACATAGATCTCTGCGTTTTGTACCTTGTTAGTGCCTATGACATTTGCAACGATGTGTTCGATCGATTCAACTGGTTCTGGAATACCTTCGTTACTGAACCGGTGGCTCCATTGTTCGATAATTTCACCGATGGTGGAGCACTGTGCATTTACAGTAGACAGACGTCGTGACCAATGACAAAATGTGATTCTTTTAGTACAATGAGAACGTGCTGTACTATTCAACGTGTTGACGACGATACGAGCACTCGGAATACATCGATACAACATTGTGACAACGTTCATGAAAAATAGTTCATTGTCTAAGTACACCAGATGAAATATACAGTAGTAGAAGATTGTATTATTATACCTATGACACGGTTACAGCAGAAATTCTTCGTTAGACGTTAGAAGTTAGAACCCTTGCTGTTGTTTCTTTGCACTTTGCACGGCCAATTCTATTGCGTGCTGCCAGCTGTTGGAAGGTACGCTTGATTACAATTCGTTCGAGCAAGATGTCGACCGAGCAGGCAAAAAATAAAGATGAGATAAAAATTTGACTTATCGATTCGATAGAAATGAAATTCATTTATATATGTTTTAAGAAAGAGAACATTCTTACAGGTATAGATAGATTATAAACTTTCCAAAATAAATTAGCGTGCGAACTTGCTACTTTGCAATACAAGACTAAAATTAGTTGTCATATAATCGATAGTGTGTGAATAAATCGTATTTCAAAATCTGTTAAATCGGTGACGCTCAATAGAAAAGATTTGAATAAAAATGTTTGTTGTCTGCTCAGTTCATAACATATGATCGATTTGTGGCGCTTGCGCAGTAACGTGTTGCGGAAAGAAGGGTGCGGGCCTTACAATACAGATACAGGCCGTGAGCGTGAGCCATGATTCCATGATTCAGTTTAGGACGCCAGCAGTCGCCACTGGTTCCACTTGTAACTTACGACGAGTCGTCTACCATGACAGTTATCAGTGTGACACGAGTGCGACGTTGAATTTTTATCAACCACATAACGATAAGGAAAACGATTCGATGGGCTAAGCTATAAACGTACGCCCTCGAACATTGATCTGTGCTTGCTTTACAGCTGAACAATGGTATTCGTGTTTCGCTAATAGCGTGATGCACTAGAGTAGTCGTTTGCGTTCTAAACACGCGTTTTCGTTCTGGTGAATGGCGGGTCGCGATGTGGTGACGGTTCTGTGACGTGTGTACCGTGTCTCGTGTCTCCTGTTGTGCTGGCTGTCAGTTATCTCGTGTATTTGGGATCGCGTTGCGTCTTCCGTTATACCTGAATCCGATCAGCCGTGATTAGAATTCAACGATTTATTCAACTCCGACCGTACAGTACATCGACTTGTCACGTTGTTGCGGCGCGGTGCGGTCTGTCGAATGATTTCTTAGATTACATGTCAGTTGTTTACAAGCAGAACTGTTTAGTCGAACGGAGCAACGGGAGTATAAGGTGTGGTGGAATGTGACATGTAGATGATCTACGCTGGGTGTTATACGTTTTATCATCTTTCTTACTACTTTCTCATTCCCTATTTTTCCTTGTTGCTTAGATACGCGGATTTTTACATTTTCGTTTAGCAATCTACAAATTCGGCGCCTGAAACGGAAGCTTGTGGTTTCGGACAGCCACAGTAAAGAACATACAATCGCATTTCATTTAATTCTAGATATGTTTACTGAATAGATATTCATTTGCATTTTTGAGAATAATCGCATCGTTTTACAACATACACTTCGTTGAATCGGTAGATCATGAATGAATACATCAGTTCATACCCATAGGTTTAATTCTACATGAGATCGAATGCCGGAAACGACTCACCATAAAAAAAGACACTTTCCTCGAATAGGTTCACGCCCCTGTGGGCGTTACATCTTGTACCGATAATTTCACATTCATTGAAAATTCGTTCTTGTCGAATATTCTGTGGTGTGGTAGTGTAGTATATTGTCACAGCGCGTTCGCTGCCAAAATCGAGTGACAATTCGGCATACGAATAAAGTATAATTGCAAATTTTAGCTGTAAGTACTGATTAATCTGTGCATTTTCTGTGTTGGTAATAAGTGTAATTCTATTTGCTTTGTAAAATAACGGAACATGGAAAGCAACATATCGTTGTTTACTCGATATTAGATCACAACAGGGAATTTTCTGTTACCGGTTTGTGTTCATTTAGCCCAGCGTGTGTCATAAGAGTCGACTATGCATACATGTATGCGTATGCACACATATTCACAGGGCCACATGCCACATGCCTTTTACTCCCGCATTTTCTGCAATACTAATACTATAGAAACCTTATATAGAGAGATGGTGTATTCAGTTGTTTAGTTCGGCACGGAATGCAGTGTTATCTACACGGTCGGTTCGATGGACACTGTCGCGTTATGTGCGTGGGGTCGACTGAAATACGCGTGTGCGTGTAAAAGTGTGCGTTCGACCGAGCAATTCAGAGAGGAGATATCGCGTAGTATCTCTTTCTCGCGTCCAGCTCGAGATCTGTATCGTGAGTCAGAAGATGTTTAACTTTATGAAGAAAGCCACGGAGAAGGACGACAAGGAGAAGAGGAAGCGTGAAAAAAAGGAACGGAAGGATGTCAAGAAACGTGACCGAAGTAGCATGTCCGCGGAAGAGTTACTGCGCTTGGATGAAGTACGTACTTTCATTTTTTTTCTTTCTTTCACGTAATGTCATGTCATGTCATGCCATTCGTCAACACTTGCTGTCGAAATACAAATACGTTTAATTATTTCCTCCGCATACATTATTATTAGACTGCAGATCTTTATGCATTTAAAACAAAATTGAGTAGATGAAATTCAAAATTGATGGAAAACTGAAAAAATTGAAGATGTCAATATATGGTTTCACCTCTATTAAAATCACTATGAGAAGAAATAACATCCAATTTGGTTTCTATTTCTTGCAATCGATTTTTATTTTGCATCAAGATCCGCAGTCTAGTTATTATTATAAGTATTTTGTGATTACCAAGAACTAGTTACTGTCCTATTTGTAGATAGCTCCTGACTTATGTATTTATGTAGTGTTTCTTGTAACGGCGCTATTTTTAAATCATCGACAATATTTTTACCGACATCGAGTTCGCCGACAATGTTTACTTACCGACATTGTCTTTTGACTTATAACGACATCTAAGGACTGAATTAATTGTCGGTGCTTTCGACATGTGATGTAGGTAAGTAAACATTGTCGGTGACATCACGCGCGTGTGTACATTAGGGTGGACCTTAGCTGTTCCCTCTGAAATGATTTTTTTTAGATTTTTTCACACCGCGCCGCTCCGTAAAATTGTATCATTAGATAAAAAAATAATTCTTGCAGTAGATAAAGTTAATCGGATAAGAGGAAGACGAAGCACGTTAACGCTATCGTTGCGATAAATATGAAATTTTATATTAATGGGAATATATGTATGAAGGAAACACTTTTGAGAGGTTATGATTAGACAGCGGATTTTTATGTAAAATAAAAATTTTCTACCTGAATTGCAACAACCTGGAGTGAAATAGAAATTTATTTGTTCTCTTAATATGTTTGATAGGTTAAAAATAGTATAACAGTAATAAATGCATAAAATCCGCTGTCTAATTATGAGTGAACGTTCTTCTTCTGTGAAAATATTTATGATAATAGTACCACAATGTAATTTTTTCAATATAACAATTAACTAACGCTCATATTTTTGTAAATATATATGTGTCATTTTATGTATTTTATTGTGAAAATACCAATTCTTTTAGTTGTGTTTTTATACCAATTTAAAAAGTAGGGAAATTACGTTCGACATAAATAGATTGTACTGCAAATTTATGCTGTCGTCCAAGGAAGCCGTTGAAGTGATTAAAAGTAGAGCCAACGCTGCAGGCTCTGCTAGAATCATGCTAAATCTCACAGTAAAGCAGTATAAACAGTACTTTCTGACAATTTTGAATGATACGACTCTTTTGCGACTTGGATACGACATCGTAATAATGAACAATATGTACATAGCTTACTTCTGTGTAAGAACAAAAGTAAATAAAATAAGAAAAACCATTTTAATTATAGGAAAAATAATTTAAGATTTCGAGAGTGGAACACTAGTTTATTAAAGAAACAATGAGCTTACATACTTAAACTGACGCACGGTGGTTTCAAATCGCCCAAACGTGGTCAAAACCTCAAAAACGAATTTTTCGTTAGGCGATCATTAATTATAAATTTATAATTGTAAGGCGATCTAATTGTAAATTTGATACTGTGATGGGGTATCTATGGAAAATCCCAGCCATGGAAGTTTTACCTATTTAGTGTTACAACCTCGGGGCTATGGACACTCGGAAATCGTAGAGGTACTAAGTTATGTATTTGAAGTTTGCCAAACATACAGTAGGACAGCGCGTAAACAACAAAGAGCGTCCGACTGTCGAGACAGCCGGCATAGTTCAAAAGTCTGCGTATCGATTACAATGTCAATACAAATAGGAAAGCTTTTTATATTTATTCTTTTTTTACAGAACTTTTACCAACGTATTTGTGAGATTTTCTAATTAAAATAAGTCCAAATACTTTTGGATCGATTTATTCTTTTTGATCATATTTTCTTTCTTTTATTTTCTGAAATTATCATGCGACATAGACACAAACAAGAAACAGATGTTTTTCATTAATAACTCGAAAACAAAACGCTCGAGTGCAAAATGGCAAAGGGAAATGATGCTTAGAACCACCCCTGTCTAATGAAAAATAGAAAAGCGCGCCGTGAATATACATGTTTCGATAGCGTACGCTATTTTTCGAGTTTTGGGGATTTGTATTTGGAAATTTCAAAGTTTGAAATAATATACGTACAATTTTCTATCTTCTCTTATGAAAAGTATGATAAATAGTTAACCAGTATTTCTTTTGATTACAGGTTCGAAGGTCATTGAAAATACCTGGACGTCGGAAGGAGAAAGAGAAGTTACCAAGTGGTATCACTGCAGACTATAGTGCTTCGTTTTTTGCGTACTTAGATCGAGATCTCTTAGAAAATTCACAGAACTCCTCGAATTCAGGGCAGGGCTTGCGTACTAATAACAATTCGACAAATAGGACGCCAGATGGTTTAATACAGAGTGATTCATCTGAGACTTCGTTAACATCTTTAACCATCACTACATTAACGTCAGCGACCTCGACCAATGCTATAGGTCAGTTGGGAAAGAATTTACCGCCGTTACCACCGAAGCCCCCTAAACGGGGAATTTTGAAGGGATCGCGTCTAAGTGTGGGTAGTACACCGAATACACACACCGAGGAGAACGCGTTGTCAAATGGTGACGAAACTAATTATCAAGAACCTAACAATGTATTAGCAAGAAATACCCTCCAAAATGAAGTGATCGCCTATCAAAACGTTCCCACGCATTTACACGGATTGGGAACCACTTTAAATAAAGAAGAGATTTGTAGCGAAGAAGAAACATTAGCTTGTCAAAATTCGTGGCAAATTTCACCTCAACGATCTGTTCAACATAATCAACAGCAGCAGCAGCAGGAACAACAACAACAATATCATCATCATTATCATCACACCCAACATCATCCGGGCGATACAAAACTATTACAGGTCCGTCGATATATATATATTCTGAATTCGATTCTATTTTAAGTCCCAAATTTATGCAAACGGTGCGTCCAGACGCACTTGGGATATCCTACCTTTAGAGTTTCCTCGAAGTTCAGCTTATTTGAACTTCTGCAAAGAAGAAGTTCGAGCTCGTTGTATTGTCCCTTTCGTCGAATGACTAGACACATAGATTATCGTTAAAAATTCCGGATAACATTGAAATGAAAAATTCGAAATTATTCTAAATGATTGTTTTTGTTTGTTGTGATCGCAGGTGGTAACCAGTGCTAGTCCGTCGGCGGATTCTTTAACAGACACGACGAATTCGAGTTTCGCCACACCGCCTTTCAGTCTGTCGCCGATCGGAGAATCCCAGGGTTTTGCAAGATGGCGGTCGACGACATCGTTCGAGGACCAGGGTGTTGATCTACAACTTCCCGAAATTGTTCCGTTGGAATTGCCCGAACCTCGAGAACTGACCATTTATCGGCAACCACCACCGCGGAACGATTTCGGGTTTTCTTTGCGTCGCGCCGTTGTCGTCGAACGAGCCGCGGGAGGGGCTGGCACACAGATGAGATCGGTGGTTTTTGCCGAACCCGGTTCGCTGGTGCAACACAACAACGACACTGGCTTGTTACCCGGCGATAGACTAATCGAGGTCAATGGAATCAACGTTGATGATAAATCACGCGAGGAAATTATCGATCTCATCAAGCGGTCTGCCAGCAGCGTCGTCGTAAAGGTAAGTTTATCAATCAAATTAGTCGGAATTTACCATGTTCTTTTTGTTTTTTGTTTACCCTAATATGCAATAATTGAACGATCGAACGAACCCACCTGTAAGTGAACATCGATCGCAATTATACTTCGCAATTACAAATGATTTGTTCTTGATTTTTTTTAACGGTCCATTAAGGAAATTAACGAACGTGAAACGCATCAGTTCTTGTTGCTTTCAAGTGTTAGGTGTTAAGTGTCACATATTTGGTCTGATGTTCGCAGGTGCAGCCGGTTGCAGAACTGTCAGAATTATCAAGGCGAGGTGACAACGACGGACAGCAGATTGAGCTGGCTGCTGCGAATATTCGTAGCGGCACGCTTCGACGATCCGGTAGCTTGCGATTCCAGGATAGTATGGTAAATATGTCTGATTTTTATCAATATTTTATTTTTGAAACAAATAAATAATCTCCTAACAACTCTAACATGGTTTCAATGATGTAATGATTGTTCCAACACAAGAGTGGAATATTTAAATTCCAAATAAAATACAGTTTTTTTTATTTACTACCGAAATTTTGATTTAATCATAAAGTAGACATGTGGGAATTATGTGTGGAACAACACATCTGGTGAATGCCCTCCTCGGCTTTGCTGGCACATTTGCGTTTTTTTGACTGTTCACATAAACTTATTTTAAGACTATAAATTAATATATTAGCGAGGAAAGAATGGATATTCAGAGAAATTTTGTAATATTTTTAGAGGAACATTAACAAATTGTTGAAAGAAATGTAGTAAATGGGTACCCGGTTGGCTACACAGGGGTTTATAAGAAAAATTTCTACCAATCGAGCGATATAGTATCTTCTCGATGTTCGTTGTGAACCAGAGCAGAGATATTGGTGCAAGATTTCACGCGCATGCGCGGCGAAAATAGTAACGTATCAATATTACGATGACGAGGTAGCAGAGCCCTGAGGCAGTTATACTGGCGGGAAATTCCCTCCGGGAATGTACCGAAACAGTCTGTTCCGGACAAAAAGACTCCAGGACGTGTCCTACGAATACCAACTTTTTAAATTCTGCGGGGTGCTCAAGGTACCCCATTTTATCGAGAATTTTACTTTACTGAGGCTGAAATCGCCGCGCATGCGCGTGAAATCTTGCGCCAATATCTTTGCTCTGTTGTGAACGTGGTAAACGTTCAACTATTTGAAATTGTCAGTATCGTACACCGGCACCGGCACAGGCGTCGAATGTCTTTTAAATTATCATCACGATCCTCGCCGTTATGTGACCATCCGGACTCATTATAGATGCACATAGTGAGAGACTGTTATATTAGGAATGTTAAATGTAGTAGTGCAAACCGTTAATACTCTCCAACGCGTCGCGTTTAGTTTTCCTGTGAAGTGTGGAGAATCATATGTACGTTAGTTTATTTGTTTGATTGCTAATTGGCATTCAGGCACGATCGGAAGAACACTTGGCGCAAGAACAGGCATGGCTGAATTACGAAAAAGTTTGGTTATTGCATCGAGGTGGTTTCACCCTTGCTACAAGATACGGTTCGACGGATCCGGATACGGGAAAACTGAGGATACGTTTGATTACTTCCGGCGAGGAACTTCTTGTGGACGAGGAGGACGTGGAGAAGGTATTAATAGTACCTATTATTAGTAGCATTAATATTAATAGACGTAGGAATAGAAATAGAACCTCGTAATGTCTACTTTGAAAAAGAGCTGACGCGGTTACTTTATACGTTCTATTTTTGTATTTATGTGAAAAATCCTTTATCTATTTATCTTTATCTATTTAATTCACTATACAATATTGAATTCTACAGCCGTTTCTTTATTACTTTATTACAGGCCAATCCACCGCAGTTCGACAAGGCTGAAGAGCTCTCCCGATTGCGATTTCTTAACGAGTCCTCTGTTCTTCACACACTAAGGCAACGTTATGCTAGTAATTTAATACATACTTATGCGGGCGATAGTATGATCATCATTAATCCAGTGGCGCCATTGGCAATTTACTCTGAAAAGGTAAATAGCTTTTATTCGCTTTGGCATGTAATGTACAGAAAGTGTATTATCATTTCTGTTTTGTATGCTTTCATCGAATCTCATTTACCGTACTCCATCCGTTCGTATTGTTGTGCTAAATGTCACCTTTGAGTATTCATCTCACGAACAATTTACAATATTGCTAACTTGCAAATCCTACAAAATATTTGAAACAAATTTCAGTAATTCTTGGAATATACGTGGTCTGTCAGGAAAGTATCCGACCTTGTGCTGTAGCGGGTGGAAGTATCATTCCTGATTGATATCAATGGTGTCCCCTTCAAAGTATTGTCCGTTGGAAGCCACAACTTTCTTCCAACGATCCTCCCACTTATGGAAACACTCCTTAAAGTCATCTTTAGGGATAGCGAACAGTTGCCTCGTTGTATTCTCTTTTATTGCTTCTATGTCCGCAAATCTTTGTCCTTTGAGAGGTTTTTTCATTTTGGGAAACCACCAGAAGTCACAAGGCCAAAAGTCAAAGACTTTTGTTCGTCGCGATGAGTACTATAGGATGCAATAAAAAACAATTTTGAGTCCATTTTTGTAAGAAATCTCCACCTATCTAGAGGTCACGCTACAGTGGTCGCGACATATAGTTTTGAAACACCCTGTACATAATGCACACGAGCTTAGACTTATGGACCATTCCCGGCTTAACGATTGGCCATTACATTACATTAAATACGTAATTTTTCATAACAATTTCACATGTCAATTATGTATAATTTTTTGATTCTCCTGTTTTTTTTTTGTACAAGATGTCGAGGCGATGCGATGTCAAGATCACTAACATTTTTTTTCAAACGGAACTTCCGTTTCCGAGCGAATTTGGATCGATTTAGTCTACAGTCTAGCAAATTCAATATCTCGGCCATAGTTACTAGAGGATAATCAAACATTCTCAAGCAGAGAAACAATTGCAAAATCTTTGCAAAATGAAGGTCCGCATCATCTCCTTACCCTCTACACAGGTACAACTATTTTTTTATGTCTACAACCTTCATTGACGTTGGACGGTTATATCATTGAATTTGTCAGATTATGGGCTATATCCGTAAATTTCGTTTACAAAAAAAGTTAGTGACCTGGAACTCTCTTTTCCACTGTTATACTTTTCTCACTCTTTGTTTTGCCAATGTTTTCGAAGTGAGCCACGTGCCATAACGTTTCGTCTTGTATATTTGCATTTCTCCCGAATAATTTGATTTGACGTTGTTTGCTAGCTTACTCAGGATCTTTTTTATGTATATTGCTTATTCACCTTAGAATTGATTTCGAAGTTGCTTCATTCATTTTGTAAACCGTTCAAATAAAAACGTTCGAACAGTATTGTGTTTGAAGGATACGTGTAATGTACGATTATTGCACACTGTATACCATTCTTCAATCAAAACGAATCGAGCGGCGACGTTTTATTTTCAATTTCAAATATGTTATTTTGCAACTGCATTTAATGATTTTACTCCATTAAGGTGGCGCTTATGTTCAGAGGATGTAAGAGCGAAGATGTTCCACCTCATGTTTACGCGATGGCGCAAGCAGCTTACAGGGGAATGTTAGCAACTCGAAGAGATCATTCTTTAGTTTTTCTTGGTCGTAGTGGATCAGGCAAAACTACGAACTTTAAACATGCTCTTCACTACCTTATACTTTCTGCTGGTACAGTTAACAAGGTAAGTAAGTGTCTCTGCATTTTTATGTACTATATCACAACCGATATGTGTTTACAGAGATCCTCTATAGCTTATGTTCCCCAATCTTTTTTGTGCCATGCCCCACCAAAAATTGAATTGTTTACTGAATAAACTTAAATGATGGGTTTTAGAAAGAAATCACTAGGAAATTGTTGAATTGTCCCTCTTAACAATTAAATTTCCCTATTGGGAAAGATTGCTGTATAGCCTCTACTCTATCCATGCTATGTGTATATTATACTATACAAACGGGATAGTCAAATTTTTATAATAATTCGACAGTAACAGTTATTGTATTTTTATAGATTCTGACTATCGAGAAACTCAATGCTGTCTTCACTGTCCTAGAAGCATTTGGAAATTGCAGAACATACATGAACTCAAATGCAACACGTTTCACGCAACTATTTAGTTTAGACTTCGATCAATCGGGGCAAATTGCGTCCGCCTCCTTACAGGTAATATAATATACATGTATTATATATGTCTGTGTTATTGTTAATTACATTTATGCTTACTATCACAATAGAGTATAAAATTCTGCTTGTTTGTGTGTACAAGGTGCTACTATTCGAGAAGTCAAGGATAGGTAAACGAGCAAATGGGGATCCAACCTTTCATGCAATGTACCGCTTGCTGGCAGGCGCTGAAGGTGCCTTAAGAAAGGAATTGCATCTTACGAATTTAGTTGCGGAAAATAATTCGTTCATCACACCTCTGCAGAAGCATGAAGACAAACAGCGCGCCATGGTCGAATTCAATCGGATCGTGGCCGCCTTTAGGACTCTCGGTATATCGGAAACCGACGAGAAAGCCATTTGGCTGGTGCTCACTGGTACATATCATCTGAGTTGCGCGGGTGCCGTCAAAGTCGGCACTAGTTCTCAAAGTCGATGGCAGTTTGCGAGAGTAGAGTGTGCGGAGAAAGCAGCCACATTGCTAGGCACCACAGTCGAGGAATTGAGTAGAGTAGTGTTCTCTTGGAACGGCGGCGGTGGCACACCAAATACCCCAAGACCGACATTGCGAACACCAAGTCCTACAGAGCAAAGTAAGGACATGAGTGGTCTCGATGCTCTCGAAGGACTTCTCATTGGGCTTTATTCCGAAGTATTCCATTGCATCGCGGCTCTTATTAACAAGTACGCCCATATACATATTTTTATGTTACCGTATCATCCTCCTTATAATCGCACGAACCTAATTGAAACAATTAGTTGATTGAAATTGTTAAGGCTGGGGAAACGGCTCGAGCGAGAGTGTGGTGGCACACTCCCACACCACGGCCAGTTTCTATTATGAGCCTGGTAAAGGCGAACACGATTTTTTACACTATCAGTCTCTTTACTCAGCATAAACAGTATGTGCAAAAATTGCTCGCCTCCGTTGGTCCGCCAGCTGAAGGTTATGGAGATCGTGATTATAAGGATGAAATGTTGTATTCTTAGAATTAGGACATCAAACGACATATACGAATAATTATGTAATCTGTTAATTTTGTGTTGATTCGCAGATCCATATCATCGTCCGTGCACACGGTTGCATCTTTATTGCTGTGCGATTCACCGGGTTTTCAGAATCCCGCCACATGTGGTCGGCAAACTGGAGCAAGCTTCGAGGATCTGTGTCATAATTATTTACAAGAACGTTTGCAGTTGTTATTTCATCATACAACATTGGTGGCTCCAAGGGACAGGTGCTTAATTTCATTAAATCTATATTCGTCTCATGCTTTTGCGAATGTATAGTAAATCTACAGTGTATGTGTGCAATTGTATCTGATTGTGAGAGACATATTTAATTTTTAAAATCTGCGTTGATGTGATCGGATAGCATGCATTCGTTGACTTTGAACAGCATAACCATTGAGCTTATTTATTCTTTTGGTGCATACATAACTTTTAACTGGTTGTGAATCAAATACAGGGTAAACCATTCAAGTGGGAACATCTCGGTTGTTCCCATTTAAGTGGACCTACCTGTGTATTCGGAACTGAGCGGCATAGTCAATAAATTGATTTCTTTGGACACGTGTTATACCGAAAATCGCTAAAAATCTGACCAAATACATTCCTGTTGATTTTATAAAGTAATGTAAAATAGCCACTTTTAGTGCTCCGTGAATCTAGTGTTTATAAATCGCCGAAAGTAAATTATGTTCTTTGCAGTTGGCGTTCAGTGACCTTAAATGGCTTTCATTAGTAGCTCATTGCACGCGCTGTAGAACACTATTTCAGATGATATGTAAAGAAAATAAATCGTTGCACTTAAAAGATAGAACGAAGGTGACCTTCATAAGACCTTTACGAGTCCACCTACCGAAAGACTATTTACATCAGCATACGTGCCGCTCGATGCCATGCACCTTTGATTTAACACATTTTTTTCCATCACCAGTAATAACCGAGATACATACTCACAGGTAGCCTATTTTAGGTGATTTACCCTGTATATTCAGATTTGTAGTCTTAAGTAGGCGTTCCTCGTAGGTTTTCGTGAACAGAATACGAATCTGTGTTAATTTTTATATGTAAGTTCTCAAAAAATTAATCATCTTACACTTTAACGGTAATAGTTCTACAGTTCTAACTTATGTACGTAGTAGTATTCGGCTCACAAAAATCTATTAGAAACGCCCAGCCAATGTTAGAAGTCTGAGAAAAGTTAAAATTTATTATATAATATAAAAGACTGTCGAAATGTAGACGTGGAATTATTAATTAGTACACAGTTACTACAATTAGTGAATATTTATGGATCATCGTTGTAATTTAGGTACATCCAAGAAGGAATTGATGTAGATTATGAAGACGACTGTGATGAAAATGGTATTGGATCTCCGCAAGGTTTGATTTCAATCTTGGATCGTGGAAATTCGCAAGGTGCAACAATGTTACGAACTAGTCAGAACGACCTTAGCGGAAGTAGACAAATGGAACGAAAGGGGCTTCTGTGGTTACTAGATGAAGAAGCAGTTTGTCCTGGAGGTAGCGACGAGACTTTTTTAGATCGTCTGTTCTCTCATTATGGCGATCGAGGTACCTACATATCTGTAATGCCACACTCTAAATATAGCAAATGCTAAGATGTACATTTAATTGTTTAACCTTTTTTGTTAACAGATCATCAAGTTTTATTAAGGAAAGCACCAGGTAGCAATCAGTTCATTTTACAACATTTATTGGGTACTAATTCAGTACTATACACGGCCACCGGTTGGCTCAAAGCTACACGAGAGAATCCGGCTACTAAAAGTGCCATTACAATTCTTCAAGAAAGCACAAGGTATTTTCACATTTCCTATGTACTATGTTTTTTAAATTTCATCTGTGCAAGATGTTATTTCGACTTCTAATGTTACCTTTTGTTTTGATATCAGAGAAGATGTAAACATGCTGTTTGTAAACGCCCGGGGTGCTGGAGTTTCTGGAACTTTATGCAGTTCGATGCCTGGTTTAGAAGGTTCGCAGTCTTTAAGAAGAGCTTCGAGCATCAGACGTACATTTACTGCTGTGAAAAGAAAAAATGTTTGTCTACAAGTGAAATTCACTGTAGTAAGTATAAAAATTAATATTATTGCTCCTTACAAATGACAGTCATCTGTAACCGAAACGTGTACATAACGACAATAAAATGTAATTTGCAGGATGGGCTGATTGAAACATTGAGGAGAACGCGAGTGAAATTTATCCATTGTCTATTACCACAACATACTTCTGGTAGTACCGACAATAAAAGTTTACTATCTGTAAAATCTAATCAGAACGAGGACAGTATCATTAATGTGCCCCTTCTACGTTCGCAGGTAAGCGTTTAAAACATGTACAGTGACGAGCAAAAGTGTAAACACACTTCGTTTGTTTTATATAAAACGTGATAATACGAGATATTTTGCAATATCTTTGTTTTGCAAACTATCGAGTTGTAATATTTTAATATAATTTGTTTAAAGTATGTTCTTTTTTGTGTAGTTGCGAGGAAGCCAAATAACTGACGCTGTTCGGCTGCATAAAGTCGGATTCCCTAAACATATGGCGTTAGGTGAATTTAGAAGGCGATTCAGATTATTATCCAGTGAATGTAATGCTCGTCCAGGTAGTCCTGTAGGCGATGAACGTCGTACCGTGGAAGACATGTTATTGACTGTTGACATTGACCCAGCGTCGTACCGAGTTGGACAAAGTCAGGTAAGTCGATTCAAGAATTTCTTCACTATCAATTCGTGCCCCGCTCATAAGTCTTAGGACAGTGATCATATTTGTATCCAACTCTGTAAAAATGAAATGATCGTCGAAGGATGCGAAGAAATTACGAACATATTAGTACGAGAATATAAAGTATATTTGTAATCCAAATTTAACGAAAGATTGTTGCAATTATCTCGGAGAATGTTGGTCTTGACAACATATATCAAGGTCATTAGTCCCTTTCTGTCATAATTTACCTTCATCTTTCTTGGGAAAGAAAAGTGGAGTGATCAACTATTTTGTTCGTTACGTTCAACTGGACGACCGTATTGAATATTGAACAGATATCCTGCTGTAAACTGAGCACATATGATGTCGAATGCATAGTCAGCGGGTAAGGTAAGCTAAGCCAAAGGATGTCAAACAACTTTCTCTAGGAAGTATTTCAGTCACAATGCTGGTAATAGCAGGTGGTATATCGTAAACGAGTGGGGATATCGTAGCTTGTAGAATCGGTTTTAAGTTTGCATTCAATCAAATTCAATTGATCTCATCGTTGTCAAAAGTGCTAAACATTTACAAAATTATGTTCATACATTTGAAAAAGATGATGTTTTAGAAAACAGCTTATTCATCGATGGGACCACTGTGCGACGCAACTCGACTCGACTCGACTGAACGTAACGCAATGTAATGTACCTGTCTATGATTAAATTTTCAATTGGTACATACCGCGATATCGGATCAGGAGTGCGAGAGCTCGCGTGCAACCGTTTGACCGTGAAAGTACAAGCTGGCAAGTATTTCTCGCAATAAGAGCGACACGCGGGCCCATGACTTTCTCGTGGCCTAGATGGAAATCATTGCACTCTTCGCAGTCTGTCTCTCTGTATCCACAGAATTCAGTGTTCTTCCAAAGCTTTTTCGTCGCGAAAGTGTTCCATCGCGCGCACATGCTCCTTTCTTCTGGTTTTATTTTGGATCCACGCCACGATCCGAATCTCTTGACACCGTCTTTCTCAAAACGTTGCGCGTTGTCGCGAAGACTCCAAGTCTCGAGTAATAAATAGCAGGACTACAGCCGCACCATTTCGCAAAACATCTTGGAAACTGATAAATATAACATGTATATATTAAATATGCAAGTCCCTCGTCGTTCTCTAAATCAGGAGTTCTTAAACTTATGTAGTCCGAGGCCTTCCTGTTGAACAACATTTTTTTGCGGTCCCGACCCCAACCCTACGCATTTTACGTCGTTCTTGAGACTTAATTTCTGGCTGAATAATCTCATAGGCACTACGTTATAATTAGACTGCGGATTTTATGCATTTGTGACAAAAATAGAAACGTACAATTTAAAGCAGTGGGCATATTAAAAAGATTTAAGGACATCGGTAAGGTAATTAATAAGATAATTAAAAGAAGAACGAATCTTTTATTTGGTTCCTTTGGCTTATAATCGATGCAGAGAATTTTATTTTGCATAGAGATCTGCAGTCTAGTTATAATAAATATCGTTAATGTCAAAATTGCTACGCGGACCACAGTTTAAGAACCTATGCTCTGGAGTCTAGAGCAGGGATGAGCAACCTTTCTTTACAACGGGCCAGTTGTAAAGAATTATTGTATATTATTTTCTCATTTGGATAAGTTGCCAAGTCTAATTACCGAGGATTCGACTGAAGTGGAATATCATTGTAGCTGTTTTGCTATTATTTAGGCTATACGCAGCCGAGAATATTAACTCAAAAAATATTCCGTATATGGTTTTCGGAACGGAAGTGAGACCGCTAATATAATCAGCGCGTGCATTTTGTTCGCGCGTGTTTGATTTCGTTAATTCGAAACTGTTGCTCTATTCAGTCATACGTACTTGATAATAGGTAGATATGTTTAAATACGAATAAAATACAAATTGTGAAATTCTGTATAAAGAAACTTCTAAAGCGGAAATTGGAGCGATGTGGTCAACATGAAGTGGATGATATGATTGCTTTGTCAAAGATTTCCAGTTCAATTAGATGTTCGCTATTAGTCGGATTTTCAACAACATTTTCAATTTTTGTTTTTGTCGGATGGATGCAAATGGGTGAAAAATCGTTTAGAGGGATTAGGGTTAGAGGGAACATCCTGTAAAGCCTTCGCCATTCCTCTGATTCGGGGTGGGCGAATTAGAATTATTACTTCAATCGGAACGCGTCGTTCTCACCGGTATTACGCTTCGCGAAACCGGACTTGTTAGCGGGAAGGTGGCGGAATTAGACAGGCCAATTAATGTGAAATAATCTTAATTCGGACAAAGTAAAGTGCTTGAATGAATATAAGGAATTATGATATTTTTAGAGATATAAAATCTTGAACTTGAATTTTCAGTGCACTCTTCATATTTAGCGTGCAATTATTTCTATTCAAAATATTCTATTTAAAATTTTAGATATACAGGGTGTCCCGGGTTTTAATGGATCAAACTTGGGGAGCATATTCTACAAGTGGAAATAAGAAAAAAATGTTATTTCCACTTGTAGGATATGCTCCCAAAGTTTGTCCATTAAAATTCGGGACACCCTGTACAATTTTTTCATGAAATGGAACAATATTAGGGGGTGGCGTCCACCCCCCACTGTACCTACATACTGGAACGTAGCGAGGGAAGTTTGAGTTCTCGTTTCAGTTGCAGTTTGATTCATTTGCCTTTTGATAAAGCATGCATGTATAGAACATTCATGTGAACGTCCTCTCTGAAATTGGAATAGCAAGACAAGTGAATAGAATAAATTCAGCGGTTACTTACTTACTCAAGCTAAAAACTTTCTTGCGATTTCATAATGCGGTCACAGCTATTTTCTGTGATGCTATCTCGTCTTTCCTCTACATCAGTTCCTTTCTCTCGTTCGTCAGTAGGCCAGCGGGCATTCTCGCGAACAGCTTTCCAATACGTTCCTTGCGTGGCTTCCAATTTCTCGTTGCAGTTGCCATCTCTGTGAACTGCGAAGTTGGCAATGCTTCGGCATAAAACTTGCATCGAATTCCCTTAACAGGACAGTAACAAAGTCTACAGTCTACCGTAAAAACTCAAGAGAAATAATGATTTGCCGAGATCCTTTCTTTCATCATCAAATTCCTCCACTGCCGCACATTCTATTTAATTAATCTGTCGCTCTACACGTTGCTTCCTCCTTATTTTTTTGTTTACTTTCTCGAAGGATGAGGAGTGAAGAAAGTCTTCCGTTCTCATAATAGGTGGCACACACTATAAATCGTGAACTCTCAGTTGACTTCGAAAGAGGTCTGTGAAAATCACGTGTTGCAGTTTTTCGCCCAGAAATCACACAAGTTCTACACAGAGTTGGGCAAAATGTATTTTCAATTACAATTACAATTACTTACCAATTACTGTAATTTGAAATTGCAGAAATAAAATTACAATTGTACCCATAATTGTAATTGGTAATTGCAATTACTTGACGAATCACTGTAATTGTGGTCCGCAATTACTTCATTTCAAATATGGAGAAAACTTGATTAATTTCTTGCATTAAAATACGAAGAAACTTTGTCCCCAACCCAATATTTTCTAGTACCTGGATAAGAGTAGAAACCCGGAAAAGTTGCGCCGGCTATACAATTATGCACTTGGCATTTGAAACTCAAACGATTCCAATTTTCGTTAATTAAAATGCAGATTATACTTAGTATGCAACGACTGTGCTGTACACCGTTACACTCCGTTCGAGTATTTACTTAATTTCCGGAAAAAAACAACTTCTCTGTATTTAAGTCACACTCTTGGCAACGAAGCTAACTAATTGAATCTTCATTTACTTGTGAATTCTTACAGTAGACTTTCTATTGACAACAGGTTCGAGAACCGTTGAGGGTTAGCTCTTAAACCTGAGTGAAATTTCTACGCGGCGGAACTCTTCGCAGTGTTCGAACTTTTGTTTAACGAGATTGTTCTTCGCACAATTGAAGATTCGCTACGTCAAAATTAAACAGACTGGTCCAATGAGTAACCACAGATTCATCCGGAATAGCGATCCGGAATAATAATAACGTTCAGATAATATACAGTCGGTGTACAAAGTATTCTTTTAAAAACGAATAATTTGTTTAGCGTGGCGAGCTAAATTATATTGACGTAATCATCGTGGGCGCTCCACGCTTTTATTTATAGTCACTAATGTCATGATTTTATTTAAATTTATATTCAATTTTTCTGTCTACTCCGACACTAATTTTATAACAGAAGAAATGTTGAAGTAATTGCTTAAAATTTTGGGTAAAAATCATTAACTGGTGGTGTTTAATAGTATGCAGTATGCATGCACGCTTTTATGTATGTCGCACCTATACGTTTCTCCAATAAGACAATGACGTTTCAATATTCGGACGTTCCGTTAATCGTTGTTCCGACATCCGCATGTTCCGTTAATCAGTGCTCCGAATCATCGACTCTTCATTGTATGTACAGCCGCTGGTGATTTAAATTATCTAGGTGATACAGATACAGTGGCCCACAAAAGCGATCGTACGTCCTTTAAAACAGAATAACTCTTTTATAATTGTACCAAACGACCAGATGTTTCGTAAGCAATTAGAAGCATTGGTTTGTTAAATGATGTGCAAAAAAATTTTCCAAAAATCATAATTTACAATTTTGAAAAAGTTATTCGTTTTTAAAAGGTGTACGAATACTTCGTACACCCATTGTACATCTATATTTTGATTTTACTTGTACACGGCAGAAAAATGCGAACAGGTGCATCGAGAACATCCTTTAGCTATTGCAAATAAAACGTCATTTACAAGATGATGTTGACACTTTTTGCATTGTACATAACATGTATAGTCGTAACTCTCGTATTTAATAATGCCCACTCTTCCGTAAAATAAATTGCAACACAATACAGTATACATATGTATACGGCTTATGGACAAGAAGAAAACGGAAGAAAGAGAGAAGAGAGAGTTGAAGAGGTAGCTAACGTAGATTTCTCGATTAACTCGCGAGAGCAAGTGGGAGAGAGAGACGGAGATAAAGCGAGAAAGAGAAAGAGAGTTTATAGCCTGTGGTACCTGTTGCCTTCGATAACGGTAAACACGGATCGGCCTCGGAGCAAAGTAGCGGACCATACAAGTGTTTTTTCGATGATCCTTGGCTCATTTATCCGGTGGAAACAATTTATTATATTGGTCCTGCACGAACACTGGCGGACCGATCTCTTTAATCGTCCGAACATTGCCAATGATTGCTCATTTAGTTAACGTTTTGATATCTGTAAGCAACAAACCGATACGTTTCATTTTAACGGTAGAAAGTGGTTTTAACGGGATGTTCATCCTATCGATGCGAGCAGGTGAAATTTCCTCTTACCTCTTACACAAGATGGTTAGATTTAAAAAGAAATGTCTCTTCTTAATGTTGCACAGCATACAGGAGGAAAAGAACCAACGATAACAAAATATTCCAACGAGCACACGCAGATCTTAGATTCTATGCATTCTACATACGTAGATGTGCTCGTTTGTATTAGGTTGTTGCATACGAAATGTCCGATTTTAGAATGCAACTCTTTGAAAAACGTTTGGATCAAGAAATGCTATATTACAGTCTATAGGTTTATTATTATTAGACTGCGGATTTTATGCATTTATGATAAATATCTAGTCTAATTATTAAGGGAACTAATTATAATTAGTGGCGATAAAAACAGTGTCGGTGAAACGGGTTGTCGACGAACCAAAAATCGCGCATGGATCAGCTCCGAGCTGGCCGATTATTTACAATCACCGCGCTTCGACAACTTCAACCCCGACAGATGGTCAACACGCGCGACAGACTCATAGAATCAGATCGATGGGATCCGTAAACCTAGTGTTGAAATGATCTGGAACCTAGAAAAATGCGTCTATTTTATATTAGGCAAATCCCATTGAGAGACGGTTATCTTTTGTTTTGAGGTTCTTGATATGGCTTATTATGCTGACTATGTAGACAACTACTTATCAAAACGATCGTCGCGCACACTTTCCGTGCAGATCGCATGCTTGCTTTCTCTCTAATTGCAAGCCAACTCTTCGGGTTCAGGTGGGCCTATAACTTTAATCACTTAATCAGGCGTGATATTTTCAAAATATTAAATCCCAACAGAAACATCCTGCAAACAGGAGCCAAGTTCCTATGGCCGTAAAAAGTTGTGAGATCAAACAAAATACGGCCAAGTTCGTTAGCTTAGAAATACCTCTTGCAATACTGGAAAAAGCGTTTGTAAAAATTAGATTAAAACAGGGCCACCTTAACCCCAGGGCTAAATGGGCTAAGCCCCGGGGCGCAAGCCTTTTGGGGGCGGCAATTTTGTATAAATTTTATGTTCTTTTATAGTATAATGGTAATAAATTGACTTTTTCTAGTTCTGACGCTTTCGTATAACTTTGCTGGTCACCCCGCTCCCGCTAGCCATCCCGTGTATTTTCTTATGAAGAGGGGCGCATTATTTTTAGTAGCCCACGGGCGCCGAATATCTTAAGACGGCCCTGGATTAAAAGAACGCTATTTAATTTTTAAAGAGTTACACGAAGGGCTAAATTATCAGCGCTTCAAAAACCTTAGTACACGGTATTTTTAGGAATGTTTTTAGTGTTCTTCTTGTGTGTTTCTAATGCTTTCGGCCAGCTTTTGGGCGTTCTTGCACATTGCGCGTTCGGTCCTCGCCAATCAGTTTTCTTCTTGCTTCTCCGTTGCTTCGCGATTCTAACTGCTACTCTTCTTTTCCTTCCGTTCTTTCATCCTTCCACCCTTTCGCTTCAATCCCCTCCACCTGCCTTCTCTTCTACTTCGTTCCTCGCTCTCTTCGCTGTCCCCTCTCCGCAACTACCGTAGCTCCCTACTACCCCCCTCCCCCACCTTACTCTTTTTCCTTCCTTTCCTCTCGCAACCATAAAACGTACGTCCACTTTTACGCAGCTTTTACGGTACTTAGTTGTGGGTCGTTCTCCGTACGTAAGAGGAAGGCCTTTCCGAGACGCGACCGGCCGTCCTCGAGCGCGCGTAACTTCGTCAAGTGACGTCCGCCGACGAATCGAATAAAAGCAGAGAAAAGTCGACGAACGACTTAAGGAAAATGCAAATACGAATAAACGTTGAGGTAGCTGGCGTGAAACGAGCCGATCTCCGTTCGACGAAGTGAATTTTCTAAAAAAAAAGGAAACTGTCAGAATTATAGATCGATAAGATTGATTCGGAGAAATTTCGAAAGTCGCAAGCGTCGGACAGGTTCCGGAGAAAATGTACAATTCCAAAGACGAGATCGTCGCGCAGGTGCTGTTGACCGAGAGGAATTGTCTGTTGATATAACGAAAGTGTGCCACTTTCACAGTGCCCGGTGAGGTCCGGTCGGTGTGTGAACGTGGACGAGTTGTGACAGATTTCGATGATCGAGACGAGTGTTTTATTTGTTTCACGCGACAGAGATCATTCCGGCAGCTCTTCTCCCCCCGACCGAGTACCGATTCGTTCGAATACCAACGAGAATGCGTCAACCGCGTATGTAGGCAGAGAGTACAGCGCGTTGCAACGTCCATCCGGCTAACGTTCCTGACGATTTGTGATTTGTGCCTCGAGGCGATCGCCCTCGAATCTGGTCCATCATGTTGGACAGCACGACGACGAAGTGGTCAGCAGCCGGCAGCGGATCGCGACTAGTCAAAGCCCGAAGCAGCCCGAACGTGTCGAAGACGACGTTGTCGATCGCGAAGAAGCAAACGATATCCGATCAGAACGGCTGCGGAACGACGACACCGGTCAAGTCTCGAGTCTCCAAGTGTCTGTCCGCTCCGAAGGCTGGCAGCAAAATCGACGACCAGAGCAGCCTCAGGAATTGCGCGAGCTTCACGGCGGATCATACAAAGTCACGCGCGCCGTCGTCTGGCAAAGTTCGACGCGGGCCGGTGGATAATCGCGTGGAAACAACAAAGTGTTCATCGGTCGTGCGGAATGAACGGAATGAGAAAAGACAGGTGTCGAAGAGCATGTCGTGCATGATCTTGGAGGACAGAACGTTGCTGAAGAAGAAGCTTTCTTATACTCCGGCGAAGTTGCCTAGGAAGTCCGAGTCGCTGCGGAAGAAGATGGGCCTGGATCGCTGGGCGAGTCTCGGCTGCGTTTCCGGCGAGGTTCGCGAGAGTTCGAGGGGGTCTTTGCCTTCGACCGATTCGTTCTTCAACGAGACTAATAGAAAGCAGTCGATGCTGGTCGAAGAAACGAAACCATACAGCGAAAGGAAAGAGCCAGCATCCACGAGAACCACCACGATGAACAGGTCCACCAGTCTTTGGAGCATCCGAGCCGTTTCGAAAAACGACTGTAAAAAGAGTTTCGGAATGTCCTCGAGACCGAGTAAGATTCCGCTTTTGGCGCGGAACACTCGCGTGGGCCGATCTCTCGCCGATCTATCGCAAGTAGATCGAGGCGTAGCAGAGTCGACGGCTCACGCGGCGGTTGTACCACTGGACCTCGGTCTCGATCTCGTTGTGGATCCCGATCTCGATCGTTCGATGGGCGAGCGGATTTACGAAAATTGTCGCGAAGCGTTCGGCTGCCGAGCTGTTTCGACCGAGCATCGTCAAACGGTTCAAGTGTCCAGCAGTAATTTTGAGGAACGAGTGGCCCGATTAATGGCGCAGTTGGACGACGACGAAGACGAGGAGGAGCAGAGGAAGAACGAGAACGTGGAAGCGACAAGAGACGACGATAACAACAAACAGAATCGGACGGGGATTTCGTCGGATTCCGTGGATTCTGCTCCGCCACGTAGAATTGGGTCAGTTTACGAGGTCCAGGAGTTCGATATCGAGCGGAACAAGTCCGACGGGAAGATTCAGACGGCGGCGTATCACGCTACGGTGCTTAGAATAGGAGACGACCCGGGAAAGAGTCGGCTGGATGTCGGGAAAGAGAGCGACCGCCAGGACCGACTCGAACCGCACAGCTGCCGAACGATCGTCCGTCGACAAAATCCGAATCCATCGAACTCCAAAGAGCTTGGCGATCGATCGAAAGATTACGGGATTAACGGACAAGCAAACGGTGTCAAAGAGGAATCGAAACGGAAGAACGAGGCGAAGTCGAATATCGAGAAACTGAAGAAGAATTGGGAGAGACAAGGTAACGAACAGTCGACCGGCGATCCTGAAAAGAAGAACGATTTGGTAAGACGCGACTCGACGTCTGCTCACCAAAAGACTTTGACTTCGACTTCGAAACAGAAAAATGTCGACGCGGACGTGGACGTTGCGCAAGAGACGAAGAATAAAAGTTCGATCGGTACGAGAGCTAAAGAAATAGAACATTTGGTGAACTTCTTCAATTGTAAAAATTCAGAAGCGTCCAGAGTAGCGAGAGATCCGACTTCGGTGATCGTTTCGAAGAAAACTGTGAACGCGAAGACTGTGAATGACTATAACAACGGGTACATATCGGATAGCAATTGCTCGGAGGACAGTGGTCACATGAGCAACGAGAACGAATCGGAATGGAAGGAAAATGTGGAGAACGAGACCCAAGGCTATGGAAGAAAACATTTTTTCCCGCAAACGAAACTTGCTAAAGCAACGTTTCGTTCTAATAGCATCGACGCGCACGACGAGCCTGCAAAGGATACTGTTATTGTGAGAAATAGTGCGTTGACTTCTTCGAGTGGTGTGAGCAGTATCGACAGCGGCAGTGGCAGAGGTGACAACGGCAGCAAACCTGTAGAATACACTGGAAAAGACCAGTGGAAACCTAGCAGAGCTTACAGCGATGACCAACAGGTCCGTCGCCTAAATCATTCATTATTCTTTTTATACAGGGTGAGGCACCTGAAACAGGCCACCTGAATAACTCGGCTGCTATCGGTGTTAGGGAAAAATGCATCAGATGGAAATTGCTTGGTTTCGAGGGGGCATTAATCTGATGTTAGTAGCTTTTTTGTAGGTGTACGCGTAAAGGACATACGAAGGTCAACTCCATTTTTTTAAATGGAACGAGGTATTTTTTAATACATCAATCGACGCAGCTGGACATTCGTTATAAAAAAGTACTAACCTATGTATGTCGAAAAGTTAGTAGTTCAGGAGATATTTCAATTTAAATAATTCTAAAACAGCATTACTTTTGTGCTAACAAGGGAAGGACCCCAAGTGTCCGACTCCGATTTTGATAATTTTTTGCGAGATGATGGTATATGGACCCCTAATTATGTATGTAAAATATTAGCTGTAGATAGTCAATAGTTTTAAAGATATAAACAAATAAAGTTTCACACCTTCTTGATGTACAATTATTTGAGCTGTAGTTTTCGAAGTTTCATTAGTCGTGTAAGCAGGGTGCCTGATTCATTGAACCTGGGACGTTTGCGTGTGAATCAGGCACCCTGCTTACACGGCTGATGGAATCTCAAGGAATAATAGAAGAGAGGGCAACACCAACACTTTCACCCTTCTTCAACATATCTGTGGAATTTTTCTAATAAGAATTATATTGCTGTCCTTCTTTGCGTACGATGCTTCTACCGTTTACTACACAAGTAAATACCATCGAAACTATATCATATTTGGTATAATTTTCATTAGAAAAATATAGAAGTTCTGTTGTTCAATTTGTAATGGTCTCCTGGTTTCACACCGAGATACCCGATCCGTATTATGCTACACTCCTCGATGACCGAGGCCTTCGAACTTCTTGGCCCCTCCCTGGTATACTCCCTGGTATATCTTTGGACATTTATCCAGAAAACACTCTATACAGTAGACACTTGTAATATAATTAGTCTAATTACCATTGATTATTGCGTGCTGGAAATTAATACTTCTTTATTTCGTTTTGACAGATATTTTTCAGATCGGGGACCCTGGAACGTCTAGAAGCTCAAAGAGACGAGAAACTAACTGGTCACATTATTCTTTTACAAGCAAGATGCAGAGGGTATTTGGCACGTCGGAAACTCAACACGTTGAAAGTATGTCAAAACTTGTTGTATGTATATGAGTAAACCGTATTACACTAAATTATGGGACTGATATACTTCAAAATAAACGAATAATGAAATGTATGTAACTCTGACAGTCCGCTTAATGTTGCCTTGACTTTTTTACTTGTTAAACAATCCTAGTCAGTCGACTGCTTGAAACATAAAAATGACGAGAAAGGTGATATGTGTTTGCAGTGCCATTTGTTTGCATAGAGTCATTTGATGCTGACGTTACGATTGATGAAGTTTCGCATGCGATACGAATTACTACACTATATGAATGCGTAGGATAATATCATATGACAGATACAGCTTGTCATTGAATTCCAAATCTCCTTCACTATTTCGTCCGCATAAAACCTGTTCGTACTAGATAATGTGCCCCTTCGTACCGAACAAGTTTTATGGGAACTTTTCAGTGGGTATTCTAGTCTAGACTTTCATTTTTCTGGTGTTTTTAAAGAATTGTTACACAAAAAATTACAAGTTTCTTAATATGAGCATTTTGCATGCGTACTTATTTATATTATACAAACGCTCACAATTTTTTTTTAAGTGAAAATTATCAAAACTGACGGAGTTACATGTCGTTGAACAAGGTTCGTTTAAAAAAATTGTTCTACTGGCTGGCACGATTCTGATCTGTATGATTGTGATTATGGTGTGAGCCAGAATGGAAAAAAGTGAAAATTTACAAAATATAACGAGGGTTGAACATTTCGTGTTCGTCGGTGGATCGTTTCTTGTACACTTGATAAACAAGATGCATTTTTGCAGTTACAAGATCTTGCGGTTAGATGCATACAGAGAAACGTCAGAAAATGGATGTCTGTTCGAGAGTGGCCATGGTGGAGATTATACGTAAAAGTTGCACCTTTGTTGAACGTTCATCGAACAGAAGATCAGCTAAAAGAAAAAACGGTAAGAGTTCGACACTGCGTTAATTCCTATACTTAGTCTATTACTAATTAACACGTACAGAAATTGTAAGAAAGTACAGGGTGTAAAAAAAGTAATAGTCACCCGTTCTAGGGGTGAATCTGAACCTCGGGGTCACAGTAATGTTAAATTCATTTTTCTGGAATGTCTTCTAAACTACTTATCGCATCGAAAAATGTGTTCGACAAAACCTGTAGATCTACAACGAATGAAGTATAAATCTCAAAACGCATCGCTGTGGCGGGCCTAGGAAGTCCCACGGTTTATCCGACTATAGCGTTTCATTTGTGATTAATAATAATCTTTCTGTCCAGGAGGAGCTCGAGATTCTCAAAGCGAAGGTCGAGAGATTGGAACTGGAACGCAATCATCTGAAACACGACAATGACATACTGGAAACTAAGGTATGCTGACCAACTGATGCTTTTTTATTCTCTACTTTTTAAATTCTTGAATTAGTAATCAGCAGACTGCGGATTTTATGCATTTATGACAAAAATGGGCACGTGCAATTTAAAGCAGTGGACGAATTACGAAGATTTAAGGAGATCATTTTTTATTTTGCATAGAGATCCGCAGTCTAGTAATCAGTAAACAGTAAATGTATAAGTCTGAAATCCACTTACCAGATGTAGCAGTAAAGATTTCATAGTTGTAAATGAAATTTTTCTTATTATGATATCAATTATAATTATTGATACTTCTGCACATACATTCTTTTCCAAAAAGATATAAACGATGTAACGGTATAAACAGTATGGCAATTATATGGAGTAAGGGCGACCTCGCTCGATTCAACTTGTCAATGGGAGTTGTGTAATGGATGATGGTAAAGTGACCTTTCCAAAAGTCTCTCAGGGTTAACTCTTTGTCAGAGGTCACTGCGAAGCACCTCTGGAATAATTCTGTAGTGTAGAAGAGTTTCTTGAAATTACGAATGACCTGGTTCATGGGCTGAATGAGAGGAGTCGTATTAGGAGGGAGGAAATTTCAACATGAAATACTAAAAATTGTCAAGTGTGACTCGACATCAGAGAAAGAAAAATGTAAATACAACGGGTTCTTATATGCATTTGGTTCTTCCTTTACTTATATTTTGGTTAAAAACAAATATAAGTTCCATAAATATATTAATTACAACAAAGTTTGAGAGCTGTATCTAATATAATTAGTCAACAAAATTGTTTAAAATTAGTAGCAGTTGAGGAACTGTTCTTTGAAGTAAAATAAAACATTAAAAGTGGTAGGGAGTTGTTGGTTGTTGTGCAAAGTGATAGTTATTCCAATCGGATCATTTCAATTGTTCAATTTGCTGGATTTGTTGCAATTTGACAGATAGAGCATAGTTTAATATTGCAAGTGTCACGCGAGTTTTATTGCAATCATCCAAATGAATAATACTGCATTGTATAATTTTTGTTCGTTAGATTCCGGACGTTACAAACTCGATAACCTACTACGTTCGGCTACTGGTCCTAGCAATGTTTAAAATAAAGCCACCACGGAAAACTGAAACGTACCGAAGCTTCGATCGAAAATATCACATGCGCTAACCAATTTAATAATACTTGGTCGGCCGACGTTGCTCGATGGTTCGATCGAAACCGAGTCGCATCGCGTTATCGAGTCGATCGTTTGTTGCAACCCGCTGTAAAAGTGAAAGAAATCACGAGATCTGTTGCTTCTTCTCCGGTGTTCTATTCGCCGAAACTTTCCTCGCGGACTTTACAGAAGATTTGGCACGAAGCCAAAACTGTGGCTAGATCTCGTGTTCCCCAGTACTTCTTGCTATTCGTTCTACTGTCTCCTTCGCTCTCTCTGTTTCACTTAGAATAACTCGAAGGTGACCGTCGTCTTCTTGAAGAAACGTAACCGACCCGAGTATCGGCTGACCCAAGAAGAGTTAGTCGCTCCGGGACTCCCTCTCGATACGGGCGTTGTCGTTCGATGTTACGCAATTAAAGGCTCGCGGCGAATCACATCCGATGAGCCGATCGGCACGGTCTACTCGAGAACGAAGACCAATTTGAGATATGCCGGTGGTTGAGGTGCGCGAACAGATCGGCGAGGAATCGTCCCACGAATCGCGGTGAGCGCGTCGATATCGACGACGACGACGTCCCAAAAGAAACGAAACGCATCCATCCAGTGGTTACAGCCATATACACATCGCCGTCGTCACCGTTACCGCCGCCGTCGCCGTCGCCGTCGCATTGCCTCGAATTCGAAACTGAGAAGCGAAATCGAAATCTAATCCGAAATCGAAACCGTTGGTATAATACGTGTAACCAGTCGATGACACGTAACGTTACGCTTCCCATTCTCCTTAATATTTGTCGAAACGAAGGTATTACACATTCTATTCTAGTATACATTATTCCTGACGAACAAAGACGAAATATCCACTATGAGACGCGAATTGCAACGAACGATACAACTGTGCGCCGGGATGTATGTACAAGTAACCAAGAATCGTTGTTGCACGTTGCATTCGTTAACATTTCGCTGTCTTTTTCCGCAGTATCGTCGTCGAAACGTCATCGGGGTTAGGTCGATTTCGGATATTGAACGATCGAGAGGATTAGCAAGATTGAAAAGAAGATAGAATCTATAATAGTAGTACAGTATGCCGTCGGTACCAGTCATGTATTCGACGGCCAACAAAATCTCGCAGAGCTCGCAAGAATCGGCTGCGAACAGTTTGTTGCACGACAGCCACGTTCTCGAGGCAACGGCCGCTCATTTGTCCAGAGCCACGGTAACGGGCAATCTGCTGAAAAGGCCGCCGCTGCCACCGTGCGTCCTAAAGAGACCAACCAGCAGGCTACAGATGCTCGACTCGAACTCGACGAGAAGTCCCTCGCCCTGTAGCTTCTCATCCAACAGCCTGTTATCTTACCGTTCGCAATCGTTGTCCACTGTGTCGGGAAGGCCTCGTTCGGTCGGGAGATCGGACTCCCTCCCGCGTTTCTCAACACCCCCGAGAAGAGTATACCCATTCCAGAACGTTCTTCCAAACACCGCCGAGGATGCGTCGATTAAAGAACAAGATCCAGTCGTGTTCGATGCCAGCCTGAATTTTGTACTGGGTTGCGACACCCAGAGGGTCAGGCAGTCTTTCAGGCCCACCGCTTCCCACCTTGAACCGGCAACCGCCTCTTCCTATCTGTCTGCGAAGATCTCGCAATTTTTGAAAAGAACCGACCACATAATGGACGAATGGAGAAGCTTGGGACACAAGAACGAAGCCGATAACGTTCTGTCCTCGCCACGATCCGCCGACCTACCCAGAGGGTTCATGGGTAGAAGCCAAAGCGCTACCAACATTATGATACGCGGATTTCAATATTATTCTAGACCGGACACCATTGCAAAATGTTCTTCTTCCAGACAGTCTCTGTCGCGTGCTTCGGAAGACAGAACTATCTCGGATAGTATCGGTCAAGAGGTACAAAATTTAGAATTTAAACATTGTGTCCCAACTGTGACAACTGTGATGTTAAGAGTTTCATTTGAAATTCACTTGAAAGAGCAATTCCTTGACTTAAACAATTTTGTTTACTAATTATATTAAATATAGCTCTCTCAAACTTTGTTGTAATTTATATTTATGGAACTTATACTTGTTTTTAACTAGAAAATACTACTTAAATAACTAGAATAAGAACCAAATACATATAAAAATACGTTTCATTTACATTTTCCTCGCTCCAATGTCGAGCCAGTTGTATACCGTATACATATGTATAAGAAATATTTTGGTGAAATTTGGAAAGCAAACTCGTACGAGTCTGAATTCGTACTTGTAATAAATAGTTATAACTTCTGAAGTCAACTTTTCTTTCAGTTGAGTGAAATGTCCGCCGAATTCGCGGAAGAACATTCGACTTCTACGTTGGCAGCGGAAAGAATCAATGCGGAAACATCCGAACGGCTGCGACTCGAGAAGGAACTCCAGGACGTTACCGAAACAAATAAAAATCTCCAACAAGCAACCGAACGTTTGGAGATGGAACTTTTGTACGCGAGAGCTGCTGATTTAAATGGCATTGTATCCGATGTGGAGGACGGCGAAGACGGTGGCGTTTACAAACAGAGATACGAGCATGCTGTCAGAGAGCTCGAGTTCACTAAAAGAAAAATGGCGCAACAACACGAAGACGATCTTGAACAATTGGTGGGGCTTAAGAAACAATTGGAGAAAAAGGTATACGCAATCCGATTAATCTTCTGCTTTTTTATCGTAACGTGTAATTGATTAGATGCCAACATATTTAACAGTTTAAGCAATGTTTTGAATAACGGTATAGCAATTTTTAGTGGTGACTCTGAGTCTCGAAAAGAACTGGATAGACCACTTACAATTGATTCATTTTTAGAGTCGCCTTTGGACTAATTATCTTTCGTTTCACTGTTACCATACAAAAATAAAAAAGTCATTTTTTTAAATTTTTTATAAGGGCCCTTAAAGAAAATTTAAAATATATGTTTTGTAGATCTATGTTAGTTATACACATGCTGAAAATTTCATAAAAATCGGTTTATGAAAAAATTGATCACGTAAGTTAACTATTTACTTTTACAGTTAACCGATGCTTACGAAGAGGTAGAAGAACAGCGACAGGTTGTCGGACAATGGAAACGGCGTGTACAAAAGTTGAACGGTGAAATGCATGACGTGAGACTTCTACTAGAAGAACAAACAGCTAGGAATAACCTCCTAGAAAAGAAGCAACGCAAGTATGTAATATTTATGATATCTTCACTCTAATTTCTATAATGAAAACGTTGATTTTGTTCTGACATTTTTCTCAATTTTTCCGTAAAACGTTTGTCCTACGAAAAAAGTAATACAACATAAAGTACGCAGCCTGTCCGGATTTACAAGTCTTATCTAACATACTTGTCGATACAGTCAATAATTATTTTAATGCGCTAAAGGGCCTCGGAGCACGTTTTCCCGTTATCTGATCGAGCTCAAACTTTGCACAGATTTTGTTTCAATTGTTTGGAACAATCCTGGGGGTGACCTAAAGAAAATTTTGAATAAATTGTCTTCAACAGCGTCTACAAGTACAGTAGATATTGTAGGAGAAAACAGCATTGCCCTTTGTTAAACACATCACCGGATTTCCACAGTACAGTATTGGGAGAAGCTCTATTCTCATTTCATCCGTCGGCAACAAGTGTTTCTGGCAACCGGCCAGGTCGCTAACGTTACGCGTCCGACAACATCAACGTTTAGTCAAACGTTCGGTGGGTGCATAAACTCCGAATGATTACTCCAAGAATAGATCTACAGTCGCCCTGAAACTAGGAGCTCGTTACTAATCTAAGAAAAAACGATTATTTACTGTGTGATAAATGCTTGGATATAAAATATGACAGAGTCCAGTACGATTTTAATTTATTTCAGATCTGAACAGGCTACTACTACGGAAAATAAGATTCTATTTTATTTCACTTTCTTAAAATTCGTCCTATTAATTAACATTGAGATGTTCTGATCAACGTGTTCTTTACACTTTTGAATGCATTCACGAATTTACTAATAACTCGTGGGAATTAGGAGTATATTCTTTTTACCCTCTTCTCGTAGTAATTTTGGTTTGTTCAAATATTCCTGTCAATCGTATAATTCAGAATTTATTTAATCAGGTTCGATTCGGAAATGCAAAATTTGTTGAACGACATCCGGCAAGAAAAAGCTCAGCGGGAGAAGTTGGCAAGAGAAAAGGAAATAGCACTCGCCGAGAAGTTCACCGTAGAGCAAAATTTAAGCGTGAGTATACATGCTCCTTTAACTTTCCATCTATTTATCATCGAGTCACGTGCACTACTAGAAATAATTATTGTGTTACCTAAACTAAAATGCAGAATAATATATTTCTAGCAGTGTATTTCGCTGTCAAGCCACCGTCTATTTCCACGTGATTTTGTTGATACCAATTATGTTTTCTGTACAGGACGCGAAATTGGAAATTGAATTAAAAGAAGAAAGATTGCGTACGTTGAGCCAAGAATTGGAAGAATTGACATTCGGTGGTAAAACTGAGGAGGAGGTAGCGCAGCTGAAGAAAGCTAAACATGAACTGGAGAAAAGGGTGAAGGATCAAGAAGAAGAGCTCGACGACCTCGCTGGTCAGGTGCAACTTCTTGAACAAGCAAAGTTAAGACTCGAGATGAACTTCGAACAGCAACGAAAAGAAATGCGCAAAGAAATGCAACAAAGAGACGACGAGCTCGAAGATATACGCGGTAACGTGCTGAAAAAAGTCAAAGCTTTAGAATCGCAGTTAGAAAATGAATACGAGGAGAGGACCATTCTTCTTCGTGAGAAACACGAATTAGAACGTCGCCTAGTGGCCATAGAAGATCAGGACCGAACCGAGCGAGCTGCGGAAGCGGAGACTGTGCATAGGTATGCAACATGGGATATTTCAAATGCGAAAGAATTCCGAATTAATTCACGCATTAGGGCACTTGATTGCAACCAATTAAAAAATGTAGAAAATAACAAGACCGCATAGAAATCGGAATTGGTTCGATACGATGCGAGATAGATAGGCAATAATGATGTATATGATTTTTTCGTTAGGTTGAAGAGGGACTTGAAGAGAACGAAAGTGCTGCTTAGAGACGCTCAAACCATGCTAGAAAGATCAAAGAGCGACTCGACGGGTAAGGCAGCTTTACGACAACTAAAGAATCAGTTAGAAGATGCAGAGTGTGCTCGGGCAACTGCGATTAAAGCAAAACAGGCGATCGAACAGGAATTGAATGAAACCCAAGCATCGCTAGAGGAAACACTACGACAACGTTCCGAAGCTGAAGATCGAGCGAATGTAGCTAATCGCGAGAGAACTGAACTGCTTTCGCAATTGGAGGAAAACGAAGAAGAGCTGGCAGAGGTGAGCATGTCCACATATATAGAAGTAGTTTATATTTCGAACAAAAAAGCCACATGGCTTCGAGGAAGATGTTGTATGTAATTCGTTAATGTAAGGTTCGTATGTGAAAACGATAATGAAACAAAATCTTTTTTGATGCGTTTTATAAGGTTCTGAAAAAATATCGGGTGGCGGTTCAGCAAGTGTCGGCGGAGCAGGCACAGTTACAAGAGGCTCAGGTACAAATTGTCGCTTTGGAGACAGAAAGAAACTCGCTGAAAGATCAACTTTCGGAGTTAACGCAACGATTAGAGTCCGTAGAACAGCTCGGTGACCCTACAGCGAATAGTTTAGCCACGAGACGTCTCGAGTTTCGAGCCAAAGAGCTTGAAAGTAAATTAGAACTGGAACAAACAACAAGAGCACGCTTGGAGGTAATACATCGTATATTTGATTAAACAATTAACTTACAATTCGACTATTTTCGTAATACTTCAACAGTGTATCCATTTTAACTTGTTAAGGATTATACAACTCAACGATTATACAAACTTCTTAACAATTTCGTTGCAGACTCAGATAACAAGGCTGAAAGAGAATGTCGAGAAACTGCAAATCGAAACCGCCTCTTTGAAAACAAAGGAACAGACCGCTCAAGAAACTGCAAGACGATTACAGAGAACATTGCGTGAGGCTCGCGAAGAGGCTGCTTCGTCATTAACTCGTGAACAAGAAGCAACTCGTGCTCGTCGCGAATTAGAAAAATGTCTTGAGGCCGCCGAAGCAGAGACCAAAGTCGCCAAAGACGATTTAAGACTAGCACTTCAAAGAATTGACGATCTACAGAGCGCGATTCAAGGTGATCTTGATTTAGATTGCAGCGAAGAGGCAACGACTGAAAACAGTGATAGGTAATATTTCTGTTAAAAAGTTATACTTTTCTCGTATTTATCAATATCTTTCGATAATACGTTATATATGATTCATTTTGCTTTCAGTGATTGATCCGCATCATTGTCGGATTTTGAGTCCGATGAAAGCAAGAATGAAGATTCGAGTGCTGTACCCACTGTCGAGGAATTATTTGTGGATTAACATGAATTGAGACTAAGGTGCGAAGTAAAACAAAAAATGATTGATGTAGGGTGATTAGGAAAGAGAAATCTATACTCACACAGGAAGGTGAAAATATTGACCAGAGAAAAAGGTTCATGTGAACAAACGAAAGAGATTAAAATCAAAATACTGCTATTTACAGTAAGTTTTGAAAAACACAATAATGGTAAAATCATCAATATAGTACATAATTTATATACGATTTACATTTGTGATGTCGAGATCTCTCTGACGTTCGTATTTCTGGAGAATAATGTGTAATATACAGTCACTCACATAATTGATGGTACACAAATTTAAATCAGAATAACTCTTTTATGAATGGATCAATCAACTTCAGTTTTTCTGTCAAGCAGAAGGATTAGAATTATGCGATGACGTGTAATGAAACTTTTAGAAAAATTGGCTTTAGTCGGAATTACGAAAAACAAAATGTAGTAAGTTGATTTTTACAACTCTTTTATTTAGGCCAGTAATGAAAATTTTGAAAATGTGCTCTGCTCACCATTTTTAATCATTTACAACTCGTAAACCAATTGACCAATTTCGTTGAAATTTTCAACATGTATATAACTTATATAAATCTATAAAATACATTGTTTAAGTTTTCGTTACGGACTCAAATGAAACAGTTGCAAAAAGCAACTTCCTTGATTTCGCTTTTTTTCGTAATTCCGATTAAACGCAATATTTCCAATATTTTCATTAAACGTTGTTTGGTAAACTAATTCATGTAGCTTGGCGGAAAAACTGAAATTGTTTGGTCCATTTCTAAAAAAGTTATTTTGGGTCTTTAAACTTTAAACGAAAACTGAACACATTGAAATGTCAAATATTATTACGTTGTTGGTAAAAAAACTAAATCTTTTGTTCTGTACGTACACTCTTCCACGATTAAATATGTTACACCCAATATTTATATTTTCTAACTTAAAACATGAGTGTTTACAGTGTTTACGAATTGTCTGATCGAGACGAACCGTGCGTAAACGTAGAAAAGGAGACTATGAATACATTGATTAAAATTTCATAAATACGGACCCCCAACGTCATCCCTAAGTCGGAAGCATTTTTATATTAGACCAGTAATTCTAATGTTTCTAATTCTAATGTTGTAAGTCATACAATTGTACGGCGTTCTGGACTTGCGTAATGCAATTATAAAAAGTAGTACGAACAATTCCAAGATCAGTTCGTTGCCTGATGACGCGTTTCTATTTTATCAATAGGGATGAAGTGTCACTGGGACTTTAAGTAGATCGCGAATCATTGTCATTTCGTATTGTTAGAAAAACAAAGATTCATAAAGTAAAGTCCCAGAACCTGGAAAAGATCCGACGTTTTTTATACTGATGGTAATGCTTACATAATTTCGCGCACTTGCCACTAAATTAAAAGTTTTTAGTATACAGTAAAGTTGCATTATGCAGGGCAGGACTGAAATATTTATGATGACAATTTAATTATAAGGAGACCGACAAATAGCTGTTATAGAAGGAAAATATTGTATGCTTGTCCACTCTCCTTTCTTATGGTAACGCTAAGCTTCATTCGAGAGCAAGAAGAAAAATAAGAAATAGTATAAGGGTATAACACAGTGATCGGGGAAACGTGTAACAATTTTATTATGCTCGCGAGGACTTAAATGTTATTACTAAAAACTAACTACATACATGTTCATATGGATTATTTTTCGTAATTATTAGACTGTGGATGTTTATGTAAATACAGATCTTTGTGGCCTAATTTATAGAAATCGGGAGGGACGTTGAATTTGAAATGAGGGGACACCCGCACTGCGGATTATTCAACTTTTTATATAATATTGAATACACGATGCATGAACACATAAGTATGTCATAAATGCATAAAGTCTGCAGTCAAGTAATGATCAATGCTGCCACTTGACAAAGGTGTTTTTCATTTCCGAATTACTCTATAGCCCTATACATGCTAGTTTAGGATAGACAAAATTAGTTATTCATTGTCAACGCCACCGCCACTGCCGAACAATATCAAAACATTATCTTCATGATAGTGAATGAGATTGAATGAATAAATATTAAATTGCAAATTATCTTTTATAAAGCTGTATGGTCAATAGACTGGAATATTTAGATGAATACGAAAGCGATGAGGGAAATCAATACTTTGTACGAACATGAATGTTTGCGCGATCGATTTATTGCGGCCCTTTCGCTTGTCGAAACAATCAACAAAGTATTTAGGTGCTAACTATAATTCCCAGTCAACGTGTATATGTAATGGCTTTTGTACTTTGCTTTGCGATGCGCGTTCCGACGATATTTTATCCAACAGTAGTTGTCGTTGACGTTGTCGTTCTTCCAGTCTTCCACAGGATTACGAACTTCTGGATACTGTAGCGTCGAAGCGCTCGCACTCACACGTTCGATAATCACATCATAGCCTTTCAATAGCATTGTACACTGTACACATGCAATTTGTATGTATGTGCAGCGAACATGGAAATCGTAGCTACTAAACAAAAATACTTCTCTACAAGTAAATGAACAAATGCGCTCCATGATATTTAACACTTCGCTACCGAGTTAATTATGGTGGTTACTCTTTCGAATTTGTATTATATGATGCGAGTCATTATGTCTTTGGTTTCTTATAAAAGATACTTGTGTAACTTATTGCTTTGTAAAATGCAGATACCTTATTTAATTAACTGAGCTACTGATTTATTTCAACCTCTCCTTCAATAATAACAAAAAATATCGAATGAAAAGTTCGAAAGCTCTTATATCGTCTGCGACGCGAGCAGCGACGTCCAACCTTTCATTCGATATTTTTGATTTACCAAGTACGTCTGAATAAAAAATTTTGGCGGTAAAATTAAGAACAATTTTTCAAATTTATCTTCCGAGTTTAGTTTTCAAAATTATTTTCCGAAATTAATTGGTTATTATACATTCCCTGACACATTATACTTACATTTATTGATGAAAGATGAAGAGTATTGAATTTTCATTACAGCAGCAAATGATTCGTGCCGTTTTTCCCATAAGACGCAATGTAAATTCCGGCACGAATTATTTGCTCTTCCGAAACGTCCGTACAGCGCCACTTCGTGCAGCGGCAAAACGCTCAAACTGTTAGCCATATTTAGTTCCGACCCTACCGCTAGATGGCGCTGTTACCGGCCCGATTTGCTCTGTCGGTAACAGTTGGCTAACAGTTTGAGCGTTTCGCCGCTGCACGAAATGGCGCTGTTCGGACGTTTAGGAGGAGCAAATAATTCGTGCCGGAATTAACATTGCGTCTTATGGGAAAAACGGCACGAATCATTTGCTGCTGTAATGAATATTATTGAACATCCAATATTTTTCATTTTGCATGAATAAATTATGTTTACTGTATAATACAAACACAGAGGATTCTCCAGTATACACCCATCAATTTGTTTAGCGCTTGAATAACAATTTCATTGAATATTTAACCATCCGCAAGCTATACTTGCATCAATGATGTAACGGTCATCCGTTCTAGGGGTGAATCTACAACTCTGGATCGGTGGACATATGTAAAAGAAACTTTATTGTTGTTAAAATTGTTTTTTTACATCAACACCTTCCACTCATCCAGAAATGAGAAAGTTCGAAAGAAGCCACATGTCGCAAAAAAATAGTTATTGAGATATAAGTTGTTAGATGTTTGCAAAATTTGATTGTGTAGAATTATACGTATAGACTATAGACGAAAGCCTATACTTCTACAGTCCACCCGACCGTGTCGCTGATGTTCCTCCGTCGGATCAAGTGGACACTGCTTCCAGAGATATGTAGATTCACTCCTATGTCGGATGACTATTACTTTTTATAGACCCTGTACAGCAGCAATATATACTGGCTGCCAATCACTGCCAATATCGCGGTTATGGTTAAGCATCAATTTACGTCTGCGGACATTGCGCAATGCAACACAATAAGATATCGGAGAGTCTAGTCGTAAACATATCGAATTATATTGAAAATAAATAATAGTTAACCAATTGTTCATTACAAACAAGCAGAATAATAAAAGTGAACTCCTCTGTCGTTTCTCTCCATCTAACCCTTTGCATTCCTTTGTCGAGTGCGACTCGACATCGAGTTTCCGTTGCCTGTCATCATCGTTGTATCAAAGCATGAATGTGGAAATAGAGTTTCTTTTCAATTTGCGATGATAATATCAATAGCGAAAGTTATAAAAACGTCTAACGTGTCTATGTGACAAATGCATAAAGAAAGTCTGATGCATTGTAGTAGTGCAATGTGATCACTAGACTGCGGATTTTATGCATTTATGACAAAAATGGACACCTACAATTTCATGCAGAGGTCGGCAAGAACTGCACACTTCGGCCGTTTCCCGAGGGCAACGCCTCCTCTTCTCGGCCGCGCGTCGAGCTCTCCGTGACGGAAAGTATGATATGTAGTAGTAGAAAAGTTTTTGCAATAAAAGTTGCATAAATAGTGGCCGTAGTGTACCGTTAATCTTTTGTTGCTAGGTGGAGTCGCTTCAGAGATGTGAAGATCGCCTTTGTCTTTTTAAAAAGACTGCTATAATGTTGTGGTACCTGTTTTCTGATAACCGCTATTGAGATGCATTTACAGAAGGCGTTCAAAGTGATTGCCATTGATATCAATGCAATGCTGCAATCTTCTTATCACGGATTGAGTAGTATTTCTTATCACTTCGGCACTTATCGAATCGCATGCTGCAACAATTTATTGTACAAAAGTATGCAACTGTACGGCGTGTGGGGTGAGAACCTTTAGGATATCTTTCAGTGTATAAATCCTAGCTTTTCGTTAATGTTTAATGATAAAAGATAATGAAAATATTTTTTCTCAATTTATTCGAAAACCGTTTTACGAAAAAAAATAATAGGTTATAAAAGACACAGCCTGTCCGGATCTACACGTTTTGTCTAATATATTTTTCGATGCGATCGATAATTCAGAAGATATTCGAGGAAACATCCACGTTTAAATGTAGTCTGTTTTGTAATAATCAGCTTTGTTTTGATCGGATTACATTCTAGAGACACATGCCCAAGTGGTTTCAATCCGATTACTTTTAATCACTAATCACAAATTGATTGATGTAGGGGAGAATGGTGTAAAACCCGGAACTGTTACGTTGACTTTACCTTGCCTTACTCCATGCCCTGTAGTGTAGTTAAAATTGATCCTATTCTAGGATTGCAAGGGTGCGGGATTCGCCTTCTCATTTCTCGATAATGTAAAGATGGAGTTTTTCAATAGTCAAAAGTGCTAGATGAAAGATCAATCTAGGCCGCGATCGCCCTCAAAATGTCCTATTTTTAGGTTTACGGGGCGTAATTTGCATTATTCGACAGCGTGTTGATGTCGCAGCTTTATGAAAATTGCTACTTGCACAGCTTTATGCTTCCAAATAATACAAATTGCGCCTCGTAAACGTAAAAATTTGACTTTTTGAGGGCGATTGCGGCCTACAGATTGATCTTTTATCTAGCGCTTTTAACTACTGAAATATCCCACACTTGCAATCCTGGAAACAAGAGTCTAACCTCTTAAAGACGTCAATTTTACATCCATTTTAGATAGAAGAAATACGTTTTCCGATTTAATATAGTTAATATTAATAGTATTCTTAAATCCTTCTAATGTTTTCAGTTTTAACACTGAACCTACCGAGCCTTGAAAGTAACTGGTACATATGTTCCCTCATAAAAATGACAAGATTGATTTTATTTAGAGGTTGTGCGGCTCCTATTGTAATACGTGCTCTATTAAAAGTAAATATCTGCACAATCATTTCTTATATGAAATAATTTTTATTATTTCAATAAGTGTAAAATAAAAAATCTGAAACCGGTCATTTTGACCGATGCTGGTAGGTTCAGTGTTAAATTACACTTCCAAATTTTTGCCATAAATGCATAAAATTAGCTGTCTACTGATAAGTGCCTAGAGGAAAAGAACTCGTAAAGAATATCTTAACGAGCAGAAATTCGTTCCCTTCGGTGCTGCACAATTGAAACGTATTTCTTTGAAATTATCAGAGGTCAGAAATGTTTGTCAGCTGCGATAAGGACTAGAGTACAAGGCGCGAGACGTGAGCGTGGGAGGGACAGAGGGAGAGGTTTCAGTTGCATTACGTACAGTGTAGATACATCACATGTTCAAGAAATTCGTATCCTTTCGTCGCACGTGTACGATGCTCTCAGTTAACGAGGGACCACTGTTGCTGGTGGAGGATTATTCAAAAAAGACTCAACTATAATAGCATCAAAAAACAAAACGAAACTTAGTCTTACACGAGAGTACGTATCGCAGAGGAGTTTTATGTGCATTTTCATGTGATCTACATCAGATTTGATTTGACGTAACACGAGATCCACGCGTTTACAGCGTGCGAGAGCGTGAACTGCGTTTGTTGCGTGCGCGTGCGCTTGTGCGTATACGAGTATTATTATGAAAGTACTTAAATTTATCGTGACTAGATAAAACACAAGTTCGCCGTTAATAATATTCTTCTAAAATCGATACCGATACTGATCTTTTTCGAACGTGGCTCTACCTCACGAACTTTTCATACTATTATGACAGGAACCACCGAGACATTGGTGAGTATTAGGAAATCTGTTACATTCTGCTTGTTCCCAAGAAGTTTCTTCCGAGGAAGACACGCCAATTTTAGAATTCGGTTAGATTATCAGTGAAGCCAGAATAGGGGAGTCACGGTGAAATGGTGTACCCCCTCTCTGATGACGGGGAATGAGTGAGGCGAATGGGAGACGCGTTGCACGAACCGTGGAGTGTGCGCGTGCGCAAGGTGCTGGAATAGAATAGTGGAAGGGGAAAGTAGGGGAGTACAGGAGCCCCGTTTCGACCTCAATCTGGCGACACTGTAGGTTATGTTAGCGAACCACGCGGCCCGACCGCAGTCGTCCGCGAAGGATCACCAGCGATCGAAAATCTCTAACTTCACAGGTGTATAATGTATACGCGCCACATTCCACGCAAGAAGCAACATGCAAAACTACTTGTGTGTAGATATATATTTATAAAGATATATGTGCGTCGTGTCGTGTGTTGTATAATATAAATAACTAGAGCGAGACTTTCGATGTACTCATCCGATCAGTGCCGCCAGAATCGACCAAGACTGGTCGAGATGTGCAACCGAGCAGGGGGTGATACTCCGTGCCAAAGTAAGTCGAAAAAAGGGAATAACATGTTTTCGTTTGACGCTTCGTTTTCGTGAAAATCGAGAGTTCCGTCAGGTTCGCGTGATTTAGTATATGTACAAAGTAGAATTGGTTGCTCATGGTTAGACCTGTCAGACGATTCCTAAATATGCAACAGCACGTGTATTTCGCTGCATTTTCAAACACGATTTTCTCGAAAACGAAGCGTCGAACAAAAAAATGTTATACATGCAATTTAATGATGTTTTCGGCGCAACTGTTTCGATCACTTATTAAATCTAGCAATTTTGCAATAAACTTGTCTTCTTTCCTAACGTTTCGGTTCAGTTTTGAACCTTTTTCAAAGGAAAAAAATTGCATCTACAATAAAATATATGTATATTAAGTACAGTAAGTAGAATAGGTAATTTGAAAATGACCTATATAACCAGGGTGTTAATATATACTTGCTGTAATAACTTTCGTTGTGTAAACTGAACAATGAAAAATTGATTTGTGTACGTTGATTGCTTAGAATGTACTGCAGTCAAAGTAACCGTTACGACAGAGCCCAAAAACTGAAAACATTGAAGACTAAAAAAATGTTATTGCCTTCTTTCGACTTATCTTCAAATGTATTATCAATCCCTGCTCGATTGTACCACCGTCCGGTCACACCTTGTATATGTATACATATTATAATAGTTACGTGTTTATATTGCTGCCCGACACCTCCATAACTTTAACGTTAAAACTACAGGATGAGTCAACATTACTTGCTCGTGATTTGTTCATTTAGAAATATAAAAAGTATGTTTTTCTGAGAAATTCTTTTAGTGAACTCTTCTCTATATTCAAGTTCATATTAAAAATAAAACTTGTACGAAATTATACCAACTGCGTTTAGTGCTGCGCCCCTTGACGCGGCCGCACGTCTCGCTTCCCGTGGCGGTCACGGTCATAGTTCTCGAGCCAGTTCAGTGTGAGACGTATGGCCGGGTCGAGGGGGCATAGCCTTCGAAAAACTGTCGTCGCGAGTAAATAATTCCGCATCCTGGTGTAGAGGCACGTGTGCGTGGTAAAAAAAAAAATAGAAAAAAACTACAACAAAAGCTACCCGAATATGGGTGACGGGGCCACCACGGAAACATACCCGTCACCCAAATATGGCGACGAACGTGTTAATACACTCACGAATGAAACGCACAAATCACTCTGCAAGTTCTTATTTGATAAAAATGATAAAAATGCATTAATAATTTGCCTCGTTTAAGGCTATTTTGTGGAAATTTTCTTCCTTGAATTTCATCAATTCACTATTACCCTCCACCCTCCTATCCGTCACTCCAACTCAAGCTACCAGCATCTCTGTTTATGAGAAAAATAACTTCACCTTGTGTAGGTCACTCACACTAAAATACACTTCCTTGCCATCTTTCAAGATCTATGACTGATTTTAAAAAATCTTTTATTATAGATTCCCTCGCGGAAGGAAGGACCAACAGTGGATAATATTATGCCGCTGACTTTATCGGAAGATAAAGCCTGCGGAACTAATAGGACACAATGGCGGCAGTGGTTAGCATGTATCTCTGGTTAGTTGTTTATCACTTACAAATAAGAAAATTAATTCTATTGTTAATATTGTAGACATAAGGAACTATCCACCAACGAAAGTCGCTGGTTTTTCATTTTGTAATTTCTAACATTTTTGTCATTTAATTGACTGGGCTCGTGCCTTATTAGTGCGCCCTCTGTATCCCACCCCCAAATAATTCTAACAGATTAGCTTTCTCGGGGAAGAAATGCAAGGAGAGTGTCTCTCAATGAAGTAGGGTGTCTGATTTAACTTTGCCACCCCTAGTGCCTTTATTTATACAAATACAAAAAATGTTTACGGAGAAAGTTATCGTACTTGGAGGAGGTTATCGTTAGAAAGTTATCGTCTGTGTGGGTGAAGGTGATCTCAAGGTCATATTTTTCGAGATCTTGCGGTAAACTTGTCGAACAGATATTTCCCCGCCAATTTCCATGGCCTTGAATTATGTTGTCAAGGTCACAATTCTGAACACCAATCCTCAAAAAACTTTGGTAATTGTTTACAATGTATTAGATTGTTCTACATGAAATGTCCGATTTTAGAATGCTTCGTTGTGAATGCTGATTTTAGATGTTTCGATCAAGAAATGCTATTACAGTCTATATAGGTTTACTATACAGGGTGTGGCCGGACGGGTGGCACAACCGGGCAGGGGATGATTCTACATGTAAAAATCAGTCGAAAAAGAGGAATAACATTTTCTAGTTTGACGCCTCGTTTTCGAGAAGCTAGACGGTTCGCGTGCTTCAGTATACACAGGAAGTAGAATCGGTTGATCATGATCAGACGCGTCAGACGATTCCTATGCAATAGCACGTGTATTCGCTGCATTATCAAAATCGATTTCTCGAAAACGAGGCATCAATCGAGAAAATGTTATTCCTTCTTTTCAGAATCATCCCCTGCCTGGTTTTACCACCCTGTATAAACGTAAACGTACCACGACCGGTCAAATGACCGGTTCTACATTTTTTATTTCACAATTAATGAAATGGCAAAGATGCTTTCATAAGAAATGATTTAATAAATATCTTAATTAGAGCGTGTATTATAATAAGAATCGCGCAAAGTCTCAATAAATTGATTCTTGTCATTTTTATAAGGCAACCACGTACCTGTTACTTTTATAGTTTTATATTTATTGTATAATTTTACTTTTAAATAAAGTTTATTTCAACGTCAACCAACGCGACTGTTGTGTGTTCCTTTTATACTGTCTGGAAAAATAACTTATTGACGATAGCATTATGTGATTTTTGGTCAAAATGTGGTGATTAATTAATGTACTAGTCGTTGATGGTAAAAAGAACTACAAAAGAAATGTTTTTTCTCAGCTGGTTATAATGCGAGGCCAGTATGTAATACCTACTAGTAGTAGTAGTAGTATTAGTAGTTAACGACCTCCCTATTATAAAACCTTCAGAAAAGGTGCAGGTAGAGGAGGAGAGGCCATGAAGGGAAAGAGACGCGGCACGCAGTACCGGACGCCACGCCGGAAACTTTACCGAAAGAAAGGAAGTTATCAGCAAAGCAACACCATTGGAAAACAACGCAGAAGAGATCAGATTAATCCAGAGATTATACATAAGCACTAATTGTTAATGTGAATCGTGAAGTGTACAATGTGAAATGTGAAGTGTTCCGTTACTTGTCTGAAAAGTGTGTTTGTAGCATAGTGAGACGAGGAAAAATATTTGGTATAACATTTCTTGATGCGCAACTTCGTTTTGGAGGATGTCAATTTGTGAGTTTGATGAGCTACGCGAGCGATAAAATATGATTTTATTGCTATGGATTTTCGCGCGGGCTGTCTTTTCCCATATTAGTATCGATAAAGTGGTATAGCCGAAATGTTTAAAGTGATTTTGCAGACTGTTTATTATTTTACAAGTATTACTGAAAATGTTCTCCTCGTTGCTGCATTCATAACTGAATTGCAAAATCACTTTGTGCTCGGAGCCCTGCGTTCGCCACGGGGAGCGAGACGCACGGCCGGGAGGAGTTGGGGTATTCCTTGAGAATGATACTGACATATAATATAGTAATATAGCTAGTGCTACAATTAATTAAGAAAATTGATTTTCTCGCGTATTTCATTAAATACGATATTATTGAGCATATATACTGGTTCTTTTCTATACACGATTAAAACGAACATGACACTTTTCAAATTTCAGCGACACTATCCATGGTGGCTGTCGGCACGGTATACGGATGGACAACCACTTCTCTGTCTCGACTAACTTCTGGCGACAGCGACGTGCCCGTGAAATTAACAGACGACGAATGTTCATGGCTTGTCTCTCTAACTGTGATTGGTTCTATGATCGGCCCATTTCTGGGAGCCTGTTTAGCTGACAGATTCGGTCGCAAACGTTGTCTTATGTTATCGAGCATCTTCTACATTACTGGATGGATCGCCGTGCTGTTTGCAACAACCGTAGAGGCCCTGTACATTTCGCGAATAATACTCGGTATAGGTGTTGGTATTTCCTACACTGCGAACCCCATGTATATCTCCGAAGTGTCCGACGTTAATATTAGAGGCGCATTGGGTACCTTGACCGCGGTGAATGTCTTTACCGGATCTTTATTAACCTGTAGCATAGGACCTTGGGTGCCTTATCGAGTCTTGGCAGCGATCCTCTTAACTATTCCAATTCTGTTTCTACTGTGTTTTGTATGGTTCCCCGAAACTCCTCATTTTTTGGCTGCCAAAGGTTGCAAAACGGAAGCTGCTAAGTCGTTAGCATTTTTCAAAGGTATCGATGATATTAACGAAGCAACCAGAGAGTTGAACTTAGTTGTGCGAGTGTCTTCCGACCCGAACAAGTCCCGTTTATCGGTGAGTTCGACTCAGAGCACAAAAACGGTGAAACATACTTGGTTAGCTAGATTAAAGATAATGCGGTTACCGAATAACTTAAAAGCTCTGTACATAATTCTTGGTCTGGTGGCAGCTCAGCAACTTAGTGGAAATTTCAGCACCATGCAGTATTTGCAAGTTCTGTTTGAGAAAGCATCGGTTGGCATTGACTCAAATGTGGCGACTATTCTAGTTTTGGCTGTTGGCCTTGTTTCCGGCGGTTTAGCCACCGCAACGGTAGAAGGAGCTGGAAGACGACAGCTTCTAATGATTTCTAGCCTGGGATCGTTCGTTACTTTAGCTATTCTTGCGATTTATCTTATGCTTGAAGCAAGGGGCGTCGACGTTTCGTCCGTCAGTTATCTTTCGGTGATCGACGTGATTGCCTTCCAAATAGCTTACCAAATTGGCCTAGGTACTTTAACTAACGCTCTTATCGGAGAACTATTTGCCTCGGAAGTGAAAGGCGTCGCCGGTGCCATTATTACCGTTTTCGATGGACTACTCGGTTTCACTGTTTCGAAACTGTATCAAGTAATTGGCGATAGTCTTGGTTCCCATACGGTTTACTTCTTCTTCTCCGTATCCTGTTTCTTGGCGTTTTTAATGGTGATGTGCTTTGTGCCGGAAACCAAAGGTAAGACTTACAACGAAATTCAAGCGCATCTTAGTAAACGAAATATTACAAAGAAAAAAATTCAGCGTGCTGAGGACACTTCGGCATAATATTATAAATTAAACAATATTTGGTTGAATACGACGCATAATATTATTGTTGATCTATATTTATACACTCAATTAATAAAAAAGATGGATTTATTAAGCTTTATGTTTTAACACTTATTTCGCAAATCGCTACAATACAGAGGAACTAGCACTTTTAGTATTCGACACATCAAGATGTATATTGAAATTATATGTGTTTTTAGATTGCTTCTTTCTACTAATATGAATTAGCAATCTTAGGTTGGATATAATACATGCCGTCAGGGGGAATTTCAACTGTGGATACCGTACTAAAAGTGGTACTAGATCTTGACGATGGTCTCCGACTGTTTTCTTGTTATTCTCTTTGCCTCGTGTAGCTCTTGTAGGACTTCCGTCAGGAGCGCCCTAATAACATGGTTCTGCTGCAGGATGCTTGTCAGTTGTACGCAAAGATGCCAAAATGTGCGAGGAATTTGAAAATCAACGGAAGCGGACTACGTAAATGAAGGTGGAAACGAGAAAATTAGGATCTACAAATAATTAATATATCTAGCACTTGGTTCACAGAATGATTGTCAGTATACAGAATTGCTGTAAATGTTCGCAATAAAAAGATATGGAAAAAGAACTGGAAAAGAGAATCACTTTGAATAGAATTGCTTTGTATCGTACCGAACAGCTGAGTCGTTTGATATACAGAGAGAGAGAGAGAAAGAGTGCCGTCGTTTGTCTATCTCTTTTATTATCTGGATCCTTTTGAAAAATTCGACACGCACCGGTGCTTCCGGTTGAGCGTTTCAGAACATTCGAGAAGTATCGAGAACATTCGAGATGGATCGAGAATTGGTTTTGACCAATCACGCGCTTGGTCTATTGCCCGCGTGGCTCCACTGATTGCCTAAAATTTAGACAGTTTAAATATATCGTGTTGTTATTGACCTACACAACGAAATTTTGTACATTACTTATAAAAGCACTGATAATTTTTCAAAATACATAATTTATGATAATAAATACGTTGAAACAAAATTATTACGCAAGTCACAATTGACTTAGAATATACGTGATTCAATTCTATATTTTAAATGTTGCCGCGATGTTACATAGGCCGCAGCACTAGTCTAACCACGTAAGATGGCGGCAGTCAACCATCCCCCCTGCTCGCAGCAACACCCCTCTCCCTCTCGCCCATAAATCTACTTCACTTTACGCTCCTCTCTCTCTGTCGTCTCTGTCCAGTCCAGTATCTCGTCGGTGTCTGAAGTCTGAAGTATTGTGATATAGGTGAACTAATTTTCCTTCTGTAATGTCATCTTTTAGAAAAATATTATTGTTATAGGATGAAAGCAGCTTGCTCATGACGCCGTAAAACAAATTTGACGTAACTTAAGCGTCCATATTACGTATTCGGATATTTCAATACATATGTATTTACATTTATAGGAATCTGTGTGGGTGCTAACCTATTTCCTCTGTTTGTTTAACTAAGTTGCAAAATATTTCATACAATGAGTTGAACTGTTATACACAAATTTAGTAATATAATTGTTGATTCTCACAACGTATATAACCATTTTTCTTAAATTATTCATTGTAATTATAGTGTTTTAGTATACAATATTAACTAAAAAAAAATATTATTTATCCTTAACTTCTTTAAGGGTTGAAAAAAGTAAAGCTGAGAGATCTAACACAAACAATTATGCATTAGAAGTAAACTAAAAATAGTAAATGCAGTTTAGAAAAATAATATATAGTTTCTGATTGCTTACGTAAATGACATAAATTGGACAATGCGTTGAAGATTAAAGGGAAAAGATGAAAAATACAGATATACGCAATAGTATTGGCAATCATACCGGCAATCATACTTGTCACATTGAAGCATTGAAGGGCAGACGTGCGCCCAAGAGAATAGCACGCACTTGTATCTATACTACACGCACAGATGTTAGTCCACTCTATATAGGTAAGACTCTCGTACTTCCATCATAGGTAGTACCGCCACCTTTAACGGATCGATAATTTCCAAATCTTAACAGCGTGAAATATGTCTTTCCGTATTCTTTCAATTTAAACATATCAGGGACTTTCAATAGTGTCTCAAATGAAAACGAAATATTCTAGCCTATAATCTTTAAACAGCTTTCGTTTCCAAAAAACATTGTGGCTACTTACACGTTCTTACGTTTAACATTTCTGTATAATTGTGTTATTTATTAGAGATTTCTACACTTTATCTTATAATAATTTCGTGGGATGTATATATTTTGATTTCAAATCTACAATACTTGATAGTTCTAAATATAACAAGGAAATCTTCATGTGCGGTAACGCAGCGGTAACGTTATCAGAAATCGTTCTACCAGAGTGATGAGTTGGCGATAAAGCAGTTCCATAGAATTTCAATCGAAAAAAGTAAAATCTAAAGTCGTGAATTGTTATATAGTCATTATATTCGTATATTCCTTTCATCATTCTATAAAAATTATACGATTAAGTAACGTAAAAAATATTAACAAATGTAATAACTGAATAGTCAATAATAATTATTTAAAGAATAATTTAAAAAGTCATCTAAAATTTTACATCTCTAACGTGACCATTTTTTGTATAGACTAATTTTTAGGAACAAATTTAGTCAACATTTATTATGTACACAGTTATAGTCGACAGTATCTCCTATGTCAAAACTCTACTACCCTTCAGAGTCGCCAGATCTTCCCACTCTACCTTCCCCTTTTACAGCACTATTCCCCCACGTTTCCCGGTCACGTGACGCGCTGCGTCTCTATCGAGCATGTGTCACAATGTCACGTGACTAATCCGGCACTGGTAGAGAGAGGGTAACTTTTGCCCCTCTATTCGAATCAATTCCCCTGATCTGATGACTCTGCTACACCCTGCTATCTATTAATCCAGCTATCTAATCATCTTTCTAATATCTCTTCAAGTATATTTCTTCATGCAAAACTATAAAAGAGATAAGAAAATCATTTTATGGCAAATCCGGCAGAAAGAGCCGGCATCTGCTGGCAGGGTGTGCCGACACAAGCTGACGGCAGAGTGCTGACAGAATGAAGGCAGCTCGGTCCTGAATTCTGCCTTCGTTTAAGAGGGCAGCACGGTCGACTGTATAACGGCATTCGCCACATTAGTGCGACCTCTTGTTAAATATTCTTTTTATCTTCCCCACCATTTTGTAGCTTTCAATACGTATCTCTATGCATATATGTAATACGCATAAGTATATCGAGGTATGCACTACCAATAAAAGCTTAAAGAATCGTTTGCCTATTTGGAATTGGTTATATTGTCACATCTGAAAACTATTTGATTAGATAACGATAGATATTACATCAGATTCAAACCGTTCAACAGTAATATTAATATGATTTTTTTAGTATTTCGACCACTGGTTCAACGAAAAGATTTTCTTGCATTTTTTATCACACTTCTATAACACTATATTGTCAACATATAACAAGATTTTCTTGATGAAAATGTGACTGAGCACGCTATTGATTGAACAACGTGTGTCAGGAGTATGTTATACACTTAATTGAAGGCTGTTCGAATACGCAAAACTATCAGTTGTTATTCATGTAGTATAATAATTATTGTTCGCGAGTACGTCAGACTGTCGGGAACTTTTCCGAAAATATATATTGAAAAGAAAAAAGATCTGTATATTCTACTACAATTGAGTAGAATTGAAAGTACTCGCATACCAAAATAAGGCGAATGAAAAATTAGAGATTTTGGAAGTACGAAAATCGTCATTCTATAATCATTACTGCATTCCCGTAGAGAGTCGGACAGATTCTGATGAGCACCACTGTGCGTAGCAGTAAGTAAGGATTCCCCCCTCCCCAGCTTACAGATGTCATGGTGTGTGTAATATGTGTTCCAACAACACACTCCACAAAAATTGCAAGACCGTGATGAACTAAACAAAATTCGTATTTTATTTTCTATAGATTCCATATGAAAACGGCGACGATGGTCATAAACAAGAGTTCAATAAATATTTAATATTGAATCTGTTACATATATTTTCTTAGTGTTGCAATTTTTGTACGGAATAATATAATTATAGTGACGTATATAAAAAAAATGGAATGAAATCTTTTCAAAAGTATTATCATTAAATACATTTGATTATTTATCACGTATTTACTAGTATTATTATGGAGACAGTAATAAGAATTGTGCATGTATTTACTATATGTTAATTTTTTTTCGAAGTGAAAAATCATATATTTAATATCCATATATTAAAAATTAATTACATTTCAAAATAGTACGAATAAAAGTAACACTTTATTTTTCGGTGTTTTTTAGGTATACCTGCTCACCTTTGACTTTGTTTAAAATATGTGAAAGGGTCTTTTTGCACGTATAACTGTGAATTGGGTTTCGATGAGCGCATCAGCAGCACTGTGCCCTCCAAATCTGGGGGAGTAGCGCCGCTCGCGGGAATAGCCCACCAGCGGAGCGGTACTCGCTCTGCCCGTTCTGTGCGCCAACGAAATATCTTCGTCTAGACTGAAATATTTTCCGGGCACCGAACCTACAAAGTAAGTTTCCAATTTCTCTCCTTTCACAGAAGTGCGCCGTTTATATTTTGGCTATTAATGTTTTCAAACCTTTCGGGAAAGTGTTCATTTGTTTCTGATTTCTTCGTTCTTTAGATTTTACGTTTTACAATCTGTTATATATACATACACATACATACGCATAATGTATACATATAAATACATATATATATACATATGTGTGTGCATCCGTATATATATGTGTCTACATATACACGCATGCATATAACAGGTATATATATATATACATGTGTATACATATATACCTATACGAGTACGTATGTGATGTGTATACATGTGTGCCTATGTGTGGGCAAGATGACTCTTGTGCATGTACATACATTTACGCGTATATATGCATATATATAATACGTATATATATACATATATATATATATATATATATAAATAGGTATCTATCTATATATCTGTATATCTATCGCGTAAATTGTATTGTTGTATTTTACGCCTTATGCATATTCCTGTATATACATATATATACAGATCTATACGGGAAATGTACATTTGTATACACGTATTGTGTACGTAATATGAAAATATACGTCTCTAAACAGTATGTGCGACACGTTTCTATGTACATACATCGATACGTACGCTAATATTTTATATATATACATATATATATATATGTAATATACAGGTTAGAGAAATTTTCTTTAATTGTATTTGCATAACATTTTTAGTTGGAGGACACACACAAACACACGCACACACACACACACGCACGCACACACAGTATCGACGATAGTGTATGCCTGCATATATTTCTTTGCAAATGTTATTTTTTAAAATACAAATTACATCTTTTTGTTCCACTTAATATCATCATTCACATTGTTATTATCATGTACCATTTTCTATGCACAGATTTGTCTGGTAACATGTTTTGGAGTTTCAGAGATTATTCTAGTTTAATGTTATATGTTGTTATATTTTGAAGTGAAATTACTGAAACACATTTGTGAGTTTTGTGACAAAAATGATTGGTATTCATTGAAAGCATTTACATTTTCATGTTTTGTGTGCGTTTACAATACTGAGCAACATATAAAATGTATTGGTGCATTTTAATATAGATTATTACTTCAGAAAAAATAGGTCATCTTCATGGGTAAATCAATTTCAACGCAATCTTTCAGAATATTTACTAGTTCATTTTCCTGCATTTATTATTATTCGGCAATATTTAATGTAGAAAAAAAGTGTTGTACTCATTAATAAGCATTTTTAACACCGATAATATTGCACAATTAAATTTTTCTATCACATGTGTATTTCACCTGTATGAACGAACAAAATTTGAATAAAAATTTGCTTGTCACATAAGTTCAGTTAAATTTACATATGCACAATTTCTAAAGACTCGATTATTTTTATTCACTTTCATACTAAAGGAAATACCAGAGGAAATTTCATATTCTATATTTTATAACTGTTACTATAATAGCAAGATTTACAAGAAATCTATAATTAATCAACACATTAAATTGCTCTGTACAACATTGTTCCAAAATAATGGTTTCAAAACTTATTAAAATAATTATCTATTATCATTTTAGATAAAAGAATAATCAAATTGTAAAACAGAAATCAATAATTATTTTGTGTTTTAATTTGTTCTGCACTCTATATAGCTATGTTTAGCATTGCATTAATTGCAGATGTAAACAGATCGAAATATCTTGGAAATTTACGCTGTATGCAAAGAAGTTCAACATGACCGTGCTTACATGTGTTTAGCTCTGTGTAGTAGAGGTTAAGATTTAACAGGGTGGATTAAATTACTGTTCGAATTCTTATTGAATACAAATACTAGCCTATATAATATACTATATATAATATAGTTTTTCATGTAATTTCAAGAAACTATATATTTCCATTTGTAGAATTTATACATAGCGTTACTAATTGTAACAATAAAGTGTATTAAATGAAATTCATAGTTCATTTTATAAACTTGATAACACTATTCATATTTTCAGAAGCATTGCGGATCAAAATAATTTGCAACCAATTAGGATGATTACAAAACGATACCGCTGTTTTCAAATTAGATTGATTTCACTATACAAATGTTTGCAAGATGATAGTCATCCTTCGGCGTATGAAATTAATACAGTTTACAGAAATGTATCTCTGATTTCAACATGAACAAATTAACATGAATAAATAAATTAGCAGTTTACGGATACGCGTAGATTTAAAAATGCATTCTTTAAAACAAATAATCGATGTCAAAAAACAAACTATTTGTAGTCCATAAATAAAAGGAAAGATTAACAGACACTTCATTCTTCATTGCTATTATAAAATGCACTAATGTGAACTGAATAATGGGGTCCAGAAATAACCCAATAAAAAATGACAGCATTTTAGGCACATAGTAAGTTGTTCAAAAAAATTCCAGTTTACCATCAGCTTTTTAGCACAATGAAAATGTAAAGATGTCAAAATCAATAAATCACAAACAATTCATATAATTGCTGAGTCATGTAACATGTAACTACCGAAAACATAATTTGTACAAAGAAAATTTATTATGATATGCTTTTTACTTTCTAAACAATACCAGTATCGAAATAAAAGATGTTTTAGTTTTATAAAACTTAACCCAAACAACTATTACCGAGTGAATGTTCTCTGTTGCGTCGAAGCAAGATTATAACAATTTTAATACCATCTAATGTACTTCCAAGCCCCATTATAGCAGTTAGAAACTGTGGATCAAAAATACGGAGGAAAGTGCATTTACTTAGAGAAACTATTAAAACATTATGTACTACAATAATTAGATTACATAGAACATTAACTTCATGAAACATCAATCATACAATGTTATAATATTCCTTTCACAGTGATATAGGAATTTCTTGAGAATTGGGTTGCGCTGAATGTTTAGGACTACTCATTGTATGCATCGAGAGGAGAAACGCATGTAACAGTCTAAAAATTAAAGCCCATATTTGGAAATTCTTTTATAGAAAGTTTCAACAGTGTTTTTATAAAATTTTTAGTGTATGTTATTGTACATTTTATAAATTAGGGAAAATGTCTTTTGTTTAAAAATAAAGTACTTGTCACAAACTAATTATAAAGTAGCGTCCATTGTATCTGCACAGAATAAAAACAAAAATCGAACGGTTTCGTATAGATTTAAATTTAAAATAATAATAAAATAAAATTGCGCAGTTGTTGAAACTTATTTCACGAAGACAATACAAAATTGAGGAAACTTCACAATACGTTTGGGACGGATTCTCATGGGCCATGGGCCTACGACCGTTAGGTTTATGGCAGATTTCGAAGCGGTCGTAAAAATGTCAAGCATGAAGTTTAGAAAGGCGTCGCGTCCGCGTCGCACTATGTATATACCGTGTTGCGCCGCGCCGCGCGCCGCTCGTCGAAATCGAGCTCGAGAGCTGATGACATCGAAACAAGCCTCGCAACATCAATCGATACCGATTCTTCCAAGTTTTCCATGATTTTCTCTATTTCGAGGTTGAATGCGAATTGTCAATGAGATTGTTAAAAAAAAAAGCATTCACCTCTGCACAATACATTTTCGTCTTTATATCATTACTAGGTGAATTGAGGTTAACTAGTGTGGTAGGCATTTATGTATGTGCGGGGTATTGCATTTAACTGAAAACAGTCGAATGCCTCGACCGAAACCAGGGGTCAAACTACTTTTTTTTCATAATATACATTGAAGACTGCGATCTACCACATGATATTATTGTATGTAGTAGAATGTTGTAAACTAAATCCGAAGGAATTAGATTAACAAGCTTTATCGAATGCAAGAACTAAAAATAACTGTTTCAAACTGTTGTACACCTACATATATACCCACACGATGCACAAAGTATTCGTACACATTTTAAGAAGGAATAACTTTTTTAAAATTGGACCAAACCTTGAGTTTTTTTTTGAGATGTTAGAAGGATTAGTTTGCGAGGTAATATGTTAATAATTTTTATTAAAAATCAAAAAGGTTCACGTTTTTTTACACGTCTGTAAAATCAACAACTTTTAAGATATCGAAAAATCTTCCGAGATTGGTACATACATATGTGCATATCACTAAACCCATTGATTCATACATCGAAATTCAAAACACTACTCCGGAAATTGTCCAATTTCGCTTGAAATAACACTGAAAGAAACTAGTTGCAAATCTTAAATTTAATATCTTTTAAACGTATAAACATGTGTGAAAAATAATTTGGTTGGACGATGTCGTCGTTCAGGTAGTATGTATGTAATCCTATAACATAAGTTTGTTTCTAGTTACATATCACGGTTTTTAAAATTTTCAGTCAGATATGTTTCGAACTTCCAAACAAAATTACTTTCCACCCTTTCAATATGAACGAATGATGATTAAGTAGATACTATTTTTTGAGTGTAAGTTTTGAGTGTTTTACTTGAGGTGCTCCCTTCTTCGGCAGTTCGGCAAGGAAAAGTGTAGGTATTTAGTTATGTTAACGGGAAAGTAAATATGATAGGAAACTAAAGCATTAGTGTATCCGGTGTAAAGGAATAATGTCAATACTACAAAAAATATACTTGTTAGTTTTAGTGGAGATTTGTATTTTATCAGTTAGCAAACGAAATGTCGTTACTGCCACCAGTATCCGAGTATTAATATTGACTTATGAATACGATAAGACTAAATAGTAATTAATTAATTTCATTTTTCTTCCAGATCTCCACTGGCATGGAGCTAGGAGCACATTGATAGTGATAGTCTACAAGGTGGGTAATTACAGTTCTACACACCTGTAATTTCAGGTTTTTATTAATTTTTTATGTACACAGAACTCGTACAACTTTTTTATTGTCTAGCATCAATACCAATGAATGTATTACTATATAACATACACGTATAATATAAGTGATTAATAAATCCATTGTTTTAATTGTAGATCTTGGTTTCTATGCATTGCCTGCCAAAGAAGAACTGAGCCCAATGTTTCCACACAATTCTAGTTCACATGAGATTTCTACAGAAACAAATGCCTTCGTACAAAATTCCATGGTAAGTTTTCTGTGATTTTCTTATCATATTTGTCTGTGTGTTACTTGGTGCTGCGAACTTCTGATATTTCTTAATTATTTTTTCTAATTCTAAGTATAATACAATGCATGAAAATGTACATATGATTATTATTATTATCATCGAGAAATAAGTATGCAAACAATTTGAATTAAAAACACAGATGTATCTATAATAGCGAAGTTGTGTGTGTAATACAAAGATGGGGTTTTTCTTGTACTCAAAAACGCTAGATAAAAGATCGATCTAGGGCGCTATCACCCCCAAGAGTCCTATTTTTTCGTTTACGAGGCGTAATTTGCACTATTCGGCAGCGTGATTTGCATTATTCGGAAGCATACAACTGCGCATGTAGCTATTTTCATAGCTATATGCTGCCAAAGATTGATACTGTGCACTCGTGCGAAAAATGGACGACAAAGCGAGTACAAATCATAGAGATGCGTGTCAAATTCCACGTGTGAATTCATAAGAATTTTAGACATTTAAATAAGCAAAGTGATATATTTGTAAGGTGTATTGTAAATGCAACGCCCGACTTACAAGGGACATCATCCAAGTGTAACATGCCGATTTTAATGAAATTTATACAGGTTACAGTTCGTAGAAAGATATTTGACATATATTTTTTGCATCTGCAATGATCCATATTTAGGGCAGGCCTGGGCAACTTGCGGCTCGCGAGCAGTAGATGACTCTTCTCCCTATCACTGAGTCTTCCCCACCAAACTCCTGTGGAGTGTAGGAAGAGGTTGGGGAGATTACGTGTATAGCAGTCACAAGTTGATAGTGGGGGAACGGTGCACCGGTAGTAGGAATCGTGAAGCGACAGCGGAGAAGAAGTTGTCCAGACCTGAACTAAAGGGTGAAAATAACCCTGAAAGTTGATCGTGAAAACCCTATTTTTGCAAATGTCTCGGGAACTAGAGGGTCCAGAGTGTGTCATAGTACACTTAGTACACCCTTGCGATAATAGTGACACAAGTCAAGAAACCTGATGTTTGTAATCAGAAGTATTAACTTAACTCCATTGCTTAGCTGACAGGTGGCTATTGTGTCGTTCTTCATGATGCAGTTAGTGTATGCTTAAATGTACAATATTCTATTATGTTGGAAACAGTTTCTCGCTGTTTGCAATATGAAAAAATGCATATTTCATATTGGAGTACTTTAAACTTTATCTTCGGCAACCAGACATTTTTGCCTTTTTCTTATGTAACCCTGTAGATTTTGGTAGGAAAATGCCAAAAAATCCTAGTTTCAATCCGTTTCACCGTTTTCTCAAAAACGGATCTCGAAACGAATAAATTTGATTTGTACTTTCAACCTTGCAATACTCCGTATAATGAAACGAATATAGTGTAATATAGTATTAAACAATTACTAGATTCGTTTGTACCGATAAATTTAACAATACGAATGTAAAGTTTCATTGCCATTGGGCATTGACTGTTCGCGCTGTTCTCATGATAGGAAAATTGTTGTATACGGTTCGTTTGATCTAAAATCTAACACTGATTTTGATATTTCTACAGTGATTATTTCTTTTGTTTCAGGGGGATGTAGTAGTATTAGGGAAAAACAGTCCGATAGGGGTGGGGAAGGGAAGAGAATCAGAGAATGCTAGGTACTGTGATATCGAATTCATAAACAACAACACGATGGTAAAACCTATAAACCATCTCAAAAATATCGCCGCCAATGACTTTTTAACCGTCCTGTCGGGTCAAACTGGTAAGTACACATATTTCTTTATTTTAGACCAGTAATTCCTGGCCGAAAAATCGTGATTTTGTAAAAATTAAAGCTTGAGGTCTACTTTATGATACCATATTCTAATTTTTAATATCATGCTTTCCCACGACTGCAGTAGCCTAAATCCGAGGGCATGCTCGTGATATCGAAAAGTGCAAAGTTTAACGCCCTCTATGGAGTTGCAAATACTTTATTCTAGCATGCCGTTCACAGTGACGGTGATGTTCGAACCTTCTTTAACTTGAGAGAAGAGGGGGTGACACTTTCCTAGGGTTGCAAGGGTGCGAGATGCGCCTTCTTACTTCTCGATAATGCAAAGATGGGGTTTTTCAGTAGTTAAAAGCGCTAGATAGAAGATCCATCTAGGCCCCAATCGCCCTCAAAAGTCCTATTTTTACGTTTACGAGGCGTAATTTGCATTATTCTTCTTCTTTTACAACAAATTAGATATATTTTAGCAATCACGGTTGAAAAATTTTCAGTCGAAAACGAATCGGTAAGAAACGCAATAAAACTTTTTAGGACATTTATAGCCTTTGCTTGGCACAGCTACACTGGACTATATCTAGTAAGAAAAGTGCCACGAATAAGTTAGCGAATGTCCCATGAAAAAATAATGAAAAATTAAGAAATTTTGTAATTGGATTAGTAGTGGTTCTCACTGATATAGCCAATCCCGTGTCGGATCGAATACCCTAGCGGGGTATGCCCCGCAGTGGAGGGGATATTCATTTTTTGTAGATTTTATGGTTTCTATTTTCTTAGATCAAGACTTTACAGTATGTACTTACCACCTGAATTTACTAATAACCTACTCGTTGGAGAACAAAAAGTTTCAAACAAAAGTACCCCCTTTACATCAAATAATGAAATATTTAAGTATGTGATTCGAGAGATTGGAATTCTGAGTAAAAACTCATTAAGGTGTATGACATATGCTGTCAACCCTCCCGAGGAACCTTCTAAATATTTTAGTCGTCGGTCGTTTTTTATTAAAAAATTATTAATAAAAATATATCAACGCAATTGCAATTTAACATGGCTTAAAATCAATTATTGCTGATTGTGAGATGTTCTCACATTAATAATCTTCTATTAGGAAATATTTCGTACACTCACTCAGTCGGCAAGTTATTATTGTAATATAATTTTAAGCCGTATTTGGTATAATGACGAAACTGAAGATGATCCTCATATCTTTTTAGAAAAGCCAAATAACAAAAAACAGATTACAGCATTGCATATCCCCTCGGAAACCGTGAAACATTTGTTTGAAAAATTTGTTCGTACAACAAATAACTTACGAGTTGTTTGAAGTTTTCATGTTATGCGAGACTGACCCTGTATTTCAATTACTCGGTGACAGCTTGTCCCAGAATAAACTGTACTTGTAACCTAAGTTTAACCAAAGTTTTTGGCGAATGTCTCGGGTACATCTATAGGGAAAAGTTGTTCGAAACATTGACATTGATAACATATGTCAAGGTCAAAGTCATTGAACTGAGTCTCCTTTTATGAATGGTTATGAACCAGACACCATGTTTTCTATGTGGCACTATGGGAGTTGGAACTCACATAGATCATTCCTGTTTATCTACACGGCGTTCACGTTAACGCTAGCTACGTTTTTCTTGCAAATAGTAATCATTAGAAAAAAATGAAAGTGGATTTTTAATGGTATCTTATCTAGATCCATTGATCTTTTCATCGCATCCAATTGCACAACTTTCGATTGAAATTCATCACTATTTACGAATAAGATACCGGGTGTAAATGGACATGGACCCGGGCCCTGCCATCCCAGTGTTAAGTAGAATCGGGAAGAGTGATAAACAAATACGGAACTTGAAACTGTAATACACATATTGTAATGAGATTACAGATTATTTCGATTTCTATTGATATTGTTGAGAATATACAGAATAGAATCTGTATGTCCTTTGAAAAATATGCATTTCCTTTTTTTCTTCCAGGCAAGTCCACCTTGATCAGTCGAAGCCCGACCTGCCAGTCAGTGGCGTCGTTAACCACAAAACACCCAACAAGAAATTACCTTCTAACTTACGATAATAATAATAATAGTAGTAACATTAATAATAATAATAATAATAATATTAATATTAATAATAACAACAGTACTAATAATAAGAATAATAATGGTACAGTAAAGAATCGCTCAATCCGAGCAGAACATAATCATCAAGATGATCGAAAAACAACAGTGAATGCAACAAGAAAAAGAAAAGAATCGGGCTCGCCCGGGAAAGGTGAACCGGGCAGCAGCTCCGCCAATAACTCTAAGTCTACATCTAAGACTAATAAGAATAATAATGGTACAGTAAAGAATCGCTCAATCCGAGCAGAACATAATCATCAAGATGATCGAAAAACAACAGTTAATGCAACAAGAAAAAGAAAAGAATCGGGCTCGCCCGGGAAAGGTGAACCGGGCAGCAGCTCCGCCAATAACTCTAAGTCTATATCTAAGACACTAAGTGATAATAAGACTAGCTTTAGCGTACTAAACATTAGGGTACTAAATATAAGCATATATCTACGATTAACAGGGGATAAGTGCGCAATCGGTGAAGGGGTACCTAGCCTAGTTAGGATACCCAAGTCTGATCGCCCCTCATCAGGCCACTTTTCTCTCGACTCTCTTGACAATTACTCTTTATTAGGGTGCTGCCTTCATCCGGGCAAATACAATAACGTTAAGTCTAATTCTAGCCTCCTAAGTAATAATAACGATAACTACAAGTCTGTGATATTGCTCAGCTCAACCAATAACCATTATTTCCTCCGCGTCGAAATGGACGGTGGTGCGATCGCAATGAGACTAAGAGCCCATTGGAATTCATACATGAATTGCATTGAAACAACAAGCATTGAAGAAACCTGTAAAGAAATATCAAAGTCGCCTTTAAATTTCGTAATACCGAAGAAAGTTAAAATAAGTGATAGATCGTCGAACGAAGAATCAGATTTGATGATTAAGGAAGGGGATAAGGTGGCCACCAGTTCTTCCATTACGCTTATCGTTCCCGGAAACGAGCTAACTGACCAGCCTCCGCGACCTCTCCCGTTGAGAAACGCGCCGAAACGAGCACAATCCTCTCCTCCATGGCTCGACCTGGTCGCGAGCGAGCTGACGCAACGTGCATGTGTTCCACTCTCGTTAGATTGTAAGCTTTATGTGGTTAATAAACTTCGCTGTAAGGTGATTTGCGATGTTAGTATTATGAGGAAGGGGATACCGAGCCACGAGACTAGCTACGAGACTAAAACTAAAACGACACATCTCAGTGTCAAACCCTTGAGTATTTCTTCGATGCTGAACGGGAAGAAATTGGCCTTTCCAGTCTTTCCAGAACTTTCCGGCTACTCGGGGCCGTATGTGCGTGATGGCACCGAGTTTGTTAAGGCTCTTTCTAAGTCTACTATAGGGAATAGATGTAGCTCGGAAATGGAAAACGAGAACGTTCTCAACTCGAATAGCTCAAACCGAAAACGTCATCTCATTGATCGTGCAAGGAATCTCATAGCAGCAGCGTTCACAGGAGATTCCAACGATACTACTCTACAAAACCAGAAGAATGATCTTAAGCGCGTGTTGGCTCTTCTGTTTGGACCAGTTTACGATATAGGAGAGCCCATTTCGGACTACAAGAAGCGTTGGGGTATTTCTGCTATGCTTAGGTTAGCCGGCGGTGGCGAAAGTTCATTGAACAACGGCGGATCCACCAATTGGGGATCTACGCAGGCAAGCGCCACGAATAATAATAATAACAATCAGTCAGCTTGGGGAGGGACATCAGGAAATCCCTCCGGAAATGCCGGAAATTCTGGCAATTGGTCCGGGAGCAATGTGAACCGATCCGTTAGTGGCAATCCGAATTCGAATCAGAACTCAGGACCACTCGGAGGACAAAATGTTCCAGGTGAGTGACTCGAATTTCACATTTTATATTATACAGCTTTTCGTAGCTCGAACTGATTCTTGCGAGATTTCAGATAAACGACAGATAGTAGAGCCCTTTGTTAGTTTTACAGAAATTTGCTTAACGTCTTCAGCCTGAATCTCGGGTTCGACGCGCTTCTTTGATGCCGCCTCTTCTTTGATAACGTTTCACATATTTATTACCACTTTCAGTCTATAGATATCAATACAATCGAAACATCATATCTTTATATGAACGAATTTCTGTAATGAATTTATGCGATCATAGCTGATTGGATTACTTTGGTACTATGTATATGTATACGTATAGTGTAATAGCAATTACTTACGATGAAATTTTTTTAGGTAATGTGAATAAGATGAATAACCCGAACCAGCAATCGAATCAGCAATCTGGCCCACCAACCTCACAATCAAGTAGCACAAGTCAGGGTGGTCAGAATAATAATCAGTGGTCACAAGGGATGTCCAGTAATCCTGGGGGACCAGGTCAAAATCCATCTATTCCAAATAATAATAATACAGTGCAGCAACAGCAGCAGCAACAGTCAAACTCTAATAGCAGTAATAATCAGCCAAATAATCAGGGTCAGGGGTCCGTCAATACTAGTAATACACCTGCTAGCAATAATCCATCGACAAAACAGCAGTTGGAGCAACTGAACACAATGAGAGAAGCGTTATTCAGCCAGGATGGTTGGGGTCGTGTAAGTATTGCCGCAACTATGCAGGGTGTCCCAAAACTCCTTCAACTCCCGGAAATGGGAGGTTCCTGAGATCATTTGAAGCAACATTTTCCTTTGCAAAAATGTTATCCGCGGCTTAGTTTAGGAGTTATTAACGAAAGATACGGACCAATCAGAGCGCTAGTCGGCCAATAGACAGTTGGCGCTCCGGGCCGCGCCAGGCCGACTGTGCCGACTCGCCGCGTCTAGGTCGCGCTCTGATTGGTCCGTATTTTTCGTTAATAACTCCTGCACACGTGCACATTGCATCTTTTATTTTTCTCTTGGCTGGATGCGTTTGACATTAATTATAATATTTGATATTTTATTTCTCGTACAACATTATTAGAGCAAGTATAAAGAGAAATTCAGAAAATGTATGTCATGCTTGATTTTATCAATTATTATTAACGGCTGAACCACTGGACGTGACAATATACCATATATCGAATAGTTTTTGTAGGGATTGAAAAAATGTTTTGCCTTTCTTTTGTAGCAACATGTTAATCAAGACACAAACTGGGACGTTCCAACAACTCCAGAGCCTAATTCGTCTAAAGATGGAGTTCCTGTGTGGAAACCACCAGTAAACACCGGTACAGATTTGTGGGAGGCCAATATCCGAAACGGTGGTCAGCCACCGCCTCAACAGCAACCGAAAACACCTTGGGGTCATACGCCAGCAACAAACATTGGCGGGACATGGGGTGAAGATGACGAAGCTGCCGATTCATCGAACATGTGGACTGGGGCGCCTACATCTTCGCAACCGAACACTGCCGCAGGACAGTGGACAACGGGCACCGGTAATCAAGCCGGTATGTGGGGAGGTAATACTAGTCATAACCGAATCCCCTCCCATTTTTACCACCTTGAATACCTCTTTTAAAGTTTATAGGCAATTTTGAAGTGATTGAAGGTATACTATTTATTTTCTTTATAAATAAGTACTGCATCGTTTTCATTCACATTTAACAAATTTTATATGTGCTTTGATTCCTCAAAATATCTCTAAATCTGGGTATAGACTCTATTCATATGTATATATATATATCACATATTTATAGATTGCGTGTTCTTTAGGCGAAGTTGCATCTTACAACGAAAGGATACCGATTGTTCGATTGCAACTTTAACGAATTCTCGAGAAATGTATACATATCGCTCGTGTACAAGAAAAACGTCACAAATAAAAAGATACAAATTTTACAGGCGAGCGCGCTTCAAAGCCCTTTGATAGTTTAACTACAAGTAAAAACTAAAAGAATTAGGCAAAATATATAATGATAGGGCATTTTCTATGTTAGTGTGATAGAAAAGAATTTTATATTTTTTCTTTCAAAGTTATTTTAATATTTTTGTTTTGATATGTTACGAAAGTGCAGTTAAAAAACATGTCCAACATACGTCTTTGAAATGAGCTTGAGGTAATCCAAGGTTGCAAAAATTAACAACAGCTTTATATACAGGCTGAGGCCCCTCTAAGACTTACACCGAAAATATCTCCGTTGTTTTTAGTAATACGAGAATATGCAGAGAGAACGTACTAGGCAAAAAACAAGCTAATACAATAGATCACTTTTACACAGACTTTCATGTCCTAACTAATCTAAGAAACGATAATTTACGACAGGAGATATCTAATTATTTAAATTTCATTGTAGGTATTCAAAATTACATCAACATAGCAAAAAATCAGAAGAAATTCGGTGTCATCAATGGATTGACAAGAACGTTATATGAACAATCAGAAAAGAAAGTATCGTTAGCATTCTTAGATGATCGATTTAGGAAAACTTTGTTTGTCGAATAGTTAGCAGTTCGTTTTATTAATTGCTCAAAAGGATTGGAAAGTACATTAATGTCGGGACACATTTCTGTTTGGAATGACACGTGTATTAGGCTGGATATACAAGAAACTTAGAAACAAGCAATCGGTAGTATGCGACTTAAACGACATCGTTTATTTATGAAACCAAAATGATAACCGTAAAATTTGGATAAAATATACTCTTATCAATGTTTGGTACAACGTACTACACTTGACTTTAGCTTTACGAACATTTATTTATATCTTTTACAACAAAGGCAAACTTGGTAAACTTGAGGTACTCATTTTTTATTAAAAGTTAATGAAATAGTATATTATTTGAAAGTATCATATTAATCGCTATCGTGAACGATCTGCGCGCTCCACGCTATACGTGGAAAATAAAGTATATTAATTATATAACAAAAGAAATTCTAAATATTTTCTTGTAAGACACGTAATATATATTTTTTTTATAGGATCAAATTGGGGCGATCCAAGAATCGATCACCGTGACCCTCGTGATCTACGTTCGGTTGATCCTCGCGAGATACGAGATCCCCGTGACCATAGAATGTCTCTGGATCCTCGAGAACACATACGCGTAATGGATCCTATGGCTCGAGATCCGAGAATGACAGACATGCGCGGGGATCCGCGAGGTATTTCCGGCAGATTGAACGGTGCGAATGCGGATACTATGTGGGGTCAACCACCCGGGCCTCCACATCACCAAATGGGACATCAACACCCGTCTGGACCGCCAACAAAAATGTTGAATCCCTCCAGTATAAATCAGTGGGCTGCTCCACCACCAAAAGATATTATGCCAGGAAAACCATCGGGTTGGGAGGAACCTTCTCCACCGACACAAAGACGAAATGTTCCGAACTACGACGACGGCACTAGTTTATGGGGTAATGCTGCAGCTAATCAGAGGACTATTCCCGGAAGCAAAGTTTCTCATTGGAAGGATCTTCCAACACCAAATGTTGCTAGGGGAGGTTTGTATTTCCTTCATTTTTATTACACGTATACGTACGAGTCTTTTTTCGAGAAAAAAGGAACTATCCTATATGAAAAAAGAGCAGATTCTTCGAAGAATTAATATCATCGATAGAGTCGCAAGCATATGCAGAATTAAATATTTTAAAGAATGCATCTTGTTTTTTTAGGGACACAGTGTCCTCCAGGAATGCCACAGAACCGAATGCCTGGTCAACCTGGAATGAAACCTGATGTGAGTGGACCAATGTGGGGTCATCCTGGAGCTCCCGGAGGACGAAATGGTAGCTGGACAGAAGGGCCACACGATGCAGGCTCATGGGACGACCCAAAGACACCGAGTACCTGGAACGAAGCTCAGTTGAACCCTGGTACTTGGGGTGGACCTAGTACTCACAAACCCAAACCAATGGGACCTGCTGGAAGTTGGGGTGATACAGATATGGATCATTCTCCTAGTTGGGCTCATCCCACGAAACCGATCCTTACAAAGGAAGTCATCTGGAGCAGTCGAGAGTTCCGTTATCTCTGTGACTTGGGATTCAAGGTCCGTATAAGCTATTAGACTTATACCCGTATTATAACATTATCCGTGATTCCAATAAACGGCGTGTAAAGTACTCGGAAACATAAATTTCGTAAATGGTATGCAAGTACATATTTTATTTATAACATCGTGTCCATATATTCGATATATTTCGCTTGTTGTAACAAAAAGTTCTTTTTGTTTAAGAAATTCAGTAATTTGTATTTGTTTGCAGAAAGATGATGTTGAATTAGCCTTGAGGAATCGTGAGATGAACAGAGACGAAGCTTTGGAACTTTTGAGTCAGATTCGGCCTCTAGATCAATGGAGAAGACACGACGCACACTCTACTTATGATCCGAGTAATCAGGCTACAACTGCACCAGCGTATCCCAGATTTAATCATGTCGCACAGCAGATGTCTTTCCCACCGGTAAGATGAATCATTTTAATTGTCCACATCTTCGTGTTCCGATGTATGCGATCGTAATACCATCTTTATGTAACTTATGAATGAATGGCTCTTAAAATTGCAGGGGGCTGGGGTAGCGAGCGGAAACACAACTGGCAGCGTAGGAGGATCGGTTGCCAGTGCAAGTTTGTTGAAACTGCAGCAACAGCAACAACAAGCTGCCGTTCCTTTACAGCAACAGCAACCAAGTGGTAATGCGCCACAACCACCTTTCAATCAGGTACGTGGTATAATAATTATCTTAGTGTATAGTAATGTCATACATTTATGTGTTCTCTTAGAAGGATATTTATCAAAAATTCATGAATCTACTAATCACATTATATCGTCTTTTGTTTGTTTCAGCCTTCACGAACTCCGCAAAACCAACCAAGTACTCAGCAGCTACGCATGTTAGTGCAACAAATTCAGTTAGCCGTCCAGGAAGGTTACTTAAACCATCAAATTCTAAATCAACCTCTTGCACCTCAAACTTTAATACTTCTGAACCAATTATTGCAACAAATCAAAGTTCTACAGCAACTTCATCAACAGCATTCGGTACAGAGTAATATGAAGGGTAATGGACAATCGGTCCTCCAGATCAGTGTACAAATAACAAAAACAAAACAACAAATAGCCAATTTACAAAATCAAATTGCGGTGCAACAAGCCACCTATATGAAGCAACAGCAGCAACAACAGCAGCAGCAACAGCAACAGCAACAACAGCATCCTGCTCCACCATCTCAAAATTCAGAATATTATAAGAGTTCTGTTCATGACCCCATGTCAGCCTTGCAAAACAGTTTTACAGAATTGACAATGAACAAGGAGCCGCCTATCGTGAGTACTTTTTGGAGCACACGTTTCATTCTCACATTTTAATCGCAGTAAACGAATATTATCAATATACTGGTATAATAATATAAAATCTGATAATCATTTCACTGCTCGCAAGAGGATGCCAAAGTGTGGAAATCACTTTTCAGTGGCACAGAACTACATGTTGCAATATATCATACAATAATTTATAAACACTCAACATCAGTAAAACTTTCTTAAATGATACATTAAAAATTTTATTTTCTTACTATTATAATCGTTGATCCAAACTTGCATGACTGATCTATGAACTGGATAATCTAGATCAATAGGATTTTGTCACTCTAATGAATTGCAACCTGTACCTAGTGTCATTCTGAAAATGATATGCACGCATTGCTACTCGCCTCGCCCGGAAATCTTTTTTGTTTTACTAATCAAATGTTTTAGTTCCCAGAAATAATCATCTTGCAATGATCAATAATTTTGTTACAGAGTCAGCCACAATCAAGACTGAACCAGTGGAAGTTACCTTCATTGGACAAGGACGGAGAGTTAGTTACGAACGAATTCTCAAGAGCACCTGGAACTACTAGTAAGCCAGCACCTTCATTGGCTGGTTTGACACAATCACACAGTAGTCCTAACATGAATCCTTTGTTGGGTCAAGGAGATGGTACATGGTCCACCAGACTCGGAGAGAGTGGATGGCCTGATCCCGGTAATACCGACTCTACCGATGGAAAGGATTGGCAATCAACTGGTGCAGCTACTTTCACTGACCTTGTACCTGAGTTTGAACCTGGCAAACCGTGGAAGGTAATCCATTTCCAATACCGTACTTTCTATCAAATGTTTCAAACTGGCTCTCCATTGGTTGTTTACGCAATCTTCGGCATCAGATGTAGAGCGCAAGAAACTGCATCGATTGGTGCAGTGAAAAACATAGGCTTCCATTAAAAAAAAAAGTGCAGTTGCATATTATGCACCGTTTGATATCATTTAACTTTTACTTATAACATCTTCTATTCCCAACCGTTTAGGAGGCACAGCCTGTTCCAGTTTGCGTGGGGCACCCTGTATATACATACATATACTTTAATGCCGTTGTTTCAGCATTCATTTCAATAACAGTTATAAAATTAGCGTTTGAGTATAAGTTTTACTTAAAATTAATTTTTCCATTATTTATTATTCACGAAGCCAAGCAGTGTAAGGACCCTACCGCTCCAAATTGAATTTCAAAATTTAGATACAGCGTGGCCTATATGGAAGTACGACAGAAGAAGTTGAAATCAAGATCTCAAATTTTGATTTAAATTCCCACTTGTTCGTAGAACATTTTTAGAGGGAAAAGGAAAATGTTTCTAGTGAGCTTTTAAGTATGAGTAAACAGTGTTGTCGTTGCGAATTCCAAGTTTCAAATCCAACACATTCTCGAAGGAATTGCTAAGAAATAAATGCGGAGGTAGAGATTCATTCGGGTCCACCTATATTTAATTTCATTTTAGGGTACACAGATGAAGAGCATCGAGGATGATCCAAGCATTACTCCCGGTTCTGTGGTGCGTTCGCCGTTGTCCTTAGCTACAATCAAGGATCCGGACGCTATATTCAACTTAAGCAGCAAGACTTCACCGCCGCCTCCTCAACAACCTACTAACCTTGACACGTCGATACCAAGTTTGAGCAACTCTACATGGACGTTTAATCCACCTGCTACCACTCCTAGTGCATTCACCAGGTAAGCTTCTGAAAATTTGCACATTATGAAAAATTAAGGACAGATTCGGAATCAGCGTAAAAAACTCTATAAGAAGGACCCAACAGTATATTGAAAACATAAAAAAAGTTGAAATTTGTTGGACAGTGTTATTAGCAGAAAGTGCTTTGTTTCTCAATAAGCTACGACGCGAGTCGTTGTCAAACACTTCGATAGAACAGTGAAACATATACTTTAGTAAAACAATATCGGATGCGTATAATAATTTTATATAACTAGTATTATTATCACGTAAACTTAGTTAATGAAACATATGTCTAAAGCGATTTAATATTATTTTACAGCACTAAAAACACGTGGGGCGAGTCTGCACCACCGCCAACTGCAGTCACTTCCGAACTGTGGGGAGCACCTATCAGTAAGGTTCGTGGCCCCCCGCCTGGTCTAGGCAACAAAGTCGCAGGAAATGCAAGCAATGGCTGGACAGGCCTAGGCACTGTCAGCAGATCATCCAGTTCTTGGGGTCTTCAATCTAGCTCAAACACTGGCTGGATTTCCACCTGGCTATTACTCAAGAATTTAACTCCTCAAATCGATGGTTCCACATTGAAAACTCTCTGTATGCAACACGGTCCTGTTCTTGACTTCCGATTATTCCTCAGTCATGGAATTGCATTAACCAAGTACTCCTCAAGAGACGAAGCTGTCAAGGTATAGTGTTCATTTTATTTACTACTGTGTGCTGCTGGGAAAGCTCTTATTTACTCTTGAAGAAAATTTTTTTCAAGATTCTTTTGTCATAAAAAAATATATGCGAAGTTTAAGCTTGATCGGATAACGGCAAACGTGCCCCGGGTCCTTAAACATTAAAATAATGAATTAAATGTTCATAAAATCGTTTTTCTCGAGTATCTTCTAAAATCTACAAAACTACTAAGATCTAAAGATCTAAGATTCATAAACAATACTTATATCTATACACTGTACTTGAAAAATATAACTAATATCGCTGTTAAACTTCAATGAAAAATCTGCATTTCCCCCAGGTTTTTTGAGGTTTCTGATTTTTTTATAATCAGGATGTTCTACTTAAAAATCAGAATTAATTACAGTATATGTATCTGGGTATTTGACATGTGTTAGATTTCTTTTCAGTATTTTCGCATATGAGTGAATAGAGAAAGTAAGCCATAACTAATCTTCTCTATTTCACCCGATAACTACCCTCCCGGTCGAGAGATAAAGGGTTAACATTTTATACAACATGGTTTTACTTGATGCGCTATCGAATGGTCTAATTAGCCTTTTAATTTGGTCCAATGGCATTTTTGACCATCTTATTCGTCTGATGTTTGAGGTAAATAAGTAGAAAAACCTTATTTCAAAGTCTGTTCAATTTTAAATTATTGAAACTTTATATTATATTGTTGTAGTATTAACATTCTTTTACTGATATCTATTGTTCACTCCATACCTTGCAACTCCTGTTGTAAACTTTTATTTGTCAGATGGCTGCAGCAAATGGGTGAAAAATCGTACGTCGCGTTAAAGGGAACACCCTGTATATAGGAACACTGTATACAGGGTGTCCCAAAATTCCTTCAACAGCTAGAAATCCTACGTATCCGCGGCTTTGTTTAGGAGTTATTAACGAAAAACACGAACCAATCAGAGTGCGACCTAGACGCGACTTGGCACAGTCGGTCAATAGACAGTTGGCGCGCCGGGCCGCGCCAGGCCGACTGTACTGACTCGCATCTAGGTCGCGCTCTGATTGGTGAGATTGGTCTGTGTTTTTTGCTAATAACTCCGAAACAAAGCTGCTACGGCCATTTTTGCAAAGGAAAATGTCGCTTCAAATGACCTAAGGAACCTCCCATTTCCGGGAGTTGAAGGAGTTTTGGGACACCCTGTATATTATAGTAATGCGCAGTAGATATCTATCGAAGAGATATCCACGTGTATTGCTGGATAGTGTTCTCGCGTTGTATTATATTGTATTGTATGGTGTTGTAGGCGCAAGGAGCTTTGAACAATTGCGTGCTAGGCAACACAACCATATTCGCGGAATATCCAGCCGACAGCGAGGTACACGCGTTGCTGCAGCAACTGGGTCACGGTGGTCAGCAGCAAGCTGGAGCGACAGCGGGTGCCGGCTGGGGATTGCGACCGTCGAATAAAAGTGGCCCGCCCCCTGACACATGGGGCGGCAGTTCCAGTCAACTGTGGGGTGCTCCGCCGAGTAGTAATTCTCTTTGGAGCAACGCTAGCATCGACAACAACGATCAACAACGTGCTACACCCAGTTCTTTGAATTCGTACTTACCCGGAGATCTTCTGGGAGGTGAGTCGATGTAGAGTGCCGCACGGAAAGGCGATATCACTCGTGCGACGACCAAGCCTTCTTCTTCACGATACGTCAATTATATTGCGCATTGTCAGACAGGTCGGTTCTGTTGAATTAGTTACTTAAACTTAAATAAATTGCTGCATATATGTGTACCGCCGCATACACATTTGTGCGTGCATCCTAACTTATCGTGTGATTCCGTCACCAATAGGGGATCCGATTCGATTCTTTTCCTTTTATTCTCAATAGAAGTTCGAAAATCGGGATTTACGGGGGAGGAGGAGCTATGTTATGAATTTTAAGGCTTTCGGTGTGCGCTGTGTTTTCTCAATGGTTTGAGGTAGTACCATTTTACAATTACAATTGATAATCCGCGTAAATACTGTTATACTATAATGTGATGATCACGTACTAAGTCGTTTTAAATCTTAAAATTAGTATTATCGTTATGTTGCTTGTGTTACAACTTTTGGTGTTTCGGTATTCTAAGGTAATACTAATTTCATCCGATGATACCCCGCATAAATACATGTGAAGCGCGCATCACTTTTTAATAGGTTCGTTTTATGACGTTTCAATTATTGAATTAGTATTATTCTTCCTGTGCAGGTCGCGTTTTTATTAATAAATATATCTATTAATCAACAGACATTAATAGATATATATTAATAAAAGAGTATCATCGCAATATGTATACATTTATTTATATCTATGCACATATATCATGTATGTGTATATATTTATAAATAAGTGTATATGGAAAAATCTATGTATATATATATTTATTTATATATATGTATGTATATACATAAATTTCTGACATTCCGTTTAATCAACAAACATGTATTATTAATGTACTACAAAGTTTAAGTTGGTAGTTCGGCATTTTGCCGCGTACCATGCATCGATGTTTTAATAGACCTGATATTATTTATTACTGCACGCGCATGCTTCTGCAGTGCAATATACCCTAGAGGACGTTCAACTTTAATATAACGAAATATTGCATTTTTCGATATTTAGTTTTTCGACCAGTTGTTATTGATTTATCTATTAGCGATCCTGTAATGTGTGTATTTGCTAATGCGTTGTATTTAATAAACGCATATTAGTACATTTTTAATTCGTAAGTTTATACAACTATTACAGCACATATATGCTCTGACCTCCTGTAATTAATATACATTATTCTGTCCGTCGATTTTTTAAATATTATATATTGGTGTATGTTATAATTTTGTTTCGATTATAATAATCTATTAATATTTAAATATATGCGCGTGCACATACATCAATCCATATATTAGAACATCGATGAGTAAACAATTTCATTGACGTAATAGAAATTTCGAACTGTTGTTGGGTAATTCGGGAATTGAAGCACAAACGATAGAGAAGTTAAAACTACGCGTCTACACCGTAGCCGTTAGGTTCCAAGATACAAAAATGATAACTATATGTTTTAAACGAGGCGCTGCCAACGCTTTCTTAGGGATGTACGTGTAAGAAAGTAAATTATGATCGATGGTCTCACGAGTGTTCCACTTTTTTGCTCTGAACAGTTTCCTTTAATCGAGACTGCAATGCGTATTATATATCAAACGTAGACTGTACCAATCTAATCAAAACAGGAAAAGTGGCAAAAAGAACTAAGATATAAATGAAACACAAAAAAGAAAAAAAAAATGAAAAAAAAGAGAGAGAAACGAATAAGCAGAAAGAAAGATCTTTAACGAAACGAAGCGAAGATCCTCGTCGACACTACGGGCTATACCTACCTCTTCCATTAGCAACGGGGAATAAAGAATCGACTTTTTAGTGGAATTTTTATTAGTTTAAACGTAACAGTAGCAAGAGCGACATAGGTAATAACTGCTATCAGGAGTAAATCGTAACAGTAATCGATATGGCTGGTAATTATTTTTCTATTTTATCATAACTATTAGAACTTTCGAATCACCGAATGAATAACCAATTTGACTAAAATCGGCTAAACTGGTTGCAGAATAACTTGTGTTTTAAATTACGTTCGCGTGTTGGTATTGTTATCATCATTTTCTATATGACGAGAAACATTAATTGTAATGGTATTCTTCATCGATGTGCACTGTTACATTTTTAAGTATTAGTCAAATTTTAATACTATTACTATATTACATATTGCATATTACTACTATCACTACTACTACTACTACTACTACAACTACTACTATTACTACTACTACTACTACTACTACTACTACTACTACTACTACTGCTACTACTACTACTACCACCATCACCGCTACTACTACTATTACTACTACTACTACTACTATGTACCACTACAACTACTATTACTAATACTATTACTATTAATTCAACTAAAAATCGATTCTTCGTCTTAAAATGTCCAGACACGTTTAAAGGGGTAGTACATCGGGGTCCGAATTCTTGCGACGACAACAAAAACGATACCAAATGTTATCGCAATAACGTAAATTTTATTCTATATTAAATCTAAATGCCACCTGTCGTGCCAATGTCCAGCGTGTCTCTTTACCACTTACTAATTATAGTTATAACGAATATGGCAATTTGATGTTTTTTCTCTAGCTATCTTTGTCTGCCTGCCTATCTGTGTGTCTGTCTGCCTTTCTCTTTATCTTTTTATTTTTCTCACACTCTCTCTCTCTCTCTATCTATCTATCTCTCCACCTCCCCCCTCTTTCTCTCTGTTTCTCGCTCACTCTATTCTTCATAAAGTGATTGATAGCGAGGAGAATATATACCACTTCCCATTGGTTTGGTACAATAGATATAAAATCGTATTCGAGAAGTTCATACAGACGTAAACTTCGAGCTGATATTCTAAACCAAATTTTTCCTACTCGAAGAAGTTTCGAATTTTCGAGTCAAACTTCTTTTTTTTTTAAATACTTATTTGTGCTCTGGGCGTACAAATGTTCTTCTTTAAGTTTGTTTTTTTTTCATATGCTTATTTTTCAATACGAAGCGATTATAGAGTTTTATCAACGTGTTAACAAAACCGGTTTTCACTTGGAACGCGATATCGACGGCGAATATAAGGTTCGAAAGGGTCTATAAACTTATTATTTTAAACATAGAAAGTACAATTACGTTTATGGGTAAACTTAATCTTAGGACGATACTGCTTTCTTGTGGTTTCTTAAATATTTTTCATAATTTTTGTAACCAAACATCGTGATTCATGGGTATTGTGATTATAATTTTGAACGTCTGTTCTTTTCGAAAGGGACAAGTGGAATTGACTTTGAAAATTCGGAAGACCAATCAAAGCAAAAAAAATAGACGTTGATAGTAGCGTACATTTCTGATTGGACCATTGGGAGGGTGGTTCTCGATGACATAAGAGGGGTGAAAATAAGATGTAGAATCGAGATCTAGACGAAGCCTTACTGAATTCTCATCGCCCCCACCCTCTCCATTGCATGCATGTGACTACGTGAATAGTTTATGCGTACCTGAAACTGATACACAAACCGTATGTACGTGTGTATGGATGTGTAAACATATACGTGCGTATGTAGATACATACACCATACATACATACGTAAGTACGTACCCCCCAACACACATCCATACATCTATACCACGGTGTATTATAAAGGTGTTCGGAGTTCCCTCATAAAAGTGTGATAGACAGAAGCTAGTTCTGTGGTCGCCGTCAGATGGCATATTGGACAGAATCCCAGAATCCAGCAGCCAGCTTTCGTGTAGGTGTGTAAATGAGATTGCGTGTAGCGTAGCAGCGGCACTGATAATGATAATATCAGTGAGCAGCGACTGCTACACACAATCTCATTTATACACGTACACGAAAGCTGGATGCTGGATTCGGGGATCCTGTCCAATATCTATCTATCACAAAACGTCAACCTTAGAGAGGTGCTTAGTCGTAGCACCTCTATAATACACCGTGATCTATACACATACACACCAGAGGCACATGCACGCATGCATACATACAGACACATACATATATAAATACAGAGATACAGACACAGATCCATACATACGTATGTATGCATCTGAATGCATTTTGTGTGCCTGCGTAGACGATCCGTTTAAGCCTGCGTGTATGTATGTATGCTCTGGATGATTTCAACGTCAAAGGTACCTGAATGGACTGATAAACATACCGATGGGGAAAAAGTGTTTATTCATTGCACAATATTTTCTTTCTGACGTTTTAAAGTATTTCGTAACGCCCTCAGACCTTTAGTCTTGTTCGGTTACAGGACTTCTTTTTTTACAAGCTGCTGCCAGGCAGACGAAAGATTTCGGCGGTAATGTAAAAAGCAATGCGAGGTGAAGCACATCAACATTTTGACCTGCGTCAAGTCACGATGCATTTTAAATACTGATAAGACATTTTATTGATTCTCTGGAATATGATTTTTCAGGACACTTAGCATTTGAATATTCGTAGGGATATATAAATGATTTCACGAGTTCTAAGTTTACTGGTACATACACACGAGACTAACGAAAACTGAACAAATTTTACACGACGTAAACGCTATTAGGTTATCGTATAATAAGAAATAAATGAAGGGATCAAAAAAGATTTGGTATCTTCAGTTCGGAATCGTATAAAATTGTAATGGCTGATTCTTTCAAAAATCAAAAGTTTGGGAAACGTATGTATATGTTAGAATTTTCATATTTATTCAAAAGTTATAGAATGTAATGAATTTATGTGTACACTTTAGTAGGTGTGAAATTATTGATAGATGTGTAAGTAGATAGAGAGAACTACTTAAAATATAAAATTTCCCAGTAGTAAGTTCGGAAAACCAAAGAAAGTCGATACTAGAAAACGTTTTTTACCAATTAACTACTGTCCTTGGTAATACAAGTAAATGCTGTATAGACGGGGAGTACAATATAGACTGATACATGTATTCAGTCATAAATGTTAGATTTGTTTTAGCAACAGGCTTACACGTTTATGACACAACAACAAAAAAGCAATGTCGTTTCGATTAAACAGTGTTTTATTTTAGATCTGTGTTATTATCTTCCTCTACAAGAAATTCTTCGAAGAATTTTTATTGTCTAATTTAACTTTACTTACTACATTTTTCGACACAGATGAAATGTATTGTCGGGGAATGATGTATATCGAATCATGCCCATTTTTTTAATATTTTGGAAGACGCTTATTAATATTTTATCTACTATTAATATGAACTGCTAATGATATATTAGTATAGTAGTATTCACGTATATTAAACAAATTGTTAGGTGGCTTGCACAAGCTGGTAGGTAGTTAGCATAACTTCAAATGTATATCGTATCACGTATTTGTCTTAAAGAAAAAAAAAAACAAAACGAAAGAAAAACCAAAAAAAAAGAGAGAAAAGTATTTGCGCTTCACGTCGCTGCCCCGAGAGACTTCCATCAAATGCTACGTGTTACGTGAGTTGGTACTATGTATATTATTCCAATACGAGTAGTTTCAGTAAAGAAGTAAGAAATTTACAAATCTTTAAGAATTTAATATAACTTGTACGTGCATTTTTTCCTCAGTTTACTTCTTCAAAGCTTTGTTGACTATGAGTATGTACGAATACACAATATACCTATATATATATAAATATAAATATATATTTAACAAGATATTCTGTTTTGCAACCTAGAGTTTTAGGGATGAGTTATTTCGAGATAAGTACTTGACCGAATTTAGAGTGATTACGTATACTTCGATAATACATATTATTTAGAAAATTTCATGCTAATGCTTGAAAACAGCTGCCTCTGCAACTCATCGAAATTAGTTGACGTTAAGCTTCTATCCAGATATCTCAAGTTCAATGGAACCATTGGATTGTAACAATAATCCTAGACGTAATGATACTAATAATAATACAAATAATGATAATAATAATAACAATAATAATAATAATAATAATGGTGATGATGATGAATATAACGATGATGATAACGATGGCGAGGACGACAATGATAATGATGATGATGATCATAACGACGATGATGATAATGATGATGATGATGATGATAATGATGATGACGATGAACACAAAGATACTGATTGCGATGACGATGATGCTTAGGCTGACGATAAATAACAAAAATAACAACATTAATAGTAATATTGCTACTAATAATAACGGTAACAACAATAGCTACAATGATAATTCACTTGACGAATGTAATAACAATGATAGTAATATTCTACATAATAAATGAATGGTGACAGTAGTATTAATAATAGCAGTAAACATTACAACTGTAGTAGTAACGAGAGTAGATGTCCGAGTAGTGAGTTGGTAACACAGTGTCTACAAAATTATATATAACGCATGTCATAATGATAGCGATCGTAACGGTAACAGTACCGATGATAGTAACAGCAGTAATATTATTTAATGTGATAATAGTATTAACCATAGTATTACAGCTATTACTATGGTTACTGCCTCTGCTACTGCTGCAGTTGACATTCTTTCAACTTTTCTACTTGATACGGATAAACAATTATGTATTGGGTAATTCTGTAGTTGCTATTCCATTGATTATTATATTTGATATTGCTACTATTATTAAAATTGCTACTAATTATACTATTGATACTACTACTATTATTACTGCTGTTGCTATTGTCACTACAACTACTGCAACTGCTGCTACTGCTACTAATACTACCACTACCACTACTATTACGTTTACTATTACTACCACGACTACTACTAGTACTACTACTGCTACTACTACTAGTATTAATATTATTATTACTACCATTGTTACTATTGCAAACATTAATTATCGATATCGTTGCTATTGCTGTTTGCGCTGCTTTTTAACTGTTCTTACCAGAGCTAATTTCTGCTAATGCTACTGCTGCTATTGCTGCTGCTGCTGCTTCTCCTCCTCCTCCTCCTCCTCATCCTCCTCCTGTTCTCCTCCTCCTCCTCCTCATCCTCCTCCTGTTCTCCTCCTCCAGAGATTCTTAATTGTACTATTACATATATTATTTAGAAAAGCAGTATATCATGACTATTATTATTACTATTATTTTGAGTGCAATTATTGTTACTGCTGCCATTACTATTACTACTACTTGATACTAAAATAAAATAAAAGAAATGAAATTATTCTATATAATATAGATGGTGCTGCAAATTACTGCTACTGTTATTATTAGCGTTATGCCTACTATCACTGCTTCCGTTATGGTTATTAATACTACCATTATTTAACACTACCACTTCTTACTATTGTCACTATTGTTTTTCTTACACCTGTGATAATAGCAGTAATAGAGTAATAATAACAGTAGCGGTGGGAACGATAATAGTAGTAGGTAAAATCAGTGGCAGTAGTCACAGTAGTTTTAGAGGGGAATATAGGATTAACCATGGTAGTAGTAATAAGGCTGCTAATGATAATGTACATTGTACGAGCGAACAATGCGACAGGCGTTACTGGTAACAATATTGAATAACCAATAATCCGTAAATACAATAATAAGAGCGACGATTATGATAAACGAGTAGTAACGGTAATACCCAGTATAGTATAAACGGTTACAATAGTAGTAATACTGTGTAAGTATTAATAGTAGTAAGAGTAGTAGTGATGATACTTGTGATGCTTAAAGTTTTGGCAGCAGTAACGGTAGTTTATATAGTCTTTTTAAAGAAGCAGCAGCCATTTAAGGATAGGTAACGATAGTATTGATAACGATGAATACCTAATAAGAGTAGTGTTATGAATAATAATGAATACGAGCATATAGGTCTGAGGGCGTTTTAATCATAGTAAATGTATTCCTGTTGTGTTCCGCAACGTGGAACTTAAATGTATATCGTAAAAGGGAAACTAAATTTATACGAGCGCTGGTACTTCCAACGACAATGTTCTTTTTCTCGTTCGAGATACAACCTAAGAAACAATCCAATTATCCTTGATCGCGAGGATAGACGGCAGCACACTCCAAGTATGATCGAAATATACAATACTTGTAACTGTAAACGTTTGATATACTACTAATTGTAAGTTAAACAAAAACATGAGTACATAATCGAAATTTTTCTGACACTGAGGGCTAAGTGTAAAGCTTTACGGTGTAAACTCAAAGACTTCTCTAAATCTAAATGATCGACACGTACGCGTGTTTCGATTTCTCCTTTTTTCTTTCGAGATACCTCGTTTCCATAAATACAATCAAAACTACTTAACTCCGGTGCTACGTATTGTTTGTTCGGAATTCACTCGCTCGATGTCCCACGTTCCGCGAAAGGGTTTATGTTTCCTTTTACACTCTCTGCTTCCGCAAAGTCCATTAGCGGAAGTCAGTGCCGGATTAAGCCAGCGCGGGGCCCGTAGCAAATGTTATCACGAGGCCCTAGTTTTTGTATCAGGGCCGTTCGTGTGCAAACGTAGCGCACCTTTTCAACGAACACAATGAATGACCTTTTTTTATTTTAGCGAAAATATCTGTGCCTCCTGGCATAGACGGGCGCTCATGTATCGGCGCCTCTTCGATGAAGCGCCGTGTGGGGCCCTGTTTGTATGGCGCGGGGCCCGTAGCATTTGCTACTTCTGCTACGAGGCCTAATCCGGCCCTGGCGGAAGTGTTACGCGATCCGGTTAAAGTCTTGATTTTGCCGAAGCTATATATTGTTCGGGGGCACTTCGAATTGAGTTTGCTCTCGCGATAGGGGAACATATGCCAGTGACGCGCGAGTCCACACTTTTATTCGAGATCAAGGAATAATTCGCTTTCTCGTGTTTTCACCAAATATCGGTTGATGATGTACGTTGTTTTGCTCGGAGCCATGAAATTCGCGAGAATCGTGGAGAATGTGAAAAAATATGAAAAGATATAAAAAATATGAAAAATATTGAAAAACATGAAAAATACGAAGAGCATAGAAAATATGGAAAATGTGAAAAATGTGATGAAATAGGAAACAAGCAGGAGAGAGAAGTAATTATCGAGAGTAATAGCAGCCATTTTCCTCAGTGTTGTTCCTTACCATTCTATAAAAGAAGAGTAATATAAGACACGCTAATTAATAACGAGTAACGAATAATGAATAATTAGCATGATACATGTAAGGGCCAATCGGTTGGATGATGATAATGATGATGATAAGTGACACCGCGGTTTTTTGTGCGCATGTGCAAAAACTCTACGTGTTCTTTTCCCCCTCGTGATACGCTTCCCGTTTGATTTATCCGTATTTACCTGGTTACTTTCCTGCTTACCGCCCTATCATTCTATCGATTACACGTTCGTGCCTAACCTTCGCTATAGTTATTGATCTTATTGTCTGTGTTCTTTGAAAACTTCTTAATTGAATCCGAATTAAGATGATTTTCGGTTGGTTCCTGATCGGAGACAGAGTAGGCGGAAAACTCCTCGTCTCCTCGCTGTCTACTTCTCAACTATTATAATATCTATATCTGTATGTATATGTACTGTCGTCGTGTCGATATGTCGATACTATTCAGCAGCATTATATTTTTCTCGAACACGAACACTTCCGATGATTTCATCTAAAGATAACGATCAAAGTGTTCTTAAATATAATACCGGTCTCACGCTGAATCGTGTGCGAATGTTCGATCGATTGTACCGATTGTTTGCGAGATACATATATATTGCGAGAAACGCTTCGTAAGAGAAAATTCTTTCTACCATGTGTTTATGTATGTATATGCTGTAATATTTTTTAACGCTGTATTAACCTTTGCTAGAGTCGCGTTTCGTTTTTCCGAAAAGCTTTTATTTATTTTATTTATTTATTCTCGTCGAAATTCGGTTTACAAGTTTCCGACATAACAACAACAAAAAATGAAAGTTGGAGCCTGGAAGGCTGGAAGTATTTGTTACAACGCAATCCTTGTATTAAAGTAATATAATGTTGGATGTTTGTAACTTGATAAATTGTTATCGTGTTTACTTAGAATAAGGGATATACATACATCGGTATGTGGAACATCAGAGATGGTGGGGGGGGATCGAACGATATCAAGCGTATTTGAAAGAAGCGGAGAACAAGTTTTAAAGGAATACAGTCAATATTGTTGCGTGAATCTATCTATATGTAGATGCCTTTTCGTAATTTTCGATACGCGCTCTCGATGCGAACAACGTGTCTGCGCGCGTGCAGGGCGAGTCAACAAGCATTGGTGTCCGTGGACACGGACGCGTTCATGTGTACGCATTTATTTTTCTTCTTCGTTTGTTGTACGACTGTGAACGGTGAACGGTGAACGCTGTGAACGCTCAACGCTCAACGCTCAACGGACAAAAAAAAAGAACGCTATAAACGATAGACAAAACTATTTCGAACGAATAGTACGTATTTTGAGCGCATGCGTACACACGCGCTTCTACACAATTTCGACACGCATTCATATATATATATATATACATGTACATGCAGCTGGCTTTTCCCTTTCGGGATCCAATCGTTTTTCTTCTCTTTTCTGGGGCATAACCACGTGTGCATTCGGGGCATGTGCCATCGTTCGTTCACTTGAGACGTACACGCGATATTACGGGATGAGAATGTGCGGTTCTATCGGTTGTATTAAGAAATTATTTCAACGATTAATTCTATGCGATACTTAGAAATTTAGTCAGGGCTCGATCATTTGAAATATAACAAATGTGTCTTTGTAGACGGAAAGGTAACGAATAGTATCTTAACTTATTTTAGTCGAACCGTGCGTCGAATCGAGTCGAGTCGAGTCAAGTCGATATGGACAATTAATTTGTATATTTTTTTGTCATTTAATATACACATATATACATATATATATACATATATATATATATATGTGTGTATATATTAAGTACACACACACACACACTCACACACGTATATAACTTTTTAATAACAGTTAGATATATTATTCTTATAATTGTAAATTAAATTGTCCGAGTCAGTAAATTTAATAGTATAACATTTTTAGAAATTAGAAATATTTTAAATAGTTTATACAGTGGCTGATGACCAATATAGGAGTTGAGAGAATGCAAGTAAACGTAAAGTAAACAAACAAATGGATTTATTGCCTGACTTTCTGTTGCAATATACGCAGCGAATCTTATGCACGACAAAATAACGAACAACAAAGTTAAGCGAAGCTCTATAGACGAAGCCGTTATAAGTAGAAGTGTCACTATCGATTGTCGACTTTGTCATATCAGTAACGTACCGTTGTTAATTGTAAAAATGTAATCGGATCGATACTATCGCGAAGGTATTGATACTTCGAACGTAGGTAAACTAACGAAGAACAATAGTTTGAACGATCGTTTGAAATTACTTTGAAGAAACTTTAGTCATTCTCGGTAGAATAGAATTCAACGTGCACGTTGAGAGATTTCGACTGCAATCGCGTTCTGTGATTCTTTTCTTAACATATATACACGCTCCACACGTACACGCCTTCTTCTAATTGAATCACATACTCTTTCCCGCGTCGAAGATTTAACGAACGACTAGTGAATTACTTACGGTGAAAAATACCACGATTCCGTATTATCGAATATTATACTTACAATCGATATGTACACGTAGTACCACGTGCATTGTACTTTGTTTAGTACTCTGTCTAAACTATTATGCTAACGATAGTTTTTTTAGTAGCCAATTATACAAGGAATTAGGGAAGATCGATGCCTAACCGGTAATATCGATATAATTTGTATTGCCGATGATTTCGTAATTATTGTACCAACACCCGTCTTTACACAGCATTGTCGATAATGACAACTCTAATTATACACGTGACGAACGTTGATGTGTAATTAATTAAAACGAGAAAGAACAATTCAAGTTATTAGAAATAATGATTCTGATATAGTCTGATTTTGAAAAAATGTGATACAAATATTGTTTAAAAGTTGTGAATGCGCGAGATCAAATTTTTAATTCTTTCCATCCTCTCTTCGATTCACTTTTCATTCGGTTTTGCCTATTTCCGGAAGAACATGCAAATATAAGATACCAATGCGAAAAAGTGTAACTCTTCAGTTCCGGTCCGCGAGAGACACGATCTAATGAATTTGGTCGCAGAATTATTACGATCGAGATGGCTTTTCACGAATCAGAGATATAGTTTCTCATATGATCTATCGGTACGATTAGTTTTACATAATTGTTACTGCGATAATCGATTATAAACAAACGAACCATTGATACGTTCTCGAGATACGTTCTGTTGGATTTGCAAAGTGTGCTCTACGAAAATTCAAAGAAATAAATATGCCAATTTGTGCCAAGGATGTTGCAAAACCCTCGAACGGGATACTTATATAGTTAAGTGTAGTTGCAGTTTGCAGTTTGCAGTTTGAAGTTTAAAACAAAGACCCTTACAATACACCAGTAAAGATATCCCTTAAGAGAGAGAGCTTTAACTAATTTCGTATATCGAAATCGTGACGGAAACGGTGAATGAAAATTCAAAATTTCTCTGTGTAAGACTACTTATAATAATGTAATGATATTAACGTAAGATTTGTGCCGTATAAAATTTCTTCCATCTCCGATAGATTTCAAAGAAAACCGACTTGCGCGAGTCTGACTTCAAAAATCGGGAAAGAATGTAAACGAGTGTGTAAATGTATTTTCTCTCGGACAAAACAGAAAATCGCGACGGTAGACGTTGAGACTTGTACCTTGTATAGTGTACGGCTGTACACTGTAGTGTCAGTTAAATTTCTATCCTACGCTTGACGTTCAGGGAGATGAGTTGGACTCCGGTGACGAGATAATGTGTAAAAAAAAAGAAAAAAGAAAAAAGGAAGAACTTTTGAAAACTCTATGTTTACAGCGACAATCTTTGCTCCTGCGAATGATGATTTGTCGTTCGAGAAATTCCAAATTTACGAATAAACGATATTTTTCTAATTTATTTATATTTATTAGGTTTTCAGTTGCTATGCATTGAATTCCGTGCGTGAAAAGACTTAACGAGCGTGTATATTCCAAATAATCCGGGCCAAATGATTCAAGAGGAATGTATGATTTACAAAGTATATATATTACGACTTATTACGTGTAAGCCAATCGAATTTCCGTGAAATTTTTACGCACACATCCTATTTGATGTAGATAATCGAATTAATTTAGTACAATTTGGTAGGGCTCTTTTAAAATAATTATAAATACAGAGGCATTCTCGCGGAGAACGTATATACACAAGCATCGATTCCATAGGATTGTAGGACTTCGGGGTAATAATACCTAGCTGTGTTTCGTAGCGGCGTTACTCGCGTTCACGATTCTTGGCCGATCGTGGCCAATCTATCGAAATCAAGGGATTGGGACTCACCGCCCGCTTGTGCTGGCATTTGCACAACTACTACTACTACTATTACTACTACTACTACTACTACTACTTCGACTAATGCTAATAACTAAACCTAATACTACCACTACTACGTGTAGGTAGAAACCTAAACTATCACAAGTGACCGTAACTGACCCGATCTTACGGAATTACTCTCTGTACGACGAATATATCGAAAAAAAGAACCGTGTGCTAGACAAATAAAGAGGGCGAGCCGATTTCTTTTCGCTGCCACGCAGACACGCTCCTGACCCGAACCAAAAACTCGTGAACTCGCGAGCACATATTTCTGTAGTATTTTATCGATATAAGTCCCCAACACGGGTTGGTCTGTCCAGGGTCATTTATACGCCAGGGATACTATTCTTTGAGTTTTGCCGAACGTAGAGAAGGACAGCCGAGCTCGGGAGGCCTCGGTCGCCGAGAAGTATAAACATAATCTTTATTTCCCATTATTTTTTTATGGAACTTTCGCCAACATATTCGTGGCATTTTTCTAATGCAAAGTGATACCAAACACGATATAATTTCAACTGTATTTAGTGGTTTAATCGACGATGAAAGTTTCGGGCGCAAGGAAGGACAGCGTATGTGAAAGGCACTGATCCTCCTTGCGTTCGAAACTTCCATCGTCCATTACACAAGTAAATTTCATCGGAATTATATCGTACTTGGTATCATTTCGCGTGAGAAAAATGCCACGAATATGTTGGTGAAAGTTCCATAAAAAGATAATGAAAAATAAAGAAGTTGCGACGTTCGGATTAGCTTGGTCTCACCGATATACCCGAGCCGTGTGAGTCATACTTCTCGGCGACCGAGGCCTCTCGAATTTCACGGCCCCTCAAGGGGGTAGACCCCGCAGTAGTGGGGATAGTCCTGGGACATCTATCGGCCAGAGATTTGGGACGTTTATGGATAAAATACTTCGCGCTCGCTCGCGTACCGACGACACTGAAACCGTTTCGCGGAACGGTGTGCCATGCGCTGATTTCATCGCGAAACAGTGGGACGTAGGGGACGATCATGCTCGTTACGATGACGATGGGAATCGTGTAGAATAAAGTCGGATGGTGAGCGTTGGATCTATTCCGTTTAATTACTCCGCGATCGGAACCTAGACTTAGAGACACCCCTTGTGCACACGCTCCAAAGAGAAAAACATTCCGAAAGGACGGACGGAAACAAAGTTGAACGAAAGAACTACGTAACACGTGGGAAATTGAATTGATCGCGGTTCACGTTTCAATATCTAACCGAGACATTTTTTTATCGAATAAGAGGGGTGGAAGTAAAATGTGGGGACACCTGCCTGCACATCAAGCCACACACTTGCTCTCTTGCTCTACACACACATATACACACACAAACACACACACCTTAGTGTGCATTAATAGTTTTAAAAAAAGTACATTTAAAATAAACGAACAAACTTTTACGCATACACATTACCTATCTGTATACATATGCATATAAATAAAAAGTATAAATATATATATATATATGTATACGTATACTAATCATACACGACGTGCACACAACACACACACAAACAAGTACGTATATATACAGAGACAGACGCGTACGGGCATGCACGCACGCATATGTATGTATACACATATACATATGTGTTGCGCGCATGACGTTATATGATATTCTACCAATAAACCGTTCGGGAATGAACGCTAATTAATAAGGTAATAAATCATTGTAAAGAAAAATTACTATGAGTTAATGCAACAAAGTGGACTAATTCGCGAGTAACCTCTATTCCTAACAAGAATAAAGAATTAATTTTAAAAAGATTACTAATAATTAATAATAATAATGAATAGCGATTTAAAAGAATAGGTATTAACGATAATAATGATTGTAACATTGATTAAGATGTGACATGATACTAACATTGATTGAATAGAGAACCGGTACGAAATAATAAATAGGGATAAAGGTAATTATGACAATTTTGCGATTTCACGCTGACTAACGGTAACGAGAGATATATTCACGAGTAGCATAGCAATTTAACGACTCCGATGAACAAGCTTAGGTTAACGTTTCAAAAGATTTTGTGTGCGTGCGTCCGCGCGTGTCTGTGTGTGTGTGTGTGTGTGCGTTTATGCGTGATGCGTGAAGAGAAGGGGTTGACAACGACGATTCTAAAGAATTTTCTGTTCGTATTGTACAATACTTCAAAGCTGTTCAACAAATAACGCACTGCTGAATTTTTTCTGGTAGCTTTTTTCGTCCGGCTCGGATACATTAGCAACCATTTCGATCTCGACAGTTTCGTGAGCACATTACAGGAATACGTATTATGCTCGCGCGAGAAATCAGTTGAAGAGAATGTTCTTCGTTGCTAAAATCTTTCAACCTTACACATATCAAACTGTTTAACAAAAACATCGTCACCACGGTATAATATTGTTCGTTGAATTGCAGTCGGGGAGCGTCGCGGATTCTTTTGGCGGATGCTTGTGTTAATGAAATTTTCGAGATGGTCGGAACCAGCGGAACTCACTTGAGACTGCGTATCAGGGTTTCGTTGATACAACAAAAAGGTCCAGAAAGAATTCAAAGTGAACCAAAAAAAAAAAACAAGAAAACAGTAGAATACTCGAACCTTGCATACATTGAATACGCAAGTTGCATTTATGCGCGCAAGGTCAGACACAGATGCACGCACGTGCACGAGCGCGATGGTGAACGCATATTGCAAAGGATGTCCCAGGCATCTTGGATATTTCCACTACTTTTGGCAGGAATCACGGTACATACGTATTAGATTGTTCTTTGCGACACACTTCTAAAGAGTTTCAAGGTCGTCGATATTTTCCGTTATACGCGACAGATTTTAACCGAAAAGATCGTGCTCGGGAAAAGAAAATGTTACCATGAACGAGTGCGCCAAATAATAATTGTTCGAAGCAGACGCACACGCGTTGATTGTTGTCAAACTGCGGATTCGTATGGTCGTACATAAGATTCGTTTGAATTTCGATCCGCGAGACGCGCATTGCTGTGATTACATAGGCGTAGGATGTCGATTCGTGTTAGAAAGGAAGCAATGTTAGATTTTATCATCGCGACAAAGAAAAAAGAAATAATATCGTGTATGTGGGCGAAGCAATAACGGAGAAGGATGCTGTTGCATTCCTGGATTACTCGAACAACTTGAAGGGATCGTTCATTGCGTGAGAATTCGCAGCGGTGTTCTTTAATTGTTACACTCGAATCAGCTCAGAAAAGATCTGTACAATCCCTATGATAAAGTAAAGTCCAGATATTGGAACCAGACCAACGTCACCTATCCATTCTTCACCGTATGATCATACTCGATAGCTGCTATCAGATAATAATCCAATAATCGTCGATAGATAATCTGAGATCATAGGTAATATAAAATGTTGAACTGTCGATGAAATTATAAGGATTCTGCTTGATAACAAGTAGTTTCGATCAAAATCATCAATGTCAGATCGCTAGAAATGTGTAGAGAGGCATGATTTGACATCTGAATGCCTTCAGAAATGAGGAATACGGGTTTCGAGACTGCCTACCGATAGGTAATTGATATAATCGTAACAGTTTCTTTCAACAATCGATCTGAATCTGGGTGAAAGGTTTCCAGCATAGCTGCTAGCACTCCAGTCTAACTCGCGTACTTCAAGAATTCTAGTTTCTCTTCATCCATATTCCTAACAAACTATAATATAAATTCGAATTTGTCGCTGATAGCGGATAATCGTAAGAGCATCATAATCATGACCAGAACACAACAGTGTGGTCCGTGAAAAAAATCGTTCGAGAAATTCCAAAAACAAGTGGTTCGAATAGAGTACAACAGGTAGCATGAAGTAAGTTCCCACCGCTCCTCCAACCCAATGGGTTTGGTACAGTCAATCTGCTGAAATTTAGTGCTGATAGATATTTCCGCTAGAATTTGCATTCCAGAATATAGTTAATAGCCACTCTAGCGATCTTTCGTGTTCAAACTCTCGTCGATCATCCGAAAATCAAATCAACCGTGCAATTTCTATGATTCTGGTTCAATTGTACCGTGGTGAGATGACAAGAAGGTCCCCGAGGCAAAACTTGTGTCCCCACTCTACCTTCCCCCTCCACGCCGCGGCTCAGTCACGTGACGCGTTCCATCTCTGTCCTGCCTGTGTCCAATACTGGCAGAGAGAGGGTAACTTCTCCCCTCATCTGGCCTTCTTGTCGTGTCACCGCAATACGTACATTACTAACTTTCTTGTAGACTTGTCCGTTATGTATCAAGCCCCAAATAGTAAAGCATTTTGGCCGAGACAGAAGATATCCTCGATGAGCTCCACACTCATATTTCACAAGACCAGGTACTCTACCATTCTTGAGATTTAGGGTTGTCCCATTTACATTAAGCCCGAAATACTTGCAATAGTTAGTTTTACGGATTGTTCAGGCACGCGACAAGTCTGTCGGTTTCAGGATATCATTATTTCCCCACTGCCATATACATAATACATAGGTTCCATAGTTCTGGTCCCATTAATTGCCTGAAACGTAGTGGAGGGGAGTGGGCTACTGTACTTACGATTAGTTGCAAGGGGGAGTCGTTGTCGTAGTTGACTGTGAGGTCGCCAGCGTGCAATCGCGTCGAATGGAAATATCGGACACCTTGAAACACGTTGACTAGACTCGATCTTCGGATAGTACGCAATTATTCGATGGATTTAGACCGATGTTCAAAAGTAATGGAAACATGCGGAGATAGCCACGATAGGAGGGACATTCAATATCAAAACGAATCAAAGGGCGGCAGAGAGCTTTCTTGAGCTAGCGGAAAGATATTTGTTGTGATAATAAATATTGAATATATATAGTTGTTCTAGGGTATAAATCATGACTGTAAAGGATTAGCGGTTAAACAATGCGCCGGGTTAATTTGGAATAAAGAAACAGAAAAAAAAAAGATTTAAAACAAACAAAACTTTCAGAAGCCTCAACTTTTTCTACTGGAAGAAGGGTACGCGCGATAGCGTATACATGGTAAAAACCTGTCCCATTTTTCTACCTGTGTCTCTCTGTATGTGTGTGCCGATTGCGATGTACAAGAACTTCTCTTGTGTTACACGCTCGTGGAGTGTACGTGTATTTAATTATGCTTGTGAACGATTTAACTTGTACAGGGTGTCTCATAAATTATAGTACAAGAGCGCAGCCACGATTTTTCAATTATACCCGGTTAGCCGAACCTGCTTCGAGCAAATTTTCATGGATCTTTGTAATCGTACTTCGCGAGCAAAACCCAGACCATTCTGGTGCCGAGACCGTGGAGCAAAATTTGGTCCTTGTCTGCTATAAATTTTCCACCAAAACTTGTCGACAGATTCCGAGCTGAATGCGAAAACAGGTGGCTCGGTATTTCATGTAAGCAAACCTCGCACGTAAGAGGAAATCGGAGCTTTGTTTCAACTTCGAAATTATATACGTGTAATTTAAAGTTTCACGTATTTCCAACACTTTTGTCCCGTTCTCCCTCCTGCGGCAAAGTTCAGCCCGATTTCCTGCCCTCTTCGCGGGGGCACAGTTTGGCATGGAATTGCAACTACAAACTTTGCACTCGAATGCCGAGCCTAATGCGGAAAGAGATGTGGGAATTGTCTGCTCGCAGGTTTTGCTGGCAAATTCATAGCAAGTTGCTTACTGGGATTAATTACGATGATATTCAGAACCATCGTTCCCTCCATCTTTCGTTTTTTGATTTTGGATCGTCTCGTCCACGGTGCGTTATACAGGTGTGCCGATTTCCCTCGGAAAACTGTGATAGACGGGTAGTAATTCTCTGATGGCCGCCAGTGTCCCAGGTACGGCGGTATGTACTGGGGAGACGAGCCAAAAATGGAATACATCACGAAACGTCAACGTTACAGAGATGCTAAGTCGGCACGCCTGTATAATGCACCGTGGTCTCGTCTCTTGATTTCGATTCGAATTATTTGCGAGGGGGTGCGAGAAAACACCTACGATTGTTTTGTGTTCGTGAAAATTGGTGAAACTGAGGTGTAGGGTGGGAAGATTCTTGACAAACGATTTCGAGCTGCATGCGGGAACATATTTCGCGTGTCCACATTATACGAGTCACTTCGATTGAACACCCTATACATTTGCAACGGAGAGCTTTTTTTTTAAACGTTAGGTTGAACCGCTCAGGAGAAACGATAAGAATGAGTAGAATTTCCTGTTACCCTTCCGTTGTCTATAAGTGTTCTCGCATTCGACTTTCTATGCTACACGCGTCGCTGTACACAGGGTGTTCGGGGAAAAAAAGTACAATAAGGAAATAATATATCCTTTTTATTTCGGTATTAGACGATACATTTGCGAGTAACGAATTATTTTCGAAGTGGATCCTTCTTTTTAAGTACAGATAGCGAGACGGGGTTAGGCTGCTGGGCACTCGCCTTTAACGATGATTCATCTCGGAAAGGCAAATGTCAACCGAGGAAATTCATTCTACCAGAAAATTCGCCTAATTGGAATCCGGGAATCTTACATATCGTATTTTCAAATCCATATGCAGATGCATATACAGCATGAGGGTGTTTTAAAGATCATAGTACAAGAGAATTGCGGCCTTTATAGAGATAAAGGAGTATTGTTCTTAAACACGGTATTCTACCGTCGAAAGGGATGGAAATTCCAAGAAGTTTTTCGTGTCTCGAAATTCATATTTCGGCTGCAAAACTAGAAAACTGTTGAGTCGAAGGTAAAACGATTTTACGATGCTGCTTTTCTTTCTCCCGAGACAATTGTGGAAACTTTCGGTCAGGGGACCAAAAGTTCTTAACCGTTCTGAATGTAATATTACACAATTCGACGAAAAATGATAGAACTTTAAATTCTAGCGTGCGGAATCCAAGTTTCAGTGTGTTCACTCGTTTAGAAGTTATACACGAGTAAAGATGCTCGATTTCAAGCGGGTTTGAGAGTTTAAAACGCTGCCATATTGGTTCCCAGATATAGGATTCGCTAGGTTTGGCTTAGTCCTTGGATTCCTCGCACTAGAATTTAAACTTTTACATGTAATATTACATTGCGACAAGTTGAACATTTTTCGACCCTTCAGTGAAAGTTTAACCCAATTGTGAATCTCAAACATTTAAGAACATGGAATATAGGTTGCTTCTTCACTCAATGCAAGAAAGTCAAGTTTCTGAATGCACAAATGGAGCAGCAGATACGAGTTTGGTGATATGTTTGTTGCTCGAATTGCTGGGAAGATACTCCGGGGTAGATTTTCGAAATCGTACGTTCCAGTGCATGTTAAGAGAGTTGAATTGCATGCGAACAGTATGTACAGTAAAGCCGCGATCTAGCTCCCTGAGGATCTCCGCGATCACTGTCCCTTCACCCAACCCTTCCACGGGGAGGCATCCCCGCGAGGGGTCGAGAAGCTGCAGCTGCCTCAATCGTCGAGCGCGGTGTTCGTATTTACTGCTGTCCCTTTCTACGTTCGGCATCCTTTGTACTTTCGGCGCGGTCGAGGCAGTCGTAAAAAGATAGTTTTCTTACACGATCTCTGTCCCTGCTCGGAACAGGCGGTGGGAGCAAGATCGCGACTCTTACTGTATCAGCACAACATCCTTATCAGCATCGCCCGCAACAAGATTACATATATTCCCGTCAAAGCAAAAATATTGACACTTCCCATTATTAGGGGATCCAAATAGAAAATACTGTACACTATCGAGCTGCCAAACTTGCACATACTCGAAACGATCTTAAAAAGTCGGTAATTTAAGGTAGCCTCAGAATATTATACGTGTCCTATCGCAGTCGATTGGTCTCACTCAAAGTTATACTCGGAAAGCTGCCAACGCAAACGAAAAACTTGACTTCCATGCTGATGGATTCGAAGCGAGAGCATAGTACAACCAGAAACCACGATATGTACGATCTTGGTATTCTAAGTGAAAACAAAATAAATACCAACCAATTGTTACTTTAAGCATACATGTAACAGAGTCGTATTCCTGTATTCGTCGGGGTACTACGTACACACAGCCTAAACGCGAGATAATACTTTTAGGTCCTGTTCGATAAAACCGTCTTGTTTTCTACTCGGAGATTTCTGCATTGCCTCTTGCACCATCATTCTTTGATCACCCTGAGAACTTTCTAATCTCTTTTTCTCCCTTAGACGCTGACTCTCTCCCATCGGAACGAACTATATACCCAATCGTGTACGCTTCTTGAGAATTTTTAGGTAATCATTGCGACGGTATTAATTGATTATTATTGTAGAAACCCTACCACCAATAAGCGAGTTAATTAACTAGTTGATCCATTTATATAGAGGTATTCAAATATTACACTACCTGTGAGAAGTCCGGAGATGAATTGCCGTGGTTTTTTCATTTCTTATTTATTTTTAATTCGAATCTGTAGGCGTTAATTGTATTAATTAATATATACGTTATATATAAATAGATATATATAAAATACATATATAAATGCATATGTATATTAATTAATTGTATGAATTTAATATATGTTTATATTAAGATGTTTACTTTCTTCTTCTTTATTTCGGAAAACTGTCTGGGTTGCTTTCTCAATACCTTAATTATGTAATCGTTGAGTGAGACATTGAATAACGAGTGATTGAACGATCATGGATGTTCTCTCGTTCTTTTTTTTTTTATAACTATAATGGTACTAGAAATAAAGTTATTTAAAATCACATCAATTTTTCTTTCTTTTCAGTATCCCTTATGTGCAGATCGGATGATTTTACAGAATATTCGGTAACAAGTCGAACAGAATTAAATGCATGATCTACCAAACAGTATAGCTGGTGAAAATCAAGAGTAAAGATAACGCCGCTTGTCTCGCATGGTACGAAATACACCAATTTGAATGTGTATTGTATCTGAAACGCAGAACAGAATTACAAAGTTTTTGTGCCGCTGATCTTTTATTTTAAACATTTTCTTGCACTTATTGCTGAATATCCTGTGTGCTTATCTTAATTTCTTCTATTCCAACATGTCACGGCGCGTTGCAGATATTTCCAATGATATCATTTCCATGCCTTATTACCATTACTTTTCATTTCCTTACGTACATTTTTTTAAGTTTACAGGAGTTGCGGTGTTCGTTGTATTACCGATTCTATTATTTTAACTTCATCCATACGAAGGATCACTTTGGCGCGCTAATAAAAATTATTTCTTTGCCAAGAGATACCCAGTGACAATACCCAGGATTGTACACATGGCGTACCAACACGGCGGCACTCTTACCCGTCGAAAACGCTTAAAATCGTTCAACTTTGAACACGCATAACTTTTGAATCAGTGAACTCCCAACGTTGAAACTTTTCTCGTAAATCGCCTCAATTGAACACGTTCTAAAGCAGGGATGAGCAACCCGCGGCCCGCCACACTTTCTCGTGCGGCCCTTGGAAGATTTTACATTTTGACTTTTGAAAATTTCTACAGTGTCCCGTTGTTCTACAAAAGACACATACATATATCTTACGCCGTTTTTTAATAGTATTTCTATTAACGAGTGTTTTATTTCTGTAATTTTTATATACTGAAGAGATAATTTGATTTCATCATTCAGTCTTTGTATTATCATAAGTTTCTTACATGCGGCCCGCACAACATTTTTAAACTTGTAGCTGGCCCGTTGTAAAAAAAGGTTGGTCATCCCTGTTCTAAAGCTTCTCAAATAATGTCCAACAGACGATACATGAACAATGTGGCACCGTGGTGTATTGTATTATTGGTTAACTGTAATGTGAGTCTGTTTTGTTTAGACTTGAATCATTGATCGAGAGAATCCGAATACTTTTGTGACTGATTATATGTATTTGCATACATACGTACAGTGTGTAGCAAGTACTAGGTAAGTAGGTACATACGGAACGAGTGGAAATTTTTGATGGCCCTGATGAGAGACTAATACTTCTCGACAAAACAATCTACTCTAATAGCATGGACATCGAAATTACTTGCGCGTTTATTACGAAGACGCTATGTACGATAGCGACATAGTAAACAAAGCGGGACCATAGTCGGAAACTTTCATTTCTGCGTGTTATTCCGCGACTACGGCTACGGCTACGGTTACGGTCACACACTTCGATCGCTCGATCACAGGCATTTAACACGCGTAAGCGACGCGCACTTGAAAAGTTTTCAGAAATTATTTCAAACGCGAATCATTTGGAACGAGAGAATTACGTTTCCTTTCACATACAGGGTGTTCATTTGAAAACTTTCCAGCCGAATATCTCGATAAGTATGAAAGATATTTAAAAGAGTGTAAAGTATCAGTTTTTTATTTGGGTGGCGTTTTCAAGGTAATTCGAAGGTCAACTTTGTTTTTTCAAATGGAAGCCTATATTTTTTATTATGGGATCTTATTGCACGCAAAAAGACCAGCAATTTTCGTAGGATAATTTTTTTTAACTGCGCACTAGTTAACACCCTGTATACGATAAGACATTGATTATGGGCGAAGCTCGTTCTATTGCAAAACATCCGGAAAGACCCCTGTGTCCAACAATAAGTAAAACGCTTACAATTTACAATACGGAGGCACGAATTTCTGCGGAACCACGAAACCGAACTTTGTTTGACCAGCGCAGCGCGTAAAACGTAATCTTTACGGAAAGTAAAATATTCAAAGAATTTCATTATTTTTATAGCAAATACATTTTCTAAAGATAAGTCTCTAAATAGAAGAAGTTTGCCAAAAAGCCTCCAAAGTATTCCTATGTTAAAAGATAATAAGTACTTACAGTACAGAAAACTGCGCGACCTTTCGACTCTGACCTACAGCCGCGTTAACACGAAACTGACAATTTCTCCTTGATCGGAGGGGACGAATTGCAATAGAAAAATAATAAAATATCAAACCTGATGAACACAATTGAGAACGGTTCGAATTTCGGTAGGAAGAATTAGTTAACAATTATCCCGCTAGCACAACGTACGGTATGATAGATGTATACGAGAATACGATTGTCGAAGGAATTTAGACTGTAAGACAGTTGAGTTGCTGACAGCAGTCACGTGGCAACTTGTTGAAATGAATAATTTTGTTAAGAAACAAATCGAACGTGTTAAGAAAGAATACTCTGATACGTGTAAAGCTGTATATCCATGTATGTAATGTAGAGTGGTATGCGATATCATTATTGTATCCGTGTGGTGCAAAGGTACGAGTAATAATTAGAAAACCATTTATACGAGAACGTAGAGAGCTGTACGTAAAGATGTGCGACGTAACGCAGAATCAAATATCAATATGGACACATTTTACACATTTGTCTCCGTGTCAACGTACATAATTAACCGCCACGTATTATCCGATGTTTAACAATTAATCGTTTCCTGCACACAAAATACACCTACTTATGCAGCACAGGGGAGGGAAACCACCTTTTTTGCTTTTATGTACTGTAATCACTGGACAGCGGATCTTTAAGCAATATCAAAATTGTGTACCCGAGTTGCAACAAACTGGAGTGAAATAGAAAATTATTTTCATTCTTAATATGTTTAATAGATTGGAAATAATATAACAATATATGTTTAAATTCTTCTAATGTTTTCACTGTTTTAAATTACACTTGCTCATTTTTGTTATAAATGCATAAAGATCCGCTGTCTAGTTATCACGTACATTCTATAGCCGAAATATTCGACTTCCCTGTCTGTATTGTCTACACAGGTACATATTACATAAAATAAAGTACAACCTATTAATCGAGACGTTAACAGTGAGAGCGTTAAAATGTTGTTCGTGCTCGCCATGCGGCTTCTTATCTGCTCAAGAAACAACCTTATCACTTATATGTATTATAACATTATATATGTATATGTATGTACTCATCTTTTGGCCTCCTGTCCAAAAGCTTCTATTCGACAGCTTTATCAAACTTTTATGTTTACGTTGCAGTCTCTGCAAATTTCAAACAATATTTTCCTTTGTACCATCAATATTTTTACAGCCTAAATCGGTCTGTAACGTAAACTTGTAAAAACATTGACGGCTATATATACGTATGTTTGCTAAGCATGCAACGAGTGGCAAAAATACGCATCTTTTCTTTATAAAGGAGCACTATATCCACTCTTTTTTCGTCTGACTTGTTTTAGTTAACAAAGATGTCAAATTTATTGGATCAATGTATGCTCGTTCTATCTATACATCTATAGAAACATTGAATTACACAGGGTGTGGCCGGGCGGAATTTTTTCGTTTGACGCTTCGTTTTCGAGAAAATCGAGTTTAAAGCAGGGCTTCGGATTCGGAGTCGGAGTATTTTGTCTACCGACTCTGAAGCCCTGGTTAAAGTTCCGCCAGGTTCGCGTACATGCACAAAGTAGAATTGGTTGATCATGGTCAGACGCGTCAGACGATTCCTATGCAATGGCACGTGTATTCGCTGCATTTCCAAACTCGATGTTCTCGAAAACGAAGCGTCGATCAGCCCCTGCTCGGTTGTACTACCCGTCCGGCCACACCCTGTATAATATCTGATTTCCAAATCATATGTTTAGAAACATTTCGTGATATACAATAGGTTCAGCGCTCCATTCCACTGCGTACAGTAATTCTTCTATAGTCGCAAAAAGATTGTACACGTTGAATGCAAAAGAAACATTCCCCCACTGTAGTAATCCGATCTCGGCTCGGGTATATCGGTGTGAACCACTACTAATCCAATTCCAAAACTTCTTTATTTTTCATAATTTTTTTATGGGACTTTCGCCAACTTATTTCTAGCATTTTTCTGATTAAAATGGTACCAAACGCGATATAATTTCAACTGTGTTTAGTGGTTTAATTGAAATATGGGCCAAATTGTATCTTGTTCCTTGTTTGTGCCGAGATCAGATTACTACAGTGGAGAGGATTATTTCTTTTGCCTCCAACGTGTACAACCTTCTCGCAACTATAGAAGAATTACTGTACAATACATACACAGAATGTTTCCGGTTTCTTTGGTGAAAATACGACTGAAATTCGAGGCACACGATAGCCTATGCGTTGATACAATATATTGTATGTATTGCCTGACTACATGCAGCATTTCAAGTCGATCTGGTCGACTGATGTTTGCATAATCGAGCAACAAACTCAAAGACAACATATTATTTTATATATTATTCATATACTATATGTATGTACGTCGTACGTACGTGTAATAATAGGGGTACAAGTCTGGTAAAGTTGCTGGATTAGTTCGGTCGACGCCGACGCGCAGCATTTACGTATGTATATTTGCTGTTTCGTTAACTGTTTCACTCTTCTGATGTGGTTTGTCTGTTTGGAAAAGTGTAGGAGAAAATCGGCCGGGTCGTGACGTCGTGACAAGGAAGAGATTCAAAGATTCGATAGTCTTCCAACTTCCAAAACACACCGCATCCCTACGAAATAATAATGCTACTCGTGTGTATACGTAATACGTGTAGAGGGAATCTACAGCGAGATGTGAAAGGAATTTCTGAAGGAACTAACAGTTAGATGTTGGGGGATATTTGCAAAATTTGTACGTCTCGATGCGTTTATAATAGTTAATGCGTAACAGATTTCCGTAATGTTCACTCAAAGAATCTCCTTACGAATGTAATCTCTGGGAGTTCTGCACAGTGTCCAACAATGTCGCCGGATTAGGGAAATTCACTCGAATGGAGGAGAATACATTTGCCTCTCTCCCTCTCTTTCTCTCTCTCTGCCAGTAGCGGATTAGTCACGTGATATTGTGAAACATGAACGATAGAAACGATACGCGTCACGTGATCCGGCCGCGGCGGAAGGCGTGAGGGAATAGCGTTGTAATAACCAGTAATAACAGAGCAGTGTTTCCCAAAGTGTGGTACGCGTACCCCCAGTAAGTACAGGAAGAGTTTGAAGGGGGTACGCACTGATTCTAGTGCAACAATCCTGGTGCAGCGGGAGTCTACTGTTGTGTACAGAGGATGTACACGCCTGCTACTTAATTAATACCGATTGTTCTTGACGGGGGATGCTCAGTGTTGCGACAATTATAGAAGGGGTACACAGATGTCGAAACTTCGGGAAACACTGTAATAGAGGAAGGGTAGAGTGCGAGACAATTCGTAATATTGCGACACCGGTTCTGTCGCTTCAGACATCGGACACAGTACAGTACAGTACAGTACAGTGGAGCATAGTACGAGTACGATACGGTGCGACACGATGCGTGATACGATACGATACGATACGTACGGTCTGTCTATAAACACGCTTGATTATGTTGCAAAATAATCAGCACGGGTGGCCTTTTCTTTGCTTTCAGTCGAACGAAATACAGCCGAGATTGGCTTCTTTTCCGCGATCGACCGGCAAGTACAGAAAATGGAGGTACGCGAATGACAAAGTAAGATAGATCGTGTTTAATAGGCGTGTCATTATACGGACGATCGTATTATCATAGGATAGGTCCTCTATTCTCGTAAACACCCTCGATACTTCTGGATGTCAGCATTAAAAGTGCTTGAAGTGTCCTGCTGGCCAAAGAAATTCGACATACCTCTGCCTATAGATGTGCTGCCGAAACCAAGGACGGCGTTTTTTATAGACAGAGTGCGTTATATTATATATATTATTATATCTTAAGACGAATAATGCGAAGAGAAATCCTTAAAAATGGAAAAGATACAATGCGATCATTAAAAATTAGTGTTAATATTATAGGCAATAAAAAGTGCTTTTATAAAATATAATATTATTTATAATATCTTGATGATACATAAAGTATATATATATATAAATATATATGTATAGATATATACATACATACAAGTATATGCAATATATCGACTATCGGTTAAGATAAATAAAGGATAAGAGGAAACCCTATATTGAAGGGTATATCGTCTAAGTATATACCTAAGTATATGAGTACACAAATATACGCGCGCATGTAATACTCTATTTATATGACATGAAAGAATTAATCGGTGTAAGTATATATGTGTGTGTGTATGCGTGTGTGGCTGGCTGTCTGTATGCATGTGTTGTATGTACGTGTTCGTATGATTACGCGAGACTAATACTTTTAAGCATACACGCACGCACCCAAGAAATACAACTAAAAATTTAGTGATCGAAACTATAATAATATAAGGATATTATTATTATATCAATTTGTAGAACTATGTTGTGCTTAGTATTACATTAAGTAATAAAGATTGTCCTACACGTGAATCAAATGAATATTTATTGAAATACTGTTTCGATAATTATTCTTCTTTACCCCCGAGCAGATTTTCACGATTTTCGGCCTATATCTAAGAATTCTTACATCTTGCAACTTTTCTGTTACATACCTTTTGTATAACTTTTAGTTAGAAAACGAATTCTGCAGAAAATGGATATCAAGGATGAAATTCACCAAGACAGTAGACTTTGATGTTTCAGTAACCTTTTATTCATTTAATAATTTACGTTTAATTATTTCAAACAAATAAGCCATTAACGATTTCTCTATCTCTTCGTACATTATTCAATGATTATTTTGAATTGTTTATTTTAATTATCGAAAGACACGTTGTAAGTAGTTTTTAAGCACTTCGCCATTGACTCGATCAATTTCACAAAGCCAGTGTCTTTTGGTTTTTCTAGTCCTCTCAAAACTCTATTTTTCATAACAGCGACGAATTCTTTATTACTCAGCTGACCATCCACTGTAAATTTATAAGGTATAAGGTTATTGTTTTTCTCGTATAAAAATGCTCATTTGTTACTCTTACAAGAAATGGAACTTACTATTCTCATCAAATATAGTATAAACTACTTGTATAATGTGATCACTTAGATCCACATGGGCCACTGTTTTTGCAACATGCTTCAATGTAGCTGAAAAGAATAAAAACCTAATTGTCAATGGTCCTCCAGCTTTGCACATCAGTATATGACAAGCAGACAGACAAATAATGCTATTGGTAAATCGTTTGAGTGAATGTTGACACAAACCTGGATCGATCGATGCTCCCGCAATGTGATAGAATGTTAGCGCAGTGTCCACATCATTGATGTTGTTCAAAAAATGGAAGAACTTTAAATATTCATCTTTACTTATTCCCTGTGGATTTTGTTTGAAACTGAAACAGAATATACATTTATGCAAGTGATTATAAGGGTAAGTTCAATAACAATAACAGAAGATAAATAAATAGAGAATAGTCCACTGCTGTAATTCAAAATACACTACTGGTGTAAATGCATATAGCACTTACCGTTTCTTTATGGTCTTCAGAATTTTTTCTTTTTTCTTGTCAGGATATCCTGCGTAAGCCAATAATAACTCAGTGAAATCTTGTTCTGTTATTCTGCCGTCTTCATCAGGATTTCTTCTCTCGAACTACAACATTTTTGTTACACAACTGTTAAACTGTGTCTGAAGGTAATAATTTCTAAAAATAATAACAAAAAGTACCTTGATTCATAACAAAACATACTAATCATAAATAATGCTATTAAACATAGTGGTTTACCATATACCCGTCCCGGTACTAGATTACGGGGATACCCCTCGCGGGGTATGCTCCCCAGTGGAATGGGTAGGCAAACTGACATAGAACGGTTTCCTCCAGCGGACTTAGAATGGGACTTTACTGTAGACCCCCAGGGTTAACTAATGATACATAATCTAGAGACTTACCTCTAAACTCAGTATTTCTTTTTGCAGTTGCTGCTGGAAGTCCAGGAACTTTTCGATAGTTAATTTTCCTTTCATATTTGATCCGAAGAAATATGTAGTCAACGCAGAATTGACACCCTGAGCACACAAAATACATCGAATAATTACAGATGTCTCCATTTGGAAACCATACAGTACTACACGATCAACTTACTACACAATACTCAAGAGGTATAGCAACCGATACGATTAAATTATTCAATATTAATAAATAATTGTTAATACTTTAAACATATTGCCAGTAGCTATATGATCGCGATGTCGATTTCCAATACTGGTTTGTTGTCGAATCAAGGTTGCAACTTTTCCAAATTCTTCGGAGTCAACATCCCCGTCGCCATTAAAATCGAACATTCTGAAGGCAATCTCAAAATGCCTTCTCGAAGCTATAACAGAAGAATAGGTTTTGTGATTAAATATTACGAGTCATGAATGTTAACCTTCGTAAATTAACAGGTGTATCATTCTTTACAATTTGATGTCCTAAAATAACAGTGTCTCTTTTTCAAAACTAACCCGATCGCTTAATAGTTTAATAGAAGTTCATTAGGATTGAATTACAACATATTTTATACAAACGGTACTTACTGGATAATACGGTGAGAAGAAATATGTAGTCGGAGAAAGTAATTAAACCAGCGCTTCCTAGTTTGTAGAAGATGCTATCCTCGTCTAAGGCCAATTCGAGTTTGTTATGAATATTCTGCATTAAAATTTGATGTTAATGCACATTATTATAAATAACGGAGAAAATAAAGGTGGACATAGTTACTGCCCCACATTTATGATGTTTTTATATCATACATGTTCCATAATAAAAATTTGCAAGATAGACAAAACTATTGCCCACCTTGAGTATTTACAAGTATTGTTATAGACGAACTAATAAATACCTCACCTTTGGGTCGAACCGTTTATATTTATCCAGACCAAGTCCTGAAAATGATTATATCGTTTTAATGCATGGAGTATTTCTTCATCAGTGGAATGCACAATTTAATTGCAATCATGCTATCATCCTGTGTGTCCATGCTCATGCACAAGTTAGACTTTTGAAAACAAGACGAATCCAATGACCTACTAAACTGTGGCTTTAATTAAGTCTTAAAATAATGCTAAAATGGCTTTTCAGGACAACACTGATTAATACTAATATAATCGGTGATACTAAACGTTTGAATTATTTCTTCCATATCTAACATTACATGTGTGGTTCCTTGAAGACAAATCGTTGATTTATTTCAATGCGGGATTCCTTATGATATCAATAAATATGGGGATTCACTTGAACAGTCAAAGGTCACTTACTATTCCCCCCCAGAATATTGAAAGAATAAACAAATTGCTCCGCCTTTCTTGCTTGTTATTGTTCCTCATTTTTAAGTCCATGTTGTGGTTGCATTAGATGCAATGGAATTTAAAATGGAAGATGCTTGGTAATCACTAGGGTTTCCTGAGCCTCTGTTCGGCTTTTGATGACTTGGGTCGAAACTGAAATTTATGGGTACCTGCCCACCCCTAGTAATCACCAAAGTTATTACTTTGATTAGTCGACTTACCTGTTTTCATCAAACTATGGTGCAATAATGAAGTTTCGATACATCATCTCCAGTTTTAAAAATATTCAATACGTTATGCTTACGTTCTATTAAATATTGTTTCATGCCCATCTAGAAGCATCTTACTATACTAAAATGACATCTACACACTACAGTGATATGCATTGTTTACTGAAAATTTACCATCAGGTTGTTTCACACCAGGCGTTATAGATCTCAAGAAGTCGTCTGGTGTCATGAAGATTTCGTGAATGTCGTTGTTAACCACTTGTAATGTAGCAAAATATCGAAATACTTTGTCTGGAGTGGAATAGTGCCTCACACGATTTTCATATTCAATAATCTGCATTATAAATATCTTTAATGATTTCATTGGACCACAATAGTTTCACATAGTAAGTTTATGAAATATACGATACTTTGTAATCGATAATAAATGTAGCAGGGATTGTAATTATTGTCTAAAGTCTAACCCCAACCAAAAAACAGTAGTGCCGACGAAAAATCACAATTATACGTAGAATACTATACGGGGAGCTCAAGAGCAAGTTACAACCAAGCTGCGACACCAGGAATAAAAGGAATTTTTTCAAATCTTACGAAAAATAGAAATGATACAGAAAAATATCTCACTCCGTGAGATATTCATAAGATAATCTACATTTTCAAATTATTTTACAGTGATGTCGCGGTCTAGCTCCCTGAGGATCTCCACGATCACTGTCCCTTCGCCTTCCACTGGGGGGCATCCCCGCGAGGGGCCAAGAAGCTCGAGCTGTTATTGCCATCAATGCAATAGATGCTGTAATCTTCTTATCACAGATTGAGTAATATTTCTTATCACTTCGGCACTTATCGAATTATATACGGTAACAATTTATTGTACAAATATATTCAACTGTACGGTGTGTAAGGTGAGAACGTTGGGGATCTCTTTCAGCGTATTTACTAAACCTAACAAATAAACACTTCTGGATGATATCGCTGTTACTTGTTATCTTGACAATCACTTGGAACATGTTCTGTAAATGCAAGTTTATTTCGTCTTTTTTGTCATAAATAACCTTTGTTGACCTTGAAAGACCTTAATGTTAAACCTAGTTGGATTCGTCTCAATAGCCGCAATCAGAAAACAGGTACCAAAACATAGTACTTCATTTAAAAAAACAAAGGTGACCTTCACATCTCTGAAGCGACTCCACCTAGCAACAAAAGATTTACGCCACACTACGGCCCCTGTTGTCCGATGCAACTTTTATTTCGAAAACTTTTCTACTACTATCATACTTTTGGAGTTATTGTAGGTGGCAATCGTTAGTGCCTCACCCTGTATATCTGAGCTAGACTTAAACAAATTTTACTTGATAAAGAGATCAAAAACAAGAATTTAGAATGGTAAATCATTTTACTACTTTCTTAGATTTATTTTAATAATAACGTACGAAATGTAACTTCTTTTTAAAGAAAACTATAGGCAATCGCTCCACTGAAAATTGTTTCTCACTCTAAGCTTAGAATGTCTAAGAACTTTTATAAGAAAGCTAACAGCAAAATCACATTCATTGATATACAAGAGGCTCTGCCAGACACGTATTAAAAAATTCAATAACTTATCTTACAATTAGTATTAAGTATGATAATGTTGTGATCTACTCAAACAAGTGAAATAAAAATGTTAGTAAAGTAAAAAAGTGATAAATGAAAGCATAAAAGAAGGACATCATAAAAAATAGAGAACTATACCATCTGGTTGCCTCATGCCAGGAGTAATTGCTCTCAAAAAGTCATCAGGAGTCATGTATATTTCAGTACTATCTAAGGTCGATACTTTTACAGTTGCAAAGTAACGAAATATTTTGTCAGGTGTAGAATACGCTCGTAAACGATTTTCGTACTCTATAATCTGCAATAATTTATTACATAAAGGTAAATAAATATTTCTTTCCTACAGTTACGTCTATATCTCGCAGCGATATTTTTAGTGTTTTCTCGAATGAAAGATTTTATGTACCATGAATACTTGTGGTACTAGGATAAATATACCTATTACTGCGAGTCTACGATTTATTGCGGTCATTTTTCCCAATGAGAGCAGAGTAATATCGTAAGGAATCCTACATATATTTTTCTAATACATGTTAAACGTACTGTACGGAGTATGATACATGATAGCAATTTACATATACGATGTTTTTGCGTACACTTGTTGTCATGTGTGTTCTTTGTAGATTTTAGTTGAATGGGCCAATATAATTTATGTACGATCTACATATTTGTTTACGTTGCACGTGTACAAACATCTATCCGAGATTATATAATGACATATTAAAGTAAGTAATAAAAACAATATTTAAGTTACTCACCTTTCGGTTGCGAAAGCCTACTTTTGGCTTTTTCTTTTTTTTCTTTTGATCATATTCTTCTTGTTCTAGCATCGTTTTCTCGTTATCATTGGTTACTTCTTCGGTGACCATCTCCGATGCTTTTACCGAAGAGAAATATCTTCCATTTAGTCTGAAACACAATTCATTCGAAAATATGTAATAATATAATAAATATAATGCAAGTAACACGAATAGACTGTAATAAAATCATTGATCTACACAGACTATTTAATGTATTTACGCAAAATTATAGCTATCAAACTTGCAAACAAAATGTATAACAGTTATAAAGTGTGGCAGTACTTATCCAAAAGTTTTAATTTTAATGGGTTTCTAAGATTTCTTTTTATTTGTATCGTTGTTACAATAAATGAATGATACTGTAAAAAATATTTTGTAATATGAAACTTACCCTTTCCAGTTTATAAGACTAATGATGAAACACACTGGTAGCCCCAATAGCAAGAAAAAATAATTTTTCTTACGCTCATCTCTTTCATATGAAAAATTCACAAAGTTCTTTGGCGTCGAATGTCGAAACGTATTAACATTCTGAGTTATTAACAATGGCTTTTGAATATTCTTGCCGAAGGTATTGCGAGTTAAAGTGCTTATAACCTTACCAACAAACATTTTCACTATACATTAAGCCATTTATAATTTATAGTCTGACAAACGATTTATACATGTGCATGTACCAGCCACCAGGTAAGTATTTTACACGCACCTTCGTCGGTTCGTCCACCTTCGTCTTCGTCGCGTCGCGATTCGCGATGCGCGAGAACGAGAACTTGCGAGACCTGTCTGTGTGCACTGCACTAATATGCGTTATTGACAGGTGACCGTGGATGGTTAAATATTCAATGAAATTGTTATTCAAGGGCTAAAAAAAATTGATAGGAGTATACTGAAGAATCATCTGTGGCTGATTATACAATAAAGATAATTTATTTATGCAAAATGAACAATATTGGATATTCATTACAGCAGCAAATGATTCGTGCCGCTTTTCCCATAAGACGCTATGTTAATTCCGGCACGAATTATTTGCTCTTCCTAAACGTTCGAACAGCGCCATTTCATGAAGCGGCAAAACGCTCAAACTGTTAGCCAAATATAGTTCCGAACCTACCGCTAGATGGCGCTGTTCCATATTGTTCGTACAGCGCCAATTCGTGCAGCGGCAAAACGCTCAAACTGTTAGCCAAATTTAGTTCCGAACCTACCGCTAGATGGCGCTGTTACCGGCCAGATTTGCTCAGTCGGTAACATTTGGCTAACAGTTTGAGCATTTTGCCGCTGCACGAATTGGCGCTGTACGAACAATCCGGAGCCGCGCCATCTAGCGGTTGGTTCGGAACTAAATTTGGCCAACAGTTTGAGCGTTTTGCCGCTGCATGAAATGGCGCTGTTCGACGTTTAGGAAGAGCAAATAATTCGTGCCAGAATTAACATTGCGTCTTATGGAGAAAGCGGCACGAATCATTTGCTGCTGTAATGAATATCCAATACCAGAGCCAGAGCCAATACTTTTGATTTTTCATCAATAAATGTAAATATAATGTGTCAGGGAATTAATAATAACCAAAGATTAAACCAGGATGACTTTATTCTGGACCGTAACAATACCCGTTTACAGCTGAAGTTGTATTTATTTATATTACAAATATATTAAAATTACATTAATAACTATAAGTATAAGTAGCAAATATTTGGTGAATGTTTCCTGACTTAGACAAGGCAAAAAAGAATTAAAAAACGTAAAAAGACGTAAAAAAACTATAATATTGATAAACAGTAATAATTATAAAATTATCTAACAAATTTACAATGTAATCAATAAATACATTTAAAATTATTCGTTAAATCATACATACTTCCCTCTGGATTTGTATTTACCTAATTTTTTATAACGTACCTGATTCATACGGGACATTAACATATACATGATAGGTAAACAAAATACAAGTAAGTATATTCTTAAGAATGATGGGAAATGAAATGCAAAATTCCATGTATTAGGCAAGGAACAAGTAAATTGTTCTGTTTCTTCAAAATATGGGATATTTCTTAATATTATGACCCCTTCACAAAGAAATCCTAGCGGATATAACGGCATCCATATAGTGTATCTAAGCCATGTTAAAAATGGAATTTCAATTTTTAGTAATTGCGTTATATAGTAAGGGTGTCTAACTATTTCTATTACGCTCCAAGTAGCGAATAGGTAAAAAACAACAGGTTTTGTTTGCATACGAGGTTCAGCTTCAATCATAGCGAATAAAACAAATGCCCTACCGCCTACTTGTACAAATGATACCAAGGTGCTACTTTTAGTGTAGCCAAATAAAGCGTGCATAACTTCTAAAAATTGTAAAAGCTGTATAAACTTTATTGGATTCCCAACAGCGGTGTATGTATCTTTCATGGAAGCTAAAAATAAAAATTCAATTTTTCAATTGTAGCCAATATGGAATCATAATTATTTAAACGTTTACCAACCTGGTCCATCTCGTAAATACATGATGGTCATTACAGTGACGATATAAGTAAAACCAACAAACTGGCAAAGATTATAAAATATTAAGTACACCATCTTGGAATCTTCTAGAGAATAAATAAAGGCAACTAATTAATGCTGTCACTGAATTTTAAGAAATTTGCTATTCAGAGACGAGAAAGATGGCTAGCAAGAACAGGGGTAAAAGCAAAATGGTATTAACGTTTCAACCCACAATGAAACCGTATATGTCTAATAAATAATCTGATCCGTGTTTCTTTGTCCAGCCATCTTCTCATTTCGGAACCGAGTTACTAAAATATACCTTTTTTGTAACCAAATTCTTCTTTATAAAGTTTATCATACATGCCAGGATAGTCATTGCATATGTCCCGTTTTTTGTCTTCATTGTCTTCCGAATCTTCGCTTGTCCATTTATCAAAATCGATTTTTAACCAAGCAGGTTTCTGTGGCTGACTAGTTAGTCTTGGCCACCAGCCAAGACATTTTTTCTTTAATACAAAATCGACTTCACAATCTATTACATTATAACTACTTTCCTACAACAATGAAAAAGTAGCTAATTAATTAAATACATACTAGTTTTCATTTAGTTCTAATTTATGAAACTTTGGTAAATAAATTCAGTAAAGATATACAGGGTGTGCCAGATAAATTGAATTAAATACCAATGCTTATTATTAGACTGCGAACATTTACGCAATTTTCAATTTTTATAGACAAATTTTAAGAAAGTGGCATGAAATAATTGTATTTTTAATGGGAACAGCCTTTGTAGATCCAGAAGAAATAAAAAATCTTACTAAATTCTATTGAATTTTATATTCTAGAATTTTTTGAAAATTTTCATAAGCCATAAATGCATAAAAATACGCAGTCTACTTATTATTATACATATTTTACCTCAGCGTTAATGGATGAATGTAAGTCGAGACTAAATCGATAATTATTAAAACCTTTGGCACCTTGTCCATGTGCATTAACGCACAGCCTCTTTTCATCCATATCAACATTTAAATCCTAAAAAATACATGTAATATTAATGATATGTTATAATAAACTCCATACACACAGAGTATTTAAGATCCATACCTTAACATTGGTTAATTCTACCTTTAATGTAACTTGACTTTTTGTTTGAGCCCAGTATACAAATGGAATTAATGTCTCAGCCATTTTTTATTTTGTAATTATTGAAATTGCATGTCACTGTACTTTGTTTTGTAAGAAAGTTATAAAGTTGTTTCTTCTGTCGCTCATTCAAAGCCAATATAAAATACAAAAGTTACCATAATTGCAAAGAATGTATCAACTCACTTATGGAACAACCGCTTTAATACTTTCAATGTAATTGAATTAATTGTATCTAACACCGAGCAAACACTTTGTTTAACATTCATATAATTGTCTGCTAGCTACTTCGTTTATCTACATTTACCTATACGTGCCTATACGTCAAGAAGCTGCATCAAAATACACGAACGGCAGCTGTCACACAGTGTACAGTGTATTTACCAGTATTTACGTAGCGTAATACCAGAGAGTATATGAGAGTATGAGAGTGAGAGTGCTCACGCCCGGGCTTTCCCGGCTTTCGCCTGCGGCGGATGTCGATAATGTAAATGTCTATTGTAATTAGTTGTAAATTTTGTAAAATAATTTTGAACCCATTTCTAATATTCATTCGTTTGGTTTCCTATCAGCGAATTGCTTATGTACAAACAGATCTGAATAAACCATCAAACGAACATATTAATTTATGCGAGAACGTTCCCCACACACATATACCAGAGAATATATGAGAGTGCTCACGCCCGGGGATTGGCCGTGCCACTTTTCCTGCACACCATCTGACATCATCACAGACGAGGTATAATAATCACCCAATGTATTTTTTTGTCTCACGCTCGTAGGGCCCTAGAGCCCTCTCACCATTCCGTGTCACATCCTACTGTATCGACCAAAACTAATTAATATTGTGAAACTTATATTCTACAACTTCTTGGAGGAGCTTCTTCAATTTCACAAAAAATAGACAATCGAAGTCTGGAATCAGACAAGACGGGAAGTCATAAATTCTCAGTCAAGGACCTCTTCGAACTCGAACTCCCTCGGACCTCCCTCTCTCGCATGCCTTGATAAAAAAAATGATACAAAATGTAGAGCATACTGCTCGTAAGTTTTTTGACAAGTTAATCTTCCTTGGTTGTTCTAAAGGCATTCAGTTCTTCTTATAAACCTTCTGTTTCTCTGAATTTACGCCGTGATTCGAAACTTTTGACCGGTAGTCTATATCATATTTGGTATCATTATTCATTAGAAAAATGCCAGTTATTGTTATTGTTATTGGGTTAGTGGTCTCTTGGTCTCAAACCGATATACCCAACCCGTATTGCGTAACGCTCCTCGGCGACCGAAGCCGCTCGAGCTTTTCAGCCCCTCACGGGGTATACCCCGCGGCAGTGGAGATAGTTCCCGGAGGCAATATTATCTTTGGGCCATTTATCGAAAAACACTGAATACGTGACCCACTCGATCCTCCCAGCACGCGTACTTACACGCCGACCGAGCGATGATGTGTGAGTATGCCGGTTTCTCGAACGGAGTTACATAAGCAAATAAGATTCTTTAGGGCTTGAGGGGCCCAGCGCGCTATTTAGGTTGATCTTTTATCTGGCGCGCTGGATTACTCGAAACTCCGATTTCTTCGTTATCGTGAAATGGTTTACGGCAGAAATCATAAAAAAAGTCATTTATCGAAAGCTCATGTTCCATCACAGGTAAGACAGTAATAATTGAATTTCACAGAAATTATTCGAAAAATTTAATTTTTCTAAAACATTAATTTGTACGTGTTTTAATATTTATACAATAATTTTCAGATGCTAATGACCATTATCGATTACGGAAATTGTTTTCAGCAAAGTATAACCATTATCGATGTCCAGAAGAATGTAAACAACTCGCTTGTCGCAATATGTAATGAGTTGCTACTCTCCGCTGATATGTATTTACATATTATTTTCTTCAATGCTTTTGCGATTCAGAGCGGCAATACGCACTCAGTAGGTAGATCATAGTACAGTAAATGACTGCGATTATAACACCCTAGTCAGCAGATCATGACGGTCATTTTGGTGCCCAACCACATTTGAAGCAGAATTTGGTCCTTCTGGTCTACCCTGTATACTTACCTTGATTGTAAATTAAATATCGATGTTTTTAGGCTTATGCGGAAACCCGAAATCTCAGGATACCCGACACTCGGGGTCGGGTCGAGAACACTTGGGCAAGAAATACCTGGCTCCCGAAAGAATGATCCGTTTCGGATTCCCGAAAGGATGATATGTTTCGGGTTCGCGAAAGTATCCGGCTACCTATTATGTTTTGAACGTGTACGAAAATACACGTGGTACATGATGAGCCGTGTAGTAAGAAATTAATCAATCTCCGGAGAACGAATTTCGGTAATTATACAAAAGAACACCTCACCGATTTTGATGAAACTCGAATATGTTGTAGAATTCATAATTCTAAGCAACCTTATCCTGTACAGTGTACACTGTACGTATATTACCGCCGCTCGATCTTTGGCACTGTCTAAAGTCTAATGAATTTCATTTGCATATATGTTATTTAGTTATTCAGGTCACCTGTGTATAACCCCCCCACCCATATGTGGGTATTCATGTTATATTGTATTTTTTTCAGATTTAGACATCTAAAGGCATTCTACCACGATACGATGAAAAACCTAACTCAAACCAAACGGAAGAGCACGGAAACGAAATTTTTATAAATGTCTCGAAAACAAAGACCGAGCGGCGGCAACATACAGGGTGTTCATTTAAAAACTTTGCAGCCGAATATCTCGAAAAGTATGAAAGATAGGAAAAAAGTGTAAAACACGTGTCCAAGGATTTCGAGGGGGAAAGAGGTATCAGTTTTTTATTTGGGTGGCGTTTTCAAGGTCATTTGAAGGTCGACATTGTTTTTTCAAATGGAAACCTATATTTTTTATTATGGGATCTTATTGTACGTAAAAAGACCAGCAATTTTCGTAGGATACCTCTTTTTACTAGTTTCGGAAATATTTAAAGAGAAAGTTTGTAATTTCAGCGAAGTTTCCGTTTATCCCCAACGCCAGAATTGGATGAAATTTTGGAAATAGGTTATTTTTTGACTAAAATGATGATTCCCAGAAGGATTTTTGGCGACTCGAAAAAAATTTTTTACCATTTCAATGTCACTCATAATAAATAAAATCATAAATCAAATAATAAACATAATAAATAAAATCATAAATAAAATAATAAAAAATATCACAAATAAAATCAGAAATAAAATAATAAATAAAATCATAAATAAAATCATAAATAAAATCATAAATAAAATAATAAATAAAATCATAAATAAAATCATAAATAAAATAATACATAAAATCATAAATAAAATCATAAATAAAATAATACATAAAATCATAAATAAAATCATAAATAAAATAATAAATAAAAGGCTGTGTTCTTCTCTGAACGAACATTTTTTAAGGTATCTGTTAGAATAGCTCTACATTCTTGTACAATTCTTCTACATATAAACATAAACAACAGACTTTAAGTGTCCCCACAAAAAAAGTCGGCTGGAGTTTATATTGAAAGACAGACAACATAAACAAGAGATCGATAGAGGACAATTTTGTTTTCAAACGGTACGTGCTAGTACAACTGGGAAACATCAACGATTTGCGTCAAAGTATTTTGTACAATAATATGCCTCGCTCTGCTTCTCTTTAAATATCTCCGAAACTAGTGCGCGGATAAAAAAAGTTTTACGTTTCTGTATAATTATATGCGAATTTCTCTCTTTGACAAAGCCTTTTGTCGGTTATTGCGTTCAGGGACGTTATGCCGCCAGCAGGTAGTCTGACTGACCTTCGTGGTCACGTGATTGTCCCTTCACAAAGGGTTTTATGACGCAACACGTGCCACGTGTATTCGTGAAAGCAGAAATACATTGGTATAAAACATTAAGGGTCCCACTGAAAATCACGGCACAGGTTTCATCAGCACAATTGATGATTTTTTGCTTTTTGTATTTCCTCATCGGATTAATTATGTCTAGTGGTATGCCAGTATTTTAGACTACAGCAATGATTTTAGTGACTCGCTGATATGATCTGATCTCTCAATTTCTATGATAGAAACGATAAAAACATATTGATGCGCCCCTTTCGGCTAACGGCTACATGTGTTCCAAATTTCTATGTTGACAGAAGAATAACGCTAATTTAATTTTAGCAATTAATCCTCAAGGACTCCCGGGATAAAAACATACCCATGCACCCTTTTGGGCTTACGGCTGTCTGTGTACCACATTTCAGCTTTCTATGTCCTCTGTGTTTCGAGATTTTTTTACCGTTACAGAGGACAGAGGAACTGGCAATTATGCATGTAGGGAACACGTGGGATCGCCGCGTGTGGAAAGGGTTCGGTTGTTCCGTTGCCTCGTAACTTATAGAATTAACTATACATAGATACACTTCGAGCGGCAAAGGAGTATCGTCGTAGAATACCAACTACTGGAAATTCGAAAGGATGTGATAAATAAAGATAGACTCTAATATATTAATATAGAGTGATAGAAACTGGATTAACCTCCGGGCAATACAACTTGGTTTGTGCAACTTGTCACGGACCGTTTGTCACTCTCAGTTTTCATTTCACGCACCGATAAATGCGGGGCTGATCACTGACGGTATACACGTAGATACTGTCTGGTAAAACTGCTTGATATAAGGACTTTGATTACTCGATCTTGTTTGAATCAACCCAATTAATACGAGGATCTATAACTATAATTAGTTTACTACAGGATGTGAAAAGAAATTTTTTCAAAAATTCCAATCGACCGGAATTGTGGAAAAAATACTGAAAGTTGCATTTTACAACTTTTTTTATGTGGGCCTACATTGGAAATTCAAGAAATTACCTTTTGTACATCGCCCCAGCCACGCCAACTCTCTTCCCCACCCATAAACTTGAGCAGACATGATAACGCGACGCGGGGGAGGTGGCTTTTAACATGGTGTGGGGCGTGGGGCGTGGGGCGTGGGGCGTCACGCACTGCCGTGACCTGAGTCATCAGTTCACTGCAGTCCACTGGCGGACAACCACGCATAGGATTGTAGACGCTTTCCAATTCCGCTAGTAAAAAGATTGGTATCCGTGTACGATGCGACAGTGAAAGGATACTGAGATTAATCGTGTATAGTGTAGTTGCAGTATACTGCATTTAAATATATCTTAAAGAGGCGTATTAAAGAGTGTCAATAGAGAATATAAAGTTCATCAACATGCGCTTAGAAAAAAATCAGGAACCTGCAAAAACCGGCAGTACCCCTCGGTTCGTGATAGTGGGGGCGCCTAAGAGAAAAGACCCGAAGAAGAGACTTGGTTTGTGCACAAAAAGATACTCGAAGAAAAGACTCGCCAAGTTGAGGTAGGCATGCAGCATGAAACTTTTAAATTTGTACATACAGTCGAACCTCGATAACTCGAATCTCGAGGGAAGAACTAAAATCTTTGAGTTACAGAGGTTTCGACTTATCGTAGCCTTCGAGTAAGAGAGGTTTACCCTACGAAAATTCGACCCACAGGGGGTTTGTACAAGAGTTAATAATTTGCTGATTGTAATGGTTTTAAAGAAAGTTCCACAAAGACGAGAAACACCTTATCGTGATCACATATTTTCAAGCGTCTGTAGTCTGTATGTATGTACTATATGTATGACCTCCGCGCGAAGCATTGCTATACAGGGTGTACCAGATAAAAAAGAGTTACAAGTTGTTTTCTCAAAATCTAATGAAGATATCGACATCATTTGTTTCTTTTTTGTTCTTTAAATTAAATGGCTAAGGGGGGCTAAAATGTTTTAGGTTAATTATTTACAAAGAGGCACTCCTTTCTGATTTTGATGAAATTTAAAGATGTTACAGATTTCGACATTTTGAACAACTTTTTTCTCTTCATACATATAATAGGGGTTCTCTTTCGATTTTGAAGATATTCGGAAAAAACTGTTGCTGCTACTACTACACGAATTTTCCGTACGCGTACACGCTCTTCGCGGCAACGTTTGCGTCAGCCTGATCCGGCTATCTCTATGTATACTATTTTTGTGAACACGTTGCGGGTGGCGGAGCGAAAACAGGGCCTGACTTTGGTCGTATACATATAAGATGGGCTTTCAATTTCGACATACAGCTGGATTTTCGTAGGAGGCCCTCTCCACCTGTCATCACTTTAAACTTAACCCAGGCATAAGCTACAATTAATCTATCTTTATAACGTTGAAAGCATATTAAAACCCGTTCTCAAACATCTATACAGTTGCAATACGTACATAATTCGAATTGTTGAAATAAAACAGTTCTGGAAGAAGCTCAAAATCCACGAATTGTTGCGGTGTCGTTTCTGCTGTTACAATGTAATGTTTGCGCCGCTAGTCGAAATGACGATCGGCAGTCGAAATGACAATCGGCAGTCGAAATGACGATTTTGTACATTTTTTGTTACTGTGATACCTCTCACTAAACTGGATACATAGTATTTGGTTGAACCATTTTTTATTATCTGACATAATTAGTGTTTACTGTGTACACGTGCTGTCCTTTTCTACGTTCAGTGCGTCGGCGAGGTTGCCATAAGTCTGTAACTGTGTCGAATAATAAAAAATGGTTCAATCAAATAGTATTCATTTTAGTCAGAGGTATCACAATAACAAACCATCAATACTATTTAGTTTCCATTTTAAAAAATGTTGGGCCCCCCCCCAAATTACCCCGAGAAAATTCTAATACGTACTATTTAAAATATTAGCCCCCTTAATCATTTAATTTACAAGAAGAATTAAGTCAATATCTTGATTAGATTCTGAGAAAACAGCTTGTATGTAACAGTTTATTTGGCACACCCTATATAGTCGATTGATTTTCCGCCGCTTGGCAACTCCGCGAGGTCTGTCTCGTGTCTGTTCTCGTCGGTTTTAGGCTCTAGTTATTCGAGCGACGGAACGGTACAATTCGTAATCGGTAATTACAGGTGTAAATTACTATAAAATACCATTCAAGAAATTTTAATTGTTCTCCGAATTTGTTACATTCGAGAAAATATTATATAAGTCGAGTAAAATATCGAGTAAAAAAGTATTGACAGATAGAGTATATCATAAATCTAAATAGTTAACGAGATATTATCAAAATCATTTTCCATATCTACTTATTCAAGATGGGGGATATCAGTTCGAGCACCTACTAGCTTCCAGATAATAGCTATTATATATATGGGAAATTATATGGATAATATCTCGTAAACTTTTAGATTTATGATTGAGGGTCAGTACTCTTTCATGCAGAATTTTGTGCTTCATCCGAGTTCGAGCAAAAATATTGTGCATAAGGCAATATGTATTGTATGTCTCCTTAGGAGCCATGCAACATTTGTTTGAAGATTTTTTTTATACAACAAATAACTTACGAGTTACTTGAGATCGTCACGTTACCGCGACTCATCCTGTATGTACACATCGAGACAACGAGCGGGCAGGATGTGGTAATAGCAAAAGTTGGTCGTTCACCTCGCTCGTTCCAAAACAAACTAACCGAACGCAGTGCCGGTTTTAGCATCACTAGTATCCCGAGCGAGATTATCATGGCGCCCAAGGGCACGAAAATGAATTAGCACCTTTCTGCGGATATAAATACAATAAATGAATGAACCGAAGAATTCTTAGAACTTTCTTTAGCTTTATCCAGAGCTAACAACGTAGATACAAAAAGTTTTGCGACTCCTTTTTAGTTTTGTATTTTTCTTATTTTCTCATTTTCATTTCCAATTTTTTTCAGCATTTTAATTTCTTCCATCTTTTTTATTTTTGAACGAGAACTGAGATTGAACCACTAGAGCTATCAACAGAATTAAGACGAAAGTATTTCTACCGAAACCATACAAAATACAAAATTACAGCGTGAAACAACATTGATGACTACAGTGATCCGAATTAATATTCGAGGAGGATCTAAAATCGACGATAACTTTTTTAATAATGTACTATACGATTTGAACCTTTTTGGGTAGCTAGAACAATTAGTTTACTACAGGATGTGAAAAGAAATTTTTTCAAAAATTCCGATCGATCGGAATTCTAGAAAAGATACTTAAAGTTGCATTTTTACAATTGACTTTTTTTATGTGGACCTATATAAAGGGCCTATAAAAGTACCTTTTGTAGATCCGTGTCAATTACATGCATGGTGAAAGTTTCATCGAAATCGGTTGATGCGAGGAAAAACGGGAAATATGTAAGAATCCTTAGATTTCTTTTACCATCTTCAAACGTTCGTAGCTGATTGCAACGTCGACCGATTTTTATGAAATTGCTACTAACATACATGCCGTAAATGTGTATAATAAATGAACTTGTGTGTGTGGAAACACACGTCAACGCTATTTCCATTAACCCTTGCTGTCAGTTATTTCTACATACAATTTATCTATATACTTATTTTTGTCTGAATTATCTTGTAAACCATATTACACAATAATTTTCCGTATTGTTTTTAGGCTTAAGCAGCTTAGAGCTTGGAGGGCTGAACAAGCTGAACTAAAAGCTGCTGAAGAAGCTGCTGCACAAAATCCAGCACCCTCGTCAGCCTCCAGTGAGCAACAATGCGACAATGAAAATAAAGTTCCAAAGGAAGAAATTCTTGAAACTGAAGAAGATTTTGCAGCGTCTATTTCGGTAGTTTTCAACGTGCTCGATGGAACGTACACAATTAAAGATGATGATGATATAGATAGGTAATTATTTACAATAGAGAAGCACCCTCAAATAACCTTGACCTTGACATATGTTGTCAAGCATACTCTTTGAAATGGGTCCCATGGAAATCACCGACACCAATTTCCCCGACACGGTTTTCACCGACTCCAGATTTGACCGATAATAACTTTGGCCGACGCCGCCTTTAACCGAAACCGAATTTGATCCACAACGACTTGAGACGACCACAGTATGATAATATGTACTGTATGATAATGCATATGATAATACTGTATGGTAATACATACTGTGGTCGTCACAAGTCGTTATCAGTCAAAATCGTTTTCGGTTAAAAGAGGTCCCTAGACGTTCAATAATATTGTCAATGTAGATTGACAATCGCTAAAGACGTCGTCGGCCAAAGTTATTGTCGATCAAATCTGGAGTCGGTGAAAACCGTGTAGGGGAAATTTGTATCGGTGATTTCCATGGGACCCCTTCGAAATAACCTCCAAAAGGTTTTTAGTTGTCGTACATCGTTCCTTAAAAAATTATTAATAAATTAATTTACATAGATATTCTTTACAAGAAAGTTTGAATCTATCTATGTCAAAAAATATTTATACTATTGTAAATATTTACCGGTATACATTCGCAGGGATCAGACGCAGATCTGCCTGTCATCTCAAGGATCTAATGATGCCTTCAGTGGAGTCAATGCCGAAACACCGACTCCCAGCTCTTCGCAACTGGTAACTGCCTCTGTCGAAGGAAACAATCGCGGCGTAGGAAAAGTAGAAAATTTCGAAGGAAAGGTTCGCGAGGAACTGAAAACTGCCTTTGTCGAAGGAAACAATTCCGTTTTGGTAAAAGTAGAAAATTTGAAACAATATGGTCGCAAGAAACCGACAACAGCCTTTGTCGAAAGAAACAGTTACGGCGTGGTAAAAATAGAAAATTTGAAACAATATGGTTGCAAGAAACTGAAAACTGAATTTGTCGAACGAAACAATTGCGGCGTGTTAAAAGTAGACGATTTCGAAGAATTGGGTTGCAAGAAACTGAAAGATGACGTTGACGAAGGAGACTATTTCGTCGTGGAAAAAGCATCGAAAATCGTAAAGCCGGAACCATTCCGTTCGGACAAGCTATGTATCGTTGACCTTGGGTACGTGTTCGAGCAAATAAAGACTGCAAGCAAACACTCGTCAAAACTGGGTTGTTCCACGGATCATCTAGAGGTAACCGCCATAAGGCCGATGGGCTTGACGAATACGCTAGTTACTCAATGCACGATGTGCCACGAAAGAATTAATATACGAAGCGTCCCCTCAGACTCACCAGGGATGAACATCCACCATGGCGCGGTCTTGGGAACGCTCGCCACTGGAGGCGGCTACTCGCAACTCGAGCAGTTTTTGGCAGCATTAAATGTGTCATCCATGACCCTGAATATGTACAATCAATATCACGACTACCTGACGGAGGCGTTGCTCAAAGCCGCAGAAATAGAAATGGTAAATGCGGCGGAAGAAGAGAAGAAGCTTGCCATCGAAAGGGGCGACGTTCTGTCATCCGGTATCCCATACATCCCCGTGATAGCCGATGGCAGTTGGATGAAACGGTCGTACGGTACCGGGAAATTTGACTCCCCTGCCGGTTGCGGGGTGATAATCGGATTCTATTCCAAGAAAGTTCTGTTCATTGGAGTGCGCAATAAAAATTGTTCCGTCTGTCAATACGCCGAGAAGAACAGCACACCTACGCGGGATCACAAGTGCTACAAGAACTGGGGTCGCAGTCAACCGTCCACTAAGATGGAAAGCGACGCTATTTTAGAAGGGTTTAAGACCAGCTTAGCGACACGGGGACTAATATATGGAACCCTAATCGCAGACGGCGACAGCAGTTCGTATAGAAGGATTTTGGAGTGCGATCCGTACGAGGGTATGATGCGTGTAAGCAAGATCGAATGCACGAATCATCTGCTGCGTAATTTTGGCAAGAAGATGAGAGAAATTGTAAAGAAAACGCCGCGCAGCAAATATAAAAAAACAATAGAGGCCAGCATTGCTAAAATGCGCACGGCCATTGGCTGCGCCGCGAAATTCAGACGTACAGAGGACGTCCTGCCCGCGCAACGATTAGAAAATCTCAAGATAGATATAATGAATGTGCCCAGTCATATCTTTGGGGAACATAAGGAATGCAAAAAGATCGGATATTTTTGCGACGGTGTCGCGAAAAAAAACGAAGAGAACATTGTTCCGGAATTAATAAAGCTGGGAGTTTACGACCGAATACAAGAGATCCTCCGACCGTTGTTAAACCACGGTCAAAGCCTGCTACTCAATAAGACTAACAATTTAGTAGAGTCTTTCAACTCACTCATCGCCAAGTACATAGGCGCGAAAAGAGTGAATTTTAGCCAGAGAGGATCGTATTTGGCACGATGTTCCGCTGCAGTCATCCAGTTTAACACTAAACAACTATTTTCCCGTCTGCATAAAGTAATGAACCGTGAGCCGTCTAGCGTTGTACGTGGACTGGAGAGGCGAAATCAACGCGCGCTGAAGCAGAAAAAAGCAAGAGTCGCTGCCACGCCGCGTCACGTGCGGAAGTTGATCTTTCCTGAAGATGATCAAGACTACGGCCCGAATGTCCTGCAGCCGGATGTCGAACAACTCCCCTTTGAATTTGGAATAGACGGAGAAATTGAAATAGGGGCAAGTCAAAGTTGCTCACAGACCGAAATGGAGGGAAGTCAAAGTTACTCACAGACCGAAATGGAGGGAAGTCAAATTTACTCACAGACCGAAATGGAGGGAAGTCAAGATTGCTCACAGAGCCAAACTTTGACGGAGTGTGTCGACGACGCAGAAGAGGATGAGAATATTTACTATCACATACAAACAGCAGAAGAAAGTGACATGTATGAAAGTCAAAATTGCTCGCAGAGCGACATTTTTACAGAGTATGTCGACGACGCAGAGGAGAATGGTGCAGTTGCTATTCTACCCATGCATTCTCAACAGATTTACTATCAAATACAAACAGCAGAAGAAAGCGACATATATGAAAGTCCAAGTTGCTCACAGAGCGACATGTTTACAGAGTGTGTCGGCGACGCAGAGGAGAATAATATGGATGAGTGTTACTGAAGAACTGACAAAAAAGCTATTGAAGCGTAAAAATATAACACTTTCCCTAAACGAAATCAAAGGTCTGCAGAACCACCAAGAATACTTCACCACAACGGTTAACAAAAACAATTTCGGTGGTTCGGAGCTGTATTTAAATTATACAGTCCAACTTTCTTTTGTTTAATTCTTGTAGAGTTTATTTCTTATTATTATAGAGTTGATTTTAAAAAACGAGATGTTACGAGAATTTCGAGTCGAAAGGTAGAATGGACTCTCCTCTACATATCCATATAGGCAATTATATTTTTATGTACTTTCGAATAGTTTAAATGCTTGTTGAATTTTGAAAAAGAGCTAACATGGGTTGTTTTGTATGCTCTATTTTTGTATTTATGCATACAAGGTGTCCCAGCGTGGGTAGTACAACCCAGGAGGGGATGATTCTACACGAAAAAATAAATCGAAAATTAAGAAAAATTTTTTCATTTGAGGCTTCGTTCTCGAGAAAATCAGTTTTGAATATTCTGCGAGAACACTTAACTATGGTTTAGAGTTTAGATGGATGGATCCATATACATATATGTATATGTATACATATATGTATACATATGTATATATGTATATATATATATATATCTTATTTACAAGGAGCAAGTGCTAGTTTGAACTTTGTCTGTACTGCATAGACTTTTAACTAGTTGCTCGATATTTATAAGTTCACCCCGGATCTATGTGCAAAATAAAATATTTGTGCGCCATTTGTGAGACACAGTCTATGGACTAATCTTATAGCAATGGAAATTTATATCTTTCACAAATATTTTTAATATAGAAAAAATGATATATTAATACTCTTACAGTCTTTGCAATCTTTGCAATTTTATAAATTGCACAATTATTTTTCGCAAGTGCATAAAATGCTGAGTCTATTTACAACCTTATATAATTGTATGGACGATAAAGTATAGGTACAAATGAAAGATACAAAAAGTTTATACCAACTAAGTGTATTCATGTTTAGTTTATCGTTGTAAGAAAACCCACAGGAACCTTTTTCGATACCCAGTAAAAAACTGAAATTTCTCGGAAATTTTTATAATTATTGATAATCATAAATCCATATTTTCAGATTTCTATTGTACTACAGAGCGTAAGATAAGTAATGGTGATCCGTCCTAGGGGTGAATCTACACCTCTAGATCGGTTGACATTTGTGAAAGAAACTTGTCGGAAAACCGTTTATAATAAAGAATTGTTAAATTGTTAAAATATTTTTTCCATTAATACCTTCTGCTCATCGAGTAAACAAAGAGTTTGAAAGGAACCCATATGTCGCAAACAGATAGTTACTGAGATATAAGTTGTTAAAGTTTTTGCAAAATTTGTGATTGTCTGGAGCTATACATATAAATAGACCAGTGCTTGGCACGGTTGGGATCCCTCAAATGCTTGGTATGTACTCAGCCTGTTCTTTGATATAAAAACTATTAAAATATGATAACAGTTAGGTCTCTTATTTGAAAAAGTAGTTATGTAACACAATTTGAAATATACGTTTATGCTGCATATTTACTTTCCCCACAATGCATTGAAAAATTGGAGTTGGAGGAAAAACAATTAGGACGTGACCAATATTTTCAGTTTAAATAGTCCACTAAATGCGTGAAAGAATATTATTAAAATTTATAATACGTTTTAGCAAAACATAACTAATTTGAGTATATTTGAAAGTATTACATATTTAGGGTACAACATTGTACAATTTCTGATACGACTGAGATACACATACCAAATTATTACATTCAATATTTTCGAAACCTCAGTCTAGAAAAGTAATATATTTTTACTTTATAACTTTTTGGCTGTAAAAAGTGATCACTTCAATTGTATTCTCTTAAGAAGGGAGGAAGCTCGACTAGCAGATGAAAAAATCAATGTTTTTTTGAGGGATTTGAAACTCTATTTTCTGAATGTTTCATTTAAGAGTTCATAAAACAATCACGAATGAATCTGCAATAAACACTCCAGCAATGTTTTTAATAGTGTAGTTGGCTGTATCATTTTCAAATCAAAAGTTCCCCGCATAACTCTAAGCACGCTTTAAAATGTATCTACCTTAACTCTCATTCTTTTTGCAACATAATATTCTAAGGATAGCAACGTAAAAGTATATCAATATTTATGCTACCATTAATCGAGGCGCAATGTTCATTGCCATAAGTTCTTGGAAAAGTAGTTTTGCTGCATATGGCAATCTGACCTGAGAAATCTGTGTTTTGTTCTTACATCCTTTACATTCGAAAGTATTATTTCTTAAATTTGCTATTGCAATCAGACCACAGAAATTGCATATATGTATTCGATATGGATCTGAAACTTCGAATAAGCGTTCCCTAAGAAATTGTGCAGCTCCATGAGAAATCTGACAATCACGCTCCATTTCACCGAAACGTAAACCCCCATCTCTATAAATAAATAAATATTCATAGGAAATATTCACATGACAAATACAAAGGAAGATAATAGAAACATTGCACTTTACCTTGCTCTTCCCTCCATAGGTTGCCGAACTAAAATTTGAACAGGTCCACGTGCTCTACTATGAATTTTATCGTCTACCATGTGTTTTAGACGCTGATAGTAAGTTGGTCCTAAAAACACTTGAGCGTTAATTTTACGACCAGTATGACCATTATACATAACTTCGTTTCCTCTTAGTTGATATCCATATTCTTGTAGGAGTGTTGATATTTTTTGTACGTTTACGGCATCATTAAATGGTGTAGCATCGCCAATTTCACCTATGAAAAAGTACATTTAATAATGATTTAAATGTGAATTAGTGAACTATTGCTATATAACGTTATGTCAGAGTCAGAATGTACCTTTATTAGCCGACACTTTTCCCTGGATACATTCAATTAAATGGCCAATGGTCATACGTGATGGGATAGCATGAGGATTAATTATGATGTCTGGCGTAAGCCCTTCACATGAAAATGGCATATCTTCTTGCCTATATTGAATACCGCAAGTACCTTTCTGTCCGTGACGTGAAGCAAATTTGTCACCGATTTGTGGTATACGGACACTACGTACTCTTATCTTACAAAATTTATAACCTTCGCTGTTTAGAGTTAACATTACTTGATCCACTATACCAGTTTCGCTATTACGTAAGAAGGTAGATGCATCTCTTTTCGTAAACCGTTTTGTTGTACTGTCCAACTGAAAAAATAATTGAAAAATATGAAAATGCAATACAATTGATTATTCAATAGGTATTAGGATATATTAGCATCTATTACAGATAATAAGGAATAGAGTATGAATGGACGGATGGATGGATGGATGGAGCGATGGGTGATAGAAAGCAAACATTGTAAACCAAGTCCAACTTCTTGGCCACGAGGTTAAAATAAATAAATACTACTAATACTATATTATATTGCGCTACAACATACTTCATCGTCTGCTTCTGGTAAAGTAATAGTTTTTCCTATAACTACGTCGTCTCCTGATACACGAATTCCAGGAGCGATAATCCCATCATCATCCAATTTATCGTATATAGCATTGCGCATCCCCTGACACGTCTGTCGTGTTGGTTTTTCAAATTGTTCTTCTTGGTCGCCTATCCTCTTAGACTCAGAATCTTTGTACGATCTATAAAAGACGGACCGGAAGAAACCTCTTTCGACAGCACTAGCGTTCAAGATAACACTATCTTCTTGATTATAACCAGTGTAACATAATATAGCAACTATACTGTTGATTCCAGCCGGTAATTCACGAAATCTAAGATATTCCATAGATCTCGTTGTAACTAAAGGCTTGTGAGGATAATACAGTACGTGAGCTAAAGTGTCCATTCGTACATGGAAATTTGTAATGTACACTCCCATAGCTTGCTTACCCATAGCACTTTGGTAAGTATTTCTTGGACTTTGATTATGATCGGGAAATGGAATAATTGAGGCACACACTCCTAAAATCATAGCAGGATGAATCTCACAATGTGTATATGTTGTACAATAAGCGTATTCCTTCTCCTGTCTTAGATCTTCGGGTGACATGGCAATCATAACAGTCTCCTCCTCTAAAGTATCAATATACTCTACTACTCCGCTGCCTACTAATTCTTGCCAACCGTCGTTGTTGTAGTCTCTCTCCTTTAACATGTCAATATGCCTTTTCTTTAGTAACAGGTTTTGTCCTTCGACAATTAATAACGGCCTACTAATTCTTCCTGCATCTGTATATATCCTGATTTCACGATCTCTGATATCTCTTATCATAGACACTTCTGATACGATAATGTCCATTTGGCGTCTTAATTTACGTAAAGTAGCCATTAATTGGTCAGGATCTCTGTGAATACCAACCCAGCAACCGTTCACAAATATTTTTGTTGCATCGGCTATTGCGCTCGGTGCAATTTCTTCAAGATTTTCCATAGACCATTCCTCCAAAAACTCAAGAATCGGCGAAGGTTGAGATCCGACACTAATATAAGCCATTAATGCTAAATTTTTAACTAAACCTACAGCAGCACCTTCAGGAGTTTCAGCAGGACATAACATACCCCATAAAGTGTTATGTAACTGGCGTGGTTTTGCTAGTTTGCCATCCCTGCCTATGGGAGAATTCACTCTTCTTAAATGTGAAAGCGTCGATGCAAATGTCAGTCTGTTCAATACTTGAGACACGCCAGCTCTAGCTTGATGAGCTTTCTTCTGATCACCCCAATTACCTGTAGCAAGCGAATATCGTAAACCATCAGTTATAATTTTCGTTTTAATAGCAAGCTCAAGATTGAAGTCTTTTCCTCTGTCTATAAATTTCTGTGCATACAGTCGGACTTCTTTCATCAGGTTCTTAAATAGACCTCTGAAAAGAAATGCTAGTAACGGACCAGCGAGGTCTAATCGTTTGTTTCCATAGTGATCTCGATCGTCCAATTCTCTTCTACCGAGAGATGCTGATAACAATCTATGTACCATATAACCAAGAAAGTATGCCTTCTTAGTTTCACAGAAATCACTTATACCAACATGCGGAAGCATTTCTTTTTGTAAAATTTCTCTGGCATATTTGATACGTTTCTCTTTTGTTACTCCAGGTCTGGCTCCTCTAGTACCAATAAAATTCAACGCAACATTTTGTTCTTGTATCACAAAAGCCTCGTCTAAAGACGGTTTTACCATTTCCATCATTTCAGGATCGTCAAAGTCATATATAATGTGTTCTAAAATATCACGATCTGCCACAAATCCAAGTGCTCGAAAAACAATCATAATAGGTATTTCTTGTTTGATATATGGAATAATTGCAATAATACGTTGTCCTATAGCAGATTTTTTAATGCTGGCACCACTTTTTGCCATCATATTAATCCATAATGTAGACGTCGGGCGAGAACTGTGTTCTAAACAAGATCGAATTTCAGATTTGTATGCGTATTTACCATCTTTCATACTGAACACGTAAACTGTATTTGTTGCCATTTTCTCTTGAGCAATTAATACTTTTTCTGATCCATTAATAATAAAGTAACCACCAGGATCTAACGGACATTCATTCAATTCGGTTAAATCACGATCGGATAAGCCAGCAAGCAAACAATATTTTGACCGTAACATTATTGGAATTTTTCCTATGAATGTTTTTTGATGTTGTGTTTCGATAGGGTCTTCGCCATCTTTTACAATTGTTTTCGTTATATCTACATACAGTGGTGCAGAATAAGTTAAATTTCTAAGCCTAGCCTCGTTAGGCATCATAGGAGATGGAGCACCATCCTTCTCCCAATGTGTAGGTTTTGATAAATAAATCTGTTCAAACTTTAATAAATGTCTCACGGGATTCTCTATTTCACCCGAGGTATGTTGTGCTTCTGCTTGTAGATCAATTTGCGGTGAATCTTCTACAATTCTTTGAACAGACATTTCAATGAATTCGTCGAAACTGTCAAGTTGTTGTCGTACAAGACCTTTTTCATCAAAATAGGCGTTAATAACAATCCAGCATGCTTCTTGCCAAAGTTTTGATGAAATTTCTTCTGCATCTTCATCATCGTATTGATCTATATGGAGATATAAATATAGACATATTCAAATTTTACAACTTCAATGGATCTTTATGCAAAATAAAAATTTTCTAGTTGAATCGCAATGAACTGGAGTGTAGTAGAAATTTTTTTTTTTCTTAATACATGTTTCATAGGTTGAAAATAACATTCTGATTCTTCCAATGAATTTACTCTTTCAAATAACACCTATTCACTTTTGCCATAAATGCATAAAATCCGCTGTCTATCAATGGAATATTATATGTGGTACGTGTATGTTAAAAGTATAATATGTAAACAACAAAATGTATTAAGGTTAGGTTGTAACGTCAGTACTTTTGAATTTCTGTATTGATATCTATTAAATCGTATTAAAACACTCACCATCCTCTAGAGAATACATCGTCTGCTTATAAACGCTTTACAAACGTATAAATAATGTTTTAACCCTATACTTTAACGTTAAAGAAAGTTTTCGTATTAGTATGCATAGATACAAACGAAAACAAACGTAATTGAAATGTAAGTTACGGAGGGACGGCGGAGGGATAAAATTGGATAAAACTCCGGCGGCGTATTTTAAGTTCAAGAAGTAATTTCGATATATAGTGGTTTATAACTATCGATATTTATCGATATTTAGTTCTCAATATCGAATGTAGAATATCGAACAGCTCGGAAGACAACTGACTGCAACGTCTGCAACTGACGAACTGATACAAGTATAGAAAGAAAATGAAAAGAAAAGTCGCAGAGAGATAAATAACAATAAATAGCAATAAATAGTTTCAACCATGAAGTATCATGGTTTCAACGTTTCAACTTTCAACCTATGAAATGTAAATACAGGAGAGGCAGGGAAAGGTTACCAAAACGTAATGTTGTATCGTTGTCTGTATATGTATACAAATAAGTATGATTATTATTTGTTGTATACATATTGCAGAATAGACACTAAATAAAATGATAATGTAATATTTATATGTAAATAGTTAGGTATACAAATTTCGTAACATCTATAAAAATACAAAGTTAAAACATAACTTAATTATATTATGAACAATAACAAATTTGCAATCTTTCACTTCACCTATTGTCCTTTTTACACATGTATTATTTCTAAAAATAAAATTATTTATTATGTCAATTTCGGAAACTTCTGCAGTATGATTGAACAGAACCATGGCAAAAAATACTGTATTAGTTTTTGTTAGGACGCCATTTCTTTGAAGTATTTACACATATATCGTCCATTTCAAGTGATTTAAACAATTTATGAATTCGTTTTTGTTTTATTTCATTCCAGTCCATATATATATAACTCAATCATCCATGTAGCAATTCCATAGTAATGTAATTGTAGTCTATTCGTATAAACATAAACGCACTTTTTTAGAACTTTAAAACAAAATTATTGATTGACTGGACTACGAATTGCTGCAGTATAATAATATTATATATCAGTCTTGTTATGTTATGATAGTCAACATCTGACATCTGAACATGTCACGAAATCTTCTGAAAATAACCTCTTTTTCTGTAACTCATGGATATAATAATTAAATCCGTTTGGCTGACTTAATTTTGATGGCAGACTTATTTTTTTCACATTGTACTCGGTCCCGTGCAAATTTCGAACGTTGTTTCTTACGAGAGTTTGTTGTTACGCGTGGTTGTTGTTTTAATTTCTTTGATTTGTGTTGCTTAGTTTTTTGCAAAATTCGATGTACATTTTTTATGTTTGTTACCACACCAGCTGCCTTAGCAATTTCTCTTGCAGTGCCCTTAAAAGTTGAAGCAACACGAAGTATAGGCTATACTGTATAGCCCGTCGGTCTCGATCGCTTACTGCACGTGGTCGGCCAGTGCTTTTCTTTTGTCCATACGTTTCTGGATCTTTTAGCACATGATAGACTACGTTTCGACTTCTGTTTATCGTTTTAGCAATCTTTGAAATCGAACAATCTTGTGATCGCAAAACTAAAATTTGATTAACCTCACTTTCATTCAATGTAGGTTTCCGACCCATTTTTTTAAATCTACTAAACTTTAGATACAAGAAAGATACTAAACTATATATGTAACTAAATACATTCAGAAACGGAAATTTTGTTAGCACTGGAAAGTGTACATATACGTGAACAGAAAATATCTGTCGTGTGCTATCACTGGCTATCACTTATAATTGTTAGCTCCGTTCAGCTCGGTTAAACTGAGTTACTGTGTTTACATTTGTTCCAACCAGTTCCAACTCATACGACGTGAATGACGTGCTGTGAATATATATACTTATATGTACATAGACCCTGCATATGTATAGGATATGCATAGGACATTAGGACGAAGTGTTCCAAGATAACGGAGTACATAGTACATATCTGGTGCCCACAAGCATGTCACACGATAATTCAAAATGGTGGATAGCGATATAAAAGCAAGGTATACAAGTATATATATTTATGCATTACTTCGTAAACATTTGTAGAAGTGGTGCAAACTTGTTGCATAAAGAATTGTATGGAACAACAAAACCGTGATACATCTTTTTACAAGTAAGTATCACATATATATGGTTCTTACTATTCATTTTTTTTTCTAAAAGTGGTGAGGAAATAAATACAGATTTCATCCCTATAGTAGTATTTATGGTTGGCAGTTTGTTGGGCCTTCGTTGAGGTATTGGTTGGGCAACCGTTAGTTGGGCTAACAATCTACCCAACATAGGACCAACGTTACTATAAGACGAATGGCTAACAGGGCCCACTAAAATGATCCCTAACTACATATATCCCAACTAACTCCCAACCATTGGCAACCATAAATGCTACATACTATCTGGCGACTCAGCTAAAACCCAGAGTGTAAGCACTCTCATTTCCTCTTTGATATTACATTTTCTATTGTTATCATTGCTATAATTTCTTAGATATCAAACCAATAATTTAGGTAATAAATGTATCCAGAAAATAATTTATTTAAAAATGATTGAATCTTTAAAATACTATACATAATATGTTTGACACAAATATCTTCGAGACATTATTTCAGAAAGAAAAATTTTTTTTAATGAGATTCATAATCCATTTATGCGATAACTTATAATAAATGTAGTCAAAATTAATAAAAGTTGTGGTGACCATTGTGAACATTTACTTAAAAGTAAGAAATTAGAACCTAAAAATATTAAAATTATATTACTATTTTGAAAGTTGAATGATTATAAGTAGACTGCAGATCTTTATGCAAAATAAAAATTGATTTCATCCCTTAACGACTTTGTTACAATAAAAACATCACGATATTTTTAAACTTTTTAAATCTTATACTGTTTTATATTTCACCCAACCAATTTCTTCATAAATGCATAAAGATCCGTAGTCTAATTATAAGTTTTATTTGTATACTGATTGTGAGCAGTTCTTACTTTTATCATTTGGGTCTCGGGTTCCACATTGACGATAACCTAAAGTAGTCTTGCGCTTTGTTGAAATATATCCTGGAATGTACAAACTTGGTGTTTCTAATCGTCCAGTAGTCATAAGTTTGTTAAAATCTTGTTCCATTCTACTAGCAAGTGGACCTATGTATATGAAGGTATAAATTAATTGTTTAATAATTTATGTTTAATGTTTGAATAAAGTAAATATAAGTACCTTTAAAATGTAACAGAAATTGAATACATGCTTCATTATGTAATGTTTTAGTTTTTCTATTATCTATAGATAACATCCACTCTGGAATTCCCATAACTTTTCGTACATCTTCTAAAAATTGAGCTCTATAATCAAAAAATATGAAAATTAATCCAAGGGAAGATTTTAAATAGAAAACCAATTTCTACAATTTAGTATGACTATGTATACTGTATACTGACACCACGAAACGTGGTGGTTTTCTTATATTTGCATATTTTACAATATCATTGTCCGGTTCAATATTAGCACAAGCAAATCTATTACTTCCAAAATTTTTATCGAAAATAACGATAGATCTTCCCATAGCCGATACTGATCCACCTAAAGGAAAGTTTGAATCTGTAAAAACTTGTCTTTCTAATCCTATGTTGATAGGTCCCAGTCGACCTGATACATCTCCTATATAACATCTTAACGGTAAATCAGGACCACATTCTTGTCTATATAGGTCATTCTGTAAAATAAAATTGAGGTCATTGTTACTAAAGTATATTTTTGATGTTTGTTACTGCCATATAAAATGTCATTGTATAATAATTAGTAATACATTTAGAGGGTCTGCCAATTGAGTAAAATGAGGATTCCATATATATCCACCTGCTACGCATCTAGTGTCTTTTACTTGCACAGCTGCGTCCACACCAACAGGATTTACATATATTGCCCAATTATGATCTTTTGTCTGAAATAAAGTGTACTGTATAATTTTTAATCTCTTAACAAATATCTTGCGGGTAGACTTCAAAATATACTTTTATATCAAGACATATTATACTAATGCTCGTATGAATTAACTCTGCATTATTACCTCCTTATATTACTTACAATATTGCGATCGTGTTTACCAGGATGGCGAAGTTTTACTTCGATTATAGTTTCACTTTCAGCACCATCACGATGCACTAGTTGTGTCTGCAATTATTAATTACGATAAGGAAGTATGTACTTTCATAGTGCATATATCACTTTCCCATTTTATCATTTAAACATTTTACGATTTTACCATTTTTATGTATCCATATGCAAATCCATGTGGATGGTGAAAAGAAGCTATGGCTCGAAGTTCGCTAGCTTCAGATGGTGAATATCCTCGTTCTATAGTCGAACATGCCCACCTAAACCAAAAAAGTACTGTAGAATATTTTCTTAAGTTATATTTTGAATAATCGTGGGAACAATAGAAGAATAGAATTAATTCACACTTAAAAACTATCAAGAATCTTATTTTACATAGATTAAAAAAGTTATTATGAATTAATAGGCAATTTGAAATTGTTTAAAAATTGATGTTTTATAGAGTAAATAGGAATTTTAAATCAAAATATTTATGCTGTACACTGTACACATATGATTTGAGACTTCAAATGTTTATAAGATATGGATAAAGTAAAGTATAATTTCCAATATCTGTGTGGTTTTACTTATTATCACTGATGATTGCGATTAAATTAAATTAATTAACAATCAATATTTTACTACAAGTATAATCCTAATTTCCACAATAAATACCTTATGTTTTTTTCTTTTTTATGGATTACTATGCTCCGACCCAGCACACTTCTTGGTCCAAATAACGGAAGAATTGTATCGTTAAAAGTTGACATATATCTTTTTCTGTTTTCTAAAGTTCCAAATTTTCCACTAAGATCACCCATTTCATACTGGTCACTTGTTCCTTCTCCAGGATACGGTGTGCCATTATTTACATTGACGCCAAATGGATTCCAGTGACCATACAAAGAAGTACCTTCACAGGGGAATTCTAAATCATGTTCTACTGGAGTCTAAAATACATAAAATACATATCTGGTAGTGGGGACACTGTTATACGGTGCAGACATTTTTGGCTGGAAAGAAACAGAGAGAACGATAGAAACTAAGCGCAGAGGAGTCAGAAACGAGCAATAGACCAAAGGCAAACACGGGAGGTTGTGTAATTTAGGATAAATGAAATAAAAATGAATATGGAGCAGAAGTAGGAGTATTTTGCGTGCAGTAGCTAAAGTGTAGTCAAGCGTGAGAGAATGTAAAATCAAGTCCATTTCTGGGCTGAGAAGCCAAAATAAATAAATTACATAGAATACACATAGGTATAGACTGTATTAGCGTGTATTAGCATTATAAATATAAACAATAAAAGTTATTATTTTATTTTACATATTTACCATGTGCACATGATATCCACTCATTTTTCCATTAAGACCATCAAGAGTTATTTCTCCATTTGTAATGTCGTATTCAGATTGTTGTATGAATTCCACTTTTCCTCTTAACGATATGTTTTCTCCATTTCCAAACCAATCTTTTACTACGGCTTTGCGACGGTATACTTTGCTAATTCTAAGTAAAAAGCGTACTATATAATTAAATTGCACTATCGTCACTTACGTAATACTATTTAATGAGAATAATTTTGTACATTTTCAAATTTTATTAAATTCTATGCACATACATTGAACATGCCAATCTTTCTCCTCTTGCACGTGGTCCATGGTCATCGTATATAACTAAACTTTTTCCTACTATACTATTAGGTCCAGACAAAGGCAATAGTGTATCCGTAAAGAGTTTTCGAGTTAAAATAGGTGCATAATGTTTTTTACCAGCAATGTCAATTGTACCATGTCTTGTTAAATCGCCCACTCTACACAGTGTTATTTCATCCAATGAACAATATTCAGGATGCTTCGAATCCCATTCTACCTAATCATTTTTAACATAGAATATTAAGATACCTATCATATTTATATTTCTGTTATTATACCTATACCTTATAGGAATTATAAGGGTCCCCTGTACTCAAACATCTGCCTGTCCAATTATAGTAGTCCTTTCCTGGTGAATTATCGTGAACCATCCATCTAAATATTTATGAAATTTTATCTTTTAAACGTGTATGTAGCGTTAGTAAATATCTATAATTCTGAATAAACATAGCAATGGCTACATATTGTACCTATGCGATGCTGAGTTGTTCAAAGCATTACCATCCGCATGTACTAAATATTCAATTATAATAGTTGTATCCATTTGGGGATCATTTTGTGGTTGACGGAAAGTTATTCTACCAACAATAGGATATCTGTATATTACTTGTGCTGTTATCATTGGCATTTGTCCACTATTATCTGGCAGATGAGAACTTAATGTTCCGCATACCCAAGGTATTATACTCATATTATCAGTTTCATTATATCTAATAAGAAAAGTATATGTATAATTTTGTAACGGGAAATAAAACAAGTAAAAAGTATGAAGAATAGTTATGAATTACTTATGAAGAACAAGACTTCGATGAGTTACACTATGAACTCCTGAAAGTGGAAGATATGTATCCCAATAAATTCCACTGAGTTTGGCGCTTCCCGATAAGATATCATAGTGGTATGATCCTTCTTTGCGTCCTTGAAGTTTTCCGGAAAGATCTCCGATAGCGTATTGATCTTGAGTTCCAAATCCTAAAGTACATGTATGCTTAAAGAATGTGCATTTGCGATATCAAGTGAACTGCTTTGAAGTCTGATTCAATTTCAATGTTTACCTGCTGGCGGTACTGTTGTTTCATCTATATGACTTGGATTGTATACTTTTCCAGTTGTATTGCATACATCAGCAGAATCACTTCCGGCTTTCGTTGCTTCTGCAGGTAATTCATGAATTTGGTATGATTTTATTTTAGTTGCGTACCGTAATCTTGTTTCCAAGTCATTTACAGGTGTTAAAGATATATTAACCCATGTTGGCTCGAACGGCGTCACTTGAGTGAATGTTACCTCTCCTTTTATACCATGAGAATTAATTAAAGTTCTAACAACAAGTAGACAATGTTAACAAGTTTTTATCACATATAGATCGCAGAATAACAAGACTCTGTTTGAGAATACGTAACAGACATTAAAAATTGGAATACTTTTACGAAATCTTACTTGGTAGACATAGTTCTCCAGTGATTGATCTTGGTACAAACTAAAAAGGAATCATCATGTGTCGGATGAAAGATTACTAAGTATATGAGGCGATGAGGACCAAGTAAATCAGCAGGTAGTAGAGATAGATCTGAATCTCTGTACAGAGTTTTATACCTTTTGTTGTGGTTAGTAGCTACTTTTATCTTGCCTAGACGCATATCGATATCACCAATACCTTTTCCGTTTCCAGCATTGTCAGGATCAAAAACAGTTTGTAGAATATTGCAACTTGATTTATCTGTATTGCAATCAAATATCAATTTAAATAAATTCATAATATATTATAAATATTATATGTTTTGTTGCAAAATATCAACCTTTGCCAATATCGAAAATATCAGTTACATAAATCTTCCAGTAATGCTCTGTGTAGTCTACGCTTTGCAACTTCTGTTTGTTAACATGATGCAGGTCTGTATAAATTATCGTGTCGGTAGTATTATCACCAGCATGACCACCTAGCCATCGGAACCAAACAGTTCCAGCTACAGGTCCGTAGAATTGTGCTTTTGCAACTTTCTCTACATTTTTCTCCAGCACCTGAAATGTTACTAGTATAAACGTATTGACATTTTTATTTGTACATAAAAGAACAAGTGGGATCGGTTCCCTTTAGTTAGGGAAGTACCGTGATCGAAGTGCAAATGGTTCTAGATGAGTATGTATCCTTAAGTATTAAGCCCTTGCCCCATAAACCCATTTTTCCTGTTAAACTTATGCCTGAAACTTCCACTGATCCGGTTTCATTTCCAGGTAGATCTAATGGTCCAATTAATTCTGTAAGGTCGATGATACTGCAACATTCGTCAGATTATTTTCAAATAATATTAACAGTTTCATTCAGTTATTTTCATATGCGGAAAGGTATAATATACTGAAGAAATTTTAAATGCATACATACCTTTCTCCAAGATATCGTTGGTCGCATCTAGTCTTTGTAATCGTGTAATCGACGGGAAACTGAGTAACCGACCAAAACCATTGTTGATCTGGATACTGTAAAGTAGCTTGAAGGGAAAATCGAATTCTGACGGACGTGTCCGTGGCTTTTTCGAATCGAATTTCTCCATGCAGGCCGCCAGACGAAATATACGCCGCGAGACGCAATGAACTTGCAAAGGTGACTGCAAGAGGTAAGTTAACGTTATAATAGAATGCTTATCGATATATGTATTTGAAAAAATTTCAAACAGCGGAATTCAATTGTCTTTGCAAGCTACTCTTGCAAAATTCATAATTTATACAAGCAATAAAAACAGACATGGACGCCACAAGCTTATATTTCTACAAATTGTAAACATTATACTGTCTAACAATACTGACAAAAGCTACATCCTCACAGTATCGACACTGCGATCATTTTCCTTTGAATATATCCCGTTCTTTGACAAGGTTTACTTACTATAATTTAATAGAATAAGCCACCACATGTTTTCTTTAGACAAGAAATAATAACTAAAATATTACTTTTACAAGAAGTCATGTATCAGAAACTGAAAGCTGCGTGAAACTGTTGCCTTAGAATGAAACTGACTAAGGTAACACGACTTGCATCTACGTATCTACATTCTACGTGCTTACTTTCTCATTTCTTCGCGCGCTCGTGGTAGGAGACTTGGTTGGTGGAAAAAGAGAACAATGACGTCAATTGACCTTCACGCTTACAATCGGTAAGAGTAAGGCAGAAATATTTAAACTGTAATCAAATTAGTAATCAAAAGCCACGTATAGCGACACGTACAGTAACTTTTTATAATATTTTATTAATAGACAGCGGATTTTATGCATTTATGACGAAAATAAGTAGGTGAAATTTAAAACAGTGAAAAGGTTAGAAGACTTAATATATTATTCTCTCTACATTGAAATTATTAGTGAAAAATATAAATTTATATTAATTTTTTTAGTTTGCATAAAGATCTGGAGTCTATTACCTATAACTACAATATTATTGTAGATTTCCGCATGTGTCAACAGGTGTCAATTGGGGCAAGTTGTTACTGTGACTTATTGGGGCACATATTGTTCTGTAACATAACTTGTCCCGCCGCAAATGTATGAATGTATATTTCTTATTCGTGGTTAAAGAATTGAATGCAATATATATATATATATGCCGAAGTATAATTTCACATCAAAGATAATGTTTGAGTTATTATATTGTTTTAAACTAATCTAAACCTAAACAAATCAATATTATTTATATAATAGTGTTGCATTTCATTAACAAATAAAGTGTTACATTACAGTTTTAATTATTAGTAAATTTTATTCTTTAGAAACAACTTGCCCTACAACGAGGCAAAAAGTTCCGCTTCGTTCAACGACAAATAAATTAAAAAATATGGCTATATTGCAATATTTTAATTATACGGTTAGAATTTTAAAATATAATAAATTTAACAATAAATTACTCGTTAAAGATGAGAATATCTATACTATTTCTACGTCATTTTATATATGTTTCTTCAAAATCGGAACGTTTAGCCCCGGTCTTCCCTACTCAATAAATCAAGGTCTGCAAATCCACGAATATGTTGGTTATCAACGATCACAACGATCAATGATAATATTGTAACATAATTTATATTAAGGGGAACATATATTTATGTATGTAGGTTGCATATAAATATATATGCATATACATCGCATCGGGAAGCACTTTTATAAGCTGCGCATAAATACAAATCCCTCCGGGTAGGAGGGTTTCTTAATATAGAACTGCTAAAAATAATTATTGTTTTCTTCCTTAGTATCAGTTTACTATCTTTTTTATCGATTTATGTCACCCATTTATTCTCTATAATGCCAATCTATGAAATTTAGGACATTGCATGTTTTCACTAACCGCGATAGTTTTTATACAATTTTACCAAGCGCAAAAATGAACGATACTCGACCTATAATTTAATCGAGAACATTTATGTAGTAATGCCGTAGAATAGTTTTCCACTTCTTTCCTGTGTATCATAGACAATTTTTATATAATTCTCATGACGAGTACAATGAAAAACTTAAATATTGTCACCAAAAAGAATTTGATTTTAGATGGGGGGGGGGGTTGATGGTGGTTTATTGTTAATGTAAAAAATGAAACGAGTCGATTTGATGCTACAGTCTTGGAAATTGTACGATGCATTTTAAATGTGCCGATGTTTTCTGTTCTCGAATATCGGACAGTTATTTATGGTAACCAAGTTCCTTCACCACTTCGAACATTGGTGTGCGCGCGCATATGTATGTATACACAGGCACCGGAAATCCTTGCAAAGTATAATGAACTAGAAATGAAAATTTTCTTCGTGTATCGAAATTATTTTAACATGCAATTGATTTTTATAGTACTGCGTATCTTCTACTAGCAATAGTATTGTAATCAATTAATTTTGCGTATTCGATAATACTGACTTTGAATTCGAACCAGGCGAATCGCGTGTTATCCGATAGGGCTCGACTATAGAGTATCTTTGTTATTTAACGTTTCGAGTTGGCCTAAGTAGAAATATATCTGGCTCTGTGTAGAAACACGTGTTAAAAAACCATGCAAAGAACCCCGCACTAATCATATGGAAAATCTATCCCGGTAAAATCAGTTGGATTTTTCATATTTTGTAGCTTACTTATGATTTACCGAACAAAAGATGTAATGGGCACAAAGCTCAATAATGGACAGTTATCGAGTTATAATCAGTGAAGCATGACAAATTCGAGCTGCCGAATACTCAAATCTCGGGAAGTATTTCTTTTTTGGAACAAATGTTTGAAACAAAAATAGTAGGGTTTCACAAAATCTGTTAGGTGATGTCATTATTTGTGAATTTTGAATGACCTTGAAAAGGTCTGTGAACAGAAATCTTTCACAAAAATCTCTGCTGTGACACGCGCAGATTTCTGTCCGATCCAACTGATTTTACCGGGATAGATTTTCCATATGATTAGTGCGGGGTCCTTTGGTGGTGTAAAAAAAAACTTGATTTCTAATGCAGCCCTCTGAGGAAACTCTGATAGATTATTCCGATAGTTGCATTGTATTCGCAACAGAAAGAAGAATTCGAGGATGAGATATAATCAGGATAAAAGAGCGAACTGGTTTCGGTGAAGTCGGGATAAAAGAATAGTGGTGGTTGCACGTTGAAACGAGTTAATTCCCAGGGAATAGCAAAGATGATCGTAGGCATTCTCTTCCGGGGTACCCTTGACTCATATTTTCGTGGGTAAGAAGCATATGCTTGCTGCGAAAAAGGGCCGCAGCCACGAGAGACGTCGTCGATCGTACAATCCTGAGCAAACTGTTTTAGTCGAAACATCGAAAGGGTTGCTATTTTGAGGTGGCTCGCACTAAATATGGTCAGATAGGCGTTGGCGTTGTACCCGGGCAGGACACCCCTGCTCAAGCACCGGCCCTGTAGTGGGGGAGATCTACCAAAGTTACTTAGACAAGTTCACCTCTATGACTTGGACAGTTGGTTCGTTGTGACCATCTCGTACCATCCTCTTACAAACCAACTGTAGACATGGTAAGTAGGTGCCGCGTGTACCGCGACGCCATTGTGACTTTCGTTTGAAACATACGATACGAACATATCGCGGAATATTCCGAGAAATTTTGGTCGAATATCCTCTAAAAAATGACGAGAAAAAAAAGAAAAAGAAAAAAAGAAACCAGTGAAATGCTACGAATCGGGAAAACGAGAAAACAAGAGATCGAGAATGTTCGATATCGAGTACATACCTGTGACTAGTGGTGGAAATACGTTTGATCGATCACGCACGGGCCTAAGATTTTCTCGACAACTCGATCAAACGCGTAAACTGTGCCCGAAATTGAGTGATGAATCCGTCAAGCTTGCACCAGGAATGTCGGGGATTGTGCTTAGGGAGTGAAAACAGTGCTCTTCCTTAGATTCGTAGTTCAGTGAATCCCATTCTTTGCGCGCACTGCGGTTCTTGAAATCCTGGCTTTCCTTACAATTCCGGCCTAAGACGTTCATACCTATGCTTTTTACTCCCGACGGACCCAACGAAGATTCGGGTTCAAGTCAAACCGTGCTTTTCATTCAAAGTTTCACGTAGTGCGTATTTATCCCTATTAATCGCACAAAACTACAATACTATTGAGTTTTCGGTGAAATCGGTCTTCTTAAGTCTCGGATGATGATGATGGTTCAACTGAAACTGTAATTCATTTCTATCAAGTTTAACATCGAGCTCAACTCTTTTCGAACGAGTACAACGGAGCATTTTTTCATGGGAATTTTAATGGACTTCTTTCGACGATCTTCTCAAAAACGTAAATGTGAAATGATGTTGCCTCTCTCGCGTTTCTGTCGTTGTTCTCTCTCCTTGCAATTTATGCGGCAAGAAGAAATTATCTTATCAGAAACTTTAAAAATGAAGTTTGCGTAAAGTCAAATTTTTAAAAAACAGGTGGGGGAGGGTGGCTAGTGCTTTGAGTTCTCATATTCAAATAAACTGAAAAAAACTGGAATGTTACTCGTTTGCCGTAACCATAAAAATTAAAAAATAAGCAATTTACCGTTAGTATGCAATATTCATAACTAGACTGCGATCTTTATGCGTTTATGGGTTCTGAAAATTTTCAAAAATGCCAGAATATATTTCAGATCTACAAAAACTACTTCCACCGAAAATAATATTATATTTGGTTCCTCTTTCTCAAAAATCGTCTCGAAAAATTGCAAATTGGATAAACTTCCGCTGTCTATCCAAATCATGGATGTTTGAGTAAATTGGTAAAAGTAGGATATAGTAGTTTTAACTAACATATGCACTCGCGAAAGTATCGCGAGGGTGGAGGGTTGGATTGGACAAACGTACAAGCGCAGGCTAATCGTTTCTAACTCTGGATAATAGCGGTTTGTGAGATCGCATTTTGCATACCGCGAAAATAAGAAAATTACGTAACTGTAGTAACTCGAGAGGCGGCTACGAGTAAACGGTCTATATATGTCTTGGCTTCTTTTCAGTCACGGGTGATAGAAAGATTCTATTATTAGTCCTTATGAGTAACGCCTTCCAAATTTTCCTCGACGGTGCTTACGTTAACTCGGCATTACCGGAATATTAGATAATTCTTATGTCACGGCATTGTTATTTAACTATTACATCTGCAACAACTTTTTCCTGTACCACTGATATTCAAACGTGCGTTTTTCTTTCTTAGAGCTTTGTATTTTATAATAATGGGCGAAGTTTTCGCGCCTACGTATTATGTTCATTTTCATTTTGGTGGTAAAGTTAAGCTTGTTGTCAACTTCGAATTGCAGACTCCCGCGTCAATCATTTGAAATGAATCAGTCCTAATTCTGTAATTATTGTCTTTCTGAAAGTTTAAATTGGAATAAGCAGTGGTTAAACGGAATTATGAATAATTATTTTCTAAATTATATACGTAAGTACTTAAGAATGTTATATACGTATACATTAAATAAAATTTATCTAATTTATTATAACTTTTGCGTGATCATTCATTCTATAAATTGCTTTCCTTTTTCGTCCCCATAGTTCAAAGGTCTTCGACGTATGTGAAAGATATATTTTTATCTGGATAAATATATGAATTAAATCTACATTGTTGGGTGGTCTAACTTCTCTTTTATGAAATATTTAAACAAAGTGGTTGTTTGTTTAAATATATGAATACTAATTTTCCAGAACGAATTCTGAATACAAAAGTTATACTCGTTAATTTGCCAAAAAATTGTAAAATGATGAAGAAAAAATCTGCAATAGCGGGTCACCTACTTTGATCAGTTTGCGCGTCCACTGTTGCGCATTTGCGACCTAGCATTACACGGGGCACGAGCAATCACGTTTGACGATAGGAGAAGCTGTTTATGCTTTTCTAACATACTATTTGTATTCTACGGAGACGTCTAATTGATTCACCAAACATTTGAAATGTTAGGCGGATAAGGAGAAGAAGAAGAAGACCAAAAAGAAGGAGGAGCCGGCGCCGGCTCCTGCGCCGGAACCTGAACCAGCACCACCTCCAGCAGAGGAGAAACCACCAACTCCTACTAGTACACCGAAGGAATCTGGTTCGACTAGAGCGAGCAGTCGTGGTAGTCGAAAAGCAAAACGCTCTGGATCCAGTGTGTTTTCTATGTTCACTCAGAAACAGGTGGCCGAATTCAAAGAGGTACGTTCCTGATCGTTTCGGTAACATGTACCTAGGGTCGTCATCTATAAAATCGCGAGTTTTAAGGGTTGCCATCTATAAAAACCCTGACCCGGACATCACATATTTATTACGATAATTATTATTACGATATTTAAAATCCCCCCGGACGTCCCCGGTTGCACTGAAAATTCATTGTCAGATAAATCCGGGGCAACCACAAAATGTGCCAGCCACAAAAATAGACGTAAACAATTGCGAAAACAGATAACCGGCGCGGCTACCCGATTACCTTTTTAGGACTTTGAGTCAGAAACTTTTCATGCTCCTGATCAAATATCTTTAACCCCGTTCAGAAATACTATTATCTTTTATAATTATTTGAAATAATTATTTCAGATAATAGTGAAATTGTTCTTCAGAATTATATCAGCTAATCGGATTATCAAGATTCAGACCAGTTTATACAGACACCCTCTGTTGTATTATTATTTTGAGGATTATTTCTTCTCACAAACTTGAATGAAAGCAATATTGAAATAATATACTACTTGAAATTGCTATTATTTACGATCGATTTATGAATCCACAGTTGAAGAAATTGTTTGTTGACAAAAAGAAATCGACTTCAAAGTTTTGAACACGCGTCCCATAACCGGGCTACCCGGGTACATACCTACATACGTAAAAGTTAATCGTAACTGACGTATCATTTATTAAATGAAGACTTAACAAGTAGTGATTATACTATAAGAAGTAGACATTCTGTTAATTATTGTGATCACGTGTTTCCAGGCATTCCAACTTATGGATGCAGACAAGGATGGTGTAATTGGAAAGAACGACCTCCGTGCGACTTTCGACTCTGTTGGTCGGCTTGTCACTGACAAGGAACTTGATGATATGCTAAATGAAGTTCCCGTCCCAATCAACTTTACTCAATTACTTAATCTGTTTGCAACCCGCATGTCCGGATCAGGTAATTTTCAAGTCAACTAGAATTTTCCTGTTACAGTAAAGTTGCGATCTAGCTCCCTGAGGATCTCCACGATCACTGTCCCTTCGCCTACCCCTTCCACTGAGGGCATCCCCGCGAGGGGTCAAGAAACTCGAGACTCGAGCTGCCTCGGTCGCCGAGCAATGTAAACCTGCCCCTTCCTGTTGTTGCGTCTTCGGCCCTGCGGTCGCGGTCCGCGTTTACAAGGCGATGGGAGCTAGATCGCGACTTTACTTTTATTTTATTTTTTTCTATCTGGCAACTGTAAACATGTAATATTAACTTCGATTCTGTCATTTTAGGTACCGATGATGATGAAACAGTAATAGCTGCCTTCAACACCTTTGATGTAGATGGTAAAATTGATGGCGAAAGGTGAGTAACATATCTATTCAGTCCATAGTATCAACGCTTTGAAATTTTCAAGCCATTTTGACTCCAAACTCAGAAATTCTACCAAAACCAGGAATTTTGTGTGGCTCAAAATATTTTATATTTTACAAACAAGAATAAATGAAGTTAAACGCATTTACTTGAACCACATTCAAGCTTTCAGCAATTTACTAAATACAAACGAATTGTAGTACAGTAATTTTTAATGGCACCTTCCAGTCGCCACCTGAGTGCGAATTATTAATTTTATCAAATATTGAATAGAGTGGAAAGTTCGTTACATTTTGTGGCACAAGCTGATGCATCTACATACTTATGAACAATTGTACTTAGTGTAATTTTACTAAAATATGTTACTCTTATTGGTACATCTAATTTAGAATATACATACGTGTATTTACATATGTATGATGACTTAATTTATACGATCTAAGTCAGACATATTCTGCTGACAACAATGTCTGATATACTCAATTTAAAACTTGAAACACTTCAAAATCAATTAACCTGGTTTCAAAATGGAATGTTAAAAGTACGAAAATAAATGAATCTTTTTCTTATAGATTGAGGCATGCTTTAATGACCTATGGTGACAAATTTACCGCGAAGGAAGTCAATGATGCATACGACAATATGTACATTGACGACAAAGGTTTCATCGATACGCAAAGTCTTATCGCAATGCTGACTGGCACGGGCGACGAAGATGAGGATTAACTTTAAGAGATCTAACATGAAACAAACTTCTGTTAAACCTTTAATCATTGAAACAAAGTCTTGCATTAGCGCCAGACTCGTGTGATTTGCTTCCAAAGGGTGAAAAGCAGCGATAAAGTAATCATAATCATTCCCTTTCCTTTGCTCTTCACTGGTAGATGTCTTCTTTTCTGAGGGAACTGTTTCGAATAATAAAAGTTCAGTAACGAATGATAAGAGATCACAGAACATTCTCCTGGAGGTAAAACAACGTATCTGCCGATAAATGAGGCTTTGAATATCCACATTATTGTTCGTATAATAAAATTACTTAAAAAATTTATAACAAGCGTTTTAATTTCACCTCTTCAGGAATATCATTACCAAATACATACACAAATATATTTTGTGCGTTGATAATAATGACAAACATGTCAGAGGAATTGCAAAAGCATATTTAGCCCCCTCGCGAGAACCTTAACGATTATATATAATAAGTATATATATATACTTCCGAAAAGAATAAACGGATCAAATTATCGAGACGCGTTTTGGTCATGTCCATTTAGGACATATCCTACTTTTTTAAAAATGTTTCCAAGTCGATGGAACCGTTTTCATCAGTCTCGAATCCGGATTGTTGACTTGGCCGTACTTCCCTTACCGTACTTACCACCAGCTGTGCAGTTCGTTGACCTCACCGTACGTCCCTTGTCCCTGCCGTATACCTGAAGATGTCTGTCAATGTCTGTGCAGTTCGTCACCGAGTGACCCAGTGACCAGTGACACACATTTCGAAGCAACAAGTGGATTTACGGCTGAATAAGTGAGTTTTTAATTCAATTAGTTCCTGTTCCTTCTCTTGTTGGATTTACAAGTAAAGTTTTTTACGATTATCTCGTAAACACATCATCGACAAACTCTTGTTCGTTGCCGGCGCGCCAGGCGGCCAGGCCGACTTTGCCAACACGCGTCTATTTAGGTCGAACTCTGATTGGTCCGTGCTTTTCTATATAAACAAAGTCGCGGTGGCCATTTTTGGAAAGGAAAATGTCGCTTCTAATGACCTCAGGAACACTCAGGAACCCCATTAGGCCTCCCATTTCCGGATTTTGAAGGAACTTTGGGACACCCCGTATATATTACAGTTATACTTTCCATAAATATTTATAATTTATACAAAATGAGATACGGCGACGATTCCTTCAACAGACTATAGCACTTTGCTCACAACCGTCATCTGGTAAAGATGTAATCTTGGAACAAGATATGTTATCTGATGTTATCTATAAAACTGGGTCTATCTATATATAAATAAGTATATATGGTCTAAGGTTTAAGATACACATGCCTGTCTATGGGTTTATATGGTTGCGGTCGTGTTGCGCTAATCTTGCGCCCTGTTGGCGGAATTTTGCTTACCTACGGGGTTATTTTCGTTACATGAAAAAGTTTCGATATTTCATTATTATCAATTATTATATATATATATATATATTTATATAGAATTAATATTTAATTATTGTTTTATTTTATTTTCTCTTACATTCTGAATCCATTTTAAGTATTGAAAATATCATTAATTTCGTTAGTAAATATAATTATTTTTAGGTGTATATACAATATATATATATATATAATTTCTCTTGAAAAGTAGATTCTGATCATTTTTGTGCTGATGAGATTTAAATAATATACTTTAAACTTTCAACACAATGTATGTATTTAAATGAAATATCGGATCGTTTATTGAAAAATGAAACCTGTTTAAAACGGTAAGAAGCTGATTGGTAAGTTCTTTTAGTATTTTCGATTCGGTATGATATTGTATCGTTGTGAAACTTATCCATGTACTAATGTACAGTATAGCATACCTATTTACATATATGTATATAAGTGTTCAATATGATAAGATAAGGTTACGGCAATATACATATTTACGACAATTTAGTAAGCGAATAGAAAGATGCATATATACCATCACCATTGAAAGAAATTAGTGATTAGTGATCAGTCATTTTTGTATACGTAAGCTAACGTACGTTAGTATTTAGTATATATAGGAAGTGCTATGCTATGACTCGCACACATGAATGTAATACACGCGTTACTGTCGAGTTGACAGTTTAATTAATTAAGTTAAATAAAGACGTTAACTTTCATCGGTGCACATGGTAACTATCAATTATTTAATACATGCCAAAGTAATTTCCTTTTTACTCAAATGTGCGTTGCATGATGATTTGGAAAAGAAGCTTACATTAATTCAACGCTTCGTCACGTTCGAACTTTAAGGTTAAAAGGTAACACATTTGTATTTTATTATGGCAAATTATCATATACATTGTCTAATACTCGATAAAATGAATTGTTTATCTTATTGTAGTTCGAAAATATATATTTTCTTGAAACAGGTACTATATAATTTTTTTTTTTATAAAATTGATATGAAATCAGTTTTCAATGCTCAAATACGTATGTTTCCATAGTTCAAAGTTTCACGTGCAATTTGTAATTTATTTTATAAATTAAGGAATAGTCAATAGTGTAAACCCTAAGCAAACATTTATATGTAAATATTAATTTAGAGAATAACAATTTGAGATTGTAATTGATTAGAATTATTTTTATTGTATAATGTGAAGGCTATTATATAATGTAAAACCCATATCAGAGCTAGTGATATATGAGAATGCTTGGAAGTTCAATGAAATATTAATAGTTATATAATTGTGATGTCGTAAATGAATGTCAATAAATAATATTGACAGTTATATAATTACTTTCGGAGTACTTATGACACTAATAATGAAACAACAATCATTACAATTGATTACAGTATGTTTTAGTTATATGATGTTTAATGATCTGTTCTAATGATCTGTCATTTATTTGCAGAATAATCAATTGGGCGATACCATGTTGGAAAATACCACTGCCATTCAACGTGTGAAAGACTCAACTCCTGCTAATGGTGCTCAACAAAACATAGAAGCAAAGAAATCATTTACACAATTCTCAAGAGATCGAAAGAATTCAAATAACGAATGTAATATAGATCCTGATTGTCTAACATTATGGCAACATCCAATTACTACTCTCAATTATTTTTTTCGAGAACTCTTTAGTAATATACTGAGCCTAGGAAATAAGACGCTACTTTACAGGAGAACAGTATGGAGCGTAGTTTCAATAATTGTATTGTTTCTGGTGTTAAGTAGAATTGTTGGGCCGCATCAACAGGTAAATATTGAATTTTTTAAAAATTTTAATACCTTTGTATTTGTCAAACTTTTCGAGCTATGTATGTCTTAAATGCTATACTTTATACTGTCAGGAACAGAGAAGTTTATATCTGAAAGGAATACTATCTCTGGAAAAAAATATTCTATCAAAATCTGTCAAAAAAAATGTTGAAAGAATTATTTGAGCATCTATTAAACATTTAATGTTCACATATTCTTATAAAAATAAAATGGTAGAGAATAGATGATAGAACATCTATCATCAAACTACAAGAAAAATTGTAGTTTATAAAACGTTTGCAATATTTTGTAGCTCGTCGCTGTTCGTATAAAGAGCTTGCATTTAAATATTCTTTAAACGATAGTGGTAATGTAGTAGACATCTACATATTGTTTAATTGTTGTTATTTCACACTTTGATATTAAAATACAACAAATTTTATTTGCTCTAAGTGCTCTAAAATATACAGAGTATTCCAAAAATGCCTCTTTGATACGGCACTGGGTATACCACCAGATGATACGTTTATAAATGCAATGCAAGAGAGTATTTTTCTGTATCTGTACATTTAAGTATCTCACACTGTTGCTATTTAGTTAAATTAATTATTTTCTGTATACTTGTATAGTAAATTACAACAAAGTGTGATAATATAACTCCTGATAATAAGCGGTCTGATAATAAAACATGTAATTGATCAGATTTTGTTATTACCAAGAACATTTTTGATAGTTTCAATATACAAGATGTAAGGCTGAGATTAAAATGATTAAATATTTTCATATTTTCAGATTTTAAAAGCATGGGAGATCAAAGTGATTTGGTGGTTATATTGGATAGGTTTAGGTGTCCTTTCTAGTGTAGGTCTTGGTACCGGCTTACATACTTTCGTACTTTATTTAGGGCCACACATAGCAGCTGTTACAATGGCTGCATATGAGTGCGGTGCGCTCAATTTTCCTGAACCACCATATCCTGATCAAATAATATGTCCCACAAAAGTTGATCCAATGTGGACAGCAGGAATATTAAATATCATGAGAAAAGTACGTGTAGAAGCCATGCTTTGGGGTGCTGGTACTGCCCTTGGTGAATTACCGCCGTATTTTATGGCTAGAGCTGCGCGAACTAGTCGACAAAACAACAAAAGCGACAAATTCGATCAAGAAGACTTGAAAGAGTTAGAAGCTTTAGAAGCTCTAGAAAATGGTGAAAATGTATCATTCCTGATACGTATCAAACTAACGATGAAACATTTTGTACAAAAAGCAGGCTTCTGGGGAATCCTTGCCTGTGCTTCAGTGAGTAAACGTTTTTGTATTTTTCTATTCTTAATAATGCGAAAATATACCGCAAGAAAATTTGATTTGGCTTGTGGGAACGAATATTATTTCCCACCAAGAGCAAAAATTTATTCCAGAGATTATCAGAGTTTAAATTGAATATGATATATATTTGTGTCATGCAAAAGTTGAAATCAAGTAAAATACATATAGAAGGATATGAATGATAATAACACTCGAGTAAACAGTTTGCCATCACGAGCTCACAGTCAGTCGATTCTGACTCGTAAACTTAGGTTTTTAATTTATTAGCGGATTAAAAAAAGGACAGGGACTATGTTTGACAATCTAGATAAACCGGAAATCCGGATTAACGGGATCCCGATGAACGGAATTCTACTGTAGACAATTTTTCTATTTCCTTATATATACAACCTTTATAAACGATTAGTGACTTGTTATTATCAAAATAAATTATTTGCAGATCCCCAATCCATTATTTGATCTTGCTGGACTGACGTGTGGTCACTATCTAATTCCTTTTTGGACATTTTTTGGTGCAACACTTATTGGAAAGGCTGTTATAAAAATGCACATTCAACAGCTTGCAGTAATTATAGCTTTTAATGAGGAACTTCTAGATAAATTTATTAAGTTACTGGCAGTTGTGCCATATGTGGGTTCTAAGTTCCAAGAGCCGTTGAAAAAGTATCTTATTCAACAGAAACAAAAGTTGCACGATAAAACATCTGCGGTATGGTTTCATTACTTTCAATTAATTATGTTTTGTACGTATATCTGGAAGTATATTAAAATATATTATATTTACAGGATGGAGCAACAACAATTTCATGGTTATTTGATAAATTTGTAATGTTAATGGTATGTTATTTCCTAGTAACAATTATTCACGCGTTGGCAAGAAATTATCATCGTAAACGAACTAAACTGTCTACTGATTAAAAGTTAATAAATATAGGATGTACAATGTAAACGTAAAATCAATTATTAAACAAACTTCATATAAAATTGCTGTTATAGCACTATATAATTAAGATATTAAAAATAATAACAGTTCGGTGGAAAGTTTGCCTGCACAGTACCACTTCCGCATGGTAAGAAAGAGTGAAGAATAAATTGTGACAAATTCGATGTTTTCTTAACGTACTAATTTTGTAAAATGCTGTGTAAACGCTGAAGATATCCTCGTAATCGTAACATGTGTGATTACAGTGATTACGAAAACATGTACATACATCAGAGAAAATTTTTAAATATCATGTAATATATAGTGTATGCATTTTACTTTTACATGTAACTTTCATAAAGACAATGGAACATACTATACAGAATTGTTTGTAGAGTCGACATAATGTTTACGACTTTGTTTATGATGAGTTTAAGAGTGATACAAATTTAGCTAAGGTACACTTTTGATAAAAGTCATATAATTTTAGGTACTCCTATGGTTATTAAATATGTTTGTCAGTATTTCATAAGTGAATAAAAGGGAGAAATATTTCTGTGGTTTAGTATGTAGAATATTAAATGTCACTTTTATGCGTTTTCTTTTACTATATTTTTTGCATTTTTGCTTTTGATTTCTATTCAAAAACATGAGAACTTGATAATTTTGCGACGAGATATTTCTATTCGACAACGAATACGTATGAAATCATTATTTTACGATATTATTAATTTTGAGACACATTTAGGGAACAAATATAAAAATATTCCGTAACATATTTAAAATACTGTAGTATATATATGGCTTTTAAACACATAATAAATTTATTTTCCGTGGTTTGTTATGAAATATTATACTTTTACGATGCAATATTATTCCAATTATCCATATGTGATCGATTGAAAAGCTTTGTGGTTGCAGAACCAGGCTCACATGGGTTTATTTTAATTGTAAACTATTATTATACATAAATATTTTCTGTTTCCATTAATTGTAATGCATTTATCAAACGTATGTGTTGTAATTTGTAATTTACATATATTTTAAAGACATGAAATTAAATACGAATTAAAGATGGTTTAAAGGCTCTAATTTATTTTAAGTTTCTTCGTTATCTGAATGTGTAGAATGAATCGTATTAAAAACTGACCTTATTTCGAAGGTGCATGAATAAGAAAACCTCGTGGGGATGAAAAATTCCCTCCACCAAATATCGGAAAGTAGGGCCTTAGCCAATACTATTCCCAGTATTCTGACGTTGTTTCTATCGAAAACGCTGGATAAGGATTTCTCTCAGATGTTGCAGGATGGCGAGAACTTCGGCAGAACTCGGAAAATGTGGGACGTTCCTTTCCTTCGAATGTAGTATTATTAGGTTTATGTTAGTAGGTTTCAGTGTACACTGTACACGAACTCTCCACGCGAAGTAGCGAATATTTTACCACGTTTTTATTAGCTCGCTTTCTTTCCTGTCTGTCTGTTTGTCTATTCGGTACAAATTTTGCAATTGATTTTAAACTAACTTCCCGGTGAGCTAGAGACTTGAAATTTTAAACATAACTCAGAACTGGATGACAATGCAATATTTAAACAAAATTTTTTTTAAAAAGCCTATGCGTTTAGGAGATATAAATTATTAATAAATTTAACCGTTACACCCCTTATATCGCGCGTGACGCTCGGTGTACGTCATCGCGTTCAGCTTCCCCACTCTACTACGTGTTCCCACTCTGACTCATCCCCACATCACTGACCCGCTTCGCACCAACGAAACGCTTATGACTACCTATTAGACATGAATTTTTATTGTAAGAAGCAATTCATGTTCGTAATCATTTTATTTTTCTAAATATTATTACTCTGTTATTATTACTTTATTAAATGTTTTACTATCACCTTTTCTTTAACGTTTTCATGTCAATAATTTAGTTTAAATATTATATTATTTGAGATATATGAATAAAAATCAATAAAATCAATAAAAATCAATCGGAATGATTCCGCCAATAAATTTTTTTAAAAATTTATTTTTATTTAAAATTATTATATATTTTTTAGTTCGTTTTTTAAACACATTTTTATTTAAATTATTTTATGCTTTTTAGTCCGTTTTAAAACGTGGTATTTTTAAAAAATTTATTTTTATTTTTCATGTTACTGTAAGTCAGTGTAAGTCATTCGCGGCTATTTTTGTAATAAAAGCGACGACAATCATTCGAACAGCTGACGATCTGTCTGACACCTGTCCCGAACCAGAAGTGCATAGAAACTGGTAGCTACATATTTCGTACAATATTTCAATATTCTTCATTTTCCTTTGGCTTTTCCACTGCCATTACAATTCGACATGAATATTCGATCAAAGCCGTCGGAAGTTTATTCCTAGAAGTTTGTATTTGCATATATCTTAATCATCGAGACCAGCTTTCTGAATGTATCGATATCCTCTTACGGTATGAAAGTCCTATTCGTAAATGATGAATAGATTTTGCATAAACGTCGGGCCATTAATGTATAATAGCAGGGCAACCCTCAATCCCTCTTTGTAATTGTTCCAATTTTAGTATATGTACTGCCGAAGCAAGTACCCCTCTTTGTAATCGGACAAACCCTCGTTCGATTACAAATTATTTCTACACAGAAAAATCGGTAACTGTATACAAGGTTGTACGACATTAGCAACATTGTCAACGAGAAAATGTACGCGTTGGAAAAGGTCAACGAGCCAAAAAGAACTGACAACTTCCGATCTCGATAATTTGGTAGCGCGTGGGACGCGCGGACGTCGATGAAAATAGCACGGCGGTGTCTCTGGTTCTATCTAGTTGCAAAATTATTTATAGACACGGAACAATATGATCGTATATCTGAGTTGCTTGTCAATGTCACAAGTATCGGAGCCAAACTTGCTGAAATAATACTCGGCAGCGGTTCTGTAACTGTGTCCCTGTGTTATCAGTGTCGGTGGCCACCAAACTTTTATCGCTACCAAGAAGTATCGCTTATTGGATCAAAGTTGGATCGGAGGATATCGTTTTTCGTTTAGTCAACGGCGCCGCGCCGTTCCGCTACTAATAGGGTGAGTCAGGTAGGGACCATTTTTCTTAAAAGAAAAAGATAAAATTTATAGAACTTTGAGAATACAATCCTAAAAAGCAAAGATTATTATTAGTTTTGTATCTCCCAGGTTGCTCCTCAAGTCATTGCAAAGATATCCTGGAAAAAGTTCATTCAGCCTCTCCACTTGTAGGTCGAATAGTTAGTATAAATATAATATCAATAATTCGCGCATAGTTCCGCAAAATTCGCGGGATTTCGCGTCAACTATTTATTTCCGAAATGCGAGACCAAAAATTGACGCGAGATCCCGCGAGATCCCACTAGCTGCATTGTCGAGGGATCAGGAAAAGAATGAGCAGAAAAAAACGATGTCCAATTGATCGCTAGAAATCAAATTGAGAAGAACGGTGGCATTGGCGAACACGTGTCCTCGCGGATCGCGATACGAGAAGCGTGCGAAATTCCTTCGTGCCGGTCGGCCAACCAGAATACATACAGACACACACACTCTCTCTGGCTGTGTTTCTTATTCTCTTGGAAGCTAGCTCATATATTAACGATACTCGAACTGCTTTCTCTTTCATACCCGTGCAAGGCCTCGTAACAGTCGCGACGGGCCTTGTAAATTATTTTTTATCATCCGGCTCTATCGCTTAATTAGAAATTCAAATCTCGAAAGAGAGACGCATCGAAAAATATTCCACTCGTTGATCATCGAAGGACCTTTCGTTGATCCAATTGACACCGATTGAAAGCGACGCCTTTCTCGGCTGCCATCTTTCGAAGAAAGCCGGCGCACGATATCGTGATCGTGAATCGTGAATGTTTTCCCACCGTTCGTTATATAATCCAGTGTTCATCGAGCTTGCATCGACGCCCGAAGAAGCTTAATCGTTAACAGTGCCAACACTGGAGGAGGATCGTCGGTGAATTTTTCTGATCGAGTGTCGTCAGGTTTGTCGAGCTTTTCAATGTTCCCTCATGTATTTCGACCTTGACTAAATAGTCCGTCACACGGTTTCCGATTTCTGCCGGGATGATTAGGTTCTTTGTCCACCGATCGCCGAATGCCAGTCGTTTCGGAGAGAGTCGAACAGTGTCGGTTCGCGAACGGTAACGATCGAAGCTGTTATAGTTCTTCCTTCTGTTTGTTGATCGTTTATATCGTTATAGTTTAATTCGAACTTGTGTCGAATTGTTTGGGGTTCGTGGTCGCCGACTTTTGAATCTGATTTCCTGGCCCGAAGGTAATCGAACGAGTTTTTGTAACGTACGCGTCTACACGTGTAGACTGTAAACGTAAACACTGGTTTTTGTAGTTTGTTTTTATTCATTGCGAGTAGAATATATATGTTAAATGTTTATTATTATGAATGAAATGTTGAATAATACGAACGAACTTTTGTAGCGTGTAGACTGTAATTATATACTGGTTTTTGTATGGAGTTTGTTTTTATTCATTGCGATTAGAATATAGGTTAAATGTTTATTACCATGAATGAAATGTTGAAGAATATTTGATTTGTTATGTAATGAATTTTTGAGAATTATCGAACGTCTCTATTTGTTTCGCTGTTGTTTTAATAGAAGAAATACATTTCTGCGTAACTTCCTATTCTTGGCAATGATGCGTACAAATTTTATTTTCCATGAAAACTCGCGGTTTCTTGACAACAGTGTTGGTGATCTAGACACACGCCAAATGAACATTTATCTTCTGTTAGGCACAATTGACCAAATTGGTTCGCGTCAAACCACTTCGTTTCGTATTCTCGAGCTGAATGCGTTCAATACGTGAACATAAACGATCTGCTGATTATTATTGATGTAATTATTATAGTGTATTGAATATTGTATTACACACACAATTCGACTGTTTAGATTAAGATACAGCACTGTATTGTTTAGTTTTGAAGTAAGTGCGATCTCGACGCGTTTTCTTTTAACGAAGACGAGGCAGTCGAGAGAAAAGCGCACGCGAGTGAACTTCAGCACGACAATTTAATGTTTTCTTTGTTTTTAAATATACATTTATTCGTTTCCCGCGCGTAGTCAATTATTTTTTCCCAGAATAGTATAATCGAAAATAAATATACGTATAGAAGATTAATAAAAGAAAAGAAACGCATACGAATAAATTCGAAGTAATTCAACCTTGTCTTCTCATTGTATTTTCTGTTATCTCGAAGTTTACATTGTTGCACAAACACTGCGCAAGCGTAATAATCTACATATTTTATTGGTTCAATAAACCGATCTAGATTTGAGTCGACTGTTCCACATTGTGCAGTTATAATTGTTGCAACGAAATATCATTAATTGGTTATAGATTGCAGAATTAATATTCAGTAATGCTATTTCATTTTTATGTCGAAACTTTTGGCACTGAATAATCAAATCATTCTAATTCTCCAAAAAGAAGGAACTTATTATTTAAACTTGCGTATCACTTGGTAAAGAATTCTTTGAAGTAATACTTGTTAATCTTTCAGAAAAATGAAGAATTCGAGGAATTCAAATTCCTTAGGACCAACCGAAACGACAGCGCTGAGGCCGGCATTGAAAACATTCGACGATGTTTTGCCATACGTCGGCGATTATGGCAGATACCAGTGGCTGCTTTTGCTCGCGTTGCTGCCTTATGGTGTTATCTACGCTTTTCTGTATTTCTCGCAATTTTTCATAAGCATCATTCCCGTGGAGCACTGGTGCAAGATAGACGAGTTGGTAACCGCGAATTTCACTCAGGAAGACAGGTATAAATTCCACCTAATTGAATTTACTATAAAATTGATACATATAATAATGTTTATTCATTTTGTCTTTCGCGTCATTTATCATTCGAACGTACTATACACACTCTAATCGTTTATCAGCTTGGGCTAGTTTCAGATTAGATCAGCTTGTTTATTTATATATATTATATTTCTAAGATACTGCTCAATATTAAATTACATGTTTTCTTTTAATATACAATCTGGAATGTTTAGGGTACAAATAGCAATTCCATCGTCGAACGAGTACCCTTATTACGATCGTTGTCATCGAAAGGACCTAAACTTCACGAAAATATTGCAATCCGGCGATGATCCGCGGTCCTATCAATTATGGAACAATCGAACTGTTGGATGTTCCAGCTGGGAATACAATTACACACAGATTCCATATCCTAGCGTCGGTACTGAGGTGAAGTACCTTTTACATATCCTTATTTATTTGTATAATAATAAATTTCGTAAAAAGATAAATAAGTCAAACTTCAGCTTTCAGAATTTTTTTCAATTTTTTGCAAAAAATTCTGAAAACTGAAAGTTCGAGCTTCCTCGCGAAATTGAGCCCGCGAACTGGATCATATAGATCTTTCGCGCCGATCCAGCTATCGTTTGATCAAAAGACTGAAAAAAGTAGAGAGGCAAACGGAGTTCAAAGAACCCATAGACAATAATTTTCCAGTGCTTCTCTCCGTCAATGACTCCTCGCGCTTCGTAATTAGCTAGATTGGGTATGCGAGCAAGAATACCTCGTGTCAACAGCCCAGGCGATTTTCTTCTGCGGATCGATCTGCGGCGGTTTCGTGATCGGATGGATCGCGGATCACAAGGGAAGAATACCTGCGTTGATGGTGTGCAACACCTTAGCTCTTTTCGGATCGATCGCAACCGCAAACGCCAACAGTTTCTGGTCGTTCGCAATGAGCAGATTCTTCACCGGATGGGCCTTCGACAACTGCATCGATATTCCGCTTATAATCGGTGAGCTTGAATGAAATTATCCGTGAAAGAAGCGAACAGTCTCGCAGATAAGTTCAACAGGCGATTAATCACCCTGTTACGTAAGAGAAATGGCTAAAATTAAATCGAGTTCAATGCGCACATCCGATAATCGTTATTTACATCGTTCTTGCAAACTTATCCAAATGTCCAAGTAATTCTTCATAATAAATAATATGGGTTGTGTTGGGTTATAAATAGTATAAATAATTTTATGCTTGCTATTTCACAGTTCTCGAGTACATGGCGGTATCGAAACGCACTATAGTCGTCAATGTAGCCTTCGGTATATATTTCGCCGCAGCCAGTACCATTTTGCCATGGATGGCTTACTATATTGCAAACTGGAGGATTTTCGCTTACATCAGCGCGGTGCCGTTGTTGTCTGTGTTCATCACGCCGTGGATTCTTCCCGAAAGCGCTCGGTAAATTGTTTATATTAATATCAACGCATTTTCTGCATCAATAAATACAACCACGTAATTTCTTCTTTAAGATGGTACGTTTCAAACGGGCGAATGGACAATGTTATCGAGAAACTGCAGAGGATAGCCCGGATAAATCGTAAGAAGCCAGATCCGCGCGTATACGAAACCTTTAAAGCCGTAAGTATATATTATGTAATATTGTTAAAAAATCTCCGGCTTTTTACTGGTCCAATCCGTGTAAATTTGATGATTATTTTAGGCGAACGACGACGTAATGAAAGAACGCGAAACAGCAACCGTGTTCGATCTCTTCAGATCGCCCAGATTAGCGAGGAACACCATTCTTCTGGTTCTATTTTGGCAAGTATCTCATCATTAAAGAGAAATTAAGAGTTAAACGACTGACCAAGATTGTCTTGCAGGTGTTTTACCCTGATCGCATTCGACGGTCACGTTTATTCATTGAAACTTCTCCAAAGCTCGGTATTCGTGTCATTTTCCTTCGCATGTGCCACGGAACTTCCGGCCGGGTTGCTATTGACACTTCTTTTGGATCGATGGGGTCGCAGACTTTGCGGATTCCTCAGTTTGTCGGTGACCTGTCTTTTGAGCATCGCTGAATTAATGCTACCTTCCAGTACGTATTATTAAGTTACTCCAATGCGTTTTTACAAAATTTTCCTATTTTATATTTTCTTCTGCAGCGATCGCCAAATTAACAATGTCGGTGATGGCGCGATTTTGTCTGAATATGGCTGCCAACATTGGCCTCCAATACGCCGTCGAATTACTGCCGACACCTGTTCGATCGCAAGGTGTGTCGCTAATTCATACTGTCGGAATTATTGCGCATACTTTGGCCCCTTACATCATCGACACGGTAAGCGAATTTTTCAATAGAGTTTTCAAGAAATTAAGACAGAAGTAATTTGTTTAATTGTTCGTTTAACAGGCTAAAGTATGGGAAGGCTTCCCAATGTTGATAATCTGTACGGTGGCCTTCATGGGCGCCATGTCTGTTCTCTTCCTGCCGGAAACCCTCGGCCAAGAACTTCCTCAGACCATCGACCAAGGTGAAGAGTTTGGAAATGATCAGAATTTCTGGTCGTTACCATGCCACAAGAAAGCATTGTTCGTTGAACAATATTAAAAACGATCTCATTTCCAATCAACCATCATTCTCACACAATTATACATGTAAAACATGCGAGGGAGAAGCGAAAGAAGAAGCTATAGTTCCATGTCACTATAGGATCAACTTGTAATAGATTAGCAAACATAATTGCCACTAGTTCGTGATATCGGAAGTACTTGTATTCTTATTATGTATATGTATTTTAAGGATCCTCTCCTATTGTATTTTAAGAATCTATTTTTTAACGTAATTTTTGCCCGATGCAGTCAGAACGGCTGACAACTTTTATGTTATTCGTATTCTATTTTTAGTCGATATTTTAAGCAGTTTTTTACTATATCCGTTGGTGTTGCGTTAGGTATCTGAAATCGTTGAGCGGTTGACACGTGTGCAAGATTTAACGTTACTATTATTAATTCAGATTTTATTTGCTATTAAATATTTTAGACTTCGACAGCCTAAGTGAATATACATTTTTTAAATAGCATTAAATAAATGAGATAATCCTTGAGAAGTTGAAGAAGTTAATGAATCATTTAGGAACGAGTAACGATGTGTCGACTACTGAACGATCTTTGATACACGCAGCAATCAATTCAGTAATTTAATAACGCAGATTGTGCCATCATTGTAAGTAGTGTTCATTCATCGAGAAATAATTGTTCCTTGAGAAGTAATCTTCTGTTAGCCACGATAGCGCGTAAATATTGTTCAACAGTCTACACAGTGCACTAACAGATTGATTCTGTAGCGATCGTATCACATTTAATTTATTTCAGAACCGCATTGCCTGTCCGACTAAAAGTTTTAAATGTGTTCAATTATGTATATTTTAACTGTTATACAAAGTTACAAGATAAATCTCGAAATAAATATATATATATCTCTAGATAAACATCAGACATTTTCTGCTCGTTACTATAATTTCACGTTCGGAATGAAAACAAATAGGAAATGGAGCAACGCTATGTTTGTTTAACTCGATTGAAATTAGCTTTTATTCGATAAACTTTACATGCTGCTCGATGCAATCGTTATTGCAATTAAATAACAAGTTTTAATCTCTCCAGTCTCCTATCACACATTACACATGGACGAATAGTATTAGCATTCATCTTACAGAGCAAGCTTCAGACACTGTATATCCACAGCATCCCCTTTATACCTATTTAGTTGACTCAAAAGTTGCAATTTCGGTTGTTCGCAGTGCATATGCAGTTCGTAAGCGCTGCATATATTCAACAGTATAGATTCCTGCAAGCTTTTTGCAGGATTCTTGGTAATCGCACTTTCGTATAAATGCACGGCCTCCTTCAACTGGCCTGTGTACAAAAGACAAACAGCCATATTATTAATTAACGCGACGTTGGAAGGATCCAACATAGCTGCCTCTTGGAAGCATTTGTATGCTTCCTGAAAGGAATTGTTCGCTACAGCCATTAGACCCCTATCCATCCATTCCCTAACAGTCAGGCTATCGTTTTGTTTGTGCTCTTTGATAAGCAGCTTCTCCGCGGTCCCAACATCTCCCAAGAACAGATGTAACCTTCCTATGCTGGCCTTTAACGCTTCTAACTGCTCGGGAGTCCAATCTGGAGAGTCGCATAATTTTTCCAAAATGTCTATAGCTAGTACATAATTCTTCATACTAACTGCGCAGTTGGTAATGGATATTAAAACTCTAGACCGTCTTCCTTTCCATAAGCGCATAGCGTCCTCCTGTTCCACAGGGTTCACGGTAACGCGAGATCCATCTCCGCTGTAACCGGCATTAAAATTTCCTATTATCTGATTCACAGTGGCTAGTACTTTGTACAGATTATCCAGTGCGTCTTTGGGTCTGCCACAGTACAAAGGTGTCTCCGCTAAAAGTAATCGAAAGGAGAACGAGGCCATGGAGCCTGGCCTGGTACCATACAAATCAGGATAAAACGTGAAGTACATATCTGGTTTATCCAGATTACCAAACGGCTTTGATTCATTCTCGAGAACATCGATCTGCCTGAGTTTGGCCAATAAAGCCAGTCTGGTGTACCATAATTGCAAAGAATGCGGAGTATGTTTACTAGGCTGGTTTATCTTGCCATACCCTTGCGCGTACACTGCTAGAAGTTTCCCCGACAAGTTTATCGCCGCTTTGTAACAACCGGCTTGTATCAAGCTTCTCAAGCCACGTTCGTCTTGCGTTACGTCCGAAGCTGTACGCACGTTTCTGTGAATATTCTCGTCTTCTCCTAGGTAGCGAATCGCAGCGGTTTTTATTAAATCTTGCATGTCTCCTTGTATCGCCAAGCCCGGCATCGTTAGGTTCTCTCTTTCGAGAGAATTACTTCCAGTGGTCGATGTGGCGATGCTACGTAAGACTTTCCTAGTCTTTTCGGAAGGGATCCAAATGTCCCTGTGAGTATCATTTGTTGTACTGTGATCGAGCAATTCATTGTCGAACAATGTACTGGTTTTTAAGAACTCGTTTGCACGATCACCCATTAGCTCGAATTCCGGGATTCGGGAAACGCCTACCTGTACCTCGGCAAAATCATTCTTTTTCGAAGGAACGATCTCGTCGAAGATCGTTCTCGATCCATTCTCGAAATAACGACTAATATCGGACTCTTTGTCTTTTGTAACCTCGTTGGTTATGTCAGAGGTCTGTTTCACTGAACAATCAGGTTTTTCTGCCATCCCAGGAATGGTAATTAGATATACGCCCGCTTTTTACGGTTGGTAATTATTTACAGATATCTATGCAACCTCCAAGAATGTTCTAACACACGTGCATCACATTACGTCAACTGTCAAAATCAGACGAATACATTTTGTCGCGACGCGCACAGAGCTGATACGCGTTATTGACAGGTGACTGTGGATGCTTAAATATTCAGTGAAATTGTTATTCAAGGACTAAAAAAATTGGTGGGAGTATACTGGAGAATCCTCTGTGTCTGTACTATACAATAAAGATAATTTATTCATGCAAAATGAAAAATATTGGATAATTATTACAGCAGCAAATGATTCGTGCCGCTTTTCCCATAAGACGCAATGTTAATTCCGGCACGAATTATTTGCTCTTCCTAAACGTTCGAACAGCGCCATTTCATGCAGCGGCAAAACGCTCAAACTGTTAGCCAAATATAGTTCCGAACCTACCGCTAGATGGCGCTGTTACCGGCCCGATTTGCTCAGTCGGTAACATTTGGCTAACAGTTTGAGCGTTTTGCCGCTGCACGAATTGGCGCTGTACGAACAATCCGGAACAGCGCCATCTAGCGGTAGGTTCGGAACTAAATTTGGCCAACAGTTTGAGCGTTTTGCCGCTGCATGGAATGGCGCTGTTCGAACGTTTAGGAAGAGCAAATAATTCGTGCCGGAGTTAACATTGCGTCTTATGGGAAAAGCGGCACGAATCATTTGCTGCTTTAATGAATATCCAATATTTTTCATTTTACATCAATGAATTGTTAGAATCTCACGTTTTCATCCAATTCTTTAGCTCTTGAAATACTTTTTAGTACTTCAATTTTTGCATAGTGTCAGGGAATGAATAATAACCAATTAATTTCTGGCAGAATTTATTGAAAATTGTTACAGGAATGTTAAAGGTAGATTGGTCCTGGTATGTAATGTTAAAATAAGATGTTCCCCTATCGCCTGACCCGTATAATTTTTCAAAAAATACCTCACTAAACATCCTCAAGGACCAAACATTAATAAACGTTTAATGTGCAACGCACGGAGCCTCGTTGAAGGAGAGAGAAATGGTTCGGCGGCTAGAAGGATCGTTAAACAATGGTCGCCGGTTTTCGAAATGCGCGGAAGAGTTGTAGGCAAGCTAACAAAAGGGTGGGGAGCGCAGCGGGCCGAGAGAAAAATCGAAAGCCTCGAAAACGAACATATCGGCGCGAGGGGCGCATGATTCTCTTTGTCACTCGAGTTTTTAAGAGTGACCACAAACAAAACCGGGGCCTCGATCAATTTAGTCTCTCGAGCGAGCGCATATAACACTCGCCTCGGTTCCAGCTCGTGTACTGGTTTGCGAATACACGAGCACGGATCGCTCGAAATTCGCTCGATTCAGAAGCATTTCGCTAGCCCAGGAGAGGCGTTTTGTTGTCGGCAATGGGGAGGAGAGGAGGCCGACCGTTTTAGTAATGGCTCGTTCATTCGAGAGAATCGACGTAAAAAAATCGTACATGCATCATTCGTCACCCATTATTCACCAGGCCTTTATTTTCCGGTGGTTAGCGTTCGTCAGACTTTTCGTACACGGACGCACAACACGCGGACATCATCCTTCGCCCTGCATTCTCATGGCTGGCCAAACTAATTCCTTATTTTATAACTTTTAAGACGGCAGATCATTTATTTCAGCCCTTTAATGTAAAAAGTTGTGCAAGTCGCGGTTTTGCAATCGAATGATGTCTAAATGCATTCGTGACTTTCAAGGTGGAACTAGAATAGTACATAATTAATTTCTACCTACTAATGTAAAAATCACTAATGTAAAGTTCTGTAATTGAACGATGTCTAAACGTTTTCACTTTGTTGTCTGTTTGACTGATTGCGAGGAGGAATTTCGCAGCATCCCGCTGCTCGTTTTCTAAACGTTCAAGGATGCCCGCGGGCACGTCAGCAATTTTAAGTTGGACACGTACAACCACGTGAACAATTCTTCAAGCACCTCAACGGCTTATTGGCGGGCACGAAGCGAACCGCCCACCTATCTGTTTGATCTCTCGAGAGTGAAAAATATTTAAATGCTGTCGCTGCTCCTTTATATTCGACGCGTTTCTCGACACACCTTGCACCGAAATCTCCAGCGCTTTATTTATTCGTCACACGTCCAACACTTTCAATTTTTCCAACCGTTTACGAAACAACCGCAATTTCAATTAAACGCCAATTCACAGCTTCAATCGTGATCTTGTAAATTGTACGATCGGAAGATCACGTAGGATTTCAATGAATTTCCAATTCAGAACTCGACTGTTTAAATTTGTGCAATATTCTTGATTTACCTGATTTTTCGACATTTTTATCGCGACGGAGTTGTTTGAAAGTTTCCAAGGGGAGGAGCGAACATTTCAGCGCGATATTCTCCGAGCTTGTAATTTGAAGTATTTTCGCCAGCTGTACCAAACTTGTACATAGTTTGTTATACACGTATGTACATGTTCAGTGTAGAGGCGATTCGACTTCAGCGAAACACGACGCCGTGAGGTATACAAGACGTACTCGAGAAGCTCTTTTTTCAAGTGTCGCCACGGCAGCGAAGTCGACGGCATTGTCTCCATTGTTGGCGAATCGTAATCAATATTTTCACAATATGGCGCCATTGTCCTTAGCACGAGCGAGGTGCAAGGGTTCTTCGTGTGTTCCGCGAAACCTTTCATCCGCCAACACCGCTGCACATCGTTGTTTAAGTAGTATAAAATAAAACATCGCTGAAAATCCGCCCTCTTTTCAGACATCCACCTTCAACACCCTTATTCTTCTAATATTTCACGAAAAAATCCGTGTCTACAATCTTCCTCGATAAACTCGCACTTTTCTTAAATGCTGAAAGGCGATTCACGGATCTAGGGTAAAAAAATAGGTGCTGTAAATCCGTGTCTACTAGTTCGCAACGCGTCTATAATTCGCGAAGCCTTTATCGCTCATTGACAAGTCGTCGACAAGCAAAACGTCGCGTCAATATTGAACCTTGACTGACGGAGACATAGTCACTCGTAGAATTACAAGTTTCAAGGAGCCATTGATTTCTGAAATAACCGTAAACACTTGCACGACATTACGACAACAGAACGGACAAACTAGCATGTTGAAAGAGGAGTCGGCCTTTGAGCTTTACTGCCCAAGTGATTTCCAAGTAGGAGAGGAAGAGAGAGGGAGATCGGTTTGTTGACGGTGGAAACATCGAGGTTGTATTTTCTGTGAAGAGTGTCGCGTGGTGTCCTCGTTACGTCAGCCTGGTCGTAAAGTAATAAATACATTAACTGGGTTCGACAATGAGTCTATCATCAAACAAGTCGTAAACGATCACAATGCATGAAGGCGACTCGGAGATCGAGTAAGAGAATACCGTGAAAGTACCGGGGCCGTGCTCGTGATTTACGACGAGCGCTTATTTCCCGAGGCTGCGCCGATCTCCGTGGCAAGGTGACAGTCTCTTCCGGCCGAGGTCTTGCCTCTGGCACTGTACTCGCGTCCTAGCCTTCGAATTTTCGACATTATACAGTTAGCTCAAGGGGTAGACTCACGTTTCTGCAAAGATGGGGTTCTTCGGTAGTGAAAAGTGTTGGAACAGGAATAATCGCGACATCTCTTTCGCAATATAATAACTCGTACGTAATCACTGTAATCACGTGACTATTGTAACGCGTGATTCGTACAGTCTACGGAAACGTACCTTCTTCTTCGACAGTCGAAGTGTTCACACGTGTTTAACCTACAAAGTTAAAACCTACTACGCAATTATACAGGGTGTCCAAAACCACCCGTCCAGGGGTGTTTTTAACATCTCGGATAAGCATATTCGGTAAAAATGTTTGCAATAAAAGTTGCAGGGATCAATGGAGGACATATGTCCATCACCTTGTATTTCACCTTCGGATCCATTTTCAAGGTTATTTGGAGGTCAGTACGTATTTTTTATGGCCTCTAGCAGTCATTTTAATCCAGGACACAAGTACATATCTGAACGTGAAATTTCGAGCTGTTTCAGAATCCGTAGTGAAAAGTGCACCCACTGTAAGTGCACTGAACTATCGAACAGCGGCGAACTATCCGTGATCGAGGCTAAAGGATCGAGAAAGGGTGTCGGACGGGTTCAAAGGACGCGCGGGATGATCGAGATCGGTTTTCCCGAGGCTAATCCGTTGAATAGATTCCATTTTGATCGAGCATGCGGAGGTGTCGGTAGGTTGGTCGACAGGAAAGAAGGGAGAGGCTCGCGCCGGTGCAAAGATTTTGCCCATTAACAGTATCGACGGGGGAAAAAAAGGTAGGGTGCCGCCCAATGTCGTGCGTTTTTAACGGCGGGCCCCCGGAACATGGCAGCCCGGCCATTTATTATTTCCCGCCACGCACCGGCCCGCTAACAATACCGTCCATTGACAATTTCTGCTTCACACACGACGCCGCGCGCCGCGACGCTCCGCCCACGATCGAACTACAGAGAACGCCGACGTGCCCTCACCCAGACCACCAAAACTCCTCTCTCTTCCTTTTTCGCCGACGCCGATCTCGTTCGGGGAACGTATCCCCCCTTTCTCTCTTTTCTAGAACACCAAGAAGAAAACCTAGTCCTCAAATATTTTCTATCCGAATTTCCCTCTGTTGGGAAACAGAACACTTCTACGGCTCCCGGTGCTTCTGGGTATTATCACCACTTGAGCGTTAAACAAACGAGGAAACGACGGCGGTGGCGTAGCTAATCGCTCGGTGTATCTTGAGAGGCTCCCTCGGACGCTGGCGCAACTGTTCTTTAACGCTGGTTTTATCAAAAATATTATTTAAGCTTACCAAGACCTCTAAGTGGGGTCTGTACAGCTGAACGTAATTTACGGTTTGAATGACATTTGTTGGAAACCAGAAAACTGCGTTACCCATCAATAATCGTAATCGCGATATCTTCATCAGGATTAAGCAACCATATATGCAATGAGGCGTAAGTGAGGAAGCAGTGATTGGCCCTGACACGATTAACAGCAGCAACAAACTCCCTCCTAACACTTTCGAAGTTATTATTGGCAAATCAAGGGATTCGTTTAGAAAGAAAAAAGCACCCGAAGTAGGTTTTGCTTTGAAATGAATCCTGATCAGCGTTGATTCAGTGAAATGTCTTTATTATCGGAAAAGGGAACACGCGACACATCGATGGAGTCAGGAGCAGCGGCAGAAAGAATTTCGATGAAATTGTACGAATCGGATGGGTACCGTTTCAATCGGCAAAATGAAATTCTGCGTAGCGGGAGCAGGGCGAACGCGCGAAAGGAAGAGACCCGGCATCGCCGGTACAGATTTTTCGTGCTGTACGTGTAATTGTAACGGATCGTTAAATTGGACACGGGATCCGTAGCTGCGCCCGACAATGGGAATTCCCGAGGACGGAGATCCCGAGAGCAGAAAGTCACGTCATGATAGGATATTAGTGTTTTACGACATTTCATTATCCGTGTCGTCACGGTCGTCACTCAAAATCCATTTCCGTCTGTACCACGGCAATGTGCGACGATTCCATGGTGTTTGCCAGCCATGCGACGTCTCCTCTCCCGGAGAGAGAAAAAAAAAATGCGACTTTGTCGTTTACAAGAGAGATCGCTATTGATCTAGTCCGCCATTGTTCCCCGGGATATTCCAAAGGGCCAGGAAACTCTGCGTCTCGCCTCCCCCACCCCCGACAGCCGGTAGTCTTCCATTTCCAGAGCGAGTCTCCATAGATCCGGGACGTTTAACCGTGACGCAATGAACATCAGTAATTTACAACCCCAGTCTTTGACCACCCGTCGACTTCTTCCGACTTTTCCGGACGCCAAGCCCCGTGTGTCTCCGGTTCTCTATCCACTTTGCGAGACCTTGTTGCATTCTTGCAGCTCTCCGCCTCGGGAACATTCGGAGATCGCTCCGAATTTCCAGCATTTTCTCTGTGATTTTTTTCAAACGTTTTTTTTCTGATTGTTCTAACTCCTCGAAAAATCGTACGGTCGAGTATTAACCCCTCGCCGTAACATTTTCTTTACAGTTACGGAGTGTCAGACAGAAAAATATCGTAGAAAAGAAAATTTATTTCACGTGGAAAGAAAGGCGTAACATTCGTATTTGTTGTTTTGTTAAAATTTTGTTGAAGAAGTTATGGCGCTCCCAAAAGTATTCGGGCATTGCCGTGATTCGGAGCAAATCGTCCAGCGCAGAAGTCGTTCCACGGAAGAACGTTTCAATCCGAGCCTAAATAAGAAGTCTGCTGGACGGAAAGCCGGGCCATTGAAATCCTGTTCTCCACGGTGCGTTTTCTGAAAAGCGTCGAACAGACTCTGACGCGAATATTCGCCGCGCCGTCATCATCTCTGCCGCCGTCATCGAAATCGCCGGTTTTCCGAGAGGGAGCATCTGGATCCGGGATAAAGGGTCCGAGACCACCACAAACAAAAGCGCTCACAAATCGACAGCCCCGCCCCCGTGAAGAAAGGAGCCGGGGGCCAAACGCCGACAATACTCTGGCATGTTTTTCAATATTTAGTCATCATGACTTTTCGTCGGGGCCTTTCGGCTCCGGAATCTCCGCGTCGAATTGGAAACTAGATAATTCAATTAGAGAACAGCTGCCGCCAGGAGCCTGTACGCGCAGGTAGAGGCCATTTTCGGATTATGGGGTGTCTGCGGAGACACGGGGACCGAAGAAAAAAGACACCGGGGCCCACCCTGGCCATTTAGCGGAGCCCCCATGATATGTTTATTCGCGTCTCGATGCGAATTCTGAAACTCGATGTGTCTGAATTGTCCAATTGATTTCTCCATTCGTAGATGTGCTGTGTAACGTGATCAACAAACTGTTTAACACTGAATTGTCCCAATGATTTCTCAAAGAGAATCGTTTAACATTTTCAGTGTCGACCGAGCAGCCTGAACAAATTCCATGAAGTCGAAGTAACGCATCGAATGAAATTATAAATATTCAAAGTATTCGGCCGAGTACGGTATTTGCTCTTTTGTAGTGAAACGTCTGAATACCACGTGTCATCCCAAGTGAGTCCGTCGAAAGGGCTTGTTTTCATTGAGCAAAGAGGATCGCATTGTATCCAGCGTTGATCTGTTAGTTCAGTTGTCCCAGCTAAACTTTGGTAGCGTTCGGTTGTGCCTGGATGCTGAAAGTGCAGCCTTTCTATGTGCGAATCAAAGAGCGAATAACGCTTGCAAAATTCGTCAGTTTCGTTTACGAACAACAAACTGAAGTGTACAAGGAATTCATTTTATAATGAACATTTCTGTTGTACAACTTGCACGAAGCTTTCGTTGGAAACACGTCCGCGTAACAAGTGTGACCGACTCCTGACGGCAGGCTCAATGGCGTATCCGAAGAACTCTAGGAAAAATGCCCAGAAGGTTGCTTTCTAGGTTGTCACGGTGAATCATTGAAATTAGCTGCATCTGGTCCCTTCTCTCCTTCTTCTTCTTTGAACGACATTGTGTCGTTTAACGTTATGCCGGAGCGTTCGGATCTTTTTTGAACAACCCGAGAACCCTGACTACAATGAGTCTCGATCAGTGCGATAATTACATCTTCCTCTGTATTACCGTGAACATTCATTTCCGAGGATGAGCGGACAATCGTGTCGAACGCATATATGTGCCGATAACTATGAAAGTGGTCTAAGCGATTAACACTAAATATAGTACATGTAATGATTGAACGTTGAGTTTGACTTTCATAATTATCAAAGGCTCGAAATGATATATTATTGTATACCAGCTTTGATGACGAGGGTTCCCGAGTGATTTGGCGTACACAATCGATATCTTAGATTTGCATGAAAATGTGAAAGGTGAAATGCTCCTTTGGCTGTTCGACGTTGCCGCGAGCGTTATTATTGCGCTCTCGTGGATACCGCGTGCAGACGTGTCTATAGGAGAGAGCAGGGGTCAGCTTTAGTCTCGTTCGATTAGCATGAAGGAGCAAACAGAAAGCGCCAAATGATTTTTGTTCGGCGTTACATGGGGCGGCACAATACGAGCGATTGAGCGTGAGGGGATGAGTGGTGGATCAGTGTCTGTCGGGCTGGCATCGGTTTTCTGTGTGGTAAACACGTTCTGTTAGCGAATGTAATGATGGCCCATCGTGTCATTGATTTGTGGCTCCATTAGGTCGAGGCTGGCCGGCTTCACACCTGGCAGCCGTCCTCTTCTGTCAACCGCGCGTTGCCTATCGTTCGATAAATCCGAATTATTTCTCCTTCAGGACGTCTCGATCCATCGACACCGTTCTCGATCTTCTTCCTGGTGCTTCTCCCCATCATCCGGGCGTGTCGAATTCATTTCTATCTCTCGCCCCGAAAGGTTCTCACACCCAGGATTCCTTTTTCGCACGTTGCAGTTGCCGTTGTTCACGCAAATGTGCATGTTTAAGGACCTGCTGCGATTTTCCTCGTTCCCGAGAAATCGATGGTCGGCCGATGGAATAATCTATGAGATCGCCCACGCTCGTCTAGCTTCGAATCCTGTTGATAGTACACGCGGCTCCTTTCTGTCAGTCCAGAGACGTGTCGTGCGGTTTACAACACAGCTTCTAACATTATTGCCATTAGTCGGGAGAGCTCGCTCACGGTTACATCTCTATTATGGGGGCCGTTGGTATGGAAACTCGTCTTTTAGCTGCCGCCGCGCCGCTCGCCACGATCTCTTTCCGCCTTTATTTCTTCCCTCTTTCATCTTTGACGTGGCAGAGAGCTCGGGTACCCACCGTGTGATTAATGAGGCATTCACAGCAATCCTGAGTTAGAGGCGGCCCATGCCAGCGAACATGTTCACGGAGGTGTTCACCTTCTCCATTCAACACCGTCAGCTACGCTGCTTCTTTTTTATTGCTTTTCGCATTCTTCTGGTAGCCGCGTCGATAATAAGATGCATCGCGCCGCTGAATCAATTAATCCAGCCCTATTCGCTCTCTGCTTTGACAATCAATTTTCTGACGGTAAACCCACGTTTTTATACCTCTCTATTAACGACGATAATCCTGTCGCATTAGGGAAATTTATGCTGCTACCGTGTCGACAGGATTTCTTTATTTTTCTTCGGCGATTCGGTGAAAATCAGAAAATTGATCCCGCTGACTTATTTCGTTCACCGCTTCACAAATTTTTGAGTCGTTCGAAGAGTAATTTCGGCTTTCGTGTACAAATGACGTTGCTTCCATTTGTCATTGCTTATCATTATTTTAAAAGGTGATATAATTCTATTTTTACATTCTCATAAGGGTGATAGAAGATAATTATAGAAATCCTTCTAAACCCCCAACGACCTAATAGTTTTCAATCGCGCTTTACACGTTCGCACGATCAAGTGATTTGCCTTCCGCAATTTGGGGGATCGAAGGAAGCTCTCCGCGTGATAATTCCCATGATTCCGACGAAAGGTGAGATCTCGTTTTGAATCGGAGCGATCCACGATCTCGCTCGGAATTGAAATAGCGGGATTAGGAATGTTAGCGTGGAACAAGTGACTTTAACAACCGCGACACGTATCCTGTTGCCCGTTTCATTCACAGATTGCGCGAACGTTCGGATCTCGGATCTCTGAACAAGCCGCAAACAAGCAAACAAAGGGACGCGGCTCAATTGTCACCCGTCACAGTGCCGATACAATACCAAGGACAATTGTATCCAACAATAAGGCTATCCTACACTGCCGTTCGGTAAATTAGTCGCTCAGGGTCCAGCGACGAGTCTTGGGGGACGCGGTCGCATGTCATTCCTAGTTACGAGGACAATGGCGAAAGAAACGCTGTCATACGAAACCCCACCGACCTCCCGTCCTAGGTTTCCGTTCTTTGATATTGTATATTCATCCTTTGTGCGACAGCTACATTATTAGCAACCTACTAGTTTTATTTATACGTCGATCTCCAATTATTTTTAAACTCGCCGCTGCGGACGATTCTTTAACTGGGTCGCAAATATTTTTACACATTTCGTTGATCAGTGTGTTCACGCTTTACAATTTTACAATCACAAAGTAATTCAGGTTCGAATATAATTAAATTATGACAATATTCAATTACGATGTGTGCAATTGAGACGATTTTCAGAATAACGTATAAATAAATAAATGGAAGGCACTGCGCGAGATCGAGGGATTCCCTGATTTTTCGCTCGAGTTGCAGCGAAAGTGCACTCACCGTCGGAATTAATTGTGCAGAGAATCGGAGAAAGGCCGGAAGATTATCTGCATCGAGGGTATTGCTAGGTTTAAATGGAGCATTGTACGGTTCTTCATGGGCGTCGATGATATTGTGGATTTGCAGAATTAGATAGCGGTCCAACAATGTCCTTCACCTTCGAGGGCAGGGCCTCTGTAATCCTGGATCAGGATAATCTGACTTCAATGGCGCGGCACGATGCGAATTTCAAGTGTAAACGCACTACTTGCCGTGTCCTTGGACGGCTTTTCCAGTTCTTACCTAGATGGATAAATTACACGCGGCAAACAATGCGTTTGAACAAACTTTACAGCTCCTAGAATTCATCGATTTCTGCGAATATTTTCTGCAGAATGTTGTTAACTGCGAGCGAGATATTTGTTTCGTACAATTCTGGTTCGGATTGGCCGATTGATTTAGCGCGATGGAAGATGTTCCTTTGTCGAGAGGAAGAAAAAGTGGCCATTCGAATCTTTTCGCTCTGATAGATGTCACGTCAGATAGCAGTTACTTCGGTTGCTGGTAACTCGATATCTAGATTAGGGTAGCCGAAGAGACGAAGAGACGAAGAGAAAAAGGCGCAGACCCGAACGAGAGAGCGCAGGGGCACACGGCGTTTGTATTTGCTCAATTTACAGTTGCGTAATTTCATAATGAAGACCCAACGTTCCCTCTTCCTATTTTTTACTCTCTAGTTCCTTTTTGCTCGCGATCGATTTTTGTCCGTGGCTCGGAAACGTTACAATGGGCGACTTGGCCTTTTCAGAATCGGAGAGAGCGGACGGCCCGTCACAAAGCGGCTAGGTGTCGTGTTTCCCGGTTGTTTCGATGAATACGGAATACAAAACAAATCAATAAGGGCAGTTTCTCGCAAACAACCGGTCCCGACAGTAGCAACGAACTTTCTTTCATTCTTCTCTCGAGTGCTCTGCGAATCCCCCTGGCCGAAGAGATGCTCACTTTTCCTCGCTGATGACGTGCCGAATCCTGAATTGTATTAATGTCTAATAAATAATTACCAAGATAATTTCAGAAGCGTGCGGGGATCGAATTTCCGAGCACAGATGCACCTCCTCCGAAGGACGGTCAAATAAATAGCCCGATGGCAGGATCGTCATCTGTTGCTCCTGCTGGTCCGAAGGACACACGAAATTTCAGGAAAACAATGGAGACCCTTCGAAGCGAGTCTGGTCCACGGCTCGACATGGTAGAAACCGAAAAGAAGTCAGCCAACGTTTCTACCTCGAATATCTTCGTTGTTTTCAAAGATACATTAAGATGTCAAGGTTACATTTTTGTTATAGATGATAGAATGACTCTACATCGAGGCGTTACTGTACAAAATCGACGCCAAGGAGCTTCGAAAGCGACCGATCCTGGGAACGAAGTTGCTCGCGCATCGGAGAAGGCGGTTCTCAAGTCTTCTCGGACCTCTGAGGAGGCAGTAACGGTTGCATTTGTCATGATTAGCCGTTTTAGTCACGGTGACCCGACGTTATGCATGTCCTAAGACGCGCTACAGCTCGACGAATCCGCCGGACGTCGTTATTAACGCAATCGGCAAAGATTTCCGAGCTGCACGATTCAATATGGCGACACGGGGTATCCTTGCAACGCGAGGCTTGCACCACGGTGCAACGAGCTCTCTATCTGAGCTAAGTCCACGCGTGTCCTGTTGCTCTTGCTGCGCGCTTATAAGGAAATTTATGCGCGACTCGTAGATCTCGCGATGAATACGTTTCTATCGTATTTCAGCGGATAAACGAGTGTTGAGAAACAGATGCATTTGTTTGCGAGCCTCGCCGCGATCGTCTATGCTTCCTCCATAAATCAAGAGTCATTCTCGATGGGGTGCCGTGTTCATCTAGCTGCGTTCCCATTTCCACGGAAATGCGTGTTGATAAGCATCGTTTCTTCTAAGTGAGCTAGAACATGAATGATAAAACAATACATTCGAAGAAACCAAAAACTGTGGGTGATCACAATAAATTAAACTCGTGGTAAATACGAGATGTACAATGCGAGACTGAGAAGATTCAGAATTTTTTGAACTAACACTAGACGGAAAAGGTTGAAGAGCGGGCGCGGCGAGGTCTCTCGAAAGGCAAACGACTACTAATTTCCGGATCGCTTTGTTCATCACAATGCGTATTTTATTAAGAACGGTGATGATGCGATTCCGCTCGTTCGAAACCCGGTCGTTCGAACAGTTTCGGACGAGCGAATAACAAGATACGACAGGCTGCGCGTGTTATTTTAGGTCCGCGCACAAAGAACTGTGTTAAGCGAACCCACACTAATTGAATCGAGTGTAATGTTTCGCTACAGGCGACGCACTCGTTCAAACAACAAATTCATTCGACAAAAGAGTAGATAGAAGAACGATTACCGCGGCAACCGGCGAATATTCAGCGAAGATTGTGCGAACAGAGGCAGCCATTGCCATAGTGCACTCCTAATACGAATGGCAGAGGATGACGCGTGCAGTGGTAGCACACAAAGCCGAGTACAAAGCTGTCCGAAGGAAGATTCCTTGGAACGAGCTTGTCAGCTCAACGTTGAACAGCTGTGGCGGCTCGATCGCATGAAATCTGTAATTATCGGATCGTTAAAGACCGTACCCTGACAGCGGACAGACAGACAGACGCAGTAATTAATAAATTGTATTTTTACTCGAGCACACTTACCTCACCTGTCAAAACTTGATCAGTACGAACGAGTACGAACCACAGCGAGTTTCTTCTCGCCTTGTTAATTCACCGCGTAGCCTTATACTGATTAAGCAACTGCGTTTCCCATCTGTCCCCCTTCCGTTGTGGTAAATTAATCGCTCATTCTACGCACGTGACGTAGTTATATTTTTAATAGCACGCACGTTTCGACGGAAAACGTATAAATTCGATGAGAAAAATTGCGTTAAGATTCTTGATACCGCGAATCTTCAGCGAATGCGCCGACAGAAGGGAAAGTTTATTGTGGTTTATACAAGCTTTGCTTAATCTATACTTAACCGCGCAGTCTACAGGAAATCAATGACTATAATCGACAGCGTGCATGGAAACTTGTGTCGACAAGCTACTTTTAAACATAGTCTAGGAAACGGGAGCAGCCCATTATTTATACATATAAAAGTTTAATTCTGAGTAAACTTTTCTGGGTTAGATTTGAAGAGCAACGTGTCGCCGAAGTTTATCCACCTTGTCGGCGATTTTCCGCACAAATGTTTTCTGTTCATTTAACTGATTAATTTTTAGATGGTCAAGGAGGTGGTGCACCCCGTTGAGTAAGTTTCTTTTCAGGAGTGTGCGAACAGCGGTCAACAGTTAGCATGATGTTCGGGCCCTATCAGAAATTGAATTACGATGCGACAAAACCGAATAGAGATTAGGAAAAGTTCAGTGCGCAAGAAGCCGTGCCCCTTCCATCCCTCGAGGGCTTCGGTCCCGTTGTGTAACTCTATAACCCTGCATATCTGCACATTTGTATCGAGCTGTAGGGTTTCAGGCCACGGCCTCTTTTGTTGCTCGATCATGTTGTTTCGTTTCGTTATTGGCCGCAAGGTTCCACAAGCTTCGCCTGCACGTCTGTGCGTAGTGTACACATACAGGGAGAAAGAGAGAGAGAGAGAGATTGGGTTCGCCCGCGATTAATACTGGGAGGGTAGTTTCCGACGACATATGTTCCTGTATCGTGTTACAAGACGTTTGTCATCATCAGAGCCGCCATTGTTCTTTAAAATCTTAGGGCGCTACCGAATACGGTGGATTCTCGAAAAATGTCAACCAGACCGGCTCCCGTTCCCCGAAACGACTTCTTAAATCACTTCGGCACCCTCCGACGCCATCTTCTTTCCCACAAGTAGCACATTTTATTTCTTCCGACATCTAACAGTGAACATTAATCAATAGAGAGCGGATTTCATGTATTTATCACAAAAATGACGAATTTAAAAATTATATTAGTTTCAACCTATTGAACAGTCAAGAAAGAAAATCAATTTCCATTTCGCTCCAGGTTGTTGCAATTCAGAAAATTTTGATTTTGCATCTTTTTTTTAATAAATTAATTATAAAAAATTAAAAGACAATTAAAGATCTTTTGGATCTTTATCCGCTGTCTATTAATCAAAATCGTTGCATTTATTTTCCTGTCTCGTTGTCCACCGTCCGTTAATGGCATTTGCAACGGAGTCGCGTATTCCCCAATTAAAAAATAGTTCGCGACAGTTTATCGTTACCAGCGACGGTTCTCCAAACTTTCGAAAGGTCAGAATTGGTAGGGGAAAAAATGTCAGGAAAAATTACGTCAGTTAGAAAAGTGAAAAACAGGTCGCGGTCCTATAGGGTTACCCGGCGAGATCCACCGGGTTCGAACCCGGAATCGAATGTCGATCATTAAGTGTAATCAAACGGCTGACTGGCCCCGCAGTTCCGATCTTTTTCTGGGGCACAATACGTAATTCCGATATACGGTTTACCTGACGCAGCTGTTCAATCGAATTATTCGAAATTACGGGCATCTCGCTCCCCGGCGAACCTGAAACGCATTTATGAGCGATTTGGCAACCCATTGATGTCGAAGGTCGAACCGTTTTCCGATAATAAATTTTCGAAAGGCCACCCCTTGCACTCGGCTACCTGACCTATTGCTCGGAAACGGATTTTTTCTGGGAAAAACTTTTCTACCCATTGGGCTTGATGCAATTTTAATTCCAAAATCCAGACATTTCTTTCAAACCACATAATTTTTCTACGTAATCTTTTTTACATTGTGCACATCGAATTGAACCTGTTTTCTCACACAACAGTTGAGCTGTTCACAATTTATAGAATACAGACGAATTTAATGCAATTTTTTTACTAGAATTACATTAATTTTTCAACCCCTTTAACTTTAGTTTGCAAATGCTATTGGCGCTTAAACAACTGGTGGTCTAGAATTACATTAATTTAAAGTAGACTTCTGAAGGGAACTAGTTTTTCAACCCCTTTAACTTTAGTTTGAAAATTATATTGGCGCTTAAACAACTGGTGGTCTAGAATTACATTAATTTAAAGTAGACTTCTGAAGGGAACTAGTTTTTCAACCCCTTTAACTTTAGTTTGAAAATGATATTGGCGCTTAAACAACTGGTGGTCTAGAATTACATTGATTTAAAGTAGACTTCTGAAGGGAACTAGTTTTTCAACCGCTTCAACTTTGCTTTGAAAGTGCTATGGTGGTTAAACAACTGGTGGTCCAGAATTACATTAATTTAAAGTAGACCTTTGTAGGGAACTGGGACACCATAGAAGCTAGAGAATGATGAAGAGCAGCGATCCGTCGAGAAAATCCTCAACATCAAAAGTCCTCGGCATCGACTCCCACATTTGTATCGTGCGGGTGGTCGGACAGGTCCCGGACCATTTTGTCAGCGGTTTGTCCTGGATTAATGCTTCCCTGACACGGGAAAGCCGAAAGTGTAGGTTCTTTTAGCCCGACGAAAGAAACCGTGGTTTTTTAGTCGGCTCCCTTGTGTGTATATTCGTAGCATGTCCGTAGGGCGCTAATGACGATCGATTATCCTGCATACCTCCAACACCCTCTCTATCCTCTTCTACTCTCTTCGTCTCTCTATTTTCTCGGTTTTTGTTTGCGCCGGCATCGGTCGAATCTATTTGCCGCGGACAACGATTAAGTCTTCGACTAAAGATTCTCATATTTCAGCTGATCCGATATGAAACGCACCGACCCCGCTAAACACAGGGACACAGAGCGACCGGGAACAGATTCCGTGATTTTTCATTCGTCTATAGCGTTCGTCACGCGTTTAGGATTTACGCGACACCCTCCAAAGAATTTTCCATTTCGAGAGATTCGTCTGTGTCAGAGTTTGTGTTGAATTGCTTCACGAACTGTAAGTACAAAGTAAGTCAATCACATTGTATCCAATTATTTCGTAATTGGTCTCTCATTCAATTAAATTACAATGTAATTCGTTTTTGCAATTGAGACGCAATCACAAAGTACAGTGTAATTATGAATTATACACAAGAAGAATAAAGGGTGGAGTTAATTTCTTGTGTAAGTCTGGACTGTCGAAATTTTGTTGACGACAAATTGATGAAAAATATTGTAAAACGAAGTGCAGGGTGGATTATATCCGCCGGCTGCGAAAGAATCCAGGAAACGTACCTGGGCTGTAGGTATTACTTGATACCTGACGTCTCTAAGAGGATTACGTATTACCCGCGAATTCGAGGAGAAGACAAAATGGTTCATCTTCTCATGCCTAAAACTTAAGGAGATTAAAAGTTAACCATGTCCCGTTCGCCGTCGCCGAGAGAGAGACTCAAAGTAGATTAGCGGTAAGTTCGATATAACATTACCCCGGCTTTCGCTGATCCTGTTACATCCTGCCCGGAATTAAAAATATTGTCATCCTGCAGGATTATACCTACGGATAATATCTGAGGCCTTGTCAAACATAAATGAAAGTTCCGTCGAATCGTGGCCAGGGTCTTGACACCCGTAGTGACAGGCCAGACGTCCTTTTATTCTCCCTCGTTGTCTTCGCTGACCGAGGAGCTGGCTCTCTTCGGGATTCTCGAGAAGTCATTTCGAACTGCTATTTTGAAGGATCCAGTTTCAAATTAGATTCTTCTGCTGAACATTATTTTTACAGAAGCCTGGGAAGGCGAGCAAGGAAAAATTTGTTGTACAAATTCTGAAACGATCAATAGGTAGAAATTGCAAAGACGGATCGTCTGTTCTTGCTCTTTTCAGCCGAGCGCCTCACGGATCACGTAGATCCGTGTCCCACAGAATCAGATCGCTGATCCATCAAGTGTCCAGTGTATCTCTGAACGAAGGGGTTGGCGAAGCTGCGGGATTGGTGTATGCATACTTAGACGAACATAATGGGTTATCCTGCTAGACAAGATTGGTTACACCTCCGTCTTGCGGGGTGTCTATTCATTCGTGGAACCCGCCTACGGTGCCACTGCCAAAACAACCTTGACAGCATTGTCCATCGAAATAACTCGTCGATGATCGATGGATCCGCGGCCGCTCTGCCGCTATAGCCAACTGGAAAAGAAATAGCAGCGTTAGCAACGACATTGTTTAACGAATTAATGAATTCTAAGAACTGAATTCCAAATTGAGTTCACAATGGTGACGAAACGAATGCTCGCCCATCGTGTTTACCGTCGCCTCGCCTATTTTCATTGTGCCGAAAGAATGGTGGCTAGCGGACGGCTTCCTGTGTTTTAGCGAGGAGCGAAAGCGTGATCGCGGGAGGGAGGTGTTACCTTTTTTAATTCGAGACAGACAGAAAGACAGGCTAGAATTAACTCGTCCCCGTTCTCCACCAGGTAACGATTACGCTTCGATCTAGCGTACCCGGCATTTTGCTGCTTAGAAATTGAACAGAGGTGTACAGGAAACGCGGCCATGCTGACCAGTTCCTTGCATACGTATTAACCGGTAGGCTACATTGAAACCGCCCGAGTCTCATTATCCTGACACGCGTATCCGTTCGAAGCATCACTTTTTGTTTCCCGTGTCACACTTCTGACAACCGAGCCGCTTCTACTGCGAACAGTACTCGACCGAACGAGAAATGCTGCTTAATTAAATGGCCGAAGGAAGGGTCGTTACGGGCACGAGTTGTGCAAACATCTTCTCGTTCGGTCGAGCAATACTTTTAGCCCTGCGGGGAGAATCGAGGACGCTGCCCCGGTCAGCCATCTTCTTAGTTCGTTAATGGTATAATTTCACTTGTTGTAGTTGGAATGAGCAGTGATAAATGGACATTGATCAGCACAGACGACCTGTATAGTAGATCATAGTTCTATAAATTACAATATAACTGAATTACAATGTAACCCAATTACTTTGTAGTTATAATTCCTGGAGTAATTCAATTGTAATTCTGCACAACTCTGCTCCAGACCTGTAAGAAGAATTAAGGGCACCGTTCAACAAATTTTTTCAACCCTTCGTTTCCAGTGAAATCTTCCGGTTAATCTCCAGCTGTATTCGGATCCTCCGAGTCGAACGTCGTCCCGATCGATGCGCCCCTTGGGATCGATGCTTCTATTCCAGATCGAACTTATAAATTTCGAATATCGTCGAAAGCCAAAAAAGGGAGGAGTAGTAGGAGGTGTGCGCGGAGTTTCGGAGCTGAACGCGTGGCACGGACGAGGATCCATACATCACTCTCGATCATTGCCAAGCTCGGTCCTTTTTGTGATGTCCGCGCCGTTTATACGGAACAATTCGCCACAATGGCGGACTGTCGATCCGGAGGCTGGTCTCCTCTGAATCCTGGACCGCCTATCTTCGCGACAGCTTGCTCGTCCCCGGGGGAGATCGTGCTACGAACTCGACGAATTCTCTCGAGATGTTAGGCTCCTTGCTACGCGATCTTATTCCACTTTCAATAAAGTTGCTAACTGACAGAGTTCTGTTTTCTACGGCTGCCGCGATGCGAATTAATCTGAGAGATGATCTACACGACGTAAACGTTTATGTATTCCCTCCGGAGGTTCCTAAGCGGAAAGATGAAACACAGATAGAGCACACACCTCGTTTTCGATTACATTCGCTGCGCGTGCAAACGCATCCCGCCATTGAGTGCTCGTACGTCCAACACATGTCTTTCCCTTCGTCGATACTTGTACCCTCGCATCGTAGAACTTGTGCTTTATCTACCCACCGCAGACGATGCATTATTTTTTACATCTTCGCCTCGCTGTCTGCGAGCCAACGTTCGTCGTCAATTTAAATAAAGAATTAAATTAGCGCCTTTCAACCCTGCTCTTATCAGTGAACGAGCACTGTCTACCGGAAACGCACAGCCCAGAGTTGGGCAGCAACGAATGCTTTTGTAATCGTTTATTTATTGTAAAAATGAATAGATGTAATGCAAACAGTGAAAGGATTGCAAGAATTTACGAATGTCCATGTATTATTAATAGACAGCGGACCTTTATGCAACATAAAACAATCTGGAGTGAAATAGAAAATGTTTAATTCGTTGAAAGTGATATAACAGTACTTTTAAATTCTTCCAATGTTTTATGGAGTATTGGTCTTTCCTTCTTTTGGCAGCGAGTAAGTAGCCGGGCTCCCCGAGCCCGCGCTACGGTCCTGTAATATTTCGCCGTGCCAATAGGCACGACGTTCCAAGATTCTTACACAGTCATAGATTTTATAATACGAGACGTCCCAGTGAGAACGCTTACTACTGTTCTATTCGTAATTATTCTGCTAAAGGGTGGTCCGGTCCTTCCGATTTTAACCTTAGGGTTTACTTTCTACAGGGTGTCCCAAAATTCCTTCAACAGCCGGAAATGGGAGGTTCCTGAGATTATTTGAAGCAACATTTTCCTTTGCAAAAATGTTATCCGCGGCTTCGTTTAGGAGTTATTAACGAAAAACACTGACCAATCAGAGCGCGACCTTGACGCGAGCTGGCCCAGTCGGCCCGGCGCGCCAACTGTCTATTGGCCGACTGGGCCAACTCGCGTCTAGGTCGCGCTCTGATTGGTCCGTATTTTTCGTTAATAACTCCTAAACGAAGCCGCGGATAACATTTTTGCAAAGGAAAATGTTGCTTCAAATAATCTCAGGAACCTCCCATTTCCGGCTGTTGAAGGAATTTTGGGACACCCTGTATATTACAAAGGGACGTGGTTAATTTGCCACGTCACAACACCTACTCATTTTTGCCATAAATGCATAAAGTCCGCTGTCTAATTATATTAGTAGTAATGTTCGATCATCAACCGGATTACGTTTCGTCCAACTCTGGCAGAGCCTCGCCGTTCTCCCAGCGACCGACACCCCTGTGCCAGCATCCCCTGAAAAATGACGTTCGCTCGGAAGGTAAGGTCAGACCGCGAGCAGAAACAAACGTTAAATGCGGCCAAGGAGCTGGAAGTAATCGAGGCCGAGTTCTCCACGGCTCCTAGCTGTCTCGTAAAGCACACTAGCACAATGCGAGCAATGTGCCGGATAATGCGACATTGCTTTCCCGTTCCCCGTGTCGTAAAGTGTATCTTTCTCCAAGGTAGCGATCCTGAAAGTCCCCCGAACATCCTGAACGTGTCGATTCCAGAACCCGCCGACAAATGCACTTTATGCTTTCCTCGCGCGGCAAAACAAACTGTCCATTGATACCGGGATGCTTTACGAGATCCTGTAACAAACGCCAGACAGTTTTTCGTTTTGTTTTCCCTTCGGGCCGCGTGTGCGTCTGCCGATACATAATTCTAGCCAGGTAAACACGGCATCCGAACACCCTAACTGCTGCGAAGACAGTTCGGCAGACGTTCAGGAAAGTGCCCTTTGAAATTGTTCTTTATGGGGCTAACCCTGTCCTGTTCTTTTGAGTCTTCTTCAGTGAAACAGTTTCATTATTTTAACCCTGCTGCTGTTGTTGGAGTTATCATTTATTTGGTAGTATTTTGATTAGACAGGGGACTTTACGCATTTATGAGACGAAAAAATCTGCCGGCACCTCTGGAAATATTCCATGTGCCATGTAAACTGTGGTGCCCCCTTGGGTTCGGAACCCACCTTACAAAAACTGTAGGTCCTGTCGCGAAATAACCCTGGCAGTTAAGAAAGCGGCGTAGAATAAATTTTTTAAAAATCAGAAAATCTTTATTTCGCATAAAGCTGTCCAATTTCGATACTGTAAATGATATTAAATATGGGAGACTAATAGCATGACAGCTGATGGCATACTAATACATTGAAGACGTGCGTGACTGTCTGACAAGAAAGTTACGAATTGATGGCATATTTTCTAATTTGTTCTTCAACTAGTTCGAGCAGGGGACTATACTTGTCCGTGAGTCTAGTTTGGAAAACTGTCCACCGGAATGGTCATTATGTATTTATAATAGTGGTCACGGCGAGTTCTTCGCCTCTCACAGGACTCGAGTTCCAAGTTAAGGCGATCGGATCCTCAGATAAGGGGTTGAAAATTGCAGGTATAATGCGCGGCGCACTATAATGCCGGCATAATGGTAACAATAACCGATTAGACCATCAGACCCTGGTTCTCGAATGATACAACGTTGCTCTTTTCACGGTCGCACTTTTATTCTTTTCCCCTCTTCTGTCCGTTTCTTTTCTTCGCTTCCTGCCCGGTATCTAGATTACTATCTATTCTATTATCGCGTAAGTGTACGCTACGCGAATACAGGTACCATAATCTCGTACCTTTGTGAAATCTACCGAGGCCTGTCTCGTGCTTGCGAATACGCAATGATGGAACGGTGAACAGCTGTTGATCTCGTGTCTGCTTCGAATGAATTATTAATTGGCGCATTCATAAAATAATACGGGCGTCGTTTAATGAGAGACATTTCGTGCGGTGAAGTCAGGACGCGCGGTATAGTCGGCGTGTGACTTCTGAAACATTTGACACAGTGTTCTTTTTTTCTTCAAAATAGTGTGGGTCCGTAAATAAGGAAAAGCAACTTCAACGGTTAACGATGTAAATATATATTTGATTAAACAATACGATAATATAATCTATGGTAATAATACTGTGACATTTATGGTAATAATTAGACTGCGGATGTTTATGCAAATGCATATTTTTATCGAAAATAGATAAAAAACTGGGACCTAAACAGAAATTTGTTTTGTCATTAGAGGATTTTAAAAATATAGTTTCAATTATTTTGCATAAAGATCCGCGGCCTAATGGTCAGTTTATCGGAGGGAAAGAAAACAGGCGAAAAAGAGATTGGATAGAAAATTATGAATCGTAGCGTAAAAGAAGAGGAGGCCCGTGCAGGTGTGATGCGGACTCGCATGGGGCCCCATAAAAGAACGTTACACGCGGAGGCGCGTACAAAAATACATCATTATGACTTATGAGTGGCATTATCGGCCGTAAGAGAGCTTTACGAAGAACGGAGCGCGAGAAGAACGAGAAAGCAGAGGAGACCGGATGATATGTGCAGCGTAGAATTGCATATAAGATGCAAGTATAGGGGCGCATGTATCTACGGGTTGCTATAATATATACGTCCTCTCCTCGCAGCATCAAGACGTTGCCCAATGACAATATATTATTACCGCCCTTCTTTTTATTGTCGTGCCGAGGCACATCCCCCTCGCGAACCTTCCCCTTTCCCACCCCTCCTCCTATTCTTCCCTGTCCCCCCCCTCTATTAGGACCTCTCTTAACCGATCATACTTAATTTTCACTGTCAAACTAGGCAACAATTTCCTGGTAAATTTTGCGTACCAGTAACGTGAAAATTAGGGGATGAGTTACCACAATAAGTTTCAAGAAAATTGTCACCCCTTCTCTAATTTTTTACTGTGAAATTCAGTTTTTCAATTTCCTCTTTTTCTCGATTATCAGGAAAACCAGCAGCAACGTAAAAATTAGGGGACGCGTTACTGCAGGTATTTTAAAAAAATGCTTACTTCACGAAAACTTCCCAGCTCTTGAATTGCAGTTAGGCCAACGGTAACAGCAGGTACGGCATGATAGTCCCGCGCTGTTGAAGTCGACGACGATTTACGATCATTTGCAGGGAAATCTTGGCCTAGGTCGACTTTTAATAAATACAGGGCATCTGTGGAACGATAGCAGGGGCGATCCCAACAATGGGCGCGTTAGTATATGGAGCGGATCGAGAAAGGGTTTTTCGCCGGGTTCTAGGCTCGGGTTTAAGGGTGCCAGAGAAACAGGGCCACGGCCAGGAACTAGCGCCTCGTAAATCATCGGTTAACGCACTGTTTAGGCGGGGCGGTTTCACGGTGGGTACAGTCCATACACGGTTTTCCAACACTAAATAATTCCACCATTTGTAGAGCGGGGTGCTGCGCGTCGTAGGAACCCTACTTTTTCGCTGACCCCCCTCCACTGACAACAAATTGATGTCTTCTTTCGGCGAGGTAGAAGCTCGATCGGCTGCCGAACTTGCGCAGAAGGGACCAATCTCTAAAAATAACTGGAAAGTCTGGAACAAAATTGACAAGTTAAAAATGGAATGGACTCGCAAGGAAGGTTACCCAATCGTAACACGCCGATGTTAATGAAACTTTAGTATGATATAGAACTCGAAAAAATATTTGACACGTATTTTTCTATAACGGCTGAGCTTCATGTTAAGGGGGTGAAAATAGCTTTCAAAGTTGGGGTGGAAAATCCTATTTTGTAATGGAAAATTTGTTCCAGTAAGGATAACCGTTTATTTGGAGTAGTTCCACGATAAAAGCCGTTATAAAAAAATACGTGTCAAATATTTTTTCAAGTTCTATATCATACTAAGCTTTCGTTAAAATCGGCGTGTTACGATCGGGTAACCTCCCTTGTTAGTCGAAGGGTTAAATTTGAGGTAGGGCTAAATATAATTAAAAATTGAAGAAACCAGGGGTTGCATAATTTTCTGGCAGCTCGAGCGGAGGAGAAAAATCTGTGTGCAGGTTCCTCGGGGACAGAACGATGTCATTAACACCTCGCCGGTTCTCAACATAGCATTCGTCTTGCTTTCCGTTCGCACCTATAATCCAGCGGTCGCGTTTTAAACGACCAGCACGCGGAGGCGACATATTTATGGCTTGTTTTTAAATATTAAATGATGCAAAGGGAACCGCCGGGCTCTAGCGGTCCCGTCCGATAGAGATGTTATTAACTCGGAGAGGCTGACCGGGATCGTGAACCGTGCCGAATCCCGAACTTGGATTTATGAAGCGGCCGGGGGAAGAATGTCCGTTGTCTCCTTCCCTTTTCGACCATTAATTCGTAATTGATGTCTTTATCCGGTGTCCCCATTGGCCGAAGAATGCGCATCGTTACCTTGCCCCCGCGAAACACGCGCGAATAGTTTTAGCGGTTTGTCGCGCAATATTTCAGCGTTCTTCGATGCGCTCAGGAGCAATCAGCGGTCGCGGCGAAAGTATGCGAATCGGGCGTGGAAAAATTTAGGTTGGAGGGAAAGTTCTGTCCGAAGTTAACCCCTTGGATTTTTATTCTGTGCAATCTTTTTTAACATTGTGCACGTCAAATCGAACCATATGAATAATGGCGTGGCAACTTTTACTGGCGCCTCTGAGTCGCCATTCAAGCGCAAAGGGTTGAGGTGTGAAGGACCGCGATTATTTTCGCGTGAAGCCGCTAAATACAAAGTGCTTAAGAACGTCGACAGGCGGGAGTTAATTAAGGGTGTGCACCCTCGGCCGCGACGCGGAAGGGTGTGACCGACGGGTAGTTGATCTATTATCGTATTAGATATTTACATTTACTCCGGTGGCATCATGCGAGCCGGCTCTGAGTAACGCGGTAACGTTGCGTTTAAAGATAAGTCGTTATTACCTGGACGATTCAGTTGCGAATGCAGGTGGGTGTTTCCCACAGCCAGAACACCGGGGATCACCGCCTCCATGTTGCACGAAACCGTGGTGCATTCTTGCCAATTGCCGATAAATAACAGACCGGAAACAGTGTCGTTGATGTACGGTACGCTTCTTCAACTTTAGTTCTTCTTCCATCATCGATCGCGAATAAACAACGACCGGACGCTTTTGTAAATACGGCTCTCACAGCTGCAACAGCCTGTGTCACGAATCCACCGTGGAAACCACCGTGGAAACCACCGTGGAAACCACCGTGCGCCATATGCGGCGAAGAAAGAAATCGGCGTGCTGATTTCTTTCGGGCGCGCGTTTTCGTAGCTGGCGTGCAGCGACGGAAGTTTGTTTGCACTGTTTCGGCGTTGGATTACTGTCATTTCGGTGTTCTTGTCGGCACCCGCCGCGCCGGTTGCAGATTGCAACTTGCGATCGGTGTTTCGGGTCTGGAAAAGTTGCTGCAATTTATTTCTGCGAGTTACCAAGCACGCGATCAATGGGCTCTTGGTCGAATAAAATGTGTACTCGACGCACTGGAGATTGTAAAACAGTTCGGCGCGGCGCGGCGTCACTTTTCTGTACGGATAAGTATACGTTCGACAGGGAAAGTATGGTACTGTTCAGTATGCGGAAGCACGGTAATGACAAAGTACAAAGTATCTGCTTTGCTCTTCCCTTTGTTGTCAAATTGTTATAGAATCGATACGTGTACATAAATCCCTTTATGTACGGACACTTCAGTTTCTATAGCTAGCACGCGAAGTTCTCGATCGATCGATGCGACGGTGTGAATAAAAAGTTCACGGGCGATGTAAGAATAGCTATAAGAACAATAGCGTTCAAGTAGATGCATATATTGTATGTATGTATGTACACGCAACCGCCACTGTCCGAAGGAATTGACAAATGCTGAAACACGATCAAACGTTCCGTTCGCCTTATTCACGAATATTCGCGTGACTGTTTAATTAAATTTTGGGAAGCTATGCTGGAGGGTCGTGAGCACAGTTTCCTTTCTCCATCAGCGGAGAAAACACTTTTGCGAAACCACCCCTCGATCGTTTACGAAATTAGGGTCGCCCTGAAGTGGCAGATAGGATAACGCAAAAACGAATCAAACAAAAGGATTCTAATCCAGAAGAGGGGCGAAACGGAAGCGTCTTGAGAACAATCGCTCGCCAATTTCCAGCATCCCCGTCTGTTTTCGTAGTTGGGCCCTTATTTCGGAGCTTTTGACTCCGCGGAGGCCATCTGTCCCCACTTGCCCGTCCCCGTGGGTCCCTCAGCTCTGATCTAAAAGACATGTACAGGGTGTCCCACCTAAATTAAGCGTCAGAAAATGTTTGATTCATAATTCATGGGGACAAATCTAAAGATAGTTGAACCATTTTCTCTTATATTTTACACTTGAGGCACAAAAATATGCGTCGGAACTGCAAGGCACCTCATTAGACTGCGGATCTTTATGCAATTAGAAATATTCTGCATTGATTGTGGGAAGCAGGGATAAAATAAAAATTGATTTCATACTTTAATGACTTTGTTATGTTCGGAACAACGTTACAATATTCTCGAAATTTTCGAATCTGTTACTGTTTTATATTTCGCCCAACTAATTTCTTCATAAATTCATAAAGATCCGCAGTCTACACGTCATTGTAGAAAACGTTCGTTATTGACATTCGGATTAAACACTGTTAACGGAAGTCGCTGCATTCGGGTCGCCGAAGTTAGGCGAGACACCCTGTATAGATACACGTACGGGGATCGTCGATGTAACACGGTGGAAAACGTGTACCAGCCATCGAAAAGCGTGTATGATTTAATGTTACGCGCCGCGCCCCCCAGTCATCATTGTAGTCGGGGCCAACACTTCGCGAGCAACCCCCCGACTGCCCGCAGGGGCAAGAGGGGGGCCCGTCAGCCTCGAACCGGGGGCGAGGGACATTGTGTTACAGTTACATATTTATCGTGTAACAAATAGACGCTCGGTGTTATGATACCGCGGTGCTATACCACCGACTGGTTCACACTGTACGCTATCAACACGCGAGCCACCGAGGGAGCAGCTGCTGCTGCTTTATTATACTTATACGTCCGTCCCTCTCGCTCTTCGGTTGCTCACGGAGAGCGAGGAGACCGAGACTTTCTCTGTAATTAAATTAGATATTCATTCGGAAATTGTTGCAACCCCTGTGTTACCGCTCCGAGTGCATAAATATTCCACTGCTCGAAAAGAACGTACAACTAAACAAAATTTTTACGAATAATTTCAACAGATCTATTCGGTTGACGAGAAAGTAATTTCGGTATTTTAAGGTGAAATGATGCGATGGCCTGAAGTCGCACTTGGATCAGTTCTTTACCGATTAGGACCAGAAAGTTTTATGAGCGCGGAATTGTGAAGCTACCAGAAAGATGGCAAAAAATCATTAAAAAAAATGGAAAATATAAAATATATTAAAGGTCATTGCTTGAATAAAAGAAACTGGGTTTCCTGTTTCATCTTAAAGTACTGAAATTACTTTCTTGCCAACCCAATATATTAATAGTATCTCACGAAGTCGAATACGCTATAAATACAAAAACCTTCGCAGTCTACTGCGAATATTCGATCGTGCAGTCACTTTCCACTGCTAAAAAAGAACATAAAACTAAACAAAATTCGCCTCACAATTCTAATCGACTATTTTCGTGAATAATTTCTAGTAGCCCACGAAGCCGAATACGCTATAAATACAAAAATCTCTGCGGTCTACTGCGAATATTTGATTGTGCAGACATTTTCCACACCCGGATGTCATACTTCCATATCGATTTCATGATTGCGTCGCGCAGAAGTTTCCGTGTGAAGTTTCTATGAAACATATGCACTGTCAAGTATAACAGTCCTTCATTTGAACAACAATGAAACTATCGTTTCTGCAAAGACTGTTTCTCCAAGGTTTAATTTTAACTATGAACTTTTTGACGCAGGCTTCTTCGCAGCTTTTCAACAAGAGATTTACACTTCGAGCCTGGTAACGTGAAACGTGTATGGTATTTATTTTTGATAAATCGGATTTCCTGAAGGGTTATAGACACACGTTGCACGGGACGTATAGAAATATAATTCCACGCCTTACTAGCTTCAGCCATTTTCTTTCTTATAATAGATTCGCTTTTTTTACCAGCATTGTGCTTGGAAATCTTGTGAAAGGATCACGCGGAGAATAGGTTTAACCAATGTAATCTCATTGAATTGACTCAGACTTTCGGGAGATCAGATTTTTGGGAGAAACTCTAGATTTTCTGCCACCTTGCAGATATAATAGAACCTCCCACTTTTTTCTCCGATGCGACCATAGCTAGGAAGCAGAGGTGGGCATTTAAAATACTACTTTACCCAGCTCTGCTAGAAAGTGCCCTCGATTTTCTATTTGAACATTTTTATCACTGATTCCTGCTCCTTCAATTTTTTTCTACCGCAATTTTACCGAGCGCGAGGACAAAAGGGAATTATCACAGGCACTCGATTCACAGAAGAATACGCAAGTGGTGCTCGCGCGTTTCCAGCAAGATTGCGATTCAAGACAGGATTTCGAATTCACAGTTTAATCGGGGGACGTTCTTCCGTGGCGTTGACAAGCGGCGCGTTCAATCGGGTGTAATTTCGTCTCGCGCAGCGGTGAATTCAAATTAATCAATTATCCCCGTGTTAACACCTTGATGGCTCGCCGTGCGTTTTCAAGTCTCGCTGGGCTAGTTACCTGAAACGATTCTTCACGGGCCCTGGCTTCTGCAGTGCCATGATCGTGGGACTTTTCGGGTTCGCAGGTAGCAAATCTCGCGGATCTCTCTTTTCAGCCGAGGAAACGTTTCCCCCGAGGACCGCACGCTCTCTTGGCTGCTCAAGATCGCTCTAATGGAATTACACGCACCCGAGGGGATTACTTGCTGGTATCCCATTAATTGCGCCCTTCCAAAATTATTAACAACATTCTCAACTGCAATTTTGCAATCGCGATTTTAACAGGAATTGAATCATTTGTAGATAGTTTATAGAATAATTTGCAGAATTTAAAAAAAGCAGTAGAGGAAGTTGCTGAAAAGTTCGGGCAGTATTAACACAGAACTGTCTCGAAGACCAATGCAGAAGGACGCGAAGCGTTCGGAGCATAATAGCGGCATTTGATAGTGCCGAACCAGGGGCGAATAATATAGCGTAGAGAATACGAAGGGTGGAAATATTATAGAAGAACGCCGCCCTGGATTTCAGTTCTGAGAACCCATCCCTTCGATCGGTTTCTTCGTCATTTACGTTGCCTCGGAATGACAACTGTACAATCACGGGCATGACATCTTTACTTTGAAAACACGCTCGGAGGGATCGAGGAGACGGACGTTTAATTTCTGACGGGACACGAATTTTTCATGGGTTCAACGAGGGATGAAACATTTCTTCCTTTCATTCTTCAAGAGGTCCCGCACATTTCAGACGTACTTGGTATACTAAATATTTATTCGTATGCGGTCTTAGAAATCTATAAAACGTTTCTTACCAAAATATTTTGCGCGTTGAGCACTCGTACCGTGTCTGATCCGCACAGTTCCAAACAAAATGAAGAACTGGTTAGTGGGCGTAAGGATCGGAATTATGATTTGACCGGAAGTCCCACAGAGGACTGAACGAGGTCCTTTCGCAGGAAACCGCACTCGTAAATTACAGCTATACACAATTATACACGGCTCGGCGAACAATGGACAACCTGGATTGGCAGTCGAACGAAAGGAGTGAGAAAGAGGTGGCAGTAAACGTTAACAAATACTAGCGACGGCGAAAGATACGGCGAGTTTGCCAATTAGACGGATTAAGAGGACCTCCAGACTCCTGCAGTCTCGGCGATACAGGGTTTCATCGTTCTTGCAAACAAGTGTGACGTTCCAAACCGCAAGCAGATTTATTGCCTTCGTTGACAGCGCTTCACCCCCATAACGGTTCCTTTTCCGACAACCTTTAAGGTGAACCATCGATCGAGCCACGTCGCGCCGATGCAGTCGCTGACTGTGCCGGAGTGAACATCATTGTTGAGAACAGGAAATTCTGGAGCAAAAGTTTCGTTGTCGATTAATGCACGCAATGCCAAATCGAAGTATTTTTGTAAGAAAGCAAATTTTACGATCAAGTAAGAGGAATCAACTGGAAAGTTTGTTGTTGGGCTATTTTGCAGAGGGTGTATTCGTCGAGGGAATGTATCCAAACAATGTGGTCGTTGTTGTGTAAAGTTGTTAAGGCTTCCAGGGAGGAGGAGAATGCGGAAATAGCGGGTATGGAACGAATCAAGGATAACTCGGTTTATTTAGTGGTTTCTGTGGAAGATCCTCGAGGAAAACTTGTCCGGTCACGATGGTTAAAGAGATTTTCCCAGGTGACGGGGAAAGGCGTGGTTTGCTGCCGCACGGTCAATGGGGTTTTAACGAGAAAACGGGTAATAAATCCGCTAATGAGTGTTGTACGCGCAGGCGCTAATGTATGCTACCACAATGCTGCTCCGCCCTGATTCTTATTCAATGGACGCCGAGGCGGACGGTATGGTTCACTGTGGTCCCTTCACCCTTCGCATAACCACGCCATCTCTTCTCATTAAAGGGATTATCCACGTAAACACCGCAAATAAGGACTGGCAGTTACTCGAACCTCGTCGGCGATACGGCTGAACCCCCAGCACTCGGAGCTAACGATTTCAACTCGAAAATTAAATATTTCTTTTGTTGGAATTTAGGTTATGCACAGTGAATATAATCTATCAGACGACTTCTCGCACGCGAGGTTGTATACAGAGTGAGGTTGAGGTTTCCTCGCGTACGCCTCATTAGATACACGATTGCTTACTTCTGGCGAAGATGACGCGATTGATCGGTGACGCAGTTTTTCTGGTTTCAGAAAGGAAGTGGTATGAAATAAAATTCTATTTTCATTAGTAACAGCATTTGTAAATCCAAAATAAATGAAAATCGTACTAAATGCTGTTGAATTTAATGCTCCAGCGTTTTCCAAAATTTTTACAAGTCATAAATGCATAAAGATCCGCGTCTACCGATTAGATACCGATATATTTAGTAATGTAAACGCTCTTTCAATTAGTGACGCCTCCAGAGTTACCATTCGAGTTGAGTCTTTATTCTCTGCTTCCAATTTGCAGCCTTGTGGGATGTGTAAACAAATGTTTAAAAAACGAGCTATTCAGACACGCAATTAAAATCCGGAGCCTTCGATCGAATGAAATTGGAATTGGAGCGAGGCGTCCGAGGAATAGCTGGGGGCAGCGAACGAACGTTCATATGTGTGTATGCGTGCGCGGTTCTATCCGAGTTAAGAAGACAATGAAGAGGATGAGGGTGAGCAGGAGAGCAACGGTAACCCAACCCATACCGGATATGGTACCTGTCTGCACCGCCTCCGTCAATTCCGACCGACGAATCAGACGCGTATCTCCCTGGCGAGGTGCACAAATCGGGCGGGACCACTTTCCACCCTTCTCTTCTTTTCTTCCGGTCTCTCTTTCTCTCGTTTTCTCTCTCTTTTCCGTTCTCTCTCTCTCTCTCTCCCCCGATTTAAACCTCTCTCCCTCTCTTCAGGCTCTCTCCTTGGCAATCTCCTCTTCCGACTATACAGTCCTGCTCCGCGTCTTTCGCGCCGGCTCCCTCCTCGATCTTGAAAACGCAGCCCGCAGGCGAACTGTAGCGCGTTGCTATCGGTTCGCGGGTCTCAGCACTTTGCGAAACACCTCGCAGACCACGTACAGTCTCCCAAAAAAATCCCCGTTCCTCACGGACTACGGATCTTATGGATTTATCGGAAAAATCAAGCTTGCTTGTGTAATTGTCGTTTAATATCTGAATTTTACCCCCGTAGCAATTATACGGAATAATTCACTAGACTTTTATTTAATAGAAATTCGCAGAATCGCGGTGACAACCACAGCTCGCGCAATTACACCCAATCTGCCTCCCCGAGGACTAGAATCTGAAAGCCGCGTTCAGACATAAGATCGTCGTTGAATAAAACACCAGCGTGTATGACATACTGCCATTTCACATTTATAGCAAATCGACACACCGGGGGCAGATGACGGTTAAGAAAGTTAAAAGTGCAGGCAATAAATAGGCTATCATAGATACCATAAAAGTTTTTGTGATCGTGTGCTCTGCTCGTCTACATACACGTCCCGTTTCACTCTGTATGAATGTGTCGCGGAGAAAGTCCGTCGTCCGATAACAACTGTGAATCGATACGAAAGTGTATCCACGAACTTCTCGACAGTGTTCGCGCGAGAATAGCAGGCGCGAGAAGTATAATAGTAATTGTTGCCAACTATGTCCACGTTTAATGACATCCCACGTGTTTTGAAAATTGTCTGTCTAAATGATTGCTTTCGTCACACTTAACCGACTCGTTAATTCGTTTGACCCAATTTATCAATGGGCTATGCAGCGCCACGGGTGTCTTCTGCATGAATTCGACACGGTATAGGTGTCGGGAAACGGTTCTAGCAGGTTTGCTCCTACTGTTATTCATTTAGCCCTCATTGCGACGAATTTGCTCGTTTCGCTCTTCTTCTGTTCGATTCATTTATTTTGTTATTTATTTATTTAATGCTGCTTCAACATCAAAGGTCATTAGCAACACGGTACATTTTCTTACAATATTTTATACATATTTGTATCTTTGATATACTGGGCAAGACCGGCGATATACTCCTCAGAACCTAACAGAACGGGGGTAAGGATCCAGGCAACTTAGCATTTGATAAGTGCAAGATTTCAAAATACTTTCTTTACAATTTCTCTGATAATAATTTCGTAAACCTGTTAAAAATTCCGTACGCTTTGAGAGTGAGAAATTGCGATAAAACGGTTCCCCGGTGGACGCCGAAGGGAGACGATAATCTCGCGATTACGGCGTGACGAATGGGCTTGTGTGACACGGGAAAACGCGAAGATTTCCGAGGTCGCGGCTGGGGAGAGGAAGAAGACGGCGGGTTTGCCGAAGAGGGAAAAATATCAAGTGAATGAAGAGGAGAGAAGCGCTCTTATTTGACCCCGGGCCCATTGCGCGAGTTAACAAACCGCCGCGATCAGTTGGGGTCACGCAAGTCGCCACCCCAATTCACCTAATGGGGACAAATATCATAATTGCTGCTGCTTCTTTGCTAAGCATCCAAATAAATTGATGCTTTTCTGCTCGCTCGCTCTTTCTTCCACTTGGACGACGATCCTGGCTCCTACGGACCCAAGAAAGAATTTTGTTTGTTAATCAAAGACCGGATAAATCATCGGAGATAACGTTTACTTTATTTGTCGTGTGCCCGATCTCCAAAAAAACCGACTGGTGCGTTTTCCAATTTGTCAATCCAATTGATCTCACCCACTTAATCCAGTTGAACTTCGTGCGATCAACTCCCAGTCTCTGTATCCGAGCGCAGCGTAATCAGAAGCGTTAATCAATTTTCGGAAGCTATCCTAACCGCATTACAAGCCTAATCTCCGAAGGGCATGTAGTCCTGCGTCAGTTTGAACCCGATGTGGGCGACCGCGGCGCAGATATCCACTTGACCCGCGTCTTAACGGTGTATTTATCTACCTAAGGTCTGTGGTGTCAACACGAGTCAACAATGGTCAATAAGCGATCAAGTGACCTCGCGGCCTACGCCAATCGTCACGAGTTTATGGCATTTCTGACATACCCGAGGAAAAAACGATCGAATCCCACCCGGTTCGAAAAACGTTTCACGCTCAATGTTGGTATAATCCGTTCCCGAATGGAATTTTCGGGTAGAACGACGTAGAAATTGACAGGGAAGCGACACGGTCGTGGAAGAGGAGACTCGGTTGATCTAAGCCGCAGGGTTTTAACCAAACGACTTAACCTCCCGGCATGGTGTCAGCGGTTCACATTAATTCAGTCGAATTAATCGTAAGCGTGGTCGCGACGCGCAACTCTGCTCCGTAGCACGGATTTATTGAATCAACCGGTCGAATGGTTCATTGGTTATGTCACCGACTAATTTCGTGTCTCCGTTCCTCGGTCAGGACACTTTCTCGGTGTCTGTTGTCGCCAAAGTACGCGTGCACCTCCTGTCAGAGCACGGGGTGCAGAAAAATCGAGTCTGCGATTCTTGTAGCCAAAGGAAGCGTTCAGTTTTACGTTTCTTCTTGAAATCCCATTCGTAGCTCAACTTCATTTGTTTCGAGAAACGTAGACTTATGGTTTACGAAAATCTTCAAACGAGGATAGAATGTCAAATTCGACAGAATTTTGAACATTTTTTATTTGTTTTGGATCTACAAAGGCTGTTTCCATTGAAAATAGAATTTTAATTCATTCCACTTTCTTCAAATTTGTCTCCAAAAATTGGAAAATGCACAAACATCCGCAGTCTAACAATAAATAATGAGAAGAGTACAACTAAAATAAAAATTCTTCAAATTCTTCAAGAAATCGGTCTAAAATGGTAATCCTTTATCTGTGTGTGGAAAACTCTCTATAAATATCAAAAACGTCCTCCTAGGTACTATTCCGCTTAAAATAAGTACCCGCTCGGCCTATTTTCGATTAAAAAAAAAAAATTTGTAGTATTTAGGTTTGTCCAAAACTGCCCTCAAAAAATTTAACCTCTTTTGAAAAGCGCTGCAGTGCTTTGAATTTGAATCCTTCCCTCCCTACATAAAAATTTCGTGTTTGGATAGGAGTCTACGAAGTTTTTCGCTACTGAAAACCCCCATCTTTGCATGATCGAGAAATGAGAATCCTGGAGACGAGTCTACCCCTTAAAATGCAGGTGAACTAATGAGATTGCTAGACAGCTAGATGTAGCCGTCTCTTTCGCGAGGCAAAGCATTTTCCGACGGGAATAAATTCATTTCCACGGAGTCGGATCGATTAAACATTTATCCTGTCGTCGACAGCGGGTCGGACGCAGTGTCAACGTTTCATTGTTCCATAGTTAGGTATCGATTAACTCGTGGCACACGGGAGAGCACGGACTCCTTGCTTTGTCGATGATAGTGGGCTAGTGGTGGTTGTGGTGGTGGGTATCGCAAACGATTTCTGACTATGCATCACGTAAGCACAATATTGGATATCGGCACACTCTCTGTTGTAATGGGCTGTAATTTCCCATGTTTTGCATAGACGATCACAGGAGAGAAAGAGAGAGAGAGAGAGGCGGCTACACATAGGGAAAAGAGAAGTTTCGTGGTAGGGAGGATGAAGGTGGGGCAATCCTGAGGAGCACCTTGCGGTAGAAGAGTCGCCGATCGCAGCTGCGGCAATCCCACGACCCCATCGCCAATTCATCAATGATTCATCCCGGAGACGAACGACCGAAGCCACGATTGTCACGAAACCGTAACATCGGCAGACAGTTTTTCTCAGAGCCAGCTCGGCCGCCGAAGGTAAAGGAACCTTGTCACGGAACCTCGATCATCAAACCACCGGTCATCGAACACGCTTCCTGTTACCGATGCTCGATCTCGATCATCCGCGAACGCACGCACCACTTTCCCGCGCAATGCGTCCGCGTTCTACAGCTCTGATTGGTATCGGATTTTATGGATTCGCCATAAGTGAACTACAGATCAAATTCGTCATTGAAATTGATAGACTTTGAAGACAAAGTTAGATAAGGACATCATCGGCTTCCTATGGAAATTGCCTAAGTCCAAAAAAGTAACTTTTACAGCAGGCGAAAAATTTCAAATTCTGATATTGTGGCGCTACCTAACAACTTATCGCTGAACTGTTACCCTCAAACCGTACAAATTGAATTCTCCATTTTCGTAAAGCATGGACTTGGGCAGTTTCCATATGAGCCCGACGATATTTAACTTGTGATTCATCCTCGCGCCAGGTCCATTCAGCCGATACGTTCGGTAATCTTCGTGGACAGGGAAAATGCGAACGATTAGGCTAAGAGGAATGCTCGTGCTAGGACCAAGAAGACTCGGAGAGGAGAAAAAAGGGTGCTAAGTCGCCCAGAAAGGATTCGCTCGAGGAATGCGTTGGTACGAATCGTTTTGCAGTTTTCTTGCGATAGACTGGTCCTAGACCGGCTTGGACCATTAGCATAATTACAAACCAATGCATACACGTGTTTGTTGCTTGTTGATATACGCAAGAAGTCTTAATTTGCGACAAAGGATCGTCGAGCACCAGTTCGTCGAGCGAACGGGTTAAATTCGAGCACGCAGATCCAGTTCCCCATTTGGAATTGCATCTGCCGGTGGAACGGGGTGGAACGGGGTGCAACGGGGGGAGGGGAGGGTGTGCAGCACAGGCATATTAGCTGATCATCGGTATTTCGAAAGGAGCTTATCTCCGGTAGCCGTCGCGATCCGCACAACTCTATCTGAACATCTTAATACCGGAATTCTCGGATCCGCATTGAATGGTTCGCCGTGTAAACACGCGTTAGCGGGCGCGCCGCGTCGTTTTCTCTCTCTACCGTCCATGGGGCAGAAGGTTCGTGGGGCTGCGTGTATACGGGGCCTTTCAGGTTTCCCTTGGCTTCCCTCTCCGGAGCGTGACCGTGGCTACCTACACGGCACTCGATGTATCAATGCCATCGATGCGACAATCCAAATATTTGCTAGTAAGATTAGCCACTCGCCGAGGCCCACGTCGTTTCCTGTTACTATTTTTTCCCTCCCCGTGCGTAGACTCTACACGAACGTGTCTTCTCGGCATCTGTTCCCGGACGTGCACCCTCTCACGCAGCTTGTATCCTAGCTACCTTTTTAGTTCTATCGCCGTGGATTTTATTTTTGACAAGACCACCGAATTTCTAACAGGGTGTACTTTCGAATCCGACAACCCTCCGATTTTCCTGAAATTTTTGCCAAAGCTTATCCTTGATTAGAGAAGGAAGTCTCTAAAAGGATTTTTGGCGACAAAGCCCTGTTTGCCCCCCAGCTCCCTTTAAAGTTTCGACAGTTCTTAATAAATATTCTTCTTATTACTTATTGTTACTAGGTATGCCACTAATTTATTTTTACCACTTAATCCTGTAGGATTTTCGGCATGGAAGCATTTCAAATTTTAGCTTTCTATGTGTTGTGTGTTTCCAGAAGATATTGAAAGCTGAACTTTGGTACACAGAATATATACATAATATGCACGTTTCTCGAAACCATGTTCTTTAAACGGGCCTGCGGGCTGAGGCCAGATTCCAGCCAGTCATATCTTCGTCGCAGAACGCAGTTCCGGCTCGAAGCCGGTTTCCTCGTCAAACTCTTTTCCGATTAACGAGATAATAGTCACAGTAATCTTAGGGGGCGATCTTATTGCGCGTTAAAGCCGAACACCGGCCAGGTGGTTTCTCGGTGCACCGTCAAAGGATGCTCCTTCTTTCTCTGCGGTAGCACCGAGCCACAGCTGATCCTCGACGTTCAACAGCTAAAGCGATTTAACGAACGTGAAAAAACGAACGAGTCAAAAACCCGTGAAACGCGCTCCTCCTTCCACGTTCCAGGATCAAAAGGATTGCTGCGCAACCGCAACAATCCTCCGGGAAAAACTCCTTTCGGCTACCGTGGAGGCTTTTCTGAAAGGTTACGTCGGAACTGTCGCGGGGATAAGGATTAACTGACGTAATTGTCCGGCTCGGGGGAAGAACTGGAATCCTATTTTTGCCGATTGTTGCGCGGATCCACGATGTTCAGGAATCGAGAATAATTTTGGAAGGTTTACGATGTTGTAGATCGCAGATGAACAGGTTAATCGATCACCCAGGACAGGTATTTCGGTATTTCTCCTCGTTGAAGTCTCCGCTGGATTTCGGTAAATATTTTTTCATCCGCGTTCCTCGTATCCAGGACACATCGAGGGTCATCATTAATACGGATAACGTTTGGTGTTGGATTTCAGGCTGGTCTCCCCGCGATCTATTTTCAAGTAATCCCCGACGCAAACCAACAAACAGTGACAGCTGCTGACGTCGAGCAAAGAACGATTACGTGTATCCGCTTTCGGTTCGACCCTTCATCGACCAACGTTCTGTGGCCAACGTATTCACCAGCTAACTGGGAATTATGTGTATTGTATTGTTCGAGACGAGGCAACAACTGACAAACTACCACCGCACTTGATCGAGCCCGAGAAACTTCGCGAACGAATTCTCGCGAGCTCGGTAGTGTTGCGGAAGTAAATGATTTTAACGGCATTTCATTCTACGGATACCCGGATTCTTCGGCAAACTCGTGATTTCATCCTTGATTCATTCTCAAACACCTCAATACATAGTTTGTAACAGCATTTATTTTATATTAACTGAGGCGCCACTAAAAATTGCTGTACCATTATTGAAAATATTGTTCACATTATTAAATATGTAGGTATCTAATCAATTACTATGAGGTATCATACCAACTATATATCCATAAAATGTTTAAAATCGTGGGGAATGGAGATATTCCAGATCGGAAGAAATGTTTAATATTCGAGTTAAAATATCTCCGAGTGCAAAGGGTTAAGACAAAATCTATATTCTGTCGAATTTAATGCTCCAGCATTTTTCAGATAAAATACCAATTAACGGAATACCACGATATTGAGATTCAGCAAGTGCATGCATTCGAGCTTCCGCGATTGGCTGTACACGGTTGTTGGACAGTGTTGGCTAAACCAGCGTTCATTCACGAATGCTGAATAAATTCTACATACGGCAGGCCAGAACAGTTTGGCTTTCCCTTTATCTCCTAGACTTCTTCATTGTCAGTCTCGAAGGGTTAAGTATACATATATGTGTACGTATTATACGTTGGGCATCCCTCTTGTTCCTCTTGTCCCTCCACACTCGTCTCACCTCAGGAGGGCCAGCTTCCGTTTCCGGATTGGCACGTGAACCACGAGGACCTTGAAGAGGGTATAGGTTGGCGTGGTACCACTTAGGCACGTGGTGTCGCATGAAAGACCGTCAGAGATCGAATATGATGCCGTTATGGCTCCTCCACGCTGACAATTCCCTCCGAGGAACACCAAGGGAGCTTTCTTCCCTCTCTCTCTCTCTCTCTCGCTGTTTCTCCATCTTTTTCTCCCTCATGCCCTTCGATTTGTTTTATCATAAAGGATCCTGTGTCACTGTGGTACACGATTGTTCTCGGAGACCACACTGCGGACCTTCGAGCGAGTTCTACGTTTCTGGAGACTTACGGGACACCGCTATCCAGAGCTAATCTAATTTATTAGATGATTGCATAAGTTTGTATGTTGTATAATAAAAAATTATATTTCTGCAATTAGAAAAGAATGGTGACGATATAATTGATTGATAGAGCTGTATTCTTTAAGATTTAACCATTGGCTTTTATGACAGAAATGGGTAGGTGTAATTTAAAAGAAAAATTATTTTCAATCTATTAAACAATACCACTTCGCTCCAGTTTGTTGCAATTCAGGCAGAACATTTTTATTTTACATAAAGATTCGCTGTCTATTCATAAGCAGTTCTCTCATTTAATTTCAACGCAGTGCCCATATTGGTACAAACTATTTCGTTGTATAGATAGGTTTGGTTTTTAGTGTCCCGTCACTTAAAATCTTGGCGACACGTGTCGCCAAAAGCGAAAGGTGTTTTCACTGTACACGTGCCCGGCGCAAATCCCGCCGTTTCGGACTGTATCTGAACAAATAACGCCAGGACTAATTATGTAAATCCTGTCGTTACGCGAGCGAACGACAATGCCGGCGGAGACCAAGAGTCGGCTGCCTTATCAAAATACTCGAAAAGAAAACGCACTCGGAGCACGTACTCACCACGTGTTCCCCCACTGTCTGTCTGAAAAAATCACAGTGACGAGTGGGTGCTATTGATTTTCAGAACTGTGGACAGGAGATGTCACCGTGCTCGAAGTATTTTCGATCTAAAGAATCATTAGTTAGAAAAGGTATTAATAGAACGCTCGATCATCAGAATTTTTCAACTAAAATTTAATGCGAATAATTAATTAAAATATAATAGTGTAGAGATGAATTAATACGTCCTAGAGTACTCAAGGGTTGAATCCGAAGGGTCGTAGCTTGAATAATTGCGAGCGCTAATGTATACGGTCTGATTCTCTACAGGCTCGGTCGCGCAAATGAAGAAAAAAGGATCCGGGGAACGAAATGGTGTCGAGTCTAGAATCTAGGCGATGGTTGAAGCCCATGGGACCCCATGGCGAACGAGGACCGACACCTGGCCAAACGGTGAACACACACGAGACGCCGCGGGATACGAATGGGAGACTGGTCACGTAATGAGCCTCTCGTTCGTCGTAAAATTTCTTCTTTCAACGCTGCGGAATCGGACGATCGATTAAAAGTCTCGGGAAGATAATTAAGAGTCACCATCGAGGTGCAAAGGTGTCCCGTAGTCTCCTCACGCCATCCTGATCGAACGACACGTGCTAAATCCATTCTCCGTGGTTCGAACATTTTATTATTTCGCGCAGGTTAATAATTGCTTTGTTGAACAAAACAAAGTGTTGCACAACGAGCAGCGTATGCAGAAGATTTCTGCGCGGCTTCCGGTTCTGTTCGCGCGGATGTAATTATCCAGGCATTATAAACAACCGCCGGATAATCTCGTATATCGGAGTTCTCGATGGCGATACTTCCTGCGGATAATGATTAACGGGGATGAAATGTGACGTAGCGAGGCAAAGGTGGATCAGGCGGTGGATCGCGTGTGCTTGATCCGTGAGATCTTAATTAGAACGCATGACTAGCGGATCCCGATTCGCTCCCGCGGTCGCCGGACATTTTTCTCGGAGACGAAACAGCATCCGGTGTGGATTCTCGCTTGGTGCACCGTGTTCCTGTCGCAGTTGCACGCGCTGCAAGTTCCTGCGTGATCCACGCCGCAGTTCCTGCGGCCCGCAATTAACCCGGGGAACGCAATTATGCCGGGTCCTCCGTGGACGATTAATGGCCGAGCGAATTATCGACACTGTTCCCTATCGGTTTCTAGAAATACCACATGATAATCCAAACTATCACGCATCGATACTCCCGGCCGAGTAATTAGAAATAAATTAAACGCTCGATTTGCTCTGCCGAGCTCCGCTGATAATGTTTCCTTCAGTTTTCTCTTTTGCATCAGATCACAATTTTTTCAAAGACAATTTTGTAAAAATTGATTTTGTTTGCAGACGCAGTTATTCGAGGCTCTCTCCCACTCCTCCGGTCGTTTTCGAATTTTTTATCCGTTTTCTCGAGCCCGTTCTTCGCGACGGGCGGTCGCGATCATCAAGGACCCCATTTCTTATGACGTCATTTATTCTCGATCCTTAGCCCCGCACAACCAGCGACCAACGCTCGCGTGTAGATCCCCGCTAATTGCAAACAGATTTATTGGCTCCGGGAATCTCCGGGAATTTAATACGGTTCTATGTACGTACTCGACTCAACACAAAAGTCCAGAGAGCGTTTTAGCGAATGGTCTCCTCTCGCTGTGGGACCATCCTTCCGTATTCTCTTATCGATTCTGTCGAAATTTACGATCCCCAGCGAAATATTCACGTGCACGTGGGAAAGAAAACACGATTAAACTGAATTTACATGTACTTTTGATCATTGTCGTTCTTTCTAAATACAAATGTTCTGGTCAATAAAGCGCCGAGAAGTACACTGTCGAACGTTTCTATCAAAATGAATACCTGTTCGTAGCTATCGACGCCGGCGATCGATCCGATCGTTGGCCCGAGTAAAATCAGATCGATCACGCGAGCTTGGAACGACTGTTATGCGTGTAAGGCTGATTCGAGGCTGGCATATTCGAGAAGCAAAGATAACGGTGATTCAAGGAAGTGTTCTAGTTGCAGGGCAGAAAATATCAATTTTTTCTTCGCGTACATCAAAACTGCCGCATTTCAATAACGTGCTCCGGAAATCTCTACTTGAATCTTCCACGTGAACTGTAACAATCTGGAGTGAAATAGATCTTTGCCTTCTTTCTTAATAAGTCTAATCTAGACTGCAGTGGACATGTTAAAAATATTTGAGGACATCGCGTATTAGTTTCAGCTTAATAAGATGATTAAAAGAAGAATACAATTTTTATTTGGCTCCAAACATTCTTTATTTTGCATAAAGATCCGCAGTCCAGTCTAATCGGTTGAAAATAATATAACAGCATTTTTAAATTCTTCTAATGTTTTACTGTTTTAAATCACACCTACTCATTTTCGCCGTGAACGCGTAAAGTCCGCCGTCTGCTAGTTGGACCAAAACTATTTCGCAAATCGAGCGGAAGACAATGTTAAAAAATGGCAAAAACACCTGTCAGGCTATAATAGGGCCCGAAGTGTCCCGGCAGAAATTCTGCCGTGGAATAGTAGACCGTGTGTAGACCTAACCCCGACTCGGCCGGTTTCAATAAATAACTGGTGAGTCGAAAAGCCCAGCGGGACTTGATCTACGGGCAACACAGGCCCGAGAGGAGGAAGGGGCGAGTGGTAGATCATGAGAAAAGGAAAAGGAGAAAAGGGACGAAGCGGAGCACACACACCGGGGTTTAATGGAGATATCGTGCTCTCGCGGCGGTAACTCGCGCGACGCGTTATGCAAATAGGATTGCCCTTTACACGCCAAGTCGCGTCGTAATTGGCTCTCACAGAAATGGCCTTTCCATCCCGCTACTTCGTTCTGCTCCTCCCGGTTTGCTATTTTCTTTTTTCTTTTTCCAACAGTTTCTCTTACTCTGTCGACGTTTCCCTTCTCGTCGCTTCCTCTATCATACAAATCGTTTCTGTAAAACCGGGTGCAATTAATTCAACAATTTCCACGTCGTAGAATAGGTTGAAACTAGGTGTTGTCGCAAATCTGATATCGGCATATGCTCGGTTCTAAATTCGATCGGTTGGAGGGGGAGCAGCACGCGAGACGAAGAATGCTAGTGGGGATATTAAATGGAGCTGAAAGACCGCGGAACAGCGTGCGAGAGGGAAAGGACACGAGGTGAAAAGAGACAAAAGGAGAAAAAGAAAGAGCAACAAGCATTAACGTCTTTGATGTGCCGCGGGACTCGGAGATGGGTCTTCTCATGCCTCGAAGGCTCATGGGTTGTCACTCAAGCTCTACAAGGATGAGCCATCGAACTGTGCGGTTCCCAAGATTTTATTCGACGCGAGCCTCGTCCCGTGTTATCGAAATGAGTTTCGTATTAATCGGAGCAGTTGAAACTCGCCGATCTTTATGCGAAATAAAAATGTTTTGCATTGCCTGTGAGAAGCAGGAATAACATTCTTGAACTTTCAAAATCTGTTACTGTTTTACATTTCGCACAACCAATTTCTTCATAAATGCATAAAGAACCGCAGTCTAGTCATCGCTCTGACTCCGGATCTTCGCGGAAAACGAACATTTTAATCGCCGGTCGCATTCCGGTAATTCGAACGCGTGTGCAGAACGAACGAGGGGCGCAATTAACGCGCTGATAATTGGGTCGTAATAAATTAATTCGCTGACAAAGCCCCGGCGCGGCGACCAAAACAACGGGGAATAACAGGGTCACGGACCTTCAATGGCATAAAAACGCTCCCGTCGAAAAACTGCGACGATCTCGACCGTCGAGCCACTCCGATAGAGAGAAGAAGAAATAGTCTGAAGGAGCGAGTGAGATGATAGAGGAAAAAGGAAGGAGGCCTAGCCTCCATCTTCTTGAAGAACCTCTCGGTGCTGAAGGCTGAAAGCTGAAAAGACGTCGGGCGCGGCACGGGTCTCCTTCGTCAGGGATATAAGGTTACTTGTGGGAAAGATGCCTACGTCTTATTATGGCTTGTTTTGAGCTCTACCAACTCTTTGGTACTATAATTACGCGGTTATTGATAAGTCGATCAGGTTACCGTCGTGCGAACTTCTCTTCTAGCCTGCACAATGTTCCCGAGGAACTCGGGAGGCTCGACGGGACAATGAGAGAGCCAGGACACGGTGTCCTGCGGCCGAACGATCCTTGGATGCCGCTCTATTTCTCCGCCTTTTTATCCTTTTTCCCCCTTTTTCGAACTTTTTTGTTCGCCCAGGCGAAACTGCAGCTAGGCACTTCCTTCGGGATTGTCCACGCTAATCGAGGTTCGGGAGGGGAACGTTGGACGCTCCAGGAGCTCTAGGAGCTCGCTAGCTTCGCCGGAAACAAACGAACAACCGTGCAAATGAGTTGCGACTGGAACAGACAAGAAAGAAGTGTCGGAGGAAAAATCGATCATTCGGGAAACGATCAAGATGGAGAAACGGTATACTAACTGCGGTGTTCCCTGACCAGAGAAACGGTTTCTTCGGGGAACGATCATCAGTCACTCCAGAAGCGATTGTACCCGCCGATAAATTCACAGATTCATTTTCCGTACATGTCGACAAGCAGATCGGAACTCGGCGACACCACCCGCTGTCTACGATCTACGAACACGATCTATGGTATCTACATATGTAAGTAGCGAGATCTCGGACCGGAGAAAGCAAACGTGGCACTTGTCACTCGGTCGAAGTAGATCGGGTCTGAAATCGGGATCAGAAATACATTCTGATCCGAATCGAGATAAAGAGATGTTTAATACCGATCTTAGAACCTCGCAACCCAACCACGTAATTATCATTTTTCCCTCTCTTTACATTTTTCATGGCAGAGCCGCGATAAAAATGAGTTGTCGTCGAGCCAGTGCGGCATAAAAAAAATATATAGCGTGCCGTACAATGGAGTACGTGATGAACGGAGTGTGAACAAGATATTTTCACAAGAAAACGGCGTACGTGTCTCTCGAGATGCATTCTACCTCGGTTTCTTTGAGACGCTGCACGTGAATCACTATGAAAAAAACCGAGTAGCGGAGGATCGGTGCCTTTGACACCCAACCTTATAGAAGTTTATTCGAGCGAACTCTTGCCCGCCGGGAAATTTTAGCACCCCATTCTGTTTTCATCTCTTTAGGTTTCCTGCACCGCAACTTTTTCTCTCCTCGCGGAGAAATCTTCAGCTTCACACCTTCCCGACCTGCAATGGAAAAACATTTCTGAAAGTACTCGTCACGAGTCCCTGAGAAATTATTAGGGATAAACTTCCGAAAGCGACAACCCTCCGATTTTTTTTATGCTCTGCATTCTTACGTACTTTTTCGTCTCCTGAAAATAAAATTTTGAAGATAGAATTTAGTACAATTTTTATTTATTTTATGTCGACAAAGTCTACCACCACCGAAGCTAAGATTTTATTTTATTCCACGGTCTTAAAATTCGTCCACAAAAATCGCAAATTGCATAAACACCCGCAGTCTAGTAATTATAACTACGTCCTCCGCTAATAACGTTCGAAACGGGCGAGGATCGTGAGAATGAATGGGATCGGGTCGGTTTGAAAGCCGTGGATAATGCAGCCGTGGGTATCTTGTCAACATATTTTTCTTGCCGATCGTCCTCGACGTAGAGTGATCGCTTGATCACCGAGCCGGGGGTGTCTCGTCGCATAATGTGCACAAGAGGGCGTCCAAGGTGTCCGAAACGGGGTTGGAAAAGATGAAAGACGCCGACAGAGAGATCCCACGACAGTTCTCGCTTCGCCGTACAATGGATCCTCGTGATTTCGGGATCCTGAGGCCAAATCGCCGGAAACTGTGTCGGGACACCTGCTGTTCGCCTTGTGACTTTATTTGCCAAGTCTTTCGGCGACATCGGAGATTCGATCAGTATACTAATCGGTAGACTTCATTCCGGGGGATTAAATCTACCGAATCTTATTAAAATTCTTCAGCGGAAATATTCGTTTCTATTTATGCAACAACCAATTTGATTCTTTTTTCAGATGATTGAGAAGTTGAATAGACAAGATTTGTAAGAAACGAAACCGTTCCGATCACGTCGATGTGTTGCCGCTGTTTGTCGATGTGTGCAACGAGTATACATACTTTGAATTCAAGTAGGCTTCAATATGCCGACGTATTTATCTGTTTTATCAACAGATGAAGCCACTAGAACCGACTCGCACGGTGAGTCGACAATATATACGTACGTTTGTATGCGAGGCGATCGGCCATGGGCCTGTACGATCAAACTGGCAGAGGCACAAAAGTTCCAATGACTTGCCATAACTGTACTTACAATTGTCAGACATTTAGCTACGATTTACTGCCGGCATCGAGTAGATCGTGTCAGTGTCAAGGATCCAGGTCCAGTGTTTCACGTTCGTCTCTGCGTACGCAGAAGACGGCCTTTCTTTCCTGTCGCTGTCGGAATTCCCGCGGAGTAGTTCCTGGTTTCATCGAGCGAGGAGTGTCAATGACTTGTAATTAGACCAAGGATCTTTATGCATTTACGGGAAAATTGAGAGAAGAAGAGAAAAGAAAAAAATTTCTTAAGTTACTTCTAACTATGATAAAAATAATTATGATGTTGATGTTTTGTTATTCTTCTATATTCCCTTCAATAAATAATGATTTAGACAAAACTTGTGGTTATTGGTCCAGTTTTGCTCCTTACTGTATGACCTCTCCTCAATGAAAATCATTAAGGGAAGAAATAACGTTCAATTTAGTTTCCATTTCTTGCAATCAACGCGGACAATTTTTATTTTGCATAAAGATCCGCAGTCTGCGATATATGTAATACAATCATTATACTTTCATTTGATGAGTTGCCAGTTGAATTTCTACGATTTGCAATCGACGTCGAAAATTTTGATATCGCCTGGCGACGAACGATACTTATCGAACGGGATGATTCGCCTAAATCAATATTATCGAACAACCGTGACTCCTTGGAAATTGGCGTAATAGGTATTGTGTGGCCGATCCTTTCGGACCCGGGGTCTGCATAGTCAAAGTGTGCGACTTCTTGTTCGGGGCCCTGAACGAGATATCGCCTCGATACCGAATCAATCTGCTCTGTCAGCGTTAGCGACATCGGGCTAATGGAATTATCAGACGGGACAGACACCCGCATCATTCTTTGTGTGCCGTGAGCACGCGGAGGTTGGCCGATCGGGCTACGAGCCGAGGAGGGGAGCACAAGTGAAAACGAGCCTAACAGAACTAAACGAAACGAAACGAAACGAAACGAGAGGAATCTTCAGAGGTGGTTGCGTCACGTGTAGATCTTCGAGGAGAGCATTATTCGTTCACGGGCGTTACAATGCTCTCCATTACGGGCGTGACACTCGCTCACGCTCCAATAAAACTGTCAGATAAAACCTGTTCGGGACGCACAATACTCTCCGGGCTTAATACACATCGCGTCCTCTTGGTATGCATCGCGTGTTTCCTACGGTACCTCGTAAGCGGGCCTGATCGGGACGGTGCTCTTTGACTCACTTGTCCAACGAGTCATTCGAAACCGACGTCCAGAAGTATTTGGACACTTGTGACTCGACTCCGGATCCCCGACAGAGTCAACCAATTTCTTTTTCTTCGTGGGAAACCGATCGAGTTCAGAGAAAAATGATTTCGTTCAATTTACAAAAGAAGTCGAAGCCAATTTCTGACCATTCAGAAGAAGTTCCATGACATTTTGTTCTATGATCTCTTGCGATTTTTCTGGCTGACGAAGCGTTTAAATTGCAACGAAGTTGCCTAATATCTAGAGGCTTTGTTGAACAGATCGCAGATTCTACATAAATGGAAGGAAGTTTAGGCGGGGACCGAGGCAACGGAAGCGTATCAAAACGCAAGAACAGTGCAGCTCGATGATGCTTTTAGTTTCAGCCGATCGGTATCGCGTTTTTCAGGGTATCGGTTTCGGAGTTCACAGGGACCTGCCCCAAAGTTTTATCTTTTCCGTGATCTGTGCCAGAGAAAGAGAAAAAGAGACAGGTACCCGAAAGATCCATCAGGAATCAGGCGTATCGATGACAAAAACTAAACACACGTGTCGAGAAATTCCTCGGGGAGTCCCATCGTTTTGACAGATCTTTCCTTTTAGGATCATTACGTGACAAACAACTCATCTTCGTCGGTATCGCCAGCTGCCGACACACGTCCCTGGCGAAACTCTGAATTTTATGTCGAGACAATGGACTCGCTGGGTGAGAGCAATGATAATAGAAGTGAGGATAGAAACAGAAGAAAGGGGGAGGGAAAGGGAGTATTGGGGGGCGTCCAGGAGAAGAAGAAGAAGAAGAAGAAGAAGAGGGAGAGGAAGAACCCCCCGCGGTTGGTAAAGGGTTTACGGTCTGTCAGGTTCGCATACGCGCCGCTCGTTCTTCCTTCCACGTGAGCGTTTCAGCTGGTATCGGGCATGCAATCACACGGAGGATTAAAATGGAGGCGGCGTAAAAGAACGCTTGCTGGAGGAAAGGGAGAGCAACGCGTTCTCGCTCTCCTATATGCTCGCGTTTAGCTCCTCTCCGGCGTGGATCAGAGAGAGGAGACCCGCTGACGGATTATCCTTTCACGGCAAGTCGTGGACACGGACATTCTTCACGCACAAAAACCCTCCGACTCGGCTGCTCCTCGGACGTGACAAAGAGGAGAAATTTGTTGTTTTCCGTTCCGTGCGCACCACGCCGCTCCGAAAAACCATACGTCTTCATTATTATTCGACGGGCCGAGCAATTAGAACTCCACTGACAAGGGGTTGTTGCATCGGCGACCCGTTACACAGGCGTTGCGACGCACAGTGGGGTACTTGGCCTGAAAAAGTGGAAAACAGTCGATTTCGAAATTTTTGTTCTCCGCCGTAGGTTAAAGGTCTGAAGAATAAGGCTTCGGTATTCTTTTTTTTATTTGTACACCTGTGAAGTATTGTAATATTTTTTAGTCAGAGCTTGTGAGTGTGGTGCTGAATCACAAGATGTAAATTCTAGATTTATCAGCGCTTTTCCGATACAAGTACCTACCGGATGAAAATTGAACGAATGAACAAAACTAATGTCAACTAATTGTAAGTTGGACACTAATATGCCATATTCCAACATATTTATATATTGTCTAATTTGTAATGCGCATGCTGTACAAACCATTTAAGGCTTAAATCAATAACTAAACAATAATATTCGGCAAGTTTCCCGCAGAACCCGGCCGACTGCCTAAATATTCGCGTCAAAACAGCGTCGCCGTGGTTTCGCAACGGCCGCAAGCCGATAATATGGATCGTTTGTCCGCTGTCAGGGAGCGTGTCACGAACGGGCGAGGCATACTTCGCCGGATGAATTATAAATATGTATCCGGGGAACGGTGTAAGTAATAAGTCGCCAAGATTTTCTGTGTATCTGTCGCAACGCCGTCTTTCGGCTCCGCGAAGCGGACGGAGGAGGCATCAGGGCCCATCAAAGGAGCCGCCTTTGGGACCGGGTCGTATCATCGAACCAGGCCCAAGAGAGTCACGACATCTCCTTTCCCCCGCTGCCTATTAGTAAATCTCGTCGTAACCAGCTAATGATCGTCTTTTGCCTCCTTGACACGCGCGCCATCACCCTCGCCTTCCTTTTTCACCGAACCATTTATCTGTTCGAACCGCTATGCGCTTTTTTCGCCGCGCTATACCCTCTCGCACGAACGAAACACCGTATCCGATATACTAATCGTCGTTTAAAAGGTTTCGCTTTCACGAAAATTTTCACGTCGATCAACGCGTTCTGTGCCGAGCCGTTTTTGCTCGACGATTCAGCAAACTTACGAACTTTTCTACGTTCGTAAACTTATAAAATATTTGTTTTTTACACGCGGTCTGAATGGATAGTTTAACGTGTACCATCGGTGGTACGCGTTTTGTTCGGTGGATTTTGTGTGGATTTTGTTTTTAATCTCCCAATCAGTCCCCGAGAAATCCAAATTTGCATGAAGACACGCGGTCCGACACATCAAAGGCTCGCGCTATTTATTTACCGCCTCTCCAGAAAGTCTTTTCACCGATTTCCCTTTGAATCCGCCAGCAGAATCTCTATTAAATAGGAAACCCGCTTTTCTGCGCTCGAGAACTCCTCCGAATAGTGTTTTCGAAAATATAGAGAAAAATATTTATGGGATTTGCACGGTACAATAAACTGTGGACAACCATTAGGACCGATTAGATTCCGGTAAAGATATTATCCCGCGGGCATATTTGTATTATGGGATTCTATCCGGAGCCTCTTTCTCCTCTCCATCTCTCTTTCCCACTATTGAGCAAAGCCGGTTTCTCTCTTTCGACTGCTCCTCTCTTTCTAATCTCCCCGGTTCGCGTGGCTGCCCGGTTGGAAGAAGGGTTAACCGGCTGGCTAAATATTTGTCGTAATTACCCCTCGAGAAAAGAGGTTTTCCTTCGAATAATCGCATTCGGACGTCCGATGGTTGGCGGACAAGCGGATTTTCCCGTTTCCAGCGAAGCAGATGCTATTATGAGAGCTCGCTTTCTCGTAGAACCGGAAGTATACCGTCTACTGTTCCGCCACCAGCTTGTAAGATGCGGAAATACGTGATCCCCATACTCGACCACTTGGAATAATAACGTTTAATTATGAGTGACCTGGATTAGACAGCTTAGCTTCGTTGGGGACGCCAACTTTTGTCAGTTTGCAAACTGACAGACTACAATGGGACCAGTAAAATAAACAACTGGGCGTGTCTGTTACCTCCGGTATTTTTATTTTATGGCAAAATCTTGACCACAAGCAAGCTTTCATGGTCCCCATACGGGTAGCCAGGCTCCGCATGGTCTCTCAATAAAATTGTACCGTCTAGAACTTTATCTGAATATTATTAAATTAAAAAAAATTGTGTTCCTTCCATTTCCCACTACAACTTTTCGTTGACTGGACTATTGCCTCGCCAACGAGAATACAATCACATTGAATTTGTACAAATTGATTAACCGCGGAAAAATGCCACAGCACAACGCACACCCGCAGTAATAGGGACATGTACGCTGCTTACAAGCGAATATGCTTGCGGTTCGGTTCGAATCGATTGGAAGAGAGTCGAACGCTCGAGAAGGGCAGTGTCGAAGGAGAAGGAGGCAAGTGGAAATTCTCTGAGCGGAATCAGTGTGATCGAAAGATGATCGAGGAGGACAGGTCTAACGGACGGTGGCATCGCAGTCATTGGCTGCAGTCCCATGGCGACGGAGCAAGACCGAAGCAAGGGTTGGCAGCTAAGATGGATCACCGCGCGGCACGGCGTGTCTCGTCAAAGAGGCGATCCCGAGTCAAGTTCGCCAGACAACGAATAACTCTATACATATCCCGGTTATTGTGATTTTATTCTGTTAACGAAACGTGGCCCGAGCGAGCCACTCGTACTCTACGTCTATTCTACTCTGACATCCAGCTATCCACGGCCGGACTCGCGTTAACCAACTTCTCTCGTCCACGGTTTTACCGTTAACTGTCGCGTCCGCGGCGCACGATCCACGGTGACCACTTTATTTAACAACGCTGACAGCCGAGACCGTACCGCCACTCTTGCTTTTCTTCATCTTCCTGGCTTCGAGCCTGTTGTTCTTGCCTCTTTGTTGCCAATGACGCGACACCGCGATCCTTATCTCGTCCCGCGAATGCGAAAGCAGCTATGCTTCGACCATTTCTTTTTCTCTGCTGCTAAGTGGCCGACTGGAAATTTTCGTACAGGTTCCCACAAACATTAAGATTTCGAGATGCTCGACGCGAATGCAAATGATCGTGAAAAAATATTTCCGATCGATGCCCGTCGAGAGGCTCTTCGCGTTTTGAAAAGGGAGCGGAGGGTAGTTTCGGAGTCACGACATCGATATGTGTTTCTCGATCGATTCCCCGGCGTCATTGATATCCAATCATCCGTTCATGATCGCCTTATTGTTGGAAAACAGTTGACGCTGATTTTCTCACAGCCGTTACCGCAATCTCGAAAATCCATCCGACCGGAAACGTTTAATGGTTCGCGTTTATAAATTTTTCATGAGACTGCCAACCGTTTCGATCGACCCTCGGGATAAAGGTGTTCCGACGATTTTCTAAACAATACTATTCTTTAATCAGATTTTTCTACGATCAATTTATTCCGTCTGCATGCGATGGTTACAAAGTAGCTCCCGTTTAACACACGGCACATCAAACGACAGCTAATAACGTCACATTACCAATTAAGCGCGACAAATAGCATCGCATTAATTATCGTAGATTGTAGACACTTCTAATGGGCGAACAGATCTCCCTCTTCAAGAGCCCCGCGCAGACGTGTAAATTAAGTAATAGATACCGATGCGCCGCTGTAACCAGCCGTTACATGTCACCGATCCAAAAAATACCGTGTGACATCTTTACTGGACCAATTAAACGCCGCAGTCATTATTGGTACCTAAATTGAATTAAATCGTCGCTGTGTGTACACCGCTTCTTTGATCCGCCGATGTTGCTTTTCCTCACGCCAATTTATGTCTGTTAAACGGGGGCCCTTTTTTCCGTAGAATTTCTTTGGAAAATAAAACAGATACGACTGTCCATTTTGTACCTTCATGGTCCCCTTAATGCAACGAGGCTGCAAATAACGAATGAATGCCATTTAATGCATTTTATTGTTGTTTGTAAACGTCAACTAAGAAATTATAGATGAATTTAAGAATACTGTTATATTATTTTCAGCCTATTAAAAGTATTAACAAAGAAAATAAATTTCTATGTCAATTCAGTTTGTTGCAATTCAGGTAGAAAATGTTTATTTTACTTTCTGCTTAGAACTGCTCTCCCGTTCCACGTTGATCCCGATTTTTCAAATCACCGGGGCCGATTAGTATGAGAAACGAAAAATGGTCGCCGTTCAGGGTTGAATTGAGAATTCGAGCAGAAGCCGATTCACAGGATCTTTAGCGGCGTTCTCTAGGAAATAGACATTTCGGGGTGATCCATTCGAACGGTCGTGGAATCGATTAGGCAAGGAATAAAGGGACGATTAGGCCAGTACCCAGCTTGACGACAGGGAATCGGTCCTCGAGGGCATTCGAAATCGGTAGCGTAAGTCGTGCCCCGTGGAGAGCAATCAACAGGAATCTAGTGCTGTGCAACAAGTGGCTCCCGCGGTCAAGGATTCCTTTCACCTCGAAGCAAATCGCTCGTCTCGAAATTCTCCCTTCGACGTTTTCGATTCGCCGGTTTCGACCCACTCTACCATTCGGGAACACCTCAGACGCTTCGTTTCCTTCGAACCGTTCGCAAATTGCCCAATCTGCTTCCTTGTCCCTGCTTGTTCGACAATTTCCAAATATTTCAACTGGACGAATACTAGAAAAACTATTTACACAAATATACATACTCCAAATTGGAAGTAAATGCAGATTTATGGAAATTTTTCTGGAAGAGTCTATGCAAAAGTATTCAGCATGTGAAACTCATTTTCCGATGGAGAAAATATATACAAAAATTATTTTGTATAAATATACATATTCAAATTTGGAACTGGATTTGTGGGGATCTTTCTACATTTCAATGAAGCTCCTATTGCAAACATTTTCAGCACATAAATTTCACACGTAGACGGAACGTACGAAGTCGTCGCCGTCGACTAATTCGATCGGGCCAAGAATGATTGATGAGAATCAGTAGCAAATTGTAATGTAATACTGACGGTTCTCGTCTGGTGGTTACTCAATCAATTTAGATAAGGGCTCTCGGGGAACGATTAATGACACAAGAAATGACTTTCTTAGGTCGAACCGGGCCGACCTCCCGACGAAAAAGTCAAATGCCACGAGATCTGACCTCGTTGATCCATTCACGTAATGGGAACCAACCTCCATTCACGATTCTCAAGCTGGTTCCAAACATTCTTCGTTTATTCGCCCTGTTAATGTCTGGACAACCTAGACTGTGATTAATTTACTGCTTCATCCACGACGAACAATCATAGTCTACTAAACTCGATAATATTCGTTCGCTTGTGACGTTCGCTGTTTAGCAGAATGAAATAAAGAGAATAAAAGGTATGTAATTAAATTCATTGTAATTACTCAAGTTTAGTAACGTAATTATCCGTCTGTAAGGAAACGTTCAAAGCGTTGAAGAGCGACTCGGTGTCTGCGCGACGCGAGCGAAACAAAACTATAACGGGAAACGATATTGAAGAAAGAAGAAACGCCGAAGAAAGAGTTCCTCGAGACGAATAGCCGAAGGCAACGGGGACGATTAGTTACGGACGACGTCCAACTTTTCTGTCTTTATCACGAGAACACATTCGTATGCAAATCCACGTTAGACCGGCGCGAGCCGTGCCCTCGCAAACGTGCTCGAAGAAGTGTCGCTCCATTGTGAGGAACGATGGAGATTGATCTCGAAGTTGTCGCCGTCTCAAAGTCTGTTGTGATTTTCTACGTCGAATGTACTAGGAAACAGATGACTCAATATGGACAGCGATTTTCTAAATTCCACATTATTCGACGGGTTTCCTTTCGTCGTTGAAAGGAGGAACACGACCACTTTCAATGTTCAATCATTTATTTGTTGAATTTGTGAACTATTTGATCGTTTATTTCTTCATCTCGCTTGCATTCCTCGAGAGCACGGTCTAGATGGAGGCGTTTTACGAGGAAGAGCGAGTAAGAAACAGACAAATTAATATATCCGCTTTTTAATCCCAATGTAGAGGTTAATTCTAGCGAAGGGAGACGAGAAAGCAAGATAACGTGGGGGCCACGCGACAGGAAGACGGTCTTCTGTCCGCCGAAAAACGGCCCCCCTTCCCCGCCACCCCCCGCCCCACTAGGAGACTTCTCGAGAAGCCATGATAATCACGTAATAGCGTGAGCGATTAATCAATTAAAAACGACAAAAGTCACGACCCCCTCTGAATTCCGTTGGCCGCCATCGTCGTCTCTTTTTCCCGCAAACGGCAGAATCATGGTTCCTTCGCCGACAAACTGATTACTTCTGCTTCACAATTTCTCTAAAAAATTCATTCGTATTTTTACCAACAGTCATTTCCTTGTACGAATTTTGATGAGCGGTTCTGTCTTTCGGCAGGAACAAAATAATTTGCATAAATCGATCATCCAGGCAGGATACCTACTCGGAAAGTTCCATTACGAATGCTCGCTTTCGATTCCCCGGCTAGTAAAAAGACCGGGACAGAAAAAAGTGGAAGGAGATTCTTCATGGACGTTGAAGCATGCGTGAGCAAAACATTATAATCTAAGGTCACAAGAGCAGCGACGTCGGGGGGTGCAGGAGGATTTATTTTATGGCATGTAATCCCCCGTGTCGAGGTGCGAAAGGCCTGTAACTCTTTTGATGGCACCATGGGGTGTCCGCGCTTCCAAAGCAACCGCTAATTCCTCCCGTGAATGCTCAGTCCTCTACCTTTAAGCCCCGTTCATTGTGCCAGGCGACCCGCCAATTGGATTCCTCCGTTTCTTACCGAGAAACACACGTTCGTAGAAAAATTCATTACCGATTGTATTGAAGTCTCGAATTAATTCTTTATCGCCAATTCACTGAACGTACAGTGACTCCCGTTAATGAACAGACACTCCTAAAAAGACAATCACTTTTTCAACCCTTCAGAGCTATTTCGACTGGAAAATTAAACATTCCTTCCGATCTAGAATACTCCCTATGATTTGGTATAATACCTCATACAATACCTAAACGTTTAGTAATTGATTGATATTGGAACAAAATTTTTTAACCCTCATCCATACCTCGCGTCGATTTGACACAGTTTTTCCGAAATAAGTTATGCTGATCTGTTATTTGTAGGTAAGTTTGTCCGAAACTTCGTGACTTTTATTTTTTTAATAGAAATCCACAACCGAAAAACCTAAGATATAAATATTAACTCATCATTTTGAATAAAAAAACATCGAGAAATAACTGTTTACCTTGTTATTTTATCGATTTTTTTATCACTGTGTCAATTTGACATCGTAGGACAGATTCAGTTCCTGAAATGAGGGGCGGATGAGGGTTAAACAAATTGCAAGTTGTGAAATGCATCTTTTACTATTTTCTCTACAATTCCGACAAATTGTAATTGTTGAACAAATTTCTTTTCGTATCACGTAATAAACTAATTGCTCTAACTGCTCCGAAAAGTTCAAAGGCCGAATATTTAAAAAAGTTATGGCCTTTTTGAGAGTGTCGAAATATTAGTGGGAGCCACTGTAGATTTTCCTACATTTACGTGAAGATTTGAAGAAATTCCACGTCCGCCAATAACAGTGCTGACGAAGGAGGAGAGTGTGGTCGAGCGGAAACGCAGCACGCGCGGCGCGGCGCGGCGCGGCGTCGCGGAGTAGAAAGCAGGGGCGAGCCGCTGGCAAAGGGAAACGTTAACGAATTTGACAAGAACGAAGGCCATACAAATTTCCTCGGTGTGCCGTTGATCGGCCGTTTAAGCACGGAGACGCATTTTACGGTGGCCCAGCAGGCTTTGTTTGTACGCAGAAATTGCTGGAGGGGCGCCCACTCGCGAGCCACTGCCGCAGGAAACACAGATATGTATATAGTCTGCTATATGTATGTAAGTAAGCGCAATGCTTGTTCTCGCACGAAGAGGACGCACGCGACGACGTCACTGGTAGCGGCTCTGCGCACACAATTATACGAAGTCGTTGTCATCGACGGTTGTCGTTGTTGTTGTCCGTGCATAACCACGCGATATGCACGGCCCGACGTTTGTCCACGTGCGCCCGCGCGTCTCATGAGAATGAGGGACCGGCACAAGTGGCTTGTTTAATGCGCTCGAATACTGTGACCGAGACGCGCGACACTGCCACCGCTTGCCCTAACTTCTCCCTTCTCTTTATTTCCCGTCTTATTCTCCGTTTTCTCGAATTTTTCATACCTCAATGTCGGAACTCGCGAATCTACATAACCGTCTACGGTCTCAATGTAGTCTGTCACGAAAGTCTAATTGATGAATCAACGATGCGATTACTCACGGCGCGGTTAATCGAGATGATTTTCTCGTCGCGTCGTTGGATTCTGTATTCGAGACGAATCCGTCTTGTCGATCTTCGTTGAACATTCTCGTCCGCAAGTATATCATTCGAATAACGAAAGATGTGCTCTGCGACGCGATATCGCGTGAATTATTGGTTGTTTATGCGTGTCGTAATTTAGGTTATACACAGTGAATATAATCTTCTTTGGTGGTCTTGAGGTTTTCTCACGAACGCCTCATTAGATATGTACATGATTGCTTGCTTCTAGTGAAGATGTCGCGATTGATCGGTAACGCAGTGTTACTGGTTTCCAACAAAGCGAACGAAGAGAAATAGTGGCAACAGGGGAAGTAATTTGAAGTCGTTACGGTTTGTGATCCTCGAGAGTGGCCACCACGTGCGGGGGTGTGTCGCTCCGTTCACGATCAGCCACAGAACTAATGCGAAAAGTAATCTGCCCGGAGGAAACTTAAAGTCACCCTTCCTTCACGCGGGTACCGTGTCTAATCGATCACGACACAGTCGATCTTTCACCCTCTCCTCTAACTCGGATCGAAATTTAACTTCGTCATTCGGTGCGATAAACAATAGCCAACGCTCGTTTGCTACAATGAATGAATTTGTGGGAATACCGTATCCATAGAAAACGGATCGCGATAGTATCGATCGTGTTCCCCGCTTATTAGTTGTTCATTTGGCGAGAGGAACAACAGGCTCGCCTAATCACGCGTAATTGTCGTCGAACAAGAACGCGGGCCAGTTCCTTTCGAACAATTCCGGTGAAGAGTCGCGTAAGTTCTGAAAATAATGGGGGTCTTTTTGTTCCACAGCTGTGCTCCACTTGTATGTATAATACGCGCCACTTATACGAAATCGAGCATCGGGGAGAGGGTTAAAACCCGATAAATCTCTTTTTCGTTCTCTCGCCCTGTACCCATGCTCCGTCTTTTTCTCTTTCGTTCTCATTTCTCCGGTCTTTGTTCCCGCGTACGCGACGTCCTGTTTGTTTTAAAGGGTCACAAAAGCTGTTCAAATGGGCAACGGGTTAACACATTCACTGTACCGCTCACTATACCGCGGACACGTTTTTCGTGATCGTGCCGCGCACCCCTTCTTTGCACGGAACACGACCCTGTAGCAAATCGGCCGTTAACCCTCGTCCATCCCTCCTGTCAATTTGACACAGTTTTCCCGAACTAAGTTGTACCTTATTCTGTTATTCGTCAATCAATTTGCCAATTTACCCAATAAAAATTGTGCTAAATTCTGTCGAATTTTATGTACGCATCCTTTTTTCAACGTTTTTAGGAGCCATAAATGCGTAAAGATCCGCAGTCTGCTCGTCTCAAATTGAATAAGAAAACATCGAAGAATCACAGTTTACTGTTTTATTTCATCGATCTTCCATCACTGTGTCGATTTGACACCGAGGGACGGACGAGGGATAATAAAGGCTAAAGAATGCATTTTCCACTGGCGGGACCAAATTCGAAATAAAATCGTGCGATAATCCGTGTATGAATTTCATAGTAAAAAGATTCAGCTGTGATTCGACAGCTGAAGCATTCCGTCGCCGTGAATCCTTCCGCTTCCGAGCACGGGCGATAGAGTCATAGCATCATTCATTGAGAACTTCGAGCCGGCGATTCTCGGAAACGCGGAATCCATGAATGAAGCTGGCACACGTACCACATACGCAGTCGCGATAAGAATAATTGTTGGACGTTGTCTAGGGGGCAGCTGGTAGTGGTCGCAAGTCAAGGAGTTTGACCCGTGGGCGCAGCCGTCAATGAGGCAAGGGACTAACCAAGACCCAGGATACGAGGTCGTCTACTTGACCCCACAGCGCGCGCCGGATGCCACCGTTTTTCTCTCCAGAATTGACCGATTCAATTGGAACCGGCCACGCGTTCGTTCGCGAAAAATTTACCAATTCTGCTTTCGGTATCCTTCAAACGTCGACGAGCCTCGAGGATCATGGTCTAGCGTGAGTCACTAGGCGCCCCGGTAGATAAAACAGTCGACGAAGCATCGGAGCGAGAGAGGTCCTGACCCCTAGCTTTCCCAGGGTGACTTTAATTCGATCCATTGTTCGCTGTCCTTCCTCCCTTCGGCGGTTTGTGTTTCTGGAAAACACGGAGACCTCCACTGAATTGGCCTAATGCGGCGTTAATAATGTCGTCCGCGAGCTTCTGATCCTGTTTACCGGACGGACGCTGTTTACTCCCTAACTTCGGCGTTTGACTGCGGGGAATCTTGCACGAAAACGTCTGACGTTTCACCGGGTACCAGGTGAGACACTTGTGCGAATCCGGGATAAAAATCGCCAAGTGTTGACGAGTCGGGGGTGGTTCAAGAGAAAGCGTGCGACGGTGGAGGGGTCGCGTTGAATAGATAAGGCTCATGTTCTTGGTCCCCTCGCCTCTTATCGCGGTTTGCGCGGAACTTGATCTCATCCTTCGGGATCTATGAGTGTGCGCGAATATACTGGTACATGCGTACACATACAAACAGGAAGCATTTCGCCTTGCTTTGCCGCTTTGCACGAGAGAGGAGAGAACCTCTAGAGAGAGAGAGAGAGAAAGAGCGTGGAGCAAGCACGAAACGAGTGGAGCCGACTGAATGACTGAGTGACACTCGGCTGACGTCCCTTCCGGTGTGTCTCGTGTTACGCCGAGCCTGTTAAGCGTTTATACATTGAAGTAACGGCATTGGGCGCGTGCCACCCACTGCATTCTCTCTCCGACGACCATTTTTCCCGACTCCCCCTTTCACCTTGACCCATCCCCGAACCAGGCGTGGCGAACTTCACCCTTAACCCCTTGCCCTACGATTTATTTTACGGTTTCAGTGATTAGAACTTTTTTGTAAATCGTAGTTTCCTGAAAACGGAGAAAACTTGTATCTATTGTGTGCCTATAGTTCTCCAATAGCTGTACATTAACAACACCAAAGTAGAATTTTACTTCGGTTATAGGAAATATCGAGACATACACTGCTGTGCAAAAGAAAGGAGCACCCGGCCATATTTAATAGAAAATGTAACAAATCAAATGAGAACACAGCAAGCTTTGAGAAAGGATTCCGCTGTTTAATTGAATAGTTCTGAGAATATGTTTTATTGCGGATTATCTCATCAATCATTGTACAATACAATTTCTACATAAAGATATTGTTTCTCATTATATCTCCTAATTCCAGTATATTTATTGTTACTAATAAATTTTTTTAAGAGAAGTTTCGGAGTCGCTGCTCCGTGAAGCTTGAAACTGAAAACCCATACAGTGATCGTGTTTCCATTCGCGTTGCACACGTTGTCGGAAGTGTTTCAATTCAAGCATTCAAACGAGGAAACCTTAAAAAGAGCCGCCAAGCGGGAGAGGTTAATTACTTGGCGCAATAGGTCAACGCGGAGCTGTTTGCGCAGCGTTAGGCTTCCGTTCTATCTCGTTTTATTTGATCCTTCAACGTCCACCAATATTTGATTCCGAAGGAATAAGCAGAACCCGTTAAAACTATGATCGAATCTTTTAAATTAGTATAACAATAAAATCAAAGAACAAATATCCTCGGGCAAATTAGTCCATTATACAGAAGCCCAGTCGTACTTAATTCCTATTGAAAAGACAGCGGAATCCACGGCCAGTGAAACGGTTTAAGATTACAGGTCTTCCTGTGACCCGCAATGCGTTTCTCTTAACGAGAGAACGCTGAATCTGTAGTAGAACATTTAAGTGCACCAAACGAGACAATAAAAAAAAATTTTCTCGCCAATGAAAGCCGAGACTCGTTCCCTCAGGGTACAACTTCCTGCTTAAACCTCTGACTCGTTCGTGCTCAAGCCCTGGAATAGACCACAGGCAACGAAGAAAGGAGAAGGTGAATTAAAGTGCAATCAGGGCTGGTGTGTGCCTTTGTATTCTCACTTTCTCCCTTTTTGTCTCCCGCGCCTCTAACGACCCACCATTTAGGCCAGCAGCCTGTTCAGTACTACTTAAATCTCATAATATTTAACTGCTTCGCCACCGTCTTCATCAGGATTCTTTTGCCTCCTCTTCCTTCCTTTCCCTCTCGATTCACCATTAATATTATTGAACTCGTCTGTATTCTATGAATCGTAAAAAGCTCCACCGTCGTGTTAGGAAACGGGTTCGATTTTATGCGCCTGATGTAAAAAGGATTGCATCAAATGAAAATGATCTAGGTTTAAGTAGTTAAACCTTTTAGAGGTTAGGTCTGAATAACCTCTAATATTTAATATATACATTAACCTCCTAATATAAAATAATAGGCCCAAGTTAGGTCTGAATAAAAGTAAAGAGTAGAGACTTCACCCTTCAAAATGAGCCGGGATAGAATATCTTAAGACATTGAGACCTTTTTACACAAAGTTACAAGAGTTCAAAAATCAACAACCTTCGATTTTGCGGAGTAGTCTATTTTCAAGCGCTCATAAAAATTGCAAAGAAGGAACACAAACGCGGGAAGGTTCGGAATACCTGATTCCACGGTTTCTCCGCAGTCGTTCGTATTCCACCCCAACGCATCCCCACTTTGTCGCCGAACAAACCCCGCGATTCTTCGTCGCTCAGCTAGAAGAAGCTTTCTACGGGAATTCTCAAGAAACAATTGCCGACCTAAACGAAGCTAATTGAAGCCATTCAAGATCATGGCGAGCGTGTCGGTGTCAGCTGGTGCGACGCGGAGGAGACGAACAGTACAGGACGAGAACGCGAGAGACGAGGAGTGTGTATAAGCAACCCTGTAAACTCGGTTTCGCCGGGTTTCGTTGGTGTGTAAACTAAACGAGCGGACTGCTCGTTTCCACCGTCTAATAAAGCCGAATGAAGCGCCTACGAACATCTTCCTCGTGTGTCTTCTCGTGTCTTTGTCGTTAGGCCTTTGCGACACGACACATTTCCGGCCGTATCGTTTATCCCTTCCTCGGCGTCTCCTTTTAAAAACACCGTCTCTCCTCCTCTCTCCTCTCTTCTCTCTTTCGATCTTCTCTTCTCTTGTATCCCCTCCTCCATCCCCCGCAACCCGGTTTTCCATCTATCGCGTTCATCACGCGCATCGTTTGCTCTTTTCTGCGTTTCAATGGGTACGTCGTCGGTCCGCGTCGCTCCACCAATGGGCATTATGCTAATTCACCGTTTCATGCTGCTGGACACTGTGCAATTGCTCGACGGTGTAATTAAGTTACGAGCTTTCCGGAATCATCTCGTCAAGGTAGTGCATTCGTTTTTCTTCTAATTTCTTGTATGTGTTCCTGCAAATTTGTATGTTTGTTGTGTGCGGCCGAAAATGTGATTCACCGAAACATGATTCATGCCCTATAGGAAAAGTGGGCGACGGGATTGGATTAATCACGTTATGCAAAACAGTTAGAAGGTTCCCATGGCGCGGGCCAGCCACGACAGAAGACCCGTATCTTCGTGTGACACAAAAGTATTAAACGAATGAATGAATGAATGGTACGGTCATCGAATGGTTGGATGAATGAGCGGCTACTATGTGTGGCGTTGTAAGGACGGAAGACGGTCTGGAAAGAATGAACGGAGGGAATGAGGAAAGATGAGCGAATTGGTGGAGCGACGCGGTTAATGCTGGCGGCGGCCATTCACCAGGAAAAAGTCGATAGTGTTTTAATTGTTCGCTTCCTAAAGAGGAATTCCTTTCGATTCATCCGCCAGTTGAAGGAAATAAATTGTAGCGATCGAACGGTGCGAAGAACAATACCATTATTGTCTTATTTGTTGCAAAGTAGCAGGAGAAGATCGTGGAAGAACCTGAGACACTTCTTTCTCTGTATCCGTCCGTCGGTTCAAGGAAATAAATTGTAGCGACTGAACGGTGCAAAGAAAATGTAATTGTTATCTTATTTGTTGCAAAGAGGCAGGAGAAAATCGTGGAAGAACTAGGGACGCTAGTTTCTTTCGATCCATCCATCGGCTCGAAGAAGTAAATTGTAGATAATAAACGGTGCAAAGTACAATGCAATTATTATCTCATTTGTTGCAACGTGGACGACCCAGAGCCACTCGCTTTCGCATTTTCGGAGTGCGCGATTTCGAAAGGATCGAACGGCAAGATTTTGATCGGAGAAGGTAATCCCCGTCGATTGAGATGAAGAAACATTCGCCGAGACATAGCTGGACGAAAAGTGGGCGTCGCATCGAGTAAAGGCGACGCGACTGAAAGCCCGCAAACTGGTTCACTCCAGACGAATAATCGCGAGCTCGTAATTGCTACCAACTATGCGGAGGTGGCGAGAAATATGGCACTGTTGGCGGTCGAGCGTCTTCTCTCTCTCCCTCTCTCTCTATCTCTCTCTCTCGCTCTCTGTCTCTCTGGAGTAACCCTTCTTCCCCGCTTAAATAAATTAACCGAGTCATCCAGAACGACAGCACGTATATACCGCTACTTACATACTATAGGTACGCGGGGCCTTACGTCATGTGTGCGTGGACGACAGCAACAGCGTACTTTGCTGCTTTGCTACTCGTGCTATCCTTGAATCTTCCACGAAATTGGCCGCAATCAAAGTGCCACGTCAACATACCCTACGCGCCATTACCGATGCCTACTATCATACTATTTCAAATTCTAAATACCGAGGAACTGATCCCATTCGACGGCGCTCGCGAATCTTCGCGAATAAAGCATCCTCCTCGTTGCAACAACTTTCCAAACATCACACCTATGTTTATTGAATAATTGTGTATTTTACAAAATGATAATTCACCGTCACTATTAAATGTACAACATACCACAACCCCGAATCAACGAAAGAAACGATTGTTCACGATACTCTTGACGAAGTAATCGAAGCGATCAACAGCTTCGAATCCGTGTCTGGCAAAGGTGCGAACAGCGAGCGAAATGTCGGAACGTACTCGGGATAAACCGCAAATCAACCACCATGATGCTGAAGCGGGGTCCCCCATAGGCCAGAAATTCGCCTGGTAGCCACCTCTCCTTCTCCGTGGGCACATCTACCCCTGCGGTAAGAGGAAACCCTCTGCTCTGCGAAACCAGACTATTCCTTTCTCTCCATAAACGTCCGCGGCTGGGCAGGGGAAGAAATGAAAGAGGGGGCAGATGAAGCTGCATGCAACCGGGCCTGCAACGTTTGTGGTATGGAGGTGGTCGTAGCTATGGTGGAGATCGTCGTTCTCCGAGCAATCCTGCTTCCGTACCCGAAAATTCTCAATCCACCATTGAACCTTCCTGGACCGGTTGGATTGAGATGCAAAACGTTTTCCAAGATTATTTCCGAACTAGTGCCACCATTTTTAAAGGAATTGTTTATGAATAATGTATTGATGTACAGTTTTCAGTCCAGTTTGAATTGAAATGGAAACTATTTTCTAAGATTATTAACAAACTAGTGCCATCATTTTTAAAGGAATTGTTTATGAAGAATGTCTCGATGTCAGACACGATTCGACGCGGTTTGCGAAGGGTTGGCGTTGGATCTCGAAGAGAGGACAATGGTCGCGACACAAGAACACGACGATTTTAAAGCGTAACCGTTATAGATAACCCGGCAATCATGCGGCATTAGTGAAACGGTATTACAAGGGCTCTGAAAGACATCACGGCAACCCTAGTCAGCGACTCTGCGAATAACGCTGACGACATCGACAATAATGTAATAGCGCAAAGTGATTCAGCGAGTTACCGACTACTTACTAAAATGCTAGGAACACTTACGATCTTTACACGTTTCGCAGACCCTATTGAAAAAAGATCATGCTAAAAGATCATGCTATCAAAATCGTAGAAAGCTGCTCTCAATATTCAACCCACCGTTCGCAGTTCAATTTTCCCCGAAAGAAAATCAGAGTTGGAGGAGCTATTTCTTCGAGCTGTGGAAACAATGTTTTATCATGAATATTCGCGAATAAACCATTTCTCATGAAGATGATTTCGTACGAGTTCGATGAGGGGATCAAGGCGAACCACGTTCGATAGATTTGTCGGGCGACTAATTTAATGAGAAAGGCGAGCGACGAATTCAATTTTCTCGACATAACTAGAAAAGAATATCTATCACGCACGGAGAAGTTACACGCACATAGCACCACTTGCCACTTGGAGCAATTGACCACGCAAGTGTTTACTGTCCCCTTCAACTACGTGATGCTATGCAATATTCGTTTAGTTTTGCTTTATGTATCGCTGTCATCTGTTATCGGTACAATGATAACGCGCAGTAGCCTGCGGGGCCTGACGTATTCTTACGATTAAGAAACACGGCCAGTCGACAAGCTTGGAACACTGGCGTTACAATCGTACGGTGCTTAAGTGTGTCACAGTGTCAAAAAGAAATCGTTGACAAAATTACGACAATTGAAACGATGTGAGAAAGATCGGACAATTAGGCCCGACATATTTTTTATATACTATAATTTAAAAAATAGCAGTACTGTTTAATATGCCCGTAAACGTACAATAAATGCGCAAAGAATTGTTTAGAAATGCTGTACACGTACTACCACATAAAAGACAGATATACAGTGCTTTGAAGCATGATTTTGATCACGTTACCGGGAGTGTACTGTAATATTTAGTTCAGAGCAGCGCGTGTAAGAGGTGTAGCGGCAATTCCGTGTGATTGAAGCGCAGCGTCGATGTTGGTTAAAGATATAAGAATGCAAAACGCGTCTGTCAGTGGAGAGGCTGCGCGGGTCACAATCTCATCTACCGATCCTAATCGGTATTGTTCTCTCTGTCTCTCTGCCGTCTGCTTTTCTCGGCCCTTCAAACGCTTAAATCCCCCGTTGGACGTACGCGAGCGCACGCCATTATCTTATTTACGCCTCATTGTCTCAATGCATCATACCAATATCGAGCGGCCGCCTCGTACCGAGGCAACACACAACACACACTTTTGTATTCGGGCCCACGTGAAAACTGGCCTAGCTCCTTCGGGCGGTGCACCAACTGTGCAAACATTTACCCCCTCGATCTAACCGACCACAAGAAAATCAGAAAAATATGCAACACAACATCCAATTCACATTTCACACAATTTACCCAATCTTGAAATCAAGTCCTCTTGTATTAAAAATGAAGTTAACCATCGAACAATATCAATGCCGTCCGAAACGACCATTCTTCAGAAAACACTGCACAGTATCCACAATCCACATTTCACGCGATTTACCTAATTTTGAAATCAAGTTTTCCCTGTATTAAAAATGGAATTAACAATCGAACAATATCAATGTCTCCTAAAACAACCATTCTTCAGAAAACACTGCAACAATATCCGCAATTCACATTTCACACAATTTACCCTATCTTGAAATCAAGTCCTCTTGTATTAAAAATGAAGTTAACCATCAAACAATATCAATGTCGTCTGAAACAACCATCTAATCAATCTTCAAAAGACCCTGCAACGACATCAAATCCACAGTTCATACAATTTACCAAACCTCGAGATCCTTTCTAACATTAAAGATGCAGTTAACCACCGTACAACCGACTAACCAATCTTCAGAGAACGCTGCAACAACATAAGAGCATAAGACTCGCGTTAGGGTTAAAAAAGAAGGTGGCCGAAGAGAGACGTCCGGATAGAGAACGGTTTTATGCGACGAGCAGAGTGTAGGTGCTGGAAAAAGGTTGTGTGAAACCAAAGGACGAGGATGCTCGTGAAGGTCGCCGAAAGATGGTTTATGGTTATATTGGAGCAGTAAAGCAATTTCCTATTTCGAAGGGCTCGACCTCGCTTGCTTCGGTCCACCATTATCCGTTGACTCTGCCGAGAGAAACTTTTATTCTCGGCCGTGTTTTGACAGCCGGCGGGTTCTGCCTGTTACTTTTACGATCGCCGTCGACAAGACTTCGCGCTACGTGTTTTACGAAATTTATTATGTTGTCACCGACAGAGTTCGAAGCTCTGGCCACTAAAGACGAGAAACAATACGTATCACTGTCGAGAAAAAAGATCGGACGTTTAATCGACCATACGGGATTAAGAAAATTGGAGCAATTCTCTGTAGACAACCGACCAGATCGATCTCTTCGAATAAAGAAACTCGAAGTAGAAAAATTGGGGACAGCAAGAGTTTTGCGAACAAAAAAGCTGTCGAGACAGCCTTCGATCGATCTTCTTGAATAAAGGATAGACGTGACGAAAATTGTTCGTGTTCAGGAGACTGTGGGCGATGACAATTTGGAGCAGCGGCTCGATTGGCAGTTCGTTGATTTTTATTATGCAAAAAGAAGTCGTGGGAAAGAAATGAAGAACATTCATTGAAACGTGCTTACTTCAACTTTTCAAACAGGAAATCCATCCAGCAACCCTGTGATCGATCTTCGTAAATCGAGAAAAGAAACTCGAGGAAGTCGTGTAGAGAAATATCGAGATCAACGACTGCGTGCTTCAATCGTTTTACGCAGAAACTGTCTACATCTTCTTTGATCGATCATCTGGAGTCCGGAAAAGACACTTCCAGCAGAGACATCGGAAGGATCAAGAGGATCGTTGAAATATTATTGAACAAAATTATTTGAATCGAGAAGAAATTAACTTTTTACGCTCCGAGCTATTTTAACTCGAAAATAAAACATTTCTTCCGGCCTTGAATAATTCCATTTTGTATGATCTTTTTCATTTTATGGATATGGAGATCCCAACATATACGATAATTAGACTGCGGATCTTTATGCAAAATAGAAAATGTTTGTGTTGTTTGCGAGACACAGGTGCCAAATAAAAATTTCTTTATCATTTAATCATCTTATTAAACTGAAACTAACACACTGGTATCCTTAAATCTTTTTAACATGACCACTGCTGTAAATTGTGCGTAGCCATTTTTATCATAAATGCGTAAAGTATTTTGAATGCAGAAATTTTGGAGCGTTAGTAAAAGACCGCGATCGAAACCTAATTTTTAGGGATCTTTTCAGAAGACTGCAAAGAATATATTATCAAGGATTGTGAGGGGTGCGAGGAAAACGGCGGTGAATAACAAAGTACAGAAAAATTTTCTATGAAAGGTCTGAACATTTATTAGACGTTCATACACTTACGCATATTCACGTTCTCCATATGTACATATACATAGGTATATACATATACAAAATCCATGCGTGTACGAGTAACAATCTTTCTCGAATGTAAAGAATTGCATAAAGTAGCCGACGATACCCGACCGCGAAAAAAATCAGCCTCGCGACATACTCGTATTCGCACGTTACACGAGTACACACGCACCAGGCATCGTCATTATAATCGTAATAGTTGGCGGTCTTCGATCGACGACCAGAGAGATCATCTAGATGGACAAAATATTTACAACGATATATATATATTGCTCTACCATGATCGCATAAATCACACATCGTTCCACAGTACGCATTTCTCGGTGCCGAGATGTTCATCAACGTCTATCGATTCTTAAAACATATTATTTACAAAGACGATCCCACGGGAAGATGGGTTACGAAACGATGCTCTCAATCCTCGATTCTCTATGTTCAATTATTAATTCGACTTACAATTAATCCACGCGATCTATGGTGCTACCGAGATGTAATGACTAGCACGAATTCTCAAGCGCTCTCACAATGATCGTCAATGTCTGATAACGTGGGATTCGCGAAGAACTTCGGGTCTCGCTCACCTGGCCCTTGTGCCGTCGGTCTTCCACGTTACGAGACACTGACAAAGCAACAAAGTTCGTCTAACACTGACAAATACAAGTCCGTATAACACTGCCGAAGTGAACAGTTCTCACTCGTCTTCAACTGTACCAGCAGCTTCCTCGAGCCGGTTCCTCAACGAATCAGGACCGCGTCAAATCAGTGTCTCCCGGTGAGCACGGTAATAGGCTTCAGGAGAAGCTGAGGAGTCGAGTGTTGCATGGACCTGGGCTGCTGGGAGGAGTTGCATATCGTGATGGGGGGCGAGTGCGGAGACATGCGTTCCGGGCTGCTTCCGGGGGATGAAGTGGTGGGCATCTGTCCGAGGAGGGTGGGTTGATGATATCTGAGGTGTTGGTTGTGCGCGAAGATGACCCCTGTGGCGTGATGTTGCTGATGAGCAGCGAGGGATCTGAGCGTTGCGTAGAAGTCGTACGAGTGGCTGGAGACGGGAATGCCGGTGGCGTATCCGGCGATGGGTGGTTGTAGAAGCCTGTCCATGGGGTAGTGTGCATGGGCGGATGGTGCCGCGGTTGCTGGGAGCGGTTGCGGTTTGCAGGGAAGGCTGTTGCTGGATGGGCTGGGTCCGGCGCCGGATATCAAACCGGGAGTATAGCCTGTGGGGATGGTGTATGCTCCGGTGGACGACGAATACCCTGCGGCAGCCCTCTGCAGATACGACATCGTATAGGCCGACGGTTGCCACGACGACGCGGAGATCGACGGTGGGTAACCACCGAACACGAGGCTCCTCTTCAGGGTAGCGATTCTGGTTCTGTGATTCGACGTAGTCCTCCTGCGCAGCTTTCCGGTGGTTCCTCCGATGAAGACATCCTCGGAGCTGGGGTCCAGCATCCAGTAGTTGCCCTTGCCGGGGTCGTCGTAGTGGCGAGGCACCTTGACGAAGCACTTGTTCAGCGAGAGGTTGTGCCGAATCGAGTTCTGCCAACCTTGCTTGTTGTTCTCGTAATAGGGGAAGTGGCGCATGATGTACTCGTAGATGCCGTTCAGGGTGAGACGCTTCTCGGGGCTCTGACGGATCGCCATCATGATCAGCGCGTTGTAGCTGTACGGCGGCTTCTCGCTCTTCTTCTTGCCGTCGTTCTCACGGTCCTTCGAGTCCTTGGAGTCCTTGGATTCCGTAGACGCGTTGACGGAAGCTGCCGCGGTTGTGGAGCAATCCAATGGAGGAGTATCCGTGCCACCGTCTCCGGTCACGTCGAGATCGCTAGAGTCCGAGCTGTCTTCTACGTGGCTCACGGTTGGCGAAGCTGATCCACTTTCAGCCGGTTCCGGAGTGCACGCATACGCTTCTGGGAGGATGCTGCGGATGCTGAAGCTGCTGTTCAGAGGAGTCGCCGGCGGCGAAGAGGCTGCGACTGTCCGCTGCTCGCCGGAACCTTCCATGTTCACCATGCTTTTCGAGTCACTTCAGTTTATAGACCTTGCAAAATGCTTTGCCAGGCGCGTGACGAACGAAGAGCACTGATCGGTAATTGTTCACAGAGGTTTGTTCACGGGAGAGTCACACCAGCACTGTGTTCACGAGAAAAACTGTTGCAAGTCCTCACGTAAAAATATGTTTGCGTGTCTCACGAGCTAAGATAGATGTTACTCCGACGAAGGCGAGACGCGTAGGTGCCGTCGTCGGCGTCGCGCGCCGTATTTATAGGTACGCTGAGGTCACGCCCACCGAGCTACCGGCGAGCTAGAGCGGGGGGACACCAGCCAATAGCGAGGCAGATCGCGCGTTCTCCACTGGCTGGGAGAGCGACCCCCACCATAATGTTTTGCGGCCAATGTTTGACAGCAAACAGTGCAAACAACGCGTGGTTAAGGCGAGGGCAGGGATTTCGAAGGTGGCCGATCGAGAATTCTGCGGTAGTGGGGAGCGCAGCCGCAACTATCCCCCGAGAAACTGCGAGCCCGCGTATACAAACAAATCCAAACGTGATTGCTGCATTTCTACGCCTCTTACGGAACTGCCTGTCTCTCTCCCTCTCTTACTCTCGTTCTCTTTCGAACTCGAGAGACCGCTTTTTCTCTCCCTTAGATCGCGGAGACGCTCTCGCTCCGCGGGGACCGATTTGCTCGCTCACATGCGAACGAAAGGGGATAAATGCCCTTTGTTGATGCTCCCGCTCATGCTACCTACTGCCCTAACCGCTCTTGTTTGCCCGAACTTGATCGAACCGTACAGATCCAGCGATCTCGAATTGTTCTAGGGCGCGCCTCGTTTCGGCCTTCAGCTTTGCACCCTTTTCGCCGGACATTCTACATTCATTTCTATCAAGGTGCTGCCACCTATTCGGCAGCTACAGTATTTTGAGCGAAGGCACTGAGCTAGTTCGAAATCATTTTCTAGTTTTAAATTCTTCTAATCTTTTTACTGCTTTAAATTACACTTGCTCGCTTTTGTCAGTGATCAGGAAGCAGGAATAAAATAAAAATTCACTTCATCCCTTAATGACTTTGTTAAATTTCTTAAATTCCAATCCTTTACTGTTTTATATTTCACCCAGCCTATTTCTTCATAAACGCATAGAGATCCGCAGTCTAGTTCTCGCGTCAAACAATTAACAATGCAAAGGTGGCGAAAGGCAATCTCGCAGATCCGCAGTTCCAGGAAACAGCTGTAAGTAACCCTAATAATGACTTCCCCACAATTAACGTAAATAACGGACTTTGGAAGGTAAATTGGCAACGGTAAGGGTAACGAGCACCGACGGTGGTTTATGGTAGTAGGGGCGGACTAGGTGTGGGGTAATCCCGGCTGGGTAAATCGGATAAACTTTGCCCATGGCCATTGTTTCCCGCTATTGTGTTCTAACAGGATTAATACATCAACACTGAAACGACGTTCGACGTTTCCGCCACCTGCAATAGTCCCTACACCCTTCCCCATCCAGTATTCTATTATTATCCGTCATTTAGACGACCTTCTTGTACGCTCGCCGCTTCAAGAAACTAAGGAACGGTCCCGTAATTCCAAAATTACCTTCTCTTTATTGTATCGGACATCGAAATCCTATTACGGTCTATGCGACGACGAGAACTCGAAGGTAGTTTCGCTAACCCTTCATACCCTAAACCGGCTCAGTTTACAGAGCCCATTGTTATAAGATTTTCAAAAGAATTTTATGATATGGGCTATATGTCGGTACAGGCAGAAATGTAATTTGGATTTGAGAATTTTCGTTTCCGAGGAAAGCGTCTTTCGTTTACCGTTAACTTTTAGTTGCTCGCATAAAGTAATTACAGTCCCGGAGACATTAAATTTAATGTCTCAAGCGCGAACAAAGGTGCCGCCTACGCTAGCAAATATCTATTTTGCATTGAAGTAGTTATTCGAAGGCTACTAAATACCGAACGATTCCGAATGTTATACGAATTCTTGAGGATGACTTTTTCGAAATTTTAATGACTTTGTCGGATCTTCTCTCTTCCAGAAAAAAGCAGAAACACCTTGTGTGTTCTGGTGCTGGACCCCGGTGGTTCTCCCATCGATAGATGAGATCTAGAAAACACTATTTCCCGAAAAGAGGAGACGTCGCTACCTTCTTTTCCCGGAGGATTAACGAGCTACGACCTGAAAGCGTGCGTGCTACCACGTCCGTAAAATGGCGTACAAATACACATCAAACGCGCCGACCATTATAGCTGAACGCATCTCTGGGCATTTGACTCGCAGGTGGCTATTATCTCATCCAGACGATTCAATTGAGCCACGCAAGCGATTGTCTGCGACTACATTGATGCTTTAAACGCGATGTTAATTTAAGGTGCCTCGCCGCGATCTAACGACGAAACAATAATCACGAGTTGCGCCGCCATTCATGCAGTTCGCTGTTGAAACAATTTCACAAATTGTTACAATTCGGATATTTCAGTTTGCAATTGTTGAGATTACGAAGAAAATGGTCGAATCGATTCCTTGATGGATTCTTGTGGCATCCGAGGCCGCGATTAGCGGTGCAAGCGTCATAGAAGTGCATCCCTGCGGAAAGGGGAGGCGCGTCGGCTGACAAAAGCGGCGACTTTCATCGATCAGCTTGCATTTCCCCGCAATATGTATAGCGCAGAGAGACGAACAGACAGGACAGGATAGGATAGACACGTGTAGGAATCGTCGATTCGTCGAGGTGTAAGCCTGTGACTCGCGAGAGACATCGAGGTCCAGGGCCCCGCTTTTGTTGAGCAAATAGACTCGTTTGTTGGTCCACTCCTGGTACCTGCGTGCCCCCCGGCCAAAGGCGGCTGTGTGACAAGAGGATGAAATAATGGGAACGCTCCGGAAAACCGATTCCCTAACCCCGTGAAAAAGGGACCCCGGGCCCAGGGGCCTCCGGAACACGCGGCTGGAAGTCGCCGTCGTCTCCCCCTGGTGCACCCGCGAGAAGAATGCACTATGCACCCACCACGGCGCACTCTCCCAATAATGACGCAATGAGTGCTCGGACTACCCTGATTCGACACGGAAGTTCCGGTTACCGCTCGCCCATGTCCGCCCGGAATCGCATTCTTTACGGGAAGTCTTCTAAACAATTCCTGAGATTGGACTCTCTGATCTACTTGACGATTGGTCGGAGTTATTGGAATTTCTCTCAGCGGAATTTGTTTCTCCTAGATTTTTTAAACATCTTCATGCACGAAAGAGAGAATGTACCATTTGTCGACGACCATTTGCGATCAACTATTGAGGAATTTCGAGGAAATAGAAGGCTCGAGGTTTCGGACGGCCAGAAAAAGTCGGACTCCGTTTTCGAAACTGTGACGAATGCGAATTTCTTCTATGATAATGAAGTAATGAACGTTCTGGGACTACGATTCGATACGCTTGCCCAACCTGTGCCGAACTTCCCGTCTAGCGATGGTTCTGAACGAACCCGCCCATAGTCGCCCGTTAAAACAAATTTTAAACAAATTCGAGCAGAAATGGATATCAGTTATAAGGGACTTCGGTGGTGGAAGCAAATAAAGATTTATTTCTCTCCTTAATAACCTTAATACTGAGAATTTAAGGATTGTGGAGGCAATATTAACGATATTATAATATTGTTAACACTGACTGTAGCACGACCGGTGAAATGACCGGTTTCACATTTTCCATTTTTGAAGTACTGAAAATATAAAGATGCTTCCATCAGAAATGATTCAATAAATTTCTTTACTTAATCACGTGTTATTATAAAAATTGTGAACGTTCTAAACAAGTTCAGTCTTGTAATTTTTATAGAACAACAAGTATATCCGAGACATTTTGTAGCCGGCACGATTACACTTAACACCAAGTGAATTGCTTGTTCGTTCAGCGAGCTGTTCGAAGCCGTTCCTAGAGAGACCACGGAAAGTACGAGTGCACCGCGAAGGTGGGCGCAAGCAAGGATGCAACTAAATCTATGGTTCGCCACGGGGTGACGACGTCTTCACGATGGGGGGCCCAGCAGCCCGTATAAAGATGTCCCACCGGCGACCCGAAAAACGTACTTTACCTCTCTTCCGATGCCTCCTTTTGGAAATCCTCGACACGGCGGCTGTCCCTTTTTCACGACTGTCACGTGCCTCTTTCTGCGGCGCGTTCTTCCGCAGGCACACTCCCTTCGTCCCAGGGATCCGATCTTGCACGATGCTCTGCTTTCGCAACCATCTTTCGCAGTCGCTCAAATTCTCACATCCTGACCCGTCAACCTTCCAACTGCACGTTGAAGTTTAGTCTGTGGGCCACACTAGACGTTTAGCCTTGATGAACTCTATTGACAGACAAAGCACTTAAAACGAATCTCGTTGAGGCTATAGAACGATTGATTCTAATGCAGCCAACCGGCTTCACTAAAGAAAGCCAATATTTGCACGCACAAAAGATGGATCATAGAATGTCGTCCGACTAAGTGATTCAATTCGCTCAACGTCCGGCAACATCGTATTTGTCCGTGTTCACTCGCCATTCCTGCGTCCCTTTGATTTCAACAATTCATCGCGTCTCATCCGTCGACGTGTTTCTGCTTCTACGTAACGCGTGCACTTCCGTCCGTCACATGTTTCGACCATAAATTACGCTCTTACCCTCGTCAGCCCTTCTCGTCAATGTGATACATTTTCCAAAGATTCGAAATATATTTCCAGCGGTCAGGTCAATAAGGTACGAGAAAGGCGGTCGCGCCGTTTGTGGCCGGAGCCATTACCCGGAAACAGGTAAACTCGAAAAAATATCTCGACTCGCAAAGAATGGTCCGCGAGAGAGCGTCGATGGGCTTATAAATATTTTTCATCCCCGAGGAATAACGTCGTAAATTTTCGTTCCGGAGTTCCCGCTTCTTTATGACGGTCCTGTTGCTAGCCGCACCGAAAACCACAGAACCGACTCTGTATCCGCCATAAATATGTGAAAGATGAACGCAATAGAGCCAGTTTCGCGGAGCTACCCCCGGAAACTGGATAGAACAGCACTTGTTAAGAAATTCAAAATTGTATTCATCGCAGAGATGTACACCAAATGCTTATTTAAAAGTAATTACCAGTTCATCCACTTTGCAATGTATGAAATCTGTGTGTAGATTTATCGTAGCCATTTTTAATCAATTTTTAAAATGAAAGTACATCTGTATTTACTATATGAATTTAATCGAAATAAATTAATGTTTAGCGACGACATTCAGCGAAGAGAGTATTTGACAGGAACGCAAAGATCACAGAAAAATTGAGACGCCACTGTGAAAATAATCTCGTGAATGGCTTCCTTCGATCTCCCTCGGTCACTTTGATAGTGAAAGAAGGTTGACAAACGTCAGCGGTGCTGACTTCGACGGGTTTTTTGACTCTAACCAGCTTATCCCGGGCCACAGTGAATACGTTACAGATTCGTTCTGAACGAAAGGGTTTCGTTTGCACAGGGGGTTTCCCATGACCCTAAGCGATTCCTAGAGTCTCGATGAAAACGAGACCGAATATAAAAGTTCTCTAATTCTGTCAAAAGTGTACGCCGCCCCATGTTTAGGAGACAAGCCGAAGTAACCAGACAACAGACCACCCCCGTGCCATTCACGAAATTCCTCGTGGTCGCCATCCTCGACTCGTATTATTTTTATAAACCACTTGGACCGCGGCCTCCGCTTCGCTGAACTTAAACCCGATTAGACCTAGAACCGACTACGCTAATCCCAGGTCCAGCGAATGCATTCAAAGTCGACGGATCGCCGAGGCCAGAGAACACCGGAACGAAATGGATCAGACTTGATCTTACTGTATTTTCTTTGCGAAGAAAAACTTGCAAAAATTGCCAGACAATTTCACCAAATTTTTCTTATGAAAAATCTTTCGCATCAAAATCAGGCCCGGCGAATGCATTCAAACTTTCAAAGTCGAAGGACCGTCAAGGCCAGAGAACACCGGAAAGAAATGGATCAGACTCGATCTTACTGTATTTACTTTGCGAAGAAAATCTTGCAGAAAATGCCAGACAATTTTCCGAAATTTTTCTTATGAAAAATCTCTCGCATACAAACATCCGACGTCGCTGATCCCAAAGGTTCTGCAAGGTATCCGTTACAGGTGTCAGCTGAAAATAAATTTTTTCATCCAGAGATCCCGGACGAACGCCAGATGATCGGTTTATTTTCGACAGGTGAGTCTTAACTTTTTAAATTCGGCAAATCGCATTAAGCGCACACCCCGGTTTCGCGGAGCTGCGAGTCTGCTTGACTTTTTCGAGAAACTCTTTTTTCGAGCTCCGAACCCGTTCGTCGCAGGGATCATCTCCGTGTGAAGGTTTGTCCTCGGAACGGTCGAAGATTAGCTGGTTTTATCTCATTTCCGTCTTTTATTCTTGAGACGTGACCAACTCTCGCAGCGTTTTCGCCGCTGGCTTAAGCTCGAAGGTCCTGCTCGCCGTTTCCCGGGGTAGATGATCCGTTGACTTGTTCACCGGAGGATCGGGAAACCGTGGAAACAGTATTTCACGCGGATATCGAGACCATAAGCTGCACGGAACCGAGTTTATCTGGTGACTTCCGACAGCTTATCCGCTTGACTCTTCTACAAACTGATCGGATGGATCGTGGTATCTCGATCTGACCAAATTCATAAGACTCGCAATATTTTTGTTGGTTTCCCGTTTCTGAAACAATCCGAGTTTGATAATTGGGAACTCGGTTTTCCTAGAATGTATGTACAAATACAAAGTATTCCAATCAGATTGTATTGTATTGCAATTGATTGTAATATATTGTATTGCTTCATTCAATTAAATTGTAATGGAATTTGTAATTCTGGTCTCGCTGGCCTAGCTTATAGTAATAGAAAGTTAAGCTCGTTCAAACATTTCAAAAAAAGATAAAAATATTTTTACTACGATTTTGCCTTAAGGTGCCAATCATTGCACAATTTACCCCAATTCGTTTTTAAAATTGAAATACAATTATAAAGTACAGTGTAATTATGAATTATTATATACGAAAAAGGTTAGTATGAGTGATGAACTAGGTACTAATCGTAAATTTCTTATTGTGTTTCGGAAAAGAAATATAAATTGTAGAAAGACATAAAAATGAAAGATATTTTTCACATCAGCGAGTAATGTACACACTGAGTAATTTACATTACATTGTATTTCGATTACACTCATGATTCGCGTAATTGCCAATCAAATTAAGCGAAACTCAAATACCGTGTACATAAAATACAACGTAATGAAATCAGCACAACTCTGTTCGCAGGAAAGTGAAACAACAGCGCTCCCCAGGGAAATAAAGTATAGGGTGGAAAATGTATACAACACTATAGAAATATTGCGACTGACTCGGAGTTTCTGCGCTTAGGATGCGAATACGAATCCGGATCACGATGCCTCGCGCTATAAGGTTTCGCCTTTCTCTTCTTCGAGGCGTCGATAATTGGCATTCGGTTACATCGATAAAAGTATACCGTGGCACATTTTTCGGGATTTATGGCTATGTACATCGCCGCATTTCTAACTGGTGTCAATATTTATAGCGTGCCATTAATCCTCGCGCGGATCAGCTTCGGTCTCGACATCGGACACTTTTCCTCAATACTTGTACTATGCAAGCTCGCTACTGAATTCCCGAGGATGTGTAGGATGAGTCGCATAAACTGTTACAAGCTCGCATAACTTTCCTTCGATTAATTGGAGAACACGGCAACCCAAGGCGTTCCTAATAAAGAATTATTTCGAGCAGCTGTTAACTCTTTGTGTTAGAACATGACTAATCGCGACATCTCTTATATATTATAATAACTAGTACGCAATCACGTGACTATTTGTAACGCGTGGTTCGTACATTGTACGGAAACGTACTTCTTCCTTCTCTATTCGACAGTCGATGACTACACACGTGTTTAAACTATAAAGTTACAATTACACAATTATATATCTTAAAAGTACAATTATATATAATAAAAAGAATCTTCCACTATAATTTCCATCACTTTGCTTAACTGAAACTATGTAATTGTTGTATTATCCGAAATCATGTTCCACTAATTAGCACGGATAATCGAAGTTCTACTGTACTTTTTATCATTTTATGACTCTGGAGTCTCCGGTGCGGTTCGGTCGCAGTATAATAATAAAACAATTCCGCTGAAAACAGGAGTTTTAATGCCAGCCTCATAAACCGTTTCAGTGTTTCTTCAATGAAATGCCCCAGTCTAATCCTATTAGAGAGAAATCTTATTAACAGGATTTTCTGTTCCATATAATAAATGTCGGGGTTTCTTGCCGGCTTATTTCCGACGCTGGGATAATTTTGACCTATTCACTCAAAATAGTCGACCGGTTTAACGGCACCGAGGTAATATAAACACTGGCAGGTACACTCCTACCCTAAAACGTCGCAGTGCAATACGCAGTAGACCCTCGATTAACCTGGGCGGGAGACAAAAAGCCCGGATAAATCAAGGCCCGATGGATAAAATCGAGACTCGAGGACATAATTAAAATATACATTACTTTCCGAAATAAATAGTTCATTTTTGAAAATTTATTTCGCATAAATAAACCGGGATCCGGTTAATCGAGGTCCTACTGTAATTACCATTTTCCATAATTCCTTGCACAACAAAACCTTTTCGAGTCTACTCTTCGACAGCGTATCCCACACCTATGCCGGGCCTGTAAGTTGGTCTAAGATTGGTACTGGTTTTTTGTTGCCGTTGGAAATCTTCAGGCTGTGTCGTAATTCGATATCGCTTGTACAAACGGTGGACGATGTCTTAGAAGATACAGTTCTGTTTTTCTCCATATCCCGAGCACAATGGATCTTTGTCTGTAATCCGATCATTTCCTTACACACGGATCCGGTACAGTAGGACGCTGCAGCAAGAAGAAAGCCCTCGGTAACTGTATATGCGCGTAATCTCAGATTTAAGATCATTATGTTAACAGTACCTGCACGGTTTAACGCGCTTCCACGTTTGCACGCTGCAATTAGCTGTAAAGCATTCGGGGTTTCTCTAAATTCTGGTCAGTTAAATCGAGAAGTTAATCGACGCTTTGCATTCCGTGTTTGTAAACGTGCTTCCGTAATAGAATAATGAATGGCTGAGTCAACTAATCGCCCGGTGCGTAATCGACTCGTAACTCGACTTCTAATCTCGTTGAATAAGATCTACGTCCGTCGACTCGTTGCTTCTACGAAATCTGGCTCGCCCAACAGTCGGCGACTATCACTTTACCGGCCGCGGCCACTTTAGACCAACAACGTGTAAATAAACCATAGACACTGGTTTATTTGATCGACGCGTGTGCTTACGCGAACGATGTCTCTAGTGTTTCTTTGCTCGTTCAAAAGCCATACAAAAATACTTTCGATGAATTTCATAAAGGGCCTAGCCTTGGAAAATGCGAATTGGAGGAGAGTACAAGTATGTTTTTCGATCTTAAAATGGCGGCGAGGTTTACATTGGTGACTCGCGGTTGGTGGCGGCGCTTCAAAGTAACCGCGTGTTTCGTTAACATCTCCGAAAACAAAGTGTAAACTAACTAGACGTCCATTTACTGTTTACTCAGCACGGAGGAGCCCGCCGCGGGAGATCCGAGTGGTTCTCGATGCAAAAACAACAGTTCTCGCATCTTTTTATTCTGGAGACCGTGGAGCGTTGCAGCCGAACATCATCCTCTGTCATTTCTTAGCGTGAAACGTAAAGCGTTACTCTCCAGAAGAATCGATTGACAAGCTCACCGTTAAATCAGCTTTGAAATTATACATCCACCAAGAGCACAACCAGAACGCTAATGAGAATCGTCACTCACGCGACGACAATGTTGACAGACGCGAGCGTTTATACGGCGATAAATTTCTAGAGTTTTCTGAAAACGGTGGCACGGTGTAACAGATTTACGAGCGGGTCTAGTGTACGGTAAATCGTTGTGTAAAGTTTACCGAAAAGGCGTGCAGGGGCCGACACGACGTCGTCGAAAAAAGCTTCGAGAAAAGCTGTCCCGGAAGAGGAGGGCTGGTGCTTGTCAGTTAGGCGAGCGAAGAGAGAGACCGGCTCGGCGAGCTTCCAGGAAACAGCTCGAGCAGTCATTGGATCGGACGAATTCTCCGGGCGAGAAAAAAGGGAAATGATCGAGCAAGAGCCGACGATAAACAAACTACACCGAGGGGGCGACTTCTTCGGATCTTTGAAGCCTCGCCGTTGATTAAATCCAGTAGGCGAGACCGAGCCAGTCGAATCCGCCGATCCACATAGGATCACACAATTAGAACGGCTTCGATTCCAGGAATAATCGACGCCGCCAACAGCTCGCGCGAAAATCCTCGTTTACGAGGAAATCGGCGTCTTTGTGAATATTTCTTGCGCGATTGTTTGACACGGCGTCGCTAAACACGGTTCTGGAGCGCGTCCGATCGAGACAAATTCCTAAAACACTGCAAAGTTTACTAGAAACGCGAATGAAGATTGGTCGACGGTTTTCTTTCTTTTTATCACAGGGGATTTTTGGAATCGTCTGATAGAATGTACCGGGTGTTCCGTGACTCCGAAAAGCCCGGTGCGCAACAAAAGTGAGGCTCCCAGAAGGCAAGTGATTATTTCACATAATCGGCCATGGTGAGCGTTGAAAATGTAGTCGTGTCCGTAGCGCGTGTTCCACAGACGACGTTCAAGAGATCCTGGTGATTCTGCTCAGCGTGATGCTTCATCCGAGCGAGCCATCGCCGAAAATTTGTTCCGGAAGAACCTGGCGATGATAAGTTTCAATGGGACTTCCTGAAACGCCGCTGCGGAACCAATGTCGTTACTGCCTCGCAACTGTGCGAGCCTTCCAGCTAACTGTTACAATTGTGTGCCAGTGGAACCGTATCCTTGCTTCATGAACACCGGGATAATTCCCAGACTGTGGAACACGCGCGCAAACGGGTCAAACGCGACCCGGAGGTCCTGTACCGTTACCATTCTCGATCGAAATTGATCCAAGTGCACTCGGAGCTATTCTAATTCGAAAACCGAATTTTTCTTCCGGCCTCGAATATTTCCACCTTATATGATTTTCTCAATTTTATCGATATAAAACTGATGTAATACCTCGTACAACAGTTGCAGTGGTTTATTAAAATATTAAATACGTTTAGTAAAATGTACATGTATATGTTCAACAAGTATTTTGAATAGTGATGTAAGAATTATTAGTGTTGCCTCTCTCTCTATCTCTGTCCGAGTCATCGCTCCAGTTCAAAGGGCTAAAATTGCTAAGAAATCATCTAGAAGCCCCTGTCTTTTTTTGGTAGAATTAAGGGAAGACGCGTCGAAGGCGCGTGTCAAGTGCAATAATCGAGCTATCGGGCAGGAAGAGGCGGTCCTATCTTGTCTATAGTTGGTCCTGCGCGAATCCTGATGCGCGTCGAGAGTCTGGAAAACCGAAGGGACCAGGACCAAAGGGAGCAAAGTCGAATGGCCAACCTCAACCGTCGCGTTATACACAATTTTAGGGTACATGAGCGTCTCGCGCCCACTCACAATGACCATCGTAAACGCTTCAGCCTCGATCGCATCCTGACGGCTCTTCCTGCTGCGAGAACTGCCGGAAATGGACAAGGACACGACCCTTCCATAGTACGCCATACCATAAAAGCGTAACCCTTATCTTCCTCCAAAAATGTTGCTCGGATAATTATTTTTGAACAACTGAATCGAAGAAGAAATTCTATGGGAAGGTTTCGTTGGTTGTGTTCCCTCGGTGTAATCGATTCAGAAAGCAAGTTGAATGGAGAAGTAGAACTCTCCCACAGAAGATGACAACAACTAGAAAATCAAGAATGAAAGATTCACCGTGTACGTACAACAGTATTTCGAGAAACCAGCCAGATTGTTCCCAGGATGGAGACATTCTTCGACTCAAAGGCAATCACATCGCATTCATGCCAGCCTCGCATGCAAATCACGCTTACAATGCCCACGGTTTCTTCCGTGGAGGCCCTTCTTCTATGGATCACTCGATGATCCATCATCTCTGCCAGAAAGAGACTCGAGGAAACTGTTTATTCGTTTCTGCTCTGATTTTGCTGAAGATTGCATAATTTCTGCATTCGATCAATTGGTAATTTGTAATCGAACATCGTTGTCTGTCGATTTTAATATTTTGTGAAACCAATGGCCCTTCTTCTATGGATCACTGGATGATCCATCATCTCTGCGGAAAGAGGTTTCCGCTCTGATTTTGCCGAGCCTTGCATAATTTCTGAATTCGATCAATTGATGATATCTGATCAACCATCGTTGCGTGTCGATTTCAATTTTTTGTGAAAATATACACTTGTGAAACCGATAGCAGCCAATTCGTGGTAAATACGGAGGACTAATTTGTCTCCGTTGAGCTTCTTGTTGAAAGTAAACCGAACCGGAACCGATATATAATCAACCCTCCCCGAAATGTGTTTCACGTTTCGTCGGAACGTCGACAAATCCGTTAGATCTACGAGCGAGCCGTAACTGGGACGACATTTTCCACCTTGCGTGGAAAACGAGACGCATGGTTCGACAGCAGTTTTTACGGATAGTCTTGCTGCCGGAGACCGATTATACACCGAAGAGGCTAATCCTTCCGAGAGAACCGTTCGGATACACTTTCCCTGTTCGGCGTTTACTAACTCTTCCAACTAATTCCTCTGTTACTATTATTAGCGCCTCGCGACGCTCCTGTAACACATTTCTTCTAACTCGTTCGTCACTATTTTGGGTCGTGAGAGCCTCTAAACTACTATTGCACGTGTTCATTAAAAATATTAGAAATGGCCACAGAACCGCAAGTTTGCAGACGCTCGTACGAAAAGTATCAAATATGAGACAAGAAAGAAAAACCAAGAAAACCAAGCAGGAATGTTGGAGTTGCTTCTGCGAGCACGCGTGATTTCGATATAAATACTCCAGCCTCTCCGCGCAAACTAATTAGTTTACACAAGTCCGCTCCAACGAGACTCGAACTTTTCGTTTACGTATTTATTTTCGTTTAATTGGCTGCTAAAATCAATTTGAATAGACTGGCTCGAAAGTGATTGGTTTTTTGAATCGTTGCTTTCGAGACAGTGTTTTCTAAAACCTATAATTACACTATTGTAGGCAGCCTGCTGCCTTCTATTTTTAATAATAATTTAAGGAGCGTCGCAGGCGTGAAGCGGAAGGATGAAACAGAGTTTCCAGCTGTGAAAGAAGCGTTCTTAAGAGGAACAGCTTCTGAATCGCAGTTTCGAGGAAGCTCCCGATGAGAAGTAACGATTTAGTGGACGTCAGTGTCGCGTGCTCGCATTTCTCGTCGAGGAGTGAGACCACGTGGTGAGCTTACACCCTCGTCGCATAATGTAAGCATCGGTCTCGTTAAGGGGATCAGCTGCAGCGTATTGTCGGTGCTAACAAGCGCTAAATAGAGTACCCGGTGAAATCCTGCGGCGACACTGAATCTCACAGATACATTGAAATCGTCCCCAGCCGCCGCCGCCGACGACGGCGACGAACAACCTGGGACTCAATTTAAAAAATTCCCTTTTCGCCGGCTCGGCCTAGACAGAAGTCTGTCGCACAATTTTCCAACTATTCTGACCACCAACCCAACATTCGATACCTTTGGAAATCTAATAAAAGTTATTAAAACAACTACAATTCAAAAAATGTTGTCCTGTCACTAAATGTACATTTTAATAAAAATATTTGCCATAAAAAAAGATTCTGTGCGCGGTACGTGTGCGAGCTGTAGTGTACACGACTCGTTAGGAGCATAATAATATGTATACCAATGCAGTAGCCCTTATTTGTCGGCGGAAGGAGAGTAAAAAAAAACTAAAAAGGGAAAAAGGTAAAGAAAGAGCCGCGGGGCGTCTCAAGCGTGTATCACCCTGCAGTGCTACAATATAAAAAGGGGATGCAAAGGAGAGAGTGCTGACAAAGGGAGGGTAGTTGTTAAGTTGTCCGACAGATGCCTCGCCACGTGAATCCACCATCTAAATACCTAACTTCCCCTCCCCCGTATAGTCGTATTTTCACTCCTACAAATTCGATTTCAGCCCTTACACGATTCGACCCTTACCGGCGAGGCGGGTGATACGTACAATTTCACGATAATTGTTCCAACAGGGAAAACAATGCTGCTCCTCTGTTTGCTCTTTAATAAAAGAACTAATGGAAATGCAGACTTTAATTTCGCAGGAAACACCTTGATTTCAAATACTACAATTTAAAATAAGGGTTTTCACAATAACTGCAAGACCATTCCGAGCCGTTTAAATTCTTTACGTTTCTAAGAAGCTCGAGAGTTTTTGCCTTACCACTACCACCGATATCACCTGTGCGAGTTTGACAACAAATGAAATGCTATTTTCAGTGGTAGTAGTCTTTGCAGATCTGAAATAAATAAAAATACAATTTTGGTAATGACAAATGGAAGCAATGCCACTTCTACGCGAAAAACGAGATTACTTCCCGAACGACCTAATATTCAAGCAGTGCTGTACACCTTGAAAGCCGAACCTCGCCGGACAGAATCGGTCTGAATGGTCACTCTAACGTGAAAGTAATACCCGGGAGAGCAAGCATTGTGGGAATCGTTTGAAAGCGGCCAGAAAAGCGCATCACCTGGTGCCGTTTATTAAGACGTCATTGGTGGCGGTGTTAAAAACTCGGGATGTGATCCTTTGCGTTTTCCGTCCACGATTTCGGGCACGCTTCTTAAAAGAAGCGAAATAGGGGAACACGAAGAGAGAGAGAGAGAAAGAGAACAGAGTGGGAGAACGAAGAATGGACAAGAATGGACGTGCGCGCACGCCCCATTATTATACGCGGGCAACGCAAATCTGTTCGGGGGCTTTGAGCGATCTGTAACAAACGGACTTTGAGCGATCTGTAACAAACGGACTTTTACGGTGTGGATGGGACTTTTTTTCACCTGCCCCCGGTCCGACAACAATCCTCATCGGTCCGACCCGCCACTAACGAGCCTTTGAGCAAAACCGTTTCTTCCCCAACACCGCTGAATATAAAGTGAATATCATTTTCGGCGAGCCGATCGTACGTGACTTTGCGGACTTACGGGAGGGCCACGGGTTCGACCTTTTTTTTTTTTTATTATATTTTTTTCCCCCGGTTCAAACCCGCACTTTGTCGCTCGTTTAACTTTCGACTAATTTGCGCGCCTCCGGTGCTGCTCCATTTTTATTTCGCGGGACGCGACGGCGACCGTAAGTGCGAGCTGCGGGTGCCCGCCACGGAAATAGGCGAGTTTGATTATTTTTTTAATGGAAAGTCTCAAGTTTTAATGAAAAATTGATAAAATCAAAGACGTGGCAGCATTAATTATTGAAAGATTTTTGTCACTCCGACGAAGAACGTTTTTCCAGTTCGACCAGCAGCAGGATTACGCGTGAGAAACTATAAAATCGAATTTCGTGACACGCATTGAATTTTCAGGGCTTCCGCGAGCATGTCCGTCGTTTTCGAATCTCGGATCAAATTTTACGATCGATTCCCTGCCAGCCTGGAAATAACTGGAACGACGTAGATTTATTGGGACTAGAAGAACGCTTAAAATAGCTCGTAAATAACCAGGAGAGTCACGGAAAACACGTCGTAAACGCTCGAAGATTAAGACATTGTGCGCTGTTCCGTTCGGGTTTTCTGGATTTCGAGGAAAAATACACAGAGTATTTAAAAAATTATTTATACATCCTCCCCCTTTTGATAGAGTTGTTGCTCCGTTTTAATTTAAGGCTCGTTAAAATCACTCCCGCTAAGTCTTTCGAGAAGGGTCACGACCAGCTGAAATAAATGCTCGTTTCACGCTTCTGTCCAGTCAAGAATGTTGTGAAAATTGACCTTTCAAACTCCCATTAAACTGTCTCGAACATTAAAGCGTGGGTGGGCGTACAGTCGTAAAAGAAACGATTCGAGAAAATGTATAGGATTTTTAATACCGAGGATATAGAGTTACCAGTTAATTATTGCGCACGTGTGACAGCAGCGTGTCCCAAAGTTATCAACACCCCATTCCCACTTCCACATGAAATTCAAATTGTGGTAAGATTCTATTTTATTACAATCGAGAAAGAGCACAGAGGAAATGAAAGTTAATTATTGTGGAAGTGTCGCAGTTGTCAGGGCCGTGACAAAGAAAGCTGCGCAAAGAGAGAGGGAAGGCGATTTTAATATAAAAATAAGGGGGTACTCGCGAACGTTAACGACTAGGACAAGCACGCACCATTGGTTCGCATCCTCTACTCGTGTCACTTGGCTCGTGTGCCTATTTTAACTGGCGTAAGAGCCGCGTGTCTCTCGTCCATCTTTTTACTGTTTTAACCGCGGGGGACCGGAATATTGTTACGTCGGCCACGTGCCCCTTTCTCTACACCAATGTCGTTGCGTGTATCTCTAACCAATTTGCAGCTACGGGGAAACTGCAGTTACCCTTAAAAAATCTCCGGGTCGGGCTTCGATCCCTTTCGAACTAGGGACTAGTCCATCTACGCTGATCTGTCCAGGGAACGAGCATAATTAGTATCGAAAATTTCTTGAAAAATAATCGACGATCGATTTCAAACAATTCTACCAAAATAAAAATATTGAAAAATCTTTTACTTGTTTCAAAAACAGTCACAAATAAATGCGCGCGATAGATCGATAAACGCAACACTAGACAATAGAGAAAAACAACAGGCGAACCGAATATTGGTGAAAATTGTGTGGAAAAATTAGAAAAACTCTCGCCATTACTCTAAAAATCCGGCGGCTGCTGTAATGATATTTTTCGCCTCGTTCCTTCGCCGGAGGCTGCAACAAAAAACAAAAAAAAGCAATCTGTATGTAAATGTACGAACATAAGAGCGAGACAGAGAGTGCAATGAGTGTTCGGAAAATGAACGCACGGTAACGCGTCGGCGAAGGTAAATTTTGTACGTCGATGGACACAGATACATCAAAATAGAGAAGAGAGAGAAACTTTCCCCTGACATTCACGTGTCCGACGTGGACGTCGACGATGTCATTAAACTCCTCGTTACGGGGAGCCCGAACCTAAACCAACTCGCGCCGAGTATAACCTCGCGCCGAGGGTACACGACCCAACACCGACGCTACCAAGCTTTAAAACCAGACAGACTCGTCCCCGATGATTGGTTACATTACCGATACGCGCGTCTCTCGTCACGGCGATGCTGTTACAGCAATCGCGGTGAAACTCTCTGTCCTGTCCTTTCCACGACGAAAACACCGCCATGGTAACCGTCTATGGAGGACCTTATGAATCTGCTACCCGTCTTTGCCATTTGCTCCGTCATTTGCTTCGTCATTCGCCCCTCTACCCTTCATCATCTTTCATTGGTCTCCCGTAATTATTTTTCTCTGTCCAGCCTAAAATAGGTCAACCTTCCCATATCGTAGAAATCAACATTTTAAACAACTTTCTCCTGTGCATGCTCGTGACAGTCAGTTTTACTTTCCGAGATTATTGCATAAAACTTTTGTTAAATTTGGGTTACAAATACTTTATTCTCAGACAAGCTGAACGGGTGATTAAAATATTAAGAATCGTACACGCATTTCAGAGTATTTTTTGAAATAACGAGCTTCGTGTATTCACTGAACCATTGATTAAAAAGCAAGTTTTTTAAGAGTACCTTGGAAAAAGTTGTTGAAAACGTTGAATTCTATGACATATCCAAAAATCTTTAAAATCACCCTAAAATATTTGGAGAATCATGTCCCGTTCTTCGCGTCCAGTCGAGCGACACTTTTTGGAGATTGGAGAGTTGTTACAGGATTGCGGAAGAAAAATCAATTTCCCGTCAGACAAGGATGTCGGACGCCGAGCATGGGGGTAGTGGGCTATCCGATGCTCTCTCGGAAACCTTGGGAATTGACCGATCCGGATGTCACATTTTGTCTGTGCGGCATGTTCTCACCCTTGTTGTTAGGGTTTTCGTGCCCCGTTTGCACTCGATACGGTGCGCAACAGACGCACGTGCGTCAAACGCACATAATTCCCCTGCCATCGTAGTGGCAACTACCACCCCGTCGCAGCTCTGCTACGTACCGTTCTCCCCCATAGGCTTTTCTATATGTACTCCTCTCCTACAATTCTCCGGCCCCTCTCTTTCATCGAATGATTTGTCCCTGCGGCTTCGAAAGCAACTTTGGTTACAACTTCATCCACGTATGATTACTATTCGTCATCCTCGAGCATTGTTCAACGACAATGAAATTAACCATTGCGAAGGGCAATTGCGGTCACGCGTACACATTATCCTCGGTGATAACTACCACCGATGCTGAATATGCGAATACTGATTTCTGTGGGGCTAATCTCGTCGAGTCTCGATTCATGGAAAATATTGAGACTCTTGTGATGGCCTCTCGAAGAAATAAAAGGCGAATCAGCTGGTCAAATGTTCTTTAAATGGCCACCATATTTTTAGGAAATTGTTGAAAAGCGGGTAAACAACTACTTCTTCAAAAAACGGTTGATACAGCAAAATGTAAGTGTTCCACGTTCGGGGTTGACGCTTATTGGAACATTAAAAAACAAAGTTCGGACCAGTATTTTCCCGAAAAAACGAAATCGTCCGAGCGACCCGGTTTCCCCGGATCGGCGCTTTTGTGAAACAGCTGTTTCTGTCGTAGTCTCGCCTCGTTACCGATCTTTTTTCTCCGTCCTGAAACAAGAAGCTGGCATCAGGACGTCGTTATAACGCGAAGCGTCCACTTTTCCACAGTCCTCTATGGGCTTCACCCTCTTGCCCACCCCTGCAAACCCCTCCTTCTAGTAACCCCCGCCTGTCCCCCTTCACACCCCGTCACACCACCCCCTTCAACTGCCGCTGTCGTTCGTGGTCCTTGTGTGCTGCAAATAAAGCTCTCCTGGAAACAAACAGGGACAAACTACACTTCCAGTGGACAAATTGACACCCCTAACAGACACGTACGACGTCGCCACTGTGACTCGCCTGTTTTCACAATTTCAACATGTTGATCCACTTTTCTCGGTTATTTAAGGACCAAATGGTGCATCCTTCCGACCCACCCACACATAGACACTTTGCTGGACGTACTTTGGACCGACGACTGACCAAATACTTAACAAGAATGAAACGGACAGTGTCCACATTAAGCTTAGTTAGATTGCACTAAATTTTGTCGAATTCTATACTCTACCCTTTTTTGAATATTTTCAGAAGGCATAAATGGATTGAATGGATGAACGAAATTGTATTGGCTAGGTTTATGTAAACCAAGTCGAATTTCCTAGCCGTGAGGCTGAAGTAGAGTATATTATTGTTGTTGGAAACCAGAAAAACTGCGTTAAAAATCGCGACGTCTTCGCTAGAAGTGAGCAATTATGTATCTAATGAGGCGTGCTCGAGGAAACATCAACCTTACTCTGTATACAACATACAACCCCGTTTGCGAGAAGTCGTTTGCGTTTATAACCAATGGGTCGTTCAGAATATATTTAGACCACCAAAGATCCAAGAAAGTTTGAATAGAAAATAATTGAAAATTTGTTTAAGGCTCGTTGGATCGAAGTTTCGGGTTCCGTGATACTCGTGGGTCATGTTTGATTCAAAGCCGTTCCTCGATACCACCAACCGAGCGTGATACGGTGTATATGTATACTTATAAAGTGATGGTCACGTGGCAGACAGTGATACAATATCAGAACGCGATTCGCCACGTGTCGCGCGACGTGAGTACTATAACAGCGCTCTCGTTTTGTTATAATTCGCTCACCCTTGTTCATGTCCCTAGCGATCATAATCGCATTTGGCTTCTGCCTTTCATAGAAAAATCACGTCCGAACACAGAAATCACGTTACGCCCGCTCGTTTCTACACACCGTTGAAACAGCTCGCGGTGGCAAAAAATCGACTCCGCACACGTCGACCATTGTTTATAATTGTCTTCATTATTTTTATTTTCACCGGGGGAAAAACGATATCTCTGCATTTCGATTCGACGCGAATACGTATTTATTTTATTCAGGTATTATTCGTCGAAATAGAAATGTATTTTTGGAACGAAAATTATAGAGATATCGTCGTTTCCATTCAATATATGCTTTTTTTTAAAAGTGTAATTCGTCTCGTTGCGAATTAAAATAAATTAGAAGATTATTCGCGTTCAAATTTAGACCTTAATTTTTTGATGAGTTTTTATTGAATATTATTTATCATGTCGTTTTTATAAACGATTTTCCGATTGTACGTGCGAAATGAATTGTGGACTTTTATTCAATTCTGCATCGTTACGTTCGTATATTAATGTATTGTATTTGACGGATACAATATTTGTGAGTGATCAAAATCGTTGTAAAATTCACCATATTGTATGTTGGAAAATTTTTTGACAATACAGTTCCTGATTAGAATTCCTCCGATGGTCGGCAAAAGTGATGTGTCTGCGTTACATAACATAAAAAATGTTTTTGGGTGCGAGAAGTGAATCGGTACCGCATTTGGTGGTCAGGCCATATTTTCCGGCAAAAATCTGTCCGCTGGGGAGAAAGGATGGTGTCGCAACTGCACTGGCGAGCAATTTGTGCAAGGTCCTCGTGAAAACTGGTCAAAGACGCTGTGAAAGAGCCACCGACCAAGGAGAAAGCTCCCCGAATGGGCAACTTTACCTTCCGGCCACACGGAATTGACCCATAAATCCGTATGCCATGATTTATGTACAGCACGGTCGAGAAATATTCGGTTGACTTTCAATGCTACTGCGGCCGCAAATTTCCAAAACATCGTAGAACCGCGGCATTCTCCGTGCACCCTGAATATTCGTTTCTACGTACCACGGTTTACAGCCGATCCTTGTGCTTCCGTATTACCCCCATAAATTTTTCTTAATTTTTACAAAATGCTAAGCTTCTCGTCTGCGAAAAACCCAGACCTCGAGCCGGTCCATTTAAATCTGCTCGAACAGATGTTTCCGTATCCATTGCAAAAATTTGACAAATGCAATCTTTGCTTAATCGTCTGTCCTGCAAATATTTACAGCGACTCCCGTTAATATTCGGAAGCTCTAAAAAAAAACGATAAGTTGTTGAATATTGGACTATGCGATTTGAATTTTTTTTAAATACAACTTTTAGTATTTTCTCTGCAATTCCGACAAGTAGCAATTTTCTTAAAATTTTTTCACGATGTGTAGCAAACCAATGGTTCTAACTTCTCAAAAAAGTTAAAAACCACAATTCTTCCAATTCTAATTTCTAATCAAACTTATTCCACAATTCTAAATTCTAGTAAATGTTTAATCAAAATCAATTATTAATGTAAATCATTTGCAATTTGATCGTTCTAATGCCTTTTTGGACTGAATTTTTTGGACACAAGCTTCTCTGAGTGGTCCCCGATCGTTTCATTGAAATTCGTGAACCTGTTCCGTGCGGCGTATCTCGAATCGAATTCAATCGAGAATTGTATTGCATAAACGAGGACGGCTTGCAAGAAGAAAAGAGGAACCACTTATCAATATTATTCTCCGGGCTCGCGGTGCATACGGGCGTATTTACACCGGGGCGGGACATGCAATTTTGGCGCGCGACGTGTAAATACAAACGTGTCATTGGACAACAATATACCCGTGGGATCTGTAGCCCGATTTCGGTGTCAACGACACCACGCACGCCGTTCTCAATTTTTCGATGGTATTCCGTGGCGACCTCGGGTAAATTATTGCTAAATGGTGTACCGGCGGATGTCAAGATGCGGGCCTTGTTCGGGTGGTCGTGGGATCTCTCGACCAAGATTCCAACCGGACGCTATATGGAGCTGAATCTCCCTAATCGATTCCAGACAGATCAATTTACCCCGTATCAACTATATCTCGCACAAATTTGTTTGTTCCTGTTTTAGTCTGAGCGTAATATAATTTGTAAATTGATGTCCACAGTATGAAATAAAATTCTTGAGGCTTCGTGTGGTCGTGGGATCTCTCACAATTTATTCCTATTTTGGTCGAAATAAATTGATTAAGACATTCGTTCATCTGTTCACAGTTCCAAATAAAATTCCCGAAGAATTTCTCAGGCACAGAAAATCGCCTTTGACAAACCGCACAAAGAGCGGACGTTATTCGAACGCGGGACATTGACGAATTCCTGGTGAAAACTATATCAACCGGGGCACCTGAAAAATCGTGGGATTAGTTCGTAACCCCTTTCAGAGTTTCAAACGATTCATCGAGTCCTTTGGTCCGGAGATCCCGTCATTCTTTCGTTTCGTTCCGCTCCGTTTTGGAATCAGTAACACACCGCTGTAATCTTGTAAATTAATTCCACTATTCAAATCTGTTGAAAGTATTTCCGTTCAATCAATTATCAATCTCCCGAGGTGCAGGGACGTCGGGAAGGGATAATCGTCCCAGAAATCTCAATCAGGAGCACGGGGTGTGCCTCTGGTTTCACCATAAGATGGGAACCTGGGCAAGAATGGGGGCGAGTAAAATCGAGTTTCGCCCTGTGGACGTTTTCCCGGAGCGGATTCGTGACTAATCGCGGTCTGCTACCGGAATTTTCGCTCGCTGACGACCGAGTAATCCGGATACTTCACGGGCTGGCTATTTTTTCTATTATCCCTCAGTTTCTCCGACGCTTGTTCTCTACGGCACCCGACTTTCTCGAGGTTGCTAGATCGACTACCGAATTTTTCGTATTCGCCTTTCTACTGTGATTTACGAATCCTCCAGGTCAGCTTCCGTCGTCTCGTAGAGAATGAGGGGTGTCGTTAACCGGGCGAGTCTCGCAGCGACAGATGAAAAGAGTGAGAAAGGTAGAGGAGCTAGCTAGAGCAACTCGGGGAATACCTTGAACCAGAAGATAGCGTTCTCTCTCTCTTTCTTGAGGATGGGACATCGTTGTCCGTGTTTTTCGTTCACAGATGAAAGATCCGACGCAAAAGCCTCCCCATCGAGGCTCGCCACAACAATTTCTCTGTTCACGATGTAGGTTACCGAGACGATGCTTTCGGAGACCTTTTAGCCTACTGCTTTACTGCCCTACAATAAATCAATTGCTACCGGCAGACCGCCGAATCCGCACGTTCGACCTCGAAGCAGCTTTTCGAAAGTTCATCAAGTGAGCTAGGTGCCAGGCAGTTTTCCTTAACCAGCAGGATGCTGCTGGGACGTAGCACAGTGCCACCGTTGAAAACCACGTTTTTCTCCACGAAATTCCGTTACTCGAGAATTACAGATGACACGAAAAAGAGTTCCAGGCGAAAGAGCACCTACAGATTTGCATCTATATCTAAAAATAAGCGCAGAATGTTTAAACATATCTTTAGTTTAGAAATGTATTTGATACTGCTGCGGCTACTACTATACTAGACATGTATTGAATACATTTAATACTTTTGTGGGTAGTCTCATTAAAAAATCCAATAATGAAACTTCTTACTCTGGAATATTTCCACCGAGATATCTGAAAGTAAACGAATATTAGAAATTTAAAGAAAAGAAATGTAGGAATGTCGATATCACCTTTCAACTTACAACTATTAAAACAGTTTCCGGTAATTATTTAGATTTAGAAGAAGAGTCTGAGAGGAGGCCCTTCTTCTAAATAATTACCCAGTTTCCTGTTGAATCTCTCTTCGTCAATCGAAGTAGGCCCTTTCGTCCATCACGGGTACCATTTTCGCCGTCAGCTTCACAGCATCCGGATTCTTCAAAACGTCCATTTTAGTCTCGCCGCATAGTTTCATCAACACCTCGGTGAAATTCTCCGTATCTTCCTTGTTCGCTATCATTCGCAAGTGCAGCACGACACCTGCGAAAACTGCATAAGCTCTTCGTTTGTGCAACGCTTGTTTCAACTGTTGCATCGTTGGCGGGGTCGTTTTGCAGTGTATTCTTTCCATGGTCTCCTTCAAGGTGTTCAGGTACAGCTCGACGAAATAATCGTCCTTGTCATAGATTATAGAGAATTCCGGGCAAGTGTTTAGAAAATACAGCAAATCGATTGCCGGGGAAGTGTAGACGGCCATTTGATAGTCGACCTGAAAATTTTTATACACAATAATTCTGTGTCGCAGGTTAACAACTGACAGATTATAAATATTGTCACTTGTGCATAATAAAAGAAGAACGAATATTACCAAGCGCACGTCGACCGGTTCGCCCCTTTCATTTTCTTTGAACATAATGTTGTTGATCCAACAGTCTCCATGATTTAACACGCAAAACTCATCAGGGTCGTATGCGTATGCGTTGATGCTCTCCTCTCCGATCGACTTTGCCATCTCGATTATCTTCGGCGCTGCTCTGACACATTTCTCGTCCGACCAACCCTTCAGCTGCTCGCCTATTCGCTGAAGACTCACTTCCATTAATCGTAAGAACACTTTCGGACATTTCTTCGATACTATGCCACCATCTCGGAACGATTCCGTCAGTTCTGGCTTCTACGCAAACCGAGCACGAACAATGTTAACTTAAACAATTCGTTGGAAACCTGAACTCGAGTATATGCACTCGAGTATAGAGAAAAATGAAATATTATATATTTCTATATTCTAAATCTAAATTGTAGCCATATCTGTACAAATGAATGTTACGCGAGGGGCGGACGAGGTTTAAAAATAAAGTAAGAACCTTTTCGTGAACGGCGACAGAGGCCGCGTGAAGTTTCGCCATCGTTCGCAAAACTAAGCAGCAATGACTGAAAGACAAGCCCTCCTGGCGATTCTTCATTAAAAATCGCTGCTCGTTTAAATTCTCCATTATCAAGACGCGACGATTTTCGCAGGAGAACCATAATCGTGGTCCTATAGGATGATCGATCATCTCCCTTATCATCGGCAGAAGGTCGCGCAAAAACCTCGATTCGACCGGGAACAGGTCCTGTTGGTGAGCCATGCCTTTTACATATTCGTCCAATGGATCCAATTTCACAACGAACACTGTCGAACGCTCCTCCCTCGAAGCTTCATTTTTTGAAATTTCCCTGTACCTTACGGTAACTATGCGAAGCTCGCTGAAGAAGTTCAATCCTTTTTCTGAGAAGGATTGGTTCGCGATGCTCAGTATTTCCACCGATTCGTCGGACAACTGATTTCGCAGTGCTTCCCGAACAACGGTTTCATCGACTTCCACGTTCTTCGTCTCCATTCTTGAAAAAACATAGTGTATGTGGACTTCTGCGATTAACTGTGTACTGTGTATCTAGTCCAGACTTTCACAGATTTGCGTACAGCGTGCGGCGGCTGCAGAATCGAGCCGGAAATGTCTCGTTTCCTCTTATCACTTACCTTGCGAGTGCACAAGCTTCACAGTCGACAACACAGATTCAACTGAGCGTGCATACGTCAACCATGCCACGTCATCAACTGAATCAAAGAGTGGGCATGATACGTAGCGAGAATCTGGCAATGAAGAGAGGAATGAAATCATGCGACTGATTCATTCGATGAACTTTGACACGGTTCGTTCAATTATACATAATTAATAATTAGACTGCGGATTTTATGCATTTATGGGAAAAAGGGGTATGTACAATTTAAAACAGTGAACATATTAACAAGATTTAGGGCCACCAGTGTACATATGTATTAGTTTCACCTTAATAACATCATTTGACTCCTGTGTCTTGCAATCAATGCAAACATTTTTTCTTTTGCATAAAGATCCGCAGTCTATTCATAATATTCATATATACGCGGTGCATTTGATTTAGTTTATACATTTTGCAACGTGCGAACGTACGAACGTGTGACGTATTTTCTGAAACATTTTTGCTCCACGTCGTGGAGTAAACTCGAAAAAATTAGAGTCGCATCGTGCAATATTTAAAAAGTTGTCTTTTTAAGAGTGTAAAATTTCAAGTGGAAAATCAAGATAAGTGTGAAAGTGTTACGTGGCGTAGACACCGGAATGCGTTGTGAAAGGCAAAGGAGTCGCGTTGCATTTTAGTGAGCGAAAGGCGTAGAGGCGTGCGTCCGACGACTGAAGACAATGACCCAGCGACGGTTTCAAAGAAGGATTAAACATTTCTGTAATATATCCAGAATGAAAGAATTTGTGAGATTTTCCGTATCTTTATTTAATTAATTGTGTAACGTTGTACACGAAATGAATACTGACATCGATTAGATTACCAGTAACGTTTCAGTTTGGAAACGCCCGAGAATCTAAAAGGGTGCGGTTATAGAGGAGCGGCGAGTATCTATGATAGGCATGATAGCAGCGCGGCGAAAACAAAAAAACAATGTAAAAATGCAACTGTATACATATAGTGGAGCGGTGATAAGAGCTGCGAGCAAGGCGGCGCAGATGATAGCGGCGCGGTGACCAGCGCGGCGAAAACAAACCAACATTCGTGAGACAACATTTCGATGCATACTAAAGAAAAAGTATGTAGTTTCTTTGTTCCTCGTTACTATCCGTCTTTGTTCACCGCACAGCTCACCTCGACGCTGCGCTCTCTCCTCGCTGCTCCACTATAACCGCATGCTAAAACAATTTGATTACACCCCTTCCCTTTCAACTTTCGATCCCGTCGAACTTTTCAGCGATGCTATATACGCAGTTCACTTGATTATTGAAGTTTCCTGTTGCCACGGTTTCTTTCAGCGATTAACAAACAAAGATGTTCGAGCCGGGACATCTCACCCGCCGGACTTTTAGCCGCACTCTACCCAACCGGGAGATTACCGTGATCACCGGGGACAAAAGTCGATTGCGGACTTTCTCCAAGGAAACCGGAGAGAGGTTGACAGACATGTTGACGGCGCGGCGTGATGTACCACGGCAAGATGCATCAAGCAGCGGTGGTGGCGTGCGCTCGCGCGCGCCTAGGATGCACCAAATGCACCCCCTGTGGGTCGGTGGCACCCCTACCTCGCGAGAGCCGTTTGTTCGGTTGGGTACGAGTTTACGACTCTGTTGGGCCACAAAATTTACGGTGCCCTCTTAAAAGCGAGCCAAACACGTACCGGTCTGTCCGGGACGCGTCTCGCCACGCGCTTTGCCTGCCGACCAGGATTCATGCTGCTTATGCTACCACCCTTCGTATCCGCGCCATCCCTTCCTTCTTCTCGAAGACACTTTGCCTCATCCCTTCTCCATCCTCCTTTCACTTCCGTGCCGTCTTTGTCACGCTTTTTAACCCTTCCGAGATGGACATCTTCGATGCAAATTCTTCGGGGGGTGAAAGCAATCCTTCGCACACCCCCTTCAGATGAAGAATTAGGATGGCAGCGAGCAAATTCGCTCTGGATTAAAAAATCACGAGCACGGCGTGAATGGAGTTCAAAGAGATACAACATAGTCGAATATCGAATAGAAATCAAATAAGAATGTTGTAATGTTGTTTTTAATGTAACAAAAGCCAGAGATGAAATCGACTTTCATTTTATTCGTGCATCCCACAATAAATGCAGAACATTTTTATTTGCATAAAGATCCGCAGTCTAATCATGATCCTGCATGCCATCACCAATCTTGATAGCTTACAGAGCATTTCAAGGTTACTGCAATGTCAAATAAATACAATGACCATGTACTCTCTTGTATATCCTAGAACTCTGGCCTGAAACGGCAGCGTGCGGTAACAGGGGCTCTCGCGTGTGCAAGCTTCTTGTGTGTAATCAAGTTAAAAATTTATATAAAACATTGCCGGATGATCGTGATGCCGGAGCAGGGTGACACGACCACGGTTACATAAAATAAATGCAGGGAACACGGCGAACGGGAAGCCCTTCTTGCATCTCTGTAGCAGAACTGCCACAGAGGAAGCCCTTTCGAGAAATCTTTACATATGCATGGACCATCAGCGATGCCATAGAAGATCGTCCATCCCCTGCGTCGTCCAGCGTAGCCTTTTTTGTCTACACGACGTCATAACACGTAACGTTAGCCAGAGCACGAAACTCGTTTGTATTTACCTATCACTAGACTGCGGATTTTTATGCGTTTATAGCAATGAAGTTCAAAAATGTCAAGATATCAATACATTATTTTTCATCTGTTCAAATTGTTTAGGGAGGAAATAACATTCTACTTGATTTCTATTCGTCGCAATCGATGCTGAGAAATTTTATTTTGCATGAACAACCGCGCAGTCTATCTATCGCATGATCATTTCTCTTGCAATGTTTTCGTCGCTCGAAAAATTCGTCATAGAAAAAAACAAAAAGAGGGCGGCACAAAGAAGAGTGAAACTCCATTGATGCAAAACCAGAGATGGGTTCTCGATTCGAGATCGCAACCGACTAGTGGTCGCCGGAATAAAAGCCGGTGCCTGCCATAAAAGTAAAAACAAAGTGCCCGAGAAAAAGGTCGAAGATGATTTACTATCCTAGCCGGAGGTTTTCGGAATTTTCTCGGATGGCCCCGAGAAAAAAAGCCGTCCAGGTCCGTAGCTGCGGTGAGTGGCGAAACGATTCTTGGCTTACCGCATGTGTCATAAAAGTTTTTACGTTCCCGAAAATTTGAGGGAAACTCGAAAAGCTCGGCCGGAGGAAGGGAAGAAAAAAATGGAGAAGAATGGAAAAAGGAAGCGACCGGGAGAGACAAGGCGGCACGGTAGCCATTTGTGGCCTCCTATAAAAGTTATATTACGGTGGCCCCGGAAAATTTGGACGTGCTCGAGTGATTTGTGAGAGGACCGGTGGTTTCTTCTTTACCTTCCTGCTTCTTCTTCGCCGCGATGTTTTCGGTGCTCAAAATTGTAGAGCAAGTCAAGAAAAATGTGTCCTGTTGCTGCATTTGTTTGAATTGTTTTACAAAATTTTCAGCGCGAGATCGACAACAAGCTGGTTCGTTCGTTTCGGAGGCAGTTCCCCGAAATCGTTCGTTGAGAATGCATGTATATGGTTGGCTCGTGTTTCAGAATTATAGCTGGGATGGCTGATAGGCGACCCATATCCATAACATCCGGCGAAGAGCGGTAATCCTTTTCGCGAAACTCGCTCGTCTACCCCGAAACTGTATGACCCAGTGTGGACCTGGGGCCCGACAATTGTGCCAGGGGTTCGAAAATGGTCAAGCCAGTTCGAGGGACAGAAATACTACCGACGACAATAAATTCGAAAGCAGTGGAGTTTCACTGTAAAGGCCCGGAGCTTCTCCACGAAAACTGACCGACCTCGTAGCCTGCAATGGAACACAGGACCTCATTGAACCACGCGTTTCACCGAGATAATGGTGGCCGTCGTTAGAATATCGGGAATCGTAAAATAAAGTCGGAGTCGCCTTTTCTTCGCCATTGTTCCATTAATCTGGTTTGTAAACCGTCGTACTTCCCAGAGGAACGGCGAGATACAGAGAAAAGGTACTGTGACTGGGTCACAAAGGGCCTGATACAATGTTGTATTCTTTGAATTAGGTCCGCCTGATGATACTCGTTAGAGAAGAGAGGTAAGGATTACAGCATCATTGTTCATACTGGTACTTTCGTTTCATTGGTTGGTAGAATTGTTGTGAACCTTCCGTTGCCCTCTAAATTAGTTTCGTGTTTCCGTGGAGTCGTTTAATTAAAGAATGAACGGAGATCGGAAACAGAAATGAACTTGTGTAATTAACAAGATGAAAGGATGCTGTAAGGCGGGCAGTTTCCAGTGGACAACTGATCCGTATGTATACAGTGCCGTTAAGAGTGGTGTCACGGAAGTTATAGTTGGCCGAACGCTTCCAGGAACGGCGGAACTATGAACGTGTCATCGAAACGACGCAGCACCGTGCGAAACTGTCAATTAGGAATCTGTTGGTCGCTTTCAATATCTGCTGAATCGATCCTTCCGATAGCGTTCGCGAAATGTCAGACGTAATTGTTGCGGAATCTTCGAAACAGGCGCGTCTGCGTCGAACAAACAATTTCATTTGCGAACGACTTACGATTAGATAGAGTCGTTCGTTGTTTGCTCGTGAATTATCGCGTCGCACGCGAGATATCTCGCATGTAGACACGAATTAATTTCATTGAATTCTATGAATAGACAAGAATAGCAAATGGAATTAGAGGAACTAAAGGAAAGGGTAGTATGTAGGTAAAAATTTTCGTCTGGCAAAAGATGGCTGATGCAAAGTGTTCCGTTCACCTTGTACAGGAGCAGAAGAGATTATGGCACTCCTGTATCAAGATAGCGATGATATTATTTAACAAACAAGCCGGATGAACAGCTTACCAGACTACTGTTACCGCTAATCTTTGGAGCGACTGAGCGCGAATCTATTCCTCGGTAATTAAGAGATTAAACCCTGTTGCCTGACACTTCCCTGCCCCCCTCTCTTCTCTCCACTCTCTCTCTCTCGTCTTTTTGCGTGTTCCATCTCTGTCGAGTTCGCTGCCTCTTGCCTCGATGGAACAGAAAAAATGGAGGCTTATCAGTAGACTGCGTATTATACGCATTTGTGACAAAAATGAGTAGGTGTAATTTAAAATAGCAAAAATTATCAACCTACTAAACGTAATAGGGAAGAAAATAAATTTCTGTTTCTATTTTGTCTGCAACAATCGAACTGATACAAGATCGAATGAATTTGTAGGGTTCTCTGGACAATAGAACGTCGCAAGTTTTACTGCATGCAGCGGTAAAATTTACAACAGGTTCTCGAAATAAACGTGGATCTAGATTAGATAAAATTGTTCGGGTTCTGCGATTTACTAAATTGCTCGGAGGAGTTTCTCTGGTCGCCCGGTTACTATAATCTCGTTAGCGGAGAGTTAGCAACAGCCGAGCAATAATATCTGCAATATTTCTTGCCGGACCCAGGGGCGAAGGCAAAACCAATTCCGGCCGGGGTCCACAAAGTCCGACAATTTTGAAAGCCGGCCATCATCATCGCGCGTCTCGATTGGTACGGATGCGCGAGCACACGAGCGCCCGCGCACACATACACGTATGGTTATACCCGCGGCACAAGACTGAAAGGACACGTCTCGAATATTTTACCCTGGGAGTTTTTCCTCTTTAATTGATTCAATCGGCGAAAAACACGGCAGGACCGCTTCACCCTCCGGGAGTTTTCATCTACCGCCTCACGCCACCTCCGCGTCATCCAACGCTTTCAGCAACCAACCGCTGTAACGAGACGCCAGAACCGACCTTCCTTTCCGATGAAAACGCCAACCCCTCTTCGTGGTTACTCCCTCTTCCCTCTATTTCTCTTTTGTCACTCCCTTTCCCTCTGTCTCTATCCCCGTTTCTCTCGGCCTTATTTCCTCTTTGATAGTATTTTCATCCGACCGGCGCGGCGCGGCGTCTTTCCTTCCTCTCGACGTCTTCCGTACAACCATAATCCCTCCAACCGGTCCGTTGGACCGCAAACTTTAGCCCACTATTTTTTTAAACTAGAATTCTGCCGTGAAAACGACTAGAAAATATTTTTCACTGTCGCTGAACGATTTTCAGTGGTCTTCAATTTGTCTTGGGCACACTTTTTGTAATTCTACTCATAGAGCAACAAAAAAAGAACAGGTTCTAAATGTTTTTACTAGGAAGTGATATTTTTACCTAATTTTTCTTAGACGAACGTGCGAGAGTCAACTAAAATGAGTAGCATGTTTCTAATTGATTTGAAAAGCGGAAGGGAGAATTGCAGCCGCGTGCCGGCGTATAATGAATTTTCCCGAAAAGAGAAAAGGTAAAATGGCGTGGGTCGCTTGTTACCGGGAACGGATAATAAGAAATACGGACGGGGAGCTCTCTGTTGCGCGATTGTACCGCGGATTACGCTACACGAAAGTCGATAATATCATGTTCCATTGTCACGCCGCGCCGCACCGGGCTGGCTGGGCTTGTAGGTATATAAAGTGTAAACGCAGCCAGAGCCGGGGACTCTCTCTCGTTAAACGTGGCCCGAAGGCTCTAATTAAAATAATAAACGGAAAATTTCTGAGTTTCCGGGGATTTATTGAAAGTACCGTTCCCAAAGGGCGTATCCGGGCTCACGTACTCGTTGGAAACCGACGGCGAACACCCGTGGAAACCGGTAACAACCGTTTCAGTTTGCGCCTCTCTGTATATAAATGTTTCCATATTACATTGTGAAGCCGCCTCGACACAAGAGATCTCTCGACATTCTAATCTCGTTAAAGGAGCGTCGCTGCTCTGCCAGGAGGAACCGGAAATAATATATGCACCAGGAAGTGGCGTGGAAAATGCTGCCGAGCGGAACTGGTAATTTATTAACACGCCATTTCGTGTATATGGCGTTCGTTTTTTTGTAGAAAACCGTTGACAGAATTTGTCGAACATATTTTCTACAGAAACGGAAGAAAAACGTGCCATATTTCTTACTGCAGCGATTGGAAAAACACGCGGAATGCTAGAGTGCCTTTTTAAACCATTTCCGACAGTTTTTCCATCGAAAAAACCGTTCGAATTTTTACGGTAAAGGGTAAAAGGTGTCGTAAAGCGACGGTATCCCAGCTTGAAAAATGTTCGGACCAGTATTTTCCAGGAGGCCAAAATACTGCACTTTTCGAAGGGCGCAGTCGGAAAGTCAACTTTTTTAAGTAACGGATTTTTGCCTTTGGTTTACGGCAGTCTGTTTTCGAGCAAACACGGTTTTCTAGCTGTTAGTTTGCAGCTTCGATTTTTTCTTAATAACGCCGATAAAAATTGCCGGCTAAAGGGTCCGTTTTCTGTCGTTTTTCTCGGTTCCGCCCGGGGGCGGAAAAAAAACGGTAACGCTGTAAATTATTCGGCCGCGGATTTTTTTAACGGAATATTTTCTAACGGAAAAAATCGGTCCCACTAGCATTGCCACGGTAACGGAAAAAACTGCACGTTTACGGAGTTTTACGACAGGTTGGCCGAAAAAATTGGTGCAAAAAACGAATGGCACCCTTCTTCCGCGCGCAGTTTCTTTTTTCGTTACAGTAGCCAGACCTTTTTTAACTGTACCCACCGCAATTCTCGCAAAAATTGAGACCCGTTTTCGATCATGAAACTACCGAAACGTAAATAAGAAAATTAGGTAATGCGAAATCAAAATCTCCAATTATTTCGACTTAGTAGAACATCGTTTACGAAGGAAAGGAATGTTGATAGAATAATTAGCAATAATGGCCGGTTCCCAAAGAAAATTAACCGGCACAAGCGCCAGGAAATAATTAGAGAAATCGTAGAAGGGGATACATAATGCGGTAAGGCTGCGCGAGGCACAGATGGGGCCAATATTGATAAAATACCGCGCGGAATATTTTGAAATCGGATATTTTAATTTGTAAATAGAGTATATTATTCCCATTGCGACGCATTGTGACGGCAGTGTCCGTAGGGTTCAGAAGGAACCGCTTTTAATGACCCGGATGCGAATGGTTCCACCTAGCAGTGTCGTATTCAATTCCCTGCCTCTCTCTCTGTACTTTTCATAATCTCAAGGTAATTCTCCTCCCGATTCTTTGACCCCTTCTATCCACCCTTAAAAGTACGTGTCGTATTACCGTACCTTTGAGATCTGGCGCCGATGTCTGCGACTCGCTTTTCTCTTTTATTTCCTTTTTCTTATGCCTCTTTTTCTTTAAATCATCAACCGGGCAAAAGTAAGAACCCCACATTAAATCCTCCACAACAATTCCTTCACGATTTCTTTTGTCAATAAAATGATTATGCCTCTGTTCGTAATGTACGCCATTTTAACTTCAGTTTGATTTTTTCTTTTAAGATAATATATCATCCTTTCCTATTTAATCGATACTTTTCATTGCAACGTATCCACGCTTCTTGCTATTTTTTTTTACTCTCGTTTGTTGTTCATAATATGCTACACTATTAATTCTGTGACTGATGTTTTATTAGACTTTATCTTTGATTGATACTTTTCATTCTAATGTACCGTGCCCTTACCTAAAATTGTTATTTTTTGGTGGTTATTTAAAATATAAAGTTCACAAATAATAAAATTCATAAATATCATATGAATTTGCGACTGAGAACGCCATCTGTGACAAACTAACATTACCAACGAGGCATTGACTTATCTTCGAAGTGGGGCCTCCACCCGCGTACCCGGCAGCCGTATCGACTGCAACCACTTTTACAGTGGATCGTTGCAGCTGGAGCATGGGCGCCTGAAATGTCGAAAGACTAGAAAGCAAACGCGATCCTTTTGCTGCGCAACGCTAATTCAAAGAACAGAGGATCCAAAAGACTACTCTACATTTTTTGCAAAACAATTATACGAACTCTAAACTCTTATAAAATTGCTATTGTTTAGATACTTAATGCTGCAAGCAGCAATCAAAATGAAATGTAATCTTACAACGCGACTATTTCATTCGCAACGGTATGTACACTCTAAACAATCCACATATATCGAAGTTAATGGGAATCGCGAGTATCTCCGCAACGTTAACTTTGATCTCTGTTCAGAAACGACTAACGCTACTGCAAATCGCGGACGTGCCCATTGCCCATCTCCGCTGATCGTTGGGGCGGCGAGGCCTGCCCATGTGTACAACTAACTACATTTACTACTACTACTTCTACAGACGAGTACAGTGACAAAGTACAATTTAATTGTTGAGCAAAAAGAGACTAAGAAAAATTTTTATAAAGATATTCAACAATTTACAAAAACAAACGCGACGTGCAAAAAGACGCCTGGCGTTCTCACGGTCACTATACTCGTCAAAAGTATCTACGAAAGAAATAGAATGTAAAAAAGACAGTTGTTTAATCACTTACTACTTGTTGGGAGGATGAGAAGCTGCGTTACTCGCATTCTCTCCCCCTTGAAGACAACACGACACGTTGATCTCGATCTCAGCATCGATGTCGTCTTTGGTCGTCAAGGTAGGCAGCATTAGGCAGCAGGTTCAAAATATTTTATACCCTTAGGGCTCTGTAACAGAAAGAATAAATCGATTTAATCTCAATAGGAATTTTAAAAAAAATAATTAAAGTTGAATATTTATTAATTGTACTTACGCTCACGTCCTCTCCTGCTTGAAGAAAGCACCGAGTAGCATCGAGTAGTATCGCATTGATTCTTTTCCCTCGGAATCTGTAACAAAAACGACAAATTCATTAATTTCAGTTGACCAATTGATTATTTATTAATTTTTTATTAATGATATATATATAAAGGTGTTCAATAACATAGTATAATTTGAAATATAATTTCTACTCACGCTCACGTCCTCTCCTGCTTGAAAAAAGTACGCCATGAAGCTGTCACACTTTCGATTATCGAAAGCAATGTGAAGTATCGATCTGGGCAATGAATATGGTCCTTCGATCGATGGAATTTTTTCCCGCGGAATCTATAACAGAAAGAACAAATTCAATTGACAAACAGTCAGAAACTAAATTACAATTAATAATAAGTAAATAATTCTTTAATTTAATAATTTAACGGAAATTAAGTAAACTTGATTTCTATCGCACGACACGAATTCAAATACAGTTGATCGTCGCTACACAGGAGTAAATCCGCGAATTAATGGGAAATCAATAATTCAAATTGAATATTTATTAATTGTTCATTGATATCAAGTTCGAATAATAAATGAATATTACATATTCTAATATTAAAAGAAAATAATAAATGTAATGTTTATTTAATGCAAAAATTGTATGGGCAGGTTCTATCGTATCTCAGATTTACAATTTTAGAAACATTAGCAGAAACAAAGTATATTGAATACTGAATCCCTGCTAACAAATCCATAAATGATCTGTAATAACATCGAACACAAAATCGTGTCGCGTATTTACCGAAAAATTCCAGAAAAATAAACTGAAATTTTATCCAGCAACAAGATTATTTGTGCCGCACAAATATGCGTAGAAATGAGCTAAATAGAATGAAAGGCTAGGTTAATCTATGGCACGTCGAATCAATTCCTCCACCAAACCCTGAGACTTTCCTTTACAGTATTATAAAATAATAATGAGTGTAAGCCACTAATGGCCTTCACCGTTCTCACTACGCCAATAAGATTAGCGTAAAAATACGAATAATACACGAAAAACAAGGAATTATATTTATGTAATAAGTCGGGATGGTTGCGCAATACGGTTCGTTGATCACGCCGGCTAGTGATACCGAGTTTAACCAAGCCGAATCCGTTGTAATTAATTTTGTTGGAAAACATTGATTATACGGTGTCAATATTGCTTTACGTGGTTGCTAGACTGTTGCTAGACACAGACAGATGAACCAGCTCATAAACAAAGCAATCCTCATCGGCGAACGATCGTCGTTCAGTTGTGTCGTCAAAGGATTTCGCACGTCCGCTCAAAACATGGTTATCGCTGTGAGTTTCGGTGTATTTACATAATTCCTTCGAAATTCTCATAATTTATGTCAATATAAATCCTAATATATTCGAGAAAATCGTTTTAACATAAACTTTCTGTGTCAAGGTCGGTGACAAGCTTCCTGAAGTCGACCTTTTCGAGGACACACCAGCTAACAAGGTGAATCTTGCCAAAATTGCAACTGGCAAGAAGATCGTGGTTTTCGCAGTGCCGGGAGCTTTTACGCCAGGTTGTTCAAAGGTAATTTGCATTTTGAATTTTCTGATAATAGTATTTACACAATTTTTGGTTTGCATAAAGATCCACAGTTGTGTTCATGATCTGATCATTTCAGACGCATCTTCCAGGATATATACAAAAATCAGGAGAGTTGAGGAACAAAGGAATTGCAGAAATATTTTGCGTAGCTGTAAATGATCCCTTTGTTATGGCTGCTTGGGGTAAAGAGCATGGGGCAGAGGGCAAGGTACTATCAAAAATTCATTATATCGGGTGCTCTACTGGAATCACCCAAATATGTGCCTTATTTCTTGTGCTATTTATTCATTATACTCTCATTCAATTAGGTGAGAATGTTAGCAGACCCTGCAGCCAAGTTTTCAGATGCGTTAGGACTAGCCATAGATCTGGCTGTATTGGGTGGAAAGCGAAGCAAACGATATTCTATGCTTCTCGAGGACGGAGTGGTTAAGGAATTAAACGTCGAACCAGACAACACAGGACTTACTTGTTCTCTGGCTGATAATATTAAAGTATAATAAAAAGCATACAAAGTGTTCTGTAGTAGATTAACTATGATAATTGTTATCGCACCTTAATTTATCAGACCTGATGTGTTATTGTCTAACAATTATAAAATAAATCTAGCAACTTGCAACTACAATGTATTTTGTTAAATATTAAATAATAGACAGCGGATCTTTATGCATTTATGAAGAAATTGGCTAGGTGAAATATGAAACAGTGAAAAATTAGGAAAATATAAAAAAATGTTATGTTGTTTTCAGGTGTAAATGTAAAAGACTATTAGGAAATTAAATAAATTTTTATTTAACTCCTGCTGTCCACAATCGCTACTGAACATTTTTATTTTGCATAAAGATCCGGGGTCTACTAATGAATGATGAAAATACATAGAAAAATGTATTTCTGAAACAAACTTTTGCGCCTAACTATACGAAGAGCGGGTACGCTCCACTGATATATTATCAGTGGTACGCTCCTGCCCGGAACGAGATCGACCAATGAAAAGCCGTGCTCATTATTTATACCAGGCGTCATTTTGTTAATATTTATAAAATGGACGCCTTTTACACGTAACACAAAATATAATTTATAAAATACCAAAAACGCTTCGTGTTCAGAAATGTTGAAAAATGTCTGAATAATTGTCCACCAGGTTTACGTGACCAATTTCAGAGTGTACCCATCGAAAAACCAATTGTTGATATATCGTGCTTGTTTGTGTTGAAAACTTTATGGCGGCAATTATGCCATTTTGCTGTTACGTGTGAAATTTTATTAATTAACTGCAAAGATGCCGGCGTTTTTGAAGCATATCGAAGTGGATAACTTTAAGTCGTACAAAGGGAAACTTATTATCGGTCCTTTGAAATCGTTTACCGCTGTTATCGGACCAAATGGATCTGGTAGGTTATGTTTTTGATTCTACCAATGCCAGTTTCTTAGCTTTTCACTCATCACACTTTATACGTATTCTTCTTACGCAGGAAAGTCCAACTTTATGGACGCGATCAGTTTCGTGATGGGAGAGAAAACAAGTAGTTTACGTGTGAAACGTTTTAGCGAGCTGATCCATGGAGCATCGATAGGAATGCCAGTTGCTCGAAGGTATTTCCATTTCTATACACCAGCCCATGTACATTTCGCCCAACCAATTTCTTCATAAATGCATAAACATCCATAGTCTAGCTATAAGTTCCGCTTGATGCGAAACATATTTCCACACAACATAAAGTTTACAAGTAACAGTTGGGTGGCACGGTTAAATGAGTTGCCCTGTATATACTGTACTGCAAGAATTACATGCTAGAATGTTATGTTAGATCGTTAAGATTAATCTAGGCCTCAGCTGCCCTCAAAAGTAATTTGCATTATTTGGCAGCATGTAGTTGTCGCAGCTTCCGAATAGTGCAAATGACTGCAGCCTAGATTGATTTTTTATCGATATGGATTGATCTTTGCAATCCTGGAAACGACTTAAAGATGTTTCTTTAACTTACAGCGCATCTGTAACCGCCGTCTTTGAACTGGAAGATGGCAGCGAGAAAAGTTTTATGCGTTCTGTGCAAGGATCCTCCTCCGAGCATAGAATAAATAATAATGTTTGTATACGATTTTATGTGAACGTACTACAATACATTTAATTCGAGGGAAGAATTTTTGTACATAATTGATGTGCTCATTGTATAGGTTGTCACGAGTCAAGTATACTTGAATGAATTGGAACACCTCGGCATTAATGTGAAAGCAAAGAATTTTCTTGTATTCCAAGGAGCCGTTGAATCAATTGCTATGAAAAATCCGAAAGAGCGTACTGCACTGTTCGAAGAGATTAGTAATTCGGGAGCACTGAAAGCAGAGTATGAAAGGTACATAAACAATTATATTAAACCTGGAATAATAATGATACAATGTGTGTAATTATCGTGTCTTGGAATATCCTATAGATTGAGGACAGAAATGTTGAAGGCAGAAGAGGAAACACAGTTCTCGTATCAGAAAAAAAAGGGGATCGCCGCTGAGAGAAAAGAAGCGAAACTAGAGAAGGAAGAAGCCGAGAAGTATCAACGTTTGAAGGAAGAATACGTGGAGAAGCAAGTTGAATTGCAATTGTTTCGTTTGTTTCATAATGAGAAGAACACAGAGAGTTTAGAGGTGTTGCAAAAGAAAAAGCAACACGAGATCGAGAAGATAGAAAAGAAGAAAGAGAAGGCGGAGGAGGTTTTGAAAGAAAAGAAAAAAGATGCTGGAAAGTTGGGAAGGGACCTCGCTAAAATCGAACAGGACATCAGAGAGGTGGAAGCGGACATAACAAAGAAAAGACCAACGTTTATCAAAGCGAAGGAACGCGTTGCGCATATGCAGAAGAAGGTAGAATCCGCACGGAAGTCATTGGCTCAAGCTCGCATCGCGGATGAAGCTCATAAGAAAGATATAAATGAGCTTCAGGAAGAATTGCGACAAGTGGAGGAAGCTAAAGCAGCCTACGAAGCAAGTATCGCTGGGCAATCGCAGCTGCAAGGAAGAGACGTACAACTTGAAGACGAACAGGTATAAATTTCAATAAAATTGGTCAAATTACAATATAAATGTAGTACTTATAATAATTATAAAATGATTCCAAGGTGAAGGAGTACAATCGTTTGAAAGAGGAAGCAGGCAAACAGTCGGCAAGGTATCTGCAACTCCTCGATTCCATTAATCGTGAACAAAAATCTGATCAAGACAGACTCGACAACGAAGGACGGAAGAAAACCGAGATAGAGAACAAGCACAAACAGAAAGGTCACATGCAAGACGAAGCTACGAAGAGAGTAGAGAAATTAGGGGAACATATTAAAACGTCGGAAGCTGCTTTGGAGGATCAGAAGAAGCTGAGATCTGATTTACAGTCGGACGTTGGTATTTCCAAAGATAAAATACAGAACCTTCAACGAGAATTGGAAAGCATTTCTGAGCAATTGGGCGACGCGAAGGTTGACAAGCACGAAGTGTCAAGGACTAAGAAGAAAACCGAAATTGTAGAAAATTTTAAGCGTTTGTTCCCTGGGGTGGTAAGAAATATTGCACATTAAGTTTCCGTATGTAATGTAATTTTTCTTGTAGGAATTTTATTGTAATTATTATTATTATTGCTCCTAGTACGATCGTATGTATAATATGTGCGAACCTATTCACAAGAGGTACAATGTTGCAATTACTAAAGTTCTCGGTAAATACATGGAGGCGATTGTTGTCGATACAGAGAAAACAGCTAGACAGTGTATTCAGTACCTCAAAGAACAGTATCTCGAACCAGAAACGTTTCTTCCTCTCGATTATATTCAAGCGAAGCCATTGAAAGAAAGGCTTAGGTATTTGTCTGAACTAATTAAGTTTGTTTATTTATGAAAATCATAACATGTGTTGAATGATATACTGTTTTCAGAAACATTCAAGAACCAAAAAATGTAAAATTGTTGTATGACGTCTTGCATTTTTCTCCGAAGGATATTGACAGGGCTGTGTTGTTTGCTACGAATAATGCTCTCGTGTGTGAAACGCCTGAGGATGCGAATAAAGTAGCTTATGAAATGGACAAAAAAGCAAGATACGATGTATGTACATTATTTATTTATTTATTTATTTATTTCAAATATGAGCCTAGTTATATAGATATCAATGTATGTGTATTTCCAATTACAGTGTGTTGCGTTAGACGGAACGTTTTATCAAAAAGCTGGAATTATATCTGGCGGTAGTTTGGATCTTGCGAAGAAAGCGAAACGGTGGGACGAGAAACAAATGTCTCAACTGAAAGCACAAAAGGCAAGATTTTATAAACATAGTATTTATTTCTCACTCGGAATCAGGATATAACATATTCCAAATATTTTTCAGGAAAAATTAACGGAAGAGCTACGCGAGTCTTTGAAGAAGTCTCGGAAAGAGTCCGAATTGAACACAGTTGAATCGCAAATACGTGGATTAGAAACACGGCTGAAGTATAGCAAGAATGATTTCCTTGAAACTGTGAGTATATAAAATAATATGTAATATTGCCTTATTTTTGTTAATGAGTACTTAAATATTATATGTATTACAGCAAAAACAAATTTCAACACTCGTGGTAGAATTAGAAGGTTTACAGAACGAGTTGAATATGTTCGGTGTAAGTGAAAATATTATTTTGCATTCATTTAAGTTGATAGACACAACAATTGCATTCATCTAATTCGTATGTGTAGCCAACGATCACTGCTATTGAGAAAACTATGGCCGAAAGGGACCAAGAAATACAAAATATTAAAGAAAAGATGAACAATGTCGAGGATGACGTATTCGCCAGTTTTTGCGAGCAAATAGGCGTGTCCAATATTCGCCAGTACGAAGAAAGAGAATTAAGGTGTGTATTATTTGTAATAAGTTAAACAAAATTAATTAATTAAAAAAAAATTGAATTATAGATCACAACAGGAAAGAGCAAAGAAGAGAATGGAATTTGAGAACCAATGCAACCGCATATACAATCAATTAGATTTTGAGAGACAACGCGACACGGAGAGTAAGTAAATTTCTTGACAATATTCTTATTTTTTCTAGAGATTATTTTGGTAGACTAGAGGTACTCAATTTATGTTATTTTTGTTAGGCAACGTTTTACGTTGGGAACGAGCGGTTCAAGATGCAGAAGACAAGCTCGAGTCTGCAAGGCAGGTTGAGTCTAATCAGAAAATGGAGATAGATCACGATGAGACTCGAATGGAACAATTGAAATCAGAACGGAACATGAAGAAAATGGAGGTTGACCAAAAGGACGATGAAATTGGCAAAGCGAGACGCGAGGTTGGGGCAATCGCGAAAGACATACAAGCTGCCCAGAAACAGTTGAACGGTATCGAAACGAAAATTGAGCAAAAGAAAGCTGACCGGCACGCTATACTGATGCAGTGCAAGGTACGTCGCAGGAATAATTTTTAAGTAGCTGTACAAATTGTAAGAAAATGTTAACGACAGTAATAATGATATTTAGATGGAGGATATCGCAATCCCAATGCTCCACGGGAATATGGAGGACATTGCTAACGAGACGGGTGGAGCTAACAACACAGAATCCAATAATGACTCAAATATGAATAGTCAACAGCAATACGAACGAGAAAGACGAATCACCATCGATTATGGTCTTCTCCCTGAAATGTTGAAGGACGTGGACGATGACGATATCAAGAAAACCAGCGACAAACTAACGAAGTCGATTAACGATTTACAGAGTACCATTCAAAGAATTCAAGCTCCCAATATGAAGGTAATAAATAATAAATCTCGCAATGCATTAGTACTTAAGTGAAGAGATAATTTCTGAAAAAAATATTTCTGGTATTCTCAGGCGATACAAAAATTATATCTCGCCAAGGAGAAATTACAAGAGACAAACGAAGAATTCGAGCAGTCTCGGAAAAAGGCGAAGAAAGCGAAAACACAGTTCGAGAAAATCAAGAAAGAGAGGCACGACAGATTCATGTCATGTTTCGAGCACGTGGCCAACGAGATCGATCCGATTTATAAGGTTATTGTTTGTCAACAACTCGTGTTACCTTTTCTTCTTTAATTACATAAAATTAATGAATCGAAATTGTTGGTATTCTAGAGTCTAGCAAAAAATCAGTCTGCCCAGGCGTTCCTTGGTCCAGAAAATCCAGAAGAACCATACCTGGATGGTATTAATTATAATTGTGTTGCTCCGGGTAAACGATTCCAGCCAATGTCGAATTTGTCTGGAGGAGAGAAAACTGTTGCCGCGTTGGCTTTATTGTTCGCAATTCACAGGTAATTCCATTTGTTTAATTATTCATTTATTTGAAGGTATGAGTTACAAATGAGTTGTGTTTACAGTTTCCAACCAGCACCATTTTTTGTATTGGATGAGATCGATGCTGCACTGGATAACACCAATATAGGAAAAGTTGCAAGTTACATACGTGACAAGACAAGCTCCTTGCAAACCATTGTTATATCTTTGAAGGAAGAGTTTTATTCTCATGCTGACGCGTTGATTGGCATTTGCCCTGATGTGAGCACTTGTTCATGTATATTTTACCATTTTTAATAATCATTTTAGTAATGTTATTTAATCTATTTTAAATTTCAGGTTGGCGAGTGCTTAGAAAGTAAAGCAGTAACACTTGATCTATCTGTATATCCCACGCACATTAATTAATGAATATATTATAGATCTAATATTTATATATTTCAATATTAATTGTTACAATTGGATCTTTTTTTGTATTGTAATTTTTAATTTACAAGAAAAGACAGTAGGTGTTATGGGCAATGACGAAATAGATGATCACGTTTCTATTGCTGAAATTTGTAACGAAACATTGAAAAAAAGAAACAATTATGGAACGAGATATATTTGAAATAAAATATTTTGTTTGTATTTTATTTCTATTTACTATTCACTTCAGCATGGTGTTTAAACTTGATTCTGTTTTCTATTGATTATTAATGAACGACAATTTGACGGATTCTTAACTTTTAATTTACAATGGTAAAGAGTTGCCTTCGGCATTGTAAAGAAAATTGTAGTTCTATAATAAATTATTAATATAAATAAAAAAGAAAACAAATCAAAATATTTTTAAGTATGTCGAATATAGAATTATAATTGTTACACACTACAAACGTGCACGTAATGTTCATGGAGCTTTTCTGCGTGCATAAGTTTTTCACTTTTCTCGAATACGCAAGTAACATCATAGATAGAAACAATGAAAAATCGATTAACTTTTGTACTTGTATAAAAGCGACGAAAAAGGGATGGTAATTAATAAAACAACAATGACGAAATGAAAACATGAATGATTATTCAAATATATCTCATTAATACTCCCGAGAATTGTCAAAGTTCACTATGTTTTTCCCAACTGCATGAGATCCGTCGAGATTAAACTGATGCAACGACCATTCCTCGATCTGCAACTCTCGTCAAGACATACTTAAAACTTTATTACGATTATCTTTAAATAAGCGATATCCTTTAAAAAATGATCCATATGCACGATAACAGAAGTTTATTGTTAAGTACGTATTATTAGCAAATATTGTTTGTACGGCAAATTGTGGCGTTATTATGTTTCGCTGTAAAGCAAATATAACAAACAACAATAATATATGATTGTATATTATTGTTTCCAGTGCTTCACACGGCACTGGACCCTTTTGTTCACATATTACAACTTTGTTCTGTTAAATAAAATGAAAATGTATTTTCATCTTATTTTTACTAGAAAAGAAATCTGTCGATTATAATAATTGGAACTTTTTTTATATTAAATGTTTCTAAAATTATGTATACCGAAGTGGGAATTAGCTACGGTGTATTGCAACCTGCATCTGCCCCGAGTTAACGAATTTTAGAGCTCGAAGAGATTGTTTAAAAAGTGTTGGGAAAGCAACATAGTAGATTGGCCCAGTTACAGTATTAGAAATATAGTGGTAGCTCTGATTTATAGTTGGTTCTAACGAAGGCAGAGACGCGGGTCAATGTAGCCTATTACGGTTAACGCTTTGTAAAGTAAGTCGCACTCCGGGAATGCGGCCAAAACGATGATTGTCATTTAATAAACTTATTAAGTGAGAACGACGCATCTCTGTATCGAGAATAGTCTCTTGGAAGTAGCTGATAAAAATGAAGAAAGAAACACGAACTGGGTCGATGTACCATTTGCGTATTCTGTGAATTGGATTTACAGTTGAAGAAGTCGGCGACGTCCATCGCGAGCTGTTTCTATCAATCTTTTTGTCGCAACTAGTGCCAGCAATAACTATTGCAGACACTGTGCAAAAATCGTATTATTGACAGCGTTCGAAAATGATCTACTTTTATTTTTCAGCTCTATGTTAGAGGTATCAATTATTTTCTTAAACAATGGTCTTTGTAAGATCATTTATAGAAAGTTGTATTCGTTGTATCGGTACTCATAGGGGTATAAATCATGAATATTTATTTCGAAGTTAAATTTTCAGGACTCGATCATTTTTAAACTTTTAAGATTCAAATCTTTCATTAATTATTTATAAGATGGAGTAAATAGGAATTCAAAAAGATCATTTTCGACGGCGTGATATGCATATTCCGATTTTCTATTGTATAGTCAACAAATTCGCGAATATGTGGCTACAAATATTTGTATACCTAATGAATCGCGATCATCTTCATTAAAAATAAAAAACGCTGCATTGCACCGATACATAAATGTCACTTTTAACACTGGAAGCAACTGGCGGATGACAATAGCGATTTCTTAGGTACATAACACAAATTTGTGAATTTGTTGATTGAGTTGACGGTTGAAAGCCGATTGAAAGATCTCTCATTTGCGCTTGCACGGAGGCGGGAAGGCGATGGTCGTTTATAAAATGGGAAAAATCGCGTTGGAAAGAAAGGGATCAAAGGGAAGGGATGGGGGATCGAACCTCCAGGCAGTGGGAGGATTGCATCTCTACATCGTAAAACGGAGGATGATGACCTCCCTTGAGTTACAAAGCATCTGCTAAATAGATGATACACCAGTTGTCATAAGTCTAGTCGCCCTCAGCTTCAGATGAAGGCGGGTTCTCTCTAGGATCACACCGACGGATTTGGTCGCCGCGGTTCTCCATGGGGACCATGGGGCGGAAGGCCCTTCAACTGGCCACGGCGGTCGTCGTGTTCCAGGTTCTTCTGCTGCAAGTGCACTGCATCAGGACCAAGCTCCGAAAACAACGCTCGAAACCTGTGCAAGCTCAACAACCCACCAATGGGAACTACGATTACGATTACTACGAATCTTACGATGAGTACGACGACAGGAACGGTGAGTTTCCAAATCAATTTCTTACCAAACTGCGGATCTCTGTGTAAAATTGTTCAGATGGGAGTTGCATTGATAGCTGCTCCTTCTTCCATTCAGTTTAACGAGCTGATAATAATACTGCAGTAATATGCAACAGAACAGCAATATTCGTTTGATCCTCGCAAGGCGCGGATACTTTTGACGATTTCATCAGTTCCATTGACATTTTTATGCACACACTTTCTTTAAACATAAGGTGGAGTGGGGTAAGTCCGTTAATTGGTTATTTTTATTATAATATGAACGAGATTTCTGTAGCTTGTATTTATTATATTCGTGTAGTATAATAACTTATAAATAATAAATACAAGCTAGAGAAATTTCGTTCATATTATAATAAAAATAACCAATTAACGAATTCGCCCCGCAGGCGGACTTACCCCACTCCACCTTACTCCTTATTCTTATCGAGCATTCATTTTTGACCCGTCTTGGAAATGGAGAAATGAAAACTTTCAGTTTTCGCTAAAAATATATATTATATTGGAATTTCCGTATGAGAATTTGAACTTTAGCACTTTTTTAAAATCTTTGTACGTCCTTTAAAGTGTAACTTCGAACTACCGTGCTTTTATAATGATGTTATATTATTCTAGGTAAAATGAATAAAAAATATGTCTAATGTGTCATTTGTACTGAATGCAGAGCAATTAAAGGAAGGATTAATAATCAACGTAATTAACACCGGAAGTCTTGAATCGGATGCTCTGTTTAGCACTTCGTATAATGCAATTAATCAATTGTGTTAATTGATAAGAATCAACAATTGCCGTTCTTATCATAGCTTATTAACTGATACGCGCACCAATAATAGACGCGTATATATTCGTGCTTTCCGGTTTGATTTTCTTCTAAATTGTAATTGTTGTCTTTGCTATTGTTCAACTGTATCTCCACACTCTTGGGATTTCTTTCTTTCTAGCTTTTCATTCGAAATTATATGCATAATTTTGATGCATGTGTTTTTACATTTTTGTAAAAATAGATACAGAACCGATATCCACTTCGTTGCCTACCACTTCATTTAATCCTGCTACCATAGGTGAGTTAATCGATTTAAACGGAACCTTACATTATATCCATACTTTATTTTATAAAATTTTTCTTATTGAAATTTTGTCGGTATATTTAATATTCAATATTCTGTATATTATCAATCTACATAAAGGCAGGGACGATTCATCGCCAAAGGATTTGGTAGCTCATAGAGCAGCTTTCCCTACAGATATACCAGTTCCAACACCAACTCGTTATTTTCATCACGGTATATACAAACTATTATTAATAAAAATATATTATATACAAAAATGTAATAATAATGTTTACAGATTTCGAGTCAATATTCCTCTTTTTACAGGACTACCAGATGAAATAAATGCGACTTCGGATAGAGATACTCCGGTAAATGTTAAATAAAATGCAAAAGAATGAAGTATTTCTAATAAACAATATTTACAATGAAATATTACTATTTAATATTTTGTTAGCCACCGACAGAGATATTACCAGGCGAAAGTAGCCTGATAAGTGCGGTCGCAATGCCTGGACCCAGGGTAAATAATTTAGTCGCGTTAAAAGCGTTTCATTAAAAGAAGAACCATTACATATTAGAATTTTTATTTGTTACGTTGTGAACTATAGAATTGTTTTTAATTCTACGTGTCGATTAGGGTGAAACAGGTCGGCCAGGTGACGCCGGACGACCAGGTGATGCCGGATATCCGGGACAGCCAGGATCACCTGGAATTCCCGGTCCTCCAGGGCCACCAGGCTCTGTGCCTGATGTACGTATTTGTTAAATCTTTCTATTATATAAAATAGTTCTGTAGTTCTGTCACGCAAAAACTCCAAGCGGCGGAGCCTTCTGGCGGGAACCGAAAATTGAGTGACGTGACAGTGTGTATTTTCCGGAGAGAGCGAGAGAGAGAGTTATTTATAAAAAAACTTACTTATTAATATTGCTGTATTAATGTAGGTGTCGATGTACTACCAACAATTGGCTTTATCCCAAGGAAGTGAAGATAAAGGTCCTACAGGACCAGCACAGCCTTACGTGCAAACTCAAATGGGTCCTGTCGGTCCGCGGGGTCCAGGAGGTACTCTTTTAATAATTCTGAAAATAATTGGTGAACCTACAAAATTGATAACTTCATACTTGAATTAGGCCCACCCGGACCACCAGGCCCACAAGGCTTTCAGGGAGTCCGAGGTGAGCCTGGAGATCCCGGGCCTTCAGGTCCTCCAGGTGCACCAGGTTCGCGAGGATTGCCTGGTTTATCCGGAAAAGATGTATGTACAATCATGATATTTTAATTATCACTGTCCAACAAATTTCAACTTTTTTTATGTTTCACAAAAAACTCTACAAGAGTTCTCCATAAGAGAATCCAACAGTAATTGTGAAACATAAAAAAAGTTGAAATTTGTTGTACAGTGTTATCAGTTCGATGCTAATACCTAATTCCTACTTGTTTTTTCCTTATAAATTCCACTCCAAAAAATTAGGGTAGCACTGGAGAAGATGGAGAGCCTGGTCCCCAAGGATCTCCCGGTCCGGTCGGTCCGAGAGGTCTTCCAGGAATGTCCGGACTCCCAGGAATTAAAGGACATCGCGGCTTTCCTGGATTAGATGGAGCAAAAGGAGAACAGGGTGTGTCAGGAGAAAAAGGATCTATGGGTGGACCTGGGCCAATGGGTCCAATGGGTCAAGTGGCAAGTATTATAATGTTGCGTCCTAAGGTGGACGTTTTAAGAGCTAGTATTAATTGAATTTCCCGTACAACATTATTAGAGCAAGTATAAAAGGAAATTCAAAAAATATACGTTATACATGATTGATTTTATCAATTATTATTAATGGCTGAACCACCGGACGTGGTTCTGTATTCTCTGCAGGGTCCTTCTGGTCCACGTGGTGAGCGGGGTAGAGAGGGTCCGCCAGGACCTCCAGGAATCAGAGGAGTAGATGGAATCCCAGGACCTCCAGGACAGCCTGTAAGTTAAATTTCAGACAATTCGATTAACGGATTGCATACATAATTAAAATGACTATCGTAGGGTGCAGTGGGTAAATCGGGTCCACCCGGTTATCCTGGTAGTCCTGGTATGAAAGGGGATCAGGGAGCTCAAGGGCCGAAGGGAAGTCAAGGTTTACAAGGTCCGCGAGGTACGTGCATATCTTAATTTATATTTTTTTCTAAAGGACTTCAAAACATTTTTAGACTCGTAAAGAATAAAATATTGTATTCTACAGGAGAAACAGGTCGTCCAGGCCAACCGGGTGAATCAGGTCCGCAAGGACCTCAGGGAAAGGATGGAATTCCTGGCGAGAAAGGAAGCATAGGATCGCCAGGCCTAGTAGGCACGCCTGGTTTTCCAGGAGCTCGAGGTCAACCGGGGATACCCGGAAATCCTGGTGCCCATGGAATGAAAGGAATGCCCGTGAGTTCTTCTAGTCTGAAGCTTTAACAACGCTAATTACTAGAGATCCCTATTTCACGAGTATATGAGTACACGTGGTACGTGAACCGTATAGTAAGAACTTAAGGATCCGTGAATACAGATCCGTGTACGGATCTGCGACTACGAATCCGTGTATTTATACGCGATCTCTACTAATTACTCCGATTACGTGTTCTAAGGTTACTATCATTTTCAGGGACTTCCTGGTGAGAGAGGATTTAGAGGAGACAGTGGACCGAAAGGTGACTCGGGTTCACCAGGACCTCGTGGAATACCTGGTCCTCCTGGAAACGAAGGGAAAAGAGGGAAACGGGGAATGCGTGGACCTAGCGGATCAGCCGGTCCTTCTGGAGAACGCGGAAGTCCTGGGGCACCGGGTCCTCCTGGACTAGATGGCCCAATTGGAACAAAAGGTGAATCTTCTTTCGTTCTGCAGTTTTTTACATATTTCACGATTAATCAGCCCTAACGAGATTATATGGACTGATCAGGTCAATCTGGAGACCGCGGGTTAGTGGGACCACCTGGACCAAAGGGTACAACAGGAGATCCTGGACGTCCTGGGGCAACAGGATTGCAGGTTTGACCCATTTAACCACTTCGCTACCACGAACGAGTTATCTCGCGACGCAATACCGTTTGTAGTTTGTACGATGACAGCGAGTTAACTCGTCCGTGGCATAGCGCAAGCGACATCGCGTCGCGAAATAACTCGTCTGTGGTCATCGTACGATCGGTATTTTGTCGCGACATAACTCGTCCGTGGTAGCGAAGTGGTTAACCGGCTCGATCCTTTGATATTGAGTAAACTAAAACTGAATATAATATTACAGGGTGCAAGAGGAACAATGGGTCGTCCCGGTGCACCTGGGAAACCAGGCAACCCAGGAGACAGAGGAATTCAGGGTGCCGATGGGAAGCCAGGTGAACAAGGTCCTACTGGAATACAAGGTTTGCCTGGATCGATAGGTCTTCCTGGCGAAAAAGGATATCCGGTACGTTCTCTTCTTTTTCTGATTATGTTATGAAGAAATTTTATTCCATGTGAAACCTGTTTGCAAAAGGGTGAACCAGGCAAGGCCGGAGAACCAGGAAATCCTGGACCACAGGGTCCCAGAGGTGATACAGGAAAGGAAGGAGGTCCAGGTCCTCAAGGCTCACCTGGTCCATCAGGAGCAGATGGCGAACGAGGCCCTCCAGGAGCTCCTGGCGCTAGAGGCTTCCAGGTATACTTTGAAGTCCAGGGACTTAATACCGGTATAATTCCGAAATCGGTATTAAGTCCCTGCTTTGAACATCGGTTTTGCGAGTACAATAAATAATTTGATATAATTAGGGGTTTCCAGGTGCAACTGGTAACCCAGGTACGCCGGGCAAGGATGGAGAACCAGGTGTACAAGGAGCACCGGGTACAGTCGGAACACCTGGTAATCGTGGGGAACGTGGATTCCCCGGTGAGAGGGGACAAGCTGGGTTATCAGGACTTCCTGGAACTAAGGGAGAACGGGGAGCACAAGGACTCGATGGACCTCCTGTAAGCTCTCCTCTATGTTCTTTAAAATTACATTGTTCATCAAACAATGAGGAAAATGTTATCTATTTCTGATCCTTTGAAGACATCGTTTGTGACATTTTAGGGGTTGCCAGGAGAAAAAGGGGATAGAGGAAATACTGGTCCGACAGGGCTGGTGGGTATACCGGGTATGAGAGGTGTTCCAGGGGAATCAGGTCCGAAAGGAGAAAGAGGATCCACTGGTCCAGTTGGACCCGAAGGACCACCAGGTTGTATTGTCTTTCTATTATATAAAATAGTACATATTGTAGTTCTGTCACGCAAAAACTCCGTACGGCGAAGCCTTCTGACGGGAACAAAAAATTGAGCGACGTAACAGTGTGTATTATTCAGAGAGAGAGAGAGCGAGAGACCGCGAGAGATTGCTAAATATTTGAATACTTATTCTCAGGGCGATTTGGAGAACGCGGACCACAAGGTTTAGTAGGTCCACCAGGTCCACCGGGGGAACCAGCTGAAAGAGGAGATCCTGGTTCACCTGGTTCACCAGGAGAAGTCGGAGCTCCTGGTGCTCCAGGAGAACGGGGACAGCAAGGTTTGCAGGGATCGCAAGGATTCCCAGGACCTCAAGGACTGATCGGTTTACCAGGATTGAAAGGCGACCGAGGTTATCCAGGTTCGAAGGGGGATCAAGGAAACTCTGGTCTTCCAGGTAATACTTGTAATGCAAAGTTTATTAGGACTGGTTCATTTAAAACAAAAATATAGGCACTCCCGGAGAATCTGGGCCGATGGGCCTGACTGGATTGACGGGAGCTAAAGGAGTGAGGGGCGAACCAGGTCTCAGAGGAGAACCGGGACTTATGGGGCCACCTGGCATACCTGGACCAGTTGGTGCAGCGGTAAGTTTTAATTCGTCATTGTTAGACTACGAATGTTCATTGTTCATGCAAAACTTTCTCAGGGTTCACCTGGCTCAACTGGGCCATTAGGCCCTCCGGGACTGCAAGGTATCAAGGGTGCGGCTGGAGAAACAGGACGTCCTGGAAGCCCCGGGCCAATTGGAAACCCAGGGTTACCTGGTGCGGATGGAGATAAGGGCGAAAGTGGTTCCGAAGGACCTGCAGGTGCTCCTGGCCCGCAAGGTGCCCAAGGTACTCCTGGTGAAAGAGGTATACCAGGCCTTGCAGGACCTGTTGGACCAGTGGGCGCCAGAGGATTGCGAGGTCCAGCTGTAAGTGTCTTTTCCGATCAGAGAGAAAGAAAAAGAACGAGAGTGCGAGTAATTGAATTACAATGTAATTTAATTAGCACAACTCTGCAACCTAGTATATTTACTTATAAACTGCGGTAGGGTGAGACTGGCATACCTGGAAAACCAGGATCAGAAGGCCCACCAGGTCCTCCTGGCTTAATCGGACTAATCGGGCCAGCTGGACCTCCGGGAGAAGTGGGACCGGAAGGGCCTGTTGGTAAATCCGGACCTCCTGGAATATCCGGACGTCCTGGAGACAAAGGTCCACCTGGCATTTCTGGACCTACAGGATTACCCGGTTCTCCAGGTTTACAGGTGAATCTCCTTTCTCTTATAACTTATATCTATTTTATAAAACATTTTCGGAACCGTTTCAAATAATATAAACGTCCTGCCTCCAATCAGGGACAACCCGGCCAATCAGGACCTCCAGGGCCAACTGGGGAAAGAGGTTCCAAAGGAGAAGCTGGGCCTCCGGGTGTAGAAGGACAGCAAGTCAGTTGAATAACTTATTCCGATTTGATTCTATTGCGGTAATAATTGCAATTTTGTGTTACTGTAGGGAGCCAGAGGAAAACCCGGACCCATAGGACTAGAAGGATCAAAGGGAGACCGTGGTGAAGAAGGTCAAAAGGGTTCTAAAGGACACAGAGGGTTTACTGGTTTACAGGGATTACCTGGGGCAATTGGTCCAGCAGGAGAGAACGGACCTCCGGGTCCTCCAGGTCTACCTGGCAAGGATGGCGAACCTGGGATTAGGGGTAGTCCAGGTAGAGATGGTAGTCCTGGACCAATTGGGTTAACCGGTAATCCTGGTCCGAAGGGACCATCAGGTGACGAGGGTCGCCACGGAACACCAGGTCTACCTGGTCCTCCGGGACCTCCAGGTCCGCCTGGTGAAGTTGGATTAGGTTACGATGCTGCTTCCTTAGCTGCTCTTTTAGGTGAATATTTATATTATTATTTTATACTAGACTGCTATTATTGCTAAGCATCCTGCGTACTTTTAGCACAAGGTCAAACTAAAGGCCCAGATCCACTACTCGGTGATGAACCACCGCGAATATTTGGTAAAGATATATCAGAAGAGGAAAGACGAGAACTTATAATGAAAGCGTACAAGCATTTAAGCGCAACTTTCAAGAAGTTTATAAAACCGGACGGCGAAAAGAATTCCCCAGCGAAAACATGCAGGGACCTTTTCGTTGCCTATCCAGATAAGCCTTCAGGTTTGTTCGGATATTTAATAGTCATTTCTTTCTATTGTGTTCAAGTAGTGCTCATAATTTGATGATTGTTTTAGGAGAGTATTGGATAGATCCAAACGAAGGTGACACTAGAGATGCAATTCTAGTGCACTGCGATGCGAAAAAACGTGCAACATGCTTGCTACCGAATCCAATACGTTCACCAGAAATTACGTACATCACTGATCAACAAGAGACTTGGTTAAGCGAAATAGAAGATGGAATGAAGGTTTGGAACTTTAAATGAGACTCATCGTATAGTAAATTACATACCATTGCATCTTTTAAAATTGATTGTTCCTTGTACAGATTACTTATAAAACAGACAGTAATCAAGTAGGGTTCCTGCAATTACTATCGAAGAGTGCTTCTCAAAATATAACGTACCACTGTAAAAATAGTATAGCGTACTTCGATTCTGAACGGAAAACTTATAGGAAGGGTATGAAACTGTTGTCATGGAATGATGCTGAATTGACACCACGTGGGAATCAACGTCTCAAGTATGATATGATAATGGATGATTGTAAGGTAAGTCTTTAAAGTTTTCATAATATTTTCTTTCAATTTATATATGTGCATATTAAATGTGTATTGCTACTTTCTGCAGCTGCGTAGCCAAGAATGGGGCAAAACTGTAATCTCATACGAAACTGACAAACCCGTAAGGTTGCCTATCATAGATATTGCTCTACGGGACATTGGGAAACCTGAGCAAAGTTTCTATGTAGAAATTGGTGCTGCTTGTTACGAGTAATAAAATATATTAAATACTTTGACGTTTTCAAAACATACTCAAAACATTTAGGACTTCCAACTCAGGCATGCGGTCTACTATCGTCAAATTTTATTTATACAAAGTACTGTGTCTCCACTAAATAAATTTTTTATTTGTATATCGACACATGATAAAATAGTACTTCTACTACCTAAAGTGAGAAGTTTATTATAATCACAAAACTTAAGACATTTATGCATCATATTTAATACATTTTTTACACTGAAATTATTATATCATTACTATATCTTGCACGCTATAAGTAATTTTACCAGTAAGTATACGTATAAGAAGTATGATATACGTAGTGTACATATACGAGTCTGTAAATCCTACTAATATTAAGATTAGCAATTCAACTTATATAATTATAGCACAATTCTAGATTTAATTTATACAAACTACAAATAAATATAACAATTTTCTTCGCACAAAGTAATCATATTTAATTGTGCTTTTTGGAATCAAAGGTCACTCAAGGTCAAGTTAACAATATGCAAGGAAGAAAATCACCTACACCTAGAAAATATAAAATGAGTTTATGCAAGTACCCAAATGATACGACTGCCCACTTTATGCTAAAAAAATGATGATTTTGAAAATCCTAAAAAAAATAATGATTTTGGAATTTATTCAAATTAAACACATGAAATATTTTTTATAACATCGCAGCTGAAATATTTAGAAGACTGCGTTTATAGTAAAATAAAAATAGAATAGTATAGAATGTGATTTTGTAAATCGGCAGCTGTGCCACAAGCGTATTGATGTTTCCATACATACATATATAGCACGCTTGTATATATATATAGCTACATACACAGTCAACAGGTGATGGTGGAGGGGAGAAAAAGCGCGAGCGAATGACTACAAAACGTCGGTAGTGTTGGTGTTGGTACAGTAGTCATCAGTTTCAGTTTCAGTCAGTTTCAGTAACTGAAATTCAGTGCATGGTGTATGCAGGGTCAATGCAGGGTTGATCATTTTGTGTGCACAGTTTCGTTCTATTTTATAAGTGATGCAACGACGTTCACAAACGAAAGATAACAGTTATGTTTCTCAGTGTTCGACTCGGCGTAGGCGCACGTGAGCAGATTCAATGAAAAGTGCATAATTTTCTGTTGCAATACTGAGGTTCATTGTTACGACGATTTCCTGCACAAGCATTCGTTAGACAAGGGGAATCGACACGTGAATCCTATTTAGCCCTACATAAATACTCGAAGGAACATTTGAAAGAGGTTAGTCCAATTATGAAATATTTACACTCGCATACAAACTGCATCGACATATTTAAATAAATCCTTTTACTTTCTTCATTTAAAATGATGCAAGTTGTGATTTGTGATGCCATTTTTACGTTCACAAGCGTGTATTTTAGTGTTATAATTATTTAGTTACTTAGTTAAATCTAAGAATTATAGCTTGCAAAATTAATTTGTGTAGTAAGTGCTTCGTCCATGCTTCGTCCATGCTTGTCGCAAAGGAGTTTGAGGCTTGAGGTCGAATAGTTCGCGATTGTTTTCTAATCACGCAAGTTGCGGGAATAAAATTGTAACTACATATAGATAATTTATAATCATTATGGTGCACACGTGTGCATACATGAAACATGTGTACAATGTAAAACAATTTCTGTAAAATAGCGATGCACATCGATCGATGAAATTAATTGTAGATCGTAGAAGAAAATGTTACAAATGACTGTTTAGATTTAATCGTTAATTTGATTCATGCTAAAATATTTATTCTAGCTAGCAAATTCGATTAATTATTATTAGACTGCGGATGTTCATGTAATTTCCAATTTTTATAAATAGGCACATTTTTAGAAAGTTGTTCTTTGCAGATCCAAAATAACTGAAAATCGTACTGAATTCTACTTACTGATTTTTATGTTCCGGCATTTTTGAAAATTTCCATGAACCATAAACGCATAAAGATCCGCAGCCTAATTATTATAATAGGATATTTTCATTGTAATTGGCAATCGTTAACCGCGTTAAATAATACCGAAGTTTGTCTTGAAAATGGTAACTGTAGAAGGAAAGCAAATATGTACGGATATTCGATGGCAAGCATGAAAAATCGATAATGCCACACGTGTAAGACCATCACGGAAATCCTTATCGCAGAAACCAAGTAATACAACATGGATCGTATCAATCATTCGAAACGATAAGCGAATGCAAGAATTGCATTGTGAATTATCGCAACGTTTCAATCATTACAATTGTAATGGTGGCCTTGTTAGACAAATATTTAGCCGCTTGCTAGGTATAGGTATAGCAAAAAAGTGGTCATGCACCATTGGCACCATTTACTTTCAACGGTCAATATTGTTTGTAACGTAACGGCGTGTTTAAAATCGTTGTGTCACACCCCGGGAAAATTCAAATTTAAATGAACGTCCACTGTCTATACATACTTTTAATCAGTGCTAAATCATTTTCAAACCATCAATACATTAAATACGAGAGTACCTTTCGATTAACCACAATTAATATCGCGAATTTTGACGCCGTCTACCGGAAGTGTATTAGTCAGGTACTGTAAGAGTTATGACATTTTTTAATTGGTTCCGTTTAAAGCATGGATATATATTTATTAGTCCAATGGGGTAGCTTTTATGAAGTAACAAAAATAGAAACTCCCAAAGTATTTCGAAATTAATCAATTTGGAACCCATCTAAATGACCAGTGTCGCGTTAATGAACTTCCAAAATATTTCGAAATTAATCAATTTGAAACCCATCTAAGTGACCAGTGTCGCGTTAATGACTGTACAAAGAGGAACTAGAAATTCGGAATTTTATCAGGTAATTCCAGATCACGAGGCAGCGATGTGTTAATATTTCTTTTTCCAACAAGCTCGTGTGTACTGTGTACATACATACACGAGACTGTAACATTGCGTAAGCACGTGTAACTCAAACATCATTGAGGATTAAATATAGATTTCGGATATAGCGACAGAGTCTCGTGTCTTTTTCAGCATCCTCGCAGCATATATTACGCTATACTGGATTTCGAGGGCGGTGGGAAGCGTCATCGTTGACTAGACGGAAAATGAAATAACACCGCAAAGATCTTTATCAACCACTGCGAAAGGATGACGTAATGCAGTCGTCGATTAGTGTACCAAGCCGATCATATACCGAATTGCATTCTCGAACGACAACAGAGTGTTTGTAGCCTGTTAAGAGCTGCGTATATCGGCTTTCCGCAGTGTCAGTTTCATGTTTGAAGAATTGAAACGCAGTCGTCCCACGGTCATATAAATTTGCGACGATTCTGTACGCGGCGCTCAAAACAAAATGGCTCTCTTCCGAAAGGTCAATGGTACGTATTTTGTAATTTTAAGATAGTCGAAGGTTATCGCCGACTTTCGCGTAACATGTTAATAGCGATTCCAAGGTATCCATGAATATACGGTATATGTACCGATCGTTCGAGCTTGAAAAGTTTCCGTAGACTGTGTCAATTCGAATCCTCTTTTGCGCGGGATTACTTCGGAGCACACGGTGGTGCTCTGAATCACCTTTCAAGGCCGCGTTAAGGACAGTCGTTATCCGTAAATTGTAATTGTAATTACTAGACAGCTAATTACTAGAAAAATTGTCTTTCTGAATTTAATAGGTAGAAAATAATATAACAGTACTTTTAAATTCTTCTAATTTTGTTACTGTTTTTAATTACACCTACTTAAATTTGGTTTTGGGTTTGCACATCAAAATTCGTTTAGAAGGTTTCTAGGCGGACATTTTTTAAAATTTCGGCAAGATCTATGAATCGGAAGGGACGAAAAATTTTTTAATCTTTTCCTTCCTTGCGGAAAAATAACGTCGAAGAACCGCATCGTGAATGAATGGAACATTACGCGATTGAAACTGATTCGGAAGGTTCTAAAGGTCTCCCGCAGTTCATTCATCTCGCATTTATAGGTCGGCCGAGAAATTTTTTTCTTTTTAGGGCCGTCAATTGCAGTCGTATGACGATATCAGAACTTTTATTGTCCCCGTTTTATGTTTTGGTTTACCACTGTCTAACGGCCCTTTGAATTGCGATATTGTCGTAAGTGGTACTTGATTTGGTTCAATACAGATGTTATTGTGAAGTAATCTCGCTTCATTACTTTTTCAAATTGAAACGTAAATTGCAATGGGAAATAATTTTTTGACTAAGCTTCAACGATTTTATTTCATTAAATATAAAATAAATGTTAGAATTCAATGAATTGCTAGTATAAATAATACTTGGAATACTCGAATTTCCATTGAAAATATTGTTTATCTTGAAAGTATGTTAAGTATGTTTTTATGGATTAAAGATTGATTGCAATTGATGCCAAGGTCTCAGGAGCCTAAATTCTTTGCGGATCTCGAATGATCGATTGCTGTTAAAGATTAAAACTATATCCGTGAAATTTGAAGAGCATTTACAGATAAACACTTCTATTAAGAGAGTCTGTAAGTGGATCGTTAAGTTTGTCGTAGAAGTGGTTGCGGCGATTATCATTATCAGACCTGTTTTTAATAGACAAACACCTATTAATTCTCGCCGTTATGTATCTCAGAGATAACAGCCAGTTGTAGAGACTCCTCTCGTAATAGGTTCCATAATGATCGTTCGATTTACAAAGCAGATAAAAAAAGAGAAGAGAAATTGATAATTCGAAATAAAAATATTCTACATCAATTGTGGGAAGAAATTTATTTGATCCCTTAATAATTTCAACATATTGTAAACAACGTAATAAGATTCTTAGATTTAAAAAATTTTTTACCGTTTCATAATTCACCCAGCGGATTCATCCATAAATGAATAAAAATCCGCAGTCTTCTGATGAATAATGAATATTTCAATGATTCTCGTTAAAATTCACACACGTGTACACATGTATTGCAGAAAAAGTTCCTAAAAGAGGAATTCTGGGGGCTATGATGTTCCTAGCATGTATGTTCTCATACATGATACGCACAAATTTATCAATTACTATTGTTGCTATGGTGAACACAACTCAAAAGGACGGAGGAGCTGGTCTAGCATGTTCTGCTATTCCGTTAAGTAATGCCACTAACCAGACTGTAGAACTGAAAAACGTAAGTAATTGATTTCTAAAATTATGTTTAGAAAACGTACAATAATTGTAAAAATGATTTCTTTTATGTTTATTTCAGTACGGTGAAAGATACGAATGGAACCAACATATACAAGGTCTATTGCTCTCTGGATATTTTTATGGAGTGCTTCCAGCGAGTGTTCCGGCTGGTCTTTTAGCTGAGAAATATGGTGGTTCGAAAGTAGTTGCGTTAGTATAACATTCTTTAATTATCACTTTGATTACACATGCCACACGTTTATCAATTGTTCAACTATATGCTAATATAGATTTGCAACACTAATACCCGCCGCATTAAATCTTTTGATGCCTTGGGCTTCTGGTCTTCATTATGGTTTTGTGTTTGTACTCCGTTTTCTGATGGGCTTCTTCGGAGTAAGTTTTCCACCACAAATTTTTTTATACACTGTTTCCTAAAACCTCATGTTATTCTCCCCAGACGGACTTATAATTAAACTGCAAGAGAATCAAAATCTCTCAGAGAATTTAGTGTATTATCTCTGAAAGAAAGAGAAATTAGAATCTGTTGAGTACGTTTCAAGATGGTTGCTGATAGAAATGTACATAAGTATACAATTCTGCAGTCTAATTATAGTCTATTATGCGCACTTATGCATTGCAAATACATAATCTTATCTATTAGAGGTTCATTCAATGCACCCGTACAGTAGCGATCAAAATTGAGGGACCTCGGATGCAAAATTGTTGATATTTAAAATGCTATAACTTTGAGAAAAAAATTGGACTATGCTCTCCTTCGGCTCATAAGATTTAGGGGTTCGTTAACTCTGATCGTTAGCATATACTAAGGGGCTAATAAGAAATGGGTAAAAGTGATGCATGTCACTTCTATAATTCGCATTAACAAATTATTATACACTTCTCGTCATTCTCATTCTAAAGACATTGAACATACTAGTTTTATTTACGAATAAGGTGTGCATGGCGATGCAGCAGGAAATGTTTTTACCAAAACGAAGTATATTTTCAGGGGGCTGTTTACCCTGCCCTTCATGCCATGATCGCAAGATGGGTACCTCCAAGCGAGAAGGGCATGTTCGTGTGGACAATGCAAGGTAAAACAGACCGAGTATTCTGTCTTAAATCATGAAACTGACTGTATTTTCAATAACTCGACATGGTTTCCAGGTGGTCCATTCGGAACTGTGGTGACATTCGCTTTATGCGGCCAAATAATCAGCGCACTCGGTTGGAAGTCAGCATACTACGTCACAAGTGGTCTCATACTTGTTTTCTATGCTTTATGGGTTTTGCTAATCTACGACACACCGGATCTTCATCCAGGAATTACAGAAAAGGAAAGACTTTACATTAAAGAGCAAATAGGCACAACTGTGTCTAAGCAGAAGGCAAGTAAACACTGTAATATAATTAAATAAGACATGTGTCTTATTAATTTTTCAAACATTGCAATATTGCAGACAAAACTGCCAGTGGTAGCTGCTCTGACTTCCCCGCCTTTCCTGGTCCTACTGTGGGCCCACTTCGCCAACATGTGGGGAATTTATTTCATAGCCACTAACGGGCCCAAATACACACTGGAAGTTCTCGGTTTCAACATGAAATCCGTACGACTCTATTTATTAAACATTTGAACAACTGTTCGATAAACGAAATCTGTAATATTCATCGTATGTTATTTAGGGAGGAACTCTTACAGGATTGCCATACATAGCTAGACTCGGTGCCGGAGTATTGTTCGCTGCAGCTGGGGATTACCTGCGAAGAAAGAAGATGTTATCTTTAGGATGGCTCCGAAAGATATTTATGATCTTCTGTAAGGAAGTTTCGATAAGAATTAGACTGATAAGACAAATGAAAACAAGCGTTGTATAAACGATTATATTTTGTAACAGCTCACATGGGCCCAGCGATTGCTTTAATTGCGATGACGTATGCTGGCTGCGACGCAGTCACAGCAATAGTTATGCTGATAGTAGCGTTGTCGTTCAATGGTGCCGCCTGTCAGACTAGTCTGCAGAATCATCAAGATCTTGCTCCGAACTTTGCTGGTTCGTTGTATGGAATTATGAACACGTTTGGCAGCTTCCCTGGATTTATTATTCCACCAATTATTGGAGCGCTGACAAACGAAAGGGTACGAGTTGTACTTTCATTCGCACATAATGTTAAAATGCAGTTATATTCATTGTTCCGGAGACTGTACATATTTATTTGTTGCAGAACGGAGTAGAGGAATGGCGTGTCATGTTCTGGATCTCGGCAGCAGTATTCACATCAGCGACAATATTTTTCTGGCTGTTTGGTTCGGCCGAGATACAGCCATGGAACGATACAAACGACCCCAAAACAGTGACCAGCTCTGACGAGGAGAAACAGATGACTGAGATTCCTATAAAGGAAGTGGCGACGGAGGACGAGAGCGAAAACGAACGGCTTTAGTTTTAATAACTAATTTAAAAGAAAAACCGAAGGAAGTGTAATGAACATTGAATTATGAACCTACTACTTAAACACAGCAGCATTTTTTGAAGACCGTCGACGAATATTTTCTACTTCTTTGCCGCTACGTGAAAAACGAACGAGATCAGTTTTATAAGTCACACACACATTACTGGTAAGCTATTTTTGAGTCAATTATACGATAATAATTTTCATACATTCGTTGATCTTAAAGTTTGTTACTTAATGCCTCGAGTGTCTGGGACACGTACGAAAGTCAATCTTTTGTAGAATACAGTTAAGGAACGTTGAAAAAAACAATATAGGAGCTAATTAGGGCAGGCATGTGCAACGCATTTTGCCCCGGAGCGCTTCGGGGAAAATGATGAGGAAAAAGAAATCTTGCCAGTTCGATGTCGACTGTGACCAAAGATTGTCTGTCTAGCTCTCTTTGTTTAAAATGTCCTAAGGCTCGACTTCAATGGAGCTCATGCCTGAACTAGGATGTTGTTAAAGACAAAATAGGCCATAAATGTTTGGAGTCGTACTTGAGCAAGAGTATGAAAATTTTTACAACTGTATATCCAGGTGTTCAATGAAGTATTTTCCGCATTACCACGTGGAATTTTCAAAACATGTACCGTGAACACGATATTTATTTTTGAGAACGCTTTTACACGGTTTTGTACTTTTACATTTTCAACCAAAAATATGTACAACGCAATAACAGCGATTCAGGAACATTTTTGCTAATGTTTGATATTCTCATCTGTATTATATCTTGCAATGTAAATAAGCGTTCGTGAATCGACGATTACATCGTTATCCTGTGAAAAGAGGATTCCAGTACTGATAAGTAATTAATTTCAACAGTCGATCGAGAATTTTTTAGTTAGAGTGTCACGAATATCAAAAAATCATTTTCTATAAATGAACAAATTGTTACGAATAACAAAAAGGGGAATAAATGAACGATTAAAATGCTCTAGCATTTCGTTGGCAAGTTTATTTGTGCAAGCTCGAAACCATCTACAAATATTATTAGGATATTTGGAAGCGATAATATTACAGATACTTGTGAAAATGAATACTCTCGCATTTCTTGATTTTGTGCCAAATCATGCGTCGTAAGTTTAAGTAGAATCAATGTAGGTCATGGTAGCTTGACGTCAGCAATGTCACAGCACTGCCAATAAATTATTTGCTATGCGTTCGGGTTCTATGTGCGTGAACGCTGTGCTATTCACAATGGCTCGAACGCTAAATATTAAAAACAATGGAAATTCGAATAATTTATTGCAACGTTCGTCCTTTATTTTAACGCTATTGTAACTTACTTCGAGACACTTAGAATTTAGACGATGAATGATAATTAACTGTACAATGTTACTTTATTTATAAACACTCTTGCAACTTCGATACGAACAGTGAAAGTCCTGTTTACATTGTGTTGTGTATCGACTGTTTTCTAAATATACATGTGATACAAAAATGTGAAGATGCGTTCATCTTATTTTAGCTATTAGTACGTTCGCCTGCTGCGCCAACATCTCTTACATATAGTAATTCTTGTTGAAATACAAAACTGAATGCATTAGAAGAATTTAAAAATATCATTTTTCATTCATATCATTCAAATCGTTGGATTTGAGTCATCCGTGAGAGTTTGAAATCTGCGAGAGACATATAGGAATGATTTTGAAGTTGTCATTTGACTTCGTATGAATCTGTGAACCATTCTGTTTGTAGGTGTTCGTCGTAGGTAAGCGTAATCTCGAAACAGGCTTGCAAGACTGTTCGATGCAGCTGTTGTTCACGCTGCTAAAGCTGCTGCTGCTTCTGTTAATGCACGCAACGCACGGCGATTGCAGACACGGAATTCTCCTGTTCTTAATCAGACAATAATCGCCGAGATCCTCGAGCGAGGAAGTCACGCAGTTCTCTTGACTGCAGAATGTGTTCTTCAGTATCTTCAAAGCGTTCGCTGTTTCTGAAGATACAGGTTTTGGAGCGCCGCACGTATACTGATCGTATGATCGAGACTTCGCTTTATCTAATGAACTTGTCGTTCTGCTCGCGCTGCTGCAGGTCTCTGTAAATTATAATTAGATTCACTTGTTTATCCAGATTTGAATTAATACAACAAATTCAACTTTCACCTCCAATCGATACTGGTTTCATCACGGTGGCATCGATAACGTAGGACCACTCGTTAACAGATTCTGAAAGAAATTTCGTACAGATTTCTAGCGATCTTAATATTTTTTAAAATAATCATTCCATTCGGTTTCTACCTTGTGGCATGATCTCAGGTTCCGGTAGCACGTCCATAGTGTCCCCAGAGAGTCTCGAAGAGTATTCCGAACTGCTCAGCATCGATTTCACCGGTTGGAAAATTTTCTTCACAGGTGGAGGGGGTGGTTTTACGTTCATCTCTCTCTCCGAAAGCGTAGTGACAATGTAACAGGGTTTGTACGCGAGTAGTATGTCCTGCGTACGAAGCATCTTCGGCTGTTCCCAAGGAGCATCGTCTTGTTCAACTGCACAATATTGGCAGACCGATGGTCGTCTGCAAATGGAGCACACGACCTCTTTGTCCTTGATTTTCTGAACCTCGGAGACTCCGCCTATGGTTGTTTGAGTGTAAACCGTTTCCGTTTCCGTTTTAGGCATGGAGTCAAGGATTTTCTGTCTTCTTCTTGCTAGCACGTCGTCCAATGGCTTAGCTGTTCAACAAAAATTATTTAAAAAATGCTTAACACCTAAAAAGCAGAAATATGTACTAACGTTGCGACTCGAGTTGAAGTTCTTCGAGCTTAGCGATTATGGTCATCGTTCTCCGCAGGACAAAATGCAAAATCGATTTCACCGCCTTCGGTGCATTATTAGAAACAATACGGCAGACCGATTCTAATAAATCGTCGATCAATGGTTCGACAACGAACGATGCTTCCATAGGATCAACAACGATCCCGTTCCTCAATTTTCTCAAAATATCCTGCTCCTTTTCTCCACTCAATCTATAAGTCACTACAGTTTGCATAGTTTGATCCTTCATAGGAGATTTCAGTCTCTCCGTACATTTATCAACAATTTCGTTGATTATCTCGTCTACAACTGCTATGGCTTCGATCCCTTCCGACAGCCAATTTCTCAAATAATCGGAAACCATATTTTTCGCTTCGAAATAGTTCGACAAAAGCATACTATTCGAATCTTTCGGCTCGCAAGTCAGATCGGTTTGCGTTTCATTGTCGATGACGGCCATGTTCGTGACATTGTTAACTTTGATCGATGTTTGTACCTCTTTGTCGGAAAGTTCTATCTTTTTATCGATTTTTGGATCAATTATCCATAGTGCTCGCTCCAAAACGAAATTCATAATGTCTGGTACCCACATGCTTGCTTGTTCCCACCTGGTGAAATAGGTGATTAATTGTTCGATGTCTCGGTCTCCCAGCTTCGTTGATAGTTCTTCTACTACAGCGGCTTGTGGTGTGTCGGGGGCGAAGCTGATTACAGTCTCCGCTGCCATAGTTGTCTTCAGCATCGGCATCGATGTCTCTTGCATCGACGCTGTAGATGTTTGAGAAATGTTTAGTAATTTTAATTTTAGGTAAACGTGTGCATGAAAACAGGAAATTTGGGGGTGACTGCGATCTAGATTGATCTTTTATCGAGCGCTTTTGGCTACCGAAGAGCCCCATATGAGACTACCCCCTTCAAGAATAAAATAAATCTTTTCGTTGACCAATTCCGAAGGTATGATTATTATACGCAGAACGTACTCATGATGTCCTTGTAGTACGCTAATGGTGGGCACGGCGATGCCATGTACAGCGTTTGCGTGGCTTCGTCTCTGTACTCGTCGGAGATACGAACTTGCGGTACTCCGTGCAAGTATGTTTGAATCTCTGCGTCCAGTTTGGGCATGTAGGATTCTAGACTTATCGGCCGCGTTCCCGAGGGCGTAAGTTCCACGTCTGTTATAAAGTGCATGTGACTGGTGCCTCGCCTGTACGTGACCCTGTCGAGGAGCAACGGCACTTCCGGCGTTGACGACAGTATCGCTGTCGTCGAAATCTCACGGATAATTGCATCGTCCTGCGGAGTCACTGTGATTTGGGTTTGCACCCAAACCTCGTCGTCAGACATCTACGGTGCACAGGATGCGTTAATAGTAACATGAACGTTTATGTTACTCGAAAAAATATTTACCCTGACGAGAGTGTTAATTGGATACTGCTGCGTGTTTAGATTCTTCTGTACGGCCCCGTGTCGGCGAGATAACAGATTTATTATTCAGAGATGTCATCTCAACATTTCTGCAACACTGTCGCGAAACATTGAGGAGATTTGTAGATGAATTTCAAGAAAATTTTACATTTTGGAAGGTTAGCGGTCTTCTGGACTGTCAACCAGATTCACGTTCAATTATACATATAGTATAGTAATATACAAATGTTCCAATTCATTATTGGAAATTTGAAATCAACTGGGAAGGGTGTGAGATTAAATCCTGAATATTCTTGAAAAAAGTCTTCGATCTCATTTATTTCGTTTCGACTTTTACAATTTATAAATGACATTAAATACGATTGTGATTCCAACTCTTGCTTTTCGTTATAATTTACAATTTACATACATTGTACTTTTACCACATTTTTACCACGCGGTTCTCATCATGTCAGTATAAATCTAAATCTGTTTAGCAAACTCTTCCGAGTTACATTCTGTTTTATTATGTAGCGATACAGTTCGTTCCCGAGACTTTGAACGAGCTCAATGGAATGTTATATTACTAGAATTGAGTATCCTCGCAAGAAAATGAAATTTTCTGTGATAACGTATAGCAAGATACATTTAGTTACTCTTCGCGAGGCTTGAACGAGATCAGGAATGTTTTTATATCCATCGGATTTAGACGAACGATTGGACTGGTTTGGTCGGGGTCTGGGTCTGTTTCTAGTGTTTCAAGAATTTCGTTCGACTCGGCGCGCCATTGCATGCGTTTCACATTTTCCACCCATTCGTTCGCGCCCAGTGACGTTTCCCGGATCGTCAAAATCGTGTAGTTTGCGAGCAGACCCTGATAACAGAAAAAGCAAAGACAATTCTAAAAGTAGATCAGACATCTTCTAAAAGTAGATCACGATAAATAGTGTGACAAGTATAAACGTACGTTCAGATCAATCTCCTCAGGTTTCGAGTAAGTCTCGGATTCACCCTTCTCGAATATGTGCTCTAATCTCAGTATAACGGTGTCGTATATCCAAGGCTCCAAAGTCAGCATGTGAACGTTCTTCGGCAGAGAATTATTCAAACCGGATTCCTGAAAACAAGAGAATATAAAAACCCGGACATAACCGAGACCATAAAACTCCATGCTTACCGGTGTTTTGTACGGGCTTTCATCAATTGTGGAACCATACGCGAACGGTGTGATTAAAGTCCACGGACGGAGCACTGTTTTCAGTTGCAAAGTCTTCTCAGCCAGCATAAACTTGTCCAAATTCTTCGTGCTGCCACCGTATAGGTAGTGAGACCCTCTAACTACCAAACCTTTGTTGAATGCCGTCTCGTTAAGGGCTTCGCCCACGCCGAAAGCGTCGTCATGCAACAGTCTCCTATGAATCTACGGCAACAAGTTAACAAATTAACGGGTTGTTAATCGCTCGTGTATTATAAACTAGTCATTTTTACCATTAATTCAATCTCTCCGTCCTTCATGCTAGTTCCACCTTGGGCTCTGTCCGTGATCACGCTGAGCCTTTGGTACGCGTTCTTATCTTCCAGAGCTATTTTAGAGGTGACCGGATAATAGTTGCTGGACACTGGTTCCTCTAAACTCAGGGACCACGATGGACGATAATCTCTCTTTCGTTTCAACATCTCCCGGCCGTTGCTGTCAGTGTAAAATTCGCCCGAGGATTTCAAGTTGCTGGAGTATTTGGTGACGATCTCTCTGCCAATGCGGTCCCTGAAATTCCAAAAATATATATCAACAAAAATCCAACGTGTTCATTATCACTAGACTGCGGATCTTTATGCACTTATTGCTTATGAAAATTCTCGAAAAGGCTAGCATATAAAATTCAATTGAATTTTCCCATTAAATCCCATTTGTTCCCATTAAAAATAGGATCATATTTCACTCCACTTTCTCAAAATCTGTCTAGAAAAATTGGAAAATGTCTATCATCCAATGGAATATTAATATTCCGTTCTATAATCTATTATTAATAACAATGATAGAGGACTCACTCGACAGGTATCGGTCCCACGAGCCAATCGAATTCGACATACTCTTGCTCCTTGTAAATTCGAATCACTTGACTGACCCACTCGTTGATTGTTTGATGGATTTCGCTCACCACATCGCCTGGAATGATGATTGCGATTACAATCGAGCACTATTAATTGTGCAGCACATAGACGTCGATGGTTACCTTTGTACACTTTGTGGTCCGTCCATTTGGTAATGTCGACCTTCGAAGCCACTCCGTTAGGTCTGAAGATGTATGCACCCGAAGACCTATTATTAGGTGTCTCATTATTTCCTGTCTTCCCCTTGTAATAGTGGAACGATTGAGCAAGGCTCAGGTCCTTCTCCTTCTTCCAGGTTACGACAGCTTGTCCGTTTTCATCGATATAGATTTCGAAAAGCTGTAAATATATTACAATTGCATAAACAGCTCGTTCTCCCATCTCTGAAAACACTGATCAACTTGAATCGAGTCTTGATTAGATAAATAACATAATATCAATATTCTCTAATGGATGGACTCAATAATTAATCGATATTTTTGCAGATTCCTGTAATCTTTTTAGGATTAATACCTCGTTACTGATGGAGTCCGTTGACGTAGGTATGGTTCCAGAGGCATCGGCTAGTCTTTCCACTTTGTAAGAGTGATATCCCAGAGCTGGCGCCTTCGCCATAAATACAAGCTCGTGCGTCGCAGTGCTTTCTCGTTCAGGAATTTGTTGAACAGATTTTGGAACAGGAACCAATTGCGAGACAACCACACTGGAGTCTTGGAAAAAGAACAAAAACAAAAATGTATTAAAACAGAAAGAAATAACGTCATTCGTCTAATGCTTGTTACACATTTTTAAGAAGTGTAATGCATTTTCTATAGTACACACATATATTATATATACCTGCTAGATCCGAAACTCTGTAGGTGGCTTCTTTGACAGGAACCCGAATTGGCGTGTTAATTTCGAATGTTAGAGGATTATAGATTGCGAGTATCGAGTTGTGATTCTCTGTGTGCGGGCACGAACTGATATTTAATTGCATGCAAGAGAATATTTTCATAACTGGCTCCTGGCGTTTTTGGTTTTTGGTCATCCAATTGCTGTGCAACAGTGTTGATAATACTAACAGTTATTCGATTGAATAGTGTGATCCTGTGTATACTGGATCAGTGAAATAAGTATAATTCGTTGACAAACAAAATTCTCTGTACTACCTTATTGCTGTGGCCACTGTCTGTGATCCTGTCTCCATACTCTTGTACAATATGCGAGCATAGTCATTGGCAACGACTTGCTTCTCGGTTCCAGTGACTGCATCGTGGTGCTGCATTATAGCCATCGCTTCTCGGAAACGCACCAACTGTTCATCGTGTCCTGTGAAATTAGTCAACACGGACAGCTGTTTGGTCACCTGAGAATAAAACAATGTTTCCGTCAGCTTCTTCTATAAATTTTGTACAAACATACTCAGCAAAGTTTGTACAAACATAATCGAGGTTCTACAGATTCATGAATTCACCAAGCAAATCTATCGCGTGGTATAGTTCGATTTTCCGCTGGACCCTTATTTTTTGAGATAAATTCAAAAATATCGTCAAAAATTAGTGTGAAAGTGGTGTCGTCTTTAATGATCGTTTAAACACGTTTAAACAATCATAATGTATTAATATTGGATATCACTGTATTCGGGAAAGTCTAAGGAATCTTTTGCTGTAAAGATCAAATCAATATCTTTTACAATAACATCACAATATTTGTTCAAAGTTGAAAAATATGTCATTTTTTCAGACTCAAATTTCTCAAAAACTGTGTGTCTAGGAGAAAAGTTAAGGACAGATTCGGAATCAGCGCAAAAACCTCTATAAGAATTGCATAGTGAGAATCGAAATCCAAAAAAAAGTTGAAATTTGTTGGACCGTGTAATTGAACGACATACGTTACCTGCAAAAGATTGTTGCCCATTCGTTCGAAGTACTTGACAGCTGGCCTCGACGAGAAATAGCCGGTCCAATAAGAATGGGGATCGCTGGCGTATGGGAAGAAATCATCATCCTTCGTTGACCATTCTAGATCAGCATCATTCACAGCTTTCAAGTAGCACGATGGCGTCGAGTAGAATATGTTCACGTCGGGACGTAGTTCCCTTACGTATCTAACCAATTCATTGAAAGATTAGTAACTAGTCGCACATCCAGAGAACGTTTAAAGAATTACGCGTTACCTGATGAGTCTGTCCAAGTTAGTATACCACATCTCAGCCTGTTGGTAATTAAAGTCCTCGCCCATTGTCAGTATAATGTTGTTGGTTCTGTAGTGCGACGCTTGTTCCTTAGCATACTTCAAGAACTGCTCCACCTATGGATGAAGGATCGCAAAACGTTATACTTACCGAATCATGCGATTTATTAAAACTGCAGGACAATGAACACTCACCCTATCGGGAACATTGTAGTCTGGACTATCCTTATCGTCGTTGATGGGTTCGTCCCTGCATAAAACATCGAAACAGAATCCAGGGGGCGGGGAGTAGGTATTGTACATGGCGACTGTGAACAAGTCGGCTTTGGATCCTGCAATGAAGTCCGAGAAACAATTTTCAATTTGTTGGATTAGCCGAGTCCGAGATAAAGTGTTGGCCAGAGAATGCAACGTTTGAACACTTCAATGAACTTGCTACTCAACCGAACATTCAATAATTACCCAAACTCGGACTGCCTTTCCAGATGAACTCCATAGTTTTGTTCTTGAGCCTCTGTTGTTTGTCTTGGTAATCGATACGACCCAAGAACAGACCATCGAATCCTAATTGCGAGAAAATCGATGCTTGCTCTCTGGAGTGACCGAACGGATCTATTTGCCAGCCAACATGAGGTCTCCCGCAGGATCCAAACTCTTCGTTGAGTCGCCTGCAAACATGTTCCACACGAACAATAAGTACACATTCATCGTTCTTGCTTCATTATATTAGCAATTACTGCAATTCAGTCGTGTCTACCTGAATCCCCAGGTGTACTGGTCCACGAGGGAATGATAGTGCGTGACTGCCTCATCGTTCATGCTCCATCCACCGCCGATAATTTCCAATTGGCCTCCCCTAATTAAGTCCCTCACAATTTGCTTGGTTTTATCATTTTGTCTTACCCACCATTTCCACAAGAAAGCAGTCTCCACGTACATGAACCTAATTTCGTATCATAACTCATGAAATCTAATAAACCTAGGGTTCAATAAAATGATTCAAACTTTCTATTTACTTTCTATCCGGATTCGCCAACAGTGCTTGTACAACGCTATCTAAGATATATTGTACGCCCGCCAGTTGCGTCTTTGACCGACCTTAAAAGAATATCGACGAATGATTAACATCGCCTAGATCGTTATCAAAATGTCTATCACGATTTCAATGAACATACTTCCGAAGAAATACTGATCGACCGTCTTCAACCAGCCGACATCGTCGTGCGTGTGAGGTACCAGATGAATGTTTAATTTTGTTTTATCCACTGCGTGACATGACTGCGATAAATATATTTCCATTTATTATTGTTACGTACTATATCTACAGTAGATCTAGAAAGTATTTGGATATTCAATTTCCGATTCTCCAAAAATTGCCAATATTTGAATCACAAAAATTTCTTTAAGAAAGATAGTACAATGATAAATTTCGACTCATTTTAAAGCTCTCGACGCGTTTCTGCTGTAAAACCATTAAACAATTTATTTTCCGAATGAATCTATTACAGATTCGAAGATTGAAATTTGATCTACGATCTCTCACGGTGTAAATAGACACCTTGTATTATTTCAAATGTGGCGGTGCAGCTTTCACCCCCTTTCGTTGTAAAGGGGAAGCTTCGAGCATTGAATCTACGGTGATTCCAGGCACGAGAAAAATGTTGAATGATTTTACAGACGCTTGTTTATCCGAAGCTCGGGTGTCTTGGCAACGGCCGTAGATTATGGCAACTATTACAATTGTAGTATTCTAGTAAAGCGTTGAATCGGAGCCTAATCCAGATTTATTCGCTCACCACACATCGTCCGGCTCTGGTTTGCTTCGGTATGCTCGCCGCTCCTCCATAAGAGCAGAGGAAGAGAAAAGGCAGGAGAAATTCTAGCCACAACATTGCGGATCGTGCCGGCTACCGTCGGTCACTGACTAAAGACGCAATCGTTCTTTCATCTCTACTTATTTATACTACACCGACAGCACGCCGCTGTCACTGCGACTGCGTCGAAACGAGAAGATAACACGTTATCGTTCTATCGACTGCATATCAATATATGTATATGTATATACATAGCGTCCGAACATCGAGGCGGATTTAAGTTTCTTTCACCCTCGTCCGTCCCTCGTATCAATTTGACACAATTCTTCCGAAATAACTTCTACCGTTCTGTTATTTGTTGGTAAATCTGGCCGAAACTGCCTGACTTTTGTCTTTTTAATGCGAAACACATAAACTGAGACGTAAATGTTGACTCAGTAATTTGAATAGAACAGTGCTCCCCAAACCATGCGCCGCGAAATTATATAAAAAATTAGTAAAATATGAAAATACACACAATAGATTATACATATTTCATTTTTGGCTCGTCTCCCCACTACATACCGCCGTACCTGGAACACTACCGAACTCCAGCGGCCATCAGAGAATTACTACCCACGTATCACAGTTTTCTGAGGGAAATCGGCACACCTGTATAATGCACCGTGGTTTGGGAAGCACTGGAACTGGAATAGAAGAATATTGAGAAATAAGTGTTTCAATTTGACGCCGAGGGACGGACTCAGCTCGTGAAATGAGGAAGGGATGAGGGTTAACAATAGAAATCCCGCAAAATTTGCGGGACTATGGGTGTAATCAAATTTTACTATTAATGCATTAACTTTGCTGAAGATTAATAAATGAATGGCCAATTCGCCGGGTCGAACGCAGAAAATGAACAAGTGCGGTGGAGATTATGAAAACAACATTTATTCATATAATAATATAATATTAATACTTTATAAAGAGTAAAATGCAGTAACACTGTCAGCGGCATAAATAAAAATCAACATTTCGATAATGAGTGTGAGAGGTAGGTAAATCAAACAAAACGAAGCCTCAACATATGCAAGTATATGTAGGATACATAATAACATGTAACGTGTACGTATGGCGTTCAACATAGAGCTTGAGAACGGTTTCACGAGGATCTCTTTTATTGTCGTTCGACGATAAATATCACCGCAAGATACGAATTAACAAAATAAGGAGACAACCAAAACAATCGGCGACATGATCGAAAGAGAAACAAAGTATTTACACTGTCAGAAACATACCAAGCGCGTTCGTTAAATCAAGTACGCTATACCTAAAAGTCGGAATATACAACTTCCTGTGGTTTCTCGAATTTGATTGGTCGGTAGAATGTCAGCGACTGATCCCATCCACGGGGTGCGGTATTATAGTTCGCCAGGGTGCAGACGCTGCCGAGTTTCGGTCCTGAGTACGTATTGTTTTCGTAGAGCTTTTTAGCTGCAAACGGGAAAACACGATTACCATTAGAAATTACCAGAAAAATAAATAAGATCAAATGAAATCGTGCTTCAATATGTAGAACAATATTATTCCTATGTGAAAATTGTAGGTGGGAAGAAAGCAGGGAAAGCGATAAAACGATAAAGCGGCGCATGCAAAGCAACTTGCCATCTTCCTCGCAAATCTCGTCCAACTTAAAGTCCGGCGAGACTTGCAACAAATTATCCAAGACAGGTGTGTTTCGCAGGTGTTTGATGGTCTTCAGGATATCTTCCTGCGAGGCTAGCATCGACAGCAAGTACGATTTCGCCTCGACGGGTACGTCGGATTCGGTGTTCACGTATTTCGTTTCGCCGTTGTTGCAAAAATTCTCGACTTCTTGAGACGTGACCGACCGGCGTCGATTCGAGGAATATTCCTCGTGGTACATGGACGAGTAATCTTGTTCGCCGTTCATAGCGCTCGACGATTCGGATTTCTCGCGGTAAATGATCTCCTCGCTGCCGTAATCGTTCTGGGAGTCGGAATCGTCGCTGGTGTACTCGGTGTCGTCCGTGGACACGTACCCGTTGTTACGGTGGTCCAGAAGCTTCATGCTGTCCTCGTATGCTTGCTGGGCACTGACTCTGTTATGATAGTTGGAAGGGAGACGAATTGTTTAATTTAAATAGTAGACATGTTGCGTGTGAGGATGGATTGAACGCGATGGAACGTGTCTGGGAATTTCGATTTATTTTTGAAGATATTTCGTCGTGCAAAAATAAGGTCAGAAATTGTCGAAACTTTACATATCGACCGTGCCTACTTTCTTAGCGGAAATAATGATACCGCAATCTTATCTGCGATAATTCCGTCCAAAGTTTATACTCTAAGACCGTAGGAAGCGTTTAGTTGTGAGAACAGTATCGCAAATAAACAATTCTATCTGTCGATTTGATTGTCATAAAATAAAAGATCTACGATCTTTCGTACGCAATCGGAAGTTTCTACTTGGAATTCGAATCGACGCAGCCTGTATTTGAAATTCATCCTATTGCAAGTATCACATTTTTAAGTTTGATTTTCGAGATTCTACATACGTCGATTATTCATTATTTATCGAAGCGAGATAACAGCAATCCGATAGAAATTTTTAAGTGGCAGGTAGTGTCGTAGATAACAAAAGGATTAAAATAATAACAATGATAAGCCAATCAGTGAAACAATTTTGTTATCAATCGTTTTTCGGCTATCGATCGGCTCCGATCAATTTTTACTGTTTTATGGAATAGTCGAATATTTTCCGAATCGAGAGAAAAGAAATGTAGTGGTCGCAACGGTAATTCCATCTTACCTCCTGTGATCCTCTTCAGCGTTGTACTTGACAGAGGTGCGTGTCTCGAAGAATCGGGTCAAGTCGTTGTCCAAAGGACAGTGTTGCACGATCGGGATGACCTTGGGACTGATCTGCTTGTACTGCAGAATGGGTCTGCATGTTTTCTCGAACTCCTGTATCAATTGTTTAACAGGGACCGGCGTGTACTCGTTCCCTTCGTTGTCGATTCTGGTGGTCTCCGTTTCTCTCTGGCTGTTGACGATCTTCTCTTTGCCGTTGATCTGCATGCACTCCGTCATTCGTTGCTCCTTCATGTAGCTTTTGCTCTCTTTGTTAGTAGCGAAGCTCTGTCTATTAGGGTAGCCCGATCTGCCGATCGAGGGCTGCTTGTTATGGCTGTGATTGCGTTTGTTAGTGGTTAATGGCACCGGGACAGGCTCGTAATTGTTATTCCTCGCGTGGTGATTGTTGTATCGCTCGGTATCCGGATCCAACGTAGTCCGACGAGACTTTTCGACCATCGACGATCGATACTTATCGGCCGGGAAATCGTTATCGGTGCCTACAGCTACTTCGCGCAAATAGATCTTTTTCACCTCGGTCTGGTGGCTGCATTCTTTGCCGTTGCACCGGTAATGATTCCTGTCTGAAACGTGCAATTGAATGCATTTGTGAATTCGATCCAGTCTTAATAGAGGCGTTGCGTAACCGTTTAATAGAGTTAGCTCGCGCCACGAATGCACAGGGATCCGTAATCTATTGATAAAGAACCCTCCGGAGTGCAGTTAGGCGATGCCTGTGTGCACTAATCTCCGCGAAAAATGCTGAACATTCATATTTCTGCGGACAGATCGGAATTCCTGCGATATTAGCGCATTGCAATCAAAGATGACCGTCAGATAATGCTTTAAATTGTTTAACCGAAGCTGCACGATTTTATCAAGAACAATACAAAAGTTCAATGCACTCGTTAAGATAACGCACATGAACGTGAGAAAATACAAAATTCGGAAACGGTACTTCAAAGATCTCCAATCTATATTTACAAAGCGTTATTAAAGAATCCAAGGAATCCGCCTAATTTTCTCGCCGAAAGATGAAACCAAAGTTCATTCTCGCTACACATTGTTGTAATCGTTGTAAAGATTGGCAAAGAGGTTCGGGTCGTTGTTTATTTTCGATATAGAATATAAAAGAACGAGGCAGCGGTCTCGATTGAATAAGATCGATTACGTTTGCCAAATGAAAGCTCGCCGGGTCGATGCACTCGCTGCGGATCATCGGCAGGAAAAAAGATCTAGGCCCGAGATCGTGCTAACAATTTGTTATCGATTGATTTATCTGATCCGTTCGCGGCAGTACAACAATCTTACGCTTACAGCTGGAAAGCAACGATCGAGAAGCAGCGAAAACGATAGTAAGCTCGGAAAGAAAACAACTGCGACTCGAGTCCTTGGTGGTTGACAGACAGTCGAGTGTAAATGTTTGAAAGCAGAAATAAACAGAAATATTACGCGAGACGGTGTGTGCGAGCGATGAAACAGTGCCAGCTGAACGTGCCAACAAAATACTGTGGGACAAAGGATTCTGTACCTGTCGTGGGCGGATTTGTATCGGTCAGGGACAGGTCCACGGTGAAGGGGTTGTAAAATGACTTCTCGTCGAGTGGCTCCGGCTGCAGAGGCGAGAACGGCGATGCCGAAGAGTACTTTGAGTTGCCGTTCATCTCCTAAACGAACAAAATCAAGTTCTTAATACACGCGATAGAAAGTAGACTCTTTTAATCCTCTCCGAAAAATTTTGCACGATAAAATATTAACTATAGAACCCTTCGCACTCGAATGACGACTGTGAGGCGCCAGTAAAAATTGCCATACCATTATTCAGAACAGTTTTAATACTATTCAATTCGTCTGTATCCTATAAATTGTAAAAATCTCAACTGTCGAGCTCTTTTACATAGAATACAAATGATCAGGGTGGAAAGAAATGTCTCGATCTTCGAATTAAAACTGCTTCGAGTCCAAAGGGTTAAATAGACAAGGAAAAAATGTCTTCCTGGATTGTTTAAGAGGATAGAATTCGCCTCGAGCGAATCATGAATGTTAGTACAATAAGTTAGTAACACTAGCAGGGTGTACCGATTCTTCGACATAGAAGTATTACCTGTTTCCTTGGATAAACTGGTGTTTTTGGCATTCCCTGCATGCTAGGCGTTTGCTGTTGATCTGTGTCTACAACCCATTTCTCAGACCTTTTCCTGCGTTTCGCAAATATCTCGGCACCTATAAATGATTCGCATGTTTAAGGACATTCGCAGCTCTACTATTTCAAGCGTGGCGCACGACGAAATTGAAGCGACGAATCAGCACAGAGAATCGGAGCCAACATTACTATTAACATAATTGTTTGAATTATTTTGCGATCGCGAATTTTTCTATTGTAATACTATAATGGTTCGGGTATTTTTGCGAATTGTCATGCTTCTATAGTATCCTCTCTGAATTTGTTCGACACGTGTCCCGCACGATATTATAAAAATTGATAATGATTATCGATAAGCGAGCGATCATGTGTGCCGAAAAGCTTTGAACGGCGGAAGTCGGAATTATAGGATTAAAAGTGATAAAATATAGATTATTACTACCTGAAAAAGTATTACGTATTCATCCCCACCCAGTGGGACACTCGTGTTTTTGATTTTCTATCGGCAGACCGTCGACATGTACATTTTAGCAATCAACAAGCAGATAGATTTTATATCTTCTTCGATCATTGTTCCTCGATAAGAACAATGCGCAAATATTGAATCGTCCAATTAATCGGAACAAATAGAATTCCCAGTCAATGCTGACTTCGCAATAAATCTTAGAATGGTTCTCACCGCGGCCTTTTTGAGTGTTCAGGTCACGAACAATGTTGAAGAGCTTCTCTGGATTCTTCGGCATCGGTTCGATGTTCACTTCTTCGCCTAAAGCTTGGATCCCGTGTATGTCCAACACTTTTCCATGTGGGTTCATCATGCATTTTAGTGGAATTTTCTCCTGTACGCACAATAGGTTCGATTAACACTGAGCCTGTCACCACTGGTCAAAATGACCGGCTCCAGATTTCTCGTTTTACAATTGTTGAAACAATAGAAATGATTTCTTAAGAAATGATTGTACAAATATCTTTAACAGAGAAGTTATTACAATAGGAGCCGCGCAAAGTGTAAGTAAAATCAATCGTGTAATTTCTATAAGGGAACAGAATTTTAAAAGGGAATGGCTGAGTCGATCCGCGCGCAATGAACGCGAGAAGAAAATATATAAAAATAATTTGATCTCTAGCAGAGAGCAATCATCTCGATTAGAGATCAGTGTACTAGGCTCGCGCATGTGCAACCCTCGAGTGCTTGACATTTCTGAATGAGTGTTGGCTGTCGTATAAAAAAAGATCGCATTCTACGTAGCTATAAATATTCGTTAAAAAAAACCCCAGAACTTCTTTACTTCAATGGATCTTGCAAGAACGTTACCGAACGTTTTATCGATAAAGCTTAACTGAAATGATTATTTAACAAATTAACTTACCCTGTGGGAGGGGGTGGAAGGTTCCTCCATGTCCTCGATGCCTACAATTAATTAGTTCACGCAATTACTTTAAATTACTTCGGATCTATACGTAAACTTTTTCTTCCACAAGAACGAAGGATTTATTTAGCGCGTACCATTGCCGTCGTGAATCCACTTCACGGATCGTTTCTTTCTGTTCACGTACATAGATTGACCCTTGCTCTTCATGTTCTTCACGTCGCTCAACGAATGCGAGATTCTTCGCGCAAGTTCCACCTGGTCCTCCACAGTCGGATGCGTCGGGGCGTAAAAGTACGAAGACGCGAACATCTTCCCTGTAATTGTTCAATTTTTAAAAATATTAATACTGCAATCAATGACTGCAACAATATTCCTAATTTTTAGGCTTACTGTTTTTCGATTGCATCATACCCTCGGTGTCTGAGGCGGGGGTGAGCAGTTTCTGCAAATTTACCGGAGTGCTGCTGTTGCTCTCCTACAAATTATAATAACAATTGATGTTGAACTCGTTCGCTGTCGATTTAGCACTCTCGAGAATCAATTTTTAACTTATTCTAATCTGTCTATACAAGTTCTTGTTGCTTTCTATGTGCAAAATCCCAAACGAAACCCCATGCATCACTGTAAAAATGACTTTTCTTGTCCGCATAAAAAGTTCTGTCATCCAAGTGTAGCATTTACGAATAGACTGCAATCTTTAATTTTTGTAGATAATTTTAAGAAATGGTCGTTGTAGATAGAAAATTAATCAGAATCGTACGAAATTCTATCGAATTTCGCAGTCTATTCGCGAACTTGAGGAATATCAAACAATAATACAGTTGAACCGAGTATTTCGAGTGACGTGCATCTCACAAAAGGAAATGTTTCCCAAACGTTTTCTCCTTTGGAAGTGTCCGAAGCATTGATTTCCACAATTTTTCTATAATTGCGACGGAACAAGTTGTTCGAACTGGTCCGGCAGTGTCGCGGCGTTTTAAAATGTAGAGCAAACCGGTTTTTCCTGTTCGGAAGTGGTCATTTTCGTGGAAACTCACCATGTCGAAGTGCAGTATTTTCGAAGTGAGGTGCTCAAGGAAATTCCTCTTGACGGGGTCGTGTCTGTCGGAGGGTTTGAAACCGCGGGAACGTATTACAACATTATCCGCGGAAATACTTCGTTGCAGATAACTCTTCTCCTGCGCGTTGCTGTAATTCACGCTGCTGTACCGATACTCAGCATCCTTCGAATTTCTCGACGCGATACCGTACGAATTGTATGCCGTGCTCAGAACGCTCCTTTGCGCGTTCGGTCTGTTGGAACGAAAACTGCTCACGTTAGTCCGCGTTCCTTTGATTTTCAATCTCGAAAATTACTTTTGTCAGTCTCTCAACAAAGTAGCGGCTTGTTTAGCGAATTAATTTAGAATTAATCGAACCGTGGAGTTCGTGCAAGTATAGCAAATGCATAAAATCCACAGTCGCGAAAGAATCATTTATAGAATCAATGATAAAGAAAAAAATAATTACTCTTGTTAGTGGAGGTGGCGTTATGCAGCGTGTCATACTCTCTCAGAATTAAATTTGTTATTCAATCGAAAACAGTGCATTCGTACTGCAACTCCATCTGTAGCTTGCAAAAAAAGAGAAGAAGAGCAAATGTGCTGAATTAAAAGAACGAAATGAAACGCAAAATGTTCCATCGACCAGCATAATTAACATTAACAATACCAGCAACTAAAAGTAGATAAACCATACATCGTACAGTGAAGAGTCATGCCTAATTTTGCGAAGCGTTGCTCAATGACAACGAAGACCTAGGCGAAGAAACTGGAGAGTAAAAAAATAGTTTGATCGATACTAGACACAGGGGCAGATCGGTGTGGATCGAAGGGAATTGGTTCCCTTCCAAACTACCAATTAATTCCGCGTTGCGGTATTGGCAGCGTTACAATGAGGTTCTATGCAAAAGAAATGCTAAATTTATCTGATGTAACGTAATACGCAGTAACACTTCGAACATTTTCGTTCGGGGTGGATTACCAGCGCTCTATTTACCAGAGATCAAATTATTAGACCTGTCCGCGATTCTTGACACTAAATAATCGCTTAGCTTGCCGACGATACTATTTTCAAAAAAAACTCTCTTTCCCACACTTCAATCAAACACTTCGATAAACATTCGCTCGCCAGACGTTTTTCCGATTTTATAATTAGACGAACTGCGGAGTTCCACGCGAGTTATCCACTTTTCTTGTAAACAGTCGTTTGTCTTAAAATATCCTGGAAATCAACTACGTCGCTTTAAAAATCGATTGGTATTAACTTTTAATCACTTCCAAGCATAAACAAAGGTGTCGACGACGCTATCGAACATTTATTTCGCGTTCAAGTGGTTATTTTATTGAAAAGAAGTTTATCTATGTTGGAGGTTCCTCTCGAAATTAATTCTAAAATCAACGTTTTCCGATCGATCATTTTAGATTATTCTTGAGCATGAAAAATCAATGAAGCAACTAATTTTATTGAACCGAGGTTCTCGAGAATGAAACGAACGTTCGGCTCTCGGATCGAACGGCAACATGTCCACTTTATTAGGGTGTACGAGAGCCTATCGGCAAACTTTGCTATTTTAAAATCATCCTATGCTACTCCGGGTCTGCAAACAAATCGCATCACTGTCCGTTTTAGTCGTTACAGCTCAAGCAGGGTTTAATTCGAGTTACCGCAGCGAGAAGAAGTAGCGCAGCAAACCAAAAACCGCCTAGAATCCCTGCTATAACCCGTTCAACAGCGAATAAATAAGAAAAAAACAAAAGAAGAACAACAATAAACAAACTGTCCCTTGTCCGTGTCTGATCCCTTGCAACAGCAAAGAAGAATAATAAACTTTTTGGAAAAAGTGAAGGTTTACTTATCGAACGTTGCTTTCCTCATTTCGACGTTCTACGCACAGCTCTTCTCCTCTTTCTCTTTCTTTTTATTTCTTAATTATTTCGCGCGATCGAATCGAGACTTTGCCGATCGAAACTCGTTCTCCCGTTCTTTTTTTACGAATTTACGTAACCCGCGGCCGTAACTATACTCGGATCGAAGTGCTCCGTACGGGAGGAGTGCGGATCCTCACGACGAAGGCTCCCTCGCCATGAGACAAAATCCGCGTCTTACAATATGTTTCCCTGGCACGCGCGAACATAGTCGATTAGGTATGTACAGAGGTGGTCGTCGGCCAGGCACACACGGCCACGCTAACTCCGTCGGCAGCGCACAAAGTGGCTACCAGTCGGCTACCAGCCTGGCAGTGGTTCATTCATAACCGGGGTCAAAGATTTCGGCCGACAACGAACAACCAGAAGACAAAGGGAACTCTCTCTCTCTCTTTTTTTTCTCTCTCGATTGGCGGTCAAAAATCGCTTCTCCCAGGGTCCACAACAACTTGAAAAATACCCAAGCACCTGCTACATCGTATCAAACAGTCGTTTCTCGTGGATTTTCGGCTACATACGTAACTGAATCCTCCTTTTCGATCCAACCAGCCCCAATCGATCCAAGCTCTCTGCCCCCGGCGCTGCCACCAACCAAATCGGCGAACCGGTCACCGGTTGTTTCAACGAAAAAGAATAAACGTCTAGGATTGTTGAAAACGTTCACACGGCAGAGATGATTTACCGCACGGCCAGCACAGAGTGCTTTATAATAGCGGCCAACCGTCGCTATACCAACTTCCCGACTGCCTTCAGTCGTCTTTGGTAAAAATAGACCACCAGAAAGCGACACCTTAGGAATCGGTGGCCCCCGGCTCACTCGACAGAAGTCATCACGCGCGTTCAATGTCCTTGCGCCTTGCAATTGTTGCTCAGAGAAAGCTGGATGCCAGCAAATTGTCTGAACAGACAAACTTTAATGTAGAATTGGTATCCAATGCACCCTCTCGCTCCCCATGTTCTTTATTATCAAAATTAAGGGGTAGTTTCGCCTCCAGGATTGCAAGGGTGCGGGACGCTTCATCATTTGTCGATAAATCAAAGATGAGCTTTCTCCTAGGATTTTCTAGGCCGCAGTCGCCCCCATCTCTGCATTATTCGAAAGCAAATTACGCCTCGTAAACGTAAAAATACGAAACTTGGGGGTGACTGCGGTCTAGATCTGAAAACCCCCATCTTGGCATTATCGAGAAATGAGAGTCTACCCCTTTAATTATTCTTTTTACTTAAAAAATAGAACGCAGTCGTCAGGAGAGGATCAAGATTAGTATCGCTTGGGTCATCTTCGAGTTCTACGTAGCCCCCTAATTAATTTTAGAAATGAATCTATAGATCAAGAGATGAAAGATGAATTAATAGAATTAAATCGCCCAAAACATACAATTAAGATCTTATCTTTATTTCTAAGAATTTACATTAACTTTCTGTTCCATCATGTTTAATCCCAATCGGCGGTAGTTACGTCTTCGACAATGTCCGTCATTTCCCTTGGTAAATCCTCAAAAATACCTTCCTCAGGTATGCTGGTCTTCGCTTTCTTAGCTTTCTTCTTTGTCTTAGCAGGTTTCTTGGGTTTCTCAGATTCTTCCTCTGTTTTCCCATCGTTCGATTTGATACGCAACTCAAACTCGCTTTCATCGGAGCTTCCTTCGTCGCTTTCTTCTACGATCCCTTCACCCGACTTTGGTCTCTTCAGTTTCTTTAACGTTGGTAAATTGTATTCAGCTATGTCCTCGTTCTTTGTAAGCATCTTCAACTTCTGAGACTGGTAAATCTTGATCCACGACTCGTAGAATTTGGATATCGATGTTTCTTGGGTTTTTATCTTATTCTCCCAGTTCTTCACGTCTTGCATGTTCCTCAAGTCGATTACCGTTTTGTTGCGCTCTTTTTCGATGAACTTTCTATTCTCCTCGATCTTGTCCAGCAGTTGCTTAATTTTTCTGCAGTAGTTCGCGATGTGACATTTCTTCAAGAACGCTTTCAACTGAAAATAAAAACAATACAGTGTACTCAATTATATTGTGAACCATTTAAAGAGCATTAGGTAAGTTTTACGTACCTGAATTATGCATGGTACATACAAATCCGGAAAGTATACCGTGTGACTATCCTTCGCTGCGTTCTCCAAAATTAGTTTATATATACTGTCGATAACATTGTCTTTGAAACCATTCTCTTGTAACTGCGACTTCGACAACCTTAATATACAAATAAATGGCACGGGCTTCATGCTGACGGCCTTATGCTTCTTACTGAAGTCGTAAGAATTCAATATCTATCGAGGAAAACGATATATTATATATACAATCTGATAAAAATTAAAATTAATTGTCCTAAAGAATTTTAATTTACCTCCAATAAGAAAGGTAACAAAGGTATGAACGTTCCAGTTTCCTTGGAGATATCAGTCAACATTTGCAAACAATGGAATCTGAGAGGGTAATACTGTGGAGTTGGTATTACTTTGATGGTGCCTATAATAATCTGTAAACGAACCATAAAATCTTATTCCTAGTCGAACTACGATTTTCCTGGTTTAACAAAATTATTAATACGTACTTGCACGAGAGGGTATAAAAGAGAACGTAACATTGAATCGCTCTTCGACGATTTAATTAAATCCGACCAGAACCGTAGCGAATTTATGTATTGCCAGTTGTACACAGCTTGGAAATTATCCTGGAATGACGTTGAGACAATAAATAATTATTCTGATTACTATAGAATTTTACATTTACCTTCTTCTTTAACGTCATAGCATTTCGCAAATGAATAGCCATCTGTCTGATATACAGAAAGGCATGCGTGTAAGCTAGATTAGTGTCGAGCAAATATATTTCAGTCAAGGAATGCCTCATAAAATTGATTCCGGATAATGTCGTAAATGATACGAACTTTGAGTTCTCGACGTACTTCACGTACATCGCCTACGAGAATCAAAAATTCATTATATTAATTATCATACTGGCAACGTCTAATAAAATCGGAAAATTGCAATGCTACCTTGAACAACATATCCAACACTGACTCTTTATTAGTAGTTGCTATTCGCAATATACTCAAAAAGGCAACAACACGAACAGTTTCCTCGCTACTCGACCAAATATTGAGTAAAATTTTTAACAATGGTTTAGTCAACGAGGAAAACGACTGTGTATAAGGTAACATTTGATGTAAATGTTTCAGGAGCACTGTAAGGATATTTGACGACGTCACACTTTGTAAAATCTGCAAAAGAATAAATTCTCAAGTGATTAAAATTGAAATTACTACTGCTCGGGATGTTAGAAAGATATTTCAGTGCATACCTTAATTAAATCTGTTAAATAAGATTTTAAAATACCCTTTATCTTTACGAATCTTTTAGCTTTGTGAGCTTGGAACTGTGTTTCTGTTCCCAGCTTCAAAAATCGTCTAAATGCGTCCGGCAAATATAATATACACATTTGGACCACTCCGTTAAACACTAAAACGATTATAAATCATATTAATCAGAATCTGTTGGCTGTGGGATTCAGTAAATTTGCAAAATTAATTTGCTGAACCAACCAGCTCCTCCTTCTACTTTGTATTGCAACTGATCTGGATCTGGTGATTCCGATACTGTTTCCAATGCAGCATGGAAAGCTTCTACTGCACACTTGATAGTCTTCAATGATCTGTAAAATTAATTAATATAAATATCCAAAAACATCCTACTGATTTTATCATAAAAAAAATGGAACAGTACTTGTCTTTCTGAATTTCTGCCTGCCATCTTTTTAACAACTGTAACGTAATTTTTCTTCCATCTGTTGTTGTGTTGGTGTTTTCGTCTGCTTCGTAATCACTTTCATCACTGGCAACCTAAAATGCAATCCAAGTATTATTTATATTATTTGTATTTAATTTCTTTTCTACGATTCATCGTTATACCTCTAGGTCAGTATTAGGTATATGTATTTTATCTGTTTCTTCATTGTCGCTTAAATCATTATCGTCATCCGATACGTTAAATTCCAAAAGATTCTTATCGTTTTGCTGCAAATATGTATAAAATTCCGGATCCGTTTGTTTCAATTTCATTAATGATTTTTTATGTTCAGCTGGATCCACGTCATCATCACTGCTTTCTATGAAAAGCAATTTTTTTGGTTCCATTGTATTTTGATTTCATATAAGTCTAATTAATTTTATACGTTTACCTCCGTCATTATTAACACTGTTATTCTCATCATTTATGTCAGTTTCGAAATCTTGATCAAAAAACTCGTCCGTTGTTATTTTACTTAAATGTTTCTTTTTGGTCGCAGCAGGCTTCTTCGACTTCTTCGTCACGGTTTTTGTGCTTTTTATTTTCATTTTATTTGGTTGACAATTGAACAATTAAATATTACAAGTAACCTAGAAGAATGCAAGTTATTATTTCCTTATATTACCATCATATTGACAAAAATATCAGGACAAATGTGTTTGAAATTTGTGTTTTATTTGTCAAGTTTCATACTTAACGACCTGGTGATACGTACGATTGTTAAAAAACGGAGTACTTACCTTTCAAAACGTTCAATTCGTACAAACGTGAATCATTTTATAAATAACATGTGTAACTTGCCCAACACTCCACGTGCATAACCTGACGTAAACATTCACCTGATGACCATAGACGAATAGACATGAATGAAGAGTCAGAGAGTAGAAACACAGACGAGACGAGATACTGCCTGCCACAGCGCTATTCAGCGATACCAATAACCGGGCGCCACTGGGCGCGGGGATAATGTGGAACTTACAGTGATCTGAAATACCACAACGCTAAAAGTTCAACCACCGACAAGATAATCGTCAAGTAGAAGAAGAATGATATAACAGAATGCTCACATTACCCATTCTGTAATTAACTTATAATACTATCACCAACGAGATACTATCTCGTCTCGGTGTCGGAGATTCCGCACTCTTTACCTAAATAGAACCAGAGAATATATGACAGTGTTCACGACCGGGGTGCACCAGCTTGAATAGTACATATATTTTGTTCTGAAGGAAGGTGAAATTGAAATTTATTGAAAATCAACATATTTATTAAATGTGCAGCTCTTAGCTCGATATTATCCTCTATTCATAAGACACTAGAAGTTCTCACAAATAGAGGATAATACCGATTGCCCAGGTCTCACCACGAGGAGGTTGCTGCACGAGAGACCCGAAAGGGAGTCAGAACGAATGCAATATTCCTTCTGGCTCCCTTTCTTACAACGACGGACTTATACTAAATTACGCAAGTATGTCGAGTAATTATCGCGGAGAAAAAGGTGTGAATCGGAGAAGAAGTCTCCGACCCACGGGGGGCCAAAGGCGAATCAGGCAGAAGGCTCTGAATCTTTCAAAGTGAGAAACAAGAAGAGCGATCCAGAGCTGAAGGCTCTGGTTCGAAGGTGACGCGGCGCGTACAATGCTTGCAGCCCAACTCCAGCCAGAGCCGATACCCGACGTGTCCTCACCAAGAGAAATGGACATGAGAAGTGTTCAAACGATATCCCATTTCTCCACCAACTACCTGTCACCAAACAACAAGAGTTGAGGTGAACGCGGGTAGAATGACGAATAGAGAGGACACTGTAGCATGGCTACACGAGTGAACAGGTCTCAATGAACCATCCCTCTCAATGGATCGACGCCGAATACCGGCTCCAACCGGTCTGGTACATACAAGCAAGGTCCGACACAGCCTTCTGCTGTGTCGGAGTCAAAAATTCGAGTCAAGCAAAGTGAAGTTACGGCAATAATTACTCGACATATTTGCAACGACGATACACAATCTTAATAACTAACGCACGCAAGCCGAGCAATTATTGTGGACCAAAAGACTAAATCGCAAAAGAGGGAAGAATCAAAGCAGAAGGCTTTGATTCGCAAAGAAGAAACACGAACCTGAGCAGAAGGCTCAGGTTCGGGGGTGACGCTAAGACAATAATTGCTCGGCAAATAAAACTAACTTAAGAATACGCTGCAATCCTCTTGGTGCGTCCTCTTCTTGGTGTGTCCACTTCGTGCTGTGTCCTCTTCATGGTGTATTCTAGCTGAAACAGACTAATAACGGTAAGACATAACAATACATATAACCCCGCACACGAGTGCGAATCTAACCAGCTCACCAGAGCCAAACTAACCCCGCACACGAGTGCGATTCTAACCAGCTCACGAGAGCCAACCTAACACCAGCTCACGAGAGCCAAACTAACCCCGCACACGAGTGCGGCCTATAGGCGATTCGGGTAGCCCCAGGGACGCAACTCCCCGTACTCACTCACGGCCCCAACCGTGAGTGAGCCCCTGAGGGAACTCCGATCGGAGGAATACCAATTTCAAACAAGATGAGAAAATTTTTAGAAGCGAAAACAACCAAAGAACCAGCTCATGGGAGCAATTGTAAACCCGCACACGAGTGCGAATACAATCAGCTCACAAGAGCAATTGTAACCCCGCACACGAGTGCGAATACAATCAGCTCACAAGAGCAATTGCAATTCTGCACATGAGTGCGAAAACAAGAAGAGAACCTGCTCATGAGAGCGATTGTAACCCCGCACACGAGTGCGAATACAATCAGCTCACAAGAGCAATTGTAACCCCGCACACGAGTGCGAATACAATCAGCTCACAAGAGCAATTGTAACCCCGCACACGAGTGCGAATACAATCAGCTCACAAGAGCAATTGCAATTCTGCACATGAGTGCGAAAACAAGACGAGAACCAGCTCACGAGAGCGATTGTAACCCCGCACACGAGTGCGAATACAATCAGCTCACAAGAGCAATTACAATTCTGCACACGAGTGCGAAAACGACAAGAGAACCAGCTCATGAGAGCAATTGTAACCCCGCACACGAGTGCGAATACATTCAGCTCACAAGAGCAATTATAATTCTGCACATGAGAATTATAATTGCGGCCTATAGGCGATTCGGGTAGCCCCGGGGACGCTACTCCCCGTACTCACTCACGGCCCCATCCGTGAGTGAGCCCCTGAGGGACCTCCGATCGGAGGAATACCAATTTCGATCAATAAATATAAATTTGAGGAAGACTCAATACCGAAAATTGTAATGGAAATTCGAATTAACATATTAGAGGTAATAATTGATGGTATTCGTTGAACGAACAAATGAAGGACAGGTTCGTTGAACTTGTGCCAAGGGTAGACAAAGGAAGTATTGGAAAATATGAATAGTAATGAAACTTACCGTTGTTCGTTGAATGAGCAGTTGAAGAACAAAACAGCATTGGTGATGGTAGAGCGGGATAGGCCAGGGTAGCTGTAGATGACCCCTGGTCCTCCTGGTCCTGGTCCCTGGAGCCCGACGCGACGCGCGAACGCGACACCCGACCGCTCACTCCGGCCCCCCCGCCCCGACTGTCTGACTGACGGCGGGCTCTCGCCGAGCTCGCGCGGCGCCCCCCACCCCACCGAATATCGATCGATGTCGATCGCCGTTGACAATTATTGATAAATTTATTATTTCTAGCTGGTTAACGTTTATAACAATTCCATTTTACAGCGATGTCCACCAGCACTCCCTTGGCTATCTGACCACCTAATTTTTTAGTAAAAGTGGCTAATAGTATTCGAGATACGGAATAACTTTTAAACTATGAACATTCGCACTCATTAATTTATTCAATACAGTTCACAGATAAATGTATTATTTCAGTATTAACAGATAAATGTTTTCTTATAAATTGCAGGGCGATTCCGAGCCGTTTAATTTCTGTATATTTCGTACAATAAACCTCGCCGGATCGACAGTTCGTTGAACCCGTCAAATCGTCTCGTGTGCCATCGCATCATGTTTTCCTTACTTCAATTCCGTTACTCTATTCCTTTGTCTCATCCGCAGCACCGTTTATTAGGTCATTACCCTAACGAACGTTGCTGTGATCCTACTCGTTTAATTTTAAAGTCTCCACTACGTAATCCGTCCAAATCCGATGGTCCACGCGGATGTAAAAGAGAGCTGCCTTTTCGCTCTCGCTCTCTTGCGATTATTCTGGTCATATTGACATATATCAAAGTTTTCGTGCGTTTATTCTTGTCATACTGACACTCATCAAATCTCGTTTCGTTCGATCATTCATTGTTCATTTTCTCATTTTGTTATTTTTCCTTTTGTATCGTTGATTTCTCGTTAAATATATTTTCTATTGTTAATCATAATTCGTTTCACCATTCTCTTCTACTCCTTTTACATTTCCATTAGCTAGAGTTTACAACAAATGTTTATAACAATTCCTTTTGCTATCTCCCTAGTCTAATTTTCAGCTTAGCATCTGTCGGTAAATTCGTCTACCAGTTTAAGCGTTTCGCCACTACCTGGCGTTGAACGAACGTTTCTCAAAGCAGATGATTCTTGCCGAATTTCCCATAATAGACAGTGCAACAACCGGCAAGAATCATCTGGTCGATACCTCAATCTACTAGCCGTAATTGTGGTGTAAACATAACCTCTCAAGCACTTGCTACACGGCTACACGAGGTGCTGTCACTAATTGCAAAGCCAAAGTGAAATGATCGAAGCGTGACAACTAAACATATTAAAAATGAGCGACTCCGAGAAAGAAGTTCCAAAAACAACGGAGCCAGTGGACAATGCGTGGTCGTTGAAAATCCCAGCGTTCAAATCCACTCACAATCCTCATCGTCTTCTAGAAGAAAGTTCGTTCGCTACGTTGTTCCCAAAATACAGGGAACCATACTTGAAAGAGCACTGGCCCTTAGTGCAGAAGGCTTTGGACGAGCATGCAGTCAAAGCAGAATTGGATTTGATCGAAGGTAGCATGACTGTGAAGACTACGAGGAAAACATGGGATCCGTACATCATCGTCAAGGCACGCGATATGCTGAAGCTCATGTCCAGGTCTGTACCTTTCGAACAAGCTGTAAAGGTTTTACAGGACGACATTAGCTCCGACGTTATTAAGATATCTTCCTTAGTTAGAAACAGAGAGAAGTTTGTAAAGAGACGTCAGAGATTAATTGGCCCTAACGGATGCACTCTGAAGTCGATAGAATTGCTGACTAATTGTTACGTGCTGGTGCAAGGGCAGACGGTGGCTGCTCTGGGTCCCTACAAAGGCCTCCAGCAAGTCAGACGGATAGTGGAAGACACTATGAAGAATATTCACCCGATTTATAACATAAAAGCGCTGATGATCAAGAGAGAGCTGGCCAAGGATCCAAAACTGAGAAACGAGAACTGGGAAAGGTTTCTGCCCAAGTTCAGCAGTAAGAACATCAGCAAGCGCAAGCAGCCGAAGAAGAAGAAGGAGAAGAAACCGTACACACCCTTCCCTCCTCCGCAACAGGAGAGCAAGAAAGACAAGATGATAGCGTCTGGAGAATACTTCTTGAAGGAGGAGCAGAGGCGAGCAAAGAGAAAGAGAGAAATAGATGCAAAGCACGAGGAGGCTGAGAAGAAGAGGCAGGAACGCAGGGCGCAAGCATTTGTACCACCTGAAGAGACACCTACGGAACCTGAGAGACGGAAGAATGATATAAACTTAGAAGAATTTAAGAAGAAAGTGAAAAAGGGACTGAAGAAACGGAGTGCACCAGCTTGATGATGGGACTGATGCTGAAAAACACATTTTCAGAATTTTCTTGACTAATTTCTTTGTACAGGAAGCCTTTAATAAAGTAGGATATTCGTTGATTAAGAATTTATAGACTTTATTCTGGAATGATTCCATCGTTTTATTAGAAAACCTTGTTCCTATAAGTACTATAATATCGCACTCTTAACGTAGATGTATATACATGTACATAGGTATATACGAATCGTACATATGTATACGTACTTCGTTCGGATTTAGTATTATACAGTTGGAAAGTACAGACCAGTAGAAATTTAATGCGAATCGAAGGCTCGCACTCGATCGCCGTGTTCACTGATTTCTTGGAATTGTCTCGCTCGTAAAAATTGTGCTTTTAATTGTTTTATCTCGTTCGATCAAAATTGTGAAGGATTACGTAAAAATGACGACCGAGTATACGAAGTCTTCAACGCACGATATAACAATTGTAAAACAATTTCCGGATAGACTGAAAGCAGGGGTTGTGAAACAGACAACGTTCAATATTAAAAATCACTTTGCCCCGAAACGCGCGATCGCGTAACGTAACAGATACAAATGATTCAAAAACAGTGGCCCAACAGAAGCTATAATAATGAATATTTTATTCGCAAAACGCAAATGTTAGGACACCATTTTTCAATCGATCTATATAATTACCAGCTCGAGGAGCGATTAATATTAACTGGGCATAGAATCAATCGAGAATTCAACGCGCAGATTAAACGGAGGCAGGAAAAATACTCGTCTCAATGTACAGCGTGCGACGGGACTCGGATCATTGCAACCACCACCCCTGATTAGCGACAATCGTTCCTGTTTTTCCTATAATTTATTCTTATATTTTTGCTGGCATTTTTTCAACGAAGTAGAACGATATCATCAGGTTTAGCAATTCCTCGGTTTAGCGTTCGTTGCACTAATCTGAGCCTCGTCGCGTGTCTTATTTTCTATTCTGTTACCTTAATTATTAACGCCCGTTTATTTTACAGCTTACAGATTCATGGAAGTACGTTTCGTTAACTTAGACTTAAAAATATCGTAGACACATTATGTACAATCGTTACGCGATTATGGTTGTCTCGTTATTCGCGAAGCAGCGGTGAACAGCGAACTGGTTCAAGTCGATTCAAGGAGATATTCTAATCGGAGATGCCTTGGGACAATTAATCGGATAGGCGTATGTACAGCGCTTCGATTCGCAATTCACGCTTATTTCCGATGTCCTTCCTCTAATTTTTGATACTATCAGGAGATTAGGTGAAACGCAGATTAAACTTGTCATAAGTAGACTGCGGATGTTTACGCAAACTTCAATTTTTATAGACAAATTTTTAGAAAGTGGGATGAAATAAAATCTTTTTTTTAATACGAACAGCTTTTGTGTAGATCCAAAACAAATAATTCTGGCATTTTTTGCATAAAGATCTGCAGTCTACTGATAAGAAAATATGATTTCGTGGATTGATCGTGGAGCGATTGATCACTATATAGTACAAAGAAGCATTACAAACACAGTACGAGGTTCAAAATGAAAGATGAAAATTATTAATCGAATAAAAAGCGAACGATAGTCGCAAGAGATTCTGTGATTCGAGGGATTGAAATATAGTTTATCTTTCTTCTAGAAAATATTATAAAAAAATACTCTAGGGACCTCTCTAACGAGGAGGATGTCGATCCGATAGGACAAAACCGATCCTCCAAACAATTCCTTGTCATAGTGCTGCGAATGTCGAGGCGATTAGAGCGCACTTGTGTTATCATACAAAAGCTTACAATATCCGATAGCATAACTCCCGTAATAGTATGTATATATGTATAAGTATGTAGTTTTAATGCGAAATGACACAGCATCGGATCATTGTCGTCAGGAAAGTGTAAGTGTACAAAAGATCGTTTTCTGCTTACGTATTGCTGCGTTAGTCGCACCTTTCCCCGCTTTCAACGATCTCGACGTGACCCACCACTCTCGAATGAATTAAACTTAATCAACCCTCAATTGTTAATACTTCGAACACTCTATTAGGCTTCCTAAATTCAGAATAAAGTCTTCTCTATCAACTACACGATGATTTAGCAAAGTACTGTTCATTGGTGTTTGACAAATAAAGATGAGCATCATCTTTCAAGTTACACGGTGACCAACTTTTACAAATATCAAAGCCAGTACTTCGAAATTCCAGAATGGCAGTCAAATGTTTCAATATACATAGAACAGTCTTGTGATAGATTCAATTTCAAAGTTATTGAATTACTTTTTAAAACTGCACTTTGTGGAATAGACATTTTTTGATTCGTTTTTGCTTCGGCAAACCAATAAAACTGTGAATATTTTCAGGAACCACAGAAAAATACTTCAGACAATCGAGGGCTCGATAAAATGAATAAACTATAGAAAGAAAACTTCTGATGATTTTGGATCGCGCCGAGCCGTTCAAGCGGGCACACACCAAAGTTCCCAACTATTCGAACAACCAAGTAAGTGTACAATTTGTTATACAAAAATAAATCTCTTTGTGTGAATCGTTTTCGATTATGAAAAGCGTTCGATTCACGCCGCGATTCGTCCGCCAGATTTTTTTTTCTTGGAGAGGAGAATATTGTTTCTCGAGCGGCGCGTCGCGGCCGCGTATACGTTTTTCTCAACAATCAAGCCAGCTAAAAACAAGATTCGCTACACGATATTCGGATTAGCTCTCCTCGGCAGCTCTCGGGACACCGAGGCCATGAAAAATAGGGGAATCGAATAAGAAGCGGGCCCCGTCTTTCGATCACCGAAATCGCTAACAAGGCTTTAGCTGCTCTTGGAGTGGCCTTAAGATTATGCGCCCGAGATCAAAAAGATTTCAGGATCAGCGATTACGTTCCCTTAACTTACGGATATCAGAGTATTTTCCTCAGGTTCCCCAATTCTTCGTGATTCTGAACGGTCCAACCGCGCGACTGACCAATGAAATTGTCTGAGATCGTGGTAATCAATGTAAATGCATCTCGTAGAGTAGAGAGTTCCAACTTGTAGCTCGCGAGTCATACGCGACACCTTCCCCGCTAGTTCTTCCCCCACCCTTGGACTTTGTCGTTATGCATATGTATAATAGAACACGCATACATTGTAACCGTAGTTCTCACACTCGCTAACTCTACGGCTGTACGTAGTAGTGAGAAGACGTTGAAGGAGTAGTGAGGGAATAAGTTGGAACTCCCTGTCGCAGAACTCCACCGGGAATGTTTCTCGAACAGAATCAACGCGTTTAGCCAACCAACGTGTTGATCATTCACTTCATCATTCGACAAACCGATCAACGAATCACCAACTCTTCGGCGCGGGACAAAAGTCCGCTACTTCTCCAGATCCTACTACACCTAAAAAGAAAGTAATCTCAGAAATCCCGGAACTCAATTCCGGGTTCTTTGTGATCAGTGAAGCCCGATCGGCAAACTCGCGAAGACAGTCTTCACGGTGTCCTCTGCCACTGTTTTTGACACTGTGCCCATTTCGGATGGGTCCGTTGAAGCCGACGTGAAATCGGTTCATCGAGCGGTGCGTTCGAGCAGATCGGACTTAGGGTCAATCAAGTCGGTCTCTCGAATCAGGTCGACCTTGCTCCTGCCGATCAGATAACGGACCCGTTGGCTTTGCCGATGGTGTAGGCGACACTTTGGCCTTCACGAGCCGGCGGGCGACCTCAGAAGCTAGTGATTATGGTTGTAGAGGTGCCACCTCTGCGTCTCGGCGTTCGAGTCGCATTTCTCGGCGGTGATGCCTCTCTGCGCGTGGAATCTCGAGTCCATGCACACCGGGATCCTCGAATGACGGATCAGACCGCCTTCCAGGTGCCTCCATTTCTGGTTTTCACTGCCGTCGCAGATTTGCATCAGCAGTGTCGTGCCCTTCGCGTACACCGGCAGCGTTAGGCAGAGGTCGTGGTGCTTGATCAGGCCGTCTTTCGTTAGGCCCCATTCCTGGAAACGTGTAGGTCGTTTAGTTAGAATGTAAAAATACTAGAATAATAAGGTATAAAATCTGAATGAACGAAGTGGATAAACGGGAGCAGACTTCTGCGTGAAAGGAGCGCGTTCAAAATATGTATAAAAGATCGAGGCTCGAGCTCGGCGGACAAAAAACGTCAACTAATGATCAGCAACGCGGGTCGACCGTGTGTATGTTTTATTATCGCGACGCTTCTGTCGCGCCGTAGAGATAAAAGAGGCTATAATTTCCGAGTTGCTGCAATTAAACAGTTAGCGCAAGGATTCCATTTCTAACAGCGTGTTTCATTCCGGCGATAAAACAGTTCGCTCGAATGAAGCTGCCAGTGCGCGCACCTGGCCTTAGAGCGATATATTCGTTGGTTAGATAAAACAACGCGAGTTGTACAGTTTCCGGGTGCTGCCTAGTTTCGAACTGTGGCTTGCGATTCTAACTCTGGCGATAATGACGAGTGGCTAAAATACCAGTCGAAAACAATTGAAAGAAAATGTTTTATTTTCACAGTGGTCGATCAGGTGTTGGCTCTCTTCAGGGTGAATTCTTCGGCTGCAATTGAAGTTCGGTGTATCGAATAGAGGCGGTTTTATAGGATCGCGTTCGGATCGTAACCGAGGGGCTATTCTTCAATAAAACAACTGGGTCCGCGTTCGCGTTTGCTTTGAGCGGAACACGTCGCGTCGCGTCGCGTCGGTTGAATAATGAACCAGTAGTACTTACTTGGTTACCGCCGGTGTCGTGACACGGATAAAGTCCCACGTTCCCGTCTATTAGATGTCCCATGCTATCCAGGCACGCGGGTCCCTGTTTCAGTGATCCACCAGGACCCCCCTCGCTGGTCGGTATAACTAATTCGGGGTACACGTTTTTCAGATACCAGCTGAAGGGCTTGCAGCGCAATTTCCGCTTCAGCTCCATCCTGTCCTGAATACTAAAACGGCGAACAGGCCGCCGCGCGGCACCCTTTTATTAATACCGGTCACGTGCTCTGACGCGCGTTTTAATGAAATCGACTATCGGGTATTTCGTCCCGGTTTTCCCGCGCCGTAAATCGAGGCGCGCCAACCTCGCGAAATAAGACGGTCCAGAAATTAGTTCGTGATAAACGATCGAGCCCACGGGAAATTCTTTGCTTCCAACCCCCTCGCACTCGAAACCGTGCGAAGGGGTACCGACGGCAGTTTGTTCTTTCGTTCGTTTCTTCCTTCGTTCGTTCTTCGAGTCAGGGCCAGACGAATCGATTCCTTGAAAGAGACAAACTTCGCACGCAACTAATTCCCTTTCCCGTCTCATTTCTCTTTCGCGCCGTTTCGAGATTGCATGCACCGTGTGCTCACGGTGCCTCAAAGGTTGTCGCTTGGCAGAAATTCGAAAGGAATGCGGCAGCTAGCCAAATTATTGAGAGTACGAGATGTCGCGGAGAAATTTTTGTATCATTTTAATATCGCGCGATCACGAGAAAGTTGCGTTTTAATCAGTCGTGTTGGGAAAGAAATGGCTACGGCGCGGGGTTAACTCCCGTGTCTGGTTTATTCGAGGCGCGTTTCTCGTTACAGGAACGTCCGGGTATCGCAGATACTCACTTCCCGTAGGGGATGTTGCGAGCCAGGGGCACCGCGTTGTAGTAGAACTGCTTGTAATCGTCCATCCACACCTCGGCCGCGCGTCTGGTGTTCCGTGCGAAAACGTTCCCGCTACCCCCGGGGAACGAATAGGGGTGTCGTTTCCGAAACACGTGGCCGACGCGCGAGCACGGAATAATTTCCAGGCTGCCGCCGCATTGCCACACCCGGAACGATATCTCTGAAAAGGTCGGGTTTCGCTGGCTCAGTCAGTGATTCCAAGGCAAGGGAATCCCTCCAGCGGTAGGGATACAATTTTAACGATTACGATAGAGACTCACCTAAATTCTCCCCGCCCCATACGTCCATCTGGGTGTCGTATTTTCCCAGTTTCTCGAAGTAGGCCTTGTTGATCACGAATAGGCCACCGGCGATCATCGGGGTTCTTATTGCTTGCGTGGGATCCTTTTGCCTCGCCTGTCTTTCTGTCTGGCTCAGGTATTCCCATTTGAACACCAGGCTCCAGTCGAAACCGCCCCTCAGGTCTGCCGAAGCTCCTGTAAGTAAAACATTCATCGTGCGTGTTTTTATCTAATTCTTGTTTGCAGACTGTAGATTTTGAACATTTTTATTTTGATTCTGTGGAGCATTAGTATGTGAGTACCGATGTATTGGAAGGTATCCATGCTGATCACGTCAATAACAGGACACACGACCCTCGACGGATCCTCGGCCACCCTTTCCAGAAGGGGTTCGAGCCAGTCGGCGTTGCATTCGCAATGCGAATCGAGGAACGTCAGCACGCTCGCGGTTGCCGCGTCCGCGCCTCTCACCCTCGATCTCATTAAACCTTCCCTCTTCTCGTTCCGTATCACCCGCACCTTGTGTATCCTCGACAGCTCCTCGCCATCCTCGGCTGCAAAAGAAATCATCATCAATGGTCATCGTGTTTGGAATGTGAAATGGAAACACGCATTTTATTCTAAATCAAGAATACGGTAAACAACATTTCTCACCGGAGAGGTCACTACATACAGTAAATAAAACGAATATAAATCGCAGCGGTAACTCTAATTAAAACGAGGACAGCGCGAAAATTATAAAACAGTAGTCGCCGCAATATAAAATATGATCTCATTCAAAGTCACACCGTACGGATTTCAAAATATTTTCAGCAGAGATGCGCACCAAAATGTAAATAAAATGAATACGAATCGGTGCTGTGACTTTGAACAATAGTCAGAATCGTATTGTACAAAACATTATTTTATTTCGACCTGTGAATAACGTGTGCACCGAAAAATATTTTCTCACAGAGGTGCATATTGCAAATGAAATGAATGTGAATCGGGCCAGTGAGATGCAATTAAAGAACGAAAATAAAACAAAAAACTAAATTGTTAATTCTATAACCATAGGAAAAAATCATGTTGCGTATCAAATCCTAATTGAACAAAATACGAACCGTCGAACCTCGACTTAACCAAAAATAAACAACAATGAAATCGAATTTCCTGTGAAACGGAGAATACAGTGAGGCGGTAATAAAACAATTTTCTCGTGAAATACTTTTCGAGCAGCGTTGCGTGTACTGTAAATAAGCCGTCTGAAGTTCCACGAGCGTAATGTCAGTAATTAAAGCTTACGATGATCGCTGAAGTCGTCCACCAGAATAATTTCCTTGATAAGGTGCTCGGGACTCCTGTTCAGCACGCTGAAAGCAAAACATATTTCACGTTCTTACATCGTTCTCTAGCTCGAGTTTCCACGTCGGAATTAAACGGTTCTAATTTCATCGACCACCGTAATCCTATCCAGCCGTGCACTCAAAACGGCAACGATCCTCCCTTAAATAAGTTTCCCTCTTGCTCTTCTCGTCGACGAGACGAAACCGACTGGGGGATGAGAGGACGGGGAAACTTGCTTACCTCTGCCAGGAAAAATTCTTTTCCCGGGATCGTGATCTCGTTCGGTTCGCGTTACGTCTCGCCGCAGAAAAGCGTTTCAATTAAGAAGTACGTTCACCGGGGAAATCTCTGATTCGTGTCAGTGCCGCGTGGAATAACCAACAAGGGCCCAGAATATATTTAAGGGGCCACACGCAACCGACCGCGGCAATATATCAGGAGTAAAGGCGAATTTTCTGGGCTCGCAACCTCGTCTTCTTCCATGAAAATTTTAGGTTGCACTGTATTCTGAGTAACCAGACATTTTTCCCTGCCTCTTACGTAAGCCTATAAATTTTGGCTAGAGAATGCCAAAAATCCAAGTTTCAAATCGAGTTTAAACTTGAGGGAGTTACAGTGTTTTTGACAGGTTACAGTGCGCCATATTGATATGTAGTTAGTGTAGTCAGACGTCAGACGTCGTCCTATGAGTGGAGCCGCGACAAGGTTGCAAGCAGTGCTGAGATATTGTGCAAGATTTCTCGCAGATGCGCGGCGATTTTAGCCTCGGTAAAATTTTTAAAAACTGTTATGATTTGTGTGTGTGATCGTGAAAAATCAAATGTAGAAAAAAAAATCAAATGGAAAACATTCTGGAGTCTTTTTGTCTGAAACAGATTGTTTCGGAACATTCCCGCCAATACATATAACTGTCTAGTGCCCAAGGTGGTTCGGAACCCACCTTATAAAAAATGTAGGTCCCGTCGCGAAATAACCCTGGCAGTTAACAAAGCGACGTAAAAATAATTTAAAAAAAAATATATAACTGTCTATAGGGCTCTGCTATTTACCTCATCATCATAATATACATAGATACATTATTGTTTTGGCCGCGCATGCGCGGGGAAAGTTGCACTATATCGCAGCACTGGTTGCAAACCTACGTTACCGACATTATTGTTCGGTAAGCGGCGCGCGACGATTGCTTCATACCAAAGTGACGGCACGTTTGTCAAGAACACAGAAAATCGCTCCAGTTCAAACATAACTTTTGAATCAGTGATCTCTTAGGATTGAAGTTTGGATGTGTGGAATTTTCTCGCCGAGATCTACAGGACTACATAAGAAGAAGGCAAGCATTTTTGGTTACCGAAGGTAAGGCCTAACCTTATTTTTGATTGTTGATGAATCTAGACGCCAAGTACATGTTCGACACTCTGTGTTGGGTCTATTCCAACCTTACAATTCTATAAATTCATTTGCATTCTATAAATCGTAAAAAGTGCAACTGTTGTGTGGGAAAACAGGTTCAATTCGATGCGTACAATGTAAGAATGACTACATAGAATAAGAATAATCTGGGTTGAAAGGAATGTCTTGATTTTCGAATTAAAATTGTTAACCCTTTAGCTACGGTATATATTCACAAATGTGTCTGTCTAAACGCACAACAGAAAAAAAAGAAAAGTTGTACAAATGCCGAGAGGAAGGCAATGTAAACAAATACATCCGGCATACAAAGCGGTGTTTATTATGCGTCTGATACGCAACGAGCGACACGTAAACACTCTACGCACTCGTTTCATCGACGCAATCTCGATGAAATAAATAAAAGTTGATAAGCGACCTCCGTTCCCGGAATAATTCATCAAATCGCTTATTGACGACGGGCGTATCTCACGAAAGTTTCGTACCGTCGTCTATTGACGACGACCGCAGTTAAAGGGTTAAAGGCATTTTTCTTATGTTTGCGAATAAAAAGACTGACTATAATTTCTCCATTCTAGACATCAATGCGTCGACTGCTGTGCCACCGAAACAACAAAAAAGAGGGAGGAAGGACAGAAGACGAGCTGCTGGCAAGGGTGAGTCGCACTATAGTTTACAGTTGGTCGCGTTCACGTTCGGTGCAAATGGAAAACCGTCGAACTCGGTGGAACGAGATTAATATTTCCTCGTTGTCGGGAGCCTGGTAATCGCGGCCGGGATAAATTCCGTGGCGCGTACGTGCGTTGCAGTTTTCGGGGGATGCACACGCCGCGGGTGCATCGTTGCAACGGCACGACGCGACGCGACGCGACGCGAGAAAATTCTCTGGGGCCGGGTCAGATGCGATGGAATTTTCTAATCGTCGTTCCATCGTTCCCGACGGCCATTACTCGCTCTCGGAGCGCATTATCCTTGTCGCGGGTTGATGGCGATAAATCACGCGTGAAACATGAAGAGCCGAGGCTCTCGGATTTTCGGGACGGCATGCGCGCGCGCGCACAGTTGGTGCAGCGCGACGGCGGCGGCTGCCAGATAATCATATTACCGAGTGGATACGGAAAAAAATGTAAATCCCGACGGTCCGTAAATCGGCCGGGGATTAGGCGAATATTCGCAGCGGCCGCGTCGCTCAACTGGATTAATTCCACCAACAGATAATCCGCGCCGGGTATTTTTTCATAACACCTTCATTAATCAGAGCCGGATCGTAACGAATGCACTTCGAGATTTAATATGCAACGCCTGCCCCCCGCCGCCGCTTCACCGAGCTCTTTTTCCGCCCGAGACTCTTCTGCAATAATGCACGCACCGTTTTCTCAGCCATCCCCCCTTCACGGTTTTTTAACGACGCTTGGTCTTCATAGTCCTTTTTAATGGATTTTCCGTGTATGTTATTAGCGGCTGTGCCCGCGAGTTTGCGATTTTATTGGCGAAACGGGAAGAAAGGGAACAAGGGTGCGAGAGAATAATCAAGCTGTCTGTCTTCAGGCGGATTTTTCTATCGCGTTTTATGAAATTTTATGGGATGTTTAATTACCTTACGACTGTGCGGAGTAACGTGGACCGTGCTTCATTATGGAACGTGATTATTACCGAGGTTGGGGGTAGATCTCTCCTCCATTGTTTCATTCGACACCTGCAAAAAATATCGAATGATCAGTTCAATAATATGTCTAAAGAACAATAACCTATAGCTGCATTGTTGTCAGGAGTGCATAAAACTCGCGGTCTGATTATCATTAGTAAATTTCACTCATCCCAGACGTCCATTGATTTTCGGAAAACAAGAATGGCCTTGCACGAACGATAGCGTTTCAAAGTGACGCGCGCTTTGTGGCGGCCGCGAGGGAATTCGGCAGGTCGTGTGCATGTGTTCAGAAGTATAATTATATCGAGGAGGTATCGAGCGACACGCAGACTCGGTAATCAAGGGAGTGACGCTTAATTATCGCCGCGTTACGTAGTTCGGATCCGCAGCTCCTCCCCAGGTAAAACGATAAGCATATTAACGGACGTTGCGACAGATAACGCCGGTAAGAAACCCGATGAACCGTCTATCGATCGCCTCGCCGAGTTGATGACCTAATTATACGTCGTCTGATGTTTCTCTGGCAAGCTCATTACGCGAATCTCTCGATTCGAAGTTCCCTCACTTAATTAAGGCATCAGACCAGCCCTCCGTCTTAAGGAGACGCTTCTTTCCCGCTCCTTTTGTCGTCGCGGCCATTCATCCCCCCCGAGGTTCGCCGCGAAACTTTCAATCTGACCGTCGCGAGGAATTTTTATTGTTGCCCAAGGATTATTATTTGCTTCTTCTCTTGCCAAGACCCCGTCGCGTTATTCAGTATTTTCCAAAGCCAGTCGAGCCCGAAAATGTTTTCAATATTTTTCATTCAACTGTTATTTGTATGCAGAGAATTTCCGAATGCTTTTAAATTGAAGCTTCGATACCTTTCAATCACTTCCAGTCGTATGTAAAAGTTTTCCGAATATTTTCATCGAAATGTGTAAACATTCTCCCAGCAAATTAACAGTTTTCCGCTCGGACCTATTGGAAAGGCGTTCTGAAAGGCAGCGGGGGTGGCCCACACCCCAACCCCCTATTCCTCAGGCAACAGCGTTCACCGGTGCCACTTAATCATCTCCCGAGATGAAAAATGATTTCTACGCTCGTGTAAGTACTTTTGCGAGTCTACGTTTACTCTGCTGGTTAAATAATGATAACGGAAAAATAGTGTTTCGTCCGCCCCACCACCCCGAGCCTTACCGGGGAATGATTGATATTCGTGCTTATTAAATTCAGTCTCGGGTTGTTATCAACCGTTTCAGTCAATATTGCAAGCGGACTTTAGCGGACTGCTGCCGGATTGTTATGCAAATTCCTCCTGGGGCTTCTACAGGTGCAATCTTGTGTTTCGAGAAAGGCAGAGCCAAGGGAAAAAATGTTTATTTGCCGCGCTAATGGCTTCGCCAGATAAAAATCCGCTTAAGAATTGTACTAGGTCCTGAATTTTTTCACTTTACTGCGCTGTCGAGAATTTTACGGGCTATAAATGCATAAAGATCAATCGCGATTGTTGGGTTTCGCGGAATTAGGTTTCCTCCATAAACGTCGAGCATGACTCAATGTCGCTGTACGATTAAAAATAATTTTCTCAGAATTTTAGACAAGCTCCGCGCGCGTCAAGAAATGTCGCTTTATCAAATTGAAATCCGTTAAAGAACAAATTACACATTTACTCCGGCATTTTGCAGCGAATTCGATTATTTATTCACGATGTTTTCGCGCGTACAAAAACACGCTCGCGTTTAAAAATAAATGAGATTACTTTTCGAACGCCTCGATTAAAACGCGTATCTCGCTGTGACGAAGTAATTAGATTGGGTATGAGCATGCATTTATAGTACACTCGATTTTACGCGGGCATAATAAAAATGTAAATCACACTAACCGAATCCCGTGAAAATAAGTTCGCTAAGAGAATATTTCTGAAATCCTCTGAAACGAAGATTTATGCTTTTATAACATATTCGATCGCACAAAATACTGGAAAATGCGAAAGGTGGATTAAAATATTCTGCATTTTTATGTCGCTGCGACTGCGTTGAAGTTCTTCAGAAAGAATGTAAACCATTCGATATCGATTTTCGCAATGCACCTTTATGCATCCGCTGCAAACAGGACACAATATTCCACCACAATTTCTTACGATTTTGTTTACGAGAGGACGAAGGAAATCTAATAAAATATAAATGTTATTTCTATTTTTTAAGAGTGTCCGAGTATTATTGCGAGTACAGTGAGTCGAGCAGTCTCCGTGAAATAAAATCGCAAAGATCAGGTTCGAAAGGGGCGTGGAAGGGATGAAACGTTGTCAGGGTGGTCGGGGGTGGTGGTGGGGTCAGCGTAACGCAAATAGAGGAGAGAAGAGAAAGGGGGTACGATCATTTTGGCGCGGCACGCCGACACGGGGGGTACATAAATGCGACTAGACGGCCAGAACGATCCCAATATGTCAGTCCCACTTTCCCCGAGATAAACTCGAGGAACGTGTACGGAATGCGGGGGTGGTTCTCCAACCCCCGCGCTCGCTGTTGTACCATTTCGAGCGTCCACTCTCCACGGCAGCGGCGAGATTGTAAAAGTTCACTGATGAGATTATCGATCGCGGGAATTATTACCGCTCGGCCGTGCACCGACACGGAAAATTTACCACTTTACGGCGTCCAACGTTTTGTACCTGTTCCCGCCGGTTTCCCGCGATATTACTAACTTCCGTTGTAGTTCGACCGCGACACCCGGCCACTTTATATTGACGAAAATTATCGGAGGCGAACTTGCGCCCCATGCCGCGACGATAAATTAATAACGCAAGAAACAAAGGAGACGGGGGGTTGCGGGGGCGCGTCTTCCAATAAATGCAGTGTCGCTGCGGGTCTTACTGGGGCTCGCAATTATCGATCTAGGATGCTGCATAAGGTACCGTGTGCTGGGGCCATCGATTACTCTGCTCGACGAAATTGAAGTTCTTTCCACCCCGTTTCTTAAATGTGAAAATTTTTTTTGAAAAGATTTAAGTATCCGGTGTAAAAATAGGACTGCTCGAAGATCAACACTCTCTCGGGTCGAAACAACCCTGTTAAAGTGACACCATAAAAAGCAGTAATTTTCTAAGTTTACGGGGTAGTACGTAGTCAAAGCTGGCGTTCAAATTTCTATTAAGGTTCTAAATCTCTCAAAGTATCTTTTCCTGTGGAACGAACTTTACGAGTTTCCTTTTATCGCGTGCTCTAAATTAAGAAATATTTCAAGCAGAAAATAAAGAGTTTAAAGAGAGCAGTAGAATGCCAGGGTAGAAATTGAAATTGATTGGTGAGTGAACAAGGCAAACTGGAATAATGAAGGCAACGTTGCGTGTAAGGGCGGGGTTCAGCGAATTAATGGGCGAGCCTGTTATTAAACCTAATTCAGATATAATTTGTGGGGGTCGAAAGAACAGGAAAGCAGAAGAAATTACAAAAATTAATATGTTCGACGGGGGGTGTTTAAATTTTCATTAACCTCCCGAATCTTGGAAATTATTCTCCCCGGGGAAATCAACTTGATGAGGCTCGTTTCATTGAAGAAAATATACTAGCAAACAATTTTAATCTAAAATGAAAAGTTTAGAAAATAAGGGAACGCTCTGAAGCGAAATACAAAGTACAAAGTTGGTAAATGGTTCCGAGGAAAAATAAAATGCCGGGGATGATGCTGCGAGCACGGAATTAGATTCAATTTGAACATAATTTGTGAGGATGGAACGGAGAGAAATACAGAAATGAAAAATCCGAACTACAAATGCAGAAACGCGGAGGGACATTCGTAACACTTAAATAAATAAAACGAACGTACGAAGCGCGTCCACAATTTGGCAACAGGGGATTTTTACGCGAGGTAATCGAAACGAAAGCATCGATTTCGCCGGATGATTCACCCTATGCTACTTCCGTGTCAAACTCGCTGAAACGTTGCGCCTCATCCCGTTTGTCGCAGTGCAACATGCAAAGTGTTTCAAGAGATTATTGTACAACTCATGGCGACTCGTGGCAGAACGCACGTTCAAACGTTTCGAGCGACTGACAGAGTTCGATTCTTCAAGAAGTATTCGAGAGAAGAGTTGGTTCGAATTTCCTTCTAACATCCTGGTCATTTTGGAAAATGATTTTGCTTCTATAATTAAAAGCGGAGCTTTCCCACCCCGAAAGTTCTGGTTCCCCCGAAAAATGAGATGGTAGAGACAGATAAGAGGAAACGGGGGGGAGTATGAACGAATCAATTCGAGGGACTATAATTTCAGATTAAAGCACCGAAGCCAGTGGGTCGAGAGCCTGTGGGGGGACATATTTGCCGGCAACGAAATTGCAAACGAGCCTTAAAGCGAGCCAGACGGGACGGATCATCCGGACGGTTTAATTCGAAACTTCAATTTCGGCTTTGGTCCCGGCGTTAAAGTGGATAACACGGGCCGGTCCCGGGCTCGATCGAACACTCGGACACGTGCACCACCCTTGCGTTTACACGAATCGCGAGGGAGCACCACGAGAGAGAGCGAGTCCGGTATTTAATGGAACGGGATCATGTCGTGTCGCGACGAGATGCGAATCGGCACGCGAGAATCGGAGGACCTGTTCCTCCTCTGTAATGATCGGCACTGTTTGCATGAACCTGGACCCTGCATAGTACATTCCACCCCTAAACGGTTTTTGTTTGCACGACTAACGGGACAAGGGGCTGCTAATGTGATTTGTAATCACGGAGATTTGGCTGTTGCCGCTGGTCCGCTGCCACCGTGCACTTTAGACAGTTTTGTATTGGTACACCGTTAGCTCGTAGCATATCCCCATTTTAAACTCATTCTCCACCTAATTTTTTCCGAATTCCTTTGTATTTATATATTTGTCTCTACTTTCTCACTCACTCATTCCCATACTACGCTTTAAATACTCCAATTTCCGCTCTGTATTCATTTTTAAATTCCTTTGTAATTCATCCTCCACACTTCAATCGTCCCTTTCGCATATCAATTTAGATCTCTCTCTCCAGCAGCTACTTTGTAAGAGCGCCTTGACACTCAACTTCCTCGCGTTCAAAAAGCACTTTCATCCCCTCCAGGAGCGAAAAACCTTCGCCAACAGCGCGAACTCACAAAGTATTCAAATTCCTGCTATTGTCAAAGTGACAAAGCGAGAGCTAGTGTCTCCGTTCCCCGGAGGAACCCGATTCTTTCTTTCTACGGGCGTAACGATCCGTGAAAAGTGTCTGTTGTCTCTGCGAGGGACTCGATATGGGGGTCGATAACTCGGTTACGGGGTCCTTGGAAAGGGTTGTAGCCTTGTGAAAAAAATTGGACGACGATGCAACTAGCCTCGTTTTACCGGGTGAAGTTTCTATTTTCATTCCCATCTTTGATGTTTTTTTTTCGTCGAGTTGCAGCCACTCTTGCCCGAAAAAAGTCATCGAGTCTCCTACCCTTAATTCTCCGTGCCCATCGACTCCATCTTCAATGGAGCATTATCTCTCGATCGAGACGAGGAAAGTTCGATATTGGCATCGTCTTTCGAAAAGGATCTGCTGGGAGGCAATACCTCTCGTCGTCGTCGTCGTAGGAAACGAAATAATACGCGTGTTCACGATCCGATGGAACAGGGAGAGAGAAAGAGAGAGAGCGACTGAATTGAAAGGTTATTGTGTCCCATTGGACTCGTACGGAACTTTCGGCAGACAATACGGTCCCCATGGTGGCCTAGCCGACCCTCGATGAGTCGTGGCCAACGTAATTTGCAATCGACGCGAACCGAGGAGAGTAATTTGCACGCGGCCGGTTCCGCCATCGTCCGCTGGATTCCGTGTAAACGGACGGCCCCGGACACTTCGGATGATAATTAAACATTTAATTAATGCAGCGCGTAGCTTCCCAACGACACACGCTTTGTTCGGGTAATTGCGAAAAACCTCGGGTTATTTGTTGCCGGGCCAATCGACGTTAGAATAATTACCTATGGTTTCAATCAATTCTCTGTCCGACTGTGAGCACGGGAAAATTCGTTGGCTAATATTCTCCTCGCTGTCGACCGTCGTAAAAGAATCGCATAAACATCCGGGCAGTCGCAACCGCGGCCGTATCTCACGGATAAATGATCGTTGCATTTTTTATTCCCGAGGAACGGTCCCGCTGGCCGTAAAAGAATTTTTCATTCCCCGGGAAACCGAGTCAAAATTCGCCTATTTTTAACATCGCCCTTTTGCTTCAATTTCGCTCGCCGCTCTTCAGCGGAATTTATCAAGGGACCTTTTTTGTGTCTGTTTTACGGTCCGTTACGGGAATAAAAAATCGTCGGCCGCGCACAACCGTAATTTCATGAATTTCTCTGTAAGATCTCGGGGGTGGCGCGACGGTGCGCGGGGGCTCAGAAAATAAATCCGCGGGCTCCCGTAGCGAGATGGAACCGTAACGAAAATGAAAATTGGAATTGAAGTCGACGTTACTCCTGACAAAACAAAAATCACAAAGACTGGCGTACAATTGTAACGAAAACATCCAGAATTCTATTTAACCGAATTACTCGACAAATGTCCAGCGTTCGGAACCACGGTACAGTCTAATTTAATGCAAAGCACGTTTCGCAGCGGCCAACAAAACACTGTTAACCATAATGAAGATATCAAAGCGGGCGACTGAAGACGCTGCCGCTGTACCTGCGGTAAAGAACATCCGCGACTATACAATTTTACGAGACAGTTACAAGAACGTACGGGCAGGGTAGTTTTCACCGTGGGAGCTGACGTTAAATGTCTCTTAACAGTAAACCTACCGCCACTGGTGGAAATGACCGTTTCCACATTTTTATTTTACAATTATTGGGATAATAAAAATGATATCGTAAGAAATAATTTTATAGATATCTTTAGTGGAGTCTAAATAAAATCAATCTTATCATTTTTATAAGAGGACGTCTACCAGGTACATTTTAGGCTCGGTAGGTTTAGCGTTAACTTTCCTCTCTGCTTTGCGAGAAGTCTTTCCGTTCTCCTGGATTGTTAATATCGCGTTGGTTAAAGGGAGAGAGGCGCAGCAGCTTGATCGGGGTAAAACGGCACGGGGACCATTTTTAGTGGGGCAGGAGGCCGCGTATTCCGACAAGGAATAATCACCGTTAATGGCGGGACGTCGGTATCGATCGGTTTCGGCATTGTTGTCGCACGAATCAGCGACGGCCTCATCCGGAGCACCCTTATTAAGAAGACATCGATTCCAATCCCTGGAAATTCGTCCCCGATACGCTCGCGCTTTCCGCACGCGCGGACCATTGTGGCGGCACTATGCTAATCGCACGCAAATGCCCGCGGATTCGGGCCTCGATTACTCCGTTCCGATACCGTAAACCCTAACGCAAGCAGTGCTTCTCCCATCGGAACAGATTTTCTCTTTTTCAAAAATCGTCCTACTCGTCTGTTTCTCTAATACTCCGCTTAGGAGTGTACATTTCTTGCCGGTTCCCCCATCGATCGTTCGCCGGCGGTTCTCGAACTGGCCTCGACTTTCCCGCGGAATAAGAGTGTGGCAGGTGCTTTAGCCCCGTCCGGGCGGTAAATTTCCCGGATTTTATCGGCGAAAATTTAGAGACACCATAAAACCGCGCGTCGAACGAAGACGCATGTTTATGTGTATGGATACTTCCGGATACTCCCCGCGACCGGTTAAAATATGCGAACGTCGGCGTTGTCGTTGGCCGAAGGGTTTTACGGTCGCGTAAACTTTCGGCGAAAGAAAGAGCGGAAGAAGAAGAAAGGTATAAGTAGAACGATGCACTTCGTTTTAATAACCGGACAGCTTTGAAACTCTCAGAGAGGGCGTGATCACCGAGACCATAATCAGAGAATAAAGACGGATCTGACACCGCGAGCAGCGCGCCCACACGATATAAAAACACGTGTCGCTGGAACAACAACCCTTACGCCCGGAAATATTCCAGGAATTTAATATAGAAATATCCTCGCGGGAATTTAATATAGAAAATTTAATAGTGCACACCGGAATGTCTCTTCGCTTTGTATTTTCTCTTGATCATACATAGCTCGCGCCACGCGTTATCTTGATTGCAACTGCGCATTCGATGGCTAAAAACTCCATGTATCGGTTATCAAAAAAATATCGTCTTTTAAAACAAGTCTAGCTAGAGTATTCGCCGACTTCTGACTAAGTTACAGCAGGTCAAACACGAACAACTTTATTAAAGCAAAAGCTGAAACCTCCGACAATTTCTTCTTATGTCTAGCGCGAAATTTCCATTAATTTCCGGCAAAGTTTACGAGTTCCGCGAGGGCGAGAGCAAACGAGGATTTAGTAAAGTCCTTATCGGTCTTTCACGCGTTACAACAATCCCGTGACCGGAAACTTTCGGCCGAACTTCCGAGGCTTGGAGCATCGACGTTCGCATATTGCTGTCTTGTCAGTTTCACCGCTAAATCAGGATCATTTGAGGAACGGAGGGTAAAACGGAATCAGAATTATCGAACAGAATGTTTCCGGAATTTCCAGAATCCGAGGTGTACGAATCCAAGTCAGTTGACCAAAATAGATTACATTTGCTCGGTAATGCGTTGAAATGGGTTTGATGACAGCGCAACAAGGGGCGTCGGTGGTTCCAGATGACCGGAAACCAATCCACTCAGGCTTCATGAAGAATTCAAGCCGGGTATCGGGGTTTTCTGCGGTCTTGGGCCGCGGTACACTAATTCCTGCGGATCGATGGTCGAATTCAGAACCAGCGATCGTTCCGGGCCACGGGACGCAACGGCGACGTCCACGCGCTTTAATTAATTCCCCCTTTGCGTCTCCGGCGGAACGTAAACGACGTCGGTGTGACTATTTCAATTTAGATCGGTCGGACCGTAATTATTTCATCGGAGGAGCTCGCGCGAAAATCCGCCGTGTCCGATACGATCCCTCCCGTGGAAACTAAATTGCACTTTGGACGATGAAACTGTTGAAGAAACCACCCGACGCAGGATTTTACAAAATCGAAAAGCGTTTGAAGAAAAATCTACAGTTTAGGGGTAATAGTCTTCTTAAAAATGTAAAGTGTGTAACAATGGCGACTGGTCCGTTGGGCGCAGCTGTATGATAGGCGGAACGCTTATCTGAAAGTGATACGAGCTTCCCGGGGTGTTTACCCTGTCTAGTTTCGAGTATTCTGATATACCGCAGCAGCAGTTGCGACGGAGCTATTGCGGAACCGTTTTCTAAAAGGACAGGATTACGACTGGAAACCCCTGGGCTGTTGCGGCTGTCACAATCTGGACACTGGTACCCACATGGGTTTCCAGTTTTCCGGAGAATCACGCCGAGCGTGGAAGACCGAGCGTGGAAGATACCATCGCAGGAAACAGTGACGTGTCTAAAAATTATGTAATTCTTTCTATGATAATTTAGAAATGTTGCACTTTCGATAAACGCAGAAGAAAAATCGATTCCTTGGACCAGACGCAGCAGGGAACCCTAATGAATCTGCGGCGAGGCATGGAGCTCTTGGCTGACCGAATTGGCCCGCGGAACTATGCGAGTCATTCCCAAAGCTGTCGGTTTATTCGGCCCAGAATCATTATTCAAGCCCTGTTCGGGTCGGAGGATCCAGCGAGAGAGAAAACAGAAGTGGTTATTGGAGTGGACAGCGTAGCAGGAACCTCGGGGGTGTAGAACAGGGGTGGACGAGGCGGAGGGACGAAGCGGAGAACGCCGCGAGAAACGACAAAAGCAGGGAGGAAGGAGGAGAAAATGAAATACGAAGGGATGAAAGGAACGAGAAATGACTGAAATAGATGGATCTTTATTACGCGGTGCAAGGTATTGTGCGCGCCCGGCGAGCTTAGATACGCCGGAGGTAAATCGAGGATGCTATCGAAACCGGGGATAAAATGGATGAAAGCGGATGGATGGGTCCGACCGAGATGGATGAAACGTCGCGGAAAATGGGAAATAGCTCTCACTCGCGATCTTCGTTAACGATTCGGTGCGATCAAAATCGTGCCGAACGAGATTTTGATTGGGTGTTGGGTATTGTTGTCGTTGGGGATGTTTATGGGAATTGATAGCGTTGGGGAGGAGAGGTTTGAAGAGTTTAGAGATGACGGAATGCGATTTAACATCGGTGCAGCTACACATAGAATTCGTCGGCTGGCGAAATCGTGGCCGGAGAATGTTGGAAATTTTCGGAAAAGCAATTCGATTTCCCTCGGAACAAGGGTCGAAATTTCTCTGGCCGTCGCCGGTGAATGTCGCAATTTCGCCGGTATTGACGTCGCCTCTCGGCGATTTCGAGAGGGCCAACGAATTTTTCTGAATCGAGCGGTAAAAAGACCTCGCGCAACACACGACGCGACGCGACGCGGCCTGGGACGAGCCGAAGGGAGAAGGCGAGAGGTCAAATAACGAAACGAAAGCGATGGAAACAGAGGGGGGAGGGGGCACCCGTTGTTGGACGCCGTTCGCCGCGTTTGTTCGCGAAACGAGCTCGGGAACTTGCCTCGTTCCACGGCCGACGAGGAAACAGTCGCTTAAGCTAACGCCCGGGGATCGACGATCCAGACGCTGCTGGATCAACGGGGATATCAACTTTCCGAACAGGAACGAATGCCACGACTCTCCAACTTGGATCCCGAAGCTGCTATAGTTCGATGCGCGACTGCGGCCAATGCAGTTTTCCTCGGAGCATCTTCGTTTTGGAGAGACAGCTTCTCCGAGGCTTGTCGATTATGGCACTGCGAGAGGAATGCTAATCTCGTTGGCGAGCTGACGGCACACTTTCCGGAGAATTAGAGATCGCCAGAGAGTTTCACATATTTTTACTTCTCCGTTGCCCGATTTGATGATTCGATGATCAACTATCGAGCCAGACGTCTCTCTGCGAACCGGGTCAGCTCGTACGGTTTTAAACGTTTTCTTATTTCAGAAACGGTCGATCATCTTCGGGTAATCGTTTCCCAATCGACCGGAACGCCCATTCATTCCCGAAGAGGAACAAAAGGAACGATTCCGCGCCGGTGACGTATCGCTCGACATGAATACAGTTTCGTTTCGCCTCGGGGCACCCTCGTTCGCTTTCCTTTTTTATTTTTCTCTTCCTTCTTTTCTCTTTCTTCCGTTTTTTCTTTTTTTTCACGTTCCGTTTCCACCGGTCAGGAAACCACCGTCTGTATTTCTTACAGGAGAGGAACCGATCGAACTCCCGGGCATTAGCGACAGGACAAATCGATGGATTAAGGTCGGACTCGTACACGGTGGACCTCGTTCGAGTCCTCGTTTCTCCTCCTACTACTTCGCTCGCCCTAGAAACACGTTTCTACGCCGTCCCCTTCTAATTACCTGTTCCCTCTGGCTCACCTTCGAACTCCTATTTCTCCTCCTTACCGAACTTATAACATGGACTTGCACAATCACCTCATACGATGAATCACAGGCGATGATTTCACGTGTAGTACTTTACATGCAAACCTTTCGGCCGACAATTGCCATCGAGACAGTGGCAAACATTTCGGGACGAGCGAAGGCGCACGTCAAACCGCCAGAATCCAATTAGAGCGACAATTGCGTTTTGAAATTAATTAACGCGGCTGTCCCCCGCGTTTATTTTTAAGTGTCTTTGTTGTCTTGCGCCGGTGGACGTGTAGGAAAATAATGAGAAAAGGACAAAAGGCTGTCGCGACCGCATTGTTGGCCGCGGCGAAGCGACCTCCGCATAAAGGAGAACCGGAAACGATGTCGATACCGCGTGCCAGACTGCACCGCGCGCTTTCAAACCGGCTTTTCCGACGGGTTACGGATAGCTGGAACCGGAAAGATCGCGATTGATCCTATCCCAGCGCTTCTCGTACCTTTTATCAACCCTTGGAGACAACCTTGAAGAAAAAACATCGTTATTCCGTGGTTCCGCTAAAATTTGAATTTTCTCAGCGAGGAGAAAGAGCTTTCCGCTCGCGAAACTAATCGTATATCCGTTTCTCATCGCGAAAAGCAGTCGCCAAAGTTTTTCTCGCGCATGGGACGAAGGGGGATGGGTTATGGTCGTTTCTGTCGGGAAACGGCGAATATGTAATTCGATTTCGCGGGCTGGCTTTCGCGCAGTTCCTTGCACTTTCTTGTTTCGGGGGGCCGTTTACGCGGTGTCGGGAGGAATCAATATGACGCGCCTCTTTCGCGCACCTGCACGGAAAGACACGGCGCGCTGCGGCACCCGGCTGTGCACCGAGACGTAAGAGAAAAGTTTCGCTCTCTTCCGTGGGCATTGACGCAACCCGATAGAGATGAGGCAAGAACGGCACACCCGGAAACTTTGAAATTCCCGGCGAAATTGCAGCGCGCGCGCGCGCGCCCGCGCCCGTTCGATTTTAATGAAACCGATGTGACCGGGTTCCAAAGCAATTTACCCGAAGCAAATGAGAATCTATCGCCGCGAGTTGTCGGCTGCCGATCTAGTTACCCGCAAGTATTACACGGGGAAACTTCCGGTTCCTGTTTATTCGCCTACGAGCTGATTGCTGGATGCATATCTCAGCCAGTCTGACGATCTTACAGCAGTTGGGGCGATTTTCTTCGAAATTCCGTAAAACATCGAACTAGAAGATATTTTGAACACTGCTTAAAAACATTTGTTTCAACATTTTCTGAAACAAGTTCAAAGTACCTATCTAAACTTCTTCTTTGAAACCGTTGTCTCGGATGATCTGCAAGAAGATGAATCTCTGTTCTTCACAGAAATCATACTACGGAGCGGAACTTCGATACGGAAGATTTCTGTAAGACGTTCCTCGGATTATTTGACGCATCCTTGAGTAATGTTTCGCATTTGATATTGTTCCCTTGTTTGGAGGGATCTCCGGAGATAGGGAGGCGAGGAGTGGGGTAAGGGATTTCTCGATGCACCGGGAATCCCGGGACGAAATTATTTCCCCGTCAACATCTGCGCCGCGACGGCACACTGTCTTATCGCGTTATTACTTAGCGATAAGCAGAACGCTTTAAGGGTGAAGTTACCGCGGATTATCCTCAATATATATTCACGATGTTATGCAAATTACCGAACCCTCTCGGAGAACTCCGACGCGAGCTTTCCTCTCCTATTTACGCGCGTCTGCACTCGTGTCGTACTGCGAGCGTTGTAATCGTGCTCCGGGATTGTTGCGACCCTCAGGATATGCCGAAAAAGAATTCTAGATCAGCAAAGACTCTAAATTCACGTTAAATAGAGAGTGAATAAAGGAAACCGAGAAGGACAAGGCAGGGACCGATTTCGGTCATATCTGCGACCGCGTCATGAATGCGAAAGCCGGCTAGCGTAAGTTATAGACGCATTATTCGCGACGCGGTGCGGGAGGGTTCCCGCCTTCTCCTTTTCCCGTAGTCGCGTATCCCGGGCTTTCCCCTTTATTTTAAGCGCATATTTCGCGAACACCGACGTTTCCCCAAGGGGCGATTCTTTTGTTTATCGCGGCCTGCAACGACAACGAGCCGCGTCCGCCCCTCCCCGCGAAGTGCACACGGGATCGTAACTATGGCTGGCTTTCTACGCTTAAAATTGCTTTCCGCGGTAAGAAAGATAAATCGCGCGACCCTTGCGCGTCCCGGAAACTTCCCGGAACGGTATCGCAACCGTGGATGGACGATCGAACGATTTTACCGGTCGTTTTACCCATCGAACCATGAGCTACGGTCTCCGAAAGACCGTAAACCTTCCCCGAAGAATGGCGATCCAGCCGCGTCTATCTTTTAGTTGCGTATTTTAAAAAAAAACATAATTTCTACTTTGAGAAACCCGCGAACTGGAAAGTAGTCTCCGCAGATAAGTTTTCAGCGAGGATGGGTCCTCGGCATCTGTGCTCGCGAAGAGATCGCGAATCTGCTCGCCGAAAAGAAAATTCATTTGCTTTCGCGCGCGGTTTTTTTTGCCGGGACCATTCGCGTCGCTGCGAGGAAATTAATGAAACGGGACTCTCGAGACATTTCTCCTGATTACGCTCCGCTGACCCGACTGGAAAACGCCCGGGTAGGATTTCTCTCTCGCCGAGACAAAGGGCTGCGTTGAATATATTTTTCCGTGCGATTTCGAGTGGTTGCCCGGTCCCCGAGCATCTGACCCCGTCCATAAAGTATGCAAGGAGCAGTTCTCGCTCGAACGGCCATGATTCTTTACGGTCCTTTGGCCAGAAATCCCCGAGAACTTGAAATAAACTGGTTACGTGTCCGGCGAGGAATGCGGATTGAAATCGAACGGTTAATTCGACTGCCTTTGGCCCTCGGCGACGTTGGAATTCTGACTTGCAGAAAGTCGAATCGAGTCGCACGGATTAAATTCGAACGCTGTTACACTGTTTGGTGAACGGCCTTGCCGGGAATGTGGCGAAACCGCTTTCGGGTTAACTATTTTCGTGACTATCGTCAACTGACCCGCGCAAGTTTGGCGTGCCAGGTGCGTTGAAGTCTGCCCAGCAGCTCCGAAGGGGTCTCTAAAATTTTTAGACCCTTGAGACCTTAATCAAACTTTCTGCAGCGTCCCTCGAAACCTTAATTTAGACGACACCGAAACCTCGCAACACGGCACGCGCGCCCGACACGCTTTAATCCCGTCGCGGGATGAAGAATCGAATCAATTACGCTTAAAACGCGCATAGCTCACGGGCACACGTCCGTCGCGGCAGAATACGCGAGCCAGCGGAGCGAGCACGGTATTATATTTTATTCGGTGAACTTTTCTAAAAACCGTTTCCGCTAATTGTCGTATTAATCACGCGGGATAACGCTCCGCATGGTTTACACAACCGAACAGAAGGGAGACAGAGACACCGGGGATCTCTCGTCATTTATCACCGTTCGTCCCACATTTTGTCTCGCCGCGGATTATGCTACGGCTGTCTCGTAATACATGACTTATACGGCCATTCGTCGTGCTCGCAGGAGCAATAAAAATACCGAAAGCTGTATGCATAAATCCACGGAGGTATATCAGCATTATAAGCCGTGGCGGTAACCGCGATCCGACAGTGTAATTTCCCGATTTCGTTCCGTTCGCGGAACCGTTCTTGCGCGATCCAGTTACGATCCAGTCCGCTCGCGTTTTTGCCAGTCTGTCTTCGTGCCCGAAAAACCAATTTTTCTTCTGCACACATCGAAAGAGCAGCGTTCGCGAACTTCCAAAGTTTTTCAATGTTAATTTTACAGGATTACGAGTGCTATAAAAATCCGCAGCCCGAGTTCATTATTTAGTCTCGAAGCGTCCATTCGCCAAATATTGAAGGCCGCAGAAGGGTCGCCACTTATTTCGACGAAGAACGCGCGAGGAATTATGCCAGGAGCTGGAGAACGCCGAGCACACGGTCGGCCGCGATAAAACGGGCCGAAGCAGATTGTTCCGAACAAACAAAAGTCCCTGACCTGCCTGAACCGGGTCTACCGTTGCCAACTCAAATGTTTGCCGCCTGGGGCCGCAGCCATGAACCAGGGCCATCCCTGCGCCCTATGAAATGTTGCCACTCGTCCCGGCCACGTCGTAAACCAAACCGCAATCGCGCACGACGCTGACATCGCGAAACATCGTTTGTTTCTCCGCTAACGACCGATTCGAGCGAATTAATTCGCTCCCCGGTGATTAGAACCCTCCATCGCAGCGGTGCTCATCGCTTCGGTCACCGAACCCGATCCTACCTAGCCTAACCGCTCGAGTTTTTTCGCCTAACGCGGCCCGACACTAATAAACACGTGGCAACTCCCCGGCAATCTTGATCTTCTAAATCTCGAGAATCTCTCCCCACCCGCGCGACGCGTTCCGAGATTTACCAGCAAACTTTTATGCGCCCGTTGATTTACACCGACGATAACTTTAGGCCGCGATAACTCTCCGACTCGTTCCTCCATCTTGGAATTCGTCGGGCTGCCTCGAGATGGAAAGCAACGTCGGGGGTGGGGAAAAAGGAGCGAGAAAGAGAGAGAAGAAAAAAATATGAGAGAAGCCCGAGGTTTAGAACGGATCGCGTGTATTTGCGTGACTCCGCTCGACCCATAAATTCCTTACCGGACTGTAATTCAACCTGTTCATGGGAACGCGGGGGTGGCTTTCTCGTGCGAGGGGTGTAATTCCGCGCGAGCTACGGCCAAGGGTTGCAAACGGTTACGATATTGGTTTCGGCTCTTGAGACAAGCTCGAATTTCTGAACTTCGGATGTCTTTCTCAAGTTTCCTAGCATTTTGGATACATTCGTGATTAAAATCTTTTTCGCGCGTCGTTTAGTAAATCGATGCTTCTGAGTTAATCGGAACCTTCGTCCAAACAATTCCGAACGATTATTTGCGGAACCATTAAACGCGCTGCAGTCCACCGTGCATTTCGCGGGGGCGGATCCGTATCTTTCCGTCGAATTATGCAAATGGGGTGCAAACCGATTTCGCGAAGGGGGGACCCTGCGACTATCCGTGACCCGTGCGCATTAGGTTCGTCCGTCTAGTCGGGACAATTATGCGGTGTTCACGCGTCAACGTTGGCCGGTCGCGTGCACGCTAATCGGGCCGGTTCCGGGCTCGCGGAAACCGGTTGTCCGAGGGAATCGCGAATATATACGCAGCGTGCCCCGGTGTTTTATATTAGCCCCGGCGGACCGGCTTGAATTTGTACCGACCGATAATCTCGTTAAGCCGGATTCACAGCTCGGCTCTGAAATTCGCGAAATTGCGCGCGATTCGCAACGCTGCGAAACAAATTGGCCCGGCCGTCTGTCGGGGCCGCTGTCTAATTTGGAGCATCGACGCATTATCGTGCCGCCGCGCCGCGCTGCCGGTTCTGCATCCCACTGTGCATTTCTGTGTGTTGCTCTTGCGTATCTGGTGCAACGAGAGAATGCAACGGACGAGAGGGTGCAACGGGTAGATGGATGCGCCGCCCTTTCCGTAATCGTCGATGGTCGATTAAGTGCTGCACTGGCGTTAATTTCACCCCGCGCGTTTCCTGGTTTATCGCACTCGCCTCGATAAAGGGGATCGGAAAAATTATTCGAATTTCTGTAGGGGCAGGGCTGTTGTAAAATCTGACACATAACTTGAACGCATTCGAGTCCACCGATAACTATACTCCGCAAACATCCTCCAAACAGTCTCTTCGACCGCGTCGTCTTCCTCCTGAAATCCAGGAAAGAGTGCATCCGAGCATACCGCGTTCAGTGCAACCGGGGGAGCAGAAGAATTGCCAGTGTCACGTCGGGATCCATCGGAGCAATCGAGTCTTCCGAATCACGTGCTGCAATCTCGAGCCCTGCCGATTTCTATTTGCAAGCATTACTAGCCGGTCGGAGGGAGGTAACGTGCAGAAGTCGAAGAATATCCTTGAGATAAAGTCGAGGGGGCCACACGGTCGATTTGCTCGGGCCACCCCACCCACGCCCCCTATTATCCCCGGTTGCACCTCCGCGTTGCAGCTCCCTGCATCCGCCACTCTCTGCATCCTGACCGACGTCGAGGTGCCATAACGCCTCGGAGAATTGCATCTGCTTAAGGCAAGCCACGGCCGGGCTTTCTATTTTCCACGGCATTCAGGCGGTGCAGCGGATGGTGGCAAACGCGCGAGCTGCCGAGGAATTTAAAATCTAATTTCGCATAAGTTTTTAGAAGATCAAGCACCGCTCCTCCGCGTCCCTCTTCAACGTCCTGGCGTTCGCCTCGGCGGTGGCCGTAATTTCTCGCAGCCTGTCGCAATTGCCTTTCTTCTTACGCTATCTCCGTACTTCTACCCCCAACCAACCCCCTCTACTCTGGTCCGCTTCCACCCCCATTCAGCGACTAACTGTTTCGTCTTTTATCTCTGCATTGGCCGCAACGTTTTCAGAAGCTGACATTTTTTCATTTCTATCACCGACGACAAAATAAATGACGAATAATCTCAAATCTATTTAATCAAAATTTAATATCGGACGAAACGCAACCACAGAGAAACGTTGGAACGTTCGGAGATTGCAATGCCGAAGTAGAAGAAGAGGAAAAAAAAGCTATCAGCTTCGCTGAAAGGTTGAAATGGATTTTCCCCGGATATTATCGAAGATGATTTTTAAATTGATTCCGCGTCCACAGAAAACAGATTGCAAGCAAGCAGCCTCTCTCCCTATCCATAAATCCATTTTCCAATGGGCGTTTTGAGCGCTATGATCAAGGGTGCACCGTGATTGGTCCTTGGGAGGCTTCACTGACCGAAAGGATGAAGACGCAAAGGATCGCGGACGAGTCCGAGGAGGAAGCCCTTCGTGCTTGAAGAAGATTGAGTCGTGTCTTCCAGCAAGATCGGAATAAACCATGCTTCGCAATAAACCAGAATGCTGGAGTATCTGTCAAAGGAAAGGAATCTTCTTCTTACAGGATCGTACGAATCCAGAGAAAAGTCCATTAATATTAATATCATTTGAGTCTGATCATTCTCGAATCGAATCGCGTATCGACGTGTACACCCGAAGGGAAATAATAACGTTGAATGCGTTCATTCGCACGGAAGAATGTCGTCCCTAAAATGTTATCGCGACGTCGTACATTGTGCAACAATGTTACCGCAGCTCGGCATGATTAATGGACGGGACGAGTTCACGAGATTCCCGATGATCGACCACCCTACACCCTGTCCCATGGATCCTACCGAAACGAGCAATACACGCGTCGATTAAACAGCTAACAAGCACCGTGTCCAGATACACACGAAGACGATTTCCGCGTGTCATCGTCGAGGAAATACAAGCGCGAGACGCGTCTACTCTCCGCGCGATTTCCAATTTCCATCGGCCCGCCATTACTCTGTACGGGGGCTGCCGTAACGGCCCTCGTATTTCCGATTCCGTTTCCGCGGGGACGATTTCGTTAGGGGATCGGACCGGCATGATCGAAATGCGTTATTCGCTTCCTAAGGAAAAATTACTCGCTTTCCCTTCCGATTGCTTCCCAGCTGGAAAATGTCGGAGAAATGTTTTGGAGAATTATGTATAAACGTGGCTTAAAATCATCGTATTTGTCCGTATCTTTTGTTCACGGTTTCGCTGAACAGTTTCATGTTCGCGGTGACGAATCGACGTTTACAGAGCAGCATAAATTCAGTGGGTATCGACGGCAGATAATATTTCAGCGCAATCTCTCTGAATTCCGTGATCCGGACGACCAGTGTTTCGCAATATCAATTCGCGATGTTGGTTTTACGACGTGTAGCGTGCGCATGAAAGGATCAATTTATGATGCCGGGTTCCCTTCATTTTATCAGCGTTCTATTACATCGCGCGTTTCTGTAAGCTGGCGAGAAAGAAAGAGAGGGGGCAGAGAGAACGGCGAAACGGGTGAAAGGGGAGAGGCGAAAGCAGCGACGAAATGACATTTTTCAATTTTCGCGTAGTCGCTGGAACGCACAAAGGCGAAGGAAATAAAACACTTCCGCCGGCTGCTGCTGTCCGTTGCCACGGCGTGGAACACCGGCTTGCTGCAGAAGCGCATTTACATGGCAGCTACTTCAAAGCGTTCCCGAGGGTGCTTAGACCGAGATGCTTAGACGGTGCTCCCTCTCCTCGAAACACGTCGAAATTCTTGCTCGTCTTTTGTCGCAATAACCCTCTCACCGTAACACAGTTTCCCGTTGGCGGCCTCGCGGATTCGTTGTCACGCATCACGTACTATCCCCTTCAGATAACAAACCCCATTCACATGTTTCTACAACCCGAAAAATAGTTGCAGCGTCTAATAATTTTTACTATATCGAGTAGGTGTAAACCTACTCCGTCTTTCGAATGTCAAATATTCCCTGCCAAATAAGCATCTTAATACTTGCGGAATGCATTGCACGCAGATCTAGGCAATCGATACGACACACATCGAGATCGTCTCTCGCCTCGGAATATCCCCGGAGACAAGGAACGATATCTCTCGGTATTTGCAATGATAATAAGCGGCAGGCTTCTTCGTTGGTTCGCGACACGTACGGCTGGTTGCTCGTCCCCTATGTCGATCCGATCGATAAACCTGTCCGTTCCCCTTAATCCTCGTCGGTAAATCTCGCACCGCGACGTGCATTATTCTCTCTCCTTCTCCCTATCTCTCTCTCTCTCTCTCTTGCCGCAGATGCATCTCGCGCATATAAACAGCAAGACTTCGCGATCAACTTTCCTGCGATCGGTTCGTGCAGTCCGCTTTCCCCGACAAAATGCATTCCGTCGTTGCATCGTCGCGTCGGTTGCATCAAAGCGGAGAGAGCCTACGCGTGGGAACTTCGCCGGAAAATTGTCTTCCTGCTGATAATGCAGTCCATAATTATAGTCGGTGACTGCAGTTTCTCCTGGATCATTGACCGTCGAGATCGTTCTAACCATTCGATCAGCGGCTGTGCTTTCTAACATGGGAGCTAATTAGACAATTCGAAATAACGTCGTATGCAGTATTGGAAATCGTGGAACAGGAAAAAGAACGCGATTCGACCAAGCGGTGCATAGGCGCGGAAATAAATGCTGCTGCACTCGGATACAGTGGTTCGCACCCGGAAAACTGATCCTCCGGCTTACTGGCGGCGGTATAATTGTGTTTGCTTTCCATTTAAGTTGTTTGCGCCTCTGTTTACCGCGGCAAGACGCGTCTGCGAGCTCAACTTCCCGTCGACGCTGCTCCTCCATTCTTCATCGCCGTCCCGTTTTTCACCCTTTCTTGCTCCCACGCCGTCCAGGAATATTGCGGGACGGTGTTAATTACGCGATTGAGCTTCACGCTGCTCCTTATCGGGCTCTCCGCTGCGACGAGAACGCGACGCGAGCCCGTGCAATGCGATGCAACGCTCCTCCGCGTAGTACCAGCCTTTACAATTAGGATCGCAAATGTTTGCCGGAGAGCTTCGCTCCACAGCACGGTAATTAGAAATTTTGTCGCTCGAGCGAATTCATTATTAAACTACGGATCTTTATGCAAAATAAAAGTCGCCCGCATCAATTACAGGAGACGCGTAAACTCTCATTTTGTATTTTTCTCCGCGTTATCCCGAAAACAATACGCACGGGGTTCACGCGAAACATGTTCGCAGTATCCCAATTATGGAACCATTTTGGTCGACAAAGTTATGCGAAACGCCTTGCACACACTTTTGCGACGAATTCAGCTGCACGATACACTCGCCGCTCGTTACCTGCCAGTAATTAGGTAGACGCAATTAATGCCGGCACCGGGGAAATTTTCTGGCGCGCGCGGTTCGCGAATTCGATGACAGCTATTAATTAAATTCGCGACTGCTGTTTCAGCCCCGGCGCGGCCGAATAATTGCATCGGCTGATCCGTGATCCCCCGTTTGCTCGATCCGTGAAACATCGATCCTTATATCGATCTTTCCGTCTGCCGAGGGTGAAACTTCTGGTCGAACCTTTTAGGAGATTAAATTGAGAATTCCTGTTTTCGAACTTTTCATTGAAGAAATGTGTAACTTTTTCTACTTGCAGTTACTTAAAAATATTGTTTGAAGACACTTTATCGGCTAAAGCGATAACATAGATTTGCCAAACCGCGATCCCCGCTTGAAAAGGGAAAGACAGAGGGTTAGCACAACGGATTTGCAAAGTCCGAAGTCCCTTTCGGTTCTCGTGTTGCTCCCGCTCCCTTTGCCCCTTTTTACACGAGCTCTTTGCCTTACCAGTGGGCCAACTATTTGCCAGCGGCCTCCTAATTACCCGCAGTTCCGACCGGCGGCGACAAAGGGAAACTCTGTGCCCTAATGACACAGACTTCTCTCCGCGTGGGTCCCCAGTTTTTGGACGATCCGGTTTCTACGCCCCTGAACGAGACAGTTCGTTTTAATTAATCTTTTGAACTAGCGTGTACTTTCGAACGTCGAAATGCGGTTGACTAGAAATTTCACCAGGAATTAGAAAATGCACATCGTCAAAGATGTTTTTACAGTAAATGATTATGTAGTTGGAATAATATGATATTTACAAACAGGTTGGCAAAACGTGACAGAGGTACGTCGATTAATTCATCGAAAGATAAAAATGATTTCACCGCGAAAAACAGATGCAACGATACCGACAGGAAACCGGGAGAACCAGGATATTCGATATTACGATTCACGATGATTTTATTAATTGCACGGGTCCGCCGCCATTAATTGAGGAATCCGCTGGATTATGAGCGACCGTTAATAACACGTAATGGTAGCCGACCGGCTGTTTGTTCCCGATGCGCCGCGTCTACGATATCGTTAATCGAGAAATGGATGTTCCAATTAATTACGAAACCTGCCACGGAATTTTGTCCAGCTCTTTTCCGTCGGCCAGTTGAATTATCGGAATATTATAACGCGGTTAGGTTGTGTCGGCTGCTCATCTTTTCCTCTCACGCAGCCGTTCATTATCCCATTTTCCCCGCACCATTTTCAGAAAACTTCTTTTTAAGTCAGTTTCACGTCAGGTAGAAACGTCAGAGAACTGACCCTCTACAAGATACGTTGGAAGGGTTGTATCAAAATTTTCGATGGACGGAAAGGGTCGGAAGGTTCCGTTAAACTGTGGCAGCTTCGTCCATCGGATTTGCATACTCCCATCGACCCTAAAAACTCTCGAAAATGCACCGGGGAAAAAAAGAATGAGCGCGCGAAGGAATGCGCCCGGAAGCTCTCCGGCGCGATATGAAGCATCGGCCGGCCGTAAATTTTGTTAACCGGATGTCGATGGGGATATCGACGGGAGGGGGAGAGGGTTGGAACAATGGCAACGGTTCGTCGAGCGAAATTAACTTTCCGCCCCGTTTCAGGGGCGGAAACGAGCGGCGATCTCCGGCGAAGAAGACCCCGGGACAGAAGAGCGTAATTTCGCGTCAGCAGGTACAACGATAAAAAAAAGAGAGAATAGCCGATCGGAAGGAGTGCGACGCCCGGTCGGTCGGTATACACGGTGATCAATTTTTACCGGTCAATAAAGTTCACCGATCCGGGTCCGGCGCGGTTTCGCCGCGGTCCGTTTAAATGATCGTGAATTATGATCACGGTGATTTTTTCTCTCTCGCAGAGAACATTCGGTGCTATCGCTGGCACGGCGATTTTTGACGTTTCGCCCGGATTCACAGTCGGATCATCGGCGCGGCGTTTCATTCGCGTAAGAGGGTCGGCGAACTAATAAAGTTTCGTCGTCTCGCGGTTTACAGCGCGATAAAGCGACCGCCTCGCCGCGCCGCGCCGCAAACTCCGCGCAAGTTTACTCGCGCGGAAAGCGACTACTAAGTGCTCCGCGAAGAAAGCCACGCATAATCGCCTGTAAAAATAATGGCGAACCACTTAACCGAGGCGCGCAGGAACTTCGGAAGTCGAAACCGGGGCGAGAGATCGATCGATACGGATTCGCAGGCCAATGCATTTCCAAATTGCCGACCGTAGTCCACCGTGTCAGGAGGACCAATTAAAATCCTCCGATCCTGCACATCCTAGAACTCCGTATTCCACAGTTGCTCATCGATCCGCCGAGCTAGCCAGTATCCAAGTCGATGTCCTAAACCCGTGGCGCTTGAACCGTCAACAATCGTGAAATCCGCGAGCGTGTTCTGTCGGTATTGTGCCCATTATATTTCGCAATAACCGCAACCGGGAGCACCGACGGACGAAAATAATGGTTCTCGGGAGTGAGGGGGGCAGGTGTGGGTCGCGATATCGTCCTGCGGACTTTTGGAGGGACCATGAGAGATCCGAGGATCCGCTATTCAGCCCGATATCGCGGAACGAGCAGTTTTCCCTGGGATTTCACGGCGGCCGCCGCGTTTTTCGACCAAGAGAAATCAGTTTACCAACGGATCCAACCTTATCGAGTACTATACGAACGCGGGAGAGCTAGATCCCAGCACAGGAAACGCCGCGGACGTGTTCGTTTCGACGAGCCTTGATGCGATGCGCCTGCCTCGACCCGAGCTTTTGCCTCGGCTCAATGTACCAGATGGTATCTACGCTGATATTGTGCACCGAGATCTTTTGTAGTTCGTACGTGAGCGTTCTTCGCTCGTTTCACTTCGTTCCCCTTCGATTAGCATGGTGAAAAATCTGTCGATGGTCTAATTATTGCACAGCCGGGCTCAGCTGTTAAATAATAACATGGAAATTGATATTACGGTCGTAGCGGACTATTATAATTGCGGTCTGGCGGCTGCACCTATCAATTTACTGTGGTATGTACTGTCGTTTTATTTAATCAATTACCATACTACGCAGGGAATTGTTTACCCCGTGAATACACGATCGTTGTTCATAGTCATCAATCAATTGCGAATTGATAATTAATTCCAAATAATCTCGTTTACGCACGGTTACAAGTCAATTTCCCATTAAACTACCCATTAAACTACAGTGATCGGATTTTGAGACTACTCGTTCTTGAAAAAAGCGACTCGGAGTGACTTCCTCTCTTTCGAAAATGTTCGAGGAACCGGAAGTTCGGAGGGTCGATTTTCGTATCACATGCTGTTCGTCCAGCAGTCAAACCGAGCGGCTACACTTCAGAGAAGTTTGATCATCGTTGCTTCGTCCGCTCGAGCGATTATCTCCCGTCGCGAGCAGATACTCGCTATGGTTCGAACGGATCATGGCCAGGTTCCATTTTGTTGGTCGAGTGCATCGGACAAGATGTCCTCCTTGATCACGTCTTCGAGGGTCCCGTTCCCTTCGCGGTTCGCCCTCGGAGGAAAAAGAATCGGTTTCCTCTCGTCGGAATCTCTCCACCCGGAAATTCTCTCTCTCCCCCCCTTTTCTCCCCTGCTCCCTCTCTCGTCCGATTGCATAACGAGGCAATTTTCCGCGCAAATGTATGCCAAGTAGAACGGGGAGACTTTGGTCAGACGTTTCAGTGAACCGAAAAAGGAACGCGTACCGTTCACGCGAAGGAATTCCTTTTCGCGATTCGAAGCTCACAATAAAATCAAGCAAGTGATAAGATAAAATAGCTAGGGAATAAAATAACAATAAGTCGGCGAGGGTTCCTTCTTCGTCCTCGCTCAGTCAACGTAGCTTCTCATCGATTCCTGAATATTTCATCGTGTTACGTCAGGTTAGCAGCCTGCGAGGAGCGAAGACAAACGGAAAGAAACGAGGAAACGGGAAAACGAGCCCGGTAACTCGATTGCGACGAATTACTGAAACCTTGATCGACCACGTTCCCCCTGTTACAGAGAGGCCTCCATTTATCTTGCTGTACCCCGGTCGGCGTCCTCTCCCGAGGAGATCGTTAATTAGCCGCTACAATGATCGATCGATCGAACGAATTCCTCTGATTAGAGATTAATTCTTCGTTACCGCCGAACCGCCGACTGGGAAACCCGATTCACGAAATCTGTGCTCCCTTCTTAATTCGATTGTTAATTAATCACTCTCGATTCAATTAATCCGTAGGCTACGCCTCTGACGGACTGTTCCATCCACTCGACGGGCGATGCTCTTGCTCTTTTCGTTGCTTATCGTCTCTTTCAACAAATTCCTTGAATAATTCCGCGAACAATATTTTCCGTAGACCGAACGCGATCGGAGGTGGGTTACAACGTTGGATGTAACGTTTCCGTTTATGTCAGAACGTAACTCGGTCCCTCATGAATTATTTAAGCCCCGGTGTTTTCATCTTGGTCGGACGATTCCTGTCCCGATGTTTCTTACCCCGTCCCCGATAATGGAATAGTTGTATCACTTATACGTAACATCGCGGACTAAATTATTTATGCACCTGCCACGGGCGCAACGCTGCACTGCAGCTACGATGCACCGGGCCGTTGCATTAAACATGTCGCCGCGACCTGGTTCGCTGGATGCAGGAGCACAAGCTCGCGAAGGAGGAGGCACTGATTGTTTCTGACTGGTTTCAGCCTCTGGAAGATCCAGCTACTTTGAATCGCGGTCAATCTACTCTCTAATAGAGATTCCGCTCATTTTCCATTTTTGTAATTGAACGGGCATATCGAAATAAATTGTATCCTCGAATGAACGTCGCTGATCGTGACGAGGGAAGGACGCTGTCTGTTTCAGCTCGTTGTTTAGCTGCTATGTATATTCGTGCGAAAGTGTACTCGCGCTCCTGGTAATCTAGTATCGATGACACTCTGGGGAAATATTGCAGGTATCACTAGCTATCATTCGAATCATTGTTAATTTGGACAATCCCAGCAGCAGGCAATCTCATGGGGCAATGTATTATTGTGCATACTCCAGTTCATAAATGTTTGGACGTTCGTTCGAACCTAATTACGAGCTTTTCATTATTATGATAGCGGCGTATCAGAGCCGCGTGTCACGGTATAATATTTTCCAAATTAAAACAAGCCATGAAAAGATTCATTTTTTAGTAGGATACGATCATTTCTATATTTCGCGAATGTTCTGGCGAATCGTTTCCGGTACGAGGTGGTTGTGGGTAGTTGCGGGAGTCGGAAGGAAGATAGGCAATCTGTACGCAACGTTATAAAGTCGAGTTCGAGGATGGGTTAGCAGAAAGCTGAGGAAACCGCGGGGTCCACTCTGAATGGAGTTGTTCGCCATTTCCATAACATTCGGGGCTATCGGATTTTCGGGGCAATCGGCGTTTGCTAAACGTTATGAACGGCGGAACGATGCAAATGACGTTTAAACAACAATTTACCACGCTATTTGCGTTACAATGAATATTAATGGGGGAGGAGAGAGGACGGCGCCGCCGTTTCGCGCGCGCGTTACAATCGGCATTCTTTACGAGCTCGTTCCACCGCTTGCAGTGTCGAGGTCGCCCTAACACGATCTACGAGCACGTCCGTTTATAAACAGGCCGTGGACGTGTACACGCAAAATCATCTCGTTAGTCGGTGAAACCTTCGTTCATTCAATTACGACTGAAAGCAATTACGAAAAATTTCAGACTTTCATGTGCGATTCGATCGTTCGAAGTAATATTTTTAACAACATCAATAATTCCTGAATAGAGAGGAGTTTGCGTCGTTTGATCCTGCTGGCAGCTCGACCATTAATCGCGCGGATTCGCAGCAGGATGAGAAGCGAAACCACCCTTCCTAGGGGGTGTGCTTTCCCTGGAAAGACAGAGGACGAGAGCAGGGAGTGGGCGGGGGTCGATAGCACTTTGAAATCGAAAGGCTCGGCTTGTATTCGCCGTCCCGGAATGCATTTTCCGGTGCTGCCTTTCCGACTGTCTCCGCCGGCATCGGAGGACCCTTCAATCCTCCACGGTGATCTAATTTCCTGGGTACTCCGGCGAGTCTTTCGCTCCGGGCCGACTGTATCCTGTTTCACGTGAACAGACGCGCGTTCAACAAGTAACACAGCCCCGCCTCGTGATCTCGTCGTCGTCGTCGTCGTCGTCGACGGAATCCTGTGACCTGGACGTGTTCGTTGCTCGAGCAACTACCATCCGAACGTGATGCGGAGCCAATGGAGATTGAGAAAGGACCGAGTCCTGCCTCTCTAGTTGAAACGACGTCCTCGGAGACGACTTAGGGAATTGCTCCGCGGAAATTTGTCGTTTTAAGCGCTGTCAAATATCTCGCTATATCGATCTATTCGGAAAAACTTCTTTTCTTTAAACGACTTTAGTTCTTGCGCCAAGCTGGGTCGATTAGTTTACTAGAAGATAATGAAAATCTTGAAGAAATTCTCCAGGGGGTGTTGACTTCGCCGACGAAAATTGCAAAATCAATAAAAAGGACTGGTAAAAGGATTTCCACGTCGGCCAAAAGTCTGTCCAACAAATCCAGCATAATATCCTGTGTCGCCGTAACAGGGAACGGTGTAAGCTCGTGTGTTTAGATTAGGATTTTACGGGGACGGCGAAGGGAGGGTGTTTTTATTAACCCCGGTTCCCAGGCTTGGCGAGAGGTGTAGAAAAGCAGGCAATACCATTAACCAGGAGACCCCTAAACTTCGCGAACTCAATCCCATTTCGCTGGGAATCGGGTTCGGGATTTCCCAGGCCTGTTCACGGCGCGAACCCACCCCCGCGAAAAGAAACGCGCACCCTTCCTCCTTTCGCCTAACGTTGCCGATTTTACGTCGCCGTGGGCTCGCGCCATTTCACCGGGCCAAACTCAATTCCGATATCGAACACCGCAGAGCGCAAACCCTATGGCTAAAACCCCATGGTTGCTCCCCTGTGACGTTGCCATTCCTATTTCACTTCTTCTTCGGTTTTCGTCGAATGTTGTCCGATGTTTAATTCGTTGAGTGCCAAGTTGGTCGACGATTCTTCGTTTACGTCTTAGATTAGTATTCAAAGTATTTGACACGCGTGGTCGAACAGCTCGCATATAAATTGTGCATACATATAGAATCGAGCTAACACAATAGCGGCTCTATTTAATCGAACAACTCAATTGTCTCCCCGTCGACCGGAATAATGTCACGCCGTTTCCACCGGAGCGAATGCCAAAAACGCGCTTCGAATAATACCCAGAATAATATGCAAATTCAATAGAATATTTTACAGAGCCATGGTACAATAAACTGACGAGACAATACAAACCACCGCAAATGGTCTTCTCAATTAACAATCCCCTCAACAAATACTGGACGTACAAAAATCATCGTTACCAAAAAGCATTATCTTCTCGGGTCAGTCCCAAAAAATCAAGAGTATCTTCAAGCCGCAGATCCAGATCAATTGGGAAAATTACAGGGGACCGGGAAGAAATTTTCGGTGCAATGGAAACCTCGTACGAATCTGCTAATTTGGTTCTGGAAATTCTTCGAATTCCGGAAGCATCTATAGAACGAATACGAGTTAGGTTCCTGAAACTTCTAATTCTAGATATGTAGGGTTAACCTAATTCCTCCGGGTCTTTATGCGTTTCTTCCGCTGCTCCGACGCGGCTCGAATATAATGCAGTTTGTCCGGCATCCCCATCGACTCCCAGCGTTCTGCTGCGATTCTACCAATCACCTGAGAGGGATATTCCTGCTCGTATAGCTCGCGAACCTCCCAGTAATAGTGAATGAAAGGATTAATCGAACGACAGGACTTGTTCCTTGTTCTGTTTCGCCGGACACGACGATTCGATTGTGTCGAATGCAAACGCATGATGCAGATGGGTGGGTGTCACTGTGAGAATATTTTATCGGAGTATATTACTGCAATTTTTTCGCTATAAAGATTGACGTTTCATTGAATGGTCGGAACGTTGAACGAAATCTTCGATTTGGTTTTTGTTTGCGTACACAGGGTGGTACAATTTTACTCGGAGGTGTTTGACTTACATGGCGCTGCGAGTGTCCGGGATGTCTCTGTTGCTGGGAAGCCCGTCGGAAGCCTCCTGATTGAACTTGTTTCTCGCGTAAGGATCTTCTCCCGCTCTCAGACCACCTCTGGAGACGTATCTGAAAAGAAAAGATTTCCTATGATTTATAAAGCAAGTTTTTATACTTCGCAGTCTGATTCAACTTTTCGATCGAACGCTGAATCCTGTTGCACGCCGGATAACGCGATCGCCGAATAATTAACATCGATGCGCCAGTTTGAAACTGGAAATCCGTGAACCTGCTGCGAACGCATTAATACTAGATCGCCGGGGCGTCTTTTCGGTCGTTTAACAATGCATACGGCCGACGCGGCTATTAGTATGCAGTCCTCGATACTCGTGGCCGTGGCTGCATCCTAACTACTTTGCAAATACTTTTCATTACTGTTCCCATCGAAGTTGTACATTAGTTTCGCGCGCTTTCAGCTTGTTATACACGCAACAAATGGTGGGAGGCCCCTTCTTGAATAAATCGGTAACCGTTACAATATAATGCACTTTCAAGTTCTTAAATTTCTCCCTCCAACGTCGGCGAATCTCTTCGTTGCTATCGCATTATTATTTTAAGGACTCGAAAGGATCTTTCGTGTACTTTCTGATGCTAGGAAAATTGGCGAGTAGCTTCGCGATCTTTTGACGGGAGTTTCGAATATTTTAGAATATTTATTAGGATTGATTTTCATTTATATTTCATGATGTAGCGAGTAATAGTTACCCCTGCTCGTCGAAGTAGTTCCATGTCACCCGAGGGTCCGGAGTCGGTGCTGGTAGAAGCTCAGAGGACATCACGATGGCCGTGCCATCTGGATCCACATAGTTCCCGGAATTTCCGGCGGTGAGAGCCAACGAGGCCGGCTCCTTCAGTCGCAGCGCTCTGTTTTCGTTCTGTAAGCAAACAAAGATCGTCCTGAGAGCGTGTTATTAAATTTTCCGGCGGAATTCAGCCGCGTCGGGCAAACAATCCCCTCAAAGAATCACCGGAACACGGCTAGACAAAGCCCGACTATCGAACTACACTACAAATCTGAAACAACCCGACACGAGAGTCGCTCGAAACTTCGTGTAAACCTTATTGCGTTCTCAAACATTGTTATTTCCGAGCCCTTGCAATATCAAATACGAATTCTTCATTTCAACGTACAAGCTACTGGTAGTTGATGGAAAATCCAAGAACATTTTCAAAGACGCCGGCAAATGACTTGAACAGAGAGCAGTCGATGGAGAACGAGCCGTGAAAGCCCCGGCCAGTTCCAAGAGGGGAGAATGCAACCTAGCCACGATGAAATATTAATTCACGGGTCAGGGGTTGCATTAGGCCGGAAGTGCAGTTGGCTGGCCAGCGAGCTGCAAGCTGTTGCATCCGGTTTCCTCGGGAGCCACGTGACGTCGCGAAACGAGACGTTCTATGATGAACTCTGGCTCTGTTCTGCTGTAAATACGTCGAGACTTTCCCTATCTTTCTGTTACAGGGTAATTTTTTCAAATATAGCGTTCACACGTCCCTCAATTATTTCAATGAAGGGCAATTGACAAGCGACATCGGTTCCGCATCGGTCGTCAAGATTCTAGATCTCGATCCCGTCAGCCCCTCGTCCCTGTCGACGAACCTATCTACACGACAGGCAGACGGACGGACAAACAGGCTTCGAGGATCCGGGACGAGCAAGTCGATGGTGAAAATTCGATGACCTATATTCCGGATGCACAATGCGGAGCAGGTCGGCGCACACAAAGGACGCCGGGAGATACGAAGTGCCTCGCGACTCCGTATCGATTCAGAATCAATACGCCGTATCTCGATGATGTGTCAATACAAAGAGCTCCGGCGCGCAACGAGACCGCCCTCCCCCATCCTTTACAATTGGTTCTTGCATCGAAGCCAACTAAAGGCGGTAGCTGAGCTGGCGAAGGGCGAAGGGACGCCCTTCCTTGCATCGATCCCCGCAGCCACTGGGAAACTGCAACCAACGTCGATCGATCGCCATCCACTGCCTGACAAGTCGGAATTAAATATCCACCGCGGCGAGATGTCAGCCGACACTCGATTTCCAACTACCGCTCATCCGAGGATTTCGATCCACTGGAAATGGCTTCCGGAGCCGATCTTGCGGATCTCTGGGTTCGTCCGGAAGATTTTTCAAAATATTTTCGCTCGATCGTGGAGAATTTCACGGGAAACGAAATTCTAGAAACTTGTTGAGTTCAGGATGATAATTGAAAAATCCAGAGAAATTGTTCTTCGAGGTACGAACATTTTTAACGTGGTAAAAATGGCAAGATAACGACGTCGAATAAAATGCGTTGTTAAAAAAAACGACGTAACGTGCGAACGAGCACGCGAATCGAGGCGATAACGAGTATCAGGGTGTTCGGCCGCGTTTGTATTCAGCTGCACGTGGTTCCTGTCGGTTCGGGGCGACACCTCTTTTTCGTTATTTTTTTCTCCGCCGCTTCCGTTTTCACGTTGCAGCCCCCGCAGTATAGAGAGCGCTGGTCATTGTTTAAGTCTATCGCGATAAGCCCGTGCCGCTGCATTTCCGGGTACCGCGCGTAATCGTTGCACGCGCAATGAATTTTATGACGGATACGTGCGACGAATTTGTCAGGCGAGAAGAGATAATGCTAAACGCGGCCGCGATCCTGTCCGGACAACTGCGATCCTGCGAGCCGATTGATCCACCGGACCGATCAATTTCACAGGTTTTAATATCGACGGGCGATTAGATGATTCAATCCACTGCTGCGAACATTGGACGTTTTGCTATGGCGTGTTTAAAGCGACGCGAAATTCTCAGATTCACTCGGCTTTTCGGACGATCCCGATTTTTTAAAAAACGGCTGGAAAGTTTCAAAAGTTATTACATGGGTTAAAACGATAGAAATGGTTTCACGATAATGCAACATCCATCGACCATTTATCGGAAAGCAACGGCCGGCGCGTAATTATAGTTACCGTTCCGGATTACCGAGGATCTCGCAGATGCATCGAACCGATGCGACGTGTATCTCCAGGCGTGGTTCAAAACGCGGATCATATTCGCGGTGACACAATGCCAGTGACGATTTACACGGTTTGGTAGTAGGGGCGAACGGTGACACGACGATTCAGCCTGACGGATAGCAACGTCATCATAATTTACTCGCGAAAACGCATCCGCATCAGGACGGCGCGGCGCGTCGCGTCGCGTCGCGCTCGGCAATATCGAAACGGGCCAATATCGTTAACTCTAATTCGGCCGCGTTTGCGCACGCATTGTCGAGCGGCAATAACCGGATTAATAATGCGACCCGCGTCGATAATAATAGCGGAATCACGTACCATGGCAATATCGGGCCCGCTCGGTTTTGGTTAGCCGGACCAAGAAATAGAGGATTGCCAACAATGAACGCAACGTGTCCTGCGCGTTCGATTAATCTCGCCACGCTCCCAATTTTATTTGCCGTTCTTCGAAAACCCTCAACTTTTCACTTTTTCTTTCTGATCTCCAGTTTTTACATTTCTGCATGTGACCGTATGTGCGCACGATTACGAAAGTGATCTACGTCGTGATTAAAAAAAAAAAAACGAGTTTTATTTAGTATAAATTCAAGAACGACTCGCAGCAAACCAATTTAAATCCAAATTCAACAATCGTAATATATGAATGAAATATGCACTTCACAGGAGACACGAAATGCTTAGCCAGACTTTCCGATCAAAATCAAAATGGCCCCCTCGAAGGACGCTTAATCCTTTCTGGACTGGGTGCGAATTTAACGGCTCGAAATCGCGTCGGGAGTGTCAGCTGTCTACTTTAGCGGGGCGGCCGTATCCGTGGGAATCCCCACGCAGTTTCTATATGCAAATCTACTCATAACTCACCGAGAACGTATCGGATGGAGCGCAGACTTCGTCCGAGGCTCGCGTGTCCGCTAAAACATCGGTATCCGCGCCCCAGAAATGTAAATCGTTCAGTCAGACATCGCGCACGAAGAACCGCGAGCAGATTTGTAACCAGCTGATCCCTTTCTTTAACGTATCATTCCAGCGACGATCCTCTCTAATCCCAATAACCAACCGATGGTCCCGGTGATTCGCTAATTCCGATTCTCTCGTAATCCCGACGATCTGATAAGCCCTCCGGAACCTGATAGTCTTCGACGTCCTGACCCACCTAATCTGATAGTCTCAATAATCGGCCCGGCTGATCCTGATAATTTGTTAGCGGCGACGCTGCCCGATTACTATCGCCATTGGTTCACGATACCCTTATACTTATCTATTTCGAAACACAAAAATGATGCGTGTGGAATGCGTCTGGCTTAAAATTACCGGAATTAAAAATTCATCGTTCCCTCGGAAGTCAGTTTGCAAATTTATTTCGACTCGAAGCCGCCGGAGAAGTTCCGATTTTCCGACAGGCTGGCAGGCTTTCCGTCGATTTTTCCGGATAAGCTTTATGCCGGTTGAAAGCTCTTTACACCTGCCTCCGGTAACCTCTTCGCGTTTATTTTTCTTTCGGGGAGGATCCACGGCCTTTGGGTTCTACCGAGCGCGGTCGAAATAACGGCGGGTTGCGAGAGGGACCGGGGAATATTTCACCGGGAAATCTTAACCGAGAGTTTTCCCTGATCTAGGAAATTTAAGGGACGCGTAAAGCATCCACGAGAACCGATTCTATTTCATCCGGAAACTCGCGAGACGATCCTTCCTGTTTGCGCAAAAAATATGTACACGAGGATTTATGGAAATTTAAATGGATCGAGCCGGGATTTTCTTCTCGGGCAAATTTTCCGAGAGAGAGGAAGCTCGGCGAAATTTCCCTGGCGACTGCTTGCTAATTTCGACCACTCCGTAATTAAGATCTACGATCAATCAGCGGCGTGAGCCAGCCACTTACATCCGCGGATCCCCTATTCCCACTTGCGAACTGAAATCAATCACAATCTGAGCAGAGGCCGAAAGCTCAAGTCCTGCAACCAGCACCCAAGTTTCGTCATTAACGCGTACACCGTTATGGAGATTTCCAAGAAGTTCGGCGAGGTAGAATATTTGGATCGTTAGAAAAATGAATCGTTCAGGATAATAAATTCGCTGTGAACGAGTCGCTATATCCGTTTAGTATACCGGTTTACAAAGTTCATTTCACCGAGCGTTCCCTATTAATATTATTCACAATATTCGGAGCACCGACGATTTCCTTTGACGCCGAAGGAAACGAGTCGATCCTTGGGAGCGGTTCCGTTTTGAAAAGAGGTATTTCGTTAATCTCTAATAGGTCGATCGCGTTCCCATTGAACCGGCACGTCGTCGTCATCGTCGTAGTCGGATTGAAAACGCAGGACCGCCATAATTTCGCCGCGAAGTCGTCGAACGACGCCGCCGCTTCATGGATCCAATTAACCGTGAAATTACTCGCTGAATAATTCGACGGGCCAATGAAACGAAACGAAACGCTTATTACATCCCCGCTACGGAATTAACGTGTCCTGGGTATAAATTATGAAACGCAATTACAATTAATGGTGTACATTCATTATTCACTGGGATCCGCGTCGCGGTTTCTTTGCGAGAACGAGCACAAAAATCGAAAAGAGGTAATTGTTAATATATCGATCCGGTAATGCTTTTAATTCTTCTGTCTATTTATCCACTGGTTTGGCTAATTATAACGAGGTTAACAGACTCGGAACGGGCTGGACCTGTTCATCATCTTCTTTTAATGATTCGCTGAAGCACGTCCGCAAGTTTCGTCATCAATCTCGGTTAGCCAAGGGGCGCTAATCGACTCTCGGATGGAAAGTGGCCCCTAATGGCTGCGTGAACGTTCATTAACGCGAACAACGGAACACGGAAACGGAGAGTCCTTGGTCGCAACGTAGTCCTGCGTAGTCGCTGGTACCGTGGTCCGCTAAGGATCCCCGGCTGGTGGCCGGCACTTAAGTCAAGGTAGCCGCGTTAGGATGCTAAGTGGATTGCCGTGGAAACATTAAATTACCCGAAAGCCCGTGGTCCGGCTTGCAATCGTCCGAAACCGCCACGGGTAGCGCGGAACGAGGCCGGCCATTAACCGCAAGAGTCCTGTGTATACAGGACGATGCCAGCCGCGGAAGGTCCATTCGCCTAACCGGGTTTACAGGTCCGCTGGTATTAGCCCGGCGATTAATTCCTCGCGACAATAACCGATGTCAATCTCCGATCCTCTCTTTAATTAACCAGCGTGCCTTCGCCGTTGACGGCCTCTGGTCCGCAGGCATTGAATTAGCGCCGGGACATTTGGTTAATTCGATTTTATAGAAGATTTTAGGCAATTTTCTCAGGTTATAAAGTTCTGATTTGGACAAGAGGATCCTTTCCAAGGTAATTCCATTGCGGAATAATTCCGATACTCGCAGCCCGTGGGTCAAGCGGCTCTATCGAATTAAAATTTCAAGGTATCGACGCGGTAAAGGGTCCGCGAGCTGTTAACGGGTTTAATGGAGTTTCGACAGCGGCGTGTAAGTTGCGGTTGTCAGAAATTGCGGGTTAAGGTGAAACGATGCGGTTTGCGGCCGTGAAGCTTTGCAAGCGTGACAAGCGGTTTCCGAAATGCCTCTTTTATCAGAGGCTATCGACGATATCATTCGCCTCTTTTCAACTCAGTCGATTTAGAAACTGATCAACGGAGTAAAATAATAATTGCTTTTGGTACCCAAGGGATCCACTACCGACGAAGTTCGTGTCGCCAGGAGCACGCACATTGAGGAACGCGATATCCGGGCGCACAATGCGTTCAATCGAGCTCCAGGCTCGCGAAACTTGGGGAAGATTGCGGGGGAGGGGTTTTTCGGGTATGTATGTCGAACGAGGAATAACGGGCGTCGCCGAGGAACTCCTTAATCTTTCATCAATTCCCTTAATTAACCGGCAACAATGGTCGCTCTACTTCGATCCAACGAGCTTCCTCGTTGCCTAGAACTCTCCCTCTCTCTGTCTCTCTCCCTTCGGCAGGGACGTATTGCTGCCATTGAAAACGGACGTCGTTGGCAGAGCCGCCCTGTGAAAGAACTCTTCGGAAGATGTTTCGAGGCCAGATGCTGCCGACGACTGTCCCCTTTTGTACGACGTCGAAACGACGCGATGCTGGATCTGTCGAAGATGGCCGGGACTCGCGATTTCGCTTTGCGACATAATTTCGCGAACTAAAAATTTCAGCGTGCCCGTATTCGCTTCTTAATTACACCGGGATTTAAACTGCAATAAATGCGCGAGCAAGATGGCAGTTTCGCGAGTTTGTATCGGTTGCAGGGGGGATGGCAGCGTCGATCCAGAACCGATTGAAAACTCGGTTCGCGGAGGAGACGCCGGGGATAAAAATTTCATCGTTCGATCGTCGGGGTTGGATTCTCGTCTTCGGGTAATTAATTACGAAAGGAGCTTCTCCTCGACCCGATCGGAAGATTAGGAAGCGTCGGTGGATAAAAGTTTCTTCCATGGAAGACGGACCGTGTTTCCCTTCGGTACCCCTCCGCTCTCCTTTCGATTTGCTTTTTGTTTGGTTTCTATCCGGCGCGGGGGTTAATTGAGTCCGACGAATTAATCTTGTACAGAGCTGACTTCGGGCCGAGCTCGGTTACGCTCGAATTTGCGTTCGACTCTTTTTTTGCTCGGTGAAAAAGAAAAGAGGATCCTCGATAGAGTCTTAGTTTCTTACTCCTCAAGTGATTTATAAACAGTCTAGATTTTTTTATTTCTTTCTCTCTCTCTCTCGGAGAGAAAGTCAATTAATCTCGAGCACTTTGACGAAGTTCTACACTTTGAGCCGGGTTTATGGCGTTGCTGTGTTAGCCGCGCTTGTTAGACCACGTCTTTTGCAAATTACGACTGGGAAATGTGGTTTCTATTTACTTTGGCCTGTGTGTGCTTTCCATTATTCGCTGCGGTACGATGTTTATGTTAATTTGTAATTTTAACGAATTTCGGGAAAGGGAGTTTAGCCGAGTTTTAGCTTGCGAAAACTGCTGGAAGGAGTTCAAAGTTTTATTTACTCTTTATTTATTAATTTGGCGGTGTTTAGTCTTTTTAAACCCTTGGGACTCGAAGCAATTTTAATTCAGAAATTAAAGTTTCTCTTCAAGTTTGTGTCTCGTATACATTTTTGGAGGAACAACGAAACAAAAATTTCACTTCAGTTCTATTTTATCGAGAAAAGTTATTGCCACGTGTCCGGTAATATTGTTTTAGGACGTGGGTCGGGATGCCGATCAGAAAGTTTAATCTTTTGCTTGGCACGGTTTGTTTTCTATTTTTGATTACTTTGCACGACCGAGGGAGCCGTTCCAGTGTCACTAAAATTGGTCACGTGTAAGAAGGGATTTTTCGATCGAGAACTATGTCGTGCCAGAAACCCGCGATACAGGACAGCATCGATATTAAAAAAGAGAGCAAAGCGTGCCGATGAGCGCAGAAACAACTACTGGTCGATATACATATTCAAAATGGTAGACTAGGTGGTTCTGGTTCATCCATCATTAGAGAATTACGGAATAAGGACAAGCGAATATCCCATGCGAGAACAATTTTTAAGTTGATTCAAATCCTTCTGAATCGACATACAAAAAATAAGTTGAAGAAGAAGATATTGTACCATCCCTCGAAAGTCGTCCGCAACGTGCAACCAGGCGAGGCAAAGTCGCCGAAACGAAGACACACAGCGATCGAGGGCCCGGTCGAAAGTGGATTTCCTTAAACTTGATCGGAAGTGTTTCGAACTTCCTGGTGAAATTGATTTTCAAACTTTTCCAGCTCTTTTTCGCGGCAGCCCGCTGCCTCCGCGAACATTAGTTAATTACTTCCCCGACAAGCTTATTCCCGCGAAAGTTTCTTCATCCCGTCAGAGTTCGTCGTATTTTAAACAAAAACGAAAAAACGGGGTCGAGGAAAAGAGGAGAAAACGACACCGCGTATGTCAATATATTAGCCTGCCTCGTTGCTCCAGGAGGAGAGTTCATTGTGTAACTTACGGGACCGAGCTTAATGGGATTTCCCGTGGCGTTTATCGAACGCTCTCTCGAAGATTACACCGAATCGACGTACCACTCGCACCATCGTCGACGAAACGTTTTATTTAGGGTGTACACCGCTTAAGCCGCTATACTTATCGTAATATACCGAGATCATCGACTTCTTCGTTTTAGTGCTCTCGTAAACCTTTTAATTCGCGAAGAGATTTCAGATTGCTATAACTTCGAACTCGATGAAGAAAGATTTTCGATTAGAAAAAATCCTGATTACTCTCCAGACAGGTATTAACAAATGTACACCCTTGGAAAAATGTCCAAAAATCGCCTGTATCTGTCACTGTCTCGGCAGAGAGCCTCCCCAGGAAACGAAGCGCAATTTTATCGCGGCGTACAGCATTAATCTCGCCGAAAGAAGCTTCCTTAATGTAAAATGTTCTTCCAGCTTCCCCTCGGTGCTGAGAACTAGCTCCCATATTTCCTATTTCCTTACTGGAACGTACATTTCCCCAGCGCGAGCGAGACCGCTGGTTCGCGAAATCAGAGGCAACCTGGATTTTTCGGCGGAATAGGGAAATGCAGATATTTCAATGGCGGCCGGTGTTCGCGTGCCCGGAAAATAGAGATAAAATGCTTGAAAACAGCCCTGCACACCAACCTCCGAGTATGAATCTATTAATGTTTCCCGGTATGTCCGGTTTATCTGTCGGCGGGCCGGTTGTACACGCGCGCCATCCTTCTCGTCCATGACAGCTTCCGAATCGGGATTTTTGAAAAAGGATCGCGTCGAATCGTCCCGCCACTCGATACACCATCGACACGAGTGGACACTTCGCCATTCGAGACTTTTTCGGAAGAACGCTGCAAGCACGCAATTTGTAAATGCCACGAGATACCGTTGTTGTTTACGCGGTACAGCGAAATCGATTCCGAATCGGCTCGAATTTAAAGCAGAAATTTAGACCTCGTTCTCCATTGTCGTATTCGAATTTCCCGGGCGTTTTGATCGAGTGTACGACGAAATGTTTCATCTCCGTAAAGTTCGAACGGTTTCAAGTAGTACACACCTTGTTTGGTCAGGCAGCACAATTATTGCGGCCGCGTGTATCTGTGTGAATATTTGCCAGGAAATATTCACGGTTTCGTGGCAGCAGATATTAAATATTTTCGGACGCGCATTCGCGATCCGTTCTCGTTTTCGCGCGCCGCGAATTTACGTTTCGCGATCCAGTAACAGCGACGCGGGCCCGAAATTGTAAATTGGTAAAAAAGGAATTCCGGCACGCTGTACATATTCGCCTCGTCGTCGTAGGGAAAAACAGCCGTTTTATACGCCGAGTCTCGTGAAATTTTCATGCGCGAATAATATTGGGAGAGCACGGCCGCGCGGTGTCTGTGTGTACGTGTCGCATCCTTCTTTTTCCATTAATTAAAACCAGCATAACTCCCGAATCGACAAACACCGGGCAAACGCGAACGAAACGCGGCCGCTGCACTTCGCCCGGAGGAAACTTTTCCTCGAACTTTCCTTTTGAGCCTTCCGGCACGTCGGCACTTTGGATTTTCATTCGACTTCTCCTTCTTCGACTCCATTGTTTCCATCCGTTTGTCGCACCGCGTTCTCCTCTGGAAGCTTCGGCGCGGGACGATCGTTAAAATACAAGTGCTCGCGATCATCCTGAAAATGATTGTGATCCATACAAGTGATCGAAAACGATCCACGCAATTCCGGCTGTTTTACGTGCGACGTCCGAGGATTCAGCTCCGTTCTGTCTCGTTGGCGAATTTACTTGGCTGAATATTTCCCTTTATTCGGGCACGGTGCGCATAGCTGGGACGCGGTCGCAATTTTCCGGGTCTCTCTCTTCCCGTAGATCCTCATATTTCCCGTTCCAACGGGATTCCCGAGGCTTTCGTTCCGCCTCGTTGCAGTATTCTTAAAGTTCCCGGGGACGAAAGTTCGCGTTGCACGGCCAGAGGCGGACGATGAATTGGCGGACAAGCGATCTATGATGCCCGGCAGACGGATGGATCCCTATGTAAATCAATACAAGAGACCGGGACCGGGACCGGGACCGGAAGAGCTTTTCTGTGTCCTCCCCCGCCTACGCCGCCTAATGTAAATTTACTGTCGCCCTCCGACGCTTTTTCCTTCGGCGAACTGCATTCGCCCTGCCCAGCCGGTCGGCGTGCAACTATTTTTTCAGCAATCAAGACTGCTGCGTCTGTTCGCTGAGCGCACCGCTGTTCGTCTAAAATCAAATCGCTGCTAGAATATTTTTTTAGCATGATCAGAATTATTTGTACAAATTAATTCGCGTTTATTGCAGCGCAAGAACGCGTCGCGTTCGCGTAAAATGTGATTCATAATGAAAGTGACTAGCGAGCAGATGCGGCATTAAATAAACAAACGAATAAAGCACAGGGGATGGGCAGGAGCCGTCAAAAAACGATTCCGGAAGGGAATTGGGTCGAGCGTGGGCACGGCGCGATGCTTTTTTCCAAGGAATTCGAACGGGCACCGGCAAAACAGAGTCGCGTTTTTGCGGGCGCGCAGGTGCGCCGCGTTTTAATAAAGTTGGCCGTTTAATTGTCAAGCTTTTTTATCGCGTCTGGATGCCGCGAAAGGAACGCATGGAATTGGCCGAGCGCCAGAGCCGCGGCTCCGACGCGAATGCTAAGAAGAAAACTTTAAGGGAGCTTTCCACCGTGCGACAGCAGAAATAAAAGCACCGGGCGATTATTGGAAATTTTTTTACCGGGAGATAAACGATTAAACACATCAATTCCAAGCCCTGGAGATTTATTGCGGACGCGGCGATCCCCCCATTCTACCGAGAATTATTTCTTCGAGACACAATTTTGTCGGTTCAAGTAAAATATTTTGATTGCATTGTAAATATTGCAGCTACGCCGAATCGATAAGGACGAGTCACGAAGGAGAGCGTCGCGGAGTCAGGACCGTAATGATTTATCGGATTTTCCCGGGGTTCCTCGCGGTTAACAAGACATTGTGTCAACCGGCAGCCTCCTCCGAAGCGAAACTTTCAAAGAAACATTATTTCGCGGTAGAACCGGGAGCATTTCAACGCGGACAAAAATGTGCATTGAATATGTATGAAAGCGGGGGGAGGGAGTTGACATGAACTTTTAATGAGACAAGAAACTAACGTCTACTTGATTTTTAAATGTGCACTCTCTGTGTACGAAGTTTGTTCGAGCAGCCTGTCTGACCATAACAGGGGTTATTCTACTGAGTATATTGCGGGGCGTATATCTGTGTGACGGGACACGCAGACACTGTTTATTAGATACTTGGCACACAGTTATTCGCTGTCTGCTCGCCGGAGAGCCTGCTTTACTATTCATAACAGAGTTCGATAGCACGCCGGTGGTATGAGCCTGTATCAAGTCGGACACGGTGACTGAATACGTAGCGCGTCGAAAAATCTGTTCTCCGGCTGAGACTTTTATAAGAAGAGTAAGCAATGCATTTTAAAACTCCGAAGTCGTAGAAAGTCTGCTGTGTGTTTGCTTCAAGCAGGACCACCCGAGAAGATCTCAGACATTTGTGGAATCAAAGGAGAACACCTGAATCTTGGATCCACGAGCAGCGAAGTGTCGAAACCAAGTGAACTCTAATTTCCCGTCGAGTTTCTCTCGAGTCCGCAACTAATTCCCGGACGAACTCGATCATCGGTGTTCCATTTATCGGTCACTGGGGGCACGGAGCAATTCGGCTGCCGGTGTGTCCACGAATACCGTCCAATCGTTCTCCTTCAGTGGACTCCGAATCGAACCGATGTTCAGAAGGAACAATGCCGAGAGATTCCGTGGCCCCCGGGGGGCTTTTCTCCGAATATCGGGCGTGCTCTCTCTCTCTCGAGGAGGAGAAGCGCCGACAAGACGGCCGAGCACGCACAGAATGACAGTGGCCGAGCTTTGGCAGCCAGGAAGGACAGTGGAAGATCGGTAGGACGATACAGATTTGGCTACACCTGGGGTCGACCCACCCGGCCAATCGGTTCTCTGTGCCTCGGCTCGATTCGAGACTCCTTCGAGCCTGATAAATGCATGGATTCGAGGACTATGGCCGCGTTTACCAGGTGCCGGGGAGACGTTCTACCGGCAGACACATGTGGCAGCATGCAGATAGCGCGCTGTCTAGGCTCGATTAAACGTTTCGAGTAATTGGCGAGCTCTCGCGAGGATTTCGAGCGGCTAGGATCGTTCTGGGAAAATCGTCGCCCATTCGAAAGAAAATTGTTCGTTTCGAAAGACGATTATTCGATTCGAAAGAGGATATTTTCGAACAACATTGTGCGAATTGTACGTACTGAGAAATCGAAGTGCTGGAATCGAGGATCGATAAATAATTTTACTCGCGGTCGTAAACAGCAGATTAAATTCGACAGTAAATTCGAGAACGCTTTTCCGATAAGTTTTCGTTGAAAGCCGAATGATTTCGCGAGTATCGATGAGAAGATACCGGTGAACGAGGGGGACTTAAAGCCACGTGGACGTCGCTGGAGTAACTCGATCAACGCTTCGGGAATGAATGGATGCTCGGAAGGTCCTGAGTGGCCAACCGAGACGAGAAAACGCGAAAGACCGGCGCGTCGTCTCGGCTGATTGAGAATTATAGTCGTCGCTTCGAATCCCTCCGCTCTCGTTTATATCAGTTACCGGGCAAAGAATCTTCCGGAGCGAGAGTTCCATCGACGCTTTCCGGCTTATCGTCGCTCCGACGTCGGACCGATCGATGGGAAATTGACGTTGACGCGTTAAACGATTTCCCTGGACGAGCTGCCCGATAAAATCGCCGGCCTCTTTCTTTCGGAGCTCGATCTTCCGCGATATCCTTCAATGTTCGCATACGCTAAATAATTTTTTCTCTGCCGAAGAAAGAATCAAACGTGGTAGTAATACTCGAGCACCCGTTTCCAGAACTTGGAAAAATCTCGAAACGGTCTCTGCGAACACAGCTCCAAGTTATCGAAGACAAAACTTCCTTAATGCATCCGCCCGTTTCTTTCGAGTCGGTGGGTCGAGAAGTCCCAGGAAGTCTTCCGGCGCTTGCAACCGGAAGTGCAACGCGTCGTCGAGCCGGCGTTCCGATTTCCGAAGTTTCTTGGCAACCTTTCCCGCGATCAAACTGAAAACGAAGGGGACGCAATAACGCAAAACTTCAAACTCCGGCGACACGAAATTATTGCGTTTCAGGGAACATTAATTCTCCGTGGGTCGGATCGGTTCGTCCGCTGCCAAAAACCATAACCTTAAAGGTAATATATATTTTCACCACCATCGGCGGCTAATTTTTCTTTGAACCAACGCGCGGGCTTCGAACTCGCGCGGAAACTAGTTGCGAAAGTTGGCTGGCCGTTCGCGTCGGACCCGGGCGGTATTGTTGGTCCGCGAAACTTCCGAATTCTTTTACCGGCGGGATGTGCAGAATTTATCGACGCCACGGTAAAGTACCGTCCAGGAAGTTTAGCGTCTTATCAACTTCACGGCGAACGGCTGAACGAGCCTTGTTTTGGACACCGACGCCTTCGGAGCATTGTGCATCTCCGAAATGCAGTGTCGCGATACGTGGAGTACTTGTTAGACGTCGCTGGTTTTATTTAGAATTGATTTATATTCCTGAAATGCCCAACATCGATACAGAGAGATTTTAGCCAAACGTTTAATCGATGTTTCCTGTTCGTTCGCGCTGATCCTGCTAAAATATTTCCACTGATTTCCCTCTTGTCCCGATAACGAGGATTCCGCTGTTTTTCCCGATGTGCTCCGCATAGAAATGCTCTCGTCAGACTGTCGTTAAAGAAACCGATAGACACAAACGAGCCGATCAGCGACCCTTTTTCTCGCTTTGCCTCCGGTTCATTAGAGGTTCCGACGCTGATGTTCTTGTCGTTCAATATTCGTTTAGTCGCTCTCGAGTGGGCGAACGATCGGTCATTTAATGCCACGAGCTTTCCTACGACTCGCGAAAATTTGTAAACAGCTTGATAAAACGTAATCGACGGCAACACTTCGATACATCAAACTGAAATCGTTCACTTCGTTCAAATAATATTTTGCGGACATATGAAACGATGCTTGAACAACGTATCCGAAAATCCTGTGAAAACAGACTCGAAGCATCGTTAATCAAGACGACGTCTGCCCTTATTTCACCTAAATTAAACCTAATCTAAGGGATCTCCGCCTCCCACGGAAATCAATCTCGAGAGACAGGCGAGCCGAAGGAGCACCGAGGCTCCCTCGATGGTAACTCCCCTCCGTCGAAGCTTTTCGAAATTACAGCGACAGAGGATTCGCCGTTCGTTTCCGAAATTCGCCATAATTGCGGGCGCAGGTACCCGGGGTCTGTACACGGATCCGGGATGTTTGCAGGAAGCGGTCGTAACTTGGAATCAGATCGAAAGTTACGAATCTCGGGGCTTCCCTCTGTCTTTAACTACCTAGAAAGTCGGCGCGTTTCCAAGCCGGCGCTTGGTCCGCAGTTTCCGTCGGCGGGTTGCTGATAGCGGCCCGAAAATACCGAGACCTCGTCCATCCTAGCTTTCCCCTAGCCCCTCTCGTAACCGGCAACCTTCCCTGCAATTACGCATTTTACTAATTAAGGATGCAGGAAATTGCGCTCGCTTAATTATATTCTAATTAACGGCGCTGCTTCTCGAGGCTCGAAAGAACCGAGTCCGGAGCAGGTAATCAACTATTGGAAGTAACGCCGCTACACTGAAAATAATAATTAATTGTCAACGAAACTAGTAAGATCAAGCAAGAGTTCTACGATAACCAGAACTTTATGAAACAGACGCAGACTAAAGACAGCTCTACAGTTCGAACTTGTTTGGACGCGGATAGTTCGACACGTTGACACGATTTCTCGCGTTCCCCGAGCTGCGGGACAGTACACGAGGGACATCCGACCAGGGGATAAACGATGATGAAAGCGACCGAGAGATGAATGCAAACGAAATGCATCGGGCGACACTGTGCGGGTTCGGCGATGCGCAAGACGGTTAAGGGGTTGGAGCCACCCCCGTCGAGAAACTCGCAGGGGAAATAACTCTTGTGTTCGTGGCACGAGTTTCCTGAAGGAAGAGCTCCATTCTAATCTTAACGCGGTTTTCGAGAATGATAGCGCTGAAGCACCCTCCTCTGGCTCGCGAACTTCTCTCACGAAACATCACGCGATATTTTGAACACATCAGATGTCACACTGATGATGAATGAGTTCTACTGTTTATATAATCGCTCGAGAAGGCAACTATACGTCGCTTCATCAGCTTGCGAGAGTTTCCCACGATCGTTCGCACGCCGTCCGATATTTTAGCTGACTTTAATAGACAAGCCCTGGTGGCACCAACACCGGGATCAGTCACGCCGGACAAAACACGGTAATCATCGCGTGCTCGGTCTTCCTTCCGCCTGGACACGGCGAAGACACGTTAATGAATAAATAACCTCGATGGTATCTTCATCGTTACGCTTACAACGGCTGACGTGATGTAACGTCCCTCGATTTTCCGTGTGTGCGACATTATGCGCGCGAGCACTCGCACACCTTACAGTATTAAACCCGCAAAATTCTATTAAAATACTTTCGTAACAAACACTGGCAAATTTAACGTTGAAATAAATATAGAAAAATCCGTGCTCTCCGAAAGAAGGAATTCCTTTGTTAATGTATTTAAAGGAGCTATAGAGGGGATGAAAACGATCTGGTCCTGACATACCGAAATTCATTAGGTCTGCTCCGGTTCTTCGGCGTCGCGCCTGCCCTCAAAGCTTAGTGTACCGAGCCACTCGTTACCCTCGGCACGGAATAAAGTGCTTCGACATAACAATCTCATCTGGGTAATTTATCGCGTGCTCGTCGGGAACAAAGATAAAGGCCGGGAAGAACCCTGTTACCCCTGTGGCCGTTTTTTCATCCCCCTACATCGATCGACCAGCAGTCATGCTCTTTCATCCCCTTTTCGCGAAACTCGCTGGCTGCGGAACTGTTCCACACAAAAATCGTTCGCATACCTTCCGCAATTAAAAAATTGCTGGAGTTGAAAATTAGAAAATTTTCCAAAAATGCTGGAACGTAAATTTGCAGATCTACAAAGGCTACTACCACTGAAAATAAGATTTTATTCAATTCCTCCTATCGGAACTAGTTAAAATATCGAAGTAATGATCGACCCACAGTGGAACGAACTTCCGTCGCGAGGGTATGAATCATGTTTTCCGAGCAGAAGCGGCAAATATACTTACCGCGTTTACCTGGCCATTATCGTAGTCACTTTTTAACGCCACAGTGCTCCAAGAAAACTGACTTATCAGCGAAGGGAAACGAGCGCTGCAGAATACATGAGGCACGACCGTTCGCGGCGTGTGCTTAAGAGCGCGGCGCGGCGCGGCGCGGCGGCCGGAAGCCCGAGAGAAATTGAATTTTAAAAATTCACTCGGGAATTCAGCCTTCACTCTTTTTTCCGCCTCATACTTCCGGGATACACGAATCAAGATATCGCCCGCGCTAATAGAGAAACTGACTTCGACGTTCTGCACCGAAGTAATTGCGTTTCACCGAAGAACGCCCTTATCAGCATCCCGAGCACGTGTTCGGGAGGTGGCTCGGGTTCGGAGGTTGTCGAAACCGTTGCCGCTAACAATTTCCGCTGGCAGTGTGTTAAACTGAGATTGTCTGGCGCCAACAAATGCCACGACTTTCACAACTGCAGTTAATGGGCGGTCCCAGGCCGCGGCCGGTGACTATGATGAAGACAGGAGTGCCGGAAGGAGGAGAGACCCGTCTTCCTCGAGCAAGGCGCACCCGGTTCCTCGGTGAGATCTCTGAATAACGACACGTCGCTACGTGACGTCTCGTTTGGGTTTGACGGGGATTCATCCTCGGCCCTTGCGGTTCGAACGCGTTTGGAGGATCGCCATCACTCTGTCGCCCACACCCTTGATTAATCCCACCGCCGCCTAATTATTCGTGATTAATCGTTCCAGGGACGCCCGGCTCCCTTAATATTTCCACCTTTTGTGAGAACCCGTTACGATCCGGCTATTCAGATTGTCTGAAGACTGCGGATGTCCTCGACGGAGTCCTTGAACTGCTGGGAAGATGGTCATTTAGGATATTATGACTCGAGAAAGATGGAATTTCCCACGAAACACGCGTTTCTTTCACAAAGAATTATTCGAAACGACCCAGCACACAGCCAGCCACGTATCCGTTTGAATAGCGGTTCAGCGGCGGCAATTAGAGTACCTCGCAATATTCGCCGGCAATTTCTGTCAAGCCCGAAGAATTCCGCGCCTCTGTCATCCCCTTCCGGCCACGAAGAGAGCCACTCGTGGCAGGTCGTACAGAGAAGTGGCCGGTGAACGAGGGCGAAATCAAACAGCGATATAAATTCCATTCGATTCGACGAGTACCTTCAGGCAAATACTTCTGATCGAACCCTCTCTCCCGGGGCGAGGCCGCGTCCCGACAGCGTCACAGGCTCGACCTACGTCGTTCGTTGAATATTTGATAACGTCCTGCATGCCGGAAGTGCACTCCATATCAGTGCATACGGGCAGATACGTATCGATGCCGCCTCTCTCTGCCTACATCGACCAACAGTGATACGCGTATGCGCCGTGACAAGCATCCTGATGCGGCTGAACGTGTCCCGATGGGACGCAGCCTACCACCAGGAGACAAGATGTCTCGGATAGAATCACGCACCGATAGAATTTTAATTGGACCGCTAGGACCAACCGGACGACGACGACGCGACGTCCCGACGGCTGCCAAGAGATTTATCCAAAATTATTCGTTCCCGGGGAAAAGTATAAAAATTGAATTTTCGTCAACCATCTTTCCAATCCCACACTAGATTTAAACCAGCAACCGAGGGAAGGGAAGGATTCCCGTGGACGAAATAAATGTGCAGCGTTCTCTCTATATTCCCGTCTCTCCCGCAGGAGTCCGGGGGATTCCGATCTCACGCGAGACAATATAGAAACCATTACTCTCCGGAGAGACGGTCTTCGAAAGTTTATCGACCCCGCGCGAGAACTCTTAAATCTGCGAGCACCGCATTCCTCACAATTATTCTTAATCCTTTCTTCCTGGATCGACCTTTCCTCTCTGCAACCATCGATCAATCTGCGAGTATCGGGGGAGCATCGATTTTCCTCGGGTTGGCGAGCGAGCCAAAGAAAATTTCAATCTGTAGATCGTCGATCTTCGCGGATAAAAGAAGGCACACAAACGAATGGCGGATTGCGGGATCACCGGCTGCACGGTTTCAACAATTTGAATATTTACGAGCACGAGCTGCACGGGTCTCGATAGATCCGCTTCCCTGGCGATACGTCACGCGCCGCTTTTGCGTTAGACGGATGACCGTGAATCGAAATTTCGTTTTCGCCGCTTCTTGAATATCGAGGGTCCAACTGCAGCCCGAGTGGTGCAAGTTGGTCATTGGTCGGACCACTAAACAATTTCATTTAATATTCCTCGACATGTTCCATAAACTCGCAGCCAGCATCATAAGACACGGGACGAAGAGGATTTAATCTAGACGAGCTGCACGCGGAGGAGCGTTCAGATTAATTAAACAGAAAAATGTGCGAATCTCGAATTTCGCCGCGCGGAATGTTCACGGGCGCGGAGACACTCTGAATTCTCGGAGTCAAGAGAACGGAAAACTCGATCTTCCGGGTCGAATCATTTCGGATTACGTACTAAGCTGCTGACGAATTCGTACGCGGTCCCCGTGCAACAGATGTCCGATGGTTCACGGCGAAGCGAAAAAACGGGAAACCGGATCGTGGCTTTTCTAAAACAGTTCGGCCGCAGGAGAAAATTATTCGACGCGCGATTCCTCTTTCGGGTGAACGATCGCGCCGGCAACCAGCCGGAATTCTTCTCAGTCGGCGCGGTTCTCCGCACGGAATTTCCGCAAGACGCACGACTATTGCGGCTGGGAAAATAATTGAAGTTCCACCGCTTCCGCCGGCGAATATAGGCTGCCTCGCCCGGAGGAAGTCGCGACAGTAAATTTTGGGCTTGTCTCGCGCTACTTCCGGCGAGCATCACGGCGGTCGGTGGCACGATGTCAACGGGTATTGCCAATACTTGGAATTTCGGGATTTTATAGTCGTTTTCCAAGAGAAAAATGAACAGCATACATTATTTAAAATGTTGGGCGGTGTCCGAATTTAATACAGAACACGAAAACTTGGACATGATAGGCGATAGAAGTGAAATAGGTAGATCGTAGAAGCTGTTGCAAGAAGTAGTTCGTGCAGCATGCATCAAGACACAAGAAACACGAACTTGCCTGCCATTCGTTTCTTGATTACACGCGCTTTATGCAGAACAATGAGATCGTAAAAAGAGTCAAAGTATCCGCGTGTCAAGGAATAGTAACGCGATATAAAGAAGTTTGATATAAAAACTTGTACCCATAAAACTTTGCTCCTTCTTTTCTGTCTTGCTTGCCCTGGGTGGGGCTCGCGCGTGCCCGAGAAAAATGTAGAAACTGTGATTGAATTTTGCAAGTCCCTTTTACAACGCTGTGAAACATCCGAAATAAGTAAAAATGTTTAAAAGAAACTACTGCTCCATCGTAAAATGGATCGGCGAGCAGTCGCAGCAGGGGAATTTCCAGAGGATCCTCCATTTTCCCGTCTCGCAACATTCATTACATCAAGGTGGCGTCCCGATCCGCTGTCAAGCGAGCAAACCCCCCTTGGCCCGGTCCAAGCTTCCTTCCTCCCGAAATCGTTATCAATTTCGAGATGACAGTGGCGACGTCCGCCGCCCTCCGCAGCCAGCCAGTCACGTACGAGCTTTTAGCAGGGAAAAGCGGCACCTAAAAGCTTCACCGTTAAATCTATAGACAGTCCGACCCTTCATCCCCGTCCGCTCTGCTCTAACGCGACGGTCTCCTCTCTGGAAACAGCCTTTTTGCGCCCTCGACTCGCCCTATCCGTCGGTTTTCGTGGCTGCCGGGCTCTCGTACAGCTCGAGACACAACCGCGGACAACATTCAACAAATGTCCACGAAATGCTGCACCGAAAAGATCACCTCTCGCTTGTACACCGAGTGCCTAAAATTGTCTCTGTCATCTCGTCGAGGTTTCTGGTTCTCAGATCCTCCGCTGGTGTTTGGAAACGCGTTGGGTTGTTCTAGAATTCGCTCTTTAGGTGCGTTACACATAATTGAATACAGCATATAGACGTACGAGTTACGCTATTTATGAAATAGTTGTTAAATAATGTACGAAGTATTCCGCTGGAACAGGGACAATTATTCCAGCACTCTGAACATCGAGCTGACAAATAGCGTTCCAAGACATTTGCTTTGCATCCAGCCGGTCTCCATTGTCTCGGATGGTGTTCCAAGCTCGCTGGAAATGCGAACGATTTGATACGATGCGAGACAAACGATGTCTCACCTTGAACTAGCGAAATGGAGCTCGATATTCCGCGACTCTCGACGGATCGGCGGTAAAATTGTCAGGTTTTATTCGACGGGAAAAATGACGGGATGGGGAAACATTCGTTGATGCGAAGTCGAAGAAAATTTGATTTTTCCGCTAATTTTTTTGTCGAGAACTACAGACTCCAGTGGCTCTCGACCTCTTGCACCGAGGTTCCGGCAGGCAACCGCAGCTTAGAGCGATGAATTTTTAAGCTCGCAGCGACGAAAGCTCGGCGATAGGATAGGATAGTCGGATCTGCAAAGAATTAGGAAGGATTACGCGGCGGCGCGCTTCAAATCCGAACGATTTTTCGTGCCAGGAATTATTTGCGGCCCGGTCGGCAGACGTATGCGGCTCCTGGAAGCCGAGCTTCCGGTTCGGTGTGCCGTAAATACATCGGCGAAATTCCGCCAGGGCGATCATCCCTCTCTCCACCCCCCGAAAAGGCCGGACAATCTTCGCCAGCGATAATATCATGGAAAAACGGAGGGTTCCTCGGCTTTCGTGACACCTGACCCTCTCCACCTCTCCACCTCCCCGCTCTCCACTTTCGCGGTCCGCAAACATTTGTCAGCCGATCGCACCCCCGCAACACTCGAGACGCTTCCTTTCCACCCTTCTATTCGGCTACCCTCGTTTTTCACGGCGCGCCGATGCCCGGAAAAAAATTGCGAGAGCACACCGACGAAATGGCGAATACGACGCGCAGGAGGGTACGGAGAAGATGGCCGAAATGCGATTTGAAACATTTTAAAGCGAAACATTATGGTTCCTTTGAGAAGTTCGCTCCTATGGAGAGGCACCGCTATTCCCATTATTCCCCGCAACAGTTTACCCAGGGCGCGAGAACACCGATCTCGCATACACGCGTTCACAACTGGATCCTCCATTCCTCGAGCATCTTCGGCCCGAACCATGAGATCCGGATTGTCTGGAAGGCATAATGGAACTTCCTGACAGTCGTCGGGAGCCACGGGTGTACCCCGTCCTTTGTTCCAGACGTAAGAGAATGTCATCCCTTATTGCGGGCAGAGGGTGCGGTGCGCGACGTCTCTTCGATTGGACGTCCACCCCTGCACATCCTGACGGTCTCGTGGAATGCGAGAATTTATTCCCGAACATTCCGTCGGCTGGTAGCCGGACGTTTTATATCCTCCGAACGATCGGCGAATATTCTTCTGCTCCTTTTGCAAGGCACCCTTTGGTTCCGTGACACCTTCGACAACGGTTCACCCCCTTTCACCCCCGCACACTCCCTTTCACGAATCTTTCGACGGGAATTCCGGGCCGGTTTTCACCTCCTGACCTGTTCCAAGATTTTTGCTCCTTGCTCTTTGCTGTTTCCTGTCTCGCCAGCATGATAAACGCTAGAACAATTCGAGGCCGAGTCAAATGCGGAGGGTTGCACAGTAAAATAGGGAAAATTGGCGCTCGACGACAACGTTCCCAGGCCGCGGACTCCGTTTAATGTCCTCTCTAATCGGGCCACGGAGATCGTAACAATAAAGGGAGTACTCACGGAGATCCGCGGCCGCGGAGGAGATTTTAATTCCGCCTTAATTTCGCGCGGCGTCGCGTCGCCCCTCGCGGCAAGTGACAAATAATTGCCGCATAAATTCCACGGCACGTTCTTGATAAAAATGAATCTTAATTCGGCCGCGGGCGAACAGCGCCTCGTAATCGGCTGGGATCGGGCAAATCCTAAACTGAAATTCCATTTTTATGCGGCCCGACGAGGAGAAAAGCCAGGCCGCTGCTTAAGCTCATCTTCTTTCCGAATCTTCCTTTTATTACAACGAACCGCGCGAAGAACGTTTCAATTAATTCCCTGGGAGCCGCTGATGAAGTTTATAAATGATCCCGGTATCTGCCGTTTCACCCTTATTTTTGCTCCTCGGAAACTACTCCGTGAAATACTTCGCTTTAAGTCCGGTGAACCGCTGACTATGCTTTCTCTGGCCTTTCTCTATATTTAGAAAGTAGCAAGTTTTATTAGTAGAATTTTTAAGAGCTCGAAATTCATGCAAATCTCGTCGTTCCCCAGTTTCACGGCGGTCGCGTCGGAAAGTTTTTGATCGTCGTCGTTTCGTCGCTCGCATCCGGCAATAAGGGATCGTTTAATAAATAAAACGAAGAGCTTGGTGCCCCTCGAAAGCCCACCGTTTTGTTGGCGCCGAGTTAAGGGGGTGGCTTACGCGTTTTACAGCTCCCGGGAGCAGATGCCAGGGAGGCCGAGGCGAGAAAGCGTGCGTATCTCTCTCCCCGGGCTAAATCACGCTAAGCCTTGTTTATGCAGCTGCAAATTATGTTATTACTTAACCGGCAGAGCCAAGTACCTGTACGCCCTGGCTGATATTAATGATTAATTAGACGCTCGGAGCTCGGCCGGGCTCTCGAAACGTCGCTGTAAATTCACCTTCGAGCCGATCGTATTAACTCTTACCACGCCTACGTGTCCTTCCAGACGATATTTACCGTCGTCCCGGGATGATAAATCCTGGCCGACGTCTGCCGACCTGGCTCCTCGCACTTGCATTTTCAAAGGACGCGTTTCGCACGTTTCAGGGCGCCTTGGACCGCTGCGGACGCTTAAGGAGGAGCTTCATTGCAAGTGTAGGGCTTTTGTAAAAGTTGTTTATTACACATGTTATAAACTCTTACGCACGTGTGTCGTACGAGGGGAGCTTGATGATGTCTTTTTAAAATGTTACCGATAACAACACATCACCGAAAATTTTTTTACGTGCAACTCGGTACTACATCTACCGTGTAAAAGAAAATTGCACGCGCAAAGGAAGACGATAAGGGGATGGAGAGGTTGATAACCGGTCGAGTGGCATGTAAGAGGCGACCGAGTCACGTCCACTTTGAGAGGCTTGTGACCTAAATCTGTGTGTTTCCGAAGCGAGCGTGTATTGCCAGTGGTGACAGTCGATTCTGATCGGCCGTCGGCCTCGTCCCCGCACCTAATTGGCTGAACAGCCTGCCTTGGGAAGGAGATTCGGCGGGCGGGAAAGTTTCCGGGAAGGTAAATGTTGCCGGCGACGAGGCAAATATTGGCACGTGATTTACGGATACAAATATTGGCGCTCGTTAGCGTCCGCCGGAACGAATTGTCGAATCCCGGTCGGAACGGATGTCAGGAAGAGGGTGTTACGTCTGCTTCCTCGTTTTTTCTCGATTTTCGTTTTTCCGCGGTGCGCTTTTCCGACACGGGGAAATTTATGTCGCGCGATAGACGGTTCTCCCTGCGTGTACGTATTCTCTTTCTCTTCCTCTCGTGATTCGATTCAGACGGAAGAAGCTGAAAAGCCATTGAGACGATGCACCCGCTCTCGATTCGCTGATTTGTGCTCGAGAGTCGAGTGGCGAAGCAGTTTCAACTTGGACACTTTCGGCGTAAAGAAAATATTGGAAAATAAATTGTTCGTCTGATCTCGGCCGACGCTTGCTACCTCGAAGATTGAGGATTGTGCTCGGAATCCGTATAAACCGGAAAACAAAGGATTCTACTTGGGAAAAATAAGTTTTATTTCGACTTGAAAACTTTTCATAGCGTGATTTTAATATTGATTTACACGCAGAAATAATTTCAACAAAATCCCTCCGTTAAGAACGGTTCAGCAATGAACATGGGCAGCAAAAACTCGCGCGGAAGTAGCTGAAGAAACGGAATGCGTTTTGGAGCAGAGAGAGAGAGAGAAAGAGTTCGGTCGGATTATTAATTATTCAAGCTGGACCGAGGTCGAGGGAGCCATCTTTCACCACCCCAACCCCCAGCATCTCTTCTTTCTATCATTCTCCGAGCTTAATTAACCTCGAATCGAGGAGAAAACCCGGCAGCGGGTCGAACTTATGAAATCTCGATGACACTGCGTTCGAAATTCTTCTCTATTCATCCCCCACCTACGATATCCACCCGTCTGAAGATCCTTTTATCGCGGCGAGGATAATGCTCGATTAAACGTAGGACGGTTAGCCGATCCCCTTAAGAAATGCTCTCGTAGATCGGAACTTTTCGAACGGGATAGGGGGTATCGAGACGCCTTATCTGTCGCCTGGCGAATCCGGTTCCACCCCCACTAATGTCTCGTTAATTAGTTACTTACGATCCGCGGGGATTCCGGTTGGTATTAACCCTGGATTAAATCACTGCTGTGAACGAGGCTTACCTGGAACAGAGGAAACATCGATTTCTGGTTAGTTCTCTCGATTAGCAGAGATTTTTGGCATTTAAGGGTGGGTCAGTTCATTTGAAAAAGTCGGTACACCAGAAATTGGAGTAATTGACACTGTAGCAAATCATGGCACTCCCAGATGATAGAACCGGAGCGTGCATCATCCCTTTCAAATTGATTTCGGCGATATCTGAGAGCCCTCGCTATCGACGTCAAGTTTCCCGGAGAAATTACAAGAGAACTAGTTCGATTGCGAGCGAAGAAACTCTCCGGTGGACTTCCGGTTACCGGAGAGCCCTTCTCGACTGTCGTAATTCTCGAGGAAAAGGTAACGGGCTGCTTGAACACCGCGGATTCCAACAGCGGAACAAAGCTCGCGTTTAAACGAAACAGTGGTACAAGAACTACAAAAGGGAGAGAGAGAGAGAGGGAGGGAGCAAGAGAGGCGACGAGATGCTGCGAACTACTCAAATTCGGGCGACTTGCGTCGGCGGCGTGCTTTGCTAGGGGGTTTAATTAACCCCCGAGCGCCTGTGGCTTCGTTCCTTGTGCGCTTCCGCGGAATAATTACTCCAAGGATATTAAAAAGCTCGGAAACGAGGCGGATCTTCGCGGAGACTGTCTTGCTCTCTGTCTCGGGGAAATAAATAGCGTCCGCCTAACCGACTTTCGGCCAGATTTTGCGGAATCGAATTTATCGCCGTCGCTCCCATTTTTTTTAGATCGTAAACCATCCCCTCCGAGCGTTCTCCGTGTATTTTCGAAGATGGACACGAAGATGAACACGAAACTCACTGAACGCACATCTTCGAATCGATTTTATACTAAATTATTTTTGGAAAGGGACGGCAGCCGTACAAGTTTGTTGTGCAGAGTTTAGAGGCACTAATTATTGGGGGAGAGTATCGCGTACACGGCTCGCAGGAATTCAGAGGGATTAAAGGACACGACTGGAGAGTAGGAGGGAAAGGTTCGGCGTGTAATCAGTGACGAGGCTTTCGTATCGCGAAAGGCGGTCGAGAAAATCCGCTAATTCGAAACCGGGCGGCCGGCCGGGGGTAGCTTTGAAGTCTTAACGAATCCCCCAAGACTTTCACGAGCCATCGAAGCCCCGGGTTTAAGCCGAAGATCGCGCGGAGAACAGACAGAGGGACCTGGCAAAGGGCGAGAAGAGAAAGTCGAAAAAAAGAAGAAGAAGAAGAGAAACGAACAGAACGAAAGAAAAGAGTGGAAACGAGAAAACGCAGCTTCCTTTCAAGTTGGTCGTACAACATCCGTCCGCTTTCAGCTGGTCTTTATTCCCTTCCAGAGTCTGTTCGAGCGCCACACCGGGACGAAAATATTTATCGAACGCAGGACATTTCCCCCGGACGGAAGGAAGTAATTAGAAAAAACGAAACCCGTTTCCTCCGTTGGAAAAATACCCGCCGGAGAGAATGCATAAGTACGGGGGCCCCTCTTCTGAAAACATTCTATCCCGTTTTCCCGGTGATTCGATGCATAAAGAATCGCACTCGAAAAAGAAAAAAGAAAGAAAGTGTTTCACTTGAACGACGCGTACAAAGCGCGGGAAACCCGCGGTATGTCCTCTGATCTGCGTTTCCGCATGACCATTCTCCCCTGGGAAAAAATGTTTGCCGAAAGAGAATTGTCTGTTTTCGAGAAACTGAGGGCGCGGGTCCTGTCGCTGCGAACGCTCGACGATTATCGGGTCGCGTGGACGGGAGAGAACAGCAGTGGACTTTTTTTGGAAATATTTTTGTTCGGTGGCGGTACTTTTACTGCACATACCCCGGAAGTTTCATTGGGAATACTCCAGCGGGGAATAATCCGTCGTAACATTCTTCCCGATCAAACAAACTTTATATTTATTTTACAACTAATCATAGTCATAAGAAATCGCTGAGAAATAACAGTGTCTTTAAACTTTCGAGACGCGTGCACAATCTTGCGTTCTATCCGTTCGCCTTATTGTCCGCCATAAATGCGCGAATCCCATAACGCATCTTCGAGAACTGCCCACCCCAGGAATACTTGAATTATACGAGGCAGTTCGGATCCGAAACGAAGATCAGGATAAACAAAAGAGTCGTTCGCGTACAGGCTTCGACGTACAGGGGGAATAAGCTGCCATAAAAACGACAGCGATTCCGCATAATGGGAAGCCATAGGGGAACGCCGCGCCGTTGCCTTTGTATCTGGATTAAAAGGAGGAACAATTTAATATACCGTGCGACGAGCGCTCCGAAGATGGCCGCGCTTATTTCCTGAACACGAGCATCCTTGGGAAACGTTCGACGGCATGTGCTCTGGGTTCCATTCAATTTCGCCGCCCGTAGACGTCGCTATCCCGTTTAGGGGCCGTTCATGCTATCGACGAGTCGAGGGTGCATTGTGTTTTAATACTAATGCCATCAATTTTTCGCCGTGCGTTGCGCTTTGACGAGAACGTTTCTGAAACACCATTCCATAGGAATTTACCACTAAACCTACCGAACATCAAAAGTGACTGACGTGTATAGTATTATAAAAATAACACGATTAAATGTATTTATATTTTCTACGATATTTACCATAATATATACTGGAGTCAAAAAATATATTCAATAAATTCCCATGAAAACACCTTTAGAATTTCAATAATTGTCAATTATTGAAAAACCGTGATAGGTTTACCATAGTGTCAATCTTTGATACTTTGCACTCGGAGCTATTCTAATTCGCAAATCGAATTTTTCTGCCGGCCTGAAATATTTCATTATATATTATTTCATTATCAGAAATGTTTCCTTATATATGAAATTTTCATTCAACAAGCTACGGTATTCGCAGCACAATTTTTAAAAATGTTTTTATCTGATAGGGCCACTTTTATTTCGAACCAGATCAATAACGTTGGCACAGCCTTCTCTCCCACCGGCTTAATTTTTCCGGCTTGAGAACAGCCCTAAGACCATTCTCCTGGTATAATAGTCCACTCTCCGCATTCTGTCACGATCGCACCCCCGTCAACCGGGGGCAGAAAAAAATACGGATCGTAAAAGCACAGCTCGGTGTTTTACGAGCGGAAAGTCTTCCGTCGAGGTCTTTGACGCTCCTGCCCTGACGCTGTCGGGATCATTCCAGATCCTCTCCGGTGACTTTCATCCGACGACCACGACACCATCCTCAAAGAGGACCATCGCCGAAAATCAACGGGAAACGTGGGTTTAGAGAAAAGCCGGAGCAGAGCTCGTTCCGGGCTGTTGCTAAGGTAAATATTAGCTGCGGGCTAAGTTTTGATGAGTTTTTACTGCGAAAATCGTTTATTTAGCACGGTGATCCTTGTGCGGGTTACTGGTGACTTTGCTTTTTTATTCGATGGAGTTTCCTGACGTTGTAAAGATTCTTCTTTTCAATGATGAACCCGTTTAGTTCCAGTCAATTGATCAATACGATTTTTCGAAGGAAAATTGAGGAAAGGAAATGTGCTCTACGCTGGAAATTGTGATTGTAACAAATGTGTAACGCAGGTAGAGAACGTGTTGGTAAAGAAACAGAGAAATAACCGGCACGGGTAATGGAGAGATATGGACAATATACTGCAAATTTGTGCACCGTAGAAATAAAACCGAAAAATATGAGAGCTGTATTTTGCATCTTTCTTGACATTTCCTGTCTTCGTGGAATCTTTTTTCAAATTTATATAATATCTTAAATGAGAGTCCAGTGACTTGTACAAACATTGTGCTTGGCAGGACCGCCGAATTATACAGGAATACATCCAACACCTCTCCGCTGGGGGAGCGTCGATTCAGACATTCCGATATTGTTGTTTCTGGAACAACAGACACAGTTCTCCCGGCAGACTTCCATCTATCCGAACAGAGTGAACTCAAAGCGGGTACGCCGCCGAAAATGAAGAGAAAATGGAGGACAGAGAAGAAAGGATGTCGACAACATCGAATGCATGGCTCCTCCGTGGGAACATTCTAGCGCGAGCAGCGTTTCTCGTCCTTTTGTGCCCGCGATTTCGCTCGCGAGCATAAGCGGGACCAGCACACAGCCGAGCGAAATATTCAAAGGACCACTTTTCCGAGTCCCTTGATTTTGCAGACTTTAAATTGGTAAGAGGACGAATCACCGACGAGGGCCAAGCCTTTTGCTCCTCCGCTCCGAGCCGATGCTCCGTCCGGATTCCTGCAACGCCTTTGATCCTTGACTCGAGCTAATAAAAATCGACGGGGAATGCGAGATCGCTCCACGTCAGTCGATTGAAAATCACGAAACACGATACTCGGTCAATTTTAATCCGTTTCGCCATTATCGAAGCTCCCGCTCATTTTTATCAAGATTCGAAAAGAACCTCTCGAAAGTTTGTTTAATTTTTAATTGAATACGCACGGCCAAGCTCAATTAACTGCGAGCTATTCGGCGCACTCCGTCGACTTCATACGACGGCGAATGATGAAAGAAGCATCGAGATATCGATCTGGAGTGGCCATTCCAAGACGATTTCTTCTCCGGTCGTCCGAACTTAAGGTTTCCGGGGGCTGAATCGCTGGGGAATTAAAGGTTTTCTCGCAGAGTGAGAGCGAGAGAGAGAGGGAGGAGGGAGGGGGAGCAAGTTTTCCGCCTTAATGGAGATTAAGAAATGTTTGAGAAAATACCGCCGATGGGATTTACTTCTCAGGATAAAATCCACTGGACGGCTTTCACGATAGCGCGAGCGAAATTTAAATCGACTCCGAGCGAAAACGTAAACGCTATTGGATTATCCCTTCTTCTTTTCCCGCGGAACTTTTCTTCTCCCCGGCGCGCCGCGTCGCGTCGGGAAATCCTTCTCTGTTCTTTTGTTTCGCTGGGAGACATTCGAGTCTCGAGTTGCGTCGCCTAAGTGCTCCGAGATAGGGAGCTTCCAATTTAAATCAATTAACCCGGAGGATCGACGCTCGTCTCGACCTATATCGATCTTTCCGGACGCGTCTCTCGATACTTTCTCGATTGTTAGACCTTTTTATAAATAATTTACTCGAAGAAATGGAAAACGAAGGGACGTCGTCGATAGCGTTTCTCTGTTTCGAAAATCGTGGGTCGAGTTCGGGGGGAAGGTGGCTGGGCAAGAAGCATCGGAAAAGTCTCTCCCTCGCGAGAGATTTACCGCTAACTAATTTGCTGGCTCGGTTTCCGTCCCGGGCGTGGTTAATCGTCGGAATGCCCGCCGTTGGGAGGCAGTGGCTGCATGGAAAAACGGACGACCTTGCTTCTTGCGGTCTCCCGTCGCGCTCGTTTCGCCCAGGATATAAAGCCACCTCTTTAATCTCTGTTATACGGAACCGAGAGAGTGGAACTTCTTAAGGCGTTTATTGTCGGCCGGGAGTAGCTCGGCTCTTCCGGCCGCTTCTGCACGTTCTCTGCACGACGCGACGCGTACGCGTCACGCAATTTTATTTCTCAAGTATCTCACTTCCATTGGATTCTCTATGAAAAATACATTGGGAATTTTTTCAAGGACGAAAAGTGAAAAGTTACGACGGGCGGTCGATCGGCGATAATCTCATCGTCGCGGCATTAATCATCTTTTCCGCGCGTGTAAATCGCGGCGGGCGGGGCGAGCGCGGCGAGATACTATCCCGGGCAACAGTTGCGGCGAATGAAGCAACGGCCCATAATGCCTCGCGCGTTGGTAGACACCGTTATAAATACGGTATTACGAGCAGCGGGGGCGGCAGACATTCTCTCGCATTCGTGCGGTAGCAGGCACCGGAGAAATGCCAAGGAACACAGGGCACGTCGTTAGCGCCCTTATCTCGCCGAGGCTCGAAGTCGCTGCTGTGCTGCATGCTCGGTGTCTCGTCGGCTGGCTCGCCTAACTCGCCAGATAGCGGTCCACGCGTCTGTATGCGTGGCCCGTGGCTGTCTCCTACGCTAACCACTGTTGCATTATACAAATCGCGGCTGCTAAGCTGCGAATGTAAATGAAAATATTTCACCGCGGCCTTCTCCTTCTCCCTTTCTCTGAAACTCTCGGCGCTTCTCTGGCTCTTTCTCTTTCCGAGAAGCATTTGCAACGTTCCCCAAAGACGACCCTGCTTATGCGACGAGATGATTCGCCCATCCGGTCGAGACCGTCGTCATCTTTTATTCAGCGTGAAACTAATGAACGATTTCGTTGGAATCGGAGAAACTGTGCTCGGAGCGTTCTCGGGGAAATAAAGAAGTGGACCCTAACGTCTTGCACGTGAGAGTTTCAGCGGCGGCTCAAAATATTTTGTAGAAATATTCGAAAATTATTTGTGTTTTTGGGGAAAGGCTTTCAAATGCAGGGAGCGGCTCGAAAGGCAATCTGTGTCGCGAGGAATTTCCTTAATTTGCCAGCCAGGGAATTCGCGGCCGAAAATTGCGGCATTTTTACATGTCTACGGGTAGAATTAACGAGAGGGGCGGGAGACGATGGGAACCGCGACGAAAATTTTTATTAGGACACGCCCGAATGGTAATACATTATGCTCCGCCCGTTCCCACGTCTTGTACAACGTGATGCGATTCCGAACGCCGTAATTCAATTTTTCAAGAGGCTCTCCACACGTTCCGCCAATTCCATTTCTACCGGGAGAGCTCGCTGGAGAGAGAGAGAGAGAAAAAAGAGGCATTGAGCGAGGGAGAGAAAGAACCATGATACGCCAGAGACAATCGTGAAAATTTCGCTCCCAGTGCTTTATCGAAACGTTCATGCCGCGGGCTTTCGTTCCGATGAATAATCGCGGTAATTCGAATAAATTCCGCCCTCGCAGATGCAGAACAATGAAAAACGATAGAGAACATTTTTCTGACTTCCTGGCGAAAAGTCACTTCAACTACTATCTAGCGATCCAATTTTACCAAATAAGATTTGGCACAAAATTGGTAGAAAATTCACCGGTTATGAAAAATCAGTTATTTTCACTGTTACACGAGCAGTCCTCCTCGAGAAGAATTTTGGCCCGAATAGTAATCGAGGGTCACTCGCGATCGTTCGCAGGCCACCAACCAACAGAGTTGACCGTCGATGGGCTCCGCGTTCCAAAGGGGCGATCAATTTCCATTAATTAAATGGCCGACGAGGGGTGGAACCCCTGTCACGTCAATCACGGCCGAAAACTTTTCACGCCGCAACCCTTCTTCGCGATGTCGCGGTGGTGGATAAGGGTGTGCATCATGTGTGTGCGCGCGTTCGTAGGGGTGGGACCGTCATTTGGTGGTCGCGGGGCTTCTGTCCGGCCGTGTGAAACACGCCTCCCACGCGGGGGTGGAGGAATTGTTGTTGACGGTGGACAGAACGGACAACGGTTGTCCATTGTGAGCGAACGACCGGCGACGAGAGCGTCACGGTAATGGAAAAACCAGAGTTCTCGATTAGAGAGTTTAATCTCTGTCTAACATTCAATTGTGAATCGTTCCGGGCCGATTTCCCGAGTTTATCCGCGGGTGTCGCGCATCGATTCTGCATTGTTAACCCGGTCCAAAATAAAATACTAGCTTTCGGAACATGAGCGAATCACAAATTTTATTTAACGCTTCGGTATCGATTCGTTGTTACCTGTCAGACTGAAATTGACAATTGATTAAAAAAACGAAGCACGCGGATCCGAAACAGATGCAGAAAAGTTTTGGTTTTAGCGTGAAAAGCGCACGGTGATTAAATTCAACGTGAAAAGTTAAAGTGCGCCAGCGTTTTAATACCCAGATGAACAGAGATTGTTTCCAGCAACGCATTAACAGTAAATGTTTATTTCAATAAATCAATTAACGAATATCTCGAGCAAACAATATACTAAAAAACGCAGGTGATTTTTGGTAGAAATTGTTTCGAGAGCGTCGCGCGAGAATTACATTGATCGCGAAACGTGAAATTGGGGCAGCGGTGGTCCCCGGTCGAATAATAAATACAGAGGCGCATTAAAATGAAAAATTAATTTTCAATATTCCCGGTCGGAAGGATGAAACGAGCAATCACCGCGATTGATACCGTCGCAATCTCGTTGTCATCGACCAGCAAACGGCATTAGGAACGAACACGAACACGCGAGCACGTATGTATCATTGCCCTGTCATCGTTCTGACCGATTGGATCTCAAATTGGAAGGCAGATGATCTGCACGGAAATGGAGCCGGCCCGAACAAATCCCTGCTAGCTTTTATCCCTTCCGTTCGAATCGCGATCCCCGAATCGATCATGATCTCTCATCCCCCGTTCCTCTTTTTTTTTTGTCGTTGCGTGCAACGCTATGGAAATAGTTCCTCCGGCGAACCAATTCCGAAATGCTGACTTGGTTATTCAAAATCCGTTCGCGCAACTTTGCTTCGCATTTTCCACGCGGGAATTAATTCGCCGACTCGATTAATCGGCGAACGCATTGGAAAAGTCGTGATTTCTCGAAATCTCGTTTAACGACTAGCTCGTTGTCATTTTTTCGCAGCGGAATATTACGAGATGTCGAAATCAACGTTCGACGAACCGACTTAAAAACTCCAGAACGGATTCCCAGGCCCGTTTAGCCCCGTCCAGATTTCCCGGCAGCACTTGCCGATGTCAATAACACGCGAGGCGGATAAGCCCGTCGACATCGCAAACAAGCTGCGTCGTGTTCGGGAGGCGCACGCGCGCGTAGATCGCGCCAAGTGACAGTTTGACGAAGCGGATTGGAGCGGATCCGATCGGAGCGAGCGATCGGGTACACAGAACCACTTTTATCCTTTCGCCGTTAGGGCGATAGCTCGGTAAACAGGCTAGCATGTTGTGGGAACGATGATCGGTTGCCCGGATTCTCCCCTTTTCATCGTAAACACGGCTGAACGCGTTTATAAATAATAAAAATTCACCGAATTTGGACATTCGTTTAGCAGCTCGTCTGAACTCGCTGATTCTAATGGACTTGGCCGGCTCTCCACTTTCATTAACGTTACAACGTTCCTAATTAATCTTACCAGCCAGTCCGAACAATTGACACGAAAGAAGTCCGCTATCCAATTAATCTCGGGAAGAAAACAGAGAGCACAATCGACGAACCGAATAAATCAAACGGTCCTCGACTTCTCAATTTCATTAACGTTACAAGTCCGTTAATCAAGCTAGTTTCTCGGTAAGATTGATTAACGAGACGACCGATCGTCTCTCGAAAAATTCTGTTAGCCAAACAACCGCCGGAGAATCCTATTTGTTCATTCTGTTTCAAGATAGATCTCCGGACTCATCGCGGGAACGTTTGCAGGGACGACGATCTATCGGTCACCATCTCGGTCGACCCGGTTTCTTTAATGATCGCGAAACGACGAAGTAACTGCTCGCCGGAGCGACAAGCTATCAGCTGCTGTTGCGACTAATTAACCGGTCGCTGGGAATTTCCTCGATGGCGTAACACGCTAACGAGAAAACGTGGTGCACACCAATGGACAAGACGCACAGTCGCCTGCAACGATGTGTTAGATTAGAGATATTTTTTTACCATTCGAACGCGTGTCCGACTTTCGATGGTTGTTTGACAGCGTTCGGTCGTCGATCAAGTTCGAGACGGACCGATTCCGCGCCCTTTCGACCCGGCAACCCGATTCGGGGCGCGTAATCGCGCGGCTTTGACGGTTTAATTGATAATTCCGTTATTAATGGCCGGCGTGATTACGATCCTCGGATCAATGGGGATTTCACGGGCCGCTGGGATGCTGCCTCGCGGTATTCACACGGTGACGGGACCAAGAAACGGGAATTTATTGAGGCGGATTGTAATTGATACTTTCACCGTCCTACCTGTTGATCGGAGACGATTCTCGCGTGCCTCGGGTGTAAAAGCGAGTAGGCGAGCTGGACGGTTTTACCTGTTCGATTGGAAATTACGTGGAACGTTGCCCGATCCCGCGAGCAACGATCATCCACTGCGGCTCTCGATGAAGACCGCGAGAGCCCGCCGATGATGAGCTGCGATTTTAATCTACGCTGCTGTTGGTCGAACACTGTCGGACAAATGTCAGCGAGCATGCTCGCCCGGGAGCAGATCGAAGAGCAGCGAGCATCAGATGGGAAAGATATTCAGAAAGTGCAGCAAAAATCCCGAGGCTACGAAAAATCATCGTTCCGTCCACGCAGTCGGCGCTTTTACAAACGCGGAAGATTTTAATGAACCCCGGGGTTACGTTCTCGTGTCCCTCCTCGACGACGATAACGAAAACTGCGAGGAGCGGGGCTCTGGAAAGTTGTTGTAAAGTTACTCCTGTAATAACAACCGTCGTTATTATCCTCCGCGTATCTTTCTCCGTCCGTTTTTTCGCGGCGCTGCGTTTTTTTCTTCCCCCGAAGTCTTTGTGCCGAAGACATCGGCGCTCGAGTTTCGGTGAGAGAAGGGCGGCCTTAACGCAGAGAGCCGCGACATAATTAAAAGGGTTGGAACGCCGGAGTCCCGGAACTCGGAATTTATTAAATCGCGAAACATGGTCGGCCGAGAGGGAACTTCCGCGATCTCAACCCCTCGCGATTTCTTTCGCAACTTTCCCAGATATTCTCCGGTGAATGGTTAGACGGAGAGAGAGAGAGAGTGTTCCTCCCCGAACTTGTTTGAAATCAAACGTCTGTGCCGTCTAAAAATGTACAAAACTTAACCGAAACGTCCCGAAATCTCGCAGAAGCGAGTCTGATCCGAATCAGCGGCAACGGGACGCAACAATCGCGCGAACGAGGTGGCATAGCGTTCCGCGGGGATGGGGTTTCAGGGGCGTGAGATCTGCTCGAGGGAATCCCGTGGCAGTTACGGGCAGAATTTTTAATTAAAAGCCCGGCTCCTTGCAGCATCCACTCGTGACGGGGCACTTGGCTCCAGCGCCCGAAGTGGTTCAAGCTGGGCGCAGTCAGAAAGGTTCTGGCACGGTGAAAACACCGAGTCACGGATGTAATTTGATTAAAGTTGGATCCGGAGTTATCCGAGCGTCGAATGCAACCGTTCACATCCGTCCCGGGGTATCTAGCGGGCGTTCAATTAACAGAATTCCTGCCGTGCTCCAGCGAGCGACGTCCTCTCTCTTCGCCCCTGCAGTTTCCACACCCCCACACCCCCTTCCGACGCGTGTATCCACTGGATGCAGCCCTTCGGGTATCTCTTTCTTTAATCAATCCTCCTATATTGCTTCTCGCGACGACCGCCTTAGTCCGTACACCTGGATATTTATCCTACAGGACGTTCTATTTATCTTGGACGCGCCGAATGTCTTCGTTACCCCGGAAAGCGACGGCGAGATCCCAAACGAACGGATTAACCGAGATTTCTCTTTTCTTTCTTTCGAATAATTCTGAATTTAGCGTCTCCGTCGAAGCACAAAGCGCTCGGAGTACAGCTCGGAATAGCACAGTTCATCGCCGGCAACAAAACGTGTCGGTTTTCTCAATTTCGCACGTGTTCCGAGTCATCCGGTTCACTTTGCGGCAAGAAGAACTCCTCGGGAAGTTCGAATTGCAGCTGAATCCTTAGCTGGGGTCAGGATACTCGGCTAACAAGGCGGCGAGGCGTTACACGCGGCAACTCTAATTTCCACGTTCCCGCAGTTCTTCCTCGAATTCATCAATCACAATCACCCTTCCGATAGCAACCCGGTCGTACAGAAGAAGATTCTGCTCGGCGGTGCAAAAGACGATCTACTCGTGCGGCACGTGTTCGATGTGTTAATTGTTGTTGAAATCGGCTGGCAAAAACTGGCGATCGACGCGACGCGCGACGCGCGACGGCGCGGTAATATCGATGGCGCGGATGGGATCGTTTAGATTAGGAAGTGCACGCGCAGCCCGCGCGACGCGATTAATCGCCGCGACCCGGTCACGCAATTATTATTTAGCTAATGTGATTACCAGCGGGAGTTGCGACGCCCGCGTACCGATATTTTACGGGAACCCACGCGATGCCGGGGGAAAGGGCGCCGGGAACATTTCAGCGCCGGTGTATTTAATTAAATATCCGGCTCTAACGAACCATCCACCGGTCCAATTACCTCCGACAGAACAATTCGAAGATTGTGCGTTCTAATTGAAATCGCCGACGCTCCGCTTCCCACGGACCCGAGCATACGCTTCGAATGGACGCCGATATGTTTAGCGAGCGCAGTTCAATGGGCTGACCGTTTCGAACTGTTTCGGACTGTTGCTCGTCCCTCCGGACAAATGAATAGCTTCTCGACGGTCTACGCTTTTTCTGCGATTTTTACTCATAGATCAAGTTACTCGGTATATAATGGAATATTTTATTCCATTCCGGGCCTGTATTTGGGGTGCATGTTCGTTGGCTATTATAGAAGCTACTGGGTGGAGGTTGGGGATTGGTAACAATCGCCACCTTTCCATATGCATCGACGTGTCCAGACACGTCTGTTCAAGGGTTCGTTAACCGAGTTCCAATTAATTGACAGAGGGCTGCGGCAAATTTGCCACTAACCGGAAGACGGGACGGACAGCTGGATGGATAATTGGAAACGGACGAGCGTTCCAGAGGACCTTAGCTACCGTTTCCGTGGTGGATGGCTGGAGGACTTCGTTGTTGACTTTCGAGAGCGAGTGACGCTGAAAGGGAGCCTGGTTGAAGAGAATAGTGATCGTGAGTACCACCTAAAATCCTTCTTAAACGCCTTAAAAATTGTTAGACATTCGCCAGAGGTGCGAGTGTCTGACCTTTTTCCACGGAAGACAATCTCCGTTAAACGTGTTCACGCGCCTCTTCCATTTACAGGTACAGCAGAGCTCTTATCGCGGGTCGAATTTGAAAGGTACAAGAGAATCAACAGCCAAAGTAAAAGCCACTCTTTACGTAATCAAACGATGACGACTTGCCGTTGTTTTTCCGTGGAACGCGGAAGAAAGTGCGCCTCGATATTACCATGCCCGTCGCCGGCTCGTTCCACCCGCGCCCCCTCCCGTAATTTATGTTCGCGAGAATGCTCCACATTCTAGCCCCGGAAAGCAACATTTTATTACGCGCAGACGCTGGCATAATGTAATAGTGCATTTCAGACAGGCCGTCCGTCGCCGACGGGATTTATAGCGCGCGCTCGAACCAACCGAAGAAACAGTCTGTTCGCGACGAGTAGAACCGGCTGACTTACCGAAACAAAGGATTTTTAACAAGAGATAAAATATATTGATTTCTCGACGGGCGTTGTTGATTTCCGCGAAAACGCGGACAGAGTGAAAAATGTAGAATCGTAACGAAGCAACGAAAAGTATTTTTCATTCTGTCCGTGTTTTTATTTAGATCGTCGGGATATACGGGAAGCGTGATTTCGAGACTGCCAATCTTCGTGGATTTATTGCGCGCGGGGATCTTCGAATTCCGCGTCGATCAAAAATGGAGATTTAGTACAGTTTTGTGCGAGGTCGATTGTGTTGGGAACAAAGCGTTTCGTTCCGAGTACGATCGCTAAAAATTTCTACCGTGTCGACGTATATTGTCAATTTCAAGTATACGAATGCACATGATCAGGCGGTTTATTCCGCGTCGTGAAACAAGTGCATCTCCCACGGCATTCTCGCGCGAAGTATAGAGCGCAGACGGTTATTTCGCGGGAATCCTCGCAGGACACCGAGTAATTACCAAAACTACGCACACAGGGTCTCGCGTCGTCCCGTTCGAGAGATTACGGGGTGGGTTGATTCGCGATCGATCTCGGTTGCCTGCACAGAATCTAAATTACGATGACTCCGTCGGGTACACAGGCGCATAAATCATAGCGTCGTCGAGCCATTTAGAATTTCCGCGCGGAATTTCGCTAACCTGTCCTCGCGCGGGCCGACCTCCCGGTGTATAGTATTATACTCGTAGCGATAACGGTATGCGGGAGCTGGGCTGCCTCAGAATTTCATAAAGTCGCTGGCGGAGCGAGCGGCGGGAACGTTGTCGACGATGATTTTCCAAATTTTTCGTTCCGACGCGTGCCAACTACTTCCGAAAAACGGTTGGCTCGCGAGAAATTCCACGATAAAGCCAGGTAGTAGAACGTGACAGAAAAATAATGACTAGACTGCGGATCTTTATGCAAAATAAACAATGCTCGCATTGATTGCAAAACACAGGAGCCAAATAAAAATTTCATTCTTCTTAATTCGCGTCATTTGTGTCGCAGCATCGGCGCGTAGACGCCCTGCGTGGCTGATCATAATGATTTCATAATCCAGTGTGCAGAGGAGTCCATTAACGTTGCACCACCGGTCGTCAAGCAGGAGTTAACGCTGAATAATACGCCGGGCAAGCCGCAAGGATCCTTTCACTAGCGTTTAACCCGCAGTGCGACGAAAATGGACCAGTTCGTCGTATTCCTGACCTGTTCCTTTCACGTGCCTTCTCGGCAGACGATCCCTGGAGAAATTCTTCTCGAAGCGCTCTCTCGTCTAAATATCTGTTACTTGATTACCGGCAACAATTCGATCCCTCGAATTTCGCTATTCCCCTCCGTTCAGCGCGCCGCATAAAAAATAGAAAAGCTTAGGGCGCCTGTCCGAGGGGACCGGCGGGACACACAGGAGTTTTACAACCGGCGTAAAAGTTGAGGAACGCTCGCAGCTGTCGCAGTTTTACAGCCTGTTTGCCAGGACGACGCGCGACGCGACGCGACGCCAAGAATTTTGTCTTGTTCGCGCCCTCCCCGGGTAATGGAACTGTCGTTCCGATGGCAGTGACGTCCCCGGAACGTATTAGAGCCAGCTCGATTTTTGCCTGGCAAGTGTTTCGATCGATTAGGTATTAAAAAAATGCCTTGACCCTATTCGTCACGTTCCAGGGTGTACGCGGCCCGTTAATTCCATTTGTAACAGGCCATTTATTCGCACGCAATCTTCATTTCCTCCAGTGTCACAATTTCTGCGCCACCCATCGCGAACGTTCTAGCGTGAAAAGTGAACGTAAACTCCGAAGTCGCCAGTAAATCACGTCCGAAGTCGTTGTACGTAGTATTTCAGAACAGTCGGCCGATGTATTACTTTCACCGTTTCGCTATCTGAACGTCTTCGTTCGCAGAGCCGGGTAGACAGGCTTGTACTTACTCGTAGGAGATTGGCCCACAGTTTTACGCAGGCTTAGCCTTTAATCACTATCCCGTCGCATTACATATGTCAAGATGCGTTCCGCGGCTCTCGCCTCTGATGTATAATGCATGTCCTCTTTAGCATTTTATCGCGTGGCCGCAATTTACGCTCAAAGGCGAGCTCGGCCAAAGGACATACCCTCTCTCGCCCCCACTGGATTAATTTACATATCGCGTAATTAAATTTGTGCAGCGGGGGCGTCGTCGTCGCCGTTGCGAAAGGATACGACGGAATCTAGACGGACGCGACGCGATTTCGTCGGATATCGAACCACCGCAGCACAGAAACTCTATTTGGCTGCTCAAAGACACGCTTCCGCCCCGAAAATCACGGTCCAGCCTCTGAAAATCCGGCACTATAATTTCCAAGCTTCGCGTGCACGCTTGTTAATCTTTAGAGGATACAAGTAATATTTTTATTCGCAAAGTTGTATCTATTCGACAGTGAATAACGATCTCGAGACCCCGGTTTCCAGGTCCGAGAATCGTTGCACAGCGCTGCGCGTTCTTTCGCCGGTTGCTAAGTGAAACTCATTAACGCACAGACTCGCGTCGCTGCAATAATATCATCGTCTAAAGCCCGAATGTAACTCGGCGGCGTTTAATTAAAGCCGAGTTTCGCCGCCTCGGCTGTCGTCGTTCACGGAAATCCCTGTCTCGGGCCGCTTCTACGATCGCTAGAGTTCTTTCCCAAACAGTGCTGGTGGGTTATGAATCGCGATCGTGTCGCGGAATTTCATTAAAAATACCCGGTGGCGCGGAGGGCGAGCCGTTCATCGCGGATGGCGAATTAGATTCGATGAAGAAGGCCATCCGTTAATATCGCGAATTCACGGCACCCGGCTCCTCGGGTCTGCGAGCAGGATGAAATTAACGCGAGTAATCGCGTCGCGCGACGTTTCTCCGGATTCCCCGAGATGCCGCCGACGATGCACACGAAAATTAATCGCGAACGATTTTTGCCGAGCTCGGAGGACTTGTTAAATTCGACTTTTGAAAATGCAAAACAGAACGCGACTGTTCGAAGCTCCAAAGGACACTTTAGTGCTCTACTGTTGATTAAATTTCCACGGATAGAGAGAGGGATTGGAATTGATCCGGAGAGACGTTTAGAGAAACGGTTCTTGATCCGAATTAATTTGGAACAAATAGCAGGGTAATCGATCCCCGATAAATTAATCGGAACAGGAAATGTTGTCGACGAGTGACGCTCGAATGGTTTAATCTAGCCCGAGGAGCTTGCTCCTCTTTCCATCGAGTGTATCAAATTATGGTCGGGCGTTGGTTTCATGGCAGAGACGTATCTTGATCGACGTAAAGTGCTTGCGAAACTGATCCGATCTGTTTCAATGCTAATCTCTGTTAAATTTACCGAGCGTTGCGAAGATACAAAACGAGTTACAAAACAATGGAGTGGAATGTCGTTTTCAATCCAATTGTCATACGTAAATTAATTTATTTCAGCATTTATAACGGCATTAACTGTTCGGTGCCGGTAATGTTTTAACGAGAAACCTGAAATTTAGTTGGTCGGACGAACTCGAGGATTTTTGTTGTGAATATTCTGGTATTTAGGTTAATTAGTGGAACGATGGGATCAAAGAGCGTCAAAGCACTGACGCGAGTAAATTAACCCTTTGAGGGCGAATGTCGTCCCCGAGGCAGTAACAAAAACTGGAGAATTTATTGATAAATTGCGACCTGCGTTTTTCGAAATTGTGACCTGGAGAAGAAATGAAAATAACGTTGTAACGCGAGTTCGATATGTTGTTCGACGTTTCATTTTCTGTTGTAAATGGTTGGATACGTACAGATACGATGCATGTGTCGCAATATCCTCGACTCGTTAAGTAACCTGGAAAAAGAGAACGGATCCGATTCCGCCGGTCACCTTTCACGAATCATCCTCGCGTCCTCATTTGCTCTCGAAACCGCGATTACGGTACCGCAGCCGGATTTCGGGAATGCGCCCGAAACTGGGCTCCCGGATCTTCGAATCGCCAGCCAAGATCGGCTGTGAACCAGGTCGAACATTTACGAACTATTTATCATTTCTCCAGAAATCCTCCCATCTTTTAAACACGCGACGCGTCGATTGAATCGGTTCGACATCGGACGAGTCAAAGTTTAGCACTGCAGCGCGTAAAAACGTTATCAGAACATCGTGTGTCAGGATAACGCAATGACACGGCACTTAAAGAGCACTCGACTACTTCGAACGGTTCTTATCGGTCCGTGCGAACCGCCATTACTATCTCGACCGGGTCAATCGGCGCGGCGAGCGCCTTCAGAGTTTCTCCGCAGACTGGAATTAGCGAGTTTCGTCAAACTTGCGTATTCATGGGAATACTAACGGCGCGGCGCCGCCATTCAACGACCCCTCCAGGCGTGACGGCGCGACGCCGTTATCGACGCACTCGGCAAGGTCACGTTTCCAGTCGAAAGTGAATCGTCATCCTCGCCGAACCTAACTTTTCTCCCGGATAAACTTCCAGCATTCTTTCACGCTTCGTGTCCGCATCGCAAGGTAAAGTAATTCTACCAACATAACGAAACGTTAAATACAATAGAAAACACTTTACTTCCGCAACGTCAAGCACGAACAAGCCAACAAAATTTTCAAATAAAATCTGTCCATCGAATTCTCCCATAAATTCATCTCTCTGTTAATTTATGTAAAATACGTCACATTAAATTTACATTTCACGTGAAACAAACGACAGACAGTCGACGCGTTCAGCAATCACGAGGCCAGGAAAATCGCGCCATTTCGGTTATTGCTTTCAACGTTAATAAACGCATTGTTCCGAAAACAGGCCGCAATATTTGCCGAGCTCTCGCAGCGAAGAACCGAGCAAAGGTTTTCGCGAAAAATAGTTCGCTCGCGTCACAACATTTCGAATTTCGGCCGCACGCAAAATACGGGGATCGAACGATATTTCCGCGAGATTTCGACAGAAATATTTCCTTCTCACCTGCGCCGAGTGCGATACTAACGAGCCGATGCGAGGGTTTGGTAACGCCGTCACGTCGTCATTATCGACGCCCCTCGCACACCCCCGCAATCGAAGTCGTAGCCGAATTTGGACGGGATCCAAATGGCGCTCGCATCCTTTCGCGTAATTATTAAAAGTGGATTAATTGCGCGCTTCCGAGTTCCTCCGTGTCCATTAGACGAATGGCAAACGGTAAATAAAAGTTGTCGACCCCTCGAATCGCGAAATCTTTCGCCCCTGTGGCTCGAATTAATAGATTTGCAAAATACACGGTTCGGTAGAATTTCATTTCGTAATTTCGCGTGTAACAATTCATTCGGGCAACTCTTTGCAGAATTGTGAAATTTACGGTTCAATCGACTTTTAATTTCGTAATGCAATTAAAACAATTCGCGAGCTATCGCGAGCATGATTATTAAACTGCAGATGCTTATGCATTTATAATGCATGGAATCTTTGAGGGATTACGAAATATTCGCTTCGATAGAATTTATGCTCGTAACGTTACCGCGATTAATTCGTTTTATTGTCCGTTCGCTCAGCATCGAATGAAAGGATGATTTCGCGATTTCCCTTTTCGCGGAGAAATTCGATCTCGCTTTCTCCAAGACAGATCCAAATTATCGTCTAGCCTGATCGAGTCATACCGCGCTGGGAAATATAGCCCGTGAACTCTCGCGGTCGCGTGATTACCTTTCACTGGAGATGCTTCGCTACAATGTTAGCCAAGGGTGAATCGCCTAGATCCTTTCACCGGACCAGTCTCCCGAGAACTGTCTGGATCGCCGATTAACCGTTGCACAATGTCGCTCCCGGCGGATCGCCGACGGTCCGCCTCTGTTCCGGAAGCTGTGTAATAGTTGACAAATTGTATCATAATAATTTGTGTAACCTAGATCCGTAGCCATGAAACTGCGACGTTCGAGCCGCGGTGAAAGGTGGCTGATCATTTGCAATATGGCAAATTGGGTCGATCGGAAATTACGTAAGTACTTTCGTCCAATTACCGGTGATCAAGGAAATTGATACTCTTCTTCTGCGAGCATTATTTAAGACATTAAGCGGCGAGAATTATTCGCGTAGTCGAGGCAGCGAGAAAGGTTAAAATTTTCTACCTGAATTGCAACAAACTGGAGCGAAATAAGAATTTATTTTCTTATAATAATATAACAACATTTTTAAATTGTTCCAATGTTTTTACCGTATCGAATGGCAGCTACTCATTGTTGTCATAATATAATGATTTCAGAAATCCGAGGAAAATTGAGCGAGAACCCGCAATAGCAGAAATAATCCGTCGTAACATAGCACGGAAATATTATACGAGATATTCTATAGGCGACACTCAGTTATTTAGAGCAAACATTGTTAATTGTTACCATTCTACGTATTCGGTATTGTCCCGTTTGGTATGCACTAATTTGATCCTCCCGGATTCGCAGTATCACGTTCATTTCCAAACGCGAAATAAATCACTAATTAATTTTACTGCGAACACGCGCTGCACACATGGTCATGCAAAGCTGTATACTGTTCACTTTTTTTTTCAATTCAGAGGCATTTCTTTGTCCGGAACCTGCGCGGCAAACCTTTCCCCTTTCACTATTTTAACCTTTCAATCCTTCGGCCTTTTAATCAATTCATCGTTTAACTTTCTGGCCTTCGATTCAGTTTGTTTTTGCTGGTTTCGAAGAAACGAAACGGAATTTTTTCGCAATTAGTATCAAATCGCTCTTAAATCAGAAACACGAAAGTATCAACCACTAGGAGACAAGGCCACAGCTTTCACAGTCGATTAACATAATTAAACAGCACAGTTCGACAACCTCGAAACCATAATTTTACGACCCTGTTAAATCGTAGCAAAAACGGGCAAATCGACGGGATACCGGCATTTCCACTGTGAACCGCTCTCCTCGTCGCATTGCTGGTTTATTTAGCGCGGTAAGAGTTCGTCGGTTAATAACTTAAACGCCGACGAGCCTCGTAACATCCGCCGTCAAATAAATAACAATTTCCGCTGGCGTTACCTGCAAACTTCGTCGCAATGTAATTGCTGCAGGCGTCGCGGTATCTTCAGCTTGTATCAAGATTCCCCACGGAAAGGTGTGCACAGCGACAGAGTACTAGACGACCCTGTTTCCCGTTTAAGATAAACATTCGGACGGAAAACAGCTCGATGCGAAAAATTACGAGGCTGCGGGTTCGAGGAAAATGAATCGTTCGTGGCATCGGTGAAAGTTTCGTGACAGAAAAAGAGATTGTAATTCTGTAAGATGCATGGACGACACCGGGAGTAGCCGGGGCTTGTTTGAAAATCGATGGAACAGGGAAAATCATCGCTCAAATTGGCCGCTTAATAAATCATTTTAAAATCAGCTGAAGTTTCCTGGGGGACTAAAGGGCGAGGAGTTGATTAATTTATTCAGCGTGGATTTTTGTCGCGAGCCATTCTGCTTGCATTGAAAGCCAATAATGAAATATTGAAAAATTATACGGAACTGCAAGCAGTTGCAGCAATGGATTTCTCTATAATATATAATCTATTTATCACATAGGTATGTACATTATTTTTCGAGCAATTGGTTGACCGCGTTACGCAAAGATCAATTGTGCAAGACTATCGGCAGACGATTTCCGGGATCCTTTCGAATCTGGTTCTTCGAATGGCGCCGGGCCGGCGAGAGGGCACTCGCAGATAAAATTAATAAAAACGTTCCCACAGATCGTTTAGCATCGTTTACGTAATTCTGCGCTGGTTAATATCGAGGGAAATCGGAGGTGAAGCTGTCTAGCATCGTTTCGCAGACCTTCCGGATCTTCCCATGCTCCGTATCTCGCTCGATACTTTCTCTTCTCCCCTTTTGCTTCTTCTCGACTTGGTCGATCGTCCGCGAGAAAGCGAGCAAACCTCGATAAGCGTCTTCATCGATTGTTTCGTATACAATGCCCGTTTCCGGCCCAGCGGAGAGCGGACTTCGTGTCTCCTCCGAGAGATTACGCTGGTTCCTACTGTTGACGGGGGTGGTTCCATCCCCTGGATAGAAAATTCGAATTTTTTGTAAACTTGGAAAAGAATTGTTGGAATTTATTTCGCAAATAACGCGAATGATGAAAGATTATTTTCTCGTGAGGATAATTGCAAACGGTAGGCAATTATATATTTGTCGAAAGTGGGAACAATGCCAGTAAAATTTGTCGGCTCGCGGTGAGTTTCTGCGCTTGAATATTGCAACGAGGAACACAGGAAACCGGAAGTCACTGGGGACCGGAAACGCAACCGCGAGTTTCGCACGGACCTGTACACGGTCCGCGTGTCACCCTCACGCACGATCGAAATTTAATTAAACGGTAGCTGGTGTCCTGGGAGCGTTAATTGAAGGCCCGCTTGATTAATCTCAATTAAAAGGGACTGGGACGGCCAGTGAGCCGACCGTGATTCGAAACTTTGATAAATCAATAGCATTGCCGGGTTCGTTTCCTAAACTCCGTCTAGAGCGAAGTAATTTGCCAACTGTTGTTGTTAGACCGCGATTTTCATGCAAATCGGCCGTGTCAAATGCTGCGGAAACTCGGCCGAAACACATTTGTCACTTCGATATCGATGCCTCTAGCCGGAGAATTTTTCTGAAACGAAAATAATCATTCTTTCGCGCTCGAAGCAGTGAAATAGAAAACGGTAAAAGATTTTCAAAATTCGAGAATGTTCTAACATTGCTTTTAACGTGACAAAATCGTTGAGGGATGCAATCAATCAATTTTTACGTTATTCCTATTTGCCAGAATCATTGCGAAACATTTTTATTCTGCATAAAGATCCGGTCTATTCGGTAAATAGAAAATGGTGGAACATTCTGACCATCTGGACAAAAGAAGATGATTGAAACTCGCGAGTCAATCACGGTTTTCCCCTGATCAGCCCGAGAGTCTGCACAATTCGAAGATCCTTTCACCGGTCCGCCATTCTACGTCCTTTGTGTCCCCCGACAATGGTAATAGACGTGTCACGTGACGAGAGATCGGGATCTGCGGTAACCGAATTACGTCGTCGCGTCGGGGAGAAAAAATTAAAGGGATTCCATAGAAATCAACGATTACAGAAAAATTGACTCCGTTTGTCGGTGAACTCGCTCGGACGAAACTGAAACGGAAACTTTATTAATCGCTGTCGAAGTTCGCTGTTCATTGTGCCGCGCTGTGCTTGAAATAAGTTTCGCGAAGCCCCGTCTTCGACCCTTCAAATTTTCAATGGGAAATGTACGGAAGAAATTTAATCGGAGTCTAATTCCAATCCTCTGGACCTTCCAATTAATTTCAAGCGGCCGTGCAGATTCGCTGCGAATTTTATCGGACGATATCGCGGCTGGGAAACGTTTGCAAACCTTCGGAAATCGCTTTAGGTTATTCTTCGCGGATTTAATCGAAACGGTAAAACCTTGAAATTGCGAATACCGCAGATTGAACTGAGCTTTTGTAAAATTCCATCAACATTTATTTTACATTTTTATTAGAACACAATAAAGTATGAAGTTCTGCAATTTTTCAACAAAATTCCTTCGCGTGAACATCGTAAATTCGAAAAACAGTCTTCCGGCAAGAGCGACGTCAAAGCGGTTGAAACATTTTCCCTTGTTTAAATACGGCTGAGTAAATAAAATTAGTGGTTTCCATCTTCTGAAAAATTACCGTTTGTTCCATTGTTGTTTCCAGAACGGCGAAGCCAGGCAAAAATGAAGAGCGCGTCTTCACACGCGAGTGGCCCGCACGGTAAACAATTTTCGCTGGGGAAAAAGTGGGCAAGAAAAATTGGAGCGCTCGCAAAACTCTCGTAGGATTGTAAACGCGTTCTTCATCGGTGAAAGCAATTATTCGGCTGTGCAGCGCGATGGAACGGTCCATTGATGGTCCGACTCTGGTCGGGCCATTTCTGGAGAATGCCTTTTCCGTCGTTTCGAGCCGCGGTCCGACGAGAACAGTGTCGAAAAGCACAATGGCCCGCTTCACAATAAGAACCTCGCGGTTGTTCGTAGCCGCGAATCATCCCCGGTGAAATTAACCGGTTAACTGCGTTCGACGTGTATACGCGTCAATCAAAATCTCCTTTTCAAGGATGAATTGTTGATTTTTTATCAAATGTAATTCTTCCTAGTTTTTCGTAAAATCTGTAATAAGACCATTTGCCCTGCGTTGGACGCGTATACTCGTCATTACTTGATTTTAATTCCGCACTTTCTGGGAGATGTTTAAAACTAATTAAAACTAAATTCCGCAGTTAAGAGGTTAAATGCCCCGCGTCCATAATTCGAATAAGAATTTTTCCAGTCGTTTTACCGAGCTTCGAACGAGAGTCGGTAAAAATATTTCTCTTCCACAAAGTACACAGTACAATTTCTAAAAATATTTATCCACCGCACAAATTCCGTGTCCATTGACAAACTCGGCCCTCCAACATAAATCCCGGGCAGGAAAATCGGTCGATCCGACTTCCGCCCATCTGGATCGGCGATTTGCAACATTGTAACATTGTACGGCTGGGGGAAATCGCGGGATTGGTTTTTCCGGGTGCGGCGAATTCGTGGAGCTTAATAATGCAGCGTTTAGCGCGCGTCGCGTAAAACTGCGGCTCGCTTACGAGGACCGCGTAAACGCGAAACGACGGGGGAGAGAAAAAAAAAGAAGCAGAAGGGTAGAAAATAAATGCAGCATTTCGCGGGAAGGTTTCGCGAAACGCGTATTTCGAAAGACGTCGCGCGCACCGGACAGAAAAATAAAAGTTGATGCGCTCAGCGCGGCGCGACGCGAGTGTCTGTTTTGAACATTTCGCGTTCGGAGTTATTTACTTTGAGGAATATTCTATGGGCGACCCTTTCCCGCGAAACGTCGAGTTTTAGGGCGGCTGAAAGAGGGGTCAGGAACGAATGAAATATAAAAGTTTCATGCCTTTCGAATAAACCTTGATATTTTCGAAACATCTGCGAACGATGCGATGCTCTCTCGCCGATCGCAGGTTTTCCAGATTTTTCCTCGAGTGGTCGATATTGTGGCAATTAGGCTGCGAACTCTGAACGAGTCGCTGAAATTTTAACATTTACGTCAGAAATGCATAAAATCCGCAGTCTAACAAAGTTTTTCGTTTCAAGCTCCTCGGGGGACAAGGAGGCAAGCAATCGTCGCGTATCTTCTTCCGGAAAATGTGGCGACACATAATTTCTTGATACGGGGAGGAGCTGTTTCGTTTTTACGCGATCGCAGTTGCCGGACAGTCTACGGGTGCAGTCTTTACTTTTACGAGGCCGTGCAGAACGTCTGTCCATAAAGAACATTCCCGCGTATGGCAGATTATAAAACGAACAGTTACGAGGAGAACAGTTCGAGAGAGAGAGAGAGAGAGAGGGAGGGAGTGGGAGAGACACGAGAAAGAGAGAAGGAAGACGGGAATTGTTTCCGAGGTACGGGAAATCGACCGTTCTGCGAAACAATTGTCCGTAAACTCGGTCGTTTGGTAGCTTTTTTGCGGCGCAAGGAAACGTTTCTCTCTCGCGAGAGGAATTTCTGGGAGAGCAGAGGCACGCTGGTAACGGTAACCCGGCTCGGGATGTTAATCGTTGCCGCGATTACGTTCGTGGCCTTGTTCCTGGACCAGTCGTCCTTGAGGCGAACCGCCGCACATGCCCGATCTTGATGCAACGCGGCGCAACGCTATGCAACGGGACGGTGACCTCAAAAATGCATATTCTCAATGCGATCGTAGGTTGTTAAGCCACATCCGGGGAATTTCTTCGAGGATAATTGATAATCGAAAAATTCCGATGTTAACGGAACTCTCAACATTTTCCAGAACGGAATTCTAAAAAATGGCAGACAACGAAGGACGTACCATGCCTAACGGAGCGGACGTCGTAAACAGTTTAGCACTTCATTAGCCGTCAAATTGATAACGCACGGACGGGAAGCGAATTAATTAGCCGGATAATCGCGATTACAGATGCCCAACTTCCTTCCCCCGTGAATCGTAAAAACGGTATCCAGGATCGTTGTAGGGGATCTAACGAGTGGGAAATAATGGCCGAAGCGATCGCAATCGATGCGCCGCGTTCGGTGAAATTAACCGTGCGGACGCCACGATTCGTTGAATCGCGATCTCCCGGTTCTCTCCGGCCTCTCAACGAGAAAAACAGAAATATTATTCTAATTTGCGATATAAAATTCAATTCAGCCACGCTGTTACATACAACGAGTCCGAGCCGAAACGGCTGATCGCTCGGGAGGGAGAGAGCGAAATTATTATCTCGTTTCCGCGAAAATAATTCGCTGCGGACGTTCGCGAAAATATCAATCCTTGCTCGCTGTTTATGGAGCGTCGAAATTATACCGTGGCACGTTTCGCGAGCAGAAAATCGCGGCACGTGAAAAATATAACGAAAAATCAGTTAGCCTTCCGTGCGCGTTGAATATCATTTCAAAATGCGAAGTTTAACAATATTACAACGACGTATAAATATCCAACAGAAAGTTCTAGCTTTGTACAAACATGTTTGGCGAAGCACCATGCGAAGGGGACATTGAAAACCCACGTGAACAGCCGTTCGAGCTGGTTCAGTCCAGCCATGGTCACGAGATAAGACGCATAAATCGCTGCAAACTATACCGCAGGGAAAGTTGCAGCAACAGACGGACGTTTATCGCGACTTTCGATGCGTCGCAATAAATTCCGCTGCACTTGTAATGAAAATATCACGGCCGGCCTGCAATTCACCCCGGTTTCGTCGCGCGGAAATGCATTAGCGAGCACTCGCCGGCAGCTGCCGATTATCCGCTTTGGGAATCGTTGCGACACTCGGAAAAATGCATCGCTGCATTAACGATATTGCATCATTGTTCATCGAACGAGAACAATGAAACGTTTCAGCAGGAGATTAACAATTTTAACCTCCTGACTCCAAAAAAATGACGGCTCGTTCGCGTGTCTTTCGCGAGGCGACGCATTCGCATAATTTCTTCGAAAAATCGATTTTTTTCACCAGATGCATGTAACCTTTCGAGCGAAGGCGGCGCACACGCCCCCCGAAGATATACACAAGGTTACATAAATAGAAATGTGCAATTCCGCGGTGCAGGAGGTCTCGGCATGCGCGCGTGTCAGCTTGCGAGTCGCGCGTGCACGGTGCATAGTGCAGCATGCACCACGTGCGCGCCTCCCACGTCTGGAGCCCGAGCTATCGCTGCAGATCTGAAAATTGCACGTTATAACCTAATGCCCGGTCCCCCTTGCATTTTCCTGCACTCGGTGTATCTTGGAACATATAGCCATGACATTGTTCCCTGCTTGAAAATACAGTTCAAGAAGCGTTTATAAATATTCATCCACGGAATCTTATTAATCGATCCGTTTAGAATTTGTTGACCCTACCAGGAGGTTTCGCTAGAATTCGCAGCGCCCGCAAATTCGAAAAGATCGGACCGGATTATTTGCGGTGCAATTTTCCGCGAGCTGCGCGCAGCCGAACCGTGGAAAAAGCTGATCGAGAGTCGAATAATTAAGGCCCTCAATTATGCACGGACTGCGCCCGAAGATCCCTCGGCCCGCCCGCCTGCAGTCTGCAATTATCCGGGCGATTCATTGTTGCGACCCAGCGCGCCCCGGTGTACACCTGGCGAGAATGGTCCGGTGAATTCGCGGGAAATTCCCGCGGACACAGGCCGCAGCCCGAAAACGCGTCCGATTGCTCGTGAAAATTTCAATGTCTGCTGGACGCGACTGTCGAACGCACTGGTCGACGTCCCGGCGCATCGACAACGGTGCACCGCGGGATGATAAACTGCCCTCGTGCCGAAAAGGGACCCGCAACCGGAGAGAAATTGCAACAAACGCGGGCGAATCGATTTCTTGCTGAACCCTTCGCAGTCGGAACCGTTTTAACTCGAAAATTAAACGTTTCTTCCTGCCCAGAATAATCACATTCTAAATAATCTAAACAATATTTCGAACAATGGTATAGGAATTTTTAGCGGTGACCGCGGTCGCCATTCGAGTGTTAACGGCTAATTGCAACGGAATCGCGAGCAAGCAGATTTTCAGCGAACGACGCAAACTTTATTTCCGACCCCGTGCGAAACGAAACGGCCTCGAAATTGCCATGACTCCGTCGCGTCGCGTCGCGTCGCGTCGTTTATCGTGGTGCGTGTCGGTCCGCGCGTTAACGCGCCGCATAATTTAACAGCATTCCGCCGAGCATTATGCGAACGAACGCGGCGGCACTGTTTCGCCAAAATTACGCTGGTAATTGCGATATACGCGGGTCCCGGAGCACGGGCGCACGAAGCGCAGTCTGCGTCATCCTCGAAGGCGGTCGAGCGAAGATGACGATTAATCAGCGGTCAGGATGAGTTGTAAGGTGCAACGGCGCGGTTAGCTGCGAGTTTCTAATGGAGAACGCTAGCGAAAATGATTTTCTAAATAAGGAGTTGCCGCATGATTGTGATAAGCAACGTGCGTGAGCTTCGCGGGCAAATCTTCGGGGACCTCGAGCGCGTTCCACATTGTGGACCTCGATTTGTATGCGGCCTGATGCAGCTGATGACCTTTCTAACTGCTCCTTGATCATTCGTTGCGGAATTTGCATAAATCGTTCCACGTGCGATTGCATGGTTTTCCAAAGCGATATATTTCAATGGGGATCGCAGATTTTCGATTACCGGATCAATCGAGAAACTTTAGCAAAATTATTATTAACCTCTCGAACTTCATCCTTCATCAACGCTACCAGCAGGATCCTCCGTAAAAGATCGAACTTTCTTTTCCAATAAGCGGCTCGGCGAAGTTCGTGATCGTTTTTTCCACGAATTGAAACTTTTAGAAATTCCGCTTATACACATTTTTCCCGGCTAGCCCGATTTTCGTTATTTCCGTCGCGGCTCGTGTGCCACTCGAAAAGCGGCTCGCGTGCTAATTGGAAGGCAAATAATAGGTCGGGACTGGCCGGGCCGGACCGGGCCACTCGAAAATCGCTCGATTCGATGGAAGCCCTATCGATTTTGCAATTTTTTTTATCCCCGCGTCTCTCTCTCTCTCTCTCTCTCTCTCTCGCGCGCGCGTTTCGATGACTCTAATGCCGGGAGCCGCGTATTAAGCCGACAACTCGACCGTAGATTATTTTCCATGGAAAAATCCGAGTTGCGGAACGCATTCGTGGAAAACGCGATGCGATGCTCTATAGCGCGTCACAGTTATCAATGCCCGTGTCGAACGGGATATTGTTTTTTCGTTTGCACCGCGTTTTATCTGGCCAAGTCGACCGCCGGACCGTGAAGCACGCGGCCATTGTTTCGAGGTGTGCGCGAATGATTGTCTCAGCTTTGCCGTTTTATATGGATGTATAGAGAAATACTAATCGCCGCGCAGAAACGTGCTGAACTGTCTTCTCTATCGTATTCCCGTAACTGAATCGTTTATTGCAATTTTTATCCGTCGAATTTCTGTGGATCAGCTGAAAAATTGTTCTTTGGCGGTTGATCTTTCTGAAATGAATTGCAGAGCTTCCGAAACAGAGTTCCTTAACTTTCCCGAACGAAGTAGAATAATTCGGCGATTGTCTCGATTGAAACAGTCGTGTTCAGCAACTCCTCGTTCATGTTTCATTTGAAATGGTTGATCCAGTTAACGCTCCGGTGCCGCGAGCTCGGCTGGCACACGAGATCCGCATCTACATTTTAAATCTCCGGTAGAGAGGAAGCCCACTGGCTGTTTATCGTGTGGAACAGGGTCGAACGTGATCCGGAATTAACTTCTTTAATGACAAAACTTGGAGATCCCGGCGAGAACGTAGTCCGACTCTCATCTCCTCGGGTCATTGAGAGCTTGGAGGCCGTAGTGCGCGCAATTGACTATTCCAAAGAGCGCGACTTGTTATGCGTCACTTTGTATAAACATGCACTGTACATAATTTAACGTCGAAAGCGGCTCTTATTTCCTAACCGTGCTACGCAACAAATAATCGAGCAAATTCATGCGAGAAGCTGCTTGGAAATCTTCAGAACTGTTCCGACATCAAATTCATAATTATGTTGTCCGTAATACAACAGGATCCAAGTAACACCGAGGAACAATTCCCAGGCTGAGCATCGCGGATCAGGGTCCGCGAGAACGGTCTGGTACTCGTTGTCTTTCTCGTTCGACTTCGCCGTCATTAATGTCGGAATTAATTTGCACGATCTCCGTGTTAAGACAGCTACCCGGATCCATTCGCGAACGATTAAGTCGTATTATTGTTAACAGTTTCCCGCGCTCGGTCGGCCGACCACCTCCGTTCCCGTTGCGGCGAAGATTTAACGAAACCGAGCCGGTTAATCCACGATAATCCGTCGCGGGTTCGAGGAAGAACGGGACCGGACGAACTTGTGATATCGAGAGTGTTGCGGGAACACACGAAATGGTTTTCCGAAAATATTTTCCCAGTAGAAAGCAGACTCGAGTGGGAGACTTTTCAGGACGATGATGAACTCAGGGATTATAGGATTGGAAGTCGGTTCGCGGATCATTAGCCGCGACAGGAGGGAATCGGCCGGATAAAATGGACGCTGCTATGGGTTTAATTAGCCGTCTCGGTTATGAATACCGCGATAATGGCAATAGATGCGACTCCGTTAACTACTTTGCGAGTCGCACTCGCGTTTAATCGATTGGGAACGAAATTGCGCGGGCGCAATTGCTAGTTCAGTTCGATGACTTTTGCTACCTTCCGCAACTTTTGATAACATTGCACATTTCATTCTTTTCTTTCGCTTGTTTTACAATAATTTTCCTCCTGTTTTCCGGAATAAAATCCGCAGTCTACTAATCGCGACAACCCAATCGAATCGCCGCAGGGAAACGACAGCGCGGAACGACCGACCGGTAGCAGATCGAGCCGGCGAGCCGGAAACTGTCATCCTACGATTCCGAACGGGGGTCGCGGGTAAATTGCATTAGGTTCACAGATTAAGCGAGTCTAAGAAAATTTTGCGCCGGACGTTTAATGAATTCCTGCCACGGGAGAAAGAGAGGGTGGTGGGTGGTCTCTCTTCCCTGGGGCGGCTGAATGAAAATTGAATGACGCCGCGTGCCGCGGTAATCATAATTTCCTCGGTGTCCGGGGTTCCTCGGACTGCAGCGAAACTTCTTGGCCTCCTCCCGTTCGAATTACCAGGACTCTGTTGCTTCGACCGAAGAAGGAGCGCTGAAAGGAGGAACTGAAAGAATAATGGAACGAGGAGAGGCCCCGGTCTTCATTAAGAAGGCTCGCGAGTTTAGACGAGCATAAAAGCCGTCGCGGGTTTCGTTGTTCCGTTCTCCGTTCCCTAACACACACATACCCACACGCCCACGCACACTATTTGGACCTCGCCGCGGACCAAGTACCGCTCGTTCCCCGCAACAATGTGCCGCCTAAACAAGCTCCGCCACCACACTTTCTCTAATTATCGCGATTCATTCGTCTAGGCGCCAACCGACCACCCCCTGGCCAAACCAGACGCGATAGTTACCCTCGAAATGATAATTGGCCCAGCCATATAAGCATTGCTCGCTCTTACTCACCGCGCAACAGACTCCTTTTGCTTCGTCTTCTTCTTCTTCTCCTTCTTTCTGAGCACTTTGCGAGCGCTTTCGAAGCGCTTCTCTAAATGCCTTGTCGTTCAGCTCTGCTACTGAATTTTCGGGAGAAACTCCGCTCGTCCGATTTGTCGTTGACTTGTATTACTAAAATTCGCGCCACCTCCTTCGCTATCATATTCAACTAATACAAAACTCTATTTTCCAGATTTTTGAAGATTCTCGGACACCTCTCAGCCGATCAACGTTATTGCTGTACATGTTTGGAATATAAGTTATGTACATATATGTACAATACACACATTTTATGTATGAATCTACAATTAATCAATAAAGACAATCTAATTAAAAGGAATATATGCGTGTTTATTTATTGAATCACCAATTTTTCCCGAAACCCCGACTTGTAGAGTTGTACTTCGGAAATTTCGAAAAACTTTCGATCGTCTGACTTATCGTTGAGTTGCACTACTGAAATCCGTGCCACCTCCTTCGCTTTCATGTTCTCCTGATACTTTGCTAATTTTCGCGATTTTCGAAAATTTTCTCCAATTTTCGCCGTCTGACTTGTCGTTGACTTATACTACTGAAATTCGGATACCTCCTTTAACATCATGTTCTCCTGATACAAACCTCAATTTTCGAGATTTTCGAAAATTTTCGGGAATTTTCGGCCGTCTGACTTGTCGTTGACTTGTACTACTGAATTTTCGAAAATTTTTCGACCGTCTGACTTGTCGTTGACTTATACTACTGAAATTCGGATACCTCCTTTAACATCATGTTCTCCTGATACAAAGTTCAATTTTCGAGGTTTTCGAAAAATTTCCCCGAAAATTGAGAAAGTATTAGGAGCACATGATGTCGAAGGAGGTATCCGAATTTCAGTAGTATAAGTCAACGACAAGCCAGACGGTCGAAAAATTTTCGAAAATTCAGTAGTACAAGTCAACGACAAGTCAGACGGTCGAAAATTGGCGAAAATTTTCGAAAATCTCGAAAATTTAAATTTGTATTAGGAGAACATGATGTCGAAGGAGGTATTCGAAATTCAGTAGTATAAGTCAACGACAAGTCAGACGGTCGAAAAATTTTCGAAAATTCAGTAGTACAAGTCAACGACAAGTCAGAAGGCCGAAAATTCCCGAAAATTTTCAAAAATCTCGAAAATTTAAATTTGTATTAGGAGCACATGATGTCGAAGGAGGTATCCGAATTTCAGTAGTATAAGTCAACGACAAGTCAGACGGCCGAAAATTTTCGAAAATCTCGAAACTTGGGAAAGTATCAGGAGCACATGAAATCCAAGGAGGTGGCACGAAATTCAGTAGTATAAGTCAACGACAAGTCAGACGGCCGAAAATTTTCAAAAATTCAGTAGTGCGACTCTACACTAATTCCAAAAATTTTTCTTTTTTCAAAATTGCCAGTTAATTCTAATCTGAAATATTCATGTATGGGATAGGAGGAAAGAAGAACACATTTATTGTTGTAACTAATATTCTTTATTTCTTACCAAAGAAAATGATTATACATTATTAATACATAAATATCATATCAATATAAATATCATACATAATAAAATGATAATAAAAAATTTTCCTGGTCTGAATGCGGATCAGAGTGGAACGGGGACGGACAACTCGTTTCGGATAACGAGACGGTTTTCCACGGATCTGGAAAGATCCGGGATCGCGATAATGACCGATTGTTGGAGGAACGCTGCCACATGTCGGTTCAAAGATCCGCATCGGCCTCCATGAACGAGACGATCTGTCAGTTCGCGTGGTGGTCAATCCGCACGACAGAGATTAAATTAATTCAATTGATTCAATTGGCTCGGGGCGGCGGAGTTGATTCAGCTGGTTCAACACTTCAAAGAGCATTAGCGGAATCGAGGAAGCAAACGTACATATTTGCCAGCGTTCGTCATGGGTTGAAATTCGACGGTGGTCGGCTGATGAGCTGCCATAGCTGCACACTGCGTGGACTTCTTGCTCGCGACTTTTTCGCCTGTCTGCTGCAACTGCGTAACGGGTTTCTCTTGCAGAGACCACGCAAATCGGGACGTTAATTAGCAGGATAATCAAAATAATGATACGTCCCTTTTCACGTGCAATTATACTCGTCCGTTACCGCTTGAGAACCATACGTGGGCAGCCAAGGAAATCGCGAACAAACTATGGCTGACACGATGGCACTGCACCGAAAAATCTGAAAAAATTCCGGAATGATAATTGTAATGGTATGTTCCAACTGGTAAATATTCAATGAAGAGAAATAAACGTTTCGTTCGTCACATGAACGACAGGGTCGAAGGTTCCGATCGCATGAGGGCGCAACGAAGACAGCGCAGTTGTATAGGATCTCGCCGGTAATTAGAGCTTAACCTTTCGTTCGACTTAATCGCGCCTCCGTGTAGAATCGCTTTGTTCTAGCGTGACTTGTGTGTACGCGCGGAGAAACGCGGCAACGATTCCCACAATTCTCCGGTTGCTCTAAATAGTCTCTATTCTCGTGGGGAATCGAGACCCGTTGCGAACTCGCACGAATGGCAATTTAGTTGCGATCGGATCGATCATTAAATTCCGCGTTGAGCCGACACGTTCGAAATCGAGGAAGAATTCCAGCGAGAAAGGAACCGCGTCCGAAACTTAGGCGAATGTCAAACTCGCGCCGCTAATTAATGCGATTTTGGAAGGCGAGCCCCGTTATCTGCATGTTCCCCGACCGACCCACTGGCATTAATCAGAGTTAAATTGAACGATCCCGGGCGTTGCGTCGCTACGGACGCGCGATAAATATTAATTACAAACTTGCCGCGAACTTTCGTAATTAGTTCGAACACTTACCGCGACACGGGAATCGTAATGGACGAAACACGCGCGGAATCGTCGATCGTACCGCGTGATTGTTCCGACGCGATTATTATTCCGCGGTTCCCGGCATAATGAAGAAAGTTTCGCGAACAACTTCGCTCTGGAACGTCTCTCTCTGGCTGTGAACAGACTCGCTCGGAAGTCTTTAAAATCACCGACATCCTAAAAATTAATAAACTGGAGGAGAACCTGCTACTTACCTTGGACAAAGTGGTCGAATAACGTTGCGAGTCGCCCAAACAATTTGCGAACCAATAAAAAATCAGTTCGAAGAAGATATGCCCGGATAAAGTGAAAGAGAAACGACCACCGCGTTAATTCCGTGGACCGAAGATTGCAGGGGATCGTCGTCGGTGTCGCGGGATGCGAGTTCACCGAAATTTCGATCCCCGTGGGAAACGAGCGTAAGCCGGCCCATGCGTCTCTCCCCGAAAAGAGAGCGAGCGAGATTCGTTGATCGGAACGCGGCGCGAGAGAAGTCGGCTGCGGATTCTTACCAACGGAGCAAGAAGAAGAAGAAGAAGAAGAAGAGGGAATTCTGTTTACGGAGCGGTACACACGGCGACGAACGCTAACTCGAGGCGAAACTCGGCATTTCGTGGGGATAATGAAATACGTCCTTTCGTCGTTAAACGACGCGACGCGGGGCTAACGTAAGCGGGCCGAATTGAATTCCTGTTCCCTTTCCGGCGCGCGGAGGACGGACCACCCCTCGTCGACGTCCGCACAGACATCCTGGCCGTCGATTCATTTAAATTTTTAAGTCGAACGGCTTCGGTTTTGTATCGGCACCCGGCAAATTTCCGGGACGATATTTGAATTGCTGAATTCCCCGAGTAACCCAAACAGTCGAGAGCTGCTGCTCCGGTAGTTCCGGGGTCCTCTTGCGGCTGCTTCGTTCTCCGCGTCCACCACTTTGATTAGAAATGATCGGAGGAACAATTGCAATTCGAGGAGCAACGTAAAGGCTTTCGTTTCGTTTTTGTTGCTCGGACAACGAGTCAGGCCTCGCTGATCGCGGAGCATCGCCGCGCGTTCGCACGACGGAAAAGAGCGCGAAACATGAATTGCTTATTTCGCACATATTCTATTCGACGAGTACATCTGCCTGAACTCTCACGGGCGCAATCGAACCGGATCACGGGCCGGTTAATCGGCAGCGTAATCTTCGCGACTTAGCCGTAAATTCGATCCGGTGTCAGACCGTCTGGACCCAGTTCCGAAATTAGTGCTGGAGGATTCCCAGCTGCGCTCGTTCGCCCCTAATCTCGCCAATTAATACCTTGCTACGAATTTCCTTAGTAACCGGGTGCTGTCGATTAATGCACGCACAGGCCGAAGACGATGTCTCGGCACCTAATCGATCCAGCCCAGGCTGCATTATCCTAACGCGATGCTTCCGTCCACCGCGGAACCGTGAATGTTGGCGCGCTTTCGAATTAAACGCGGAAATTTTCCGATATCTTCGACGGCACGTAGTAGATCCTACTACATAGAACCCTAACCCCTCGAGTGTCTTAATGCGTTCCCCTCTTCCGTTAAATCCCCTTTCTTCTTATTTTTCCGGGTTGCTTTCTTCGTCGCGACTCTTCCTACCAGGCCAAAGTCGTTTCATTCTCGAGAGCAGCATCGAAAGCGGTCGAGGATTTTCGAAGGATTATTGGTTCATGAACCATCCTTCCCCCATCCTCTCTAGCTCTATCCCAATCCTAGCGGAGCCCCGATCGGTCCCGGCTGCTCCTCGTTTTATCGGAGACGTCGCATCCAACCGATGGATAAACCCCAGATGGAACCTAATCAGTAGGCATTACGTTGCATCGAAGTCTTAACAATTTCCGATAAGATTTACTCGGGCTTGAACGGCCCGTGGCCCCCGTGAAAGGCCAGAACCACCGACAACTCGTGTCCAAGTATCTTTTCCGCCGAATTAAAAATCCCCAAAACGCTCCAATCCTTCGTTTTCCTAAAAACTTATCAAACGTATTCGAGCAGATTTTCTCTCGCAATTACGTGGCCATCGCTCCCGTCATTTGCCAGCATAAAGAGACGTATCCGCAAACTCGCAGATCGCGGAACAGATTCCGCGTCTTTTAATTACGGGATGCATTAGGCACGTTCGCTCTCTCGCAAACTCACGATTCCGAGATTGCGATTCGCTTCCTTCCCGCCGCAACGTCGAAGTCAATTTTCTCAGGCCTGCGTTCAAGTTGACGGAATAGTTTAACTCTCTCGGGGAGAAGCGAACCAGACTCTCCTGCTCTCGGAAAAGACTCGGGAAAATCGTTCACGGTTTTACGTAAGCGCGCGAGCGAGCGCGATGCGTTCCATTTTCCTTGCGAAAGTCTCGCCGCCGCCGCCGCCACCGCCGCCGCGCCGAGCATAAATCCGTAGATTGCGATCTCCATTTCACTTTCAGCTGGTTACCACGATCCCAAGGAGACGACGGGGCCCATGCCAGCCGGGGAACAGATTGGAATGCGTTACGCACCATGGAAATTAATGCGAGACGTCGATGGATCGCGCCGGCTACCGCTTGTCCAATTACACGCGATGATACGAAGGTCAATAGGAAAGCTGCTCTCCCCGCTCCTGCGCAACCATAACTCTGTGGAAGACGTTCAGCTGCCGCGACGGTTATTATTAGACACTGTGCCAGAGTGGCAGTTTGTTGACGAAAGTTTTCGTCAGTGATTTCAACGTCTTCACGGTTAACCACGAGTAGTATTGCGTTACTATGCAGAAGGATATAATATCTGTACCTTGTTCGTTACACGAACATAAGAAGACAATAATCCGAGATAGTGTGCGGCGAGACGCTGGTGATTGATACCTGTCCAGATCTCTCCACGGCCATTATCTCGCACCGTTGTCTTCGGATCGCGTTGAATTTTCGGATAAATGGTCCGATGGGATCTATCGCGATCAAGCACCATGGATTTTGGATATTCCGATCGCTGATAGAATTGCGAGTAGATAGGAAACCACCGGTAACTGACGCATTAACAGAGTTGGGCAAAATGTAATTCGATAACGCGTTCACAAGGAAGATTAACACGTTCGTGGTAATAGGATTCCGAGGCTATTCGTGTAATTACTAGTTATCCGTTTCAGTCATCGGGTGGTCGGTTACGTTTGTAGGTTTGTAACAATCGGTGACCGTAGGTCTTCCAACGAGTTCCTCGATCGCGGAGACTTGATCTCCTTAAAAATTAATCAACCAAGAGGAAGTACATCGGAGGAAGATGTCGCTCCGAGAAATGAATCAATTAACGGAGAGCGAGAAGAGAGAAATATTAAATCGAATAGCGAAAGTATATCAGCGACGATTAATCAAGTTAGCGAGCGAGTGCATCAGCGGACACGAAACAACAGGTCGTAAAACCTGTAAAGAATTACGAAACGGACAAGCAGAGGACGCTTCCGTCTCGAGAAAAGAAACAAAGACAGATCACGACGCGACGAAAGAAAGACCGTGTGCTGCGGACAAAGATGAATGCGGCTAATTTCAGGGACGACGGAAATGCCCATCGTTTAACCTTTTACGTCGGCCTGGAGTCGACGTTTCATTTTATTAGAGCGACCAGACATGCCGAATGGTCGCCGACAAATCTTTATCAGAATTTTTATTTTCCATGGAGATCCACAGAGTGTATTAATAAGCAGCGAACTTTGAACTCTAGTTTTTCCACTTTCGTCCAGAGTTCGTCGCAACCACACACGCGCGCGTAGAGAGAACGCGACACGAGGAAGAATATATCGGACCTTTTTTCCGGGGGGAAAAAACCGGGACAGCCTAGCACAAAGGGGCCCTGAAACACGTCCCTGTCCCCTTGTTTTCCCCGCAGAGCGGAAATTTCGGGGCGTGCATGTGCCAGTCGAAACAAAACCTGGCAGGGGCGGCGCGGCGGCAGCAGGGTTTTCCGCACACAGCCAGGCGTAATTGCCTGGCCGGGGAACAAAAGCCCGGTCGCAGTCAGGTGAAAAATATACGCGCGGAATGGAAAAACTGGCGCGTCTCCAATTCGCGGCTCGATACGGGCTCGCCCTCGGCTTCGTTCCCGTGTAACGAGCCGCGGGACGAAACCCGTGGTCCTAGCAGCAATACGGGAGAACAGACCGTTCCTCCCCGTCGTTGTTCCGTACAATTTCTTTGTAACCCCGTTCCACCGACGACAAATCGGTTAATCCTCCCCCGTGGTGTCGCGTCGATCCCGGAATTCGGAGGTCGTATCGCGGCTGGGTCAACGGCGAATCAGCGTGTACGCAAACAAATCTAACCGACTTCACGGTCGCACACTTGTCCCTTCGCAGAGGGTCTCGCGACGGAACACCCTTTCCAGATCCTCGAAGAATATTCCAGCACTCGGTCAACACTTTCGACGCGTCTCGTTTTCAATCATTTCATTTCTATCGTCGACTGCGAGATAATGACAACAGTCTGTAGAGGCAAGCTCGCGAAATTTTTGTTCCCTGCGCATCCTAGGAGAGCCATTGAAGAAAAGGTCATCGATCGCACGGCGCGCCGCGCCGTTCCCGGAGCTCTCGCGTGCATCGTTCCCTTTGGCACGGTCGCCGTGGAGCCGTGATATCGAGAAATATAGGAGAGAATGCTCCGGTGAACCGAACAAAGGAGCCACGGGATCGGTATCGCGTCCTCGGTGACGCATTATATCTAGCCGAGGCGGAGAAGTCAAGGGAACAAAGCGACGCGGCGGCTCGCGTAATTGCCACACGCAACAAAGCCTCGCGAAAAATTGGCGATGGTCCAGGCGGGATGTCAGCGACGCGACAACAACCGGAAGACAGCGATCCCTCCTAGCGCGTGACTCCCGTAATTACGCTGGCTGACAAAAGTAATGATCAGACTGCGGATCTCTATGCGAAATAGAAATTGTTCGAGTCGATCGTAGGAAGCAGAATGCGAATAAGAACGTGTATTTCCTCTTCTAATCGTTTTAGGAAGTCGAGAATAATTTGCCAACGTCTTTCGATTCTTCTATTGTCCTTTCAATTTTGAAATCCGCAGTCTAGTTTATGGAAATTCGTATCACGCGAATATTCAGGTTAACGTTACAAGACTGCGAATTAATTTGTACACTTACTAATTGTTCACCGTTTCGTCGAACAAAATGGTGAAAGGCAGAAAGCAGTTTTCCAGTTTTGCGAGCCACTGTACGCGCCGGAAAATCGTCGAGGTTCATTTTGTTTGGCCCGAAGCTTTCAGCCGTCGTAAATCGGCGCATTAACGGTCCCCCGGCTCGCCATTACGCGGCCAAATAAAATCAGCTATCGGTAAACAGCCGGGACAATTAATGAATTATCGCATGAAACGCTCGAGCTCTTCCCGTCTCTCTCTCTCTTCGTGGAATCACTTACAGCCTCGATGAACGCACACGCTGAATATCATGCTGCTGGTATTCGCGCGATCCACTCACCTGCAAGCAAACCAACGAAATTGTTAATTTGGTATTAACGAGCTCCACGTAGCCCGCAGGTTCGCCACTGTCCACGAAAACTGAGCGAAATTTCCTTCGCGAATAACGCGAAATCATTTTCGACCGATCGGATACCGCTGCGTTCTGTTCGTTCGAGTGCGGATCTTTATGCTAATTCTACTAGTTACAAGACCGGGGAATCTTTGCGCGGATTTGAGAAATTCAGAGGAAAATTCTAAATTCTCGCGAAACAAAATCTTCCCACGACAACGGCATCACACCTTCACTCTCTCCAACCATGCTCAACCTCAACCCACTCCGGTTAGATTCTCGCGTAAGAAGAGTTTCTCCGCAGGATGATCATTCGATGCGTCATTCGATTCCCTTCTCCTTTTCACGGGGCATCGGCGATCGTTCTAGAAAGACGATCCTGGAAGCCGGTCACCGGAAACGGCCTGCGGCGGCTGCTGTTAGATCATCGGCCGAGCTCTCGCCGGCAAATAACTCCGCCGGGAGCTACAGTTTTTTTCTCAGCTCTCCCCTTCTTGCTCTCTTCTTGAGTAAAGCTGCGGTACGCCAGTGGAATTGGCTATTCGCCTCGCGAGAGGCAGCCGTAAGATTTCTCGAGGCTGTGGGGTGGTGGTGAACCACCCCTGCGCGAGGGTGGATTAGGTCGGTTTAACGTGCTATCCGTGGGAGATGGCGTGGGCGTCTCAATCGCAGACGCGTCAAGGGGGGATCGGCCTTGTTGAACGTTGCTCCCGAAGGCCCGTTCGCATGAAAGCGACGATTAATCGAGACGCCAGGAGTCTCCCTCTCCCTAACTCATTCTTCTTCGGCTACCGTTTCGATTCGAGACGGGCCTAAGAGATTAGCTAGATAAGAGTTGAGCGGCGGCCGTGACGTCACACACTTTAGCCAATAATTCAGCTAGAAAGTGCCAGTGGAATGAACCAATCGGACGGCTTGCCGACTTCTTGCGAGGCACCGCACAGAGTACTTAATATCCGCTTGGTTATCAACACGCTGTTTCACGGAACAACGTAAAAATAGCAACCAGGTGAACACGCTACGAGGGCGAGCAGCAAAGTCCAATTTTCCTAAAAGCCCCGGAAAGACGGATGGTCTCGGTAGTCTGAATCGAATCTACGCTTTGGTATTTAGCGGAGGGCTATCCCGCCAATCTTTTCGTCGAATCCCGTTTAATCCCGAGCCACGCTGGGGACTGTATTTAATTCCAGCAGGAAGTCGGGGCCGCCTTTACGTTTGCTTCTGGCACGGCTCGAGTGTCTTACAATCACCGCGGAGAGAGAGAAAGAAAGGAAGAGAGAGATGAGAGAGAGAGAGGGAATAAGAGCCGCTCGTGGAAGCTCGGAGTACGTTCCAGACATCGGCGGGATCGATTAAATGACACCCCGGAGAGACGGGATTTAGGAGGTGAAACTTTCCTCCTCGGGATTTCTCCGGGAACAGAAGTTCCCCGACTTCGCCCCAAGGTTACGCGTTTAAATAAAACCACGGGGAAATTCGCGGGCGGTCACGCCGCCGAAAGAAGCCTCGTTTCCTCTGTGACAGACATTCCTCGTTTTATGTTTCCCACCAGAAAATAATCAACGAGAATAGAAATTCGCGAGAAAATCTGTGATCGATTCTTCCTTCGGAGGTATTATTCTCCGGCGAGAAAACGGTGGTAACAAGTTACCGATAATTGTTAGACAGCATCACATGAAACAGAGCTCTCGACGAGCCTCGAGAGACCGAATGGATCGTCGACAAGGCCCTCTCCGGCTCTTTTGTCCGCGGTTTTCAAAGAACAAAGCGGCCGCTGTTTATTTCGCGGCGACTTTAATCGCTTGCGCAAACTTCCGGCCGGTCCCCTTTACGCTCTCCCGTGAAACAATTAACGTCTCCAGGTGCTCGTAGCTTGTAGCGCGAACTTAATCCCGCTCGAAGGGACGGCCAAAGTACGACAAACGTTTACCCGCCAGCTGGAAATGTTTTCCTGTTCCAGGTTGCTTGTTGCGAGTTTTAGTAATCCTCGATTATCCGAGTGCCAATCGGAATTGGAATTATCGCGGAGGAGCAGAGTTGATGAGAGAGGAGATAAAGATTATGGATCGATCGAATTGCTGCGAGGAGATGAAGATGATTGCTTTTGTTAGACGGAGGAAAAATGTGATCGGAGAGCTCCGAGATGATAGAAAAGAGAGGGATTGTTCCGCATCCACTCCGGCCGAAATCATGCTCGAAATCAACGGGAACGCTTCCGACAGGTGACGTCACATCCGTAATTTCCCGTCGCATTCGCCGCGTGTCGGAGGAATCATTCTCGCGACGTGCGAAAGGGGCCTGTCAAAGAGAACGACAAAACGCGGAGAACTCGATCGCGGAAACTAATCTGCAGAAAATACCGCGTAATCGATGGAGCAACCGGATAAAACGAATTGGAGCGTTACGTTCCTACCACCCTCGCTTTTCCACCGCGAAACTAAACGAAGAAAACGAGCGGGCTCGTCTCGCGACCCGATCGGGCCAAAGAAACACCGGTTAAGCCTCGGAAAATTGAGTGGGCGTCTGGAAAAGAGACCCAACCCTTCATCCCTCGTTCCCTTCACCTTTCCACCCTCCGCGGTTCCCGGCGATGCGAAAAATCTTTCGAAAAGTTCCGTCGACGTTCGTTTTTCTCCGCACTCCGCGGGATTAGGTGCTTCCCCGCTGCGACGTCGCGCTTTCCAGTCTAAATTATAGACGGTGTACGGAAAATGCGTGCTCGGAGATGAGGACTTTCTGCATTTGCGAGATTAACAGAATTTAGACTTATAAATGTTTAACCCTCGCGCTCGGGTCAAGCTTTTCGCCGATGAAACTTGGTCGAAAGAGCACCGTGTATTTCCCACGTCTTTCGTCGTCGGCTCGGGGAGTTTAAATATCGCATAAAGAGCTTGTAATAATTGATACTAATGACGCCGAGCCGGGGCGAGAAACCGAGGCAACGTTCAGAGATCGCGGAGAGCGGATAAGCAACGCAGCCTCGGAGAAAGCTGATGCATATCCCGTGGCCGGATACTCGCGTTTATTTTAGATTAATGCCCGCTAATGCATCTTCCGCGAGAGACGCGCTAATTGCTCTACCCATCGAGTGCTCGGGGGCTCCGCGATCGGCGGGGAAACGCTTCCCGGATGAAAGTGCTCTCGCGAGAAATTCGACACCGATCCCTTCGAATTAGGCGGTCCCGCAACGCGCGGCGCGCGGCGCCTTGTCGGCGCATTAGCTCAGAGACGAACAAGAAAATCACCAGGTGCGAAGTGCCGTCGCAATTACGCCGCCGCGCCGGGGGAACGGTCAATTTTCGTGATGACGGCGTTACGGCAATTTCACGGTGTCCTCCCCTCCCTTCGCCGCGCCACGAGGCCCATTATATCGGCGCGGCTCAATGCTGATGATATAAGATCGCCTCGCACGCGAGCCGCAACAATGTATCTTCATCATCAACGTATCCGAGTGAAAGGGCCGGGGATAAGTGGCCGAAGCAAACGCTATCTAACGCTGCCGACCACGTGGCCGCCGCAGCGCCGATTCGCGGCACTTTCGTTTCCCGATTTGGCCAGCGAGCGTGATCGCGAATTCCGCTTTCACAGGAGTCTAGGTATAACACTCGTAATAAACAGATCCACTGTCTCCGTTAACGCTTGATTATATCCCGCCGCGCCGGCAGATCAGATTCCGATGCGAGATTAGATACAGCGGTGACACTATAATCCAAGAAAAAACCACAGCGTAATGGTTATAATTACGCTGTAATTCTGCTTTATGCTTTATGCATTACGAAAATTCTCGAGAAATGCTAGAATATAAAATTGGAAAACATTGTAAATTGCATAACCATCCGGCGGTCTAGCTACAATTTGTATCTCGCTGATCTTGCGGAGCTTCGAATAGCCGGAAGGTTTGGGAATCTTTCCTCGGACATGTTAGAGTTGCAAAATTGGATTTTGGCGGCCACGAACCGCTTTCCACGGTAAGGCGAGCCCGCGGGACGAAGACGAGTAACTCGTGTCTCGTGTACAGAGGCTTTCTCGTGTAACGAGTGCAGCGTCGAGTTACGGTCCTTTCGGAAGCCGGTGGTGCCGGTCTGCGGGGGTGCAGACGAGCTTTTACCTCCTCCCAGGATCTCGAACCAGCCGTCTGTGCCTTCGAGTTGGTGTAATGGATGTTTGTACAGACGGCAGGCAGGGTGTGTTTTGTCCGCCAGAGAAGATTGATCGGCTGGCGATCGAACGATTTTTCAACCATGGATTCCATCGACGACGAGACGGAGACGCGATTGAACCCTGGCGGGTCCGTTTGGACCCGGCGTTGCGAATGATTCGTTTAATTTCGCTCGGAAAATCTGCAGTCTCATCACGAATTCTTCCGCAAGGAAGAAAATTAAGGCGAGACGTCCGAAGAAGATCTCCCCGTTCCGGAGGAACGTTCTCCTTCCGGTGGAGCAATAAAAAACATTTCGTGCACCCGGTAGATTCGTTCGGAGTGCGGGCCGAACCCCAAAACAGCCGGGGAATATTCAAGAAGTCGAAAAGTCGACGGGGAAAGTTCGACGGTTCGAAGTTGGGGAAAGGTTGCCGAGGGGTTGTCTAGGCCCGGCGTTGGAACACGTGTTCCGTGCAATAGCGCTAATTTCGTTGAAAGAGCTTAAGAGAGCAGCGGCGGCAGCCGGGGCTGGATCGAAGCTCGAGTTGACACACGAAGGAAGCGGTGGCTGGGACTTCTATCGGAAGTTTCCCGGCTTGCACCGGGACAAGACTTACCCTGTGACACCCCGGAGCTCGATTCTGCCGGGAACGAGTTCCCCAGGGCTCCACTGTGCTCCGTAAAACCGTTTCTCCGCGGAAAAATGAAAAACACGTCGATTCTTCTACGGCGAACCTCTAGTTTCCCTGCGAAAATTCACACGGCGGCAGTCATTTATTTCGGGCAGCAGCTATTTCGTTCTTCGCACAGGACAGACTCTTCGTGACTGAAGTTTTAAATATTGTACGAAACGGGGCAGGGTATCTTGCGTTAGTAAAACATGTTTGGAATGTTCGTATGGTTTATGGGATCGTGACCCAGTGATTGATCGCTCGGATCATCGAATTCGTTTGATCTTTTTAGAAAGTTAATGATACGCCAAAGGAACGGCGGATCGCGCGCTTTACGCCATTAAGGTCGCGATGAGGCTCGCGCGATCGGCCCACTTTCGGACCGGAGTCGAAGAGAAATCGATGTACGCCTTCTCGCGATGTATGTAAGCGACGTATGAACCGTTTCTGCGGCGAGTGACCTGTGCGGGGAACGGGTAAACGGAATGCTGGACGCGTAAACTTCTGGCTATCGAAAGTTAGATTGCTTTCGCGGTGTTCGCCACACCGGCCAGTCTCTCTCTCCCTCTCCCTCTCCCTCCCCTACTTTCGGTCATCATCTCGACGTCCCGCCTCGAAAGGAAAACCGAGAAGCTCCGATAGGCTGCCTACCTCTGGAACACTTCGATAGCCTCGGGGAGTTGTCCAGGTGAATCGAGCAAAAAGACTCTTCCTTTCGCCAAGTAAAAATGAACCGCGGCGAAATGAACTCTCTTATTAAAAAGACTCGGTTCCATTCCGACGTTTAGCGCCACTTTCTGGCCCGTTGCACAAGTGAATTACCGCGAAAGTTACCGATGCTCGGTGGATACCGAGTCCGAATTAGGTGTGGCTTATGGTAACGCGGCGGTAAAGCGTTACGGGAATGTGGGAAAGTCTAGAGCAATTTTTTCAAAGACATTTCTCAAGAAATTGCAGAGGAGAATTATCCAGCAGGAAAAACCTGCCGGCGATCAAACGGAATCGGGATAATAACGCGTGCAACGATTCCCTCAATTTTAACGGCACCAAGGGGAAAATTGCCGGCTCGGTAATTGAACGGGCTCGTGACCGCCGCGTCGCGCCGGTTTCCGGTCCAGCGGCCATCACGGTTACGACGTCCGCCGGTTACTGTGTCCACCTCGTAAGGCGCACGTGTTAGCCTCGTCGAGGTTCAAGGCAATGGTCACCTCGTGAATTTTGTTGCACCGATAACGAGACCTTTTTCGATCAACGCGCCACCGAGATTGCGAAAAACGAAAATCAAGAACGCCACGGCGAACGCCCTGCGGGAAACGAACTTGCAGAATTTCAATTGTACATTTTCAGCGTGATATATTTACAGAACAGTTTGAATGAAATAAAAGAATTACATTGAGAATTGACGCCTTCAATTATTCGTTCGATATTGGGGCCTGCACCGATGAAAAATCAAATTGGATTCTGAAGCGAACAAACAACGAAATGTATATATAGAAAATGGATTTTAATTTTTCATTCGCTGATGAAACGTAGACCGGAGGCGTAGCTGAGTTTGTTTCAGGGGTTGCCTTTTGTTTAGACATTTTTCAGAAGAAATGGGGGCTTACGAGAAAATCCTGAGTGGTCCTTGTGTTTTCAATCGGACACGTGCGCGGTGGCACAAAAGATGATCGGACACAATGGAGGATACAGAGGAGACCGTGTCCCCTAAATCTTGTTAGTCTCGTGATTTTACGGAGCTCTCGAGAGATTCGTGGCACGGACGATTACGCTGGAACCAATCAGAGTTTCTTGTCTTGTCTCTGCACGGAGACGCGTAACGAACAGAACTTGCCCTCGAGAACATTGGTGCAACGAGTTAGGGTTATGAATTTTTTATTGACTGTCGAACTGATCGAAGGATTCGAAATTTTCAATATTTGCCTGAAAAAGCTGGAACGCGGGGAAAGAAATGGGCCGAACGTTAGCGGAAATTGTCGCAAAGGAGCACTGTCACCGGAAACTATTCGCTTTTTCCGAGCAACTCGAATAGTTTCGCGCGGTCTGCGCTAAACGATGAAATAATTTAACCGCACTCGCGGATATTCGCGGCGAGCCCTGGTCTGCCGGCCGTGTTCCTCGCCGACTGTATAAAAATTCCATGCGTTCGGCAACATTCCCTGTGTCGGTTCGTTTCTGTTTCCACGAGCTTGCACGCGAGCTCGCGCGAGCACGTTTCGATCGTTCCGTCGCGACCGGGATAGAGCAAGGATCGAGGAACACGTAGCTGCTTTGTTGGATGGAGCGGCTTGGCCACCCGAGAGAACTTTTCCTAAATTTTCTTTTGTGCACGCTTTTTAGACAAAATGCTAAACAATTCGAAATTTCAGCGACGCATCGTACATTATTTATTAGCAGACTGCGGATTTATCATGCAGGATAAAAATTGTCTGCATTCGTTTTCACTTCTTTTGTTGGTAATTACAATACGATCGGATGAAAATAATATCCTCGATCTGTTTGAATAGCCGATCGGGCCGGCGATCCTCCAACAGAGATTTATTATTGCGTTACCGAGGGATATCGGTAGGAAAATCTGGGACTGTATTTCATCCGTGCCGACAACAATTCGTTCGTCAACGTCCGGCCCCCGGGGCGATTGTTTCAACGAAACGCAGCCGACAAACCTGACTGCCGTTCAACGATCGAAAACCGAGGGAAAACTTCCTCGCCGGAATGATCGCTCACTTCCGTCATCGACGGTTTTAAGCGTTTCCGCACTGATCCCGATAAAGAGCAGAGGGATGGGTCTCTCGATGCTGGCATACGCGGTGTTTCATTGTTTTACAGAGAACATGGAAACGCAACGATGGCGTAAACTGAATTCATGCTAAGCAGACCGTGGGCTTTCCCTTCTCTCCATCTCGACGAATCTTCCTCGAAAATTCGGGAAAGGTATGACTACATTTCCCAAAGTTTCCCTTATAAAATCAACTCCGATTCAAGACAGTGTCCCCAAAATTCCAGATCAAGAAAGTTCCTCCGCAGCTCCTCTTTTTTGACGTGCTCAATCTATCGTGAGATTTATCAACCGTCCTCGGATAACTCAGACGCACGGCATATCCACTTGCTGGGACGCGAAACTTTCTCCATATGGGTCACCGATCTCTGATCGAGTCTCCGGATTTAGTTCAGAGGGGGAAAAAAACAGCGCACAGAATTCCAGGGAATTCTCCGGTAGAATTCCCAAGGGACTCGCCATCTGCATCGACCCAAATCGAATCGGGTAAATTTTATTAGAATTCCATCAATTCCTCGAGCGTCCAAAGTCACCGCTTCGAAAGTTGGTTTTCCAAAGAGATTTCCTCAAAGAGAACTCTCGCGAACCTGAATCGAGCTGACCAAAAATTACATATCGCTTGTACTACGCGAAAAACTTTCAAATTCTCACGGATCAGCGTGAGATCAACTGTTATAAAAATGATCCGAGTACTTTACCAGAAGTTCATTGCCATGGTAACATCCAAAGCTCTCCGACACAGCGTAATATCACGATTATCGCAATGTTCGCCGAAGCGACGAATCCATTAAGGGATAAGCGGTTGGGTAAGGACAATAACAGGCAAGTCACCGGTTCAGCGACGACAGGACGTCATTCCATGGTGTCCCCATCCCAGAGAGCATCTCCCCAAAGCCGGATTTTATAGAAGACCAGGTCTTGTAGCCTGACGAAGCCGGAACACGCCATTATCGTGGAATCGCCGCGTTTTCGCGACACGATAACTGCTAACTGCGCCTGCATCGCTGAAGAAAGATCGTTCCCACGTTGTACAGGCCTTAGGGTTATCAGGCTAACGCCGCGGGGGCGGCTTAGAGCTGTAACGAATCGATATCTCTACTGCTCCCGGCTGAGGAAGTGATTGGGTCCGAGTTAGCACCTTGTAAAACCCTTCCTCGCGATCTACTCTCTTCTGTTTCTTCGGCGTAAGACTTCTATTCGCGTTGGAAAGTGTCTCGGCGTCTTCACTGTTCTTCAATGATTCCACTAAAAATTCCGAGTTAGCTCTCGGAAGATGAAAAATGAAATATATTGATGAGTGACTGCATTTCGAAGGACTTTCGTGTTCAAAAGCGTGCTCGCCGGTAAGGCGTTAAATGGTGCAGCAGTGGCCAGAAAGGATTCATCAAGACGTAATCCAGTCCGCGGCTTTCAGGATGATTTACGATGGTCGGACTTTTATTCACCTGTCGTACCGATTGTCCTCCGATGATCAAAACCGCGGTTACATGGCCCGGAAGGAGCTCACGCCCTTCTGAATAGACCGATGATCGCCTCGGCACGGCTGCATCCATTCAAACCGCAAGATAAATGAAACGTTATTGCCAGACGGCACGGCGCGGCGCGCGGCTCGCGGCGCGCCGGCAGCCGGGGAAATCGGTGTGTAAAGCAATTGTTTCCGACGGAAATTTCCGCGAACGGGAACTTCGTTCTCCGGCAGTGTTTTCATTGCGTTTCGATCCGACGAAGCAACAATTTTTTCCGCCCCTTCGGCCACTTCATCCCGACTATTCCAGTCGATTACAGCCAAAAGCTCTTTGCTTTAATCAGTTCACCGAGCTCCTTTCGAATTTCCACGGAACTTCCGAGTTCGAGCTCGCTTCGAATCGATTAAAGAAGCTCGACGCGCCGGATATTCGACGGGAAGCCCATTCACCGATCGCACGGAACTTCGTGCCGCTTGTTTCGCCTCGAATCACGCGGATATTTGTGTCATAGGATAGGACTCTGATAGAGAAGATGGGTTAGCCGTGTGCAGACTCTTTGTTTTTCGTGGGTATCGTGCTGTTCGGAAGTTGTACAAACCGAGCAGTGTCGGGTTGTAGACGGATCCCGGAGCGTGTATTTAAGAAACGCGATTTCCATAAAATTGATCACGGACAGTCGCTTTATCTCGATCCAAGCCGTCGCCGCGATAACATCTGGCTCTCCAGGCACAACTTATTTCTGCTGTCGAGGCGCTACAGCTCGAAAGAAAATAACGAATCCGTTCCTCGACCCATTTCCCGTTTCTTCGAGCTCCCCCAGGCCGCGCGCGACTCTCTTTTTCCTTTCCATTCGAGCCGCCTCTCACTCGATTCCCGGGGCCGTGTCTATTCTCCAGACTCTCGACCAAGCGCGTGCCAAAGAAGATTCAAGGGAATCTCGACGGTCTCGCCGTTCTCACCTTGGAATTCCTCTCCAACGAAACGGAAGAACAAAAAAAAGAAAGTAAAACGAAGACGAAGAGAAAGAAGCAGAGCTAAGATCTCGCGCCGCGCCGCCGAGAGAGAACATTTCCCGGGAAAGAAAGAGGATGCGAACGACCGGGACTACCATTTCGAATTATTAATTTCCATTCCTGGGACCTGTCCACGCAATTCCGTCGAGGCCATTGCACGAGCAGGCACGAACAGAATTTCCATAGATATTTTATTTATATTAATTCGTACTGAGAAGTTTTAACCGGACGCCTAATCAGCGTTAATCAGCTCTATTCGATGAATTTTCGAGAACAGAATCAAACACTTCGGTGTCCGCTGAAATTGCTCCAACCGCGCTAATAGAATGAACGCTTCGCTCGCTGGGAACTCGATCCTCCAACTAATACATAATTCTGTTTCGCAGCGCAGTGGAATATGTCGGTGGGTGGTCAGACGTCGCCCGTCGCCCGTCGCTCGTCGCGTCGAGTGCTCGGGATTCATTCGGCGACGAGAATTTACAGAACGAATTATATGTGGACCGTGCGTTTGCAATAAATTAATTCTTAATCGTTCTCTTGCTACTGAGATCGTCTATTAAAATACGGGAAAGTGCTTCGGAGGTTTCGAAAGAAAGTTTCTTGGTACATATCCTATGGGTTAGAGCACGTAGCTGTGTGGGGTTTGTTTCGCGGGAATTTCGAACCAGGGCGGTTCGGGGGACCGGTCGGTGAACCTCGGCGATAAATCAAAGCTAACTTCTGCGATGCCCGCTCGAACGGGAAATCTACGATGCTCGGGGCCTCGCATGCACGCCGAATATGCAATTCGACACGTACAGAGCGGAGACGCACGTACCCACCGGCTCGCTAACTGTTCTAAACAGCACTAAAAGCGACGCGGATCGCACGATCCTATTGTCCGCCGGTTTGTTCCGTGAGCGGAACGCCGCATAGCGCGCGGTGGTCTGGATTGGAAAATCGAGCGACATTTTGTCGAAAAATATCCGTCTATACCTCGAAAATCAAGAACTTTGTAAAATATAATAAAAATTGTAATCGTAACGAACAATTGAAGTTGGACATTTCGAAAATAGTATGTTTCGTAGAAGAAAGATGCTTGTCTTCATCTGAATACCCTGGCTAAACTATTTAATATATTTTTTCTGCTCTTCTTATAAAATCAACACACAGTGACTACAAATCCTTATTTTTGTAAAATATTCTATATATTGTTAATATTATCCAACATAAACCGTTATGTTTTGTTTATCACATTCACCATATAATTATTATTACCTAATATTTATCATTCAATTGGAAAATAGCTTGCGTTATCACGTTTTATGTAAAACAAACGAAGTGTGTTTACAGTTTTGCTCGTCACTGTACATGTATTTACACGGAAAAGTATAATAGCGTGAGATGTCGGAGAGAAATATTTTAGACAAATTTTAGTGGAACTCCGACGGAGTTGAGACGGCTCCCACCGTCGAAATCGAATTGTCAGTCGGCCATGTTTGCCGTGGAGGAACACTCGCATGTCTCATTGGAAAATGTGATCCCGCGCGTCGCGTCTCCGATTGACTCTGCGTCTCGGGTCTCAGCCTTCATTTTCCGTGTCCCGTCTCATCTTTCTCCCCAGCGAGCTCCCAGCCGGGCCATGACTTCGCAGACGAGCCGGGATTTGCCGGCGGAGCGGCTCTCGCAGTATCGGTTTTCCCATTCGAGCTCGTATTCAAACACACCGGCTGCGCGCCGTGCAAATATAGCGCGTAGCCGGACCGGTGACTTCTAAACAATTTACGGTGTATCGTTTTCCATCTGGAATTTATCGGGGGACACGGGAAAAATGGCAACGGCCGGAAGATATTGTTTACTGTAAATTTCGCCGGGCGAAAGATATATTTGTCCGAGTGCTCGAGCCTCCGGGACACCTTCGACCGTTTCGATAAATTTTTCCTACTGCTCGCTGAGAAACTCCGTTGCGTTCGGGGTCGATCAATTGCGCCGACGGGGCCGTGTCATTTTGAGAAAGCGCCGAATGCCCACGGGGAGACGTGTATCGAGGTTGACGAAATAAAACAGTTCTGTAAAAAGCTGAAAATCCAAGAATTCTTTCTAATTACTTCGACAGCTAGGGTAGGGTAGGTCGGGCCAATCCCGGAATCAATTTCTTCGTCCTCGGTGTATCTTTCCCCGAAGAGGGTTTCTTTCTAATGGTGATTGGGATGCTGTCCCTAAGGTGACCCAACGTCCTCCGTTTCTAGAGTTTACTAACGATTGCGGATGCCGGGCGCGCGAGTCAATACAACAAACTGGGTCATTCCTCTTTCTCTCCCTCTAACTCTCTACATTTTGTAGATACCCTAAGGAAATTGCACCGCTCAAGTACACAGCGGCGTGCTTCGTACTGTTTGCTTCGTCAAAACGCAGAAAATGATCCTACGCAAACGTAACGGCCAGCGGAGCCGGGAATTTCGTTCGTTGCTTCGATCAGCAATTAGCACTCCTCCTTATGCAATCGTGTTTCTCGCGAAGCACTTCCGGTCATTTAGGGTACTTTCTTCCAATGTTCGCCGTTTGCAAGTAATAAATAAACTGGTCTCGTACGACAAGAATCGTACGAACAGAATCCCGAGCGAGTCGACAACGATCATCGAGAGTTCGCGGCGCAAGAATTCGAAAAGTTCTCTCGCGAAGGAATTTCCTCGATGTCCGTGGGATCGAAGGAAATTTATCGGGACTCGACACGGTGCTTCTAGTTCTCAGCCGGCCGGTAATATGCATAATGGGTGTTGGTATAAATCACCGTAAAGTCGTGAGCGCGCCAGGTGAATATTCACGGCTCGTAGGAGTTCGGCGCGGCAGTTAAAGGAGCCACGGGGACCCGGTCAGAAGTAATTTTTGCCGCAGTTCGATCAATTATTTCCAGGCCGTGGATGCACGTGCGACGGCCGTCGCGTCGATCGATAAATTATTTATCCGCCGGAGCTCGTCGGACTTTCACCCAGCTCTCGAGGACTTCTTCCGAGATTTTCTGGCACGGTGCGCTGTGTGTTTCCGTCTGCGAACCAGGAATCGCGTCGCGTCGCAGTTCGCATGCGATATTCCTCTGTGAACTGTGCCAATGACGTAACGGGGACTGTCTGCGACGCTGTTTTGCTCGGTCTGCCATTTTATAGGATTTCAAGTCTGGAGGAATGCTCGGGCATGGCATTTAAATACCGATAGACGCGTATCTGCGTTATTTATGGACGCGCGAGAATATGCTCGAAATGGAAGCTATTTAAATGACCACGTCGAACCGCAATATTACGGATAACATTTTTCCCGTGCCTGAAAGGATGTGCGAGTACCGAGTAGACAAAATGGTAGCCTAATCCGTCGCGCTAATTCCCCGAAATCCATCCATCGCGGTTCGCCAGAGGCCAGCAGTTTTTGTAAAGGTTTCCCGGAGGCGAAGTTCAAGGTACGTCATTAAGTAGACGAATTACTTTTCCTGGCGAGTCGGGATCTTCGATAAACGGCGCGGCGCGGCGCTCCGGGGCGCTCCGGCCGCAGAAGTAACTCGTTCCTGGCGCCAGCGGCCATCAGTCACCGGATTCGTTAAGCTGACTCAGGTTTTATTGCCTCATGGACAGATTCGTCTAGTCACCGAACGAAATCGTGTTCATAGCCGCGGACCACGACGAAATTCTCTGGTTTTTCCGACGACTTGTGCTCGGGGTAAATAGGATCTTCTTGATCCATTAACTCGGGCCTATTGAACGCGGGACGACGCCGACGTATATTTTTACTCCGATTCCGGAGCTGGCTGCAACTTGTTGCTGGCTCGCATATTTTTCAAATTTCCCCGAGCCTGCTTCTTGTTCGTGATTGCTAAAGCGTTTCTTCGGTAGCTTTCATTCATTCACCGTGAAAGAACCTTCTGAAGAAAACATTTTCCCTCGCCGGTGCATTTGATAGCAATCATTTCATTTAACCTTCTGTTCGCTGGGAAGCTTTACGCTTTCGATATTTCCCGTCGGAACGGTGCTGGAATTTTTCAGAAGATCACCGAATAAAAATCCTTTTATCGAGTTCTGCTATTGCACGCAGCATGACTTTCCCGCGGGTGTCCAAGTCCCGAGGGAACACCAGCCGCAAATTAATGCGAAACCTAGCAGCAGCGGAGCTCCTTGCCAGTGTCAGGGGACCCTAAACAGAAGTATGGCCAACATCGGAAGGCACCGACCGCAGAGTTTACGAGAATCTGAACTCCCGGTGCACTCGTAGGCGAAGGAAGGCTGCAACCAATTGAGCTATCCAGGCCGCAGGCAAATTCCTTGGGCGTAAGCCTAATATCCGGGTGACTATGCCTGGAAGTTCGGATCGTTTCGCGGTCAAAGCCAAGCCCTGAAATTAACTTATCGCTCCGCTTGATTAACGATAGGCTGGATTTCTCGGTAATCCGAACTCGTTCGTGCCCTTATCACCCGAGCAGATCCTGAAACTGTTCTGGAACTGCGACCTCTGGCTCCGGGGATGGTAAACAACCAGTCGGGATGAAATCCGAGACGAACTTCTGCTTCCGGTTACGCTTTCGCAAAGGTTCGTGCCTACTGCAATAATATTTGCTGTATCTCGACTTCGCGACTAATTTTCCGGACGAAGATTAATTCACCTTTTAATGCTGCTTTCGTAAATTCATCAAACATTTAAAAGCAAGGGGACGCTGTTTACAGGTCCGTTAATTTTCGAGGAATATTGTTTTCAGCGTTTCAAAAATTAAACTCCGCAACGCTGTTACGCGCGCGTAAATACCTGTCCGTCACACAGCGTAACCCGGTTACTTTCGCGAATTTGTCAATTGAATTTTCCGGCAACTTTGTTCCGCGGTGATACGGTCGAACGAAAATAATTTTGCGAGAGCAATTTTTTAATCAGCTTAACGGACTCTCCCGGGGGAACGGTCCGCGTTCTACCAATCGTTTCGGACTCGAATCATTATTTCAACATAGCAATCGCGGGATAGAGTTCCCTCGGACTCGGTAATTGCTCGAGACGGACGTCCACCCGGAATCCCCCTGTGGAATTATCGAAAGATTTAGCATGCAAATGAACGGCCTCCACTGCGCCGTCGAAAAGTATTTCAACGGTGAATTTCTCGGTTATTTTCATTTCTCCAGTGGTAAAAAAATCGATATGTTAACAAAATAAATATATAATCGAGAATTTCCACATCAACGAGTAGAACGTTCGCCCGGTATTATTCGGTAGCATCGGCTGGCGAAAAATCGATGGTGCGCGAAAGTGGGAATTAAAGTTTCCGTTTTTGTTGCCGGGGCGAAGTTGCCCTCGTCTTTGTCTTTGTTCGCTGGCTCTCGGTTTGAAAAATTCCCGGTACGGACTGGCCGCAATCTGAAGGGTGAATTTAAAGCGACGCATTATTTTGCATAGTTACGAACCTCCCGGCTCGCCTCCGCGCGCGCGGCCATAATCTTTATGCATAAGGCAGCCCGGAGTCGATTAATACGAAAGTTAAGAGAGGAATTATTGTTGGGCATTCTTCGGGGAATTATTAACCCAGGGTTTCCCATCAAAACTTCCATCGCGGTGACCGCCGGGGACGACGTCTCCGCGATCTTTGGGCAACTGTAACCGTTCACCCATTGAATCCCCCTCGGAACCCGCCGAAATTCATTAGCGCCGTCTAATTAGCTGTTTAATCGGAATCCCGACGCCGCGCCGCGCCGCGCCGCACCGCCGTTATTACGTCGTTTCGTCTCGTAACCCGTTCTTGCTTTCCTCACCGCGACAGAAGGGTTGTTCATCCCTCGTCGATTTAACACATTTCTTAATTGGTCTGAATTAATTTACAATGAGGCTTATTTCAAGATTCGTTAACCTACCAGAGAGAGAGAGGGGTTGGCAAAAATTGCTCAGAGGGTTGAAATGGTTCTGCGAGGGATGGCAGTCTGCCATTCACGTATCGGCCACTGAGAGGTCCAGATTTAACACCCTTTGACATCTCCAGTGGAAATGTGCCAAAGACAAGGTCTTTGATCTTCCTCGTCCGTTGACTCTGCAAAATTTAAAGCGATCGATCACGGTTGCTTTGTGGATGAATGTGCGAGCAGTCCCTCTACAATTATCATTTTCGAATGATCAAAAAGCTCTCGAAAGAAGTTGGTCGTAAGAACGATGGAAAAGTGTCCGTCGGATGATAAGCGGCCGATCTAATCGCTGCGAAATCGAGTTTTCATCCCCATAACTTGCCCCTCATCCTCGGAAACGTCTTCGGGAATGCTATTATCCATCATCTTTATGTTCTCCGATTTGAAACCGGGAAAGAAGCGGTATTCGGTGGTTCGTTCCCGGCCACCGTGGAATTGAGATCCAGCCGGTGGCAACGGGGGAATCACTGTCTGGAATGGCAGCTTAAATTCAGGGAACGTGACGCGGTCTCGCGTGCAGAGCGCCTTGAAATGAATGACTCGTGATTGTCGAGTACGCCATGGAAACTTTTCTCCGCGGGGGACACAGCTTGGAACTTTTCCACGTTCCTCGTCGCTTTTCTTCTTTGGCGGGGACCTAACTGTACCTGACCTAGCGGGGATTCGATCTAACGCGGATCCTATCCAACGTGGACTTCGGTTCTCGTTTGCTTGGAAGCTCGCGAATTCGAAGAAATTGCATTCACAGACCAGGAAAATCTTGAAAATAGAAACCTTGGATCCCGACTGCTTGGCAAAGCCAAGTGCCTACGTTAAGCAACATCGCGTCCCCCGCCGCCTCCGGTCGAGAAATTTGAGCGTCTTCGTTCACGAGGGTGAATCCTCTTAGACGAAGGAACATCAAGTTCCCTTCGGTAAACCTATACCGGAACTTCATCAGCCCTGTCATCAGCGATGCTTTCCCGGCTGCTGCTCGAGAGCATTCGGTATTAGCGTGGCGCATGATCTCGAAGGACTTCGGGGGACTAACAGGGACAAGTAAATCCTCGCGCACCTTTGACGAGATGCCAGACTCTCCAGCGGACAATTCCCCTAACATCTCGGAATCAGTTCGCCACCGTGGAGATCCGCTCTTTACGAGGCGGACTCCGAGCAACGCGACGAGGGATCAACGGGGCCGGATATTCGCCTAAGCCCGGGCTCGCAGGTTGCTATACCACCGGCGGATCCGAGTTTTACGGCAACCATCCTACCAACGGACCGCGAACTATCGAAATGGACGAGGAAGTGTCCGTCGCACAATCGTCGGGGCAAAAAAAACTGTCGTTATTGAATCGCAGATTCCGACGGTTCCGCTTTACAACTCCGCTTCCGCTCCGCTAGACTCTCGATCCTCTTTGTTCTTTTTTTTTGTCGCGCAACCCCTCCGACAGTGTCGTTCGACGATCCAAGTGATAAAACACGTTCTGACGATCGCCGTTACTAGTCCGCGAACGCCGATAATAAATTTCCAACGGCACCGGCCGAGACGACGTCGACGACGCCGAACTGCGCCCATCGTCGCCGACGATAAAACTTGTTGCCGTCTGATCGGAGAGATTCGAGACTGCTTCGAGTGCCTGCTTTGTTCGATCGGGACGGCTCGGGGATGAGGCGGACATTGTCTCTCGCAGAAGTCGCCGAACTTTTGTCAGATGTCGAAATAATGGCTGCAATTCTTTTCCCTTGTCCTTCGCGAATCATTTGTACAGCGGAGCTCTGCCGCTGGATCCGCAGTTCGATCATCATCTCCGCGATAATCTCTCCCGCGCCAATTAGAAGACAGTTTCCTGGAACTTGAAAAATCTCCAACACCCCCGACCAGCCGCGCAGTGTCAACGAGATGGATTTCGCGATTATTCAACGAGCAGGTACAGCGTGACAGCAGCCACGCTATTGATCTGCAACACGAGCATGCACCTTAATCGTTGAGAATGAGGCGAGGAACGGCGGTCGCAAATGGATGACGATGGTCCTTGGGGTACACGGAAGCGAACGAGATGGTGTCTCATATTCTTGAGAGCACGCGAGGAACGCGACTTTTCCACGTAATTCTCGCGAATGATATTTTTTATCGCGCCACTCCGTCGGCAGAGAAACGGCACACGGAGGGAAATTATTTACTGCGACACGTTGGACAGGGCTCATTCTTCCCTGGAGACTTCTAATCCCGGATCCCGCAACGGTCGAAGGGAAGGGTTCGCCGTCACAGAAGAAACCGCTCGTTAAGTCCGCCCATTGAAGAAGCTTTAAACATCGTTACGGACTACATCCTCGGCTACCGTGAAATAAAGGGACCGTGGAACACTTTCCGAGGGAAACAACGGTGCTATAACGAGCGCGAGAAAGTTTGATCGTTGTGTCAGCGGGAGCACTGGTTGTTGTGGGGATTCCGATGGACAGAAGGGAGAGAGCACTCCGGTTTTGGTAAACGATCGTTCCCTCCGTCGTTCGTGGACACTGTCCAGGTACATCCGATACGATCAAAAAACTCGCGGATCGGCGTTTGTTCGTCCTATGAACTACGCTCGGCCGCGCGTACAAAACTCACGCGAGTGTCGCCCATTCACGACCCGGGATTACTGTCACGTGGATATTGAACAATTGGCTCGATGTTTCCTTGTCAAAGCTCGGTTTTGTGCCGGCGAATGGCGATTGATAGCGACGATGTCCTGCGAACCTGTGTCCCGAAACGTGTTTCGCCAAGTCGATTGTTAGACTCGGATCGAAACGGATCAACGGTGCAAACTGTGCCGCGATTTTGTTTGAAATTCGGTGGGATTAATTAATCGTTCTGAATCGAACGCACCGCGACAAATACCGCATTTAGTTCTGAATAGTGCAGAGCCGAAAATGGAACAGAATGCATCGGCGAATGCACTCTCGGCGCCGCATCTCGAGTTAAGAAGCGGCCTCGCTATATTGATTTCCGAGGAACGCTCCATCGAGCGTGGGCTTCTTCGATGCAGCCGCGGAAATGCAGTTTCCAACTAGGCGTTCTACAGGGGCCGAGTGCTGGCTCGTCCGGAGGAAATTGCGTTTCGGTGGCTCGGCGGAAGAGAATTCGATCAATTAGGCGCGTCGCTGTTTGACGCATTTTATCGCCCTCGACACCGAAAGACTGTCCCCTCTTCTTCGCGAGTAATCTTCGACTCCTGGAGACGTCGCCGTTGTACGGTTGCGTATGTCCCGAGGGAACACCGGGACGACGCCGGAAGGAAGCTGCACGCGGCCCCGAATTATCGTGTTATATCGACAAATTAGATAGTTGCTAACCGCTTAAGCCCCCGACGCTTCTGCCCCATTACAAACTCCGATGCATTTTACCGGGGCGCAGCCGCGGAGAATTAACTGAACGAACCAGCGCGCAGCGTGCGCCTGGCCCAATTAAAACTTGGACCGCGAATTTCCGCATATTTTACCGTGTTCATTGTTCATTTTTCTGCTTCGGATATTTTTGCGCGATACCGAAGGCGCATCTCCGCAAGTGTTGACCCTTCGCGCTCGAGTGGTGACTCGGAGAGGCGCCGCTAATAATTCTTGTTCTTGTAAAAATTTGTACTCAATAATTACCGAAAGTGTTGTACGATGGAAAATTCGGTTCTCGAATTAAAACAGCTCCGAGTGCAAAGGGTAAATTATGCGAATTCGTCGCGTTTCCTGAGCCGGCTTTCAGCTTGCCCGAACGTCCTCGCGGCACGCTGGCAAAACTTTAGACAGTTCATGCGTTTCTAATTCTGGAAATCTGAAACAGCTACTCGCATAGACCTTGTGGTACAGCGAGGAGCAAACTTAACTGTTCCTTGAATGCTGTTGCGAGAGCATCAGACCGCGTTCCAACGGGACTTCGCAAGTTTTTGGCCCTTGATGTGCATGTTTATCCCAGCCGTAGAACTTAACTTTCTTGTTAAGTAGATTTTAATTCTCGCGCCGGAAATAAGCGTCGACTATAGGAGGCACCAAAATCACCGAGCAGCTGCAACTTCCTCGGAAACTTGTCCCTGACTGCGATTCCCGTCGCAGTCAACTAATTAACGAAAATTCCTGCAGAGTTTCTCGATCCGACATCGACCTGAATACGAATATGAAATATTCCCCGCGCGTAAATGTCTAGCAGCGAGATAACAAAAGAAACGATGTTCTTGAATTCTTCCGATATATTTGTTCCGAGGTTTCACCCGCTCGCGTCTTAATTAGCGTAGCAATTAAGGATGCAACAACGCTCCCTAGGCTAAGCACAGCAGGTACAGAGACGAAACGGTGTTCCCGGTATCGCGGAAAGAGTATAACGGTGTAAATGCACGACATACCGCGTGTCTGCTCCTATCAGTTACGGTTATTACTGGTCGCCGCTGTTATTCCGCGGCGTTATAACCGTGCCAGTCATTAAGCTGGAGCCGCGGCTCGCCACGGGAAGTCGAACTTCCACCCAACGAATACCTTGTACGCTTGTTTTCGCCTAACCGGAATAAGCGCATGCCAGTTTGCTTCTACGTGTAACCGTTGTTGTTGTTCTTGTTGTTGGTGCTCTTCCCATCATCGCAGCCAGCGTAACGTCCGCGTCGCTATTTCCGTTCCACCGAGATATTTATTATATTAATTCGGACGAACTTGCGCTAAGCGTTCCCGCTTTAACCGAGTAAGATTCGTTAAGAATCTACAAAATCTCGTTAATACACGTAATCGCAGTTTTGTCGAATGTGAATTTTTCAGAGTGCCGGAAAAAGGTGTTCAGCAATCGTTATTTCCGTGGCAGAATGGGCGACATTAGTCACCGGTAAATAAGTAATGTGACGAGGAACCCGTTCGAAGATCCACAGCTGCCGGCCATTCCTCTCTGTCGGTCACAGACCGCCGGCTCCTTTCAGGCTGCAGTTTCTTCGCGAGAGGGGCGACTAGATTCCCCGATACACACTCGATATAATGGCGTTCAATAATTCATTTATGGACGGCCGAGCACGCCAGACACGAAATTCTGCGCGGTGAATCGTGCGGCTGATGGCGGATTCGTCAAGCAAACGCGAACCGTGGAAAACCGACACGGATAAGATATACTAAATGTGTACAACTCTGCAGACGTTTCTCATTCCGTTCCCAAGGTGCTGCTTCAAATTCGTGAACGTTCCCGGGAAGTCGGAATAATTGATTAAACGCATTTCAACTAACGGTCGAATCACAAAGTGGAAAACGCAAGAGCTCGCGTGAAAATCAGCCACGCAAAAGGAAGCCAATAAAACAGCAATTATAAGAGCATCCCGCGCTATCTTTTACTCGATGTTTCCCGCGAGTTCGGCCGACAGTGTAAACCCATAAAGATCCGCAATGAAATTGCAACGATGCGTTTGCACGAGATCGTTTCATGCGACGCGGCGCGGCGTGGCGCGGCGCGCACGGTGCAACGCGATCGTCTGCACAGGCCCGATAAAACGCGGAAAAAATTGTAGTTGACCGGCAATAGTTCGCAAGCTAAGGAAATTATGAGCCCGTTAACGAACAGCACGCAATCACTGTGCTCTCGCGAACGAACCACTGTGGCGCGGCTAGCAAAATACATGGACAGGGGAAAGACAAATTGCGACCGCGGATAGTTGAACGTTTTCCGCGATGTACGCGGCCGGTTCTCTTTATAAACCGCTTGTGCGCGCACCGTGTACAGTACTCTGCAAAATTTCCGCGCTGCTGAAGAGACTCTAAAAACAGTGCATAAATTGGGCCTAGCCGAGTAAGATGGTCAAAACTGTCCTTAGAGGTCTTTCAATGACTATCGAACCATTCGAGAGCTGACCAAAATAGAACGAATTTTCTGTTCAGAAATTGGACAATTTTTTCAGATTTTTTTGTTGCAAACTGTGCTCTGCAATCTGTCTCTTGCAATCTGCACGAATAATTGTCTGTAAGCGTATGATAAATGAGGGTCTTCGTAAGGGTTAAAAGGAAATTTTCGGTGACCTAAAATTTTTGCAGACTACTGTATTGTATATTGTACAATACGCTGCATCGAGGCGCGTGTGCATCCTGTACATAAGGTCGCATATGCTCGATGCATCGCGATGCCTCGCTTCGCATCGGTCGGCAGCCAACGCTGTACCGGCTCTGGCCAGTAAATACCCATTATGGAATAACTCACTCAATATCGCAGTTTACCGAGTGCCTTTAGCAACGATTCTATGCTCGACTTCGGAACACGTGTTCTCGATGCCGCATTAAATTCTAATGATCCACGTACGGATTACCTGCCGGGAATTACTATAATTCTTCGACGATCTTCCCCGATGGCTCGCTATCAAGCTGATGCGGGATCGCTTGTACGAGTGGCTGCGAAATTTCTCAAATTACGGTCGAAGAATCGTTTTGGAAATAACTACAAATTTTGGAAGTAACTGCAAATGTTTCCTCAACGCTGTGCCGGGTCTGACTATAGATTGTCGCATTCTACTTGGCTGGCCGTGCAGCGTGCTTATTCTACTCGTCTGATCAGGCGGTTCCATTCTACTTCGCCAGTCACGTTATCACTTGTAAACTACATTAACAAAAATTGAGAGCAGCATCTTTTTCGAGAATTGGTTAGCGGATTCCGACATTCAAAGCTGACGCGAACGACTCGCCCGAAATTCTGTATGAGCAACTATTATCGGGAGCAACTGTCAGCTGCTCGAACGTTGAAACGTCGGAACGATACTCGTTGTCTCGGGGTAATTGTTTGTCTGGTCGCGAACAGTCAGGGGAACAACTGGAACTACGCGAACTCTCGTCACTCGGATATGCGAGTTATGCGAGCCATCTTGCTCGCGATAAATGGTATTAAACCCCCGTAACACCGTAATCCTCTGGTGGCCATGCAAATATTAGATTTCGAAGGTGGACTCTCGTCGATTTTCTTCGCCGTTCTCGTTTTCGTTGTCGTCCGCGTCGTCGTCGACGCGAGCGAGAGAGCTCGGTCAATATTGGTGTATTTTTTGGAATCGCGGGGGAATATTGACGGCGAGGACTAGGATACCCAGAGCTCCGAGGGGGGGGGCGGCAAAAATCGAAGTTTGCAGTTGTACTCTCGTATCGGCAAATCCTCGGATCCTCGGCGCGCGGCGTTTCGCCTCGAATGCGCTCGCTTTTGCTAGGCGACTTCTGCGCGGAAGCGTAATCGGCCAGAAAATATCGGAGAACTTTCCGAATGGGCCAGGGTTACCGATGTATTTCAAACTTTAAGCCATTTTTACATTCCGTCATTGCGACCGGGTCCACCCGCGACACCGAAACCTCGCCCGCAAAACTTTCCTGCGGCGAAACTTTCGCCTCTCGCCAAAATTCAACGATACCATCCTCCACTCTTTCGTTCTCCCCGGCTCTTTCGGCTGGGAAATCGCGAATCTCAATGCAGACATTGGCACGCCGCTGATACGTTACCTAACGACGATGTCTTAACAGTCTGCGAACTTCTGGAATTTTTCAGTGATCGCAACGTCCGACAATAGCACAAAATGCAGGGGAGGAAAAATTCCTAGAAAGCCGAATGCAGATTTAACAATCCTCCGCGTATACGAAACCACGAATTAAGGCAGTAGTTTTCTGTTCCCGTCGATTGGCCTCCAATTACGCGGGTTTGCATAAACATCTGCAGTCTATTCATGAGCATAGTTGTTGATGCGACCTTAAACCTTTCGCTGTTAACAAGCCTTACGTGTCAGAGGCGATTTGAAAGAATTCCTCTGAAAAGTAGGACAATTTGAACGAGTATAGCTCGCAGTAAAAAATGTTTATGCATGAAATGGAGCACAGTGTCCACGGTGAGCCTCGAGAAAGGATCGAGAGACGGTTGGCTCCAATCTAGACCAATCTAGATCGTCGTTGACGGGATCGTTGCTCCGGTTTTCAACGGGATCAACGTCTTCGTCGGTCGTCCGTCACACAGGCGTGTTTGGTCCGAGGTTCTATCCATTCGTCCCCTCTTTGCAAAGGATCGATTATGTCAGGATGACAGGTGCAATTAGCTGCAACGCTGGTTAGACGCGACCCTCTGCGAACACCCCCGGGGGCCAGGGGCTAGAGGCTCTGTGCTTCTGCCGGTAAACACGTGCACAAGCGCGCGCCTACACGCGAACACGGTATAATGCAGATCATAGAGGAATATCTGTAGGCGAACGCCGAGCAAACGACGATAACACGATTAAACACTCGACACGTTGAATCAATATTGCCCGCCAATCGAGACACTTGCTAGATCCGCGGACAAGACGCGGCGAATGTTTCTCTCGGCTCCGTGTGATCGTTTCTTTCTCAACCCATTTAAACCCTAAGTTCATGGAAAACAACATTTTTGGACTCGTCGAACTTCTACGTATTTTCATACAAAGTCCTGGAAAACAAGTTTTCGCTATACATTTTTCTCGAGAAGTATCGTTACTCAACTGAACGATGCAGGGAGAATTGGCCTCGTCTTATTGCCATATTGTCAGTGCACTCACCTGTAAGCAAACGAACGAATTGGTTAATTACAGACGATGGAATGTATAGGAATATTTATACACAGCTTTTATCGTCAACAATTCAGGGGAGTACAATTTTGGTGAACTTCGATTTTTCGGGGATATAGTTACAGCTTTGATCAACAATTTTCAGCCAATTACCAACAACAGAGACTTGCCATTTTTACCACGTAATTCTGTGATTGCCCCGTTGATATTCAAGCGAACAGCTTCTGCGCACACGGCCAGTTTGTAATTTATTCCCCGATAACGAATCGACCGGCGGAGGGTGCCAGTCAAAGGGCGCAAATGACGGCTTAATGAACAGCAATTTTGTGTCTCAAAAGCGGCGCGCAGATTTTCCAACCTAAATTACAAGCGAATTTTCAATTACCGGACCCCTACCTCCCTGATCGAACGTGTCCAGGCGAAATTCAGTCTCGAGGTCCTGGTGACGTTTCAAAGGATCGGGATAATCTCCTCTTCGAGCACGTAGCGCAATTGATCCGAAGATAAAACTCTAGCAAAATCTATGTTGAAGAATAAAATTTCTTCGCGAGCTCCACAATTGCAATCTGAACACGGTAAAATCAAGAAACCGCGACACACCCATTGCGCGATAGGTACGTGGCCAACATTGTCAGAAAAGACAACGAAATCGCTAACAATAGTCGTAGAAAGCAAACCGTGGAATTTCAATGGAAAGCAGCTGTCGACCACGACAGTGGCTAACGAGGCTCATCGTAGTCGCGTTGTCGGAGAAGCCGGGAATCAATGGTCGTTGATTCTAGCGGAATTATCAGCATCCCGGGAGATGGTGGTGGTTAGAGGATAGCTTCGAGAACCGTGCCGGCCACGAATTGAAACCGTAACGGTCCCATCTAATCGCTTTCCCCCGAGTGGCATTAAACGCTATCGCTTGTAGAAACACAAGGAGAGGCGAGCTTGAAAAATGGACACGATCCGGCAACTTTCTTCCCGAAACGATCCCTTACGCGGGAAGAAGAAGGAGAGCAGCCATTTTCTATCGCCTGACGCGCCACGCTATTCTCCTCGGTGTTGTCTTAACCTATTGATTCACTAAATCTTGCCTTTCGGTGTTCTCATACAATTCCAGCAACAATTTTCCTATGTTAATCAAGGAAGTTCGTTCGGATAGAGAATCCTTCCTCTTACCATGTAACCTCTAATCCATAATCTCAAGTGAAAGTTACACAAAACGAAATTACTCGTTTAATTAAAACATGCTCGATGATGAAACCTATAAGTAGCCCCGTGCACGATTAGATCATAATAACAACTACACCGCGGAAGCTGATGCAAATTCGACAATTTGTGAGGCAGAAAATTAGACACGAAGTTTTGTTTTCTGTTCTTTCGGTCCCCAGACTTCCTCGATGTCTCGAGAGGGTGATTCCGGAATTATAACCTTAGATCCAGCAGGAAAGGGGATTGCGAGCTTTAGGAAGGGAACTATAATCTACACGGTGGTCCACAAAACCGCCCCATAAAGAACAAGAACATGCCACCCCAACAAGAACTCGAGCTTCATCATACCCTCCAACATTTCTTAAAATTCAAAGCCTACACCTCGACTTTCCCCGGTGTCTCGAGGTCTCGCAAATTCCACGATCGACGATGGAAATCCCCGTCTGGCCACCCCAGGGGTTGAGTCTGGAATGTAAGGGCGGGCATCGACGCCATGGCAGATCGAAGCGCGGCTTCAAAGTTCGACGACTGACGCCGCGATAAAAATCTTTATTTCACGCGCTTTGCGCCGCCGGCACTTAGACCGTAAGATGCTCGGTCGAGGGTTCTTTTCTCTCTCGCTCCACTCTCTTATTCTCTCGTGTTTCCATCCTTCTTCTCCGTTCTCACCACTCCCACTGGCCAACGGCGTCGTCTGCCCCTTCTTTCTGCCTCTTTAAAAGCGCGTTTCCCTCATAATATCATAACGAGGTCCGTGAAGCGAATGAAGCTCGGTGGACCACCCGGTTCCCACCTCCGCGGAAACCACCCCCGCAATCTAACCCGACTCTGCAAAGTTTCCCGGTGCTTGGTTTCTTTTAAAAGCCTTAACGAGTCGAGTCCTGTGCCTTTGCGAAACCAGAAACAGCCGAACCTTATTATTTGCACGCGTCGACGGGTTCCCGGCGCGGCGCGGCGCGGCGGCAACCGGAAACGGGAGACCATTCGCTTTGACCGAGGGAAACCGGCTTTTCGGTCATCCGACTTTGCTGACAGCGAGGAATTCATCAGCGTTCAAGTTTTCCAAAGAACCCATTCTTTAAGAATTCTCCAAGTCTCTTTAAAAGTCTCAATTTTCTCGTAAATGCGTGTAAAACCTGAAATCTGTTACGTTTTTAAGTTTGATCTGCGCGAGCGCCAACAGCCTATTAATTATAAACAGGAAACTGGTGCAACGTTTCCTTTCAAGAGACTAAAATGTTCTGTTTGCATGAACTCCATCTACACGCTGACATGTCAAAGGATGCCCTCGGCAAATGGTTAAAACTTTGAGGTGTCTATTTGCACGCACAGCCTCTTCTCTTGACAAGATATCTCAAGCGCCGGCAGTCTGTACGTTGCCTGTGTGCAACAATTTAATTAATGTTCGCAGAAGCGTTTCACTCATTCCGAAGAAATACTTCACGAGCAACAGTCCGACTGAATAATATTGCATTTCTTGTACTTAAAGTAAATCAGGCCTCATTAAAGAAGAGTATTATATGTAAATCGGAGAGAACGATTTTGCATTCTCGGTAAGAAAGAAAAGTTCATTGATCAAACGTTTAACTTCGCGCGCAGAGTAAAATGAAATATATTTCAGTTTATGAACGTAATAAAATGAATGTATTTGACATGTCGATCCACTCGGAGATAATTGATGAGAACCGGTCACGAACAATTTATACAATATAAATATACGATTTCATAAAACCAACATAATTAATTGCGCGAAAGACAGCGAATTGCGAAGACTCGTTAAACGCGTCGAGTAAATTCAGCAAATTTCGTTCTCCCGACCAACAAAAAATTACAGTAATAACGCATGGCGCAATGTTCGCGGAATCTATGACCGTGCTTTGTTAAATTTTTCTCATATTTCATAAAGGGCATACCGTTCCGTTTAATAAAATATTTTAAACACGAACACAGCTAACGCATATGAACAAATACGCTAAAATATTTTCGATGAAAATAAAATTACATCGAAAATACAGTTGCGGCGAAACAAAGGCAGTATTAAAAATTCCCGTCAAAGGGAAAAGTTAGTTTGAAAATTTGTTCACTTTGTACAATAATCCAATGAACGGGAGAGTGACTTCCGATCCTTGTGGACCAACGGGAAAAACACGTATCGCGGCACGAGGAAAACCAGCTTTTCATCCGGCAAAGAGAAGACGTTCCTCGACGGTTAACAAACTTGAAATATGCAAATCCCAGCGGATTCGCCGGTGAACCGAATATTAGGTAGCCGAGCAGTTTCTCAACTAAGGATGTCTCGCGCGGCTTCCGCTGCAAAAAGGATGCGGCTCGCGGAACCGCGTCGAAAGAGAAGAGAGGGAGAGAGAAGACACCGGTAATTGTCCTCGAGTCGGCGGCTGTCTACCGTTTACGCCGGAAGTTAATGTCCGAGCCGAAGAAGCTACGACTTCACAGTATAGTTTTCGTTGCGTGGGCGAGTTGGTCCTGTACACACGGCGAAACGACTTCAGACAGAACCCCATAGCGCCAGTCAGAATAAATAATTGCACAAGCGGAAGATCAAATAAACGGAAGGCTCAAGGTGTTGGAGCTACCTGAACAAATATGGTGACACTATAGCGAACGAGTATGGGACCAACAGATTATTGCAAGAAAGATCTTGCTCGAGTAATTTTGGCGAAATGGTGCTCGACCGAGGACTACATTTTTAACGAAATTATCCTAGTTCAAATATTGGAAATATCTGTATCTTCGCAAAATCGTTCTTCCACGAGCGCATAAAATCAGCGATCAAGTCGGCCGAGCAACATGATCCCCATTTCAAACAGTTAGGTGTCGGACTACTCATTCGCGTTAACGTGCACACGCCGAGCGGCGCGGCGCGGCGCGGCGTGCAGGTACAGTGGCGAGCCGATATCGATCTCTCGCGGGTCCATTCAACGAAGGAAACGAGCGTCGATCGTATACGGCTCTATCCACGGCAAAGCAGTCGGACAAGCCGAATCTATAAAGCTTGTGAGACGAGATGCGACATGGTCTTCGCCATAAACCTAACGTCAACGTTGCAATTCGCTTTCCTGGTTTTACGGGACCTCATCAGCACCCGATCGTTGAGATGAAGAGAACGATACGGGAATCGTGTTACTTCCAGAGAGAGAGAGAGAGAGAGAGAGAGAGAGAGAGACTACAAGCAGTTATAAAACGAGCTCAGTTTGCGTAAGTGAATGCTCATTGATTAAGACTACGTCGATTACTCTGGACATTAAAACGATTTATAGAATACACACACTGCACCTCGTGCAGCAAGAGCTGCATTAATTCGGACAATTCATATCGCAGCTCGCTCGTAGGCATCGAAGTTCATTTCCTTTGAGCGGAACCGACTGCGAGAGAGTTCGAAATACTTGAACAGTCCTCGGGAAGGGGATTGTTAAGCTTCGGATATCGCAAAACTGTTGCAGTTGCGTCAAGACACAGGGACGCGAGAGGGAATTTCGCGCGGGCTATCTCGCGAGTTCCGGGGGCCAGTGCGAAACAGGAACGAGAACAGGAGCCGGGAACTACAAACGAGAGAGTATCGAGTGTGTGTATGTGTGTGAAAGAGAGAGAGAGAGAGAGATAGGATAGGTCCAGGGTCTGCGTTACGTACGAGTGGAACGTGTCGGAATATATTCGAGAGCAGGCCACCGCCTGTGTACATAGGAACATGCAGGGCCGAGGGACGTGTGCACACGGGGCTACATGCAAATGCACCGGCCCGTGCATATCTCGGCTCGGCGAACAGCCGTGTACACGCGTGTCTGCAACATGTGCCCCGCTATGAAACCGACCTCTAATTATTACCAGTTCCACGGCGATCCCTTCTTTTTTCCCCGTTACACTGGAAATCGCCGGTTCAGGGAATTTCGAGAAACGGTCGCTGGTGTCTCGGGCAAATTTTCTGGAGCGGTGATAATTTATTCGTCTTCCATTCGCATTGTTTGATCGTACTGTAACAAATTCCGGTCATCGCGAACGATCGTCTACGAGAAGAGCCTCGATATGTTTGACCAATCGACGTAATGGGATGAAACTTGTACGTTTTCCAGTCGGCTCTGATCTTCTGCTGATTCCTGGATACTCCGGCTGGAAGCCTTGCTAATCCGTTAACGAGGATTGCGAGTTTCAGGAAAGGCGGTTTCCGACGGATTTGCGGCCGATTCGGTTACTTTTCCCACCGTGCCTTCGTTTCATGAACCATATTCCCCGCTCGGAGTTTGTAAATTTGCGGAGCGTCCAATCGGCTCGATAAACATCTTCGTGTACCGCGCAAAAACTTCTTGCCAATAAAAAAGGGCATTCACTGTACATGAAAGCACACAAAAATCGGAAACGCGAGTTCCCCAGCAATTAATTATCGGAACACACGACTCCGACTCGCCCGGTTCGACAGTCATTTTCGGCGCGCTAAGAGCAGCTCTCCGAAATTTCGAGCGACTGCTAACATAATTCCTGCGAAGTTGAAGTGCAGTGTAGAACCTTCGAAACTTCCGGAGTGCACGAATCTCTCTCTCTCTCTCTCCCAGGCGAATGCTAACAGCTCGGAATCCGGGTTTCGAAATCAACGCCCGCCGACGAAAATATGTATGTACATTGCGCCGCGACCGCGTCGAATACGCGCACGGTAAAAGATTAAAGTGTACAGGGAGTGCACAGTGCACCGAGCGTGTTCGTGTGGGTGCATATCCCGCAGGCACGTCACGCCTCGCGGAGAAAAATGTGTGCGCCAGTCGAACGTCCCGGGACCAAAGCGTCTCTCTCTCTCTCTCTCTCTCCGCGCTTTACATATTTAGACTTGGAAGTTCACGTGCCAAGAGGTCGTTCGACTCCATTCAATAGTTCCGGAGCCATCGACGAATTTAATGTCGTTTCGCAAATATTGTTAGCGACGGAATATGCACGTCGCCCCGGGCTTCGGCTTTCTCAAGCTTGCGTTTCTTGATGCAACTCGCTTCTCTCGCGCCATTTTATTGTAACAAATTCGTTCGGTTGCGAGCGCAAATATACCGACTACGACAGATTAACCCTTGTGTAGTCAACCAGGTACCCATTTATACTGTATTTCTTTCAACAATTTATTAATGTTCCTCTAAATTTCTCCGAGTGTCCATTCTTTACTCGCTAATATATTAATTTACAGTCTTATAATGAGAATTTCAGAAAGGTTTCAAATAATCTGTACATTTTGATTGACTACACAAGGATTAAAGATCGCAAAATCCGTCGACACAGATTGCGCAGTGGCGGTTGCAGCGACAATTGCAACGCTATTAGAATGCTGTGCTGCGCGTCGTCAAAGGGGGGGGGGGGCAAAGCATAGCGAAGAGAGCTAGCCTAACCGGTGTCCCGCTCCAGTAAGATAATTCTAATCAATTGGTGTGCTCGACGTCCCAGTGGCATCGATCTCGAGCCGACGTCGTCATTAACGCTCGGCTGTACACGCGAGGAGGGAACCGAAACGGTCGAACGATCGTCCGGCGACACGAACATCGCGGCTCTGTGTACACAGCCGATTAGCTGGAGAGAGTGAGTGTGAGAGAGAGAGAGAGAGACAGAGAGAGAGAGAGAGAGAGAATCAGGGGCCGGAGTTTGCCAAGAGTGATTAGAGTTAAACACACGTCTTTCATTCACGTTGCCAAAGGAGTTTCGTTCTGCCGCTATTGGCGCCTGCCGCGACGCAGGTGAGCCTGACGAGCACGCCGCTAATATAGTGTAACGCGCCGAACACCTGCCCTCCTCGCTTTATGAATGAACACGTGCAAATTTATCCGGGGACCGGGATAGTCACGCGACACCGCTGCTTTATCCTTCTGTCGTGACGAGCTCCCCAACTCCGATCACGGCAAAGTTTCGCGAAAGCAAAAATATTGGCACACTCTTTAAAACCATAGCTTTTGGATATTTCGAAAAATCCTCGTCCGCTATGGGTTATTTGGTCGAAGGACCCGCAGCAGCGAGGCAAGTCGATCGCGCGATTACGCGAACGAAAAGTAATCGAAGGCCTCGCGATCCAGTTTCCGGGAGGCCGTTCGGCGCGAGAATTTCGTGGCTCGTTGAAATGATTAGCTTCGGGTAACGTAACACCGGACACGCGATAATGCGAGGCAGCATACGCGCCTCGCTATTACCACGCCACCAATAATCACGATCGATTTTGTTTCGCGGCGACTTGCGGTCTCTGCGCAGTTTCCCGTTCGCTCGATCAGATTAACGATCGTCGAAAATGTTTTCGGGAGGGGCGCCACTGCTGCTGTCCGTCGATCGGTCTATTCGCGGCTGGCGAATTTCGCGCAGCGACGAGCAACGATTCGAGCAACGAATAGAAACCGTGTACACGTCGGTTATGTTTGTTCGATCGGATAGTCGTTTCGATACGGATAGCGGCCGGATCGCTCGAGCAGAATGAAATATTACTTGATAATTGGATCGGTGGCTCGCATCCGCGAAATCGAGACCTCTGTTTCGTTCACGGGGCCTTTATGCTCGCGTCAAACAACCGGAATTTACGGCTGCTAAAAATCACCAGTCGCACGTGCCCCGGGAAAATTATTTGATTCATTGGGATCGCGTATAATGCGGAGTAAATGTTTATCATTCCTCGATTGTCGATTTGAGGTTCGATATCTGTGTTCATTAGGGGCTTGCAGTCTCGTACATCCTCTTGAAACTGCTCTAAAAACGTTAAAAATATTTTCGTCGTTTCATCAAGGTTCGAATGAAGCGCGTACAGTCACTTTTCTACTGGGTTAGGTGAACCGGTCCGGTTTTTGCGCCTTCATTTCGTACCTTCTTCCGCTTATTGTACAAATAAATCTCGTCGACAAAGGACCCGGCGAATCAGGGTAGTATACCTTGCTTTGTTAGCATGATCCGAGAGCGAGGCGGAAGCGTCACGACGCTTTTCAGGGGAACGAGAGGAAGCTCTCGCGGGCCAGCTTTTTAGCGGTGACTGTGCGGAATAGACGGACGGAATTATCCACGCGTCCGGAATAGTTGTTCCCGAGCAAACGGCGCGGCACTTCGAGCCCCGAAAACTTTCAAGGATGCGCGGAAATGTAACGGCGCCGCTTCGCCGACGACGGGGAATAAAGTTTTCAGGTCTCTCTCACTTGTTGCTGCTCTGGAAAATTCTCCAGGATCTCTTTCCGCGCGATGCGAGCCGCGGGGTTTTCCCAAAGATTACGAAGAGCCGCCCCATGAGAATCACTGCCCGACGCGAATATCCTGTTGTTGAATATTTAGAGACTTTCGACGGGGAAAGTGAATCGCGGCGAGAATTGTAATTGCAGACGACGGATCGATTTTTTGATGCGACGTTGTTGATATTGTTTGCGAGAGATCGTTACTGTCGCTAGCTGAATTCAAATAAACCTTCTCGATTTTCTCAACACTGCGCAGGTGTTGAAACGAAATACGTACTGGCTGGTATGGCTGAACAAATAAAAGTGAAATAAAATATTAAGAGCTGAGAATATACCGAAGAAATAAATTTAAAATGAAGAGTATAAACTGGGGGTATATCGAAGGAATAAGAGTGAAATGAAATATTAAGAACTGAGAATACCGAAGAAATCAATTTCGAACGAAATTTTAGGACACATAATAAAATACTACAAAGCGAAGGAAATGCGGGGCGTGACAAGACCACGGGCGAAAAATTAATAATGTCTCTCGCAGAGTAGAACGATGGATCGTTTAAATACGGAGAGAGCGCTAAAATAACATCGCAGAATTTACATTACACGAAAAGCCAGGGAAGAACGTGTCTCTATAGTTTCGCCGGCACGATCCACGAAAAATCCTCGTCACGCAGAGTTTACCAGTGATCTCGTTAAAACTTAAAGTCTGCCGAGACCGTGGAGGCGGCACCGTCGAATCGACGCATCCCAGGACGGGAATGAACGCGATAAATTTTTCGCCGACTCTCTCGCGCACGGCGTCCAATTCTCGCGAGGACCAAGAGTTATTCTTCAAATTTGCCGGGATTCGATAACCCCGAGAGCACCGCGGGTCTAGCCTAACTCGTCTCTCAACGATTTTCCGAAATATACGACGAAGATCGCGTTCTATGAACGCGTCCCATTTTGCGACGCTTCGAACCTTTTAATTTACTCTCTTAATTCGTTGATCCATGGTGCAGTATAAATACTTTGGCGACGGAATTCTTTCCGAGGGCATAAAAATTATTTTTTGTTATTGTTCTCCTGGTTTCTAGTCCTCGGACTTCATAATTATGAAAATGAAATTGAATTAATTTAGTTTCAAATAGCGTGATGTGAAATCACTGATAAACAAATTTTTTAAAAATTTTCACTCAGACCATTTTCACAATCATGGGCAGAAATTAGCTCTCGCAGAGGACCGTGCGATGCTCCTTGCGACATATTTCGTAGCTAACAGTGGACTCCACCCCCGTTCTAATCGGCCACGTCGCGCTCGCATTTATATTCACGCTATTCACCCCCTAAAAACGCGCGTCCCGCATAGATAAGCGGGAGACGATATATAACGCGAAAACGCTCGTTGACAAAACCAAACACGCGAGCAGACGTGCTGCGGTGCTCCGTTGGTAGCAGCCACGAAAGATAGCGAGAGAGCTCGTGGAACAGACGGACGGACGGACGGCCAGACAGTTAGATAGGACAGAGAGCGGGGGTGGGTACGAGGTCGAAGAAAGATGGCACACGTTCCCGTAATACGGTCCTGGCCCCGTCAATGTTCAACATGATCAATCGCCTACTCGGTCCCGGAGTAGAAAACGTGATCCACGAACAATATTGCGGTGGTGTTCCCCTTTTCAGCTCGCAATTTCCACCGCTGACATCGCTCACCCCCCGACTACCACCCCTTGCAACCGAATGCTCATCGAGTTCCATCCCCCTACCTCTAACCTATCTCTCTCTCTCTCTCTCTCGGATTCTCTTTCCTTCTTTCGCTCTCTTGCACCCGGGGGCTTGAAATGAAATCCTTATGAAAAATCACCTCGGGAAAGTTGGCTTCGTTTGGTGGCCACGAGGAGGCATAAGTTTGCGCAGCCAGTCAGGAAGTTTAAGTTAGTTTCCGGTTGTTTGGTGGCACCGGCGCGGCGCGGCGCGGCGGTGCTGCTCTTGGACTGGGATCAACAAATTCTTTCCTTGGGAACGTGTCTACTATGGGAAAGGTGGACGAATTCATCTAATTTCTAGCTAAGCTAGTGGCTTTGGATTGGAGGAAACGGGGTAGACGATGGAAGACTCGAGGTGAAATGTCCGAGGCAGGTCAAGAAAACGGTGCTCAAGGGATTGCGAGAGGGTTTTGTCTATCTTTGCGCTCGACTTGTGGAGATACGATCTTTACGACAACGAGATGAAGTTGTATTAGCTTCTCTTTAGTGGCTTTCAACCCTTTATGATCTGGATCCCGTCGTTTCGAGGATAAGTGGCAGTATTGGCTTTATTCTGGGTAGTCCGAGGTTATGCTTTTGTTTGAGTAAGACTGCTGCGGAAGATTAAATTCTGCAGAGGAACGTGGCACTGTAAAAAATAGGTAAAACAACACATTTGAAAGAACATGTAAAAAATTTTACGCAGATTAAAAACTTTGGAAGTTCGTTCATCCCTTGTTACAGTAAACACAATGTTGCCGTTGAATATTTCGTGTTTACCTGCACAATTTTATGAAATAGATTTTTCATGCCTCATTTTAAAAAATGTTTCGAGATAGAGGATCGCAGCCTGATACATCGGTGCGACCACTACTTGTTCATGCAAATGTATTCACAACATTAAAGTATTATAACCCGGCTGGAGAGCTTTTTATGCATTTAAAGCGACTTCTAATTTGCAAAACGCGCTAAAACGAACGTTTTAATAAAATTTACCAATCTGCACATATTAAAATAAAACCCCCCGGGCAAGAGAAATAAAATTCCTTCATAAAATTCTGACTCTGCGCAAATTCTCGTTGTACGATCGCAAGAACGATTAGCATCTCCAGGATGCAGAGTGTATTAAGAAAAGATTATTGGAAGAAGTACAGACTTATATTTTCGATTGTTTCGCTGGTCTCGGAATAGGTCCATTACACTCGAGGATCTAATGCCGTTCGATGCATCGTGCTATCTAAATGGACCGTGGAGAGATATGTGCAGTGCAGGCTTATCAGGCTGGTCAGAATTATCATAGTTTCGCTCGGATGCACCGGACCCGATGCGCTTCTAAATTCAGTGAGGTCGTATCATCGATGGTCCACCGGTGAATTTTAGCAACTGATTTGCTCTGGATAGCTCGTATAATACAGAAACTGCTATCTACCATCTGGTAATGGCACTTTAAGATTTGCTGCAACCCCCAAGGATCCGTAATCGTGCCGATCTTACGAGAACATCAAGTGAAACCGAACAATCCCCATTGGGAAGATTATCGAATCTTGTGCATCCAGCAGCAGTACAAGCTCTAAATTATTAGAGAACGGTGGTTGAAGCGAAGGCAATTGTTACATTAAAATGAAAGCTGTTACATTCTTACGAGATTGCGGTGCGCATAAATTGTGCCACGAAGATGATTAAATTTCACGCATCTCGCGCACTCGAATAATGCAACAGGGAATGCCTGCTTTCGGGTTCAGTATACGAATGTAGTGCGCAGTTCGAGTTCACAGAATCCCCGCCCCTTCCGTCATGTTCTCTCCCAGGAGTTGACGATCTGCCACTACTGTCACTCAATAATGCATTCAGCGTCTCGTCAATGGCAGCCAATCTGACAACGCGCGATCTCCCTTTCCGTATATCCGTCTACGCGTGTATGCGGGTTTCAGCGCAGCAGCGGCGGCTGTACAATCATTTATATGCGGACAAGCCCAGCCCGACCCGACCCGACCCAACCCGGCCCGGAGTCAGCCCGTGCACGTGAATGCTCCGTTATTAATCATATCAGGCCAGACGCGTCGGAACATTAAAACACAATTTGTTGCGCGACCGTGGGGAAAACGCTTTTGCGAGCCCATTATATTATTATCGACAGAGCCTCGTCTCTCGCGCGCGTGTTAACGCCAAATTTTCAAGAAAATCATTCCGCGAACTAAAATTTCGCTCCAAGAAAATCGATGGCCCAAAAAATTAGTTTAGAGATTTATATTTAAATTTGTCTTAAACCCTGACGAATTATGTCTGATTGGACGGGAAATGATGCTAATTGCATGTCGAAGACCTCGTCGAGCGCAGCTCCGTTGACCGTGACATGACGAGTTTTAAATTTCCCTTGTCGTTTCGCGGTCGGGTATCAGGTGGAGGGTCATAATGTCGGCAAAAATCCAATATCGCATTCAATAAGCTGCTCCGCTCGGAAGATTCCACCCCCGCCGTTACACCCGGAAGCACCGGTTGCCGGTGAATCCACGAGCATCTCCATCTCTCCCCCGATACTTGATGACTAACCCCACTTTTCCAGAGGCTTGCCGGGATCTTTTTTCTCCTCTTTATTGACTCGGATCCGACGCGAGGTCTCCGATCGACGATCCCATCGCGCCGGGTCCTGATGAAACCGGGGTTCTCGGATTATATCGACGCGCATTCAGAACCAGCCCCGAACAGTGATCGATGGACGCATCGATCGAGAGGAGTAAGGGTTTCGATGCATCCTTAGACGGACGTTTATCTTATTCCGTTTCGCTGACTGACAATTTGGTTCTACCACACCGGATGGAGCCGTCTGCTGAAAACAGTCGCAATATAACTCAAAAATGGGCGTACCTCGAATTTCCGCGACAATAACTGTCGAAATAGAACTGCAGTGCAGGGAAGCGTTTCTAATAAACGTAATATCCGTTGCAGCGGACGCAATACAGCTGGATTGACAGCGTGAAACGCGAGCACAGTTGTGAAATTTCGTAATTTACAAGATCAACGGTGTCTGCCCTTTACGATTCGTGTCGGGTTGTTAATGAACAAGCGGGAACGCGGCGCGATATTTTCGAAAATTCCCAAACAATTTCGGTCCGGGAGCTGGCGCGGCGCGGCGCGGCGGTCCGTCGAGAGAATAATTTCATAGGCGGTGAGGAATTTATTGAAAACGTTTTCCGGGGGTTGTGTTTTCGGGGAGAGACAGAGGGCGAGAGAGAAAGAAAAAATACAGAGGCAAAGTGGGGGAAGAAATATGAACGAAATAACTGCGCAATGAATTCGCGGCGGTTTATCGAACTCCCGGCGGGCCGCGGAAGATTAATTCACTGGCCGCGCGATAATTCGGCCGCGCGTACCGTTGACGCCAAAAGTATGCAACGATTAGGCAATTCGCGTTGATCGACCGACAAATTTACGACCGGACAGATCAATCGGCCGTGAATCATACGCGCAACGGTCCTTTTGGTAGCCAGTGCTCAAAGGCTGCGGCGCGATAACGACCCATAAATGAAACCCGAGCATTGTTCGACCGCTGTCTGACCAACGACAGAACGTTTCTACTGCGACTCGCCGCGTTGTCCGCTCTCTCCCTCTCTTCCTCTCTCGCTCTTGATATCGCCTCGTTACGTCCGAAACGGGTGAATTTTTAACTGTAACTTTTCAACTGCGTTCGCAACCGGCAGCTTCGTTTCACTCTATTCGGGCCGGAAAGTGATTCGTAAACCTCGGTGCTGGTTAAATGGTTGATCTCGGTGAAATTACAATACCACCAATAGGATGAGATATGTAATGGTCTCGCGAAGATAGTACGTCCGCAACGTCTAAGCAGTGATTGAAGTAATTGAAGCGATTTGAGGACTGCGCCAAGCGTTTCCAGGATCCCCCAAGCACCAGCTAGCAAATTACACGTTCCACAGTACTGATTTACCCGGCAACGAAGAAACCAGTCCACCTGTGTCCAAGCAACGGTGCAACGGTTACCATAATGATCACATTTTTCGAGGCGAACGGTACCTAAATTCACGGTTGAACTTGCGTGTTCCAGCAGGCGTAACTGTACCCTCTAATTCATGCGATCGGCCAGTCGCGCACGCAGCCTACCTCCTGCCACGCGGATGTTCGTGTCGCATGATTGCAAATTACCGTCATTCCCGAAGGAAAGCATTCAGATACAAAGTGCCGCGTCGTGGTACGCTAATGTTCGCGATGCTGCTGACTAACGCGCGTCTCTGTGCATTCGTAACGCGCATTGACTTCGAAGAGGATTGAAACGCAGTTTCGTGAAAATTATTTTCAATTAATTTCTCATAGATTCTGTGGAAAAAACTCGCAAGAATTGTCGAGAGTTCAGAGGTTCGTATTTCAAACGGCTCGGTATATCATTTCTGCCGGAACAGAATGAATAAAATTAGTCACCGTTCGTTATCCCACGCGCCGCGTCGCGCCGCGTCGGCAGCGGCTCGTCAATGTAATCGATTTGATTCGATTCCGCGAGCGCGATTCTTGCCGGTCGGCTGGCCACGAATGGCGACCGCAGTTTTGTCATATTTTACGCGGCCTCTGCCACCATCCCCGCGGCCGATATCGCCGGCATAAAAGACACGGGCTGGGCAACAGAAAGGAAAAAAGAACCGTGGAATAAAGTTTTACGACGCGCAGCGAGAGAGCTCACAAAGGAGCTTTTGTGTTTCGCCTTGGAATCGTTGGATCGAGCCGAACGTCGATGTCGATGGAAAATTGGGGGCTAGAAAGAAATACAGTTCCCGGGCGACGCGTCTCGACGCTTTCGTTTCATTCGCCGAATACCCTTGGGGACGCTCGAGGGAAAAAGAAATCCTCGCGAGTCGTGGAAGCTGTGCGCGAATCTATTAGACTTTTTAGATTTTTGGAAGCCTGGCTCTCATTACAGCCTGGTCCTATTTAGAAGTACACGATATGAATTTCTGATCGTTGAGACTTTAATGTTCAGCATTGAACTACTGCAGAGAATGCCGTACTCGGATGTGGCTGGTTTAGGTTCAATAATAGAAAAACGTCTTCGCCAAATGGTGGACTATTCCGTGTCCCTCGGCGGTTTCGGATAAATCATTCGCAGACGGAAATGCAACGGCGAAGCACAGGATCGACAAGCCGACTCTGAATAGTTGATGAGCCTAACAGCGAAGGATGTCGTCCGCCACGATTCCGGTCTACGGACGCTGTGACGAGTCCATGAATTCTTGATCGACCGGTAGCTAGGATCCTCGGCTCGTCAAGCCTTGTTTCAGAAACGCTATTTAATTTCAGGTAAGTAACGCAAATGATAGTTTGCATTTCACAAATTTCTACACGCCACGACCACATCAAGATCCACGCTCCAATTACCAAGATCTCCGCAGTCCCTCAGCCACGCGGCCTGTCTTCAACTTTTCGACGTCCCATCGCGTCGCGATTTCCATTGTAATTTCCAGGCGAACGCGATCTCATTTTTTTTAATAATAAAAACAACCCCTGTTTCCCTCGTACCCGGCCATAATTCCCGAATATCCAGTGTTCCGGTGTTCAAAACGAGAAGCGAAACGCCGCTCCGCGCCGGCTGACACTGTTGCCCGCGCTCTGGCCAGCAATCTCCGAAAAGGAGGACAGTAAAAAAGCGAAACGTTTGTATTTCGAGGGGAGTTGGTGCTGGCATACGTGATTCGCCATATGGCGTCGCTCGTCCGGAGGATTCCTGCGGAGTTATCCGGTTTTTCCTATTTTTCCGGAGAATTCGGCGTGGACGGTATGAAGCCGGGTAAATGGACAAGGTTCGGCTACAGCACGGCGAAATAAGGCGATCACTATGCATTCGACGCCCGTACGGCAATGCGGGCCCCGTATTCGTCCAACACTCTCAAGGGCGCAGCCACCAATAAAAGGATCCCCCTGGCGAGTGCCGCACACGAGATTTCTCTTTATTTCGGCATCAGGGATCGCTTCAACGTTACCTGGCAACGAGCATAGCGGCGGCAAGAGGCCGTCGAAAGGACGAGGATGTTCCAGATCGACGAGGAATCCCGCTTCTCGATCCCAGGCACGATCGACGCGAACCGGAAGCGCGCGAATCCTCCCTGGGATGGTATCCTCGCGAGCATAGAGTCGAGGAAGAATTTGCGGAATAGATGGGGTTTATTTGTTAGGGCCGGGAAGACGATTTTTAGATGGTTTCGAGGTAGATTTTAGAATGAGGATCGTTCCCGTGATAAATGGACGGTCTACCGCTATGAAAGCACCTTTTAGAACCGAGAACAGCTCAAGGAAAGAGGATCTTCCACGACGATGGCTAGACTAGGAGGCTTGAACGTTAAATTTCATATTGGACTTTATTTTTGATATAGTGACCAGCTCGGAAACACTCGTGATCAATTATTTGATAAGAGACTTCTGTGTGTGTATTTGTAAGAGTGGAATATATTCGAAGATAGGAGTTTCGCAATAGCTTCGGACAGATATATTCGACCGACACACACCAGGGTCGCCGGTAATCGTGGCTCCGTTAATTCAGGTTAGTCGACTGCAAGGGCCAGTCGGCTGACTGTGAAAACGCATTAAGTTCGAGCCGACGAACCCATTTTCCGCGCGCGTCGGCTCGGTTTCCGGTGCGGAGAAGCAAACCGCAACAACGACCGCCGCGAAACGAAAATGAACGGGCCCAACCGAGGAACGACGGACAGGCCGCATATTTGAGAAGCCTGGATCGACATAAACCGAAAGCCGTCTCGGTTTCCGGGATTATGACTGGAAACATCTGTTTCGATGCTCCATGTGACTGTGTTTTATTCTATTCTTCTATAAAAGCTAATTTCCCAGGCTCTGTAAAATCAAATCTCCAAGTCCAAATTGATCGGACGCCCGAAAATCGCCGTCGGAAATCACAAAAAACCATTGGTCATGAAAAAGGTAGAACTCGCGAGTAGATATTACCTAAAATTTGCTTACTCAGCGACGACGGGATATCCAATTAAATCGCGGCGGGGAATCGATCGCGCGCGATTAAACGTGGATACGCGATGAACGTCGGGACCGTTGGTATCCATCATTTTTCACGACCATGCCGGAAACGAACCGGCGCGCATCCGCTCGGAAAAACCCGCCTCGGAAAATCTGCTCGAGCGCTGGTTCCTCCGCGTTGTTGTCCCGTGCTGCGACAGCGCAACCCGACCGGACGGTAATTATCGCTCGGTGATCGTTCGCGTTTCAAGCGACACCGTCCGACAAAATCAATTAACCGTCGTCGACGATGGTGGGGGGCATCGATCGACACGGACAGCGGAAAGATCGATTATACATCGAGTGTCGCGATCGCGTAATTAATGACTCGTGGCGGGCCGATTAAAGCCCTCGCGGCCCGACGCGCGACGCACCCTGAATTATCCGGACTTTCACCGGGGGTCTTGTTAAAATCGACGCACGGAATTAGGGAGCGAGATTAGAAAACCGTGATCGCCATTTTACACGACAGTGGCTTCGAGCTCCGTTACACCGTTCGCTCCTACTGTTTCCCAGAGTTTGCGACAAATTTACTTGTGCAACAGATCTACGCTAAAAGAAATGCTGCAAGTTAATTAAATCAACTTCGAGTAATCCCCAGTAGATATAACTTTGAACGCGAGAACGATAATAATTTCACAGGCACCTCGCACTTCGTCGTCTCATCGGATTCATCAAAGATCCGAATTCATAGGGAACCTCTAAACTTCGTCAACTGCAAAGATCCGACCGGTGAATGTTGGCAACTCCTTCATCAGCAGGTTTGAAACGTTACCGGTGTTCACCATTGGACGGGCATGTCTGTTCATAATGTCAGGGCACCCGGGAATCGTTAACAGTGAACCTAGTACTTTGTTAACGAGGCTTCACCGACGTCCAAGTCAGGGAGTTTAGGTATGCACGTAATGTTACGTCAAATTTCTCTATGAAATTTCCATCGTAACATTCTGCGCCAGGGTAATCGGATACCTTCGTCGATCAAATGACCTCGTGTAGTCCAATTAAATTAGATTACTCTGAGATCGCCTTTCCGTGTTATCATTAATTTATTCGATGTACTACAAAGTTCTGTGACGACATCTTCTCGTCGCAAAAATGTAGAATATCTCCACAGTACGTAGAAAGTCGCCGGTATAAATTTTTCTAAAGGATTGATATCGCAACAGGCAACGGGGGGTCATCGGATAACACGGCTCTGGCAACCACGAATTCCGAGAGTTGTAGCCTGAAAAGCTGCCACGCCGAGCCGCCCCGCGCCGCAGCGCCGGGTCGGTCAATGAATCCGTATCAAGAATACCGCTCGATACGCTTCCGTCTGTTACGAGACCGGCTCCCGAGGCCTGTATTTCCAGCCAGCAATCACGAAATGGATCTCGAGGCGGACGCTTCTTCGCGTTCTCGTTTCGCTCGGCCCCGATTGTCTTCAATTGAATTTCACGCGCGTGACCGTGTTACGGCGCCGCGCCGCGCCGCACCGCGCCGCACCGCGCCGGTCAATGTTCTTCCCTCGTTCCCCCGATTAAATCGAATAATTCGCCTGGGCATTAGGCGCTCGATTAAAACGGTCACTTTGCTCCCCGATTGCGGGGGATCGAGAGATCTGCCAATTCTACTCCATGGTCAGCGTTCTCCCACTCGAGCACATTTCATTCTGCCCGACTGACTTCACAATTACTTAGAGGGTCCAGGTATATCGTTGCACTGTTATTTTCAACAAAATTATCGCAATTTCCCGAGAATTCGAAAAGTAAAATACTTTTTGAATGCACTGTATATCTCGAGGTTGAAATCCCGGGTCAGATATCTCGTCAATGGCGTCTGTCCAGTGCAGACTAATTACACTGGTCCACCCTCGTCCAGCGATTGTATCTTCGGATGGGATCAGCTCGAGGAGATCTTTCTTGCCGCAGCTTCCTGGTTTTCTCCGCGTGTGCACCAGACCCGTTAGAAACTTCTGGCACGAATGACACATCGGGCTAAACATCGGGCCCGGTTTCCATGCATCTGCCTTGAGCGGGCAGAATTCAAGCCGAGTAGCCTGCGGTTTCACCATGTTCGCATTCCAGTGAACTTCGCCGACTCCATATAAGCCGGGCTACGCTACACCGGTAGATCGCCGCGTCGGTCCCGCGTTTAATTAAACCGGTCACCGGACCGAGATCCTCGCAAAAAGAACGCGAAACAACCGTCTGTGCTATCGTACTTCTATCCTCGCCGAGACTTCATCGATCATGCTACCCTCGCCACACGCAGACTATTTTTTACCAAGCCTTGTCTCGATTCGCGGCTCTCCTGCCATTACCGACTAGTTGCTTCTTTCGTGTCGTTAACATTAGAAGAGCTTCATATGGAGTTTGCGACTCGTTTGTGACTTTCTTCCGAATGGGAAATCGCGAGAGGAAGTCGACGAGAGTTTATTCAATTTTCCACGAAAGCGTTCTCCTCAGTTCCGTAATTAGTTTCAAGTGGAAAATGCAAGAAACGAAAGTGGCGAAAATGTTCCCATTTTGTATTTTGTATGCTACGAATGAATGGACTGAATTTGAGAACTATGTATGTTTTTCGCTATTTTCTGTCCAGGGAATATGTTTGTTCGCACAGTATACGATAATTATAGATCCGTTTGCCCGACTGGTCATCTAGGTTACATCCTGGATCAAATATTAAACAGAGAGATTTCGAGGTCTGGAATGCGTATGGAAATTTGCTCGTGCGTGGTTGGGCGTGTACGTGTGTGAAGGAGGAACAGTATTCAAATGTAAATTTGCTTCTCTTTTTAGAATGTTCCAGAAGATTGCCTAAATTCCGTCCGAGATTACTCGGTAACCAAGCGTTTTTGATTACAGCGCAGAATTTTATGCAACAAGTATTTTTGAATCTCGAATTTTACGATATCGCATAGCCGTGCATTTCAAATAATCTTCTTGTTCCTCGTTTAAAACAGCTACAAGAAAATAATCTGACGCGCCTCTACACGCAGAAGTTAGTTGTCTAGAGTGTCCGAGTGAAGTTTCTCGCTCTAGTTGTTATGATAAAGTAACGGGGTGATAGCAGATCGACTTTCTCCTCGGCGCATCCCAGCAGAGCCCGGCTGACCCTGAAAACGGGTCGACGACGACCCTGAACCGGAACCAAGAGCGAAAGTGATTCGACGTTTGCAACCTTAAGTCCGCTCCGTGCTCTCCCGTCGACGGTTTCCGTTGCGCAATCGTGCCCGCGAAGGCACGCGAATAGAATATTCATGGCTCGGGACCGGCACGGCGCGGCGCGGCGCGGCGGGAAGGGGAATTCCGACAGGCACCTTCGACGCTGAAGAAAGAAAAGTGGGCGTTCGATTGAACCCGTTCGACGCTTTTCTCGTTTTCCATTGTGCGTGGTTCGATGTCCACGCGCCAATTTCCAAGACCCACGATCTTCTCGAATTTTATTCGTATATATGTTTGAGAGTATATTTGCTCGGTACGGCAGAATTAAATAACACTCGAAGATGGTTACAGGAAGGAGTCCGCCGTCGCTCGAGGCGAGACGAGACAAAAAGAAACCACGGAGACGCGGCAGGAAAGACGTAGATCGGTTTGAGACGGTTTCTTCCGTCTCCCGATGGTCTTTCTCACGGCAAAACGAAAGTAAATCGTCGTCGCGTGAAACACGAAACTATGCGGCTGTTCCGGCGCGTCGCGTCGCGATGAATTTCACGGTGAATAAAGTGGCGTCGAGCGGCGAAAAGGAAACGGAAAGGAAAACGGAAGGGAAAAAAACGAGGACAAACGACGAGAAAAAGAGGATTCCGGTGCTTCCGGTCTAAACTAACTTCGCACTTCGAACTACATTGAATATTATGCCCATTTCCATTCGAACTTCGTTGCTGTCTTGAACCATCAAGAGACACGTCAGCCAATCGTATTAAATCGTAGAAAATTGTTGTATCATCTTTCAATCCAACGAAACAAGCTACAAGGCAGTAGAACCGGAACGGCACTCGGTTCGATTGTTGTGAGTTGAAACGCGTCCGCGTTTTCACACGCGCCAGCAAGAAAGTGATCCGTGACCAAATTTCACAAGGAACAAAGTGTCATTAACAGCGTCGGTAGGAGAGTAGAAATCGTGAGATAGCCGCGCCGCGCCGCGCCGGTTTAATTAACAACGAGCTCACGTGACCGTAGTTGTGTCCGCTGACACCGTCGACGACAACTCGGAAAACGTTTCCACCTTTCTCCGACAACACCTATTCGATTCGCCCGGCAACGAAACCGAGACGGTTCCTACCTACGCTATTTAGCCGTCGGTCCGCCGACGAACATTTTCGTTACGTCGCGCGGTCTCCTCTCGCCGGTAAAACCGGGTTCAACGACGTTGCGTTAATTGCCACTCGTTAACTCTTAATTACGGGTTGCTTTACCTGTCCCGCGAGCCGGCACGTAATTGCGAGGGGGAAAAATGGCGTTTTAAACGGCCACGCAACCGTTTCAGAGTTCATCGGCACTGTTAACCGACTGACGAATTTCCTCTGCAACCCCCGGAAAACACGTTCGGAACTTCCTTCGGAACCGCTGTGAGGTTTTTCGGCGAGGCGGGAGTTCGAGAGACCCCTGGAATTGGCAAAATCTTGATTGTCGGGCCGGAAGTTTCAAGACCCTTCGGATCGGGTGGTTGGCTTCACGGTTTATCGCGTCCGGTCACTGGCGAGTTTCATTCCTCGAAGAAACCCCGAATTTTCAAGAGCTCGATGGATGGAGATTGATGAATGGGATTAATCGGGATCAGATTCAAATACAATAGAATGGATGGAATGACGTATAACAAGTATCAAAAGCATCCCTATCGATATTTTTTAAAATGAGGAAATTCCGCGTTTAATCAACCGCTGTCCCGGCAACGACGTCGTAAACGTTGAAGATGAAAAACTGGGTGGTTAGTGCTTTCAGGCTCGCGTCGTCCGCGAATAACGACAATAGCCGGGAGCAGTTTTATATCCGAGCGGCGTTGATGGTCTCCGCGAAGCGTGGGAGTCGTTATCGTCCGGCGTGTACTTAACGAAATGACGCATCGAGGCAATTTCCTGCGTGGCTGCCACGCTCCAGACGAAACTCAGCCAAAAGTGTTCCGAAACAGCCCGACGACGACGTCTCCTCAAGATGGGACCCGGTCCAATACCTCCTCATGAATATCTATCGATCTCGTGTTTAAGGGCGTGCATATCGGCCCTGTAAATATACCCTCGAAACTAACCCCGGTGTTCGAACTAGTTTCTGGTCGAACTTATCGGCCAAATAATTTAAACTGTTTGGAATTCGGGGCTTCGCTTGACGGGGGGCTTTCCTCGCTAAGCGATCCTGATTTTTAAAACAACTTATTTTCGCTGGCGACGCGTTCGCTTTCGCGAAATAAAGGAACGCGACCAACGTAAATACACGGTCGCGAGGAACGAGTTTTCCTGGGAATGTACACCAGTTTCTCGGTCAGCGTCCAATTAGATCACAGTTACGTTCGAACGTGGCCGCAGTTTTCGCCCGGTTAATTAGAATGCGACGCGGTGGCGCGTGTCGTTTCCGCGAAGCTTAAGATTCCGCGCGATCCGTTGCGATCCGCCTCCCCGCGGGGCCAGTGCATTACGCGAAAAAAGAAAGTACAAGGTTAGCAGAGGTCCCAGGGAATGTTCAGAACGAGAACGGACGCCGAACGGTCGCGGAACTTCGTCATGAGTTTTGTTTAATTAAACCGGGAACGGGACCGGCTGGTGACTGCGGGCTTCGCGCTAATTTTTTTCCGCTGGCCGCGCTAAACGAATTTTCTCGGCCGAGGGGTGCGTTACAGGCTTCCCTTTTTTCCGAGTGATCGCGCTGACGCATTCGCGCGTGTGTCAACCCTTCGCGACGTCCGAGTGTGTCGGAAAGGCTGGGTCGAAACTGATCCAAAGTCTAAATGAATACCTTTTGACAGATAGCTCGAGCAGGAAGCGAGCGAGATGAAAAATAAAAATTGAAGAAAAAGGGGGTGAAAAAGAACGTGGAGCGAGTCTGAGTAGTTAGCCGGTCATTTTCTAAATACGATACATTGCGCGGGGCTGGCAGAATGACGAGGAGGTGGCTCGGGATCCGCTGGGAAAAAGGGTCGAACAATGGCCGCTTTACAAGTGTCATCCACGTCTACTCTAAATCATAACACCGCGCGGGTTGTCTTTTTACGCTCGGTTGAAAGGGGTCGGCGGCTTTCCACAAGGGTTGAAGCGTTAAGGGGTGCCGCGAACCTAATTTCAAGTCGAACGGATTTCAAACTGGCGCCACTGTTTACACCCTCCTGCGCCCGATATCCAAACGATGCTAATTATGACGTTCTAAATGACGATCTTGATATTCTGAGCGAAACAGGAAAGAATCTAAACACTCCCGGATGTAATTAGCACGGGAAAATCGATCAGAAAATTCCAATTATGAATATTTATCGCGCGGCCCTCGATCTCATGAATTATTTAAAAAGCTCGATGTGTGGCGCTCGAACTAAATATTCAATTTTCGGCCTGAATACCGGGGCGGCTCTCAAAATTATTTAACGTACACTCGCAGCGAGTGAATGGAATCGGAAGAAACGTTCTCCATGGAGAAAACGGTGGATCTATAGACGGTAATTCTGAATTAGAAGCAATTATTCCAGCCTGTGAATCAGTACCTCCGCTCTCTTTCGTAGCTGCTTGTGCTCAATATTCGTTTAATCGGCCCCCGGCTCTGCAATTATTCCGCAATTTAGCCCCCGAAGCTCTCGCCCAAAGGAGTCGTCAACATTTCGCGTTCCGCGGAAAACGAGCAAGAAGAACCCGTGGAATAAAAATGTTTATCAAAGATTAATTGCGGCTCTCATTATTTCTTTTCCACAGTGGCGGTGGCTGTTGTTCCGCAAGTTCGGAAAGGTCGGGAAGGCGCGCGTGCAACGATTCCCCTATTTTTTCCGGATTTTTTTCTCTTTTTCCGAATGGTCTTCCTTAATTAGTACAAAATTACTAATTACGGCCGCGGGCCGGCGCGGCGCCGCAATTAATTTTCGACCGGCCGGCCGCCGCCGCTGCCGCCGCTCGCCAGGATTCTCACGGGATTTCCGGCCACTTTCGTTCCGACCGACGGTCACCGCTATCATACGACCGGACAATCTCCGTCATCTTTTTGCTGCTGTCATTTTCCGTGTCGACTGCTCCCCCTTGTTTCTTTCGACCACTTTGAAGGACAGCGTGACGCGCGTTTTGTTGCAACCAGTTCGTTCCGGTTGAAACTTGAAGAGCATTTAGCTACTCAATGGACGAATACGAGAAACTACAAATAATTGATAGTACACCTCGGAATAACCTTTTTTAATAAATGGATCGAATTACTTGAGGTTTTCCGTCAAGATAGAAAATTGCTTATTGCTCTAATAAATCAGTAAATTGGAAATAAGCTGAGCGGTAAACTGCTGGCAGCAGATGCACAATGCGTCGAATTCGCTGAAGGATTTGTCTAAACAATTACTTTGATAAACACAGCGTTAACAATAGAACAATTACCGAGGCACTCGCAATTTCATTCGCGTATTTGCGCCAGGCGTTTAGTGTACGAATGAATACCAATTATCTACTGGTTGCTGAATAGTTGCATAAAGTGCAAGGGAAGCACGACACAAGATGCGCACGCTTCAAGATATCCTCTCGATTGTTTCTACGCTTGCATCCGAAAGGTTCGGAACGGTGGAAATTTCGCTCGACGAGGGAAACCTTGTCGAAATAACAATTAACCCTCTGCAAACGAACGATGCGTCTCCGAAGACCTCGTATCCTTGCATTCTTCTAGTTCAAACTGCAGGAAGTGTATGGAGAACGATCAACAATCCTGTAGACTGTGTCGCAAAAATTAGAAACATTATTTCTCATCAAATACCTTGATCAAAATATACACAGGGTGATTGCGGGAACTGTATGAACAATCTCTCGAAAAATTTCTCGCAACGGCGCCGCGTACAAAATTCCTCAATTTCCACTGTGTGGGTCCCCATAAATCGCGGTTTTTCCGGCGAGCATAAATCCCGTGGCGGGCGTTAGCATCAGCTCGGTCAACGGACGAAAAATCGCCGGGCCGACGAATAATACGCGACAAACGCAGTTTCGGGCCCCGGCGCGGCGCGCGACGTTAAAAGAATACGCGCGGAAACGGCTGCAAGATAACAATCGTTCAATTTGCGCGAGATCGAACGAACGTCGGCGCAACACGCCGCGCCGGATAAAAGTGCTATCCATGGAAAATATAGCGATCTCTTTTTTTTTCTCTCTCTCCTCTGTCGACCCAGCAACGCGTAAATCCGCGAGCGTGTGCACGCGTACATGTACGAGATCGGCTTAACAAAAGGGCGCCACGATAAATCTCCCTGGGTCCGAAGGGGTTAAAAATTAACCCGGTTGATGCCGCGCAACCCCCTTCAACCCTCTCGTACACCACGGTTATTTATCATGATCTACGGGGGTTTATTGTTCGAAGGGAATTTCCCGTGAAGAAAATTTCGGTGCCTAACGCTAGAAACGGACGCGTGCCCCCGCGAAAAATATCGAACGTCGATAGAAAAGAAAAGCTTTATTTATCGCGGACAATTCGAGCCCCGACGTATTGGATCGGTGCAGAAGTAATTGCGGTTTTCACCCGTTGAAACGCTGCGATTTTTCTGCAGTTAGGTACGTTGTATCGCCTTGTTTGCAAATGAGAAATGTTATAGGTTGAAACCTCTGTAAAAATGTTGAAAAATATCTCCATGAAGGAATCCTCAACGACGCCTTAAAAATTGATGAACGTTTTTGTTTTTTCGCTGTTTCGTGAAAATTGGATAATGAATTAAGGGCTGCGAAAAGCGTCGCTAAAAATTTCACACGCGGGTAGAAAAAAAGGGCTTTATTTATCGCAGCCAATTCGAGGCTGAGCGTAGTATTTTTAAAAGTTCGAGAGCCACGGGTCTAGAGGAGCGGCTGCGAAACGCTTATATGGAATCCGGCGAACGATCGCCCGTGGCGAGATTAAATTCATTCGAAAATTCGCATTTTAATGGAACGACTGGTCCTAGAACCAACGCCCGTCGATCCGCTCCACCGTACGCTCGAAAACCCCTTTGACTTTAAACGAGTTTTTTAATTTCGAACTATACTCGCCCCGGCTGGTTTGTTTTAGTTCAGACTTTCCCTATTTTTTTGTCCCTTTTTGTCCTTGCGGGGGTGTTGCTCGAATTATTCCCCCCGTTGTTGGCAAATGTTCTTTGGAGTAATCCAGAAAGAAATTTTTCGAGTGATTATGACGTGTTCAAAACAATAAAATTGTAAACTGCTGGAATTTTTCATCTATTCGAAATAATTGTTTTTATTGCAAGGAATTTTAGAATCAAATACCTCGCGTTTATTTACTCTCCTCTTGTTCATCTGCCATAATTTCAGTTTTAGTTCAGCGATTTAATTAAACCCTGTCAAAACTTTCCCGTGCAGCGAAAAGTGTACGTCACTAAAAACAAAAAAATATTCTGCTGTTTTATAAACAGTGGGAATTAGAGATTGTTTCTCGTTAAGCGTGTACAGTGGATATAAAAATAAACTGGTATATTTCCGAACATTCTGCATATTTGCATATGACTGCGCAAAATCCAGTAACTGACTTGTTACACACAGGATAAAAATATTATCGGAAGCACTTGATCCGAAAATCCGCGTTCGATGTTTCCGAAATTACCGAGCAATTCGTCGCTATTAAAAATTACGAATAATAAATGTACGTGTCCGTCGCACGCGCACAAAGCGTTTCTTGTCCTTTCTTTTCAGGACGGCTCATCCCTCGGCGAACGTTGAATAAAAATCCCCCTGGTAGCGCCGAGGGAATTTTTATTTTACAAATCCCGCTTCCGTAGTGCGCGCAGAAATTGGTTTAAAAGCTGGCCGGGACGGTGCAATGCTCAAAGGCTATTCAAAATTCCACGCGACTCCGTCCCGGGGCTCAAAAACCCGAGTGCTACGTGACGATGGCCCGCGACAATCTTCTTATCCAATTCTTCTGTCTTCGGACCACGCGTGCATTGGCCTCTGAAACGCTTGAGCGACGCGTTGCCAAATAATCCCCGACGATTTTTTATTAATTTCATCCGCGAGGCACAACTCAAAATATGATAAACATAAAAGGGAACGCGGATAGAGCGAAGAAGGTGGGATTCCGATCCGAGGAACGGTTTCGACAGGGGTAGCGGAGAGTTCCCGCGCGTGCAACCGAGAACAAGCCGCATACCGCACTGCGCAGTATTTATCCGTTTTAATTTTATTTCCACTCCGACGGCCGAGCCCCGTTAATCACGATTAAACGGGATCCGCGCGAAGGAAACCGAAAACCGCGTGCATCCGCGAGCTGCTTCTTAATAAATAGCTGAATGGAGGTGAGAAATGGTGGTACAATGCTTTTAACCCTGTAACTGTGTTTCTCACTGCGTTTCGTTACGAGAAAATGAATATGAACATTTTCTGACAGTGATCTATTAGTAACAATGTGTTCTCGCAACGAAACAGAGGGATTACGACTCATTATTCTGGTGGCGGCCGCAGGAAATCAGAAACGCCGATCCACACAAAGGGTGCAATGGCCAGTTTCGTTCCTGGGGAATAGCATAGCCGGTACATCCTCGACGGAGAAGTTCATTTGGCGAGGAGTCGAGGGCGGATTGGCTTTGCCAGGATATTTTGAAGATATAATCGTCTTCCTGGAACATTTCCGTTCCGTATCACCATGAGCATCCTCTTCCCTTTCGCAATAAACCATTTAAGCCGGCTTTTGAGAATTCGAAGTGCTTCTAAAAGCCAAATGCGCTATACACGCAGCGAGAGAGGAGTTACACAGCGATTCCTGTGCTAGCACGACGACGACGACGACGACGAAGAAGAAGCAGAAGAAGCAGCCGAGATAGGAAACGCGAGAACTATGAAACAACGACGTCGAATATAACAAACATTTAACGTTGCGCAAGGTTCAACAAGAAATATGGAACAACTACTTGTTCCGTATCTCGTCACTGACACACTTTCACCGAGCTGGAAACGCAACCGGAACGTTTATCTTTCGCGTCTCGATATCCTGGCGTGCTCCTCGAGCATTTCCACGGGAAATTTTACTTTTTAGTGGTCCATTCGACGCTTCGCTCGCAGCTTGTTTACTTATACTGCGAGCACAAATATGCCTCCTTAATGCTAGACCGTTGATCGCGAGCATTCAGAATTGTAAACGCTACTGCGAACGTCCGACTCGTTACTTTATCTACCGAGAGGGAATATTAAATTGTGAAACTTCCCTTCTATCTACGAACTATCTCGCAGACGCATCTTCACCGTGTTCACACCGGAAACTCGAAGATACAGGAGTTGAAGGTGCAGGGGTGGTTCACTGAAGAGGGTTGACGCTCGAAGGCTCGCGAGGGTTGACTCGGCGAAAAACAAGGGTAGAAAAAGACGCGTTCGCTTTCTACAGACTTCAATGCTGGTAGTAACGATTCGCCGAGAGGACGCGCTGATTAACCAAGATTACGATGAGGGTCGTCCACCCACGCGAATCGATCAGATTATACAGATAATGTATTAATTATAACGCAGACCTTTCGTTTATTGAAAACTGCGGAATAATGCTTTAAAAGGGCATCACAGGAATTCAGGTTAATCGAGAGACCGCGATTATTATAATGCAGAAATAAATGTCCTCCGTTCCTCGGAAAAGACTGCACACGGTTGAACGGAAATTATTTTCATTAAAACAAAGTAATTAGAGAGCGAGGAATATTTTCATTGCAATTCCTACATGGGAAACAGCAATTCCATGTGCGCCGTTCTACTAATTAGTCTGCGGACGTTGACTGTGCGAAATAAAATAAAGCAGGGTTCACATAAAACCATACACGATATTATTTCGCTAAGAAGATGGATCTCTGTCAATTATCACGGTTTGCCAATTTGATAAATTTAATATCACTCGTTGTTTACGTAAATTACACGATTGGAAACAAGAACGAAAAACGTTCAACAGTGCGATACTGTTTGCTAACTGTTGAAGCAAAGCAATCCACATCGAAAGTGGTCGTCCTTTAGCGATGTATATTCGACGAAAACAAAAATGGAACAGTTACAGCAGAGAACAACCATCGAAATAAATATAAAATAAGCAACGCGGTGGTCGAAGCTAAACAACCAGGCAGAGTATCAAGCAATTTTCTGTTCTCCACTGAACAACCTATAAAATACGAAGTGCAACGGGATTGGAGTTTCTTTTCTGAAGGGAATAAAACGTTCGATAAAGTCTACCGTCTACGCGACGACGGTGTAGTACGTATACACAGTAGCAGCGAAAGTATTAATTCACAGACGTATCCCCAGGACATCTGTCTCCAGGAAGAGACTAGCTTACTCTGTCGTTCTCCCGTTTTCTTTTTCGCAGGGGCCCCCGTTTTCTTTTGCGAGCCTAATCCTTTGTACAGGCTCTCCGGGTCCAAATAGACGACAAACCGAAGCCGTCGCGAACCCAATTTCCGTAATGTCGAGTAAGAAACGTGTTAGAAGAAGACTCTAACTGTTATTCAACCCTGCTGGAGTGTTTCGCGAAGGAGTGTATGCTGCCGAGGGTTGCTTGCTGAAGGCTACGAGACTTCGACGCGTTCATACTTTTCCTTGGAGAACCGAGAAGTCGTTGACAAAAGAATCTAAATCTCTGTTCAACTTTCACTTCATGAAGTTAATAAAATTTCGTATTTCACAGTCTGCGCATCAACAAAAGTGAATATAGTCTTTCTTTTTGGCTCCGAATCGAGGTCGAATTTTAAGACGGCTAATTGAAATATTCAAGAAAAATTCTAAAGAAATATTGTAAGGGATTCTCGTCGCATTCCAGCAGATTTCCCGTTTCTCCTCGGGATAGCCTGGAAATAAAGGTCGATTCCTGAAAGAGGGAAACTCCTGCGAAAGGATGGACGTGCCGTGGACTTTATTAGGTGAAGGGACCGAGGGTTGAAGCAGTTTCGGTATTCTTCGGGGTCCCGGAGAAATCTGGACTAATTAAGGCACAGCGTGCACGGCAGCGCGCAGTTTAATCGTACTTTTCTCTTCGCTGCCATCTGCCGTGGCGCCTGCTCGTTGTTAATGGCGTTAATTCTTCCGCAGCTACATATGGATCAGCATTAATTTTCATCCGTTGGAACCGTTCCGTTGTCGGCGATGATATTCACCGTAACCGGCACGGGACTCTACGAGGAAAAGCTTCGGCGAGAATCTCTGACCCCATGAGAGAGAAGGAACCGTAATTTTCTTAGACCATGGCGAATTAGCTTTCTCTTCGTGTTGTTTGATCAGAGCTGGTAATTAGCCGACCTTTATTTCGCGTTGCAAGCGTTGCCCGTCTTGAAGAAAATCGAATCTGACCGAATTTTTTAGGAGAATAAGACTGAACCGAAGACGTGTTCGCGAGCGTATGGCAATCGCAATTAAGAAAAGCGCGCGACGAACAATGGGCCTTTCACGAAAATTGGATCGATCGTTTCGGTAGAAATAAGACCACCTATTGATCTTTTTTGGAGAGGCGGGTGGGGAAAAAACAGCGCTGTTGCGAAAGTAACAAAGAGGAGAAAAAATGATACAACCCTGCCCCCGTTATTCAGCCACCCCCTCGTCACGTGTCGGCGTTCCAGGCGAACGAGCCTATCAGAGAGGACACAAATGGAGCAAAGGTCAAGCGCCTCGGTGTCCCGGTTCTTTCCGGCGTTGCAGCAAAACACAAGAGACTGATAATTGGCACCGATTCCACAGCATGCTAGACACGCCGCGCCGGGGCTACGGTCTGTTACGGGCCCGATGGAACAGACGCCACGGAGGAGAGATCCTCTTTTATCAGAAAAGCTTGATCCTCGAGCGACACTACTCCGGAGAAAGAGGACACGCGTCCGTCCTGTGGAAGATCGTTTAACACTATCCCGTAGAATTTTGTTTTCCTGCTCGTGGGACGTTGAGCACCTTGTATTTCTCCGAATACAGCTCCAATTTTGACAGGCTTTTAGCTACGACGTGTAATTTGGGTTAAAGAAGAGCCACTCGAATGGTTTGAAAGTTGAAGAGTTCGTTCAATAAGCAAATATAAAGTGAACATTTAATGAGGCTGAAAAATGCACGAGGGTAAAAAAAGGTCTCTTGAACAGAAAATCAAAATTTTGGAGAAATTTCAGGTAGAAAAACCCTTCGATTAATTATTGAAAGGATAAATTTGAACAATGCAGCAAAGTCTGAGCATCTAACAGGAAAATCCGGTCTCGTTCAGGGAACGAGGTAGGAGCTTTCAATGACCACTGTCGACAGAATGTAAAACAGAATTGATCAAGCCGGCGCGGCGCAGCGGCGGCCGCTCTTGACACACAGCGAATAGCTTTAATGAACCGTCGAGTAATTCTCAGCCTCGACCACCGTAATCACCAACATACCAACAGATCCTACACGCAAAATCCTATTCTACCGTAATACCGATTCCTGATGAATGAGCTCACGCAATTTCACCACGACCTGGCCTGCACACCGCCGCGCGCCGGCATAGGAACGCGAAATTACTTAACAGACAACGTTAGATATTAATCACGAGTGTCCCTGCTTGAAATAGTACGTGCTGAAAAGCCGCAACGTGCATTTTTAATTAGCTTACGAATCTCATATTCCGCCTATTACCAAGCCGTGCTAGTCTCTGCGATGAGTAGCGCAATTAAAAACTAAATGTAACCTTTTAATAAAAAAAAGAAGAAATTAAGAAGAAATTTTCGCTGGGCGAATCAGACGATTTGCCACGTCCACGATGCGTGCCGCCATTTAGGCGAGAGGCACAACGGCCAGCTAAAAGTTGTCTACAGAGCGCGCGCATCGGCCGCGAAAGCTCTCAAACGAATTTCCCCGGGATTAATCGAGGTTGAAAGCGTGGACTCCTCGCAGGATTCACGGCTTTTATATTTCATTTCTACGGGGTGCGGGAAAGAGGGAGATATTGTTATCGGAGGCCAATAGACCGCCAGGATTCATTCCAATAGGATACCGATGTATTTTATTCGACGTGGGGTCCGAGGCCGGGCAGAGGATTTTTCGGATTTTTCACGGTGTTTGTCGGAACCGGCGCGGCGCAAAACCGAGTGTGTACGCGTATTCTGGTAGGTATATGCTCGATAACAATCGGGTCGGGGAAACGATCCGGGATTCCTCTCGGTCGCGGAATAATCTCAGAACTTCCCTGTAATCGCGGCGCGAATTGCGAGAATTACAACGTGGTTACCGGGGATAATGCAGCAGCAGAGATCTCGTCCGCCGCACAGCTCGTACTCGCAAATGAATCGTGATGCGCTTTTTCAACCCCTTAACCGTCGCGTTTTTAAGCGCTTTAATTTCCCGTAAGCCCCGCGATCATGAGCTGGAAAATCTCGCCCCAGGATTCCGAATCAACAAAAGCTTTATGTCGTTTCAATTTACACCGGCGCGGCGCGGCGTGGCAGCGCAGTCGCGTTTCTCCCACTTGAACTTTTATTCCCTGTCCGACGCGTGACTCGCCAGATATATTTGTCTTTCCTTCCATTTGTTCCATAGTTTTCTTAAGCTATGTCCACACCGAACCTACATCGAGCAACCACCTTTCTCGGAGTCGCTGCGCGTTGTGACATGCATCGACTTATCCGCTTGTGGTCGAAAACGCCCAGAACGAAAGGGCAAGCTGCGATATCACAGAAGGAACCGGGAGAAGTGAAAGTAAGGGGAGAGGATAGCACGGTAGCATGCATATGCAAATTTGCACCTCGTCGAGGACAACCGCGTCTTGAGCCACCCTCATCGGATCTTCGGATGCCGGTCTCTATAGGCGACTAAATATTTGCATGACCGGAACCAACCCCGGTGCGTGATCGACAGCCAAGCCTCGTCGGGTTTGACGGAGCCGAGACTACCGAACAAACAGACCCATTAGCTGCTTGTCACTAATTAACGACTCGACGAAATATCGCATAAATATAGTCTCTCTTCCCGATTCTTTCAGGTCCGGGCATCATTGTTCACCGTGATTCTTCACTTTTGCAAATTCTCATTCTCCCAACTCGATTTTCATTCAAATCTGTAGAAACACTCGTTTGAACAAACATACAATTACAATACGTACCGACCGTACTGAAATTAACAGCTTTTCTCTTCTTAGAATGTTTCGAGAATAGCCGCGCATCCTTTCACAAAAGTCGCATAATTCTCCGATCATTTTTCCTGCCCGAGCTAACAAGTAGCTTTGAATGCGACGTCTTACAAGAAACTCTTGATGGTTTACATAAGCTTCACGCTCGGCTCTAAGAAAGCGAGGAAATTATCGGCTGCGAAAGTGTATAGGTAGCATTAGCTGCTAATTACTGTAGACCGAGCGTGCTAATAGACTGTAATTAGTAGAAAGAGTATCGCGCTAAAAGATCGATGACCTAGTGTGTTCGTAAAAGAAAAGCCGGCCGAGCCGAACATTCTGATTGTAATGAAACTATAACGAAGTATGCAAGAGAGAAAATTAAGTTGAACTACGCTGTAATGACTACAACGAAGTATGCGGGGGACAATTACGGACTATAATGTAATGATTCTAACGAAGTATGCAAGGAACAATTCTTTTTACGAGGGAGACTCGCTTCGAGAGGGAACGAGCTGAAAACATTCGATCAACCTTTGCCATCATACTTGGCCTTCTTAATAAAGCCTACGGGCGAAATAGATTGTTCATTCTCGTGCGTGATACTTGAGCTCTGAAATGACTGGACCTAATGCGCATTTCTTGAGATTTCCCCGCGGCTTTTACTGCGCTATGCAAATTAGCGGATTAATTTATAGAACCGACCCGGCGTGTTTAATTGCGAAAGAACACGTCACTGCATGTGTTTCTTAAAATATGCATTTACCAATCTGAATCAAGACCGAGACTCTCGATGTTTAAACAACAAATGAAAGCAATGTTATCTCAACAAGTACCAGCGAATCCGATTGCTCGAAAAGTTCTCGTGTGTTTTGCACGATGCGGTTCCCGACGTATTTTAACCGCTGATTTTATATCGTTCCGACGTGTGCCTCGATTCTCGAGCTTCGGTCAATATTTGGCCCCGCGTGTAAAACACAACGCGTTGCGTTTATGAAAATTATTTCCGATAAAATGAGAGAAAGCGCTTCTGTATTATTGTAATGGCAAGAAAATACCTTGGGAAAATATGTGAAGTGGGACTTCAAGTACAAGCCGATTCAGTGTTCGCTGGCGCAGAGTCGCGAGTACCCGAGTGTGCGGAACGGGGTTGATGGAGACCAGCTACCCGACTGTACCCGTGTGTCCACACGCATCCGTCACGCGTGCGTGGTATGCGTGCATTCCCGGCCCCGGGAACGCCAGCTATTCGCTCCGGATGCGTCGACCATAGTGTTCCCCAATGGAAAGAAATGGACCGCGTCGTCCCCCGAAATGATCGCGTCCGCCATTTCATTCGCAAAAGTCAATTTTCCTACCCTGCAAACACCGCCGAACAACCGCACCCTTTTTCTGAATTTAGCGACCGGTGACCTGTTGCCTGTTTTACCTTTTGCTCCGCCGAAGATTAGTTTTACCCGTCCTCGAAACTTGTTTAGCGTATTTCGAAGAATGATTGACACTCGCCTAAGGGGCCATTTAACCGGGAGTGACGGTCGGAACGACACTGTCACACTCGCGCGAGTGACACGTTCAAGAACCAGTTAATGGATAGAATGTAAATAGGTCGTTTTCGGCAATCACGTCGAAGGTCTCGCGAGGATTTAATAGAATGAGAATGGAAAGCACAGCGGAAGCCGCGCCGCGCCGCGTCGCTTCGATGCAGATAAAAGCACGCGAAAAAGTTGAATAATGGGCGCGGTTGTTCGGATCGGTCCGCGCGTATCGTTTTTATCCGTTCGTCCCGCTGGCAGACTTTAATTTCCGTTCATCGATCCCATCTAACTCGTGTTATCGGACGGCTCGGGCTATTTCTTCCCAAAGAAGACCCTTTTATTGGACACAATGCCGGCAATTGACTTTCAATATTATCTATCCGCCGGGAACGCAATATGCGGCCAAAGGAAGACAATCCTTTAATCACTATCGCCGACGTTTTGCGACGCGTGATCAACCCTTTCAGTGCCTTCATTAGTCGCGCAACTCTAATTCTATCAAGTATCGAAGTTCGAAACAAAGTAGTCGAGTGAGAAATGAAGATAGAGTAGACCAACGCCTGGTCGAGCATATAATGACTTTCATGTCGGATCTATTGCACAATGGATTATAAAATAATTTCGCGAGATTTTTGCGGTCGTTAGTCTCGTATCCAGTGCGTCAAAGCGAACCACAGTTGGGTATCTTCGCTCGGAGCCAAGCAAAAAGGGATCGACAGAAGAAAGAAACGCGGGTCGACTCAAGATCATTAAAAAGATCCAAGTGTCGCGTTCCAACGGATTACACGGGAGGTACAAAGAAACTTCTGTAAAACACGACCCAGTTTGAAAATTTGCGTGAAACTCGCGGCAATTTACGCCAAAGCGAATAAACAGCGACGCGACGCGACCCGACGCGTCGCGTGGGTCGTTAAACGGGCTGGACGACGCGAAAATATCGCAGAGCCATTTGTTAACGACGCGTATTCCGCGACGCGGCGCGGCGCGGCGTGACGCGGTAACACGCTCGCTGCGTTCCCATTTTTATCGGAGATTTGTTCCCCGTAGCAGCCTAAACCCCGTCGAAAAATTTTTTCAGCCCCCTCTCGAACAAGTATCGATGTTGTCGATCGAGTTGCCGAATGTTTCATTCCTGCATACCGCCCGCCATAAAAATATTTATTACTCCTAACGCGAGATCTCGTTCGCGACGCCTTCACCACCGTTTTCTCATCTTTATTGTTCTCTGGACGAATGGGCAATTTCAGAGCGTATCTGCGTGCCATCGCGAGCTTGAGAAAGCTCACTCGTTCATTATTCTATGAAAAAAAATTTTTATGAATTTTTTGCGACCTTCCTCGTGACAGCCAATAATCAATTTGTATGCTTGTCTGCTTATCACCTGTGTGGACTCGACGAAGCTCAAGATAAAAATGGTAAACTCGCATCTCCTAGACGAACGAAAATTTGTATTTTCGGTAACCATTCTAAAAATTTTGTACGAAACCAAACGGCAGTATGGAATAGAAAAACAGTAAAGGCAACTGTATATACCATATAATACGTTGTTCCTACAACATGGTTTCGCTCTAACACGGTCTGAGAATCGAGAAAACTGTTGCCGTGTTGCACCAACAGTTTTCCCCGAAAGAAGCACGAAATTCGAGAAAGAGAGAGATAACTATACGGAAGAATGCGTCGGTCCACGTTATGAAATTTATAAAGATCTCCCGAGAAGAAAACTAGCGAAAATAAGAGATAAGCTGCGAGACAGAAACTCGAGACAAATATTTTCAAATAAAAAAAGTGACGCTCACCAACTGTGATAAAGTGAAAACATACATCATTAGTGTTACAGAATCTATTTTGATTAAAACTAACGTTACTAATACAATTTTTATGAAATCGAGATTTTCTTTAGAAATTATTCTCACAATCAGTGTGAGGAATACGATACACATTGTTAGACGATCGTTTCACGGATCTGTGGAGAGTCCCTAAACACACTTACAAGAGCGGAACTAGTTTTTCCACGTAGCTGATTATTGCACACAGCGTATGGTAATTGGGTCGGCTTTTATTCCGACGCAACACCTAACGAGACGGTATCGGTTAGTTTCGCGGGGATTCGAGTTCCTATAGCATGGTCCAAACGGAATTCCACATTTCGGACACGTTTCCCGCGATGGCCGTAACGAGCCTCCTGGTTCCCTCGATCTCGTTATATGCAAATCCTTTTTCGTCGCTCCGTTTCAACGAAGAAACGTTGCCTTTAAAAACCGCGTGCTAAAGGGATCCCAATATCAACTGTCTCTTTTTTCTCATCCCCCGCAATTCGCGATGCACTGCGTACACCCCGTACGGACAATTTTTACATTCTTTGTTCCTGGCGTTTGATGAAATAGTTACACGTTTGACAAAGCGGAACACGCGGTTATCTGTGAACTGCGAGTATTTGCGTTTATGCTGAAAATGAACTGGCCGAAATGGTGCAAGTGACAGAGGAATTTAGAGATACCGTTATACATGTACATTGAACCTAACAAATAAACTGTGGATTGGAAACAAGAGAAAGATTCATTTCAGAGTATCATTGTTTACATTTCTGTTAAAATAATCGAGAGATTTTTTCTCTGTCCTTCGGCGAAGCGTGGATCATTTTTTGGAAATTTACGAACGAGGATTCCCCGGCCCAGCGAATCCACAATCGAAGATGACACAATCGCAGGAACCGTGAGGGGTCGTCGCGCCGCGCCGGAACGCTTCGATCGGTGCTTTCGAATTTAATGGCCGAATCGTTTCCTGCAGGATCGCGCGATTAGTTCGCTCCATTAGAGCGTCAGCGATTAACTCCACGCCAGCGACGATGGAAAATCGCGGTTCAATGCCAGGAGTCGCTCCTCCTTCGCGAAAACCCGAATCGCGAACGATCTGCTTTCTGCTTTTCTGATAAAGGAACGTAGAAATCGATCCTCGAAATCTGCGATGTTTACCGACGTGTAATCAGGCCAATCTTGATATAATTTTTCCATGTATAATGAGCTCGAGACGGTTTAATAATTATTACAAGGGCAACAATAAGCCGAACCAACAAATCCTCTCCTGTAAAATAATCCGCTCATTTCTTCTGGAATTACCGATGCAAAAAAAAGATTGTTAAGCTTATTTGTCGATAAGCGTATTAGCTTAGACTTTAATTGCGGCGCGCTTCATAAATTAGTACGCGTTATTAAATAAATTAAGCATTTATCGGAGCGAGGAACTGAAAATATTGAAGGCGAGGACTTGTTTCATTTTCAACGGAGTTTAACGGTGCTAATTACTAATTGTACGTTAATTGACATAATATTAACATTTTATCCACGGGTGAATATTTAATAGGCTTGAAAAAGAACAGTTTCTTTTAGGACCATCATTAAAAAGTATACCGATAGCCTCCCGGTAGTTAAAGTATTAAATGAAAGGTTACAAATGATTCGCCAAGAGAGATCCAGAAATATTTTCGACCTTCGAGGATATTTGCAAGTGAAAGGAACGACCGAAAATAAAGTTGTCTGAATATTAATGATCAATTCGGTTCCGTTAAACGGATCATTGGTAATTCAGCCAGTCACATTTTTAACTTCCAAACGATCCACGAAAACCGTGAAGATCAATCCCAGATTGCACTCCGATTTCGAATTCAATTCCACGGTTTCCGATTTCGATTTCGGAGAGCGAACTCGATACGGATCAACCATAATCAGACGCGCATTTCGACTCGATTCGAGGTTAACTGAATAGCCCTAATTCAAGGTTAATACTAACAGCTTTAATTTTGAACACACAATGGAATCGGAGAGGGGATTAGTGCGCGGATTACGCTCTGCCGATCGAGTTTGGCGTCGAATCAATTATTCTAAACTGTTATCGCGCTATTAAAACTCGTTGGGCGAACAAAATCAATTAAACGTACGCAGTGGTTTTAATCTTTTCCAAACGAATTCAATCTTTTCGTCCACGCTGCTGTTCGCTTTCCAAACCATCAACGAATTGCAGAAAAGAAAGAGCTTTGACAATTGTTCTAACCGTGACCTGTTCCATTGTTTCGATCGAATGGGAAAATCTCGTGGACAGGGCAAATTCGAAAGCAAAAAGTACCACAGTGGCAGAAGACCAGAAACCGTTGCCAACGGCACACGTTATTATGAAAACAAACAGCGTTTCGCGGCGCGCTCGTGACTCGTGAATCGGAAGACGATCTCGATAACGGTCGCTCTAATTTGGAGCTCCTCCAGAACTCTTACCGCTGGAATGGCTTTCACTTCCCCGTCCGAGGTGTAACGGACTGTCGATTACACTCGTTTCCGTGGCAGCGACCGGTTTTTCAAGTGAAAACTTCTTTCGGCGCACCGCGTACACAATTGACGGTCCAATCAATTCAAAGTCCAAGTTTAACGCTGCACAATTGTGTTTTGAATAATAATCGAATAATCGAAAATCTTATGTTCCATAATGAACGGGATAAACATCCTACTCGAGTGGAATAAAACGCAACAGGAAAACTAGGTTTACGGTGCCAGCTCGCAAGGAAAAGATGCTTAAGGCAATTATATGTTTTCCAGGAAATATGCAAAAAATTGTATCGAAGCCAGCTAGTAATCGGAGCAAAGTGTTCCAACGGAAGTTTCCTCGACACGGCCCATTCAGGATCCACGAGAATAATTCGCATAACCACGCGAACGATCCACGCTAATAAGGGGAATATAACCAGAATCCGGCGCACGCCGCCGTTATTCGCGTCGCGTTAAACCATTTATTATACATACTACACTTCGCGTTACATTTACCGCGAACCGGTTCGACTACCTGGATCCGCGACTCGCGTGATCGTTTGTTCTAGATTCGAAGAACAATAACGTCCCCTGCAGAGCCGGGCAAAATTTACAAAGAGCGAGCAAACTATTATTTTGAAAATCCATCGACAAAACACGATTTTCGAGGTACAAAATCAAATCGACTATTCTACCATTTCGAATAACATTTTGCGCAGAGCACGTACAGATCCGACAACAGTGATTTCAGCGGCGAAGGCAATGCGGGCGATTGACCAATGGTCGACGACCTTTAACGCGGCGGTAATGACAGTGGAAAAAATCAGATTTGAATAAATGAAACAGCCGAGGCGTTGCTCGAAATTTACGATTCACCCGGGCTTCGTAAAAGCTGTCCCGAACTTTTTTTTCGGTGATGCACGTTTCAATTTCAAAAGTGGGATACGTGTAAAAAAGAGAGAGAGAGAGAGAGAGAAGAATATCCATTAGCAGGTAGAAGATTTTACGCTATATTGCAATCGACGAAACGCTATATTGCAATAAAAGAATCGTGGCAATATAATGTCCCGTGTTCCGACGCGTTGTTTTTTGCCAATCGTAAATGCTAGGTCATAGAAACGAATTTATGAGTTATTCCTGTCGTCTGCAATGTGTCTATAAACATCTCTATTTACATAAAGATCTCCGCGTCGTTTAGCTATTGCGTTCCATGTTAATGGTACAATAAATACAAGATAACGTAGATTTCTGACAGATCCAGCACGGGCCGGAGCGTGTACGTTTTTAAAGTATCGGGACATTTGTTCGGAAATGAGATACTTTCGACGGAATTCTTAGATCTATCCGTTTCTGATATAAGTACATCAACTTTGGATTAATTTTGTAATACAGTAGGACCTCGATGAACCGGCTTGATCGGGAGACAAACAGCCCGGACAAATTAATAAGGTCCGATGGATAATCGAGACTCGTATTCCGAAATAAAAATGTTTTATTTTTTAAAATTTATTTCCCTTCATAATATAATCATATTTAAACGCATAATTGTTTATAATCGCGACCCGGTTAAAAAATCGAGGCCGTACTGTATTTATTATACTTATTCCGGGATACATTCGTTTGTACAGTTCACTCATCATTGGAAAAAAAACATAATATGTAATCCCTACCCTCTCGCATCCCAAGCCGAAGCTGAAATCCGCAAATAGAATTAGCGAACTCGTGGGAGACATCCGAGCATAAACAAAATGAAGCAGATGTCCCGCCTCTGGAATATCGCGAACAGCCTTGGGCGATGTCACGTCGGGAGTTTGACCCATGTGCATCAAGGACGCGCGGATCCGACTGCGTGCATGCACCATGCACCGCAGAGTGCATTTTAAAGCGCCGGCTGCGTGGCCAATTTCCACGAATATTCTGAATGAACCAAACCCGTTTCTTTGGGAAAATCGATGCGAGATCATCTGATATAACAAGGTAACAACGAAGACGCTTCACCTCGCGAAGGACAAACATCACGAATGAAATTAAAAACCTGCACCTAAAACCAAATATACATATATGTAACTATTAATCGAAGAATTCGTCCGGGCTGTGTAATTCGCAGTTTAAATTCACCCTTTAACTCTCGTCCGTTCCTTGTGTCACTTTGCCCGGAACTTCGTGACTTAAGGTGCAAGTATTTACTCTCAATTTGAATGAAAAAAAATCGAAAACTAATTAAATTAAACAACCAGATGCAGTTCGTGAAATGAGGGACGGACGAGGGTTAAAAACACCGCGACGACTGAAACGAAATAGTCACGTAGTATTCCACGTATGAATGAGATCATTCATCCAAGCTGTAATTCATAATACATACAACAGAATATGTATTCAGGTGATATCGCGAAGTTGTTGACACGATTGAAAACTGAGATAACCAGGTATCGATATCGAATTCGATGGGGGCTGTATGGTGATTGAACGTACACGCGTGTAGAGTATGCGAGAAAGACTCACCTTAGTGTCCCGCGACGTGTGATAGTAGTAAACAAAGGCGAACATCCACGCGCATGACAGTAGCAACACAATTTTCACATTTCGCCGCATCTCGTCGGTGTTAGTGGGCACCCTCTGCGTTCGTCGGAACGTATCGACGCACTCGCGTCCTCTGTCACGTTGGCCAGGCCCTTAGGTTAGGCGGAGCACCGGTGGTTTTTACGACCGTTCGAAACCAAACACGCACACCCGCGGCCGACGACGCACTGTCGCACTGTGGATCTGCACCACCAACGCGAACCGACCGGCAGCCGAAGCCATACTGTTGTCCGGCACCGAGGGGAACGGCGCGGCGGCGACGCGCGACGGCCGACCAGATCAGCAACGCTGCGAACGCGAACGCGCCGTCGCTTTCGAATCCCTTCGCTCGGTGGCGCTTGCATCGCGGATGTGACGCCCACCGAACCTCCTCCCCGCCAATTTTCAAATACCGTTTCATGCCGCTCTATCAATTCGAAGTTTCATCGCAGACGAGCATAGACTTATCAGACAACCCGATATCATTAAAATTGTCTGGTCGAACACAAAACGGAATTGAATGATGTGATATTATTTGTCGACTTCTTAAAATTGTTGAAATAGGTAATTCATTTTTATTTTGCGTTTATTCGTTACAACCTACTTGGACGAGGTTTTTTATTTCGCATCAGGACCCACAGTCTGTTGATAGCAGTTTAATTAATTTAAACTTTGATAATTCTTTAAGGAAGTGTTCTTTTACAAAATGTTCTTAAAACATCATTAGGTTACTATACATATAGGCCACGTGCTTGAAAAATTTGTACATACATATATATAGCTATAGTTGAAGATAACACAGTGTCATTTTTATACAATTGTCTCTTCGTTATTATATATTATTCATGATTCATTATATATTACTCATGCATATAATATCGTACAACACAAAGAAGTACTGCCTCGACGAAATTTCTAACCGTAGCGAGCATGCTATGTGGTCTGGTACCGGGTGTAACCGATATTGGGTGGACTTCGATAAGTCCCCTAAGTACGCCCACTTTTCAAACGAAGATACGCTGTGGTTCGGATCATTCGATGCAGTAGGCGACGAACGTTTAACGTTGAAGGGTCGTGCAACATCATCCGGCAGGAGATGCTACAATAAAACTCGATCGAGCTGGATTTTGAAGCTCGTCGTCGCCAGGCTACGATGGCTACGTGGTCGAAATGGTTGCTGCTAACTTACCTGTGCTCCAGCGCGGCGTGGATGGACGAGAGGTACGAGAGAACCACAATTTCCGTCAATGTCGACGCTCTCCTACGCCGAGAACTTCTGCCTTTTAATGTTTCCTAACTTTAATATCTTTCTATCCAGACCCGTGTTGGAGTCGCGGGACGGAAACCTGTTCATTTCCGCCGCGAGGGACAGGAACATCACCCTGAAGATCTTGGGCGCCGGTTACGTCAACGTCAACGAAATTAATTTGCTGCACGTTGCTTCCGCGGTAAGGGATCTACGGTATACGACAATGCCGTGCTTTTCAGCTTGAATTGATTATTATATTCGAAGCTTGATTGCCACGATTGGATATGTTTCAGGCACAAAATGCGACGCACCTGATTGAAAGATTGCGAACAGGCCACCTAGCAAGTCTAGAAAGCGATTTGCTACGACTCTCGCATATCGTCGAAGGACCCGACGGCCTGGAACGTAGGATAGCCTCGTTCAAGGGTCTCGTGGAGATGAACGGCACACTGCCGGGGAATGCATTACAAAATCAGGTGCATTATATAATTACGGGATAATTGAATGAAAATTTAACGAAGATGGAAGTTCTCGGTAATTAGCAAAATAATTTGTCATTTTCAGACCTCCGCCAGCGTTAGCCTGAAAGTTCGAGTTCTCACCAACAGGGTGTGTATGGAAGTATAACTTTTATTCCAGGGCAATTTTTTAAATTTTTAGCTGTTGAATATTCGCAAAAATAATTAAACGAATTGCGATCTGCGAAGGATGATCACCGGAATATGTTTATGATCATACTGTTTTAGGTACGGAGATTGGAGGACAGAGTGAGATCGATAGAAAGTAAATTAAGGGTGAACGAGTGCGCTAACAAGCCTTGTCAAAATGGAGGGTCTTGTCAGGACCTCTACGAAGGATACCAATGCAATTGTCCACCCAACTGGGAGGTGAATAATTCAATGTACAACAGACTGAGAGCAACATTAATGACCTCTAAAAATTTCTGCAGGGACCGAATTGCATGACTGATGTAAACGAATGCGTGAGGCTCCTGGGAACAGATCTTGGCTGCCAAAATGGCGCTGCTTGCTTCAACTATCCAGGATCGTACAGGTCTCTGCGTGTTTCATAAAAGAATAGCCTAGTAAAATTTGTTTATTTATTTAATTCACTCTGCTCCGTTTCAATAGGTGCGACTGCACTCCAGGATGGCACGGTGTCCACTGCACAACGAAGATGTCTGCCTGCAGCACGCAGACCTCTCAGGAACTCTGTGGTCATGGTGTCTGCGTGAGCAAATCCAACAGTCTTGGCTACACCTGCATTTGTGATCAGGCAGGTGTCACAGTTACTCGATAGTTATTTAAAAAATATTAAGAGACGTTAGAATACCCGTTGTTAATTGGAAATGTGTTTTTGTTCAGGGTTGGCAGGCCGATGAGTTGGACCTTCTAAATCCAGCCTGCATCAAGGACGTGGACGAATGCGCGGGTAACCATCGACCATGTTCGGTGAACCCTTGGGTAGCTTGTCGAAACGCACCTGGTACGTTCTTCTGCGACGCGTGTCCTCGCGGTTACACCGGAAATGGCTACTACTGCACCGATATCGACGAGTGTCTGGTAGACAATGGCGGCTGTAGCACGGCTCCCAGAGTGGAGTGCATCAACACGATGGTAATTGTCCCAGAGGAATTAGAAACAAGAACTACGAGAATCACATTAACTACGAGAAGAGCTTTCCTTTCGATTCAAATTCGTGTAATGTAAATTTGTATATCAGGGTTCGAGGATGTGTGGACCATGTCCGAGTGGCTATAACGGCGACGGTGTTACCTGCGTCTACGTTGGAGGCTGCAAACTGAACCCTTGCCATCCTTTAGCGGTGTGCATCGAGAACGCAGCACTTACGAGTGCTTATGTGCTGTGCCGATGTCCGGCTGGTTTCAGCGGCAATGGATTCGGCCCGAATGGTTGCCTACAGACACCGACCGTCGAGTCCACACACGGCGCCTGCTCCAGTAATCCTTGCGTCCATGGGAATTGCGTCGCCGGAAATTTGGGCAACTACATCTGCGCGTGCGACTCTGGGTACTTCGGTGAGCATCCGATCGTACCTAATGAGGTCTCAAAGCCTTCCATTCCTGAATGATCGAGCTGCTGTCTTACCTGGAACCGTGGACTATAAAAAGAATACGTAACTCATGAAATTTCGATTCGCAACTGTTGCAGGGAAGAACTGCAACACGAGGGACCCCTGCGACCCTAATCCTTGCAAAAACAATGGCTCCTGCTCGAGCGTGGACGGAGCCGCGGTCTGCAATTGTCCGTCGACGTACACCGGCAGCAAATGTGAGACCCCGCGGCAATCTTGCGGCGGTGTGACCCGGAATCTTGTCGGACAGCTCGTGTTCCCCAACGATGGGTTCGTTTATCAACACGATCTGAGCTGCGCGTGGCTTCTCACCACCAACAACTTGCTCGTTCTGAACGTCACCTTCACCAAGTTCAATATCGAGCAATCGACCGACTGCAAATACGATTTCCTGCAGGTACCGGGGACAAGTATCATATTTCTCTCAAGATCTTTCTCGTATCTACACAGTAAAAACACTTTTTACATGAAATTGCTGGTTGCTAGACGGTTACGCGTTACCTCTCTTTCAGGCTAGATTATTCCCGGGAATTTTTAGAACAGCGTTTACGTCCCGGCATAAAAAGCATCCCTCTCGAAAACACCGCACGAATTTTTAGTAGCTGCAACCACGTTATTACCTTGTTCTAACTCGTAAAGCACGCAGTGTCGTTAATGCACTTTTAACATACACGCACATGTTACCCGTGCAGTCACTGTTAATATGCTAGCCACTGGACTTTTAAAACTCGTTGGATACACGTGTACGCCAGGTAGAACAAGATAAAACTGCTTAACAGGCATTTGCAAACTGCTCTTTGCTGCTTTAGCGGGTCCACGGCAAAAATCCAAGAAATCAAAAAATTGTTTAATTGTTTAATCACTCGTTAGGACAGACACGGGGCAGTTTGGCGAATCTAGCAGATTCGAAAATATTGAATAATTGGCAACGTTTCAGATCCACGACGGCAGAAACGCTGGCAGCCAAATGATCGGTAGGTTCTGCGGGAACGCGTTGCCTAATGGAACAGGGAACATCATATCGTCCCACAATTCCTTGTACTTCTGGTTCCACTCGGACAGCAGCATCTCTCACGACGGGTTCGCTTTCCAATGGGAGAGCATCGAACCCATTTGCGGCGGAGCTTTAACAGCTGACTATGGAACGATTAGCTCACCGGGTTCGCCGGGTAGATACCCGCCCAACAGAGACTGCTATTGGCACATCTCTGTCCAACCCTCGATGAGGATACAGTTGCACTTCGGCCAATTAATGATCGAGGAGCATCCAACCTGCGAGAACGACTACCTAGAGGTTCGTGAACTTCGAAAACAGGACTCTCATTCTTATAATTTAAATTCGAATCGATGTTGTTGTCGTTTTTGGGACTCGAGGGATCAGGAAACGGTCTGAGGAACGAATATGTTTTTCAATTTCGCACAGATAACGAGCGAGGCTGGCGACAGGGTGGGTCTCTACTGCAACCATACGCGGCCACCCCCTCTCATCGTGCCAGGCTCCGAAGCTGTGCTCCATTTCCATTCTGACAGCGCCGGCCAGGATTCTGGATTCCAGATTCACTATTCCACCATCGAAGGTAACAATCTTTTACCGATTCGACGAGCACCATGAATGAAAATCAGGATTCCTACACCCTCGACCTCCTTCGTGAAATGAAAAATTACTCTTTCAGGTATACCCGGCTGCAACGGAGTGTATACACATCATAGCGGTACGATCAGTCTGCCTACTTATTTGAACTCCTATCACGAGAACATGCAGTGCGATTGGAGGATACAGATGCCGGTCGGAGAACGCATACAGATCACCTGGTCCAAGTTTGATTTGGAATCTTCGATCGCCTGCCGATTCGATTATGTCGAGGTACTGCAGACATTCTAATTCGGAGAATTAGAATCGTTCCGATCGGATTGATCAATTTTCGCAGATTTACGACGGTCCATCGAGCGAGTCGCCGTTGCTAGGCAGGTTCTGCGGCACGATGCTGCCTCCAACCCTGAAATCGAACTCGAACGTGTTGCTGGTGGTGTTCAAGTCCGACATGACGTTCCAGAAAGAGGGCTTCACCCTCTCGTACACGATCATCTGCGGCGGTGTGTTCGCCGAGAGTCACGGTAATTTCCACTCGCCCATGTACCCGGGTACGTACCACAGCTCCAGGGTCTGCACCTACGAGATCGTGCAACCACCCGGCAAGAGGATCATGCTGAACATCCTGGACATGGAGATCGAGGGCGTGAACCCGGACGCCTGTTACTTCGATTACTTGGAGATCTTCGACGGGGACAACGAGAACAGCACGAAGCTCGCGACTCTATGCGGCGACGAAACGGACAAACCTTCGGATCCTTATTACTCCACGTATAATTACATGCTGGTGAGGTTCGTCAGCGACGGCACCATAGAGGACCGCGGCTTCAACGCGAATTACACGACCATCGACAGTAGTACGTACCGTTGCAGCCTACAAATTAACGCCACTCGATGTAAATGCCACCTTTGAACTCCGGCAACGTCCTGTAAAAAGTCTTGCAACTTTTGCCTGCAGTCTGCTCAAAGGGTCGGGCTATGGGCACTCTGTTGTAAATTGAGGAAAATTGAAGTTGCTACCTGGAACGAACGTGGGGAAAGAATTTTAAATTTGTTTCTTTTCATAGATTGTGGAGGGCTGTACAAGGATCCATCAGGGATAATTAATTCTCCAACGATTACCAACTCTTACGACACCGAGGACTGCGTTTGGACGATACAAGCTCCCCCAGGCAGCGTAGTGCAGCTCTCCTTCTTGTCTTTCGAACTTGCGAGGAGTTACGGATGCAGTTCTCACATGAAGGTTTATGAAAATTATCTGCGCTCGGACATGGAAATGCTAGGCATGTACGTATGAAATGAATTTTTTTAAAAATAAGATAGAATATACGTATAAGAGTCTGAAGGAAAATACGAAGATGTACTTGTTGGTTCTTCAGATTCTGCGAGACAAAGAAGATACCGATACTGTCGTCGCAAAGTAACACAATGAGCATAGTCTTGCACGTCGAAACCTATCACGTCGGGATGAACGACCAGACTAAATTCACTGCTTCGTATCTCTTCGTGGACGCCTCGAAGGTCTGCGGTGGCCATTACATGAAGACTAACGGAGTGATCAAATCACCGAATCATCCAAAACACTACCCGCCCAGAAGGGAATGCGTGTGGCTAATAGAAGCAACGAATAGGCACAAGGTGGTCCTGAACGTGCAGTCGTTCGATCTGGAGCCCCACCGATCTTGCATCTTCGATTATCTGGAGATCAGGTGAAGCGACATCATTGTTTCAGACGGCGCGGCGGTATTTTATAATTTTGACGGCAGGGTAGAAATTGTGTCGAGAGAAAGAAGAACAAATAACGGAAGATATTTCCCCTGTCCGCAGGAACGGTGGCTACGAAACTTCACCGCTGATTGGCAAGTTCTGCGGAACACAGATCCCCTCGGAGATCATAAGTCAGACTAATCTATTGTACCTGAAGTTTGTCTCCGATTCGTCGAGGCAGTTCGATGGGTTCAGCATCGAATGGGATAGCACCACCTCTGGTAATTCATTGCTCACTCCTGTAATTTAGAATCGCTCTATTCCGTATCATTGATTATATTTCTGTCTTTGCAGGCTGCGGTGGCAACATGAACGCCGCCATTGGCGACATAATCTCTCCGAATTACCCGCAACCATACACGCACTCGGACTGCACCTGGAAGATCACCGTGGCTACAGGAAACCTACTACGACTTCTAATAGTCGATCTCGACCTCGAGTACCACGAGAAGTGTAGATTCGACTTCATCGAGATCTACGAGGACATTGATCCGAACAACAGACAAAGGTTCTGCAGTAACGCTTACCCGAAAGTCATCGAGGGCAAGTCCAACACTATGAACGTGCGGTTCCGCGCCGACTACACGAATTTCGGCCGCGGTTTTCATCTCAAGTATGAAACACGTGAGTCGACTACCTTGTTGTATCGAGTCTGACCGAGTCCAATACTCCCTGAAAATTTCATGGACAGTCGAAGGAATGCAAAAGAAATTTCTAAACACCCCCTACCAAGTATTATAATAAGATGACTCTGGAAAAAAAATGTTCCTATTCCAAAGTTTGTTCCTACTTACAGTGTGCCAGAACAAACTGGACGGTTTCTACGGAGTGATCGAGTCCCCGAATTTCCCGGAGAGGAACGAGGACATCTTGAACTGCACCTGGGTGATCCAGGCTCCCATCGGCAACAAGATCAACCTGACGTTCTCGCATTTCGAGCTGGACGGACTTCCGGAGCAGGGACCGTCCTGCCAGAACTACCTGGATATCAAAGAGGGCACGGACAACGCACCGAACACGCAGCTCGCGAAGCTCTGCAGCATGGACACTGTGCCACGTCGAACGATTTCTTCCGCGCAGCATCAAGTGTTCGTTCACTATATGGCTGCGTCGCCAACACCCGTCAGCTTCCGGTTGGAGTGGTTGCTGGACGGATGTGGCGGACACCTGACGAGACCGTTCGATTCGTTCACGTCGCCGGGTTACCCGTCCAAATATCCGGAGAAGATCGATTGCGTATGGCTGATCGAGGTCGATTACTCGATGAGTGTCGAGCTGACTATCCATGACGTGAGTTTCCTGAATTCGGGTCACACTCGATAGCCAGTAGCGAATTCATCATTCCAAATGCCAAATGTTTTCCACAATCCACCCTCATGAAAAGTTGCATAATTGTGAAATTGTTGGCCCAAGTTATGAAGCTCGACGCTGATGAAAGTCTTTTGTCTCCAGATCAGTACGGAGATGCAGAGGGGTTGCTACTTCGACAGGCTCCGAGTGTACGGCGGTAGCAGCGACAAAGCGCCGTTGTTGATCGAGATCTGCTACTCCGATAAGCCGATGGTGTACACCAGCTTTGGCAACAAGATGTACGTGACATTCCACTCGGACGCGTCGTACGCTGATCGCGGTTTCAACGCCAGTTACAGAAGCGTACCGCTCCAGTGCGGTGGTAGATTCACCGCCGACACCGGCACCATATACTCCACTAATTACCCGCATAATTATCCGCACAAGCAGAACTGCGAGTGGTCGTTGCAGGTCGCACAGAACTTCCGTATCAATCTCACCTTCGCGGACTTTGATCTCGAGAACACCGGGAACTGTACCGACGATCATGTCAAGGTGAGCGAACGGGAGTCGAGGACGTTCTAGTTCAAGATGTTGGTTGTACGCTTTAAACTGTCTAGAGCAGGGAGGTCCAACTTGTAGCTTCTACCCCCACTCTTGGACTTCATCGTTGCCGTAGAACAGGGGTGGGCATTTTTGGAATGGTAGGAAACGCTGAGAAGTGAGGGAAGAAGCGGTGCGGGCGGCCGCCAGTTGTCCGGCGCTGGTCTAGAGGGTTGAAAATGATTATGGTTATTCCTAGAAAGTCTGAGACATTGAAATTTGAGCAAAAAAGGTTGAATGTTTCGTTTTTGATTCCCGGTGTCAATCGCGGGAACCATAAACGATATCTCTCTGTGAAAGCGTGCAGTTCCACAAAGTTCCGCAATCCAGAGTGATAAGAAACTATGATGTTGACAGATATACGACGGGCCAACAAGAGACTCGCCGTTGCTGGCGACTCTCTGCCGAAACGAGTTACCCGCTCCCTTCGTTTCAACTGGAAATGAAATGTTGGTCGTAATGAAAACAGACAGCATCGTCTCGGCGAAGGGATTCAAAGCGATGTACCAGACAGCTTGCGGTGCTCGGCTGAAGGTGAAGGATGTGGGATACCTAACTCCAACGTGGATGCACCCCGACAACGGAGACGCCGAGAACTGTACATGGATATTGATCGCGGAAAATCCAGGTACGATCAGATAAGATCAAAATATAACATGCAAATCAAACATGAAATATTCATTCCGCTGTCCCTTAGATCCACAGGATCTTCGCGGTACTTTGAGCGTCGTGGCACCGAGAGAAAGCAGACAGTTTTACCGAAGAAATCAGTCGGGAACGTACAAATTGTACATTAAAATTTCTTTGAAAGTTTACGTTGCATTAAACTCCGTACAGAATTATCTGACATACAGAAATAATTACACGAATGAGATTTTCTTACTCGCTGTCTGTGTTTCTATCTTTTCTGTAAAAAATTTCTGACTTATTCCTTCGCATAAAAACATCTACGTACAAGTTTACTAAATAGCAACATTTGCTCATACTTGATTTTTTTAATTTTGCAGAGGATCACGTGACTGTGGCATTCACGCACATGGAAGTCGGCTTGGAGCCGCATTACGGATTTTCAGAAGATGAGTGTTCGTCATCGAACATCGAGATTCACGAAGGTCCAAGCGTGAATGGACCCTCCCTGGGCAAATGGTGTAGGAACGTCGTGCCATTGCCTGTAACGAGTTCAGGGGATGCACTGACGGTGAAGCTGATTGCGCGATACAACATGAATGAACAGTTCGCCATCACTTATTCGGTTCTGAATTCGGGTAATCTAGTCCTCGTCCATTTATTGTTCTACTTTCCTGATCTGATATTTTCGCATGTTTTTAACTGCGGATTTTTCAGCGTGCGGAGGCAACTATTCCTCACACTCCGGGAAACTTGCGTCCCCGCTCTACCCTAACAGCTACCCTCTAAACTCTGAATGCGTGTGGTTCATGCAGAACTCACCTGGGAACAGGTTGAAACTCACCTTCTCCGAGTTCGACCTGCAGCAAAGCGACAACTGCGACCTCGATTACCTCGAGGTTCGCGAGAACAGCGGGATTGGAAAATTGCTCGGTGTGTTCTGCGGGAACACTGCCGAGGCCATCGAATCCTCGGCGTCCATTTGGATGAAGTTCAAAAGCGACGGTGAAGGAGTAGGTAAAGGATTCGTGGCTGATTACGCCTTCGTAGGTGGTAACGAGTTGACCGGGCCTACTGGAAGAATCACATCCCCTATGTTCCCGAAACCTTCTAGAATTAGGGGTACGACAACTTGGAGGATCACGGTGGAGTTCCAGCAGTTGATCAGGATCGAGATCAAAAATATAATTATAGAGTTCTTTGGATCGAGTTGCTACTCGCACTTGAAAGTAAGCGGGCAGCAGTCAAAACCTGTTGGGATGTTGTTCGTAACAATGTTTTAAACAATTTTCTAGATCTACGACGGTTACAACAACGAGGCGCCAGTTTTATTGGAGACCTGCAGCCCGACCAATGCCGGACCTGTAACAACGTCCAGCAACGTCGCTTACATCGAATTTCTGGTAGAGTTGGTTTTCACAGGTAGCTCGTTCGATCTCACCTGGATCCAGGTGCCAATGGTTGATAATGGCGTGGACACTGATACTCAACGTAAGTTGCAAACGATTCTTTGAACTTTCACCGCTACTTCTAAATAATTACATGAATTGCAGTGGCTAACTGCACCGAGCTCATCAACCTGGAGAACAGTGAAAGCCTCGAACTGCACTCGCCTGGCTGGCCAGACGGCTACGGTGATAATCTTCGGTGCACCTGGGTGTTCACCTGCGCTCCAGGATGGCATATAGCCCTGAGACTGATGGTCTTGGATCTAGAAGAGGTCGGGGGTTGCCTAGCAGACTCCCTGTCAGTTTATGATGGCGATGCGCTGAACGCACCAGATAATGCTAAGCTCCTGGAACGAATGTGTTATTCGAATTCGTCGTACACTCACCTGCGTACCACCGACAACGTGATGACTGTCAAGTTCGAGTCGGACTTCTATGTGAACAAGACTGGGTTCAACGCGTTTGTCCGCCGTGGTAAGATCATCGAATTCATAATCAGTTTTCAAATGATCTAAGAAGGACCTGATTGTCTCTATTGTTGTCAATGCAGATTGCGGAGGTAAATTATACGGTCCCAATGGAGAGATCAGTCTGGATTCGTCTGTCTCGACCAGGAGTGTTCGAAATTGGCATTTATCATGCGAGTGGATTGTTCAGGTGAAGCCTGGACGAACTATTGAAGTGGAAGTCATTGAAACATCAACGGAAACTGACCTGAATTGCGCTGAGAATTACTTGCTGGTGAGTCTTCTCTAAATAGTAAAGATTTAATAATAATGAATGAATAGATCTTCGTTACGGTTGTATAAGTTTCGACGTCTTCGGTGCCTAAGGGTTAATGAAACCACGATTTCATTGAACTTCGCAGTTGAAAAATGGCGACGAGTCGACATCCTATTTACTTGGCGATGGTAACTATTGCGCGAACGTAAAGCCACCAACCCTAAACACCACCGGAAATCGTCTTTACGTGAAATATGTCGGTGTTGGGCCAAAAGCACGCCTGAAGCTGTTGTACAGGTAAGTTATAAATTTCTTCAACCTTGTGTAATAATCTTGAAGATAATTTCTGCTCGCCGCTAATTTAATGAATTCCAGGGAAATCGGTATGTACTGCGGAGGCGAGTACATACTGAGAGGCAAGGAAATGACAATCTCGACGCCGAATTATCCTAACATTCCACCCCCGTATTCCGAGTGCATGTGGAGCATAATGGTGCCGAGCAGAGAACGAATAACCGTTCACTTTATCGAGAGATTCGACTTGAGTAACTCTCCAAAGTCAGTTTTCCATTAATCGTTTAATTATAAATACGTGAAATATTTTATGAACATCATCGGCACGGTTTGCGGTGCTTGGGAGTGAAGAATAATTGAATTACGGATAAGGAAAATGAAAGAACGAAAATTTCAGCTGCGAGAGGGAGTACGTGGAGGTGAGGGATGGAGGAACAGAAAGTTCGAAGCTATTAGGAAGATTTTGCAAGGACGTCGCACCCAGCAGCATGTCGACCACCGGAAACATGGTCTACATACACTTCTACTCGGATCTACCTGAGCCAAGGAATGGTTTCAGTGCAGAGATCTCTGTCGGAGGTTTGTTTTTCTTAGATCCTATTCTCTTCGTTTTTAACAGTAGAAAACTGGATTTCTCCTGACAGGAATGATTTTGTCTCATTTGCAGAGGCGTGCGGTGGAATCGTTCGAGGTAGCAGCGGTGTCATTTCGTCACCCGATTATCCGTTCTTCTACAAAAAGAACGTGACCTGCACCTGGATAATAATTGCACCGGTCGATCACACTCTTCAATTAGGGTTCCGCGATTTGGATCTACCAAATTCTTTCCTCTGCACCAACACCGACCATTTGGTCATCGAAGAGAAAAATCCGGAGAACGAAACGAGTAAGTATGCGAGAATCATCCTAATCTCAGTCTCAACTATCTAGTGCGATATTATCATTTTTAACTGGAAATTTGTCCAGTGATCAATAACCTCGCCACAATCTGCGGTAGCGAGAAGATAATGATCGAAACATCATCAAACAAGGTACTCATTACATTTAAGAGTGACAACTTCGAGTACCACACTTACAGAGGGTTCAGCTTGAACTTCACGTCCAGCGCAGGAGGTATGTTCATAATTTCCACGATTGTTATTTACAGAACAATACATGAAATATTTGTTATAGCTTGCGGAGGTACTCTGACTGCGCTATCCGGCACAATTAAGTCCAATGGGTATCCGAATGTTGCTACGCGTTCCAGGTGAGACTGTGAACCAAACTATCATTATTTTAATCTGGCGTCGATTGTTTTTTTTTCATGTCCATTACACGCGAATTCGCACTTTTGCAGATACTGTGACTGGAGAATCAAGTTGCCACTCGGCTTCCACGTGGTCCTTGACATCGAAGACATAGATATAGTTCCCGGAGCCTCAGGAGATCCTGTTCGTTTTGGAATGAGATCCCGACTAGGATTCTTATCGGTGATGATCAGTCGAATTGTTTATTGCAATAAACCAGAACATTTCTAAACACTTGATTTCTCTTTCAGTTCTACAACGACTTAAAATTCAGGTCTAAGATCAAATCGGAGATACAGAACAATACTGCAACACAGATTAGGAGTTCCAGTAACACTATGGCGATTGGATACTTCTCGTCTCCTGGGTACAGAGGATTCAAAGCTCGTTACTATGCCAGGATTCCAGCTCGTAAGCTTCTATCAATATTTCTAATATAATCGACAGACTAGGATACGAAAGAGTGAATATTTCAGCTTGTGGCGGGACCGTGAGAAATATTAAGGGTAATCTGACAGCACCAACGGAGAGGCCGTACAACGAATCATCATACTACTGCGAGTGGAGCGTAGAAGCACCTGACGCCATGAAGAACAACATGACCGACACCGGAATAACGTTGTCAATATGGGCAATCGGTATTGTTGGCGGAATACGGGGCCTCACTAACTGGAAATTCTGCTACAACTACCAGTATATTAGTTTAGTTGGTGGGTTTCCTAAGCCTAATTACAATTACATTGTCGTCAACGCTCAAACGAACAGATAAAATTGATCACGTTCGATTTCGTAGATTATGGCCAGATTTGCGGTAACCTCACGGAACCGAAGCACCTAAGGAGTCCAAACCCAGTCAACGAAGTGGTGGTAAGTTGTCAAAAATTAATGGATTATCGTATCCAGCGAATAGTATTCATTGTCGATGTTTAACAATTTCGTAGATCGTAAACGGTACTCACGGGAGACCGATGAACTTCGTCCTCCAGTACGAATGGCAACCTTGCGGAGGTACCTTGGAAGGGCCGACACACGTAATCGAAACCCCGAAGAACATATCATTCCCTATTAGCTGCGTCTGGAACGTCAATTATCCTGACACTGGAGAACTGATCAAGCTAAGCTTCTTAAAAATGAAAATGGGCTCTTGCGACAAAACCTATCTCACCGTCAGGTACTACCACCTCGAAGTGACCTACGATTGACTTTGAGAAAATTTTGAGCACTCGATGGATTTGTTCTTCCAGGAACGGTGGACCACTGGCGCCATTAATCGGCACATACTGCGGCAACATAAAACCAGACAACATAACGAGCTCCGGGAACCGTTTGTGGATCGAGTACTTCGCGAAAAGCGAGCCGAACGAGTTCAAAATAATTCTAGAGTCTGCGAACAATGGCTGCGGAGGAGCCGTGCGCGGCAGGAACAAACAAATCGCTTCTCCGAAGTAAATGAAGCCGTGATACGATTAAACGTTTCCCGGAGATTTAGCTTTCTATATGGGGGTAATTTGATTGTTGACAGGTTCCCGAACCAGTATCCCAACAACATAGAGTGCAGCTGGGAAATAACCACGGAAATTGGCAACCACGTCGGATTGGTTTTCACCAATCGTTTCAATCTGGAGGGTGGCATCGGCTGTACCAATGATTACGTAGAGGTACCTGAACGATTAACCCTTTCATCATGGATTCTACTATTCGTTTTTCGAGACTCGGGGATATATCGTTTAAATGCTTTCGGAACAGATGTTCGATTGGATAGAAACTCCGGATGGCAACAGCACTTGGAAGAGTCTTGGAAGAGTTTGCGGCAGGGACACGCCCCCGAGTTTCAATTCGACTAGCCAACACATGAAGGTCATCTTCCACTCGAACGACAAGGTCCAAGGGGATGGTTTTATGGCTCTGTGGTACGAGAACTGTGGCGGCGTCTTCGAAGTCACCCAGAAGAAGCAAGTCATCATGTCCCCGTCCTTCCCGGACGTGTACAAACCGAACTTATTCTGCAACTATACTCTGGTTGCACCTGGCCACGACATCGTCGTCGTGTTCACGGAGTTCCACCTTGAACGCAGTGAGCTATTTCTTTCTTTCTTTTAATCGAAATGAATTGAAAATCATTTTAACAATACCGATTGAAATGGGAAAGACAACTATGTACATGAATAATTGTTTTGATACCAGGTCGCAGAGACTGTCCATTCGACAATGTGACGATATTATCGGAGAGTGTCGCTTATTATAGCAACGACGAAGAAATTTATTGCGGCGACAACAAGCCTCTGCCAGTGATGTCACGCAACAAGGTGGAGATTCTGTTTAAAACCGATACGTATGTTCAACGAATGGGCTTCGCCTTCCAGTACTTCGTCAAAAGTATAACCACATTTCACGTTCGAAAATGATCCTAGCGGTAAATAAGGAATTAGGATAGATTTGATAATACATATTCTTATGTTCTCCAGATTGCGGTGGAGAAATTACAGAACCAGGAATAATAGAGCCTCTGATGCGTGGTGGGAAATACTTTGGTGGTGTAGAGTGCCAATGGACAATTACTGCACCCCCTGACAAGGCTATCGCTCTAAATTTTGAGAAATTCATCCTGGAGTACAGCCCGTCGTGAGTAGAACTTGTTGTAGAAAGCAAAAACAATGGCAATCGATCCATCTTGTGAAATAAACATTTCCGTCGAAAACGATTTAAACTTCCACAGATGCTACTACGACTGGGTAGACGTCTACGATGGCCCGACAATAAACTCTGAGAAGAAATTGGCCCGACTGTGCGGCAATCTAACCGCGGACTTGCCAAAGATCAGGTCAAAGAACAACTCCATGATGGTTAATTTCAACTCTGACACGAATCGAGAATACGAGGGATTCAGGGCTAAAGTGAATACTACGCTTTGTTTAATTGGATTGATTGGATTGAATTATTTACTATCGCAAAGGTACTATGTTCCAGGTTCTATTCGTGAAGACCGTAGAGGCAGGCTGCGGTGGTGTGTTGACGTTGGCTTCGAAGCAGAGATTGCCATTTAAAACGCAGAAAGGTTCCACTTATGACAGCTTAGAAGACTGTAACTGGATCGTGGAAGCACCGGAAGGAATGAACGTCAAGTTCACCATCGACAGCATGGATCTTAAGAACGCTACGAACAAAACTACCAGCAAAGAAGCATGCACCGGCGATTTTATAGACGTAATCTCTTCTCTCTTTCTCTTCCCGAGTCTGCAACATAATCAATCTATTGCATCTTACAATTCTTTTTTGTTTAGGTCCGAGACGGTTCGAACCCTTTCGCCGAAACAATTGGAAAATATTGTGGCGACAGGGTGCCTCCGCCGCTGTTCACTGCCTCGGATAACATGTTCATACGATTTGTCAGTGACTCAAATCTCGAAGGGACAGGAGTCAGTGGAACGTTGGAAGCTGTAGATGGTAGCGTATAAATATTCGTGGTGATTGAATGAGATTAAAAAGGTAATTGGGTTATTCTGTTTTAGCGTTTTGTGGCATTTCCACCTGGACAGTGAATGAAACGGTGCAGTTACTCACTTCCCCGAACTACCCTAACAGCTACAACACAGGTGCGAAATGTCGGTGGTTGGTGCGAACAGCGCACGGCGAAACGCAGAAAATGAAGATCCAATTCTTGGACGTCGATTTAGCCGTGTCGACTCGCTGCGAAACCGATTACGTCGAAATTACGGACAAACAGGTGACTTGCCGACCATTTTCATCCACTTGGGACAAGTTAATGGATTCGTCTCTTAAAAAGGCCTTCTTTTACCTTTGTAGAACCGGAAGTACATCGAAGAGGGATTCGGGCAGAATTTCATTTGGAGTGGTCAGGAGAATGATCAGTATACGGTAATTCAATTCTACGCTTAATAAACGAAAGAGTAACGTGTGCAACAAGCAATTAAAAAATGTTTGGATTACATCTTTCGTAGGACTTCCACGCGCCAACAACCTCCGTCAGGTATTGCGGGAAAGAACTGCCTCATGAATATTATTGGTAACCAAAATCATTTACTACACAATTGAAATCTTCGTGTGTCTCTCACACAATACACGATTAACATTTAATTTATCGCTACAGCAACACCGAAGAACTGTTGATAACCTTCAAAGGCGACTCTCCGGGTCACAGAGGCTTCAAGCTCGAATTCAATAACGCGACGTGCAGTCGAAACTACACCTCGGAGCAAGGTCGAATCGTCCACGAAGGAACCAACGAGTGCTGGAACACGATCACGGCTCCAGCCAATCACACGATCGCTTTATACTTCAACAGGATGATATTCTACAACCCTGAAGAGTGCACAAGCACCGCCATCGAGGCAAGCATCGAAATCGATCGTGTAACGAAAACTGAAACTCATCGTTTGTTTCCTCTGGCTGTAGATTTACGAAGGAGGCTTCAATGGCAGACTTCTGGCAAAGTTGTGCGGCGTCGACACGCCTCCTCCTATCTTCAGCGTCGGTAACAAGCTGAGTATACACTCCTGGTCCGAATGGCAGTCCATGTACGAGTACTACGATATCACGTTTACGACGACGGACGCAGGTGCGCAATTAAAATCGGCATCATTTGCTGCATTTCTGGGTACTGAAGGCTGATGATTTGCAGGTCGCGGTTGCGGTGGCCGAATTTATAATTACGCGGGTACCTTCACGTCACCTTTGTATCCGAACGAGTACCGCAACAATACAGTTTGTACCTGGGACGTGAGCGTGCCGCGTGGCCTGAAGATTCTGTTCAAGTTCAACGTGTTCGACATCGGATCTAACACCGGCTGCGAAAACAAGGCGAATACCCTGAAGCTGTACGAACCTACGCCCGATGGAGAACGGACCCTGGCCAACACTTATTGCGGAGGGGTAAGCATAGCCAATCATGATCCAACATCACAATTTTAAATCTACTTGAATATAATCAGAGAATTGTTTCTCTTCCTCAGGACAACCCAGCACCGTTCTTCGCGAATGGAGAACGAATCCTTGTGGAGTACACGTCAACGATGAACAATGTTGGAACCGGTTGGGTGATCCTCTTCAAGGGGGTTCGAGAGGGAGAAACATCGGTAGATTGAATATTCCAAAGAGACATTTCATAAGAAGAACGATTTACAAAATATTTATTCTTCGAAGTATGTACATACATTTCGTAGGTCGACTATGAGGTGTGTTTATCGCCCCATCTCCTTCTAGGCTGCTAATATTGTAAGAACTTCGTCAACAACATCGAAAATATATCCATTATTTGTACATACATAACGAGTGCAATGGTGTCGGAGTCAGCGATTACGACTCGACGCGGATAGCATAATTATAATTAAATAAATGCGATTTCAGAACAATCAAAAAAAGATATGTTCGCATTTCTGATGAATTGCTCTACTTGCACACAAATTCTCATAATTTTCACCATTTCGACCCGATGTTGACTTGCAGGAAATGAGAGCTGCCTAGATGGCTCCGTATCAGTGAAATGATTCCAGTGAATGATTCCATGACATAGTATGACATTCGGACACTAACTAATAAGTATTTACATATTTAAAAATCACGCTCGGTCACAGTCTTCCGCGCCATTCGCGTCTTCATTGCTTTCGTCCACTTTGTGACAGCTTTGTGCTTCCTCTTCGACAACCTCCTCTTCTGGGACTTCTGGTTCCTCGACTGCTTCCTCCTCGACCTCCACTTCCGGTTTTACTTCTCGCTTCTTCCTGTTCTTCTCTTCCTTCGCCCTCTTTTTTTCCTTCTTCGTTTGAGTCTTCGATTTAGGTGCCTCTTCCTCGGATTCTACGGGCTCCTCTTCAACTTCTGTTGCCGCTTCCTCCTTCTTCTTCCCTTGAAGCTTCTTCTTACCCTCTTTTAAAGGCTTCTCGCCCTTCCCAGCTTTCTTGCCCTCCATCTTTTTCGATTTCTTGCTTTCTACGGTGATCTCTTCTTCAACTTTGGTTTTGTCTTTTATCTTGTCCTTTGTTTTCTTCTCTTTCAAGGTCTTCTTGGAGTCCTTCTGATGGACCTCCTGCGACTCCACGGTATATTTGTTCGATTTTTTCTTCTTATCCTTTGTAACCTCGCCGTTCTGTGCCTTAGGGTCCACATTTTCCTTTCCCTTCAGCTTCTTGTTCTTCGATTTGTACTCTTTGTTAGGCTTAGCTTCTTCTACGCTACCTTCAGAGTGTGCTTCAGCTTCCTTTCCTTCGGAAGAGCTGCTCTTCCTTTTCTTTGATTCCACCTTCTTGTTCTCGCCATCTTCAGACTTCCCTTCCCTGGAAAGGAAATTTTATTCTTAAATAGTTTAAAAAGTATCGACAATTTTTCGAGAATCGGAGTGATCAAATACTATCCGGATCCACTGATCGAAATTAAAACGAGCTTTCCATCGATATCGGAAGCAAAGTCCGTCAACAGAGAGTCCGATAAGGCGATCGCGGAAACGGTTGCGCAACAGTACATCAAACTATATCAGCATAACAAGAGCAGAGCCAGATTCGCAGTACTCACTTCGCATAAGCCACGTCCCTCTTCTTCTTCTCGCTGCCTTTCGATTCTACATCGTTGGATCGTTTCTTGGCAAACGTCTCGCTGGCCAGCACAGTGACGACCACGAAGATGGTTAACAGCAGCCAGACCCTGAAGAAAGACGGACGATTAAACAATAAACCTGCCGGGATTGGCGCCTGTGTTCTAGCCAAAACATTCCGCTCACCGCATTTCGTAGTTGTATATTCTCGGCTCACGATCGATTAACACGGTCTTCTATGGATCAGTACGATCACAGCCACGATCCAGCACAACACTGACTGCCGTTCCTCGGCCTCCCTTATATCTTATACGTGTCTCCGTTGATATCTCGATAAACACGCGTGCTCCCTGTCGCCACGTTACCGAGACTGTTGCCAAGATATCGCAACAGATATCGTCGGAAAGTCAATGGTCGAACGGAGCCGATCGATGGATACGCTACGGGCCAATCTCGCATAATTGATCTTTCTCCAGAGATCGGGATCGGTCGCCAAAATTTTGGAGGAAAATTGGCAGAAATACCAAAGATGCAAAGTTTCAAAAATGTAACAAAAATGGACAAGGTTTAAAACGATTTAAAGACGTGAGCGTGTTGGTTTCAGTTTAAAAGAAGAAACAAATTTTGATTCAGCTCCTGCGTCTTGCAATCGACCGCGAACAATTTTTATTTTGCATACAGATCCGCAGTCTAGCTGTAACATAAATAATGTAGTAGAGTAGAAGTTCGAGTGCAAGATCGATTTTCTTCACCACTGTTCCCGGTTTTGCATCGAAAGGAGGAACACTGTTCCGGAAATAGCGGGACGCGGCCCGTCCCTTCTCCATTCATCCGGTCTTCCTCGATTAGACCCTCTGTCACGTTTTTGTTTTGTTGTTCCCATTGTCGGGCGTCGCTTCCCCGCGGCAGCTTCCATCGTCCGCTTAATACAAACCGAGACAATTAGGTCGGCACGTATCTAATCTGTGTACTTGCGAGCTTTGACGTTGCCGAGCACTCAATGGAGCACCGTGCCGAGACAAACAACCGTTTATTCCGCAGGTAATTCCTGGAAAGCCTTCACCACGATCATCCCGCTGACGTCTTTCGTTCAGGTGCGGGAATCTTGCATTGTTTTATTTCAAAGATTCAATGAATGGTACTTGCTTGTAATCTTACGTGTAGATAGTGGATTTTTATACTGAATATATTTCCTGAGTATATTTCCTTTTAGCATAGGCGGTACTATAAACAAATTCGAACAGAAATCTGGTCGAATGATGCTGAGAATATTTACGGAAGCGGTTAGGCGCCAACCTGGAGAACGCTATTCTCAGTGAATTTGTCACGGTATTGCGCGTGGGTGTTTCAACGCTCATTTTCTTGGATAGATCTATGCTATTTTCGAAAATCTCTGTCTCTCAGAGATTTTCAAAGAGACCGTAGACATACGCCGAAGTCGTAAATCATTAGAATGAATTATGCAAGAGAAGTTTATGCTCCGAAAATTAGTCTTGTTCGGCCTGTTCTTCGCGAGCATCTTTTCTTGAAAACAACCTGCAAGTGACGTTGCTGAATACCTTGAAGAGATAAATGAAACGCGTAAATTGGCATTTTTTCGTGTCTCTTTATCAATTCGCTAGGTCGTTCGCACGTCTTATCTTTCGATTGTTTTGCCGTCGTTCTGAAAGCGACCGCGTCCTTCTCGAATTCATCCACGTCAGTCGTCGATCCGTTTCCATCCACAACAATGTCGTGTTCGAATTTGATTTGCTACCGGTATGAATGCGTTGTAATCTGCCACTCCAAATCTGATTCATCCGAATCGCATGAGATTCGAGTGATGCAATCGATCGGCCATTCAAATCACTTCGTCGGAACACGATTATTTAAAATTGCTTTATGAGCATCATTTTTCTCTAAACGAACTTTATTCATTTAGACCAGCACTCTTGCGAAGAAGGAATTATTACATTTTTATTTCAAATTTATAAATATTGAGTTAATCAAAATAATCACTTCTCCAGAAGTACTTTTGATAAACTCTAGACTCTAGAAGATAATAATTTTGATTTTGAAGATAGAGTAAAGATGTTGGGAAAACAAATGTCGATAATAGATTATGGAGAATGAAATGTCTTTCTTCTTGGAATAATTTCAATTTGTCGCGAATAAATAAAAATCTGTCTGCATTTTTCATAACTTCGTTAACTCGTATAAACAGCTGCAATCTGCCTATATCATATGATCGGTTGCTCCCTGGAGACTGTACATAATATGTATTATGTGTTTGTACACGCAAGTTGAAGTACCCATAAATAATGAGCAACAGGAACTTGAGTGACTTATCGCGTCTGAGCAGCGAATTAAAATTACGATGCTTACGAGGACAGTGTTTCAACTTGTGAGTTGCAATTGCAAATATGTATTGACGACATAGCGAGCGCTAGACACCCTGAGAACATATTCAATACGGGTGAACAAATTTTCTACCTCTAAACAATATAAAAAAGTCAAATATGCTTTCCCTGCAGAGCTTTAAAGCATTTTCAATATAAAAGATCAGCTTTTATTTCGTGATCAAAGTTTTTACAGTTTTCATTTAAAAATAAAATGTAATTACTTATATTACAGTAACAACTTATACACAATTATTTGTGCCTAACGTATATACGTAGAATTCTTATGTAACTATTTACTGTGCAATTTTTCGATACATATACTGAGCTGTTGAAGACGGTGCAACAAATGACGCATATTAGCACCCGAATGACGACTTCCTGATTGTTCCCCACTAATGTCTTGTCTTGGACCTAATTCGAAGTGAAGTTTAGCTAGTCGTTCCTGCTGCTCTCTTATATCTGTCATTTGCTCCATGCTGCAGTCCTTCCCTAAATTTATACACAATAATCGTTTCATTGATACAACATAATCCAATTAATTCATGGAATAGTTGTATCAAGACCGAACGTACCAAACGCGCATAAATTACCGCTATGAAAATCTTCCAGAAGTTGTAACAATGCCTGCTCCATACGTCGCACGTCAGGAACCTCTGATAAAAAGCAATGATGTTTGCACGGCGCCACACCTTTATTTTATAATGCCAAAAGAAAAAGAATGAACTGAAAATTGGGTGAACGATAACATATAAACGTAAAAGACGAATATTTGTCAACTTAAAATAACTTCAAGTACAAAATATAGTATGATGCAGATTTTGCGGTCTGTTTTTCGAAAGTGATCTGCCATACATCATAGATTTCTTAATTTGAGTAAATCTAACTATGTCACACAATAGAACAGACATTTTTTTAAACACAGATTTATCTCTCATCGATCGCTCGATGTATCTCAGATCTTCACTTTTGAAGAAAGACTATACTGCAAATACCCATGAAATAAAATAGTGAAAAGAATCGTGCAGCGTGTCCAACGTATAAAGTGAACTGTTCCGAACAGTGACGTGGGTGTTTCGATAAAATAAAAAATGTCTTACTTAGAATATAAAAATGAAAAAACATGATCCTGGAATACGTTCTAAGTGAAAATGTAAATTTTATATTTACTTAGTTCATTATTTCCAGACTATTAAGCCACCTAAAATCATCAATTGCTCGCAAGATATTTAACATAGGTCATATTTAGCTATGCTGTGGATAAATCTTTCTTTAATAAGTTATTCAGTTCGATTAACATTTTAACTTCCTGAACAATACATATAAAATTAGTCAAATTAATTCTAAATTCGTATAGAGCAAATAAATATTAACATACCTTTATGTTGGCGGTTCAATTTTGACGATTCTGGTCTATTGGACCTCTGTTTCTCCTTCTCGTTCACATAACTTAAACGAGATTGATTGCCATAATTCGAAAGATTCACAGCTCTACCAGAAACCATGGATCCTTGACTAGTCGCTTGGCCAGAGCTTCCTTTACTGACAATCGGCGATGTCTGTGTGTTACTCTCCCACAATACTTGTTGCTAAAACAATACAATACACTGTTTAATATCTAATATTTACTATAACACAGCGATGAAATATAAATTCGTACCGATACATGGGAACTCTGGGTATCATTTTTATTTGGATTCTTCGACCTAGCTGGCGTCGAGGGTGGGGTAGCTTCGCCGCCAGGACCTAACGGCTCTTCGCATTCCTCTTCTTGGACTAATTGTTGCAATTCACCGCATCCAGATTTTTCAGTCATTTTTTAACAACCGATGATTTTGCTTTTCGGAGTCTTCGGTGTAAACAGTTTATGTTTTATTAACAATATAGATTCTGAAATTTACAAATATAGCTATAACAACTACATCCACTAATGTATAGTAATTTTATGTTTATACTTACAACTTTATTCATCTCATTTAATTACATGTTTTAAAGATGTAATTTAAAAAGAGGAACCGATGACAGGACTGATTTCAAGGTTATACCATCGACCAAATACTGTTAAAGACTGCCAGTCTTACGGGAGACGGAAGATCGTGTCGAGATATTCTCGTCGGTGGATGCATCATTGAATAGAAATCAAGAGTATTTATTTGAATCAGAGATTGAATATTTATTGAAGATAACACTGTGTTCAAGCGAATTATTTGCAGCTGCTGTGTACCTCTGGAAACCAGAAATTTTGGCCTCTTTCTTACACCAAAAATCCAAGTTTCAAGTTTCAATCATAGATCAGTGATTCAAAAGTTATGCGTGGTTTAGAGTTGGCCAATTCAAATTTTTTTGCCGGGTAAGAGTGTCCGCCATGTTTGAATGTAATAACGGTCTGTAACCAGTTCAATTGCGTAATTGAATTACAATGTATTTGGATTAGTACAACTCAGTACAACTCTACGATAGAAAGCATGAAACCACCGCACCGACGGGGTACGCAAACCACTGATATATATTCTATATGTATATATATATCAGTGACGCAAACTCTGGATTTCGACCCTCTCGCGGCAATGATAGCAACCACCACCACCAAAAGCGAATCAGCTGTTCTCTGATGTTTGTTGTTTGTTTACTCTCTTTCGTATGAAATTATATGTAGTACCGATGAAAAATTGTAAATTAATTACTGTGGATTTCAAGATAAATATTGAGAAAGGATTAATCAAATTATGTACCTACCCAAAGAATATGTTAAGGTTTGGTATAACAAATAAAGTTTTCTAAAAACCATCTCTAATGGCACCAACAAAAAATTTTTTAATTAATGTTATAAGGTATAATAGATATTCTGTTACAATAATATATTTGCTACGTGCTACTTGTGAACAATCGTTTTCCAATTTTAGCCCAGAAGGCCATGTTGCAAACGTTACAGTACAACCAAATTTTACCATAGAGAAAATTAAAACATTAGCAATGAAGCAATTGTACGGCAACGATAAGACAAAAGATCCATCCCAATTCCGTTTAGTACATTTATCGATGTTCAAACAACTTACTAATGGGAATAATATAAGCGACGAGGAAATTAGACAAAATGGTAAAATATTAATTCCTAAATATTGTACATTATCATATGTACGCATAAATGTTTGAAAGCGTCAGAAGTATCTTCTTAAATCTCTAAAATTTCCAGTACTTTTCTCTGGAAATAATAATGATACCAATGAAGATATAAATAATAATGTAAAGTAATTTTCTGTATTCTAGATAGTTTGCTATTAGTAAAAATACGTCCGGTAACTGCAAAACTGCCTTTGACTGGAAGAACTGTCAAAGGACCGAACGAAGAAGCAATATTCCTAGCTACACATGATTTACCCTTAGTCAATCCACCTCGCCGTATTCCACCCCCTCCTGGTTTTATGGATGTAGACATGCAGAGTATTTGGCAACAGGTAGGAAAAACTTTAAGGGATGATTTTTGACGACAATCTATCGTCATAGAGACTCACCCCTTAAATATTTTCCTATCTGCTATGAAACGCTCTGTGTAACTATATGGTTTGTTTACCAAACGCAATTATTTTGAACATATTTTGTTGTAATTTCAGAATGAAATCAGAAACATTCTTATCTCGCTTGTCAGGACATCGGCGAAAATATTAACGTATAGCCCTGAAGCTGAAAAGACTTACAATATTCTGAAAGAAAAATTGAAATCAACCTGTAATCCAACTGTTGATCAAAATTATATGAAAATTCTTACGGAAATGGGCTACACTCATAAGAAAAGCTTGAAAGCCCTATGTTTGACAAAGTACGAATATTTCTTTTTTAGACCCAGAAATTTTTCATTCAAATATTTTATACATTATTCATTTATTATAGATCAAATATAATAGAAGCAATAAAGTGGTTAATAAGAACCCAAAATGATGTAGAAAATGATGACGATAACGATTGCTTTTTTAATATTGAGAATATACCAGACGATGGAAATTTAATCACCATTGTAGATCTTCTTTTGGAAAATTTTTATCGTCTCAAGTGTGAATTGCTCGGAGAAAAAAGTCCCAGTTTAAAAGATATGAATGAAGGATTTAATCCTGATTGTCCAGTCTACCAGGCAATCATAGATAATCCACATATTCAACTTAGTCTTAAAAATCCGAAAATGTTATTAGGTATGAATATAACTATTATTTGTAAAGAGAGAAATAAGATAATGCATGAAAGTTTTACAATGGTCGATTGTTTTCAGCATATTTATCTATAATAGAGACTACATCATCAATATGGATGTTGGATATTGATGTATCACTTATTTTAAAGAAAATATTTATGATATATAGGCACGAAAAGCATGCTCTTCACATCAATCAATTTACAGGTAATTAATATTAAATCAATATTTCAAAAATGAAACTCACGTGACTATACGTTTTGAATATCTTGCATATAGATGATAAACAGTCCTAACATTTAAAGAATAGAATGCTTTTATGATAGGCATAGAACTTAGAAAATTGTCGTAAGTATCTGCTTGATAGATCAGTTCATTATTTCGTAATGGAAATATAATTCATTAATAAAATTGAATTTACCTCTTTTTCAATTTGAAATATTCAAATAGGCGACATCTGAAAACCAGAAACGATACTACTTCAACATTTCGTCTGTGCACTAATGATCACGTTGGTTGTCTGTGACACCGACTTAAATCTGTACAAAAAACTTGAACATTTTATCGTAGATGGCGCTTCAACATTTTTGAATTTACGCTTATGATATATAGAAAAATTCGAGTTGAAAATGAAAACAAAAGTAATAAATATTCCTCGCTGCGAAGCAGAATATTGGAGGCGACAATAAAGAAGAGGCTGTGAATATTGGTGCTTAAACAATTTGTTTCTTCCTTTTCTTTTGGATAATTATAGTTTAAAAATTATTCGTACATTTTTGTATGTAAAGTTAATGGTATTTAGACTATTAATTTATTTAAGATTAAGGTTATACGTTCCATGATATTTACGATTAATATTGAAGTTATGTGTAGAAATATTAGATTCCATTCATTTTTCCAGTTCTTTTGATATTATTGGTTATGTTTTTCTTTTTTTATTTGAGATTAGTATCACATAATAAATGTTCTAAATTCATAAATATTGCATTCATTTTCAGCAGGAGTTTCTTTCGAAATAATTTCTGTTTTTCATGTAAGCATAGTTTCGCTTTGAAATGTAGAGAAATGACGTATAGGTTATACGACTCAGAACCTCGAATCTGTTTTTATTATATATAAAAAGGTTTTTTTCGATTTGTTCTTTTTATGCCTTGTGTAATATATAGCTGCATAGAATCCCCACATGGCACAGAGATTTTTTCTAGCACATTAAGTTACCCTATGTCCCTTCTGTATTTTACCCCTTTCAGAGGGGTACCTATCACCCCTTTGATCCTAAAAAAGGGAAAGGGGTAGCTGCTAAAAAAGGGTGTTGCAGTTGAGAAAGTATTGACCCTGTAGATTCGATATTTTTTAGTTTCTGTTAAATTAACTGTATACCGAATAAATATCTGATTGAATAATATCACAGACAAATACATTATGAATGTATTTTGAAGAGGATTAAAAAAAGTTTTCAATGAGTCAATCAGAGAATTTGACTCTAGAGTTATGGTTGCATTTTGGTCAATTCTTTTCCACGTAGCCTGTTAGAGTTTATAGGGCACACCCCTTTCGACGTGGGCTTTAGAATATTCTAACGGAGCATGCTCCGTCTTTCCAGCATCTCCGTCTGTGTTGTGAATGCTAGCATCCTTTTCCATCGGTGGCAGTGGAGAACGACACACCCTTCCCTTCCGTTTAGTTAGCGACGGTAGGGCACACCCCTTTTTGTGTAGGATTTAGAATATTCCAATGGAGCATGCTCCGTCTCAAAGCAGGCACAGTCTGTTTTATAAAGGCTACGGTCCCTGTTCAGCTCTTGTGACTGGAGAATGTGCCTACGGGGATGGGCTGTTGCTTCCCTATGATTGGCTGAACGTGGGGTATATCCTGGCGTATCTGCTTCTCGTAGAACTTGAAGTAGGGAAGATCAGTTCAACTGGAACTGCTGCTGGATCTGCATCATGGTGCTCCTGAAATGATAGTGTGGGTGGCAGAGTGGTGTGAACATTTTTTTAAATACATAAACAACTTGGCAATTAGGCTCAAATATATTTGCATTTAGAAGAAAATGTGAATATTGTTTGTATTAAGTACTGTGCAGTATATTTTTGATCAGGTTCTTCTCTTTAGAATAGAACTGATTTTTAATTTTATTCAAAAACACATGAGTTGGATTTAATGTAGTATAACTCGTTCAATCTTATGTAAAGCATTCCTCTGTTCTTCTTTTTTAATTTATTAATTTTTTGTACATTTTTTTCTATTTATGTAAATACAGTATAGATTTTTATAAAGATAATGGTGTCACTTGCTTTAGACAATATTTTTACTGGTCTCTTTGAATATTATTATTTAGATAAATTCATCGGTATTGTTCAACCGGTGATTGTGGTTTATTTAAAAATTAAAAATCAGTGCAGAGTAAAGTTTTTTAACTGAGATTTTTTAACAGGGTTACATTTCTATAGAATTTTTAACTAACTAAACGAGTTAAATTAAATACATTGTGATATATCAAGAATTAACCAGTTTGATGGATACCAGTGAATGCAGTTGAACTGGTAAGTTACATACATTTTTTAAATTTCAAATCAACAGTGGATTTCGATAAATATTCTAATCCTAAGAGATTTAGATATTTTAATAATTTTTAATTGAACAGGCAGCTTGTTAGTAATTAATAAGATGTTCGAGGATAAGCTTCAACGCGATTCTGCAGGAGGACGCCACCATTCGTTCAATGCAGTTTTCTATTTCACCCACGCATGCAACTATCTTCTGCTAAAAAAAAATAATTTTATTTAAAATGTTCTATTGTTTACCGTATCTTAATTTAATTGGATATCAATGTTTTTTACATTATTATAAAGAGGGGACTTCATTTTCGACTGATTCCACACTGATTCGAGTCGCAGGGAATACTTTTCTTGAAAATAACAATCTCAAGGAGTTATTTAAGGGTTAAAAAGTTTCTAGAGCTGAAAAGAAATAGCCGGTGCACTCTTTGGCAGTCTGAAACCAATTTCTCCCGAGGAACTGTCCGCTTAAACATCCCTCGCGCGAGGTTTACTCCCGAAATGGAGTTAAAGGATGGTTCAGAGTTGAAAGAGCCGTCGCGTCGGTTTGCTTTGGATTCGCGTCTGTGGGGGACGAAGGGGGTGGGGTGGGAATCGAGAGGGCAACGATATATTCCACCCTCCGCGCTCTTGTAAATCCACGGGTATATCGTCCAGGGTGTCTCGATCGGTCTCTGCCCGGTCAGCAAAGCCGTGTTTGCATTTTCTCTCTTCAGAACGGCCGTGGAGGGACCGGGAGGTCCTGTTCGCGAGGGTTGCCGCGCAATTTCGAAAAGCCGATTTCAATTCCGTTTCCTTTTACACGGGAGAAGAAAGAAATCTCCGTGCACGGGGAAAGGGGACGGACAGAACGGCCACACGGGATTACGGGAATCGCGTGGACGGGGCTGGAAACACGTGCGAAAATCCCAAATCCCGACGTCTCCCTGCCCTTTGCATCGATCGTCCTTCTTCTCCTCGCCCTTCCTTCTTTTCCTCGCTTTTCGAATAGAGCTCGCGTGTTTCCGTACGTGATGCGTGCCCGAACCTTTGACGATAGTAAATGGCCGGAGGAATCGGGCTCGAACGCGGGACTAAAAGATTCGTGATCGTTATTGTTGCTCTTCCCTCGAAACTGCGCTAAGGGAGTCTGACGCAAACCTCTGAAGATTAGCAAATTTTTTTGGGAACTTATTCTGAACTTTTAATCATTTTTATAAGTCACAAACACGCAGAAAACCCCGCACAGGCCAGTAATTATTATAGCGATCTATCAGCTTTTTTCTTCCCCGTTCATTCCATTTCCACTGGGAAGAATTCTCCCAAGAAATCCACGGTTCTGTTGAGTGACGTCACGGCGGTGTATAACGATGAGCTTCGTTTCCGTTTCCGGTCTCCATGATTTTCGCCCCGTCAACTCCATTCTTCCGCGCGCTGGCTTCGGGAGCGAGTCTCTCTTTTTCTCCTCGCTATGTGCCAGATCTTCCGTGTCTTTGTACCGGACCCCAAATCATTCTATTTCGAGTAATTTCTCGCGTGCACGTTCCCTCGGATTTTCATGACTCCCAGGGAAACGATCATTATATTTTATCCGACGTCTTTCCGGTTAAAACCTTTTTCCAAAGGGGGTGCGATTCTTAATTCCATAGAAAAAGGACTTCGACTAGTAATATGATCGACTTAATCTTCTTTTAAAAATCGGCAAAAATTGTCTCGAGATGCAGAAACAGGATCGAATCGACGATCGTCTTTGCGATCAAGTAGCGTTATCGCGAATCGGCATTTTCTCACGCCTTTTCCGATAAGCGTGGCAGAAGGGAATCGAGGGAAAGAGGAAGGGGTTGGCAAGGTTGTCCCAGAAGGACGGGGACACCGGCGGAATATCAACGACGATGGCCACGGTCCAGGACAAAGGGCGTTATTCCTTCCGGTACCGCTCCCAGAAAGGGGAAGATACATCAACTCCTGTGTCATATAAAAATGTGTTTATGCGCTGCACACGAGGAATGAAAAACACCGGAGACCCTTTCGGGACGTGGTACCCGGAGACCCGGAGTATCCTGCTCGACGCTGAAACAAACTCCTCCGACGGAATATCGTTGGGCTTCTTTTTTCTCTCGCGAAAAGAGAAAGAGGATCGATCGATATACGGCAAATTCCCGATAAAAAATCCGTCTAACCGATCCGCTGTATTTCCTAGTTTTTCGGGCTGCGACGTCCCGCAATTTTTCATTTTGTCCAACGACCAAAATGTTGCACCGCCTCATAAATAATATAATTCTCGTTTTGGTACATCAACTTTATTCATCGCTAGAATAAGCAATTATTGGACCGCAACGTTTATTCGATATTGTTTTGATTAAAAAGTAAGGGTCCAAAAGGTGGTGCTAATGGCAAATACGAGGCGGAGGAAAAGGGGAAAGGCTAATGATCGAGAGATCGTAGGCGAGCGGCCACGCACTTGGAAATCGTGGGCCAAAGTTCTATATCGAATGCCGAGTTTTACGGTCCGCGTCCGTGTCGGTGGATACTAAAAACTAATGTATTCATGAGATAATTATTTCTTGCATTCATTACGGGATGAGCAGGGGTGGCGCGGCTGTAAAGTTTTTATTGGCCGGAGCCGGGCTCGCAAAGCGCGAGGCACCCTTACAAAGTAGAGAAACGACTCTCCTTCGTCTTTCTCTCGTTCCTCCTCTCCCTTCATCCCGGTTCTCTCTTCTTCTTACTCTTTCTCTCTGTTGGCTCGTTTACGACACATTTAAGGACAGTCCTCAGACCCGGATCAAGCGGCTGTATCGATAACCGTGTCCCCCACCAGTCGCCGCGATATCTCGAATGCTAAAAGCATTCTTTAATAATATTTAACGACGGGACCGAGGAAATTTTAACCCATTTGCATCGAGCAGTTAAACGCGCCCGAAACTACGCTGCTGGTCGAAAATGTTCCATCGTTCACACGTGGCCGCTGCAGGAAGCGCAGTCTTTCGGAATTTTTATGCGATCTACGCTGGCAACCTTGTCCTTTTAAACTTGCACTTTAACTACTTCCCTTATGATTTTATTTCGCTGCTGCAGACGTGCACGAATTCATTGACTACGCGTTCCGAAGAATCGCGCAAAAGTACGGTCATTTACGAGGCTGCTAAACGGTACAAACTGAATGCAGAAACAAGATTTATGCTTTGTACGCTTTATCTACCGGAAGCCTATCTAGAGGAATTTTAAGAAAATTATTAGATTACGCATCAGTAATTACTTTTCGTATGTCCAAGTTTGGTGTCCCCAAACCACATGATGGACGATGATGTTCTCTCGCCCTTCGCGCAGCCATTATCCCCGACGCGAGCGATGAAAGTCATCGTGTCTCTTTTTCAGCCGTGCCAACTTTGCAGATTCGGCTCCGTGATGCTTCGCAGAGACAGGCAAACGTTGTAGCCCCGTACCGGGGCCGGCGGGGGGGGGGGGGGGTGGCTGCTGGATGGCAGGGTGATGCATGTGCCGTGTACCAACGGTGGTGAAGGGGGGTTGGGATAGAGAACGTGATCCTGTGACTGATCCGTGAAAGCGTGAAAGGGTTTCTGCTCCTTTTTCCACCCCCTTTATCCACTCTACGCGGACACGGGGGTGTCGCGAGGCGACGATCAATCACTCCACACCATCGTCCACACCGATTCACCCCTTTACCAATGGCTAACCTTACCTCCCACATCCCTGCACTATTCACATAAAGGGTTTCCACTGATATGGCCAAACGAACACCCCTGCAAACACGACCGTGATCCGTCTAGATCACGAGCTCGTTGCCTAACCGATCGCAAAAGATGCACTGCATCGCTGCAACGCGGAATTCATTGGCTCCGGGATGATCGATTGGCTGCACGAGCATTTTTTTACCCTTCTACGAAAGATCCTTCGATTTTTCCGTAGCTTTCTTTTGCACTTAAAAATGGGAAATTACCGATACACTCGATTGAATTAATCCAGCTGAATATTTCCATTCGAATGGCTACACGAAGTTAATGAATGTCTTTTTATGCAAGAACTTGTTCTCTTCTACAGTACCGAAGAAAAATGAGAAAATCAAGGGAAAAGTAATACCCTGGTAAAACGAAGGTCTGTACGAGATCTGGGTTAGATCGGGGCCTGAATTAGCAGTTTTCTCAAGCAATTACGTTCGCTTAATATTCACACGATTTATCATAAAGGTCCGTCCGGTACAAATCGCGATAAAACGGCCGGGAAGCCAGTTCCCATCAAGAAATTTAATCTTCCCACGAATCGGTCTTCCAAGTTCTCGCGCACGTCCTGAACATTTCCTCCGCGTCGCGGCGCGGGTGATATCCCCCGTAAAACAGAGCTGCCAAAGAAAACCGGGGCATCTCCAACCGACCCGTGGTAATTACAAGAAAATTTCAGCTTTACCTAGCCCGCTCGCCAGCGAAAAAGATTAATCGCGTTTCGCCGAAACCCGACGCGAGGAGAATGTCTCTTTCATTTACGCGGCGCATGCCTCGTCCGCAACGCACACACCGGAAGCGCGGAGTAAGATGACGACGTCTCATACATCAGACACCTAATTCGTCCTCCTAACAGACGAGTGTTAACTCTTACATCTTATCCATTTAGAAGTTACGCTCCCCGTTCGTCTAGGCATGTCGGTCGCGAACCATAATGCGTCCCGTCGCGTCGTTACCGTAGACTTCCATCAATCTACCCCTATGAACAGACTGAACTTCCTGATGCTCGATTTACCCCTTTCAACAATTTCCCAGGAAACATTAGCCTCTGAGAATTTATGGGGACTGCAGGGACTTGCTGCCAAAGTATGCATCTTTTCGTACATTCGATATATCAATGCAAAAATGCAGTCTTCACTCCTAACGTACATATATCGAACTGTTCGACGATCAAGAACAGCTTTTAGAAGAATGACGGGCCCGAGAAATCTACTACGGCGAGACGCGGAGGCGTATACAAGGCGAAATTGGATATTGCTGCTAAATATTTGAAAGAGCCCCGATCCGTAGAATTTCGTTGATATCCCGTGGGACCAACCGCGTCTCCCAACTTCCCTGGATCTTCTTTCCCTTCGATTTTGAGTGGTCAATTAGTAGGAGAGCTTCTTTTGCCGGTGCTTGAACTTTTTTCACTGTTGATCGCTTCGAATGCGTGACGTCTGTACAAGATCTGCATCTCAATTTTCTTGCGAATCTTTTATTTCGAAAGTGAGTAACTAAAAATAAAAAGTTATACTACATTTTTCGTAGAAATGTTTAATTCGTCGATACTCTCAGCGGACATCGGAACGGGGGTGAATCGAGGGTGAATTTGGCGTGGAAAGACGGAGAGAGAAGTATACAGAGACTGACCGAAGGGAATTTTAAAATTGAAGGTCCTCGGCGGGGTGGAAGGACATACGTACGGCTCCCTGGTTCGATCTTGGCTTCGAATCGGGAGAATGTGTTTTTTCCGCGCCCTCAAACACGTCACATAAATAAAAAATATCCTTCAAAGTTGCCAACCCAAGCGTCTGGACCCTGGCTGAAACCCCTTGGCCCGATCAATCCAGGGAATACGCGAAACCTTGAATACTGGGGTAGCCGGACGAGAGAAAAGGGGAGAGTGCAACCTACTGCCGCCCCTGTATAACCATCGTTCTAATCCCATTTTTATAGATCTGCGACATAAATTCCTCTCGCAGAAATTAAAAAAGTCCCAACCGTGTAAAATCGTCCGGAAAGCGATCCTCTAGTTTTAATCTCGAAATGAGAGTTCTCGCCGCTGGATCATTGGATCACCCGCGTAGTCGGGCCCTATCGATCACCAGATCGGGATTCTATTACTCTAAAAGTGCTCGGGCGCCGGTAAACAAGTTCGTCGTCGTGCACGCGTGCTGAGAGACGAAACGCACCCACACGCGAATAACAGACGATTTCGGTGACTGGAGGATGGTTTATGAGCCGTAACCTTCCTACAGAACCGGCCATCCCCGTGGAGGACCACCCCCGGGTAGGATAACGTGACTCCAACCCCCTCTAAACTCGATCCAATATATTAGGGTTAGCTTCCGCGGGAAGAAACCAGCGACGCCTGCATCCTGCATCGATGTATCCACGAGCACTTCCGGTTAAGAGATTCAGGATCATTTTGGGGACACTAGTTTGTTGTAATTCGGATACAATTTTTATTTCGCATGAAGATCCACATTAAGGGTAGAAACGTTGAGCTAGGTTGAAAGTTTCAGAGGTGAATTATCATGAATGATCAGGTACTCGAAGTTGAGAACCATCGTGTGTATGTAATATGAAGATAAGATGTCCCCCATGTTCCCATGTGTCACGGCCCTCTATCGAGGATTATGTTGCCGTCCACGATGGCACACTCCCTGAACGAAAACATCGCGACGAACCACCCCAACCAGTCGGAATCCCCTAACCTTTTGTACTCTCATGCTCTCTGCTGGTGAATCTCCATTTTTTTCGACGCCTCAAAATGTTTCCTTGTTTAAAACCGACGGGACCGTGACAAATCTCATCCCTTATCGCTTGAACACTTTATATCAGACATTCCCATAGCTCATTCAACGTGTCTCCCTTTTCTCGCGAATGATCCGACTCATTTTTAGAGCCGATTCATTCATGAAATTTCAAGCAGATATTTTTGCAGTTTTACGGTGGAACGTTTTGGAAATTAAGGGCGCCGTGCTCGCGATTTTTACGTGTCCATAAAACGTCGATCACGAGAATTCGGGGAAACCGTGTACCGAGACGAGGAAAACGGCACCCTTATGATTTTTTAACGCCGGACGCTTTCACGGCCGTATGGCGCGCGGTTGTGCCCCGGTTTCATGTTATTTTTCAGGGGTGACTTGAGCACTTTTTTTATGAATCCACCAGGAATATTTCTACCCCTCTACGAGAGCATCAACAGACGTTACGTTTTATTTCGCTCCGACGCGGTGCTAGCCTCTTTTACACCGAAACCATCAACCGAACGTATTTAACAACACTGACAACTTGCGCTTGAAACTACTTCGACGTTGTTCGAACGTTGCAATGGAAACTAAAAATAAAATAAAAGTCCTGATTAGTGGATCCTTGTACCGACATAAAAGTTTATTAATTTGTAGTCTCGTTGGGGGCCGAGGTTAAATTGTCTTCTCCTATTAGCGCAGCAAATGTGAAACGAAATAGAATCGTACGCTTCAAACGTAAAGAGAAACAAGCTCGTAATAGAATTTCGCGATTTCGCCAAGAAGAAATCGTTGTGGGGGTGGTTTTGCGTGGCAGCAACATTTCCAAGTCCCCTTTAATAACGTCCTTATTTCTCTCCGTTCTCCGGGAAAATAGTCAGCATTCCGGTCCGGCGTGTTGGCCTAATGTATGTCCTGCATCGCGAGGGTGCGTTTGATTCATTTCGCCGGAGGGGGTTGCTCGTCGAGGCCGCATTCGTCACGCGTATCAAGAGTCTTCTTTCTTTTTTCCATTCTTCTTGGTGAACAGTCGCGAGCAGAAAATCCACCCTGAACGACTTTACACGGGCGTTATAAGCCGGTGCACTTAATTTAAAGATCATCGACCGTCGAAAAGTCGAGGAGGGCGGTCGCACCCTCTCGCGTTCCTTTTTTTTTCTTCGTTCCACCCCCATAGTTCTCGCGAGAGTTCATGGATTTCTGCGGGGACGAGCTTTACAGTCTGTGCATTCCGCTTTACAGTTCATTTCACATTTTCTGACCCCACCCACGTCCTCCCTCGCCTCTTTCCACCCCCGTTCCACCACGTTCCCAGAGAACTCTTTTAATTTTTATTCTCTGGCTGACCGCGATCTTTGCTTTCGTTCCAATGGATCGCGCAGTTAACGCTTTCCACTTAATTGCTTATTTATTGATTAGGGAGGTTCCTGCTCGGCCTACAGGGCGTTCCAATTAAAGTGGATCTTCCCGAATGTTATACTATCATTTTAAATTGTCTTACATCTATGATTTTAAACAAGGCGGGAGTGGTTTTATGCAATGTAGCAACGCCAGCATTATGTAAAAAGACGTCCGAGTTTCCAGAAGATAGACCGACGAAAAAACTAGAATGGAACGGAAAAAATTCTGATAAATCCAGCGATTTTTGACGAATACGAGGCCGTCAGATATCGATCGGAGATCGCGTCCGATAGATCGGCGTCTGGATTCGACTGTCGTTGACGCCGGTGGATCGTTTCTCCTCGCGAGAGTAGGCAGGCAGGCAGGCAGGCAACGCGGGCATGTGGCAAATTGCCGCGGCCGCTGGCTGCCCCGAAAGCGAAAGGCAGCTTTTTCTCTTCTCCTTGTCTCTTCCTTCTCCGGTATCCTCCTCTTCGGATCAAGGCGCCTCCGGTCGAAGGTGGAGCAAGAGAACCCAGAGGAGGAAGCGAAGAGGCCAGTTCTCATCCTCGAGTCATTCGGACCGACTGAAGAGGAGAGGATCCTCGCGCGGGACGAGGAACGGAACGAAACGAAACGAAACGAAACGAGAGAGCAGAGAGGAAAGACAAGGCAAGGCGGCGGGCAATCTGTGATTCAAAGAGAACGATCCGTCTTGCAACATGCCAAGATTCAATCGTCGGCATTTGTTTGCCAGATCAGTCCCAGGGGACTCATCTCCCTCCGAGCTTCTGTCGGCGTGGACTGAAAAAGTCGCTCGATCCGCGAAAATTTTCGGAATCCCTCCTCTAGCATGCTAATCGATGGGGACGCTACGATAATTTCTACCGAAATTGGCTCCTGGTAGAGTTTCGATCGACCGTTGAAATAAATGTCTTTCGTTTCCTGAAATATTTTCATTCAGTTGGTTCATATTTTTGTGTCTTACATGTAGACTTGTAAAGTCGAATTGTACAATTTCAAAGTCGCTGTTCTAAATTGTCCATTATTTTCTACTAATCAGAGAAGCATCCGAGGATCCTCCAGGAATGTACTTATTTTTCAAGAAATCAAATTCGAACGATCGGAAATCGTTGATTCCGCGTTTCGGAGCAGCTGATCTCGGATAGTCCTCGACCCAGGTGACGTCACCGGATGCAAAACGCTCCGATAAAGGGAAGGAACGCATGATCGAAGCCAAGCAGGGCTAATCAGCCCATATATATTTATTCAGGGAGGCGAGAGCGGACCTCTTCCCCGGTTCCCTTTGGTCCTTTTCGACGAATGCAAAGAGCAGAACCGGGACAGAGACACATAGGGACGGCGACGGCTTACGCACGTACGTGGAACCCGGAATACACCATGGGACGAGCTCGTGGCTCTGATCCGTGCCAGATCCCATAAAATCACCCCAAGCACGATCGAGTGCCCTTCCTTTCTCTCTTGAGGCGGCGCTATCGCAACGGGAAACAGAACAGAGAGGACGAGAGAGTGGGAGAGAAAGAGACCGCGTAGAAAATTATTGCTCTCCTTATATATTCGAGTCCGTCGAATTGGGGCCGCGGCGAATAAGCCAGTGCCCTTTTGCTCCTTCTTCTAGGGGGTTGGGGACATACCAGGAAAGAAGAGGGAAACATAGGGAAAAAGGACGTTCGATTGACGTGGATCGCTTTACATTTTCATGAACGCGAAGGAAACTGCAGGCGAACGTTTCTGCTGATTTATTAGTTTGAAAGTAGAATAAAGAGAGTTGTTGAAAGTGTTAGAGATTCATTTTTGGTGGGTTCGTTTGATGAAAACGACGGAGGTAAGAAATAAGCCGAATCGATTGGATGATGGGCTTTATTAAAGAATAAAAGTTCCCCATTAAAAAACATCACCAAACAAAAATGCTTATTAAAATTGTGAACAATACAGTCACTGCTCAGGTTCCTCTTGCGAGAGGTAGTGGTAGTTGAAGAATCTGTAGCCTTGCGTAAGCTGTGCACAGCTATTGACAAAATGGCATGCCATCAGAAACAAATTTCTAGGCTGAACTTTCCACGCGAACCTCATGAACACCATGGAGTACAGAGCTAGTGCTGAAAATCGATCAGAATTGATACATTGAAAAAATCAATTAATCAATCATTCAGTGCGTCAAACTCCCCAGCCTAATTCCTTTCGATTATGCCCGCCTATCGCGCATTGAAATGGCGTCGAGCGAATTCGGACAATTCTACCGGACCAGTTTCCATCGTCCCGCTCGTTAAGAACATAAGCGGTTATTCGCCGCAATTATTTCACGTGCCCTTTCCTACCTTCTTTCTCCCTTCTTGGCCCCCCGTCCCTGTAACCCCTCTTCGTTCGCTTCACCATAGAAGCCCGTTGTCCCCGTATCCCTTTCCTCCGACCGATTATTATATGAACGGCTTTACAGAATTCCCCGAAAGGTCCAGGACACGGTGCTTCGGGAACTTACCCACCGTCATCTTGCCGCTAATGATTCTCGGATGCTTCTTCGTGTCGGATATGGTCGCCACGGGTATCATCCAGTTGAACGCCGGGCCCCAGAAGTGCGTGCTTGAAAAGTAGTTTTCCATAAATCGTGTCATTCCGCAGGCAAACGCTCCCACCATTGTCTTCTCGATCAAATCAAAATAGAGTCGCTCGTTACCTCATAAAATACTTTAGCGTTTCTTTGTTGAACAGCGATTTCGACGGTTTCTTCGACATTTTAACGGATTGGAAATTCAATAAAAACCTTCCGGACTCATCTGTGCACGATGGTAACCTCTTACACTGTCGCTTTGGCAGTTCAAATTTTGTGACACACTTCATGATGTAAGGTTACATGTTGAAAGGCGAAAAATTGTTTTTAATCATTTTACCGTCAATTGAACTTGCAACAATTTCGAGAACAAACATATCTCCCACCGGATCCATGAATGGTGGGTCGTGGACCAATCGATTTGCATAGCCGTTTACACGCATAATTTACCACCCCCTCGCTTTTTTATAAACCTCTCGAGCAGAGGAGGTGGGGGTTGTAGACCCTGCCACCCTCGTAATAAATGCACAGGTTATTATTTCGCGCGTATAATATTGATGGCGCTATGAATGTTGCATGGAGGGGTGCGAGGAGCTTCTCGGGGGTGGAAACCAACCCGCTTACGAGGGTTGTTTCACCGCGCATGCTCTCAGTAAGGAATGGTATTATTGATCTGGTATGGGGGGGGGGGGGTGAACCATGGAGCTCTCTCTCGAGCCTCAGCAGCGTGTCGCGACCACTCTGGCACCCTTGTCCACTAGAATATCGAAAGAAATTCTCTGCCTAAACCACCGCGATGGAGATCGTCTTGGTTGACCTCCTCGAACATTTGCTATAGCACGCTTTCATGTCACGATAAACTTTTATAATAGATTTTTAATTCTATGTGGTCGTAGGCTAAGTGTTTCGCTAATCAGCTATTTAATCCCTTGAGGAAAACATTCGGAAAATTTAAAAATATAGTTGTATCATTTTCAATCTATTAGACATATTGAGACAGAAAATAATTTTCCATGATACTAGAACTGTGTCTAGTCATAATCTAAAATGTTCTAATGATTCTGACCACCGTACGTGTTCTTAAAAAATGTCTCGAGAGCACAAAGCCGCGGTCCAACAATAAATACACAAGTTTAGATAACACCGAGTGCACTTTGGGAGCAAAAACACAATTTCGAGAAGCGATAGAGCTCGAGCTCAATAAATCCCCCCGTCTATGGAAAGTTATGACGCTTCACGAAAAGAGGAAAGTTTGATGGAGGTTTCACGAGAAAGAGGATGAGATTCTGGTGGAGAGGAGGGCTTGCCGGGAGCCCTGTAAGCGCCAGAAATGGCCGCACCTGCGCTCCCTGATCCCTGAATATGCATTCCCGCATGTGCCACTCGCACGGGCATTTCCCCCTGGACCCTGGCGCAAATCCTTATCCCTGGGAGCTTGTCGGTCCCCCATGGCCACCATTCCGGCCACTCAACGGTATTGCCGCTATTTTCCTTTTCGCGTATTACTGCCGGTGTTTCGCGATTCCATCGCAACGTCGCGTCGTTTACATGCGACCGGGTTCGCCGATATTTAGTTTATCGACGAATCTCCATCGTGTCTAGGAATTCCTTCTAAAAGGATCGAAAAATGCAGAGATCGCGAATAGTAGTTGATTACGGAACGTGTCCGAGGATCCAAGGGATCGATTTCACTCGGCATACGATCGCACGTAGCTACGCGAGTTTCATTTGTATTCGACCGAAGGAAATGGCGCGGACTTTGATGTTTCTTCTTGCTGACGCGTCTCGAAACCTTTTCTATTCTCCTCCCTTTTCCTTCCTCCTCGCGAGAGAGGCTGATCTGAATGCATCCTACGTATTTGCCAACCTCCCCTAGGCTCCTCTCCCCTCGCCCAAAGAACGGCCGCCGACAGCCACAGTCACCCCTTGACAAGCGTTTCCTCCCTTTGCGGGTGAAAAGTCGACCGTCAGAATGGACTCGGCGACAGCCGGGTAACTTTCGAAAACACGTGGAAACGCACCTTCTCCGAATACTCCAGCTCATTTGTCTTGTGTCAACAGGTTTCAACCATTTACTCGACCTGACCCAGACACTCTAAGAATCTCCCACCAGCTTGATTTGCAAAACTCTCGAGTCAATCGACTGATCGGGACAATTACCGGGCCACATTGTCCCGCGGATCCTTCGGGTTTTTGCGTGCCGCGAATCGACGACGCGACGCAGCGTTTCCCGAGCAATCAGGATTGATTTAGATCGCACTTTGTAATTACGAATCGAGTCCCCGGCCTGGACAGACATCCACGGTACCTTCCAGCAACTCTTTTTCGTCCGTCCCCGACCGGCCGTGAGTTTCGTCCGCCCCCGCGGGCACCCTCGCCGGGCTTTTGTGCCCCGACAATGCTTTTAATTACCCGTTCCGCGGTCTCGGACGTGGACACACCGGATCGTCCCCGCTGATTGGTGTCCGATCCGATCAGACTTTATTACGAGCGGTAATTGTCCCGATAAAATATTCCGCGTCGAGTCCAGCGTAATCGATCCTAATTGGCTCTCGATCCGAGCGGCCGGGACGTTGATTATGCTTGGGATGATCCACCTTAGCTGCATGCAAAACATTCTGCTGTAACAAATGTAACACGATCACGGACATAGTTCTAGGCCTAACAAATGACTGTTGTCGATCGATAGAGAACGGGTGCGATACGTCACGAGGATCCAGTGTAACGGAACGCTTTGTAACGTAACGGGAGCCGCTCGATTCGGTGGTTCCTCTCAGCTAGGTGTTATTACAACCACTCCCGGCGTTCGCGTTCTCGCGCTCGTACATCAACGTCACTTAAAGTCAAGGAAATTCCTTTTAACAATTTTTCTCCTCGGTTCCCGCACTTTCTTTCTCCTTTCTCCCCTGCTTACCGTTCTGTCCGACGAATTTTCATTTTTCAACAGTTTTCGGAACGGTCGGACTTCAGAACGCCCTTTAATTAAGAGGTCTTAATACTAGCTCAACGAAGTACCAGAACAGACTATTTTAGATCAGGTTATAAGAGTGTAGCAACCATTGCTGCAGCCATTAGTTTCCGGGCGATCGAGTCGGTCGATGCAAATCAGTCAGCGTCCCCGGATCGTGGGTGCATCGTCCGGCCGTTTCTCTCGTTATTTATGCACTCGGATCGGGAGTAATTGTTTCCTCGGGGAAGGGAAGATAGTCTCGCCTTGATGCGCCGCGCCGCGCCGGCCCAGGAACAGGCTACCACATCGGAGTCACGGATCCGCGCGTGTCACTGCGGAAGCGTTCGCCTCTCCTCTCTTTTATCCTCTCTTTCTCTCTCCTTCGTATCTCTCCGACCGTCGTCAACTTCTTTGGCCGTTCTGTCTTTCCCGCGCGGAATCCGCGCACCGGATTCCAGCGGCGCAGTTTTAATTGCCCGTTTCGGTTGAATTCAATCGACGCTCGGCCCTTACGGGAATCAATCGCGTCCCCAGGAATCCGTCCCGGATGCCTGTATAATTGCTGCAATATGACGACCACGGACACGGCTAATAACTTCTGGGACGCTGCCCGTGATTCCTCTCCGCGCTCTTAATTAAAATTACGCTCGCGGTACGCCGCGTGCGTGCTCGACGATCTCCTCGCCGAGTACGATATCGGCGCTCCACACGTTCTAGTCCGTACTCTCTAGGCTCGACGAACCTGGAACTATCTTCTCTTTCGAAATACACGCGGTCGTTTCGTTGTTGCTACGGTGATTACTAACTGATAACAAACCCGAGTGAAATAGACATTTATTTTCTTTGTCAATATGGTTAACAGGTTGAACAGGTCGCCGTTTCACGCGAAATTCTGCTAAAAAAGCTTCCGAAACGGCGCTGAATTGCACGCCGGAATAAGAACTCGTGTAGAACGAATGCAAGCTCGCGAGGCGAGATTAAAGTCGATTCCGAAAAGCGGTCCGCGGAAACGGTGATCGATCGATGACGGTAACGAATCGCTCGGCGGCGCACGAGAAACGATCCTATCGACGGAGTTTCCATTTCCGTTCGGTCTATCGTTTTCCTAGACGGGATCCGCGTGTCCCCCCGTCGCGATCTCCTCTCGCATTTTCCACCCCCGCACGATGCTGAATACGCCCCTGGATCGCGGGCGACGTCCGACCGATGCTAAATAGTAGAAACATAATTCCGTGAGTGCAGGGGAATCGCTTTATCGTGCGGAATAATGGCCCGTATTCACGGCCCGTTCTCATAACTCTCTGCTACTATTGCACTTTTCGAAGATTGCACGTGACCACGCTCGTGCGGCAAACCGTGCACACGCTTTGCATCACCCGAGCCGTTTCGACAAACGAATATGTACTGCATATTTCTGCATCACAGAAGTGTCCGGCACTGATAAATCATTTGTTCAGAACTGTTTTCTACGGTGTTGAATTTTTACGTCGTACGATAATTTCGTTGGCTAGCGTTTCGATTATTTGGCGCAGAGACCGTATCGGTAAAATTGAAAATAAGGGATTGTTCTTTTAAATAAGACATCTATCATTTCCTATTAAGCTGCCCGGCCATAAATATGGAGGCCCGAGGGTGGTCTAGGTGGGACGAATAATATCCCGGCGTGTTTTCCTTAGCTCCGTTGAATTATTATACGATTCATGTTTCGAATTGACTCACAAAACACAAAAGCGGAAGGAGTGGAATGTTATTGTACGGCGGGGGCCATCAATGGCGGGGTCTGATATACCTCCGAGGTAAAACCTTGTATTTTTACAGGATTGCGTCCGACTTCTACGTCCGCAAGGATGAATATTGTACGAGCCTCTAGTCGCGAATGCACTTCCGTTTTTTTCATCCCCCGTACGGTACCGATCACTTTCCACAAATATTCTTTTTTACATTTTTTTCAATCGCTGGAAATTTCTGATCGTTCATGTACCAAAAATTGTAAGTGCACGCAAATATTCACGGTTACGATAGTCGAGGATTATCCATAAATTTTGCGTAAAATTATACCGTGTGAGATCAGAATCGTGTATGTAGTTCGCGTTGGAGGCGGCTGCTCGCAATTCCAATGAGAAAACTGAGTGCTAGGTGAGGCTAGCTCGCATCTCGACGGATTTCTGTCTTCTCGGCTCTCATACATATTGTGATTACTTCGGAGGGTGGTCCGCGGAGGGCGAGGGGGGGGGGGGGGGTGAAAGATGGAAGCCGGTCCCTGGTCAATGCGAAAAGAAAGCGTGGGCACTTTCCTCTTCGAAGAGGGTGCTAATACATAGCCACGGACACGTGGTTCATTAATAGTAAACGGGGATGCGAATAAATATTGCGATCTGCACGAGAAATCCACAAATGTTTTCGGAAAGTTTGAAATAGGATCGTTCCGTCTCGTCTTACCGGTCCGAGGATTCTCATTACCCTTATAGCAGGCACAAATGCTCGAGAATTCCGGAGTCAAATTACCCTCTCCACTAGAGAATGGTGCACAGTAAAATTTTCATCCATTTAGGTTTCAGCTTTCCCCCCATAGTGTCGCTGTCTCCTTCAAACGCTCCTCAAAGCCTTTAATTGAAACATTCCATTATCTTTCCGACAAACGTGGATCGTCGAGCATTCCCAAACCTGGAGAAACGCAACTCCAAGCCCGCCCTTAATTGAAACAATCGGAATTTCAAAGAGGGCCAGCCCTCCGTAATGAAAAGTATCAAACTGTTTGAGCTTGGCCCTCGAAGCTTCAACCCTAGGGATCGAAGATAAAGAAAAAAATCCGCCTGAATCGAGGACCACCCTCGTCAGCTTCTTACTGTTATCAGTCCCGTGTTCCCCGCGCAATTACAGAAATTAAAGAATCCGTGATGACACAGTGTCAACCCCAGCGGCCTGTGCCCGCGACGGTCTCCGTTCTCCTATTCGATACAAAAGAGACTCGGGTCACAGGGTTACGTTTAAAGGGGTGGTAGGGGGGTTGCAGGAGGGCTGAGCACCCCCTCCGCTGGAGGGTGGACGAAGACCTCGGCAAATATTTGGTTAGTCTTTGATGGGCTTCGAGAAAGTACAAGGAGAGGATACCGACGCTGCTCGGGACCGAAGAAGCTGCGGGGGTTGAGACAGGGTGGCTCGGGGGATGAAAAAGAAGGGGTGGGTCGGGGGTGGAGGTGGACAGGACGCGTGCTGGACTCCTGCTGGACTCCTGCTGGAAGAGACGAGCCACGGGAACCGGGGAATGCCGGGCATTTTTATTGGTTCCAGCCCTCCTTCGAAATTCGACGAGCCGATCAACCGGACGGAAGGATCGGCGAATCTGATCGCGTATGTACCCGACAGCACCATCTCTCTTCCTGCCTCGTTCTAGAACTACCCGCTGCTTCGGCGGGGCCGAGGATACGACCATACTTTATTTTATATGCATTCGTGTTTGATTGGGGAAGAATCGGATAGGCAATTGCTTTGCATCCCCTCGGAGAAGCAATTTTTAGGATGAAAAGCGTTGAATCTAGGAACTTGAAATTATTTGTACATATTTCTCGATGTTTGAAGAGCGTGTAGAAAATTTTTTATCCAGTTAGGTTCGAGATTAAGGAAATTGTGACACGTTCTTCTCGAAAGTGCTCGAACAGGAACGATCTCGAGTCAATGTAAAACAACACGGTGGAAGACAATTTAAGTTTCCTGTGCAGTCTGATCGTCAATATTCTAGGACTTTGCTCTCCTTGCTGACTGGCTCCTCCTTTAGAATTCCCAGGCTGGTGTTCTCGCGTCGGCGGAGCACTCGCGAGTCAAACAAACTGGAACTAAAACCGTCTTCCTCCCACGACTTCTGCGCCGCTCCGTTCGCTCTCTTTTCTTCGGAATTCCATGAAGACCGCCATTGATTGATTCCTTGTTAATTAAAGGCCCCGCAGGAACGCGCACTCGTAGCTGTCGCGAGGAGACTGGTGTGCGGCGGAACGGGGTTGGTAGAGGGGTGAGAAGGAAGGGGGTAGGAATACGAGGAATCGATCGTGGAACAAGAAACTACCGTGATCGAGGAAAAAGACGAGCGAGATCGAGCTAGGGTAAATCGTTCATCCCTTCTCCTTTTCTCTTTCTAGCGATCTCGCTTCCCCTCCTACATCCCCTAGCCGGAGGACAGACGTTCTGCATAAGTCTCAACGCCATGAATATTCATGGGGTACCGTCAACTACCCGTGGAAGAAAGGGAGACCGGAATCCAACGCGAAGAAATCGGATCGCGACTTTCGATTTCTTTCAATCCCTTCGGCGCGGCGCAGTGGGCTGGATCGAGAAAGGTGACATTTGATTATTTATAAATTTGAGCCTGCCCGAAAAGATAGTCAAAACTGCCCTTAGAGGTTTTTCAATGACCATCGAACTATTCGAAAGCTGATCAAGAAAAACCCCTGTGAGTCAAATTTCAGCCCTCTAGCTTTCCCGCGACGGTAGTTGCCAAGTAAATTAGATTTTGCGCTTTTCCGTGCATTTTCCGGTCTCGGATGCGTTCTGAAATTCTGAAAAATAATGAAATTTATTCCACATCTTGCTTTCTATAAAATAAGAGATGCAATTTCAAATTTGCATTAAATAGTACGTCAACTGTCTCCCACGAATTAACTGAAATAATAAGAAGAATTCGTGTTCGCGGAGCACATAATCGTAGAAGCGAAAGAAAAACCGGTGCGCGAGTATAGCGATCATCGAGTCGCCTCACGGCCGCGAAATTTGAATGTTAATCCGCGCATTTATTAGCAACTGGATCGAACGGCTGACGCATATATACGTCGGGATTCCAGCAGCCGTACGAGGAGAAATGCGAGCGATCTCTCTGGTCGGTCTCTTTCTCCTGTTCGTGTCTGTTTCTTCGTTTTCTTAACGAGCGAGTCGATCCGGCCGCGAAATCGCTAAAAACGATATTACCCTGGGCGATAATAATTCCACGAAGGGAACAAATGACGGCGCGACCGATCGAGGAGACAGAATGAGAGAGAGGGAGAGAGAGAACGATAGATCGAGATTTAATCGACGCGCGTCGTTATGAAATCTAATGCGACCTCTAAGTAGCGGCTGGAAATCACGGTCTGTATATTAATTGCGGCTAATGCGGCTGTTCTCGATCGGCGAGAGGCGACGGATAAAAACGTCCAAGAAAAATAAGAGGAAATCGAGCCGATTCTTCTACGATCGGCTTATGAAGAAACGTGCACGATACGTACACATCGATCGTATTTAATCGTTCGCACGTTTCGCCGGGAACCGGTAACCAGATTCAAGGAACGATCGCGTTTTTCGCGCTTCCCCGATAGGCGAGCACTTTCCGCCACCGCTTCGAATGAATGACAATGATCTGAAACCCTGGCTTCGAGGAACGACTATTATCTCGTGCAGGACAATGGGAGAAACGCCGCGCCGGTACTGACCTCTGTTTCAAGGGAAAAGAAAGAGTTATTGCGTTTGCGAAGATAATAGCGGAGCTATAAAACGACAAAGGTCGGTGGTTTCGATTGTTTTGCGGGAATAAGTGGGCTGCATTTATTTCGAGTTTGTAGATACATAATTGTAACGAGTTTTTCGAACCGAGCAGCTTTTAAACATCGAAAATATCCGAACGCTAAATTTCCCATTGACGAAAAATTTAAACGGCAACCATTTCTGCGAATCATCGGTCGGCTATTATCTTAACAACTGCGATCACAAAAATTTAGTAAATACCACGCTATTTAAGAACGCGTTTAAAGAGAAATCATTTCCAGTGCTCTTTTAAAAATCACCAACGATCAACGGAATCACATATATCCTTTAATTAGCGGAGAAGCTCGGCCGGGACTTGATTCTGAAATGACGGGACAAGAACGCGAGGTCCTTAATTGAACAGTCGCCGCAAGCAATTAAAACTATAATCCGCCTTCGACAAAACGTTTCAACGATCGGAATAAGTGTACCGCAAATTCTATAAATTGTGGCCCACGGCTGTGAACGATTGTTCTCCCGATTCTAGCCGGCGACAACGACACACAGTCAAGGAAAGAGTGGGATACGTTCTTAGGGAGAGTACAAATTTTTCAGCGTCGGATTTATCTCCTTTCTCATCATTAAATTCACCGTATTTTACGTAACGTGGGAATCGGCGGAAAACAATGCCGCTCTGTACCAACCGTGCCGCTGGTACTGAATCGATCGGTGAATTATTCATTCCCGTGAACGGTTCGTCACCGTGCTCTCTATTAATTACCGATGCAGAAGAACGAATTACGCAAACGGGAAAAATGCCAGGATTCTCGCGCGGAAAATTCTTTCGCCTCGTTTACACTCGTCGACCTTTCCCTTTCGGACACTTATTAACCGTCTTCACTGTCTGCAGCACCTCTAATTGAATTCTTCGCGAATGCCGCGACAACCTGCACTTTTTCTACGTTACTCATTGATTCTTCCGTGAGTAACTCGCCAAGTAAATTATTTGAATGTTGCGCCTATCGATTGGCTGTTTCCGGCACCGAATGCAGACAGCAAGCCGATCGAACGTACCAAGAAGAAGAAAAGAAGACGAGGCTCGGAGGATCTTCATCCGGTAGCGTATACCGGGGTCCATCCATCGAGCGAAAGTGTACTTCTCTCGTCTGGAGGCGCGGCATATCGCTTTTCCTCTCGCAAAACTCGTAATGAGGGACCTCGTCCCTCCTCTTCCACCCTTTCCCCACCTCCGTAACTTCCTTCATCCTTAGATTTCTCCCTCGGAGCCGCGTCTGCCCGTTCTTTTGTACGTCCTCCACCTCCTTCTCCTCCTCCTCCTCCTTCTTCTTCTTTTCCCTCCTCTGTCTCCGTCGAGAGTTTGTGGAAGTGCTCGGGATTCGCGACAGAGGGTCCGTTAATGAGCAAATATAGGGTGTCCATTAAGTCGCCGGCAATCCTCGCATCGCACGGGCTCGATCCGACAGTTTCCCGACATCCCTCTTCCATCGATCGTCCGGAATCTTTTACATCCGACGCCCTCTTTCATCCCTTAGTTCAACTCGAACTCGCTCAGCCGATCCTCCACTTTTTCCGAAATTGTCCAGCTTCAAAGAGCAACGAGCAGCCTGTACAAAATTTTGCAGTAGCTCTTTGACTTTCCGTCCGGCGCGGATCGGATCCGAACGGATACGATTTCCGACGCATTCAATTCGCTAACGAGCGCCGGCGATTAGCCGGTTAGTGTTCAAGGGTGGGATACCCTCCCCGCCCACCCTCTCATTACCCGGCGAGGCCCGGTAATTTCACGGAACAGTCGGTCTAAATTAGCCGGCCGGTTTCTGCGCCGAGGCGTTTTCAGCCGGAACCTGAAAACCCGTCAACCGAATCCGCTCTTCGATCGTGCGTTCAAATTTCTCCGGGCGTTCCGTGAATCGTCCCCCATAGAAAACGTTTCTCCCCATAGAGAAGCTTCTGTGTTCTCTTCTTTTCCGGGAATTGTTTCTTTTTTTTTTTGTGAACGTTGAATTCTGGCTCGGCGAGCGTCGTCAAACGGATCAATTAGCGGAAGGATGGACAGCCGGAGCCATTTGTTGTCTGACTAACAATTGTTTATTCGAACGGACCGCCGCGCCGCGCTGCGCCGGAAACGGTGATCCGTGAGTCGACTGAGGTGAATCGACTGGTCTTTAGCTGCCGAATTAACTCCGGCTCCTTCCGAGACTACCGATTCGTTACCGAATTGTGTGCCAGTCGCCTTTCGTGTCGGACGAAAGGATTGATTGTGTCTTTAACGAGCGTTGTATGGGTTAGAGGCTGGACTGGTGAATGGGAGATTGCAGGTGTGTTGGTGATCGAAGTTGGTCGGGATTGGTGCTTTGGTGAGCTGAAATTTTTCGGACTTGTTCGTTTTGTGTAAAGTACTCCAAAATAGTGAATTATATTACCTACCATACATCCTAAGCAAAGAATCGGCTCCCAGAACCGAGTCAACCGGTGATTATCACCATGTACCACGTTCGAGGCAGCAAAAGAGCGTGTCGGGAAATTAGTCTCGTAAGCCTGGAGCGACGTCGTGCGAACTTGCCGAAGGACGACGGGCATCGGGGGATGGTTCAGGGGGGTGGAACGGTGGAAGTGTTCGGTAGATTGCTTCTGATAGATAATAAAGAGGGCATTTCTCCGAGGGATTGTAGCGCGACGGTAACAGCGCTACCGGGCCGTGTCTGTCCGCTGACAGATATTATAAGTAATTTTGCCGAGGATAGCGAAGGACAATGGTGGCCGGGCACCTGTCCGCGACGGATGTTACGATCGTCCAACGTGACACCCGTAACTTCTTCCCTCATCTATGCCTCGACGTGTTCCTCGTCCTCTTTTCTTTTTTTATTTCCTCGCGATATCCTCACCTGGACCGTAACGAGCAACTGTGGAATTGTCTGCGAACGACGCGATAAACCTGAAATTCCTCGATGCGTGTCTGACCCCGAATCTGAAGGACACGATGGAACGATCGGTTTCATTTTAATTTCAACAACAAAAGTGCTGCGGGACAGCGCGACGAATTAAAGCGAGAATAAATAGAAAAAGAAGTAACAAATTGTTCGTTTTGCATAAAAATCCGCAGTCCAGTAAAGCGTGAAGTAAATAACGCGTTGCTGAAGCCGTCCGCTATAAAAACGAGTCTGGTCCAGGACATTTCCAAGCGAACTTCGCGAAGAAAGCTGCGCGTCGCGGAAGCTTTATCGCTGTCGTCCGGCAATAAACCGGAAATGTCCGTGTCAGTTATACCGAATCGGGCGGAAAAGTTCCGGCGGAAATGCAAAATCGTATAATTTCGCGTGGGCGGCCGCGGTACGAGTAAACTCCGCGAAGAAACGGCGTGGGCGGCGCGATCCTCGCAAATCATCCCCTAAATCGAGAAAGTTCTAGAGGGAAGCCGCGCCGTATATTCTCGCAAGCCCCAATAGAAATACGTGGCGGTGTAAAGCTCGTCATGCGTCCTGAATAAACGGCGAGAGCCCCGCGATGAAACTGCGACGGGGGGCCCCAAGATTGCGAAACTCCCGACGAAACTCTCGTGAACATAATTTCTGTATTGTTTGCGGCGCGGCCGATCGGCCATTACGGATTCCCGAAGAAACACCGGAAGCTTCTGCGACGCCGAACGAGCCAACGGAACTGTAATAACCGAAACGATGGCTGGTTCTCACGGAACAAACTCCCTGGTGTCGAATTCCTGTACTCCCGTCGACGATTTTACTGCTTCTCCGCTCGTCCCTCATGTTAGAACACATACTCGCGTGATCAATCCATCTGACTCGTCAGGAATTCATTTTGGTTAACATATAAAACATTTAAAAAACAGTGGGTCCTGATTAGGTTAACCAAAACGCAAGACTGGCAAGCCGTTGTCGGAGTTCTCGGCGAAAGCTAAGGGATCGGATCAGCAGCGGGGGTGGTTAAGAAGGGGAGCGAAAAAGCGGGAGTGGTCGGACTGCTGGCGAACGCTGATAACGCGAGCCTGTCGGCTGTTATGTCCAGGAAGAGAGTCCCGTTTTCGGTGGAAACCAGAGGGTGGCCAAGAGGGAACTGAAGAAGGGATGGTCGGGGGTGGTTTAATTAAAAGAAACCTCCTCGTTCGACGCCGAGAGATCGCTCGAACTCGAGTTAACTCCGGGGGTTGCGACCTTTATGACGGATCCCACCCCTAACACCGTTCCCCGCATGCATCTGTGCCCGCGAGATACGCCTAATGGCTCGTCGAGATTATTAAGCAATGCGGAATTACCCGGCCTGTTAGCTACCATTACGACACCTCCCTTCCGGAGCCATGATCGCGCGATTTAGGCTCGTGTCGCGATCATGGAGCTATCCGGGGCTTAAGGATCTTCTCCTGGGCGAACATGGCTGATCGCGTTCTCTGCTGTGGGAATCGCCCTGAGGATCTTATGGAAAGTAACACTTTTTGGATTAATTACACACAGGATTGCGAGAGTCGGTTTTAGAAGATTGAAAAATTATTGGCATCGAAATATTGAGAGACTGTGCTAATTCGATCAACGCGGTCGTGGTTCGAGCGGTCACCGTGAAAAAGGCAGGAAATGAATTATTTTCTTCAGCGTCGTGACGAATGATTCGTACGTGCTGACCCTTTTCCCGGGCCCCGGTCATCATTATTCCGAGCGATTGAACGCAGTTGTTGCCAATTGGTCATTCAGTACAATAGCTGGAGGTCGTGGACAACCTAGGGAACCGTGTGCACGGAAAAAATACAATAGACGGCAAAATGAATGCGTCAATCCGCTGGAAATCAATATTTCATTGAAACCGGAAGCTCGGTCCTCGTGAGTAATTCACGGTTAAATCCTTTTTTATATATTACATATTATAAAATTGTCTGCGGCTTCACAGCGAATAGTTTCCAGAAGAGGAGCAGGTGGAAATGCAAGCGTCGAACGTAACAAGTTAATTTTCTGATAGTTCCTTCACGCTAAGAGGGACCGGGCACGGTTCACGGTTCACGTGCTCCGCCGGCTTTATAAGCGGGCCTGTATCGCGGCTCATTAGGCAAATGGGCTTTAAAGTGGCCGATAAAAATCACCCTTGCGCGACGCTCACCCCCTTGTGCCGTAGTCATCAGCATAAAGGGTTAGCCGCGGGCCCCCTTATGAATTACAATGCGTTTCACGGCCGCTGACTCGGGTAACAGGTAACAGGTAGATGGCTGATTCTCGGTCGAGACGTAACGTCAGGTGTTAGAACTCTTTGCCTTTCAAACGGGACCTGTACTTGAAAACATAAAATTACGCGAATTTTATTTGAAACAGCTTGTCCGCACAAGCGGCAGAGGCGTGGGGACGAATGGCGGCGAGTAAGCCGAAGTTTCGACTCGATACCGGCCTAATCAAAATAGTTGACCGGTCAGAGATAAAAGCGCGCCGGGATCGAGCGATCCCGTCGAGGGTTAAGCGTTCGCCGACCGATTTCATTCTCGTAATCCGTTCTTAAGCAGCATCCTCCCTCTCTTTTTACGAGGTCCTGGCCTTCGTTCACGCTACCCGGTCGAGATAACGCGAGCTTTATTATAGATTGACCCCCGCACTCGATCCCTCGTTTCGCCTCGTTCTCGTACAGACCACCATCCCTCTCTTTGTCTCTGCCTTGAATCCCGAGGATTCTCTTTCTCGTCGAACTGCTCCACACCCTTTGGACCATTTATCTCGATCGTTTGCATCGAACGGAAACCTCGGACTCGCCGTCGAACCATTACTAGAAGATCCTTCTTTCATCGCACGAACGAGGTATTCGCTTCCTCCTTTGAAAAATCTGTGAGGGCTCTTCTGCCTTTCGGAACCGTCGCGTCGCGTCGGGGAAGAAATCTGGCAACCCTACGGGGGCCCCTCTTCTTAATTTTGCTATTCCTAGGCCATTTCTAATTTTGCAAGAAAAGTATTTAATTATCCACCGGCCAGCGGCTATTCGGGGGTGGTTCACGTCGAACCGGAAGCGTCGAGGAATCGATCGAGGTCAAAGCTGGGGCAGTTATTACTCATTCCAACGATCGATGAACATCCGATAGTATCGCCTCTAACCGGGTCACTTTGTATGTGACAGAAACTGACGTAACTACGTGCCAGCCGGAAGATTAAGCAAGCGATGAAACGGGAGCGCGGCTTCTCTCGTTGTTATAGACATTCCGTGTATTGTCCCACCCCCTCCCCGGCAACTGCCTCGGCTTGATCCCCCACCCGGAGGAACGCGGACCAGCTAGAGCAGGGTGCTCGGGGGCGTCCATTTCTTGGTTCTTTTAATCTTACTTTTCCCGCAAACGGGCAGCCAGGCGTTAATTCAACGGCATTGATTGCCACACGAAACCCCCCACCCCTGCACTTGGGTGGTATAGGGGTGGAAAACCCTCCCCCCAACTCCTGGACCACGAGATCCGACGGTTTTCCACCCTTCTCCCGCGTCTTTGACCCTACTGGCTCGTTTCCTCGGCTACGTTCTTTCTTCCAATCCTCCTGTGCTTCTCCTGCAACCCGCAATGCCAGCCACCCCCGTACACGCTCGCCTCGTAGACGCGAGAATGATTATTTCTTGAGCGCAGCGTCTCGACTAACGTGTTCGCGAGAGTTCTGCAAAATTAAACGGGCAGCTGGTCGTCAGAGTTCGGCGATATTCCAATTGTTCCGAAACGGATTTATCTAAATTGCCCTCGAGAGAGTCGCAACCAATGAAAGTAGCTCGCCAATAAAAAAGCAGGGGGGCATTTTAAAACGGAAAAGGTAGGACCTCGAAGGGCCACCCTTTTCTGGCAAAGGGTTGCGCGCACATGCGCCGCTGGTATGCAAAGCGAGCAGGGGTTGTTCGACGGCCAATGACGTGTGTTTAAACTTCGAGCCCGTCCCTCGGGCCGGGAACGAAGTTAGAATAAAAGAGAGAGTGAGAGAAAAAGGGAGAGAGTCCCGGGGTGGTTGCCGCGCCCTTATCGGGAGGGAGCAGGCAACAGGGCTTAAAAAATGATCTATCGCTACCACCAATCACACCACGGGTGGTGGCGAGTCCCTCTCTCTGATTGAGACGAGCCTCGACCGCGTCTGGAAAACGATATACCCGTGGATCCGCGGGTGGAAAAGTGTTAGCCATAAAACACAGCGATATATCAAGAGGCAAAATACGCGGGGATCGATACTGTATTGTTCCTGGTGGCTGTGGCAACACCATGCTCTTCTCTCTATAAACGAACGACGTTTTTATTTCATTTTCGTCGAAACGACTAGAATTAAGGTAAAATCTCTCGCGCGCTCTTTAATCCACACGCTAATTACCACGGAATGCCGAAACCATAATAAAGAAGAGAGAAAACATTAAGATTGATCTCGACGCAGGCTGAACGAACTTTCAGTCTACTTCCTTGGTGAATAATTCTTCTAATCCTGCAGATAACGGGTTATAAAAATTCAAGAACACGTTCCAGCCGTACAGAACAAACCCGGTAAAGTTTCATAAAAATCCATTAAACAGTGTACCTGAAAAAAATTCTCAAACCCTCCTGTTACATATAAAACGACGAAGTAAACTCGGCTTCGCTTGATATTCCATCAAAATGAATATTTTCGCACAAAATTCGCGATGGTTGCTAGATGGAGAGGATCGCGGAAGATCGTTGCTTTCGCTGGACGAGGTATCGTTCCCAGAAACCGCGTAAACGGCGCGGATTTATGGCGGCGAATGCGATTATGCGCGACAGGACACGATAATTACGCCTGTATCCTGCTGCTGGCCTGTTTTATCTTGCGTTTCCGCGTACACACGAGGTTGTAAGTGTGTAGGGTACACGTCTGATACTTGTTAAAAGTGCCCACTAAAGATAAAGGAACCGGCGCGGCGCGGCTCGGCGGCGGGATTCCTATACTAGCCTAAGCTCGAACTGCTGCGGCTGTACGTTCTCTTATTCGTTCGCTTTCTATCTTAACGAGTCTCGCAGGAAGACGCCCCTCCGCGAAGATCCGCGCGGATAACGATAATCATTTTAAAATGCCGGGAATAATAGTGATCATTACACGGTGTCGTGCTAATGATAATTTATCGCGGCTAACTCCAGGACGGCGCGGCGCGTGTTCGCGCGTGGCCGGCCTCGGAACCCAGAGCAAAATTACCGGCGCGGCGATTCGGCTGCACGCGATCTTCCGGTTACCGAAACCACCCCCTATAGCGATTCTTCGGATCGGGGAACTGACCCCCTTAAAACAGGCCTCGGTGGGGTGGATTCATCCATTGAGGGTTGGAAGCTGGGAAAGTTAAAAATTACTGGACGATTTTGCATCTCTCGGCGGAATTTTATCTCTTTGATAATTCCATTTCGTCACTCAACGTGACAAAAACGAGTAGGTGTAATTTAAATCGATCGTTCGGAGTTCGGAGGGATAAGACGCGCAGGGGTGTTCGAGTAAATAAGCGCAGAAATAATTTCGAGGTGTGTCCGGTGCAGTGCATAAAAGAAGAACTTGTTGGATTAAGCAACGATCGATTGTCCACAGAGCAAACACATCAGAACGGTCATAAATTTCGTTAGCGTCGGGGTGGTTGAGATTCGAGAAAATCTTTAAGCAAACATTTTCCTTGGGAAGAGAAACGTCGTCGTCGACGTCGGGACGCGGCCCGCCTAACGAACCCGGCGTCCCTTTCTTTCTCCCGCAGCATTCATCGTAAACGGATTTGGCTTCATTAACCACCCGTCGGCTCTCGCCCCCGCGCTCCCTCCCTTGCTATTTTCCCCGACACGGTCGTAGCTTTCTCTCGCATGGTAACTATGGCAACAATGGCAAAGGCAATCAAGCGCCGCATGGAATTAACGCCGCTCGGACGCGGGATACTACCGGACCCGGGAAAATAGAGTCGAATGTTACCCCTAAGCAGCGGCCTTGAGGAATTATTCCGGGGCTGTACATTCCCTTATAGTTTACCCTGAACGGTACATTTATTATTCTTTCGTGTACTGTTATACAATGGCAATGGGGTCGAGGAACAATTCATAAAGATCGAATCTTTACTCCGCCATTTTAACCGAGGGCGAGCCTTCATCTTTAGAGTACCCTTTCTTTAAAATCAGAAGGGTGAAATCCACCCTTCGAACGGGTTCTTTATGCACATGCGCGAGTCGTATGCAAAGTGATAGGGTTCTTGGCAACCAATGGTAAGCCTGTAAACCACAAAATTCAACCCTCCTTTTCGATGTCGCCACCCTTCATATTTCTTTAGCCAAGGAATGTCAAACCCATCGTTATTGAATTTTTCGGTAATTATTTAAAAAGAGGCACACCTCTCCGATTTTGATGACATTTAAATATGCTATGCAGCTACACACTTTGAACAACTTTTTCCTTTTCACATACAGGGAGGTCGCTTGTAGTTTTCGGAATATTCGCAAAAACGATATTCGACTACTCCTGGACTTTCGTATGCGCGATTCCCGGAAACCGCAAAGACGGGTTCGAATCGGGACTGGTTCCAGTAATGGCACGCGTCTGTTCGGCGTCACGGTCAGCAGAGATCGCAGCGAACCCATCGAAGATAAGGGGCACGAAATGAAATTACGAGCAACCTGCTTTCGTCGGAATACATTGTCTTTTTCCGCAGAGTTTTTCACAGCAATTTTACGCGACCGCGAATTCGTAATTGATACTTGAGAAGCCTAATACCCGCCCACGTGCATGAATATCATAACCCCAGGCAACTGAGCTATTGTGCGTGGAAATAACGATGCCAATTAAAAACAGGAATATGATTGAACTCTTTCTATTCAACAACAAAACGCTCGGTTACTTTTACCAAGTCAAATGTTTCACTCGCTTGTACGCTTCAAATGTCCATAAGTATGTGTGAAATATCCTGATGCAAAGTTCGAGGAGCTTAGCATTATATCGTAGTAAGACGTCCAGACACACGTGCTGCTTTTCCACGCCGCGATTTTCGTTTCCGCTTTCCGACGTTGTTCTTTTTCGACCGTGGAATATGGCATTGTCGTAATTCATCGATGCAACGGTTGTTAAGCTGCATTAACAACTGCCTCGCACCGTCTACCTTCGGAAGAACCGATCGTAAACGATGTGCTGATGTCTGTTAAATGCTAATATATTTACTGGTTAATTGCGAAGATGAAGTTTCTTCGGGTGGCCTACTCTTTAAATAAATGCTTCAACGACGGAATAAAAGATTCGAGTACAAGTCCCTGGCTCTGCAACTCCGATGTTAAGACGTCAAAGTGTACGAAGAAGAGGAGGTCGAAGAAAGAGGCCAGCGCCGTGTCCACGGGAAAACAGGACGAAATCGCGGCTAGATGGGAGCGCACACGTGCGCATTAATAGAACATGCTGGCTTTCCACGTATGACAGTGGCGTGCCGGTTTTCCCGGAGCCTCGCCGCGCCGTCTTTTCGGTTTCGGGAAAAAAAAGAAAGTTGCTGGCAAGTAACAGCCATCGTCGCCTTTCCCGCAATTCCCGGGCAACTTCGCTGCCAGACGCCTCGCCTGGAAATGTATCTATCCGTAAACTCGGCCGGAACGTACGTGTACGCGCGAGGATAGGTATGTACTGGCAACAGTCGTCGACGAAAAAAAAAGAGAAGAAAAGAAAAAGGAGAGGAAAAAAAATAGGAGTCGCTGCAAACGAGGAAATCTCGCGGCTGACCGATGAACTTTTCCCTCGACGAGGCCCGACACTGTCCTCCCACGCTTTAATCGTCGTTATCAAGGATCCTCGAGGATCCTCCCGACGCGGGACACTTTCTATGTCCTTTCCACAGTCAGAATAGTATTCATGGATCTTTGCCAAATTACGACGGTTTAATTTTTCCAAAAAATAATGTCCGGGAATACTTACCTTCCTGGTTCCAGTTTTTCCTCGTTGATCGCAGTCACGCTCGCGCGATCGCTTCTCTCCGTTCTCTTATTTTAATTTTCCCGCACACGATGAACACATCATCGTCGGGAGCATTATCAAATCGCACAGGGGAACGGCATTAATTATCGTTACTTCGCCGGTCCGATTAGACGTCGAGTCTAAATCACTCGATCCCACCGGGGGATAATTAAGAACCGGGAAAGAAAATTTTTCCGACAGCCGAGCTCCTTTAATTTCCCGTAAATCGTTTGCTTGGTTAACGCCGCGATCGACGATAAGCCGATTGAATCGAGCCGACTAGCTTCCACAGACGCGAGCTTATTCTGTGAATGAAACTGCAACGCGTGCATCACCGTTCAGGAGTGTTTCCACGTCTGCTGGGGCTCGCTAATTCTGTAGGAGATCTTTCAGGAGATTTGTTCCTACTTGAAAAATATTACTCGAATGTCAACTTCTGAATAGTTCAGAATGAAGTTAGAAACTTCACCGCCGCCGGACACCGTATCACTCGGTTGGTGTACGTCATAGGCAACGGTCAAATGAAAATTCATATGCTAAATAGTATCGCGGACGTCCATCAAGCGAGACTTTTATACGGAACGAGAGCTACGAGGCCCTCCTTCGGTTTACTAATTAAGGCAGTAGCCTCGCCGGGTGCTAATGAGTAGGCGCAGCCATAACTTTGCGTCGGCAATTACCGCTGCTTTACTACGCTTAACGTCAACGTTATCGTTACAAGCGGATCTTACTCGCGCCGGCCTTAGAAAATCATTCTAATTGTTTCGCCGTGTGTGTCCTCACGCGACAGTACTCGCAAACGCCCGTAATCTCCTCATTTTCGAAAAACAGAAATTTTTTATTCTGCTTTCCTCTGGTTTTATAAATTTATCTATTTATTTTCTATTTCGTAGAATTTGCAATCCTCCCGACGAAACCGTCACTGTATAGAGATCCAACGGGTTAAGAAACATGGCGAGTGGTTCGAGCCAGTCGAGATTTGACGCGTAGACAATGGCCGTTGCATCGACGGCGGAGGCAGCGCGAAGGGAAGACGGAAAAGCGAGGGGGTGGGTTTGGGGCTGAAAATTGCGGGGGTGGGTGTACGCGGGGTGGATAGAGAGGACGGGGGGAGGAGGCGAAGGAGGAGGAGGAGGAGAGGATGGCTGCGCAAGCGCCCTCGGGAAAGTGGCGGCATAAGCGTCCGCACGGGAGAAAACCACCCTCGATGGTGGCCGGGATCGTTCGCGGAACAGAAAGGGAAGATCGGAAAAACGACTTGCGAGAGGGAAAGGGATCGAGGGGGGTCCTGGGGGACGAAGGGGATCCTGGGGGATGAAGGGGGCAGCTCGGCGGGGATGTAAATGCCCCCGTGATGTATCGGATCGATGCGGCAGCATCCAGACACCCCCTCCTGCTTACTACGCGACCTAAAAACGTTCTCCGCCGCGTTGCCAGATGAATTACGAGTCTCCTTTTCCTTTCGTCGTAATTTCGATCCCGAAAACTAACAATCCCTTCTTTCGTCCTCTGTCTCCCGCTAAGTCCATAATTATTCGTACGATGTTAATTTTCCGATTTGATACAGCTGCGATGTGCGATTATATTTCAAAAGAATATCTCGAGTAAGGGCCCCCCGCAGAGCTGATCCGAGCAAATTAGCGTCTCAATGTGTGCGGTTCTCAGGCTAACAGTTCAGACAGCGTTTCATCCAACTGGAAAGGTATCAGGCACGCATAGAGGATCATTCTCCCGCGTTTCCGAATAGCTCGCTATGCGAATCGCGGTGTAATTTATGAACTGGTAGGCCGAAGTTTCCCAGCAATTTCAATGTCAGAGGAGCAGAACGAATTTCACGGGCGTGTGCAACCTTGCCTCCACGGATATGGTTTCCTTTTCGCTGACATGCCGGACGAACCCTCTCCCTGTCGATTCGTTTCTATGCCCCGCGGATTCGCAATTCGCCGTGGCGGAGCAGCAGGGCTCCCGCGAATAAATATCTACGGAAACGGCAATTCCTGAGATACTGCGCAGTAATAAATAAATAAATAAATACGCAATGACGGCACGCACCACATAGCTCACGCGAACGGCAAGTTCGCACCCGGGGATTGCAGGAACACACCGCTCCTTCTTCTTCCTCTCGGCCAGCTTGAGCGTTCGAGAACCGCTTCTGCTCATCAAGTGGCCATGCGTGTGGAAGAAGATCAAACAGACCGGGAGTTTTTCATTCTGATTACTCCGCGCCAGAGTAATTACCAGATAACATCGGCCCCGCGTCCTTTCGGTTCGAACGAGATCAACGATTCCGGGGGAAAATGTCCTCTCGAAACGTATGTAAAAACATTGGAAAATTTCCCCTTTAAACAAAAAGGCATTAGATGAAAATCCAGGGAGGTTAAAGTCAAACGACAAAGTGCGAACGAAGTCAGACGAAGAATAAAGAAGGTTAAAGGAAAACAACAGAGTGCAAGGTCGACTCCGATAAGTTCCGACAAAGACACCGATACGAGCGAAGACGAATTATTGAAGGCCACGCCCACTCGGACGATTCTTTAACAAAGCCTAGCATCAGGAAGCAGAGAGAAGTCCTGTGCTGCGATCCTGGAAGATGACGAAGGGTATCAGCGCTAGGAAGAGTCAGGGGGTGTGTGTGTGTGCGGGTTCTCTTTGTCTCGAGGGTTCGGATTCTGGAGATAGAGGCTAATTCCCAGCTTCCACCCCTCGAGGAATGTTGAGAGAAAGAGAGAGAGAGCATCCCTCTCGTCCACCTTTCCGACGTCCTCCCGGTCCTCTTTTCCTTCGCTTTGCTGGCTACTTTGATGTTCCTAATTTGATTGAAGGAATCCAGCCCCCGGATCCTAACTTCGTCTTTATTGATTGCTGTTTTGTCCGGCGTCGCTTCGACAGAATCCGATAGATCTGCACCGGAGCCGATGCAACTGCGATCCGAAAGGATGGCTTTTGTCGCGGTCCGGTGCCTTTGAAAACGCCTGTAATCGGGCCAGACCATTGTTCGCTACCAGACTGATCCTGCAAAGCGACAACCGGGGCCGTGACTTTTTCGGAATACGTTCCAACTGCTTCGTTTTAGCTTCGGACAGTCTGACAATGTGCTCGACTGCCTTGTTAGCGAGATTGAGATTCATCGAGCAGCCGACAATTGACAAGCCGCGTTCCCGAATCGAATTTAATTAGCCGATCGGCATCGAGAGTCACCGGGGCGAAAGAAAGTATCGATACTCCGCAGGATCTCCTAATTTCCTTTCCTTTTTTCGTCGCTCCGTTCGCCAGCCTCGAGATGGAGCAAACGGAGCAAGGGAAAGGAGAGAAGGAGAGGGAAACTTTATCAGGAAACTCGATAAAGGGAGTCCGCGAATTTTCTGCGAAACCGGAGAGATTCTGACTGGACTGCGGTCGTATCTTATCGCGAGGCAGACGTCCACGCCAGAATCCCGGGTCTGGCTTCCATATAGGTACGTACCTGTATTATATCTGCGTCGTTCACATATCTGGATAGACCGCATCATATTCCACCCTCTATTCCTCGTCTCGATACCTAGAAGGCGATTCAAAAGTCGTGAAAACTACGATTTCATAAAAATCGTGCATCTTTCTTGTTGATTTCATATTGATGATTCTTACATTGCAATTTTTCATTTGATTACGATCATTGGGAAGGATTGTCGACCGTATAGGCCAGAAACCAGATTGTCGGTAATATTCCCTGACAGTGACAACATCGATTTTGGATCACCGTGTATGCTTCGCAGCGACTGTACGTGTATCAATATTATATCTCGCGAAATATCGAATGGACGTCGCATTTCTCTATTATTTCGCGATGGATACGTCGCAACCAACAACGCGACGCGACGTCTCTCGAACTCGACTGTTTTGTATAGACGCTCCTCGCATCTGCTCTTTATTTGCTCTCCGGCCTCCCGCGGGATCGATTCTAGAAGATTTTGTCGTTGCTCGTTCGTCCACAGCAAGGTCTACAAAATTCCCTAAATCGCAGCCTGTCGAACTTGGCCAGACAGAAATTCTATATCATCTTTTTGTATCACTATCAAAATCGAACAAATTCGAAGAAATTTTATTCCCAATAGCTCACGACTCGGAAAAAAAGGCCGCGGCGCTCGTACTAATTATCACTTTGCTCGACGATGAAACAAACGCGGCTGTACCCGCGAGCAATTACCGTTCGATAGCGCCTCGAAATTGGTCGGCTCGTTGCCATAAAATCGCGATGACCCGGCGCGGCGCGGCGCGGCGCGGCGGAAGTCTATGGAACGCCTTGTAGCAACAGTTTTTCGGCTCGTAAAACGCCGTGGGCCGGCCTTCCAGCATCCACGGGAAGTTCGCCTGCGGAACGGAAACTTTTCACTTCGACCGCCGTGTATTTATCGGAGCTCGTTACGACACTGTAATCGACATGCAATTAGCCCGGCCAGATTAATACCGCTCGGATGTTGGTAATAGGCACGTTGCAGGTGTGTAGAACCCTGCTCGGGTGTAGACGCATGCGGCTCTTTGCGTGCACATGATCGCACAAACTCCTGGTTTCGGGATAAGACTACGGTCTAGCCGAGAAAAATGAATGAAAAGTACAAAATTTTAAACGCATAATGAATCCTACGTTGAAAAAATTGATTATCGAAACCCAACTAGATTGTACACTATTGTACAGCGTCTTGACAGTGGAAACGGGAGGCCAGTAGTCGGACATAATTTTAAGTAAATGTTACCCGGGGGAATTCATGCGTTCGGTACATTGTCTCGGTTGATTCGGTTTTTGTCCCGGTTCAGGGTAAACGAAATCATCGATAGTCGATGGCGGGGGTGGTAGCCGGAGGTAGGAGGGGTCGATCAGCTTCGACGTAACCTCTGATCTCGAGTTGCTCCGTCTTCGTCGTGCCGACGGACAGGAAAACGGAGGCGGGGGTGGTCTGAGTGGTCCCGGTTTATCCGACTGGCGTTTCCGGCGACGTATCGCGGTCCTATCGTATCGATATGACGGCCCTGAGGGTCGCCCGAAGTAAAATCATTAGTAATGCGATTGTGCCGCCCCACGGCCACCATTTCCACGTCCCCTGGACAAACGTTTCGCCGAGTGTATCTGCGGGCCTTTGCAAAATTCGTGGGGAAGCCCGCGGATCGATCTTGATAAATCAAACAGTCTCTCTCTCTCTCTCTCTCTCTCTGCTTCTCAAATCCTGAACATTCTTCTCTTGTCACTAAAAAATCCATTTCTTATTTTCGCTGGAGATTATCAGAGATTTTCAAGAAATGAATAATCTAAATGATAATAAACGCCCCGAAAAATTGTATAGACTCTGCCTAACGAGGTCGAGAAATGCTGGTACATCGGAAATCTGAAGAAACGCGGAAGGGTGGAGGTGAAGTAGATTCGCCGTCGATTTTCGGGGGTTGTTGTGGTCCCGCGAGGCGCTACGGGGGTTGCACCACCCCTCCAGCGACTAAACGTCGACGTTTTCTCTCCGCCATTCTTTCCACCCCCGCGATATTCCGTTTCCACGTCTGGAAATCCCTCGCGGCGCTCACTCAATCATACGCTATTTGTGTCGCAGCGAGTACTCGCCGCAAGAAAAGCCGTCCATCCAGCAAGAAACTCACCCTTCCTCCGTGCTGTCACTCTACCACCCTCTCGCACCCTCGTACACCCCCGCACCTAATCGCTGTTTTGCCGCAGCGCGCTGGATTTTCGCTCCGCGACGTAATCCGATTTCGATCCGACTCGACGATCGATATTTACCCCCTGAATGGGTTAATAAACGCTTCCTCGTGGGGCGGGGGTGTCCATCGTCCCTCTGGAAAATACGGGCTGTTTATTCTGATAAGTAGTTTCGCATGTCTGCCCCGTTTATTTGGATAATTAAGATTGTTCGGGTAACAGTTCGGGGAACTGCCACAGATAAAGAAACAAATGAAAAGCAGAAAGCGTGTTACGTGAAAATTCGAAACACGTCGCGACCCTTTCATCCGGCAAAAATGGCGCTGTCGAGGAACAATGGCGGCCGGAGGAGCAAGAATGCGCTCATGAATTATCCAAGTTACACGAGTTCCCTCGTTTCAATCTAGTACTATCATTAATTATCAGCAAAACTTACACCGTTCAATTACACTATAAAAATAGTCTAATTAATCCGGACGCATCGAGATTAATTACACTAAAATGTAAATTCGGACTTATTAAAATGCAATGGCCGTAAAATTCCACTACACGGTAAACCGATACTCTTTGCTTCCGTACACATTCGTTCGTTCGAAATGTTCCAAAAGAAGATAAAGATATGTTCCGAAGCGAACGTAATACCGTGCGTGCACACCTGGGTTCTATATCCTCCGGTTTATTAAGACATCCCGAGTGTATTCCTCATTGAGTATGTAGAGTACTGCTTAATTTTCTCTTCAAATTACAGCTGCGTGTTCAGCAATTACGTTCGGAGATAAAGTTTCACCTAACCGCGATCGTTTAATTACACTTTTGCAATCAATTATTAACAGCAGCGAGCCGGGTGCAGATCATAGCTTAAATTCCCCATTAGCAAAACGTTAGAAACCTGATCCTTGTGAGAAATCTTGGAGGAACGCAACTGCTTCAACGCCTGCAAGTTTCCTTTTATCTTACAATTGCGTCTCAGTCTGTTAACAAAACAACTGAACTTGATCCGATCTTAAATTACGTCTGTCAAAGCTGGCCAAGCATTCGGCCGGCAAAGATTCCGGTTTGCAACTATTATATTTTAACCGACTCACCCCCTAACCCAGACTGCCAACAGGTAACGAGGAATTAAAATAAACGGCTGATGCGTCGGGGTCGGGGGTTTGATCGAGAAAAATGTCTCTCAATTTCGAGTCCGGACTTATACGGTCCTCTTTTTCTCGCGGAACAGAGCAGCCCGGCCGTTCGCGATATCCGAAAAGAGATACGGTCTTGCGGGGGTGGGGGGGTGGGGTGTGGGAGACGATGAAAACGAGGAGAGAAGAGGATAGAGAAAGGGGTTGGGCGCGATATTATTTATGGGACGGTCGAATGGTGGTGCCGGCGTGCCATGCATAGACAGCACCTCGTTCCCGCCGGCAAACGAATGGCTCGTTTTCTGTCCGCAAATGTACGGAAATGCCGGTCGAGAGCTATTTCTTAATATTCGCCGATATCGCTAGATCCCACCCCCGAGGGGGAGGGTTGAACGTGCCTTTTGTACGTTTCCATAGAAACCTGATGTCGCTACGATTCCGTGGACGCGTTTCCTCGATCATGCGACTGTTCCCTTTCTGCCGCGATCGACAGCAAACTTTCGTGCTAGAGGGTTGCTGCGAGATTAATGCTCTAGAAATACTGCTCGATAGTTGTTCGCCTAAAACTTTCTGGAGCGAGTCCTCAAACAGTACACATATATGTATAGTATATACGAATTTCATTTGAATCTATCAACCCTGTTTTTGTAGAAAATTCACTTTTTGATTTAGATACCGAAAAGTCACTAATATACTAATTCATACGAGGATGTAAACGATCTAGAAATCTTGTTGGATCCCAGCAGCCCCTCTCGCAGTCCCAGCCGTGCTTCGAAAGATGATTTCCGAGTCGACCCGGAACGAGTTTATCCGTTGTCGAACGCGCGATGGGAATAAAATGTGAAACTGTAAATTGTGCGTGGGAGGAATCGGTCCCTGGGCGGTCGTGGCGGTCGACCGCCATGTTTCTCGGTGGGTCTGGGTCGAGAGGTAGAAGCCACCCCTTCGAACATCGAGGGGTTGATCCGCTTGTGCAGGAAAACGAGAAAAGAAACGGCGCGGAACGATTTAAATGCGCGATCGACGGGAGTTGCGGGGGTGGGTCGACCCTCTGGAGGAGAGACCCTGAAGAAATTTGTTGCGTTATGTCGGACTATCACTCCCCAGTGAATATGACGAAAGATTTTTCTTGGGCTTCTCTCGCGGCTTGGCGAAGAGGGTGGCTCCTCTCGACAAGGCTGCCGGGGGTTGCTCGTTCCTCTTCGGAGGGGTTGGTACACGGTGCCAGGAATATCAAACGGGGGATGAAAGAGACCCCGGTCACATATGCGACTCGTAAAAGCTCTCGTGAAAAGCTGCATCCGCCCCCGTCGATGCCTGCCACCCTCTGCTACATTTCAACGAGCCGCGGTCACTTCGTGCGGGGGTGGAGATTATAGAACGTGTTCCAACCTTAACACCTTCAGTGTGCAGAAATGCTTGGCAGAATTATTTGTTTAGATTTGTCAAAAATAACGTATAATGTAACAACGTACCAGCGAATCACAGTATAGATTTGTCTAATGGCTGTACTTTTTTCAGGAAATTTCGTCGATGTGGCAATAGCAGAACACGTGGACCAAAAGTTAGGCGCTAGAAGCGAGCCCCATTGAGCGGTTTCCGTGCAAGAAACGAGGGAGCCCATGGTCACTTCGATTAATACTTTATCGATTCGACGCGGCGCGAGTCGGCCCGAGCAAAAACTCCTTTGCGGAGATGCAAACTACCAGGCGGATGGGCGATCAACGAAGAAATTGGTGGTTTTTGCCATGGGCGAGCCAATCTTTCTGTAGCGTCATGCTGAGTAATTTGAAAGTAGGTGTTAAATGTATTTGTCACGCTTCTAACAACGCTTAAGATCTCCCGCCCCTTTCGGCTGTTCCGTGGCCACCATACCTTGAAACGTTACCGAAAAATTCTCTACAAAAAAAAGTAGCCGGCGGAGAATGTATTCTTGCATAATACGTCTGGAAATATTTCATACATTTGAAAAGTATGTCTCCCCACGGATCTTACAAATAATCTGCAAAGATTGTAATTCATGTGGGAATGTGTATGGGATTCTTTAATAGTGGATGAAATTGTTTAGGACGATTAATTCCGTTTCCCCGTGATCTCGTGACGATGGGGACACTGAGAGCCACTGTCGGTTCCGGTTTATTAATTTCGTAAAAACTGTAGGACGCACGTTCACCGCCTTTTTCATGATTTAATTAGTTACCATCGATGGGGGCTGGCCACCTGGTTGCAAGGGGGGACCACCATGGGACTCTCTCTCTCTCTCTCTCTCTCTCTCTCTCTCTCTCTCTCTCTCTCTGGAACCCCGGACGTAACCTCGGAGTCTAACGACGTGGAACACTCTTGTTCTTCGGGCAAAGTGCCGGTCGCGGTTCCGTAACGCGTTAAATTTATCGACGAGGAAGTTTCTTCTTCGTCTCATTATTCACGTAAATCGATCTCTCTATCCCGGCCTTCGTGCCGAACGAATCGGCCCAGATATAAACTCCCTCGCGAACCCAACCATGACCTCCGCGAACATTATGGTGGACCGTGTTCACGAACCTTTAACGGCGCTGTTTAATCTAAAGTGTTAAATCGAATCAAATTCTTTTCAAATATTCCAGAGGCACGGAATAATTTTTGTATTTTTTAATTGAGCTTCGGGAACCTCTCGCATAATTTTTTCTGTAGCCAACGTTGAAAATTGTGGGGCGATTGCACGGAATGGGGAACAAAGCGATTTATTTTGCAGTCAAGTCAACGATCGTGCCTGGAAATCACAGTCGATTGTCGTCGTACTGCCGTCGGCGGGTTCGCTCTCTCTGCCTCCCGAGTTGTTTCACACTTTCTCACTTGTCAGGTGGGCGGGACGGATCGGTAATTAGTGTGAAGAAATTGTGGCTTCGAGGGTGACGAAGCAAGCACGAGTTCCCGCGCCACGTGAACAAGTCTGTCGAGACGGTCCCAGAGTTCTTGCCACCGCACCGCCTCGACTTAGTTGTTTTAATCGAATGGAATTAGTTAATATCCTCGTGCTCCTTTCTTCTACTCCCCCTTCTTCCCACACCCTTCATTCCACCATCATTCCGTATTGTTCATGCCGTGCTAATTAATACACTTTTCGGTTTTAAATTAAAAATTATTTACAAAATGTAGAGTATCGCTAACATGAAACTGATCGTGTGGATATCGCGCGGTTTTTATCGGAGCATTAGCAAACGACAAATTGTGTAGCAGAATCTAATGCCCGATTTCATAGTCGATCGATGCAACTTTCATTAGGTAAGTTACCCGGCCGCATTGTGTTTTATTATAGCTGCACGCGGCCATTCAATTGATCGTGACGAAATACTTTCCCTTAATTGAATAATCAACGGTTAATCAAACGGCTCGGCCCATTAAGATTGCGATCGGCCGGCCCACTTAGCGCGGCAAACCGGCCGAATAGCGAGTAATTATTCACGCAGTCGTCTGAATAATTGCCCGGGAAAATTGAGCGGTCGCTACTCGACCGCGCCGCGGCTTGTGTATTAATTGAGACACGTTTTCGGTGCAACCGGCCACCGGTTCGCTAACTTGTCCATTGTTCTTCGCTGGCTCCGCCATTTTGTCATTGGGTTACTTGACCCTCGTAAACTAAGATTAAATAGCCACAATTGTAAAAAATTATATTTTAATCTACTTGGCTGTTTCGTTGCATTTCGTTCATTTAGGAATTGGTCACATTTTGGTTGAGTCTATAATTGATTATTTCCTAAATGAAAATCGCGAGGGCTTGACAATTTCCCATCGCAGACTGATCTAACGAGTACATTTTCTTCCCAGGTCGCGTATATTCATCGGACGAACTGGTCGTGTAGAAGATTAGATCGAAGAATGCCCGGTTAAGTAAGAAGACGATCAAGAAAGAAGATGAAGCGAAGGAGAAGGAGGAGGAGGAGGAGGAGGAGGAGGAGGTTAGGAACGCGGAAAATAGAAGGGACGAGAAACAAATCGTAATGATAGGTGGAGGGGTAAGAAGCAGAATGAATATTGATCGCGAGATACCAGTTCTGATCCCGGCTATTCGCGTTACACGCTTTTTCCAGCCGCGGATACGGGGAAAATGTTCCCATGGCGGTGAGAGACACGATCCGATCGAGCGAACGTCTCTCGATCTTCGCCGCGATCCCGACGCTTGATCCATCCGATTCCTCGATCGGTTCAGATGAGAGCCGGTGGTTTCGATGTCCATTAACAGGGGGAAAAAACGTGCCAGAAGGGAAACCTTCTTGCCTTCCGCGCAAGAACACGTTTTCACGATTTCTCGGGGACCTCATATTCGCGGGACAACATTTCATTAAAGGGGGCTGCTGGGAACTCCGAGAAGACAGCCGTCGATACCTGGAGTCGATTCCAGTTCCTCCTAAAACAGTAAAAAGCATCGGTACAATTCAAAAATACTGTTATATTCAGGTAGAGAGTTTTTATTTCGTTAACTCCGCGATTATCGCGCGAAGCAGACTATATTTACCCAACTCGCGAATTAATGATACTCATCGTCCAATTACTTCGGCGCAAACCGCGGACAGGTGTTCGCACGGTCGAGAATTTATCGAACGAGTCACACGTCGTCGATACACAAAACGATCAGGTGTCGGTCATATTTTAGCCAGTAGCTCGGTATAGTAATTTAGTAAAATGCTCGCTCGCCGGACCGTGGAGAAAAGGAGACCGAGTCGAAACCCGACGGAGGCACGGACCGGTAAAAATCGAATTACCACGTATTTTAATCTCTCCGGTTAATCGATTAGTCACGATCGTAGATCACCGACCGCCCACGCAGGCGATCGCCAGCCATAAATATCCGAACGATAATACCACCGACCAGATCCGCAATCTTTCCTGTAACAGTATAAATCGGTGTGTCATTGTTCTTGATCGACAGAGCGAAATATTTATCGGGACTCGTCCCTTTATCTCAATTTTCTTCGTATTAAAGACTCGTTCGATCGTGGCTCGCCGTTTAATCGAAACGCGCCTGCCTCGATCGTTATTACTCGACGATACAGCTAGTTCGATGTAATTTATTGTCGCCCTTCCACCTGCGAGTATAATATTTTTTTAATTCGACGGATGTACGCCGGCTTTTAATTGGAATCGAAGTTCCACCACCACACTTTTCCAGTGTCAATAACGGACCGGTTCCGTTTCGATCGTGTTGTATCTTTCCTGCGAGGAGTGGAGGAACTTTGTTTCAAGATTCCCGGACGAGTTTTGTGTCTCGTGAAAGAGAGTATCCTCCTCTTTACTTACCAAGTGGCTTAATTTTACACAATGTATCGGTATAGATATTCTTTTAATATCGCTCATTGGTCGATCGATTCTCGCCAATTTAAATATCCCGGGAATTGCAAAAATAATAGCAGTAACCGGTGAGCCCATTACAGAGTCGTTTCCCTCGTAGACATCTAATTTACACGAACGCTACGCCGTCGAGATTAATCGCCAGCACGGACACACCGGTGCTAATTAACTTATCGCTGGCCGACGCACCCGCGGCGAGCACACCTCGACCCAGCTCTGCGAGGATCCACGGAAATAATAATAAATACGGCAGCGTCGATGGAATAATGAATACACGGCCGATGGGCATAAATCCTTTTCCCATTAACGCGAGGATCAGCTGCATTTCACCGATTTCCCGGGACTTGTTTATCATTCGCTCGCTCGAACGCTAACTATGTACATCTTGCTTGAGAACTTCGTTCGGATTCTGTGGAATAAAATCGGGATTTATGGGCTATATGGAAATTGCGATCTTCGATTAACCCTTGCGTTTCCAGGAAATCTAGGGAAATTAATAGAGTATAAATCGTCAATACGATATAATATCTAAGCCAGAGCTAACTTCTGCAGAATCCTTGAATCACCTTCGAACACAATTGATTTCGATTCTGATCTAAACAGAGAATAAATCGCAGTAGTGATCGATCTTGCCCGCAATAGATCCAGCGTTCCGATAGCGGAGGCTGCGAGATCGCAGTGTCGTCGACCAGGTACACAGTGAGTGTAACTAACTCGCTTCTTTCTCCGGCGCGGCGCGGCGCGGCGTCAGAAGCTGAAAAGTTCTGGTTTAACGTGGAAACTTTGTTTCCAGAGCGGCGCTCTGGAAGAGCTGGTCGTAAAATCGTCGGGGCAGCGTCGCTGCCATTCGGCGCGCCGTTAAATTACAGAGGACCGAACAATGTCTGAATCACTTCTGTCATCGCGTTTCCTACCAGAGACGGAGACCGTCGGACGGTCTCGCGAGTGCCATTCCGTGCGATCATCACGGAAATGGTCATTGATCGGTACAAGTTACGACGCCGTGAAAACGGTTTACAAGTGCGTCGAACGGCCGGTGACGGATCGGCCTGCGACTGTCGTCGACCTCCTAGATCCTGGCTAGAAAGGACTCTATTATGTCCCATGCAGGCAGTCCGTTCACGATCTCGTCGATCCTCGAAATACACTCGCCACGGAAAGTATTAAAATCATCCCGCAAACCGTTCGTTTTATTCGTATAATTAATGTATGGTATAATGTATAATCATTAATTTTCTCGCAGATGTCGCTCGATAGTTAAACAGTCGGAGGATCGTCATTTAAGCATTCCCGTCCAATTGACAACATTCGATACTCCCTTGGCAAACGATATTACATTAGCAACCCGTGCAAACATCTGTCAACATTTCAGCCGTGGTGACGTGTTGACGCGTGTTCCGGTTCCTGTCTCTGACCGCCATCTTTGTTTGCTTCCGACGCGACGTTTTGACGTGCCATTCGCTTTCTCGTGGCGTGTTCTTTGATTAGTCTTGCTCCACGGTTTTGTTTTATCTGGGGATCTGGCTGACTATGTTCTTCGCTAAATCTTCACCATTGATTCATCGATAGCAAATCGTTTTATTTTCTTTTGTTTCAGGCCATTGTAATGACGTTTCAGGCATCGCTAACAACGTGGCTGGAGTTAAGTGTTCTCCATTAGCACACGCCGGAACGTTTACATTCGCTAACCGGTGAGCAGTAATAAATATTTGTTGCCATTAGACAACGCATGGCCGATAGACGTGCCTCTGTCGTCCTATAGACAACACAAGTTAACCATAAAATAATCACCTGTAGGTAATAACATTAAAAAAAGAAAAGGAATCGGATGCTAACTGAATTCATTGCAGGTGAAACAAAGGATCCCTGGAGATGCTCGGGACCATGAAGATCGAGGTTCAAGGATCCAAAGGTTTAAGAAGCCGGAAAGCCGCGGATGGCTGGGCGGCCGTCATTGATCTCCTGTTAGAATCGGATCGGCTCGATGTAACAAGATAAATAGTCAGCGGGACACCGTGATAGAGGGCGTGGATCGCGGAGTCATGCTGACTGTTGGATCTCGATCGCGTTGTTACATTGTACGAGCGCGGGAAAGCGGTGTAACACGCGCGAGAAGAAGGTCCTGCGTGGTGAGGTACGGTGTTTTCAGTGACAACCTGCCATCGAGATCGCCTAAGCATTGCGTTATTCTACACGTTAAGAAATTCCCCTAAAATCAAAGAATTTTAATTAACATAAAACTTGAAGAACGCCTCTTAAAATGTTAGAAAATGCTTCTGTTGCCGTTCTGTAGGGCCTTTAAGAAACGATGGAAAGAGACAAAGGAAGGGTAGGAATGTCGAGCACTGGCAGGATTAAATAAAACATGAGTGCCGCGGCGTTTAAGAAGCGTTGCTAGGCTGCCGGGCGTTAATAGACTGAGCCGAAAGGACCGTAAAAGAATCCTCGGGGCGCAAGGATGGGCAAACACCTGTAACACCGTGTTCCTCGGCCTCACGTGCCCGGGCGTGGCCGTGACGAAGGTGGCGATGATAGCGCAAAAACCAGCCTCGGCAAAAAGTCGATCAGCTCGTGCTGATCGAAAACTCGGAATATTCGCGTCGGTCGCCGTTAAACCGGGGGAAACCTTCCACCCGTGAATCCTCAGTTAAACAGATTGCGCAATAATGGGCCTGAGAAGCCTGCGACACTTTCCATTTTCCTAGAAGAAAGACTAAAATCCGGTTCGGAAACCGTGTTCAAAGAACAAAGAACATTTCGAAGCCGTTGTTGGATACGTGGTTTACTTTGTCGAACGCGCGGAGAGCGGCGTCGGCACGAATCGAGGGAATCGAATGAACGGCGTTTTAATTCCCGGGTACGGTCGAATTGTTTTCCGCGCCTCAGAGTTCGGTTTTATCTGGAAGCGAGCCTGCACCGCACGATGCTCGCGTTAAATAATTTCCGCGGGAATGACGGAAAGTACTTTAAGCCAGTGCTATCTTCGCGAGTTGCAACGAGAAGAATCGTTCGACAAGAAACCGATGAAGGGTTTATCTTAATCCACGGTTCACCGAGCAGACGAGCTCTCTCTCTCTCTCTCTCTTTCCTTCGCCAATCGTTGACCACCCCCTCGATCGAACGTGCCCACACCCTTTTGCCATAACCGATCACACTTCGCTTGTTTTACCGGCTACTTTTTATCGACCGCCGAACGGACCGCGAAAAAACAGCTCGCAACTAGAACCGTGTCGTCATTGTGGTTTTCCGTAGGAAACATCGATAAACGTTGCTCGGCTTCGATCTGTTGTAGATCGACACGAAACCGTTTCTTTAGTCCATCGGAAGTCGCAGGTTTTACCGTCAGTCGAATGTCCGATCATTCGATATGCTGCAGTCGATGCTACTGAAACGTTTTTCCAAGATTCCTCGAAAACCTCTAATTTTTAGATGATCTTTTGCTCGGTCTGTGGATCTTAATCTAGATAAAAATTCTTGTTTTTTTACATGGAGTCTAATATCTTCATTTTCCGTTGAAGTCTGTTGAAGTCGACTAGCAATTTTTCTTCGTTTATCTTCTATCTCGACAAGCTCCTACGTGTCTGCGCTTTTAGAAGATAGCGAAGTGCACCCTACTTCAATGTAATCACGCAGCAATGCGATTATGCCATTGGTTATCACTGGACTGCGGATTCTATGCATTTATGAAACATGCAGCAGTGCATAATATAAACATAAACGGAGAAATTCTATAATGAACATCTAATTAGATTCTCACTTCGTGTTTAACCGGGTGAAGTCTTCAACAGAAGGAATAATTATTCTTACGATTGTATCATTATACTCTGAAATAGAACCGTTCATTAATTGAAATTAAACACCCATACTTTTTACCGGTCACTTTTAGTTAATAATAAATCTTCATTAAGGTTACTTTTTGCAATCTCCTTCTCAAGATGTACATATCTTCAGTTCCATGCCAAGTTCGACTACTGTAAATCATTTTATGCGAATCGGAATGCGTAGAAATCGCAGAAAATTTCTAGAGAAATTCCTATGGGACAAATAGATTTAAAAAATCTATTGAAAATGAAAAAATTCACGAGAATTGACACCTGGAGGTAGCAGAAAAGTTGGCCGAGCGTTCTCGGAGCGATGTTCAGCTCGTCTCAAAGGGAAATTGCATCGTTTCGCCTCGGTTCGAGGAAAGGCGGAGGAGGCTCGGCTCTCTGAGGCTCATCTCTCGCCATTGCTCTCTTAATTTCACGCCGGCGAACGCACTCGAGGGAGGTGGATTTACGGCCGGTTTTGTGGCATTCTTTCATTCTCCCGGAGCAAAGTAAGGCGGTGAGCACGCGGATTGGTTTCTCATTGTCGAGGCGACCGTCCTGCGCGGGACTTAACAAGCGTTCCCATTGCGTACCGCGTAAACGCGCCAGAGATCCTCTCTCTGTGGCATACTGGGCCGAGCTATGTCCCATATTACTTTTTTTACCCTCGCCTCTCAAAGCGATTCTTGCGACCATTGCCATGAATTTTCATCGGTTCGCGATGCATGAATATCTGTTGCGCAAGGGAACGGAATCTTCTCCAGGAATCGCGAGGAATCGTTCCAGAAACTGCAGTTTCAATCGTTCGTAGCTCGCTCTGTCCTTTGAATCACAATCTCTGTTTTTCTCGAGCTCCAACGGCGTCTTTTGGAAGACGTACACGTACGTTTGCATCTGATATCGGTTGTATTGCATCAGGCGTTGCATCACGTAAATCGTCAAGCGTTCTGTGTACATAGTTATTAAACGGGAGGTATTGATAGTGGACAGCGATGATAAGAGCGATCGACCTTTGGAATAATCATCCTTCGATACTGAATATTATTTACAATACCTTACTGATATTAATTCTGTTACCAAAATTACTTTTGACACAATCTAATATTTCAACTAGCTGAAAAAGAATTTGTCCATGCTTTTCAGGTAGTAACTGGCTGACATTCAGGCAAAAAAATGATGTAGTAGTTGAAAAGTAGATCTCGCTGTCGCGTTTTGTCCGGTAGCAACGATACCAGTCGAGATTCTCGGTGGAAGTTGTTGAAAAGCGAACAGCACGGGACCGGAAGGGTTTGTTGTTCCCGGGAGGAGAAGAAAGGCACCGAGATACGATCGAGATCCCGGTAATTAGTAATTGTAATGGTTGTGGATAAACAGCAAAATTATTAGTCGACGATGTGCAGCGCTGCGAAAACCGACGGTCTACAGTTTGTTCCACGCTATCTCGAATTACCGGGGCAGCCTTAATTCGAGTTCTCGTTTAAATTAGAGATGCCCGAGGCCTCGTGCAGCTGATGTTTTCTACGCCTACGCACGATGATTCGCCGATTTCAGGGAGGATTTATTTGGTCGTAGATTCTCTGACCACGAAAGACCCGTTCGGTCTATGGTCTGCAATCGTTTAGGCCACCGATTAACTATTTCGAAATTATTCCTGTAAATTTAACAGGTTCGCTGTAACAAAGCTTCTGTTGTAATCACCGTGTCTCTTCAGGACGAACGGAAAGCTTCGTTCCCACTTTTTTCCCCGGATTATCCGTTTTTTTCCTGACGCACCTGAACACGCCCCGGAAAGACACCCGTCACGATCAGCATCGTGGTAGCCTCTGTCCCATAAATAATCCCCGCCTCGAAATCCGTTTGACGGATCCATCGATCGCCTCAGAGTTTTTCCCCGTTGCAGGGTGGTGTCGGTGTCGGTGTCACCGTCGTCATTCCCGTCATTGGCCCTCGACGGTGGTGCGTGCAGGTACGGTGGTGGGTTAGCTCTTATGTCTGTTCGGACAGGTAACACAGGCAAGCAGTCCGACAGGTTATGGGGCTCCGTTTGATGGCCGGTGAACATGTAATTCATCTTAAGCGATGCTATTATTAATATACTATTTTCCAAATGTTTTACATTGCACATTGTAAGCGAAGAATAAGCTGCAAGCGGAAAAAAGCGTATCGACAACATCGTCGGTCACGGTTTACTTCGATCAGGCTCGTCTGACGAGTATATCGTGTGCGTGGGTGGTTTCGTGGGTGGTTTGCATGGGTGGGGGTTGAAGCCCGGCCAAAACGAAGAGGCAGACACGAGAAAACAACTAGTACCGGGACCCGGGGACGGGTTAAGCGAGCTATCATGCCGCTGTTTCCGCCGCCAAACACGTATAACCCACTACCGGACGTCGACAACCCCCTGCCACCCTCCGGAGACCTTTTTTACCGATCGCCGCCCCCGCTATGGTTCCAACAGACAGCTAAGGGATCGCAGAAATTACGAGTCCTCGCGTAGCTCGGGCAACACGGAAAAATTTGACGTGCGAATTACTTTTTCTGGTGACAGTCCAGTTCTTGTTGCTGACCTCTCGTTTTCATACTTGATAGGTTTAGTGTTAATAGCCGATTGTCACACTTCTCTGGCGAAAGAATGAGAGCCTCTGCCATCGGGATCAGCATCCCCCGAGAAAGAGAGCGTCGGTCTCTCGCGGTCTCGTTGAAAAACGATGTTAATGCACGTAGGCAGATACACGTTGGAAAAGGCATCCGGCGAGAGATCCGCGCGGAATTTCCCTGGCGGCGCCGATAAATCAGCCCCGGCCAGCCTCTTAACGACAATGGGAGCCGAGAAAACTGTTCCGCGCCATGACAGCCTGTGTCATTACTGTGTTACTTATAAGCTCCTTCGCGGCCACGTCGGCTGCATACGAATGAGAGTCCGAGGAGCCCGGTGTGCGCCGGTGGACACCGTCGATTACAAAACCCCTTTCGAAAAACGGAGCTGCGAGCGGCACGCCGCGTATGCGAGCCTCCAGTCCTGGTTCGCCATGCAGCCACGCCACTATTAATTGCCCATTAACATGCACGTTGAATATTGATCGGCCTGATCGACCCCTCCGATCGGTACGTGGAAACTGCCCGGTTTCTTTCGATACCGACCGCTGCGAGGCTGGCTCGCCGATCTACCGGTCGAGGATGATCGCGAATGAGACCGCGTCGGAGATCACACGGCTGCTGAAACAAGGGAGAAAACAGCGATTTGTAAAAAATATCAACAAGCTTCGCTTCTCAAGGCAATTATAAAAAATAAAGAACAGCGAAATTAACCGAAGCATGCAGATCACTTTGAAAATGAGCCGAGCAGACGGCGAAGATAAAGCAGGAGGAATGGCTTTCCTCGGCCCGGTGGCGGCGCGGCGGTGGCGAACAGGAAGGGATAAATATCCCCGACAAATGATCGTTCCAGATATTGCGGTAGATAATCAGCTGTGATAAGGACGCGTGCCTACAAAACTGTCCGAAGTGTGAGACCGAGAAACGATACGACGTCCAATTAAAACCGCTCCCGTGTATGTATATACTCTTCCCGCACACCGCTCCACCCCCTCGCCGTTGTATCGAACGTGTTCTATTGGTGTGCGTTTCTTCTTTTTCCACAGAAAAACCGTGCATCTGGCATCGTTAATTAATCACGAATATTTATTGCGCAGTCTCATGCTCATCCGCTAGACTTAACCCGCAACGGTAGGCAATTAGCGAAATTATTGCATGAAAAAGAACTGAAAAATATAAATATATATATACGCATACAGGGCCGCGCAAAACTCTCAGCCCACCTACGCTGTAATCTAACCAGACCATGAATGTTTTCCGTGTGAATAATTGTAGAAATTGGCAGACTTTAGCGGATGCTGTTAATTGTTTCATTTTGATCTCTGTTAAACTACTTTATTTCCGAAGACCTTTTATACACAATTTTTATAGTCTTCTGGTGCATTTCGGATATTTTGTGTTATATCGTAAAATTTATAACGCACGCTATAATATAGTCTGAGACTTTTGCGCGGCACTGTACGCATACACGCGCGATTTCTTCGCGATTCACTGGCCCGTGTGCTCCAACGGCGCGGCGTCGTCTCGCTGAGAGCACGCCAGACATCGACCGATCGTATCCTCGCAATAATTAGCTAATTAATGCAAGATTCATGCGTTCCATACAGTTTCCCGATTATCCGGGCCTCGTTCCGAGCCCGCAAACTTTTTCAACGTCGAGCTCCGCCTACGCGCGAGGTAACATTATTCCTCCCGTCGATTAGCATTTTATCTACCGTGTCGGTTAATTAACACGTAACGCCCATATCTGGGTGACGTAATTATTTGTCAAGATTTTAAAAATTAATTTCTCTCCTGATATATTGAGTGTAACGAAGCCGGGCAGAACCCGAGGAATGCCGGGAGGGTTCAGGGAGTAATTGCGGGAATGCGGATGCGCATGCAGATCGAGATTTTTGCACGGCGATTCCAAAAAGCTGCAATTAAACCGGAATTTGTGCACCGCGTTACGCGATACATTAGCCTCCAGGTAAATTAGAACGTTTGCTCAACCTCAACTGTATTTCAGAGCACAGAAATCAGAAAAACAAAATCTTCGTATAATGTATACCTTAAGCGGAAGAACCCTTGTAGATAGTGTTCGCATTTTTTAAACGTTTTACCACTGGACGATATAAATGTGTATAAACGAGACGCAACAGTGTATCTTTTGCAAGCAGTCGTAACAATCACGAAAAGAATTTAATTAGTAATAGAATCTACGGTCCGTGGATGATATGTTAGACCTGGGTTATGATATGCCTCGCATAGTTGTTTTCTTATGTACCATTCTGACGTGTTTCTGGTATTTGTTATTGAATTTATGGAGCATACAAGTATGTCAGATCGTATTTACTCTGTCTTACACTTGATCGTATCTTCTCGCGGAATGGGGACGCATTTGAAAATCTATCTATGTATCATAATGCAAATGCGCTTTATTTATCCCGTTCGCGAAACAGAATGAATATATCTGGAAACGTAGAATCGTAATCTTTTTGCCACACTCCGCAAGGCAGCATACGGAAATAAGGATTCAAACGCTTGGGAAACGTATACAAATTCATACAGTCCACTGATACGGCTACCAAAATGGAGGACGTTGCGGTCAGTTTCTGAAAGACTCCAAGAACCATTTCCACCGAAGGCGCGCAAAGAATTTCAGTAGAAACTCCTCGCCGCCGCGTCGATCGGACACGTGTAGACGCGTGAGAAACCGTCTGGAATCTCTCAACGTATATGCAAATAATATTCAATTTTCCTCGGGGGTGCCTCATCCAATATTAAGAAGAAACTCTTAATTAGCGAAATCGCGATTCCCAAGACTTTGGTGCGGAGCAGAAACCCGATTATTTTTCATTGCAAATCAGACAAGATATTTTCTCGGTGACACTCGATGCCTTCCAATTGACTCTCAAGAAACGAACTGTGAATTTTCGCTGGCAGTGTACACGAGTTGAAAGATCGACGATTTTTCAGTGCAAATTGAACGATTAATTATCTGGAACAGTCTGCGACAGACAAATGAGCGCAAGAAAATTCCGAGCATCCGGGAGGTACGAATGAAAATTTCCGTCTGGGAAACAGCTGTTCGGATCGGGCTAATTGAAATCCAAATGGCGGCGGCGGCGGCCCAGCCCCTCTCGCGTTCCCAGTCGGTTTTTCCGCTCGGGCCTGTCCCGTCCCCGTTTGCGAAAGAAGTCGGCGGAATCGCGTCGTCGATCGGCGCAAATAAATCCGCGACACACAGCGTGGTCCCCGTTGATGCATGATTTCATGGAATCGTTGACGAGCGGGGCGGGGGGACGAGGGGAGGCACGGAGAGCCGCGTGTGGGAAACTCGCCGGATGCATTATGTATTTATTGCTTTACTTACTTAGTTGGGAATTACTTTTGCCAGCGTAATGACTTTCAGCCGGCCCGCTATCTTAGGAATGCAATAGGCCTGATTTATCGCTCGGCCGGTGTTTTTCTCGGGCCAGTTTGTCGTTATCGCTGTACCTGTCCTGCCTCGTCCAGCGAGAGACGTCCGAGACATCCGAGACGCTCGGCTGTCTAGTGACCTCGAAACGATCGATCAGAGACGATCCAGAGACGATCCAGAGTCGATCAGCTCCAAGAGGAAAATCGGGATCGATGCGAGAGCCCTTCGCTTTTTCCTGCTTTCCCTCGATCCGCTCGACGATCCGAGGATCTTGATAATCGACTGATTTCTGGAACGACACAGTCTAATTCTAATGAGTGTAAAATGCTTCTAATGCGAGCATAAGATGAATTCGTACAGCTGTAAAAACATAGAGCACTTTCGAACGAACACTTTCGAACGTTCTTCTCTTACGTTTATGATTCTTACGAAAGTTCTTCGCGAAGCTAGTTAAATCAGATTACAATGCAATACTCCTAAGTACCGAACAAAGTAAAAGTAAGCATGAGGTGTTCCGAGGAAGCAGCGGAGTTAAGCGAATGTCTCGTGCGAAGGGTTTCTTAAGATGCTCGAGCGATTAACAATTCATTTCTGGAACGCGTAATCGCGACAATCGCGGATGTAACCTAGAAACGATTCGATGGAGGATGTCTGGAACGATCGGAGTAAATGAACCTACCATGGGCAGTTGTTCGCAGCGAAGCGCCGAGCGCCGGGCTAAATTTGATTATGTATAAAGATCCTTAGTCTAGTAATAATCAGTAAATTCAGGATCGTCGGATCGACGGTGGGGATCGCGTGTAAATCACGTTGTATCCCTTAATTACGGAGTTGTTACAGAGAGGCGGCGGCGTCTGGAGATACTTTATTGCCCCGTAAAAGTTACAACGAGACATAACTATGCTTCAGGAAATTAAGGAAGCTTAAGCTAATACAAGTAATTAGCGTGGAGTGACGTGGCGAGATTTCGTTCTACTAATCAGACCGATGCGCGAGAGATACATATTGCGACCGGGGCCGAAACTGCGCAGCGATCGCTCGTCTGTAAACTCATAAATAATTATCTCAATATTCGTGAAACGATCTACCAGACGAGCGGGCTAATTAATTAGAATAATGCCGCCGTGAACGAGTGACGGCGAGACGATACATAGGTTGCAACACCGCGCACCGGCTCCCGAATCTTCCTAAGCTGCTTGGTCACGATCCTGCGAACGATTATGCTATTCCTTATGCTTTTCTGGTGATTTTCGTACCGATTATCGAACCGCAGATCTTGCTTGTATTTCACAAATTGATGAATGTCATAGTTGCAGAAAACAGCCTAAAAATAACGACATTAAAAACAGTAATTAAAATGAGGAACGGGAAATGTGAAAGTTGATATATTTATTGCTAGTGGATGTAATTAATTCTCTAATAAATGCAGATATTATTTTTGGAAAAGGCTGTAGGGTATTCTGTATCCTTTGTTTGTAAAATAACATTGTTAATGATGGAATGTCTGGTTCATTTAAAATTAAATTGCGTGATGAATGGTCTCTCGAGTCGATGCTGCCTACACTATATTATAATTTAATGCAATTATGTCCAGTTAATTAAGTTTGTTCGCTTAACAAGCGTATCATTATGTTCGTCAATCTACAAAGTGATTCGAAACTTTCAACAAATGGCCTAATCATTATAACAATGATTAATGACATTCCTCCTGTTTTAATAGCTTAATAAATCGATTTCGGATAGGCCTGAAAATACCTCGCGATAAGAATGAAGTTCAAACATTCCAGTCACTCTCTTGTTTTTTCTCGTGGATCGACCATCGATCATTTCTCGCGGCTATTTTCATTGTAATTGGTTAAAGGAGGCGGCCGTGTTTGACGCTAGCATGAAGCATCGGCAAGAAAACTATACCGATTTCATGGGAAATCGAGAGAACGACGAGGTGAAAATTATAGGGACGAAGAAACGATGCAACCGATGCAAAGAAGTACGTTCCTATCATATCCTTCATGCTCCTCCAATTAGGTTACATTCGTTCTACATACATTCAGTTCCATTTAGTGTTCTCTGATCACGGTATCATCGCGAATTAAATATGGCTGTCCTTTCGCAAAATTCCTTTCCATTTCAATTCGTTACTGTGTTCATTTATGCTACAAGCAGTCTAGGAAAGTATTTATTTCAATAACATAACCTATGTGTCGCTTGAAAAGCTTTGGAGCAAGCGTATGTGAAAAATTAAGCCAGTCATAGGATAAGAATTAGATTGTTCTTGCAATTTTTTCTCATTTACTTCGCTTTAAGACCGTCGAACAGTAAAAATCCGAAATGCTATGCACTGTAGTTCCTCCGGCCATTCAAACACCGACCTCATTAAAAAAAATAATTACATGATTATGCCATTAGTGCGCGATTTATCTTCATTTGCCAGGTGTCCGGACACTTACGGACCGGTAGCGTACGGCTACGAGAAACCCATAAGCTGCGTCCCGATCAGATTAGGTTTCTCGATCGCCGCGCAGCCAGCTATAAAAACTCAGCTAAAATCGGCCGCGTTGCACCGGCCATGCCTCTCTTTATTATTTCGTCGTAAAATCACCTCCGACGCCGGTCTACTTGCATAATTGATTATATAAAAGCGATTCAAACTAGCGAGACCGTGTATACGCTACACAACGAATCGTTACGTAAAAACGGAGGCAAGCCGCGTGCACTGTTGTTCGGCTTTCGTTGTTCCCGTTGCGTTGAAAAACGCTGTTGGCGGCCTCTCGCTTTAATTTCTCGCGGAACCGTGCGAAATTATCTAATATCCTGCATATTATAATGTCCGGCGAGATCCCGCGGGCCGATTCCGACGGAAAAACGACGGGCGAATCTCCAACCAGGGAATACTGATTATAGTTTTTATTAATTATTCGTTGCGAGCCTCGTTTGGGATTCCCCGCGACGCGCCGCCGCGTAGATCATCGCACGGAACTCCTCCACATTGTTAGCGAATTGTACGCGGCCTGATCAAATTACACCGTTAAACGATAAGCCGGGATGATAAGGGGATGATGGCCTCGATCTCTGCACTTCCGAATGATTTACAGTGGGACTGTCGCGCACGTAAACTTACCGGTCTTGAATATTTACTTTTATTTATAGAGCTTGATTATTATTATTAAGGGCCCGTGTGTTGAGAATGGGCATTTTGTTTTTAGGTGAAGATCAAGACAGAGGTTCTGGACGAGATCGAGAATTTCTCAATGGACGACGAACTGCATCCGGTCGAGATCGATCCGAGAAGAAAACAGAAGTTCGAGGGAAGCAGAATAGCAGCCAGCTCGCAGAGAACGGAAACAGCTACACCGGATGAATACGTCGACTTTGAGGAGTACATCGCGGCCTTGACGCGCGGGAAACGGCTGCTCTGCAGCGTCTGCAGAATCGAGTTTCCGGACGAGGCAGGCTTCAAGACACACATGGCCGACCATAGTCGCGGAAAACTCTTCCAGTGCGGCTTCTGTCGGAAACAGTTTTCACGGTGCGAGCGTCAGCTAGCTTTTTTTGCAACCTCTTCCGTTTTTCGCATTCCAACAATTCCGTTTTCGTAATTTAATTTAATTTATTTGTTATGCTTTTTGTTTCAAGATTGACGAGTTTGAAGGACCACCTGAAGTTGCACGGTGCATTCAACGCGTTCCCGTGCAGTCACTGCAATTTCACGTTTCAGGTATATTTATTACAGTTGCTTGCATATTTATGAGTATGAAGGAGTTAACTCGCCCAACAATTGCAGAGCAGCGACGAACTGAAGAGCCACAAAGCAGAGCTGCACCCGGAACGCAAGCAATTCGAATGCACCGTGTGCAAGAAGAAGCTGCTGCACCGTCAGTCCCTTCGCGATCACAAGTTAATGCACACGAACGTGAAGCCGTTCGAGTGTTCGATCTGCAAGAAAAGGTTCCTGCGGCTGAGTAGCCTAAGGGCTCACATGATCGTTCACACCGCGGATCTGCCGTTCAAGTGCGATCTATGCCCCGCGAAGTTCAAACGATCTTCGGTCTTGAAGACCCACAAACTGACGCACACCGGCGAGAGAAGGTTCGAGTGCGACATCTGCAAGCGTCGTTTCCACCTCAAAGGCGCCCTTAAGCATCATATCCTCTCGCATTACGGTGAGTCTCTTTTTATTGGGCAGGTTCGACGCTTATTCCACTATTTTCCATTATTGCGTCTTCTGAGACGACACTGGAAAGAATAAGTACTCTTTTGTGTTGGCGGACTTTGTGTAATAGGTATTTCTTCGGTATCCATGCTAAACCAATTTCAAAAAATTGGGCTGTTTACACTGCGGCTGAAATTCAGGAATAGCCCCGATAGGCTTGATAGGCAATTAGCAGGTCGGTGATGCGGGGAGACGAGGGTCGAAACTGGTGTTTTAGCGCGAGATCGTTTCCCTCCGTCGCGGGTTCTGCTCTCCCATATAAATTCGAGCCGGTATTGAGACATAAAAATCATAGATAAGAGCTGTGCAGCCTCGGCTCGGCTCCACTTGCATTGCCGCTTTGCCCGTTCTTCGGCTTCGCAACTCTATTAATTAGAGAATCAAGCATCGTGGTGTTACACGGCTGCCAATTAACCCCTTCGCGGAATTTGCGCCGCGCCGTGGCGGCTGAAAGCTACTTAAATGGCGATAATGCCTCACTCGCGAACACAGAACACTGTAATGTATATTCTTAGGTTTGTTTATGGGCTACCGGAAGCTCCGTTCGTAAATCCAGCCTTCCACCGCTCGATGTTTACCAGATCCTTCGTTTCCTTCGAGCTGCGCTACCCATACTTCATCCTTGGCCTCGAATTAAGGCCTCCCGAGGCCGATGAAAAGTTGGATGCAGGCTGCAGTTGTTTAACAACTCCCCCATAGTAATTAGACTTCGTTATGCAAAGCCCAACTTCCATAGAATATCGGAGAAAAATCGGAATATACGAGGAAAGTTCAGCGACTAGAAAATTGCTCTCGGTAAATTCTCGGTAAATGTATCATTAGCTTCACTGATACACGTTCCTCTGTGTGTGTGTGTGTGTAGATATTTATTTTTATTATATTTTTAATTTTACCCATCCAATTTTGCACGCCAGCGTGTTTACGATCGTTTATCATTTTCAGGAGTGAGGCCCTACAAGTGCGAGGACTGCGGCAAATGTTACAGGAGGTCCTGGGGCCTGAAGGTCCACAGGTATCGTCACACAGGTGTGAAACGATTCGAGTGCGATTTCTGCAAATCGCGATTCAGCGTGAAAACGAAATTGGCGAAGCACATTTACGGGCACATCGGCGAGAAACCGTACAAATGCAAATGCTGTGGTCGTCAGTACGGTGAACGGTACCAGCTAAAATCGCATAAATGCATCGCTTCCGTTCAAAATTCGTCGAAGATTAAAATCGAGCGACGTTTCGACAACTTGACTTCGCAGATTGTATTTTTTAGACCAAAGTCCGCAACGCCTGGCCCAAAAATTATCTATCCCTTCATTGGTACCTGAATCGTATGCCCTTCGAAAGCATACAATTTTAAGAAAAACTAAGCTGTAAGAAGATGAACCTAAGAAGGTACATATTTTTATTTTAAGAGTGTGAAGAATAACACTAAATATTTTAAGTTAAAGAATCTGTATCATATCGACTGGCCATTTGTTTCATTACTATTCACAGTGGGATAAAAATAATATGTAAAATTGTTACAGACGAAATATTATAGATTATACTGTGTAATCTTGGTGATCCAGCATGCCGGTGATACGCTGCCGGTAGATCACGTTTGCCAGTAATAGCAGTTCATCTATTCGAAATGTCTTTTCCCGGCCTTATCCGTGTTTGCATGTCGGTGGAGCTTCAATAAGAACTCGGCCTTAATAAGTACCTGGCCGCGGAACAAAAGCCCGATTAATTCCAGCCTGGTCCGACTCGATTCGGATCGGCCTCCGGTGCGGCCTAGCTTAGGTTCGTCATCAGAGTTCCTCACATAATCATAGTGGTTGTCCGCGTATCGCTGGGACGTGATCCGAGCTTGATTACCGAACAATCCGGACGATTTCTTCAATCCTTACAAACTATACGCGCCGAAACCTAACTGCCGCAGAACATTTTTATTTTGCATAAAAATCCGCAGTCTAACGTTATTTATTAACTGCATCAAGTTATTAAAAATGACAGAAAATGGCCTGTATTGATACGACGATTCGATGGAGTCGATAGCCGATATTCGGGCCCGATGGGACTTCCAGCAGGGACGCACGGTGAATTCGTGAATTCGTGAATAGAGAAAAACATGGTCGAGTGGCGAACATGCGTGTGTCGGCACGGTCAAAGGGAGGCTCGCGAATCACAGATGCAATCAGATAAAGGGCGGTTCTTCTCGGATTACCGTACGCGGGCCCCCGCTGCGTCCACGCACCTTAAAGTACCATTCTCACGTGCGGCGACACAACCGGGGCCCACGTGCTCGAGATACAGTTGAGAGGCCGACCGGCGCGACGCGGCGACCGGTTCGCGTATTATCAAAAGCAAATTATATAATGTACCCTTGAAAAGAATTCCAAGTGGACAGGTATCCGGACAGGTTTAACGGGAAAAAGGTCCCGACGAAAATGGCGCGCTCCTTATGGTTCAATTAAATCGAGATGAAGAGATTAATGCCCGCCACGTGTTTTCGCAAACTGTTTCGGCGACGTGACTGTTTTCCACGAAAAATTCTCGCTGTGAAAATCGGCAAATCAGTTTGTAGGTCGTTTTATTTTCTTCGCAAACGAGACAAACAATCCGAATCACGCGAGCATGTTACGGTACCATTTCCGCGTGAGCGTCGCGTCTAACGCGTTCGCCCATTATGCAGCCACAATCAGAAGCGTCCGACAAGTCACTCGACATTATGAAACCGAAGGGAGAGGAGAGGAGAGTAGGCAGGTGGATAATTAGGCAAACAGCCAGGCAAACGCGGATTAGCAACGAGTGTAGCCGGCGCGACTGGCAATTAGGAATCCGGTCGCTCTCGGCGAAATAGTATCGGCGCCGGTATCTAAGAGTCAGTCGATTAGCATAGACCGGCGAATAGAGCAACCGTGGTGGGTGGGGAGCAATTAAACCAGCCACGATTCTTATCGACATAATTAGGAGTTGGCGTGACGCTGCATAAGATCCCGGGTAACGCCACTGGCCGGACTGTCGGATCGTAGATCCCGCCATCAGGACATAATTAGACGAGAATTATGACTCTGGTGAAATCCTGTGCGATCGCATTCAAATCGCGCGCTTCGCGACATTAAATCGATATTCGATCGGCAAGTGTTCTCCCCTGTATGATCAATTGATTTTCATTGTACAATAAACGGACGTTCGTACACATGATTTTCGGCAGCGTTCCGCAAGGATGATCCGCAAGGATGATCCGCAAGGCCTAGCCAAGCCGAGTTGCTGTCCAAAAGAAAGAGCGAGCCGAGGAATATTAAATAACGACGATGTCGATTAGTATTGACAACGGCGATTAAAGAGGCCGAATTGCCAGTCGGTAATGATCGAGCAGCCCCTCTCGCGCAGTGAGCACTGTAATTTCATTGATAATATTTAAATACGGGCTTTTGATAGCTGTCTACCCTTGGCTGGTATTAGCGCGGGCCCCGAAGGATCCCACCGTCCCCCTTCCACCTGGCTCACTCCGCCCCTGGAACCGGCAGAGGCGTACTATTTATCGACCTGGTCCCGTCATTATTTCATCGAACTCTTTCATCGCCTCTTCTGGTTAATCGGCGACCCGCGAAGCCCGAAACCGAGCTCGATACTCTGCCTTCTACCCCCGCACTTTTTTCACTGTGGTTCCGTCATTAGATTACGCAAATTATTCTCACTCTTTCACGTTTCACAAATAATATCTCTAAACTAAGTAATGCACGATAATTAATCAATGCTGTTACGAGGTTTGAAAGCTAATTTGTAGCCTAACGATCAAGATAATTTTCTATGCAGTCATAAATGTTACATCCCACCGGATCGCGTCATTAGCGATTTCAAGATGGGATTATCCTTGTTATTGAACGTCTTTTTACACTCCGGCAACTTCTTATCGATAGAGCAGGCCTGGAACCTTGAAAGATAAGCATTAATCGCGATCCAATCTTAATGTTTGTCGATTACTTTCCTTATCAAAGTTAATATACCCTTTAATCTCTTTGATATTAACCATGTGCTGGATGTATGCAATTTTTTCTTGTTCCGTTAACAGGAGAAAAATGGTACTGCTGAGAATTTACTGATACCGTTAATGATCCAATCCAATTAACAGCCAATGACTGCACTCGGCTCGAGTAATAATTTTTATCAAATGTACCGCACACGAGAGAGAATAGAAAAAATCTCTTCTCTTGAAACGGAAAAATTTGTCCCATAGAGATTCAGTGTCGCATCGAACAATCTAACTGTAAACGCAATAAAGTGCACAGCACGGCCAACGTCTGCAGTTTATAGATCCACTCTAGACGTCCTAAACTGTCTATCGACAAGGTCCGAGATGATAAAGAATCCAACGCGAGTATTCCGATGGCAATGGCATCGACCGAAGAGCTCGCCGGCGACCAAGAAGGACGCGGTTTATGCAGCCTTGCAATTATGCGCTCTCCTGGCCTGCAGAAAAAGATGACGGATGCGCGGAGTGCAGCGCATGCTGCCCCTCTCTGCGCAGCCGGAAGATATGAATTTCAAATTCCGGCGCGGCGCTGGGATTTTTGCTCGGGATTTCGTTGACTTAATTTCATATCCAATTAGATCGCGCTCGCTGCCGGGAAAAAGCCGACCGCCTTCTCTAAATTTATTGTGCATACGCATGTACCGCCCGTCTCTCGGTGCATCGGTGCATCGGTGCATCGGTTCAGTACACAACGTCTACGCAAACTGAATTTTTTTCTCAAGAACGATTAAACTTCTTGCGATAGAATTTTATACACGCATTCGTGGGCGTTTCGAGTGTACGTGTGTGATTTATATTATATATTTTTTTATTTAGCCAAAAAATGGTTAAACGAAGGTGTGTCGAGGGCGCTATAGTTTTTTTCGAGGGACTGTACCGAGGGCTGGCACACACAAAGACCATTGAACCTCGTCGTATTAGCATGCGACGTTATTTAATTATGCGGCGGCGATCCGAGGTGTTTTGCGAACTTTGTAGCGTTTTTTAACGAGCGGCGGTTTTCACTTTCAGCGAGACGGCCGGTAACGGCTGGCATAGAGCTCGAACCGTTCCGGGGATTGTTCTAATTAACGCGAATTAATAATACCGGCCCCCTTTCCCGGCGTTCTTAATTGCGATGAATTCGTAATTCGCCTGTCTGCGCTGGCGGGCTTTACCTCCTCCCTCTCTCTCTCTCTCTCTCGCTCTCCCCCTTCCCTCTATTATGAATTAAATGCGCGTTAACTTTAGACCGATGTTAACGATTAGGATCGAGGGTCGCGCTAATTAGAGGCATAACCGGCTGGTCGTCCGTTCGGTATAATTCGATCGTTTATTTTTCCGAGAGATCGAGATGCATCGTGCAGCGAGTACATACCTCCGACGGATTAATAATTAACTGATCAAACTTTTCTCACAGTTTACACACTTTTAGTTTAAAAACGCTACGAACTTTCAATCCAACATTTTCGATCTTCACTTTTCTGTCCATATTTTAATGTAAAATAATAATAATTTTACCCACGTCCCACGTAAACGATTTTCCCGTCCTCGGAACATCCACGGAGTATCCAATAAAATTCTAGTTCTTCTGGCGGAATTAAAGATTCCCGAGGATGTCGACTCCAGTGCACCAGGTTTTTGCTAGATCGCGAGCGGCGCGGGAACGAAAAGTCTCTTTCCGTAATCGAAGGAATTAAGGGCATTTCCATGAACATTGCGCCGCGCCGCCGCGCCGGCGTGGTCGATGCTCGGGATTTCTTCCCTCGACTCTCTTCCCTTTTTTTTTTCTTTTTCTTCGAGCCTTCTGCCACGCCGCAGCTCATTGAATTGAATCAAGCCGGCATTAAGTCGGATTATAGCTAAACGCTCGAGATGAGGCGCATCGCGAACAGATATATTAAGGCTGTCAACGGAGACGGAAGGCTACACGATCGACTGGAAGCCAGACGCAAAACGAGACCGCGCTAGCTCGCTCGCTCGCTCGGCTTCGCTCCGCTTCATTCACATCGGCTGGGCGCGGCGGCGATCAAGCACGCGACAGCTTTCCTGTCTCGTGATCGTGGACCGTTAACGTCCATGGATCGCCGACATCCTGTCCGCCATCTAGGATCGCTGATTCGTCGGAAAAACCGTTTGTTGCGAGAGCCTCCGTTGTCCACTTCGGCGCTGTTTCTTCAAAAGATGGCAAAAAATCTTACGGTAGATATTGTTCCGATGAAGATGTCGCTTTCTCACGTGCTATCTACTCTTATCCTTTTGCATTACTTTTCTCAAGGACGCCGATGCAGTAGATTGCAGCTAGAAAAGAGAGACTCCTTAATGTTTATCTTGTTCCAGCAAGTATACAAAATTTCACGATCTCGGTAGACGATTTCGATTCTGCGGAGAGATCGTCCGCTAATCTCTCGAATCGCAAGCATCCAACGCCTCAGGATCAGATACCGAGATCGCTGGCAGCGAGCCTCGGCAGCGAGAATGTCGGCCGGCCGGACAAATCGTCAGTCCACTTACGAATCGGTGTCCAGTTTGCCGGGGCCCGCTCCTCCCACGGCGGACCCGAGTCGGGGCCCGATCTCTCGCGGATCGGACAAGCTCCCTTCTACCGAGCGGAATAAAGATCAGCGGGTGCCTTCGTGGCGGGCTTGGATGATTGAAAAAAATATCCGGCAGGCCGTCGTCGAGCCGGCTCGTCATCCTGTGACGAGGTCTCGCAAGGTATCGACCCTCTCTCGAGAGAGCCTCCGGAATAACGTCGGTTTCCATCGAGAAAGAGTAAAAGCGAACCTTTCTCTCTCGCTCTCTCTCATAGCTCGCGTCTTGGTCGGCGGCGCTTTTGCCACGATGTAGATTTGTTTGCATTTAAAAATCAAATCGACCGCGCGTCGTGCTCGTCCTCTTCTTCTGCCTCCTCTGTCCCCTCGATCCTCCATCCTTCTTCCACTCGATCCTTCTTACCATTCCCGTACCACCGGGAACAGAGGAGCTACTCTTCTTTCTCGGCAGGATCGCTGAGGTTGGTATGCATGGATCCAGTGGAACATAGCTTCCTCTGGTCAATCTCTCTCTCTCTCTCTCTCTCTCTCTCTCTCTCTCTCTCTCTCTCTCTCTTTTTCTTAAGAGAAAGAGAGTAGAGGTGGTTGCTCGCGTTGCTTGCCTCTCGGTCGGGGACAATGCACGCCAGTTTTTGCGTCGTTTGCTTCCTCGCCGAACGATGGATCTGCTTGGACTCGCTGGCTACCATCTCGTTTTCTTCCTCCTCTTCTTCTTCCTCCTCCGTGCCTCCTTCTATCCGCCTTTTTCTACGACAGATGCCCTTTCTTTTGCTCAGACTTCTGCTACCTTCTTCTCTCTCTCTTTCTCCCTTTCTCGTTCTTCACTGTCTCGTTCTTCTTCTTCTTCTTCCTCTCCTTTCTTTCCCCTGGTTCTCGAATCTTTCTCTGTCTATTCCGCGAGAGGTATCCAGAGGCCTTCTCTTTTTCTACCGCGCCGTCGATCGTCCCGACTCTCTAACCCACCCTCGCGTACAATGAAACCGAAAATCTTCTCCGGCACCCGGGGAATGCGGCGCATGATTACCTACATCGAACCGAAGAGGACCGGAGAAGGCAAGAAGAACCGCGGCTCCTCTGCGAACACGCCGCGCCACTCTTACGACGAAACGATCCCCTTGAGCTGATGTCGGCCCGAGACGAGCCACGATCGATCGGTGGGTTGAGGAGGATCCGAAGAAGCTAGAGCAAGGACGCGATAGGTGTATGGAAACGAGGGCGGCGAGCGATCTTCAATGAGACGACTTGGGAGAGACGTCTTCGGGGTCTTCGAAGGCCCTCCAGCTTCGATTGGGACTGTTCGCTGAAGTCTCAATTTGGTATTGGTACTAACAATACACTTCCTAAAATGACATTGTATGAAAAAGAAACAATCGACCCAATATTCATATTTTCCAGTTTACTTTTTCAAGAAGTAATTATATTAATTACACGCGCAACTCTCAACTGACAAAATGAGAGCGACACGAGCACAGATCCAAGAACCAACAATTAAACTAGTTCGCCATTCTGAAACCTCGAGCCACCATCAATCATTGCAGACAAAGACCCAGACAATCCCATAGTCAGTTACCGAAAGAAGGCGGATCGCTCTCGATTTCGTCAGAGACACTTTCTCGCAGGGTCCGGCGCGGCTCGGCACGGCGGCGGTTAGGCACGCCGGGACCACCAGATTTAACGTTGGTACAACGACACTCGTTGCACGGAGGAATGACATCGCATTCCAACCATGATCTCGGCTGGTCGACGCGGCAGGGGATAGCGGGGTGGGCAGGGCGTTTAGCAGGATCTTCGGTAATTGTCATTTCTGGCCAGCCGGGCATACCTACTCTCCTCAGAACGAAGACTCTCGGCCGAGGACGCGGGAGGAGAGGGGTTCTTATAATAATATGCGACCATGTCTTGGAGCGGTGTCCTCTGTCAGGTCCGCGTCCAAGTTCCAGTCCCGGGGTCCAGTCCGGTTCGCCTAATAAAACGATCGTCGATTATCGTGCAATTATGCCGTCTCATTAATCCACCAGCAATTATGTCCTCCCCACTCTTCTTGCCGGTCGCGTCGGTTTGTCTCTCCCTTGTCCTCCGGACCGTCGCTTCTTCTCGGCCCCCCCTTACCGTCCCCCTTCCTCTGCCTCTCTCTCTCTCTCTCTCTATCTCTCTCTGCCCCCCATCGACGGCGAACAGTCGGCCGTAACCCTTTTCGTGCGTTCTCTCCCGCGGAGGGGCTCTGCAGGCCCTTATCCGCCGTTTCATAACTTATGAACGTTGACAAGCGCATGCTGCAATGTTGGGACAACCGCTCCGTTCCGTCAGCCGCGGCAATTACACCCTACTTGGAACCCGATGCCAGCGATCGCGAACACGCGGCATCCATCCGCGAGCCCCTGTCCGTCCAATGGACGACCCGAGGCAGCCCCGAGGCAAGGCGAGGCGAGGTGAGGCTGTCTTTTTCGACCCGCGCCGCCAAGGCACTCCTTTCCCGTGCCAGCCGGAAAGAAGCTAGAATGCTGCGCGACAAATAGGCGACGGTACCCTGAACGCATGCATGCTTCGTGGTAGCTTCGCTTTGACTTTTTTCGAGCGTTTGTTCACTGTCTATCTAGATGTACCGCATGTAGAATTTGTTTGAGATTCTTCATTACGAGTCTGACAGGGTATTGAATTCGTTTTTATTGTGGACATCGTTTAAATCTGCAAATATCTCGACATTTAAAAAAGAGCGCCTTATATGCTGCCATACACGATAGGTTGTATAATCTTGGAATACTCGCGTCCCCGGGCCCCACCCGATGCAAGGCCTATATTTTTAGCAAATCGGGCCCAGCATTCCGAGTGCTCCAATTCTAGGACAGAGTCTCCTCGATCGCCAGTCCGCTTTCCCCGGGCCGTCGCGACGAATCGGTATCATCGGGCCCGCGTTCCACAGAGAGAAGGATAGCGGGCCCTGAAAAAGCTGGGCCTCGTCATCGTCGCGTATCCCAACGATAGCGCATTCAAATAAAGGCGAGGCCGGCTGCTCGTAGCTGGTGACAAGGTCTGACGCTAGCTCCTTTTGATGTTGCCGCCGCGGTCGGCATCTGATTAGCATCCAGTCCCCCCTTCTCCTCCAGGCCCCGTGGCTCCCCACCAGTTGTGCCCGGGGCTCGGAGAGAGAGGGAGAGACGAGGTCGAGTCGAGAGAGCAGAAATCTAGAGCCCGCGATGTCACTGCGGGACCGTTGACTGACCAACGTCTCCTCGTCCGTCCATCCAGCTCGCCTCTAACCTACCAGGGGCCTCAGGCCCCTCGGAGAGAGGGGAGAGGGGCGAGAGACCAGCTAGCTGCTGAGTTATTCCTACCAAGGAGCCCCCTCCCATTCCCTCGACCTCTTTCCCTGTGCGTGGAGCCGCGGCGACATCATTTAAATGTCCCTTTGCGGACCGTCCGCGGGTTTTTAGTCCCTCATCTCCGGGAAGCCAACGGCCCTGGCTGCCGGGAATACGAGAGGAGGCTAGATTCAGCTGGTATGCCTGGAATACCGGCATACTAAGCAGCCTGCACTTTTCCCTTTAGGCCGATGGGCCTCGCGAATTCTCCAGTTTTCTTCGAACGATCGCTGAAGGACCAGAGGCGAATGGGAAATTCAAATGATCGTATGTCGACATTTTCGAGTGCCCCGGAGCTTAAAATATTAAAGGAAGAAGAAGCGTCGAATTTCCAAGCTTCTGCCGTTCCAGATCATCGATCGCCCATCGATCGAACCGCCCTCTAGCGGTTACAAGACAAGCCTAGACCAGTGCCGAGAGCAGGGTGAAGTCCGTAGGACCGCGGGAACCCCGGTAAACAGCGACCGTTCGTACATCGGCTATGAATCGTCCGAGCGTGAGATCGTAAAGTCCTCCTTATCACCGTCTGCATCTTAATGCAGGGTACATACGTTACGTACCCGCTCCGTCTGTTGGTCGTGCGCGGGCACAGGTACGCGCGTGGTCGCCCGGCCCAGCGTACGTTATGATGTTTCACGAGCTGGAAGAAGGAACGGACGACGAACGGTGAGAGGAAGGTGGAACAGGCGATAAAGGGAGCACCAACGTAAACGGGGGGGGATAAGGGAGGGGACTCTGCAGCTCCGCAGTCCATATGCAGAGCCGGCAGGCCGGGCACAGGTGTCCGACGCCTCAAACAACATCTTTATACCCCGCTCTTAACCCTAACCAGCTCTCGCAAGCGCGAGCCTTAATATATTTCCTCCGGTACGCGTACATACGCGCACGTCACACCGCGTTTGATGTGTTACTCGCGGTTCGAGGACTCGCCGACCGGCGCGCACCGAGTACGGTGGACCCTGGCTCCCGGTGATGATGGAGGATCCCGGGGACCCTGGATCGCTGGCCGTGATCGATACGGGGTGATCGATTAGGGCTGAACGTAAGTCGAGTTCAACGCTTCGTAACTTCCCGATTTTGATTGCGATCAGTTTAGACAAATATCAAGTTCTCACCGAAATCTCTCCACGTGGTGCATTCGGCGCGGCAAGGATCCGGCGCAACTTCCTGCATCAAGAAACTTCATCATCCTCCCTTAACGCGTCATCGAAACCCTCCATTATTAGCTACCCGGACCGGGCGGTCGGTAATTGGTCGAGGAATCGGCGTATCGGGGGCAGGGGCGCAGGTGCACTCGAGATCTAGAGGGCCCTGTTCGCAGGACGATTCCGATGGATGCAGTCCGGAGGATGCGCCGGCGCATCCTGTTGCATATTTCACCCGCAGAACCCTTTTAGCCGTTTCAGCGTGGCTACGGGCGCACGGGCGTGTAAATCAAACGCGCGCTGCCCGCTTGTAAATCTCCGGATAAATACACACCGCGGAGATAATTTACGCAGCCGTACGTCGTGTCTCTCCCTCTCTCTCTCTCTTTCTCTGTCTCTTTCTGTCCCAGCCAATTTTTCCCCCCTTTTTTCCCCGGTTCCCGCGATCTCTGTCTCTGTTGGCCTCTCGATCCTGTTCGAGGGCCCGGTCGGTCGGTTTTCGGGCCGTATGCAACGGGGCCTCAACTGTCCCGGAAGGCGAGGGCCTTGTCAAAACGCCTCGTTATGCCCCGCGCAACGATCGTTACGCTGCGCCGACGTTGATACGCCGATAATCCCCGACGCAGAGAGAAAAATATTAGCTATATATTACCGGGACCGATGCAGGCCCGTCAAATGGGTCTTAAGGCCCTCTCCCGGCCTATCTCCCTGCCACTATTTGTCCGCGCGTAATGAGAGGAATGTTTACCGACACCTTGAGATAATTATGGGTGAGCCGCGCTCGAGATTTAGAGCTGGGCCCGGCTGCGGTGCAGCTTCGACAACGTTTATTTATTACTTTCGAGGACTCGGTTGCTATCTTGCTATCGTTTCTTGACGGTGGGTTGGGCGGTGGCTGTGGATTTTTAACATTGTTAGATGCGGTGGATTGCAGTACCCTATCTTATAACTCAAATTTTAGAAGGTAAGTGGGAACCAATGGTGCATTATGCTGGGAGGGAAGAGGAGCAGTTGCTTCGTTATTTCGAGCGTCGAACGCCGCGCCGCGCCGCGCCGGGGCACGAGACAAAGCGTGGATGCACTTTTAATACCGGCCGGACAGATTTGATGCATCGGCGGATAAGTAGCCGCGAGTTCTCACTTCATTTATCAAGGGCCTGGCCCACCTGTCGTCACCCTGGCAGCCTCCATTCACCGTTCGAAGCGAGAACGGGGCATCGCGCGCGTCCGCCTGCATCTGGCCCGGTGCACAACACGTGCATTAGATACTTACGGATTGCACATCCGAGCGCGAGAAAATACGGAGCCGGCACGATCTGATGGATGATCTCGGCCGGAACGTGTCGGAGCAGCTTCTGATAAGATTCCTGATATTTTTCATTGGTTTATGGGGAAATTGATTGCCGATGGAATCGGATAGTTTCACTGCCTGTCGGACACCCGAGAATCATCTCTGCTGGCTTTGCAAATTGCTCGGTACTCTATTCGATGGCTCCTCTCGATCAATATCTGGCGCTGTTCGATGATCGAGGCTGACAAACCTCGATTAGTAGACTGCGCGTCTTTATGGAAAATGAAACAAAATTTTAATCTTCTCTCAAATTTTCTACACTTACTAATTTTTATTATAAATGTGTGAAATCCTACTGGAGCTTTCTAGAAGTTTTCCATATGAAACTACGCGAAGTGTACGGGGTCAATGGGTTGGTGGACGGTTAAAGGAAGGCGGACACCATGCTGTGCAAAGGATCTAGCACAAGAATGGCCCAAGACGGCGTGCATAAAGCCCTGTCGTCCGATTATATATATACATATAAGCAGATATATGCAGAACCAGTTCGCCGTTATTTATCGTCCGCCAGGGCCACGTACACTCGCGTCTCAAGTGGCTCGTACGAATACTGTGTCTCTCCCCCATCGAGGATCAAGAGGTTAGCACCCGACAACCCGCGCAGTCGGCGGCTTGACACCCTGCTCGGCGACGTTACCGATATTTCTCTCGAAAAACGGCGCGAATCGACGGTGCAAGACAATGTGCGCTCTCTGCCGCGTCGGCAGCACCCTCTTTGATACGCCGGAGAACGAATGGAGGCGTCGATATACGCACGCAGAGTGCGTGCGATCTTTGTATCGCTTCCAGAGAGATATCGAGGCTCGAGAAACTCGCGTACGGCGCGGCGGCGCGGCGGCTGCGATCCATAGATCTGCTCTCGGCAGCCGGGCAATAATATTATCAAAAATTAATATTCCTCCCGCGCGAGAATTTTCCATTACAGAAATATTACGAAGTTCAAAGGGTTAATGTGTCACGGGGATGAATTTGAAGGGTTGTTCGGAACAGAATAGCACGCTATAATCAGTGCCCGACTGCCCGACGATAGATTCCGGTTTCGTTCGTCCAATTCTCCGAAGGCAGTCGAGAAGCTCGATCGTGAATTACCATCGTGCAAACCTCGGATTGGTCGTGCGTCGGTCTAGGTTGGTCGTAGTTTCATTTTCAGCCACCCCTTTCTCGTTCCCTTTTTTCGGAAGTATAACGGCTCGTAGCAGCCCCCAACGATCGGGCGGCGCAACGGTGCTAACGACTTTTAGATCATTAGTTACTGAAACTACCAATACAATTATCGGGCCTGGATATTTATTTCCTTAATCTCGGCCCCGGGACGAGATTGCGGGGCCACGAGCAATTCGGCGCGAGACTCTTCTCTCCACTCCACTCCACTCTTTCTCTTTTGTCTCTCTCTCTCTCTCTCTCTCTCTCTCTCTCTCTCTCTCTCTCTCTCTCTCTCTCTCTCTCTTCCTCTTCTCGTTTCGCAGACACTTTGGCCGCCTGTTATTCGGTGACCTTTATACCGCAAGGTCTTAATTAACCCTTCGATTATCATAACAAGTCCGCGCAACTCCCATTTCGCTCTCTGACTTCGGGATGATTGATGCTTCACCTGGATTTCGCCGTTTTCGAAGCCACCGCACCAGTCATTTTCGTGAATCGCATGATACGCTGCCTCTGTTATTCCCGACGATTGCTTGTTTCTTCGATTTGCTATTTTTTAGAATCCGGATGAGTGATCGAGAACGGTTTAATCACACGTTTGCGCTTGTTTGTGTACTATGAAGATCGGTAGACCGAAACCTCGGGAATATTGAAGTCCCAGCAGAAATTCCGTTCTTTCAAAGACCGCATAATATGAGCAGTCTAATTACCAATTTGAATAACATTTTGCTTCGTTATTATAAGAAAAATCCCCGGGCAATTTCACCGGAGTTATTTCATTGTTCCATATTCGATCGGACGAGCGAAAGATCTGCCACCATTTGTGATATCTCGCGGACGTTAATTGCGAGCCCGGCACCGGTTGTTTGTTCAATTATAATGGGCAGCGGTGATTTAGCGTACGCAATAACGTGGTTAATGCGATGCTAAAATATTTTCCCCGCTGCGTATTAACATTTACAATGCAACTCGATCGCGTTGACGCGTGACTGTTGTTAGACGCTTGCTGGGCAGATCCGCCGTTAATTAATCTTTGAAATCTGGCTTGATAGATATCTGACTCCGATGCTCATCTAGCTGAATCATACTGTTTTCCGCCAACAACTTTCGCCTGTATTGCTCAGCCATAGCTGTGAAACTCCTACACAAAAATGGTAGAAATGGATAAGCAAGGAACTGAAAGACTGCGAAGAAATTCTGTACTATCTTCGCATGAAAATTCTCAGTCTACGAAGCTTCTTCGTTTCGTGAAAAGAGTGACGCGCATTCGATAAAGAGATCGAACGATCAATGATCAAGGGAGGGCACGATGAAATCTGGCGTCGCTCGATCTTTCGGGTGAGTAATCGACGGGGGCCGTCCGCCAATCAGTTAGGAGCTGAACGAGCCGAAAGTTGATTCGTGCTGGTCGCAAATTCAATTAAAAGTTGCGGTTATTAGGTTGGACAATGAGTCCCGGGGGACATGACCGCCGGCTACAGGGAGAAAATGGCGGCCGGTCGCGAGGGAGACAGGATAAAAAAGGACGAAACGTAAAACTAATGGGGTCCTTGCTGATTCCGCTCGGCTGCCACCTTGATTAAGCTTCTCGCGACGCTTCGAGAAAATATAATGACTTCTTTGCTCTGCAAACACCGTCGAATTCCCCGGCCGCCACCACCGCCGCGCCGCTTTCCCTCTTTCACCACTTTTCCCTCTTTCAAGAAACACCGTGGATGTTTATCGTTATTCACGAATAGCTAGTTTTACGCATTTGGCTTCCGGTAGGTTAAGGAAAGACTTAAACACTGGAATTGTTTGCAATCATCTTTGCCAGGAAAACGAGAGGAGTGGAATTCGATTATTTCAACGATTGCGATGCTTGAAATAATTAAACAACAAGGCGAAGACAGCAAGAAACCGAGCAGGACGTGAAAGTAATGTAGTCATCGATAAATATTCGAGAAATGCGGAGGAAGAGTCTCCGTGCGCGTTCGTTGTCTGCTTAAATCAACCTAATTGCAAATGCCATTCACGCTTCTACCGTGCCGCGGTGAGTCACTCGATTATATAAACACTGGATTACGTCGATTTCCATCGTGTTTCCATATTTTCCATTCTAGGGCATCGAGTGCACGGTTTCTCGAAGGGAAATTCCCACTTTCGGATTGCATATTCATTTTTGAAACCCTATTTTCTCATATTTTGTAAACGTGTCCGATTAAAATTGAACAGTTCGGTGAAATGTAGCAGTAAAGTGGAAACAAAGCGCTAAGATTAATCGAGCAGTGCAATCAACGAAACGACGATCAGCAAGTCAAATGAAGGATCTTCCCGTGGCAATCAAGCCTGATCAAGGATGCACGCGCTGGATCGCGCGACAATTTCAAAGGGTTCTGATCGCGTCCCGTTCAATTTGTTAATCTGTTCGTCACGTTCGTGCGATTGCTGCTAATTCGAGGGACTAATCGAGGAAGGTGTATCTCGCCGGAAGAGCAAAGCAGAACGAAGAGGATCGACCAAACGAAGAAGCGAGAGCAAGAGACAAGAACAGAGAGAAAGAGAGAAGAAGAGAGAGAGACGGCAAAGGATTACGTCCAGCTCAGCTGAGCACGTTTGCACGCACCTGACGAGGAGGGAATCCGTCGGAAGAAGAGAATGGCCGTTAATTACAATACACGATTCGCTTAATTGCATTCTTTATGCAGTCCGAGGCCGATTTCTTTTTCGACTCGAGGCTTGCGCGAAGAAGTTGCACGGCCGGTGTCGTCCGAGGATCGTGGGATCCGTTGTTCCAATCTTAGCGGATTCCATCTTTGAAGTCTTGATCCACTGGATCCGCAAGAAAAACGAACGAAGAAACAATCTGTTTCTTTAACGAGCTCGACGGAAGTTCAAGGCTGATTTCAGTTGTGGCGGACGCTGGGTCCGGGGAGACCCGTGCAGATATTATTCGAGCACTTTGAGCCAAAGGGTTCCGCGGGTTAAGGTTTCTTGAATAGTTATTACAGGAGCGGATACGATCATAGATCGTCCCGGCGCGGCGCGGCGCGGCGGCGCGGCGATGCCCGGCTCTTTCCACGAAGATCCTATTCGAGATTTAATCATACATATTCCCTGGGTTTGCTCATAAAAGTGGAACCGTATACATTTCCCAGTCCGTTACTTCGACGGGCTCATTGATTTTCAGCCGTCGCGGGTCGAGGAACTGGTCCGGTGCGTAAGTTTTCCAGAAGATGGCGGGCGGGGTGCTTCCTCGCGCGAAGCGTGAATCCATTGGAGGAAAATGAATTTTTATCCGGCATGGCATCGAGTCAGACCACAGTCCCGGCCGCTTTGATAATCGACGATGACGGTCATCGGTTGCCTACCGGCAACGTGTTACCGTACCGTGCATTCCATCGTGCATCGTGACACAGCGACGTCACATCCTGCGGGAAGCGTGACACGTGGTCATCGCCGACGTAGGTGGCCCGTGTCACCTGGTCCACCTGCACACAGGTGGATCACCGTGATCGGTGACCGCGAACATCAGGAATGCCGATCTAATTGCGAGATAACTCGCTTCTGTTCGGCGAGTTAATGAAAAGTTAATGTTCCGTCGCTTACAGGACTCGGCGAGTTATTATTAGAATTCTCGTGGTCTTATACCTAAACGAAAACGCGGAAAGTCGGTGAAGGACGCGATCCCATAAAATTCTCCTGTAAAATTTGTATGCAATTCGAGTGCAGTGTATGCATTTCGAGTTTCTCATATCGAAAAATTTGTTTTTCAGGTTGGTTGCGTAGACAAAGCGAGATTGTATTAGTATCATCGTTCGTTTCAGGACGTCTCTAGTTGTCTGACGATTACTCGACGCGTTTATGCAGCATGTTATTCGATAAGCCAGGTCCTGTAATTTACTTACGATTGAGCATTTCACGCCTGCGATGGTTCACTCGATTATTATGCCAGCCATTAGCCGGGGAACGTGCCCGTGCATGCGTGCATCGTTTCGTATGCACGTTATGCACCATCCCCCTCTCTGACCAATGGGTCCTCCGATTACCTCAAATTATTGGGAGTTGAGTCTACTTATTTTCGTTGCAAATGCATAAAAACTACAGTCTTTCTGACAGTGGAGTTTAAACAAAGAAGCGATTAAAGACACGCGGACCCAACCGGTACCGCACGCAATAGCAAGAGACGGTAGAAAGTGTTTCTCCGAATCGGTGTCGATTAAACTAATTACCTGCTTTCCAACTAATAAAATTATTAATCGCGCGCAGTTCGAGGAAGGATCGAGGAGAAAATGCTCGTTAGCGGTCGCCGTTAAATAAATAAACACCGCTGCGGAGCATTGTCGGCGTTATTTTCCCCGGGGTTACGTCACGACCAGCAAAAATCGCGTTCCTGCGCCTTGAAACAATCGGTGCCCGGCTAATAAATTGCCCTGGCCATTTCACCATTGGCAAAAAACACAAGCTTTTCACGGGAAACGCCCTCGGACCCGTTCCTTATTTAAACGAGAAAGAAATGTGCCGGCTGTTCGATTATTAGTCGAGTCGACCGGCATTCCTCCGGCGAACCAGCTGCTTATGATCCGGATAGGCGGGATTGTGCGATTTTATCCCGTGTGTCGCGGTTCTGGCATAGCTCTCCCACATTAGCGGATCAATCGTGGCCACTGTCGCACTCGTTTCGCAACTCTCCGGTTGCGACAGGCCCGCGGTTTGTTTGCATTTCGTTTACATGCGTGATCGATCCGCCCCCTACCCCATTTGTCATCGATCACGCGGCACCAGCTCGATCCGCGGACGTGAGACGCGTGCAGCAGCCGTGATCTACCCTTTTATGGGGCCCCAGACACGTCAAGCAGCGACCTGCCACCGGGAACCATGGATCTTTTCTTTCAGGCTGCAGAAGGCTTTGGTTCGCTTGTGTTGCGGGTGTCAGCGATTTTTCAAGGAAATTGTTCCATTTCATTGTTGCCTGGCTTGCAATATTCTTCGATTAAATTCAAGTGTAAATTGTAGCTTGCATAAGAATGAATATCAATCAATTCTTTCAGAGGCGATTGTTGCTGCAGCTCGCGTAAACTTTCCCCGATTTCGCAACCTGTTCCGCAGTTTGCATTCCGCGGAGCGATTTTCGCCGAACTATAGCGCGGCGTTCGTTTGTCATCGATTTATCCGGTCATTCCCCGTGGCGCGGCGCGGCGGTGCGGCGGCTCCCATTTTCACGCTAATAATGGACGTCGTAAAGGAGTATCGTAAATACCTGTCCCGACTTTCATCTTCTCCGATCCTGAATCGTTTCGGGACCTCTTCAATGGATATTTTCTGACTTCATCCACGATTGAAGATATCCACGAGAAACATTTGTGTTCGTTTTGACGAGGCGAGTCCCCGTCACTTTGTACATGTTAATAAAATCCTGTCCCTATTGACTTGGGAACATCCTCCGGTTCATCGTATTACAGAAAACAAGGTTGACACCACGAGCCTAACACGAAAGGGAAGAGAACAGTTATCCGAAGAAATGAAAATGTATGATTTCTAAACTAGGCGTCGCGTCGCGTCAGTTGAATATAGTTTCATGTAACCGGTAACCGGACAAAGTGGCATCGCACACGGTTACAAAACAGACAATTAATCGGCAAATAAAGACAGAATCTGCCAGTGGCTCGAACCGATCCGAACGAATCACATTTTCGAGGATTTCTCGACACTTGTCCGAACGCTGTATTAGGCGTTTTATTGCCGTGGCAACAAGCTTCTCGGGTCGCATACGAGGCCGACGTTGCGCCAATCATTCTACACCTATGTGGCAAACACTTGGTAATTTCGCTTTCCTTAAATCCTTTGATCCATTTACAGTTACCACTTGGCTGGATTCAGTATTTTCGATTGGCTTGAATAATTATCATACTGATAGAGTTAAACCCGACCAAAGTGTTTTCTCTCTTTTATTTATACATTCCGAATCCTCTGCGATATTCCAGCGCAGAAGACAGCCGGCTATATTGGAAATCCCTGGTTTTCAAGGAGTCGACGATCATCGTAACCCATAAATCCATCCGGAGGACAACCGGGGGCAGTGGGGATGTCGAGCGATATATTAATAGGAAATAATCGCAGAGAAAAGACGAGCACGCACGAGGAGTAGGGGGTGGAAAGTTTTCCAAGTTGGTTGGTGCCCGGCTTCTGGCCGGCTTACAAACGACGGTAATTATTTAACCGTTGGTCGCGGTTTTTGCGACGGATAGCCGCCCGCGAAGCGTGCCCGCTTGCATGGAAACGGATAAAGCTTGAGAAAAAGGCGAAAAGGAAACCCGGTGTAGAGATATTCCGCGATGGTGGGAGTGCACCGCGCGCGAGACTCCATAAGGGACACCGTGAGAATTGGAACTGCCTATGCGCCACGGCGACAACGGGCCTTCTCGACTAGGCTAGCCACGAGAAAAACTCACCTTCATTATGCTACCGGCATCGTAATATAATGGTTAAAATCGCCGTAGATGGCCGCGACCGGCCGCGGTCGTTCCTGACCGTCCCTCAAGCATTATATGTAGACCCCGCGAGCACGCGCATGTTGCGAACCGCGTGAGACACTCTTTATACAGGGTGTTGCAGAAATGCACGGCAGATTAGACCGGTCGTTTTTGCGCTCGGACCCCCTGGAGATTCTGACGGGATCGGAGAGGGAAGACGCGGAGGGGTGGGAACTGTGCCATACCTTCAGCGAGATTTCTTCAATATTGGTTATAACAAATACTCTCTCTCGAAACCAGGCAAATTTGGTGAAATTCAGCACGGACGTAAGCGGTCGTAAACACCCCGGGTGTCCCATACCCGCGTCCCCTTTCGCTCGGGGGTGGTTAACGTCGTCTAAAGTTTGCCCTCCCGCGGACACGAGCTCTCCTCTCGAGAAACAATGAGAACGGCAAACAAAGGACTCCCGACTGGGTGCATTACGTCCTCTCGAACTCATAAGAAAACGAGACTTCGAAATAGTAATGATATTATGTTTGCGTCGCCTCGGTTCCCGTGGAGGCGGAAGAAAGGAGGGAAAACAAGCGAGAGCCGCTTCGTAGAGGGAGCAAGTTCTTCGGTGAGCTAGAGAAAGAGAGGTGAGAACCTGGAAGAGGAAGAGGGGTTACTGGATGGATAGGGTGGCCGCGGGGGTGGGCGAGAGAGGAGAGAGTGGAATCCTCCGACGTTACGGGAGGGTGAGGCGTAATATCCCGAGTAAAACTTTTCACTCAACGCGAGAATAGGGCTGGCTGCGGGGGGTGGTGAAGGAGGGCGACGGGTGGACGTAGGAAAGAACGAAGGCAGGGGCCAACTAAGTACAAAGAATGTAATGTCCTCCTTCTACCGGCCGCTATACCTTTCACCGGATTTCACCCGGAGATGTCCCGCGGAATAATAAGGATGAGGATGCTGCCGGGAAAAAGAGTGGACGCCGTCGGCTGGACACCGCTATCGCGTAGTCAGCGGATGAAGCCGCGGAAGATTGGCAACGAGGGGTGAACAATAGATGAGGAATATATAAGGGAATTAGTGGGTGGGGTGAATTTATTTGCGGTGCGATAATTTGATGTGGATAGTAGGGGGTGGGAAATTCTGCCAATGCACGAATCGTTATAATTCGAGTATCTAGAACGTAAAGGGTTACGTTTCTATTGGAGGATCGCGAAGAATCGTCGGAGCTCCGCCATTTTTTCCATCGCGGAAGCGGCTGTAAAAAGATCCACCCTTAAGGATCCATCGGCGAGGAGGAAGAGCGATAGGATAGGTCGAGTTTCCACAAGGGTCGGAGACGCCGTTTCGCCGGAGGGTTGAAACGATCGAGTTTCAACCCTCGGTGGGGGGTGGATCTGCATACGGGCCCGGCGCACTCGCGAGACGCGTGTAAATCACGCTCGCGGGAGAAAGAGGAGCAACAGAGGAGGAAAAGGGAGAGAAAGCCGAAGAGAATCGTCGCGTTACTATCGACCAATCGTTGGCAGACCTGCGTACATCAGCGTGCCGCCTATAGGCCACCCCTAACCTGCCAGCCACCCCCCGGCCATATTGTAAAATATGGATCGCGGAGGTGTACAACACCCCACCTCGGGAGTTACCCCCTTTTTCGCCCTCTTTCCACCCTCGCAACGTCACCCTCCGCGTTGCCTCGAATAAGAAATACTCGCTTCAACCCTCTTTCCACCACCCCAATCGCTCCACCCCCTCGCAATCTTCCTGGAAAGGATTTCTCCTCGTTTTCAGAATATTCTCTACTGCTTCCTTCCATACGCCGCTGGAAATAATAATTAACCCCTTCGAGGAAGAGTTTTAATTTGTTAGTTGATTCAAATATCACTCTGCATCGATCATAAAATTGTAAAAAAACTCTCCGACGTTTCTGTAATAACGAAAGCATGGTTATTCGATCGAACGCTTTTCGCTTACGGTGTCTCCCAAGGGTTGATCAAGCTTATGTATGATCGGAGCCGTCCGTAATTTGCCCTGATACCGAGAAATACGTGTCTCTCGTTTCCGCGGGACAAATTGTAGCTCGTGACCGTAGATATCAAGCGGCGATGAAAAATGAACGAAATCCACTTCTTGTCGTTCAGCCTCGCGATATCTGTTTTACGGTGCTGCGTCTGAAACATAACTTCGCATGGTTCACTTGTCCCCGGTCCACGGTTCACTAACTTTTCCTTTATCCTACGAAATACGGAAGTCGCTCGAAATTCCTTTCCTCCTATTAGCAACGACTCCTACCGGCCTCGTAAAGAGCAACGATTAGAAACGAAGCGTTTACCGGGAAGTCATCGGAGTCAGTCCAGATATCCAATAAATACCGTTCGTTTTTTACTGTGTCTCTCCCGCTCCTCTCCTCGAGACCTTCTTTATTCATTGCTCGCGGACGAATAACTTTTTTCGAGGCCTCGAACGATCGAGGACAGTGTTTCCGACTCCGGGGTACCCTGATTCGCGTGACCATTCGAACGATCATAAAAATTGAGCCGTCGAGCTCGTAAACTCCGCCATGCTGATCATCGTTCCGGATAAAATTTCGGCACAGATTCACACGGATTAACAATTTGACACGGAACGCGTCGAAAAGTCTCAATTAAGAGCTCTATTAAATTCTTCTTACAGCTACGACAGATTTGAGTTTCGGCAGATCGGCGAAAAACACGAACCTCGTTAGTTTCGCGGACGACGCGATAGCAGAAGCGCGAGGAACGACGCGACGCGTTCCGGTGAGAACGCTTTCGATTATCAAAATTTTTGAGCCCGTCAACAGGACAGTAAACGAAAGCGGAGAAGAACGGCGCGAAACGAGAGAAAGAGAGAGGAATTCACGGCATTTTTCTCGCTTCGTGAAATTTACGACGGCTGGCGTCGCTCCAGACTCGTAATTCCGCCTTTGAAATAAACATCCGGATGAGATATCGCGATCTTATCGGATCGAAGGAGCTATCGGGCTGACATCGGTGTTCGTAATAAAGTTATCTCGGCTGGTTATGTATGCCCACCATGGGAAACAGGTTTGCAAGCCATATAATTCCTGGCCCCGGTCACAATGGGCGAATTTCTGCGCGCCTCTCTATACTCTCTCGTTTCATAATGCTCGTTCGTCTCGACCCGTGTTGTTCGTGAATTCTCATCGGTTAGAGGCGCTTTTGCGATTCGCCCATTAACAGCTTCCTTTCTCCCCTCTTTTAGCTCCTATCTTTCGCCTGGAGCACCCCCTCGACAACAAAGACTTCTTCTTTTCTTCATTGTTTCGCTTTGATTTCATCAGTGAGAAACTGATTTAGTTTCTTGTTCATTTTTGCTCTCAATTATATCTATGGTCCAATGTTAGGAGAATTTTGTCTTTGATCTTTGGTATTATATTATTATATGGTAGTATACATAGATTTGATCGAATAAATTGATTTTATGGAATTTTCGGTCGGCTTCGTCGCTGTTGTTCCGCGATTAGCGTGTTTCCCGGGCTCGGTACGAATGGAACGGAGATGCACGTGCCGCGAATTACACTTATGCAGCGGCAGGTCACTCAGCCGGGGGGCCCCGATGCATACGACGATCATCTTGCACATACGTAGGCTCACGCACGCCTGCGCCTGATCCGCGCCACGACAATTTTCACGTTTGCACGCCCGGCACGTGCGAGCACGTACATTTATCTTTGAACATCTTTTACCTCGAATTTCGATCGTAGATCTGCCGTGTTTCCACCCTTGTCCCGCCTGCTTTCCGCGCGACGCGAAATTCCTGGCGACTCCGCTCGGATTCTGCTACCGACTTGTCGCGAATTTTTTCCTTTTCCTCCTTTTTCTCTCCTTTACACGTCCAGGCGACGTTTCCAGTTTACCAGCCACCGAGAGTAGAAGAATCATTCTTCTCAAATAATTAGATTCCAGGGTTTCATGCTTCTTGCAAATGTAAATACAAAGTGTTTAAAGTATGTCACACGTTTTTCAGAATTTTAGAACGCATCGGAGACCGGAAAATGCACGGAAAATCGCGAGATCTAATTTACCCTGTAACTGCCCTCGCGGGCAAACTAGATGGCTGAGATTTTACTCGGTGGGGTTTTTCTTGGTCAGCTTTCGAATGGTTCGATAGGCGTTGAAAAGCCTCTAAGGGCAGCTTCGACCATCTTAATCGGCCAGGCATTTAAATTGTTTTAATTGCGGTGTTTTCCGGTCGGAGGAGCATTGTAACTGCAAGCAACGGTTCAAGTGCATAGATGCAAAAGACTGCAGGCGGACGTGCACAGCGAGTTGAGACGTGCGTGCACGCGTGCAGCGGCCGGCGGCGACGGCTGAAACGAGACGGTGGCATTTCTGCGACGATCGGCCGCGTGTGGGGGCGTCTTTTGATCCTCGCCGCCGCTTCGATCCTTAATACGTGTCCACATACGTGAGCATCTTCCGCGAGCTGCAAGAACGGTCGCTGCTGGTCCATCCTCCCGACGATTTGAATGATCTACAGACGTCCGTTCAAACAGAACATCCCATCCACTAATTTATACGGTTGTAAACTCTGGTTCAAGGAAAGATGTAAGGTGTAGAAAAGATGGTTGACAGAGTATGGTTAACAGAACAAAATACATTTAAAGAAAACGCAAGATACAAAAAGGAGAAGATTACAAAATGTAGGTTACAAATAATGTTTAAAGATAGTGTTCGATCACGGTCAGAGTGATGCGCGAGTATCGCGGGTTTAAATCCGGGCGTGACGAATGAACGCAATGCGATAAGAGAAATCGCAAGAAGAGATGCGTCAGTATGACAAGGCGCTCAAAAGTTACAACAATTCTCTCGGAATGATTAACGCAGCTCTGTTTTATATCCTGGTGGGTCATCGGTTTCGGGAGGAACAAGGAGTGGAGACTTTGAAATTAAACAGGAGGAGAATGTTAGAACATTCTTCTTGAAGTTATTTTGAAATGGTCTTGAAACTGACAACTTGACGATTCTATGAAATTTTTCGAAAAACTGAGGAACACTTATGTTTGACCGTTGCACAGATCATCCTGCGCGGGCATAGCGAAGCGTCCACGGCCGCGGTTCTTTGCATTTCCCCGCGGAGTTCAGTTTAAACAATTAGAAGGTCGTCGAAGTAACGAGATAAATCTCGATTTTCAGCTCTTAAGTGACAGCGATGACCATTAATCTGCTCGATCGCCGGAATCGCGACACCGATCTCACCGCTCTAACGAGCAGGCATAACGCCAACCTCTCTTTCTCTCTCTGTCTCACTCTCTCTCTCTCTCTCTCTCTCTCTCTCTCTCTCTCTCTCTCTCTCTCTCTCTCTCTCTCTCTCTCTCTCTCTCTCTTACGTTTCTCCCTTCGAATGCTCGTTCGATATCCACCAGGGAGAAGGATAAAGGAAAGTTTCGGCGCGCATCACCGTCTCTCGATAGGTAAGTAAGGTCTTCGATGGGGCGGTTAGAATCTGCGAGAGACGTTCGGCGATAATCAATGGTCGCCAACGACTATAGTATGCACCGTCCAGAAACGTTTTCTACTCGACGGTTGAGGCTGTAGGTGTGCGTGCGGCGACGCGACGTTGGGAACGCGGTTAGTGTGAACGTGGTATCGTTCGAGGAAAGGCTGAGAGGGGCTGAGACGGAGGAACTAGTCTGGAGGGTGGTTGATATCTGCGAGAGGACCGGTGACCGGCCACCCCGCAGCCCGTATAACTCCGATAACGGCCGACCGACCACCATAAACCCTCGGTCTTTCACTTCTGGAAATACCACCCCTGCGCACATATTTCTACTTGGTACTACAATCCTGCGAGACCTGGAATTCGAACTGTTACGCTGCACTGCTTTGCTTAGCAACAGGCGATTCTACTGGATATGAATAATTACGCGAGTCGATCAACTATCTCTACGCTGTCCTCGAAATAGAAGAAAATAAATTAATTATTTCTTGTTTTACGCGAAATAAGATTTCTCCGAGGTCATTCCTCGCCGGAGACAATAATACGTGGCCACATATTAAGCAAGTTTACCACGTCCTTCTCCAAGCTGTCATGGAACGGCTGGAAGTTCCAGATGCTAATAAAAAAAATAATAAACGAGTAGATTGCGCTCGTTAGTTAATATCGAGGAAGAGTAGGGAGCTCGTGGGTGGTTCGGGACCGTCGAAACGAGCTCGGAACGAGTCCGGGGCTGTTTCATATCAGAAATACCGTGGTCGGGCCCGTTTAACGCGAGTTTACGCAGGACCGCGGCTTTTTTACGAGCGTCCTGCACGCGTCGATAGCGCGGCCGCGTCGCGAAGGAAAAATTCTCGGCTCCTTTCCTCTTTACGAGCCCAGGCTCCTCGTATAACCGCGTGACAGACCCGCGAGCTGGCCAAACGACTCGCTCGGCTTCCGCCGGTAAGTAATTATTACCCCTCCGATATATGACGTCACTTCGGTCCCCGCGGAAACGCCCTAACAACGGAGCTATTGTCCCTTGGATTTTTTTTTCTCTCTCTTTCTCGACCGTTTTATCTCTTACCAGAAGAGGATCTAGTAAATCACCTATTCGTCAATTTTCTTATAAATACATACATATGTATTATTTTGTAATTTCTGTGGTTCATTGTACCGTTTCATATTCTAGATTAGTTCTCACATGATTAGGTCGCTTTATTTTAACGAAGGAATGATTGACAGTAGTTGATAATGTTAAGAGTTAGTTAAACCCACGCGATATACAGTGGCAAGTCAGGTTTGTTCGTGACAACAGATGCAGATTCAGTAAACGGATCAGAACTTCCGTAAAAGTAGTAATTGGCCAACGTGACTCGGCTGCAGCATGTCTGGATATGACTTGCTGTTTCTACTTGTATACGTTAATAACGTTGGGCGCTCGTATGCCTAGCAATTTTGGATCATACATATTTCATTATGGATATTATTTATTCACGCTGTGGGTATACGATAATTCATTTCTATTCGGTATCTCGTATACCTTTGTGGTAATTAATAATAAAATCGACTCTTTGTCTCGAAGTAGCTAATTTGTGAGCCTCGAGCGCGATGTAGACCCTGATTCTCTCGGATTTGTGAGTGAAATATGCTCAGCGTAACAATAGAAGATCGATCCTAGAACCAACCACAATTACAAACGAATAAAAATCTTCTAATAACATCGAAGCTACCGTATCGGAATGTTTACAAATGATGTCGAGGATGGTTCGTACACCTAATTAGGGGGTTGTTAAAAATTTAATTCTTTAAGAGACATCGATTGTAAATAAAACTAACCGCGCTAATTGCGAGTAACGACGCGAAAATACGAGAGCCCAGGCCCACGGTAAAAAATGGCAGGAAGGTAGAGGAAACGGAAGAGTGAAACGTTGCGATATCGAGGAGAAGAATGACTCTGGAAGTCGGAATTCCACCGGTTTCATTAAATTGTATAAACCAGGAGCGTAAGAGGATTCGATGCGGAAAGACGGGAGATCCGTGCTCGCAATAAAATGGCACGCCATTCGAGAAAGAGACCCAGGTACCCACCGGCGCACGTAGAAATCTGTACCGACGACGACGGTCTAGATGGGCGGAGCACGTACCAAGGACTTTGCATACTCGATGAGCACTCGAGGTGGAGGCGGTGATGCAGTTTGCATACGGTTACGGTGGTGCAGCCTCTCCATTGGTCCAGAAACATCTCGCTGCATCTCCCTACCTCTCTCTCCTCGCTCTCTTTTCCTCTCCCACTACCTCTCCTCCCTCTTTGATGCATCTCGCCGTCTTAGTCGAGTGCACTCGCGACTCGTCGTCTGGATAGCGGTGGGTCCAAACCACTCGCGAACGTCCGACCATTTCTGCAAACTGTAAAACACATTCGACTTTCTGTATCGTTATTTTCTTCGTTGATAAGCTTTGTATTTTACACACCACTGTATCGCGTTTGGTATCATATCAACCAGAACAGTGACAAAGTTTTGTCGCACTGGCTACGGTTCGTTCCGGAGGGTCTTAAAATTTTTCTGTCGGTCCAAAAATTGTTTCCAAGCCTTAAACGCTGTACTCAAAGACTTCCTATGACGTTCAAAGATATTGCAAAATTTTATCCAACATGCCAGGCCTGGTTTCATCATCGAATGTCTGTAGTCACTTTTTTGATAGGTCAGTTACGGGTTCCAGAGAACATTTTCCACCGAAGAAATGGATCGAGGGTAATCGTTGCTCGAGAGTGGTTCGAAGCCATCGCCAGCATGTGCCGGATAACATGTCATCGAAACGAGCCGAGCGTGGAGAAGGCGGGATACCGGGATAAATACGAAATCGATGATAAACTGGCCGGTCCGTAGGCGGGCTCGTGGTAGGGATAGAACGACACCTCCTTAGAGTCGGAATAGCCCCGTATATACACCGACCTATCGTAGCTCGTACGGGTTCTCAAGCTACTTTTTGCTTCCCACGGTTCTGGTCCTCGCTGCGGCTGCACCGATTGCAGCGGCGCAGCGCATTCCGTCGGACGAGCCGCGAGGCGTTTTCCGCGCCTCCCCCCGATACGAGGAAAAATTCGGGACAAACCAAGGAATCGCGACTTCTCTCCCTAATTGCCGGAGCAACGCATCCTGGGAAATCCGTGTTCTCTACTCCGCGAAATTCCACCGTGATTCGATCTCGGGCGAACCTCTGCTCTCCGACTTCTTGCGCGACACCCTACTGCACTTCGGAATTTAACCCTCGAGTACCGGTGCTGCTGCAAATTTAGGAACGCGCTTGAAACTGTCGTTACGGACCTTTTATGGTGTTTTACTGTTGCTTTCTTGCCCCGCGGAAATTGCAGATTTTTGGAAAAATGAATTTCTACTGGTATCGTGGAATTCAACTCGTACGAGCCCGTACTCCTCGACCAGCGAATTAAGTAATTAACGAGAACAGCTGTGCCCGCCGCAAGGCCAGCGAGGCCCAGGATTCATTTTCTGACGATCGAATGGCAACGGGATTGCGTAAGACAAAGACGAGTTACGAAAGTTGCAGTTGTTCTGCAACTGCTCTGGAATTAGATGATCCTCAGAATTGGACAACAGACTGGAATGTAGAAAGCCGGTAATAAGAAGAAAGACCAGACGGTTTTCGACCATATTTCAAACGTTCGAAGATTCCGGTGACTGTTGCCACTAAAACAGTGTACAGTTCCAGACTGCTTCCTGCTGTTTGTTGCGCGGTTTTAGAATCTGTCGCTTTCTCCGACGATCAAGCGGCTCTTGTATGTCGGTTCTTGGCACCCTGGCGCGAAACTGACTGTATTCGTGCCTTAGACACTGCTAACGAGACAATCGCAAGTCCTGGAACCTCGGCGAAAGAGAATCGTGAAGCATGGTTGCACTAGACGATTTGTTCAAGTGTAACTCTTCGCCCCTAGCTCTTCCGACTCTTGCCAATACTATGAATCTTCGAAGGTTTCATAAAGAAATTACGTACGTAGATCCGCTTATCAGCAATGTTAATGTCTCAAAGATGAACTTTTTTTCGAGCGACTTCCGTGGCGTTTCTTTCGATAGGTAATCGAGTTTCCATCGCTGGGAGAGGGAGAGCAGACGGCGTTTTTCGTCGATTAAAATATCTTTGCATTCGTGCCCGTCCGCGCGATGCTTATCTGGCCGGCTCGAAGTTAAATTACGAGCGCATCATCGGATCGGATGCATTTATTCGGCGGGTCAACGGCCCGTTGGTTCGAGGCTTCGTAATTCTGCGGGAATAAGACGGGGCCCGATCCGAAAAAACGGACACTTCGGTGAAACAAAGAAGGACGACGGGACAGGAGCGAGTGTGACGCAGGATATGCTACGAGGAAGAGGGGTAACGTTGGTGGAGATGGGGCCCAATGGGGGGAAAAAAGGAGCCCGGACGAGATGGGCCCCCTTTGCCTTACAATTAGGGAGGCCCACGAGTCTACGGGCAACGGGACATATTAAATAATTTATAATTGTTTTGCCCCGATCGGTGATACACGTCGGCGAGTCGTTTACACAGCCAGCTACAGCTGAGCTTTTTATCCGAACCATCCCCTCCACCGCGTCCAATGACAATGACGGATCGTTTGATCGACGATTATGAAGTCACGATCGTGTTATCGGCGACCCGCTGCTGCTTTCTTCCATTTAACCCTCCGCCAGACTATATTGTTCAAAATTATATTTCAATTCTACGCCAAATTTCAATTCCTGAACTTTCATTATAAATCTTTTTAGCAAAAGTTGATTTTGTTGAACGCTTCCGACTCGGTGTTCCCGAGCATAATCGCCACGGTCCGTCGAGCAGGTAATAAATTATTATTCATACACCGGTAAATTATGGCTGTCGATCAGGAACAGGGTGGAGTCGCGACAGCTCGACCTTTTATCGGCGGCGAGGCTTATTAGAAAAGCGACACGCGTAACGATCCGGCTCCGTGAACGTTTTCAGCTCTCGGTTTTAAATGTCATAAGAAACTTATGTCTCTGGTTTTCGCGGGACTTCGTGCTGACAACGCCGCGGATTCGTGGCTGCTCGGCTTTATGAATGCTACAGTATGCCACGGGATTATATTCAGGATCACGAGGTGGTGTGTGGCGCGGGTCCATAAATCAGCCAGTTTCCAAGGAGAGCATTCACGTGGTCCACGTTTTATTACCGCCGACGTTGCTACCAATGCAACTGCATTGTTGCGTCGGGACCAGCGGCATCTCGGCTGAATTCGAATCGTTCAAGAGGTATCCGAAGAAGTCCGATCGAAATATTTCGCAAATGTGTCTTCGGGAATACGACTGCAACTTCGAGATTTCCAAGACGCTGATTCTAATGGTAGTCGAACATCGTTTCTTTTAGATTATCTAGGATAGTCGATCAAATTTTAAATAGCAGATACGACACTGGTATCTAACCAGCATTGAACACGATTTGTCGTTGTCCTAGGGCGGAACAAATTTTCGCGATGGTCGAAATGAAAATCGCAGGAGTCGAAAAGATGGAGAGCCATTCATCGAACGAGGTTTCCTGTCGGTCTTATTTCACGTCGCCGGTTCGGTCGGTCTACTTATTTGTTTGTCGTGCGTGTCTCGGAGCGAGGAGGCGACACCAACTAAAATTCCAGTGGCGTGTCCATCCATACATATCGATGAGAGCGCGCGATTTCAGCGTCGGCCGAAGCCGATGGTGTCGCCGGTACAAGCTAAAAGATGTGTCCGGCCCGAGCCCGGCAAGAAGGACCGATTTCTTCGCGCAAGAAGGACGACAGGGATTGCGGAGCAGCTGACTCCTTGCGTCAAGGATGACGTATGGCTCCTAACCTAACCGCGGTCTCCTCTCCTGCGATCCACTCGATCGCTTCTCCCCCTCTCGATCATTTCGTGCTTCCGCGATCCTGGCGAAAAAAATCGTTTTGTAATCGCCTTAAAAGTTCTCGGCCACCGGGATAGGTTCAGTTTGGGTTCGACGCTTTGGAAACTGTTTCGAATCTTTCGAACTTGTTCGGAGGGGTGGATCTCTTCCACTGGTCCGGGGAAGATAAAGGTTCGACCAACTGGGAATTACCGGGGGCGAGCTAATTGTTCCGGGGAGGATGAAAATGTGAGTTGCGGATTTTTTGTAAAATTTTTGGAATTGGGTTATTTGACTTCCCGGTGAGCGCGATTCGCGAGCAACGCAAAAACCGTTCGAGATGTCGAGCGCAAGCTGCAGAAGCTCCGATTCTCAACCAATTAAGAAGCTCGTTGAGGGCATCATTCAAATATGGTGTACGGAGGAGGCTGCCCGGAAACCGCAAGCGCAAGAAACGCGTCTGTCGCGCACACAGGCACTCGTGGGGCAGCGTGCGTCCAGTCGCCATCTTTAATAACCCGCGAGCGCCATACTGCTGGGTTAGGTTCTCTTTTTGTCATAAATGAGAGGCGACCGCGAGGTTAAACGGGTTGTCAGGTGTCCCCTCCGCTCGACGGTAGCTGCTGCATAATTTTACGATCCTGCCGAGGCATGGTCGTCGCATGGACCTCGCTCGGAACCCATCCCAGGATCGGTGTCCGTGTGGCGTATCGCGTTCCGATTCGCCTGTACGCCACGATCCTCTATCGAGAATAATCTTGGCGACGTTATCGTGGAGATCGGTTCATGGAACTCCGCTCGATTTCATGGCCGTAATGCAACCGCTGATGGAAGACGTCGGGCAACTGACAACCGTGCTCTCCGACATTATAATTTCCTTTCGGATGGGTTATTCGAAGGAGGAATTCAGTCGGACCCTGGGATGATGTTGTCTTTTGCTAAATGTCTTTTGTTAAACGAAACGGACTTTTTCTTTATCACTCTAGAAATAGTCTACTAACGACCCAGCCCATTTTCAACGACCAGAACCTCCATACTCGATCGGACTCGAAGCGATTAGCTGGATGATAGATCAATTTCGGTGATCGACGGATCGCAGCGTTCCCGAGTCGATTGATTTGTGTTTGTTCCGTAGCCACGGTAGCTTGGGACGCTTAAAATTCGCAGCGTATTCCCTCGCGAACTGCTCGCTGGACTGCGACTCGGCTTCATTATGTAAGGACTGTTGGCAAGCCTGCTCGCGCTACTGGACAAATTGCCAATATTTATGGCGGTTCGATCCTCCGTCGATCGGATCGTGGACTTAGACATTTCATAGAGCAGGAACGAGATCGGAGAAATCGAAAAGCCGATGATCCTTTTTAAATACTCCGATTCCTCGCGCCACTTTACAAGATAAACTCGGTGGCCATTTCGCGATGATAACAGCTCGAAAAGAAATCTTATCCCCACTTGATGCCTCGCGTTCCCTCGAACAGATGCATCACATTGTGTTGACTGATATTTTTGAACCGTTTAATAAGCGTTTCGATCGAAAAGGCGAACATTGGCTGGCAGATCGAGCAGTGGTCCGATCGAATCGCGTGATCTGTCTATTAGTGGCATGTAAAGGCCTAGCGAGCGACTTTCGAAAGAAACCCGGCCGCCAGTATTTGCACGCGGACGCACGGTTAGCCAGTGAGCGCCTTAAATGCTCGCGGTTCCTGCCGGGTGGCGGGTTGATTTATCATTGCCGGGAATGCAGATACTTCATAAATTATATACAGAGGACGTTGGACGTCGGACGTGCATGCGTTTCGACGAGACGAGACGTCGGCTGGCACGCCAGGCACGAGGCCATCCAAATGCCACCCCCTCTTCTGGGTTCCTTTGATCCCCACAACCTCCTGCCACTTTGTGCACCGGCTCTGATCAAAGGTAATCTCGCTACACTGATCCTCAGTTGCTGCGGTTGGTGCTAATTATTCAACAGCAGATCCTGTTCATTAAACAAACTTCTTCTAGTTGATAAATTGAACTTGTTCACTGACAAAATTAATCCCAAGCTCGGAACTTTTTAACATGACAACAACGATAACAAACATCCACATTACCGATCGGCTCCCAGAAATGTCATTTCCATTGCTTGGGAGCAGCTTCACGTACACAGAAGAGCAAAAACCCAGCAAAGAGAGCTCCCAGCGACTGTTCCTTCGAATCCTCGAAAAAGGACCAATGCCCGAGTTTCCTGGTAACGAGTGTACCAGGCCCCTGCCACCGAATTGCGAGCCTCGCGAGGAAAAGAAACGTCCCGAGTCCCCGCGACGAGCCTCGTCCTAGGTTTCCCGAACGGTCCCCGTTTTCTGGGCTCGAGCTCGCAATGGCTGGCGGTATAATTGAGCTACAAATTCCACGGTGATCAACCGGTCGCGCCGCGTCTCATACGAAATCAGACGGGCCCGATCGGGCCCAGCAACAATCGGGCCCCGGGTCCGAACCGATCAGGGGATACCCCCGCCGATTCAAACGAACCGCCGTCGCGGCATTCCATCGCGACAAAAACGGAGCGCATGCGTGGTCACGTACGGCCGCGCAACGCCGCGCAACAACGTGCACCTGATACGTATTCATACGCGGACCGCGGGCCCCGATCGGGCCCAGTCTCAGAAAGAACAGGACCAGCCGAGGAGCAGGGCCCTTTCGATTGTGCTCGCGTGGACCAGTTCATCCCTAGATAGGGATAAACCGACGATGAACGCGAGACGCTCGTTTTTGCACTGGTCCGGTAGATTTGGGAACTTATACAAGATGCGCCTGGGAGTATCTGGCGGAGGGTGGTTTTGAAAAGGCGAAAGAAGGTGGATTTCTGAAACTATGTAGAAGCTTTCCGCTTTAAAATGAATCCAGAATTATTGTTCCAGGATTTTTTATTCCAAAGTTGTAACAATTTCCCAATTTATAAAGAGCATTTAGTGTTTCTACTTGCAAGTATTTTGGTTAACAATGCAGTCGCGAAAAATATTCTATTTCACTAAAAATCTGCACGCCCATTTTCGACAGCGCGAAAGCAGCTTGTGGTTGCATTGGCCATCATTATCGGCGTTTTGGTATGGGTTCAAGGCGATTCGGAGCAGGGCAAGACCCGCGAGGAGGATATTAAGAGTCCAGAGCGATCGTAGGGCGAGGAAAACGTGAATTCGACGACGTTGACGTCGTCGACGCAGAAAGAACCGGGTGACGGCAAAACATACGCGAGCCGGGGCCCGATACGGGCATTTCTGCCGCTGCTGAATCAAAGAGTTCTCGTGAAAATACCAGGCATAGCGGCGAATCCACGGACGCGGTGTGCCACGGGTTGACCGTGAGCCATCCCGACTTGCATCGGGGCCCCGATGCACTTCGCTGCTGCGAACAGCGAGCCGCGTCCCAGGACGCTCGGTGACTCGTTGCAACTGCACTCTCTGGCTCTCGGACGCACCGGCCTGGACCGGCCCAGCCACGAGTGAGTTGAGTTGATACGATTGTTTTTACGGGCGCACCCAGTAAGCAAGAAACTGTCCCTCGGCAGTGACGCTCACTTGCGCCGATTCGCCATTTAAATCACCGCCATCTTAGACCGAACTGCTGCCTTTGACCCTCGAAGGATCCTCAAAAATGGTTGCAACATAGTCTTTTTTGGGGTCTTAGGGCCTGGGGCGCCTACAGTGGTCACTCCGATCCACTGTCGGTCCGTTCTCTCTATTTGAGGGATGTCCTAGGCCTAAAATCCTCTCACTCCACCTCCTCGTGGTGGACCCTGGGACACGTTTCGGCGTGTGCTAACGGAGTGAGGGGTGCAGTAACCTTGATTACGAATAGCTGCGTTAAAGATCCTAGTCGCGAGTAGATCCATACGAGATCCCGGTTTTAAATTCTATGTATACAGTTATTGAAAAAAATGAATGCGTTAAGTTCGGGTGTTAATTTTTAGTTGAACAAGTGACAGAAAGATAACTCAAGATGGAGTATTAGGGGTCGTCGGAACTCGGAGACTCGGTGGTCGCAACAATGGGCGTTTCCCAAGCAAGGAGAGCATCAAGAGATGTCATGTGAACCACTGGAGGCGAGTTGGCGGGAACGCAGCTGCCGCTCTCCGCCGCTGGACAACTTTGAGTGCTTCGTTGTCTTCTTGAATTGCATTCACATATTTATGCGCGCTACGTAATGTCCTCCCTGCACCGTCTTCGCTTTGATCTTCGAGCCGATCCCCGTCGCCTAGTGCCATTCCGAAATCGATCCCCCTCGGTGTACCTACCTCCTCGACCAATAATAATCCTCTTGAATCATTCATCTCTAATCGGCTGCCGCTCGATATATGTATTCCCATCGTTCCGTGAAACGCGATCCTTCGGCTCTGCTCGATTGACAGCGAACGAAGTTTCTCTTCTTTTCGATCGTTATCTATTTATTATTCATTATTTGTTACCTTGCTCGCTCGTTCGCTGGCGAATAGCGGAATACCACGGAATCAATAGTTTATTTAATATTGAACAACTACGAAATTCTTCAAGAACCACGGGAACGCCAATTAAAAATCCGAAAAGATCAAAGCCCCGCAACAAACCATCTGTCGAACAACAATCACCATAAAGCTCGAAACCGAGTGCGACGGTCATCACCTCGCCACCGATACCCGTCAAATTCATGGTCCACCGCCGCCATACTCATTCCCGCAAACGCCCTAAGTTATTCCCGTCCGTCGGATCGATCGGGTACAGCGACAATCCCGTTGATCCGCAATGACGTAAATCGGCCAAGCTCCGTTCCGTCGCAATCTCCGATTTCTCTCGTTCAATCCGATCGTCGTCGTCTCCGTCAACGTCTTCGACGGGGCCTGCTTGAAATGTACATCAATTTCTTGTATATCCGTGTATTCCACGGTGCGGCGACGGTGCAACAGCGGCGACAGTGTGTATCGGGGGGTAACGGTTCGATCGATCGATATAGATTCTACCCGGTTTCGAAGTTATAGGATCGACCTCGATCGTAATTCCCGGCGTCGCGGACAGGGCTGCCGCGATATATCTCGATATAGATCGGGGCTGCGGGGTGAATCGTCAGCACCTAGTTAGAAACGAGAGAGCCACGGGTAGACGGCCGGTGAAGAAGGAGGATCCGAAGGATCGAGGGATCGAGAGCTCTCGAAAGAAAGGGAAGCCGAAGAGGGAGCTCTGTGCAAGCGGAGAAGCAACAGCAGCAGCCACAGCCGCACCAGTGTAGAAGAACCAACGAGCCCAGAAACCCAGGTGCGAACGGAATGCAGTCCAATCCATTCGTGGAATCCGATCTTGCTTTAGTAAATCCCAGCCGTGGAAAAAGCACGCGGAATAATGCGGGCCCGCACCATCCGCAAAAGACCACGGGGACAGAAACATCGGACCCTGGGCGAAATTGTCGCTCCTGGCCAGAACCGATTCCCGCTTTTCGCCTGAATCCCGGTTTATAGTTATCTCCCTCTTGCTCTCTTTGTCCCGGTGTTTGCGTCTTTCTTCTTGGTCCGAGACTGATGGACGGACGGACGGACGGACGGACGGATCGCGTCGGGTACAAGGCAATAATGCGATTCCGGTCCCAGAGCGTAAGTAGCATGCGTTCGGGAACCGATTCTTGCGAACGTTTTTTCGATAGACGACTGGTCCGTTCGGGGAACCACCGATTTTTATTAATGACTACCGCAAATTGACGCCGGATCAGGATCGGCTCACCGATTGTTTGCTGCTAATTGAGCCGGGACGAGCGTATTTGGAATCGCCGATTGCTGTGAGAACCACCAGAGTTTGGGTATGAGAGGATCGGCATTTTTCTCTGGTCGGAGATTATATCGATCGATTGAATTTTTGTATTTGCGAAAAATGAGCGAGGAAAAACAAACGATAATATTTTTAATCGTTTATGACTAAGCAAAAACGGATGAAGCATCGTCCAAGTATTTTCCACGCAACAATGTCTACGAAATCGTGCGAGTGCCGGTGAATTCAAATGATCGAACCTGCTCGACCAGACGTGACTTAACAGAAGGAACAAAAGGCGACGAAGAAGATGGCAAGATCGTGGAAGACAAAAGCAAGAATGTGAACGCGTCGGGCCGCGAAACGCTCGCGTGCGCTTCGAGGAGATCCCGCTTCCTGCCTCTATGCTAATGGCGCGTCGGGGCCCTATCCTTCTTCCTCTTCCCTTCGGGTTAACCTTTCGCCGGGGCCTCGGTCCCACAAACACCGTTCCGTAGGGATGGGCCCGGTCCCATCCACGGCCGAAGGAAAAGGAGGGAGGGAGGGAGGGAGGCAGGGTGGAGAAACATATGGAGCATCGGATCGCGCGCGGGTTAGCGTGCGCATTCGCAATGTATCATGAAAAAGGCTGGCAACCGGGGAGGAGAAGGCCGTAACCGTTCTCTCGTTCGGTGGGGCCCCGGCCTCGCTTCCTATCGGTCCCAGAATCGACTCGCGTAATTGGCCGCCTAAGAACGTACGATATTGCACCATGCAAATGCATCCGCCAACGGCAAATAAAACGCAGCGACACACACATACACCGTCGGGCCCGGCTGACCCGGGAACAACGCACCGAGTGCACAATGCGTCGTCGTTGGGCCCAACGGGCCCCTCGTTCGTGCGCGAACTGGCTGCGTGAGATCGTCTGGCTCCATTCACGATCTTTCTACTTCTTTTTTTTTTCAACGGCACGCTGCAACCTCTGATCTTTAAACTTACCGCAAACTTCGGAATTTTTGGTTTTATCGACGATATTTTTCTAATTTTTATTCGGAGGTTTAACTTATTCACAAGAGCAACACGAAATGATACACATTACGTACTTGTTTGATATCGAATTGAATCAATGCTGTGCACCCTCGCGCATCTTTTTAATTCGATGCTAGCAAAGCTCAGCGATTTCAGAGCGTGTTTCCCCGTAAATCACGCAACTGATGCATAAAATATGAATTTAGAGGTAACTGCTAGTTTCATCCTGAATATGTCAGTATCGCATTTAGCACATTCCTCGATCGAGATTCTATCGACCTGGTTAATATTAAATCCCACGACTCCGTATTATAATGTTAAGCCGGGCTTTCAATTAACGCGAAACCGGAGAGAGCGTAATTAGCATCGTCGGGGTCTATGATTAAATATTTAAATCGTCTAGACCGCGGTGCTGATTGATACACGTCGTTGATGTATGTACACACAGAAAAAACAGCAGATATACATGCACCCTTAATAATCGCGAGCGCCAGACAATGCTGCAACGCGGAATAACGAGCGAAACACATAATCTACTGGTTGAATCGTTAGCATAGCTAGCGGAAGCACGAATTTCAAGGCGCACGCGAGTATCGCGCGGCAATTATATAGATAGTATATAAATATATATAATTATTCGAGTTATCGGCGGATCGAGATCCGCTATCTCGATCCAGCGTAATCTTTTGGCTTGAACGGTGATGGCCTGGCTTCCCCGGCTGATTCCGATTCTGGAATCGAAGAAATGTACTCGGGAGAGTCTCGTTCGGGGTCGGCGCTGCCGCCGCCGCCGGGGTGCGCAAAAACGCAGTCGTCGGCGCATGAAGTCGTCATTTTTACGATCGTGAAATTTAACGAAGCCGTGTCCGCGGCTCATTAGCGGCTCGTAACTAAGCGTGGCAAAAGGCGGAGCAACATAGGCGACGTTAACGCGTCGTGACAGTATAATTCTCTGCGGAGCCTTTCGTCCCCGTTAAAAATCGGTCCTCGAACACCTGTCCAAACCAGGCGCGTATATAAACGGGTGTCTATGTGGAAGCGTTTTGTCGCGGCGTGGCGCGGCGTGGCGCAGCGTCGCGTCGTCGTTCTCTGCCGACCGTAGTTTCTCTTAATTGGTCGGTTTTTACACGGGGCCGGCAACAAATTGTTCTCGTTGTAGGTATGCGGTGCAACCCTGTCCCCCTGTAAGGGGACGCGAGAAGAAAAGGAGGAGAACAGCGGTCGTCGGCTGGAACGAGGAACACAAGAGACGGTGATGGACGAGGGGAAATCGTCTCCGTCCGCGAGAGAAAGAGTGAGAGAGAGAGAGAGAGAGGTCTCCTCGGCCATTTTTCTTCTCGCCTCGGGAATCGAGCCCGATTATACCCGCTTCCGGGAAAAATCTTAATGCCCCGGCGACGACCGGTGCCATGAATCCTTCGCGAGGCGACGGCTACGCCCGTCCACGTCCGCGATTCCAGCGAATCCGAGCCTTTTAGGCGAGACAGTTTACGAGGAAGAGACGATTGCGATTAACAACGGCCTATATTCTTTCGTTCTACCTCTGAGAGCGCTGATTCCGAGGATTCCTGCGATCGAGCGCGACTAAAATGCGGTTCTGGTCGAGCAAAAATCAGCGAAAGCGCGCGAGAAAATGATAAGACGTTTGGTATGTGCAGTTATGTGGAAATTTCGGAACCTTTTAGTCGAAATTGAATTCGATAAAAAGATTGTTAAGAATTTGACACCATCTTCCCCCTCTTTTCAAAGATGTCTTAACAGGTGTGCTTGAGCAACCAGGACCCAGCTGATTCAGCAGAAGGTAGATCCCTGGGTAGGAAGGTCGAAGAGCATCGAGCGGGGCGAGATGATCGGCATCTGCGAAACCGGAAGCGCAATTTTCGTGGCGCACGCGAGCCCTATGGGCATATTTAGCTGTGCAGATCCTTGCAATCAACTCGCTATCTCTCTGTTCTACCTCGAGGATAGAAAACGCGCAATTCTTTGGGGCCCGGGGCCCCAGGGGCCTTACGTACGAGCGAGCGAGCGCGCGGAAGCGTCGCTGTAATTATTTTGTATGAACGCGTAAGTGTGTAATTATTACGTATGAACGCGCTGTAAATATTTATGGCGTATGCAGAGCAAAAGAGAGATAAAGAGTGAGAGAGAGAAAGAGAGAGAGAGAGAGAGAGAGAAACGGAGAGACTGCGTGTGTTGTTCAACGTTGATGAGTGTAACTGTAACGTTGTTCATTAACTCGCGCCGGAATCGTTCGGGCACAGTCTTCTTCGCGAACGGATCGAGGGAATCTTTCTGTAATTGCAGAATGCAACAGATAATGGCACCTGCTGGCTCGTCGTAACCGGATTTACGAGCCGTGTGTTTGTGTTTGTTTCGCGGCTCCCAGACCAGCTAGGACCTAGCAGACTGACTTTTATGCACGTCGGTTATGAATTATTTATCGGACCGCGAAAATAATTGCGGATTTAAACTATCAACTTCGAAGATGCGCATCTCGGGGCCGTACAATATATTTTATTAATCGAAGCGGGATACATCGCGTGGTGGTCGGTTCGCGGAAGGTTTAGGTGTGTGCCAGAGCGCGTTCGACATAGTCGACTGGCTTCGCTGTGGCGCGTGAACGAGTGTGGTGTTTCGAGCAATCATTGAGCAGCCTTTGGATGAAGTTTATATAGCGTGCTATCGATGAGGCCGATGAAAGTATAATATAAATATAGTCAGTTTGATAATTGGAAAACTTGAGTTTTCACCCATATGGTTTTTTGCACTTTAGTATAGTGTAGTTTAGTATAGGATAGTCTTCCTCTTCCTCGTTGCCCGGGTGTTGCAGGTTTTTCTTCCCCCGGGCGGAGGATCTTATCACCGCGTTACGTTGCTCGTTCGGTTCTCGTGCGGGTCGTACGTGTGCCTTAAGCAGACCGTTTACTCCCGCTGCGAAACGGTAAGCACCTCGTTGACTGCAATAGCGATTTTAGATCTGCCGGGGCCCGAGGCCCAGGCCCGGGCCCCGAGGCCCGAGTTTCCCAGCTCGCCAGGCTTCGCGGCGGCGCTGATGCATCTGGAAGCGTATAATGCGCCGAATGACAGGTAGACGCCGAGAGTATTCCGGTCTGTATTGTCGTGCGTGGCCACACGGAGATCCAGCCCCGATAGAAGCACCGGCAGGAGTCGAACCAACGATCGCAAACCGGAATGCCGCTTTGTTGCTGCACGCGTGTCCGATCGCGACGCTTCCCTCGCAATTACCTCGCCATCATCGGAGCAATCTAATCCCCCTCCATCGTCGAACGTAGGTACGTGAATCTTTCTGCGAAATCGTGATTTTCGGGAAACGATCGCGCCGCATGACATCGTCTCGTTCGTCTATTAATTATCGCGTTTACGAAAACGTGAAAGAATTTTCTGCTTTAAAAAGTAATTTGAAAGGGTATGGCGCAACCGATAGTAACCGAATAACAATTCGAATGGTAACTCTGTTGCAATAGCCTCTATCTCGGGTATGCAATTTCTGGTACCGATTCGGAGCCATCATTCACGTGCAAAGAAGAATAACGAAATGGAACAGGAGCGGTTCAGTGTGCATCGGAGATTGCGGGTCTCCGGTTGTGGGAAAGGCGAGTATCCGAGAGGCGACGTTTCTTTCTCGTTATTTCATAATGCGGCTTATAGCGACGTGTTGTTCGTGCGGCCATCCGCATATCGATTGGGTTTCCATTTATAAACTCGATGTGTTTCCTGAGTTTCACCGGGGCGAGCAGGCCCGAGCAGGCAGAGAGCTCGGGCCAGGTCTGGTTCGCAGCCGCGCAGGCCGGGCGATGAATATCTATGGGGTATGCAAAGTATTTCGTGTTCCCCATAACAAGCACCTCATTGACCCATTGCACGCCCCGGTATTACTATTGTCTACACGGCCGATGCATGGTATCGGTTTACCTGGTGGGTGGCATCGGAATCTGAGACGGTTACGACTTTCCCCCGGTGCTGGAGCCCCATTCTGATCGATTCCCTTCGCGCGTAATACTACGAACAACTTCTCGACTACTCTGGACTGGTTCGATTGATACCCTACTGCATACAGAATCCGCCATACCTCGCGAATTTTGCGGTCTGGTCGCGGACTCTTTGTTTTCTGCAGTAGCGTAGAATCCAGAAGCAGCAAAAGCCTGCAACAGAGTCTTTAAAAGAGAAGAGGAGCCAAATGATCCGGCAGAAATAAAAGCAAGAAAGAAACAGGAAGAAGCCGCACACGATAGAAAAAGAAGATCGGAGAAGGCGAAGAGGAGTGCGATTGAGGGTATCCAAAGGAAAGAATGGAGGAAGAGAGAAAAGGAAGGAGGTGGGTCACGGTGGAGGCAAAACGTATGCAGGAACAAGGAGAGGGCCTACGTTAACCCGAGCAACCAGACTCGGACCTGGCGGGTGTAATTGGCCGAAGCCAACGGAGATCCTATCTGGGATCCTGAATCGAGATCCTCGCACCCGCGACTTCTACACACGGCAGAGAGAGAGAGAGAGAGAGAGAGAGAGAGAGAGAGAGAGAGAGAGAGAGATTGAGCACCCGGTACCGCGGATAGATCGATCGATCCACTATTCGATCCTCCTCCGCCCATCTGCTCTCCGCGATCTTTAACTTGCCGCTCCTGAACTGTTCCGCGAGGGATGACTTTAACCAGGATTTAAAGGATGAAAATAATATGCTGGATGCACAATGCCAGACGAGGTTTGGACCAGGACCATTGGATAGACGACACCGGAATCCGAAGTAAAATGACAATCGCGATGGAAACGGTGAATCGCAGCGTCGCGTCGCGTCGCGTCGCGTCGGAACGATTTCACACGCAACGTGTGTGCCGACTTCTCTTGTGTTCCACGGTGTTCCACGGTTCGCCTAGAGTAGGGATCCACATCCGAGAGAAGAGTTCGTGCTGGTCTCACCGTGGTATCGCGACCGCAGGCGCAACCCCATATTACGAATGTTTGTCGATGCGCGATAAACGCACGCATCGTAATTATGCACGTAATTCACTTAATTTGACGTTTCTCCTTCGTTACACGGGGCCTGCGTGTTCCGAGGTAACGAACTTTATTGGTAAGAGAGCGATTTATCGTTCTCCCCGATCTCACACGATTTCTGCCCCTGCCTCCAAGACAACCGCAAACGCCTGTTTATATGGGGACCTCGCGAGAGACGCGAGTAAACGAGCGAACGAGCGAGCAGGCTAGCGAGCATGCGAGCGAGTAGGTTAGCGAGCAAGCGTGCGCGTTTCGGTTCACACCGATTTAAAACAGCGATTTGCGAGGAGCAAAGCTTGCCAGACGGTGACGGCTCGTTTCACCTGCGCCGATTTACGATACCGAACTTTATCCCCGGACGAAATAAATGTCGCGGATATATACAGTACCGTCGCACGCTTCGATCGATCGGTCTTGCAGCGATCCAGATTATGCGAATTTCTATATATATTCAACTCTGGATTATGCATGCTTTAAATACCCACAGGGTGGAATTTTTTGTCTAATTGGGTCTAGACGATGTCCAGAACACACAAAAAAAAATTAAAAGGAAGAATTCATAAATTTAGAACGCGAGGAATATACGAAAGAATAACGTGATAAAGTATGTGAACAACGCCCACAAACCGGGCTATCATTAACCGACAGTCTAGACTAGCCTAACAATCAAATATAAATTTTTCAAAGCGTTCTATAGATCGTTCATTAACTTGTCTGGTGAATTTGCAAATATAAATTCGCTCTCCCGGTGTCGGAATAATATTTTCTCGTTGCTCCGGTAATACGAAAAATGGTTTACGTTAATTGTCTTCTAATTGGTATTCATGCGGCGGATACTATCGAGCAGAGAAGAGAAAGACAAAGCGAGAAGCGAGAAGCGAGAAGCGGGAAGCGGGAAAGAAAGAGATTGCATAGGTAAGCGTGTATCGGCTAGCCAATAGTGTTACGATACCGGTGTATTATTCCTTTAACCGAGCTAAGCAGGATATCAAGATAGCGCGGTATTTATATGCGCCAGATGAACACCCGATAAATATCACGTTAACGTGGTGCTAAGAGGAAGTGTTATGCACTCGAATGAACTTTAATTTGCCATGCACCTTCATGAACTTTAATGTCCGATGCATCGTTGGGTGCCTCTTCATTAATTTAATTTAGTTCTACACGTATTAACTTTATACCTTCTGTCTTTCCCTCAAACATTTTCATTCTGTTTTCCATTTACGCTCGTCCGTCAATTTCTAAAATTATTATCGATCCCGCAATGCGGAAATATTTTTCAACATCTCAATCAATATAGAAATTTCTATAAAACACCGTAAATAGTCGGTGAAATCAATTTTGGATATAGGGCTTCGTCTGGCTACAGAAGGTTGAAACTACTGATGCGACAACATTTTGTTCCGAAACGAACTGATGATCTTTGTGCATTTATGGCGCGTATAATAGATTCGCAAAATACGAAAGGAACGTCTATGTTAATCAATATTAACAGCACTTTAATTCTACTTTAGCCAGAAGCAATTTCTGAGCAGGCGAAACAGATGATCTTAATAAAGCAACCTGAGAAAATGGAAATGCGAGATCCGCAATCTGCTGAAATTAAATACTGTATGAAGTAATCTAACAGATGTACAACGATTTATGCATAGGAAATTGCATCATTGTATCCAAGATTCAATAAAAAAAAGGAAAACCAGATCAGATCTGAAATGGGAGAAGGGAACGTGTTAATAAAGATTATTTCGCACGCAAAATCGCGTGTCGAACGCGCGCTGTAATCGTATTCAAATTTATGTCGAGGAGGATCTCGAGTCCCGGGACGGAAGGATCGTCAGCGATCCATGGCGCCTGCCCATAAACTTCTTGATAGATCTTCCTCGGGGAGAGATCGCCGATCCCGGGTGTACGGGTTCGCGACTAATCGATTCGCGGCCGCCGCGGAGCGCCGGCTTTACGATTCCGCGCGGAGTCTTCAAACCTCGTTGCCGCACGCAAATGTCCTACCAATGCTCGAGCTTTTGTTACGGCGATTTGCTATTTTGCGATGGAATGTTGAAGTTAACGCGCGGTGTTCCGAGAACTGTTAGGGGAACAAAAGTAATCGTATGAGCTCGGAAACACTGAACCCGAGGAGGAGTTTATTTCCTGTATCGATGCAAATGAGATGAAAGAGAGTTTTTGTGTGTTTTGCGAAATCACCTGGAAGTGCAGTAGATACTGAATTAGAAATAACACGTTGCGGTTATTACAGCGATCTAAACGAGGACTACTGGGCGAGATTATGGAGATTTTCGAACCTCCTGGCAGGAATTCTGTGAGAGGATATTTAGATTTACCCTTCGGCAATCGGTAACACCGATATTACGTAAACGATGAGGATAAAAACCAAGTTGCCTGGCGAACCATGTATCATTCCGGTGTATAATCAACGAACGAGGATGGATCCATTAAATCACAGGTGCAAGGGATGGCCGCATTAGCATTAAATCTCAGGCATTTTGCTTCTAGACCTGTTCCGATAGACTTTGCAGTCTATATCGTCGTGACAATAATTACGCTGATTAAAACTGTAATCTAATCGATTCTAATCTACTAGTAAAGATAACTAATACCGACGACAAAGTGTTTTCAACCAGACCGAGAGTATTAGAATTATTCCGATTTGTTTTCTGTATTACGATTCATCGTGAAATGATCCAGGGAAGATTCTAGAGACGGTTTCAGGCAAAATATTGGCCAATGCGAATTGAAGGAGGCGGTTCGCGAAAGTTCGGCCCGGTTCGAGCGGCGTTAAAGAAGAGCTCGATCCAGGCAGGTCCCTCTGCCGGGTTTTTACGTGGGTTTTTCATCGACGGCACGGCGAGAGCCGCGAGCCTCCGGGGAGATGCTACTTCCGAGGCAGCCGAGGCGTAATCCGGTACATAAAACAAGAAGGAGCTCCTAGCATTGAACTTTGCCCGCGGGAGCGGCTTGTCAGCGAGAGCCGGCTCCGGTCAGGCTGCAGGCGTGTGCGTGGTGCACACCTGTACCGTGCACGCCTGCACACACGGAGGACAAGGCCCGTGCACCTCTTCTGGAATCCTTTTTCTCATCGTGCAGGACTCGCGGTGTCTAACCCGTTGTCTGTATCGCGCCGAGACGCTTCCATTAAATCATCGCCCGCGTATTCATGCGAGACTCGCGTCCCACGAGACCGTTTCGGGGCTCGATTGTCTGTCCGTCATTTGGATTTCTCGAGTTCTTTTTTCACGTAGTTACAACAGCCTGAAAGATAACCAATTTTTCCTCTTGGAATTCTTGCGATTCTTTGACAGTGACCGTAATTGTTGAAGTTTCCGTGATTGGATCTTCTTAATGGCTATGGAGTCGAAACAAGAGGTCCGATACCTTGGCAGAAGGTTCCGTGAGGTGTATTAGCTGCAGCGTTCGAAAAACAGACCCAATCGAGCGAGCGCACGGGGCCCGGCCTGTTCAATTCGTCGGTGGAAGATGAACGCATCCTGAGCGGTGCACGCGGGTGTTAACGCAATGCAGGACGTCGTAACGAGGATCGAATGGATTACACGTGCTTGTAATGACGTCGGGTCTCCAGGCAGTAGCGACCGGTAGCCGGCGGACGAGAGAATTGAAGCCTATCAGCCAGCGAAGGGAACGCCGAGAGTAGCCGCGACGCGGGGTTAATAGAGATCGCGTCAGTCTACCTACTGTACATGTATAATATTCCGTGTCAGGCCCCGCCACCGCCGAAGAAAAATGTTCTTTACTGCGGCGAGCCGAGAACACAAGCCAACGGAATATTCATTTTGCCTGCTCGTTTATTTGGCACCCGTCCGAACGAACATTCCTCTTCGACCGTCCCCGATGACAGTCGAAGGTGATTCCGTTCCCCGGCTTCGACATTTTATTGCTCGACGCCGCGCCGCGCCGCGCCGCGCCGCACCGGCACGGCGTACAGAGCTGTTATTAACAATATCGCGAGCCTTCATGCCACTTCCACCGCCCCGCGCTCTAATAAATGGCTGTCTTCGGCCGTGAGACTGCTCGTACGACGTTCGTTCGTCTTCCCGTTCGGTTGCTTCAGCTTTGCGATGGAAGTCGTTTTTTTGAGGGTGGGAAATTTTCATGGAGTTGCACTAAGGGTTAAAAGATCACCGATGGGTTGAAGGATCGATGAATCTTGGGCGTGTTTAACCTGTTGCTACATTTTGGAAAAAACTCGGAGGGTCGCCTGTCTTGGCTCGTTTTCTAGATATTCCAACAGAAGAATTGAAACTGTTTTTAACATTATTATATAGCAAATCACCTAATATTCTTCCTATTAAACCTACATAACATTAATGTGTAATACCACACAATTTCCTCAAAGGAATACTTCGCTAACCATAGCAAAAACGTGGAGATCAAAGATACTGGACGAAGGTAACGGAGAAAATCGAATTACGTGTCCGCGCGTCAAATGGCGATCAATTTTTCCCGATCCATCGATCCTCGACGGCAATAGCGCGCGTGCAGTGCGTCGATGTCGGCGCCGATAAGAGATAAGACGCGCGTTCTCCGTATAATTATGCTTCTCGCGGTTATCCAGCGGTGTGCGAAGTGGCTCGAGAGATTTTCCAAGACTGGGTACGGATCGTTGGACGTCGGTATTGTCCATTAATCGGATCGCGGGGATCGCGTAACGAGCCCGGACACGAAATCGAATTTACGGTCAATTGGCAACGGCCGAGAAATGATCTTGTCCTCGACAAGATGATTGCTAATTGATCGGCCGGAACGGGAGAGCTTACCGTCGAGACTGGCTCTCTTATCTCGAGTTTTCCCTGGGCTGGGATCGTAATTTAAAAATGGCGACGCGGTCGCTATGAAACTCGAAAGACCCAGCCCGTATGGATCGCTTTCCGGTTCAATTTACGATTCCTTTGTAGTGGAACCGGGGATCTTTTCGGGACAAATTTTTTCGTATGTTTTTGTACAAGTCTCGGCTAGATACGCAAATTTTTTGACGAGGAAAATGTGAAAATTGAAATCGCTACGAGACTCTGCTAGGATAACGCATTAGCCGGCGAGAGCGTGGCGAGAGAGAGGTGAGATGCGAAAAATTTCATAAACCTGTTCTCCTCGGAAAAGGGGTGTGCGGGGCTGTGGGAGGGAGGGGAAAAAATGCCGAAAAACGTTCATATATCCACAGCGCGGAGTTTTACCGGGCCCCTGGTAATTGAACGTTATCGCGTTTTACGTTGGTTTTTTATGAAAAGGAATTTCATCGTCAGAGAAGAAGATGCAATTTCGCTGGTCGACGGTCACCGATAGGAGGTTTGTGGGCGTAATAAAGCTTTTTTACCGAAATTAAACGGAGTTCGTTACGATCTGTTGTTGCACCGAACGATCACCTATCTGTTACCTGTCCCCCCTTCCATGGACCCGTACGCAGCATCATCGAGATCTTCGAGTCCTTTTTACCCTCCCGTTTCTTCCTTTCTCGAGAGAGAGCCAAGCTCGCTCCCGAGCCGAAGCTTATTATCATTATTTCGCGATAAAGGCACGAAATGATCGAGAGACCTATACCGCACTTATCCAGAGGGGTAAAAGGGGAAACGGATAAGGTAGAGAGAGAGAGAGAGAGAAGGAGAGGATCTAAGAACCAGGTACGATGCCGATACCTAATCGATCGAGATCCAATCGAATATTATAGCTAACGAGCTGTCACGCCTGCCTGAACACGATGTTGGAATCATCCGCATCGAGATTCTTCATCTTAGATCCCACTCGATCCTCGCTCGAATTTCCACTGTGATTTCACTTGGGAAATTTATGCCACATACTATGCGTTATATCAACTATTCATTTTCTGTCTTTGATCCGTTCAGTTTGGTGGATCGCTGCTGGTTAATTGGAATACATTGGAAAATTGCTTGTAATGTAAGAAATTAATTAGCAGGCCAGAGCTGCTTGCGAGCGAGCTATAAGGGTCTAAATTGGCCGATTCGCATAAGAGGCGTCCCGTGACGCGCCCGCAGGAGATAGATCGGTGACCAGGTTTCATGATCTAGGGTTCGTCGGTGAGAGCTTAAATGGACGGGGTGGATGTTTTGCCCGGATATTCGAGGTTTTGCTCGGCACGAAGAAGCTCCGGGACGCTTCTTAGACGCTGTTACTTGCGCTGGTTTGTCCGGGCTGGCCGGCCGCAAAAAGCCCGTTTCCGAGAATTTATTTACGAGTCGATTTGGAAGTCCCCAGGTTCGCGAGATCGGTGTTTTGCCCGCGACCGGGTGTACAAGGGGACAGGACGGGTGATTTGTATTCGGTGCGTGTTGTTCGACAACCAACTACCGAGCACGCTGAAAAACCGTCTAACATCGGCGTCCGAGAGGAACGTCTTGTTACCGGGAATAAATTATCAGCCCCGGTATCCGCAGGAACCTCCATTATCCGATCGAGGATTAAGCTCGCGATTGCTACCAAATCCGTAATATCGGTCCCGATATATCTGTTTCCCGCGCGAGATCGATCGTGACTCGCCTACTCTCCCAGCGTTGCCCTCCGTTCTGTCGCACACGGCCTTCTCATTTTATTCGTTGGGTGAACTTCTTAACCCTTTCGATGATCACTAACATCGGAAACTATGGTAGGAATGACCTCCACAAAAATTCATAAAATGAATACAGCTGAAACAAGCGAAGAGTAGTCCGACTACAAAATGCAGCAGACTCGCAAACGAGTACCGGCTCGGTAAAGGATACGCGGCGACACCGGTACCAATTAGCGCACTTGCAGGCTCTAGGTACGTTTTTTCGCGCAGAACGTACGCTGGAAGCGATTCAGAACGACACCCCGGCCAATCAAGAGCGATCCGGGCGAGGGGGTGAGAGACGAGCGACGGAATCCAGCGGCCAATAAGCGATGCAATCATGTCACCTCGAGCGGCCAGCCGCGACCAGTCCGCTGGCAAAGAACGGGCCAAACCTGCTCACCTGTGGAAGGTGGTGCCCAAGGACTATTCCCACGTCGTTAGCCAACCGGGTCATCCCGCCTCCGCTTCTGGAAACATACTGCTGCGTGTGCCTACCACTTTTTTGCATCCTGCCTCGATCAGCCTCAAATGGTCCCCGTCACTTTGATCTTTCACGGCATATTCGAGGCACCTTGCCGTCTCACTCTACGATCCTCTGGATCACATTTGCTTGTCTTGCCAATGGTAACCCGTGGTCACTCGATATCATAATAAATCTTTTAATATTTCTCTCTATTTCACTCGAGTTTGTTGCAATTCGGACAGAAAATGTTTAATTTCCTTCCTAAGCAGTCTGCTCGAACGAATAAAATCGCGCGCGTTAGAAGAATGGGACCGAAGTGAAATTGTGTTTTCCAGGAAGCTCGAAGATTGCCGCTAATTCCCCGACAGGAAGTTCTTGCCGTCCGTTCCGGATAGAAGCCTTCGTCTGCCATATTGTTGCACCTGTACCTGCGCGGTATTATATATAACGAGGCTCAATGTCGCCTGGGTCACGCCGTATACGGCGGAATATTACGGCCATTAATCAACGACAGACCGTCGCGGAGGTGACGACAGTCTGACAGTTCTTTTCTGCTCCACTCGCCTCTGGATTTTGCCTCGGATACCTCGCAGATCCCGACCAGCATCTCGCTGCGCTGCACTTTGCAAGGAATTCCACGTGTTCCACGTGAAAGAAGCGGATTGTTCGGAAAGAGAGGAAGAGATGGAGAGAGCGAGAGAGGGGGAAAAGAAAAAACGGAGAAGAAACGGAGCTCCGGCATTGTGTCGCCGCGAGATGTCTAGCGGAAATAAAACTGTCCCGCCGCGGGGAGCAGCGCAAATCGGTGACGAAGGACGATTAATCCATGTCGAATAACCGGGCTTTTTTCGAAAGCTCGGTATTAATTGGTCTGGAGCCTGCTGGGTCCCTGGAAGCGCCCGTGTTGTTGCAATTATTGTTTGCGAGGCTTCTATTACCGTTCGGTGTGCGTCGATCTTTGCTATTCAATTTTACGTTTGAGAAAAAGCAAATTCTGAACCGACTAAGAAACGTTTGGTTAAAAATTCCAGCCTCACCTGCTACCACGCACCACCCACGCAAGAGCAGCTAGAGCAAAGGGTGTGCTATAGGGGATGATGAAGAAGAAGAAGAGGAGGAGGAAGGAAGGGCGGAACACGTTCATTTTTCTTTTACATTCGCGAGCGCGGAAAGAAAAATCACCGGTTCTCATTACGCTCGACACGTAGGCAGCTTTATGAGTCTCTCTCTCACCCCCACTTCCTTGGCGTTCAACCCTCGCACGGTGTCTTCCCCGACGCACACCCCCTTCTTCGTCTCTCCGACCCTGTTCTTTTCCACCCCCGCAAGCCGTCGGTCGGCGCAAGAAGAAGATATTATTTATTTCGTAAATTAACTCCGGCCGGTGGCGAACGTGACTGGAAAATCCTCGGCAGTTCCGCGCCGTGCTTTTCCGCTTTTATTAATCGGCCGCCATTCGCCTGGCTAAGAACCAGCCGCCGATCCCTTTTTGTCTTCCCGCTGCCAGCCACGCCAACCCCTAACACCCTTACAGTGACGCGCCCCATTGCGATGTGTAATTAGAAGGGCGGAGGACAGACGCCTCGCGCGTTGCGTTGCAATGCGATGAGAAAACGGTTTTCTGCAAGGAAGTCTATAGATTTTGTTGTTTGTCCGAACAATCGGAGATGATGGATTTACTGTCACAGAGACAGCATACTCCAGCGGCCGGTCGACTATCGGAATCGTCGAGCGATCTCTAATCGGTCCGCGAGCGCCGATCGAGCCATCGGTCAAACATTCATCTAAAAAAGCAACGTCGCGCCTCGGTGCACGGTGCAGGGTGCATCGGCGAATCTGCAACGAGATCCGCAGGGCAACGGTCTCCCGGCTACCTAATACCCGGGGCATATACACGGGCATCATTTTTATAGCGGCAATTTCATTTGAGCCGCGACTCATGCAGTGGTTTCTGATGAGCGAACTAAAGCAACCCTCTCCCACCCCCCCCCCGGGCTTCGGTATCTCGGCTGCCCGTCTCTTCCTTTCCTACCCACCCCCGCCTGGACGCCATCTTTTCATTAAAACGGTTCATCTGTGAGCCGCGTCGAGGCGCTGCCCTTCTTCGGGGCTGAAGGAACCAAGGGAACAGGGGTGAAACAGGGGGTTGAGAAACTACAGAGAAAGAGAGAGAAAGGGAGGATAGAAGAGAACACCGACACTCTGAAGAACGAGCCCTGTGGTGGGGATGGCTTCGCTAAGTTTTCCTTCGTTTCATATCTCAACTTTCCCCTTCCTCCACCCTTCAACCCCACCGCCACCACCCACACCCCGGTTTCCGCCCCCGCCACGAACCACCCTCGTCTTCTTTTTTTCTCCGTTAGTCGTTCCTCTCCGCTCCATCTAGACCGGCTAGGCGTGCTCTGATTAATGCCCCCGCTAATAACGTCTTCTCCCCCGGGGAAAACCCACCCCCTCGAGCCACCTGCTGCCCCCGTCACGCCGCGCCGCCGGACTTATGCGGAATTAAAAACACATCTCGCAGCCGGCAGAGTTATTGCGAGCTGCATTGTCTCTACGCTTCCACCTCGGTGCTCCGGTTTTTCGGATCTTTACTCTTCGCGATCCAATAATAATTAAACAGACGGTAATGTTATTACTCGATTAGAATCGATCAAACATGTATAGTCCACGTACGTTCCATCAGAAATGTTGACCAGTCTGTCCTCCACAGCAGGAAATACAACATTGTGTGAAAGCTGCCGAAGTAGCTCCCCCAAATTTTTATCGATAGTTTAAGGTCTCAGTTATCGGTAGGTGGCGTTCCCCCGGGCGGTTATCAGCAGACAGGCCACCGATTCCCATAATTAAGCTCCATTTCTCGTCCCGGCTCGGCGTGAGTCACGGTGCGTGCGTGACGCGCAAGCCAAAGGATCGCTTCCACTGTCCCTCATTTATATTTCGCTGATTGCCGTTATTCCTTCCGATTCATTAACTTCGGCCGCATCCGCCGACGTGCCCTTATCGGCTTGGAAAACGGTGGGCGAGGGATGCAGGCTCGAGGGGAGGCTGCCAGAGGCCGGGACAGGAACGAATAGCCGTCGAGAAATAATGTACGTAACTTAATTACCGATAGAGGCGGCCGGGAATAAAGGAATAAATGATGGCGAGGAGATATTATGTCCGTGCTGCGCTGCGGCTGGCATAGAGAAGACTCTTCGGCACCGTAGGAATACCGAGCGCGAGCACGGAAATTAATATTTGCATGACGATAGACAGCTTCGCCCTAACAATAATTACCAGATATTTACTAGAATAGCGAACGAATAAAATAAATCAAAACATATAAATTCACAAACGTGGACTATGGTTATTCGATGCAAAAGGGTACGGTGTTGGTTTGTAGGTGTTCGAGGCGGTGCGGTGGTTCGATATAGTCAGCCACATATACGTCTTGTCGCCGACAAGAAGAGCATGACCGCGTTCCCCGCAATAATAACGCGACAGCGACTTCCTGTTGGCGTAACTCACCGGTGGAGGTGTAATAAATAAATTGGAAATATCTCCGGGATCGGCCGATCGATCGTCCTTCTGGATATAAATTCCCCCGTCGTTATCGACGACGGGACTCGCTATCCAGAGTTGAAGAAATAATAAGTGTAACGATCGTTCCCCCTTTTTTTTCAATCGGTCCCGAGTCTGCCGGTTAACCCTTTGCTCCCTTCCTTGCGATTATTTGTTGCAATAATTGCAGGCTATTCAAACGTGAAATCCTCTCTCTGCAATCTTGAACAGCTTCTTCGAAAATTGCAAATCTTGCAGACTGGGAAACAAACTTAACATAAAGTGTTGTACAATTCACATTTTCAAATTCAACGATCCAGAATTCGAAGCTGTTAGTCGATATTGCGAAGCGAATTCCCGGGAATAAAATAATCTGCACGGTTTCGAGCGAACAAGAGAGAGAAAGAGAAAGAAGGTCGGCTATGAGCGAACATAATCACGGGTCGCAATCGGGATCGGCTGTTATTACTGTCCGTCCGTGAAAAATGGTTTCCCCAAACAAATTTCTGGGAGAGCCTCTATCCGAACCGGCCGATTAGGCGTGTTGCGGTTCGTAGCATCGCGTCGTTGTCTCGTCATAATTATCCTGTTACCTTGTACGCGTCCGCCGGCAATTATGACGAAGTCGACCCATCGCTCGGAGCAGTTTAGATCGCTATGAATCGAGACCGTGACCGTTTCGAGATCGAGAAATATCTTAGCTACCGCCACCCTGGAGGGTTACGGATATTTTGGAAATTGTTAGGCGGTGGAGATCGTTCTCCTAACTTGGTATAGCGTAGGTAGTATAGTCGTCACGCTCGGGTATATCAGTATACAAATCATCCGGCCTGTGCTTTTTGAAGCAGCCGTCAGGAAAACGATAAAAGTCCCTCGGAAGAGGAGTGGCTGGTAGTCCAGTGGCCTCTCCACGCGAGCCCGAGAGCTTGTTATTAAGTCAAGACGTGTAGCAACTACAATGAGAGAGGAATTATGTTTGTTCCCGGTAGACGGTGCGCTATCGTCGCTCTGCAACGCTGCCTCGATCCTCGAGAGCACTCTCTTTGAATCGCTTTGATGAGCGCCTGGTGATCGATGACCCTGCGCGATCTTATGCGTTTCGCGCAGTCGAGCGAACCAAGTCACTGTAAACGATTTGATATTCGTATTCTTCTGCATCGTTCAAGACGCACCGATGGCCAATGAGAGGCTAGATAACACTGGATATCATGGCCAACGAGGCGTGCAAGTCCATCTAGATCGTTAACGCTCGGCCGAGCCACATTAGCTTATTCTCGCAGGATTTCATGCGGCGATAAGGCGATGGGGCAAGATCTCGGATGGGTCATCCCCCGCGCCTCCGCCACACGATCGAAGAAAGGGTGGAACCAATAAAGAGAAAAAGAAGGAGGTTCCGGTTTTTCGCGGTGAGAGAGGTCATCGTCCACCCGGTATACACACATCTCGTTGTAATACCGCACGTTGGCTACGTCGGGGCACGGAGTAATGCAATAATAGGCGTATACTAATGATACGGGGGGGCTGGCGGCCCCGGGAGGATTCAGTCACGTAGTTGCATTAAACTTAATATAAATAATAGCGGTTTGTGGAGCGTTCGAGAGCCGAGGAGAGAGCAACGCGAGCGCCTCTGCCCTGTTGTACCCACCTATCTCCATCTTCTCATCCGGCACTCCGCGGGACCATAATACACCGGCCTCCACGTCCCTGGACTCGCCTCCACTTAATAAGCGGGATCGTCCTGAATCACCACGGCAGCCGGGCCTCACCTCCTTCTGCTTGCCCTCTTCTGGTCCCCTTTGGTCCCCTCTCTCTCTCAACGATTTCTTACCTTCTCGCTTGGGCCTCTTACTCACCCCACAGTTCGATGGATCGTTACCGTTCCTCCCGACCGCCACCAGTACGCGACCGTAGGGTATTATTGGTTTTCGAGAGGAATATGCGATTCGGTGGGCCAATACCCTGCCCGGTTCATCGGGTGGAGCCACCTGCAACGGTGTCCTGTTGCTTTCGTTCCGATTCTGTCGGCTGATTGTCTTCCAGGTGTGTAGAGTTGGATCTATAGAGGATATTTAGATGCTTTCACTTGATTTCCAAGCCATCGAATCAAATTCTACTCGAGAGGTTTGATTCTTTCAACAGTTGTCTACAGGAATTCCCGTGGTAATGGTAACATGGTTCGGCGTACAAGCGAAAAATCGATCCGGTTTTCCTGGTTCTCTCATTGTCAGTATTTGTTGCATGCTGCGAGCAACCGATGTGCAACGTTATCTCGACACGGGCCGTGTGATTTTATCCGGGGTTTCTGCTCGGTAATGGCCTCGATCTGACCATCGGTCCCGCATTCAGCCGATTCCAGATATCACGGTCCCATGGACAGGGTCGCGATCGGATCCGGTCATCGTCGTGCGTAAGATCGACTCTCGCACGGTCGCCGGTCGCCGGTCGCCGGTCGCCGCGCCGCGTCGCGTCGGTCGTCGCGTGTGTTCCCCAGGTGCAAACAATGCTTCTCGAGTCTCCGTTTCGCGATTCCTTGCTGTTCTACCACCAGCCTTGAAGCTCGACTCACCGTTGCGTGTTTATCAATTAAATCTGGAATAGCATTGTTCGATCCCTGACGCGATCGTGAGGAGCGATCGTGGTTTGTCAAATTATTGTCTCTGGGAATGTATCGCGCCTTTATCTCGAGGAGAAATAGTTCACCTGGCCCGATGCATTTAGAAATCTCATAGAAATACTGCCAAATTAATCAAATGAGAGGAACCTACGACTTCGATATCTGTGCGAAACAATGATAATCGCGAGTGCAACAGTGTGCTTTATTTACCAAACCGATATAGCAGGCCTCGCGGACTAACGAGCTGCGAGGTTTACGCTGGTTTTCTGCTAATGTGCATAAATTGCCCGCGAAAGAGCAGTTTGCTCGGTGGCCCGTTCTCCATACAATCGTTTTTCCAGCGGGCGGGCCCGCGATAGGAGGCGATTGCCATCGATGGAAATGCGATCTGCATAAAGATGCGTATCAGGACTGCAGCTCGAGGCATTTTACACGTGTTACCCGCGCCATCCGCCGCGCCGCCCGGCGCAGGTACCATTATCTTCGATTCACATGATCCGCGAATTTAAATCGCCGTACGAGCGGAAACGAGCAACGCGCTCGGATCGGCAGAGGACTAGGCAACCTGTGCAATTTGCACCTAATAAAGCGCGAGCCGGCAACCCGCGCTAACGAGAGAGGGACGAGGATCCGCTGATTGCTTCCTTTTTCGGCGGTGGAAGACTTTCCATGACCTCCTTATCGGCCGCGTGAAATTCTATCGCGGTACGATGCAATCGCATCGCTGTGCATTCGTTGCGGCACTTTTGCTTTATATTTTAGCTGGTTTAGTAAGTAAACACGTTTTTTTTTTTTATCGCGTTGTAGGGGAGTCGGAAAGCCAGACGAACAATCGATCTGAAAAATGAGTGGCTCGTAAATAAATTGTTTGGCGAGGAGGGATAATGGTGTCAGTTATTTATGACGAATGCAGGCGGTTGAGAGAGGATTTATTTGTTTGGAATGATAACAAGCTTCTAAACTTTCGAACGGCAGTGAATATGCTTAGCCGCCGCGCCGGCGGCGCGCGGCGTGTTCGCGGCATGGAAATTACATTGAACTCGGCGAGTATGAAACTCCCGGCGACCTCATGGCGCGTACGTGCAAGTATAGTCAAAGGACCTGCCCCCCGTGCTATGAATATTTGCCACGTTATCGCAGCCGATAGGCGCCGACCTTTCCGCGAACCCACGGGCTAAACTGCAGCGATGCTATCGTTGCACATCTAGACGAGTGGACTATGAATTTCATGCATTTACATCAACACACGGAACGATCGTCCCGTTGCACATCAGACATTCCCATAAAACTTTACCCAATTCTAGACTCGCCGCTATATCGTCCTCTATCGCATTTTCATGCCAATGGTCTGTGCGAATCGCAAAAATTTATTCGAGTGACCTATAACGATACCGATCGTTCAAGTTATTCGTATGCTTGGCCATCCAAGCCTGATAATTATATTAGCTTCGGAAAATGTCTGAGAGACAATAGAAATTGAGAGACGCAGCAGCAAGATCATAGAATCAGTCGGTTGGCCCGGTTCGTGGACCACACATGTTCGCTCGATCCTCGATCCTCGGGATCCTCGGAGTTGTTACCGGGCGCAAATTTCTCCGCGTGTTCGTCTCGGTCAAGGAAGCGGCACGGCCAGGTCCCAGTGATTATAGGGGTGGCGCTAGAGAACTCGGAATGATTTACATCTCGGCCTCGGCCCGGCCTAGTTCACTTCGAAATCCCCCGTCCTAAATATCGCTGCTCGAGGAACAACGGCTAGACGCGACCCGTCCCTTCTGGCAACATTCAAATATATCCCGCCATTCATAAATTCGTCAGCGTGCACACGCCGAAATTACTGGCGCGCCGGATCGACTGACCAGTACCTCTTCTCACGCGTCCCTTCTTCGGGAACAAAAGAGTATTCTTCCAGAAGAATGCTACTCTTGGTCGGCCGGAACGATTTTTGCTCTAGGAATGCAGCTGTATGCGCCCGGGGCGCGGATTAGTCCGTCTAATAAAATTTTTGGACGAGTGCCTGTATTATAAAGATGAAAAGTGGCCTCTGCGTTTCGGGATGACTGTAGATTAACTCGAAGAACAAAGGAGGAGGTTTAGCGAGAAGCTCCTCTGTTGTACGATATCTTCTGGGAATGCTGGGAGTTAAAGGTACAGAGATCCTCGTAGGAGTCTCCGGGAGCACAAGGACGACGAAGAAGAACTCGAAGAGCGGGCCAAGAAGCGGATAGTGTTCGCAGGGTGCGAAGGCATCGGGTAAAAGGGCGAAAAGAAGGGCTGCGCACCGGGTTAGCCAAATTACAGCTTGGATGTCAGCCTCGGTGATTGATGGCTCTGCACCCAGAAACCGCCGCGGTGTTTTCCAGGAAATTAAATAGAGGCGGAAGATCAGAGGTAGCCTAAGGGATGGGGGTGGGCCTCGGACGCGCACACACACACTGCCTAGAGTTCTAGGTTCATAAAGAATTCGAGGCCGGGCCGGGTTTTAGCGCGTCTTTAACGCAAAGTGATTACCGGGCCCTGGTAATCTGGGTTATTAGGTATGCGCAAACAGGGCGTTAATGGCACCGTTTTACCCTCGTCCCGGGCAAGAGTAAATCTTGCCACTGACAGATTTTACGGCGAACCGAACTTTACATCGAACCGAAAGGTGGAGAGCGTAGAATCTGAAAAGTCAAACAGTGGTCTTAGAAAACCTAGATTCTTCTGTCTGTTAACTAGTTGAACGGATTAAAGTACCTTTAAGCAGGATTTTGTAGCTACCCGGATGGTTTTGAATTATAATAGCACGTAGCGGGATCTTTGAAAGTAAGATAAATAATTCCAGTGGGAGAGAACTAGCTCAATGAATTCGCAGATGCTAAAAACAAAGCCGAGGATCCTTGAATTTCTGCGATGAAAAAGAAAACGCGGTTAGCACGGTTCGGCTGGTTTCCATTAGATTAGAGTAATCTAGATGCAGTAACTGTGCATCCTTCGGAACCGATGTCTTTCAGTCTTTAAATATTCTAATTAACGAGCTTGAAAACGTCCGAGTAGCTACGCTGCAAGTCGAATTGTATATTTTCGAAATAATTGGTGCGGGAAACTAGTGTATGCTATTTTTTAGTGTCTTCTGTGCGCTAGTTGCTCCGACGTTGATATAGTTGCTCGACCATTCTTTAATTTGATCGTAATCTTTCTGGTTAATCCTTCTCTCCACAAAATTAACCACACCGTGTATAATGTTCAGAATAATCCAGATGCAATTTGCAAAAATGTTTACATTATTCGCTTGTTTCAAATCGAAAGAAGATTCGGTCGTCTGTATTCTGAATCTAAAGAACAACCTACAAAACAAGCTATGTATCTTATCAACACCCACGTTCGAATTGGAATTATTCTAAAACGGTATTTTGTATTTAGCAATAATTGGAGCATAAAACAATTTTATGGGTTTTCTCCTTTCTTCTGAATTTCTTGAATCTTTAAAAAGTAGCTCGAACGGTTCACTGCTGGGTCAAATAGTATTTCAAATCGAAACGAAAAAGAGAGATACATTTGAAAATGAATTGAATTATGTATGTAAGAATGTATATAGAAAATGTCTAATTTGCATGTGGATTTGCAGTCTGGTTATGAGACTTGCCGTGCATCCGGTCAGAGTGTTTCGCAACGGGTTAATGCTGAAGGCAGGCCGACGAATACGGAGGCGAGGCCGGGCGAAGATTCACGAGCGTCTCTGTAAGTTCTGAAAGTGCATCGCCGTGGCCCGGTGCAGTATCCGCGGTCCCCGTTGGAGTCGTGATGCAATAAAATAGCGCCACCCACCGGGCCCGTCGCTATCTACCGAGGATCTCCGTAATGCCTCACTTCGGGCCGAGATCCTCTCCTCGGCTGGCTTGCACACGGTATACACTGAAAAGAAGCGGGCCCCGGCGGAGGGCAAGGGTGCATAATGAACTCGTTAATTAACTATCAGGAAGCTGGATCGAATCTGATAACGATCCGAGCCACACGACGCGCCTTTCTCTGTCCCTGCTGGGACACCAGCCGCGCGCACCTTCGTCCTAAAGGACCCGTTGTCCTACACCGACGCGAGGGACCCCGAAATCTCTCCTTTCGGGGCTTAGGGCCCTCCGGAATCCTTCTCTCTGTAAAATACAAAATTCTATATTACGACTGAGAAATTGTTTTGTACACTTGTTCAATTCTTTGCCTATCTTTGGCTGCGATTGAAAATTACGTGATGCGACTTCAAAATTTCCAAGCCATTAAAACGATTAAAGGAAGAAGGAGCTGTCTATCCGATTCCAGCACGTTGGAACGGATGAAGACAATTTCCATCTTGCATAAAGATCCTCCGTCCAATTACGAGATAAACGCACGAAACTCGTAAACCACGAGTCTAACTCGAAGAGCAAAGGATCCAGAGCGCCGTGACGAATTAATGGAGCGATTTCGCGGCCCAAGGACCCAGAAGAGGTTCGAGCAGCACCGAATCGAAGGGGGCAGAGGCCAATAAATCAACCGGGACGCGTTTAAAAGCGCATCAAAAGCCTCCTCTTCCTGATCGGGGATGCGAACGTCTCTCTCTCTCTTTCTCTCTCTCTCCGTCGCACCAGCTGATTGATATACGTTTAATAACAGAGATCCGGCGCCGCGAGAGACGCTTCTCTAGGATGTTTATGGCTGCGTTGGAAACCGGGCTGTGCCTAGAAACGAGGGAAAGAGAGAAAGGGAAAAGATAGAAGGATGCGGATCTCGATTAATCGGAGTCCCTGGAAGCCGGTTGCGGGTGGTTCCCCGCTGCTCTCTCGAGCTCTAATAATACGGTTTTATTCGTCGAGGCTTCCGACGCCGCGCCGCGCCGCGCCGCGCCGGTATCGCGACGCCTCCGGCTATCTTCGGGATCCTCCAGGTTCCTCGGCATCGACTAGGCCTTACATTTTTGACGGTGCCTCCGTTTCTTAAACCTCCGTCGACTTCGCTCCCTACGGTGGACTCCTCTTCCTGTGGGTTTTCATGCTGCAACTGAAAAAATAAAATGATACATTCTCCACGCAAAAGCTAAAACAATCTAAAGAAAAAAACAATCGGCGATCATGCTCACGGGCGAGATAAACGCGGAACGGGACGAGGAACAGAACCGTTTCGCTAGTTCCCAACGTTTGCATAACTATGCAAATGAAGTTTTGCCGGCGATTAGGCGATCGTGGCTCGGCCAGGTACCCCTTCCGCGAAGGCCTCTACGTTTCTGTAGAACTGACACACATCACGTGTCCGTGTTCTCTAATTAGAAATTGCTGGCCCGAAACTGGGACTGGTGAACTCGAAAGTTGTGGTATTGTTAGCGGAATGGGTTATTCTTTCGTTTCCTTTTGCGCTTACGCGGTTCGTGTTTATATTGCTTTCATTCCGTCATGCTTCTTTACTGCTCGCTGTTATTACTTTTATGGTAATCGGCCGTTGCGGCTAAGGCCTGCCGTAAATAACTGCTATTATTATTTTCATTTGCATTGGGCCGATCTCGAGCGGAATGGAAATCCTATGCGAAAGTTCGCGTTATTTAGACATTATAAATATCGTATCGCTTATCGCTTTCGCGGAAGGAAAAATCCGACGATTGTCCAATTCGATTAGGCGTTGATTAAAAATGTTCACCGACAAGGGGATCGAGCTGTCGCTTTCGCCAGGTAGTCCGAGGCCTTGGGGAACGAAAACGCGAAGTTTAATGTTCGGTGAAAGTTAAATGCGCGCACCCGAGGGTAATTATGTTGCTCGTACGACACTGTCCGTTGACAGGGGTTCACCGAGACGGAGGATCGGTTTGGCAAACACAACTCGGACACCGGCGCGGCGTGGAAACTCCGCAAAAAAGGTCGGTAATTAGCGGCTGCACTTAATTACCGCGTTGCACATGCAAACGACTTCACTACACGATCGTTGACCGCGAAGCAGTCGTGTTTCGTGACGAGATGTACGTGCACGATAGCAGGGCGACCGAACGATTGGGCAATTACAGGTAACCGGCTCTTTATTTCCCTCTGATCGGTCATCGAAACCTCCAACCTCTCGACTCGACAGGATGATCGTTGAAAACCGTTTTCTGTCGTTCAGAAATGTTCGTAAAACAGAAGTACTAATCCGTACCATCCCGTATGAGCGAAATTTTATATTGCAATCTTTTTCCGCCTTGTTGCAAAAAATTACTAAAGCTCTGCTCCTCCGATCGAAAACATTGCAAAGTTGGTTTAAAACATCCTAGACCAGACAAACACCGCAGGAACACGCTATGGGGCCAGACATTACGTCCGGCGCCAAAAATACACTTTGGCAGGATCGACATAATGGAAGAGAGGGAAAGGAGAAGGAGAGAGGGGTTTCGATCGCGTCGATCGTGCGTGAATGCGTGATCGATCGAACGGCCGGACAGGCGTCGATCGCAGTCACCGGGCGATGATCGCTCCTCCCGGTTTTCAACGAATTACGCCTTGAATGCATAATAATATATTTTGCACGCGGCTTCCACCGGCAGAACTCATTTCCATTCAGCCGTCGCGGGGACATTTAGGCGGATTTGCATGCACAACGCTCGGTTTCGACGGGGACTGAAATAAACGTTGATGCTCGTCGTTGGAATCACGAAACTTTCTTTACGAGCGAAAAAAGGACATGGTGGACAGAAACGAAGGGACGTTTTACTGCTAGTTTCCTTGCAACAATGTTGTGTCTTGAGTTTATACATACTTCGAAGTTCTACAGTTGCCTAGAATGTTCCGGACAGAACAGAAAAAACATGAAAAATGTTTATTTTGCTCTTACATACATGTGCACGGCGTATGTACACGCATTGTATAATTTCTGGTGCGCTCACGGGATTATTATACAGGTGAGAAATGTTTTCCAACGGTCCGCACGTAAACCGGTAACGAAGCGTGGGTGTAATTGCAACAAAGCTGCTACAAGCATCTGTCGCGCGAGAGGGGAAAGGAAGCAACAGTGTGGGAGAAGTGTTGTTACGAGATTACTTTCCAGGAGAACCGAGAGAGGGAGAGAGGAGTCCTCCGTGTTTTTGGATCCCCGGCAAGAGACCGGCCCCTTTTTTACTTTTATGTTGCAATTACGTTAACGAAATAAATCACGCGCTTTGAGTGGACCTTAAAGCGCCCGCGAAGAATCTTTTAAATGCCCGGCAACGCGCAATAACGATGTCTTTAACGTAGAATGGAAAAAATGGGGGGATGCTTTGCAGGGGTGACTTCCGAAAGCTGCAGTATTTTAGCGTAAATGCCGGAAAACATAACGATGGCGAAAATTGAGACTGCCATCTCCGACCCTTGAGAGAAGCTTATTAAAGCAGCAATTCCAAGGAGCGCAATCAAAAACATTTCTCAATGGCATATTGACGAGGCTCGGACATTTCGAGTCCTATTAATAGTCTTCGGTAGATAGAGTGTAAATAATTCCACACCCGGGAGAATCAATTCGATTAGTGTACCCCGGCAGCACCCCTAATTGCGGCCTACTTCGAGGGCAAAGGGGTAGTAGAGAGAAGCATGAATCAATTAAGACCGAGCGGAAAGAAGCGGTTCTAAAAGACAGAGAATGTTGCGGTAATAGTCCCACACGATGTTGCAACGAGCGGACAAGCGAAAAAGGAGCGCGCAGTACGCGAATAGTGCGAATAGCGTTGGGGGCCAGGACTTTCCCGCGCGGGGAAAGCGGACCGGGGAAAATGAGAGTGGATCGAAAACGGTTTTCCTAGTTCCCCGACGCGTCGAATCTATTCGCAGTCATGAGCCGGAATAAATAAATAAATTGGCTTCTGCGGGAGAGCCCGGCCGCGAAAGTTCGAGCGTCGCCGTCGATATTTCACCGCGTCCGCGTCCGCTCACGGGAATCGCACTTTGAAGTGGCCGACCGCGATTCCGATACGCTATCCCGAACTTATGGCAACGATATATGTACCGAGGTTAACAATCATTTTGATCGCCCTAATCGCTGTAATGATCGTCTGCTCCGGATCTCGTTGCTAACGCCGCGGAAAATTATCGAGAAGCAATTAGCTCGTGATTATTCAATTACCGAGAAAATGGAACGATTTTTAAGGTGGAGTGATCGGAGAAATGAGATAATAATTTCTGTTGGTTTTTTGCAAAATTACAATATTTAATTATTCCCATTTTTCCCGAATAACGATGATGACATTTGTAGTATTATCTGAATGAACAGTAACCGGTTCTATCGAGTACGTGAGCCGGTAGTTAATTTCAGTATTAATACACGGTACTAATTACATTTGTCATAATATACGACCCACGTCCTCGAGAAATGAAAGATCTATGGCACTGCTAATTCCCCTAACTACGGCGTTACAAAGTCGTTTCAAACATCGTTACAAATGTCTAAATGTTCCGGTAGAACCAGTCCGTGTACCAGTCCGTAATTCGATCGCAATTTGCCGATGCACTCGCAACAAGAAAAGCACGATGCACCGGAATAGAAACTGCAGAAACGAGTGCTCGATTCGTCATTGGAGATCCAACAAAATCGCGTTTCTTCGTCGATCGTGGCTGATTGTAAGAATGCAACCGCAAAAGAATCTGTTTCCGCTCGGTCGCACTCGATCCAAGCAAATGCATCGAGGAATGCGCGCACGTATCGTTGCATCCTTCACGGTTTCTGAAACTTCAGCTCATTAGGAGATTCGTTCCGCGATATACACGATTAATTGGGTGTTAATGGCTCTTAATACGATAGAGATTTCATTCGAAAGGTTTTTCGCATAACTTCGAACACCGAGCCGCGAGCCCGATCGATGCTTCCAGTCCGGGTAATTGATATATCCGCATAAAAACAATCGATTCTTGATCTGCTGAACATCGAATCGCAGAAGCGTGCAAAAATCGCGTATCGTTCTCGATCTCCCCACCCGCTCCTTTTTCGTTTGTCTCTCGATTCCTCGGAAGAGCGAATTTAAATTTAATTTTCTCCGCGGTATATAATTATTATAATTAATATAATACTTCTCTATTAGATCGAGATAGATAACGCGGTCCGGCTCATGAATAAAAGTGTTAATGTAATCTCTGTTCATAAATACAAATTAAACGTGCAGCAAGAATGCGCCTATCGCCTCCATACACCGTGCTCATTAAAATATGCATAATTTCTACTCCGTTGGCACGATTCCGTTGGTGTGAGACCAAGACGACTTATTTTCCGACGTTTCCTCGTGTGGGTAGCCACTTTGTTGCAACCCCTGGACGCGGATCGCGATCTCGTAGGTCGCGGATCGCGTTTTCCATGAGAATAAGGTAAACCAGCGAGTGCGTGCGGTCTTATTAAGTGTGAAAAAGGCGGAAGCCGTGAAAATAAGCCGATTACGACGACCTCGAACGCTTTCTTCCTTCTACACTCTACACACCGTCGATAATCCCCGCGAGTCCCGCTCGCACAACAGAGCACAATAAAACACACCGTGTTCCGAACCCAGCGAATAATTAAGAATAATGAACGTGCTCTCGCCGGGTATTAGAAACTTGTAACTCATCCACGCTCGCTCATGCTCGCGTGCATTTAATAAATATCATATTTTACAGATAACGCTCGCGTACGCCGCGCCGCGCCGGCGCTCTTTTGCACGATTGTTTCCGAACACCTGCCTCGGCAATTCCCGCTCGGTAATGATATATCCTGTTGTTCGTGAATATTATTCGATAGCTTTATTCTCTCCCGGTCTTTTTCTTTATCTTCGTTGATAATTAGAGTTGCATGCGCGAGCCTCTCCTCTTGGTCTGATTATTCGGGTCGGAATGCGCCGTGATCGGGACGCGATGTGAACGGAAACCACGCCGTCTCTGCCATTAAGCGAATGCGGTAATTAGTTTATCGCGCCGCTGGATGAAACTTTAGTTAGGCGTAAAGACACCCAGAGCGACTCGGAACTCGGAACACCCGCGTGAAATTTCCGACTCGAAGATGCGCTCCTAATTATCGCGTCGTTCGCCAAATTATCCACTGTCAATATCAACTCGGTTAATATAGAGAAAGAAATATACATTCCAAGAAATCGGCGTTGCTTTGGGGCATTTTAAGTAAACACTCACGAATAATATGACACTTTAATAAACATATATGTAGAAGCAGACCTTCATAAAATTAAAAAAAACCAACGATAACAACTAATCACTGGTAATTAGAAGCGGAAAATCTGCGGGATCTTATTGCAGGCAGTGTTGGAGAATTTCGACGAGAACCAGGGGGACACGCGCGGTGGTACTAGATCCGAGTCAACAGGTAATTGCATCTTTGCTTATTAACGAGGCCGTGGAGCCTGCGTCCTCCGCTGCCAGGAGACAGATTTATCGCGAGGATTCGCACACGAGAAGTCATTGTTGATCCGCGGGAGACCTTATTGGCCACGAGAGAATCCTTTCGGGAAGAGGGTACCGTAATCGACCTGTTTTCCTCTCGTAATTATAGGTATTGTGAAAAAGAAAAGGAATTAATGCAACACCACGTGAAATGACCTTTCTAACTTCTGCATCGCGGGGTTCAATGGAGCATTGTAATTTGCACCTTGGGAAATGGTCGCCTGAAACTAGACTACTTTTAACGGAGGATTTTGATTGACAGTTCTCAGAGAAAACTCGTCTTCGAGCAGTTGTAATTAATCTCCAATCCTTCCCCCACCCATTAGTCGAAGAAAAAGTTAGCACACTGTGAATTTTCAACATGGTGAATATGGAAGTTTCGGTGAATTATGGTCGAGGATGCACCCTTCGAGAGTGTGTGGCTGCGTGGTCGCGTGATGCGGCATAAAATTAAGCGGATATACATTTTAATCTCGTCCCGACTTTCGCGCCGACAATCGAGAGAATAAGAAAGAGAGAGAGAGAGAGAGAGAGAGAGAGAGGAGGGGGGGAGACGCGGCGTGAATACACGCGCACCTGAGATCATCGTGCGAATAATCAAAAGAAACGCGGTGAAAAAGAAAGAGATCGACGGGGCGATGGGAGGGGGGATCGCGCGAATCCATAGGATAATTATTGTTATTATCGTTAACGTTTGCATCGTGCCGATTCCCCGCCGGTTTCGCACCGTCATTATCCGCATGAACCGAACGAGCCGAGCCGAGTGCCGCGCGGTCGAACGCGCGCGGATCATGCGTTCGCATAAACTTTGCGTGTCGCGTAATGAATTACGCTTTTCCGGGGGCCCGGTCGGGTACGCAAACACCCGTTTATCCTCGCATTTGCATAACGCCGCGGGCGAACGGCCACGATGCTTACGGCCTCGTTTAGTGACACGAGCAAACCGCCGCGCCGCGCCGTTTATCCGAGAAATCATATTTGCGCGCGCCGACGGCCTTCATGATTGAACTATATTTCGCCCGATGGAAATTTACAAAATAACACGGCGAAGTGGTAATCACCTGTTCCGATGCAGTTAATTTATCGATTGCCACAAATGGAATCAAATAGATTAACTCTGTTAATCATAAAACTGTAGAGCGCAACTGCTATATCGAAGCAACGAGCATCACGAGGGAACGTTTCCTAGTTGCCGGCGTGCATACGTCCAAGATTACTCATTGTATTTACCTGGATCCCGTTCGCGAGAACACAACGACCGTATGATTACAGGTAGGCGACACGTTCCGTGCCTGGCATGCGAGGCGCGGCAGACATTAGGAAACGACTTTCAGCTTTCATTTGCATCGTCCGTGTACTGCCGGGTGGCATTTCTAGATCGTCGTGGTCGTGCGTCGCGGTTTATTACGCATATTGATCGTGGTTTCACGCGTCATACGGTGCACACGAGCGACGGAGAAATAAGGATTTGTAGACCAATCGAAGCATTAGTGGCCCCGGATGCGTTCCCCCGGTGACACCAACTGGAATTCCGTCGTTTGTCAGACCGTAAAAACTTTCTCGCGACTCGGTGTGCTCTTCTTTTTCTTTTTCGTGGCGGCGGCTGTTTGATGCGCGCGCGAGATAACGAACCTTATCAGATCGCCTCGGAAAGCAATACCCTCCTCGTCCGTTTCCCTTGAAAACGGAAATTTCTTGAGCGACGGGTGCGTGGAAAAAATTCACGGTACACTTTTGTTATTTTACGACACGTTTAGCTCTAATAAAGATCGATCGAAACAAAGAAACGCGATCGAGGCAAGGATCGAGCAGGTTAGCGAACTCGAACGGAGTAGCAAGCCCGTTCCAACTCATATATACGAAATATGACGGGTAGGGAAGAGTTGAAGGCAAAGGGGAAAGACGAGATTTCCGAGAAAAGCCTGTTACTATCGGCGGAATCATGAGCAATGCTAATAGGCCGGTCTTCGCAAGCGGCGCAAGTGGTTACAAAGAATCGCCGGAGCTAAGGCCTGGGCATCGCGTGTTACCGTTTCGCTCATTTGCCTGGTAACGAACGTCCACCGTCACGGCATACATTTATTTAAATAATTAAACACAAATTGGCTATTCTTCGTAGAACTGCCCGGCAAACGGAGGCCGCAACGAATTATTGCAGTGCCCTTCTTTCTGCAAACAAACCGACAAATTAAACGAATTGACTTCATTATAACGTTAATTGCAGATGAAATAAAAACGCGGCTGCGCTGCCGACACAGCCCTGTCGAAATACCGTTCCCTTTTTCGCCTGTCTCACCCGTATTTCCGTGCCGATCAATTTACGAGCATCGTGGAAAAAAATCAAACAGAAGACACGAATAAATGTGAGAATATCTGGATGAGTCGAGAGAAAGGGAGTGTCACCGACTGGGAAAATAATCGCAAAGGAGTGACGAAGCGACGTGTAGCTGTCGGTACACATATGGCAGCCGTTCTTCCGCATCTCTGGAGGCAACGGCACGGCATGGCAGAGGCATTGTGCCCGGTCCTTTCGCAATGGTGAAATTGGCCGTGCGCGGGGCAAAGGAAGCCGAAAGGCAAAGAGAGACGCCGGGCAAGCTGACCTCGTTTCACATTCCGCGGACGTAGCAACCCCAAATTACCCTATTCTATCTTGGCCGGGCTGCACTCTGATTCTGCAAAGCGTTTTGTCGCCGCGTTTTCTTTAAAACGTGCACGCCGCGACGGGGACGTGCCGCCCACGCGAAAGCAGGGCTAAACAAATTTACGGGGATTCAAATGCGGTTCGCGTTCGCGCCTCGCGAGCTCGATTATTCTTATCAATGTTAACGGGCCGTGCACTTTCCTTAATGCCCGCACCGTTGCGTTGCACTGAAAGGAGTATTTTCGTGAAACACAGAAAAATTGACAGATACTTGAACATTTCTTTTTCTGGAAACTACGTACAGAAAGTACATAGAAAAGAATTGAACGCGCGCGGCGTTAACTCTGGTTACAGTCGCGAATTTCAACCGGACAAAGGAGTCCCGATGAGTTTGCCGGGCATTCGCCTTACGAAGAAGAAACCCAGTTGCAAATTGGAGTAATTACGTATAATTAGATCGCGGCTTCACGTGCGCCACTCGCACGGATCACAATAAAATAAACAGTTCCATGGCGTAGCTACGTAAAACAGTGTATGTATTTCTCATCGCATCGCGATAACGAGAACAATAATAGAATATAAAAATTCTCTATTCAATCCCGTCGTTCGCGAATCCGTTCATAAAAATTCTGCATTTGCATAAGAATCTGCTCGCGCCGTTGGAAAGTATACTTACAGGAGCGAGTATAGTCGAGGATCGACGTTCATATTCTTCGTGAATATGGATCTCCCTTGGAAATCTTGATTGCTCATCTTGACGATTCGTTGAATCAGCATAAAGAGATGCCCAGACAATCCCGTGATTAGGTACCAAGTATGTGTCAGGTAACGACGCCGCCGGGTGAATACACTCTGTTGTGCCAACGCGTGTACCTGTCTCTCGTAGGAAGCCGCGAGGAGAGAGAGATTTCGTTGCCGATATTACAACCGTGCATGCAAACTTACACACGGTGGCGTACACGTCGCACAGACGATGCGAGAAATTCTCAGAATGCTCGCTCTCGCATGCAAACGCGCCGAGGCTGCTCGCTGTTTCTGCCACTTCTTGCCCTGCCCGACAACCGACCGACACCCTTCGATGGCGGCTTGGCCGAGCAGGATAGTATATCCTTTAGCCCCTCAACAGCTCGTTCCTTCCAGTTCCAGTTCCAGTTCCAGTTCAGGGTTACCAACTATCACGGAATCAAGGAAACTATCGGTAAGCTGGCGTTCAGCTGATATGGAAGAGCACCAGATCGGCGATATCGCGAATAAAGGCAACATTTTTAATCTGTCTACTGTATGAGACCACTTCTGGCGGAAGGTTTAATGGGCTAGGAAATGATCAGTGTCATTGTAGAAACTGCACCATTGACCTTTAAGGATCGTCGCAGCTTTCCTGAAGACTGTGTTCAAAGTATCTGCTATGTGGAGCAAGTCTAGCGAAAGGTTTAACGCGTTAGCAAATGATCAGTGCCCTGTCGAAACGGACCCTATATGTATACCGTCTATCGTGGTAAACTCGAAAAGAGTAGAAGTTCCCTGAAGGATGTTTATCGCGGCGGATCGGAGCTCGGCGTTATATAATAAGCTCGTTTTGGCGGTTCGTGACCGACACACCGGCTCCCTTTGCCGATCGCAATATCCTGACGGACACAGGAAGGCACAGCGAGCGTGCTGACTCTTGCTGCCGCTTGACGGTGCGTCTAGCTTGATGGTCAGCCAGGTGTACGAGGTCAGTGAGCAGCGGCCGATCGTTTATGCACAGTAGCTTCTTTCCCGGCGATAAAATTGCGGCAAGTGTGTGCACGGTGTGTGGGCCCCGCGGGCCGTATATTCAGCGCGACACTCGCCATTAAGCTCGCCGGTCAATACGCATTTATATGACGCGATTGATGCAAACGCGCGCCGACGGTGCATCGCGATGCTCTTTACCGCATTCGCGATTACCATTCCGCTGGGTTAATTTGCTTCGATGATCGATCAGCTGTCGTTACAGGACAGCGGTATTTTCAGCAGGTGAAAGAAACGGAAAGTCCCCGATTGAAATTCATTTGATCTAAACTTCGTGGCTGAAAAAACGCACCAATTCGTTGATTCGCCCGAAAAGCGAGCCACCCAGAGAGGCTTATAAAGTCCACGCACGCTGGACATCATCGAGTCATTGTCCGGCCGCGTTCGAGCACGTGACAGCGTTTTTAGGGTACCGAGTCAGGGCCCATGGGAACCAAGAATGACACCATGACGCTCGCTGGCGTGCGTATCCTCGAGGAATGCATCCGTTGCACCGTGCGTGACTGTGCAAAGACACGTACGATGGTTACCCGTAATGATACCATTTCAATTAAACGTTATCTCGATGTTGTTTTTAATATATCATTATATACGTGTAATGCGTTCGAGAAAAATAAACAGCCGCGCCGAGATTCATCAAACAGAGTTGAATAACTCCGGTTATCACGCGTGGCGTAGATGAAAAATATATTACAACAACCGGAGCAATTATCTCCCCGGTATTTCGAATCTCTTACCCCGTTGAAATTCTTACGCTCCACGGAACAGATATATTTAATTCATTATGCTACTAGTCTATAAAATATTAACTCCTCGCAGCCGAACACGTCTCGCGGTGCGTTTCATTATTTGACGCAAGCAAACTGTGCGTTTCCCCATGCATTTACATCAGCCACGAATCCGCAGAACGCTATAAAATACGATTATGCATTAAACATATTCTCTGCGCGGTTCGCGATCAACTTATTAAACTCGAGGATATTAAAATATTTGGCAAAGCGATCCAATGTTTAATTCCAATCTTTATAAATCATGCTCGAGTGTTCAGTTAGATCTTTACGGAAACAGTATGCTTGTAGATCGTTTTATAGAATGCAGAATGGGGAGAGAACTTCGCGAATATAGAATAATATTTACTATTGGTTTTTCTATTCTATTATTATATATTCTTAAAAATTTTAATGTACATACGGTATATCTATAGTTAAAACAATCAACGGAGAAAATTCGACCGTATCTCGCGGAACAATAGCACGACAGTGTTCTTCCTTGTTTTGTGTGTCTCCGCGAGCGAGGAAAGGCGGCGTCATTATGTAGTCGACTTGACTAATTAAGCTTTAATTGAATGCAAAGCCGCGGAGTGTCAGAATAAAGTCAAGAACCGAGAGAAAGGAAAACAGCAGAAGGACGAGGGCGGTGATGAACAACGAAAGAATGAGCGTTCGTTCGGTTGCACGAAACAGTCAACGACGCACACGTATACAGAACAGAACCATCATCGGGTTTCTGCGCGCGAAAACAAGACAAATGGTAATTTTCTTAATTACCATGCTAATTGTCATAATTACGGACCCGTATTATGGTAATGAGCTGTGACAGGAAGACAGCAACGGTGAACCTTCTCCTTCGCGGCCACGGGACCGTTCGATACAACTTTCACTTGGAAATGTTTCTGAACTCATGTTCAGATCGCATGGTTGCTGCTGAACGTGCAGTTGGACCGAAAAATATTAATATAGTAAATTGTGTGCGAATTTGAAGAGTTCGCGGTAGGGGCGTCGTAAATTGGCGAGCAGACGCGTGGGACCGTTTACGCGTCCGACGCTGAAATTTGCAAGTTATCTGTTGTTTTATTGGCGCCGCCGCGTGTACCACGAACCGTGACTAAAAGGGCTTAACGCGAAGCTCGGTAGTCGATCGTACAACGAGTTCCCGGCCCCCGTTCTTTATTGCGAACGGCGGTTTTAATTGCGAGCCCCTCTCGAAACTTGTCCCTCTCTCTTTCTCTCCCCTCTCTCCGTACCGTTCCAACCTTTTCCTTCTTTGAAAGATCCCGGCCCGTGACGAAAGGGGGTAACGCGAATCGGGTATCGGCTGTTTGGAAGTCGATCGGCCCGCGTTTAACGACTTCTCTCCGCTTGCGCTTGTTCCTCTTTCTCGAATTAATCGCGGATAATACGAAGATAATTCGACTATGATCACGGGCCGATTCAATATTTAACACTGACCCTAGCCGTTCGAATTCTTCGAATGACCGGTTTCACATCGTTTTACTCCTCTAATAGGAGGAGTATTACTCCTTTCCAACTCCAACTACAATTGCCTTTACAACCGAATAAGAACAGAATAATCGCATTTCCATTCCCAGCAAACAAGCCCCTTTCATATCAATTAGTCTACAAGAATAAAACAGACGATTCCTATTGAAATCGGATGCAAATGCATTCCTCCTGTTAACTGCACGCATTCACCGAATTTTCCGCTTTTCCGGTAACACAGATTCGCGGAGACAAAGGTGCAATTACAGACGAGGAGAGCCCGGCGAATGATCAATTACGCGATAACCGGGCTCGGTTACCGCAACATATGATTTTTCATTAATGTATTAACGGGAAACTCGAAGCGATAAAAAAAGGGAAAGAGGAAGAAAGAAAGGGAGCGAACGGATGCAAACGCGGGCCAAGAGAATCCCGCGAGAGGAGTCTGAAATGAGCAACCATGATCGTTCGCCGTGGTATATGGGCCTCGTAACCATACCTCATTTCATACCTGAAGCCGGGACTGGAAGGAGGACGAGGGCAAGAACGTAGCAGCGACGAGAGAACTCGTCGAACTCGATGCGTAGCAGATTCGGTTCTGCAATCTTCGCCAGCCAACAGAAGGAAGAACGGAGAAAGAGAGAGATCGTTTTCGGGCGGCCTCAGACGCTCGCCGCCGCGCCGCCGCGCCGCGCCGCGCGCATCGAACTGTCCGTGCAAATTTCAATTTTAACTGCTAATCTGCCAGCTAATAGCCCCCGTCGTCCTCCTCTCTGCAGACCCCCTTCATCAACGACGACGACGACCCCCTTCTCAATACTCGACCTTCCTACGCGAGTTTTTCTCTCTTTGCGAGGCCTGGGCCGCGTGAACCGGTGAACGGTGTCTCCGGAGTCCTGCCAACTTTCTCACGCCGCGTGTCAGCCTCGCAAAAGCTCCCTGAGACCAACTCGGATCATGTAGAATTTTAGCGGGTTCGAGGTTCACGGGAATCTTGGTAGCGTTGCCACCGCAGCGCAGGGGTAGCAGGAGAGCTGCTGCTGCTGCGATAATTGAACGGTTTACGAAGGGAAACGATTGCTGGAAGGTGCTATTAGATGTGCAAATAAAGATCGCAGCTGTAAAGAAACGATCACAAGGGTTCGACAACCATCAGAATTTTTAACGCAACGAGAACGCTCGAACCGCGCCTGGTGTCAGAAGTTTTCCTCGATTTAAATTGCGCGAGATCGTCGATCCGAGCAGTGCGAGCCCATTAACTCGATCAACGATCCCGTTTGATCCCCGCGATCCTGTAACGCCGCAATGCATCCCATTAGACGGTCAGTCAGGTCCGCGGGAACTTCAATTGATCGATCCCCGGCAGCTCGGATGCATTACGCAAAGCGTGCCGCGCGGGCCCGCCCACGCATCTCGTCAGCTAATTATCTAATAAAACGAAGCCGGCTCTCCGTGTCGGGACGAGTCGCGGGCTCCCAGCATTCTCGAAGCTCGCGGCCAGAGGTCGCTCGAGAGTCGCAATACCATTAAGGAATGCATTATGCCCGGTTCGGCTCATTGTATTCAGATAGAGCCGGCTCACGACGGGCCACGGACACGCCAGCCCCCGTAGGGAGAAGGGCTGCCGACGCGAGGAGCCCTTATTTGCCATTCATAGAACCGCGAGAACGAGTGGCTCGCGTGTTACACCCACGACCATCATTTTTCCTCTGCCGAACACTTCCTTGATCCTCGGGCTGTGGACTGTCGACTGTGGATGTTACGATGTTGGGATCTGCGGCCTGGTTTGCACAGTAAATCAGACGCTTTCAAAAGGACGATTACCTTTTTAACGTTTTCGTTATTGTCCTTAGAAAAGTCACAATTTTTCCGTAGATTAGCCAGGACCCACCCAATCATACCGCTATCGGTAAAATTAGATCCCTCGGTCGTAGCGTCTCTCACAATCTCCGAATGGCATCGTTAACGAGAGGAAAAACTCGAGAAGACACTCACACCGATTGCCATAGTTTCCGTTGACTACCGTCGGCGTAAATTGATCCATTAATTTCCCCGAAACGCATTCACCCCCCTGTCGCCCGCCATTCTCCCTCTCCGATTCTCTTTTTCCGATAACTTCTGTCGCCCGACATGATTAATACCCAAATTAGGAAAAAATTGCCTCGCCGAACTATGTTCCAGGGACGAGGGGATGAGAGGGTGTACCGTGTCGAAAGTGGGGGCGGTTGGTCCAGGAGGGTGGCAAACTTTTGCCCATAAAGACTCGCCTGTCAATTGATCTTTCCTATATATATCTCCCTCTCTCTCGCGTCAAAATATTGCAATAAATCATCGGACTCGCGCGACGAATAAGAGAAGAGTGGGTGGAAAAAAGGGAAAAACACGGGACTCTGCGGGCAAGTTGCCTCGGGACTGTACACGCGGAGGGCGACGTCCTTTCCGCAAAGAAGAATATTAATCTTATGCGTTGATAATGCACTGGGAAAAATCTTCCTCCCGTTTATGCAGTCCTCGAGGATCCGGGAAATAAATGGTGGACGATGATGGAGATTTATGGTTTTACCGTGCGTGCCTTATTTAGAGTCGCAAATTAACCCTCGATACCGACGCATTCTGCGTAACGTCTCTGCTGTCTCTGCAGCATTAAAATTGTTGATCTAATTTCTTGTGAATTACCGAGAAAGGTTTATTCTATTCAGTACTGTTTAGAGCATTTTAATTTCGTCTTCACTGAATATTCTGTTCAACGCAACGAAAGTAACCGTTCTCTTTTCCACCCTCCAGCGAAAATCATTTTCAGTGCAACGAAAACAGCGCTCTGCACATAGAATGATTTATCTCGGGACTAATGATCCGTGGCGTCTCATGTCCATACACAAATACGCAAAAAATCTGGCGCAATAAATCAAGTGGGGTTAAATACTCCATGAAAACGGCATGATCGCGCCCCCTCCCCCTCCTCGTCAAAGATCATCGAACGCTACCGAATCTCTCCGATGATTCGTCACGGATCCTCGAACACCGCTTATGCAAATATTCTCCCCTATACGGGAGATAAAAAAGGAAGGACCTTTATTCGAGCGCGAAGCGTATACCGCTTACAGAATAGTTTTTTTTACGGACTTTCACCCTCGACCTTTCTCTCTCGCTTTTTTTCCTATTTTCCCCAGTTTCTACCAGGCGATGGAATCGACAGTTGGTCGCATTGGGCTCTTAATTTCCAAAAAGCGGAGCCACGTATCGTTCTCCCCCAGACACGGGAATTGAAATTACGGGGGTCGGTTGCCGGTGTGCGTGCTCCACTTTCACCTTATCAGGTCCTTTCCCTTCGTTATCTCGATGGTGCACTGCCTTTCATCCTTTGTGCCGAGGAAACCCGGAACAGGGATAATTGTTCCTCTCGTTTGCTTTGACCGACTCATTTCGAGGTAAGTTCGTTCCCAGTGCGTACTTCTGGACTTTCGTGAACACCGATCGCCCTTCTATTAGCGCGAAATCTCGTAAAAGTTCTATCGGGCGAAAAAATAGAAAAACTAAAAAATGATTCATAGCCCTAAAGTTATTTGCTTGCATCCCCCATTTTCTTGCAGCACCATTTCACCGATATGTCTCGTAAAGACCGATAAACGCGCGCATTTTTGCAGACAGTCGCGTTTGCATCGGTTGCCAATAATCAATTTCGATGGTTCACTACCCCCTGGCATATCCAAGGGGATCCCCGCTCCTATTTCACTGAGAATGATCGTCGGGAATCGGTCGCGTCTTAATGACGACGGTTTATATCTCGTTGTTAATGCGAGCGCGACACGCGAACCACGGTCGGCCATATTCGCTGCAGCGCTGCGCTCTTCTTTTACTCGTGGATCTCGTTTCATGGAAGTCGAATGTGTATCGACTGGGAACGTTGATATTCGTCCTTGGGTAGCATAATTTGTTTCCTTGGGTCGAGGTCCTGAAACCTGAGCGACGCTCATAAAATAATGAAATAACATTCGTTAGCTGCCGAGCTGAACGTATGAAACTGAAACCGAACTCGTCGAGGCAACAAACCACTATACAGAGACCACTACATACACCAAGCATCGTAGACGTTGGGCGCGCTATGAGAGTTTGGAAGCATTGGCGTACTATTTTCAATATTTTAAAATTACGAAAAAAAAGTGAGATGTTTTTAAATGGAAGCGTGTTTCCTAAGACGCACGATACAGTGATCAGATTGTACATTCGGGCTGAAACAAGAGAGTTGGTCAGCCGACCGTAATCGGGATTAATCGTTTCACGGAAGGCAGCCTTCACCTTGCAACCCTTTCCCGGTAGCCAGTGGCAGCGGATCCCATTATCATGCAAAGTTTCTTGGGCGTATGGTTGGTTCTGTTGGAGGAAGCCCGTGGCCCGGTCTTTTGCCTCGCTAATGTGAAAACTCGGGGACGTTAAGTGGCTCAACTAGCGAACGTGTCTTTGATGTTTACCGCCCACTAGTGCGTGCACGCTCACGCGACGCAACTGCGTAACGCCACCATGCGATTCCACCGTGGCCGGCTGGCATTATCGTGCCTTTCGACCGACAACAACGAATCCACCATCCCCAACCTCGCCGATCGCCTCCCGTTCTCTTCTCTTGTCCTCTTCTTGCTCGTCCCGCTCTCGAGAGCACACACGCAACGTTAGGCGATCGCTTCTTCTTCTTCTTCTTCTTCTCCTTCTTCATCGTCCTCCTCCTCCTCCTCCTCCTCCTCGCGGCCACTTAGCATCTCTTCCACGAACCTCTCGTTACCATGACGAACGAGAGCGGGGTTGCACGCGCTTAATTACCCCTACTTTGTTCGTAAAGAGGTAACCATGCCGTTTAGGCGCTCGTGCGGTTCGAACTTCTTCATAGTTTGAACTCTGATCTTTGCACCGTTTGGGACGCTGGTCCATCGATGGTTCTACAAGATTTGCGTTGTTCAGTCACATCGGCATCAACTTAACAACACTTGATTCAACTTTGTTCTTCAGTGGATCGGATCAGTGTTCCACAACTGAGAATGCTGGCATTTGGTAGCAGGATATACTGTTTCTTCGGCGGTAATTGAGCCAGCGAGTGGTAGCATAGCGCCAGCAGTGGTAGCGGCTCACGGGGTCGAGGTCTAAGCCGGCGGTGTTGGGTTTCACAGCGATATCAAGCGTAATATAGCACGCGCCTCAATTCAATCCAGCTGCCAGCCGCTGTCACACTCAACGAGTTGCACTATAACGACCGGAAGGATTAATTCCTCTCCCGAAACTTGTTTCGCGCTATTTCGGAATCAGGTGTCCGCTATCCTGTACCCTAATCGGCTGCCTACGCACTCTACATACACGCTCGCAACGACCTGAGAAATCTTCTTTGAATTGCTGGTTCAAGATTCAAGATAATCAGAGAATTGATTAAAAATTTATTAAGAGATCTCTGGAAATAATTATTCTCGAGATAAGGGAGAAGTTTCTAATTCGTGCTTACGTACGTTCAGGAGTTCCTTTTCTAATAAACCAACCGGCATATCTTAATGAAACTTTGTAGACTTGTTTACGCACACCTAGATTACATTTATGAAGTCGAACTTCATATTGTTATCATCGTAACTGTAGTAATTACTCAGGTAGGAAGCGGACCGGTTGAAGAAATTCTTCTTGGATTGCTCGCACGATAACCGAAGGCATTTATCACGGAAACACCTTTTAACGACTACGTTTGCGATCGTCTCTTGAAAAGAACACTTCGGACATTTCGTATGCCACCTAATACATACATAGAAATATTGATCAGAAATACATAAGATCTGCATTCTGATCTAGTTAAGTTCTCGCATGGTTTCGAGGATGGTCGCGTGCCACATTGTCGGTCTAAACAGAGTTACATAAGTCCGGCATTAGGGCCGATCGGTCTCACGCCTGCACGGACGCGAGTGCACGCGGGTATGCACTATGCACTTGGGACTGCACGCCCACGCGCTGCCGTTCCGGCGCTACGCCGAGCGCGGCCGAGCAATTACCTTAATCCGGTGAATATTCCGCGGAATAAAAGGGCCGAGGCGCGTAGAAAAAGAGCCGCGGCCACCGCTCGAACCCAGCTCGGATGGAATTCCAAGCAAGGAGGGAGCATTAGACAATTGGCAAATCGCGAGAGAGCCGACGTCAACGAGCCCGGAGGTCACTACGAGCTCGTATGTACCGCGGAATACCGCGAATGCTAACAACAACCTCCCTCTTTATTGCCTAATCTCGAAGCCGGCCCGCGGACGAGCTTCGGCGATAGCGTCACTCGATCGTCCACCGATCCATACAAGCTTCCACCCATCTCCTCACATTTTTTTTTAGAAAGAACACCGACCACATCTTCCTTCATTAGTCCGTTGAATATATGTATAATCGATTTCCGTCGTTACCATTTCGGCCCCGACATCCTCCGACAAATTGCGAACATAATTTCAGTGCAAGGGGTTAATGAGAGCTGAAGTTTTTCTTGAAGATAGCTCACCGTGGGGGAAACTGCGTTCCATAGTTATCCAAGAAGTTGTTAAAGATCGTTACCGGGAAACACGAAGAGATTCCTGTAGGTAATAAAATGGCGTTAGCGTTATCCTTACACAATGGACCGATAAATTTTCGTCTTGTTTCATACGGCTATCTGTGCAATTATTGTTACAACTAATTTTCACAACCCACCGGTATAACTGATTCTGATAGTCGTTAATTATAACCACTAAGTAAGTACCGGTTGGTAGTCTACAGTTTGCATGCAACGTTGATTAACACGTTCACGACAGGATGCTCAGTTTATTCGAGAGTTTTGCTCTCAGTCAGTCGTGCTGCTCTGTGTTTATGAAAAAAAAATCAATGTTAGTTGCACGTAATTATTCTAATCCGAGGCAGTACACGTTTCGAAAGGAGCAATAAATTCTGAGCCAAACGGGCGAAAATCGGATCGTTAGGCAGTTTGTGTTTGCTTGATTATTCGACGGAGGAAGTGGAGATTGCGAATTTTTTCCTGCGCAACGGCTGCGATTAAAAATCCTCATTTTTTAGTATGGCAACATGGTTGCACACGGTGGTTGTGTAATTAGTTTCGGCTTGCAGAAACACTCCGTTCAGAAGTCACAAATATTTTTGTACTTCACTCTCGCACTTTAAATTGAAAAAAATTGAGAAATTAATTGTTTGGATTTCTGTGTGGAACCTGTTCGCGTTAAGAATTGACTAGTTAAAATTCGCGGATGGTTTCTCAGCACTGTAGATCGTTTCTGTTCACATTTGCTGGAATGTATGCGAATTTTAATGGCTTAAAATTGGCAGATCGTGAGCCGAGCATCTTAATTATGCGAATGCTCGCGCGCATAACGTCACTCCCCCGAATCCGCTGGTGGCCGGCCTTGATCCGCTAATTAGCACAAAAGGAACCGCTTATTTTATAATCACGCGTCTCTTGCTCCCTCACATGCGCAATGCCGGGAAAATTACCAGTCATTCTCGCGCTCTGTCACGCGTGCCGCAAACTCCACGAAGATGACAACGATGACGGGAATTGCCAGTTCCGTTTCTTTTAATTCAAAACTTCCGCGAAACCGGACCGCTTGTGACGACGGCGCGGCGCGGCGCGGCGCGGCGCGGCAGCGCGAGCGTGCTCGCGGAAAGCTGTATGCAGTTGAGCGCACACACGACCCTGCGCGCGATTTCTTTCTTGATGCGTGCTCGAGGCTCGCGACGCGCGTTATAAAACTGGCGCTCCGGTAATTGCCGGTGTTTAATTGCTAATATCGGCTCGGTTCTTGGGAACCGACTAGCAGATCTTTCCTCGAATGTGAAAAATTAAACGACGGTTTACGACTCCGGTGATTTTTATAAAAATACACCAGTTTCTGGAGCTAATTGGTGGGAATAGAAATTGTTTAGCGGCCTTCTGGTTTTGTTCACCAGACTGCGCATATCTACATGAGAATTTTTATTTTTGTATATCGTTCGCGAACTGAAGCTGCTTTCTTCTTTTTCGCGCGGAAACGTAGGCCAATAAAACAGATCAAAACGGCGCATTCCCTAATCGAGGAGACGACTTTGTTTATCGTCCCCCCGCGGGCGTTCTACCTCGAAAGACGAGCGTTTCTCTCGTGCCGGAGGGATGTTTTCCTCCCCGTCCGGAAAATAGGAGTCGGAGGTGTCCGGGAAGAGTCTCGAAATTGCGAAACACGATAGGGAGCCAGCCCTGTCGGCTCCCTTTGATCGCGCACCTTCGCGTCGAGAGAAAAAAAAAAACGCTTTCGAAAAACCGAAACCTCATTATTATACCCGAAAATCCGCGGCGATCTAAAGACGCACAGGAACAGGACGATTTCACGGTGTTGGTGTTGAAATTAATCGCTTTTTGAAAACCGCCCTTCGATCTTAGCAGGCTCACCCCTTGGTGACTTCACAAAAATCAGGCGGTCCTTTCAACGCGTAGGCGGTCTCCGGAGCCGATTTGCGTAACTAATTTATCCTAATTGCCAGGTGAATACTCCTTTTCGGGCCTTGTAGCGACCTGAACCCCTGGGTCCGTTTTCGGACACCCGCCCCGGTGCTTTATGGGCCCATTATTGCTGGACAATCGCGGAAAAGGTCCAAGTTACTGGCAAGTCGACGGATCTTCAAAATAATATAGCAGTATTTTTAAATTCTTCCAATGTCTCTACCGTTTTAAATCATATCTTACATAATAATCATTTTCCGGACAGTTTCTCCCATTTAGGACAAAAATAGTCAACAATGATCATTTTCCAAAAATCCCAGGACCTGAAGAAAAGGTCGACTGCTGTTGAATTTTGGTGTCGGTGTCTAAAAAGGTAAGATGGTAGTTCAAGATATACAAGCGTCGTAAAAAGTCGAGAAAAACACGTTTCGCTGTTGGTTTTCCGTAGTCCTCTCGCAGTAAAGCAATTACATTGGGCTAATAAGTGATAGGGAATCGATGCAGCGATACCTGAACGTTTTCGGGCCACCGTTTCGACGGTCGCCATAAATGAAGGTACCGTAAACGTCGGGAACAAGGGTCGAGGAACAGTAAAATAGTCGATGTTGTATTCCTTGAGCTTTGTCTATTTTTTCCTTCCTCCTGTTCAGCTTCGTTTTTTTAAATTACCGTTTCGTCGAACGTTACGTCGAAGCTGCGAACCGTTCGACCTGGACCAGAGAGGGAGGACGGAGCACGGAGAGAAGGAGGGAGAGAGGAGTGGAGAGACCTCTCTTTCGGTGAAAATAGCAGGCCAGTAAAGTTCACCTCGGCTCTTAAGAACTTTTCCGCGCGAAAAAAAGTGGGGAGAACAATCGCCGGCGAATGCGTCTCGAGTTTCCGCAAGTGGGTGAGAAATTCGAAAAGGAGAAAGGGGGTGCAGAAGGAGGGAAAAAAATACTGTTAGGAACGGAAAAAAATTCTATTCGAGACGAGAAAATTGTTCTGATAAAAAAATATACCTATAATATACGGGCTACGGTATATCGGGCACTCGAGGCACGCTGATTTGGGGGAAGAAAGTTTTTACGATTCCTGAGCGCACACTTGATCGTTTCAGCTTTCCTTGAAATAGCAAAATGTGCGTTACGCGAACTATATAATTTTAGGGGTCGATCGTGTTCTTTTCTAAAATCGACGAGGGATGTTTTCTGTTAGGACCGTTTCATTCCCGAATAAAAATGTTAAGTAGCATTACACAACTACTTGAACAATTGGGCTAAGCAGTCAACAGTCCTATGAAACGATGCAGAGTGACTGTAGTGACTGGTTTTCGAGTTTCGATTGGTACTTACGGTGTATCGCCTAGTTCCCGCCGGTTTTAAAAAAAGATTTGATTTACAAGTTGCCCGGAAACCCTATCGAGGTTGACCCAGTTTTTACGTCCCAACAAATCATCGAAGGAAAATAATGTTTCGGCGCACCTGGCCCCTAGAGACCCCGTCGACGTATCGACGAGTGCTGGTTAAAACGTTCCCGGATAGAAATAAACTTTCCTCCCGTTGCTCTATAGAATCAAAACCTCTAATTTCGCACGTAATGGGACGTCTTTATTATTCCTCGAAGCTGACGGTCCTTCAACCATTCGAAAATACCACCTCGCAGGGGAGCAAAACGATTTCCGCAGGCTTTCTTCTGGTACTTTTTTTCTAGAAACACGAAATCGTTGTGACGGTAACACAGCCTTCAAGAATGTCCACTTGAATCGATCGAATTTCATCTTTTAGGGGTACGTTAAAAATTGTGTTTCCCCTGAATCGATTAACCAGTTGCGTGAGAAAATGTATAGGAAACTTGATCCGATTGCGGAAAGTCTGGATTATAAAAACGTTTTCACTTTTCAAGCTCGTGTAATAAAATCGTACGGTATCTTAACAAACCCAATCTTGTCATTATCAGAGAGTGATACGTACCAGCCAGTGTTCGACAGTCCTATTGTTGAGATCCGTTTGATCCGGTCCATCGTTCAACAGTTTCACGCTCTGCCAACTCGTTCCCTCAATTATTTCTGTTTTCGCAAGTTGACGATGTTGTGACTGGTTCCAGGTCCTCGGGAGCGCCGAAGAGGACGTTGCTGGCTTGCAAACAGGTTCTCGGTGTTGAGCCGAGGGCGAGGGTATAATGCACCTTTGTCAAAGAGTGTGTTCACGCGTGCAAAGCGAGGTGTTCGTTGGGTCACTACCGTGGCTGGTTGAGACGTCAGGAGCCGCAGGTGGCCGAATGGTAGCCTGCAATTCACGTGTACAGCGGGTATAGACAGGTCGTCGGGTTTGTGAGAGGGTCACGGGGTCAGGAGGCATCGACTGGGCCGCTTCTATATCGGGTGTCCTCGACAGAACCGAGTGCGCAAACCGAACCGGAACAAAGCTGCGTGCGGGAACGAAAGAAAGACACGGCGAAACGAAAGGGAAACGTGGCGTCAATTTGAAGAAGGTCGAAAGGGTCTCGCGTAGGGCTATACACATTTTCTTGGAACATTGTGCCCGATCCGTGGAACCATTACCTACAAAGATACGAAGAGCGCATAATTTTACGAGCGAAAATTATCGGGCAGAGGAGCACGTGAGGTCGGATTAAACGGCGCAGAAATGATTTCACCTGTAACCGAGACCGTTCACACTCAGCTGCGCCTTTCCACTGAATCAACAGACGACGTTAAGAAGGATCTACCACAGGCCGCCGCGATCGCTCTGCCAAATGGTGCCCCATCACGCCAATCTACATGCATACCTATTTTCCATACACACAAGTTACCCCTTTTCTACCTTGCCTTTCATTCAGAAAGGGGAGCATAGAAACACCTGCACAGGTGGACTCGGCTCATGCAAATACCTGCACACGCGATGAATAAAAAACGGTCCGGAAGGGTTCGCTTTATTCAGATTAGGGGATGTTCGAACAACCCCTCCGAGGGACACTCTAGGTTTTCGACAACTGCCTCGACCCTACGCGTGCCGCATGAATACCGAGTGACTTTTTTACCAACCCTTTCGGCACCTGTGAGAGAACGTATTTAAATGTGGGGTCCCTGCGTGTAATCGGCTGTTTAACGGGTTATACCCTTGCCGCGCGGTGAGAGCTTGAGGGATGAGTTTTACAAGTGTGCTTTCGGGTTATGTAGGGTGTTCTGTGATTTTGTGTTCCGAGGAGATTTTTTCGTGACCCTTCCCGCACCTGTTGGGGAGGGTTATTTCAATATGGTAATTGGTTTCGAGTGAACGAGTTTTGGTAGATGGCGAATGTAGCAATCTTTAGATTTCACGTTGGGATTTCAATTTTCATGTGCAAGAATTATGCTATCCCGAATCTTGTCTGCCAATCAATTTCCTCGATCAAGCAAAGCTATTCCGAAGCAAGAATCCGCGACCCATCGACGCGTGCCCATAAACCGAAGTCCGGGAATCAGAGCGCGTAGATATTATTCGCGCCTGTCCGTGAATTCGCGTCGGTAGGGGCGTCATTAAAATCAATACCGGCTCTCTCTCCATCCCCTTCACAGCGCATCCCCGTTTCTTCATCCCCCGAACGCTATCTATCGCCGTCGCACTTTCTATACGTCCACCAGGCTATCCACAAGATGAACCGAGAAGGAAAATGCTGGAAACATAAGCGAGAAAGAGAAAAAAAGAAAGTAAAGGACAGAGAGAGAGAGAGAGAGAGAGAGAGAGAGAGAGAGAGAGAGAGAGAGAGAGAGAGAGGGGGTTGCTCGGGGGATGCTTCTGACGTAGGAGTCGCGCAAAGTCTGGTGGGGTTATCAGAGAAGAAAAGAGAGAGGAAATAAGAGAGAAAGAATGAAACTGAAGGGGGGGGGTGTGTGCAAGGAAAGTAGGAGAAATGGGGGTGGGAAGGGGCGGGGGAGTGGAGGGTGCCCCGTTCGCAAGGTTAGGTAGCCGGTACACGCGACGAGTAGTGGGGGTGGTGTTCCCATGGCCAATAAGAACCTCTTTAAAGCGCCCTTTTTGCGCGCGGAACTGCGCATGCCGGATTCAAATCTGCTCCAGCCGGGTATCGAGTGGCAGTCGACTCGTGGTGGTGGTAAAAAGAAGGGGGATGGAGGCGGCGGGGGTGGACGACGGTGGTGGTGGTCGGCTGTATGGAAATATGATAGCGCGATAAAAAGAGGAAGAATGGCAGGGATGCTTGTGTAAAGCGCGGGTGGGGATGCGCCGCGGCTACCACGACCAATAAAGGCCCAGTTTAAAGCGACTGATTTTTTTGCGAACACACTGCGCATGACGCATTCAAATGCTGGGGAGTGGTGGCGATCTATGGAAATATGATAGGTGAGACGAGGAATGGCGACCGAAACCTCCCTCCTCTCCCCCAGCTCCCTCGGAGGAATATTTTTATGTTTCACGAGCCGCCCCTGCGGGCTTGGTTTTCGCAGGAATGGCGCCTGCGATGGATTAGACAGTTTCGAGATTACCGATCGTCTTTTTATAGTTGACCGGAAATCCAAAAATTATGTAGTCCGTGGATTCGATGCTTTATGCATCGATTTCTTGAACGGAGATCTTGTTGTTAGTTTCGCGGTTAGCAATCGTCTTTTTATAGGATGTCTTGTTGTTAGGGAATCATTAGGGGGTGCTGATTATCTTCATTGATCCCGGATGGATTGAATGAATTCGACGGAGGAGAGTATTCAGCAACGGGCTCATTGTTCGGAGATCGTTCACCCGAGCGGTTTTAACCTGCGAAAGTACCCACCTGCTGTTTCGATGGAGTCCAGCGGACCGTGGACTATCGGCCAGGTAGATCGATCTTTGAGACGAAGGAAAGTATATCGATCTGTGGACGGAAACTCGAGTAAGACGTTTACCGAACGCTGTTGGGTTTGCGAATTTGATGTGTAATGGAGAAATTCGGGCAGCTCGTCGCCTGTCGCCAGATATCTACGCTCCTGATCTCCCTAGGATCTCTACATACAATCCCACAAACTTGAACCGGTAACACCACTCCCTCTCTGGTCACTGAAATCCTTATCACCAGAATCCAAGAATCATACCCTCAAAATCCTTCTCCGATATCGAAAACCAGTCACGCAGTGGAAGGGGCAGGTAACCCGCGATTGGTCGGTCGCCTCGCATATGCAAATGCCCGTTTACCTTCTCCTCGGGCTTCAGACACCGCATGAGCGTCACGTCGCGAGTAGCAGGCGGCAGCAGGTATACACGCTTGGTAAAAAGGCGCGTAGGGGCTCGCGAGGCTGGCTCTATCCTTTCCTCGCCGGGCGGAGCCGCTGGTGATCCGCGATATCTGCTGATTGGCGGGTGGGTTCCCCACCTGCGACTCCGGCTCCCCCACTCTGGTTCGCGAGCGGCGCTTTGCAAGAGGGCGCGAGTATCCTCGTCGCTCTTGAGCGCTCGCGGGCCACGGCTCCGGTATTTTCTTCTCCGTCTATCTTTGAGCGCCTCCCCCACTCGGGTTGGCAGGGTCCGCGTTCTCCGTGGCCGGTAGGCGGCCGACCGGGCGTACGTGGGCCCTCTAGTGTAGCTGCACACATGCACGCGACAGCATCTGACCGCCGTACCAGCCGTCGCAGCCGTAGCTGCCACCGTCGTAGCTCGTCGCGGACGCTCGTGTGCCTGCGATAACGAATATACCCGCTCTCTTTCTCTTTCTCTCTCTCTCTCTCTTTGTCTCTCTTCCCTCTACTCTCTCGCTCTATCTTTCTCTCTCTTTCAATCTTTCTCTGTCTTTCTTTCACCCCCTCCCTTTGGGGTCGCCGAATCCGCTCGCTCGAGGGGGTAGCGGCACACACGCACGCATCCTGTCACCCCTGTCGCGAGACGGAACCCGGTGCCGCACGTGCGCTTCCGTTCGCCAAAAGCCGAGTGTGTCAGTGCTCGCCGAAACGCGACCGTTCCCCATGGGAGTCCGCGCATTCTGACAGTTAACGAGCGATGGTCGCGCGCGCTCGGAACTCACACCCGACAACAACAACAACAACAACGACGACGACGACAACGACGTGATGTTCTTCGATGGCTGACCGGGCCCGTGACAGGTGAGGGAGAGAAAGAGAGGTAGACGGACACACGCTGACAGGATCGTCGTCCCGGAGTCTAGCGAGAGAGTACACCGCAACTGTGTCGAATGGTACCCGCACGTGTTACCTGGTGACAGGTGAACCTGTCCCACCTTCCCAACGATACCAGAACTCGAGGTACACCAAGGTGCTGTGACTCTGTATACCGTCGAGTGTTCGATACAGGCTGGCGTTACCAGTAAGTGAGCTGGTACGGATGTTGAAGCAAGTGTTAGTAAATAGTACTGAAAACTAAGTGCTGGTACCGAAGCCAGTAGTGCTGGTACCCGAGGTGACTAGGCAATTTGGGTGAACTGGGATATACGTGTCCGGACGTAACTGTGTTGTTAGTGTAGTGAGAGTTGATGAGTATACTGTGTCGTCGAGGGATCGCAGAGACGTTGTTCGAAGAGATCGTTGTCTAGGAGCATCGGGGCTTAGGCTACGAAGAGGAGAGATCATTGAGGGTTGCGACGAAAAGGGGCGCGGAAGGGGAGCACGTTGGATCTCGCGGCGTTGGCTGCTTACGGGGGCGTCTCGGGACCCAGGGTCGCGGTGGCGGGCACCGGGGTCCTCGCGCTACCCGGCCTGATACCCGACAAGGGTTTATCATCGCCCGGAGGTCAGTCGAAGGCAAAGTCCGCAGGGCTGGCGGGTCTCGACAGCGAGGCGGTGCGCCGGTGGGTCGCCGAGGCCACGCGGACCGTCCGGCAGATTCCGCCTCCGGTTCTGCTACCTTCGTCCAGCTCCCATCATCATCAACAGCAACAACAACAACAACAATCCCCTCTACAGCAACCCTCGCAACAACATCGCCAGCATCATTCCAGCCACCGTCAGCGTCAGGAGCCCAGCCCGCCCTCGGTGGGTGCCTCGCTGTTCGCTTTGCCGTCGTCGATGACCCAGACGCCCAGCATGCATCTGCTGGAGAACAACAACCTGGTGGAGGTTGCGATGGCTCAACAGCAACAGACGCAGATGCAGCAACAACAGAAGCAGAAACAGACCAGCCCGACGAACAACAACACCATCGAAGCCTGGAGATCGATCCAAGGTGGACACCAGTGGTGGAGCACGCCGGGTACCGTGCACCAGGAGCAAGGTGTGCAGCAAGCTGTGCAGCAAGCTGTGCAGCAAGTGTCCCCCATCGGCGGCCAGGCTGTCATCGGACAGACTCAACAATCTTTGAGCTCCGTCTGCGGACAGAGGCAGCAGATTCAATCCGAGATAGATCAGCCGCTGGATTTCTCCGTGGGTTCGATGCAACAGCAGAGAGTGCACTCCAGGGTGAGGACTATACACGAGAGACTGCAGAGGATGCACGACAACAACAACGGCTCCGTCGCTGGACAGAAGATCGTCCGGGGAGCTGGCAGCAGGAGAAGCTACAGTCCCAGCGAGGGTAGCAGCTCCAGTTCAGAGGATGAGGGTGTCTCCACCGGCGGCAGCCCCACGGGGCCACTCCGTGGTACCGAGAACGGTGAGTGCCATGTATTATATCAGAAGTGTTTCGCGTATTCGTCGGAGTTCCGAGTTCTCTCATCATCGCTCGTCGTTGCCGTCGCGAGATAACGCGCTATGACGCAACCTATTGTACAATCGTATACGGATCAAGAGGCAATCAGGTGGAGCTGTAATTAGCCGAATTCCCCTGGAATTCGACTCGTCCCCGAGTCACGGATCGACCCTGCAAGTGGATTTAGGAGCGGCCGATAACGCTTAGACTATGATGCCTCGAATGCGATCATGCTACGATGCAACGTGCTCTGTTCTTTATCTTGTGCTCTCTTTCCCTCCCACTATTTCTTTTCATCTTTCTCGGTTCGTTAAAATTTAACCGGAGGTATGTTTGAATGGCCTTATCTCGCGATAAGGTAATCGATCGAGACGATCCAATTTTCCATAGGTACCGAACAGGTTTATCGACAATTTTTCGCGCGCGTAACGATGGATCATTTAATTACGATTTAATGCTTCTCTGTCAGCCTTCCCGTGACGATACGATATCGTGTTTGGTTAGAACGTGAGTCATACTCGTTGATACTGCTTCGTTGATATTCTAGATAATTTTGGTTGTGAGATCGTCGTTGGACACCTGTGACGCATGTCGCAGGATTCGACGTTCGAAACATTGAGATTATGGTGGATTCGTCGAGAAACAAAGAGGATCTTTGATCGAGAGCCGGAGACATTGGATGGGACAATTGCGCGCAATGCAAATGTGATTTGCAAACGTTATTGCGGCATTGGTTATTCAATGTTGTGCAATATTGAAATGTAATTGGAATTACTATGTAATTGACTGATCATTAAGTCGAGACGAATCTCGTGGATTATGCACCGAGCGAATATTTCAAGGATTAAATAATGAATCTGAATCCTTGCTGACCGATCCGATGAATATTAATACTGTTTTCGAAGTGAACCTATGCGTTGAAACACCAGCATTTGGGTAACAGTAACTTTGTTCATAGTGGACTCTTTTATTTGTTAATTTTTGCGAGTAAAATCTTCAGTGTAAAATTCTATAGAGAACAGAGGTTCTCACTGGAATCATTTAGTCATTCTACATCAGATATTACGTCTATCGTGTTCATGTTAATTTCGAAGTCACTTGTTACAAATTACGTTTAGCATCTTCAGGTTATGTTGCACAAGTTCCAGCACGGTCTCGCCAGGTTCGAAATCCCGGCTCTTATTCATAGATCCTTGACATTTTTTAGCGATACAAATACTCTTGAGAATACTTTAGCTGTGCTCTCGAGTGTGGCCGTCTTATTTGGTCAGCTCGCTATGAAACTCGCAGCAAAGACGTCGAAAGAATTCAGCACAATTTTTTCCGTGTCGAAGCCAGACATAGTCGGTGTCCTATTCCCTTTTCTTGTCATAACTGTGACCCTGTGTGCTCCAATCTTGGTCTGGTAACGCTGGAGAACCTTAGGACAATGCTTTGTATTTTATCGGCAGAACTTGTTGAACAAGAAACTAGCAAATCCATTTCAACCACTACAGCGTCGAAGACTGTCGAGCAGGGATGTAGCAAGGGGTTGACAGTGCTCTCTAACTATTTACCGGAAAGTTGGCTCAGTAACGAAACCGGAGATCGCAGAAACAAACGAACGTGTGCGTCATGCCAGCCGCTATTTGTCTGCGGGGAAACATGAAACGATCAAACGCCGTGCATTTTGGGGGAAAACCATGCTCGATCCGTCAGCTGTCAATGCGCGCAGGCGATCCCTCCGATGTGTTAGCCACCCCCGCGCGCGCTACCTTGCCGAAGCCTTTTGTTGCGAGGGAATGGTTGCATTGTGCATTCGTTCCATTGTGATCGCGCGTGCAACCCTGGGCCCTCGCGATCTGACGCGGTTCTACCTGAAAGAAGGTTCTCTCTTCTCTTCTCTTCTCTCCTCTCCTCGACGCGTTCACTAACAATTTTGCGATCTCCCATTTTGCGGGAAGATAGTGCGGTCGATTTGATGCACGCTGCAATTCTTCATATCCGTAAAATTTCGATTGCATTCATCATGCAATACCGAATCTGCGAATAGAGAATATCGAAGAAGACAGGAAGAAGGTATGACGGTATTGCCATAAACATTTCATAAACGAAGCCGAGCCCGTAAAACGAGCATTTCCTCATTCTCGAATTTTATGGAGCTCGATACCGAAATATTTAAATAATGCATCTTATTCTCGGAACTCTCCGGTTTTGACCGGTTTTCCCATAATTTTTTGCATCCACGCCCTTACGGCGCGCTGTGCCTGGCCCCGATTATGAAATCAGTCTGGTAGTTGGCGGCGTTAACCCGGCTCGGAGCGCTTCCATACGCAAATATACGCGAATGCCGATTCCGGCGTGCGTTTTACGACGGGAACGTGAATTCCCTTTTCCTGCGGCCGAGTCTCGTCTCGCTCCGCGTTTCCCGTCCCCTCTTCGCAGCCGATTCCTCGTCGCGATAACGAAATTCCTCACGGATAAATTCGCTTGCGTTTGCGTTTGCGTACGCTTTTGCATTGCGTTTTCCGAGGAAATTCACGCTAGGTCTGTTCCCCTTTACAATGACTGCTTCAAACTTGATCCACGATTTTTCTTAGTCGATTTATCGAGATTTCAATGAATGGTGTGTACATCTTTGGAACAGTTTTTCTTTTCGCGAAACGATCACAGTTAAGATATCAACAATTTCGCGGGAATAGGAAATTGATATTGCTCAAATATTTTACGACTGTCATTTTCCATAAAGGATAACATGTTTCGCCGCGCTTATCAGCGACGATAACAACATACTCCGTGGAAACGTATGCGATTCACTGTTCGTTAATTGAGCGCTGCTCACGGCGATCGGGTTTATCGCGGCGAATCTGTGTCGTATCTACGTTTGAAGTCGATCAAAAGTGTGTCAATGATTTGCGCGTTATTAACGACGTGAGTCACACGACGTCTTGCGCACAGATTTCGATGGTTTTTCGAGTGATGACGAGTGTAGTACTCGATCGGAGACCTGATAACACCAAAATCGTCACCGGAGATACGGTTACTTCTAACCAAACAGTAGAAACGATTTATTAATACTTCAATCTTTACGTTCACAAAATTTTGGAAACTGCTGGAACATTTGCGCAGTCCGTTGATACTTGACCTAGCAGAAGCCTATTGATAGACTTTTTAATGACCATGGTAGATCTAAAAGAAGCTTGATCGTTTATCTATAATTAACAGACTGAACGGAAATGATTACCGCATTGCGGATCATTATGCCATTGCACCGTTTATAAATTTGTTAAGTATAAGAAACCGTTGACTCTAGGAAAGATCGATGGCACGCTTGCTTCATTTTTTTTATCATAAGGAATCCATTAATCGATAAAATCAAGTTTTCTTTTATCGGGTTCCAAGAAAAGCGCGTGCCTCGAGCCCGGAACACCACGTGTACATCTCGTCTACGAATAACAAATACCCATGATCGCGTTAGAAAAATCGGCCGAGTATCGGTCCGCGTGCGGTTTGCCGGCGATAAATCGCAGATTATTCCGCAAAACGGAAAAAAGCTAAATATTATTGTATTTATATCTCCGCGATGCGCCGAGTTATCTGCGATGTGTTTATTATCGCAAACCCGTCGCGTGTGTGCGCGCGCGTGTGTGTCGCGATACTGCGAAAATAAGAATGATCGTAATTAAAACGATACGGCCGGCGTGCCATTATCTGATTCTAAACAGCCGGATCTTTATTAGTTTCAATAAAAGTGCAACGCAAACATGAAATTACCCTGATAACGCTCGTCTCGTAACACGATCTTCCGAGACCCTGAACAGTTAATAATATTGGCGCAATAACGATATTCATTATACCAATAGTATTAACAATAAAGTCGAATCTATGAATAGGCGTTTTGAATTGGTGGGAAATATCGAAGGGGTGGAAACAACCCTTGAAGTAGAAAGCTGAACATCTTGGAAATTAGCAAGATTTTTGATAAGGAATCCGCCGGTCCAAACAGAATTTAGAAATAAAACAGAATAATAAATAATATTTCGCGTCGAGGGAAATACAGTCGTCCATTCCTTTCCGATAAAGTCGCGTAATCCTTGTCGAGTATCGATAATCGGAGGGTATCCAGGAAAAGCGTGTCAAAAAGAAATTATCTTTGATTTCCGTATTATTGATATAATCGGCTCGATCCGTTTCTCGAAGCTCTCGAAGAGCCCGTTCAATAGACGCCGAGCTTGTGTATGTGCGCGATCGCGTCTACATAATTGCACTAATTTCGAAAAATGCCGCTCTGCAAACAGGAGGAAGCGTAGCCGGCGTGTTAGGCTTCAGAAAAAGTTGCCCGATATCGTATCTGTCGATAAGCCGTTGCCTTCTAAGGCTTGTTTGAATAAATATTCCACGTAAGCGCGGCGCGTGATCAGGTTATTCTCGATGAGCAACCAGCAGCGATACCACAAAAAATCCGACACTTTTTCACGCATCGTGCTCTTTTTTTCTCTGGTTTTCAAGTGAAACCGACGCGTCAAGTGCTCCAGATAATGCCTTATATAACGCCAAGACACTTCGTTCCTGAAGTTGTTATTCACCTGTCACGCTGTTATCTCACGGCGTCGAAATAATTCCTTGGTTAACCCTCGTTCGCTCCTCAGATGTTGTAGTTGCATAAAAGATTCTGCGACGATATCAGATCCATTTTTACTTTACACTTCGAACCAACAAAAATGAGTAGAAGAGACACAAAGCGGTAAATATATTAGATGGGGTTGTTGAGGTCCTTCGGATACGTCACGTTCGGACAGTACTTCAATTGATTTCTGGTATTATCCAAGCACGTGATCCTCGGAGAGAAAAACGCTCTACCTAGAGAAGAGGAAGACGAAGATGAAGTTACGACCTCCTTGAGCGAGAGGACAAGCTCGTATCTCTTGCGGCGTATCGCGGAGAACCATTGAATTGAAAATTACTGGGAAATTCGCTTCTTCGGGGCCTTGTTCCTCTGTCATCATCTCGCATGACTCACGAATTCGCTCGCACTTGCCGCGTTCGTGTAAAAATTAAGCAATTGACTTTTGCGCGCTCCAAGGAACTTCTCCTTCGAAAAAATTTCCTTGCGCGGCCAAGTTTATCGACACTTTATGCATTTATGGAGGCCTGAATCATGCGTGATAAGGCGGAATCTTCGATTAATCCCTCGGTGTAAGAATCAACATTGTTATTCTTCACATAATATTGTTTGCAGCTTAAAAATTTGTTGAGGATCCAAAGGGGGATGAAAGGGGTTGGAACGCAGGTTGGTTGTCACGTTACGCGGATTATTCAGCGCGCAGCGGTATAATTAGCCGTTGAACGAGCCAGCCTTCTTTTCTTCGTGCTAATATAATGTTCAATATGGGAGAATATAATTAATCCTGGCAAGGAACACGCGCAGCATCGGAGATGGCCGATTGCGGTGGAACGGGACCCAAAGACCTGTTCTCTCTCTCTCTCTCTCTTTCTCTCGTTTTCTTTTTCCCTCTTACACCTTTCCAGGCTCCCCGTGTATTACGGTGTAACGTGATACGCGTTTGATTCTATGTTATTTACGGGCAGGTGTACCGTGCAACAATGTTTATCACATAATTAGATTCTATGCCCGAGCAATCTCTATCCAAGCGTCCGAGGGAAGACGATGCGACGACGTTTCCGCGCCGGAACAGTACTGCCCCCGGCCTGATAACAATAATTTTCTGCGCCAGCGTTCTCCATATTGATTCCGACCAACGATGTGTCCTGTACGCGAACCTCCTACCTTTCGAACCGCAGAATTTTTTTGCAAAGTGCTCCGACGGTATTGCATTGTTCTTTGTTCGATTGTAACGAGTCTTGAAGCGCTGACGGTTTTTTGGCGAATAGGTTGCGAGTCGAGACAATGTGTTTTCACGTCAATACATGACAGACACGTTGAAGAAGGGAGATGACGCGTTCGTTAGCAAGACTCCGAAAGACTGACGTGTCCGTATCTCCGGTCGAGCGCCGTCGGATCACTCGCGTGCGGAAAATGAGACGGTCCAGACCCGATTCGTGAGTGCTCACGGTACGGTCCGCTCTTTTTCGTCTCCCCGACCATGATCTTCGGTGATCTTCGAGTTTCGTGTGTCGGAGACAGTTCCCCGAAATCGTTTCCCCCGGAACCCGAGAGCCACTGCTTCCCTACGGAACTTCTTTTCCCTCCTCCTTCTTTCAGTTTACTTAACATTTTCATCGGCCGCCGTCCATTCCACGCCGTGAAACAGCTCCGACGTTATGACCGCTCAACTATACCGTACAATTGTTTAGAGCCGCGCTGCAGAACGGATCATTACAAAGAGGAGACCTCGATCATCGAATCTATGGCGATCTCGAGCAGCCGAGAAATTTCACAAACCTGACAGCGCAAGAAAATTATATGGATCGAGTTTATTTAACCAGTTTCGCAAGATAAAAAGAACTATTTACATTATATAAGGTTCACATTTATTGCAGCGTTCGCCCGATTAAAACCGCAGATAGGTACATTAGCTGCGTAGTAAACTTCAATAAAGTTTAATCAATCAAATGCGTTATCTTGTTTTACAACTAGGCTATCTTCACTTTTCAAGACTGACGATTTTTTGCCTTTTTATCTAGTGGCTGGTTAAGGATCGCTGTTCGAAACGGACATCTACCCGCGTAACATTTCAACTCTGTGTCTAAAATTTTGGAATCCTTCGACAGTGCCGTGCACCGGCAGATTATTTCGGCCGAATAATATATTTATTTTAGCGATTTGCGTCGATGTATCGCGCCAAGCGTGGAACAGCCGTTTATCGATCGGCAATCTCGCTCGTCACTTGAGAAATGAAGGCTTGGCTCGGCCGCGAGAGATAAAAAGACGCGACGATCCGCCGAGAAAGACAGCGGGGACCGGAAACGCTTGTCCCGGCTCGACTAACACGCGTTTCACGTTCGTGTAAATTTCGTAGGCTAACGCAAACTCGAATGAATAATGTACCGAGTTTGTTTGGCTGTTTCCGGGGACGGTTCGAAAAGATTCCGCTCTCGAAAACCGGGGAAACCCGCGGTCTACTGATCGTTGTCTCCGAAAATCTTCAGACATATTACGCTTTAACTGTCTCAAAAGTAATTCCGGCAACTCGCAATTTTTCTCGTCATTAAGTCGCGTCGTGGGCCCTAAGTTGAAAAATGTCCAGCGTGTCTAATGCGCTTATTGGACCATACAGAACCAGCTGCAGGACCCAGACTTCCTCAGAAGCAGACTGAAAACTCCTTAGGAGTTCAATCGTCGTCGTCTGCCGCGTTAATTTCGCATTGTTTCGGGCCCGTCCCACGGGGCGAGTTTCAATTTACGAATGCAAATCCGCCACTGTTCGCCGCCGATTTCCATAAAGCCCGCCACCTACGAGTCACGTGCCCACAAGCCTGCCCAGAGAAAACCAACATCCTTGTCCAGGGTCCATAATAGACGGGATTTGGCGAGCGTGTAGCCCGAAGCGGTTCGCAGGCAGGTTCCGGACGCGGCGCGGCCTTAATTCGAAAGCCGGCTAGGCTATAATCGGAGACCGGCGGACAATGCAAATCAGTGGGCACGTTACCGGCCGTGACGTAACCGGAGAAATGGACGACGGCTTCCGGGAGCCCTAACCGCCGATCTTTCACGCTGGAGTGGCAAACAGTCTGACTTACAGGATTTTTTAAAAATCTTGTGCAACTTTGTGATGTGAAGCGGACAACATTTTCAAAGAAGCTGCGTTACAAATGTAACTATAACGATCGTCGTAACGATCGAAACGCTCCACGGTGAACAATCAAATCGAGAATAGAAACGTACGACAGGCAGAGGATCCCTCAGCGTCCAGAAGGCAAGGACAAATCGTGTGCCCAGGTGTGTAGTCCTCGTGGATCGTTAAAGGAGCGTGAAAACCCGCGTGGCACGTGGCCAGGAACCCTTCCAGCTGAATGTTTAAAGAAAGCCGCAGGAAAGTTGGTCGCGTGTCGCGTCAGGACGGTGATTTGTCGGCTTGTTCCTGTGTTGCGTCCTCGGGATCCTCTATACACGCCCGAGGACCTACACTGTTGCGTCGCACGCGAAAAGGTGGCCCGGTCGCGCCAGGGCAAAAGGGTTGCCGTGGCATACCTGCTCTGAAAGAAGCACGCGAGAGGATCGAATCAAAAGAGTGAGAGAGAGAGAGAGGGGGGGAAGAAAGGAAAGGAGGCGGAGAAAGAGAAAAGATAGTCGCCACGTGACCCCATGCACGGTCCTCCATTCCTTATTGGAATCCTCCTGGCCCAACCTGACCTATCCAAGGTGAGATTTATCCGGCGGCTTTACCTGCCACCAGCTACACAGCCGAGACCCGCTATACTTTCCTTACTGTCTCTCTGTCTTTCTGCCTACCAACCGGGAATCCCCGCATTCCCATCCTCATTCCCCATTCCCGTGAACCGGCCTCTAACATCCACCCACTGCCGAGGGTCACGTAGCCGAAGCCTCCTTTGCCGTCGGGCCGCATGTCCTCGCCATGTAACAGGTGAGATTTCTCGGGTGCCAAGGGGATAGTATTCTTTGCCTCTTGCCCCTCTTTTCCGAAATTTCTTTATTCCAAGCTGACTCGTTTGGCTGCTGCGAATTTCTCCAAGTATTTGTATTTTGCCAACATCCCCGGGAGAAGGTTGTCGTTTGGTTACCGAGCAACCCTGAGGTAGTTCGGTTCTGCTGGAAGAAGAGGATCGCGTCGGATGTCCAGCCGGACGTTGTCAAACGCGCATCAGGCGTGTCGCGGCCAGGCTGATCGCAATCTCTGTCAGCCTCGAGTGTTTTTCCAACGAAACCGGCGGCCGCCGCGCCGCGCCGCACCGCGCCGGCCGGTTCGCGACCATAACTCTTCGTTAGCCGTGGCACCGGTGTCGGGACATGCAAATTATGAGTCGCGTCGTTATCCTGTCCCGCGACTCCGATCGATACGATCTACCTCAACCATCGATGACGAATGCGCCGAAGCCGGGCCGGCGCGCGGCGCGCGGCGCGGCAGGGACGAGTCATTCGCGCGCGGGAAGAGTTGCACGCACGACCTTGCGGCTCTCTCGACCATCGGAAAAGGAAATGCGCTCCTCGTAATGAGACCCGTAATGCCGGGGACACGCACGTGATAGCGATGGGTCCAACCGACAGTCAAACCCCATGGAAACTTCCCCAGTAACACGATTTTTAGCCTCCGTTTGCAACGTCTTCCCGAGGCTCGCATTCATCCTCACAGAAATATGTGCAACTAAACTGTTTCCGTCTTTACAAAAATCAGATTTAAATTTATACGGTTCAATTAAAAACCAATTGCACCCATATGCATGCAGCCTCCTCGTAACCGAAACAAAAATAAAAATCAAATATATCGCGGATCTTCATGCATACCTGGAACGATTAAAATTGTTAAGTACAAGGAACCGACGTGCATCGACAAAAATTAACGGCGCAGCTCGATTTTACAAGAAACCTGGCAGTATGGAAAAAACAATTTCTCCTTCATTCTAATTCCTCTAAATTAATCCGCGAAACCAGCGATCTGCATAAAGATCCTCGCAGTCTGCTGCTAATTAAGATTGATATAATCGAGGCCAATTGAAGTTTCAGTGAACGCGCGAGCGCGCTCTGGCAATTTGTAGAAGAAGATACAAGTTGGTTACTTTGGTGCAGCTAGTGTTAAATTGTCCTCTATCGCGGTATTGTATAATGCATAGAGGTACCCGGGTAATTTGCACGCCATCGTTACAGCCGTGGTGTACACGGGCGAAACATTATTGCAAAAAGAACGCGAACCTCATCGCGCCGTTCACTCTCCCTCTCTGTGTTTCCAGCTGAGGAGCGGAGAAGATGCTTTTTTCGCACGCGATTCGAGTTTACTTTTCACGGGTTGCCGGCTTATCTGCTGCGCGCGCGAGCGGTCGAGCGAGCGAGCGAGCGTTTCCACGTGTGAGAGTGGAGGCTTCGATAGGCCGACCGCCAGAACGCGTCATGCATATTCATTCACGAGAGCCAGGCTCGATCTCGTTGATAATCGCGCGGATATTATTAGAAAAGGTTTTCCAGTATTTTCATGCTAATTTTTCATCGCGCAACCTGTTTCCTCCTATACTCGCATTACGTATTCGCTGACGGACAGCGCGCGTTTTGCTCCGGAAACATTAATTGGTTCCACCTGAGCCACCCCTTAGTTTTTAATCGATCCTCGATCGGGCGACAGCTTCCTTCATAAGCATGCAACATGATAAATGAATACCCGAGTTAATCTTACTTTCAAAGCGAAATTTCATTTTACTTTCAAAAACCGCTCTCCCGAGCATACACCGCGTCTTCGAGCCAGGAAAAAATTTATTTCACTCGGAAACTAAATTGCGATTCCAGTATATCTGTATAGTAAAAAGCGAACAATTGAACTTTCAGTATATTTAAATTCGTTTTCTTCCCTCTCAATGCGCTTCGAAAGAAAATCCACTCTCTTTCTTCATCCACCCTTTTTCTGCTCAACTGTCCTCATCTCTTCGACTTTACTCTGGTCTTCCAATTCGTTCCGACCCAATTGCGTTCCTAGTTCTTCAAAAACTTGTTTCAATTTACGAAAAATACATTACGTTTGTTTCTTGCCCCGCAACCTAATCTAAACGCTGAACCGGGAGTTCGACAATTGTATGGCAGGTGGAGGTTCATTTTTAACGTTGCTTTCTAGTGCACAACATTCCTTTCTTCCGTTTATTACAAGCGTTGTTATCGCGTAATAGTTTCTACCGAGAAGATTCGAGTTGTTATAAAATTTCTTCTATTCGGCGAAGGATTCGAGAATTAATTAGCTGTTCTCCGTCGAACTATACTCTGTTCTGATTTGCAGAATCTGAAAAAGAATATTCCGCGTCACTCCAATCATCCCAATCACACCCTGGATCCTCTGTCCCACCGAAAGGACGCGTCTCACTCAACCTCAACGAATAATCTGAACAAGCTGGCGAGAATGCATTGATCCTCATTGAGCCAGGTGGCGTCCTCGGCACTTATTAATCCCTGCGTCGAATTGAATCGTCCTCCGATTCGTTATCGAGGATCTTCTTTCAGCACGCCGCGCCGCGCCGCGCCGCGCCGCGGCTTCGTTTTTTTCCCCGGGGTTCGCGTAAATGGAAATCGCTAATATTTCTCAATGATAGCTGGCGCGTTCAGTATGCGGCGCGCGAGCTCTCCGGTCGGCGCATCCCGCTTCAAGGACCGGGGGAAACGTTTGCAAGCGTTTGCGTCCAGGCCGCGGCCGGATAAATGATGGAAATCACCATATTCATCGTATTTGTCGGCACTCGGCGCGCAGGTGAGCGGCTCGCCGTATTTGGCGCTTCGCGTATGCTAATCCCGCGGAGGACGCGGATTGGCAGCCTAGGCCGCGGACATGCGACCAGTTAAAAGGACAGCGCGCATAATCCTGCGATCCTGCTCGCCGGACCGAGTGAATTATTCCTTCTTATCTGAAGAAACGACGTCGACAAGGTGCTGCGCCGATCCGCAGATCCGTCGATCCGGTTTCAGTCCCCGACGATTTTTGAACTGATTTTTTCATCTACGAAATTTTCAGAGTTATTCCGTAATCAATCATTTCTTAGGGAATATTAGCTGAAAGTGTAATTTATAGTTGGCCCCCTATCAAGGGAATAAATATTCTTTAACAAAGTTCGATAAAGTCCTTCGATTCAGTTTTTCCCGATGAAAGCCTGTCGACAGTCCACTCGCACGGCGCGGCGCGGAGCGGCGCACACGACATGCGTCCAATTAAGAAAATTGAAAAAAAGGCACGGCATTAATCGGAATAATGATCCACCGTCATTCAATATATCCTCGACAGCGTGTGGAACTATCGTTGCGCAAAGATAAATGTATTCTTGATTAGTCCTCGGCGTTCATTCTCCTCGAGAAGAATCAAAGAAACCGCGAAGGCGTACGGTAATTTGAATAATGAGTCGCGAGGATTCACTTTCATCGATGCGTCTCGCGGAACATTAGAATCTTCAATCAAAATCAAGTATTCCTCCGTTCTCACAATCTCGTCTATTAGCGATCAATATTTGTTGAAAACAAGCTGCAGGTAATTTGTATTTTTCCGGGAAATTTCAAGAATTCCTTCTAAAATTATTTTAAAGATCATTTTTATTTTACTCGTACGTCTCGTGTGTCGAATTAATCGATCCAGGACAAGAATTGATCCTGGGAAATTTCCAGAGGCGACGGACGTCCTTCGGTGCCCATAAAGATCACAAAAGAACGAATTCCCGCGGATGATAATCGCGAACGTTTCGCAATGTTCGCGGAATTCGCCTGTTCCTGTTTCCTGTGCGTCTCCGCTTGTCCTTCCATTCCTCGTCGATGATCCAGAATCCTCAATCGCCTCCCGCAGGATCATCCACGACCAATGACTCAGTTTTCCGCGTTCATTCAAGCCTCGCATGCCAACGAGACTAGCATAGAACGCGTGGGAAACGTTCTTCTCCGATCGCAAATCGCTTCAATTTCGCCCTGTGTTTCACAGGAAAATTAAGTCTCTAGGTACAAATAAATAATCCAATTATCTTAAACGAAAGTATGGAGCAAATTCTGAATACAAATGATTCATGTAGTTCTCTCAGATCTTAATACTTTATTTTAAAAGAGAGAGTGATTCTTTATTCAAACGAATACTGGTTCGATTATAATTTAGGTCTTAGCTTATTTTTCAGGAGAGAGCGAGGCAAATTCTTTATACAGATGATTAGTGCAATTTTCTTTATTTTAAAAGAGAGAGCGAAGCAATTCTTTATACGAATGATTAATGCAATTTTCTTAGTACTTAATTCTACACTTCAAGAGAGAGAGAGAGAGTGAAGCAAATTCTTTATACAAACAAAATTAATTTTCTGCAGTATTCAAAGTTAATTTTTCAAATGGTGAATGAAAGCCGAACAAAAATCCGGATTACCCATTCACACATTGAATAGCGTTATCTCCGGATCGACCCGGCTACTGTTGCGAGAGATTTTAATTGAATTGCATGGCAAACGGCGCGGCGCGGCGCGGTGCGGCGGTCCGCGTTCGCCGATATTTCATTCGCGGCAAGATAAATACCCGCGGACAACAATTTATCGCTAAACACCGGTGATTAGCGCGGGAACCCGGTGTGTTCGCGATCCGATCCGATCCAGAGAATAATTTAACACTCGTGTATAGGAGGTACGCGCGCGCCGCACGGTTTTCCCACTTTCGATCGGTTCTCTCGACGTGAAAGTATTAATTAGGAGATATTCAATTAATCCACGGCCGCAACAGCATGGCGGAGCTGGCGTGCCCTGCCGTCGATCGTTATTCTAAAACTTCAACACGATTAATCAGGTTCGACTTATTCGAATTACCAGGTAAAATAAATCAGTATCGATATTTTAATTGGTGTATCTTTTACGTTCGTGTTTCCCGGGTCTTCGAGTCAACCATTTTGGAGATCTCTAACAGTTTGTTTCTTTTGTTTTAACATCGTCGCCCGGATAGTGCAGCGATCATGTCAATTACCGTCGGCAGGAGCAACCACCGTTTAATCGCGGCGTCGCGCGGCGAATCAACGAAATCGCAATCATGCCGGGCGACGTAATTCGGCAAAAAACCGCGACGCCGGTGGTCGTTTTGAATTTCGCGGTGTTCTGTGAGTCAGCAAACGTCGTCGTCGTCAGGGTCCCGGGTGTCTCTCTCTTTCTCTTTCCCTATCCCGGTGGCTGGCTATCGTTTTAAGTAAAGCTAATGCGAGTGTACACAGAAACACGCGTGGCTAATGCGTAGCCGGCGCGCGGCGCTTCCTGCCTCATGTATTCAAATTAAAGCACGTAACGCCGTCATGGAGCCGGTGTAATGGTAATGATGATGGTAAACGAGACCCATGGACGCCTTCTGCTTCGTCTTCTTCCACTGTCACTGGCCAGAACGATGCGGCACATAACCTGGCCGCGCCGCGCCGCGCCGATGACGGTGCAACAAACGCTGCATCCGCTGCAATCAGACCTCGCGACTCGCGACTTCGACGATGCACCGCCGAAATTCGATCGCGATTCTCTGGCTGTTGTTCCACGATTTCATCGCGTTATTCGTTATACGTCACCCCCCAGCACACCGTGGAACTTTGAAGTATAAACAATTTAGTTCGTTCCTTTTACCGACCCTAATTAAGCAATCTCGGTCCCAATCCGTCGATATCGAAGGCACTCGCATCAAAAGTTCACCGACCCACGGATCAGCGATCCGAAATCGCGATTCCTCGGTCCTCGGCGACAGAGGAGCCTCTTCTTTTGTCCCTCTCCCATGAGATTCCTTCCTGTCGGCCCTCGGTACGCGACACAATAAGGGCCGGCATCGGTTAATGTAACTTTAATCACCGGTTAAATAAACATAAGCGTGAGCGAGGCGTAATTTGAATCCGGATGCGTCCCGATCAGCGGTCTCGATAAAAGCACAATGTTAATGCGTGTCGGCTTAGAAGAGGAGAAAAATCGCGATCCTCGTCTTGCCCGTTTCTTCCCCCGTCCATCTTTCTTTTTCCTTTCTTTCATTCCACCTTCTCTCCTCGTTCTCTCTTGTTCTTCTGTTTTTTTCTTCCTTTTCCCTCGGACGGGGTTGCGTGAGCGGAGTGCGTGCATACGCGCGTGCGTGCGTGCGTGCGTGCACAGGCATGTTATTCCGCAGTTTATGCGAGCTATGCTAATCCGACGAGACCATGAGCGCGTCGAGCATTCCCCAAATCATGAATAATCAGCGATACGTACGACGAGACCCGAAAAAGGCCCCCAAGCTTTATATCATTTCTTCGCCTTTCTCTTACGACGATTTTTTCCTTGCCCTCCCACTCCGGCAGGGATCCGTCTTCTTCTTCTTCTTCTTCTCCTTCTTCTCTCTTTTTAGTCGTTCAAGTCGCTAATTGCACGAGGTTCTTTTCTTTTCGATTAACGATCGTCGACGATTTCTTGCGCCGCGCCGTTTCATCTCTCGCGCAAGAACGCCCGCCTATATTAATTTCTTTCGGTGCCCGGATCCATGCCAATGAGCCGATAATTCGCGAGTCGTAGAATTTTATGTCGCGACCCGTCATCGCCGACAGTTAATTTTATTCAATTAGCACGTACTCGAGCGGAGATTTCCTGCATACGATTAGCAACAACCGCATTTGCGAGCGATCGCCGATTGTTAGCCGATTTTATGATTTTCGAAGCGAAACTGGTCGGTGCGGTGGAACGATATTGTAAAAATCTTACGAAGAATTTAAAAGCCCGGATGACTAAAGTATCGTGCCTGGAAACGGCGATGCACGCGATTTCAGATGAGAATGCTAATCGACGTACGCGAGACCTGTGATTATTAATTAGCGATAAACGGTGATCGTTCACGGTGGTCCAATTTCGACGTGGCTTGGGTGCGCTCTGTACAATGGAAACTGTGTACTGTGTACACACGGACAAATGACGCCACTGTTATTATATCTAGTGCGCATGCTGCCGGGCCCCTGTATCGTGCATAAACATCGCTCTAATGATCTAGATGGTCGTTGATTATGCGGCCGTGTTCGTGCATTAACCTACACCGCGTCCTCCTGTTTCCTCGCGTGCACACCTGACATTTCCTCCGGCGCGGCGCGGCGCGGCGTGGCCTGCGCCCGTCGTATTTCCCGATTCCACCTTGATTCCTCTGCTCTTTTGCCGGACGTTTAACAGCGACGTCCGTTCTATTAATATCTGTCTCTCAGAACGCGATGGTAGCGTTCGTCAACTTTTCGCCAGGGCGCGGGCGGTGTCTAAAACGCTCGGCATCCTGAACGGGCGAACGGTGTGCGGCAATTCTGTTTTAATCGGCAAGGAAAATCAGCGTTGGCCACCGAGGCGGATGAAAATCGGCATCCGTTATGAAAAACGCGTCCTTAGTCACGCGTGCTCGTTTTTATCGTCCGGCGGGATCGTGCCGGAAGCATAACTCGATTCGCCTTTTCGTTGGCATTTGCATGCGCGGAAATAATTCCCATGATTCGCCGGAAACGTATCAGATAAGGGCCCGCGGCTATATCCCGGTCGCATTAACCGGCTAATTAAAGCGGCGTAAACAATGGCGGCGCGCTTGCGGCGCGGCGGGGGGAGTTTTCAGAGCCAGCATCGGAGCAGGCATCAACAGAGAAATCCCGGAATATAACGCTCCGCGCCGGGTTTATACATGTGGAAGCGTAATCCGGGGCTGGCACATTATGCGCCGTCTGTAAGGTAATGCACGAACACGACCGACTAATCAGCTGCCATCTACATCGTTAGACTTATGTTTATGCATGATACATGTGCTTACAAGCGCATCACTCGCAATAACGATTACGAAACACAACTATTTCGGTGTGTGCCAGCGCAGCGCCGCAAAACCACCGAGGGCTGATATCGCTGCTTTTTCGCTCTCCATCTACCTGTCTATGTCTCTCTCTCAAAATGAGTTCAAAAATTCAAAAGTTCGTAGCACTGCGAACAATCACCAAATATTTATCATACCATGGTTTCGTCCATTCTGCCATCATTCTGAATAATAGTACGTACATATGTAGCTGGTTCTCTAGCGACTATCAAAAACGGTTTCACAAAGATGGCGCAATCGCCAAGAACATCGCGCGAATTTCTAAGGCCCGTAGACAAAAGAGAATAGAAACAGTCTGTTTCCTTGAACGATCTTCAATCCGCACGCAATCCTAATCCACAGAGGACGATCTCCAGCAAGCATCAAAAGTACGTTCACAGTGCGGACAGAGCACAGGATATCCCGCACGGATGATTGATAGTGCCATATTCAAGCAGAAAGGAACGAACGTCTTCGAAACTGACGCAACTGTTGCTGTTAGATTCGTTGAACGAAGCTCTCTAATTTATTCCCGTACTGAAAAGCACTGGTCGGGATAAAGCGGTCGACGGATACCGGCGCGGCGCGGCGCGGCGGTATTTAGGATAATATGGTTATAACTCGGCGTATAGGCGAGTATTAGGCGACTTAACGAGTTAAGCGTGGTTAACGGTGCGTAGAGGCAGTGCCTTGGGATTAACTGGCCGTGCCTAAACGCGCTAATACATTACTGTACCGGTCGTTTGGACAGACAGAGGTAATTAACCCCGTGGCTGGCGGGACGACCATATTTTAAGGACCAATTGCACGTGTGCCGGCATGACTCCGTAATCGATTCAATGACTTCATTTCCATCCTTGCTTTTTCCTCGACGGGGCTTAAATTCGCAGGAATGTTCGCGTTTATTCGGACTGGTCGTGATTCATCGTCTAAACTCGCTCGGGGACGTTATCGGTCGACGGAATGATCGCTATCTGCAACTCGTGCTTGTCTGGCTGCGTTACACTGACCGAGGAGCATGAGTGTCACTGCTCGGTGCCCCTTCTGCCATACTCTGGCTCGCCATGGTTCGCGGCTGAAAACATTGATCCTTAATTCGACAGAAACTAAAACGACTACTTGTACAATTGGCAGCATAAACGTTAGCAGTTTGTGTTCGGAGCAGCCATAACCCTGGAATCGGCATTATAACAGAAGTGGGAGAGAAGGACATAGTAGAAAGCAATCAGGATATGCGAGCCATTAGCATTCGCACCTGATCATCATGCGTAATAACCATAAGAATCGCGGAGGGACAACCTGTTCCTAATCGTCTCAGTTGGGCCAAAGGGGCCCGAAAGAATCGTCCGGACGACGAAAATCCGCGTGGTTCGTTTCGGGGACCGTGAAATTCTACGGAAGGGGCCCGTGAAGGTGGTCGGCGGGCTCAAGGGCAGAGGCGAGAAGGCTATCAGGCCCGCCCCCGGCTAACAATCCGTCACCGTGTGCGCTGTTATTGTCGAGTGGATAGTCCGGACATCACGGAAGCCGCGTGCGGTGTGACTCGCACCATGGGCGAATGGCGAATGGCGAATGGGAGAACGGATACGTGGGCCCGACGGGGTGACAAAATTCGTCGGAATCTTTTCGGCCGCAGGAATGAAATTTCGGATGGAAGCTGGTAGCCGTGTCACCGACGTTTGACCGACGGGGCATTAATGTATTCCGCTTGGGCATCAGAGCCCAAAAAACGGTCGGCAGGGGTAGAAAGGCCAGCGAAAGGGCAAGGGGAGGGGACCGGCAGTAAAGTCAACGGTTGCCGCCCCGGCAAAAAACTGAAATTGATCAAAATGAGAGCCACCAGGTGAGCAAAAAGGGTAAGCGAGCGCGGCGGTGGCCACGCATCTCGTGTCTTCGGGGAGTTTAGCTGCGGCGAGAGAACGCGATCGACAATAGACTTTCGGGGCGCAAGATCCTAATGATCCAAGGAGATCGTGGGACGGCGCGCGGCGCGGCGCGGCGATCGGGCCCTTTCCCGGGAATCTTTCTCGGCTGCGTTTCGCGTGCGGGACGAATCCGCCGTGGCTAGCAAGAAACTGGGAAGAACTCGCCGCGAAAGAACCGCAAAGACGCTTCCTGGACTCGGGGCCAATTTAGATCACGAGGGAACACGGACAACTAATAATCCCTCGTTTTGATCTAACTCGGATGGAAAATGGCCTTCGCTAAAATATCCCGCGCCGTTCCCTTTTCCTTTTTTACCGTTGTTCATCTTGAGGGGGTGGAAATTACCATTGAACAGGGTAACATTGAAATTACCTTTGCAACGACTTCTTAAACACCCCGTACATGGCCAATATCGAAGGCAGAAACTTTCGCCAGATAATCCGTTTGCTCGTCTGTCGGATCAACGTCCGATGGGTTCGGGTGGTCGCGATGAGTCGACGCACGCTGCTTAATCAGAACCGCGGCTCTCGATTGTGGATATTTAGTAACCGAGAGAACGTAACTTCGTTTCCAGCGCAGTGAAAGGCTTGTACACACACCGGGCGACCGACGCGACGTTAATTGCTGGGACTGTCCCCATACAATTTTATATCCGCGTCTCTCTGCCTTCGGTTGAGTCTTCTTCCGTCTTTCTTTGTGCGGACGGCTCCATTGTCGCTCGGTTTTAGGCCTCGAATGAAGGATGGGATTATGAGAGGCAACTCGATTACGTGGATTCGTGCCTCGGCTGCAGTATTTCATCCCGGGCTGTCGTCAATTAGACCGTTTACAGTTTACACTCTCCGCGACGCTATGGACGGCCGAATCTTCCAAGCAAACTTTCCTCGCGGACTTAAGAACAATTGCAAATTCGAGACGTTGCAACTAATTGATAAGGGGAAAACCTGGTTCAGCTAAAATATATGATACCGCGGCACATGCAGCGGTCGAACGCGCATAAATTTTCCAGGAATCTAACGCACGCGAAATAATACCCGCATCGCGAATATTTAATTATTCCGAGATCTGGTTAAATATTTAACGAGCCTGAATTACCATCGGGCAATTATAAACGAGGAATCCCGGTTTTTCCTGCGGATCCGTCTTCATTACCGTTGAAATTACAGATGTTTCGCGCGCAATAGACGGAAAATTAATCCTGGGAATCGGGCTTTTTTGCGGAGGGGAGCGGCGCGGACCCGACTCGGCTCGCTTTGAACTCGAACTCCGGCTGTTCGAACACCCAGGCGCAATTTGCATCACTTAGGTATGTTAATACACCTAGTTTGCCGGCCGCGGCCGGGGAGACGCCGCGCCACACCGATCCCGGCCGTTTGTGGGCACAGAGAACCGGAGACCGGTGATTTTGCATAAGCGCTCCTCGAATCGATGCGCTCTGTATTTAACGGGCCGGTGAGCCGCGTGAAAATGTGGCAAATTACGCTTTTCCGTTCGCGTTCAGTTCCATCCTATAAATAATAATGGCTGTTAGCCGGCGGATAATGCTCCTGAAAGCTAGCTGTAAATCTCCTAATCATACCGCTGTCGATACGCAAAAACGGACAGACCGCATCATCATAGCATGATCTCCTATCGTACGATTCTAATTGAACGAGCATTATGCCTCGTAAAGACGAAAATTCATCGTGTTGCAACATCTCCAAAAATTCAAGTCATTTAATCTCGAATCTGAATCTTTAATGCTTCGTACAGACCTGAACATTTCACTTTGAAACTTTAATTCACTGAATAAACTGCCAACATTTTCTGTATTTCTTTGTGTAGTATACGCCGTTGCAGCTCCAATGTAGTTGTTTGCAAGAAATTCTGGAAATAGCACAAATCCATTCCGTTTGCCGAAATGTTCAAGTCTGTACGAGGCATTAAGCTTTCGATGGAATATTGTCTGTATTCTGTTATAGCTAGATAAATAAAAAATGATCCTCGTTTCCCTCGAGGATCAGCAGGAACTCGTAGAATCCGCCAAGCTAATCGTAGAATCGTACGTGATCGATCGTGTGTTGTCCTGTAGCGTGAACGGAATAGGTGTCGAAGACCTCGACACGTTGTCGCGTGTGATTTTCGCATCGACACGCGTGCGTACCTGCTTGCCGAGACGTGTCCATTGATCATTCAATCGGAGAGATTGCGTAATACAGTGGATTCGATCGGGACGTCGTCGTTTGTTCCGCCATGTACCGCTACGTCTCCTCTTTTGTCCAAACAACTATCCAATTACCTCAAAAAATTCATCAACCGGAGACATCATTCCATTTTGCTCGCGCACCAACAAAGTAATTAAATATTCCAAGAGAACGATTTTTACCGAAGACGTACTGTACTTCTCGAAGGAGCTGTAGTAGTCTCGCATACCAGAGATTAGAATTCCTCATCGCACGTCAACGAAGCGTGCAGCAGAGTTGGAAAAAATTAATCGAAACACGATCGGTCAGGACAGCAAGTACAATGTAGGTTGGAAGTGGTGTATAGTCACGGTGGGCCTGTGAAGCGACGCGTCGCGAAGTATGGTTAGGGTTGGGGCGAGCCTTCGGGCTCGAATCATGCTAAAGTGGCGGCTTTGATCATTCTCTCTCTCTCTCTCTCTCTGTCTCTCTCTCTCTCTCTCTCTCTCTCTCTCTCTCTCTCTCTCTCTCTCTCTCACGGATGAAAAAGAACGTCAGAAGTACAAACGCACCCGCGGCGATGATTAACAACCAGTTCCCGGGCGCATATCTTCGGGGCCCGGCGAGCTAATCGATTAATATACGATATCGAACGCGTCTCACCGGCATTGTTTGTTGTTAATTACACTGATACATCTAGGAGACGGGCCCATTGGCCCTGTTGCTCGTGATTCGGCGGTTCGACCGCCTGCCGATCGAAGTTCGATCTCTCGAACAGGATTTGAATCTAACTTTCGACGGGCGTCCACGATCTTTCTCTTTCTCTGTTGCTCTTTTGCGAAAACAAAAAAAGAAGATCGGTATTGTATCGAGAGCATCGTACATCACTCTTTCCTACCAATTACACGCCGTCGCTCTGTTGATTATACTAATCGGACGGCGTCGAGTAAAACCATGTTACGCAAGGATCTGTGTGCTTCACTTATTCCGCATCAATTACCCTTAGGATGCTTGAAATTACTGAAGACGATCATGCGAATATTTTTGTCGTCGTTTGTCTAGCGCGATTGTCACGCAAATAATTGTTAATTTTTCGAATTTCTTGCGGAGAATCGTGGGAATTCTTATTGTCGTTTTATAATTTTTGAAAATTTCAAGGAAGCAGAGATTCATTTGATTCGCGTGGGAATGGTTTCGAGATTGTTGAAATTGTTGAATAGATCGTGAATGTTTATGCAGATTTTTCCGTTTGTTTATGCCATGGTGAGTAGATTCGAGGGATTTACGTAATCGTTTAAACATTGAAGTTTGTGGTAAAGAAGCCGCAGGCCATCCGTGTGAAACTTCGTTCCCTTCCTTTGCGGAGGAACATCGGAATCATTAGCGATTATCGATGACCATCAATGTGGAACAGACTACGAGCCGCCATCAATTAGAGTTAAATAATAGCTCGCGTTGTCCATCCGTTACACCGTTCGTTTCGCTTCCGGGATCTAGCCTCGTACAGTTGCTCGCCTATTTTCCTTAAACGATTCACGAACTTGGCGGATTCGTCACGAGGATAGCCTAATTGTCCATCCATTAACGCTCAACCAAAGTCCCGACGTCTCGGAGTTATGATATGTGAGTGGACTGCGGATTTCATGCATTTATGACAAGAAGGAGTAGGTGTAATTTCAAACGGTGGAAACATTAGAAGAATTTAAAGATACTGTTATTACGCACACGGGCATGTAATCGGTTAAGGGTTGGCACCACGACGTTCGCACTCGAAGACCGCGCTGTATTCAGTCCTGAATTTGAAGACCCCCGATCACAATCGTCTAGCTCTAAAAGTAAAAGTCTATAGATCCCCCGTTTACGAATGCAGTAACGAAATAGGCTTGTCAGCGAGTGATGGATCGTCCATGGTTGTACAGTTACGTCCCGCGAAAGCGAGCGATGGACTTCCGGGGGCCCGAAAGCGAGGGGGCAACGAAATTCCGTTTCACTTTCCGGGGCCCAGGGGTTCACAGTTAAATCAGCCGCTAATTGCACCGCCCCCCCCCACCCCCCTCTCGTTCGATGAAGCTTCGCCGGTGTGTGTCGCGTTAATTGCCCGAGAGTTAACCAAGGCTCCTCCTTCTCGACTCCTTGCCCTCCCCCGCCCTCGCCATGGGTGTTTCGCGCGCGGAAAGATGGATGGATTACTTAACACTTGTCACGCCTCGCTAATTAACATTCAGTGATCTCCCTCTCGGAAGTCGCCGTCTCCCCTCTCTGTCTCTCTCGTCTCTTCTCGCTCCTTCTTTGTCCTCTCTCGAAACGCAGCCGGCCACCACCGGCAGGTGGAAAGTCGTTTAATATTTATCGGCGATCGCGTGCGACCCCGTTGCCACCTCCGTCGGGCCCGGGACGGGCCCCGGTCGGGCCCAGGAGAATTAAGATTCGTGGCCACGCGCAACGGTTCACGGGAAATATTAGAATACCGGCGGGCTCGGCGTGATTGACCCGCCACCAATTGTCCTACTCCTACTATGTTTGGCTACCGGTTGCCGAGGAAAGTGTGAGTTCGTTTTGCAATAGACTGACGCTGACCTGTCCATCTCTCGCGAGAGAAATAACAGTGTTCGGATGTTTGGAAACAGTAGTAGAACGTCGTTTTATCGAATTTAATTTGTCGGGTTTTCTACGCACGGCTTTCGCCTGGTGACTGTTAGGCAATTATAAGATCCGCAAGAATCTCCGAGGGCCCGGAAAATAATTCACATAATAAATTTAAAGAAACCACTGTCTCAAAGCACACTTTAATTATCCTAATTATCGCAGGTTGTCCGGTACACTGCACCTTTGCGTTACTATCTCCTCCCAGCTAAAAACACATGGTATTTTATGATCAAACCGGATTGTCTACAGAGAAATCGTAATGGAAACTAGTTTGAAAATCTGATTCCACCGTAAACGTTCCACAGTTGCCGTATAAATTATTTAAAATCTCGGAAGTTTCTTTCGAAGTAGTACATCCTTATGATAATCATCGGGGAGAGCCTGACGTACGCTTAAAAGATTTTATACGACCCCATTTTAAAATCACGAGTAGTCGTTCTCTCATAAGTATGACATTAACTGCGAATTCATTTTCGAGAATTAATTAACAAAAACAAGACCTCTACGTGCACAAGCCTCTGAACGTTTTTGCTGCTCGGTGAGGTATGCAACATCCAGTTTGTTAAAATTGTTCTGCCATGTTGGTAGGTAAAAGTGTACAAAGATCATGATCGAGCGATCGACATCGGGGTTAATCGGTAATGAAAACTGTTGTTCGTAACTTTCATCGTTGGATCGGTGGTCTAGAAACGTCCGTGTACGTCACTGCGCCGCGATATCTAATGAGGCTATTAACACGCGCTGCACCACCTAAGAAACTCCGTCGAGCGTTTATGACATCCGATGACCTACCTACCAGGTTCTATTAGAGCCAAGCGATCGCCTTGAGTGAGACATTTTCCAGCTCCTGCTAAGTCAATCTGGCCTAGCATCTCCTGTCCATGGATGTGTCATTAAAACTTCCTGGTTTTTCCACGGATCCGCTACTTCGCGAAACTTCGCTCCAGCCATGGCTAATCAGGCCTTCGCAAACTCAACCTCCATTACTTCGATCGTTTACCTTCAAACGTTCGACTTCGAATATTCAACTACGAACTTGTACAATTTTGTACAAACATGTTGCAAATTGCAGGGAGACTCTGTTTTATTGTTCGATAAAGATATTCTGTAATAATTGATCCAATCTTTCATCAGGCAATTATCCCCATGCGCAAATTGCCAACAGTTTCGCAGCCAGTGGAATTACTTAACGGAGAAAGAAATAGAAAGACGCGTCGAGGAAGAGCGAAAAAGAGAGGGAGAACCACTATTAGAAGCCTCCTCCGCGGTAGATGAATTATCGCGGTAACGTTCGCTGTGTGTATGCAAATTGAAAAAGATAATGGCTACAGGGTTGGCGAGTGTCATTTCGATCGGACGGTGATTACGCAGCGCAGTCATTACCGACGGATCACGGTTGTTCTCGAATCGTCGTGAACGAACCATTCGAACGACTGCATAATCATACTTATTTCCTGCCGCGGAGGAATGTGAAAAAACATGGAAATGCATTAGAACCCGACAATCGGGGGAAATTAGAATCTCTCTTTCTCCCGATCTATGGATTGAATTCGAATGATTCTAACCTTTACATCGAAATAGCATTATACTGTACCGATAGTAGCGTTGCAGCGGCTATTTTCTTTCCGATAAGTGTCGATCAAGAAAGGATCCAAAATCTTTCCCATTTTTTTCAGAATCTTAGAACGCATCAGAGACTGGAAAATGCACGGAAAATCTAATTCACCCTGTAACTACCCTCGCGGCAAAGCTCGGACGGGTTCTTCTTGGTCAGCTTTCGTAACGGTTTCGATAGCCATGGAAAAAACTCTAAGGGCAGTTTTGACCATGTTACGCGGCTAGGTAACCTCGCTCGCAGTTTCGCTATTCAATTCGCAGAATTCGCCGGAATTCCGCGAGTTTAATAGCTCGGCCCAGCCCGAGGAAGAATTCGGCGCACGCCCGGTAGAATGCGTCCCTTATCAAACTAACATTTCGTTCGCTTTTTCTGTTGCAGACTCGTGCGAGCCGGTTGCCGACCGACCTTACAGTGAGTGACTCACGATCTCAATCTCCTAGAAATTACAAGCCGTACTTACGCCACCGGAAAAAATACCAGTGGAGCCTGCTACAGTCGGAGACCGACTATAGCCGGCGTGTCTTCCGTGAAAAAAAAGAGTCCAGCTACCTATTACGCGAGCAGATCCGAGGGCCGTTTTCCATTCAGCCGTTCGGCCATTCCGCTACGATTGCGAAACTCTTCGAACACGATGTAACGGAGAAACGGTCCCCGAGTTACTTCTTCTCTTCGGGTATCGGCTCTCGGCGTTTTCCCTTTTTTTTTATTACCTGGAAACCGTGGTCCCCGAGGTTTATGCAAACGCGTAAATTAGATCGGATTCTCGGAACCGACGCCCGTTTCAGATAGAAAGCGCGACCGGCCGCTTTGCTCTCGCTTTCGAGCGACTTCCCGCGATTCTGATCGCGAAATTACGGATGTGCAGCTTGTGAACCCTCCGTTGATGACTCTGTTCTAAGGTATGGTTTGTCGGAAAGGACCTACGCTGCGATAGCTAGGTTGGCGGTGAAAGTCGTCGGGAAAAAATGCCAACAAAGAAATTAACACTTGCAGATCGTTAACAAGATGCTCTCCCAGTTTCTTATCTCCAAAAAAAACTCAGCTCCGTATCCAAGCTCAGCGACAAAGACGCGAATATCATCCCCATCTCCCGTTACCCGGCTAACATCGTCATCTTGTAGTGCCGGTCGCTAATTACTGAAAAAGGTACGGGACAAATCGCGTCGGCGGATCCCAACGATCCATAGATCCATCGCAGTGGGGTGTAGATGTCGGAGTTGGCTGCCGTCTTCTTGTTGACATCAAGGGACGTTACGGGGCGGTAAAAAGTCGTGCAGCATCCGGTCGTCCGTCGTCCGCGCGAGCAGTCGTAAAATTCAGCGTTATGCGATTCGGGGCCTGTGTTTTGTCCCTCTTTCGAGATTATGATTACCCCGGCTGCGACCGTGGCTAATATCACGCAATAAGCACGCCGCCGCCTCCGAGAAGACGCCGCGCCGCGCCGCGCCGTCAGCCCTCCCCCATCCTCTAGGTGTCTCTCTGTTTCTGTATCGGAGCACTTTCTATATCCGTTTCTCGGATACGCTACCGGACAAGACGGACGGTGTAGGGTCATTCAAATCGAGAGACGCATCCTCGAGCTGTGAAATTCTTTATACATGTTACAGAGGACTCTCTCGCACAACTACAATCGAAAAGATTTCTACAGGGCGCCTTAAAATATTTGTGCAGTGCAATATGCGGCCCGAAACCGGTGTAAAGTTAGGGCCCTCTGGGTGAGGGAGAGGGAGAGGGGCGAGAGGTCTCATCAAACGAGCCGCGGGGCCCTGCGAGGTCATCCGGACTTTCCTGAAGCGACTTCATCTTCACGGTCTATTCGGCGGACGCCGCTGGAATTTCAGGAGTCGCCGCGGCGCGGCGAGCTGATAATTTTTATTATGCGTTCCATTCTGCCCGCTGGGGCTTCGCCCTCTCCTCTACGGTTATGCTATATACCACCGGGGAATATTTATTGGTCGATCTCGGGCCCGGTTTACACCCGTCGACGAGCCCTTATCGTTTCCCGTAGCGAACGGGGTCGTTCGCTAATGCAACAAATTTCGTAACGACCCGGTTCGTCGCTCGGCTATCGTCGAAACGATAACTAATTCCCCGGCCGGGGAGCGTTTACAGCAGTTGGTTGATATTTAAGCAGCCTCGACGGCCGATTAACTACCGTTTATGAAATGTTTGCGCGGCCAGGGCTCCCGGGTAGAAAGACATTAAGCGGGAATTCTCGCGTTACGGCTCTGAAAGCAAGTGATCTTTATGAATTTCTTCGGGAGGAAGTATCGCCGACACGGGAATGGACTGTCTCGGGATTAAAAATTACATTCTTACGCTGCTGTAAAAGATTTTTTCCCGACTCGATTAGGCGCATTGTACGCGGGTAGGCAGCTCGCGACTTTAAGTTAATCTTCTCGGTGTAATCTTGCAAAGTGAGCGGTCTTCTGTTTTTCGCAAGGAAACGACTTGTCTCGCAACACAACGACCTGGACCACTCGTTACCCAAAGGAAAAATGGTACGATCGCCTAGAACGAGGTCAATTCAGATCGTTAATCTGCTAGACCCAATCGAAAGAGTACAAACATTGACCCCCGCCGCTTTCTTGCAGAGCATCCTCCCTCGCAAACCGGAAGAGAGATGATACCAAGGAGACAGATCGCCGGTAATGCGACCTCGATCAGGCGGTACCCGCTGAGAAGGTCGCCGGTAGGAGGTGTGATCGAGAGAGACGCGAAGAAAGGGACAGGCTGAATACAAGAGTAGCCTACATAGTTGCCTGTCGGCGAAGACACCCGGATGATCGAGCGATGGTATTTTAAGTTTTCCGTGGGGGCTCTCCCGTCTTGTCCTAATCGGCTGTCAGCCACCCCCGTGTCTGGGGTCGCAGGCCACCCCCGTTACACGACGTATATACGTACCGACACACGTCCACATAGACAGACGAAAACGTTTCGCTCGCTTCACCTACGAAAGAGAAAGAAAGGAGGCGTCGAGAGGCAACAGGACCCCCCGCGGAACAGATTCGCCCCTTTTTGTCACGAGGAGGATTCTCGCGCGGGAATCATGCCCCTCGAGGGGTTGTCGGATTCAAAACGCTTTACACTCTCATAACCGGGACCTGTTGATCGACTCCCGGCAGCGAAAAATCGCAGACGCCCCTCGAAAATCGCGCTACGTCATCGCGATCCCGAAGCCTTTTCGGCGACCTTGATGTATCGTAGTGGATAAAGTTAGAAGATATGTGCTCTATTTTATATTATGAGACAACAATCCAAGTCCAACAATCATCGTTTATTTCAGTGACTTTGAAACGGCTTCTAATTGATCATCCGCTCATAAAATTCTGTTGACCCAGATACGCGTCCCACAAGACTACCATCACAAAATGGATTTGGTACCTCGAAGAAAAAACTCAAGATTCCTAAGAAATCTAAATCGTGCATACACAGTAGCCAAGACAGTAAACGTCGCTTTCTCGTCCCATCGAAAAATTCTCTAAATCGCCATGACAAAGCAAAAGATAAAGAGTCTTTATATCTTAGCTTCCGTAATTGTTGTAGACCAGGGGGAATTCCTTCGTAACAAGTTCGTAACAAGGCATTGCTGATCATCAAATTTGACTTGATACCTTCGAAGAATGGTGGGGCTCTAGATTATGGTTGCTCTACCATATACATATGTATGGTCGATCTTCTTCTTCCATTTCCTCCTATAGCTGGCGGGAAAATTCAGCTTGGTCGAAGGTTGAGCACCTCTTCGATGCTCATTACAGTGTGTCCCGCCCCCGGCTGCGGGTAATCAGAGTGTGCGGGGGAGTGAAGGGTAGCGGGGGCGGTGGGTGACCTCGCCCGGGGCCTCTGCTCTCACCTGGCCCCCCTGGCCCCCTGCCTTTGTCCCTCTTGTTCCCCCTGGACGGTTTCGACTACCTGCGAGAGCTGCGAGGAAGGTGACGGAGAATCGGAGAACTCGGTTTCATTCGGATTCGCGACCTTGCCGGTGCTTTGCATTCGCTGTGCATCGTGCCGCCTCATCCACCCTTCCTCTCTCTTCTTTTCTCTCTTTTTAGCTAGCTATCCCCCTCTCTCTCTCTCTCTCTCTCCTCTCCTCCCCGAGCGAGCCGGTAATTGGCGGAAGTCGTATGCGGGCGTGCACCGCGTGAAACAGCTGCGGAATGCCGCTTGACGTTTTAATCTGCTCTTCCGAGGGGGTTGCCGAACCAACCACGGCTAATTCGGGGGACCATGGGGTGGGAATTAAATTAGGTGACTGAAGAATATGTGCTCCTGCTTGGGTGAGTCGGTATGGGAACCGGAGAAGGGTTCGAGAGAAGGAAAATTAATAAAATGAATGCCACTGCGGCTTTCCGATGCGATGGAAATTACTATTCGAAAGAATTTGTTTTAATAGTTTTCCTGTACAGGTCAGGAGATTGATTTTAATGTTGACCAGTGTAGAAACATTGGCGCTGTATCTACAATTATTTTCAAGTAAATTCTCAGTGAGATCACGTCCCGAGGCCACTTTTTCTCCGGACCTTGTGCGAAAGCGCTGGTCTAGCTCTCTAATAGAGACACCTGCGAGAATCGCGGAGGACTTCCTACGTCTCCTTTCGTGGAATGAGATAACTGCCGGATGCGGACTACCTGTCCCTCGTCACAGCTTCACCGGAACCCCCGAATTTGCGTAGGACATCGTGGAATTATTATGATGAGATTGCCTGACGAACCGAACTGCAGTATAGCTTCTTATTTCTTTTTTTACTCTGCGGCCGCTTTCACGACTAGAGGCTACCTCTAATGGAGCCAGAAGGGAAGGAAGACTGTCTCTCCGAATGACAGTCTGGTCTTCTCTACCAAAAACGGCCAGGACCCTGCTGGTCGTCGCCAGGTTAGGGTACGCCAGGTAGCCTCGCGATACACGCTTTTGACATTAGGTGACGAAGGTGAACAGATATTGGGCCTGTTACCCAAGATCCTGCGGATAACGCAGGATACAGACGTTCTCCCCGTTTCCGTGCCAGTGTTAACAGGATCCGGACGATGTTCCTCGAAGACTTCATTGACCTTCGGCCAGCCATTCAACTTCTAGATTTGCGTGACCGATACGCGAGATTCTAATCGGAGCGTTTCGCGAGGAAAGTGCACTCGTGTTTGAAAATGTATGATTTATAGCCTGGCTTTCGTACGATTCCAATGTCCAGTTTTTGGACTACTTAAACTGCTTAGAAAAATCAAATTTTAGGAATGATCTTTTCTAACCAATTTCGATGAAAATTGACCGAATCTCTTTCCGACTTGAAACACCTGATCAGGCATCCACCGTATAATCTTTTCAACAACCGAGCAAACAATTCGTCGAAAAAGCTAGCAAGGAGGAGTATCGGGAAGCTATTAACGGAGTCATAGGGTCTCCATCCGAGGATCATCGATGATTCAAGAGTGGGCCGTTGACACGCGGCAGCGCAGACCAGTTGAACCCCGTTGACCATTCCGGAATAGTCAAAGGACTCGCGAGATGCTCCGAGCGGACGGTTTTTCTCTGTTGATCGCCTATCAAACGAGTTTTCGCGTGGACAGAACGTCGCGGTGTATTCGAGTGCGTATGTAGTGTCCGTTGTCGAGAGGAAAAGAAAGAGAGAGAACCTGCGGTAACGGGACACAGACTGCCGATCGAGCCCGTTGCTGTATGTACTGCACATTCCGATACGTAACGGAGAAAAGTGTGTACATCGGTTCGCAGGCCCGCGGGAGATCGTACGCGACGGGTATAAAAAATTTCTCGGAAACGTTCACGTGCATATAAAATTCGAGAAATTTCAACCGGGTTCGAGACGGTTCGCGGAACCCTAGCTCCCGGGAAACGGTAAAACACTTGTCGATCCGTTCGAGAACGAGATTCGCTCACGGGATCCGATGGATGAAAGTTCCTGGACAATGAAAGTAGCCTAACCTCACCGATCGCATCACAATATCCGACCAACGATCCTTCTTTCTGCGGATCTGGGATCTTTTCTAAACGTTTTGCTGTATGTATTGAATTTTAGCAGGTAGAGAAATTTTATGAATTCTTGAAGGTTCATGTTTTCGGAAATCTTTACGAGGAACAAGGTAGCTGGAGCGGGAACCGAAAAATTCTGCCTCCTACCACCTGCCATCGCCATTTCCTGCTCGGAGAGTGCCTACCGTAATCATTATTATTCGCAGCCAAATAGCCGGTGGCTCTCTCGGCGCTGATTGGCCTTCCTATCTCGAAAATACCAATTCTGGCCGAGCCTTACTGGCACATTAAGGCTTGGGTTAATCGTCCGCGGCGGTATTGTTCGCTGAAGTTGCGCCGTCGATGACTTTCACGGAATCGTGAACCCTCTCAACACTTATTTGCATGTTTCGCAATTTATCCCTACAAATCCGCAGTCAATTAATAACACTTATGGTAGACATATTTGGTAGATACCGCTCGAAATGTTGATCGCTAGTCTGCCACGATATACCATAGTAGAAGGGGTTAAATAAAGCATGAATTACAATAGCCGCGGCGGTTCACCCGCATGGTTCGGCGTGGTCCAATTTAATTAAATGAGCGGCCAGACGTTCCCGGTCGCGGCCCAATAACAATAATAAAGCTCGCTGCAGCGGAAAAGAGCGAGCGTCCATTAGTTACGTTGGTGGATCTGTTCTCTTCGAAACGAACCTGCTCCAGATATTCTGGTCCGTGCACCGTCATCGTCGTTCGTCCCGATACAAAGACAACGCCGCCATGACGGACGGCAGGCCAGAAAAAGTGGCTATGCTAAATAATAGTCCTCGGGGCGGCGCGGTGCGGCGCGGCGGTTCGTTGCTCGGCTCCTCGCATAGTTCATTCATGAATCCGGATTCAGTGTGCCTTTAGTGGCGAGGCTCTCGGCTCTCGGCTCTCGGCTCACGGCTCTCGGCTCTCGGGCCTCCTGCAACTGCAACGGCCGAGTTCCCCGATGAGATACCGCGGCGAGGATTCGAAGGTTGAAAAAGAGCAGGAGAACTTCTCTGCCTTGTGCTCTGCAACCGGCCTTGCAACCTTCTCGCCCCGGTATCGATCTCCGGAGATCTCCGAATCAACATGAATCGTTCCTCGAAATTTTACGATCGGTTCTCGATGCTTTCGCACACCGCGACCCGACTGGTTAATTAAATTCTCCGATTACTTTCACGTCTGTTTACCCGGGCCTTATAGGAGCCGCGTGTACGCACATTTGTTTGTACATTTTATGCTTACGCTTTCAGTGTCGCAAGTAACAATTTTGCCTTGTTCTTTTTTACCGAATAAAAGCATGATCTTTGTGCTTCTAAAAGTATTTTGATCGAGCGACCAACAAACGGTCCGGAATAAAATCGGCGATCGCGGTCGGTAGGTGGTGTAAGGGGTTTTTGATCGAAAACCATGGAGATCACAGTTCACCATGGTGGGACTCCCTCGCGCGGACCTCGTACGGCGAGGCTAATCGGCGGCTAATAAAAGGCGAGCGGTGTGCGAGCAGCCCGGGAGCTGGCCGGGAGCAATCAAACGAACAATGACACCGTCGCGAGAGCTCTTCACGCGCCGTGGACATTGTGCGTGGGATTGGCTGCCGGTTTCCTCGGGTTCTGTGTGCGCCAGGTGTGCGTCGATCGTCGACGAACAGGCGAAGGAGACACGGCAATCGCTCTCCGGCTGTACGCGAAGGTCGTTAAGTCTGCTGGGGATAGCCTCTGGCGCCGCAAAACTGTTGCTTTGTCGCCCTTATTGCTCCCTCAGCCGCGTGGTAGACCCTCGATAGTTGCAAACCGAGTCGTTTCGGTGCGTTTTATCACTGGAAAATGTTGATGGCTACAGATGGTTGGACACGGTAAGGTGAAACTGCTGTCTCGTTATAGTTTTGCTATAGTTGTTAATGAATTCATTCTCTTCCCCGCGACGGTAGCAAGTTCAGAGGCAAAATCGTAGCAAGAAAGTGGCAATGAAGGAGCATTGCGCGAGTAACAGTGCCGATCAAGGCGAACAACGGGCAATGGTCGGCCGATCGGAACGATCCGACGCCGACAGTCATCGTTTCAAACGGAATTTATGTTTCCGCGGGCCGGTACCCCGCGCAATAGCGTTCGCACTTGCCCAGCCAGGGTTCATGAACATAAATTACGAGCTTGGGAGAGGGGAAAAGGGAAAGGGAAAGGGAAAGGGTTGCCACGTCGAGCCGGCGCGGCGCGGCGTGTTGTGGTTTTCGGGGCGATCCGATCTGAACCGCAGAAGGGACGATTACCGGGCTCGGTCATCCGGCAAACGACTATTAATGATATTTCGTGTCGGATCTGCATGCTCCGACCCCGGCAAAGGGAGCCGACCGTGCCGAACTTTCGTGTTCCAACCGGGAAACTTCGAAACGTGCCAGGGAGAGGGCTGAGCGACTCGGTATAGCGCTATAATGATGCAACTGTCGATCGAATCGATCCTCCTCGCTTCATTTTGCTCTCTACTCTTTTGTTTCTTCCCTCGCGAAAATTTACTGGACGTTGCAAATCTGTGGGAGCCTTGTTTTCACTATTTTGCGAAATTGATTATCCTCCAACTGGAAGGTATTCAAATAGTAGTGACTCGTGAACCATCCTGTAATTACTTTATTTTCCGTAGTCCTGGTTCTAATTGGAAAGATCTTTCAATATTCACCGATCGATTAATCAAGCGGGGATGCTGCGAGTCGTGTGCAATTAGGCTCGCGTAATCGCCGGTTACTCTTTTTATGCAAAACGCGGATGCAATTCGTGGCTTCGGAGAGACACACAAAGGGAGATAGAGAAAGGGAATGAGAGAGGAAAAGAGGAGAGAGAGAGAGAGAGATCGTCGGTCACGGTGATGCACCAAGCTGCATTCGGCATTCCATCGGCCGAAGGGACGCCGGGACTCCGTTTAGGCATCGCATGACGTTCGTCTATTTATCAAGCGGTATCATCATTCGCCTTTCTCCACCGTGATGCCGCCCCCTACGGCGATTTAATCTAATTTGTATCGCCCTTTGTTAATCGCGGCCGCGCCGTTAATTCGAACGGGCCCGCAAATCTGGGCCCAAATAAACTACCGTGTGCGTCCACCATACGTCCCGACTCGTCATAATAAACGCCTCGCATGAGGACCCATGTCGCACAACTTTCAATCCTTCTTTGCAACTCGCATACCTTAACAATTAGAATAATTAGTGGCATACTTATTATTCTTACTTGAATTTTAAGCATTTCTACAGTGCACATTATTCTTCGCACTGAACGTGTCGAGAAGTTTCCACGAAATAAAAGTAAGATAAATATGCCAACAATTTGTGTTAATATGGACGTCTTCCTGTATTTAAAAAGTTTTGCATACGCTATTAATGCATCAAGTTCCGTAGTCTAATTACGAGCATGTCTTCGCTAGACTGTGAAGGTGTATATGAAGACAGAGCTTCTATCACTTTATGCAAAGTAAATGATACTGTCAAGGGTGTTTTAAATAATGTCGGATGCCAGAAAATTGGACGAAAATTGGACGAAAATTGAAACAATGTAGCGTCTTGATTAGACGCTCGAGGTCTTTATAATTATGATTATGTTTCCGAGTACAGACATTCTCTATTAATTTCATGCAAATTTTTTAACGATGTACATGCTTCGACTCTTGTGTTTTCGAGGGTGTTTTAAATAACGTAGGAAAAAAGAAGTATAAAAAGAAGGATTGGAAGAGTATAATTAAGTAGCAGACTCTCTATATTAATTTTGTGCGAACTAAATAATTATTGAGGATGTTTTAATTACTTTCGCGAGTAAGATGTTGCAACGAGGGTTGAGACATTGTATAATAGAATCCTCTGATCGAACGTTCGAAATCTTAATTATTCGTTATAATCATGTTTTCGCTAGATTTGAATAACTCTGATCTGAAATAGCCCTGAAAGACTCTAATCAAAGAGCTGCGGAGGCCTTCACGCTCGGCAGTGATGCAGCCTCGGCAAGGCGATGCGGATGTCTATGTAAATAAACAATTTTATGGGCCGATTATCGGCCGCAGGATCAAACGGTAGCCAGTGCTATTCCAACAAGAGTGTTTCAAGCTCGAGAAGCAACTAAAAACCGCGCATTGACGCAACAGATGAATATCAGCGAACGCACGTATATGTATACGAGCGGCGCAGTAATCAAACGGCGCGGAATATGAAAATTTCAATTACTTGTCGAAGATCGCGTGATAGAGAGATGCAAACGAAAAAATAACGAAAGGAGAATGAGAGAGACTAAGAGAGACAATCATCGTCTTCCTCTTTCAAACCCTGTAAGTAGATATCGCGATCGTGCACAGGCCGGTGCGCACGACACGCGCAATAAACCGTCCGGGCAACGAGGTGGGTGGATTGCGTAATGCAGTTTTGAATAATGGCGGGATATCGGCTGATGCACCGGCGGCTATATGCAACTCCGCGAAACAGATCGCGGATACCAGAGGATTAAAAATCGGGGGCCCCGGAGTTTAACGGCGGATCGCACGAACCGCAGATACACAAATCAGCCCGTAAAGCCGATCAATTAAACGGCAGGCCGCCGATCTGCCGCGCATTATAACCGGTAATTATCTGTAATTAAATATTGGCCAGCCGCCAGGCCGGTCAAACGTTTCGAGGGGTGTGTTCGCTGGATTTCGACCGTTTCTTTCGTTCTTCTTCTTCTTCTTCTTCTTTCTTCCATTTCTTTTTAAGATTCTTTTTTGAGATCCTTGTCCCGGTACTCCTGTTTGTGTGTATTCCAGGCACCGTGCCACACAATCCGCCGCGGACGATGCAACTGTAATTTCGATCTGTGGATGCATTTCTTGATCAGGTCCAGAACAGTTTATTAAAAGGGGAGTTACTGAAAACCGGTACTGAGAAATTAGCAACTTTGCCTCGCTGTGCCCAAACTTTCGGCCCAATCAATCCACCCGCCATGCAACATACTGGTTCCCTCGGTTAGTATAAAAATAATCGTGCAGGTGGGAGGCAAGGAGTCGCGTATTACCATATAGCAGCGTGACTCCGAGCGACGGCGGGCCTCATCTGAATAAATATCGTATTATAATTAAAGGAATCGTTCGGCCCATAAATCAATGGAGTCGGTTTATATATCAGGCCTCACCTATATAATGTGTACCAATGGAGAGTGCCGCAGCGGGCCCCGTGCACGCCGTGGGGGGTCCCCCTATGCTAATGGCGCCCTCTCACGAATCGCCGGGTCTCCGAGGCGAGCCGACGTTAGCCGAGTACACCCGTGTGCTCGTGTGCCCGGAGTTTTGCCCCAGCGAGTTCGTCCGTCCCTGACCTGTGTGCAGAAGACCTGGCGAATCCCTCTGATCTTCGCCGCCCGCGACCGCTTATCAATTTGTTAGCGAGCGCTGTTTGTTAAATCAAATCAAGGGCTCGCGCGCCGGCCCGATAAATAATCCTGCTTAATATGTGCTCGATCCCCCCCCCCCCTTACCCTTCCATCGGCCATTACACCCACGTGCAACAGGGACCCATCCGGAGTGAGAGTACACGCGTTTTCATCCGTGTGGTTTATTGATCCATCGATCGATCGAGTTCTCTCCTTTCTCTTCTCTCCGCGATTCCTTCTTTCTCTTGCCCGATGACTATAGCGGCTTGTCAGTGCTCGATCGAGCTATCCGATCCGGAGTGATTGAGCCTGATTTGCGGGCAGACCGCCGGCTGATTTATGGCAATCTAGGAGGGTTGCTCCGCTCCTGCTGCTCCTGCTCCTGCCTTTGATCCTGATCCGATGGATCGGTGATCTTCGCTTGGAGACCAGCTGGATTTGCGGTGGAAATGTGGCAGAATTTTTTGAGGATTAGGCGGTGAGAGAACCTGGTGATTGGAGCTTGTCCTGGGAGAATGACCTAGGTTCCGGGGACTAGAAACATTGTGCTCTTCTGGAAAGCTGGATCCCGTAATCGATCGTTCATCTCGATATTAACCTTACCATGGTCGAACGAGTCACTTTTGATATTACAATTACTTTACATCACATTCGTATTATGTCTGCCCTGTCTGACACGCAATGGCTGAATCTACTGAACCTTTTGCGAGCTCCTGTTTCGCGATATACGTAGTTCCCCCTCTGATGCAGAAACCACAATTCTAATATTGCACCTATACAACGTGTCTGTAAATCTCGAAGTAACGCGAATCGATTACAGCGCACCCGCAGCCACGTTGTTGTTAATATCGCTCTAATTACCAAGCGAGAGGGTGCTTATTACGCTTTCTCGTGGAGCCACGGATCGTTCCTTCAGTAATGGACCGCGTAAAAATGGAAAGAGGCGTTTAGAGCGACTCGCAGGTTTAACACAGAGGTTCTCAGTCTCGCGATTTTGATCGAGAGCGCGATTCGAGTCACGAGTATCCGCTTAGAAACCAGCTCCACCCTTTAGCTACCTCCTGGACAGTGGCTATTCGCTGCACGTTTATCTTGCGATGGGATCCACGAGCGAATGGATCCCGATAGGTCACAGCGTATCCAGTGAAACAACCTAAACAGGGCAAGATTCGCAATCTACTTATTAGGATTGTTAGTGAAATATTTATACAGATCTTTTCACAAAATCTGAAACTAAAAACATATTGTACATAAATTCGAGTGTCTTTTAGTATTTCTGGGCTGTACCGGCTGCACAATGTGGCAGCGACGCGACGGGTAGCAAAGCGAGCGAACGCGTGGAAAGAATCGCGTGGGTGGCGGAGGAGGAGAGAAAGACATCGATGGTAGCCAGCAAACCAGGCCCGATCGTGTTCCCACACGTAGGTACTCGGCCCGCGATCGGCCATAGTTCGACTCGGTAAAACACGTGTAGATAATTACCGACATGCGGTATGAGCTCGCGATATTAATCACGATTAAGCCGATTCCGGGCCGTCCCGGTGCCTGAGCCGCACGCTGCACCTCCGATACGCTAGCGGGATATGCTTTCATCTCGTCTTTTCTCGAGCTTCGATCGCCATGGACCCTAACAACTAGAGTGACTTTTCGAATAACAATTTATTAAAGCCATCTTGGACCATCGAGAAGCGATCTGTTGCAAAGAGAAATTTTTATGGGTAGAAAAAAATGATGGGAGCCACCCGCTTCTCATGCCCGGGATAGTTTCGAAAAAAGGAAGATAACGAGGACTCGAAACGATTCCGCGTACCGCTCGAAATGGCGGGTGCTGTCGAAAAAACGGAATAGTGCACGAAAATGGCGGAACGGAGACGGGCGGGCCGTGTCCCCGTGACGAGCCATGAATGTTTAGGCGGCACGATTAAAACGTCTCCCATCGTGGACCTCTGAGAATCGTATCGCGGAACGAATGCCGATCGATCCACCGCCACGGTGGGAATGCGGGGGCACAGCGTTTGATTTATGCCGCTCTGGCCATTCTAGCGCGCGCGTGCAGCTTCTTTGTAATATTCGAGAACCTTGGACACGGAATATTCCAATCAGAATTTTTAGCAATTTATTAAGTACAAACGAGGAGACATAATATGGAAATTGTTTCGAATTGTGATATAATCTCTGCTTCTTAGAGTTGCTAGTAGAATGCAAATGTTAACGATAACGTAGCTTGTAGGCAGGGAAAATTATGAATCCTGGTGCGTTAAGAATTGCAACTATCCCACCTGAGAGAGTATAATTGCACCGATATAAAAGAAAATCAACCTAACGCACCCCGTTTTCTTACATAGTTTCACTCCCTTTTAAGTTACAAGCTGTGCCTGTTAATTACAACTACCTCCATAGTCTCCCGAGACTTGTACCATATCTAATTTCATGTAATTGTATTTATACTCTGGAACAAAGTGTCACCGATGAAGTACCTCTAGCGTTCAAGCTTTAATCATTATGCAAATACCGTGCTTTGAATTCCGCAGCAACCAGTTTTATTACAAGCTCATGAACCCATCGCGATGCATTAAATTGTTACCCTTCTATCTAAATTGTGGATCTCTATGTAAATTTGCATTTTCCGAGTCCCTTTTACAGTGGTTACAAATTAGATGAAAACTCGGCCGCCATTTCCATTCGAGATGTTATCGCTGTTCGAGATAGCGGATACACATTAACATGTTGAGTGGTAAGATGGTGGAGAAATGTGGAAGTTCCGTGGAAGAACAGCGTTGCCTGGCATTATCGGAATGACGCGAACAGAGTCACGGAAAGGAGACAATGACTTCGTATGGAAAAACAGACCGATCGCCGTGAGGCAGCACGGTAATCAGACGTTACTGACAGGTAACCGCGAGTGGTAGCAGCGTTGCGCGCGAGCAGATGAAGTTGTACCCGGGGAACGGGTAACAATGAGCGCAGTGATAATGCGTCTCGCACGGTGAATGGATGAAGAGGACGTGAAAAGATGCGAGAGGATGCATCCACGACGGAGAGAGGGAGGAGGACGAGAGCTCTCTTGCCCAAGGAGATCATTAGTCCACCTGGCCGTGGCCTCGGGTAACGCTTAACCGCTTGACAAGCGTTGCGGGCCGTTATCGGTTTGTCCCTAATTATGCACACGTGACCACGCGATGCCCCCTGGGTAATATACCCTCTCCTGTTCCTCCGCCTCTCCACCTCCGCGATCCTTTTTTTTCGCGAAGGGGGCCGACCGAACAGCGGTCTTTAAAATTAATCGCATTGTCTACGCCCGGGCCCCGTTCGATCAACCCCGTGACGCCGAGACACCGATGAATGGGAATGCAGGCAGATGCAATGCCGCGCCGCGCCGCGCCACCACCTGTGCAGTTCTTCCCGATGCGTTGTTTCGCGTAATGACGCGTTTTTCGGGACAAAAAACCTCTTGACTTAGCAATCTCTTACGTGTATATTCAATCTCGGCATCCGTGGAATCATCAAAACAGGGGTTAATTGAAATCAACGAAACTACCGATCCCGACTGTTGTTTGTCTGCTGGTCCGAAAGAAATATTTACGGCGTACGTTTCTACTTTATTGTTATAGTTAGTTACTAGAACCGTTGTGTATCGAACAAACACCGGCGAGCACGAGAAGAAGCAGCAGCATCGGCTGCGTGGGCAGAATGCGTGCAGCGATCGCTGAGAATGGGATCGAGTACGATTTGTTGCTGGATCGGCGGCGATTGATATTTCGCGCTAACGCGAGGGGAATCGGGAAACGTTACAAATTATTTTCATCGTGGTTATTTACGGCCCCAGTGAATTAACCGAACGCACGCGATCACGGGCGCATCACAATGATCAGGTACAGGGTGTTCCTTATAAAAAGTAATGGTCATCCGTTCTAGGGATCATCCGTGCGACGCGACGGACCCATCGAATCGACGAGCGGACTACCTTTATAAACACGTCATTGACGACTGTAAACAATGCCAAAAGGAATTTCTTTGCCCATTTCCCCACCCTTAACCATTCACGATAAAACCGAGATGACAACCGCAGTATGTACTACTTTGACCGTGGTCGGAATAACTTCTTCCCGTTCGCTGTCACAATTTTGGATAATGTGCTGTGTTGTGCTTCAAACTTACTCGCGCAAATGGTATTGTCCTGTTGATCAGACGGAGGAACAGAAGATTCTGAAAAATTTCTAATTGTAAGTACCTATACTTGACAATAGTATTTTATAACCCAGGATTAATATTCTTGTGTATAAAAATGGATATATGGTATTCTTTCATATTTGGCTACTTGAAATTTATGATCCGAATGGGCAGGGAGACGACGACGTCGCACAAGCCTAGCGACGGATGTCCCTTTTTTCGTTTGCTCGAGGCACGCACACGCTTATGTTCTTTCTCATACACCCTGTACAACAACGGAATTGCGTGCGTCTCGGTTCGCTCGTTGTCCATCTTCTCTCATTGTTTGCTCTACCAGTTGTCTTCGTAGTATCGATCTCGATCCTTGGGATCTCACCGACCTTACGCGAGCCGCTGTGTAGTCTACTCTCTACTCTACTCGATCCCCTTTGTTTTTTCGGTTTATGACGGCCACCTTGGGAACCGCGGCTTACGAACGTGTTTGCTATTCTATTCATTCGATCCACTCGTTTCTGTTGTAAATCCATAAAATCCGCAGTCTGCCAACAAAATATTTTTTATCTTATTTCCAAGAGGATGAAGTTCTCAGCAGATATATTTTTTTTTTGAAGAACCCACGAGGAAAGAAGCATCTGTTTTGTTCCACAGCTTGAGCCTGAATTAATGAGATCTAATTACAGTCGAAAAAAGTAACACTCTTCTTCTTCTTCGAGTGCACAGTACCGTACCCACCTTTGTTAAGGGGCAATGGCGTCGCACATGGGGTGCAGTGTGCCTTTCTTTGAAGAAACTTGCAAAACGCAATTAGCGTGGTCGAAGTAGCAAGTCTGAAAGGGCTCGGAACTGTGAATCTTTTTTTTCTGTTTTTCCTTATGCGAAAGGCTGAACGAAAGAAACTAGTATTCCAGTAGATGCTAATTATTTAATTTCAATGAGTTTGTTTGTTTGGATGTATGGGGCGTTAAAATTCTTATCGGCGGCATCACGGAGGTATAAACGAGTGGAGCAATTGAGATTCAGCGGATATTTGGCGTGAATTTATCCGGGGGCGTAATTTTTCACGATTAAGATTCCTGCGCCGACAATTTAATGGAATTCCCCATTAGCATATGCAAACCCTAACCGCTAACGGCACGGTGACCACGCTGATTGATATGTTTACGGAGCGGTTACCCCGGTTAGAAGGAGCAGCCAGCATATCCACTCTTCCCCGATGATTTAGGGGCCATATATTACGGCCCCTTGGCACCGACCGAGTGCAACTCGTGCTCCGGTGCAACCTGCATTGAGACGTTCTTGCGCGAGACACTAATGGAAAAATCAGACATTTCCGATCCGAGTGCATCTTCTTGTAACACTCTTGTTACCAACATTAACTGTTTCGCGAGGAGAGTCCCATTTAAAAAATTCATCAAAGTTCGCCAGTAACGATGCAAATACTTCATTGCATCTAATACGCGTAAGAAAACTATCGAGCTTCCTTTAAATAAATCACTGTCATTAAAAAAAGTGTTAGTATCGCATACTGTGATCTTTCCTGACCATGTACAGCAACATTCTGCATTAACTGCATTACCATTCTACTTTATGAAACAGTTTTAAAACAGTTGCAAAGTTGTTACACATTTTCATATACTTTTTATGGTAATCCTCGCGATACTCTCTCGCAGCCATAAACAGACCCATAAAAATGTAAATTAGAGATAATTTGTAAATTAGCGAACCCTTCGGTGTATACAGACGATAACGAGTGCAAAAGCGAGCAGAAAAGTAAAAAGCGATTGCATATAAAAGACAGAGGAGTATAACGTTAATTCGTATAAAATTGATACCAGCCTCGCCACGGTGGAGAATCTCGACAAAAAGGGGATGCGAAAAAGTCGTCGCATAAATAACAGAGAATGAACGCAAGTGTTAACAGTTTCTCGCTGAAAGTCGTGTCGGTTTAGGTACGAAATGGCCTGATAGCGACACACGATTCTTCCCATAAATTCACAGTGTTCTAGTACTTTATTCGTTCCTTTTTTTTCGGGAGAGTAATATCTCTCCCTCTCTCAGCTCCAGTTAATTCGCGAAATCTTTCGTGACGACCGGAAGGTAGGCCTCGTCCGTATCTCCTGTAATGCTCGTCCGATTACTCATTACGCGCCATTCTAGCTAATTCCACGCATAAAAGATCATTAACGCGCGTCTCATCAAGGCAACTCCCTGTCGGGAGAGTTAACGCGGGATTACTGCTCTCGCTATCGCCGGAATGATGATATTTCTTAAAGCTTTCGCGGAATCATTAGGCCCCAACGATCCTGCAACACCGATGCAAAACCACTCCCTTCACCGGATCCGCGGAGTTAATCAGTTTCTTGATTCGATCGACCGACCGACCGACTTGTTTCCCCTCGTGCACCTCGTTTACCGACAAATTGCCTTTTCTTCGGACCTTTGCCTTTTCGCCATTCGATCGCTAATTTGCCTATTTTTGTACCGAATGGCACCGTTAAACGATACATTTGTTGTGACAATTTACAACCGGTAATTTAGGTATAACTTTTAAGACGCGCTCGACGGGTCAGTTTAGTAGGCGTTTTGCGAGACGAAGAATAAATTGGGCAGAGTATTGTCTTAACCGATGGAAGCCTAAATGCGTGAACAGGGGTCGGATCGAGCGGCAGTCGCCGAAACGGACGATAAATCGAAGCGGATAGAGGCGGTGGCGGAAGAGGACGGATTACGGGTGGAACGAACGGAGGAAGGATCCGTGGCGGGTGCTTCGGGTCCTGGTTTATAGCCGGCCAATCGCGACGTCATATCTCCAAAGGACCATCCATCAACCCACGGGAGAGAACAACCTCTGTTCTCGACCTCGTCTGTCCTCCTACGAGTGTCGTAACCTTCGCGAGCGGAGCCGACCTCTCGTCGATATGCCTCCGCGGGATCCTCTGCCCTCGCACGTCACCTTCTGCTCGAAATAGCTACAGTCCTGCGATCGATGTTTGTCGGGATGCTTCTTGGGGACACCATGATCGCCGACGAACCTGGAGAACGCTCCTCCAGAATGTCTTCGAGGTCCGCTCATTTTTGACTGGGTCCGAAAAAACGGGGTGTGCTGTTTCAACACGCTACCGAAATAATCGACGACATTTTCTTAGCGGAGAAGGGTTCCGCACGAGGGAGCTGTAGTCTCCAACCATGATGACTAACTAGCGAATTTTCATTTTCGTCCATAAATTCAGCAACGCGAGCGCGTCTGTTGCAATCGAGGGCCCCGGAGAAACTTCAGCGCTAGCTTTCCTAGTTTCAGAACAGCGCGAGTTACGGAGCAGTAATTATCCGTGGATAATTAACACCTCCGACGCACGCGGTCGGCGGGGCTCGCGAGCGCATGCGCCGTCGCGATGCGATGCGATGCGCGAATGCAGTTGTGCAACGTTGTTACGTTGATGGACTGGTAGCCGCATGCTAATTAGAACGAGAGCTTTCCGAGTGGAGCGGACCGGCCCGGCCACCGTGATGAATTAGGCGAGCAATATAGCGGATAATGGAACCGTCGATCGCCGATTAATTCGATTAATGGGCCGTCGATCGGACCGGCATGCTAATGGCCCGGGTTTCTTATAGCGTTTGAAGAAACTGCGAAATTTCTCCTTCGAGGCGAGCCACTTGCATTAACCTAAGTGATCCGGCATCGGCGCGGCGAAACAGTTGGTCGAGTGAGTTCAGAAGGTAGTTCAACAAGTGCCATTTTTGTTAGCAGTTTAGTTGCTTCTGTTTGAATAGTGCACGCTTTTCTACTCTCACCGAGTCAAAAATGAGCAGACTTTGAAGTAACTCTGGAAGAGTGTTCTCCAGGCTATACGGAAAAGCAGGAAGAGATGGAAGGATGGAACGATGGAACGACGGAACGACGGGACACTTTTATGGTTGACAAGTAATGCTACAGGACTGATCCAGAGGATCGCGGGGACACCGAAAGACTCTGCCCACCCACGTTCTGCAATTCGCCCAACTGCACGCACGTCGCGTCGCGTCGCGTCGGAACGCCTACGAGTCGCGAATCCAGACGATCGTGTCAGTTTGGTATTGTGCACAGGCTGTACTTCATATTTGTGGATTCAGGATATTCGAACTCGTCCATTTTGAAAGATCGTTTGAACTCGTTCAGGCATAATCGACGGCTGACTATCGTCATCGAATTCCTTGACGACGAGGCCGGAAGTTTGCGAGGTGTCCCGATTTCTCGGCCGTGTGATAAAATAACGAAAACAAACACGAAGAAGGAGGCGATTCCGGAAGGAGGAAAAGGACGCAGGACGAGGCCGGAAGGAACGTCACGTGCAGGACCTTTTCGGTCGTCACTTTCCCCCATCGTCGAATCCTTTTCCCTCCTCCGAGGACACGCATCCTCCCCGTCACGAACTTCGCCGAAGACAAACAACGCCGGAAACTCGCTGCTTGATGAAGAGGACTCGTTTGTTTAGTCCTCCCATTCCCCTCTGTTCCCTCTGGTCCTCCAGTTTCCCTGGACGTTAGGTCCGGATGTGAAAAATTTGGGCACTGAAGAAATATTTGTTAATTCGAGCTCTGTATGACATTGGTGTGTCTTTCTTTGTGGACTGAGGATGTTTGAATATATTCAATGTTTGAGCTCTCGAGGTAATTTGTAGAGGATGCGCGTCTCCGTTTCTGTAAATTATTTTGAAGTGAAACGACCGGCTTTACAATCTTTTATTTTTTAATTATTGAAATTATAAAGATCTTTCCATTATTCTCTTGAATCTCGTATGCCATTCCCTTAGGTGGATTAGTCCACCTCGGACCAATTTCCCAGGGCAGGTTGCATAGAAAATGGCTTCGAAACTCGTACAAAAGGGGACCAGCCCTATTGTTCCATTTCTATCAAAATTTCCTCTATCTCTCGAAAAATAGGAACGCCGATGATCACGCGGCCCTAACGGCGCGGCGCTCGGCGGCCCGTATTCTCCCCGATAAATTTGATTGCGTTTCAATTGGCTCGGTGAACCGTAGAAATTTTCGCAAGGTGCACGGAATACCGGCGTGCACGCGGAAAGTAGGAGAGAAAAAAAAAGAAAGACAGGGAGGAGGTCTTTCAAGAACGGCGGCTATTTACGAGGTTGAATGGAAGAGGGTCCTCGAAGGTGGGGTGGGGTAGGGGCAAACCACCCCCACATTCCACCCCTGAGCACCGCTATATCGACCGTCGTCTCCATTCGGCCATTCCGCATTTTAAAGGGAAAATTTCAGTTTGTGTTCCGAGGTTCGACTTTTTTTTTTCTTCGAAATTATTCGATGCGAGCTCAGATGGAAAATAACGCGACCTTTTGCTCGTGGCAGCTCCCTCTTCCCCCATCAGATCGGTCGCATAGCTTCCTTGCCCACCTAAACCCCCCAATGATATCCGTGTTTTTTTACTCTTCTCTCATTTCCGCTCGAAATTCGGTTTCGGTTGTCTTGCCGCTCGGTAAATTCGACGCGTGGATCGACTGACAATGAGTTATAAGTCGACTGTACATCCTCGTACAAATTTTTCTATTTCTACCGATAGATTAATAGCTTAATATTTAGCCAAATATTTTTTCACAAGGTCCCTCAGCTACGCCAAATTCCAGAAGTTGGAATTGCTCGGGTGATAAATTTTGCCAAACGGGCACACGTTTCGCGAAACTGCAACATAAGGGTAGCAACGTGCCCGGTGTATCCTGGAGAAGCAAAAATTGCCCATTTCGAGGCCGTGGAAATCTTTTCGGGTAATATTTACCTTCGAATCATCGCGTACGAGAGAGACGGTCCCGCTCGAACGCTCGGAAACAAGAAGAATGCAAGCCGCTCCGCGGGGGTGGAGCCGCGAGGAAAGTGGAGGCAACCCCTTTATTAGATTACCGGACGAGTGTCGCAGCATGGCCACTCTTTGAGTTCTCGCCGAAGGACCCTCCGGGCTTATTGTCTCGTTTCCCAAGCTTACCCTCGCGTTGCCACCCACGCCCGAATCTATTTATTTACGCACTTTTAAGGCGCCAGCAAGCTCAAAGACTCTGCAAATTGGCTTGGAATTGATTTCGCCAACGGTGGACCCATCCCTCTTGCCTTCGGTCACTGCAGTGCTGCCCCTCCATACTCCATTTAGGTGTTTTTCCATAATAAATCTCGGAAACTTTGCATTTTTCCTTTGGAAGGAGGTCAATTTGCTGGGGGATGAATACAATTATTGAATTTGTGAGTTTGTTGGGATACCGTGAACAGATGAAACGGTAAACAATTATGCGAATGCTCTTGTGGAAAGATATTTTAGAAGAGTTCAGAGAAAGCTACATAGTCTCAGGATCTGAAAATATCTGTAGTACATACGGGAAGAAGCTTGTTACCGTGTAAGATTTATTAGTTTACCGTGATCGTAGAATGATTCGGACGTTTGGATTCGAAACGGAAGAGCAGCCGTCTCTCGCGCCGCGCCGTGTATGCGAATGGTAAGAGTTACGGTGACGAGGCTGGTAATGATGGGACAGCTGCACGGTGCTTGGGTATTGTTCGTTTTGAATTCACCCTAGCTGAATTTTGAAAAGTCACATTTAGTTTCGACGGACGCACGTGCTGCGTCGATTCCACTGATTTTTTCGAATGCACCGGGGATCGCAATTTTTTTTATTCACCCGGACTTTCCCATGTATGCATTTTAAGGGTTTAATTTTATCGATTCGGAAATGGTGAGATATTTATTGTTCGGTCAATTTTTGATAGAAAATTCCACTTACCTTCATCTGCATCTTGAAAATCGATCAAATCCGCCAGAAAAGCCTATAAGATAATACATCGAGAAGAAGAAAAGAAGTTTTTCTTCGAAAACTAACCTAATATCGGCTCCCAACTCGGGATCCAGGGATCTTAATCCTCCAGTACCGTAAACGCAACAGTTTCGCATAAAACCGTTCGCAGGGAACTTTGAAGAAAAAGGAAAATCTCTCGGATCGTTGATCCTGGCTTAGGATCGCGGCGTTTCACGTAATCGCGGGAGGGAACGTGAATTAGGGGTGGTTTATTTTTCTTCGTCCCACGTCGACGTCGAGGCTGTGCCTAAATTCTCGCTCTCTCGCTTTCTCTTATGGAAAATAGGCGGGGGATGACGAGTGAATGACAGGACAATGGAACTGGGTCTGATGCACGCTATCGCTTTATGACGATTCAATATGAATACCGGTCTGTTGCACCCTCAATGCATCAGGATCTCGAATCTCGAATTTCTCGCGTGCTCCACCGTCTTCGGAAACCAGTCTCCATAAAGGATTCATTTACATCGGCTCCGGATCGCTGACGAGTCTCGATCGCGGCGGCTGAGTCGATCTTTGATCCTCCGGGGATGATTAGTTACCCCGGAAGCGGGGTATTAATAATCCCTTGAGCCGAGATTCCACTAATTATGCTTGGAGGAAGCGAGGTTTACCCTTTGGCGGTGAGTGTCGATGTTCAAAGGCCGATTTTTCGCCGATTAGGCTACTTGTTTGTTGGTTCTAGAATTACTGTTTCATAAAAAAAAAAAACATAGAAATATGAATTCTGATTTACTCGAACATTTCTCCAACCTCCTCTCATAATTTTATTTTTCCATACAGGCCGCCAGGTCACCGTCCCCAGAAATTCATTTCCAAATCACCGATTTCCGTTCGAGGGAGACATGTCCCGCTTTTCCCATAAAAGAACCCTTTTGGCAGCCATGTTCCATGTAGGTTGCACAACGAAAATCTGGAAGAAGGTCTGAAAAGGGGCGGTAGATGGAAAAAAAAATCAGTTTCCAAGATCAGGGCAACGCATTCATCCTCATACTACCTTCCCATGACCCAGAAATCGGGAATTCTAAAGGCCCGATGGATTTGCGTTCAAAAAACAGACGTTTTCACCCGTTGCGACCCTCCTTAGCATCCCCCTCACCCCCTACGAAACGTTTTTTAAACTTGAATAGCTTCTTCTCCGTTTTTTTCCCCTCCACGGTTCCCTCGGTCTCACAAAAATCTAGTGAATATGCAGGATATGCATCGTCCCCCTTTGATTTCATCCCCAACGCGAGAGATGATCTTCTAAAATCGGGAAAAAATTTACCTGCGCACCCCGTCATTTTGACTGTCTCACTCTTTCTCTCTCTTTTTAGCACGATGTAGGTTCTCCTAGCTAACGGAAAAAAAACGCAGCGTCGAATTTCACCCCAAAATAACGCTTTTTCACACAGTTTTTACCAGCTATAGGGGGGCTAGATCCCCGCAAAAGGGGGTCGTTCCTTTTTTAAGAGCAGATACCGGATTCTCTGGCACTACAACGAAATTTCTCATGCCTCTAAAATTGATGGAGAACGATGAACTTCTTCGTGGAGGCTGCGAGTCGTATATCTTTAGGGTTGACGGGGTTTTGTAATTTTTTCGGAAGCTTCGGCGACGAATCACGACCACGACCACGACCACGACCATGCCGGTGGACATTCAGTCATGTTTCGACGTTAATTACCGTCAGCCCGGACAGCGCGTTAGCAACGCGCGAGCTCTTTGTCGAGCCGGCGAGCGTCAGAAGGTAATTGGCGTGACGTCGCGTTATGTCACGGAAAATAAACGCTTCCCATACGCTGCTCAGTGAATTTCACGTTGACAGCGAGAGGAAACTTTTAGCTGTGCCATTGACTGATCCATTGTTTCGTCAACGCGATCGCGAATTCGCTTCGCGAAAATCCCACGAATAAGCAAGCGATCCCGATTTAAATATCCGGAAAAACATCAGAGTTCAGGAATCGAGTCATTTCCAATATTCGAGCACCACGTAACCGTTCAAACATCGAAAATTACCGCGTAGTCGGTTTCGAGGTACACCGAACCAGTTCTGGGAACGATTTAAATCCTTATCAGAGGCATTCCTTCGCCGGTACTCGGTGGAAGTTTGCCCAGGGAATATTTAAAAAAAATCGTGTAGAGTCCCACCCTGGCATCCCGAGGTCGCTGATCGAGGTATACATGCCTATAGGATACAGATACAGGTCTCTGAATGGGCCTCTCGATCCATATAGTGTATAGAGTGTGGTTACAATGCGCGACCGATAAAACGGTGTATGATCGAGAACGCGAGTATGGTTCTCGTCGACTCGGCGATAACGGAGGGCGCACCTCGGTTTTACATGTTTTAACAGTCAATAAGATTATCGCTGAGTAACGCCGAATAAATCAAACATCACGGTGCTCGAGCAAACTCTCGATAACCTGGATGAACGAGGCGTAGACGAGGAGAACAAGCGACGTCGATCACTTTGGCCCCGATGTTTGCTCCGGTTTCGAAACACACTGTTAATACGTGATCTGTTTCGGAGCGAGCTTGTGCTATCCGTCGACAACGTTCTTTCCGTTTTTACAGACCTACAGCGGATACAAAACGTATTTGAACACTTACTTGCCATTCTTGAAAAATTCTCGACATTTCAACATTCGTAATTTCGTTAGAAAAGATGGTACATCAATGAACTTGGGCTCATTTTGAAGCGCGAAACCTCTATTTTCTCAATCCATCGTTCATTTTTTCGTAGAACAATTTTCCATGACACACCAGCTGGAAATACGATGTTTCCTAAAAAATACCACACACACAAATTCAAATATCTCCTGTAAAGTCTTCTGTTTACAATGATTCCTAAAAAATTGACGTAAAGTTTTCTTTACTGTTTTATCGGTGAAAACGAGGAACTCGCGCGACCGCACCATAATCTCTTGATCACTCAATCGTCCAACGATCATTTAATGGCTTTATCAGATGGATCGTGGGCTCGATTCTCGAATTTCAATCGAATTGCTAATTCTGTCGAGGCTTCTCGCCGCAACTGTTCGGTATCGATCAATTTGTAAACCCAAAGCCCCGCCCACATGCACGATCGTTTTTCTCTTTGTCACGACGCTAGATTAGTATCGAATCTTTTTTTCGATACTCCCCTTCTCTCTTTCTCGCTGTCTCGCTATTCTCCGCGGGGATATCGATTAATCGAAGGGTGGTGTTCACCGGCCGAAGAGGTTTGTCCGACGATCATGCAGTGGCCACCGCGGGACAAAAGGAGCCCGGAGAAGAAACATCTCTGGGGAGGTCGGCCCTACCTGACCGAAAAGTGGTTAATACTTGTTCCAACTTGTAACCACACTGTCTTGCGCGAGCCCTTCTCCCTCTCGTACCGTCACTCTCTTTCTGCTATTCCTGCCTGCTATCTCAATTTCCGAGTTCTTCCTCCTCCTACGAGAAGCAACATTTTACAGTTGCTATCTGATTCAAATATTTTTGTTACGTGTGCCTTGATTTTGTACATTTCCGGGAAACATGTGGGGTCAGCCAAAAAATCTGATAGAAAATGTTCAGCTCGCCCAGTCCGCGGTCCAATCGTCCCTCCCTCGCGAAGAAAAGTCCTCCCTCGACATTCTCCCTCCCCGTGATCATGCGAAGAGTCCGGGGAGATCGAGAGTCCGGTCGGCAGAGGATCAGCCCGCAATGGCAATACAGGCGACCGGTCCGCGGGTCTACCAGTTTTTGCCGATGTCCTACGGCCTACGGGGTTCCTCTTCCATCGACTCTTGTCTCCCACACGCAGAAACCTTGCCACATTGCCAACGAGATAGAGAGAGAGATAGAGAGAGAGAGAGAGAGAGAGAGAGAGAGAGAGAGAGAGAGACGCACACCATCACCGTCACTACTTACTCTTTCGAACGCGGTGAACTCGTTTGCAGCTGAGAGAGAGAGCTCCGCGTGCAGTTTTCCTGCGTGCAACTCCGTTTGTCCGAGTGTTGGTCGCGAGTGAGTCGTGCATACACGCACAGGCTCGGAGAGAAGTGGTCTTGTGCATGTTTGCAGCGATGCATTACGCATGCACGAGGTCTCGGTGCATCGCGGGCACGCACTCGCGAGCCGTCCCGAAGTGCATCAGCCGATTGCATTCGCGGAGAACGCGGTTGCATTGGCGGCCAGGCCAGCCAATCGGGTTATCGGGCGACGAATTCACCCCTCCAGGCACCGCTCGAGCGGATGCGAGGCGGGCAGTTTGCTTTAAGGATCTCTCCTCGTTCCACCAGCGATTTTTTTCTGTATTTATTGCGCGACTCTTCTGCTGCTTCTTCTTCTTCTTCTTCTTCTTCTTTTCAGGAAGATCGCTGGCTTTCTTGCGGCCCTTCTTCTGTCGTCTACGACCCTGCTCTCGCGATTCAACCGCATTGTTGCTGATCGATTGGACGGTTTCAAGCGATTTTTCGTGATCTGTAGTTTTTTTTTTGCAATTTGGAAATTTGTTCATTTTTTCTGTTACAAATTTCTAACTGTTTGAAATTGAAAAATTACTAAAGTAACGTGTTCCCGCTTCTCATTACAAGAACCCCTGCTCCAGGATTAATTAAGACGTCCATCGCGTTATCATTTCGTATTCTCGTCTGGCCCCGATACGCCGCGCGCCGCCGCGCCGCGCCGTTTTCCCTGTTGAAAATGAAACGCGCCGAGCAGGGAACTCGCTATTCATATTCAAATGAAAACGCGCTAATCACAGGCCTTTTTGCCGTACGCGCGCCTTGTTAGGGGATCGTGCGATCCTCGTATCGCACCGCGAATGCTGAAAGCAACCGGAGATTTATGATCCATGATTTACACGTTCTGCTTGTCCCAAAAGTTCCTGTCTTAATGCGCTCGCTTTATCCTGTTAGATAACATTTGCATATGCAAACCAAGCGGTTAGTTTTCCTTTCGTGGCACTGTAATTATGTAATTTATTCTTTTGAACGAAGCAGAAAAATAATTCTAGGAAGAAATGTTTCGGCAATCATTTTTCATTGCTTCGAAAAAGATTCCGAGCAACCAGTGTAATTGCCAGCCGGCAAGTTATTGCCCAGCAATCCGGAAAAGATAGAAATTGTTGTCATACTGCGATTCAACAGGTCGAAACTCTCGTAATGCAGAGAAGCAACATTGTTTCCTGCAGTCCCGTCATAAAAGTTAATATTCCGTTCTCGGGTCGGTGGTTCCGGCTAAACCGCTTTCACATTGAACAATATCCCGTTGATCCAACGATTCCAACTCCGAATAAAACGTTCAGCACAGCGAGAAAATGTTCGGCCGATTAGTGAAGCGAGTCCTCTTTTCACGGATTTGCCGGAAAGGAATCTCTAATCTAGCCGTTTACGGTTGTCCGCCGATTAAAGACGAACGAATTAGTGTTTCGGCTTTTTTATCAATTACATCGTAATACCGCTTTCGAAGCCGTATACAATGTGCTCTCGAGTACGTTGCAGGTCGACTAATAATTTCGTGTTATCTGTTCGACGAATCTTATCGCTTCTACGTGGATCTTCCGCGTGAGTTATCAACCGTAACTCGCGATTAGACTGTGGATGATTATGCACTTGTGGTCTGCTGAATTATCACGTGAAAATGTTTCTCTTATAGTGTCCATTAAATTATAGTTGCCATTAAAATATTCTTCGTTTGACGGTGTCATTTCTCGACTTTCATTTCGTCAAAAAATTCCGACTTCCGATAAAAGACTGAAGGAGACAAAACAAAGACCAGTCGGAGGATCTCGATGGAGTAATTGGGAAAATCATCGGGCACGTCATCGACATCCCCAGAATTGTACACGCGAGCCGGATGACGGATGCACGCGATGGGGACGGGACAAGATCGAGGAAGCGTCCAGGGAGAAGTAACGAGGTGCGAGGCCGAAGCCACCGGGAGATTAATTAAGTACTAAGTGAAAAAGAGAAACTGGGAGGAGGTGCGAGATGATTGCCAGCGATTGGCCAGGGAAGCCGGGCCTGGAATTTAATAAGCAACCCGCCTTATCGGCGGTTCCCACGTCGCGTTCCGCTGCGGAATGCATAAATGCATCGCGAATTCGATCTCGTCCACGGTGCGATACCGTGTTCGGTCTCGTTTCAAGCAGAACGCGAATAGACCCGGCCCAACCCTCGAATCGTTATAATTAGACTGCGAATGTTTACCATATGCAATTTTCAATTTTTTTAGCCAAATCTTAAGACAGTGGAATCATGCGAAATGTTACTTTCAGTGGTAGTAGTCTTTGTAGATCTGAAATAAATAAAAATCGTACTAAATTCTGTGGAATATTATTTTCCGCAGTCTAGTCGTAATTATTAATTGGCGGAACGTGAATACTTTTTTTCGATGCTTGTCATTAATTGGTTTCTAGAAGCTTTGGCCAGCATAACAAATTCGACTACCTTGGAAAACAACCGTCTGCAACGTTCTTCCCCAAAGTTCAAAGATGACGGCTCGCGAGTTGAAAGGGGTGTAAGGGGTGCAAGGGGTGTCGTCAGTTAGGGGTGCGGTAACGAGGGAAAGGGGAAGGAGGGTCGATTTTAAAATCACAATGGCAGACACACGTCTCTCTGCTCACCCCAAAAAGCCGGCTGGCTCCGTCCGTTCGGCCTCTCCCCGTCGCGTCGCGTCGCGTCGCGTCGAAGCATCTGCGTCTGTTCCGCTCCTAAACGCTTCTTCCTGCACGCTTATGGTTGTCGGTGTCGGTGTCGGTGTCGGTGTGCCAGTGTGCGCGATGGAGAAGAGAAAGGTGTGCGGGCACGGGCGAAGCACGCGTTTCCGAGGATTCCGCAGGAATACAACCCCTGCGCCGCGTCGCGTCGGCACCTCTCGTGCCAATCGCAGGGAAGGGGAGAGATGCCACCCCTTCCTCAAACATTTTAAACTTTTTTCCCCCAGAGAACACACCCCTCTCCCGGAACGTTGTCTCCGCGATTTAACGACCCACGTCTTTTCTACGGGGAGGGTCGCTACGGGGTGGCTTCGTGCCGTTACGATTTTTTATTTCGATTTTTCCGATCAGCTAAATATTTCCATGAACAATGAAAGCAAACGCGATACCACTAGTCGTACATAAAGAAAATATTAGTGTAAAAATTGGAATTCGAAGCAAACGTCTGGTATTGGAATAAATTGTGGCATTGCGCCAGAGTTAAAATTAGAAGAAAAATTTCAGGGGAATGCAAAAGACTGTTCGGTTAGACTGTTTGACAGAGTATCGTGTTTTCGTCCCCGATCGAACACTATATTTAACCTCAACGGCAGACAACCCGATACACGGCAAAGGGTGTTTCTCGCTTTTCGAAATTCTACTTTTGTGCTCGAGTTCGAGCTATTTCCGTGACGCTCCATAGGGATGCTCGACACGGTACGTCGACTGCGACCCGCAGGCATAAACATTCAGCTGTACTCACAAGAGAATCGAGAACGGGCCCTGTGTCTATGTTGAAAAAAAACGCCGCATTCGCAGTGGGTTCTGATGCCACCGCAATCGATGCTTTTAGAAATGAAACGCTATGTCTCTTTTCGGAGATCCGTTACAACTGTTGGATTCGTCGAATTGGCTTTCGATCTGCTGTTGCTTCGAAAAAACTGGACCGTTTTACATGAATGTAGTACATTTATCTTTTGCATTCTTCTTTGAGGTATGTACATCCTCGAATGTGACAGAAACTCGAGTGATTGTGAAAAATTTTCTATTCTTAATATTCCATTGAAAGATCTTGCCAGTTCTCATTGTAGTAATGGCATTGGAAAAAGGTTTTACGGGTGGCTTCGAAGAAGAATCTTAGGGGTGGTATTGAAGAAGGGCTACCGAGACCTCCCTTGGTTTTAAACTCCAACAAAATGGCGTCGGTCACATGCAGATTGGCTAGGTGTCGGTCGAAAGGAGTTATGGCAAAGGGTGGTTTCTCTCGGAGGGCGGTTTCGCGCTTGCGCTCACAACCCTTCCCTCTTCCACCCCTTTCAACCTCTAACCTAAAATCTCTTTCATGATTCACGTTTTTTATTGGGTACCTGTACCGAACCAGGTAGGGAAATTTTACATAATGGCGTCTATCTGAACCTATTAAAAATTCACAATGAAAGTTTCAACCTTCGCGTTCGACCCTCCTCCGTTTCATCCGGTTTGGAAGCCTGCGGAAGTGCACAGGATTTGCATATGCTGCAATATCGATCCTGGAACAGTCCCCAGCTGCAATAGGGATTATCCGGTCGAGGGAAAGTGCATTTTGGAAATCGTACACAGGGGTGGTCGAGTGTTAAGGTAGCTAGGGCAGTCGCAGGGAGCAGGCTGGCTTTATCGATCGCAGCTCTGACAAGGGCAACCAGCAAGAAAATAGGGAAACCGTTCGTCCGCGATGAATGCCGATCCTTTGTCTTTCTTCTCTGGGCTGCTTTTTGGCAGTCTGAATCAAGGGTGAGCTGTCTTGGGCGAGCTGGAAAAAGATCAACCCTCTGCACTTGTTACCGGTTGATTTTTGGGACGTGGATCTCTGTGGTGGTCCATTAAAACGAGATTCTCACTTTCGAGTCGCTAGCAAAAGACACTGAGAGAAGGATAGGAGAATAAATGCGATGTAAATCGTCGTCGCTGGAATTTATTTTGTCGATAACGATGTCGGTTAATTGCATCGAGGCAATTAAATTCCTCGGTGGGATTCATTAGGATGACGCATTATAGTGGAAAATTTATGCTGTTTACTCTGGAACTAATAGAGTGGCCTTTATCTAAGAAAAAGAGGCCGATAATCATACGTGTTACTCCTACGGTCAAGATAATAATACTAACGCGAGCCACTTTTACGTGATTAATCGAAAAAAACGAGCGCCGCGACGCGACAAGACGCCAACCACGAGGAAACGCGCTACATTGTATTATCAACCAGTCACGATGATGGCGACACCTAGAAAAAGAATGGTTACACGATTAGAAAATTGATTAGGATCGGAACTTCTATTACAGTCACTCCAAGAAGTCTCCACGCATCTGTTGTCACCAAATTATTCCTTCAAAACTGCGCCAAACGAAGTAAAACGGAAAGACTGCACTGAATCTTTTCTCGTGCATAACAATCTTCAAATTATAAAAGTGAAAGTGTGCATAACTATCCGCAGTCTACTTGCGCCCAACGTACTGCATAGTGCGCTGCATAATGCACTTGAAAAAAAAACCTTCAGTATTCGAATCATTTAATAAGCAATTTTCACAAGAAAATATAATAGCAGATTTCGTCAAGCCGAACGATAGCGATAACAATTTCGATACTCGAGTCCAGGAGCGATTAGAGATCTCGTCGATGATCCACGTGACGCGATCGTCGCGCGCCGTCCTGCGTTGCACCCTATTATTGAAATTACGAAATGGGAATGCGGTGATACCGTCGGTTTTGGTGGAGATACGAGACTACTCGAGAGAGGAAAGCATTGTCCGATTAAAGGTCGTTCACACCTGGACGCGACACACTCTCTCAGTCTCTTCGAGTGACCGGGGAAAGCATCTTTATCTGCGCGCATGCTGCATTTTCGTGGTTAGCGTTATCGGAACACTTGCTAGGGGTCCACGTGCGACGTCGAATTTATCTATGTAGACACTCCGTCGACAGGTGAAGTGGAGGGCTGATTAGCATCTACGGCTCTTGTAGGAATTTTTCTTGGAAACGTGATTACTGGCGATTTGATTTTTGAGTGGCGCAAGTGGACAATTATAAAATCGATTCGAAGTAGAGTCTTGATGATTTATTGGTTTTTGGAGATTTCACGTATTCGCGCGGATGGAAAGGAATTCGTAAAGGATGAAGATTGTTTGTTTTCGAACAGAGGGGAATCCGAGGGACAATTTTAATTCGAGTGGCCGCGCGAATCCGTAGCAATTTATTTATTGGAGAAAGTGCTCGAGGGCTATCCCCGTCCAACCAGGCGGCGCGGCGGCGCGGCGGCGCGGCGGCGCTTCGCCTGTCCTAAGCAGGATTCAATTTGGCCACTGCCCACGATTCCACCTTCAAAGAGGAATCACCATCCTATATAGCCCGGGCCGCCCTCGTCGACGTGTACAGGCTCGGTCAGCGGCCTCCACTATTAATCTTATATCGAACGCTTTATCCGCGTCCGCTTCTTTCCTCCGCCGTTTTTCTCGACCGCCTCCGACCCCCATCTGGACCGTGTCTCGCCACCCCTGTGCCGAGACCTCTTCAACCCTTGGACGAGCAGGAATTTTCAATTCTTTCGAGTACCGCGGGAAAGCAGATTGCTTGGGGCTGCGATCGCGACGAAATTTCAGCTCGACTGGACCTCTGTCCTCTGCTGGACCGTGTACTTGGCGTTTTAACCCCTTCACGAAGCCTTTTCAACGTTTGTAGAAGCGATCTTGTTCTACTGTTTTTTTTTTTTTTTATACTGGCCGCTCTACGTTATACGTAATTTTCCATGTTTTTTCTTTTCGAAGAATCGATAAAACTTGGTAATTAGATTTCGAAGAAATTCATTAAAATCGGAATAGACACACACATTCCAAAAATAAATCTCGTCTCGGATGATAAAGAATAGAAGGATCGAGGGTAGGCATGGCGCAGGTTCATGGCTGGCCGCGATTAATCGCGCACGGAAATGGAAGGACGTGGAAACGAGCGTCGTCGTCGGACGCTCCTGCCAGGACATTGGCCAGGACGAATAAGTAATGTAGAGGTCCATTATGCTGAAACGGTGAAGGGTCTGGCGACCAGGGTCAGCCAATCCCCCGGAGGGCCGTTAAAGTGAAATACTTCTGAATGCAAGGTGGCTGGCCGTCTCTTACCCCCCTGCGTCCCCCGTACCCCCTTTCCCACCACCATTTTTTCTTTCTCTCTCTCTCTCTCTCTCTCTCCCTCTCTCATTTTCTCTCTCGGGCCTCTCTTTTTTCACTGTCCCCTCGGAAAACGACGGCCCTACTCGTCCATAGGTAAATCGTTGTTATCTGGACAGTGATAAACCCGTGAATGGAGTTCGCGCCCGCTCCGACGAATGAGGGGAATGCAAAGGGAGAAACCAACCCCGTACCACCACCGATCATGAAATGGATGGCTCTGTTTATGCGAACCACGCTTGCTATTTCCACAGTCTTTCCCACTAGGCGACGCTATTGATAATAGAAAGGGGGATGGTGGTGTGCGACATAATGTTTTGGATAGTTGGCGGAAAATTTTTATGAAATAGCGTTTGAATTTTTACATTTCACGCATTCGTTCCTGAGTTATGATCATTTAAAGTGAACGATGATTTTTTGAGTCTCCTTTCGCAAAATCAATAGTTAGGCTACAGCAATTCCACCGACGTTGCCACGAACTTTTTAAACTTCTATAGGGCCCGACATTCAATTACACAGCATGTAAGCGATATTTGTTATCTCCGGAACAGAAGAGCTATTATAAAACAGCATGAATTTCGCTACTCCGCCTCTAATCTGAACGTTCCCGAGGAACCGCGGCGAAGAAACGACTGTAAACGATAATTATTCAGAATAACCAGGATTCCAGAGCAGCTCTGGCTATCTTTATCTCTCCCGTTAATTAATAGCGTCGGCAATAATAGTGGTAATTAGAATTCTCCTCTCTTCTATCGTTCATAAAACGAAAGCGGCGCAGCCTTCGACGCGCCACTAAATAATAATTATTCCCGCTGCGGTTGCACAATTATTCAGCCAGCGGCGAATATTTATCCGCGAGTGGCTGCTCAATCCGATCCAGCCGATCGAAGCTTGCGGAATCGTTTTCGATCAGCCGAGAAATCGGTCTCGTTATTGATGTTCTCGTGAACCTCGGGGCGAGTCCTCGGGACATGATTTCGAGGTCTATGGTTGGAATGGACGAGTCTTTTAATCTCGTGGTGTTTGCATGCACCCCCGGACCCGTTCCACCCCGCGGAGACAAACGGAAACAACCCCTAAAGGGGCGGTGATTTCGACGTCCTGGAAAATTCAATTACGCTAGCATGCTCGTGGAAAATGTGGCTGTCGGACATGTTTTCTACCTGTTCAATTATATTTAAGAGAATATTAAAGAGGAAAGCTATGGAGAAATTCATGTTAAATTAGTATTTCACGAGAGGATAGTTTGCCTAATAGTAAATCAAATATTCTACTGCAATGTACATTATTCGAATGCGAATACAAATACTAATTATTCGAAAGGGTTAATAAATCTCGTTGAATTCGTGATTTCTAAGAAGCCGACCGGGTTGCATTTGATAGAACATTATAAATATGAAAACAGTATCGTATGCAACCACTGGAACGTATTAATGTTTTCTTCAGTAGTATACTTTATTCTGATGCAATTAAAAAGACTACTCCGGTGTACGTGTTCCTAATAAATACATATAATGCAAAAGGATAAAATAAATGTCTTAACAAATTAGTACTTTTAAATTTAAAAAGCCGCGTGTGCTCTTTATCACTGACTATGTTGTATTAGAAATTAAAGTATCCTGAAGTGTGTAATAACTATTCAACATTCCAGTGTATCGCAGAATTTATTTAATTGTCTGCAAATAATCGCAAGCTAAGATGGAGTCGTAGCAGCCTACTGGAAGTTGGCATACGGAACAATGGTGGTCCACGGAGGAGGTCAGCGCCATTCTCTGATGATATTGATTAGCCGACGCCCTTAGTTAGCGCCGGCTACACTTTCTTCTGCTTTTCCTCTCGCTCTTGTTCCTCTCTGTAAACGTTTCCCTCCGCAACACCCAGCAAACCCCTAGCCCTGGAACATTTCCCCACCCCCTCTCTCTCTCTCTCTCTCTCTCCCCCTCTCAACGAAACTTTCTCTTCTTCTCCATCTTCTCTCCCTCGTTAGCGAAAGAGATGGGGTGCGAGAAGCTGATAGAGAGAGAGAGACGGGCTCAGACTCTGCGACTAAATCATTCATCAAGCAAATAATACCGAGTCTGAGTCACGGCTCACGCACGCGGGGGTGGAATATTTGCGTGTTTCCTTCGATGCGTCATTTACGGGGTGGCTGGATAATCTGCAGTTGGCGAATACCCTGAGATTCGACAGGAAATGTTTCCCGAAATATTTAATCGTACAAATATTGTGCTCGTATTTTTATTTGGAATTTTTATACAGCGATAAGGCAGAACTATTTTTGTATATACGAAATTTGAGTGTTCGTTAGCTATTCTATCCGGAAAAATTCGATACACCCTGTAGGTACAAGGGAGCCACTCTCCAGGCTCGGTGTAATTAGACTCTGCATCGTGGCGCGGCATCCAGAGGCAGGCATTGTTCCCAGAAATTAAGGGAAACGGGGGAAAAGCCGGGAAAACTGGCAGGAATAGGGGATTCGTAGGGGTTGCTAATTACGCGGAGCCCGTCAAGGGGGAGGAAGCCATTTTCTGCGCAGACACAAAGACCCCCAATGCGAGTTATACTAATACAGAATCGAGGGGAGAGGGGGGAGGGGAATTTGTTTCGGGGAAACTACTTTTGCAATTTGATCCTGCGCTTTGATAACGCTACGCCGCGAATAATTTCTCGCCGGTCGTTTTCGCTGCGAACTTTCTCTCTCCCCGTTGCCTGCGAGTTTTCTTCATCGAGATTCCACGGTATACATGTCGAAATTTGTAAATATACCGCGGCGCCTGGTAATTTCGAATTTCTACTTTAACCCAGATATTATTTTTAATAGGTCGTTTGAGTAGTGGTTGCCTGTGTTTTTTGCTCATGGTTGCGGGTATGGAGAAAGGGTTGAGCAACCGTGTGAGCGAATTAATAACCGTGTATCGTTCTCTTCCTGCAGGTAAAGTTTGGATAGGCGATAACGAGGTCGCGTGGCGAACAGAGCAGTCTTTCAAGAGGACCTCACCCCTAAATCCCTGTGCTACCACGACTACGACGACGACAGGTGGTGGAACACCGGCACTCCCCCACCTGTCACCACCCATAGCCGCCCCCATTACCACCCCCGACCACAGAAGCCCCAGTAGCCTCCACGTGAAACTCGGCATCTCTCCTGGTGAGTACCCAAATTACGATTCAAATCTATTAAATATTCCTGAAGCGAAGAAAGAGTTCCATTAAAAAATATAGAAACAGTGAAAAATTTTCTAGTGGTATATAATCTGTTCCCTTTAAATCAGCGGTTTCCAACCGTTACGCTATTATGCCTCCCTAAAAAAAAATTTTTAATCTGGTTTGATAAGCCAGCCAGTACCGAAAAGCTCGCTTTGCATAAGTAAGACGTTACAAACAGTAGAAGCACCTGCATTGCTTTGCAATACAACTGTATCCACAAAACGTTTGAGAAATCAAGGTCTTTGAAATAATTTGAAAAGTGCAGCACTAAACCATCCAAGTGTTCAATAAAAAGATTTTTGCTTGCTTCAATATTGGCTGCGTCCCAGAAATCTTTTAAAAGTGAAAACATATCCAACTCATTCTTTTGTAAATTTGATTTCCATAGCTCTAGCTTTTTAATGAATTGTAGATATTATGGTATGAACATTAATTTTTTATTAAAAATTTTGGCGCCTCCCCGTTTGGAAACCGTTGCTTTAAATTATAGTTTAGAGTTTTAGAGGATTCAGAATGAGGGTTAAGTATTTTTTTAAAATGGAATAGTATGAACAGATCGAGATTACAGTACAGTGCAAAGACAGACGGTAAAGTAAACCGTAGTACGGGCTGGCCTAAAGGCCGAGCCTCTTTAAATAATGCAATAAGCTTGATGTCATTTGCCGGACAATGGGGCGAGTTCCTTTTACGGGAAGGTCCAGCGAAATTGCCCTTTGCAGGTGCGTGCTTCCGACCCTCGACAAAACGTGACTCTACCAATCACGATCCTCTGATTCGCGACGCCTTTGTCTTCATCTGATGCATCGATAATAAGAAACGATAACAATTATCCTTTTTCCCTCTTCCGCCGCGCCGATAACATCTGGACAATTTTATTCGCACCGTCGCGTGGCTAATATACTTTTTATTACCTCCTCCAATTTAACGAGTCGTCGAACGAATGCTAAAAAGTTCTGCCCCCTTCTGCATTCGATGGAACGATCTTGGAGATTATTAATCGGGAAAAAATTTGTTAAATTCTCAGATGCATCGAATTTTTACCAGTTACTTAAGAACAACATGAGGTGTCTAGAGGTTAAATTAAAGGTGTCGCGACGGAAAAATCGCGGCGTTCACTGGCGTCGCTATCGATCCGAACCGGAAGCCGGTTCGGGAACGTGGATTCAGCAGCGTAGGAGCGGCTGCTTTAGTTTGCTTAAATAAACATTCCTCGAACAATAGCGTGTGCGGGGGCGGGGGGCCCGACCGGGGGCCTCTCGGTCGGCAATACGATCGTCGAAGGGTGGTTTAAAGGTTCGGGGGAGGGGGGGTCGGTTCCGTTTCCCTTTTTCCGGGGAAAAAGAGAGGAAGCACTCCGCGCGCCATGTTTAATGCATCGTTCAACATTTCCATGTCAAACATCGCTTTGACTCGCGGAATTTAAAACCGTCTGGCCCGTGCACACACGTATGAGGATGGAGAGCAGTGTTACCGAGATGCGGGGCTGCGGGGGTGCGTGTGTGCACGCTGATGGGAAAACTACCCATCTTTATTTACCGTCGAGCCGACCACTGGACAAGGTGCGCTAACGCCGCGCCGGATCGATAGGGGTGGAAAGTTGAAACGCGAGACTACGAAGACAGCGAGCGTTTTAACTTTCGGCTTGATTCTGGAGATGCTTTTGCGGCTAGCTAAGGGAGGAGGGATGGATCAGAGTGGTGGAGGTTGACGGAGATTGCTGACGAAGAAACTGCGATATTTTAAATGATACGCTGCGAACGTTTCAAAACACGAAAATTTTGTTTGGTGTAGATGTTTGATAGATTTTTGGAGGTGAGTTTTACTTGGGGATGTAGCGTCTCAGGCGGAGGTCCGAGCGAAGGTTATTTCGGCTTTAAGAGAGGCAGCAAGCAGGTCGAAGGAGAGTAGGCCTTCGCAGTCTATTTGCCTGGCAAAGCTATCCCGCGCGCCTAGCTGCCAAGTGTGTTTATTCGGTATATCAATAAGGACGGAGTGGGGGAGCGCGAGGAAAAGGACGAGGTCCTTGGGGGACCTTGTCCGAGGCGGAGGACGGCCTCTCTACGCCGGGCAGCTTGATAACATTATGTTTCTTGCGCCCCGACATATGCACTGGTCGGTTTTTGAAGAATGAAACGGGGACAGCACCCTAAAATGTTGCGGACCCACGAGCTACGAGGACATGTGTCGATATAGGATGATCCTAGAGGATCTCCGGACTGCAACAGCCCTTTAATAGACCAATGTTCCTGGAAAAACGGTTCCAACGATAAATCATTCGAGTAATTAAACCGGTGTCGAGGGGTGAGGCACGGTATTAATAGTTCTGAACGACAGCGACCGTGATTATTCTGTTGAAACGCTATCGCAAAATGGAACAGGAACCCTGAGCGGCCGGGAAAGAATGCTTGGACGTCCCTCGTGGTGGGGGGATTAAAAAGCGTATTAAAAATTTAATTATATATACTTTGGGGCTAATTGCCTGGCGGACATTACGGGTGCCGCGTTCCCGCTGACACGTTTCTTGTGACGTAAGGCGCAGGCACGCGAAATAATGTGGCCGGGTCGGTCGAATAAACGGAATTTAAATACCTCGGGAGGGAAGTGACCGATCCTGCCGGAGAAGAATGATAGTCCCGGGGGAGAGATACATCCGAGAACGGCAAGAAAGGATCCTTCCGTACCGGGGACGCGTAATTTACACGCGACGGGACTACGTTACACAGTTCACTGACTTCGAAGATTACTTTTTAAGAGGCACTTGACCGCGATCCTTCTTCCAAAGGCTCCTTGCGCACGGCGAGCCTGGTTCTCGCGATTATTTCCTGTCAGCTCCTTTGCTCTGACCAGCCAACGACAATTATATTAATTACGGTGCGCCGAAGAATGTCATCGACGAGTCGCCGAATCGAGACACGTCGGGATTCCTTGTTGGTGAAAATTGGGGGCTTAATTACGCAAAAAGGATCGCTGTACAATGCAAAATAGTCGTCCGATTATTGCTACTCTGCTTATCGATCCTAATATTTTTCTTGGATGTGGTTTCAAGATTCAGGAGATTATGTTCTACCGATTCTGTATCGAACAGTAGAATATTGTTAATAATTCGCAGTTCGCGCGTCTTTCGGTATTTCCATTTTACCGCCGGCTTTGAAATATCGAGCGTCGGCCATATGCGAGCCAATAACCGGGGCTACGCGTTGCTAGTATATATGAACGTTTCATATAAGGTGGCAGGGGACGAGAGAAAGGGTGGCTTGAAATATTGGCTACATAGATTTCGACCATTATTGCCGCGTGTAAAACACGGCGACATTTGGCGCTAAATCGATCAGGCCACTCTCGCGTCGCGCGGCCTGTCGATCCTCCGCGAGGCGAGGCGAGGCGAGGCGAAGCGAGGGTGCGACCATGGCTGCGGCCTTGAAACATCATTATTATCAATGATCAACAAAATTCTAAAAGCTACGTCAAATCTCCTGAAACACCCATTTCATTAGCAACGATACTAAATTTTTCATGAGAGATTCTATATTTTCGAAGCTGTATAGTTATTCGTTAAAGATTCTCAAGACAATTAGATTCAGGGAATTGATTTCGAGTCTGTTAGAATTGCAAAAGGAAGGACGTGGAGGAGATTATGGGGTTCGTTATCTCGTGCTCGATTCACCGGTGCATCTACACGAACTTTCAATTAACAAATAGAAACGCGGACTGATAAAGTCGCGGCTTTAGCCGCGATTAAGTGGTATAAACGGCCGGCAGAAACGTATTTATGGAAGACGGTGCGTGTCGGTCTAAGAATAACGACGATAAAGTATTCTCGCCATGAATATTTCGTATCTTCTTTGGGGATCTCCCCGCTCGAACGTCGTTCAAATTGAATTCTGATTTAACTGGCCGCAGACGCTGCCAGCGCCGACAGTGTCGAATGAATCTGTTCTTAAAAATCACCAATAAACGACGGATCTTTATAGAAAATGAAAGTTTTTCAATTAATTTTTTCACCGATGAAATGAAAAATATAATTGAAAAAAATAAATTACTACCGTGGAAGATGAGATGAAGGGTCACGATTCCATCGCGAGAATTTCGAACGGTAGAGATCTACGCGACGAGTTTCATAGTTGCCGATCTATCGTGTCGTACAGCCGCCCGTTCTCATATAAGTTACGTGATTTATCGCCACGCAGTTAAGAGTCCAGATTTATAGTGACTGAAGTTTTATGGCCCGGCCGAATTGTTTCGAACTGCTGAAAGCTTTCTCCGCGGCCGTATGTTCGCGTTCTCGCGCTGGAAAATTCAATTATGGCCGATACATGATTTCCCATTCGACGCCGCCATCGCGATTCTACGGAAAATATTGAACTGTACTATTTGAATTCTACCGCTCCTTAAAATATTTTAAGGATAGAAGGAAACAAGTGTCTACGAAGACGTAAAAATCGTCATTGTGGATTGAAATTTCCTGATTGTAATGAAACAAGATTCGAATCGATACGATGAATAGTTCCCGAGATAAAAATTTCTAAGTGCAGTCCGTCGTCTTCCAATGAAAAATTCGAATAAAATAGCAGTGGGTCCGAGTAACATTTGCCGAGGATCTAGTGGTTTTTCCGCATCGTATCGCGCGATTAAGAAGATGTAGCGAGGCAGATCGCGAACGTCCAGCGGACGCAAATTGCTTTCGTATCGCCCGGTACACACAGGCCAGCCCAGAGAGAGAGAGAGAGCCTGATGGTAACGGTCATCGTCGGAGTGCTGACCTCCAATCTCACCTCAATTTGCCTACACACCGCCATTTGCGTCAGCGAGAACGCCGGAGCGGCCTATCTAAAATTATGATCTCAAAAAATCCCCACGGACGGCGCGGCGCGGCGTGGTGCTGTGCGATCGCGCGCGCCACCGGCCCGGCCCGGCCCGGCCCGAGGCCCGACCCTGTCCGACCCGGCCCGCGCACGTCCCGCCGTCGTAATCGATTAATTATGGTAAATCGCTCGTTATTATAAATTTTAGAGGTAATTGGTACCTTTTTGAGCCGCGCGGGAACCATGGCAACGCGTCGAGAAAACCCGGGACGAGCGGCGATCGATCAGTCCCTTTCTCAGCTATTCGTTCATTAATAGATTGCGGATTTTTACGCAAAATAAAAATTCCCTGCATTCATTGCGAGGCGCAGAAATTTAACTCGTACTAAAAAATCTGCAATCTCCCCGAGCACATGTCTCGGTTTTGTTTCGATCGTCGATCGCAGCTGTCGCGATAACAAAAAACGCTCGATCCTAGCGAAATGGAGTCATTACGCATGTACGTACGTTCTCGATGCGGGCGAAATAACGGCGGCGTTAACTGTAGCAAGAAAATAATTGATCCTCCGCCGCGAGTTTTTATTAGCCCCGCTATTAATACCCCGTTCGCGGCCGTCTTAATAGCTCTGGACAACGCGCCGATTTCTTGCCGAGACTAATCTGCATCCCCGAGCATGAGCGTCGAACGGTTCCTCCGGGTGCAATCTCCTGTTCATTATCCGCGGAATCGAAGGGGAAAATCGTCGTAGAGCGTCCATCTGGATCGTGTTGTCCTGGATCTTTTGCTCCCGTTGGAGATCGCAAAAAGTCTCTCTTTCTCACCGAAGAGTTAGCGGGTTTGAATATGAGAATATACGAGTTGGAACTACTTGGACAAAAAAGCAATATTTGCGAACCGCGCAATTAGACCACCGCACCGCGTCGTCTCCGGCAAAGAAAGGCAGCGGACCCAATAAATAATCGGGACTCCATCGAATAATTAATATCGAACTCATCTGCTCCGCGTCCCACGTGCAGACTCGAAAGATCCATGTGGACTAATCGTTGGCGAGGGCAATCGGTCTTCGCGATCCTCGAAGAAGAAGAAGACGACGAAGAAGAAAGTTGAAAGAGGAAAGAAGAAGAACGCCGTGGACGGAGAAGAAGAAGAACTGTCGGGCCAGCTCGAGGCCCTCCCTAATTGAGTAACGCGATTACGCGATAACCGGGCCGGTCAGAGAGCCGAAGTTAATATTAATGACCGCGTTCGATCGGCGTCCCGCGTGTTCCCGCAGATATCGAAGATTCGCGTTTCTTTCCGCGAGCGTTGATTTATGGTTCCGCGCGTGTTTTGCGGCAGCGCGCTCTGCGTGCCGTATTCATCGAAGATTTACCGGCTGGCTTCGCCGAGAAAAATCCAGTCGGGGGCGCCTTTAAACGGCGTGCTTGCGCAAACAGTCTCATACCGGCGATTACCGGTGCCGATCGAAAAAAATGGTGAAAATTTTTCCACCACCGACGGACGATGGAGTCTTCATTTCCCATCTAGCGGATGAGGAACACGGGGAATCACCCGGTACGTGAATCCGCGCGAACCACCGTGTAATACCGAGGGATCACGGTGGACCGGCTAACGTGATTATTATAAAGTCAATACGTTGCTAACTCATCAGCCGGCTCCGCCCTCTAACAGCCCGGTAATATGCACCGGCCAAGAAGTCAGTTACGCTCTATCAGTGTGCTGCCTTCTCTTCCGATCCCTCTTCTTCTTCTTCTTCTTCTTCTCCGTTCTCCGTTCACCGTTCTCCGTTCTCCGTTCTCTTTCTCTTGTTGGGATACAGCGAGTTCCTCTCGTCTCTCTCTTTTCTCGCAGACTCTCATCTCGCTCCGTTTAAGAGGCAAGTGTCTACCTACGTCGGATAGGCACGTAAGTGCCTACCTACGCGTGCAACCTACCGTACCTACGTACCTTACGTACACGTTACGTACCTACTCTTTGCACGTGCAACACCGGGGCAGCCCTACTCGCGGCACACCAGGACGTATCTGCCGGATCTCGAACGAGCCGCACGAAATCGCTGCCTGCAATTACCCCCGAGAAATATATTACTTAAGGATTGCCCGGCAAGAACCCCGGGACCGATAAGGATGCTTCCACGTCCGGCGATCATGGTCCTGAAACGCGTGAACCTTGCCGGTTTCGATCGGTACGATTCGATTCGATCGTTATTTGGAGTTCTCGGTGCGATAGGCTGTGCGAGATCGATAGCCAACTCGGTTGATACGGGACTATTTTAGGGGGTGAGTGGACCTGCAGGGTTGCTCGGATGAATGTCTCGATTTATAGAGTCCTTTGCGACAGGGTCTTCAATGATGAAACGCGAGAAAGAACAATAATTTCGAAACTACAGAAAGAAACGGCAATACTATTTATAGGGCGGAGTTTGTGATTGTCCAGGTTGCTGTAACTGCGGTGTTATGCGAGGGTTAGCTGTAATACATAATATCCACGAGGTGTGAGCACAGGTATCGGAGAGAGCGGTGCATCGTGCCGGTGCATGTGCATACACGCGTGCACTTTTCACACGAATGAATGAAACGACCCAGCCCAAGCCACGGACCTTGAACTTGCTTGCCCGGGGAAAAAAGCCGCGAGGCTCTCCTCTAGCCGCCTCTCGCGGCTGTAATAACTGCGTTCCACAGCGCTTGTCCGTAAGCGCTGTGTAACAGATACCTTGGGTGGTGCATCCTCTTCTCTCTTTCTCTCTCTCTCTCTCTCTCTCTCTCTCTCGATCTTCCCTTTTCTCCCCGGTACATATTACGTTATCGGTTGGTCCGCGATCCGCGGTCCCGGGACCGTGAGCCGCGTGCATTTATCACGTCGCGCGGCAGATCACGATAACCATCGATAATTTTCATAGATCACCGGGAGGAACGCATCTCTCCCCCCTCCCTCTGAACAATGTGGTTAATTGCGCGATAACGAGCTAGCAAATCGTCCGACCAGCGTTTACGCTGATAATCCCAGAAGATTTTCACGTTGGAGTACTTCGCGTTGAGCGTTGAGCGTTTTCTACGAAATCTTCCGATCAAACTGGAATTTTCTCGATGCGTATTATCTCCGGATGGGTTGGGTCGAGCTCGACACAAAATTGGTCACCGCGAGAAACGATAGTCCATGAGCGTACGCACCGATCGAGCTAAATTCGCGTGCAATGCGTGCGTCGGCAGTGGTCAGCTCGCGGTGTGTGTGTGAGATGCGTGTGTCAGATGCCAGTGTGTGCCAGGGCTCCAAGGGTCGGAGGTTAAGCGGCGTGATTGAGTCTTGCTTACAAGGAGCCGCCCTTCGAAGCCGGTCTCTCTCTCCCGGGGTCTCCTACCTTCTTCGTGGGGAAGGAAACCATAATGCAATTTAAGCCATAATACTTGACTTTAAATTGAAAAGATTGCCCGGGGGATGCGAGGGAGCCGGAGCTGACTATCGGAGGCGGTGGTAGAGAGAGAGTTGCCGTTGTCGGCTTGGTTCCACCTTTGCGGCCTCCCATTGGCCCCCAGATCATCCACCATACAACTCTCTTTCCCTTTCCCGTATCGTGCATCCACAAGCGCGATATCCACGTAGGAGAACGTAGGGACGCGGACGTTGCGACGTCCTGGATAGCTACATACAACAGTGTTAAGCACCTAACTCGGACCTTGTGTGGCATCGCTACGCTGATACCGTTTCGCCGAAATGGATACCACCTCCGATGAATTTGTAACAAGCTCCAGCGGTCGTCTTCGAAAATACAATAATTTTGAACAGGCACAAAGTTGTTTCCCCAATTGGCAAACTTCGCCACGCGGTCCTGCTGACCAATGGCCATCTGTCGGCCACCCCCTCACCCTTTTCTCTTCTTGACGAGTCGCCCCCTCGGTCAGCACGCTCCAGCTTACATTTCCAATCAATAACCGATTGAACAACCCCCTCTCAACCCCCATCTGCTCAACGGGCCGCATTCCTTCGAGCAAACGGCCAAACAATCCCGCGTTCCATGCGTTGCTTCTCTCATCTTGTGTTTGGTGATTTCGATGGAACTGCCGAGACTGTAGATAATTCATGGACCGATCCACATACAGATTGGACCAGATCCTAACTCACTATACCAACAATGGACTGGTGAATGTCAGCATAAAAATGTGCAGAAAATGATTTTCTGATTGGTGAGACAGGACCGACTAACAATAAGATAAAACAAGCTTAAAAATCTGGTTCTATTCTTGTACACGAATTTTAAACAGAATTTCTTCTTCGGTAACGTCCGTGATAATTAGATCGTGTGCATCTGGAATTATCAGGAATCTTTGTGTCCGAGTTTTCCGATTAGAGGAGCATGATGTGATCGATCGATGCTCACCAGCCATTCTGTTTCTCCCATAACATGGAAAACACCGATGTGACCCTTCGCGTACTTATGTCATAATAAGGGTATAAACCACCCCGTATACGGATCGTCGAAAATCTGCCCTCTGACCCCGCTGACCTGCAGCAGACAGAACAGGACAGGAGCAGGAACGACATACGAACGATGCAGTTACACAATAACGCAGTCCGTTGCACCCTAAAAGCTTGCTTGACCCCTATGGGGGACGGACAATGAGAGAAGCGCGGTAGAAAATGCTATATACCTGCGGCGCCGCTTTTTAGAGTTGAATAATTACCAAATATGTAGTTCATAGATTGATACCCTACATTGAACGTCGACAACTACGGGGAAATCGAACGAAAATATTGCGTAATGGGCCGGATAAGAAAGTTTTGAATATCAGGGATAACGAGCAGACGCAGGAGGAGTATTTCCGGAAGAGGGAAACCGGGAGCAATTAACGTCCAAGGGCCAGCAGAGACGAAACCCGATAGGCCGACCGTAACCGCATTCCATATGCCCGAAACCCGAGGGTCCGCGCGACCCAGGAAGTAGGCAGTAATTTCGGGCACAAGGCCCACCGAAATTAGCAGGCAAAGAGCCGGGAGATGATTTTCCAAAATAACACGTCCCGATACAATGGCCAGCCAATTTCCCGAGCACCAGCTGCCGCCACCTATCTGATTTATCGTCTCGCCTACAGTTCTTTCGTTCTTTCGTTCTTTCGTTCTGCCGCCCCACTTTTCTATCTTCGACATCAGCACCGAGTGTTTCCTCCTTCCCTCCGCCGATAGATCGACTCGGACGTTCGTTAATTATACGTAGGAGAACGAAATTTCCATAAACCTCGATACGCGGAATAAAAATTCGACGAGCATGCAACAGCCCAAAAGCTTGGTAGAAAAGTGACTAAATCGTGGCAAGAAGCAGTCGGTGAGATAATTAACGACTTCGCCGGTGTTCTTTCCCGATTTCCACGGTCCGGCAGGAAGTATTGCAACTACGGTCCCATTCCTGGGCCCCGAAGAACACGGGGGGAAATGTCCGGGGGTTCAAAGCAGCTCGCCGCCAGTAGTGAATATTAAAAATTCCAGAATATCGGCAAGCCTACCTGAGATCCGCCTTTCCATTTCCATTTCACTGTGCCCGACACCTCCTCGCCAAACGCATAGACATGTAAATGCACTTTTTGCGGGTCGACACACAAAAGAGAACGTTCTCGGAGTTTCGCGTTCGTGCAGTCTATCGGGCACGTATCGGGAACGTGGGCCCGACAGTAATGAGAGTCTTAGGAGGCCCCATCGCGCATTAGCATGTCCAAGGAGATGCTAAAAGCATCGATCTACCGGCTGCACCCGCTCCCGAAACGGTGGGGACTGGGGACGCCTTCGGCCTAGCCTCAGGTAGCGTTATGGACTCATTAAGGCGCTTTTGTGACCAGCTTATGGATTCTACGACTGCGTTACCGTTAACTTTCCTATGGACGGAAATTCTCGACAGATCCGAATTTTTCACTAATTAATTCTCCTGAAAAACATTCCCGAAGACAATACATTTTCGGGTTACCAACGGTTCGTCGACAACTCATTTCACCGACACTGTTTTCATCGACACGATTTGACCGACAGTAACTTTCGTCGACACTATGTTTTCATCGACATTGTGAAATCGTCCACAAATGATTTGACCGACACTATGTTTTCATCGACAGTCCGTGTTTTGCGACAGGTACGAGTTCATTCGTTTCCACGAACTGATAGCTATGAAAACATAGTGTCGACGAAAGTTACCGTCGAAATGAGTTTATCGACGAACCCATGGTAACCCACATTTTCAGATAGTCTACCAGTCTACCCCCTTGAATCTCACAAAATCCGTCATTCGTTTGAATTTCAAGCGTCCGTCGATCGGTCGCGTGGCCGCCGGCGCGGCGCGGCGCGGCGCATTCCCGGAAATTTGTCGCAGACCGGCCATTACAGATCGCACAATTAAAGCCAATAACTCACCGAGCGTCGTCGGGGTTAGGCACGAGCCGGATGAATGGGATTCTGTCCACGCTCCAGATTTTCGAGTGTGTCCACTCTACCCCCTCTACCCCCTCTACCCCTCTACCATTTTCCATGGAAAAAGGCAGACAGACAGAACCGGAGGTAACAATAATGGCCACTGACCATCGGCCATCCCTGAATATTCGGGACCCCGACCCGATGATTCAATCCGACAATGGACCGTTCCGCCGGACAATGCTCTGGTCAAATGCACTATCGGCGAATGAGGGGGTGGTTGCAAAATAGGGGCGCTTCTTGGACCCTTCGTCCCGCTTTCCATCCCTCCACCCACTCGGAAAGCGTGGGTGCGGTCCCGAAACGGTCTTTCACGTGGAAATTCGTATTTTCTTCCGAGTAGCTCTCTGAAAATTTGCTCGATTCTATCGGACCGGACGCTGGGAGTGATATATGTGTGTCGCGAGGATGGGGATGCGGGTGGCGGTTTCCTCAGCTGTCATCCCGATTGCTGTATTCCGTCCAACGTGTGGGAGAGATCATCTTTTTCGGAAGAAGTGGTTAAAGAAACTCAATACGTATATGCAATTATCGTCACCATCTAAACTGATTCGTTTAAAAGGCAGGACTTAATTCAGAAATTAATGGATAACGAAGGACGATATTTTCTCGTTTAGAAAATTATAGCGAAGTTAGGGAATTGCCGGGGGAATTGACGTATAGCGAGACGTGTTCTCTGTGTCGTTGGAGCCAGTGATGCTGTTATCGAGTGGTAAATAAGGGCGATCGAGGCAATGGCTTAATTAAACGAATTAGATAATTCACGGATCGATCCGTAAGAATAATTGAGCGTCGCGTCGACGTTATTGGTCGGTTTTTCTGGCCAACTCGCGTATTTATATATCGAGGGGGCCGTGGGAAGCGGCAATTCCGTCGCAATTGCCCAATCAACATTTACAATAACGATCAGCAGCTGGGATGAACATAGATTAAGCTTGGACAGCGCGGATCGAGCAGCTTGTACGCTCGATCACTCGGTAGTGTTTCCCTCGGACGCGGACGATCGAATAATAGCGATCGTCATCGACTACAATATACGGGGAGCAGCAGTCGGAAAGTTAGTTATAGCGAGGTGATTTGAGTCTCGCATTTCAAATTATTGTTTCGTCTGTTAGAACTACAGTTTTAATCTCAGCTGAAAGGCAACCGGACGGAAACAACGTTGAACAATTAAATTAGCTTCGACCTTTGTAGGAGATTATCGGGTCACACGTCGATGTGTAGATTATGGCACGAATAATAAATACTTTTCGCAGAATTCCCGGTCAACATCATTGTCTCCATAAAAACCCGTCCCAAAGCCTGGTGGAAGATTTATTGTCAGGAAATGTAGATTTTCGCCAAAACACGGAAAGCCCATTTCGAATACTCGTGTAGGACCCTGGAAAAAAAATTTACAGCACCCCCCGAGCATCGGTCCCAGGGACGCAAATATGGTTTTTTTTTTTCCTCCACGGTCCTCCCTTCCGGAGGTTACTCTCTACTTTTACGACTTAATGACTCCTCCAGCCGGCCAGGCATTCCGAAATTCCATAGTTATAGTCGTAGTCCTTTTTTTTACATCTTCGCCCTCATACCCGCGCAACGAAAGGGCTAAGGGAACAATCGGGAACGGAATTTACGATAGAAGGCACCGCTGTGCTACCTTGATCGCATGATTCGACTGTTCGACCACCTCTTCTTCGGAACTCGTCTTTTTTCATCCGAGCAACAATGTTGTCCGCGTTGATTCGAAATTGAACGTAATTGAAACCGATACGTAACACGTAACGCCGTGTAATTTTCAGCGGTTCAAAATTATCAACACATTTTTCAAGCCTTGGTCCAGTTTTGGATTTCTTGCTGTGGTATTCTTGTGCCTGCTTGGGCAGTTTGTTTTAGTTACGGGTTACATATTGATTTTTTAAAAAATTGATCATGTCGGATTTGTGTTGTGATGGGGGGACTATGGTGCCGATGAGAATTCAATTTGTAATTTAATTGTACGTAGGAGATTGTTAAACATTTGTACGTAAATCTATAGGGAAATAGGCGCTTTAATGGGATTGAATAAAACATAGTTCGTTCCTGAGGTACGCTCGTGTTTTAAGAATTTCATAAAAAATTAATTTAAAAACAAAATAGTCGGGGAACCGGAAGTACAGGTCCTGGACCAGGAACTTCTCGGAGGACTCCACGGCTCGCCGCGCCGTGGCGCGAAATTAAAAGGCTCGCGAATCGCATGGTCGTCGACAGGGGTGCACGAGGGCGAAAACGTTTCTATAATTCAGTGCGGTACCTACACCGAAATGTCGATCGTCCGGGATCGAGGATCAGGGGCGGATAATGTATGTACCCTCCGCCGAGCGTGGCGCGAGAAGAGAGCGTCGTTCTCGGCACGTATCCTTTCTATCTCCCTCTATCTTTCGTTCTCTGTTGCTGGCCTTGCGGAGGGTTTGCGGGGGTGCACCCCCACAGGCCAGCTGAGAAGAGGGGCAATGCTGACCAACGCGAACGGACAGCTCTTGGCTCACCAGTAGACAAGTTGCCCCCGGCAGGCAAACTCGGGGCACCCTCCAAAACGACGATCTTTCCAAAACCCCGCATCTTCGGGTCCAATCGCTCTCACATCTGTTCTTCAACGGTGCATCGTGAAAAATTTTCGATTTTCTACTTGTAGACGATAGCTTGAAGTACCGTTTACACGTAGGATTTTTTGCGGAATTTTTGTGGTGTATGTTCGGCTTGAAATTGAAGTGACCAGTTGGTTCGATGAAGACAAAACGCGTTTGAGATTTGAGGAAATTTGACGTGTGGGAGGAATCAAAAGGGTGCCAAGATTGTGATCCAAAGGACTCTCTATACGGCCTTCCGATGGTTGTCGGGATCTGCCACTTCGGGATCAAGAGGAAGATGCGAGCGGATGCGAAGACATCCTTTCGAATGCGTAAGCAAAGTTGTTTTATTTGACTTTGAAAGTTGGTGGTGGGCTTAGGTTGGTTCACGATAGAAAGTTGTGCGTGAGATGATCTGTTCCGTGTGGTATTACGTTCACAAGTGTCTTCTGTGGTGGGAATAATTAATGGAACGATACCAGCATACGTCGGGCTGGTTGTAACAATTTGTTTACGAAACCTGGCCCCGCATGCGACAACGTGTCTGCTCGAGTTAGTCACCCCATGCTTTCTAAATTTTTCGGGATCTTATTCGGACCCCTGTGTACCCTCATCTTTTGATTGCTCTGTCGCTGAAAAATGATCGGCGGTCGATGTTCTGCATTCTAATTTCTATGAATTATTATAATTCAATTTGAAAATTTATGGAACCGTATTTATAGGAGGTGAGTTCCACATGATCCGATCGAATAATTGCACAGCGAAGATGGCTTCGGTAGAATCAGAGGAGCGAATACAACGGTTGGTAGGGTTTCGAATGCAAAACCAACCCTCTTTTCCGTGATTAGACCGTTGCGGACCGATTGGGGTTGCTTTTAGGTCGAGTAGGGGTGTCCCGCCATTTTAAAGTCCCCACCCCTCGTTCGTTTGTAGTATCTTCAGTCTCTGCTCACCCCATACGTTCCAGATTATCTGTGAACACACTCGAATTCCACTCTCTCATCCCTCTCCACGTGATCGCGTTGTATCTTCCACCGAATTTCCCACCCCCTCTTTCGTCCTCAAAATCCTATTTGATTATTCGCTTCAGGATTTCGCGACGGATCGACGACGCGTGGAATATCGACGACCTCTCGTGTATGCTAATACGACTAATAATTCATAAATTTTAATGAAATATCGGCGAGCACTTGCGGTGTTTCCCATCCCGAGGCTTATAATGATAGTTTAATAGGATTAGAGCGCAAGAAGTCGAATGTCAGTCACGCTTTGCATTATGGCCGGATTTCTAGAGCCCTGATCATCGATTTTTCTTTACGAAGGGGTGGCCACAAAAAGAAACTGCGCTCCACTGTCCCACAAATGCAGAAACTGGCATTACGCTTGCAGCTTTAAAATTAAAATTACGACGAAGCACCTGTACTGACCAATTTATAAAATTGCCAAGAGTTTTAAGCGAATGTCCGATTATGGGAGATTTCTCAATTATTTCCGAGAATAATGGGCGAGAGCGGGGTGGGGACGCAAGTGTCGATAAATCCCACGGAAAATCTAATTAAACCGGCCACTGAAAAACTGGCTCCCGAGTCGCAGGGAACTCCATACGAAAGTCTGCTCGTAATCTTGGGAGGGCACCTTATCAGATCGTTATCAGCCGATCTGACCGCGTTCCTGCTTCTGGGTTGGTCACGACCAGGGCCCAATGGCCCTCATACCTTCCTTCATGCGGGCCTGACTTCGTACAGTACCTTAATTAAGCGTTATGACTTGAATTCCTCGTTAAGCGAACACGTAGCCCTCCTCGTGGCGCGCACGATCCCGCTGGAGTTTGTTACAAATTTGTAGCGAAATGAACCGGGGAAAAAACAATGTTGCTCTCCGGTTACCATGCTGTACACTGTATGCACACCATCGCTATTTATTCGCGAGGTGTCGTTATTCTCGTGGGACCCTGAGCCCATAATAATATGTAGAAAAATGAATCGAAACTATGCGGAATGAAATTTTGCACATTCAGATAGCAAATGTGCAGATTGCTGCGCGTTACAGTCCCATAAAACGTTGCTGTCGAAATATAACGCACGGCTGAACAAAGGACGGCTTGAACCAGACCGATGTCGATACCATTAATTCCCCAGCGAACTCGAATAAAATCGAACCTCGATAATTATCGTAGCGTGCAAATATCGATAACACACCCACTTGGAAGCGGGAAACGGTGAAACGGTGAAACGGAGGTACGTGGACTGGGTGCCTCGGGACGAACAACTCAATTGCGCGAAATCGAGTTAGGTTAGCAGCGCCGGCGAAGATGTAATTAATTAATTCGAACGCCATTTTGCTACTGACGGCTGAACGAGAAATATTATTGCCGGGCTTAGGGGAACGGCAGCCCCGGGTGTTCTTTCCCGTTATTCTATCAACCTTCTCTGTTATATGGCGCATACTACACCTTAAACCCTGCTAAATACATGCGTAAAATTTTGTAGTTTTCTTTTTCCATTTCTCCAGAAAAAATTGCCAAGTGTCCCCTCGCAGAACCTACACCATAAACGAGTTCTCATCTTTCGCAATAAAAAAATTCCTACCCCATCCTAAATCGTTACAATTTTCTCGTTTCTCGTTGAAACGCCATACTCGTCCAGCAAGAGGTGCCCATTTCCCATAAGAAGGCGCGTCAAGCGTACACGCGTATCCACCGAAAACTATATGTCCTTGTGTCTTGTTGCTCTTTCCGTTCCTCTCTTCCTCTCAACATACACGTATATACATCTGCCGGGGCAGTGCCAGAAGCACTCTCGTTGGATATAATATATCGTCCGGATTAGCGGAGCCCTCTTATTGTTTTCCACTCTTGCGAAGATCCTCGTCCACTCCCCGCGCTCCACCCCTTCGCCGCACCACGCCGCGCCGCGCCGCTCCGTTCGAATCGTATCCTCGTCTTTCTTTCGCCTCTCGCCGGCGTCCTTAGTTATAACTTAATTACAAGAAAAGCTGCTCGTACCGACCAACCGGCCGGCTGGCTGCCTCCGAGCGATATATATATATATATATATATATATATATATATATATTAGATTTTCCGTCATTAGAAACTTTTTGCGCTTGGAAATTATATCCCGAGAACGGAACAGGGGGTGGGACTCTCGGACAGAATCGATTTGACGGCGACTTCGAACTCTGCAGTATCGCCGCGATCATCCGATATCTGCAGATATCGTGGTCGTTAAAAATTTCTTAATTATAGTCTAATTATATATAATGGTTTAGTCTTTGGTTGTTTTGTAAGTTTCGGTAGCGGCTCTGAACTACATCGAAATCAATCCGCGTGGAAGGCAAGGAGGCGGCGTTCGCATAATTCGATTGATTAAATTTCCATGCCAACGTTCGGCCATCAAATTAGAATCCCGCTATAAACCACGCAGCAGGGACACCGACGCGACGGCCGGCGATCCATGCGATCTTACACGCGAGGATCGTGAGGATATCGTCCGATAGACCGCGACCGACGACGCGGTGATATTCGAGATGTTGATTGCCGACAAACCTCTCTAATTACCGCGTAATTATGAGCGTCGGCCCGCGAACACCGCCTTGTAACGCACACAGGATCTCTCTTGGTCGAGGGCATGATCGTAGTCGTGGTTAATTGTCAGGACTACGGAGAGGCATGTCGGCGGCACGGCTATTGCGCCAATTAAGGCGAATTTCTGTCGTTATTATTTTTTAATGGATTATACACGCGACCCCGGGCCCATTTGCATTCGATGAATATTTCATTTGCACCGGTACACGCCGGAAACCCGATTAATTAATCGAACGGGCCCGATCGAATTTATCGGGCCGCGCCGTTCATCGGACATCCCATGAAATTACCATGGACCGCTCGATTATAGCAGCACAACCATGAGCAGACAGTTTCCAGTAAGTCGGCGAAAGGATTTTTCGAATTTTTATCGCGTTTCCGCGAATCCGCGAATTCAAGGACGTTCCCGTGGCCATTCGTTTCTCCTCTGACCGGTTCGTCTCAATTGCTCCCGGTCGAGGCGTTTTCCTAACGAATAAGTCGACTGCATTACCTCGCCGCGCCGCGCCGCGTGAAGCACTTAGCTCCGCCACCGCTCCTCGCCTAACCGGTGTCCGGAAAACCACCCCCTCGGGCGAAACGTCCGCGTACGCGTCCCTACGAGGCCGTTAATGGCCCCTCGTTCTCCTCTACGTGCGGCGAAACGTCCTCATGCTACGACCCGGCGTACGTGTCTGCACAGTTTCACGGTAATTCGAACGAAAATACCGTAATAAGGTACGTGCGAACCTTCCACAACCCGCGTCGTACCCGCGCGACCCGATTCGATCACCTACCCCCTACGCCCCGCACCTCCCGCGACAGCGACCACACGCGATTTGTGACTCGATCTCACACCGCCCCGCGCCTCGCCCGCCCCGCGCCGCGCCGCGCCGCGCCCTCATGCGATTAACGAGCTTTTGATTGAGACGAAGCGAGCTTGTTTGCAAAATTCCGAGTTACCGAGAGCACTGGTAACGAGTTTTAATTTCTTTACAGTTTTAATTTGCACCAACTCTTACCAGAAATTACGAAACCATTTTTGAATAACCATGGGCCAAGGCGGGGACTGTAGGATCTCCAGACGAAGGGGTTGCAAATCTCTCTTTCTCTCTTTCATCCCCGAACAGGAACCAATAAAGGGGAGCCTCTTTTATGCATCTGATGCGCGCCACGCGACCCCCAACCCTTCTTCTCATCAATTTCAAATAATTCCAGCGACAATTCTCTCCCTTCACCCTTGCCCGCCGTGTCTATCGGTGTCTCTGCTTGTTTTTTTACCACCCCGTTGCTGAGCGTGTATCGCAGAACGTTCGGAACTCGATCGAGAGTGCTGCGTCCCCTCCGACTCACTATGCCTCGCGAGCAATTATTTCGGAATCCATCAGTTTCGGGATTAAGCGTTTCGAGAGCGATTATCGAAGCCCGGGGTCCGGTGGCCGGGGGCCGGGGGCCGATGATAGATCGATCCGATCCGACGCCTTTCCGGGCTCTCGTATTCGCCACCGAGAGTTCGCCTAATTGGACGGAACGCAGCCGGGACCGTTTTTGCGATCGTATTATCCTCGTTACGCTTCGCGGAAACCGGGGGTGGCGGGGGCAAAAGGATTCCCCATGAAACATCGAGGATTCCTGGAAACCCACGGGCCCCCAGGAACGATCTGGTTAGCCTTTATGCCTCGAAATTATCGAGGCCACGCTGGAAACGATTGCTCCTCGCTCTGGAAACGGGGTTGCAGGTGAAAAAGGTTCCCTTGGAAAGTTCTGACGGTTTTCTGGCAAATTGCCACGTTTTTGCGATGCGCGTTGCAACAATCCATCGTTTCAGGGTCGTCGCGTTTTTTACACTACATACTTCCATAATCAATCAGCTGACGAACGCCAGATAAATTCGCACAAGGGAAATTCGCGTCTGTCAAATGTTTTCCCGTGAAAAGAGAAATCTTAATCCATCGTGGAAGGGTTAGAAATTCCACGGGAGATCCAGACCGAACGCAGACCGTGCGGGCTGGTAAAAAGGGGGTGGCGAAGGGTTGGAGGTTGGAAGAAACGCAGCCACTGGAAACAGCGTTCTTGCACGTGAGCCGAGACTTTTTCCAATTACAAACGGCGCCATTCCGCGGACCGGCGCGGCGCGGCGCGGCGGCTGCCGGCGATTATTTTTAAAACAAGAATATTCGCTTCCGCCCCCGGGACATAATGAGCGGGCTGCGGAGGATGCTGGTGGAAAGGTGGCGAGGGTGGAGGCACGGTCGGAGGGCGCGATAATGGCGGCCGTTATGAAGAAATCAACCCACCCCCGTTTCCACCTCTATTTCCACCCCCGCAGCCTCTCGGCCCACTCAATCTTTCGTTCCCATGGCGACCGCCTTGTCCAACGCACCCCCGCAACCCGTAGGGGTTGGTTGCGAGCATTCTCTCTTGTTATGAGCCTCGCTCCACCCGCGAAAGGGTTACAACCCCGATTCTCGACGCGTCCAATGACTCCCCCGGGCTACCGAGGGAAAAACATATAGGGAATGATTATAAGGTCCTGTTGTTTTCAAAACTACCCCGAGTCAGCCTTAAGGAAGTGACAAAAACATTGCTAAAACTTTGGATAGACCATTCTCGTTATTTATGTAAACGTAAACACGATGTTATGGAAACTGCAAAACGGAAAAACTCGATTTTTTGAAGATGTAAAACCGGGAATTAAATACATTCACCGAAAAACCATTGAACCCCTCGCAGAGACAAAAATCAGTTCGGACCGCGAGTAGCCTCATCGCTATTCACGCCCGTTGTGTCGGTGCACGATTTCCACCCCCGCAAGCATCCAGGGGTGGTGAACGCGGTTTCCATATCGGCCGGTCAAGGGTGGTGCATACGTATTACAAGATGGTTCTTAAAAATTGATGAGAGGGCCGGCTCCACGCAAACTAGATGTATCCAGATGCCGCATCTGGTATTCATGGTGGTTCCTCGAAGGTAGGGAACGCGAGGAGAAAGAGGGAACGAGAGAAAGAGAGAGGTGGCCGGCGCGGCGCGGCGTGACTGGTCGAGACGGAAAAAATGGAAAAGTCGAGAAACGCGTACTTACTGCGAATTCAGCGCGATTAGAATATATCGCGACGGATATGGCGGGTATCGTTTCGCCTCTGAAACCGCAGCTTTGAAAGCAGCTGGCATACTGGGGGTGGAGGTGCGGTTAAACCAGCCGCAAAACCAACGAAATGTCAGCATTAATATTTCAGCCGTCTCTTGTGCGCCGGCCAACGGTCGCCTCTCTATGCTTATTACACTTATTGTATCGCGGCGGGGTTTAAATATTAAAATCTCGTTTCCCCGGGCGAAACCGGGACCCCGGCCACCACCGGAGAACCGTGGATCGATCCGATTTTGGACGCGAATTGTGATTGCTTGGCCCATACGCTGACCAACAAGTTTTTTCAAACGATATCTGTGAAAGTATATTATACCGGGGAATTTCTTAACAAGCCTCAGGAGTTTCTTAGATAAATAAAAGACTTTTTAGCCAGCCCAACATCAACAATGAAATATTTATACAATTACCAAAAACAGTTTTTTCGAACCCGAGGAACGTTCGAGGGCCAAACGAACAGCCGCAGGTCTGTGGAATGATTACGTCGCGTCGGCCGCGGCCGGTTAGGCAACGAGCGAGCGCGTTAATAAATGATAGTTTTGCAATGGTAACTGGCATCGATGTTCCGTCAACGGGCACGGGAACGGACGTTTCGTTCACGACATTGATATTCTCGTGTTGAGGACAGGTAGACATCGGTTCCTCGGAGTTCCGCCGCGTAGTCGGCTAACCAGTCACTTATTAATTCGGCACGACCGCCTTCTGACAGGCCGGAATCGCGTGCAACCCCTTCTCCCTTAGTATTCATAAAGGTCAGCCCATCGGACACGTATCCTGCGCTCGCTCGGTTATGCACACAGGACACCTGTGCAGATACTTGTCAGCGTTACGGACAGGTGAGGACGGGCACTGTGGTTGCCGGAGAACGACCGTGCATCGGCCACGCTACGACGAAAGTGCACGAGCGCCGCGCCGCGCCGCGCCGGTCAATAAGTAACTCATCCCCTGATGCGAACATTTTTCCCGTCAATTGTGGAACATTGATGTTGAATAAAAATGTGTCTCCTCGTTCCATCATTTTTTTCAGAAAGAAAATATAATTTGTATTTTTTGGTCTGGTGAGAATTTTATCTGCAGTTTGCATTGTATATTATGTTGTGCTCGGTTTTACGACCATTTTGTTGTACTCGGTCAGTGCCTCGACCTGAAATCGTGTATCTCTCGCTGCACCGAATGAAAATGAAAGCGGTAACACCGTGGAAGTCGAGTCGTTCCGGTTTTTAACCATCAGCGACCGATTTTCCGGCAGGCTGGAAACAAGCTAAGGTGTTTAGGGGAGTTTCGCGACGACACGGTGAATACGAGAAGCCCGTAACAACTTTACGATCCTCGAGAGGCTCGCCACAGCCGCGTTGAGGGTCGTATTTATTTAAGATCTCACCTTTAAAATCGATTGGCAACTGTCCGATCCCATCGAACATTGTCGATTAATCGGGAGGTTAATACACGGTCAAAGAAAAACATTTCCAGGTTAACTAGAGGCAATATTTCTTCTCTCTCTCTCTCTCTCTCTCTCTCCTCCCCGTTGAAAATTATCATTCGGATGACACTGACGAAGGAACGAGAGTTTACGATGCCGATACATTTTATGGTTCGTATCGGATCGGAGTTTAATCGACCTTTTTTCTTTCCTTCTGTTTTTCCAGAGGCGAATACCGGCCCGGGGGCGTTATTGCGCTTGTGACTAATGCGCCGCGTGGAAAAAGTCGATCCGCGAGCGGATACACGGACGAGGTCGGTTCTGTTTATATTTAATGTAAGCGTGTGCCAGTTTCCTCGAGCGGCAGTCCTTCGTTTAATAATGAAACCAAGCGCATCAAGGATCCCCGCATTGTTCGCTCTTTTCAGAGCCGCGTTCGCCTTTTCGGGCGAACCGATGAGCCGAGTTTCGCATCTTCGCGGTGCTGATCATGAGAAACGCTCGCTACTGTAAATTCCGGAGTGAAAGAAACGAAAGAATAGAGAATCCTATGTGTGGTGTACTCGTCGTAAAAATCAGGTTGTCCGTCAGCCCCCACAGCCCCCATACGTCATCGTTAGAGCCTCGGATATTTTCCACGGGGTCAGATATCCGCTCGTATTTGCGACCCGTGTTATCCAGTATTGAAATGTCGTCGTCTGCGTCCGAGGAAACAGGGAGTAACGGAAAGGAAAGGTGGGATTATCTGAATACAGTCGTTCCAGGGGTGAGTTGCGACCCCCCGGGGGGTAGTAGGTGGCCGCCCTCGAACAGTCTTCGAGCCCGCTAGCCACCCTGTGACGTATAGTGGTCATTTCAGCACCGAATTACCACCATCTTCTTTCCAGCAAAGGGTGTCCAAATAGATTATTTGAATATCGAGGTTCTAGTTTCCACCCCAGTCCCTGGGAACCGCGATGCGTGGGCGATCGAAGGGCTAGTGACCCGCCATGTGTCACCACGATTGCTCGCGTTTTAGCATAATTCGGTTTGATTGATAACGGCTCGGGGTGTCACGGTGATATCTGCTGCATCGCTGTCTGGTCCCCTCGCCTCGGTTTAATCAGACTGCATGTGGGTTTCTCGAAATTATGGGGGCTGACGGAGATTCGAGGAATTGAACTCGGTGAGCTGCGTCCATTCATTTTCTCGGTAGCTTCTTTGATGTCTGATATTAAAATTTTGATAGGTGCAGCAGTAGAAATAAATATTTCCATTCATCAACCGCTAGAAAAACGTCCTGGTGAATATTTTTATTTTGTTGTAACAAGTACTCTAGAATAAGTTTGACAAAAATCGGTAATGAATCCTGGCTCTCATGGTCGCGAAGCAGATTAAGGGGGCCAGTTCGGTGTCAGAGCGGTGTCTGTCAGGCAGTCCATCATTATACTGTCAGACACGGTCGAGATAAGTCGCGGCGCGGCGTCTCGCCGAGGCCGGGCTTGAAATTTCTTTTTGGGCTCGCGTCTATCATTTTTACGAGAAAAAGGCTAAGTTTCCCGGCTCTCGGGTTTTATACCGCGACGTCACTAACGAGGCACCGTTGTACTTTTTGTTGCAGCCAGCGACGCGCTCGGCCGAATCGATAAGGAGCCAGCCTCGCCGGAATCCATACAAGGTGAGTTTGCACAGAGTTCATCTCTCTTTCCATCTCTGTCTCGTTACGTCTCTCTCCGTGGTCGTCTTTCTCGCTCTTTTCGATACGATTAACGTACCGAAGGGCTTAACCTTCGCCGATGGCAGGAACATAAATTTCGCAAACGAATAATACGACACGACGACGCGACGCGACGACGGAGTGGACGAAAGCCGGAGTATCGGCATTATAAATTCGCGTCGTTATTTCTTCGCCTTCTTTTTACCGGCGACGACGACGACGACTACGGGACCGGGCGACGTTTAATTGCAACGATGAGCCTATATCGCGAGCGAGCCATGAATGCCGCAGAAAATCGTCGGGGAAAGGAAAGAGCTGATTGAGAAATTTTCAGACGGCAAAGAAGCCGCGGGGATTTTATTAATCGGCCACCTAGGCGGAAACCTGTCGCTCCCGGCAGTTTTTCCTCCCAGAGAGAAATGAAAAGTTGCGCGCGTCGCGCGTCGTTAGGCGTCTGCGAAAAAGTTTTTAATGGCGGTGTGATTCTCCTGATTTTCACGGACCTGGCGAATATTAGCGGAGTCGATTATGGGCTGCGAAAATCGATGTTACTCTACAAACATTATTTGACTCAATTATTTAAACAACAGAATTATTGTTACTCGCTGCTCTATAAAATTGAGAAATGATTCTTCCTGCTCGCTGTCGATGTTAAATACATCGCGGTGCAACGGATTAAATAATAGTGTAGAAAAAGAATTTGTGTTAGTGGATTATTAATGTTCTGAAAAATTTTGTACGCGAACTGCATAAAGGGAGAACATGGTCGCTGCATTCTGCAGCGTTCTGTCCCCTCCTTGGCCAATCCGTTTCCACGTAAAATATGTCATAAAACCAATTACACTTGGCGAGCGCCGCCCACCATCTTGGCTCCGCTCGGCGGTTTGTCATTTGCCTCGTCGGATTCTTTCGCGGTGTATAACAGGCCTTTTAACTTCGGGCATTATCCACCGGCCTTGCCCCATTCGGGCCGCCATGATTTTTCGTTCGGGTTCGCACGGTGGGAGCCATTTTGGTAGAACTCTCCAAGAAGTTAACATAGAGCTATCGGCGACCGAAAAATACGCGAATAGCGCAGAATCTAATTTACCCTGTAACTACCCTCGCGGACAAGCTAGAGAATTGAAATTTTGGATTACCCTTGGTTGGTCGACAACCCATTTCACCGACACTGTTTTCATCGACACGGTCAAATTGTAGTCATATGTTTTCATCGATGAAAACAGTGTCGATGAAATGGGTGGTTGTCGTCGAACCAAGGGTAACCCGAAATTTTACTCGGAGGGGTTTTTATTGGTCAGCTTTCGAATGGTTCGATAGCCATTGAAAAACCTCTAAAGGCAGTTTTCACCATCTTTAATACTACACAATTTCTTATAAATTGTGACATGCCGAATCAGCGGGGTATTTTATATCAAGGGTTGGGAATCGAGTTCGAGGACTTGAAACACGCGACTGCCCCGTTTGCCACCCCGGGTTTTTCACAAAGTCACGATCCACGGTAGCATCCTCCAGTGTACACAGAGAGACGAGGCACAAACGCGCCGCTGATCCGCTCGTTAATGTCCGGCGTCTCCGTCATTACCGTCCTCGACGACACGTGACAGCCGTTTTCTAGACGACGCGAATCGTCAGCAGAATCGCTGCACCGCCGCGCCGCGCCGCGCCGCGCCGGGAAGAGACGCGGAGGGGGTGAACGGTTCTCACGCGAGCCTAAATTATCCGACACACGCGTGAGAAGCCCCTTGAGAAATTTTTCGCGATCGCTGCAGGACTTTCCTCGAGCGGATTCGAGGCGATTCTTCAGGCACCGGCAAACAAAATTGATCTAGCCAGGGGTAGGACAGACCAGAGCAGACCAAGTTGTTAGTGTTCGACCTTGGTCGTCGATCAAGACCGCATCAAAAGCGTGGTCGTCCGATTGCAAAATAAGCATCGAGAGGGTTCGGGGTCCGGGGCCGGGATGCTAACAAAGCTCGCGAGAGAGAACAATCGCAAAAAATCGGCGCTTGGACCGGACTCTCGGAAATCCTGAACCGGTCGTAACTGAGAGGAGCGAGAGGGGAGAGAGAGAGAGTACTCTCTCTCTTTCTCTCTCTCTCCTCTACGACCGCAAAAGACGAAAGGGGGCGAAACCGAGAAGCAGCGAACGATCTCTCAGCGGGGGAGGAAAGGGAGGAAGGGGAGGAGGTCTCATGGTCCCGACCTGTGTTTTACTTTATAGCATTTAGCCCCATTGTTTGTCTTATTGCTATTAGCCTCCGTCAATTAGTAATTGTATCTTTAATGCCGATTCCGTGAATCGGGTCCCGGTGCACCGGATTCTGTCGGAGGACCGAAACGGAGAAGTGGGGCCCCGGTGTTGGTAGGAGGAAATCGGACCACAGATTGGCGGGGAGCGGCGTAGGAGTGGGGGAAGGCCGGGACCGAGAGGGTGGGGGCATGTCATTAGGAGTCATTAATATCACGGACCTCTGTAATTTGACACACTTCCGATCGCCTAGCGCCACCCGCTCCATTTTTCGTCCCTCTTTCTCCATCCTTCGGCCTAGCCGTCGCGTCGTTCTCTCTTTCACCCTTCGCTCGACCACTCCGTGCCTGGCCTGCTCTTCCGAGGCCGATTTCTACGGTGAAATAGGATGGTACTGCAGGTATGTATTTCGTGAAACGAACTGGCAGGTGCCAGGGACCTTCACGGGGAAAGTGAAAGGGTGGAAAATCGAGGGTGAACCGAATATCTCGCAACCTGTCCTTCCTTGCTACTTTTAAGTTCGTCTTACATCATCGAATAACGAGGAATTGAGAACAGTCGTGTCTCCAATCTCCCACAATATTAAATTAAATCGAACCTCGTCATTCCCATCGCACAACTTTGTCAGCCCCTTAATCAACATCACAAATTCCCTTGCATGCAGAGCTCGAAAACAGCTTCGGTACAGTTTCCAGACAGTGACGCGAGCGCGAACGCGAGCCCGAACGCGACCACGGCCAACGAATTGCCGATAATTAACTCCCGAGGCTGACATTCGACGATATGTACCACCAAGAATCGTCGACGTTGTTGGTCGCTTGCAAAATCCGACGGACGAGAGAACGAGCTCATGATTCGGAATGCAAGCAGCCGCGATCGATATGATCCGCGGATGCTAATCGAAACTGCTAATCGTTTATTCCTACGTCGTACAGGCACACCTGTTCGACCAATATGGTCAGACCAGAGATTCTTTTAACGCGGGCTTCATGGAGATCACTCGAACGGAGAACGGCCAAGTCCCTCATCATACTTTGTAATGTAAACTCCCGACGATATTTTCTTCGTTCTTTGTCCCGTTCCTGATCCTTCTTTTTTTTTCGTCTTCTTCCGAGTCGAAGCAGCGTCTCTTAATAACGTCGCGATAATCGAGAATTTCTGGACACATACCTTCGGCCACTGGAATCGCTATGTATTCTTTTCTTTTTTCGCCTCACAGCGTAATCCGTTAATTCTTCTTCACCTGTCTGTCGATCCTTATCCCTCGCGGATGGCATCGCTATTGTTTCCGGCTTGGTCCGACCCCGTTCGAGTGATCCAGGTGCTGAGCAATCGGGTGATGAAAATTTGGTTCTTGCGAAAGTCTGGCGAGTTAGCTTTGTTTTATGTTTTCGAAGGGAATGAATCGATGTTTCCCCGAATTGTTGTACTCGTCGCGACGATCCTCGGAGGAAATCGATTCGGAATCGATGAGGACTGAAGGATCGGCGAGGATGGAAATGGCGAGCGGCATCGGGTATCGGTTTCGCTTGGAATGCAAACGACCACCGCGATAAACTCGCACGAAGTCGCCACGGTCGCACGGCCACGGACGATAATACGTCTTCCTGGTGATTTTGTTATTCAAATGTCCCCGCGAGGACCGCGTCGCGACCGTGGAAAACCGCTATTGAATGCCGAAACGGCTTCCAGACCCTCGAGACTTCCATTCACGCCCCGGCAATCCAGAACGTCCGGTTCTTGTAGCGCCGTCCATGGAAAAGCCGGTCGCTTTCGTAGCAAAAAGCCTTACCGCGTATCGTTCGGTTCCCGTTAAGCTCAAACGACGATCCCGTCGCGCGTTTTCCATCGAATCGGCGAACCCTGCGACTGCTAATCCGCCTCCGATTTCCGTCGCGCGCGCGCGCCAATTGTCAAGGTTGCGTCGTCACTATAACTTTAGACGCAATCGCTATATCCTCATTAAAAAATACTGCTATATTTTCTAAATATTAACAAACACGCCCGCAACGTTTAAAATCGCTACATTTGTTGGCACCGTCTAGAAGAATTCCAAAACTCACGTTTCAATTCTTTAGACTTTAGAGCATCTTCGGGAGTTTCTACGATTCCTCAGCGATTCTAGAGAATCCTAGAAGAACAATTGGCCTCGCCTAATCGGCAACGTGGTAGAGAAGAATCCTAGAGCGTGCACGAGCGGAACGAAGCGGAATGCAGTGGAACAAGAGCAAGAAGTCAGCAGACTCGGGCGAAATCAGCATATTCCGTTTATGGGACAGCGGGCTGTGTCGCCGATAAAAATCAGAAAATCCCCGGGAAAGCCTCTCGCCCGGGAATTTGAATTTGCTCCGGGCCATGGACCGTGGAATCCCTCGGCGATTCTACTCGTCAAGATTCAAAGCCAGTCCTCGTTGTCACCCCTCGATCCGAATAACAAAGTGAGGCTGCGTCTGGTGGAAACGCTCGTTAACGGGCTCGCGAACGTTCCCGTTTCACCTAACCCCTTTTTGCGAACCGATCGCTCGAACAGGTGGATCTTGGTTCTCGGAAACGCGGAACGGGAGAGCTGATTGCGGGGTGACGATTTGCGAGAAGCATTTAGGCTCGGGAATACCAGAACAACGCGAGAATACTCTTCAATCTTCACGGCAATTCCGGTTGAAAATCGCTTTTGGGATTCTAGCGAGGACTTTAGGGATTTTCTCTATAAAAAATTCTAAAAGTCGCATCATTTAACGATTCGTCGAAAATGAAATTCTTCTGCATTCGCAAATTGAAATCGAAGCAGATCAACGAAAAATCAACTCGGCCGAACAACAATCACAAATTCGACCAGAAGTTTCCGTGGTCCAGTGATTGCAGAAGCCTCCCTCGAATCGTCGAAAAGCGATCCGCTCTGGTTCTCGGAAAAGTCAGAGGAATGAGTTCCGTGGAATCGCGCTAGTTACTTTTCCATGCAAACTTGGTGTTCTTCGGCTCGGAAAAAAAGGAAGAGGCATCGTCCCCAAGAGTCTGCACGCGAGGCTGAAAGACACCTAAGCGTCGGCTACTCGCGTAAGGGGAAATGAAAACGAGTATAGCGGCCGATTCTCGGAATGATGGAGAGCCGGAGAAACGACCGAAGAAAAGGAGAAGCGCCGCGCCGCGCCGCTTCGCGAACGAGGGGAACGGACCAACTAGCCTCGAAGACGTTTTCTTTCTTCGACATATTTCTCACGGGGCCTCGGGGACGACTTCCGTTCCTATTTCTTGTCTCCTCGCCCCACCCCCGCCTCGTCCGAAGAAAGGGAAGACGCGGGACACGAGATCGAGTGGGCCGATTAAAAGAGATTAAGGGCGACCACGATCCACCAAAATCAAAAATTCAATCTTTTTCCATTCGGCAGCAGAACACGTGTACATTGTACCCTTAGAATTTCAGCCTGAAATTTTCAGCAGTTGCGTAGATTGCGAAGGTTTCGATTAATTTCTCTCGCTCTTGGTCGCGAGGAAGGGTTGTGCGATCGATATCGATTAGGAAGAAAAGATAATTAGATGGAGGATCCGATTAGGAAAACGGCACCCGTCGGTGGGTGTCGGCGCCATTGTTCCGCTCGTTTCGCGGCGCACCGCCAGGAGAGTAGGGGACTAGCAATTAGCAATTAAACCAATAAGTCTGCAATTGGTGATTCCATTAATGGGACGCTCGTTCCCACAGAATGCGAACGTTTTTCGACGTTCTTCTATGCCGACACTGCCTCCAATTGCTTCGGGAACCTATAATTAGCCCGTCGACAGCCCAGCCGCGCCGCGCCGCGCCGCGCCGGCTCGCTCTTGTTTAGATGCTCGATCGCAGCTCTGGATCCCCTCGCGCGAGAACTTCGCCGGGAAATCGATGATCGAGCCAGGCTGAACAGCGGTGAAAATCGACTCGGAACGGATACAGGTGATTTCGAGGCTCGAGTTATATTTGATTTTCAAAATGGCTTCGAGTGTTATTTATCAATTGTCTCTATAATTCTGGAAGGAAGTAAAATTTTCCGTGGCCAACGCTCGTAGGTTCTTCAGCCACCCACGCGTCGCTGGTTAGTCTGAAAAGGCTGGTTCCGGCAGTCAATTAAAAAGGTCGAAAAAGTTCCACGCAAAACCGTGGAGCTGGCCCTGCGATCGTCGCTAATAAATTCGTGGCAGAGGAGCGTGGGCGGTCCGACTGACTGCCGATAGTGCACGGTGTCCCACGCGACGATTATCCATTAATTAAACAATCAATATTTATTAAGCTTATTATCGGACACGGCGGCGGCTGCGGCTGCGGCTGCGGCTGCGGCTGCGGCGCAAGCCCGGTATTAATTCGATTCTACGGTCCACGGTGGGGCCCGTATTTCGCTTAATAGGCGCCATATTGTTCGTAACGACGCAATAAATATGGACGTGGCCAAATGAAGACGATAAATTGTCGAACGCCCCCGCTGTCGGTACCGCGTGTCCCGTGTCCCGCCCTCGCTCTCTCTCTCTCTCTCTCTCTCTCTCTCTCTCTCTCTCTCTCTCTCTCTCTCTCTCTCTCTCTCTCTCTCTCTCTCTCTCTCTCTCTCTCTCTCTCTCTCTTTTACTCTTGTTCCGCTCGTTTCCCTCTCCACAATTTCCTTTCCGTTCACTACTGGGATTTTCCCTGGCTAGAGGAAAATGAAACTTTATTCGCCCGGTAAACGATGAATAGAAACCGAAGGTAATTCCCCTGTCTTCCTGTCTCGAAGAAAATCACATTATTTTTACGCTGTCAAACTGAAAGATCCCTTTCAGACTTTTATATTATTATTTCGTGGAATATTTAAGAAATCAGTGACCCGTTTATCATTTTCAACCCCTACGCGAAGGATTTCGGTTTGAACCCCCTGCGCATTTCCGGCTCCACTTCCTGATCAGTTATTATAATCAATTAGCGACCAGTTATCTGCCATCTACGAAACGTCGCGATACAGGGGTGCAACCCTCCGGATTTTTTTATACACCAGTCTATACCGGTTTTCGAAGAGGGTGGCCTGCAACAGGCTGATGAGTAGTCAGACTTTTTTTTATCCTCGCTACCCGTAACTTAGGCTTCCGTTATGACAATCGTTTCACGCATTCTTGGGGAACTTCGCTTCTCTTCCATTTTCAACTGTTTCGAATTTTTCTTTTAGTTAAAAATTTTTTTAAAAATATTCTTGATTAGGTATTTGGTGATTTCGAAGATTTGAATTGAAAGGTACGAAATCTAGTCGAGCTAACGATGGATTCGAGCGGGTAGAGCAGGACGATCGAGGCGGAGCCCGATAATAGATTTAATTACTCCCTTGGAGGGCCAGTTGCTGGACGAGGGCGGCCATTCCCCGGTGCACAACTCCATATCACGGGGCGAGCACGTAACGACGCCGTTTACCTGGCCGCGTCGTCCTTTGTCCTTTTGCCACAATTACCGTCGTCTAGACGCGGGGCTCCGTTTCTCCGCGAAATGACAATTACATAGCGCCGAGATCGCCTCGTCGACCGTTTCTTCCCTCGAAACGACCCGCTCATCCTCCGAGGACCGCCTCTGCCAAGAGCTTTCTCTGTCTCCTGCTCTCTACCGCCATCCGATAGCGAAACTTTCGAATAGGCTAATTACGTAGAAATATCACGGCCGGATTCAATTCTACCCGATCTACCTTTACTTCTCCACCGGAAATATCGTTTGGGGAAAAGTCAGCATTTCGTGGCGATTTCCAAAGTTTAGGTTACTTGCCAGTTTATGGTATCGTTGGAAAATGTAATTTTGAGCTATTCCTTCTTGAACATTCTGTTTTCAGACACTCCTCTTCGCTGTCTTGGTCTCCTGATGGTCAAAATTCCCTACTTTTCACTAAGGATCCTGAAAGAGCTCGAAATTTCACGTTCAGATATGTACTTGTGTCCTAGATTAAAATTACTGCTAGAGGCCATAAAAAATACGTACTGATCTTCAAATAACCTTGAAAATGGTTTTGGGACCAATCGAATCAGTGTCGTAGTTTTCGAGGACCCAACTTTTGTAGATTTCTTCCAGAGCATATACCATAGAAAATAAGTCGAGATATTTTGTTCCATCGTTTCGTTCCCTCGCCACTCGCCACCCTTTTTCTTCCTGAACGCGAGAGAGATCCTCTGCACCCATTGTTACCAGGTCTCTCACCCCTCAGCCTCTTTCCTTTCACGGTTCTGGCTTAATGGCTGACGCGGCTATCGGGTTTCTGCAGAAGCGTAAAGAATCTTCGAGGAAAGCCGCGAGGAGAACGATACATCTGGCTCGCTGCTCGTTCATTGATCAGCCTCGTTGCGATAGAGAGAGAGAGAGAGAGAGAGAGAAACTGTTATTCATACTACCGTTCTGCTAACTTGTTCCGTGACAGGGTAAACATACGAAATTCCTAAATGTGTGAAAATGAAATTTTAATGTTGATAGATTCGTTGAACGAGGAATAAAAGAACGAAATAATATTTATTCTGTAAGCGACTCAATTGTAGCGACTGTTTCAGTGAACGTATCGAGTTAATTTAAAAATTCAAAGGAAAAGTTTACAGTTATTTTTACAACCTGCGAATTCGCTAAAGGGCGAGAAGGGCGCGACCACGTTCCTCATTACATTCCAAGCTCGATTAAACGCGTCTTCCCGGAAAGTATGGCTTCCCATATCTCTTAGAATTTACTTTTCTGCCTCCGGGGGTTGGTTGGTCGAGAGAGGGCCAATGGCGGAAGCTAATAAAAAAAAGAAAGCTCTGCGGCGGCCTGATAAGCCTGAGGGTATTTCACACTCGGACAGCCCTCGTATCGACGGAGGACGCTAATGTAGCGTTATTTAACTCGGTTAGGTGTCCTCCCCATTGCGAACAACCCCCGCTAAAATCCCGGGGTGCTCGGCGTCCCGTGAAAACACTGTGGGGGCGGTGACACGCATAAAATAGGAACCGACCCCATTTTTAGGATGTCAGGTGCTCGTCAGGATTGACGAAGGAGCTTTGCATGGCTCGCCCGTGTCAATAGTCTGCCCAAGTAATTTCTCCTTTCTCCTTAAGAAATCCTCCCGAGATTAAAACTCTGGGATTGATTGATCCAGGAAATGAAAATGGGTGAATTTTCACGAAGGGTGTAGAGTTCACCCAGGTCGCAGAACGAGGTCCTCGCCGGATCCTCGAGAAACCGTTGTCCTCGGGAATGAATATCGAGCGGGCCGTAGGGCCGGCCGTACCACGTGCCAGCAAGCCAATATCTGGCGAATATGTTAAGAAAGTCGCATACATCGGGGTCAGTACAGCGTGAAAATAGAATGTAAAGTGTTCGCAGGGCTGGAGGCCTTAGGCGCAATAGGGGTGGTTTCCATAGGGGGTCGGTTTGACGCGTATGACGCGCCGGACACGTGACCCGCCTGCCAAATCGGCAATCACTGCCCCGAACTACGCCGGACGAATCTTAAATATGGGATATTCAAATAGTCTGGCCACTTCCATCCCTCTCCCCTCTCCCCTCTCCCCTCACCCCTCTGGACTTCGTGACAGGTCAGGGTGCCTGTTCCCAGTTGTGCCACATCATTGATAGAAGTAGATTTTTATGCGGCTTCTGTTTCCTGCAACCGATGCAGGCAATTTTTAACTTGTATAAATATCCACAGTGTAACCCTTATCATATCATTATTATCGTATAGTCGATTAACATTGAATCGTCCAAGCTTGAAAGGAAAAATATCGACTCGAAGAAAAATTATTAGCGGCTGATCGAATGGTGTGAAACCGACTATCGTGAAACAGACGATCGTCGATAGTGGTCAGCATGCAGGTCCACCGCATCATACATCACTGCCAACCAGCAGCGGGGGTGCCGCCACCAAATGGACCCGAAGTGCCAATGTTGGAAGTCCCTCGCGAAAACCCTCTCTTTTATATGCATAGTCTCATTTCCTTATCGGAAATTTACGGTGAACGTGGCCGAGGTCTTTGCCTCCGTTGCAGCGAACCATTTTTCTCTGCAACCCTGCTATATAGCCTTTTCAACCCCTTAATTGCTTTCAGTACTCGCTGCCCCGGTTCGACACCCCTACAAAACATCTATATCTTCGAAGAAACGTTTCACTTTCTCAAACTTCTATTTTACAAACAGATTCAATGTTTATTCGTAACCAAATTTGTTCAATCTAACGCATAGTCCACTATTGATTAATATTTTAGTACGCATCATTGCAGATTACACGAAAGTAATTATTCTAGGTCTACGTACAAGTAACAAATAATTAAAAACACCGCGTTGAGAAAAACATGATACGTTCCCTCTACGATTGTAAGCTAATACTCCCTATCTTTGTATACAATCTTCCCAAACTCTAATTAAACTAATCGCGTTAAACTCATCTATGATAATCTCTAGACTAGAATAAATTTCGGCTTTAATATGCACCAATTGCTTTGCGGTTTCCCCAAAAGTGCCGTTCGCTTTCGATAGCCTAAGGTGTTCATGTTTTCTCCTGCCATCTGCATCCCCGTTGCACCTTCCTGCACCGTTATGCACCGCGTCATAAGCATACTGCGTTCGAGTGGGAGGCTCCAGAGTGTGTCTCGCGAAGCACGTGCCTCTCGCGTCTACACGCGTTCGGTTTCATTATAACGGTAGCTGTCGATGACGATGATGACGATGACGCGAGCAGGGGCCTCTATTTACCGATCCTGCATCTGTCCCGACCCACGCCGCGCCGCGCCGCACCGAAATATCTCGTTTTCACCGGTACAACCGAAACTAATGGCAGCGCGCGCCATGTGCCCACGGGAATCTCGCTCACCTTTGCTTACCTGCCGCTTAATTTCGGTTTCCAAAGGCCGATCATCGAATTTCCGAGATCGATAGCCCCTGACCCGAGCCCCCTTTGTGCCTCGAATAAATTGGGAGGCCTGCGCGTTCATCGACAAACTGTTTTTCCTATAATAATTCCACGCTGCCCTCTCATTAAATCGTACGCAATCGAGAAATTCGTTGTCCCGGTCGTTCTTCCTGCTTGACACCATGATTGAAAATCCTCGGAGCCATTACCAGTACCAGAAGGTCGGGCCGAAGAGGTATAAACACGCGTGAGCGTGCGCGTGCGTAGACCAGATAAAGAGAGGAGAGGAGAGAAAAAGAGAGAGAGAGAGAGAGAGAGAGAGAGAGAGAGAGAGAGAGAGGAGAAAGAGAGGAAGGCCACGTGCCTCTGGTAGCACGCGACCAAGCTAACGGTTTTAGACTCACCCCACACGCTGCTCGAAAACCAGTCCACCCCTTCTCTCTCGTCACCCTTGCCCGGCCGCCGCCGGCACCGCTGTTTCAAAACACGCCAGAGGAAACTGTTATTCTATTGGCTCGTGGATCTATCCCCCTCGTGTCTTCTCCCTTCCCTCCATAGTCACGGACAATAATTTCACCGGTTAGCTTCTTCCCGCCAATCCGATCAATTGATCTCTGCAAGCTGCCTATGGATCCTCTAAACTCTTTGAATGTTGCTTTGGAGAACTTTTACTCGCATGGTTGTGGGTATTTCCTATTTATTTATTCTTGGACCAGTTTGAAATTTTTTATTATAGTTTCGAATTATCGACGTTGTCAAATCCAAAGGATGGCCGAGGAAAGATTTACGTAAACGTCCCCGAGTCCTCGATTTACCTGGCAGCGTCTTCGCCCTCCGTATGATCGCATTAAGTCTCTCCCCTCTCTTCGTCTTCGGTGTATCAACGCGGTAGAATGTATAAACAACATCTGCCTCCTTCTCGTTTCTTCGTCGCCATTCTTACGTAAGGAAACGACAATGCGTTCAACCCCCATAGTACGGGGGAGGAACGTCGGACCCCATTATTCCTTGCTTGCGTGCACCGCCTGTCAACCGACTTACGATTTTATTAGGGCCTTACATCATTCGATTATGCTTGCCGGGACCGTTTTCATGCATCGGGGGACCGAGCAGACGTCATTGGAATCACCGAAACGACGGATCGATCGTTCTACGAAGGCTCGCTCTCAACCGTGACAAAACGCTGTTCCACTTTCGGCTTTATTTTCGGAGAAACCTCGGTGGAAGAGGAACGAACCACCGAATAAATTGTGCAAAAGAGAGCAAAGGAGAGAGGTCCGCGGTTTCGGAGGGCCAACCAAAGGGCGGAGCCGCGAGGGAAATTGCGAGAGAGAAACGGGACGAGGGATGCAACCGCGAAATCGAGCGAAGCCGTGAAAGTAGCGATTTCTCCTTTGTGGTGCCGTTCGTTAAACCGAGAAGAGCCGGTTTCATCAATGGGCGGAAAGAGGAAGAAAGTAAGAGAGGAATGAGAAGAGGATCGAGAACGCGGAGGTTCGTGACTCGCCGATATTTTCCCTGAAAGCCGAATCGATATTTTATGTAGATCGCGAGGAAAGGGCAACGAGCCCTTCGTCGACGCTATTCTCGCCAGGACGAACAAAAACATCGGCTGATCCCACGCAATAGAAGACGCCGCGCCGCGCCGGGGGCCTTTGTTACAGAATTCATCCTGGAAATGGAAGAACGTCTTCGATTGTTGCGAATGCTATTCAGTCGCGTTCCCCTGAATTAGATAGAAATACATTCAGACCCAGATACATGTGGTGAATGGACGTGGTGCCATTTTATGCGAAACGTTGCGTTACTAGTCGCTTGGTTATTTCAATTTAAATGGCAAGCTACTGCGGGGCAGCCCTTTAACCCTTCAGTCCCACGAGATGGAACGATTCTTGCGTAGATAATCATTTTTTGCTTACGAAGGTATCAGAAAATTTTTCGTAAAATTCTGTGTGGAATTCGCTAAATTCTCGAAAGACTCGAGGAATTCAAGAGAAACCCTCGCAATTTTTGCGCTTCTACGCAAAACTAAAAATCGCCACACGTCTCGGAGAAGGTGCAAAGGTCACTGAACCCTAGATCCGAAGAAAGGAAGTCGCTTAGCCACTGGATCGAACCCGAATTTTCCCATCTCCGACAAAAGCGGGTCGCACAGAGATAAAGGTTCGCGGAACCTCTGAAAGAAGGGCCCCGCTCGCAGGTGGGGATGGTCCGTCACGACCCAGAGACCTAGGGTCTAGGGGAAGAGAAGGGAGGTCAGGAATAAAAAAAACGCACATTTGAGAAATCCTGTGAATCCTGTGAATTTCGGAGCCCGGCCCCGATTTTCGCTCCTCCGCATCTGTGTCTCCGTCTCCCCTTCATACCTGACGATTCCCCGGAAAACGGCGAAAAAACCGAAGCGAGAGGCTGTTATAGAGGGTGAGCAAGATGTGACAGGTCAGGTAGACTCCTCGGGAGACTCGGTATTGGTGGATTCCCTATAAAATTTCAGCAGTTACTTCGTCCCTTGCGCGGCCGATTACACCCTGGCCTCTTTCTTCCAACCCTCGACGATTCAAAACGCGCAGGTACACCGGTTTCCCTTTTCCATCGAGAATTTGCATCGTTCGTTCAGTTCGTTCAGTTCGTTCCCCTCTTTTCACCGAAAATTGCCGGTTTTTTTACCCCGTGAGAAGCTCTCATCTCTGCGACAAGACGCACCGTCGTCGGAGGGGCGAAAGGATTTTTTCGTCGGTTACCATTTTTCCACCCTTTTTCCAGAGATTGCTAGACGAAAAAATGGATGTTTTATCACGGACCGTAGCCTGCCAGGTGCGAAATGTCCGTTAAGGTACGAATAAGTTAGATAAGGCCAACGTTCGTGCTCTTTTTTACGGTTCTTCCCCACTATCGCTACGCCATTGGAGGTTCGTCTTCTGGGATCAAGAGAGAGATCGTACTTTTGAAAAAATCCAACGGGCGATTCCGATGGAAGATGGCGAGGAGAGGGATGCTGGAGACGATACTTAAATATCAACGGTTTTTTAACGGTGAAAACCGTTTTGGAGGAGCAAAGGAGACGGGAGACCTAAGAATAAAAAGAGACTTTAGAGATTTATACTGAATCTGTCGGAACACTGAGCTAGGTAAAAAAGGATATCGAATCAAATGAATAAAATGTTACGAATATCAGAAGGGCCAGGAACTTATACCGGTATTTTAACGATTTCGGTTTTCATCCATTTCGATATTGTTTCGATTTTGGTAGAGCCTCTTCGCATGATACCGGTATGAAAATTTGATTGGTATCAAGTCCCTGCCGAGGGCGAAGCGTTAACCCACGGGCCACCCTGAAACGAACTAAAATCGCGGCTAAATGAATCGATTGACCGAATTCGAATTCCACCCGGTGGGAACGGGCCCGAATCTCGTTCATCCGGAACAAGATCGTATCTTAGGACGCATCTTCGAGCTCTCTTTGTCCCGCATCTGCATACACCGACGCGGCTAGGTGCCATTATAAATGGCCCCTGGGCACAATGCCGCTGCCCATGCAATTTCCAACCATTGAAGCCCGTTTAACGTTTGCACGAGTGACACGGTAACCGTCTATCCATCACCCACCCACATTTCCACGGTGGTCGGTGACCGAGCACGCATACACATACGTACACTGTACACACAACTGCACACACAACTGCACACACAACTGCACACACAACTGTACACAACCCTGATGCAACAGAAAGCGTTCTGCGAATGGGGATGCAGCTGGACGTAGTGTAGTCTCTCTCACTCTTTCTCTCTCTTTCTCTCTCTCTCTCTTTCTCGTTCAGGACGCGACGCGACCTTCGACGCCTCGATTTTCTCTTCGTTTTTCACTATGCCGTATGCCGAGGGAAAACTGGACTGACCTTCTTGCTATAGTGGCCAGAATCCGGTAAGATGCTGGCCAGGGCACGTACGTCAGGTGATAAAATGAAAATGTACACCTGAAATGCCAACACCTTTGGGAAAGTGTGGATGGTTCTGCGGTGAACTGGGTAATTTGCATGTTCTAAAATTATTTTAATCGTCTACTCATTATTTTTGTCATAAAATCCACAGAAAAAGGTAGGGCAACCTTTAGAAAACATCAAGGGCTTCGCCAAGAAATTCCAAAACGTTACCTCGAAAAAATCGTAATAAACTCGTTCGAAACAGCCATGCCGCTGAAACCCCCGGTAACTATGGAAGGGGGTGCCATGTCCTAGCGTATCGAAGTAATTATTATCAAAATCCGTTGAGCGAAAGGCGTTGCCTAAGCTCGTTTTCTCGAGCCTGGCGAATCGGTCCCGTGCCCTTTTGAAAACTCCGGGGCTCCGGGGCTCAGGGGGCGCGCGACACGATGAAAAAGACGAAAGGGGTGTGCGAGGGAGGCCGCAGTCATAAGACACGAATGATGGATGCGCGAAGGGTTGTTTCGCGCGCGTGACGTGGAGGGGCGAAGGGCCAAAGGGTTCGCCCTCGCGGGCCAATGAGCGGCCGCGTTTATTCGAGCGTCGACGAATCAACGCGACGTTCACGACCACGTGGTGGAGGGGAGGGTTTAAGCTCGTTTGGGGCACGATTTCGTTGCGTCATTCTGACATTCGTTCTGTGTCGGTCCTGCGGCGAGGACCGACGGATTCTCGTATCGGATGCGTGCACTTTCCCTTCGTTTGAATATTTAGTGCCGCGTCGTGACTAATTAACTACTCGCTTGAATATCAATGAGCAGTTGATCAGCATCAGTTTTTTTTTATAGCAATCTGGAGTTACTTTTCTTTTGGAATCTTGTTCCGGTGTTTGATCGAAATTAAAGGAGGAGTAGATCGGTGCGCGATAGTGTTTCGCGATGAAATTGTGATCGAGGGTGATCGGTGATCCTCGAGATCGACACCTACCTTCTTCGAGGATCTTCGAGAATCTCTGATGATCCATGGATATCGTGGACCGCGGGAATTGTACCGACGTAACCGTGTGCGAGGCGAGACAGTATTCGCGAGGATTCGCGAAACTAAGATGGTCTTCCTAGAAGATCCCAGGATGATCTTTGCGGACATGCGACTTCATGCGACCAGCACGCCCACGTCCACCCCCACGAGATATCATCTGCACCAGAAGTACCGACCTCGGAACAACAACAACTGTACGGGAACCTTTTGCGTTGACGATTCAATTCAGACTGTCTAGGGTTCAGATTGATTTGTATTCTAACAAATTTTGTTTCAGCTTCTTCCTCTGATTTTCTCCGGCTTCATTTTACTGTGTACCGTAGTGGTAATTGTGGTTGTTTCTCGGTATTTTCTAGATGCCGATCTCCATGGAGATGTGGACGGTCACGAGCTCAGTGGTGACGATAGGAGCATTGCCAGTGACATCCACGATGCCACCGAGGCGAACCTTGACCATGACTCCATGGACTCGGACAGGGAAGCCCTTAATCTGGTGAGTACTTTTTCCTTTTTTAACCTACCTTTCTACCCTTTTTTTCTTCTACTCTCGATTCTCATATATGTAGTATATATTTTTTCATATATTTACATATTACCATTTAATGTATGTATTTTTCAATGATTGTACCTGATTACAAAAAAGGTCAATAAAGGAAGCCACTGGTAAGATGAACGACATAGGAACGGTCTCGGGGAGGAGGGGGTTATAGTGTGTGTATGTGTGTCCGGGAGGAGGGGGGGGGCGGAGTTATAAAACACAAAAGCATTGGATGGACCGTAGTGACCAATATCCTGACCTGGCCGAGTGTAAACACGTTTTTGTTCGGCGCCGTTTGCTCTGTAATATTAGGGGAGGGTGGTTCCTTCGGTTCTTCGTGTTTCTGGTCCCACGTTATGGCGTGACTGCTACGATTCTATGCTGATCGATTTTTTTTCCTCACGAATACCCGGAAAGAATGTGATTTCTGCACGGTACGTTGAAAACGGCAGCGGACTTTCTAATTCACCCCTGTTTCCTTTCGCGGGATGCACACGTAAATATATCTGCAGTCACTGATTGAAAATTGAAACCCTTTAACACACTATAGTTTTTATTTCACGAATTTTTATACGCATAAACATACAGTGAATTTGTTATGCTATTTTAGTCAGGAATGATCGAAGACTTGTTTAACGATGATCATTGAATGATAATGACCAGGTCACGGACGTATCGCACCGCAACAGCAGCAGCGGAACCAGCGGCAGCGCCTCGTCGCCGAGTTCCGGCGTCAGCAGCCAGATAACCGGAAGTCATCAGCAGCAGCAACAGCACTCGGCTAATCAGCAAAACAACAGCAATTCGCAGGCTGCTCTCGCTGCTCAGCTGGTCAGCCAGCAATTACTGATGCACGGTTCCCTGGGTGCATTGGGCCCTCAAGAGATCCAAGCGCTTGCATCGACGTTGCAGCAACAGCAGCAGTCGTTACAGCAACAGTTGCAGCAATTTGCAATGTTCCAGCAAGCTAATCCTGCTGCGACGGGACAGCTTCCGGCACAGGCGCAGTTCTTCCTACAGAATCAGGTTTGTTAAATAATTATTTTAATGGTTTAGTCGCTGTTGATTAAATTCAGAGTCCGCGTGGTGTTCTCGTTATTAATGCACAAGATTTAGAGTGTAATTGCGATGCTTCTTGACTCTCTGTTTCAATCTCTCTTTTTCGATTCATCGAAGACCAACAAACAAGCTACAGAGTAGTTCATGAAGTCTCCCAGAAATTGTCTAATTGTAAGTGTTCGTTAAACGAATGATATTAAAATTTAGTTATTTGAATTTTCGGGAATTAAATGAAAGATTGTGGCAATATCTGTTGCTGATATCTTTCCGAGATGCAATAGGACGGCGGAATCTTCTTTCTCGGCAGTCAGAATTAAGACACGTTCCGTATCGTTCGCGAAGGGCTCGAAAGCGCGAACAAGCTCGCTCGAATTCCCGCCATTGTTCTCCGGGTACTCCGTCGAATTACCTACTCGATGCGAATTCGATTCGATTCGATTCGACTCGAATCGAGAGGGGTGGATCAGTCGCTGGATCCAAAGACGACGGTTTCTCCCCGGTATATCTGATCGGCCGGCCGCGGCCGAAAGAAGTAGACATCTTATTCTTCGGAGACGGTTCGCTCGATTTGACGACGAGATAGCAGGCTGCCGATGTCACAAAGGGATGGGGTTTCGACTCGTTTGGTCTCGCGTTTCCTTCCACGAATCTCCAAAAAATCGCTCCGCCAATCGGGGAGTGCTAGCTCGTTCCATTAGCCATCGTCGGGCTGCGAATTTCACGCGTTTATCCGAAAAGTGTGAAAGCAAAAATCAAACCGGTGAAAACATTGTTTGTTGCGTAATAATTGAAAAACCACCCGGAAAAAAAGGTAATGGATAAACAGCTGTGCAATGCCTGCAATATGATTAATCACCTATCCCCAAGTCCCCAAGAAATACTGCAATCATCTGCAACTACATACAAGAACGCTTTTCTAAAAAGTCTCGGTATCCCCTAAACTAAAGTAAAAAAAAAATGGACATTCATCACCTGCATCCCACAGAATTTCTGTTTTTGTTCGTTCCAAGATCCTGCGGATCGGAACGGCAAAATCGATTCATGCTCGCACATATCCGGGGACGACACGGTTGAAAAACGATCTTCCTGGATACGATTTCGAAACGGTCGGGTCGGTCCACCCCCGCGCAACAATAAACGCGGACGGGAGGCCGTACGAATTTCTATAGTGATCTCTATGGTTCCATCGCGAGCGTCGAACGCGTGCAGCTACGTAACCTTCTGGAAAAACCAACAAAACGACTTCGAACTTGAGCAGATTTAATGGCGGGGTATCCGCGAGAGGTTTAAAGCCGGGTTCTTCCGTGTCTCCTTTGAAAGGTGCAACAAGGAGATCCCTTCGGCACCTTGCCCTGGGCTCCCTTTGTCCCCTCACACGTGGCCAGGCTGTTTCTCTTTCTTTTTTCTTTCCTTCCGTATTTTCTCTCCCATCTTGCACAATCTTTTACTTAGGGGGACACCCTGCAGGATTTCTTTTGGGTACAGTCGAAGGATCAAGGGTGCGCGCACGATCGTCACCCTTCAACCCTTTTCAGAGTACCACGTAACCTGCACGCGAACCCTTTTCCGAAGATGCACGCGTCTGACAAGAGTCTCTTTGAGGTTTGCGTAACCGATATTTAATTCCGTGGATGTCTACCTACGGCTGTTATTGTCGGCACGGTTAGTGTCTCGTGTCTGGGTAGGGTTGACGATTTAATTCAGGGGGTAATGTGCTGACTCTTCGGCACGTTACGCGAATGTTGCTCGATCAGTTTCGCTTCGATGGACTTTTTCAGGGGAATGGAATCTTCAAAGGGATGATTGTAGGAGACGGGCAAGGGAATTGCTTGATCTTTTCAAAACTGATGATCCGAGGGAATTTCTACCGACGTTGGTGGGTTGTTTGATCGTTGATGCGGCCGGCAATCCTAAATGATAATCAAACACAAAAGCAATCGTTAAATAGTACATTTCCTACAATAATATTGAATTATTATTTATTAATTTCCCGAGACAATGAATACACTGTGCGGTACACCGTGATTCGAACCACAAAAAAAATTCCAAAACGGCCGACTTAAGAGCATCAGAATTGCAAAGAAAAATCAATTAGTCCTAATTGTGCGCTTGTTAATTTATCTAATCGTTTCCAACGATCTCGGGAAACCACGGGCCATAATAAATCCGATGGAAACAATGGAGTAGTCATGCTTTCTAAATCCCGCGTTCCAAGTAGAAGGGGTGCGCGCAGGTGAGTCAGGTGAATTCTAGGCAACCTGTGGCACGTGTCGGTATTCAAAGCAGCCCCGTATAGGGTTCCATTCAATAAGCATAATGCTGACAATAAGCATAAGCAAGGCTTGGTCGTGAGGAGACACGCGACCAGGTCTCGAAACCCTTTCTCACCCCGAGCGTTTTGCGCACAAGGATTCCTTTCATTTCTCGCGATCGAGCATCTGTTTAAGAAAAGGGCGAAGATTATCGATCGAGAGACAGGCACCCCTCGAGCATAACTCTTTCTCGCTATACCTGTTCGCGTGTGGCGTGTAGCAACACGTGTGTGTCTCTTCTTCGATCATGAAAATGTCCATCCATATACACCGTTAGCTCGACTGACGTGTGAAATTGTAGTGATTGAAATACGCGTCACGGCGCGGCGCGGCGCGGCGCGGCGGTTGCCTATTTCGATACGGGTGACATATGCTTGAACTAGTGATTCTAGGAAAGTTGTATGAATTTTTTGAGTGGCTAATTGATTCTAATATTTTTTGTTTTAGTAGAGGATGAAAGGAAAAATTTCTAAGACGTTCTCGGGATAAGAAAACATATAATGTAGTTAGCTTTGTTTGTCTTTGATGTACATTAGTGACAATATAGTGAGGATGTCTCAATAGATTAACAGTCGATGATTGGTGAAAATGTGTTTGTTTACTTTATTTAGCGATCGGAGAAAAATATTTCTTGTTAGCATAATTTATTTTTTCCTATTGGTAGAGAGTCAAAGGTAGAGAATAATTTGATAGGTTGTCAGTTTTTGTTAACTCATATCTATTGCGAAAATGAGAGACTATTTCTAGAGGAGCAAAAAGAAAATTGTTTGACCGGTTAAAAAATGGTAAAAATGTTGACACGATGAACGTCTTGCAGGGGCTGTTGCAGAGCGGTGGCTACGCTTCAAGACCCAGTCATCCGCGCTCACAGTCCATGCAGGTACTGTCAATAGCCGATAGCCCGGATCCTCTAGTTTCCGCTACGATCGACTGTCAAAAAATTGATCTCATACCTCACGATCCAATTGAATCCACGCATAAAACCACAAAACGTAGATTTACTACTGGGAGTCGTTTCCAGCTCCCACCGATACAAACCAGCAAAATCATTGGTGAGAATGACCGAATACGATAAAAACGAAGGTGTCTCCGTTGTCTCAGGTGCAGCAGGCGGTGGCGCAAGCGGCCCAGCAACTGCAAGCTCTGCAGAAGCAGCAGGCTCTTCAGGGTGGCGGTGGTCTGGTTGGTCGAGGTTTGACGCAACAAAGGTCTCCGCCACCTCCTGGCACCCCGCCAGCGGTGAAACAACCACCAACAAGATTGGAACCATCGCCGGAAGAGACCACCGACCTCGAAGAACTGGAACAGTTCGCGAAAACCTTCAAGCAGAGGAGGATCAAGCTCGGTTTCACCCAGGGAGATGTTGGACTCGCCATGGGCAAGCTGTATGGAAACGATTTCTCGCAGACGACGATTTCGAGGTAAATTCACGTTGAAATAGACGTTCAAATCTAGGACCGTTTGTTTTGAGGCTCAATTTTTGAATGAACCATATCCGATGATTGCAGGTTCGAGGCGCTGAATCTTTCGTTTAAGAACATGTGCAAACTGAAACCGCTGCTGCAGAAGTGGCTGGAGGATGCAGATAACTCTCTGAACAACCCTAACTCTCTTTCGAACCCACTCACCACTCCGGAAGCCATCGGAAGGCGGCGGAAGAAGAGGACTTCGATAGAGACCAGCGTGAGGGTGGCTCTGGAAAAAGCGTTTGTGCAGAACCCGAAACCCACCTCCGAGGAGATCACTATATTGGCGGATAGTTTGGCGATGGAGAAGGAAGTGGTTCGGGTGTGGTTCTGCAACAGGTGAGTTTTCCTACCGTTTCCCATTGCATCTACTCATTTTGATCTAGCTTAAGCAATCCCTCTAAACTGAATTTCTCAAATGAACCGGTCGCCGGTCGCCGGTCGCCGGTCGCCGGTCGCCGGTCGCCGGTCGCCGGTCGCCGGTCACGCTTCCCTACAACTGCTCCCAAGAACCAAACCATAATGACTCAAACTCAACCTGTTCCAGACGACAGAAGGAGAAGAGGATCAACCCTCCAACAGCAGCGATGGGCAGTCCAACGATGGCGTCCCCAGCACCCTCGGTGTTCGCCTCGCTAGCTGGCTCGATGTCGGGCAGTCCTCTGGCGCTGACGACGCACTCGTCGGGCATGGGACACTCTCACCCCCATCCAACACCTTTAGGCTCGCCTCTCCCATTGGCCCTGGTGGCTTCGGCAGGTGGCAATTACCACCACCTAAGCGGCAAGTCCCACGAGTGACACCAGCAGTCGGCCCACCAGGGGGACGCAATTTATCATCAACATCATCACCAGCAACCGCATCAGCAGCAGCAGCAGCAGCAGCAGCAACGACGTTTGTGCAATTTACCCGAGTTCTATCACTAATCCTTCAACGATGCGGCTGGTGACGTAAGCCTGGATCACGTCGAAGAGGTTCAACGCCAAATGGAATTTGGCTTGAAGTAGAATCAAGATCGAGACACGAGGGGCTTCGTCATCGAAGAGAAATGATGTTTTCGACGGAGGCCCCGATGGCACGATAAGATTCGATACATATCTTGGTGACGAGGTTCCACGATCAAGGACCAGTCGACGATCATGCTGATTCGAGGTCGATCATGCCGACTGCAGCCTCGTGGATCCTCCTTTCGCATACAAGGCAGCATCTGCTCGATCAGTATACGAGGCGCGCCACGTTTCGGAGAGAACTCGAGGAAAGACTTCTAGATAATTAGTCGACGCTTAGGAAATTCGGTGGGTCGGTGTTTCTCGTTCAGTTTTGTCGTTTCTTCTTCAGTATTATCGTTCGTTCGCGGATCGTCCACGACGGAACGAGGCTGTCAAAACCCGCGGAGAGGCACGTTCGGAGAAAATTAGTGTCGCGAGTGATTATAACGCGAATCGCAATTAACGCGCCGCGCCGCGCCGCGCCGGGCTATAAACAAGTCCTCCTTAGTCGTCCTCCCGGCGAGTTCTCGTCGCGAATTGTCATGAAATATTTATCAGGAGGGGAACCGATCGACGATGCGCGTGTAATTATCGACTGGCTTCCTTCCATCGGAGTTGTTCGATTCCGCGTTCTCTCTTTGGACCGAAGCCGAGTTCATACCGCGAGACACAGCCGATTCCGCGCGAGGTCTTCGACGATCCGGCGATCGAGAATCGAGGATCGAGGATCGAGGATCGAGGAGCGAGGAGCGAGAGATTCGTTCTCTACGAGTACAATTCTTCTATGTTTCTTTTTTTATTTTTTGCGTTCCGATCAGTGTCGCGAGACGGTTCCTTCGAAGAGGATGAGTACAGACAGGGTGCTCGACTCTCCGTGGTAAGCAGGGTTTAATCGCGACCGATGAGGAAGCGTCCGCCATTTTGAGATCGAGAATTTGCTTGCGGACCGGCGTAGCGGAAAATCCTCCTGCGAAATTGTGGTCAGGGGTCGTCGAAGCTTCGCACTTCACTGCCACGGGAAATTTGGATAAATTAATTTTCGTTGTTTCGTTTTGCTCGAGCGCTGGCCATAGTTTCGCGACAGTATTTTCTTACTTATTAGTTCGGGGATTTTTGCTGCAATCGACAGGAGGGGATAAAGAAGATTAATTCCAAGACGAACTCTATTCGAAAACATTTTTTCAAACGAAGATCTCCGAGGTAGAAAATTTAGAACACCAAGAACGGTTACAGAAAGGGTTGTTCTGTTAACAGACCGCGTGGCAGTAGTATACCGACATACTATAATCCAGGACAAGTTCTCGATCATCGATTTAAGAGCCACGCTTCTTCCTCGTCGGTCGATAAAAATGCGGCGAGGTCCGACAATACGTTTGTAGATATCTAACGCGTACGGTCGCGTGTCTGTCGTCATACATATCCGTGTCCCGAACCTGTACATAAATTATGCGAGTGTTAATTCTGTGAAATTCAGCGGGAATGCGAGTGCTGCCTCGTTCGACGCGTCTTCGACAACCTTCCACAACCAAATCTCTCGTAAAACGATTAACTAACCCTGCTACTTACAATTTCACCTTGATACATTCTTCGTTACAGTTCTCGATTGCTCGTAAAAATTTCAATAAATCCTGTTCATTCGTTAAATAAAATCTGAGAAGTACCACTGATTAGTCGCGACGCGCGAGTGAGTTCGACGCCCGCGTAAGCGCGACCTTTTCATCGAAGTGTTTGAACGAGCAAGTTTTCGCATTTTTCCCGACGATTCCTGGACAGACACGAGGGTTAGATCTTGTAGATACGTGCGTACGTGTACATACGGTATATACACACACCCGCTGCACGCAGATTAACTATACATATGTAGCGCATGTACGTTTACACAGATCGAATAGCGGCTCTCGGTCCTGAGAGTTCGATTCCGCCATTTATCCACAAGAATCCATTCTACCGAAAACCTACAGTCTTCAAGAACTGAATCGCAAAAATGTCTGCACATCTACAACTATTTAAACAAATTTCAAACCGTGAAAAATCGTGAAAAGTATATCGCTATTTATACATACTAATTTTTCAAGGATTTTACCGTAATCTGGGTATGCGAAGATCGCGAACTCTCAGCTCCAAATGCCAAAGTCGACAGATTCAAGGTGGTGAACTCCCGGTGACTAATTAAGGGCTATGATCTTAGGAGAGGAACGTAAAGGGCCGTACACAATAGAACTAATATCGTAATCGCCGTATGCTAAGAGTCGTGGATATACGTATAAATATATTATATTATTATATATTCTATATATATATATATATATATATATGTGCGTGTGTGTACACGAGCGTTCATCGCGCGTGCTATACATATGCACGTATAACCATATACATACTATACATAAATGTATAAAGCGAACGTGTTTGTAAATGATGGACAGAGAATCGACGAAGAGAGCACGGTAGCCATACCGTGCCATACTCGTTTCTTATTACACTACGATTACTGTTAAGAGGCACTTTTAATTGTAGGCATCAGGAAACGTCGTTCATTACCGAGAAGCGGGAACTCGAGGGATTCGGCTTTACGTTCTAGATAGACTGCGTATCGATCTTTAATTTTTTTTCTTCGCAAAAATTACAGACGACTGAGAACAACAATTTGCGAAATTTTTTATTCGATTATCTAATCCTGAGGCTACAGAGTCGCTCGGTTCCGTTTTCTAAAGAAGCGCGTTTCGACCGTGTACATTTGTTGCGTACCCATTTTTGTAACAATACGAATATAAATATATATATATACATATACATATATAAATAATACCTATGTACCCGCATACGTCGCCGAGCACACCGCCGGTGTATGTTCGTGTACATATACTTGACGCATTACGTTCTATGTGATTCTTTGCCGGACGCGACACGATATATTACAATACATACATATTTTCGTTGTATTTTAATATAACTGGTCGCGCATCCGATCCTGTATATAAATATCGCTACGTGTATGTGTATGTATGTAAAACGCGTGCGAGACGAGACGGAACGCGTGTGATTCTGATTCTGTTCGAGATACTGTGACCGATATTCGGACACATTCAAAAAGTTATTAACTTCTCCGAGAGTGGACCAAACGACTCGAATTCTTTTCAGAAGTTGGAACAACTAGTTTACTACGTCGCGTCGCGTCGCGTCGTGCACCGATTGCTTTATCCTCTTAAAAGGAACCAAGTCGTTTGGTCCACTTTTCAAATAAGTAGCTGTTTTCTATTTCGAATGTCGTCCGAATAGTTTTGCGAGTCATTGTGCATCGTCCCCCGATCATGCACCCCGTTCTCCTAGGAGCCCCGAATTTCGTTTTATCTTCGAACATTAACTTCCAGAGCCGTGGACCAAGCTGTAGCGAGAGACGGAACAGCGCGAATGTGTGCAAGCGTACGAGAGAACGTGCGAATCCGACGCGAAAGCGAAAACGAGACGAAAGAGAGGACAAAACGATACGATAAAGAGTTCCTAGAGCACCCGAGCGCGCTAGACATTTTTTAGAGGCGAACGAGGAAGAAAAAAGAGAAAAAAGAGGACCATAATTTTTCTCCGCGAGAATTCTCAATATGTACCTCGGTTCGTTGGTTCCGAAAAGTTTTCGTGTGTGGGGAAAACTGGAACAGATAGCAACACGAGTCTCTCATTTTATGCGGGAGATTGACATTTTTTTGCTTGGCGTAGAAATTATTTTTCAATTTCTGTTGGTCGGTGAAAAGGATTTTGTACTGAAAATTTGCTGACAATGGAAGCTTTCGTATAGGGAACATTTTCAGAATACGACAACTTCTGTCAACTTCTCTGAGCGATTGCTTAGATGCCTGACGATCGATTTTTCTAATCCTCCTTCTCGTTTCTTCTCGTTCGTCGAAGATGCGTAATGTTGTAGATAGAGAGAAATTAGCGTACACCCACCAACCACACCCTTGTCCCTTTTCAGCGTCCTCTGATCGACGTGTCATGTCATTGGTTCATTTTTGCCGTGAGCCTCGTTGAGCCAGCGCATTCCGCGATAGACGCATAGTACAGTGATTATTATTATTAATATTATTATTAATTATTATTATTATTAATTATTATTATTAATTATTATTATTATTATTATTATTATTATATTTTAACTTTTATTATTTGACAATAAAAGTACTAGACAACTTTAGTTCCTTTTGGTTCTTATGATTTACTTTTTCGTTCCTGTTACCTTCTGTTTCCGTTGTCTTAATATTCTAGCCCTGCCGTCCCACCGCGTCCTGCAATGTAAATAGACTCGCGAATAATCCCTCGACTAATTTGTGAGTCGCCAATATTCCGCGAAGTCCCTTGCAGAAGATGGTCACGACCGACGGATGTATACCGAGATTATAGTCGTCTAATCAATCAGTAGAGGTGTGTATAATTGTCTGCATCGCGAGAGAGAGAGAGAGAGAGAGGAGGTGGAGGAGGGGAGGAGGGGGAGGAGGATCCTAGCGTTTACTATAACGACTTACTAAACGAATTCGATGTGTAACCGGTACATAATGGAACGCGAGCGCGCGAATAAATCGCGTTCGGTGCGTGGGAGTAACGATTAATTATTTAGGGGAGGAGGAGGAGGAGGATATACCATTAACGATAGTGTGTTATTCGAACCAGATTAAACGTTAGGTGAAAAAATGGAGCACGGTATAACAGTTCTTAAAACGAAAAACATAATATGGAAAAACGGAATAATAATTCTAACAATTGAGTCGCGAAAACGGGAAAAGAAGGATCTCGTCCGGCGGCAAAGTCGTCTAAACTATTTTGTACCATGAATTAGCGGCGTTGTCGCGAACAATCGCGTACGTTTTATCGTTAGGAGGATACGTCCGCGATCTATCGTCGAATCGAACACGTGAACGCTATTAGGAATAATTTAATTTAATTATGCGAACGGTTTCCAATATGTATGGTTCGTGGGGAGCTTCGTTGGAAACTTGGAATGCGAGCGAGGGAGAGAGAGAGAGAGAGAAAGGGTGAGTGCGCGTGCGTGACGCTGTATAAATAAAATCATATCAATCTGGAATAGTTCATGTTACCTAGGATACGGTATTACTACGATCATTATCACAATATGATTAGTAAGAGTATTGTAATTGTATAATAAACTGCGTCATAGATACTCGACGCGTGCACATCATTCCCCTCGCTGTCTGGATCTGATCTGGGCTAAACGTCGCGTAGGTTCTGATACAGGCTAAAGATGAGGTAGGTTCTGATTGGTTCTGATCCAGGCTAAAACTTAGACCAGAGGGCAGTACTGTGCCGGGAACTGTGGAATTGAGAATCTCCTGGATAGGAGATTCTATAAAATGATCTGCCTCTTGGATAAAGATCCGAGAGGCAGAAGTTGTATGACTGTGGTCGGCACGTGTGAGTCCACTCTCACACGTGGAAGAAAGGCCGATACACGGATTAGGAATTGCGGGTCAGAAGGTCTGAGTACTGTGAGGTTGAAATGAGTTCACCATTGCACGATGAACAAGACAGATTTATTTCACGGAGAAACGTCGGAGATAAAATACAATGAGATTAGTACACGTGGTCACGATCGTCAGCAGCGCAGGAGCGCAGCTCCAAAACACGTCTGTTCAAGACTAGAGACAACCGAGAAGAGATCGAGAAGCGATCTCTCTCGCAACGGCTCAACAGAGTCGGCCGGAACGACGCGAGTGCGCAGGCGCGGCACCCCACCAACGGTCGGGAATAAAGCCGAGCCCACACACTCCCCCCCTAGTGCCGAAGGCACGACACAAATTAACATGGGGGCAAAATACGCACAATGCAAAATATGCATTTACAAATTAAATGGCGTAAGTGACGCGAGCACACGCGCTGCGTCTCTACTGAACTGCAAGCGCGTTGTCACAATTGTTAAACTCACAAAATATACGGAGTTAAGAGACTCATCCACACCAAGAAAGGGGGACCGCGACGAACGCGAAACTATCAACGCGAGATACGCGGATATAATATATAACCACACCTGGAAAGGGGGCCGCGACGAAGCGCGAGACTATCAACGCGAGATACGCGGATATAATATAACCCACCTAGAAAGGGGGCCGCGACGAAGCGCGAAACTATCAACGCGAGATACGCGGATATAATATAACCCACCTAGAAAGGGGGCCGCGACGAAGCGCGAAACTTGTGACACGAGATACGCAAACATTTTAAATTAACCGCACCTAAAAAGGGGGCCGCGACGAAGCGCGAAACAAATACGCAAAATACGCAATGTCAATATAATGTCGCGCACACGCACAAATCACGTCGGGGTCACCAATGTGGAATTGAGAATCTCCTGGATAGGAGATTCTATAAAATGATCTGCCTCTTGGATAAAGATCCGAGAGGCAGAAGTTGTATGACTGTGGTCGGCACGTGTGAGTCCACTCTCACACGTGGAAGAAAGGCCGATACACGGATTAGGAATTGCGGGTCAGAAGGTCTGAGTACTGTGAGGTTGAAATGAGTTCACCATTGCACGATGAACAAGACAGATTTATTTCACGGAGAAACGTCGGAGATAAAATACAATGAGATTAGTACACGTGGTCACGATCGTCAGCAGCGCAGGAGCGCAGCTCCAAAACACGTCTGTTCAAGACTAGAGACAACCGAGAAGAGATCGAGAAGCGATCTCTCTCGCAACGGCTCAACAGAGTCGGCCGGAACGACGCGAGTGCGCAGGCGCGGCACCCCACCAACGGTCGGGAATAAAGCCGAGCCCACAGAACAACGAAACTGAACGAAACCCCCGGCGTGACCCCCTCTTCTTTCGGTATACATACTCTCTGTTCAATTCAATTCTGTGCGCTGGCGCACACTTCTAGCAACTTTTGGAACTGCGCCGCGCGTCTTACGACTTACGACTACGACTATCAATTTTTAATTGAAATTTAATAATCTACAAAATATGCTTTTGTTGACAACTCGAATGAAACAGGTACGACATTCTATGGGATATCTCATTTACGTATTGCGTGTACATATTATATTAGAACGCTTTGGGACTAATCGCGTATAGCTCATCTTACCCGATGGGAATACAAATTTAAAAATCAATACCTTTTCGTCGTGACTATTCGTACTTTTTCAATTTTCTACACATTCGCTGTCTTTTGCATTCGTTTAATTTGTTAATATTGCAATGTAAATAATTTTTATGTCAGCATTCACTATTCATAATTACATACACGCGCAGATTCGTAATAGCAACCGTTGATTAAAGAATAGTGACCACACACATGTAAGATTTTCGCAATTGGCGTTCGTGAAAAAGCGCGCGTGTATAGTGTATATAAGATTCTGAACTGTCCTGTCATGATTCAGTATTAGTTGGAGTGTCAAAGGAGGGAGTTGTAACTGTCAAAAATTCCCGAAAAATCACACAAAGTAAGTAGCCACTTCCAACCTTCCAACGTGGTATACATTTACGCGAAAATGGAAGCATGCTTCGATTGTTAATTACAGTAAAGATTCAACGCATTGTTGCTGCGAAAATGAAACGTCAGTTGAACGATTCCATTTTAAAACTGTTCGGTCAAGGTCAATAAGTACTACATATATATATGTATATAGAACAAGACGGCACATGTTTCTGCTTAGATATTTTCTTATACACACATATTTAAATGTTTTATTTATAGACACATAACCTCTTAGAAGCGCGGGACAGCGAGTTATAAATTGTTCGGGATCGATTACACTTGTTTATAAAGCTACAATTATCTTTGAATATTCAGATATCATCGAATGATGAAATCTCGACTAAAAAATTTTGAAATTTATCGATTACGGACCGTGATATCTGTCAAACAAGTTTAGTTAAATGAAAATAATATTTAATATATTTTGTTTAAGTATTAGATTAGTACATTCAAAAATACAACACGTAAAAGAAGTAACTTTATATTTTAAAAACAAATGATTCTCACACACAAATTTTTTAATGCTTGTAGAATGCTTAGCGCGAGATTCTTGAAGCAATTTAAATTACCAACTAGGCAACTAAATACTACTTCGGTAAGAAGAAAGCTACCCGCAGGTAGCGAGCAACCACCTAAACCTGCAGTTAACGAGCAAGCAACAAAGGCCACTACATCAAGCACCGATACTGTGCTAGGTATAATATAATTTATATACAGTCACTCGTATGATCGTTCGTGTAATTTCCAAATAAACACGATGTTTATCCTTCTTTTCTAAAATTCATCGGCTAGGAAAAATTTTTCCTAGGCTTGGCTCAAAATTATAATATTTTGTATATAATTCGAAGAAATAAATGAAACAGCTTTCTACGAACGAATATGCGAATCACTGTAGTTGAAAACATTTAAATTGATAAAAAGAAAAGATATGTTCTTTTATATGCTTTAGCAAATATGCATTATGTATCGAATTTTGATAGACGCGTGCTAGTATGGGTTAAAAAATATCCTAGCGTAGATGCAATTCCAAAACTGATACCGTAAGTATTTTTGCCGTAGGTAGCATCGTATTAAGAAATGATTTCGAGTATAACTTTTGTTCTCCATTCGTTAGATGGAGTACTATGCAACGAGCAAATACCATAGCACGAATTCGTATATGCAACATAATGGCTGTTGTCGCAATAATAGGTTTCATATCGGCTATCATGTCGGGGAAAAGGGAAGCAGCAGCCGGAAGACACGTGATAGGTGACAGAATGCAATGGTATGAGGAAGTAAGAAAAAAGGGGATAGACGAAGCCGAAGCTAAAAAGAAAGCTGAAGAGGAAGCAGCAGCTTTGGTTGCCGCAAAGTAATAACTATTACCTATTAAAGTCTAACGACAATCTAGAACTTGCAATATTTTAAAATACTTTCTCCACCATTTTATTATAGGATATAGCTTATAATTTCACAGTATTTTTTAGAGCAATAACGTATACCATTATACATTTTTGAAAACCTTTGCAGCATAGAATGAAATGTAAAATATGAAGATTATGTACTAAAGTAGATGTACATTGTTGAAACATATTTTCATGTTATCGCTTAATAAATACTCTATACATGTATAGATTAAGTACAAGCATTATTTTAATTACTTCCACGTAATCTTTTGGTAAAGAGGAAATGATTCGAACAATCTGATAGGTAATGAGATAAAAGTTGGTTTGACGGTAACTTTAACAAATAACGAACACATTTAAATATTATGTTACAAATGTTTAATAAACTACAACCTTAAATGCAGTTAGGCTTATAACCATGTAAATATGGTACAACTATGTAAATAATCAATCGTTCTCAACAATAACATTGTATGGAATTACCAGTATCGTAATATTATGGGCTGCTAATGGATGCTTTATAATAGTTGCGGCATCGTTCATAATATATTTGAATTGTTCGCTTTTTTACAACTTCTTCTACGTTTAGCTCCGATTGCAACAAGCGCATAGTACTTTGTTCTTTCCTTAATGTTTTGAGAAGTTGAGGAGTATTATCACCGCTATCCCGTTGGTCTTTCAATTTCTTTACTTTCTCTTTTGTAGCATTTAAACATTTCGAGATAGCCTGTTCTCTTTTCGCATGGACCGTGTGAATCTGTTCGAACAAATCTTTGCAAGTTGCCGCTGGGTCGGTTTGAGATTTGAAAGATTCTGTTGGTATCGTCGTATTTAGCATGTAAATGATTTTGTCATCGATTTGTCGCATTTTCTGCAATGCATCCTGAAACAAGACAATATTATATAAACATAAGCTTATGCGATTAAAAACTAAAAAAACAAATGTATGTAATTAACGCACAATTATATTAATAATTTTTTCGTAATGTTTAAATAACTGTGTATGTTTAGTATGTATTATTCAACAGTTTTACATACAGAATATAGATTATCGATACATCTGTTTATATAAATATAAGGATTGTATCGCAAGTACATAAATAAAGTACATGTGATAACCTAACCTCGTCAGACGTTCCTCATATTAAATACTATTAGCATGTAGTAGACGATACGAACAGTTAAAATATTAGATTGAATTCGTTCGTGAAAACTATTTCTAATGAAACATTTCTACAATTACAAAATATTATATAAATAGAGCGGTATATAACCTTAACTCAACACAAACTATTAAAGGTTGTGCATTTGTCAAAAAGATACGAAGTGTAATTTAAAAAAATGTAATTAAAAGTTTTACTAACATATTTAAAATTCGTTAAATTCAGGTTTAATATCCTTTATATTATTTTCATTTACAATAGAAATACCTGAAACTGTAAAAAGTCACCGCATTCTACACTCATGGCTGCCATACTTGCTACTTATGTAGTCGTTCGATAATGCCTGCAACAGACATAAACATAATAAGCAACAAGTGATAATGTAATTTAACAATTAGAATTTATTTTCTAACGAGATAGTGTCGTTTTGATTAAAAAATAAATACGGAACCTCGTCGACAAATCAAGAAAACCCAGCAAAATCTAGTTCGGACAACATTTAATTATCTAGGGCTGATTTGCTTAAAAAGCAATCACGAAATCATTTCGAAAATGTGATAAAATCCCACCGTCAGCTCGAATATCGCATATCGAATATTTTTAACTGGAACAAATGACTCTTGCCGAATCCCTCATAAGGCACCGTGCAATCAGTGGCACAAATCATTCGCTTTGTAAAATTTCAAAATAGCGCCATTCCACGTAGCGGCAAATCGCTCGACAAAATATCGACGGTCGGTAATTTTGTCTAGCAGTTTCAGCGTTTCGTCACAATTTCAATTTTCGAGATTTTCGAAAATTTTCGCCAATTTTCGACCGTCTGACTTGTCGTTGACTTATACTACTGAATTTCGAATACCTCCTTCCACATCATGCTCTCCTACTACAAACCTCAATTTTCGAGATTTTCGAAAATTTTCGCCAATTTTCGACAGTCTGACTTGTCGTTGACTTATACTACTGAATTTCGAATACCTCCTTCCACATCATGTTCTCCTAATACAAATTTCAATTTTCGAGATTTTCGAAAATTTTCGCCAATTTTCGACCGTCTGACTTGTCGTTGACTTATACTACTGAATTTCGAATACCTCCTTCCACATCATGTTCTCCTAATACAAAGTTCGATTTACAAAAAATTTTCCAAAATCTCGAAAATTGAGGTTTGTATTAGGAGAACATGATGTGGAAGGAGGTATTCGAAATTCAGTAGTATAAGTCAACGACAAGTCAGACGGTTGAAAATTGGCGAAAATTTTCGAAAATCTCGAAAATTGAAATTTGTATTAGGAGAACATGATGTCGAAGGAGGTATTCGAAATTCAGTAGTATAAGTCAACGACAAGTCAGGCGGTCGAAAATTGGCGTAATCCTCGAAAATTTTCATAACTTAATTCGTGTCTAACTTGAAAGACTTGCGTCCGAAATCTTCGAAGTTAATCTAATTCTGCTGTCGAACAGTCATGCACAGGATGGGGAATAAAGAATAGAAGAATATATTATCTGCGTAACTGATTCTTCTTTATTTTCATAAAAAAAATTAGAATATTTAACGTGTATCGTGGTGAGATAAGAGGAAGTTTCCTGGCAGGAACGCGAATACGTAGGTCCGAATGTGCAGCCGATTTGATCAGAATTCTGTATCGGCTGGAGCGCTTTAGAGCGTTTAACTCTTTACTGACTACTGTTTCAAATGATTACATTTTTAATTGAAATCCTAAGACTTGCAGATCTTTGGCCATCGACGTCCTTATTTCCAACGGTAAAGTGATTAGGGGACTTCGGACAGGTCCAACTTCCATGTTTGTTAAGAAAGGCATTGCGACCTTCATGGTCTCCACCCAGCCACCTATAATTGAACATTAAGCTTGTTGTAATGTAGAATTTTTTATATTAACGTTTAATTTTTTAAGAATCGTTTCCACATGTCACCTACCGTATTTTGTGATAGCCATTACAGCTTTCGTTAATTGTGCTTGCATCTCCCTTGCTTTCGAAACATTTCCTCCTTTCCATTGTGTAAGGATTTCCTGGGAATATTCTGGGAACATGTTTATCGTTGTCACTATGAACGAGTCCATTCCTCCTGCGCAGCCTGCGTTAATTAACTGAAAGAAATTACAATTACCTTTATTATTCTGTCTTCTTAATTGCATAGTGGATGCCTCTTAGTAGGTATAATACAATAGTAAATATATATATACCTGATCATTGCCGAGGAAAACTGTATACTTTTTGTTATCAGCGTACAGTGCTTGAATACCTTCGTCTAGGATTGAGCTCGTGAATTTTATTCCCGCGAAATTTGGAATTTTGTCGCCAAGAGATTCCAAAAATTGTCCCATATGAACTGAGAAAACGATTGTTATTTGTTATTAATTACGTTCAAATTCTACACTATACCGATTATAATGATTAACGCTACTCACTGTTAATATTCGTGAACATCGGAATATGATAGTAGAAGAATGGAGTGTTTGGCGCAGCTTTGCCAACCATTTTCAAATATTCGGTCAATTGTTCCACCGTTGTTGGTTTGAAATACATTTCGGGCAGACATAATATGGAATCAGCCTTGATACTTTCAGCGTGCTTTACCTTCAAATAAATATAGCAATTTTAAGTTCTAATTGATACAGTTGTTATAACACGATATGTACTCTTAGAACACTTTGTTTATATTATACAATACATGATACATAATACATACGAGCTCCAGAACGTCCGGGAGAGGTACACCGCCAACTTGAATCATCAGATGTTGTTTCGTTGTTTTTACTGCGTTCGCCCATGCTGCAGCTACTGATTTTCTCTCAGCTACCGACATGGATGTACCCTCTCCAGTGGTTCCATTCACTATTAGATAGAAATGATACGTAAATGGTGATTTAATGATTACAAATCTTTTCGTTTATGGTTTTAGCATATTTGTACGGCAACACGCATCATCTAACTGACATCGGCATGAAAATATGACGAGAAATATATATATATATATTATCGTTATATTCGAACAAGCAAAATTATAATGAAAAATGTAATTTTTTACTTACCGAGAATGCCAGTCACCTTCTTTTTAGCCAAATATTCGGCATATTGTGGGATAATTGCCAAATTCAGGGTTCTTTGGCTACAGCAAGTGAACGGAAATTTTAATATGAATTTGTTAAAAATTGTTTAGGATTATACAATATATGTATAAGTTATATATTACCTGTCGTTATTAAACGGGGTGAATACGGGGACCATAAGTCCTTTGAAAGTAAAAGCTGGTTTCTACGATAAACAAATTTTGTATGATTTCAATTATCAAATGTGTTAAAAGTTGTTCAGTTGTGTTCGAATAAATGTCGAAATAATTTTCATGAAATAGCATATTGAAATAACGATACATGGTTACTTGGTTACGTACCGACATGGTGGTAGCTTCGCGGTGCGCGTTCGAATGCGGCGAATCAATTGGCACGGCACTCACCGGAGAGGAACATTTTATTCAGCCGTGATAAGATATTGTACTCTACATACCTACTTCGTATCGAGTATCTTATATCTCGTGTTTACTCCCTTTTAAAACTATATACTTTTGTATGTTTCATTGGAATATGATAATTACGTGTAGTCGGTACATTCTAGAAAGTGATTGCTGTGTCATTGATAATTATATAATTATGCAAGACAGATAACAAGTAAGTTTCGAATTATCATAACTGTTTCATATGCCTCTGTTTCGGTTGATTTTGATTATCTTCTATGGAAAGATAAGAACGTCGTTATTTTCCAGAAGCTATTTAATTTTAACGCTTTATCCATCGCATCGGATGCTTGTTATTGTACGCGGGTACGGCAAGGTTTTTAAATGATTGCGTTACGCGTAACAATCCCAAAAGAAACGATTCGATCAGGGTCAGCAAGTAAAAGCCACGAGGATTATTTATAAAAGTGCTTTTCATGTTTATTTACATGTAGATTTTCTTTTCTTCAACAATGCCTGTGGTATATTACCACACGGGGGGTACCGTAGTCATAAATTATACATAAAATTCAAGATGGCCGCATGCGTTTTCTCCGTTTACGTAGCGCACTGCGTGTGGGAGAATACACCGTAACGCCAAAGAGCATTCTACGCAATGACACCTGCTACTCGTACAACGTTTTTCAACATGTTCCACCGTTTTTCGTTTACACGAATACAATCACTTGAACCGAACGTTTACATTTGTTTCTTTTCCTCTAGGTCTTCGGTAATTTCTCGCCACTGCTATTCTCTGCTGTCTGCCATTTTTTTCAACAATTAAACTTTATACTCTACGATGGAATTTTTTAAACGTACACCGTTTAGCCGTCTGCCGTTAGCACTAACGTGTTACTAGGATTATTAATATATTTCGTTCGTTTGAATCGTTCTCGGTGGTCGATCAATTGGAAGCCGTACGCGTTTTCATAATTAAGTTTTAGATTGCGAACATTATGACAAAACTGAGCGCGCGAATCGAATGGAAAACGGTAAAAACATTCGAAGAATTCAAAAATACTATTCGATCCGCAGTCTAGTTGTTAATCTTTTGAAAATTGATTCTGTAATTAGTCTCGCATGCAATGGATTTTCTTGTTTCGCAAATAAAGTAAGATCTTCTCACTGAATGAATAACCAATTTAAAGTTTATTTTTGTAAAAGATGATTATTTATAAGACGTTAACATTGTGGCACAAAATTGCTCGGTACAATTCCTATTGTTTTCGTTAGAAGCGTCGACGCAGCTTCGCAAGTATATGTATGTATACCTACTTATTTCCAGATAAAGTATAGTTATTTACCACTTACGTAAGAACGCTGTAGTATTTAAGTGGTGACGTAACCAGATAACGATGCAAGTATCTGCACAGTATATCGGTATACTACTCTCACAGATGTGTCGGAAATAAAGCGTGTGCCGCGACAAAACCGAAATAAGAAGCATACGTTCGTTTTTTCCTTTCTTGTTCAAAGTATAGAGAGAGAGAGAGAGAGAGAGAGAGAGAGAGAGAGAGAGAGAGAGAGAGAAAGTTGTATATTAAAATACAAAATTCGTATAGTACAAAATACAGAATATAATTGTATATTACGTAGGGGAGACTTATACACGGTACGAACATCTCTATCTGTACGACAAGAAAAAGTTTAACAAAGGACCAAGAGGGCGAACGAAAAAAACACTGATCGCTTAATCTCTATCTATTCGTTTCGAGTTAAACAGGATCGTTTACCGTACAAAAATGAAATATCAAAAAGAAAATAATAGGTAAACGTTTAATTGTTCTCTCGATAACGTCGATAACAAAAGTCGGAGAGAAAGAGGGAGCGAGCTTTTAATGAAATAACGGGTGGTTTATTGGCATAATTACAAATGTTCTAGGGAGCATATTAAACTTATCGATCGAACGCTTAATTAAAGAGCGTAGTAAGCACGTTCGGATAGAGTTCTTGAACCAACACTGCGTACCGATTCCGAGCATCTCACACGTGTATGAAAAAATAAAGTTACGGCCTGTCTGGGTTTGTTCGCGAACAAAGGTTTTACATCGTACAAAAGTCTCAATTCAAGCAGTTTACTATGGAAAACAAGCGATCGGTGGTCCCGACCGCCTTTGGCGCTATTGCGACGTCTCCTCCTCTTCTCCCAGGCTGGTTACGTTACTACCGTTCGGTTGCTTAACAAATCGACTATACAATCGATGATTCGCAAACTGAATCGATATAGTAGTCACACCGACCTAACTTACTGATAAACGCACCAAAATAGCCGCCCACACACAATGAGAATGCAGTGGAAACGAACCACAATTTTATTAAATCCGTTATCGTATATGTGTGTATATGGTACAATAATATATGTATATTACATAATATATAAATTTCATATATAATATATAATATATATATATATATAAATATCTATACATCTATATAGATCTATATAGATTCATGAACGTTAGGTTAATACATATATGTATATGTATCATAAAACTCACACTTATGAAAAAAGACATTTTATTAAATATTATTAGACAGATTAACAGCCGTGGCCGGGCCAGCCTGGCCATATGGCAGAAACGTTTCTTTAAAGTGTTCATCAACTTTTCATGTTATCGATAGCCTTTTTTTGTCTTTCTTTGGCTTCGAATCGCGCGCCTCGAAGATGCGCCGCAGAATTCATACTCGTTAAGTGTAATCGCGTACCGTTTGACTGGACCACAATCGCCACAATTTGTATAAAATAATCAAAAATATACGTGGTATCTTGTATGCGGTTCTATTTTCTTTACACGGATCGATTTTCTCTGTGACGAAGCTATCTTGTGCGAAAGCCGTGTATAACATTAGAAAATTCATTTAAACGCGTTCGAAAATTATTTTAACGGGGGAGTGGTTCGCGTGACTGATTGTTATCGAATCATTCGGTACATTTAAGCCTATACATTACACATGCATCGATACGCGCGAACTGGGCGGAGCTGAAAAGTTGACTGGTGGGGGAAACGTTGTTGGGTCGAAACAGTCCAATTTCTTTCCGTTACATGCCTGTCTCTCTGCTGCTCTACTTCTGTGTTATTTCAAACAATTAAACGAATAATCTCCGACTTCTCTACAGAGATTACTGTATAGACCAAATCAGACATCTGGGACAAGAGTAAATACGGTCCCCCCAGACAATTTTCCAACTCCGCTGAACGGTCAGCGCACATCCGTACACAGGTGATACAGGTGATACAGGTCTACCGAGCATCGGAGGCTGCTAGGCGTTTGGCCAGCTGTGCCAGCTGCCAGCTGCCAGCGTCCAGCGAAGACTCTCGTGCGCATTCGTGGCACGGTAGACGAAAACGTAATAACAGTAACAGGATAACTACGATATCGAATGAGCACCTCGACGACTGGGCGGGCCTTGGATCAATCCATGCTTCGTTGCTCCGCCCACGTGCGTTTAATCGCTCGGTAGACCTGCGTGGGCCTATCACCGCGCGCGCGAGTATACACATATTACGCACGATTGCAAATCATTTATCCATTTACCATAGTTATTTCTTTAGATATTACGCGCACATATTTAATGTAACAACTATCGAAGAACCACGGATATGTACAATATGGATATGCCCGATCAGTACACAGTACAGAGTATAATATATCATACTTCCTTTCGAGTGCGTTGGAACGCGTTTCGTATACGTTCCGAAGGTTCGATTCGATCGCAAAGTTTCACCGATTCGGCCGATGTTCAATGTCGCCCGATCACTCGGGTTTCTACTCGGGACACAAACTTGCTAATAATTTTCTCTCCGAGATTGATCCACATGTTATCCTTGAAACACCCTGTATATTTCGCGCGAAAGTTCTCACCATGATCCGATCAAGTTACGGTTACGGTACGTAATTAGAAAGCGTCTAAAATATTCTCTTCTCGCGTGATCAGCGATTAATTGGATACATATATCGATCGGGTCCTTTCGAACCTCGTCGAGTATCGAACGCGAATTTCCTGCGCGGGGTTCGTTCTTTCGTTATATTGTTCTTGTTCTCTCCTCGCTTTCCGCTTTTTCGAACCTTTACTCTTTTTTTGCGGTTCCAACGTTCTCCTCGGCTTTTCTTTTTCCCATCGACGAAAAGAAAAATTAATACTGCATCGTTCGCGTTTCAATTGGCTCCGGAGAGCTCGCTCGAGAAAGTGTGCTTAACGAGAATGGTCCCAAAAGTTTTAAGAAGTACATAGAGAGTCGTTTCTCGTTTTGATCGAGTACAATGTAGGTTTTTGTCTTATAAATAGTTCTTTCTCTTTTTTTTTTTCAACAAACTTTTCGGAGTCCGTCGCGAGGAGGGATCTTTCTCCAAGCATCGGCCGCGCCGCGCCGCGCGCTGTTACGGTCCACGCGAATGTAATCGAGAGAGAAGAAAAAGAGGGAGACGTCCGTTTTAGTCGATGATATTCTCGATGCGGGGGTTTTCGCCGAGACCCAAGGAGCATCGAAATTAACCGTTAACAATCAGTTATCGTTATTAGTAGCCATTGTTCGTCTATTTACATCGCGTTCCGATCCGTTTCGTTCCGTTCCGTTCCGTTCCCCAGCTGTCGTACACCGTGAAATGTCGTTTCTCTGTCGCAAACATACATGTCGTCGAACAACCAATGATCAAACACAGAAATGCCACGTACATTTCATTGTTTCAATAAAAACGAAGTACTCGAAGGAATATAATGGTCACCGAGTAAATGATTGGATATCGTATGTAAATGTTGTAAGTATACGTGCGTTTGTTGTACACATGTATTTATACGCTTGCAATCTGTTTTATACACGTTCGAACAGCGGCTACTCGATAAACAACAGCTCTTCAACTCGATTCCGCTGGTCTGACAATGAGAATGAGAATTAATTAGACACGCCCCTAGCTGGTACGCAACTAGCGTGACTCCCAGAGCCCCGACCACTGACGCTTATCGAGCGCCCACGCTTCGAATGCTTCAAATAATGATTTTAACGTGTTTGTCGATCAAGAAACTTGCCAGCTACGCAGCTGTTTACATTTTCTTTATAAATCTAGTGATTCTGTAAACTGTAAACTGTAAACTGTAAACTGTAAAATGATATTTGTACCGGATATGATGCACTCGGAATGTCGTTTCAAACCCAAGAAACTGGAAAATAGAAAATCTTCGAGATGGTTCAAATGAATTTCCCTTTACGATCTTGCCTTTCGAGCGCATCTTGTTTGTATAGTACAGCAGGTCGCCGACTCGCATACTTTCATTCGATCATCCGTGTTCGCGACCTGCGTCGAGATATGTTGTCGAGTGATCGCTTATCATATCATATTAGTCCAAGATAGACGGGGGATAGTTATGCTAAGGAAGTGGTGTCCAAAAATATATGTATTAGGGTGCTCAGCGGCGCCACGAAATTCTCTAAAACAATTCTGTGTGTTCTCTTTGAGGCGTCCTGCGACGCTCCGATCCCAAGAACTATACCATAGTCTATCTATGATAATTATTCTCGTTATTATATCGTTCCTCTATCTTACTTTCTTATATTTACGATAATCTGTCATCAAGCACATCAATCAAGCGAAAATCGATTCTCGCGTGGAGTCGGCGGTGCTAGACGAAGCGATTAGGTTGGTTCCCGGGATTCGAGTGTCGCCGACGCACCGCCAGAGGAAGATCATCACGTGTTACGAGTATACATTTGAAATTGTCAGTCGTGGCTCATCGAAAGTATAAAACACGTTATTAGAATATGCTAGCGAATGGAAGACGAAGGGGCAACGTGTTCGTGGCGTCTCCGACCCGCGGTAGAAAGACTTCGTATCAATTATTCTCCGCTAGTTATTCCCGCCTATACATAGAATTATACAGTGAGAAAAAGTTAGGCTGGATGTCTCGATCACACAGTACATGTACATATACCGAAACCGAGTCGACAGTATTGTAATATCTGTAATTCGCGCCGCGCCGAAGCAACTGGAATGACGCTCGAAAAATTGAAAACGACCGACGCTCCTTGGTCTCTCGTGTTTTGCAGCAAGTAACTGCGCTCCTTAACAGTTTAACAGTCCGAGGGTAAGGGGGCAACGATTGTAAAAGGAACATTGATCTACTGTTTTTTTCTTTTTACTCGCCTCATTGTCGGTATCAACAGTATATATTATAATAAATATGATTTGCAACGAAGGGAGCGCAAGACGCTCGAGGCGCCCGGTGTATTTTGCACTGTTTCACATTTTTTGCTAAATTCTAACTTGGGCTTTTGTGCTCGGAATTGTCCCTTTTCAAACGTTCTTCGTTTCCTACAGAGAGTGTACGGTGGTATTTTTTGAAAAATTTTCATCCAATTTCTATATCTGAAATCGTTTAATTTTCTAATATTTTTTACTTCTTGCACGGTTCAGATTTTTTGAGAAACGGTTAAAACTATGCAGAAATTGTTCGCACAAGCGTCAAACGTTTCCTCGTAAGTAGCAAGACTCCACGCGCGTTAAGAACTCTCGTCAATCCTATAATTGATTATATATATATGTATAATGTCTATTTTGTATAGTAGTAACAGAGAAGACGATGTGCGAATATGTACAAACATTGCCCGCACTGCATTCTCGTAACAATTGAAATAATAAAACGGATCACTCCGTGGTGATAGAACGTCGTCGACTAGCGTTTTTAATTTTCTCTATGCTATTGGCCATTAGCTGAGGGAGCTGGGGTAGTAGGGGTGGGGGGATCGACAAGATTTTCATAGTTCTCCGAACTACTGGGCGAAGACTATGCGCGCGAACGTTAATAAGATAAAAGCTCACCTAACCGCTCAAGACTTGTGTTCCCTCGACCGTAGATCCGCGCGTCCCAGTCATAGCGATCGCAATACATGTGTATGTACTTGCAGCAACAGGGGTGGCGAACTTGTTCATCGGTAGCCAGAGAACCCCCACTACCGATGCGACGGTTCTCCCACTATGAAAGAGAGCAGCCGACTAACTGCCGAACTAATCCGTGTGCCAGACCGATGGACATGATACCCCACTCTTGCTCGACCTTCGTTCAACAGCCAAGTAGAGAGGGTTTAAATTTAGAGAGGGTCTCCTGTTTACCTACGCCGGAGAGAAGAGTGGGGTTGGGGTAGCAGCGACGCGACTGGCTCGCGAGCCACCGAGTCGTCATCCCTGTCTTACGATATTGGAACAACGATAGAATTGGCTACTGAAAAAAAAAACGAATTCAGCGAAGGTCTGGGTTAGGTCGATGATCTTGAGCGGTTAACTGATCATCGAACTCCGGATTGCAACCGTGGTTTTCGCGTGTTTCCTTCGCGAGCGAACGAGAGCGGCTGCTCGACTAGCATGATCTTTGTAATACTTATCGAGGATTACGTCGGTGGCTTAGGAATAATACTGTTTCCATTCCTCCTCTTTTTTCGCTTCCTTTTCATTAATTCGACAAAGACTCGCTGTTGACGAATCAACTTATCGCGAGAACTTCGTTCCGTGAACCATTTGGTTCGCGTCGAATGGATGGGTCGCGCCCTTATAAAATCATTGAATACACCTCGATTCGAGAGATACATACATACATCGATGATAGAGCTTGACTAGACGTCTTCACCTTGCATTCGTATAATGTGCGATCGGTCGATCGTTGCTAATTGTCTAATGTATGCTTTCGATAGAATAAAAGAGAACGTCCACGGATGAGAGTCAGGTACTCAAAGTGCAAGCGTTAATAACTTGGGGTAAGTAAATGCTTATAAAAAAGAATCAGGTCCCGGTGTAAGAAGTTACATCGATATTGGAAATTGATATAACGGCTTCGTCATCGAAATGAACTTGACTAGTTTTTCAACGTTTCTACGAAGTCTCTTCTGTGATCTCACGACGATATAGAATTTTTGTTATCTTCTCTTTCTTTTTTTTGGTTTTGGTATTTTAAGTACAATGTATCCGTTAAATGTAAATATCATATATACACATATTAAAATATATAGTTTAGATTAAAAATATGTACACGCGTATACAAAAATATGGAAAACAGGATTATGCCGATCTAGAAACTCAAATAAACTAATTGTGTTCGAAACTGAATGCTGCGATTCAATGGTACATATTTTTTCTTAGCGAGTATTTCTTTGGGAAATGTTTGGGGAAGCGCCGAATTCGGTAGCCCTATTTGTCCTCGGAAAAACGAAACTCGCGCGACGATTACGGTTGTGACTAGAAAATGACTAGAAAATGACTAGAAAATTGATTAGAAAATTAATCACGGTTACGCTTGCCGTTATCGAACTCGCTCATCGGGCGCGACGAAACAATCGAAATTGTGCGGATAAGCACAGAAAGACCACTGTGCGTTTTAACCCTGCTACGATCATCGATTCGACCGTACAATATGGACTAGAATAATTAGTCATAGTTTCCAAGTGGTTCTCAACCGTTGGAAAAGGCGGGTCAATCTTGACCCATGTTCCGCTTTTACGTATATCGTTGGCTGCGAATGTGCAAAATTCGATTTGCACAGATTATTTTCTAGAAATCAGGGCACACTCTGAGAAATACTCCTTCTATGGAAAACAATGAACATTTCAAACTAAATTGCTACCGTATTAATTAGAGAATTAATAAACAATCTGACGAGTTTCTCCAACTCTCCTCCGATCGCGATACTTGGTACCTTCAACTCTGAAAAATACAAAGAACCTGTCCTCTCCTAAAATCGCAGCAGGGTTAATGAAAAGTATCAGCACCGAAGCAAACAATAAAAGTCCCGTATCGACTATAGGGTGGTCGGACCGTCGAGACTCTCGAGAATTCTTACAAATACTACGTCCAATCAAACTCCGTCTGTCTCAATCGTACTACTCATTTAAAACCGGGTTCGCCTGACTCCGATACGCATGATCGGTCGCCGTCGAGTACAATTAGGCGTCTGTTTGGTTCGACAGCGTTCCAATGCTGTTCGTAGACACGATGCCGTTTCGAGACCGACCTACGGGATTCGCGTCGAGTGTGTGTGTGCGCGCGCGCGCGCGAGCGCGTGGGTGTTTACGTGTGTGTGCGTGCGTGTTGTGTGTGTATGCGCGTGCGTATCGCCGTTCAGCGGTTGGCCGACTAGTTTCGTTAGAGTTAGCCTCCGTCTTCCGAAATGCAACGGTCTAGGGTGGGACTTACGACTCATTCCTCCGAGTGGCGAAGATCGACGAAATCGACGTCGCCCGGGCCTGCCACTATGACTTCCATACCCGTAGCTTCCTCAAGGAGAGTTTCTTCAAGTGCAGAGCCGCGTTGATAATATCAGACTCTCTGGCGTCCTCGCCATCGGAATGGACCTCTCTCCTGCGTCCAGGAGTGAGCAGACGGTGTCTGGCCCCCCTGGACGTAGGATCGGACAGTGCCTCTGAAACAGGGGCCTTCTCCTTGCTGGACCCGGGAAGGGAAACCGATCTGCCAACGCCGAAGCCTTTGCTTAACCTGTCCAAGGTCGCCGGAAGCAGATGGCGTCTGGGGATCACTTGCTCCCGCTCCCTCAAGATGAATCTACCGAGCGTCTTCCAGAACGCCTGCGTGCTGTACACATTTTCATCGTCGCGCAGGACTCTGAGCTGCCGATTGCCACTGCCAACGGCTCCAGTGCCTCCCCACTCCAGCTCCTCGACGAGAGCGAACTTCATCGGGTCCTCCATTCGCCGGGCCTTCACCAGCGCCTGCGCCAGGACATCCTGAGCCGAACTACTCACTCTGACCCGCAAAATCGCGTAAGGAATGTCCGGAGAGACATTGTAGATGCAGACCAGGAAGGTGTCGGTCTCGTCCCAAATGTGGGTGGACATGTCCCTCTCCGAGTCCAATTTCGAGTGACCCGCTGTGCTCCTGATGGAAGCTAGCCAGGCTCTGGTGCTGGGATCGTCGCCGACTCGTTTGAACAGGAACCGTCCCTGACCTTTCCACAGGGCTTGGGCTTGAAGCGGACGTTCCGTAGGGTCCAGGACTCTTTGAGTCGGTAGCTCTTCTTTGTCCTTCTTCTCCCAGCCTCGGGACACCTCCTCCACCAAGATGTACTCGTCCACCCGGTCTGCTGGAATCCCAGCCTTTTGTAGAGCTTGCAACATTACTTCCTGCGTGGTGCTCTCTTGAGTGACCTTCAGAATGGTGTACGGTTCGTTCGGTACCACGTGGAACACCATGAGGAAGAACATCCTTCTCTTCAACGTCACTCCGCCCAGTCCTGGGTCTACCGTGGTCAGCTTCTCCGGCTCCTTGCCGGTTAACGATCGCTTCGATGGCTCCTTATGGTCGCGGCAGCAGGTGTTGTAGTCCAAACTCTCCTCCTCCAAGCGAGAATAGATGAATAACGTGGACAAGGCCAAAGGCTTGTTCTTGCAGGATCGTAGTCGAACGTGTCGGTACCCAGGACGTAGACATTTCAAGGGAACCACCTTTTGAGCGATCACGTGGTGGGAACTGGCCTCGACTATCCCGAAACGCAGGAACGCCAGATCCTTGAACATCACTTGGAAACAGAACCGCTCGTTCCAGATGGGATTTAGAGCGTTGTTCTGCACTACTTTGGTCTTGTGCTTGGCACAGTCGCTCGGGATCCCGACTAACTCGATTTCCACGTAGGTGCTCGCCATGAAGTTCGTTGGGGACACGTACTGACCGGAGACTATCGAGAGGGTCAGATGCGCCGAGTGCAGGCCGTCAAACTCCTTGTCCCAAGGGTTGAACCGTCTGGAAGTTGACGGAACATGTTTGTAGATGTAGGAACTGCTCGGAGATCGGACCGAATCAACGCGTTCGCTGCCGAACGGTCCAAACAACTCTGTCATCGAAACTACAGAGTCGAAGCTTATCGCTGCTAGACTGCGAATTTTATTCGGGATTCTCGCGTTTCTAATTACATATCCTGATTGAATTTTCAGACTCGTAAATACCTGTACATCATGTGTCCCTTGTCCCACATCACCGACGGTTTCCTCACGTATCCGCACTGTCCAGTTTGCTCGAACATAGCAGCGTTCAGATTCAATCCTGCATCGTCCGTTTGATAATTTAACGCCACCATCTGGATCCCGAAGGCCCAGAAGATCACAGGATTGAAGTTCGTGGAATCGATACGCATTCCAGCTGGATATGTGCGAATTAACTGGGTCTCGGAGTGCGCTAGAACCGCTAAAGGTTGTTTCCTGCAGATCTTCTTTGCTGTGCTCTCGTTTAACGAAGAGCATTGGAAACAGGCGGGGATACCGCGATTTGTTCTGAAATCGGTCAAGTGGAATTTTAATTTTGACAGATAGAATGTAATTTTTAATCTTATAGGCTTATAGGGGATAAAAATGTTGACGACGAATGTTTTACGACGCAAAAATACCGTAGCGGAGAACGAACCTAAAAAGATTGTCGATGTTGCTACTTCCGCTGGCGAGCGAGGCCGACGTCGACAACGACTGCGGTGAACCGGAAGTGCCAGGTATGCTGGAGGTTGCTATACCAGCGATACTATGCCTCTGAACAGGACCTGTGTGTGGTTGATGACGCGTTTTACCAGTCGCTGCGGTTCCCGGCGTTGTGTTCAATCCTCGGAATTTAATGGCTTGCAAGTAAATTACCAAATCCGAGAGTTCTTTAGCTATTTGGCTACTTTGCTTCTGGGACTTGTCGTCGACCGCAGAATCGGATTTTAATCGACTATGAGGCACCTGCATCCCGCCCAGGTACCTCTCGTAACTGGAAATCGAGTTATCTGCCAACAAAATTCATGAAAATTGATTGAAAAATATTTTCTGGTAATCGATAATAAGAAAACGAAATATAATGTATTCGGTATGATAAGGCTAATCGAACAGTTGTTTCGTTTTAAAGAACGAACTTGCGCGAAGACAATATTTTTAAGAACCAATTGTTCCCGATTGTCCGAAACGTTTGTGCAGCGATGAGTCGATGGATAAGACACGATTGAAACGGATGAAATAATGGGAAATCTTATGGTCCTGGTATTTAGGTTAATCCATGGCTTGAAATAGATTATGAAACTCGAGTTTAACGCTCCCGAAGATTGCCACAGACTTTCTTCGATCAATGATGTATAGTTAGCTGGAAATTTTGGAGAAGCAATTATAGAAAACTCGAACAGTTTGTAAAGTAATGCATTTTATGGATCTGTATCGAGTTGTATGGTTTAATATTAAAAGAGTGATCGTCCTTTTAAAAGTGGCCGGATATTACTGCGCGAGTTTATGAGTCACATATGTATTTGCATAGGGAGGCGGTGGATTTAGGACTGTGATTTGTTGTCGAGAGGCGAGATGTCCGGTTTCGTAAGTTCAGCGGAGAAAATATTTCAAAGTAATTTGGCTCACCGTCAATATTGTCGTCCTCGTCATCGTCTTCCTCGTCGTCATCGTCCTCGCTGAAATATTCAACGACGGAAGCAGCGCTTACGTCAGTGCGCATCTGTTTCATGGAAGATGCACGATCGGACATGAGCATCTTGCCACGGTGAGGCAAGTGAGCGTGTGCCAGAGGACCGGTAGGATCCACCACCATTTTTTTGTTTTTGATCAATATTCGGTGTCGCAACTGGGACGGCGATGGTAGCTGAGGGTCGTCGCTGAAATCCGACTCGAACAAGAATTTCGTCACGAGCTTCTCGCCGAAAACCGACTGAAACGAAAAGGCAGATACATATTTCGTAACGATGTTGGCTATTAGTAAAAATTAATCTGTATCGCAACCGAAGGATGTAGCAGAGAGAGAGAGAGAGAGAGAGATTCAAAGAATGTAATCGATTTGATCATGGCAATTTCGGTTCAATTCTCGAAATTACTTCAAGTTTCTCGAATCTCCCGATTGCAATAAAATATTTATCCATCGACGTATTAATTTCGGAAAAACGATAAACAGACGAGCGTTGTCTGTGCTTAGCGATAACGTACTTGAAAGATTTGGGCCATCCTCGCCTGTTGAGTTTGGGAGCAATGATTCTCGATGGAGAGAACCACGGGATATGGGGAGCTGACAAAAGCACTTCTGTCAATTGCTTCTACGACCGAGCGAAATGGTATCTTGGTGGTGAAGGTGTGCCCATGGTAAATAACCGGAGACCCATCATCGCCGTCCCAGCAATCGAGCTCCACACACCTACAACCCGTCAGCAGTACCTGCGAAGCGAATTTACTGTGTCACGAGAACACCGGAAACTCCCGCCGATGTTTCCGCGTTACAGGAAAACTTTCCGCAGTTCCTACTTCTGCCAGCGGGAACCGCTGGAATTACTTCGACGCATGCTAAAAGGCTCTTTTGCATAATAAATAAAAATTCCGAGAGAACTCTGGATTTGCTGTCCTACATTGGCGCTTTAAACGCTAATATAACTTCCGTGGGAGGGACGAATCGAGAGAATTCTACTAACTTGAGAATAAAGTTGAACGGAAGATTCTCCTTTGAGCTGATGGCCAGTCAAATAAGTATTATGCGAGCTAGCGATGTAATACTGGGACAATGGCTGTTGCATTTCAATCTCGGACGGTGTCGCGTACTCGTTTGGAAAAGCATAATTGTCCTTGTCCATCATGTACCGTGCAAAGCCCTCGAAAGACAAACACCATTGTGTACGCAGCGCTGGGTCCGGCTCGTGTCGCTGGAATCAGAGCAAATCGTTCTGGTTGATTGTGCTATCCCCCCGTGTGTATGTCGTCCTCGTACGAGTATTCGAATACGATTCTACAATAACTCCCGTTGTAATAGTAACGTTGCGTCTCCGACAAATCTCACTAATTCCAAAGTACCGCGCCGAACACTCGCCTTAGACAACATTTTCAATTCCTTGTAACAAGTTTTTACCTTGACGAGTGCTTTGATCTCCTCATCCGTCAGTTTCTCCTGCTGTCGCGATTCCAAAAATTTCGTGAACGTTGCCAGTGTGATGACTTGTGATTTCGATGTGTCGACGCCGGAACAATTATTGACAATACTGGCAGCAGCCACTGCATCGAAAACTTGCTTCTTCTGCAGATTGCTGCTAGTTTTGTACTCGTGACAGTCGATAGAGTTATTCCGCGTGAGCAGACCTGTTGATATACTTTTTTCGTTTCATTCAATAATGTTATGGTTCTACGAAACGAAGTAGTTTAGGTGAGATACTGTAAACTGTAAACTGTAAACTGTAAACTGTAAACGCACTCGTGATTAAACTGTGGATCTTGTTGTAAACGTGTCCGCGTTCATTTTCAACCGTTACGACCAAATATATATAATTAGTGTATTCTAATAAATAATGTGAATATTTCTTCTTTGTCGATTGTCATAGGATCGCAAATATGTATGTACATATCAGGAAAATCTAGGTATGTTCGCGTGAAAAGAATTCTAAAGGAAAAAGAATTTTGGAGCAACCACGGTGGGATTTTAGGTTCGATAGATTTGAAAAATCGCCCAGGCCACAAACTACAACACACACGAGCATTCCCACCATCTGTGCATCGCGTATCTTCCGTATCTTCCGCTGACCTCTGGGTCATGCAAAACGCAGATACGCAGGCTCTGTTCCAGATACCAGACCCGATGTCAAGGACTCGAACCGCGTTTGACCAAGTTAAAACGAGAAAAAGGGTTGCGGAAGATACGAGAACATGCGTAAAGATTCGAGATTTCAGGCTTTCACGGCTCGGATTGGTGTTATTGATTGAGGTTTCGCTACCGTAGGCCGTGGCCGTGGCCGAAACGGATTTTCTCGTCGGCGCGTTGCAGGCAGCTTTATCAGTGGTCTGAAGACGAATTGATGCTATCGCAGGGGATCACTCGGAATTCGATAAAGAAATCCCATGGCTTTATTTGTCAGAGAATTTTATTTATCGAACAAAACAAATTACCTAGTTACGCGGACTATTAAACTTAAAAACGTCAAAACGTTGATTATAATCGTACCTATGTTTTCAACGCTGCAAAATAAAATTGATCGGATGTTGTTTAAATTCTGATCTATCCTGTACGTAATACATACATGTATGTAGGAATAACCCACACAAATGATGTATTATTTACTTGTATTTATGAGAAAGATCCATTTCGAAGAGGCTAATGGTCTGACACCGTAATAATCTAGTAAAAGTTAGGGAGCTAATATTTTTGATAGCAGAAACGCAGAAACTAGGTCTCTCGCAGGAGCATCCGTCGACCCTAGTCCACCCTCTATCGATAGAGCATCACATGTCAGTGCGTCTTCAGCTCCCCTGATGAGCTGCAACACGCTGGGGCAAACGAGAGAAAATTCGTTTCGGAGACAGCTTAGAGGCCCGGAAGCCTCGATCGATAATTACGCGCGTAGGGGGGGTTCGATAAAACAGCGTGAAAACCGACCGATTCGTTGGGGCGTTGCATCGCTGGTCTGCCGTAGCACGGGTGGCCGTATATTGAAGTCCCTCAAAGAACCGTCACTCTGGCTGCGACAGGTGATCGCCAGCTGGCCAAATAGGTCGCGCAAATCCTTTCGGGCTCTTAGGCTGAACGAGCGGAACAGTGCGACGAACTCGACGAAGTTCAACTGCGTCTCGTACATTATGGAAGTGCGTGCTTTCACTTGCCAGGGCGTTTCCAGTGCACCCGACATCCCGGAGCCGTTCCTGTCTTTGTCCCGGTCGATGCCTAATAGGCTGCACCAATCCAATTCAAACATCGGTCGCGGATTAGTTTCGAGAGCCTGTGTCCTCTATCGAGTCCACGGGCACCGTTCTGTCCAAAAACCTGACTTTTCAAACGAACGTTCCGGGCAAGGCGTGTTTCGATTCGTTTCAAATGGCTAAATATTGCTTAACAAGATTATACAATTTCATTTCGATCTTAAGGAAACGAGAAACACCTACGTACATGTATCCAGTAGATTCTGTTCGAAATCTTCATCACGAGTCCGACGAGATATTGCAAGTCAAAGGATTAATACTACATAAATTATCATGTTTACGAGGCATCTGCTGTAAGATACAGAGTGCTATAGTCTGCCTAACCCAGATCTAGTAACCGCTAGTAATCCACGGTAGCACGAAGATATGGAGCAGGTATACAAGGTGCGGTTAATCTAAAATTAATCTTTTCCGCGATCAAGTTTCGTTGGTTGTGCAGTAAACCAAAACGTACAATAAACTGGTAGACGTAATCGTGGCCTGAATTACTTTCTGTTCGATTAAAAAGATGTGCCCGTATTAAACAAAGAATAAAGCTCCGGAAGCCGGAAGGGCGAAAAGCACGTACAGCAGCTTCGCGGTCAACGAGATAACAAGATTTCGCAGAACTCTGGAGCTATGTAAAAGGATTGACGCACCTCGACAATGACTAATTGGTGAGATAACGGGGTGTGTTTTGGTCTCGATGGTTGATTGTGTGTGTTTCGGTGGTAGAATTATGCGGCATATTTACCTCTGAAAGCCGGAGTAGGGTAACGTGGGTACCAACGTAGAAGTTATAATTCGTTGGGCTGGACCAGGCGGGCTACGCGGGAGGATTCGATCTTTGCTAGACCGTGGGGATGCTGGTATAAATCTCGTCAAGCTTTCTCTGCTGCCCGTGATCTGACGAAGAGGGGTAGACGATAAGCCGCCGTCCGAGGACGAGGTCTCATACTGTTTTAGGCTCAAATCCTGTTTCACATAACCGTACGATTTCGTTCGGGGTATCAATTTTGCAATTGGTACGCAACATTTTAATTTTCTGTGATCTACATGCACGAGTAACGCGTGCACGGCAGGCAACGTGGCACATAATATCATTATCGTAAAATCTCAACGAATTTAACGAATGAAAATCCATGATTTCTACGGTACAGACCTTTGTCAATGCATGAATATTGCCACTGGATTTCGTTTTCTTCGCCTTAATGTTTCGTTTTCGCAGCGTGCTACTCGTCGGTGATAGCGTGCCTATTGTCTCGGTCGCAGACCAATCGCGGCCACCGAAAGCTCTTATGGCGTCCGCTGTTATGGGTTCCACGCAGCCATCTTCGAAGTATAGCTGAAGGTATTTTTCTTTTAGCCATCGCGATCTACGGTCCGTTAATTGAAGTTGCCGTTTCAGGCCTCGTAAGATCCAGCAGAGGCCCATATACCATATTCTGAAACAGAAAACGAGTACTTTTTAACAATTAATTATAAAAAAGAAAACAATTTAACAATTTTTCGAAAACGAAAATATATCGTAAATCGTAACCCAATTTATTTTTGATCCGATAAATTGTTAAAAATTTTGTTCTGCTCTGGAAATGGAAATGCCTCGTCGAAATGAAGGAGAAAAATCGTGTTGGAACACGGTCCACTACGGTAAATAGCTAAGAAATAACTGTGTAACGTTAAGCAGGCTGTTCGTACGTATGTAGATTGTCGCAGAATCAACAAGTGACCCTTAATTATTCCGTGTCGAGTCTTTCGGAAGCGCATCGTCGCTCGTTAAGAATTCTAAGTAAGCATACTATATGAAAATTCCTTGGGAGAAAGGATGTCTGGGAATCTTTGCGACAACCTGCGCGTTTCAAAGATCTCTCAATGGGATTGCGACGAAAGAGTTGTCGCAGAAGCGATCCGAGCAAGGCGCATTGTTCTCGAAAGATATTTTTTAAAATATATACCGCTGCGCGCGCGAGATGTACATACTTCCAGAGGAAGTATTTTCTTTGCTGAATATCAATGGATTTAAAGAGCTCTCCCTGTCTCGGCGCGGCGCGGCGCGGCACGGAGGTTTCAAACAAACCAACTTCTTTTCCGTGCATTTTCTTGCGACTTTATACTTTGAGAAATAGATATGGCAAGCTCTTGGCCAACAAAATCCGAAAAAAAGGGGGAAAAATTGTAGGAATATGTTCCAACAGGCTTCCAATGGGTAAAATATGAAGACAGATTCAAGCATTTTGGCCGGTAGTGTACGTTGCAATTTCGAACCGCAACGCCCTCGATGCAGATATTTTAACCGCGCAAAATACATGCAACGGCCGAGTTAATTGTCGTAATTCTAGCGGAGCATCCATGATTCACATCCCCAATATTTAACTTCCGTTGGACACGTCCAATTATCCTGTCTCTCGATCCGCGTGGTAGGGTGGTAGGTATTTTTTATACGAATCTCTCTACGCTGCTCGCGGCCGCTAATGACTTCATTTACACGGCATTTTTAAATGTGTAGAGCTGCGCCGATGTTGCGCGGTATCGATTTTCACGATCGAAAGGGTAGTTTTCCAACTGGTGTTCATCGACGAGAAGTTTTCCCGATGAATGGGTAATCAAGTTCTGTTACTATTGGCAACCATTGGAGAACATCTCGGCAATTAGATTCGTTCGACATGGATAATTTTTGCGAGATTGGTACCCGTTGGGTTAACACCGTTGAATCGTTGACGCAAACGGACACGCAGGCGAGAGTCCCCTGTCCGATGACTCGCGAAACTCGCTTTTCGGCGACTATTCTTGAATACCGTTAACGTCTCTGTGTGGTATTCGAATCCTGAATCGATAACTGATAGAGGATCCGTGTCCACCAGGCAGTAAACCAGACAGCGGCATGCGGGCACAGAAATTGCTCCAATTGATATCAACAGGGACTGACGAATATTCGAAGACGATTGCAGCACCTTGTACCGCTAACTATCTTTAAACTGATCGTGTAGAAATAGTTTCTATTGCGAACGCCAAGCAAGCACACAATGTTCTCATAATTCGAAATACCGAAAGGGAACCGAAAGGTAATCGAGTTGTAGAAATCTGAATGGTGGTGTATAGTTACGCATGATAATGTACACCGTGGACCGTGTGACGGTGGAACGGGTGACGGTGGAATGGTAGACGACGACGCTACTCACTTGCTGAGGGCTGGAGGGCAAAGCAAAAACATCAGTCGATTGTCCGGCAGGCTTGAGCCGTACATGAGGCCGATACACGAGTCGGAGCCCGGTAGCCCGTACCTCTTGCAAATGCTTCGTAGGTCCGTCTCTCTGTCCCGATCGCAGCAGCCGATCATCACTTCCTTGACGGAACTGAGATCTAAAAACCCCTCTTCGAGTGTGACGGAGGCGCAATCCGCCTGCGGCGTTGTATACCTTCCTAGCAAGCCGGCTGGCACCGTGTCCTCGGGATTGGCAGTCAGCGAGAAATCGCCGGACGAGGCTGCACCGCCGACCTGCGCTGTTTTCAGAAGACCCCAAGCTGGCTTCTCCCATACGAACGTTCCGCAAGCACGATCCACACGACCGTAAACCAACGCGGTCCTCGTTGTACCGCCTTCCGTGTCCCAGTGCACCAACGTTGTACCGTGATGCAGCACCTGTCGGGAAACTATCTTATTAATCGTTGCCATACTCCGGTCGGAGCAAGAACCTTTCGCGCATTCGTGTTCACACGGATGGGGTCCCCCCATCGAGCCAAACGAACCATATTCACACATTTTTAGGAATTATCAACGCAGAGTTACCCCGAGCCCCTTACTTTTCTTGCATTTTTATTTAATGCGTGTCAAGACTACATATAATATGTACAGCTAAAAGACTTTTTGCGTTCTTTGTAAAAACCTCATAGATTGTATTTTTCGCGCATTCAGAAACATCGTTAATAAATTGACGGATAATAGTTTGCGCGTTGCGATACTACAGCCGAACGGGGTCGCAGGCGTGAACAAGCTTAAGATTCAATTTGAATGGATTACATAAATGTTTAGGTTAACGGAGGCTGACAGTTTGATCAGGGCTGCCGAGCCACTCCCTGTCGTATGAATCGATATTATTTTTCTGTGGTGTAACGTGGAACGCCGTTTTCACGATTCTACTAACGTCAAGACAATAATCTCGGTATTATTATTGGCTGGCAATCTCTGTCGACGATTCATTGTTAACGTTGTTATCATGCTCGCTGGTAGCCAAATGGGGACAGTGTTTTATTCTTACATGAAGCGAGCGAGTGCATAAAATCTAATATACAGTCTCCATCGAAAATCGATACATTACATTACATCGTGCTATAATGTAATTCCAGCTATTTTGGTAATATCATAGCTGGCGCATAGCTTTCACTGCGCTGCGACAGTAATATGGAAGTAATCTGTTATTCACGACACAAATGGATTGTATTAGTATTCTCGGCAACAAAAGCAAATAAATCATATTAAACGGTCTATTGACATCCAGCTTTGCGTAATTACTTACGCTGAATGTGACGCGATATGTTTGGATTGGCTTTAAATTGTGTCGATATTCGCTTTAGAAATTACTATAGAAATACAGCTAAAATGACTAGAACGGAGCTAGCTTGTTAAACAAGACCTACTATTCATTTAAAATCGGTGGAAGAAATATCAAAATTGTCAGGAAGACCAGCATTAAATAATACAATTCTGTACCGTAAAATGAAATATGATCGTCATCGTTTACCCACAATCGCACTGTTGTTATTTTACTAGTCGAACAATCTCCATTCGACAAGTAGAAGCCTCGCAAGGACATTAATAATGCTATTTCGCTTTTACTACAAACTTCCCTTAACTTTTTCAATATGGCCAGCTCGGAACTAAAGGCTCTTCCGGCGCTACCCGGCGCGCGACGTACGAAACAAGGAAGTTGCCGAGAGAAGAGTGACCAGAGCGCGTTCGGACCGACCGAGGAAACCGGGATTGTAATTGTACTTGGCTGTAAATTGTGGAAAATAATTTAGTAATTCATTAAAAATTAAATAGCGTTCTTTTAAACTAATTTTTGCAAACGTTTTTTTCCAGTATTGCAAGAGGTATTTCTAAATTAACGAACTTGGCCGTATTTTGTTTGATCTCACAAACTTTTTACGGCCATAGGAACTTGGCTCCTGTTTACAGAATGTTTTTGTTGGGTTAATCCTACATTAATATCGGGACAATGGGACGTGATAGTTACGCGAATCGAAACGGGTATCGGCGGCATGGCATTAGCTTTTGCGTTCGTACCATTAAGAACGAATGAAAACAAGCGGAGCGGAGAGCATGTCTCTTATGCTCGTTCCTGGGTTGTTCTTAAAAATCGTAAGTTGGTTGTTTCGAAAGCCAAACGCAAGGCCGCCCCCGGCGAAGAATGCGCCTTTGAGTAACTAAGGCCAGAGCGAGCTTCACGGAGATTGAATGAGCATTCGCTTAAAAGCGTTTTAAGCCACTGCTCTTCTTCGACTCTTTGTCTGAGTCTCCTGTGATACAATTGCTCGGCGCGGTGCGGCGCGGCGGCGAGACCCCGCGCAATTTCGCGATAGCAGGTCGTAAGACATGGAGAACTTCCTTTTCCAAAGCAAGACCCGCAGAAGCTCGCTGGATAATCTGATTTCTGATCGTTTCGTGCACTCCCTGCTGCTCGACCGATGTCGATTCATTTTTCTACCCTTGCGCTGCGTGTCACGCTGCACCACCGCACCGCCACGACACGTTTTCTCAATTTCGGTGCTGATATTGTGCCACAAGCTAATCTGCCGGAAGATTCTCAGGGTTTCTTATTAACCCTCTCCGAAGATAAACGCCACAGTTGCAGTTTCTAACTGCAACCGATGCCATTTCGTAAATGCTTTCGTTATAGCAAAATTATCCTTTACATATTTTTTCTTTCTTCGATAACAACCGTGTAATAATTTGGCCAAGTTATTAGTACCATAGATATAACCTGTATAGTCAGACAAATGAGAGAACGTAAAGTAAAATACTAAATATCGAAATATGGACATTCCTGTATTAAGATAATTAATTCGTACCGTACTTGTTCAAAGGAGTATTCATTGCGCTGGGAAAGGTATAATGCAAACATAATATATATATATACATAATAGTAATATGTATATCCAAGCAGAGAACGAGATGGTATTTGCAGTCGATTTCACCCAATTTAGTATATCGCGACCATCGTTCATACCGGTGTGCGGTGGGCTGAAATTTCAGACGAACTGACACCGCGAGATTGAGTTTCAAAAAATATATTATAACTTTGCCTACTGTACAACGCGATCTCGGATCAAATATTTTCTGTCAGAGGAAAAAGCAGTTGCAGGCAATTCGAGTAAGAAACGAAATCAACTTTTAACAAACGAAACCAATTTTTGCAAAGTGTCATACGGCGATCTTCCAAAAAATTCTGAAAAAATGTTGTCAACTAACTTTCTCTCAACTATTGTATCGTACTGATACAGCAAGCATAACGTTAAAACAACTCTCGATCGTTTCAGTATGGTTATAATGCACGATCATTTTATGCTACGGGGAATAAAAACTGTATCGATAGGAGCACTTAGAAGAATGAAATTCTTCCTTAAAAATAAAAAGGCACTGTTTCGTGTTTTAGTCCAGGTAGTCCTATGGCAGTGAAATAGGGCTATGCAATCTCCAATAGCATTTAATTTTGATTTACGACATTTTTTCTATGCCCGACGATTCAGAGATGGATTGTGTCCCAGGTGGACCATCGCGCACACAAAGAATACTATTCTTTTGTATCTGTACGTACAAAGTTTCCACTAAGATAAACTGCGATAAATGGAACGTCGCGTCGATCGTCCGAATACTTTTTAACAGAAACTCTAACTATTGAAAATTATAATGATCAATTTTGTGGTTTTTCGTTTCTTCCCTCACGCGATAAACCGTTCTCATAAGAATTCCAAACACCGAAAGGGGGGCGCGGCGCGGCGCGACGCGGCGATCGATGCGCTAATGAACGGTGGAAAAATCACGCGCCGGGCAATTCCGCTTGATCGCAATCTACGGGCTATTAAGATCGTTTCAGTGATCTTTGTTCGGTTGCGGTGTGCACCGAATGGTACTGCGCGAAAACCACGTTCATCGTGGCCTGTGTTTATAAGCCTGATGGAACTTCTAATGCATTTAGAAGAGCTTTTATGCGGCCGCCTCTGAGTGAGTGCAGCCCGGCCGGCCACGCCGCGCGCCGCGCGCCGCGCGTCGGCCACTTACAAAAGCACGGGCCCAGGCGAGGGCACGTGTACGTAAATACATAAGTACGTGTATGCGTGTCAAATTATTTATCTTGGTCGGAATGCGAGTATGCTAATTTATGGATAGTCGGCGTATCCCCGTCTCGAGGCTTGGGGCATCATCCCCCATGATATTCTGCATATGCATTTCCGTACGTTTTATAGCGACCACATTGCTTTTTTATTTGAGTACGCGCACGGTACTTTTATTGTATATCCTTCCTTGTCGCTCGTCGGTCACAAATAACGTTAATTTGATTACGGTCGAAAGAACATCGCTTTTATTATTTATCACCGCACGATGTCGTGTCCCCTTATACATAGTTCGAAAATGGGTTACCATGGGGGGTTCGTCGACGAAAGTTACTGTCGGTCAAATCGTGTCGATGAAAACAGTGTCGGTGAAATGAGTTGTCGACGAACCCATGGTAACCCTTCGGAAATATTACAACGCCGTTTAGACTACGTTGAATTTTGTTATTTTTACGTTGTTATTTTTTCGTTACGCGTTATACGGAAAACTGTCACTTTCACGCTCGACGATACCGCAAACCAATCATTTATTTGCAAAAGCGCGTCTCTGAAGCGTCGGATAGCTTCTAACAGCCCTTCTGTTGCGCGTAACCCTACAAACATCGGAGTAAAAGTAAATCAAAAAGCAACAAATGCTTTTACAACAGACTCAGGGAGGCAATTCACAAAGGAACGTACAGTAGTCTTCTTTCCCCTGCGCGTTCGGATTCGCATTTTCCAGCGTAGACAAAGAAAGAGAAAAAGAGGAAAAAGAGAAAAAGAATCGATTGTTACACGGCTTGAATATTAATCATGCGGTTACAGCGAGAGTTCCTCCTTTTCCCCGTTAAACGCGGCCAATTAACAAAAAGAGCACTTTCATCGAAAGGATGACCTGGTTTCGCCTTTCCAACTGTCCTCCTCCCTCGTCTTCCGGGCGTCTTTCACCTTTAATCCTTTTCATTTCTGGCTGTCTGCTGCTACCCCTTCTTACTCGCGGATCTTTGCCCCATCCTCCCCCTTTCTCTCTGCCTCGCCCCATCTCTGCCCTCTCTTCCACGTGAATTTCTATGAGATATACTCTCGAGGCAGGTCGGGGTAAGGTTTGGCCCCCTTTGAAATCCTTTTGAAGTGCAAGGAAAACTACACCGACACGACGCGATGCCTTTTATCTTAACGCTACGGCTACGGCTACGGCCACGGCCCCCACAACTATGAAAATAGCTGAACGCTGGTCGTATTAATATTTCGAAATCATCCGAGGGTAAGGTCGTGTCTTTATGCCCTTACCACCACCACCACCACCACCACCACCACTTCCCCCCTATTGCAAGGCTCGCATCATCGCAGTTGTTTACGCAGAAACGCGCCCTGGACAAATAGCCGGAATTCCAAGGCACTTTTAGCTTAATCGACCGAAAAATGCGCGTCTTTCGCGATCCCCCTTTCACTGGAAACTGCACGGACGCGTCATGATTTTTTAATGACATGTATCTAGCAAGCTGCTTTATTCCGTGAAATTTCCAATCAAATCTTTATCATGATTCGGATTTGATCTTGTGTCAAGTTTCATTTGAAGCAACCCTACGTAGGTTATGACTAAGTGTCCGACGTGTAAGAACATTTCTTTTAAAAAAATCCTACGATACATATTTCAAATGTAATCTATTAAAAAAGTTCGATAACTCTTTCAATCTCTGTCGTGAACACGAATGTGCACTCTATCCACTTCCACTCAACTAATTAAAATCAGGTTTATTCGTGCAGGATGAATCTCTACGGGATGAAAGCGTAGTTTCTAAGCTGGAAAGCCATGCGCACTCGAATTGGAGAGCTCGGTGCAAAAATCAAATAAATCTAAATTTTGAAAATCGTTTGATTCGTACTTGAAACAATTCGTAATATACACATAAATACGGTAATGTGATCTGGAAAATACGAGAAACAGAAACAGAATACTCCTGCATCATTTTATCGTTTCAATTTCTGTTTCGTGACATAAATTAGTTTGATTTTAAACTACGGCAAGTAGATGAATTTTACTAAAAAATCGACTTGTCTCGTGTTCGCACCAAGCTCCTCGATTGCCAAGGCACTATGAAAACAAGAAAACGAAGTGCATATTATGTGTTGCATACTGTATACGGGAGAGCTTTACCTGGAGAAGATGCAAATCCATTCCGGAGTGCGGCGCAGCAACAGGAAATAATGCAACGCCATGGTCGATTGTGAATGGCTGCACCGGTTTGTAGGAATCGAGATCGAGGTGATAGTCGTTCTCGTCGCATTCTTCGATCATGTAGGTTTGCTCGATTGCGGTCGTATGAATGCTCAGGGTGCGATGAAGCGAGCTGGTCGTTGCATCCTTGCCGCGCGCGTGTCGATGCTGCACAGAAACGCGGCGGCGGGGGCACGGTCCTCATGAATATTTAGGAACGTTTCGGCGATGCCGTATATATTAATTTCGTATTTCTATTTCAGATCGCGAACGAGGGAACTCGCGGACTCCCAACCAACTCCGTTAAGGCGAATTTAGACTTTTCACTTTAGAACCGCGTATCCCGGATGATGGATGATCCATTCGCGGTGAAACGTAGAAAATCGTTTTAATTTCTATTTCATCCAAAGCGAACATCCAAAGCGATTAACGAAACAGGATCAAGGCGCGAATTCGCGCTTCTTCGCTTTCGACGAATAATAATTGCACGATAAATAAGAAAAATTGTTCACCATTTTCAATCGTTTAGAATTCGTAAAGCAATTTATCGATTTCGATGAAATTTTGAAGATGCATATATGTATATGTATGTATCTTGCGTAAATCCCTTGCGAGAAAGTCATGTGAAATCAATATCATGAGAATGAATCTTATCGTTGGAATAAAATGAACAATGGATTATAAAACTAGACGGATAACTTTGACTTGGCAGCATCTTGCCATCAAGGATTCCCGTTGCATGTACCGTCAAAGAAAATTGTTTGAAACTTTTCCGAAAGTATTTTACCCGGAGACTTTGCCAGCTCTTATCCTAGAGACTTTGATTTCGCCGTGTGGATCCACGTATGAAAGTTAGCTATCCTCTGGAGATCGCGTGTCCGAGTGTGAACAACACGTTACTCGCTGACGACTTCTATGGCTGTGCGACGCGCGAGTATGTCTGCAGGTTTGCGCTTTCTGTCTGTCAAACGTAATAGCGGAGCGGAGTGAGAACGGAGCGAGGAGAGTAGAAGAGATAGAGCCGCGGGCTATCCCAACGCAACGATGTGGTGGCAATAGCTCTTTAGCTACCTTGACAGCTCAACTACTTCTGCTTCTAGACAATGGTCCTTGGGCATTGTCGAGCATCCAGCAGCGGATCTTAGACGCAAGACATTCGGTGGTGAGCGAATAAGAGGAGGTTCGTTTGCGAGTTTTCCTATGCGAATGACTATGCCCAACGAATTTTCACTTTTCCTGCACATTGCAATATCTTCTACTATTTATAATATTATTCTACTCTACTATCGTAACATATAAAGTTTATTATTATTGTTGTTTTTTTAACGAAATTATCTCGACGATCAATCAAATATTTGTAAATATCTCTCGCCAAATGTTCCCTATAATACATATATATATATATATATATATATATATATATTCTATATTCTAATATTTATGAAATACTGTTTATCGTTGTTTACGTTTCCCACGATAACAATAGAATTTTTATTCTAGTAAACGTGTACCCGAAAAAACCTGCCAGACTTTCATAGGTCCCTTGTGAATATGGATTTCAAGCGAGCACACAAATTGCCACCAATTCTTTGTACTTTCCAGTTGACTTTGAAAACAAAGGAAACGGGAGAAAATTCGTTAAAAAGAATTCTTTTTGTACGAAAAAAATCCATATAACAGCGGTTGTATTTTATAGAGCGTTTGTATTGGCAATGAGACTTTTTTCTGTATTTTCTATTGTACGTAGTTACAGTTACGTTTGTCGAAAAAACCGAAGGATCCTAGTTTCGCGTCGCTCTCGCGGATGAACGAAAGGTCACTCGGAAAACCCTATGTGGTTGGTTTTCGTCGCCATATGCGTCACAAGGAAATATAACGATACAAGTGTTTCAACGCTTTAACGGGCGTTATCCCGCATACGTGACTTAGCTCCTCTATTCGGCGGTTATCAGTGGCTGTCGCGTGTGCGTGATTTTAATCTTCCGTACATTATGCCATCGTCCACTAAACTTATCTGACGTTTGTTTAAGTTTAGGTCTTTGCCCGTATATTTATGAGGACACCTAGTTTTATATGTATATGCGCATACGTACATGTATTCTACGTATACATATAGTATGTGTATATCCCGCGACACATATGTAGTCGCGGCACGAAGAAGATAGTACATAAACGCAAAATTAGCCCGAGCGGTATGCCACGACTACTAACCTCATAGAAAAATTCCCAACTATTCTTCGAACTACCGTCAAACTATTTCTCATTTGTCCACGTTTATTCCGTCGTTTCTAATGAAAAAAATTCATAACGCGAGATAAGAACGCGGCGCGGCGCAGCGCGGCAGTGAGATTGATCGTACCTTATGGAACTCGGCAATCTTCTCGAGGACAGAGTTTGTATCGCGAACGGGAATATCCTTTTCCGATTTGTCCAAGGAACTGTTTCTAGAGATACACTCCGACGGCGATTCCGCGATGGTTTCGATTCTCGTAGGTTGCCTGGCACAGAACACGATTTCGGGGTCCTTGTGGCGCGGGGTCTCGCGGTTGTCCTTGCTGCTATCATCCTGAGGCTGCAACACAACATTTTTCAAAATCGTTAATTCAAATTCGAGTTAAATAGAGTTGAGTTTATTTGTAGAATACATTACGCTGGTACCTGCTCGACGGAAATAGGTATGTATCTGGTAATCGATATGGACGCGCAAGAATCGAATTTGTTCGCTTGAAATCAATGACGTGGACGAAGGATACGGATGATTAAGCGCCGAGTAAAATGTAAAAGCTGGTTCGATTTTTTTCCGGGAAGCCGATAACATGTCATCGTCGCCGGCGCGGCGCGGCGCTGGTTCATTCGCGTGATCCTTGGGGAGAATCTTTGCTTAGTCGCCGGTTGAAAGCTCTCGGTGTTCTCGGAACCGTATTAATGTTAATACACGCTGTCGATTCCCTTTCAGGCAAATAGAATCTCTCGATTCGAGAACGTGAGAGGCAGGAAACGACCGGTAGAAATAAAAGATTCGTCTCGATAGAGGGCACTTCTCCCCTTTTTCCATTTCACGGTATTCATTTCGTTGTATGTATTTTACCGATCCCCTTTTAAAGTTGAAAATTGCTCGAGCCACAATCGATTTCTGTCCTCCGTTTGTTGTTAATATTCCAAGAGCGTCGCTCGCGCTACAGTATTCGATTTGAAAGGGTCTAGGATGATATTACATTCCTTTTTTTTCCGTTGAAGGGAACGTCACGGCATCTTATATCTTTATTATATTCGCTTCAATAATAGATTTGACTGGCATCAAAGGACCTTTGAGTCTAGTTTCGCTACTTTTTTTCCACCTGGCATTCGTCAGAAATTTGATGACTTACTACTATTACTTACTAATTACGATTCGACTCGCGCGCGCGCGCGCTCGCGCGCAATTTTGACTTTCGCGAGGGTATCGTTACTACAATAAAAAAATAATTGGCGGATACGAACGCGAACGGTTGTACAGAGATCGTTATTAATCTCGAGGTTTAGTCGTTAAGTTAGGGTAAAACACAATCGCGGCAACGACCATACTCGGCCCGGTAAATCCTTTTTGTTCAGTTCGCGAGTGCATTATTAAAGCCACCTGCTAAACCCAGTCTTACGATTAAACACAGGGACTCGCGGCGCGGCTCTGTCGCAGACACAATAGACATTGAACAGTGAATATGATCGGGAACTAACTAGGCTAGAACTGGAGACTGATTGTACTGTTTCATGAATTGCATAAGCTATTTCAAGAGTCGACGAAACTGGCGAGTAAGCTGTCTCGAACGTGGCGCGGGCTGCCTGAGCTGCCTAACAAGGAAACTTCGGCAACCCAAAAAAACTCGGAACTCTTTCTTGAAACTTTTCAGGTTTCTGGAGAACTCCGATGGAAGTATCCGACAATCTTCTTCTGCCTGCCACTTTTTCGAATCTTCAACGCGAAAACAAAACATAACGGAGTATTCCGATTAACAGAATTAATTCAAAGAGATTATTGTTTTGCAGAGCGACGACGCGACGTCTCATTGGCACGAGGAATAAATATAATTTATCGCCGATATTTTAACCAGGGGTGACACTCGAAGTTGTTAGCGGAACTATGGAGCGCACTTTGCACCTGTGAAATTACCCCTAAATCCTTTAGATTTACAACCTTCGTCTGGTATGTTTTCGAGTTGACAAAGCACTTTGTCGAAGGCATTAAGGTCATTGAAACTGAGAATCCCTCTTGTAGGGATTGGTCGCTGTCACGATAAATTTTATGTTTACGACGGAACAGGAGTGCCACAAGGTGTCTTACAATTAATAGGGCGATAGAGGATGCAATTCATCGTGGAAAATTAAATCGGGAAAACAGGATAAAACGCTTTTCTGTTAAGCCACGTTCTGTTTTTAAAAAACCAATTTTCAGACTCTTAAGCTGGACAATTTTTCGAAACTATTTTTACAAAAAAAAAAAAAAACACCTTGTAACATTTTTAGTAAGAATCGATCGAGACTGCTGCAAATATGTATTCAAGGGGAATTATGACGATCCGAACTTCTGCACAGCGCCCCAATCTTTTTGGTTTCAAGAGATAATAAAATGAATAGCTCAGCTTGATGGTACTTTCAATAGCAAAACGAGTGTGCACGTAGCAGTTAATTAAATATATTTCACCTATAGGGGCTGTTAAAACGGCGATAGCGACCGTGTTAATTGCGGCAATCCACTTTAGACAAGCGAATTCACCAGGGCAAATTCGCAGCTGCGAACGAGTTCGGCAAATAAATAAACTTTCCTCGTGTTAAACGCGTATACAGCTCTCCGCGATACTGTAAGTTGCATAACGCGTAAACACGAACGAAACGGTCCGATGTGCATATGCGACGCGTGCGATCACCAGAGTGCATCAAATATTCTGCGACGGAATGATTTCGTTACATGTCACCGGCGAAGCGTAACAACATAAAGTAATCAAGCCGAATATTAGTACATAAGTACGTGCCACGGTAAAGTCTCTGTCCACTGCAAAACAACTGCGGTCCCAGCGGAAGAAACTTTGAGCCAGTTTGGTCATTTTATCGCGGCCACGGCCGCGGCCGGGCGGACCGCAATGAATCTATATTGTGTTAAAAAGTTTTCCGATAAGGTACCTTGCACAGTTCTATACAATCCCAAAACCAATCTCCATATTCCTTGCGAAAATAATCGCTTATTAGAATATTAAAGACAATCGTAACCGCGATGGTCACAGATTTCGGGGGCGACGAGTATCGGCAACAAGAGCAAGTAGTTTCCGCCGGCCTACAACCATCATTGCTGCTGGAGGCCGATAGAAACCCCTAACCTTATTGCCACATGGATTTCTTCTCTCTTCTCGGTTTTCGGTTTTCGGTTTTCGTCGACTCCATCTTCATATTCGGTTTCCCCATCTGATCTTCAGTTTCGCATTCTCAATGTTCTCATACATCGCAAATACAAATGTTGACATCTTTTATTAATATATAACGGTATTACGATGTAACATTAGCTACACTTCAAATAAGTGCGATAGACTTGAACGAGGACGTAAGAAAAATGAAAAAATTTCACTTGCGGGAGGTTAAAAAGAAAAGCTATTTTAAATGGAGCGTGCAGTTGACGTAAACGTTTCGTGTTGGATGGGGAGGGGGTAAAAATATCGTGGCCAGCAGCGAACCGTTGAATCAGGATTTAATAAGAGATGACAAAAGGGCGTTCGCGGACTCGTGTTTCCGAGTTTCAACGACTCGGCGCGCGGCGCGGCGCGGCGCGGGGCGGCGTGTTAGTGGCCCCGTATCGGTGTTTTTTTCGTTTTAAAGTGGTCAAACGAAAGGAAAGGGGGTCCTCGTCCGGTAATTTGAGTAGTTCTCGTATCTCCGGGGCAACCTATGACCTCGTTCGCTGTTCGTATTCCATGGTTCGACGCTTTCGGCAGAGGACACGGAGAATGTACGGATTTTATCGAGCAAGTTCCTTGGCCGGCTGCCAAATCGTACGTGTAGCTCGCCTGTGAAATCATTCGATCTCCGCGGATCTCCTACTCTTTTCTACGTTTCGCGTTGCCCCCCCCCCCCCCTCCCTACGTTTGCTGCCATTTGAATAAGCGATAGCGAAAACGCCCAGCATTCGCGCCACGTGCGAACTGTTCAATCATCGATTCGCATTAATTCTTCCTATGCGTCGCCTTAATCGAAAAAAGTAACACTGTATTACCGTATATGGTACATCGCTTTTACGCACAGTTCAAAAATATCTCGAGTTTTCTGGTATGTAAATTAACCAAGCATTAACAATTGCGAGCATCCATTCATCCGAACGTAACAAAAGTACTTGAAACCTGCCACCCACTTTTTCTTACACCGATCGCCTACTTTGCGTTTACATCGCAAGTTGTGTTCGCCAAGTGTAAAACCGATGCGTTCGAATTGGCACAGTTCCGCGCGACAACAAATAGGGATTCGTTTACTAGAGATATAAAAAGTTCACTGGTGAAAATCCAGCTAGCGAGCGAGCGAGCGAGCGAGCGAGCGGCGTGACGCAATAACGACGAAACAAGGCTTTGTCTCAGCCTCGGAACGTTCGCGACGCGTCGTTAGAATTCCCCCGAATGATCTATGCAAAAAGTTCCGCTGGCGCGGCGCGCAGGTCAGAGTTGAACAGTTTACCTTGGACTCGGTTGCGATGATGTCCCGCAATTCCTTCAGGAACGGGCCGAAGAACGGGATCACAGGGCATTCCGGCATCGCCAGCGCGCGGCAGAGCGCCGACTCATATTCGTTCGACAGAAACGCGGCGGACAGAGTTTCCAAAACCGTTGGGGGCTCGCTTATTATTTGCCAGAAGAGCTTCAGATTGCTGGATCTGCAAGCAAATATTTGATTTTGTTAGTAACGACACCCTAAACGTTAGTCCATCAATTTTTAGTTTGTCGTTATTTAGATTCCTCGTCGATTTTTCCGAGCTCCAAAAATGTATTTTCGGAGACACCGTTCCGTCTAATAATATTCAAAAATGGTTCGACAAAGTAGAAATTGAATAAAAATCGTACAGTGTAATACCGCCTTAAGGAATGAAATTCGGAACTGGGTCACGAGAAAGGTAGTCTAAAATTATAGTGCTCTACATTCATTGTCTATTCTGGTACCCGAATGTGACATGAAAATATGAAATAATTGAAAGTTTTGGAGGCTGAACGATATTCGATAATTATAATTGATCTTTCACCGTGAAATTGGAGACATTCGCGTATAAGTTGTATCAAAGATTCCGTTAATTTTCAAAGTTTAAGATCTCTATTGTAACAGGGGCTGCATGAATGAAAGTTCGACGGTGTAATAGGTCACGGTGTCGCCGAGCCGCGCCGCGCCGCGCCGGTCGCGTAAAATTTCAACTATTCAGTTAATCGCATAGTTCTCGAAACTGAAACTCAACGGTGAAACTGTGCAGCGAGGGTGAATTACACGTACAGTTGCTCGTGAAAGTATTCGAACGCGGATATTCGCAACATTTGGCTAGTATCTACGTTAAAGCGAAGTGTTCCGAACAATGTAGCGGGGAAATTGGCTCAAGATCGTATTGGGAAAATTAGAAAATAATTCTACATATTGCTAACCGGTGAAAATACATTTGACAGACCTATGAAACTGATTAGAAATTTTTTAAGGAAGAGTTACATCATTGTTAAAGTTATTGTGTTTTTAAGAGTGTCCGAATATCAGTGGGAGTCACTGTAGGTAGGGAAACATGGTCATCGAGTGGAATGGTCGCGCATACGACGAGAATCGAGTACGAAGAATTATCATCCCGTTCGCGGTTGCACGAACGGCTTCCGGTTTTACAGTGACACGGCCAATAAAAACTACTTTATTTCTACATTCCCCCCGCGAAGCATCGTCGACGAGTGGGGCTCACTTAGGGCAAACCTTGTTCCCTCGGCAAACGCATGGAAAAGCTCGGGGCCGTTTTAATGACGGGAAGAGAGGCGCGGGCGATTTCAGAAGCGTGGAGCCAATGATTTGAAAGCGGTTGAACCTTTTCAGGAACGATTATGGCGATGCTTGCGTTTGCACCTTTGACGACGGAACGCTTCCGTAACGTCGTCCATTTACGTTGAAATATAACGGCACTCCATTTAATGGTACTTTGAAAATGGGTCTCCGACTCGTTTGGCCTATAACTATAACAGCGTCGAACAATAAAAATGTAGCTCGGATACGGTCTTGATGCACATCGTTTGCGTATCGCGTTATTCAGCTTTTCGGTCTAGGTTATTTCCTCTGATGTAATTGTGCCTGTTACGTTCTCCGTTATCTCTTTCTCATTGGAGCCCCTTGTCGCGAAGGATACCCCGCCATTAATCCCGTGTCTTGCGATATCAAATTAGTTTCGCGACCAAGACATTTAATGGAATTTAATAAATTCGAAAATTCCAAGGTGAACATTAATTAAACGGAAATAATACCTCGTGCTTATGAATATTTAACCTTTGCTAATGCTCCCCGAAGGTGTGTATAATATTTTCCCCAGTGCGAGATTGTTAAATGTCGTCCATTACGTAATTAACGTCCTGTTGTAAATAACCTGTCACCTGTGAAATTGCTTCTATCGTAAATATTGCGTAAATTGTTATGGTTCCCCAAGACGTTGTTCAATCGTATAATCGTAACGTTTCTTTACAAAATTATGTTAATGTAACCAATTTATCCGAGCTGCAGAGACAAGTTGTTTCGCAAACCATCCTGGTCAAATCGCAATAACTTCGCCGAGGCTACATACATACAATAGATATCAAAATCTCGTACGGTCTCTAAAGATGGGCAAAAGTACCAACAGAATTTGCATGTACAAAGCGAATTGAAGGTACGCAGCGCACCGGTAAAAGTAGAGGAGGAGCCCTTTAAATCTAAATGGGGTCGGTAAACGTGGTACATACATATAAATAACGTGTTCGTGTGTTTGATGGGATTGAAAGAGAACTCTCGGTTGAATGCAGTAATTCTTAGCCGCGAATGATCCATTGGCTGGCAAAGAGTCCGTGAAAAATTCGCGGAGAACGGTTCTGGATTATTTTGCGCGGAGTTTTCCCTCCTCCTGCTTCTTTCCTCCTCGGGCCTGGCCGAGTAAAGTAGAAACAGTTTTGCGGAAGTTCTCGCGGCGCGGCGCGGCGCGGTGGAACGCGGTTAGAGTGCGAAATGATTTTAGAAACCGTGCGGCGAAACGGAGAAATACGTTTTAAGGAAAAAGTGTGCCGCTCGACAGGTGGGGAAATTTCTTTTGGAGTCCACGAAATGCATGTCCCGATACATATAAGAAGTACGAACCGCGGGAGCACGTTGCATTCCATGATGCATGCGACCTCAAAAATACGGAGGATTTCAACAGCCAAGTCTCGATATTTCTTTGTTTTTTCGAAGGAAGGATTTTCCCGGGAAGTCTAACAATTCTTTTCTCCAGCGATGGCGAAGCGTCTGGAACGTTTCAATTATTCGGAGCACCATTATTTCGAACATTACCATCTCGAGTGTCATTTCTCAACTAGCATTTTTACTCCACCGTCGATTCCGATAACAATCGAAATGTTACGAATACGAAACAGTTTATTCGATGGAAACGAACCTGAGATACGTCTTGGGAATCGTTCATCGATGGTCGAGGTGTGAATATTTTATCCGAAAACTACATCAAACAAAACTGTTTTTATGTTTGTATTTGTCGCTAGACCTGCGTATCAAGTTATACATACATATACATATATCCACAGCACGTTATTGTTTACTCACGCGAATAAGTCCGAATAAATGTGCCTGGTTTTCTACACGATCATTGGACACTACACAACGCACAGTTTCGAAAATCGTGACAGCGAACGAGAACAAGTTACTCCGACCACGATCAAAATAGTGCTTGTTATCTAAACGCGACTTCCGCGCGAAAACTCTGCCCCCTCGCATCGTACAGTATATTCGATCACTGATCGATTCAAACAAAAATAATCGTTTGCAAGAAGGTACATATTGATTTTTCGAGAATCATCTGTGTTCCGTCGCGTAACACTTTTTCATATTATTGGTGCGGGCACAAAGGCCCGACTACTGATCCCGAGTACCTGAAAAGGATGTTATAACAGAGAAAAAACGCACACGGTTCAGCACCGAACTGGCCGATTATTTTACAACCACCCCGCCGCGCCGCCGCCCGCTCCCTCAAAACTTCGACCCCTACAGATGTACAACACGTGCCGTGCGTCAGACCGACCGAAGCGACGCGCGACGCGCGACGCAAGCGGACATACAGTTATAAATCATGCCATTGACGAAGACAACGCGAAAAGGAAGGTTTCCTCGACCTTCGCGTTCGCTGACACGATTTCGGAAAGTGTGTATAAAATAAAAGAATTGTGTTTTCAGAGAGAGAGAGAGAGAGAGAGAGAGAGAGAAATTGGTGGAAAAAAACTGGACGCAGCGAACGTCGCTAAAAAATGTAGGATTAATCAAATCTTTCACGAGTCAATTCCGCCGGAAATGATAGCAGAATTCTAGTTCACTGTCGACGCAACGATGCGATACAATAAAAGTAGATGCGATAAAATAGCCCTCCGGGGCAACCCGGGTGGAATAATAGAATCGTAAAACAAACGAAAGTGCCAATGACAATACTATTTTTCTGATACGCGTATGCACATATTGGTTTCACGCTCCTCAAGTATCATGTTTCCTCTATGCAAACATGGGTTCGTTGTGCACATAATACATAACATCAATAGGGTGACTGGAGCTGAACTGCTTCGCGTGTTTGCGTGAACAGCTTGTAAATATTAGATAACGGGAACTGTTCGGCATGATTTTCTGTCGACGATGCTTTGAAAGCAACTCTCCATTATTACCAAATCAACACGCGTTTCTGAACGAACATTTCCACAGAATCGAATGGAAAATTGCTTGAAACGAAACGGTCGGAATAAAGATAACCGGAATATATCATGCGTGTACTATGTATCATAAATGAAAGTTGCGCAAACGCGAGTCGCTCGAACCAATTTCATTGCCGGCGACTTGAAATGTCCCAAGTGTATATCAATTAATTTTCTTCTGCCCTCAAAGTCAACCAAGAATGTTTTCCTTAAACGCTGCCACGAGCAACGTGGTTTTTACTTCGGACAGCTTAAATTATGAGTTTCTTTGCACGCGAGAACATATGTACGCGAAAGTGAGGAAACAGTTTCTGAATACGAAGATTAATAGCGTCGTCGACGGCGAGCGTGGCTCAATTATTTGCCTCGCAATTAATTAAGGAGCTCGTAATGGCTTTACGAATTGCCTTAAGATTGTTCTATTAATTATATTCAACTTACTACTACTATACGGTGTACTAAAAACATTATTATCCTTTCCTGGCTAACCACCAGTTAAACTACGAATGGTTCAAATACATACAAACCAAGTATGTTCTTCGCGAATGATGAAATTTCATAATAATAGAGAGATACTTACTTGAGGCCACCGATAATTTCCATGGCTGAGTTAAAGTTTCCGATGTTCCAACAGGTTTGCGCCACACGAAGCAAACAGGACAAAACTGCCTGCTTCTCTTCTAACGTTGTGCTGTTTAGTATCATTTGCGTGGCCCATGAGCTTACCTAAACAACGCGTAATACTGCTTCAGAAAATAATGTAATTTACAGAATAAAATCGAAAATCGAAAATCGATAATCGAACATGTTTGTCGATGCGCATCCTGGTGCAAGAGAGTTCTCGTTTTCTAATAAATTATTTGATAAAAATCATTTCTCGCGGTAAATATAAAATAATGGTGCAATCATAATTTGATTTTACAGAGATCCACAGTTTAATAAGAAGAGTTTGAATGAAAATATAGAGAAGCGTACCTCGTTAAATCGATTGATGAGCGTTTGAATGGAACAGGAAATGTTGGGAACAGGCCAGTTCGACTCTTCCTCGGTCTGGGTCGAGTTGTTGGTGGTGCTGGGAGCGATGTAGCTGCGACTTGGCGACGGGGATGGCCTGACAGGTGGGTTCTGCGTTTTCAGGTCCTGCACCACGTGCCGAAGGTATTCTTGCGGAGGTACCTGGTAGAACAGCTGGTATTCGGTCTCCGTCAACCTGAGCGCCACCTCCTCGGGGAAGCTCAGCAGCTTCTGCAGATCCTCCAGCTCCTCAGAGCTCCGAGGCGGCTGCGGCTGCGGCCGCTTCTCCAGCTCTAATTAGACAATCGCGTTCGAAACTAACGTTAGAACTTTGCCAGAGTTTTCTCTTTCCGTCAACATCAACTTCTTTTTATTACTCTAGTCGAATATTGTAATAAAATAGAGAATACGATCGCGAAGTAATAAAGACCAGAGACTTCGTTTTTAGTTCGTCAACGGTCAACGGTCAACGGTCAACGGTCAACGGTGTTACGAAATTCCATTTCCAGCTAAAAAATGGTGAGAGGTGTAAAAAAGGAAGCTGTGAAAGAAGTAAAAAAGGAAAATTCGAGTTGTTCAAGTCGTTGTCAAAGTACAGAGAGACGGGGGCAGGGGGTGGCCACTTTAAATAGAACGGTGAACATTGCGAGAACAACAGTGATTCCATTTCGCGAGCCGTTTCGCGAAAAACTGGAAAGGCGTGCGTGTAAAAAAAGAAGTACGAAAAAAGAAATATAGGTCTGCGCGTTCACCGAAGCACACCGAAAATTGTAAATCTGACCTAGTTCCGCGAAAAATAATTAAGATTGGCGCGACTCGTTGAACCGGACGTGTACTAGCATAAATACGCGTATATCTAACAGGAGTGGCGGGGGATGGGGAGCGCGCGCCTGGAAAATGACGCGGCCGGGCCGGGATTCGTATACGCGCCTCCGAGTAATTCGACGTATCCGGCACCGTTATCAAAGCAATTCATAATATGTACCGGGCTGTCTAGATTTGAATATAATACCGAGCGAGCGTTGCTCGAGAGTCGGTGGCATACACAAGTGATTCACTTATCCTTAGAAACTTCGAACGATAATGTAAATTATACCGCTGAACGCACCGGGCGCGGGCGCGGGCGCGGGCGCGGGCGAAGGCGCATCTATCATCCGCTCGATGCGATGCACGATGGAGAGGCGCGTTCCGATGAAACGATCCGCTCGATATTTCATGTTTTACGGAAACAATGCCGAATTCGTGTTAACTTGGCGTCGCGTCGATGTAACAAGTATCCGCGCACTCTTCAAAAACGAATAATAACGTATCGTATAATGAGAATAACAACGAATACTTCCACTATAGAGTAAGAAACGTAACGACAACGACCCAAGTTACAAATATTACCAGCACCATAGCAGAGATAATGAAAATGAAATTATTCTCGTATTCGTAATTATTATACTCGACTCCGGTAAATTACAGGTAATTAGCTGCACTGGAATTGGGATGGTGAAAATTTCATCGTTCTCATATTCGTATGCACATTGCACATACATACTATGTATATATTCTTCATTGTAATATTTGCATAATAGATTTTTCTATTGTTTGTAATGTAACGATTTGCGGAATACACAGATTCAGTCAGACTCACCTTATCAGGTAATGGTTCGGCCACGTGGGGTGGAGGAAGCGGAAGTGGCTGTAGTATTCGCCGTTGGCGGTGATGAAAACGGCGCTTCCACCCGCGGGTGGAATCGCCACTGTTCACCGTTGAAATCAGCCCAACGACCACGTCGGGTAATCCCCACGTAGTTTTGCAGCCTGCATCAGGATGGCTCCATTGACTTCTATCTAGAAGGATCACTGGAACAGTTTTCACCTTCTTCCTCGCTCCGGCCGCGCTCCTTCCTCGCCTCTTAAGGATTTCCGCGTGCCCTCTCTGCCGACCTAGAAATTAAAAAGACAAAGATCGTTCGGATACCAATTACCGCGATAATTGAATACAGATTAGCCGAAAAGAGATATCACGATCGAAAGATACCACGAGCTTAAAAAGCGAACGCCGAGACGGTTTTCTCGAGTACAATGTCTACAGGGGTCTGTAAGGGATACTCGATTTTTAAACTGTACCGATTATATCGCAGTTTCTTTTTAGCCCGACGAAATCAAAGTAGTTTTAAGCATCCTCGGTATATTATCGTTAATAACGTAGATGCTCTTGAATTGTTCGTTTACTCCGTCTCCTCTTCGGAAGGAACAAGTCTCGAGAGAACAACGCACAGGCAACTGTTCCCCACTCTTCGGGAGACTACGCAAATATTTTGCAATTTGCTCGATTGTTTCGTCGAACGTCGCGTCGTGGAAAGTAAAAGCACGCGATACGATTGCGTGCGTTACACCGCAATGCCAATATCAATTAGCCTCATTGCCATTATTGCGGAATTACGTAGCTAAATTTAATCGCGATGCGAATTGCCCGGCAGTCGTTCTCCGTTGCGGAATTGCGTTGCAAAATTCCGTTGGCCCGCGAGTCAAACGCGCAAAATGGGAAATTACCCATCGACGCGAACCGAATAAATCAATTATCGTACATCGTGGGAACACGTTCCTTTCGAAAAATGTCGGCTGACTGCAGAGAGATTCTGTACATTTGGGCGAGAGGAGTTTTTTTTCTAGCTGGACTGTCGACGACGGAACGCGCACTGGTAAGTTTCTTGATTGATCATTAATTTTTTGTCTCGCTGATCGACCGTCTTTCGGAAAATTTGCCGACTGAGATGGTAATCGTGACAAAAATTCGAGAGGCATCTCAGCTATTTAAATGTCTCCTAATGTAGGTACAACAAATTGGCATTTTATATCATCGAAATGTCGTAGACACGAAGTTATCTACAGCGTTCGACATTTATTCGCAATAAAATCTCCTGCGATCGTTTGAAAGAGTTGAGAAGTACTCGTTCCATATTAAGATAAGCGTTCCATAAACACGACTCGTTTACTCACAGGTCGATAATCGGTCGTCCAGAAACTCCTAAAGACGAGCTTGAACGCTGTGTGCAACCACTGTTTGTCGCCTTAACATAGCAGCTGTTAATTCCGGCGCGGCGCGGCGCGGCGCGAAAGAAAGTGTCGGGAAAACTGTTTCACCGTTGCTTGCATGATATTGTATGTATTCGGTGTCCTCGAACACTTTAAACGCAATCTTTGTATCTTTATTAGTCATTTCAGTAGATACCATACATGTCTTATATATTTGTCGCGGTGCGTATTTCATGACATGAAAATTGTGAATTCCACCGATTTTATAGAAACGGTTCACACAACGCCGAGCCACACCGCGCCGCGCCGGTGAAAATCAGTGGCGCGGCCAGGGTATAAACGGAGAAACGTATCCGCCAATTAGTCAACGGCGACGGAACTTTGTTTCAATAAGAAGCCGAGCACCACCCTTGAGACTAATAAACCTGAAAAGTTACTGAACATTCTCCGCCCCCGCGGAGTTTTCCTTGGCAACGCACACGTTATACCAGTTTCATAAAATCTGCGGCGGAAAAACAGGATGCGGCTACAATATTGTACGCTGCGCGCCGAGCGCAAACGAGATAAACTTCTTTAGTGTAAAATGAGCTTAAATGGAATACCGGAGAAACTATTCTACACCCCTGTAATTTTCGATAATGTACATCTTCTCTTATGTACGTAGCCAACTGCAACGGTTACCTATCGCGCATGCACGTATACGTATAATGTATACACGTGTGTACAGCGTACGTACGTACATAAATGTGTGTGTATGCATTTACGCAGATACCTTCGAACTGACCTTAATTTTTATCACAAACGGCGGGACCCTGAATGTTTCTGGTCCACAGGGTTTCCGCTCCGACGGACCTTGATACGTACCGAGAAAATGAAACTCGCGCGTTCCTTTTCAATGTCGAGTCGCATATTTCATTTCTCCGCTAACGTTTTTAATATACTAGCTATTCCATTTAAATCAGCGCCCACCCCCTCGAACGTCTGGCGAGACTGCCGGGGACACCGAAAAATGTTGCAAATAAATATGCAACGGTCTCGAGGACCGAGTAATTTCAGTTGAAGCGGTTTTTGCAACGTCCCGGGCCAAATTAAAATTCTCTACCGATGGCAAACGGTTTTTTACCGAACATATAGCCGAAACTATGGCTCTCGGAAATACATATATTAGCCGGCCAGACATCTTTCCGTTTTCTGTTTCGTCGTATCGAAAACTGTATTTAAAATACGTGCTTTTATATTTATTCTTTTCCATCGTAAGTAACGCAGTCTAATAATGTGGACAGGTCTCGAATAAAAGATTGCTAGAAGAATGCAGTCGATATCGTTGGTATGCAGCCGCTCCCGTTGAGGTTTTCGAACGTAAGCCGCATCCGTGTAGAAGAATTATCCCAGCAGCAGCGTTTCGCTAACACCGCAGTTGCCTTCAACAGGGGATTGAAATGCAGAGAGAAAGCCAAAGGCAGTAGTAACTGCATGTACTGCACCGGCGCGCGGCGCGGCGCGGCGCGGCGCGGCGGTACAAGCTTTAAATCTTTCATTCCTGACATCATCGCTGCGGTTTACGGTACGAAGTTATACATTTTGACAATGTAATTCTCCAGAAAAAATATTACTTTCTTTCCAGCAGCAGCGCACGCTTGACCTGTACCCTCTTTTTTCGAAGCGAAAACTTCTTTAATATAATTCTAATCACTCCAATCGTAGTTATTTAAATCGTAGCGCAAGGGCTTGGAAAAATAAACAATTTTCTGGTTAGCTTCCATTTCTTTTTGTTCGTTCAGACAATTTTTATGTTCATAAAAATCCGCACTGGATAATAGGTTTTACAGTGGACTGGATTCCAATTAATTTGCAGCCGAGGTTGTAACTGTATACATGATATGTACAAGAATCTCCGTGATCTATCGCGTTTGATCAACTTCTTTTGGCTCAGCCATTAAAATACTTTCAATCACAGTTTATGTAGCCGAGCCTGCAGTGTATGTACAATATATAATATTTTCCCCCAGAGCGAGTCGATAGTATTTCACCGTAGCACAAAAGGGAAAAAACTGTTGCAGCTACTTCGTGCACACACGGGCGCACACGATACATTGTATCGTATGTAGATATACATGTATGTATATTTGCCCGCGTCTATATAAGTGACGCAAACGAATATTTCATTAGATTCCCTGGAACAGAAATTGAATTCCATCGATTCGTTTCCGCTTACTTCGCCGATGTAAAGCCTGACGAATGGAACTCGCTCGTTTATTTCTCACTCCACTCGGAATTAACAGGATGGCTTGCCCCGTCGATAAAATGAAACGTATCTTTCGGTTTGAAATATGTAAGAAGCGGAACGGAACGGTCCGCGGGCTGCGCCTATTTCGTTACGTTTTCGTCTCGTTGATTTCATTCCCGGCTTCCCTTATTTACCGTCCGCCCGCGGATCGTAACGAAAGCTTTTTACAAAATCGCGGTTAAATCTCATCACGAGACAGCTTTTTCTACCCCTTGCGAGACAATGCTCCCGGCAACAACACGGCGAAGCATCGGAGCATAAGCGAAGAAGCGTACCGAAGGAAAAAACGTGTCGTTCTTTTCGTTCCCTCAAGCACCGCGGAGAAATGTTAATACCATATTTTCAGGTTAACCCGCCATTTTCTTCGTGAACGCTCGCGGCCCAAGCATAAACGCAACGAAATAACGAAAAATATCTCGGCGAATTTCAACCGCGAATATGCCTTTCTTCCTCGTTTCTTTGTTCGACCCGTTACAGTTTACGGGCATGCATGCGGCGCGGCGCGGCGCGGCGCGGCGCGGCGCTAACGACCGGTTATAATTACACCGCGAATGTTTTCTCTGCGATTTCAGACAACGTACCGAAAATACAGTTTCGTTGATCAACGCGTCAAACAGACCAATAGTTTAGAGCAATGATTCCCAAAGTGGTGTATATCGACATCGACCCCTGGGGGTCGACTCCGAACTGCGAGGGGTCCATGTCAGCGAAAACAAATATTAGGCGTGCATGAAATGTAAATGGGGGTCCACGAGTGGTTCGTAGCGAAAGAACGAAACACGTCAAGTTGATGAATTTGTAACAATTCGATATTGGAAAGGCGGGGGTGGGGACACCCAAAACACAAGAAATTGGTACGTGGTCTACGACACAAAAAAGTTTGGGAACCTCTGGTTTAGAGTTTAGGAGATAAAGTTAAATTTCACGGTAAAAGCGTAATTTCGAAAAATATACACTTTCCAAGGAGGACTGAATTTATTTGAAATGCAACCTCCTCGAAAGCTGGAGTTTTCTCTTTAAAATAACGCGGAGTCCATCTCCATTACTTTCAGCTTTCCAAATGATACGTTCCAACTCGTGTGGAAGCTACTTTTCTTACTTTCACGTTTTCTTTACTGTACCAATTTTCGGCAAGTGACAAACGATCCTAGAGTGACTGGCATTCATTTAAAACGACGCTTCCTCTGGCAATACGGACGTAGATTGTTCAAGACAATTTCTTTCGACACTTGAGTGCCTACGGTTTCATATATCACTCGCAGTGGGTGCGAGAACCTAGCGTTAATAATTCTTTCGACTTTCGAAGTAAAGAATTTCTCTTCTAACTATTTATCTGAATTTTTCCCTACACCTACATCGTAGAATTTAATATTTCGAAAAGTGTTCCACGTACATATTTCTCTTGTAAAGTTCGCTGTGCTTTTTCTTGAGGACTTACAGTTCCAAAGAAATTGATTGAATTTATTATCGATACACCACGGTTAAAGAGAAGCCCGGTATTAATGTTCCGACAGGTACGGTGTTAATGGATAAATGTTAAGCAAACTTCTCCGGAAATCTCAACTTTTTCCTCAACTTTCTTAGATCCCGACGTCTATCCCTCTAGAGCACTCTCGGCACGGGCACGATTCCACCAGGGAGAGGGGGCTGCAATGACCATCTGTCGTCGGAATGGGCGACAGTTTGGTAACATTGTGGACTTTTCCCAAAGTTCCGTTCTTCCGGTAGAGATCGGACGCGATATTACACTCGACGAACCCGACCGCTCGCGCTCGTAATGCGTTAGTAAATATTAATCTACCATAATATTCATTCCGTACTTGTTCGCGCACCCCTACAGGTTGACAAATTCTCATAAGTGCCTCGTAGATGCATCGCGAATTTCGTATTGTCTTTAGTTACCAGTTGTCTTCTTCTGCGAAGCGTCGTTTACTGTTTAGTTGTTTAGTATTTTTTTTACATTTGTTGCTTTTACTTAGAAAATGCACAGTGACTCCATATTTCTGTACGTTTCCCTGCGTATCAATGGTCATAGAAAATGGCGCCGGGAGAGAGACCAGTAATAACTCCAGAGCGACAGGATGAAATAGTTTACATTCACGTACGGCGCGCGTTACACGGTGCTTGTGCACGTAAACCCGAGCGGTGCTCCTTCCTTTTATGCGTTCTCCCGTTCTCCGCCTTCCTCTCGCGACGCGCGACGGTACAAACGCGTATTCATGCATCGCCATTTGTTAATTTGCTTCTACTGGTTGATGCACCCAGAAACACGCCAATGAGAAACCTCCGCGAGATCGCATAGAAAGGTTCTTCTGGACAGGCTGCACCGTTGCACGCACACAGGCCCGGGCCCGGGCCCGTACACGGCGCGGAGCGCGGAGTGGTGCATCCGTGCACCAGTGCACCAACCGTGGTCAATTGACTTTCGTGCATTCAGAATTGTGCTGGTTACGCGCGCGGATTCAACTTTGTTATCTCCACGAAATTACGACTGCGATGGCCGGCCTCTCACCGTCGCGTAATTCTCATTTTTGCGGGCACTCGAAACGATTCGACCTATTTTCGCCTGTGTTTTCGACTGCGCCGCGCCGCGCCGCGCCGCGCCGCACTGCACCGTTCCGGCTGTGTTCGTAACACTTTTAGTGCAATCTCGTGTGCGATGGTCGTACGCGATATCTCTTTACCTCCCATTAGTTTATTCGCCAAAAGAATGGCAGAAGTTTTCTCCAGTACTCGATATAAACAGACTCGGATCCTAAGAAAACGATTGTAGAAGAACTGAAGCAGATCGATGGAATACTTGAAATCAATTTCTAGTAATAAATTCCATCGTCCGAGACCATTAGCCTGGTAACAGAGGAGGCTCGGGAACAAACAGATCTCAACATTTCGTTCAGGGGAATGATTATTATTGTTGACCGGGCAAGTAGTAAAGTAAATGGAATCCCGTACGTATGTACATGCGAGGCACGTTACCGAACACGTGCTCAAGTGCAACACTAACGTGCAGGCGACCGTAACATAAAGTGATGTGTGCAGCACACATGTATAGATATATTGTATACATATACATATACATATACATATACATATACATATACATATATATATATATATATATACATATAGCAGGTTCTCGACGATGGACACGTTATCGCCGCCGCCACCGGAGGACCATGATCGATCCTATCACCTATCAAACTCCATTAACTCGTTCGTTCACCTGCTACCACCTGTATACCTGTGTTCCCAGATGTCAGGTTCGCTGCGTTTGTGACGCGAAAGCTAATTTCACCGAGGACAATTAAGACACGTCGAGATGACTAGAATGTAGAATGATTGAATGACTGCGACGTGGTTCGCGTGGATCGATTTCATCGCACAGAACAAACAGACCATATTTCAAGTTACCGAGCTGTGCATGCGACACGCGCTGGATTCAGACGCAGTTTTAGTGCCATCGGGGATTCCGTTTGCCCTAATTGTAAGTTAATCGGTGAGCGAATCTGGGAATTCGAAAGAAGAGATCGATGTGAAAGGAAACATCCTCAAATACAGACCAGACACTTGATCGCTTTGCGCACGTATTCGTGCAGAGTTATTTGCCATTCTATGGACCAATGGTAAACTTTGAACGACTTTTTAGGCGAGTTTCGCAAACAGGTTGAAAGTGCTTCGCGAACTATGAACTGGTACTTTTCGAAACACTTAATTGGGCTGAATTTTCAATTTTACTTGTAACTTTCGTCGCGGGAAGATCCTCCGGGTTGAAATACTTACTACATATTAGCATTAATGCTTTCAGGGAATGTTGACGCAATTCTCTTGCAATGCGTAACATCCATTGTGCTCCTTCGTGAATTATTCGCTTGTAATAATACTAAACAATTCGTTCGTTCATTAGTGTAATGAAAGAATGATGGATTAATTATGTGGCATGGAAGAAGTTTGCTACTTCTATAATCCATCAAACGTTTGCTTGTTGCCTTCAAGGTAATGAAAGAGACGATGTTATTTTTCTATTAAATTCGCTTTTTCAACGAAAAACATCGCTGCACGGCCACTTTAATGTCTGCCGGACAACTTTATGGGACCCGTAAACTCTCGGCCCACTCGAGGACTCGAGGGTAGGAAAGTCGAGCCGAATAAATACCCTCATCCGAAATACGGCGAAAGCCGTCCCGAACCATCGTCTTATATCGAACGAAAAGCCGGCACCGTCCGTGCTTACATGTCGATAGCCTTTTTCCGAGGTCTCGGTGGCTGGTTCACGGTAGCTTTTGTTAGGTACGATTTGAGGTAGAACATTACCATACAAGGAAATTCTGTGAACCGCGTCGCGAGCGGTTCTCTAGTGGTCTCGAGACTGCACGTACTGCTGAGGCGTGCATCTTCGCACGGAACGACGCGGCGCGGCGCGGCGCGGCGCGTGCGAACGATACTCTCCGAGTGTTCTTCTCTTCGGGTTTTCGGGGCACAACACGAGTAATCGCAGATACGGAGTTGACAGTATCGACCTTGGCCAATTAGAAGCCGGTGCACGTTCTTTTCGAAACTTGTTCATCCTACTACCACCGTCCATTAACCACTTCGTTCTCACTGACGAGTTATCTCGCGACGTCGATACCGTTCGTATAAGGTTACAGACGAGTTATGACGCGACGTCGATACCGTTCGTATAAGGTCACAGACGTGTTATCCCGCGACGCAATACCGTTCGTGCCATGCCACAGATGGAGCATACGAGAGATAACTCGTCCGGGAGAACGAAGTGGTTAATACAGTATCTTTCACGATAATTTCCTTTACGTTCGCGATAAAGGGAATAAAAAGATAAAAAATATGAGAAAAAAAGCGAGAGGAAGAGTAAGAGTAAGAGTAAGAGTAAGAGAGAGAGAGAGAGATAGAGGAAAACTAGAAAAACATTCCGACCCTATATTGCTTCGTGCAATTCGTTTCGGCAGAGAGATATGGTAAAAGAGCAAAAGGAAAAGTGCGAAAAATTGGCGACCGCTCCTCATAATTGAATGGCCGCACCGTTCTATGGATTTATCTCTGCTGCTAGAATTTTCCAGTGTTCCCTGAAATAGTTAAACCTTGACCTTTCAAATCGAAGCGATCTTCCCGCTTGTCCCGAGTTTCTGTCGAAGATGCAATTAATAAGCGCAAAACCTAATTGCCGACTCAATCGTACTCAACATTCCCTACCTTTATTCCGTTGATACCGATTTAATTGCTGTTTCGAGAGCTTCGTACAATTCTGCCGATACAATCCAATCAAAGAAAAACAAAACCGACCAACTTTTCGTTAATACTCGCTTCTCGATGGACAACGATTATATACGGTCATCAATAATCATTATAAGAAACAACAAAAGTATTTGATAAACAGCCGTGTAAGTAGATTCCAGATCATTATGCAAAATATTAGGTTTCCGTGGAAGTCAGCTAAATATTGTACAATTCATACTGAATTTTGCCAACGTTCGTTATTCATACTCCACTTTGCGTATCGTACACAATACGATTCTCTCGGTAGAAGAAGAATGATAAATCCTCCGTAGAAAGATTGTACCGAAAACTCTCGAGATTTGCATTTAATTTGATTATCAAAGTGACTAGGAACAATAAGCCGGCAAAGTCGCTTCGGTACCGTAGACTCGGATGCAGCTGCGGCTGCAGCTGCAATCGCGGAGTTCCGGTACGCGTTGAATTACAATCCGGTGTTTTGTCATTTTATTAAGCTTTTCCGCGATCGTTTTGGACCACTTTTATATCTATAGGGTGTCTCGGAACGAAAGTGTACTCGCAATTTCGAATGGACCCGGTGACGGATGCCACGGGGGACGTCGAAACGACTCCTGCTTCCGAATGTTAACGCTTTTCGACCAGATTGTACACGCGCGTATTGATGGACATTGACAACTACGCGGTCAAATGAACACTTCCATTATAATGGTTTATAAACCATGGAGATTGGCTGTAGGTATTGATGACGCGCGCGCGGTCTCCAATTTTTCGGATGAAGCACGAGGCCATTCGCGATCGCGCGGCGGGCTTCATGATCGCGTTTGATTCGCCCGTGATTGTGGTTTAGAGTTTGTATAGTAAGCCATGGAGTACATATACAGGCGGTTAGCCGTGGGCCGATACGAAATATGGTAGAGCGGAACCGCTGCCAAAGGTATGAATCGGTTGAATTGCATTGTCAGATCATTTGGTTACGATAACGATACTCGTAAGTTTACGGTAAAGATCGTTGCGTTGTATTTTACGGTAATTCCAAGGGTATAGTCGAATAAGTAGGTCGAAAGTGTCCTTGAACCAAATTATAGGCCGGCGATGGACCGTTCGATAGCGTACACAGAAAAAACATTTTGTGCCAAGTTACCACCCTCTATGTACATACATAGGTGTACATCGAGCGGGAGGATAGTTACCGGGAGAAAATTCGGATTATCTGATTTCGTCCTATTTTCCGCGTTTAATCGGACGCCGAAGATCTGGAAAAAGGCTCGGCGCGGCTATCCAAAACTATTTAAGAGTATCGTTCCTGATTTTTAACACCAAAAATTTTAGTCGTGAAAAATTCTAAACGTTGAAATCTGATATTTTTATCGATACGATGATTCGATATTTAAAAATCTGTTAGTGAAAATTAGTACGGATCGTACTACATATAACAAATCCAGACGTGGGTGTCAATGATTGACTACCAAAACAAATGCCTCTAGCGGCCCATGTTAATTCGTCATCACATTTTCTTGTCGGATACATCGGCGTGACGCGCGGAGCTTATGTAAACCCGAGGATAATGAAGTGGAAAAGGTAGCTAAATTAACTAATGGAAATCGAGTTTTATTTCTGCTTTCGTGTCCCGTCGCGTTACGTTTTCTCTGTACTGAATCACGGGCTTTGTGTTTTATATTGTTGCAGCAAACCAGAGGGAAAGTAAAATGCATTCTCGACACACCTTGTCTGCGCGTGTGTGCGCGTGTGTGCGCGTGTGTGGTGGATGAAACATTACCGATTGCAATGGTAAATTGTAACATCATGAGACACCGGGTCGTGTAATTCGAACCAGAGTTGACGCTTGCATCAGCCCGTGGATCTTTCATCGGGAGAACGCGACGACTGTTACCCTTTTGTTTGGAATTCCTGGAACCACGCCCAAACAGAAACTTCTGAGATCGATATCGCGTATATGTGTAGTTTCAAACTCTGCACATGATGTTTTTAAACGTCCAAGGTGCGGATTCATCGTTTTGGGAAATCGAGAGCAGGGGCGGGTGGCGCGAATAAAATTGTCAAATGTCAATATACTTGTTCATCTGTACACGTTGGCGAGTTCAGTTGAATTTGATTTAACAAATATATAGCAATTTCATCCGGAGGAGACTAAATTTTAGAACAATATTTTATAATGAAATTTTTTTGAGAAATTACTCTGTATCTCGAGTACTATGAGCCATTTTGACTAAAACGTTGGGTGGCCTGATAGCCGAGAGGGTGCTCGACAGCATCATTGGCAAAAGGAATTCTCGTAATCGTTAAACAAGCAGAGATAATCAATTTATCGATAATTACTGTCACTCGACAATCGAAATCAACCAAAATTGGGCACTGCGCGCGCCCGAACTCGGCGAGCGCGCTAGGTCAGTCGGTCAATCGGGCCTGGGACTGGGACTGGGACTGGGACTGCAACGGGAGCGGTCGATCTCCGGGACCAGGAGAACCTGCGGCTGACACCAGGGGTCGTCTACCTGGCCCGCTTTCAAGCAACCAAGCCATCTGCCGTGTCCGACCGTGCTTGTACATATCAGATCGGTTGCTACCGGTATTCGGCGTAGATGCATTGAGAGGAGTAGTTGATCCCGAGTAGTGTTCCTTCTCGAGAAATTTTATAATCGGTTATTGTTATTTCTCATTTCTCGAGAAATTTAAATCAAGGAAAATTCTTATCAATCTCATTGATTTCATAACATATTTTCGGAAATGAATTTTTATTTAACTTAAATTGCATATTAGACTAATCAATCGCGTACGTATAAGCATATCTGCAAGCAGCAAGCATATCGATGCCTACGTATGCATGATTGCAATGTGATAATTTATAATAATTGTTGCGAATACGTGTCGATGTCATAAAGACTTTCTGCAGTCCATATGTTCACTCGTACAACAATGTTTTTTCCGAGTAGTAAATCTAGTTCTAGCGTGTGGTTGTTCGGCCACGGCGCGGCGCGGCGCGACGCGACGCGGCGCATTCACGTACCGGTATTAGACAACTTGATCTACGCTCCGTCTCTTCCTCGGTTTTTTATGGTTTCTAATTTTCCCGCGAAATACGGATCTGTGTGAAACGTACAGGCCAACGAAGTCACGGTTCGTTTGAATAAAACTTACGTGATAAAGTAGACGCGCGTATGCATAAACATTTGATATTAATGTGTCCGTCTTCAGACTTTTTCTCGTAAAACTCGTAAAACTCGTAATCTTCGAGAGAGGCAGAAACTGGAACGAGGAGATTCGTTTTTGATTCGTTTCTCTATAATTATAGTTTCGTGGAATTTTTAAAAATTACATACTTAAAAATTAAATTTTTCTTATACATATATTGTTCTATTATACATATTTCTATTATTGTGCATACATATAATATATTCTGTAATATATATATATGTATACGTATTCGTATGTATACATTAAACGATTGAAACGAGATCTGTAAACGTTAGAATGCGGGATATTAATTCGCATTTTTCAGAAAAGCTACGCCACTCGGAAAATTCCCCAGGTTCGAAGAATTGTTCGAACAGTTTGAAAAGGGGCGTTTCTCTTTTTGTTTTCCGAGTCATTTGAAAAGGCCTTGACCCCCTGAGAGACATACGAGCGCATGAAAGCGGGAGTTTAAACCCTGACGAGCTCTATGTCTAACGAACTACATGTTTTCCAATCTCCCTCTCTCTCTCTCTCTCTCTCTCTCTCTCCCTCCCTCTCTTGTTAATTAATATTCCGCATAAGCTTGGAATATTATACCTATAGAAACTTGTGTATGCTACAGATTTGATGCGTTTATATCGCGCACGAGAGCAAGAACACGACATAACGAATATAACGAAGATTTAATCATATTTTTATATTATTTGTGTTTAAATAAAATTCTCAAATCCTCCGCAAAAGAGATTCGGGATATTAATGACTTTCATTTGTGCTGGGAAAATTAAAATTTACTGAATGATTGAAATTATTTTTGACGAAGATTTGTGAAAGTTGTAAAATTATTTGTACTGCTTGTTTGAACGCTTTGAAACGCGCGAGTCCGAATTTATTGTTCTACGATCATTTTTTAGGAAGCGATCACAGTTGAAATATAGGCAATTTTTCGAGAATCGAGTGTACTTGGTGTTCAATCTCGAATGCTTTTAATTGAAAGTATGACCGATGTTTAAATGAAGGGGATTTAAAGGCATTATTCGTTAATTTCATTTCCATTGAAAGGGGTAATTTAGAAGGTTAATTCATGCATCGCAGCGTAAACCGGCATACGTTTCGGACAATTTAAAAAGCTTTTCTAAGAATCTAACGGGAATGAATGAGCTTTTTACATTTGATCGCGGTTGAAACGACCGACATGCCCCGGGGCCCGGCATGCGGCAACCCCTGTAGACGCGTAGACGATGATAGGTTATGTGCTGCTTTCAAAGCCTTTCAATTTAGAGTAATTTCCCATTCGCGGCTATATCGTTTCCGAGGAAATCTACTCACCCCTTGGGTTTAATGCAGACGACAGTAACGGTGTTTTTTCGCCATGGTTTGTACAATTCTAGCGAGAATCTCTTTCGCCCTGGAACAGAAAGGAAAGGATACATTTTTCATTGCGGTCTTCGAAAACATTTTTATTCGATAGCTTTGTTAATTTTACACGATAAAACAACGAATAATGTTGCAACTCTAAAATATAATTATTCCAAGTTAATTGACTTTTTGTTACACGTATTGTGTAAAATGAATTAGCTAGCGATACATACGTACATGTTTCGTTTCACACGCGAGCGAACAAACACAGTCGTTTCTTCCACAACGCGACGCGACGCGACGCGACGCTGCGACGCGATTCCGTCGATGAAATCATGGATGTTACTCTAATTCTGACTGATTAATTGTTTCCTGGTAATGAGAGACGGTGGTAGATGCCTCCCAGACAAATCGAACTTGAAATGGTTTCGCTCAATTAGCCGAACGATTCCGAGAATCGACTGCGCCAGTCGCAGAGGATGTCTTGGAAAAGTAGTGGTTTCCGGGCGTATTTTTACGAGGATTGTCAGATACGTGACGCTGCGCTGCGGTGGTGTATCAAAATCAGGACACGATACAGTGTCGTCCGACATCCTCGCTGCGAGAAAAAGACATCGAACCTCCGCGTTCGCGTCCACCGCGTATATTTTCAAATGAAAAATTTGTTTTACAAAGGTCACACTCGCCTAATCACCAGCGCTCGCCTAAATAATATTAATCGACGAGAGAAGAAAATTTCAAAGCGATAGAACATTGGTTCGAGATCAATCTAAATCAAGCGAGCCTGCCAAAAAAACTTCTACACCAATATCTTTCACGAAACTTTGTTTTCGAGCTATCAACCATTAAAACTTCCGAACCTGTCTCCGGTGCACGAACTAAAATGGTGTAGGATAGTGGAGACACATAACGGATATAGATAGCGTGGGTGTTTGAGTTATGTCGGAAGGAAAACAAACGTTTACCAAAAATAGTGGATTACACCTAATAGCAACAGAGTAGAAAATAAAATGTGGTTTTATGCGTTTTAGCGCGGTGATTAATGGACTGCGGATGTTTATGGAAATTTCAGTTTTTATCGTCGACTATCGGAGAGTTAGCCTTGAAACGAATCTAATGTCTTGTGTCCATATTGTCTGAATATTTCCAAAACTATTATTATTATTATAAAACGAAAGAGATTCTATAAACTCTTTTCCAAATTCCATTTAACACACTGCATACGTCCACCAAGCATTAAAACATAAACTTATTCTATAAATGCTATAAAAATTTGTAATAATCCACAGATTAAAACTTGTATGTGTATAAAAATGTATGTATGTATGTACATATGTACAATGATTAGTGGTCTGAAACTGTAATGTTGTCTACACGCTCTACACCGTCGGCTATGAAAAGGGTCTGGCCCTTTTCGAGAGTCATTCAAGATTACGATGATTGAAACGGTTCTTCTCAATCGAGACGCAGACGTTGCTTTTACGAGGTCAAGTTCTCTAATAAACGTCCATATCAAATAACTTCCCCACGATGGAAATTAAAGACGATACTCTTCTGCTCGTGAAAGGGAAAGCTACAAACTTTGCCGATTCTCGAGTAAGATTAAATCATTCATTTACCACCGACACGTTTCGAGAATAATCCGTCTACGTATGGATATCGTGCAGTCGTTAATATCATAAAGAGGAAACAAACGGTTATACCATAAAAACGGAATACGTAGATAGAAAGCGGCATGTCTTCGGCAAAGCGACGAGAATCGTTGTTTGAAAATTTCTGAGATAGTAATCTACCGGTAGAACGCAACGGTGACACAATTTCAGGAGACAAAAGCTTCAGAAATAGCACGGTTAGAGCAAGCTCGATTCGTAAGAGTAAAAGAAGAAAAAAAAGCGTAAATACGAAGCGACAAGCGACCCTTTGGCGGGGCAAAAATTCTCTGACAGCTTATACGAGATTACCTCGAAATCGTAGGGGTCGAGGTGCTATGATATTTCTGTCGAAGACGACAGTCTTGCTGGAACGGAACAGGGTCTAGGCTATCTAAAAAGTGAACGGAGCCGGGTCAGACTAAAAGTTACAGCAGGATAAGAAGAAGAAGAAGAAGAAGAAGCAGTAGTTCGTTCGGGACTGAAGTTGCAGCTCGATTTCGTCCGAAACTCGCCGCGTTTTATATCGCTATAAATATCAGCTGGAAACTGGAGCACTTTTAAAAAATTCTCATCTCGCGTAAGCAGCTTGTCCCGTTCTTTAGGGATATCGGGGAAGATTGCCGTGTGCCGTGTGCAGTGTGTACTCTTTAGTCGAAAATGTCTTAACTTTCTGTTGGAGTTTGAATAGTGGTTAGTGTGAATCTTCAGACCTGCAAATTTATTAATCATTTTCTTACCTCCAAGCGACAAGACTTGTTTCGCTATTAAGATTCTTAGCTTTAAAAAGAATTTCATAATTTTTTGAAAAAACTGCTGCAACGAAATCGTCTCTCCTCAAACAGAGCTTGCGCGAATCTACACGCTTACAAGAACATTATTTTTAAAAAACGCTGTTATATTCGGGAGAGTACAGAATAGCTCTACGCAAGAACCATACCTACGACTTACCCGATTAAATCGGCAAAAATCCGTCTTTCGGAACAAAATGAAATTTCTCGGAGTGCGTCGCAGAGAAACGGTACGCAGATTCGTAATCAGCACACGAGATTCTCTAAGACCGGTCTGGTAGATCTAAAAACCCACGGGAGGAAAAAAAAAACTTGAATTTTATCGACCAGCGTAATCAGGAAAGCAATGTACATTCGAGAGGGGAGGGTGAAGTCGACGAAAGTGACGGACGGATGGGCGAAGGGGGAGAAAAGAAATGAAAAATCGAGAAAATGAGAAATCGAAAAATCGCAACAGGCATCGGCGTGGCCGGGGCGGGGTTTTTGCCGGTCCGGATACACGGCGGGCAAGGGAGCAACACGGGCCGAGTATTATTTTCCTATGCAAACAGTAACGTACGTGACCACGATGTTAACTATCCCATTTTCTTCTTGGCGCGGCGCAGCGGTATCGGCGCTCGGCTGCCGACGCAACGGGCTATTAATCAATTTGGTGCCGGTAATACGATTCCGCCACCAGTCGAGAAAGAATGTGGATGCACATTCGGTCACAGTGCTGGCTATCCGCCAGCCGGTGACTTCCAACGGATTCAATTCTATAACTGTAGATATAGATATAGATATAGATATAGATATAGATATAGATTCAGATTCAGATTCAGATTCAGATTCAGAGTTCTTGTATCTGTCGACGCGCTTTCTTCCTCTATGCCGCCTTTCCAAAGCGCCACCGAGGGATATACTTACAACACATGCCCCTAACGAGAGAAAAGGGGAATCCGACTTCGTTATATGTACATATATTCCTTCGGTACGATGAATAACTGGGTCCTTGTTTCCAGTTATTGCCGCGGGGCACAACGAGCCGGCGCGGCGCGGCGCGGTGTGCACGCGTCCGCCCGAGCCATAACTTTCGATCATTGTTGCGCCGAATTACGTGACGCTGTAAATATTACGGAATTTAACATAATTTAAAGCATCCACGTATGGTGGGGTTGAGTAAATTTGCTTCCTTTATCATCCTAAAACAATATCGAGCTCACGACACTCGATGTTTAACCAGCGCAGCGTCTGCACTTTTGCGATGGTGGTTTAGGATCAATATCTTCCCAACATCCCACGTCTCCATATATTTGCCGTTAAAAATGCTATTCTGGTAACCTTCTAGTTTTTTCGTTCTTGTTCTTCTGTGTTCCCAAAAACTCAAAAAGCCAACTACATGCATACGTATATTTTACTGACTCCATCCAGTTGTACCCATTCAAATAACGAAAACAAAGTTTCGTATTACACGCATCGAATTGTTAAATATCATTCGTTTACTAGATTTATCGTTATCTCAGCAGAGAAACTTTCACATATCTTCCTCCGAATATTTCAGAAAATATTCCGTTCATTTTCGGAATTTGTCGAATACGAAAGCAAGTACCGCCGCTTTTCCTCGAATGCCTGGTGCTTTTCAAAAATAAGTCACTTTGATCCCTTTGCTAGGAGTATGTATTCAAAAGTCGTCGGTGGTTCCAGTGTCAAAAAACGAAAAAACTCGTCGACATATTCTCGAACGACTTTTCTCCATTTTCTAACTTTCTTCGCCATACTTTACCCGCCACCTGAGCACACCATTTTTCAAATGTAAAATTTCCAGGTCAGAGAAGTATACTTTTTTCTACAACCGTTGAACGTAACGTAATTGAAGCACGCTTCATATTTGCCCGCTCTCGTTCGATCCGTATTCTTCGCGTAAAAAAATGACAGCAAGGACATCCGATTCACGATTCACGATTCACGATTCACGATTCACGATTCACGACGCACAGACGGAAAAATTTTAGTTTTTTAAAAAAAGTTGAATAAAACAAAAAAATACTCGGTCCGCATTTCATCCGATAACATTCTTAATAAATGTTAAATAATTTGCTTTATTTCAGCCTTACAGCTAAGAAATGTGACTTGGTTTACATTAACCTATCTGTACAGAACTATTTTTTTTCACACATTCCTACCCTGTCCTACTCTTTCAGTATCCTAATTATCACTAACCCACTTAATTCCATACTTATTGCTTCCCTCCCCATTCCCTAACTTTTCCATTTTTGGTTGATAACATTCTTAATACATATTTTAATGCACAGATTTTTGTCGTAATCGTATAAAATCCGCAATTTATTTGTAATAAATATTTCAAGATTATACTCGCCGAATATACACGTATTAGCGGAATATTATTCGGGGGAAGTGAACTATTGCTCGAAATCAAATAGCATGATTAAACGGAGGAAGAACGAGAAGACTAATTACTCGGCTATCCGAAAATGTTTAGTATTGCTTGTTATTATACATATAGTAGTATGTAATTGCAATTGAATTTCGGCAAGCGCGCATTTCTCATAATTATTAGGCAGTACATACTAGTGTGCGACGTTTAGCGTGCTTTGATCAAACGCGGCGAAATGCGCGTTAGTTTGACGTTCCTTTCATTTCGCAAGAATATTAAAGCAATCGCCAATAATTTTCCTAAAAGCGTTTAGTAAAGTGCCGCTTTATATGCGATAACTTCGTAATAATTAAAGGTAAATTCAGGTCACTGTGTTGTAATTAATAAGCTGTCTCGTGTGCCAAACCGACGCGCGACGCGACGCGACGCGTTGCCAACCAACGGAAATCGTTTCCCCGCGACAGGAGACGCGACACGGGTAAATTTCTCTGTAGGTAAATGCGCGCGGTGTATTTATCAAGTTTCCCACTTTTCATGCGCTTAAGAAACACGTGTACCATGAACACGACGCTCATTTTGCAATATTGTCGCGTATACGACACCAATTACTCCTGTCCACCTCGAAATGGAAATAAATTGTACAGTTGTGGCGTCTTGGCGTCTTTTTCCCTGGAAACGGCGAAATGTCTTTCCCCGTTTTTAAACTTTTACACGAAGATGCAGAACATTTCTCCTGCATGTATCTCCAAAAAATTAGATACATATCGATTTCACAAGGAGAATTTGTTCGAATTTCGCCAATGACAGGCACCGGTTGTGCTTGCACAGTGTTTTCACGCGTTTGCTGATATCGAATGATGCATTACACACGGGGAGGACCAGATGGTTCGGTTCTTATGCGGTGGATGCAAGTTTTGCCGGCGCGCGGCGTAACGCCAACGGATATTGTTAATGGGAAAATGTATTCGTGTCACTCGGGTCAGGCGAGCATGTAAACCTCGCCACGTTCGCGAGGTCTACCAACGATTCTTATTTTTACCAGCCTGTGTTTCCCTTCATTTTTCTTTAAAAGAGTCGAACCACAGACAGAAATATTTTTCAAGAGCGACGATAGCTGATCGCGTGTAACCGATATCTTTATTGATTTTCCATGACGTACATGTTAACGCGAAAATAAGACGACTGTTCCCGTCGCCGCGCCGCGCCGCGCCGCGCCGCGCCGTTTATTTCGGATGTTACCATCCAATCTGCTCCGTACTTTGACAGCACCAATTTTTCTGTGCTTCGAGAACAAACCACATTCGAGATCACCCAATTAAGGTTTTTTATCGTTGCAGACGTAGCCAGATTCATTATGATTCTTGTACATTTTTTTTCGCTTCAATTTTCAACCTATCTTTTCGATCCTATCTACCTCGATCCTTTTATTCGGTCAAACCTCTAACTTTCTATCGAAATGATAACGAGATAGTAAAGTTGAATAAAGTTGAAAATTGCAAACATGTTTTACAGATCTGAATGAATTCTAGAGGCGTGCGAATCGAAACGGGCGAGAATCATGGGAGACTAATTCATTAATTCGAACTACTAATTTGTCTAGCGTTATTCTATGCGTTAATTAAGGCCCCTGACCACTTTGATGTCGGCTTTAATTAATAAACCAATCTGATATGCAGGAACTTGCATATCTAGGGCGCATTACTTGAACTGCAACATGAGCTAGTACAGAACATACTACATAGTTGCTCAAGCAAACATGGAACGCTGTGCCCTAAGTAAATAATGAATATTAACGACGATTGTGGGGAAAAAAGTGGGAATCGTGCGGGCACGTTAATGCGCGATTTCCGCATTTTATGCTATTATGTATTCGGGGCTGCTGTGCAAATAAGTTTTAAGTGAAGAAACATTATTTCATAAAGTTATAATATTTCTTCATATGCAATAAATATTTTAAATACCGTATCATAGAAACAGCAGAACTTTCTTTCTTTCGTTTCTATTTGTCCTTGTTTCATAATTATCGAAAGCACAAAGCCGCTTCCACAGGAAATTGTTAAATAATTTGATTTACACTCACTCGCCCCATAATAAATGTCTATCGAAAATTGATAAATGCGCTCTCGTAATTGTGGAAAACAAGTCACTTTGACCGCGCGCGATGCTTCCGATGTTAAAATTTAATTAACACGTATTTACGTTGGCCATGCGACGACCACGATCTCGTATTTTGCACGAAGAAAGCTATAATAAATTAATTTCATACACGTTGTTATTTAATATTACACCGCACGGCACACACCAGGTGATATTCAGGAAATCTATTCCCCCTTTCTTTCTGAAATTTTACCCATAATTCGTCCGGGGAATATCACTCGTTTCATAAAATATCGTAACTATGGTGACTGACATCGAAACAAATGCTGGTGGAACGTGGAACGTGGAACGTGAAACGATTGTTTCGATAACTTTCGCCCTTAACGAAGCGTGGAACTGTGCAATATGAAACTTGAACAGTTCTTTTGAACAGTTATTCAACAACTATGTAGTAATCTTTTTTTTCGTGCAGTTAAAAACCGTCCTCGCGTTATTAATCAAGAAATCGTCTGTCCAAATACCTGTTCATTACCACTCGAAAACCGCAGCAAATTTCCGTCCTTTCGTCCACAGTTGGCAAACGATTCGGCTCAGTTCTCCTTCGTTCGACCCGCGAATTTTGAACAAACTAATTCCGCGCAGCCCCTGCGCGAGCCTGACCCTTTATCGATTACGCCAGTCCATATCTGGCCTAACTTCTTTCATCCCCCTGTGTACGTTTCGCTTTCCTGTCGCAGATTACTCCAAAAAACCGTGCCGACTTCGACTCGACACGAATTCAATGGTACGAGAAGAGTGGGGATAAATCGTGCAAATTTAAGTGTAACTGATTTAGCAAAGAACCCCGCACTAATCATATAGAAAATCTATCCCGGTAAAATCAGTTGGATTTTTCATATGTTGCAGCTTATGATCTACCGAACAAAAGATGTAATGGGCACCAAGCTCAGTGATGGACAGTTATCAGGTTATAATCAGTGAAACATGACAAATTCGAGCTGCCGAATACTCGAATCTCGGAAGTATCTATTTTTTGGAAAAATATATATAACTATAGAAAAATATAGATAACTGTCCATTATTGAGCTTTGTGCCCATTACATCTATTGTTCAGTAGATCATAAGCTGCAACATATGAAAAATCCAACTTATTTTACCGGGATAGATTTTCCATATGATTAGTGTGCGGGATCCTTTAGGTAAGCACTGCCGTACTACATATAAGAAACGTTTTTCCGTCGTTCGGCATTGTTGCATTTCACGCGCTGCACAAGCTGTAACATTGCAATTTTGCGGTTCGTTCTCTTGTTACCCCCACCGCATCGCACCGCACCGCACCGCACCGCCGCGCCGCGCCGCGCCGCGTAATCTCATGGTACACGTGTTCCCGCTATCGATTTCCGCAGCATTAACACAGCTGCCTGCTTTTAAAGCACTGTCAACGTCAACTACATCTCTTTAGCAGCTACAAAATGTACAAAGTGTACAAACTGTAGAAAGCGTAGAAAGTGGCTCTCTGAAATCCGGCGTCATTTCCTTATTTCATGGTAAATTTTCTGGGCTGTTTCGCAACCCCCCGGGGCTCCCCGCCCTTTTCCTCAAGTGGTTATGCGGAATTCTGTCACGTGTCTGCTTCGCGAATTGTTGGCCTAATGAAATGCGAGGGATTGTTAACGGCTCCGAAATTCGCGAAAGTCCGACTCCGACTGTGTGAGAATTATTATCTAGAAAATGTTTTAGAGATTTTTCAGACGTCGCGCGCGTCGAGTGGCTTTGAAAATATCACATTCTGCAAATATATATGCAAATATACCGATAAGTGGGACACTATTTCTTCAAGAAACTGCCGGTACAGCTTAACAGCAAAACATTCTTCAGCCTTTTCTTTTCCGGAAACGGGGCGAGGAATATCGGAGAACCAGGGTAAACATTATTAAAACAGCACGGGCTTCCAATTTCCTCAAAAATCGATTCCCAACTTCGTGACTCTCAACTCGCCTGACCGAAGTTCGTATAGTCGAATCAAATCCGAAATTGTTACATCCAGCTCGCGAAAAATAAAAATGTTATGGACAAATAAACAACGGGCTCGTCCGTCAAAGTTTTGTTTTCGGTATCCCATAGTAAATTTGTAAACGGATCGCTGCATCCATTTTGTTTGGTAATCGAGCTTAGCAGCCATCGGCGTTTAAGAAGGGTGTATGGCGGGGTTGCGTTTTCACATGTTTTACCTTGCGTTAAACTTGCTTCAACCTGACGCTGAACCGTGTTATTTTTGTGGAAAGTGTGCCCTTCGGAATCAGTCTCGAGAAGATTGCGAGTAAGCTGTATCGACAATCTCTCCTTTCCTTGCGTGACCTTTTCTTTGGTAGTGTGGACGCGTAAACGGAGTAGTCAACGAAAATTTGACATTTCATGGCCTCACCTACAGAGCGACACCTGCATTGTACTTACATGTAGGTAACACGCTTCGTAAAAAAACGCGAGAGACGTGGCGAAAATTAGCTGCGACGTGGCCCCTGTATTCGACTTTTTCGATTGATTTTCATTTTTTTCGAAAATTCTGGTACGCGTGATCAACACAGCAGTGAACAATTTCAAATCATACAAAATTCTTTCCAGAGTTTAACTTGACTCTCTCTCTCCTCTCTGGAATTGAACAGTTTATTAAGGTATTTATATTTCTAAAGCCAATGCATTTACATTCGATTATTGAGACCGAATTGGATCGGCAAACAGAATTCTGCATCCAATATTTATAATACAAATACAATAAAACGAGTAAAGAGAATGAAATAATTTTCAAATTACACCGACGCAGAGGATGCGACGATATTAACGTATAATCGAATTGGGACACGGTACATACTTTTATATTATCATGAACTTAGTATGCAGGACAAATCTATTAGATACCACAGCATAGCAAGAAACACGCAAACGAGCGTAGACTATGATTAGAAATAGCTTACAAGTTTATGCAAGTGTATAGATCAACATAGAGATAGAGATGCGCAATATGCGACCGCTATTGACATTGACGCGTTGACTGCGGCGCGTCATTCACATATGGATGATTACATCCTTGTTAATCTAATTGTGAGCGTTATCCACTCGGTTACACGAGGAAGCATCCGCGTTCCCTTCTTAAATTATAGCTCGGGTGGCCGGTTCCGTTTGCTCGGCTGAAATTCTCTAATTTATCGCTGCCCTGTTTCGCCATGCCATGCCATGCCATGCCGTCCCGCCAACCCCCGATCCCTCGATGAGTCTGAATTTACAAGTGATGTATAACTCTTTTTAATTACTTACGAAGCGCCAAGAGTAAAATTCCCGAGGCCCGTTTAAAACGAGTTTACGTTCTGCGCGTATACGTGTACAGGACGATTCGCCCACCTCGAACTTCTAAATTATGGGACCGATGCGATAGTTATGGTAGCATGGCTGCGACAAAAATTCAGCACGAAAATTTCGAAACCTCTGCGCATACAAGAAAAATTGTGTGCAACGTTTGTATCCACGCTTTCAAATTGTCTCTTTTCAACTGTGAATGCGCTGTTAAATCGTATCCAGAGGATATTTGCTGTTTCCGAGTTAAACAAAGTTTTTGAGCTACGCGAGTTAGGTGAATCATCCTGTACTCTGTACATATCTCTGTTTCGTTCTCTCTTGCTCTCGATAAGACCTGGATTCTTTGATAATGGAGAAGGTGACCCAGAAAACACGACACCTACGACAGATATGTATCTCGTATATGTACATATGCGCGCGTACACACTACACACACTGAACGTATGCGGTGGTGCCCGCACGCACGCACGGTGCAGCGTGTGTACGCGCGCGAATGCAACGTACTACGAAGAATGCAATTGCGTACACGATTGCATTCATCCTACGCGGGTACATAACCGTCCCCGTCCCCGTCCCCGTCCGCCAAAAGGGACACCGATTCCTCCTCCGCTTTGTAACGCTACCCTCGATACTTACGGATACCCGCGGAACCGACTGCGATTTACCGAGCACAATACGTCGATCGCTCGATCTTGAAATCCGTTTGACCCGGAAATTGCTGCCGCTGGCGTTATCGCGCAGACGGTAAAGAGGATTACTATTTCATGCCGCGTTTTACCTTAGGAAATGCTGGCCCGTGTAATTCGTCGGATTATTTTTATTTTCTATGGAATCTATACTCTATCTGTTCACCTTCTATGGAATATTTATAATTAGCTGTACGATTATTTGAAAAAACAAGCGTCCGAAACAGAGATAGCAATGCAAACTAGAAACGATTCGATCCAGGGTGAAAAGAACGAACTCTTATCCGACCTACATCCATGGTAAAATCGTAGAGAATTTCATAACTTTTGTTCTCATTATCATGAAAGAAATTAACGTACCCGGCGGGGCAGCGGGATCTTGACGGAAAAGGATCATTTTCTCGGTGGAAAAGTCGTGAGCCCAAGGAAGAGAAATAACCAGGGAAATCGGATGTCGCGGGCGGGAGCCTTCGACGCGCTGCAGTAGTTTACTCCTTTTTCTCTGACGGAGACGGACACTGAGAATGACTGGCTCACACGCCACGGGCGCGGGCGCGGGCGCGGGCGCGGGCGCAAATCCCGCTGGAACAGTCCAGATTGCCTTTCTCCTTCTACACTTGCTTCCCCGCGATAACAAGTCGGAAAACTGCTCGGCTAACACACCGCTATTATGCACCTAACACATTGTCTCGAACTCAAACTATTACGCTTTGTACTGTCGCAAACAACAATGTTATCAGAATATCTAACACTTTCAACCCCTTCAACCCGTCATCTAATCGTTTCGTGAATACAAAAACTATAGGCGTGATTGCAAAACTAACTTCCAAGGAAGTCAACATTTTCCGGACACTCTGTATATGTATTATGTATGTAGTTGCGTTTAGCAGATGTTAAATTAAAAAACTTGTTATAAGATGAAGGATTTCTCTCGGTACGTTAGTACATAGATACATATTTTTCGCGGTATCTCTGCGAAAGGAAATTGGCAACAAAAGCGCGGCGCATCGCATCGCACAGCCGGGGAAGATAAACGTTTATGTAAAATTAATGAATGTTTCGGGAACAATGGAACATCAGTCAGCGGGAACCACGAATATTCGAGTGTTGAGCATGTAACGGCAGCTGGGGATATAAATAGCGCATCCTTCCTGATGCAACTATGCAAAATTCAAGTGAAAAGTGCAGACCCGTAAATTGTTCATTCCATGGCTTTAAATCGATCCCGGAGACTGCCTGTATATGCCCGTGCTTGGCCAGAGAAACGTTTTCAAATTAAACGTCGCTCGCTACTCTTCGAATGAATAACATCCTGTCCGGATCCGTAACCGTGATACATACCGCCTAACTAATGTTATCGTTATACACATGTGTCAAATATATTGAAACTCCGTCAAGATAATGAACACGATTGCCAAAACGCATTGAAACGGACATGGCACTCGATGCATTGGCTCGGATAACGAGCCAGCCGCCACACGCTCCCTTTCAATGTCGGGCTCCGATTATTGCGCGCGCGTACATGATTATTACGAATTAATAAACACACCGACGAACGATAAAAAATTGTGAAACGCCATCAGCGATACAGAGAAATACGAAATTTCATAGTTCAAGTATTGTCAATTTCTCGATAAGTGGAAAATGAAGCGTTGAAATACTTTGTGTTTGCACCGTGTATCGATATTCTTGATAGAAAGCCGAGAGAAAGAGAAATGTCGATCGGCGGGATGCGACGGGACGCAGAAAGTTGATCAAAGTGGATGGAAGGGAGTTCATCAAGCGTCAGGCTACTCTTGATCTAGTAAACCGACCAGTAGTGCCGAGCGTCAACGGTGGTCGTTAATAATTCCTCGGGCCCTGAAATTTCTGGTCCTTCGGATACCATGGGCCACCGATACACGATCGAGTTTGTATCGATGCCGACGATCGCGTCGTTTCCGATGGAAATTCGTCTAACTCGGCTAAAAACCGCAAATTCGAAAATCGATCGTCCGCCGCGCCGCGCCGCGCCGCGCCGTTCGTCGGCCCTCCGACGGAGTAAGTAATGCTCGCCCGTTCAGTTTGCTCGCACAATTTGCCGGCCATCAATGCGCATTATGAAATTTTCAATTTTCGGTCTCCCTTAACCGTTTCGTAATGCCGCGCCGCGCCCGCCGCAATTAACGGCGACGATAATTATGAATCGAAAGTTTCACCCGGCCCGCCACGCCGCGCCGCGCCCCGCCGTTCATTAATGCAGTTAACGGTGTGTTTTGAACGCGGCTTTCTGCACATATCATGACCCCTCTCGGAAGCTAATATCGCCGGAAGTTGTAAATGTTCCGTTGTTCGCGGAAATTAGTTGAACGCGATTCGTCAGTCGGACCTCCGCGAAATATTGTTTGTCGTAACGCGATAGCGAACACCGTTGCGCTGTTTATGCCTTTCTGCGGAATCGGAGTCGCGAGAATCGATGAGCTCGGATTAGTCGAGGTTCTATTACGTCGCGGATCAAACAAGTAAATACGATTCAAATTGAGACGTGTTCGATCTGATTTGAATGGGGAGAATGTGAGAAATATGTCGATTCGAGGTAGCCGATAGTCGTCGATTGCCTCGCTTAGAAAAGTTGACAAGAGAAATGCCACGAGTAGAATCACTTTGTGATGGAGAAAAGGCAACGATTCGCGTCTTTCGAGTTGAAGGTTGGGGTTACGACTACATTGTGAAAAAATTGCCCATTCGAAAAGTACAATTGCAGACTTAGGTCGCTAAAAGAAGTAATCGAGTTGAAAAGAAGCATTCGGATTGTTCGGCGAAGCTGCTCCACGAGATGAACGAAAACTACGTCGCGTCACTTCCTATTTCACTGGATCATTCAGTGAAATGAAAAAGGAATGTCAATTGAACGGATCGCGAAGTACAATTGACAGGTGGATCTCAAGATCAATGGACATTGGGAGAGTAAGAATGAAGAGATGAAAACAGGCAGATAAAGAAGCAAGACTTTGTTTTGCTAAAGCAAGCACCAATAGAAATTAGGAAATCAAAATTAGCTAATATGTAAAACGCATTCCAATATCTAGCAATAAAATAAATAAAGAAACAGTAATTGAATTGGAATTTGTTGGGTTTAAAAGGTTTACAGAAGAAAGCACTGTGATCGATTCGACTGTGCAGTTTCGGCCTCGTTAACTAAATCGCTTTGATCTTATGGGGTTTTTCTAGGCGGGTCGCTCGGCAATTAACGAGTTCAATTTAAAAGGGGTTGAATGTAAAATTCACGAGTCGGTGGAAAAGTAACAAAACGGAAGATAAAACAATGGGTAGAAGCATAAGATGTATGTCAAACTAATTCTAAGAATATAGAGAAATGTATTGTAAATTGTAACTTACACCAACGAAGTGTAGTTCTGCAACAGATGCATACAACTCGAACTGAAACAGATGAAAAGTCATTACATAGAATATAGAATCATAACGATGTCAAAGTAGTTGTTATACACATATGTGTATGTACCAAGTAGAAACAGCGAGGAATGGTCAGACATGTTAATCCTGTCATCTTAACTATTTTCAAAATAACTTTACCAGTTTGAAAATACTGTAATGTACGCAATAATGAAACAGAATAAAAATGCAAACATTTTAAATGACTTCCTCGGATAACGTGATGAAATCACCTGAAAAGTGACGTTGAAACGAACTCGATTGAGACTTTAGGAGAATTTATTACGTGTACACGGTGTTCCCACTTATTTTATGGAAGCAATTAAATTCATCTCTGCCGATGCATTTAATCGGTTGCATATCGCCGATTCAATGTTGAAATTGATTACACGCGGGCCGCGAGAGAGGACAACAAAGAAAAATCGGTGTTACCCGTGGCAATTCCACCGATAAATATACTCGGCGCGACGCGCGACGCGCGACGCGACGCTTCGTCGAAAAGTCGAGGGCTCCGGGCTCGTAAATTTCAACTAATTGCTCATGGTTGTACATGTGTGTTGTTATGGTTGTTGTTGTTGTTGTTGTTATGTTAATACATAAAAACCGTCTGACCGCGCGAGATTCGTTGCCGGTAAACAGGACAAAGACCAATCAAGAAGACGCAAAGGCCGAGGTACTTACGTTGGACGAAATGACAGATTTTTTTGGTAAAATAGCACTGGTTAAATACGAGAAAGCTCGGCAATTCGGTATGATTCAGCTATAGCAAGAGGCGAACAGAACAGTTATGGCGACTTGAATGAAGGTATGCGCTTTATCAACAATAATTCAGATCGTGCGAGTAGGAAATTCAAGTTGCATGAGACGGAAAGAGCAGTTTATAGAACAGTGCAGGCTAAGATCGTTCTGTGTTATAAAGTTACCTACGCCTACAACGCAGTACCGAATCGTATTCCAGGAAATAAATTGAAATTGAAATGGCTTCTCAAACAGCCAAACGTAGTTATTAATTTTAAATTTAACCAATTTTCTATATGTATAACTTTCCACAAAACGGAAATTAAACAACGCCCATATCGATTTCAGTTATACAGTCGTATACAGTATACATGTATTTGCGAATGTATTATTTGAATCGAAATTATGAATATATACATATAATATTGCATAATAGAATATTCGGTACTCTATCAAATAAAGGATCCCGTTATTAGTTTGTATACTAATTTTAATCACTGAAATGTAGAGAGCAATCTCATTGTCCGATCTAATGACAGAGCGACATGTTACTCCGAGCTTGACAAAATAGATTTAATCGATGCATCCATCAAAAATCTAAAAATAATGAGAAGACGGAATTAGATAGAGATGATCTAAGAATTAAATGGAGCCCGTGCCAATGAAATATTGGCTTGATACGGAAATAACTTCCACCGTGTGTGACGTTACATTACTAAATTATAATTACCGACAAGAATAACAGTCGCCAAGTTTAATCACGATCGATTTTACAAATGGAACCAAAGTTAACTTTAAAGATTATTTATGTCTCAACCTAAATTATTCCCTAATGCTTTCTTCCAGTTTTTAAATGCAATTACTCGAGAGAAATTTCTATTTGATCTATCAATTTATGTCGTAAACGAATAAAATCCAAATTAAAACGATCGCAATTACAAGTGACTAGCTTTCCCCCGCCACGCGTTGCTGTGGCTCGGTATTTTTTAAAAGCATGTTTTTACCTGTCACAGATGTGACATTTGGAAAAAAGACGAAGTAGAAAGCAAAGAAAAAAACTTAACAATTTAAAAGTACTAACCACAAATATTTCTATCCAAACGCAGATCAATCTACTCAGCTGAATTCCAATGCAATGAGAAACTTGCAGAACAAATCATTCCGAATAGTTCAATCAAACGGGGGCTGCTTATGAAGGACATTAAAAATGATGGTGAGTTACAACGAAGTGGATAGCGCGAAAACATTCCTCGTGCTCAAATATCTATGATACCAATTTTCATAGCGATAGGTTCAACGGTATAGAAGTTGATGTATTGCAGCGCCATCCACAGCGGCGAGTTACAACAAATTGAATAGCGTAAAAACCTTCTCCATGAAAAAGTACATACATATATGTGCCAAGTTTCATGTTGATCGGTCAAACAGTTTCGATGTCTATTAATCATATATACAGGGTGTCCCAAAACTCCTTCAAGTCCAGGAAATGGGAGGTTCCTTGGGTCATTTGAAGCGCGACATTTTCCTTTGCAAAAATTACCGCCGCGGCTTTGTTTAGGAGTTATTAACGAAAAACACGCACCAATGAGAGCGCGACTTGGCACAGTCGGCCAATAGACAGTTGGCGCCCCGGGCCGACAGTGCCAGCTCGCGTCTAGGTTGCGCTCTGATTGGTGAGATTGGTCTGTGTTTTTCGCTAATAACTCCTAAACAAAGCCGCTGCGGCCATTTCTGCAAAGGAAAATGTCGCGCTTCAAATGACCTAAGGAACCTCCCATTTCCCGGACTTGAAGGAGTTTTGGGACACCCTGTATACAAACATCCATTTATATATATATAGATAGATAGAAGAGAAGATTATTAAACCTATATTGTTCTATATTCTATATTATGCATATTTCTCTTATTTTTGACCTTGTACGACCTTGGAAGTCGTACCACTCTTTCATTAAAATTGTCGCGTTGGTGGTAAGATATTACGTATATTTATATCGTAAATACTGGTCCGAATTCCTGCGGACACCCAGTATTGTATACGAGTGCGAGAGTATACAGCACGCTAAATCTGACACAAAACGACAAAACACGAGAAGCGCAAGTATAGGGTGAACGGAGAGGGTGGAGGAGGGTCGCGCGCGCGAAATTCAAGTCCACAAATCGGTGCTAGCCAATTGTAACAGTAACAGACCGAACCAATTGCAGATTGCACTCGGACCGGGCAATAAGGTCATTCCGGTTCGCTTCATACCGATTGCTCTTCCATTCGCTTCGATATTAACTGCCGAACCCATTTCTGTTTTTCCCTCCTCGTACAGTCAGTCCGCCTTCTCATATCGAGACCGCGCGCGCTTTTCCTTTTTCCCCGTCCCCGTCCCTTTCCCTTTCCCTTTCCCTTTCCTTTTCTCCTCCACCCTTGCCCCTCGTTTTATCCAGCCGCTTGTCCAATCGACGGGTTCCTTCGTCGGTCCTCAACGTGTTAGCACAGAGCTCTGTTAGTCACGTGACACGAGCATTCAAATTCGAGTTAACGCGGGAGAGCCCCGCGCATCCGAAGCGACGGACCAGGCTAATTTAAGGAATCAATTAAAGTCGTCCTTGGCTATCGGTCGAGGCGAGGCGAGGCGAGGCGAGGCGAGGCGAGGCGAGGCGAGGCGAGGCGCGGCGAACAATGCGTCGAGAGACACGTCCAATTGTTTTTCAGTCGCCGGACGCGAAACGAATGGGATTCCTGGTTTAATTGGCCGCAGATTCGTCGTGGGTCTTAAATGTATTCGAACGATAAACTTCCGACTTGCGAAAATCGTCGACATTTAAACGATGATCGTTTCGTTGCGAAAAATAGTACAATAACAAACCTGGTCTCGATCTAATAACCTAGCAATTTGAAAGCTGTTCAATATTGCTCGATATGTACCAGTAAGCGATTCGTTATTTTGTTTTTTATTTGAGAATATATTACGAAAATACTGCTACACTGACTCGCTTGAATAATTCGCTGAAGGATTTAGAACAATTTACGATACAGAAAACGCCCGAGATCGCGGGAGGAGAGAAGAGAGTCCGACTCGTCCGCTCGTATTTTCGCATCTATCCATCTCACGTTTTATACAACATGCGCATACATAATTCCCTCGTTGAATAGATATCAGATCGAGGTTACATTTTAGAAATATTATGCAAACCCTGACCCAACATAATCCGTCGGTTTTTTCCCCCGTGTTACCAAATCAATGTCCTGGCCTGGCGGAAGGGAAAAGATTGCGTAAGGTGATTTATAGCGAGGAGAGATTTTAACGACCCCTTGTCGTTATGTTGTCACCTGTCCCGAAGCGCCAAAGAAGTCGCATTATGGCCCCATGCACGGTTATATGGCACTATCGATAACCGTCAATGTTACGTAAAACGACTGCTGCTCGAAAATTAAAGAATTCAACACCGGGGAACATAATCTGTTTCGCGTCGCGCCATACCCACAAATTTGTCCGTTTCCCATATAAATTTTTACCTTTCTCCTATGTCATCCAGTAGACTTGGACGTGAAGATGCATGAAGTCCAAGATTCCATTCTGCAGGATCAACGATTCACCAGTTATTAACACAAATGGGTAAACTTGAGCACTGTCCGCAGTATTTTCGACAGGTTAGCGCCGCCATGTTGTGTGTTGTGTGTCAGTGCTGCGCTGCGATATGTTGCAACGTTTCACGCGCATGCGCGGCCATAATAGTAGCGTATCTATATGTATCATATGTGGTAGCAGAGCCCTGAGGCAGTTATATTCGCGGAATGTACCGAAAGAATCTGTTCCGGACAAAAAAACTCCAGAATGTGTCCTACGAGTTACAAAATATGCACAAATACACATGTTATACATACATTCATTTTTCAGTACCCCATTTTATCGAGAATCTTACTTTACCGAGGCTGAAATCGCCGCGCATGCGCGTGAAATGTTGCACCATATCGCAGCACTGGTGTGGGTGTGTGTGTGTGTGTGTAATATGATCCCGATAATTAATAAATTAGTTGTTTGGTAGAAATCTACTTGATGAAAATCAGCGCGTGCTTGTGGTGTCACCTAGCGGCTCTGCTCGGAATGCGTATGCGGCGCGCGACCGTCATTAAATACACACAGCATGGCGGCGCTAACCTATAAAAAACACTGCAATTGTTCAACTTTAAACAGTTTCAAATGGCGAAACATTGATCCTGCAGGATCGAACCTTGGATTTTTCACATCTTCTCGTCTACATCTACTGGCTAACATAGGTACAAGGTAAAAATTTATGGAAAAAACGCGAACATTTCATCCGGTTGCGCAAGGAAAAGTTTACCCTTACAATTAGTATTATTTTTGTTTTGCCAATCATATCTATATACGTTTCAATTTCTTTGTTTCACAGATAGTATTCGTAGACTAGTATAAATAGCGTGGAACGTGATTTCGACTCACCCTGCTCACAGAAAGTAAAGATAACGCAGAAGGTTCTTCCTTCTCGAGGAAATAATGTCGTCATTATTATACGAATGAATTTTATTTTCACTCGGATTAAGTATCAGCAATTGCTGTGAGCAAGTGTAACGGCAATCTCGATGCAGTGTAATAAGACGACGTAAGAATAAGATAACAGTAAACGGATACGCGAATGCAACTTCGCTCGAGCGGAATTGTTTTCGTCTTCGAGGGTTCGCGAAGAGGATCGATCGCGTTCGAGATCTATCGAAGAATATATGCAACCATGTCCAGAAATTTGAATCTCGCATACCGATTCACCCGCAACCACGCACGGGCCCAAAAATGGAAAGAGGAAAAGGTAAAAGAGGGAAACAGGAAATATTATACATATGTATATTCAAATAGTTTTGCATAAATGAATGGAAAGAGCTAAGAGTAGTTAATAATTCGCGATAGAAACATAGTCGGAAAATAATATTCTTTATGCGGAGGAGAAACAAAAAATTTGTATTGCAACTGATTTTCAAACACAGCACTAATGAAAAAGTAAAAACTTTCAAGTGGTTCATGTATCGCATCGGTCAATGGTTCTGCTTTTAAATCGTGCTGTTTTTTTACGTGTTCGATTGAGTGTACGTATACAACATACAACGATAGAAATATTCGAATCGAATAAAGTGTTCCTTAATGAAATAAACGTCTCTTTGAAAATATTGTTCTGTTTCAGAATTTTTAAAATTTTCAATCGTTGCGAGAGTTCTTCGAACATTTAATATCGGCTGCTCTCTGCCAACGGTAATCTATTTTCATCGGAAGAAATTAGCAAAATGCTTCCGCGGACTCGGACAGAACGGTTTCGAAGATTGTCATTATACGTACGCATGTAAGTACTTACATATGTATACTCCTCTCCTCTCAGAGCCAGACCTACGATACAATTGAACACGGGCAACGTTCTCGGAGACTCGCTATATCATTGTCTAAGATCGCGAAACGTCTTGCGCGAATTCTCCTTGTTCTCGTTTCCGCAAAGCCAATACCTACATGGTACTTTGTACCGAGAACGTGCGCGGATTGCGGTGTACGTTCGCTTAAAAACTCGCTCGAGTTTCGATTTTTTACAGATAGTGGTGTTCCGAAGTCGCGGGATAAGTCGCCGCCGCGCCGCGCCGCGCCGCGCCGCGCCGGATGCTGATTCTACGATGCATGCGGAAACAAGTCGGAAAAAAAGGAATAACGCTATTAGATAGCAATCGCGTGACGCGTCTGCTCGTCACCTATCGATTCTACCTGCTGGAAGTAATACGGTATCATCTTCGTACCTGTATGGTAAACTATAAAGCAAAGATCTCTACCGGAACTGTCAAAATTGTTTCCCCACCATTGCGGTATCCCCCTTGGAACCAGTCAAGCGGTAAACACGCCCGACACGACGACCTCGAGCCAGCAAGACTCGCGCTGATGGAGCTAATGTATTCGTCTAGTGTTCGGTATCTTTTGTTGAAGAGTGTACAACGTGTACTTCTCTCAACCCTTGCGGACTCGGGAGAAGCACGCGGTAGAATCGCGCGAAATTTTCGCGAAATTTTATTCGATTAGGCGAGGAAACAACCAGCTCGCTGTCAACATTGCCCGATACCCAGCCACGGTGCGGAATAAAGGAAAAAATGGGCGGCACGGTGACTCGGATATACATAGGTGTAAGGACGTGATTCCGACCTGCACACCAGGTTTCCACGGGATCGTCTGACTTCTTGCTGGACTTTTTCTAGACCGCCGCGATATGGAAAATGCGGTGCACGTTCGCGTTCGAGATCTGCACATGACAAGCGTTTCAAACACGCACGTGTGTGGATATATCGAGTGCACCGTCACAGCCGGGATAGGTATTAACTCGAAATAGAATGACAAATGGAGAAAAAAATGGAAAGTGAAACGTTCGATCGGGGAAAAATCGAGGAATGGTAATTAATATATTTGAGAATTCAGAGCGGTGATGTCGAAACTGGCCGTGTCTAGTCTAGACAATGATTCGATTAGAACACCAATAAAATTACATTTACCTTTACGATGCAATCAAAGTGAAACGGGTCAGTATTATTAAGGCTATTAATCATCGATGCTCGGAGCATCGCATTTATTTGTTTCTCTTTTTAATCGATTTCCCGTTCCAATCATTATATCTCTCTGGTCATTCTTCGCGGTGTGTTCCCGACGCGACGAAACGTATTTTAAACCAATCCGCGCACAGGAATCAATTAATGGAAACAGATATACAGACAATATGCGTTGTTTCTGCCACCATTCAGTTTCCGACACCGCATACGAATGAGTTGCTGTAAATTTACCGACAAACCGATCGAACAATAAAGTCGCTGGAAATAAAAGAAAAGCCGAAGAAACAAAACCACACGGCGGAAAAGTCACACATGTGGGGGAGGGGGGCCTATTTGCACGTTCCGGAAGGGGAAAACCGTGCGCGAGAGAATTCTCTCTCGGGAGAAAAGGAACGGCCCCGTGTGTAAATTGTCCGAATTTCCCAATATTTCATTAAAATTGTTTGGACAGTTGGCGGGGGAAAAAATTTCAGTTACGGTTTCCCGGGGCGGTTGCTTTTATCGATTAACTAGACGCGACCGAACTTTCCACTTTTGTTTATTCTCTTTATGTTCCATATAACTTCCGTTTTCCCATTAATTCCGTTCCCTCCTTTCCCTTCCCTTCCCTTCCCTTCCCTTCCCTTCCCTTCCCTTCCCTTCCCTTCCCTTCCCTTCCCTTCCCTTCCCTTCCCTGCCGATCTCATCGTTTTGCGTCTTGCTCTGTCCTTCTCGCTTCGTATTTAATTACACACATCAGAAAAAAGTTTCCGCGCTGCTGAGACACGCAGCCTTTCGAGAAAACGTTATTTGCATAATTGTATTCTCTCGGAGCTGGGGCAACATATTTTCAACTTCGCCCCGCATGAAAAATTGCAAAAGTTGGATTATCGCCTGTGAAAGCCGTCCCGTGTTTCTTCGGGAAAACGCGAGGTTACGTACCTCGTGGAATTTGTCGGGCCGATCTGTCGAGCAGACTTCAAGATATCTGTAAACAAATAAAACAGAGCCATTTTTAATATCCGCGGATCGTCCAATTTCTTGTTATATTTCAACCGCTTCATGCAAAAGCGACGCAATATCCCACACTTTGTCGGTAAAATCGGTACCGCCCGGTACAATTATGTAAATATTAATCCAAGGCGGAAATTGTCGAGCAGCCTGAACCACGAATACAGCCCAAAGTATCATGAATATTACTATCCGTGTACACAATCCCTGTCACGAGTCACGAGTTACCGGAAAAGGCGGAGGGGTTCAACATGTGAACCTGTTTACGGATACATTACAAATGATATTTCAAGTTACGGATTAAGTATAGAGTATTTGCGGGTCGCGGAGTCGCGGAGTCGCGGAGTCGCGGAGTCGATACACAAACAAGCTTCCTAAGTAATTGGTTAAACAGTCTCGGGAGCTGGTTAAGCTGCCACAGAAGCTGGTAAAGTTACCTGAGAAGCTCATTAAGCTGTCTAAAGAACTGGTTCAGCTGCTTCGAAATGCGCACAGTGGTATATAGGTTTACCAAGCAAACTTGAAGCTTATGGGAGGAACTAAGCACCGTTGGTGGGGGAGGAAAAGCGTTAAAGTGTTCATCGATGGTTCTTGAATGGCCTTCGGCCGATTAGATCGTCCTTAGGCTTTAGACTCGCGACTACTCGAACACTATGACCAGCCGCAGGGACGATTACTCTGATAAGCGAATGCGCCAACATAGACCTAATTATTTCAGTCAACTGCCGCTATTAGCACAATTCTATAAATTATGAATTTTTACTCGTAAATTATTTACAATGTACAAAATAAAGAAACCTATTCAAGAAATTAGAAACAATACTTGTCTCTGTTTCACCGTGTTAATGGTAAAATTAATGAAATATACGCGATCAACGGATGAAAAACAACTTCTAACAAATTATACGAGCAGATATTTAAAAAAGCGCGTAAAGTTAGGCGCAGATCGATCGTCCGAAGATTATCAACGACGGAATCTGCAGCAAAAGTTGGTCTCTGGCAGAAATCAGTAGTTTACATAGCGGTGGAAGTTTGTTATAAATTTGATTGATACTCGTCGTTCGGACATCGGACAGAAGCTGCGCAAAAGTCCGCGAGGTCACGCTCGCGCGCTGTAACGTGCTCTCGTCGTTCCTTTTATCAGAATTCTCATTTCTCTGTTAGTTCAATTGAATTTTCTCGAAACCTGAAGGGGGTCGGGGTCGGGGTCGGGGACGGGGACGAAGTTAGCCGCCGAAGCAGAGCTGACAACTTGACAAGTAACTGGTTGATGGGCTAACATGACTTTGGTGAGCGTCTCCTTGCGGGAAGACTGGTTCAAGCTTCAGCTTGTCCTTAATACTCCGGCTTGAAGGGACAATCTCGCGTAGTCGGGCCAAAAAATCGATCTTTTCAAATGTATTCGAACAACAGTTAGAGCATAGAAATACTTGTCATCGCATTATATTCGCGATCGGAACGGAAAGAATTTTACAGCGAACATATTTAAATCCATGATGCTTTCCCGTTTGCGATATCGATGAAAATGGCGCAGATCGTTAGAGAATCACGACGAATATTATTCTGATAAGAGGCCATTGTATACCTAATTTTTCGGTAAAGGAGCACGTAATTACACATCGGTATTGCAGCATATGCGCTCCCACCAGAATTCAATTAAGGTTGGAAAGTATCGATTATCTCGTTAGTTATTGTACCCATATCGTTGCGGCGAATGTTTCGGTACACAGGGAATGATGTACCCTTCCATACAAGGTATCTCAATATATCAACATTCGATTTTCATAATTAACAATCGAAACTGTTTATCCAAGGAAACGGTGTAGACTAATCTGAAAAATTGTGATGCATTCATTTTATTATTTAATCGCTGCATAATCAATCGTGAAATCAGTCGTGTAAATCGTATGTTCGATGTAAAAATAGAAATAAGAGTACGAATAAGAAGGATAATAAAAAGAAAAAGAAATTGAAATAAATTTAGCGTCGATTAAAGGAGGCGTAGCGAAAGGTTTAAGCACCATCATTTCGGTGTATATTCGATTTAAAAATAGGAATAAGAGATAGCGGATAGCAGGGAGGTGGTCCGGCATTCCTAAACGAACCGGCTCCGTTTAAGGCGACCTTTAACCCTTATGCAGCCGAAAGCGAAGTCGATTTTCGTCGTGTAACAGCATTATTCGAATGTACAGAGGGCAGACGTATCAACCGAATGGAAACTGGCTGTCAGCCAGTTTTGAAAGCCAGTCTCTCTCTCTCTCTCTCTCTCTCTCTCTTCCCGTACTCCTTTACTCCCCTCGATGGATGTTGCGCGCCGCGAGCCGGTTCCTTTGGACACGTGCCATTTCATTATTTTCGCAGAGCTGTCATCAATATCCGAAGATTCGTCAACCTTCAGTTTCCCTTTCACCATTTCGACGTTCCATTCCTACCACTGATCTACGCCAAGTCTGCTCGTTCAGGAATGCAACTCCATTGATTTTAATGGAACACCCATCAAATCTCTCTCATTCGCTGTAGATTATGTTTACTATGGCTACATGCGATCATTTTATGAACGTGTACAAATTTCTAAAACATGAAATGCAAAAAATATTTCTCCGTAACTAGCGGAGAGGTAATGTTTACGAACCGCTGCGCTACGCTGCGCTGTATCAAACAATACACGGTTACGGTTATTCTAAAAGTTATCTGGACTGTACCGCAAGTTCTGAAACGTTCTGTACATATAGTATATGTAACTCTATTTCGAAAGCAAGGATATAAGGCTATACATAATGTACAGAGTGTATAAAAAGTAATGGTCATCCGTCCTAGGGGAGAATCTACATACATCTCTGGATCGGTGGACATTTGTAAGAGAAATGTCACCCCTAGGACGGATGACCATTACTGTTTATACACCCTGTACAACGATAACTACGCTGTATGTATGTATGTAGTTATAAAAATCGATAAATGCCACGTGTGGGTTTATAAACCATACATATGTATGTATAGGTACCTTTCATCGAGAGAGAAGAAATAATGAAACTGACAAACTCTCTTCAAAATAAGCCACTTACTTTTCACAATGCGCGGCATAATGATAATTGCAAAAGACTCGGCTGATGCACACGGAGTAACAAAACTGTAAAACAGTCCCCGGTTTTCTTGTTGAAATAAACTCCCATTTTATACGTTGATAAAACGAACAGAAATGTTTAGAATCATGCTTCGTTACACCGACGCGACGACGCGACGGCACCGTAGGTACGTGATTTATCAATTCTCTGTTCGTTCTACGAATTTGTGGAGCGTTTCAAATCCTAAATATCTGTATTTGCTAAATTCTTGGACAAGATAGCAGAGATAATTCGCAGTTGTCGGACAGTAAAGAAGCAAAGGTAACGAGAACAGATGATACGATGCTTTAATGTAAAATGCTCTGAACGCCCACGCGAGCGGTAAACGATAGAAAACCCCACGAGACACGGCAGAATTTCTTCCAACTTCCCATGCGTTATCTCGAGAATAACAAATGATATTTAGAAAAAAGTTAACACGAATGTTCTACGAAAAACGAAAAAGACCGCATAAAGTGGACACGCGCGCGCGCGCGATCGGCAGGTGAGAAGCCAGTGTACGTAAATACACGTATACATACATAGTCGGTGCTCGGTTTCGTTTTCACGACGAATCGGTGCAAGCTGGAACCTACCAGCTGCGAAGTAAGTCACCTCCGGTATACCGGTACGTTCACCTCCTAAACCCGACTACATATTTCTCTCCCGAGAGAAAGAAATCCGTCCAACGGGGATCTGACAATACGGAAAACGGTACACCTCCCGTTTCCTGTCCACGTCTCTCGCAGACTGCCTTCGCGGTTCGTGCCCGTGCGAAATGCAAATACATCTCGGCTCCCTACTGTCTCTGACCTACAGCCCTACAGCTACAGCACGGCGCGGCGCGGCGCGGCGTGAGTTACAACACGCTTGCTTGGACCGTCGATTATTGTCAGAGGCTCGATAAGTAGACTGCTGCGCTGGGAACAAATTTATTCTTTCGGATTTCTTTCGGAAACTTCTTTAATATTTTCATTGACAAATAGCAAAAGAATCCATCCATTTTTATAAATGTGTAGGTAATATCCGCGGTATATGTAGACGCGAGGATTAGAATTTTCAATATGTAAATTTATATTAGACCGTCCACGACGCCAGCAAAATCCAAACTAACAATTAGAAGGCGGTCGTGACAACAGTTTTGGTTCGAGTCGCGGGTCGCGGGTCGCGGGTCGCGCTCCGCCTCAAAGGGCTCGCTTTCACTTGAGTGGTCGTCGGGAAAAAAAAAAGTCGGAAAAATGGAATATGCGTTGCAATTTAAATCTGAATAATGGCTGTACGACCCGCGCAAGAACAAAGAGAAGTGTCACCGTTTATGCATCTCTACGTGCACAGCAGACACGCGAGGTCTTTACTTGTCAGTTCGCGAGAGCGTGCCTACACTGCACTGGCTGCGAAGCTTAGCAATGTCAAAGATCAACATCGTGGCCACCGCACGAAAACGATTTCATAGAAATCCGAATATGTATCTCTCTACCAGAGCCCCGAGGAGCCCCTGCACAATTTCTATCCGATCCTGCTTGCTGGACTTGGATTAACAGTCTCGTATTCAAATGATCACGCTTTAATTCAAATCAGCCGCCATATGTACCAACGCCTTCGCCTCCTTTGCCCCATCGTGCTATCCGCGTTGCTTTAACGCGATTTGCGCACATTCCAAATGGCCAGTTTAAATCAACTAAAAACTACTACTTTCCAATCGAGAGGGTCATCGCTCCAAACTTTTATTCATTCACACTTTGCACAAATATTTCAATAGATTGTAAAGAAATAAATCATTTTCGATACCAGTCGACGAAGGCGACTTTTAAAGTATCGGGTGATCAGAAAAGTTTTAAACGGTTCAACCTACTGAAAAAAGTTCCAAAAGTTTTAAAGAGTTTAAAATTCCCCGAAATAATGGCAAGATGGCAGATCGTTCCATTTTTGGATCGAAGGAAGTTCCATAGAAAACCGCATGGATTATATGGCAAGTTCGATTATATGGCGGAGGCTACCTTGAAAACCCGTAACTCACGCCCGCATTGTGTAATCAGGCCGATCTATTTCTAAACTCTAGACTTCCGTCAGTCAAATACGCTGCCGCTGCCGCGCCGCGCCGCGCCGCGCCGCGCGCCGTCCAAATGTCATTTTAAAGAATCCCAGAGCGTGCTTCTTCCAACGTTCCTCGATCGTTCCAGACTCCATTTTGCAAGCTGAACCACCTTGTAACTGTAAATTAATCTAGCAATACGAGTGTAATCGTTTTCTTTTTTTTTAATATTTCAAGTGCGATCAAATTATTCGCGCCAATTTTACTGGTCCAAGGCAACGTTTAGAGAATTCGGAAAAATGTCTAAACCCGGAGTGGTGATTATCTCCGGGAAACAGAGACGCGCACGCATCTTATGTGGTTTCATAAGATATATTATAGAAAGTTACATCTTAGACATTTAGGCGAGGAGCGGAGGTTGTTCGGATTAAAGGTAGAGACGCCTTCGTTAAACTTTCACTAACAATTCCTAAACCGAATTCTCTGGTTACGTGGTTTTCCCTATGTCCTACAGCCCTATAGCCCTATAGAACAAACGATGCAATCGAGTATCCGAAATCGATAACTGCATCGGCAGCTAAGCTCAATTTCCTCGACGTCCGAATAAAACAATGAATTAGCATTCCTTACGATCACTATTTTGAATATTCTTCGGGCTCCTAGCGGATTTGCAAATTCGGCGAAAGCGTGTCCGGCACACAGGACACAGGATTCAAACCATAATGGAATCCACATTTTATTTATACTTCTTTTTTTGTGACCTCTCGATCGCGATGCGAATATTTTTCATTGAGTTTTATAAACATTCGAATAAATATTCCAACAATTATTTCAACGTGTTTATTATTATTTCTCGGTTCTTTCGATCGAACAAAAATACGCGCGAGTACAATTCAGCTTATAAATATTGAATTTATTAAGTACTGATAATATTACATTTACAAATATGTAAAATGTAAACGAATCGTTTCAGTTCAATTAGAATTTCTGTCCCTGCTGGAAATAATGAACAGTCGAATTAAGTCACGAAATTATTAAACAGATTGTCGTCTATTTGAATAACTAACAATTCAATCTTACATATTAGCAGACAGTAATAATAGTACCTACTTGTTTCTATCAAGTCGTTAGCGTTTCGATTTATTAAAGTAAAATAGTATCTTGAATATACATATCTATGAATTGATAAGAGTTTTATGGATTTACGTAGGTACAGTAAATTATGAATACATTCGTGAATAGACCAGTAGTACGCCGATGCTAATTAGCTTTGTTTACCATTATTGGCCTAACAATAACCACTGTGTTTGGCACCGTTGAGAAATGTAAACAGTTGAGAACTGTTGACAACCCGATCTAGCTATTTAGCATGTGTTAAACATTCAAACTGGTCGTTCGATTAATTCTTTGTCGCTGTAAATATAGCACCTACTCCTTTTATACTCATTTTATATGTGTACATATGTAGGTACATTCTGTTATATATCTTGTTACCGTTTTTATGTAGAATGTAGCATGTATGTATATTAAAAAATCAAAGTTTCAATCGTAAACCCCATCGAGCCACCGATAATCCCTGCTTTCTGCTATCTTCCGCTACACCTAGGCCCTAGACGATCGCACAATGCGAATAATAATAATAATAGTTCCGCGGTACCCATTCATCGGAATGCATAACAATCGAAAATTGAATATTTCTGATGCAAAGTGCTGATATCATTTCGATTCCCCCCTGCTGCTACTACCACCGTTAGGCTCGCGAATCGATCGTAACTCTCGTCACATTGAAAGATTCTGATCTGATTGATTCGATGCGACAATAATGCCAACTTTTGCTATGTTACGAGCCGAGGGCTGGCGGAAAGACGTGGCCGAGGTTTGTTCGTGTGAACGGGATTGTCGCGTGGACTAGCCGATGTCTGTTTCGCATGCTTGAAAAAAAATGATGTCGTGGCCACTCCATCGTTAAACGATCGAGGGATCCTTAACCGCGATCGGGTGGTCTCGTCCATTCGCCCAGTCTGGGAATAGCTGACACAGAAAGTAAAGTTTAACTCCCATGGATAATTGCATAACTTAATATTTCGTTGGATTCATTAGGGTTGTAGCGAGGCGAGGCGAGGCGACACCCGAGCTATCCCGTATTCGTCTCTTGTTTCAAGTTACGATGTCGCGACATAGAATATTTATGGTGTTCACCTAGCCTTCCGCCGCCATCGTTGCCAAAGGGACACAGAGCTCTATGAATATTTAGAAAATTAAATTCGTCCAACTTCGTGATCTCCCTTCTCCGCGACTGCCTGCGCGATCTACACACGCTTGAATTTACAAGTTGGAGCAGCGGGATTCTTAATAGATCGCCAAGTATGTATAAGGAATTATGCCATTTAAGAATGGCTAACTAGCCTTCGTCCAGCTGTCGGGGCCTCGGCGATTTAAACGATAACAGATGAAACAGACTGGACGATAAGAGAGCGAATCGTCTATTATGTATTTCTCGTGTACTGCAACTGCGAAGAAGAATGAAGCGGAGCGTCCTTTTTACAACGATATCGCAAACTTTTGTACGCATTCGATTTTTAATTGCGGTCCCGTAACTCCGATTTCATCGTTCCAATGGTTCTCGTGGACAACATTTGAAATGGTTTATTTCTCTCAGTTCGGTAGCTACTTGCAGCTAAACTAACCCCGCACGATCAAAAAGTGTGTATCGTTCCGGTCGAACGAAAATACGTGCAACTCGATATTTTGCAATCCCTTTGACGCGCCGCGCCGCGCGTTTAACGTATTGTTAACGTATTGTTTAACGTATTTTTCTCGAAAAATTCAGTGCTATAGCGGTCGGTATAATTAAACAGAAATTATATTCCCTCCAAAAACAAACAAGTTGAAGCGTGATGCATGGATAGATATGTATTTTGTCTTTGAAAAAATTCATTTCGAAAAGTTGATCAACCCAATATATTCTTAAACAACGCGTTTATATGCGCTGGTTTACTGACTAAATTCAATTTGGATATTTTCGTTATAGCGTATCTTCGTATTTTAACCCGTTCGAATATTTATAAATTGAAAATGTGGTATCGTTATTTATTTTCTGCTATAACTTGGCAGAAACCAATGATTAGGGAGACGGTCGAATAACCGAGAAGGCGAGAAGGTAACAACGTGGTAACAACGCGTCATCGTGTCCATTACGAGTAGAAAAGGTGCGCAATAGACCAGACACATTAGCCAGTCGCAGTTGAAATCACGTTCACCGCGACGAATTTTTCCATTTCATTCGTTTCTTTTTTTTCTGCAAACGAAACTGGTTTATACACGCAACGCAGTATATTTTTGGAAACGGAGATTCTCGACGCAAATGCACTACCAGTGGCAGTGTTCCATCGCTTCCATCACGAAACGTGACAATTTCCACTTCATTGTTTTCAAAATGAATATTAGATAGTATACATAGAGGTAGCTTGTGATTAATCCAAATTTTTAATCCACTATGAATAATGTTTTCTGTTTTTTATTATTCTTTTTATCAGCCTGATTGTGCTCTCGCTGTACGCACATTTCGCAATTGAAGTCTCGACGAACAATGAAAACAGCTGCCAGTTTAGATTGTTACTTGTTACGAGTTACGAGTTTACGGGGAAATGCAAGTAAAGTGCTTCGAAAATGAAAAAGAGTTAATAACAGTAGACCGTTAATCGAGTAGACCAGGTATGAAAAAGAATGTGATCGTCGCAACAGAAAAATGCGAAGAACAATAATATGGTCCGTGCACTGTTGCCAGTTATGTATTAATTAATGTATTGGCTTTCGGTAATCGATAAGCACGGCAAAACAACGAGCACTGGATCAAACTTCGATTATTCATGCGATGCAAAACCAATTCCTGCATATTTTATCTTTCTCCGATTACAAACGAAGCCTTTTTGTTCCCGATGAAAACACGGCCGAAGTGGAAAACGAAGAGACAGCCGCGCGCGCGAGAGAAAAACAAATCGGATTGGCAAGACCGGAAGCTGCAAAGGTATTTTTCATGAATTTGTTCACGAATGGAATGGAAAACAACAATTTATTCCCTAGAATTAATCATTTAGAATTTAGTTCCGTATAAACTATTTTAAAAATTTACTCTTTTTAGCTGCATAATAAAAAAGAATTAATCGTTATTTTTTGTTGGATGCAACTTTTACCGCTTCGTTTTCCATTAAACTAGAAGTTGTTTCAAGTTTAAACTAAAAAATTTGTTTGCGCAAATTACTTGATATTGTTATTTTGTATTTTTATGACACATTCATCGTTTGAAATCTTTCATTTTTACGATATCGATATTTATTATTTTTAGTTATCGTTTGAGAAAGGAATCGGATAACGGAGGAAAACATAAGCATGATTTGTTACGACACGGTAAACTATAGAAAACGAATTAAACTATCAGTGGTCACGAGCGATTCCTGAGAAGGTTTTAATTCGCTGAAACCCAGGTTTCAAACGCCTTTCTTGGTAAAAGTATTGCGTGTTACCTGCCCATCATTTCTTCCTTAGGGAAGTGTCATTAACGGAATTACCAACTAGTTGACATGCGTGCACGGACACGATGCTATGGGAAATAAGGTCAGAAGAAAGCTTTATTTTTAATTAAGGGCTAAACTGGTGCGAGGCACCGTGCAATCGAAAACAGCAACTTCCAGCACAGGCTTTAGCGTTCGATGCTAAGCGCGTTACGTTTTACGTTACATTTTACATACTATGAATATCTATTATTTCTACACTTGTTTCAGCAACAAATCAAGTAGTGCAGGCCGATAATTGGACAGCGGATCTTTATAAAATACGGATTCTCTATTGTCTGAAGCATCGATTACGCGGCGCGGCGCGTCGACGAATCGCGAGTAATCAAGCCCCGCCGCACCGCACCGCGCCGCGCCGAGCAAACTCGCCTTTCGACTGTGGCCGAGTGACGATCGCTTTGGTTACTAGCTGCCACGCGGAGCGACTGTCCTTATCGATTACGCCATTGCGAGAGCCACAGGGCCAACCCCACTTGTATCACGATTTACGGGCGGCCACCTTCTACAACCCCCCCTTTTCTCTACGAATTAGCTTCTTTTCGCTGGAACTGAAGAATTCGGACTGGGGCGAAATCATGTCGGTCATTTGTTACAACGGCGCGGCGCGGCGCGGCGCGACGACTCGAAAATCGCGATTTTAACTTAACCCGGCTACGCTTATTGGGTCCATTTGGACCCAAAGCATTCTTTGCGCTCTTATAACTTCCAAACGGAAGGGCCGACGAGTCTGTAATTTCTTTAAAAAATATTTAAACTCCTTTTTGAAATAGTTGTAATAGAGAAATTGTTACACGTAAGGCATTTAGGGTCCAAATGGACCCCTAACAATTTTTACAGTAAATTTCCGTTAAAAATTTAAAAAAAAATTTTCAGAAAAATCTTTCTGAAAAAGGTTCAGAGGACGGTGTACTTTTTGCACTGACACCGATAAGAAAGATCACAAATATGATGTATCTTGTACCAACTGCTCAAAATTCATTTGTAAAGAGCACAGAGCCTCACTTTGCATTGATTGTGCAAAAGACTCCGAATAGGTTAATTTTCACGTATGTAATTTGCGTTTACGAATGTAATTTTCAATTGATCTATAATTTATGTTAATAACAACAGATAAATACAAAATTCCAAATGGACCCAAAACAACTTGTGCCTTTTTTTTTAAGCGTAGCCGGGTTGACACAGTATTCGTCGACGATTATTTCCTAATTGGGACATTTTGACGGAGTATTCGACTTTCGGATTTGTTAGTTAAACAAGTGAATGCCTTCTATTATCTTCTCTATTTCACGAGTATCGCAAATTGCAACGCATCAAATATTCTTCAGGGACTTTGGGCGCGTACACGTATGTTTATGTATGTAAAACGCATAGAGTATTGTTTTTAACATTACTCTATTACTCTATTACTCTATTACGTTTACTCCCTTAGGACAACTCCTCCTGACCTCCTTTCTTTTCCGCTCCACTCTCGCTGTCACCCTCCTGCCGGTTCCAAACTCGCTTTGTCAGACTATACATTATTCACACGTGCTCCATCTGTTCGTCGAAAGTATGCGAGCGCAAAGAGACCGGCCGAAATAACTTATTATTAGACCGCGAATGTTTATGCAATAATAAATCGAACGAATCCTCGAAGAACCCTCCTAACAGTTCAATAAAGTGTCACATAATCTTCGGTTGTTCCTCATCCAAAAGAATTATTCGGTACAAAAAAGGAAATTATCAGATATAATAACTAGAATTTAATGTTTATTTCTAACTAAGACCGATCTACGGGAAAAGTAAAACATTTACTAGACTTTTATATCGATTAAATGCATGGAAATACTTGTTTCGTATTTGTCTGTAGAATGTATAATATATTTATTGAATATCTGTCTATGAAATATAGAAACTACATATTATAAACTTCTATCTGTCGAATCTACAAAATATTCATGAAACGCCTGTCTAGAAATCGAGGTATAATAAAATCGAAAAATTATTTATCAAGTATCTGTCTATAGCATTTATAAAATACGGTAAATTTTGATTTGTTATTTCTGTTTATTTTCCCACTGTAGAACACGTGGAAATATCAATTTTGTAGAAGGAAATCGATACGTTTGACACATCGACTGTCAGGCGCATAGTTGACGAGAGTTGGCAATGAACAATTCGTGCATCGATTTCATAAAACGGATGTGATCGGTAATCGGTAATGCGAAGGATGCGAAATTTCGAGCACGCGTCAAACGTGCTACATAAATTTCGAAAGAAAAAACACGGTGAGTACCTAGTATCTCTAGAATTTATATTGGCCGAATGTTTGCAATGTTGCATAAAAGGCTGGAGTTGGTGGGTCTCGTCTCGTGTGCAACGACTCCCTGTTAATCTGTCCCAGCGATCGAGTCGCGAACTTGATTCTACTCGAAAACGTTGAGCTGCTAATGTTTCTGTTCTCAGTTGGCCTGTTCTACGTTCTACATTCTACACTCTATGCACACACTGGGTCAGCCTAAAATTCTACACCCCCTCTGCAACGTGTTCCACACTCCACACCCGTAATCCTACAGTCAACCGCGAAATCCAAGCGTTCGTTATAATGTTGTCGCTATATACAATGTCGTGAAAACTTCGGGACTGCTCGGCTCGATAGGTCCCGCTGAGCGGCAATTACTAATTACCGATACGATACAATTAAAGTGCAAAACTGCAAACATTGCTACCGATCCTTATTTTCGTAAAATATTCTATATTTTGTTAATATTATCGAACATAAACTGTTATGTTTTGCTTATCACATTCACCATGGAATTATCATCACCGAATGTTTATCATTCAATTGAAAAATATCTTGTATTATCACATTTTCTGTGAAACAAACGAAGTGTGTTTACACTTTTGCTTGTCACTGTATATGCCGAGATATTCAATTGAACTGAAAAATGAAATCTGGTCCGACAGTGTAACAATAATTATTTTCACTAGGTGCAAACGATTATTCATGATTAAACGCACGATACAACGTAATCTCTATAACCGCCGTACAAATCTCCTGTGAATAATGTCCTGATAATACGCGTCATTTGCTTCTAGTAGCTACGTAATTATAATTATTGAATTTTATTCGTACAGTGTTTCAATGCCGCACCGATAATTACGTTTCATTGGAGACGCCGCGCCGCGCCGGTAGCTACGAACCCAATGTCACAAATACGCCACCTACGCCTCGCATAGTTACACTTTTAATTGTGTAGCGAAACTGTTGTTTGCATACTGTCGGAGAAATTACTGGAAATAATTTCATCCGCCCAGTAATAAAACTGACAAATTGGCAAACTCTGGCCGTTAACTTCTGCAAAACAGATCCAATAAGAAATTTCTGATAGATATTTAAATAAAGAAGATTTATATACAATAATAGTTTTAACGATTGTAATTGCGAAGAAAGTTATGCAACAAGCAGGCAATGCGTTAACGATAGTCGGAAGAGTCTGTAGAAAATTTTTTGAAAGTTCATTAGCGTGTTATTCCTGTTCAGCTAACGAGGCATTCTATTTGAACGCTGTTGCAGAAACGTATCCGAGCATCGACTGACAATGAGTTTTAAGGTTCACAATATTATCTGGTATACATAGAATTGGACAATGGCGGGGCGAACTCAAACTCGGATAAGGATAAAATAGTTGATACACAATGGCACGACAATAACAAGGAAATCGAATTTATACCCTTTTCGCATACCCTACATGCCCAACGTCGTAGGCGTAGAGACTGTTCCACCTTAACGCGTCGACGCGACGGGAATTTTCAGAAATACCGTCATATCTGATTCTCTGTATTGTCAATATTCTATTATATTTTCCATTACCTATTTTATCCATTTATTTCGATTAAATTTTTCAGGTCGACTCGTTAGCCTATCGATAACAGAATAACAGATGTGCGCGGTAAAAGAAAATTAGAAAATAAAAGAAAATGAGAATGCCGATGATCGACACAAATCGAGCGAGTACGATAAAATTGCTTCTCTGTGTGTACCGTACCGAAGTGATTTCAATTGTAACGCGACAGAGATTTAAACAACAATTCTTCCCGGAGGAGAATACTTATGAATGTTCCCCCCCCCCCCCCAGTTCAATAACAGTTTGACATTTATCCAATACACAGTACTAATTTCAAAACTCCCAATACCGTGAGAACGTCGAGCACGTGCAGCTTATATTTTCCGCGAATGCTTCTCTCGACTCACCGACAAGGGCTCCTCTCTCTAAACAGGAAGCGACTGTTCCCTAAAGGTGTACCCGCATTTCAATGCACTTTATAAAATATATAACAATCGAGAAACACCGACACAACAACAGGCCGTACGAAATATTCTTCAAGTTTTCAACACTGTGCGTCGTCGCTCTGAACGGAAATAATTTGTTAATTGGACTCTAATTGGGTTGCGAAACGCGCGAAGAAGGAGCAAGAAGCCACTCCCCGATAGCTAGCACAATTATTATTCATTTTTCTTCTGTACAATTAAATAGAAATGAATAAAGTCTCCAACGCATACATAAACGACATATGTATGTAGGTACATCAGAGATAGCATTTGAAACAAGTTTTACGATTCCTTCGAACCAGCAGCTGATTGCAATCTTATAATAACTCACCTAGAAATTACAATGTTTTATTTATATACCTACATATGTATTGTATAACCGTGTACACAAATGAAATCACTTGCAAACGTAGCTAGAAACTTATTAAGTTGCAAGTTAAACGTGTTTTACAATTTCGTCGAACAAACAAGCGATTTCGACGCGGTTCAACAATCCTTTGGGAAAATACAAGCTTCGACATTAATTTATTTTCCAAGTTTTACAAGTTCTCATTGAATTTATCGCGACGCGCCAAGCTAGTTACGCTATTTCCTCGCATAAATCAATTACTTCAACGCTATAGCAATTCTTCGCTGGACCATAATTTAGAGCAGTAGGGCCGAGTGTAACAGCCTCGCTATTCGTCGCTATTCACTATTAAAAGAAATCAATAACATTCACTTTCAAGCCACTATTAAGAACAAGTTTCAAGATTACAGCAACAGTCGAAACAAGTTTCACCGTATCTTTAAATACATACAATAAGTTGTTTTAACCCTGCAGTGGCTCTCCGCGGTCACAATTTTTACATGACGCACACGTCCCACAAATCTTTCGTTTCGATGGTACACATAATTTTCAACGACGATATTAATTTCGAGCATTGAATAAGTTACAAAAGGAGTTTTAAACTTCCAGCAACATTCGAAGAATGTTTTACTATTATCTATGCAAATAAAACAACGATTTTAACACTTTATAACAATTAAGAACAACGAACATCGAAAACAAGTCTCACACTTGCTCCAAACAGAGTCCTCTCGAAGAGCACAATATTTCCCTGCAGATCAGCAAATCATCGTGAGAAAGAGTATCCAACCGAACAAAACGGAGCTTTCGAACGTGCCGTAGAAACAAAAGAAAAACGCAACCTACCTGGCTCCGTTCGGGAGCAACGATTCCCGTTGGCGAAAACAGATTTCGCCCGTTATCCCAGTGACTTTTCACGCAACGCGAGAATGCCAACGAACACACATACCGCGAACGAACGAACGAATGAAAGAAAGAGCAAGGGAGAAAGAGAAAACGTTCGGCAGCAAAGGTCCTAGCATTTGCTAGTCGGATGATTCACCCTCTGTTATCGAGGGGTTGCGAAGGGGCGGGAGATTCACCGCCGTCGAAAACGAGTGCATTCATTCCGTGCAATCTTGTTATTCCGCGGAGAGAGATAGAGATAGAGGGAGAAAGACACGCTCCGGAACGCAGGCCGAGAATCCGTCCGAAAAGCCCGACAATCCCGCAGCAATTACCGGCAATTATTCGCGGACCGTGACCATCGAACAACCCGTGTCGATCATCGGCGATCGAATCGGGCAGAGAGAGTCGAGTCGGGCCGGGCCGGGCCGAGCCGGGCCGGAGGGCGACGCGTTATACTCGCGTTGCGTGAACAATCGCTCTAAACCGTGCAACAAAACAGGGAGGGTAGGGAGGGGGGAGTGCTTGACAGAAGAGAAGCGAAACGATGGGAGCGAGCGAAAAGATCGAAGATCCTTTTTTCTCCGAAAGTGCCGATGCAAAACAGAAAACACCCACCGTAAACAACACTGCTTTAGCTACTCACTCTAGAGCCAGAAACACTTCGCGCGACTCCTGGAGGATTCGCGGTCTCCTATTGTCCGAACGGGTTCGTCGTACAGCAGAGCGCACGAGGCTGCGATTAGGGGACAGCTTTTTTTGGACTGTGGACGGAGCAGAGAGAAAGAAGGAAAGAAGGCGGAGAGAAAGATAGAAGGAGAGAGATGGAGAGATAGAGAGATAGACAAGACAGGTATAGAAAAGATAGAGACAGACGGACAGATAGATGGCTAGATAGATGGAGATAGAAAGAAAGAGAATCGAGAGGGAGGAAACGAGAGGAAACGAGACGAGACGAGGCGAGAGTCCGAGTCCGACGGAGAGGGAAAACTTGGTGCAGACGCACTCGCGGTGAAAACACGTAAACGCACGGAAAAATCGACGTGCACGCGACGGCGGTCGCGACGATACTGCGCCCTATCGGACAGCCCTGCGCAAATATAATGTCACCCCTCTCCTGCGATCCCGACCACACTATTCTCCGCGCCGCCACCGAATCGAACCCACCCCCTACCGTCCTTTCTCCCTCTCTCTATCGTCCTCTCTATCTTCCTTTCTTTCTTTCGCTTGCTCTCTACCCTCTTCGCGTTCTTCCATCCCTTCGCGCTCCAACAATCTCCCTGCATGTGGACGTGCGAGCGTGTGCGCGTGTGTGTGTGTGTGTGTCTTCTATTTTTTTTCCCTCGCTCTTTTTCGCGGCGTTGGCGACTCTTGTCACGATACCGCGCACACCACGGAACCTGCACACCCCCTGACGAACCCCTGTGCACATCCCCTGGTGGCTGCGTGTAGCACATCCAGGGGGACGGCATCCCTTTTTCTGAAACAGGGAGGGACTTTGCGATGGAGCTTCCGGTGCACACCGATGGCTATTTCCGTTCACGCTCCGACGACTCAAGACGAGGACAGGGTTGCTAGTCGGCGAGAGGGTAGCCCGGCTAGAGTAACAAGAGCGATTCCTAAGGGGTAATCGGCCCCTGCGCCTCTGTCTCTCTGTCTCTCTCTGTCTCTCTGTATCCCTATACACTTATACGCGATACGTAGACCCCGTTTAGCTACCTGCGCCTGTGTACCGATTATGTCCAATGACCGATAAGATTCCTTTCCCCGGATCCCTGGCTATTCCGAGACTCTTTGTGAGCTTGCGACTCACTGGACAACCGTGTTCAGCCTGATTTAGCTGGTTGCACGGACGCAACGCATTCTGCCTGCACGGTTCTCCCTCTCTCTCTCTCTCTCTCTCTTTCTCCCTATGATCAGAGACCTCCTCAACCTCCTTCTAAAGGGGGACACTGTTGAGCTTTTTATAAAATGTTTGATGGGTTAGTCAGGGTGGTTCTGGTAGTTGGATGGGTGTAATGCGTGGGAACTGCTGAGAGGGTTAATTAACCCCTTTGTGGTCCGCGGTGATTGGACGTGGTTAAAGGACGGGTCGAGCGAGAGAGGTTTTATGGAATTTTCGAGTGGGGTTTCGTGGATGACGATGTGAGTAAATAGCTTATGCTATCTTTATTATTAGGTCGTTGCATATGAAATCTCCGATAGCAGAATGCACATATACCGAAGCGTTCTAATCCAGAAATATTGTTATAATCTGTAGTTTGTTTCACATCGTTTCAAGATACGAAAGTAATCTTTAACGTAGTACTATTTTCAGTTTTTATTTACGGTAATTGGGAAAGTGGGTCCAAGTCGTGTATATTCTTTTCTTTGTTTCGAGATATGTACGTAGACTTTTGCGTTCGAATTGAATAAAAGGTGATTGGATAGATTGGAGATACGACAACGAAAAAATGGATTTATTACCATTGGGATCGCTGTTTCCACGACTCGAGGTGTACCGAACGAGTCAAATGAAAACGGTGTACGGCAGGCAAGCAAGCGTGTTAGTCTAACTCTGAACTCTAAGATAAAAGTTTAGAATACCAATTCGCACGCAACCACCCGATACGATATCCGCATCCGGCTCTCCGAAGGATTAATTGCGCGATATTAATTGGCTCACGTTTCTCCGTACAATTAGTTGGAATCGTTTTATCAAGGACTCCTCATTGGTGCGTCGTTTTATCAAGAAATCTTAGCCGCAAACTGATGAGATGGGATCTGCGAGAGAAATAGGACTGGGACTTTTTAATAGGACCGAAAGAATTTCAAAATAATTAATTACACGTAGCGATACACATTTGTCGTACAACCCTGGTCCGCGCTCAATTGTGTGCTTTATGTTGATTATTATTTAACTCCTTCCGCGCGCGCGCGCGCGAAATGTTTCCTGGCCGAGTTTACTGGCAGAGCTCCATTCACCGTTCTCTCCCGTGGAATGAAACAATGTCGAAAATTCACGAAAGATATCGTCCTTAGCTGCAATCCCGTGTTTCCCTGAATCTTTGCTACTCCTTCAAATTGTTCCCCTTTGAGATGGCTGTTTGTTTTGCGAAACTAAAAGAGCTTGCACCGCGCTGAATCCAAAATTCAGACGCGGTGTACGATCGTGTAATCTTCTTCCGCTAAAATTCTCCTCTACATTCTTCATTCTCATCCCTCTCGTATTATCTCCGGGGAATCTTGTCGGCGAGATTGTTACAATCAGCAAAAATCATTCAATCTTTCTTACCGACTCTAGTTACGATTATTGATTATACATAGACACGCTTGTGTAAATGAAAAATCTTTCGCAGTTCTTAATTCGATGTAAATAACGTTTTTTTCCTGATAACAAATTACTATTTTACTCGATAAAGAGTTTTATTAGTTTTTTGCTTGTTTACCTCTGCTATCAGAGAGTTATGATTTCAGCTTGCTCCTCGACGAGCAACTGCCGTGCTGAGCGTGATCGAATCATTTTAGCATTTAACATCAGTATTTCATTTTAATGAAATCTAACAAGTTGTTGTCTCAGTCAGTCCGCTAAACCGAATTATATTTTATTTGGCGATTAACATTGAACTACTGCAGCCAGAGATTGTATCGTATCGGTCCCGCTGTTTGTACAAGCATTAGAACAGGTAAACATAAACGTGAAACGTGAAACGTGAAACGTGAAACGTGAAACGCGAACAGAGAACGGTAACGAAACGAGACCGTGATCAGGTCGACGAATTTACATATTCGATTTTCCCCCAGACGAAAACTATCTCTCGATTCGACTTTATTTAAGCGACGGAGTTTATCATAATCATCTGTGGACTGTGGATCTTTGTAGAATTATGAATTGTTATCGAGAAATTCCGGACGAGTATTATGGCAATTGAAAAAGAATGGGCAGGACCTAATGCAATATCCTTACGGGAAATATGATATTTTACTCAGAGTTGTGTAGAATTACAATTGAATTACTCCAGGAACTATAATTACAAAGTAAACGAATTACATTGTAATTCAATTATATTCTATTTCAATTATACATTGTATTTCAATTACATTCTATTTCAATTATATTGTATTTCAATTACACATCTGATTAAAATTCTTAGTAATTGAATTACAATGTAATTGAATTAGCACAACTCTGATTTTACTAAAGTTATTCCGTAATTGGTCGTCCATCTCTTTTCCCAAAGAAAAATATTGAAGCGAAGCGAAGCGGTGACCAACTTCGGTGTCCCAGGCACTGTGGGCACAATAGGATTCAGGATTCAGCCCTGCGAGATAAGAGAGACCTTTCTACTTCCTCTGTGGACGGGACTCTTCTCCTCTAGCGTTTACCGTTTGCCGTTTGCCGTTTGCCGTTTGCCGACAAGCAAGTTTATGTGCAGAAACGCAGGAAAAGATACTACATACTCCGTGTCTCTCAGCTTTTCGTACGTAAAGAATGTCGTGGGGCGTGGGGAGCGTGGCAGAGGGGTGGAGGGGGGAGGGGGGAGAGAGAGGAGGACACGATAACAAAAATATTGTCGGAGGCGACCCAGGATGAGAAACCAATAGTCCGAGCGTACATATACGAGTACATCAATATGTTAACAATGGGATTGCGGATGTTTATGCAATCGTCAGTTCTCGGAGACAATTTCCAACGATCGATCCCGCTGTGTACGGTCTTATTTTTTAATCAAAACACCTCCGCAGATCGAAAATGTTTTGATCGTTTCATTCGAATTTCTGTAGTGCTTTTTTCGTCGTGCTCCGCACGGCAAAATGTACTGGGTGTTCCATTATTCAGGGAAGAACCATATGTTTGCGAGAGAAACGAGATTGAATTGTCGCGAGGCGAGCGTGCTATTTACCCTTTAACCGAGCATGACGAATTAATTTGTCGTTTTTATGCAAAAAGACATGGTAAAATAGAAAAAAAATCTTCCAACCCAACGATCTTCCACCCTTAACTCCTTGCGCTATCATTTCTTTCACGTTCAGAATTTCCTAAAAGAAGAAGAAATTTGCATCTATCGTATGCCTACGTAGAATATTCTCCCTTGGCTGGTCAAGGCGCAACGAAGTATCTTTCGGAATCGATACGCGATAAACGCGATCGGCGCGGCGCGACGAGTCGCTGTGCGAGAAGTTTAATTTAACCGCTGCTCGATTTGGAGATTTTAAACGTTGCAGCCCCGATACGACCTTCGTTAGCCCCTGGCGAGCTCATTTCATCCGTATCTCGTTCGGTCGTCACCAAGGGCACACAATATTTATAGCTCGTTTGCACGAAAGACCTCGTTTTTTTCAATGGGACCATGGCCCGACTATCAAATTTTCAGAGAGCCACAATACCTTTTCCCGCGATCCCCGCGAATACTATTGCACTTTTCTTTCGATCTAAGACGACGACAAAATTCCTGTTCCGCCATCAATTATAATACTAACCGTAAACGTGAACCTGTAAGGTTGAATGGTTTGCTGTTCGGGAACGGATCCCAGTATTTAATTAATCGGAGGTCGCTTAGGAAGTTTTCTCTTCCGTCTGTCGGTTGTACCGTTAAATAACTATGAAATTCGCTAACCGTCCAACCGGATCTCTGCCATGCCGCGCTGCGCCGCGCCGCGCCGCGTTGCGTTGCACATCCTTGCGCGTTTACGGCTTATTTGTTTACGCGCGATTCAACTATGTTTGGTTATTCTTCTTAGCGTCAATGTGGAAATCCGAGAGCATATTTACAAGGAGACCGAACACGGTTTCGGACCGGTTGCACGGCAGTATTTATTTCCGTTTCCGAGACCGTTCCATCGCACGTGGCCGGTCTTCTAATATTATTCCCCGTTTGAACGCTGGATCTGCCGCCACTCAATTCCCAACGATCCTCCTCAATGTTGAAGGAAATCAACACCGGTGTCGAATCACCGATCTCTCATTTTTTATTTCGCAAAAAATAAAAATGATAGATATACTTTAGATTTGAATCGAACATCTCTCGACAGTTTCGTTTTTCACCGACTCATTATTGCCGCAAACGCGTCAAGTATCCGGTCATACATAGTTTCGAAATTTCGCTGTGCAACACGCGCACGCGCGCACGCACTCGTGATCGCGATCGCATAATTCTCGCCGGTCGCCGGTCGACGGTCGACGGTCGACGGTCGACGCGACGCGACGTAGGTAAGTACACGCGCGCGGTACGACAACTTCATTTTCGCTGTTAGGAACTATCGTGCGGCTCGTCAGCTTTTACGCTCCGCGGCCGTTGTGTCGATTCCTCCTCGATAGTGTAGATATCATCGTAATGATCACATGACTTCCCTTGCCTTTGAGGAGGAGAACAAAGTCACGCGGAATCAGATTAGACGAAATAGAGAGGATCCTCGAGCCTCGAACACACTGGCAATGCAATCTCGTCACGAAATTCTCTTACATTGACCAACACACGTGTGATACCGTGTTATCCTTTTGTGTGCTCCATCTATTTTTTGCCATACCGTCGCGTCGTCGACCCGACAAGTATCAGTTTCTACCGCGGGAACATTTGCCGCATTTTATCGATGCTCCCTTGCGTGCTACATACATACGTACATACTCCGGCCGTGGTTCACTGCCAGTTGCGTTGTCGTTAGCCTCCTTTTACGTAACTGACAAACTTGTATGCGAAAAGAATCCACGATTAAAAGTCCAGCCTGGACATTCGGACAAAAGCAACCAGTGAAATTGCTGTCCTGTGAAATCGTTTCGGGACCGAAATCTCACTGACATCGTGTGCGAACAGTTGTCTTCGATAACGGCGTAACTTTTCGGAGGAACCATTTTTTTCTTGTGCATAGTTACTTAAGAGTGACGCAGCATCCTTGTAGAAATATTGTATGATTCGGGAAGTTGAAGTGTACATATACATACGTATACCTGCATTCGTTGGACGGATGAACGGGTGGACGGGTCAAGCTATATTTTCTAAAAGAGTTAGCGGTGGATGCAGGGTACACCTGGATAAAAATATTTCTGTGTGACCCAAATCCAGCCTGCTAATCGTTCCGATCGAGACGTTCCTGGGCTTATCACGAGGCCGGATCGCGGCGTATGGCGTATGAAATAAGGGTACATATCGCGGTGGCAACCTCTATCAAAGCGTGAAACGGTGCGGTGCGGTGCGGTGCGGCGTGTGTGGCGTGTGCGGGTGCGAGAGGGTGGGGCAGCACGCGAGAGAAAAAATACAGCGGAACAACAAAGCGAGAAAACGGGGATAAAGGGTGCGAGGGCATGCAGCGTGCAGAAACGGGTAGGATAGCGGGATGCACATGGCTGTTAACTATCCTTTGAGTCTCGTTCGTGGAACACCTCATCCGTGCAATGTCTCACTCGGACCACGGGTCTGTGACAGTGTATGGTTGAGCTACGATGGCGGATATGCTCGGCTGCCCCGTAAAAAGACATTTTCACAGCTCTACTAGCGCACAAAATAGTAGACAGCCCGGCTCTTGGACCCGTGTAAGCATCGTGTAACGCTATACCTGATTACACACAGTGATCAGTGAGCCGAGCTTATCCACCGTATGCTTCGATAAGTTGTTAAGAACGCACCTCGTTGGGCTCCAACCACCGTGCTAACAGAATTGTCCAGTCTTCTGTGATTTATGTCCACGTATTATTAGTCCCGTGGAATATGGCCGACCGACGACTTAAAAGGCGACCCCATAAACGCGCGGCGTTGTTTATTATTATACGGTTCGGAACGGCTTCCGACGACACGCCGCTAATCGGAAACCGGATCGATAGGTGCCTAGATGCACCGTTTACGTTTACGTTTACGGATTGTTCGCGTAAACTCCTGCGCCTACGCCTGTCGCCTAATCGTTCGTTCCGCCGCGCCGCGCCGCGCCGTCCAATAGTCGCGCATTTAGCCAAGTGTTTTAGTCGAGGCGAAACAAACGAAGCGAATGCGAAACAAATCCTAGGATATTAGAAACTAGAGGCTCTCAGTTTTAAAACCAGTCGAAATTTATTGTCGTCGAATCATTTTTTACGAGATTATAACAGTTCATGCCTTTCCTCGTTGAAAATTCGACGGTCCTCTAATTTTGCGCGGCACTGTATATCGAAGCGAGTACATAGTTGCAATTAGTCATAAGCGGTCAGAGAAGTTATAATAGAGATCATTGATGAGCCAGGTGAACGGCAGGCAGGTCGTGGCTAGCCATGGATGTTATCCACGAGTTAAATTGCGAATTAGTGCTCTATCCACCGTACCAGCTCAATCTCGCCCCTAGTGACTTTCATTTGTTTCCTGAATTGAAAAGACCTCTACGAGGGCAACTGAATGAGCCGCAGCCCGACCGAGGTGAAACAGCCTATTACCAGAATGGATTATGAAATCCCTCTCCAGTTCTTTCGGGTTGAAATTTAAAAGAGATAAATGTTTTCGAGTATTCGAACTTTCAGATCTTCGAGGATTCTATGTATGTATACTACTGCTACTGCGTAATTGCTTTTAATAAATTCAATCAACTAAACGTAATACATACCATACATATATAACCATACACATCGATCTTCTGAAATCTTTTTAATATTTGCGCTATTTCAATTTTCAGAGCTGCCCGTGGCGATCTTTGATGTCACTTTTCTGGTCAATTCGGGATTTTCCGGTCGGACGAGGACCACGCATCAATTCTCAGGAAATCGAGTCTTACAACGCCAACAGTTATTGCTTCGAGACTAATTTATCACTTTTGCGAACTTCTCCAGCTTGACCTTTATTTATCGGTATACAATGTGGAAATAGTCTTTGATGCATTTATCACGCACGAGTCAATCTTTTTACTAAACCTAATATAAATAACTGATAATCTGATTGGAATCTGTTTCAAACCTGTTTTCAAATATCACTCAAATACTAACACTCACAACTCACAACTCACTGTCAGCTAAAAAGAAAAGAAGAATTGTTAGTAAATTCCATACACATGTACACTATGTAATAATAAATTGTAATATCATGCTTTACATGATGATTATGCAAATACATTTCCGTTAAAAAATGTCACTTCTGACGCGGTACGAAAAATCATTTCTGACAGAACTTTATGAAAATAATTGTCACGAGGCGCTTTGACTCGCGAGAATATTCATCGAAGGACAATGTTATTTGCAAAAATTAGCAAGAATTTCGAGGTGCACGCGCACATAATGGCTAAAAATAAATATCATTACCGAAACATCGATTAGCATTTTCTGTTCGCGATCGTTTCACGGTTTCGCTGTATTCACGGATATTTCGTGTGGTGTGCTCGAAGTAATTCTCGATGTTTGCGTGGAAATTGTATGAAACCACGATTTACGCGATGAATATGTAATACGTGTAAGCTGCGACGCGATTCAATGAAAAACTGCCTTGGAAACGCAGCCTAAAAACGTGCGGATTTATTCAGCGCGATTTCGAATCGAATTATCGCCAGCTCGAAAGGATACAGATGAATAATGAATAATGCTTATTATTATAGCTGCGTTATGTATTATGCTGATGTAATACTATATACGTTACGTTGACGCGCGCTGCACGGCCTGGGTGTGGGTATGGGTGTGGGTGTGGGTGTGGGTGTGGGTGTGGGTGTGGGTGTCGCGCCGAATATACATATGTAAATGCTTGTCCATCTCGCTACGTGGGGGATGATCGATGCTGAAAATTTTGATCCTGTGGCCTAGCCGCCTGCCCGGTGACACGCGGCGATCAATTTTTATCAGTTTTTTGCCTTTACCCTGTAAAATATGACGGCATTTCTCTGTACGCGTGGTCAGGTTCGATTTTCTGCAAGTGCAACAACTAATTGATCATTATATCTATTCTTTTCGTCGCGTCGTTTGGTTCCAGTTAATCAATCACTGAATCGAGAATAATAAATGTTCCCATAACGTTTCAAACATACTTTGTCCCAGTTAGTATGCTCTGAATATTAGTTAAACTCCCCACTTGTTCATTACTAAAATAGCCCCATACAATTATGAAGCCACCACAGTGTTTAACGATTCGAGTCACCAAAGTTTAGTTCTTGTCCATCGTTTATGTCAGTTTGCTCTGACTATACTTTTTATGATAGAAATACATACGCGAACCACCGATTAAGCGAAATGCGACGATTCCCTGACCACTGTCAATATAAAGAAAATGTTGTCAATGATTTTGAAATGTACACATAGGATATCACCCCTTTTATCCCTCCGCCCGGTTTTGAGAAAGCCGTCTCGCGAGTGATCCGTCTTAAATCGAAAGAAGCGTGTAATACTCGGGAAACGAAGTAACCATTTCGAAATACATAATAATTTACTTGGGCATGCTTGCTTAAGCATATTAGGCGTTCGTTCGCTGGACAGGTAACCCTAAACGTGTTGATCGCAGAAACCGCGCGAACCTCCCGATCAAACGAGCACAAACAACAACGGATCGTTGCAGGGTGAATGAAACCGCGGCTGCAAGGTGCATCGATTACAGAAAGATGACGCTCTAATGGGTACATTAACGCCAAGTCTTGTCGGCAGCCGCGCCGCGCCGCGCCGCGCCGGACCGGTTTGTTAATTCATGCGAAGAAACACCGCATCTTTTATTTGCTTCGCTCGGTAAATTACTAAACGAATTACTTACGCCCCTGATGAAAGAGAGCTCGCGGTACTCTCGATTAGTGCTTGGTCGAGCTTATCCATGCTTCCCTTAGCGATCGCCGCGCAGCAGCTCCCTGATCGAGGGAGGTGTCTTCGGCTGACACCCTATTTCTGGATCGGTCACGGAATATATGTATGTATGTACGGTGGAAGTTTCACAGCGTTTTCCGTCAAACGAACCCTAGGAGCTAACGAGACTTTGCCGCACGCTCGATTGTCCTTTCAGCCGCTTCAAATAACCTTCCCTCGCGCCCACTTTGAACTTTTGTCCGTACGGTTAACAATTACTCTCGGCTCGAGCTAATTTTTTTCTAACCGTTTGTACTGTTTATGTTTATCAAGCGGCTAGTAGGGCCTTGTTGCTGAAGAAACGTTGCACGTTTTATAGCTAACTACATACATGTGTATATCATTTTCTCGGTTTTCCATTACCCTTTCATATATTGGCTATTAGTTATTAGGTCGTTGCAAGAGTCCTGATACGATTTTCGGTTTGTCTTGAATTTGCTCTTCATTAATCGTATAACGAAAATGCAATTTGATTTAGGCTCATGTTTAGGAATGACTTTTTTCAACCATCGAAGGCTGTACTTTGGAAAATATTGAAACGATTCTGATTGCCGCTGTTCGACAATGCTTTACTTTGCAATTACAGACAAGGTTTCTGCTGCATGCGAAATAAATATTTTTTCAACCATGACACGAAAAATCACGGAATCGATGGGAGTTCAAAATAGATAATCAAACATGTTTGTCAATCCGTGCGACTGTGTAAATATAGTATTTCGGCCATGCGACGCGGGGGCGAATTACGAAGTTTGCGTAAATCATTAAAAAACAGACGAATACGAGGACTGTTTCAGCAATCATGCTGCAAATGTTTTCCGTCGGTTGTTCGCGTTCAGATTGATACGCGGTCTTATATTAGCATAAATTATTCTACATTTAGAAAAGGGTAATTATGCATAAAAGGTCCCACCTCACCGATTTCGATGATTTTTTTAATATGTTGCCAGGATGCAGATTCTGAACAACTTTTTCCTTACACATGTAACCGTCGCTCAGCCTTAGTTTTCGAGATATTTTGCCTATACGTGCACGCCCGCCCGTGCCGTGCCGTGCCGTGCCGTGCCGTGCCGTGCGTCAGAATGATGCGACCGCTCGTCAACCGTTTCTACAGATTGTACGTAGTGTAATAAGATGAATCTTTTATGAAGAATCTTTTATGTAACAAGTAATATAACGTAGAGAATCTTGAAGGGTATAGTATTCTGTTAAGTTCGGTTTAGCTATGTATGTATAATTATTTTGCTATGCGAAATATAGGTTAAATATTCTGACGCTAGCAAGTCGATACATACATACACTGTTTTCATTGAGGCAATCTACTGGAACGATTGCATCCCCCTAACACAGTCAATGATTTCACGCCTATTATGGACCTATTATAGCAAATAACCGGTACACACGTAAATATAAATACAATAGTAGGGGAGAAGGTACACGACGAAGCTAACCGTTATTTTTCAGTCTACATACCATATTCTTACGCTCTTCAAAATGATATAATTGAACGCATATCTAAACGACAATTTTTCTTTATTCATCTTTCTGTTTTTTCGCGATGGTATCTCCGCACAGAGAATACTTGATCGCCCAAACGGAAAAACGCGACGTTTTCTGCAAAAAAATAACCGGACCTCGACTGCAGAGCAAGAAGAAACAAAAGAAAGCTGTTCCTCGTGAAAAAAAGGAACAAAGGTTCTTGAAACGAAGACAACGATGCCGCTCAAATGTGTTTGCTATGACCATTTGTTCCTCGTGTCAATCGAAGAAATAATATCCATAAACGCATAAAGGTCCGCAGTCTAATAACGACTATCACTCCATACAGTAAACAGTTTATTACGAAATATTCTGCACCGGTATAAATTTTCAAAATGGTACTGTAAATTGTTGTTCGGTTGAACCTGGTAGAGTTGACGTTCGAGCTTGGAAATATGTACATATACGTACATCTATCGTTCTGCGAGGACACAAAGAGAGGATCGTTTTTGCAGCGTACGGAAAATGACCTCTCAGTTGCACCGGCACATCTTTAAACAAACCGATCACACCACGACAAGTGACACAGAGACCAGCAGGTCGCGTGCAGAGAAAGTCCGTTCGACACCCAATTTTCGGCTCTGCCACCAAACAATGGAGTCCTGTCTCGCGCTTCTCTCTCTCTCTCTCTCTCTCTCTCTCTCTCTCTCTCGGGGTAAAGCGCACTCAGAACACAATGGAAAGAAGGGCCGTGAACTCCTACGTAGGCCTAGACAGAACCAAATAACCCACTGAGCCGATGGATCCGAAGCGAAAACCTTATTGCCTCGGAAATATCTTTCCTTGTTATCCTCGGGTGTCCTTATCTTTCCAGAATATATTTCGCATTTATGATGGTTTTAGTTTAGGTATAAATAAATAGTGAAACAGAACAGACGTTAATTAAAGGAGATACGATTGATAATACATTTGCAGTAAATTTGCAGAAAATCGTTGGTCCAATGGCGCCTCAAATTTACCGAAATGGAATGCATTCCCATTACATATTCGCGAACATAACGAAGATCATGACAGCAACAAACGATGCGAATACGTCTGCAACCTGTCCATGATGTTTGTGACGTTTGTCCGGCTAGCAACCACCACGGATTTACGAGGTATTTCTGACCTTCTAGAATATTATCGCTAACGAAGGAAAGACTAACGAAGAAGCTTCGAGCTTTAAGATGAAAATTATTCAAATGATCATATTTCAAATATGTATCGAGAATTTCTCAAGAATCGGAATAGCGGTGAAATACTTTTCGGATTCGCTGTACGTTCAGAATCCACCACGATAGGACATATTCGCACAAGATCTCGGTATATGCGACGAATCCGGAGCGTTAAGCGGACTTTGGAAAAGTTAATCATTACACCTGGAATATTTAGAGCGGCGAGCACAATGAGAGAGGTTCATTAAATAAAGTTTTCGAGGGTTGAACGAGCAGCGGCGCGTATTGTACGTGTGACATCGTGAAAACGGGGAGAAACGTGCGCGAAGAATGTCTATGCACAGACAGGGACAGAAACAGGGACAGGGACAGGGACAGGGACGGAAGAGAGTAAGAGAAAAACAAAGGAATAAAGAGGTCACATGCTTTGTGAACTCTAGTTGGAAAGGCGATCAACCGTGCAGATTGAGCTTCAGGATGAAACCCGTCAAGGTTTATTGAGTGTAAAGAGAAAAAGCAAAAAGGAGAAAGGGAATTGCGCCGCCGCCGCCGCCACCGTCGTCGTCGTCGTCGTTCGCACATACATACAAATCCAATTTAAAGGAACGCTGGCGAACGTGGAAACACTCGAAATATCATCCTTTCCCACCTACTCAAAATATTATCCCTTCATCCGTGACTTTCTCCCGAAGAACGAAAATATTTTCTGATTTTTGCGCGGCTTTCTCTGACACAGATTATTGCTTACCGATCGATTAAGGGGTTACGATTTTGCATAAATACATACATGTACTAGGTTGAGTGACGAGTAATTTTTGTTTTCAGAAAGAAATTGTAACCAAGGCGTGGACTGGAAGAAACTCGTGCGACTGGAACTATCTATTACCCGGGGCAGGTACATAATAATAAAGAGGCTGCTACAAAGCCGTTGTTTCGTGACTATCGGGAATCGATAAAATAAAATAAATAAGCCAGCCCAGGCCAGAAGTGCCGCATCTGCTCCGAGAACGAGAACGAGAACGAGAACGAGAACCTCTTCTCCTCCGGGGGAAGGGACTAATGGATACAGCGGATAGAAGATAGAAGTAATAGAAACACAGCAAGAGAAGTCAACGATATACGGGAGAATGTTGAGCTTGTCGGGACTTTGAATGGGGACAAAATATATTTGCAACGTCGCGCGTCGGGGCCGTTCGTTCACGAACTTTCCAATTTAATATTATGTATCGCGTTAGCTTCGTTTTGTTCGACGCAGCGCGACTCGTTGTCGACGAACTGTAGAATGATCCTAGTAAAGCTGTAGACGCTAATCTACCCTTAATCCTGGCGAACTGCCCAAGTAATTCTTGCATCTACAGCACTGACTAAAAGTTTCGAACTAGCGTTTCGTACAAGGTTTGTTCTTAAGGTTTCTTACATACTTCTGGATGGTTGAAATACACAATATAAGAAGAATTTAAGCTTTTACATATCTTCAACTATATGTAGAAGAAATGAAACATTAGAAATAAATTGACAAAACACGGAACGCTGAAGGGGCCTTGAAAACGGATTGGAACGACATTTTCCGAGTTGGTGGATACGATACTTTAGAAGATTACCAGTCGAGTTAGCTCGAGCTTGATAGTCATCTCCGATAGATGTTTCTTTATCGTTTGATGTAGAACCGAAAGTCGATCGTTGCAAGTTTAAAATAGGGCGAATTTTTTTACTTGTAGAAATCGAATTTCTACAGCACTACTTTCGTCTCTAATATTCGAATTTGTTTACCTGCGAATGAAAATAAAACAAGAAATCATATCGAAGAAGCAGACCTTTTGTATTTTATCTTCTTGCGAACACTCTAATGCTCGTACACTCTTTTTATACAATTATCGATGAACGTTCTCCGCTAGAAACGAACAATGTTACCTGACCATCAATTTATGTATACAGTGTACAACAGCACCAAATTGTACAATCAGCACCAACAATCGATAACGAACTAATCGAAATTACGTATGTATTACAGTACCGAAATGATTTATAGTATACAGTATACAGTATACAGTATACAGTATGCGGTATACATCGTTGCTATTATTTCTACTGTTACAATCGCAACATTCATCCGTGACATTCGATTAATCTGTATAAAACAGTCGATTCGAAATACATTTCGTTTATCACGATGCTACCCATGAATGAACATTAGACAAATAAAGTCTACTATAAAACGATGACCTTTTTAAAAGACTATTATTAGGTAACTGCCGGTAGCTAAAGTGTTGAACAATCGGAAAGAAATGATTAACAGATCGGTATTTCTCCCGCGCGCGCAGGATTGCCCTCCTACAATCTACAACACTCTTTCACGCATACAACTTTCGCCTAGGGCCTAGACTTACATTAGAGTCTAGAGGTAACACCGTTCTCCGCCATAACATATTGCTTGGACTTGTGTATACGTTAACAAAAATCTTGAAAACACGTCAACAAACTTTGCTTTAAATAAAAATAGTTCCAGACATGTAGATAGTCAGAAAAGTTTATATACTTGCCGGAAAAAATCTATGAATTGTCATAGATACGTATTAAAATATATGTATACAATTCATTATTCCAATAATGATAACTATCATAATAATAAATTTTCTGAATTCCACCATTTCGCGGTTTTCCTTTGTTTGTTTTCGAGCAGGCAAGCGTAACCAAGCATCGTCATTTTGAATTGTGCGAAATTACTGATTTGATTGAATTGAAAAATTTGTTTAAATTAAGAGTGCGCGTATGTATAGAAATTTTTATGACTGACTGCATGTATAGTGTATAGTTGTATAGTGTATAGAGTATAGAATACACATATAGTATGTACAGAGTGTATAACAAGAACAAGTAATGGTCATCGCGTCGCGTCGTAGGGGTGAATCTACACCTCTGGATCGGTGGACATTTGTAACAGAGAAACTTGCCGCAAAATTCTTTACAACAAAGAAAATTATTGCTCAAGTTGTTTTTTACATCAGCACCTTCCACTCACCCAGAAGAGAAAAAGTTTGAAAGAGGCCACATGTCCTAAACCAATAGTTATCGAGATATAAGCTGTTATATGTTTTGCAAAATTTGATTGTGTTAGATGTGGGTATACATGCTATATGTTATATGTGTGATATATGTGATATGTGGAGTTGTACGTATAGAGACAAAAGCCTGCTACATACTATGTGTACTATATGTACAGTCCACCCGACCGAGTCGATGAGACAGAACATAATCGTGTGGGTTGCCTCGAGATAAACGAAATTTAAAGGGACATTCGTCGCTAGGGCGACGCGACGAATCGCTTTGTCATAAACAATTTTGCGGCAAGTTCTCTTACAAATGTCCACCGATTCAGAGGCGTACATTCACCCCTATCGACGGATCACCATTACTTTTTATACAGCCTGTACACGGGGAAAAATTCGCGGAGAATTCGCTTTGATTGCCGCATATTCCCTGATTGCATGCCTGATCGTTTCATTTCATCGAAATAATCAATCAGTCAATTAATTATCCAATTACCTATAGCTTTGCTTGTGCGTATTCCGAACGATGGACATTATAATAGGAACCAATTGAAAGTCGTGGCAAGATATCCACAATATGAAGTAACTCGATTATAGTTTTCCATGCGTGCATTTCACGTGTGCAAGATTTTTACATTTACGCTACTTCCAATTAGGACACCTAAAAGCGACCTCAATCCCTCGCCTTGTGATGATGATGATGATGATGATGATGATACAGAACCCAATTTTTTATTATTATACCTACTCACAAAAATATAATTTATTAATATCAGATAACTACCTAGCTGCTCGTGCATGGCGCGGCGCGCCTACGCATGGCCGGCACGGCACCGGCACGGCACCGGCACGGCACCGGCACGGCACCGGCACGGCACCGGCACGGCACCGGCACGCACTCCGCAGCTAGGCCCTCCGCTGGCGGTTTACCAGGTAAACTTTACCTGAGAAGGTTATTATAGCAAACAAAAAACGCGCACGGATCAGCTCCGAACCGGCCGATTATTTACAACCACCGTGGTCCGACAACTTCAACCCCGACAGATGGACAACAGACCCACCGAATCAGATCGATGGGATCATACATACATACACACATACTTTACTATTTCATATATATTATGTATACAGATAAATAGATAAATAGATAGATATCAGATAATTGAATTCTCATTGATTGTTATTATTACAGAGAATAATTGGATCTTGAGGAATAAATTTCACAAGTATATTTCAACATTATAAATTGGTGTATAATTATTTAAACAAGTAGTAATATTTATTGCACCATCCGTACATTTTACATGTTTTCGGATCTATAGTATAAATACTGTTTCGACTTTACATGTTACATAAATTAATTATCTAATATCTCTTTGCGTTCTTAAGGGCTTTTGTCGCACAAACCAATATATTGTACATATCCATATACATATACATATATGTACATATGTACATGTATATGTATATGCATATGCATATGTATGTATAACTCCACCATTTTCTCAAATTGGTTAATTAAATTTTTACAAATCATTGTTGGAACGTTCTTACAGAAAGTTTATAATCAACGAACACAATGAAATCAAATTTTATAAACAAACTGTTCTAATATAACCGTGAATGTATTCTACAACCTCTTAACGACAACAAAATTCGTCAGTTATATAATTGTGAACGAAAATCGTAAGACGAGGGTTTAAGGTGTAAATACAGTTTATGATTTATGCTATCCAGAAAGCCAGCCCTAATTTTACACTTAATTTCCCATACAATTTCAGCACAATTTATAATTATACGACTGATGCGTGTGCTATATAGCATTTACTATATTGCATGTAGAAAATAAACAATTCAAATCTATTATCGACGGTTAAAGTTTTTTCGGTTTCACACCGTAACATAGTTGTATCTGTTTAACTAATAGTGCATGTATACCAAACTAAAACTATACATTCTCTAAAATTTCTCACATACTGTCTTTCATTTCCATTCAGTATAGAAATAATTTGTAATAGATGATATGGATGATTACCTTTACAACCCTAATGAAATGGCTGAACACTATCATACAAATTGCTGCTTAAAATAGAATGTCTTTCACAGTTGTTATACTAGCCTTTGTACGGTACCGTTAACGTAAACTCGTGTCCCGCTGACGCGGCCAGCTCCTGCACAAATACTACAAAATTGTTAATGTAAAACAATCATGTCTTTACACAAAAAAACTAAATTACACTAGCCAATAAACAAAAATTTATTGCTATTATGTATTATATAAACGCGAAGTGTAACAAGGGTTTTCAAATTTATGACTTTCTTTATTATTATAATAATTTCAATTAGCTAGGTATTTGCAAACCCCTTACACAATTCCGCGCGAATTTAATGGAAACAACGGCTTAAATAATTACATAAATCGATCTACAAGAGAAGATTCTCAGCTGGATAATTGAAAAAGTTGTGAAATTTTGAGTACATGTAAAGTGTACATAGATACTTATTAGGCATAGCCAAATTTTTAAGGAATAATATGAACCCCTTATAGCGAATTTAAACAGTACTCAAATTCTATGATAAATACCTATACATATGTCTTCTACACATCTCAAAAGTTTCACAGTTTTCTGAATTTCTAAGTTTCGAAAATTGTCCTGCAAAGATCAATTAAGTACAATTGGAAATAAATCGTATTCGGAATCATTTGAACAGGTACTCGCTGTGTGTGTGTGTGTGTGTGTGTGTGTGTGTGCGTGCGTGCGTGTGTGCATGAGTGAGTGGCTGTGTCTGATTGTGAGTGTATGTGTGTGTTTGTGTGGTAGCGATGAAAGAAACTCGACGAAATTACTCTCGACTAGACTCGGTAAAAATCTCACATACGCGACGAGCGACGACATATGTTACAAACAACAACTGTACGTTTACAACGTAGCGAATACACAACGACGCGACGTAACATGAAAGTTCATTGTCGCGACTCGCGAGGCAATGGTCGGCAACCGACCGAACTTTTACTCGTTTACAACGCTTGCGTTTCAGAACGTAATATGTACATATTGACTTCTGAACGTACGGATAATGAAATTCGAAGACGACTAAAGATTGGAATAAATCATTTTACAGAAAGTTCGAGAAGGTGTGCTCACCAAACGCCGACTCGTACTACTAGAAACTAGAAACTCACTCATGTAGGTTCAAACCGAAATCGATGAATTCTAAAGTACTATACTAATAATAAACAATTCTCGTTTATGCACGAATATCTCGTTAGGCTTTGTACATTTGTCAATTCCATTCATCATGAATAATCTTAAAACTTGAATTATTATATCTTGTATGTACATATATGTATGTATACATATATATACACACATAGCTGTAAATACTTAAAGCTCAAGAATATTCACAGAAATCATTACCCTATCATTGTACATCGACTTTAGTATGTATTATTAATTGTAGACATCACATTTTCAAAATCTTAGTCTACGCTAGACTCGTAGAGAAAGTTAAGGTGATTTAGACAATTATGATATCTGTGTGCAAATAGAGAAATTCATTTGTTGTTATGCGGATCTAATTTGTGTTTGCGTCGTAAGACAGTTTTACAGGATAAAATTACATGCTAAAAGGAATTTCGTTTCTCGCGAAAGATATTAAAAAACAATTTAAATGAAAGAGCATCTTTTTCATGTTTATAAAACTGTATAAAAATAATTTCGAAAATATTCATATCTTTCAAATTACCCACCGCCGCAAACACTTGTAACTAAGTTTTTGTATGTTGCAAATGTCTGCAAAATTTTTCATATAATAATTTGTATTATTTAACAGAAAATGAATTCCATTAAGTTTGCATTATAGATTAATTAGTCTACTCGGACACACGATTACATGATTTCCTAAATTCTCCAACTTTCAGAGTTCTGTCTCCGATTTGTCTTGAGAAACCGTCGTGTAAATATACATATAATTTATTATACGAGACATCAATTCGTTCGGTTAAAGTATATCCATTCTTTCGAACGATCTACACAATTCTTCTTGCAATTGCAAAATGTGTTCGATATAAAACAGCGACGTGCTATGTCGACAGTTTTCTCGTTGCAACATTCTTAAAAAAAACAATATGAAAACAACGGAAATTAAAAGAAAATTTATTACCACTTGAACAATTGATTATGACATTAAAGTCATGGAGAGAATAATTTGATATTACCATATATTAAAAACATTAAATTGGTGTTATTAGAAGAAAAACCAAGAAATTAAGTATCGTCGGTATTTTTAGTTGAAAATGAACATTTTCGGTGGGTAAAGTATGTTATATAATATTGAACACTCCTTTTCGTGTAAATATTGCATTTTCCCTTTTATCAAAAGTCATGGAAAGAGTAGAAAAAATTATTACTATTTTCAATTTTCTATACAGTGTAGTTTACGATTTCAAGTCTATACAGTCTATGCAGTTTACGTAACCGACAGACATTAAATAATAGTGAAGCGAATGTCCTCCAAATTCGAACCCACACGAGCAGTTTATCTAAAAACCGATAAATATTCATCGAACATGCTGGTAACCGTGTACAATGAATACGTATCTAAATCTAATTAATGGGTAAACAGAAACTTTACAGGCTTATATCTTTGGTTTCCCAGGAACATTTAAAGCTACGGTAACATTTATACGCTCAAATTTGATACTTTTATATCAATTAATATCTGCGCTGTCTATTTAGTTTCAGAATTAAAAAATATCGTTTTGTGTGTACGTACCGACTGACGACATTAATTGTGTGCAATATGTAATAATACGATGCGAAAAGAATTTCTGAAAAAAACTTCCTTGCAGTCTTCGCATTCTTCGATTGACGATAAGATAAATTAACTAATAAACCAGAGACTTTAATTTCGTATATTTCGCACAATATCCTCACCATATTTCCCTTATGAGTGTGAATTTTTCCAAGTTGCGACCAATTAATTTTCGAGAACCGCCACCGTTTTATACTTGACCGTTATACAAATACATAATTGTGTATTGTATGTACTATGTTTGAAAAAATTAACATCTCGGAAAGTCTTGGTTTGAAGTTTGAATGAATACATGTAGCAAAAGAAATGAAAGTAAAATCTGGTCGAAATTGACAGAATCGGTGAAGGAGCAGTATGTAAATAGGTCGTAGGTATACAAAAGTCGTATCTCGTATCGAGCAACATGCTAAATAAATAAAAGAAATTGCTCTGTGCGTAATCTTGTTCGATAATAATTAACAGTTAAAGTACCCATAACTCACAGTATATGTAAACCAACGTTAAATCACTCCCGAAATCAGCAGCGGTTTCCTCTTCGAATTAGATGCTAAGTAGCTTGATGCGTAAAAGTCCACGTTGTTCGTCAAAAAGTACAAATTCTTGTGTTCCATCGTTCTATCTCCATCAAATTCGTATTTTTTAGTCGGCTCAGGCTCAGGCTCGGTAGTCGGTAGTCTTTTCTACGCAGGCGCCGGCGCCACTCCTCCAGGCCTCCAGTCCTCCTGTCACACGAGACTTGACGAGACGCGAGACGAGACAGTGAGAGTGAGACATGAGAGAGTCCGCGTCGGCGTCGAAAATCGACATAGCCTAACCGAGCGTGGCCATTTGTCCGTGTTCTCTGTGACAACAAAAGTTTTTACTCTCTTTGGAAGTCCGGAGTCCGGGTCCGGGCGAGGAAAACGTAATTAATCGAAACGCGTCGCATCGTTTCAGAAAATTCGAACGAATTTCGCGAGAAACGTTCTCACTGTTCTCAGGTGGTTTTCAAATTTCCCGCGCGCGCCAAGTCGTGCTCGCGCCATGAGCTCGTTGTGCAGACGCCGTCGCCTCTCCACCATTCGTTCACGTCCTTGTACGATTTTGGCGGTCGATCGTCGTGCAACATTGCGCACACTCGACACCAGAAATACGTGTTGATGAACTCTCCGGTGCCTTTCCAACGAAAATACGAATTGTACAGCTCGTCGTCTCGATCCAAACGGTGAAGATATTCTGCAAGCTCCTTTGGCGACTCAAACTCATCCACATGAATATAGGACCGGTAGGGGGCACTGCGAGCGTAGTCCGTTGGATGCGCGCCCATCACGATGGGCAGAACATTGTGTCTAACAAGAAATCGAAAGAAATCTCGTGTCAGTTTGTGTCAGTTCGCAAATCGTTTCCAAAAGTGGAGGTAATGGTCGTAGAAATGCTCGTCGAAATGGTCGTGGTAGTAGAAATAAAAGTACTTTAACCAAATCTCATATGTTTAATGGAATGTTTCTTTAACAATTTTTCTGGTTGCTTGTTTACATTCTTTACTTGTTCATTATTAACAATCAAACATTCGGTCAAAAATTAGTTTGAATGAATACTATTCTGATTCATAAATGTAACCACAAATATAACCACTTGTGCTTGTCAGTTAGATCGTTCGTTCTTTTGTTCTCGCATAATTTTCAAATGCAATGTAGTCTATGTAGTCAAAACTGCCCTTAGAGGTTTTTCAATGACTGTCGAACTATTCGAAAGCTGACCAAGAAAAACCTCTCCAAGTAAAATTTCAGCCCTCTAGCTTGCCCGCGAGGGTATAGTTACAGGGTAAATTAGATTTCAATTCTAATTCAAGATTTTTCAACTCTCCTCTCTTCGCGTGTCTCATTAAAATGAAATGAAGAGTTTTTTTTATGGAAATATAAAAAAAAAACGGAAAGTGGGACATGTCTTAGTGAAGTTTAACGATACTTTGCTTTCTGTGGTAACAGCGTCACCCTCGTACCGAAATCTCGGCGATGACAGCACTCGAACGAAGTAGGACAGGAGAGAATCTTAAGGACCACTACATATACCAAAGTGCACTAAACAGGGGTGACAACAGCTGTGTGGAAAGCACACTTCCGTAATTACAATTACTGTAAGAAGTAAGAACCTAACAAAATTTTCTCACCTTTTCTAAACGACTTAGAATCCGAGCATTTTTAAACAAATTTTTGGAAATAATAAAATATAGACAGTGAAATATTTTTCACAGAAGAAAAGTCTCATTAAAAATATTGATTCGATGCAAGAGCCATCGGAGTTCCGAACGTTCCGACGAGTTGTTAAAATGGCGGTCAGAGATGCACGCGAAACCGCCCGAATGTTTAAAATTGTACCTTTTTAAAGAATATTCTCTTATGCGAAAAGGAGAATGAAATAGTGCAACATATCTTTTTCAAAAATAGCGGAGAAAAAGATGCGCGTGAAACTGAAATTAGACTTCTGTACAGTAGACCGTGTACCAAGCATGTTTAATCGATGTAGAAAAATGTAGGCAAATTGTGTCATACCCAAGGCCGTTCACGAAAAATTTTTCCGTGATGTAGTCCTTGCAGTTCGAGTTCTCGAAGGCAAGGTAGAACTTGTAGTCTTCGTCAAGCATATCGAAACACGCTTGAGCTTGCGAACGTGGGCATCGTAGAGTACCGCAAGTGCCGTAAATGTCCACTTGAATGTGTTTCGATAGTTCTTTAGCGTAAAGCATACGCTGATTTCTGGGATGACAATTCGAAACAAACCAGGCTACCTGAAATGATAAACAGTGCAGCAGAATATTGTGAATACAGTATCCGCCAGTCTATTCGGACAATTTCGAAGAATTTCTATAATATCGTTACCTTTTTAGTCTTGTTCGCCGCGTAATTAAACGACTGCGATATTTGTGTGATGCTAGGGTCGTAATACTGCCATCTTTCATAGGGCGCGACTATGTCACTGTCACGCCGATAAGTTGCCGTCCAATTGATCACAGCGTTCTTCACGCTTTGCGTGTGATAAGGACATTCTAAAAAATACAGCATCCACACCTGTTGAAAATCACACCAGTCTCATTCGACGTATACACATAATATTTATGTAGCTACATTAAAAACGGTAGCGCGATCGAAAATTCCGAGATCTCGATGGTCGAGACGGGACGAGTTCTCGAAAATGTTCGAGATTCTCGACGGTTTCGGGTTTTTCGAATGTCTCGGGAGTCCCAAATATTATATTTTAAGGTGTTCAGTAGAATTTATTTATATGTTATTAGTTATGTACGTACGTCGTTCGCGGCTTACTCAACTAATCGTAAGTTTGGAGTTTAGAGGGCGATTTTCATTTCGTCGATCACAGAGTGTAATTATTCGTGTTACATACTTGTTTGGACGATCTTCTGCCCACATGCGTCACATAATCCTTAAAAAGAATTAAATCCGCATCGGCCGCATCTTCTCTGGTAATTGTACATGTGTTTACTGGACAACGATGCTGAAGAAATATGTCCTGACCAACTTTAGCTTCAGGCATACCATGTGGTACCATTATTTTCTTTAATTGATGCTCTGACAGCGTTTTATTGTAATCATGTGGCACGAACATTAACTGTAAACATAGTATTCAAACAAAATAGTATTCAACGTTTTATCACATTTAGGGTTTTAGTTTTAGGACATTCAGATTGCAACAAATGTATAAAATCCATTGTCCATTATACATGTATAATGCAGAATTCGGTTTTCCAGAGTAAAAGAATTCGCGGCCGAAGCACCGACAGTCACGTGAAATGGGTAAACGAGGAAAGAATCACAGCAGGTTAAAAATCTTTCTTGCTATTCCATAATTCTTTGAGAAGGTTGCCCCAAATACAGGAACAATAGATTCCGTTGTGTCGTAAACAAAAGGGGTGAAAAGTAGCGCGTCTGCTTGGAGAATTTCAATGGAAGCTACTCGGTGCGGCGCGGCGCGGCGTTCTTATTTCAGTCTATATACATAGTGCACTCGGGTACAACACGTCGTAGTATGTAACACCATATGTAATTCATTTGGAATGGTAAATTGACAGGAGAGTATTTAGTTGATGAAACATTTCCGTTCTTATATTCTCATTCTCAGCAAATACCTAAGGGTTTATTAATGGCAATAGCAATTTGATTTATCAATCAACTTGTCTGCTTAAAATAAAAATCAAGAAACTTGACTTGGGTTTTGTTTCAACCTGATGATGCATCATCGCTCGATTCGAGTAGCCCTGTGTTATCAGGAAATTTATGGTGACGTAAATGCCCATACGCCCCCCGTTAACGAACGTAGACGATGAACCGACTCGCTGACAAAGAATAAAACGGACTGCGGAGAATCATCGACCTCGTTATCACAAGTCGTGTTAATTATTTCGAATCATTGTTACCTGATTCGTGACGCGGTCATCGTAAGCAACTTCTTCGGGCCACAGTCGGGCCAGTCTTCGTCCAGTCCGATTTGATTTTAAAGCAGGAAAAGGTCTTCTGATTCCTTCTTTCATATACCAAGGTCTCCGCGATGGATCTAACGCGTCCACGGTGTTTCGCGATAACGTTGTAATGTCGGTCAAATTGGCAACCTATAAACAAAACAAATAACATTATTATACAAATGACATAGGAGATTCATGCAGTTCTATGCTTCTCCGTAACAGACAGAGCTATCGATCCACATAAGCGTTCGTGCTGCGATCTAATGCTCATACTTATTCGTTATTGTGGATTTATCGAGATCTCGACGTTATCGATACTCGTAAAAATGTACAAGGTTAACGAATATAATTTTTAACATGAAAACATATTTTTTAAGCAATATTGTGATCAGAAATACATATTATGAAACGTGGTAAAATGGGGATTATAGTAATTTCAGGTAGATATAGCAAGGTTGTCTCAGCCGTGTTTCTCGCAGATACTGTCTTACAGCCATCTAATGATTCTGCGGTCTAATGACTGTACCTCGAACAGAAGTTTTTTCTTCAGATTTTCCCGAGTCTGCAGAACCTGCATCGTCGGTTTCTTCAATTTCGAAGGCCAATTTCGTTTGATCTGCGATCAAAATTCGACATTTATCATTTCGGCGGCCATAAATGTTTTCTCTTCGCCCCCTAATTTTCTCTTCGATGAATACGACTTGTACGCGACAAATGTACAAATCTACAACCGTCATTTGTCATTTTCAGCGTAAACCCCTCGGAAGGATACGAGATAGATATTATATTAGGTCCATACGATGATGTATAATAGTGTATTGCGACGAAATCGTAATTTTATTGCAATTTACTGTACCTTGGTGTTGTCGGAGACGCGAACAGACGTAGTCTGTCCAGGATGAGGTCGCATACGATGCCATATTTCGTCTTGCAACAGGTTCAGGATGACCAACAACAAACCGGACAAGCATAGCACGTAGAAAAAGGATCCCTTAAGAGAGAAACGCGGCAGACCCATGCCGCACGTTTCCTTCTTGTCAGAAATCTTTAGGAATCCATGCGCTATTTTCCGTTCCACTCACAGTGTCCATTCAGCTACACTGGAATCAGTCCAAGTACATACATAAATTGGTGGTCACCGCGGCGTTCATCGAGTTGATCGTTTAGTTCTAACCGAACCGATTATATTATTGATTATCGGTAGTGCAGTGCATAGTTCATCTCGTTTTATCTCGATCTCTAGAATATACCCTTCTAATATCATCGAAATTAGTCTAAAATTATGAGTTTTTTTCACTAGTACATATAGCTTTCTCTGAAATTCCGGGACAATTTGACATTCAACCGGGATTCTGGACAGCAACTTCAATATCGGGACAATCCTGGCCTGGCCAATCCGGGACGGTTGGTAACCCTATACATACATACTACAGTACATACAGTACATACATACTTGTATGCATGATGCGGGCACTATCACTATCGGTATATGTACTCCTTATCCACCGCTCATTTACGATGTACGAAATTCTCTACTAGAAATTTGTTGTTGCGCTGAATTGAACAAGCTATAAATATTCATTGACCTGTTTAATTATATTCATTTCGGCTTCGTTAGCTTGGCAGCACGAAGGGCAACAACCATATTTCGCGTGGTCGCTTTTATTTAGCTACTATATGTATACCAACACGTGAACATTTCTTTAATCTGGCATTATGACCGAGCGACTGTTCGAACATTCGATTTCTAATTGTTGCTTCGAGCGTACACGCGAAGCTTTTCGATTCTTTAATATATGTACATACGTACTTCTCGCAAAAAGCATACACGAGGAGCTCTAAGAAGGAAGAATGAAATAAACGTTGCGGAAACATAACGGAACATCTTTTTGGTCATCTCGAGCTCGTCGAGACTCTCTTCCGCTTAATTTGCAGCCTTGGGGTGTAAATAAAGTGGAAGAAGGTGACAACCAGACCAGAAACTGGATTTTGCTCGAGCTCTAAGCAGCACAGCGTCGTTCGCAATCCTGTCATTTCATAATCTAAAACGCAACGTTTTCGAGAACTAGAAAATCCTAAATTCTTCGCTAATTTCAAAAGTCAACGACTCTGTGAAATGTTTGTATTTGTCGCTATTACTATTTTCAAAGACTGGCACCTAGTGCGAAAAAATTACAACCATACAATTTCATTTGGTACTTGATGCGTGATCCGCGCGATCGATATGTATGTCGGACAAATCTTCCCGTCGTCATATCGAATTTACGCGAATGTCTCGGATTGAAATAGGAACAGACCAGACGATTTGTCAGGCTTCGATTAGATTCGTTTTTTTTCATTATTTTTCATTATTTTTCATTAGTTTTCATTAGTTTTCTCAGTTATATTACTGTCGCTTTGACTTGTACAAAATCAAATATTGTTATCAGCTTGGTAACACACCTGCCTTGAAATTTTCATAACATGTGTTCGCACTTTTTCGTATTCGTACTTTTCAATCGTTATTCCTTTAAGTATTCGATCAGTGATGAAATTTCTTCACTTTTTCTTTTTCTTTGAACGAACAGTTCATACAATATATTCTACAATATTATAATATGTAGAATATGAAACTCTCTTAATTGCCTACTCCCCACTCATTCATTGCCAAGGTTCTACTCAACGATGTTTATTATGATAATATCCAAGATATGTAGAAAATTTCCGTGTTATCGCCCACATACTGAATATCCTGCGGACGTTGGCATAACAGCGACCAGCAGGTTCGCAAACCTGAGAACACATTTCCATGTGAGATTTTTCGGTAAAAAACAGAATCGATCAGCTAAATTAAATTGATCTTTTCCAACACGAATCCCACGATTATAAAGATAACCATTTTTACGGAATTACAACAGCTGAAACGTTTACTGGAAATATTCGGATTTTACAATCGAGTTAACAAGAGTGTTTGTTTTACCGTATATGGTAGTTCATCGAGTCACAGTAGAAACTTTTAACTGTCTAATACTACTAGAATTCTACCAATAGAGAGAGAGAGAGAGAGAGAGAGAGGAGAGAGATCGTAGATTAGATTACTCAAGGTGAATTGTCGACTTACCAATGAAATTATGTTATCGATATCGACGGATCAACTAACGAATCCTCAATCATTTATTTTCGAGTTTCGGAAGAATATTATGTAACTGCTATGATACGTAAAATTTTTACGAAAAAGATCTTGGAATAAAACGAACGACGGATTATGATACTAAAGGGGCTTCTAAATTTAAAATGAGTCCAAAGGACCCCGCACTGATCATATGGAAAATCTATCCCGGTTAAATCATTTGGATTTTTCATATGTTGCAGCTTATGATCTACTGAAGAAAAGATGTAATGGGCACAAAGCTCAATAATGGACAGTTATCGAGTTCTAATCAGTGAAACATGACAAATTCGAGCTGCCGAATACTTTTTCCCGAATTACCGGGATAGATTTTCCATGTGATTAGTGCGGGGTCCTTTATCGTCGAAAGATTATTTTCTACGATATTATCATATTTTCAATATAGGCAACTTTTCAAGAGTAAGCATTGAAATATTTGTTGGATTCGCTGTATGTAAAATTAGCAATACGGGAACTCACTTTTTATTCTACAGTGTAGCGTTTAATGGCGACCTCGGGACTGAACAATTTAATTTGTTTAGTTTACGAGCACAGCGATCGCTAAATCGCGAAACTGACGGCAATCGGTGTTGCTTCGCGTACTACCTGAGTATTACTATTAGCCGGTGCCGATGCCGCCGCGCCTCGCCTCGCCTCGCCTCGCCTCGCGCCGCGCCGCGCCGCGCCTCGCCTCGCGCCGCGCCGTGCCGCGCGCCGTCGCGCGTCGTGCCAAGGTATATCAGCGGTTTATCAGCTACAATTACGTCAGGGTCAGCGAACGTTAAATCAACATCTCTTTCACTGATCGTGAGATTCATTGTAGAAAATTGTTTTAATTTTTTTATTGTATAATTTGTATAAATGTATAAATGTATAAATGCCATATTGCATGCGATGAATTCCGGCCTATTTTACACGGTAGAAAACAGGTTTTAAAAAATGCATAGAAACCATGTAAAAAGGGATTCGGATGAATTTCATGTTTTGAGAAATGCTCGCAGAATATAATCAGTGTGCGCGCGCGGTTTGATAGTATCAAAATAACCTAAATAAGATGAGAAGCGAGTTTTTTCCGATTTGCTGCGCTCCAGGAAGTGACGACAGAATGTGTTAATAGTGAACCGTGTAACAGGAAACTGATAGGTTTTACATCACTATGCTGCAGATACTTTCATATCTGAGAGAGTCCTAATTTAACGAGACACATACGTTCCACACGATTTACATACTTTTTATTTATCTCTGCCGAATTATTTCCGTAGTCTAGTGACAGTTGAAATTAATTTTCGAACGCATTTTCAATTTCTCGATCATGTAGAATTTTAAGCGTTTTCTTACCGTATTACTTTCTTCCTATTAAATATTGCGAATGAACAAAAGGATCCTTGTTTGCTGCACCCTAATTGCAAGGTACGACGCTCTTTTGCACTGCATTTTTTACAGAAGATGGCAGCAACCGGCTCGCAAAAACCCTTTCGTTCGCTTTACAAATAAATACATATTCGGTCATTTTCGATGAAATATTCGCAAGGTGACTTATCCGACGAACGAAGTCGATCAACTGTAATATTTGATTGATTCGACGAATAAGATGGCGGCCGCGGCGGCCGGTGGAGAACGAGTCAAAATGTTTTCTCACAATTCGTTGTAACATTCCGTATTGTTTTCACAGGTAAGCCTGTTTCGAGTGCATCGGTTTATTTCTACAATTCATTTGACGGTCTAGAAACCGGTGTCTATTCCGAGTTTACCCTAGACTAAGAGAGAAAGAGAGCGAGCGACCATGCCAAACCGCATAGTGGAAATAGATTAGTGTGCAGGTACAATGTATGTACAATACAATTTGATACGATATTTGCCTCGTGGTTCTTTATCGATCCTTTTATTGCTGAAAGATTGTTTAGTTGCCATTTTTGAATATCGGCTTTTACGGAAAATTGCACAGTGCAATAATTATTTAAAAATATTCTGCACCGTTATCTTCGACTGAACGCGATAGATACGTGTCGTGTACGAAATGTATTCAACGAAACAAAATTAATGGCCTTGGCCATGTGCTTTTTTTAGAAATTCGTATCGGCTCGTATCATGTATATCTTATATCAAAGTATAGCCAGATACGGTACTACTATTATGTATGCATGTATGTAACGATGTATGTAGCAAGCATGAATCAACTTTCACGCCCACTTCCCAATTCACCCCCGCGTACTTTCAACAGCAACCCCAAAGTTTCGTATCGAAATCATCCGATAAGACGCAATGAAAGCGTAAAATATTCGTATATGTATACATATGTAGTAGACTCAAACGCGCGTACGCTGTGTTAGAAACTGCACGGGATAGCAATCGCATAGGGGAGACGAACAGCAATCACATTAATTTTACACCGAACAAACAAAACAACTTTAACCCCCAGCACCCAGATATAGTTGCATAAAATGGCTCAGGATAATATTTTAAAGGAATACGTCTGACAAACGTAAAACAGAAAGGAATTAATCATTTTACGGTATGTTAAAATAGGATGAATCGAGTCCTCGAGGAACGTGCGAGGGTTAAAATCATGCTTGTATTTAAATAGAGGAATACAATTCTGCTAGAGAAAGAATTTATAGATCGGTTTACAGTAAATGGCTGAATCGAGTAGCGATAAGTACTTTAACCGAGCGATGATATACATATGCATATGTATACTTTAATTTGTAGAAACACGTCGATTGAAAATAATATTTGTAAAAATAAATTCAATAAAGATTACTATCGTAGTAGACGGTAGCTACCTACAAACAATGATACAGAGAAAATTCGATCGACCCTCCCCCCATATAAAAGATACGGATCTTTATCTAAAAAGCTGCGGTCCCTTGTTCGTAAGCAGTGTTTGGGAAATCAACATTTACGAAACCGCGCCCACAGGTCAAATACAGATACCCGCGTCAAACGCTTTCCGAAACCGAAACAGATACCGAAACAGCTTCGCTTCGTAATTAATATGCCGAACTCATCGACCACTATCGACCAAAGACATTGACCGATAACTTCCCCGTACACGGAACACGACAAATATATTTACTTTGCTGCTGACAAATTACTCTGCCACAAAAGGAAAAGAGAGACAGAGAAAAAAAAAGAAGAAGGGAAGACAAACAAGCCGCGCTAAAGTCAACGATAACGAAGCTAATTTATGAAAAGAGGCGAGGACGTTCGAGACGCGAGAACAAAGAATAAAAAATACATATTGAGAGAAAAAATATATAGACACTTACTGTTGGAGAAACATACTGGAGAACGGGGGGTACCACGTGTCTTTTTCCGCGAAACAGTAGCAGTGCACCACGAAGATGCACCCCGATGATGCACCCGCTCTCGGTCACATGTCCAAAATCGTTCTGACCGGGCACCACCTACGCACAAAACGATTTATTCCCGATCAAGCGATTCATGTTGTAGACGGCTAGCCTAGCCCGTCGGTTCTGGTTCTGTTCTCGCTCGCTGTATCCTACTCCTACACTGCCTCGTATTTTCCTCCTCTTCCTCTTGCCACCTTGTCCGTGTTTCTCCTATTCTACCAGCTATCCGGGTGTGCAGTGTGCGCAGCTCCTTTCCCCTGCCCTTGCGCGAACGATGCGCACAAGGAACGCACGACACGGCAACCCCCTTTGCCACATCGTCGACCACCCCCGCAACTTTATCGGCACTACTCGCACACGAAGGTACCAACGGGGAAAATCTATATGAGCCGCGTCTGCGCTCTCGTGCAGAACGATACGCGATGGGGTGAATTGTGAATTTGCGCTGATTTGCGCGCTCACGCCTTCCTCGGCGCGGCGCGGCGCGGCGCGTGGTGCGAGCCTAATCGTCGCGCCGCGCCGCACACTGCTCCCGAGTCCCGACAGTCCCGACTCCCGACTCCCGAGTCTGTCCCGAGCAGTCCCGAGTCCCGAATACTCTGCGATTTATCGGGTCGAAATCAATGCGCAACCAAAGCTGGCTAAAATACTATTTCACAAAGTTTTTCAAATATCAAAATTACGTACGTATAGTATACTCTTGTGACATTTTATTTTAATCTTTCTTCATATATTTAGATTAAAAATTTAACTATGTATATATATATATATATATATATATATATAGTGTCAAAACAATCTTTTCTTCCTAAGAAAATATTATTAACTAAATCTTGCATATATAACCATAGAAAATTAGAATTATCTAAATACGATAGCATTTTCAAAATCAAACTCTTACCTAAACGTAAACGTGCTCTTCTCAACATGAAATGAATATGTCATCTTCTTAGACTTTTATTGTATTATTATACACAATCAAAAAAATTGTTTGTTGCTGTAACAAAACGAGAAAGTCTAAAACATTTCAGCTAGATAAAATAATCATAATGCAACTTACAACTAGACTGCGAATAAACAAAATTTCAAGAAGGTCATGTCCACTAAAATTCTGTTACCTATAAGAATAGTTTCTATAAAAATTATTCTGAAAGTATATGCCTATATGAAATATTTTGAATTTATTAGAAATGATAAGAAAACTGTATGCAACTGTAACTTGACTTTAAGTGGCGCTACAATCGGTCACTAAAATCGGAAGAGAAGACAATCTATAATATCGACAACTCTACGACTATAACCGCCTCTATATCTTAGACCTTAGACTATATATACCTATAGACCCGATGCAGATCATAGGTCATAGGTCATAGATTCATAGATTATAAATATAATATCCATGGATTATGCCAGGGAGGATATGAGAGTGCTCACGCCCGGGTTTTCGATGCCTCCGAATCCTAGCCTGGATCAGATCCTAGACCGACGGTAGAGCGGTTTCCCCTGGTTCCCCCCTCCCAATCTTAGCCTGGATCAGATCCTAGTCCCAAGGTAGAGCGGACGCTTAGCCTGGTTCTGTCTCATTCTAAAACATGCTGCTGCTTGCTGCATGGTGTGGAGTGTGGACTGTGTTCGTGGTAAAAGTGGGCTCTATCCTCGGTGTAGGAGCTGTTCCGTGCTAAGCGTGAGCGTGCCAAAAAGTGGTGGCAAGTGGCAAGTTAGACCCGGGCGTGAGCACGAGCACTCTCATGTCTCATATCCTCTCTGCTAATATTTATCCTGATGATAAAAATCCTCTGTACTACCAGGTACTACATATAGGGGTCGTTGGAAAAAATATTTTTTACCCTCCACGACGAGTAGTCTATCCTATGACTCTGTTTGTGGTTGAACACTTTCGGATGCATGGTTCGTCTGTACGAGAAGGAATGCAGAATGAATGTCGTGAAATAAATTCATACATCCTTGAATATGTAACCAATATGCGAATAGAGATGATTCAATCGAACTAGAATAAGGAAATATTCGACATTGGTGCCAACATTGAGGCATATGAATCGTAACGGAATGTGTCACCGAGACAAACACACTTCTAAATACCGATTTCATACAGAATCCAAAGAATTGTTCGCTCGAAACAATCACACTGGCTACCTGATTACGAGAAATTAACAGCTAATTTACAATAGTTTCATGGTGACGGTATGGGTGTCAATCCGTTAAAGAAAATATGCCATTGGGGGCCGCTTACTGCTCTTGGTAGGTGAATTCGACATACTATCTTAGATGTGTTATTGCGTTTATAATGAATGATTATCCTAATTTAAATAAACCTAACGAAGTATTAAGATTTCGAATAAAATGTTAACACTTTGGGTGAGTCCCATTCTTGTGCCTAGAAGAACAATTAAATTAGAATCGAATCTCATACGTAAACCTGCTAAATAAATAGACGACAGTTTCCATTTTGTTTATATGTATTACGAAAGGAGCGCGGGAAATTCAAATCTTTATAAACGCTTCAATAGTACATAGATACTTAATTAATCGTTTTTGTAAATAATTCTTCATGTTTTTCAGGGATTATAAAGATAATCACGTTGATGACGGTACATTGCAGTAGACAATGCTGGCCACCACAGGAGAGTTTGTTTGGAACAATTAATTTCATGCTTTTCTTTTGTCTCAGTGGATCTACGCTCTTCCATTTCATCAGTTCTATTTACGAAGGGCCAGGGTATCTCCCTATAAAATGGATGCCGGTACTGTGCAACCATAATAGTCGTATATGTTACTCGATATCATAATATTACATATGTACATTAAATTAATGGAATGTACTGTTTCAGGAAAATGCTATAGACATTCAATTCTTACAGTACTGTTCTGTATGCGAAGGCTACAAAGCTCCGAGAACCCATCACTGCAGAAAGTGTGAGATTCCGTAGACCTCTAATCTATCTCTAACAAATCCAATCGAGTCTGCTCACTCAGTTTATGACTTTCAGGTGGCCGTTGCGTAATGAAAATGGACCACCACTGTCCATGGATAAACAATTGCGTAGGGCACTTTAATCACGGTCATTTCACAGCTTTTCTAGCAAGCGCAGTTAGCGGTTGTTGCGTTTCCACGTTTACTCTAATCTCTTGGGTGATGACTGTGTTGTCTTTGAAACCACTAGCGTTTCCTCCACCTTCTGTATTCGTTTTAATCATAGTAATCGTCAGCATTGGCCTATCCATTGGAGTTGTATTCGCTGTTGGAACGTTACTCTATTTTCAGGTAAAACTTGAGTAGAATCTTTCTTATTTAAATGAAACAAATATAACCGTTTACCAAAATCTCACAGATGCTGGCTATCGTTAAAAATCGAACAGAAATCGAAGCTTGGATTACAGAGAAGGCACATTATCGCAGATTTGGAAGCACTGATAAATTTATTTACCCGTATTCCAAAGGATGGCGTTTCAACGTACGACAAGTTCTTACGTGGGACTGCACACCAGTCGGAAATGGAATTTACTGGCCTGTGATCGAAGACTGTGACCAATACACCTTAACAGTAATCTCTTATTTAATTAATTAACTAGACTGCGAATGTTTACGTGCAATTTTCAATTTTCGTAGACAGATTTTCAGACAGTGGAATCAAATGAAATCTTATCTTCAGTGGTAATTGCCTTTCAAGATACGAAATTAATCAAAATCGTACTCAATTCCATCGAGTTTATTGTTCTAGTATCTTTTGAAAATTTCAATCAGTCTCACTAATTGCTAGACTGCGGATGTTTATGCATTTCCCAATTTTTGTAGTAAAATTTTAAGAAAGTGGAATGATATAAAATCCTATTTTTAATTGGAACAGCCTTTGTAGATTTAATACAAATAAAAATTGTACAAAATTCTATCGAATCTTGTGTTCTAGCGTTTTTTGAACATTTTTCATAAGTCATAAATGCATAAAGATCCGTCTACTAATTACAAGTCGAACTATTTTTCGAATGTAATAGCGGATTGAAGTTTGGCGACTTTCATATTCCAGCAAGAACAATTAGCTCAAAAGAAAGATAAACGGAAGAAAGCTAAGTCGTACAGAGTCGTAGAAGAATTCTCTGGATCACGATTAACATTGAGACACGGCTGGGGAGTGTTTTGCCATCCACCTTGCACCGACGAGCCCAGAATTAAACTTAGCGTCGGAGACATTGTCATTGTAACACGGTGGAGGAAGTACGTTCGAAATTGATTCAACATTATTATATTATTAATCCTGTATTATTAAACCTGTAAAAAATTACAGGTATTGGTTGTTCGGGGAAAGGAAAGAGGACGACCACAAGGAGAAGCAACCGCGCCAGAAGGGTTGGTTCCCACGTACCTGTGCGATCGAGATGATCGAGAACGAAGCGTACTCTCCTTCGTCCGCGAACTCGAATTGAGACATTCCTTCTGAACAAGTAGAGTTCTAACACGTATTTATAGAGTTCTCGTTCTACGGACGACGATATATTTCTCTAGCGTTTTGTATGCAAGCATCAGATGAATGTTTCTACTTGTTTGAATAATTTGAACGCGCGGTAACTTCTACGTAGATGAAACAGCGTATATTTATTGTGCTAACGAGAAACCGAGAATTTCATGAAACGAGAAGAATTAGCACAAAGAAAGAGGTCCTAAAATTTACATATATCTTTTACTACACGATGTGGAACTTACGTCTTTGAGTGTGTGTAACGAATAAACCTTTTCATATTTTTGTATATTTAGACGGAGAATCGTTGTGTTCATGACACACTCGCGGGTGTATATATTTGAAATAGAACTAAGTCCACTGTACATATTTATTGAACGATACAACGCCTCTCGGATTTCACGCGGAGAAGGGAGAATGATTTTCCAATAGTCTCTGTCGGATCTTATTGTTCTGTTTTATCGGGGAAAATCAATGATTTATTTGATTGGTCGCTCGGAAACCCCATTAGCACGTGCGATTTTATCAACAGCTTGTAATCGGCGAGTGAACGGTCTCACTGGTAACATCGTACCAGCCGTTCATGCTACAGCGAACACTTTCCTGACTTTATGTAGCGTCGCCCTGAAACCTACTGGAAAATCAATAACACTGTGAAAAATAACACACCATGCTTTCGTACAGACGTACAATTACCGGCGTGTAACGCGTGATTCGCGCACATTCCTGTGTTCCTTGAATCCATTTCATTCGAACACGAATCACACGCAACCCGAGCTTAATCTGTTTTTTTTAACGAACCTGCATTTGTTGACCCTTTGGACTCGAAGCAACTTTCATTCCGAAATCAAAAGATATCTTTCAATCTGGAAGATTTTTATTCTGCATAATCTTTTTTACACTATTCACATGAAATTGAACGACATTTGAATTTCTGGCAATTTCTAGAATACAGAAGAATTTAATCATTTCAAAAGAGAGTCATCATTCTAGTGCAATGGGTGAATTACAGTCAGTGTTTCTTAGCTTTAACAAATCGAACACCAGACAAGAATATTGTTAAACTATTCCGAGGTGTTTCGCTTACCTGTTTCTGAAATTAATCCATAAAATTCACGGTCTAATATAATTTCATAAATAAATAGAGAACAGTATGCATTTATAACTGTTGTTTATGTTGTCTTTTTTAATGTGACAGAGGGAGGGGGTATCAATTCCTGGTGAGATAGAGTTTTGTTCTAGCTCAACATCCACCCGAAACATTATTTTAATTCTACACAGTATGAATGCTTGCAATTAATGATGACAGTCGAAATAAATAAAGATATTGTCAGTTAAGATTCATTTGATTAAATAGTCGAGGTAGTGACCCGAATGTTTTTATTGCGGCTATTTGTTAACATTGACATGGTTAACAAGCTGTTACATGGCAAAGATCAGAACGCGACACGCAATCGCTGCTTTAACATCGACGAAGGGATTGGAGTGAAAGTGACAATTAGCAAAAGTGAATTGAACTAGCCTTTTATGTTTCCATGGTGGGATCCCGTCGCGTTTGACTAGCTTTCCGGAGATCCTTTCAGTTTCTTTCAAACTGTGTCCCGCGTGACAGCTCCGAATTCAGTGTCAATTCTTTTTATTCAAATTAGTTCGATCACTGTAAGTGCTGTAAGGAATTAACTTTTAAAATTGTTCATCCCTTTAATCTAATTTTTCTGAAGAAGTCCAAGACCCGTTTAGTGTTCATTGTCCGACAATGAATTTTTCTAATGTCAATTGTCCAATTTTTCCAGACAATTAGACACAGATCATTTAAATTACACCGAGTACAGCGAACAATTTTTCCACGTGACATAGATGATAGATAGTATAATTCGCGCGCGGAGATTTTTAAGTGAACTTCGATGTACTCCCCTAATTAATATCGCCCATTCTAGAGGAAATCTTGTGCGCAAGAAGAATGTGTTTGACTACGAGAAGCTTGGCAATCTACAGCCTAATCGTGGCCTCCTTGGCCCTTTACGCCAACTGTTTCCCCGATGGAGCACCTGTCGACACCTGTGTGAAACCGACTCGCCCTAACGAGCCTAATCACGGCCAAGCTAGGTCGCAACCCTTGGACACCAACCCTTACGAGTTCACCGCTTCGGCCTCGCAGTACAGTCCGAATTCTCAGATAAGCAGTACGTTCAATTTAAATAATAATTCATATATATGCTATTTCATTCTGATATTTAACGTTTCAATGGAACGATCGAAATTTCATTTCCAAACCTGGTCGAGGAATAATGTGATCCTTTAGAGAATTTTTTGGTGGAATATATTTCCACGAAAAGAGGGTGGCATTATAAAAAATGCAGTATAGAACAGAGCACACAAGGTTGCTTAATTGTCGAGGAAAACGGCTTGGCACGGAACGTGTTAAGAAAAAACACAGTAAAATTGATTAAACTCTTTAAGGCATAAAAATCGTGATCTTCGCTATTCTTTTTCACACATTATGTAGCTGGAAAACTAATTCTTTTAGCACCCCGAAAAAATTGAAGTGATTCGGTCGAGTTCGAGAAAAGTTTTTGAGGGGCGTCCGCTTAATTTTGCCCAGGGCTGTGTGTCGCAACTGTGTGTGTTGTCGAAAGTATTTGGTAAGCTAGAAGAGAGTGGGGGACTTCGAAGGGAGTCTGAAGCGAATCCTGGACAATGGATTGGCAAAGGTGATTAGGTGTTCCGTGTCAGTCGAGCCCGTTTTGTATCCTCCGTGGCGAAATTACCGGTATGACGGGATATGATCGGCGCGAAAAAGAAGAACGCATCCCGAGGTCGGCGTGGAACAATCGATCCAATCAGCGTGGATACGGTGGAATATGGCACCCCGGTTTCCGAAACGTTAACAATCGGGCATTCTGCGGTTCGCGGGCTCGGTTCTGCATGTTCAATCGATGGAATAATAGCGAGCGCAAAGATTTCCCGGTAGAAAGAATTCCGTTCGGTTGTACATACATACATACAGTCAGAGTCAAAAATTAGTATACACCCCATACATATGGGATTCTATATTATATTTACAGCATATTTCGCAAAAACCAAAGTTGTGATGTTGTAATTGTACAATGGTGCATGGTATTTCTAGTGTCACAATCGTATATAAACACACTTCCCCAGATAGCACAAAAACCTCTGCAGTCGGACATTCAGACGTCTTAAAGACGTCCCGAATGTCCTACGAACTTCTACCGAACGTCTCCTGAACGTCTTGTTGTAGAGAAAACGGTTTGACAAGACTGTCTAAAAGACGCTCAAGAAAAGTTCGTCGGACATTCGGAAGGTCTTTAAGACGCGTCTCCCTAAGAAGTCTTAAACTGGTTCATAAATGTTAATTAAACTAAAAGGAGGGAAAATTACGAACAAGGATAACCTTAAAATCGAACCACTAAACGTATGGAATGATACATTTCTGTTTCAACAACGCGTAAGTTGGTTGAATCCATGCCAAGACGTTCAGCTGCCGTAATTAAAGGCTAAAGGTGGACCAACAAAGTATTAAATCTACGTCACGATACAGATAGGGAAACAGTAAATTCATTGTAAAAAATCATGTGAAAAACGTAGAATTAAATTGTAGGAAAAATTAGGTTGATTGATGTGGGTCGGACGCGGCAGTAGATATAGTCAGCCATGACCAGACACGCCTATTCAACAAACAGGCGCGCCTGTTTCGCGACATTTCAGTAGCTTTGTTCGAGAAAATCTTTTTTCACGAAATATGTATATGTCTTTTGAATTTTACAATGGTTCCGCGTGTAAAGATAAATTAATGTTTCTCAACTTGAGTTTTGTAGAAATTGGTTTAACGAAGTAGACAGTTTAACAGTGAAACAGACAAAAATATGTTCTGTCTAAAATATGCAACGGTGTTTCCAAAAGGTGTATTTTGTTACCCACGAATATTTTGTACACCAACTGTATGTTTGATTTATTTTTCCTTTGAAAATACAGCTCTAATACTGAGAAGACTAGGTCACTGGGTATGTACGTACACACGAAATTCTCAGTTACTCTCGTCAGGTTTCTTATCAGACGATATTCAACCTACTCAGGTTTCTGTGTGAACCCGGTATTTTGTATTTTAAGCTAGCGGAGCTTCTTCGAGCCATTTTCCTTTAACCTTTTCACTTGTAAATTAATTGGTAGATGAATACATTTTTAGGGGAGGGGTTGAAGCTCAAGAAGTTGCTTGCGAGAGTGCTTAACGGAGTAGACTCCTTCTCCCAGGATTGCAAGGGTGCGGGATTCGCGTTCACATTTCTCGATGATACAAAAACGGGATTTTTCATTAGTCAAAAACGCTAGATAAAAGATCGATCTAGGGCGCTATCGCCCTCAAAAGTCCTATTTTTTCGTTTACGCGGCGTAATCTGGATTATTCGGCAGCGTAATTTGCATTATCCGGAAGCATACAAGTAGCTACAGAATAGATACTTGGTAAACTACGGGTTATTATGATCGTAAATTGAACATTTTGTGTCCCGAAAGGAAGCGTGGATCGAACTGCGACTGTCTTCCTTTTGGCGGCGCTCTTTATGTTCTTTTTAGGACGTCGCTATTGTGTACCGAGTCTAATACATACTGCGTATCGATCGGAACTTATAATGAAAAGGTAACAGAGTACGAACACTGTGGAACACGTTCGAACACCAATATCGCGCAAGATAACCATGCCAGCATTAATTAAACAAGGACGTTTATGGAAGCTCGTTCAATAGAAAGATAAAGAAATTAACGAAGTTACGCGCCACGATCCCGATCAGATAATCCTTGATTGATCATACAATTTATTTAGATGATAATCCTCGATCAGATAATCGTCGATAAACTTCAAACAAACGACAAACAATAAAATTTATTAGAAAATAAAATTGTTCCACCTAAATTGCAACAAACTGGAGTGAAATGGAAATTCATTTTCATTCTTAATGCGTTTAATGGGCTGAAATAATACAATATTGAGCTATAATCTCTCTCTCTCTCTCTCTCTCTCTCTCTCTCAATCGTTACACGGTGAAATTTATTTAACGTTAATCGTTAATCGATAGCCGGGTTAATTCGAATGGAAATTAAGCGCAGAATTAATTTCAGTAAAAGCAGCTATGAAACGAGACTAATCGAAATCGCGCATGGTTAAAAATGATTCTGACATAACGCGCCGGTACAACCTTGAACGCGTTGTATTTTTTTCGAGAAACTTTCGAAGAAGGAAGTTTCTTCAAGTTACTCAATTTGCTCCGGGGCTCGAACTTAATTATGCGAGAACCTTCTAGCCATTCTTTCGCTGTTTGCATAAAAAGGCAACAACGAGCAAAAGTTGCATGTTGCTCGGAACTGCTCTCGGAAAATTACTTTAAAAATAGAGTTTTTCCTTGGAAAAGATCGCGAAAGGGAAAGTGGATATTGAAGTTTCCAGGAGTTGATAAGAGAGTCTTCTTGTAGATAAGGTGGTGGATCTTCGTGACAACGAAGGCAAGCAGACTGACAATGATGTAAGGAACTTCTTTCTTCGTTGCAGTATCCATCAGCGGCTCGTCGTTCAAAGGATTTTTCCTGCAAGCACGTGACCCTGAGACAGACAAATGGATCGGTTCCTGGGCTCAAACCGAGAACACGAACACCCATCCGGAATGCAGCGCCGTGACACACGCTGATCCACAGCCAAAACAGCACGCAACACTTATTTGGAATGCACCGCCGAACGGGCACGGAAGAGTCTACTTTACGTAAGTAACAATCGTCCAGATTTCAAACTTGCATGTTTGATTAACGTGTTCATTTCTTTTTTATGATACCGCAACGAAAATTTCATATGCTCATCAGCTTTTCACTTTTCATTTGATTAACATGTTCACCACCTTTTTACTCATACTTGTAACACAAATTTAAAAAACGTGAATCTTCGTGTCGTGTTAAAATTCTCGTGGCTTTTCCCAACATTTTTCCAGAAAAGTGTACTAAAAAAAATGGCAGTTCTGTCCGGCAATTTTCGGAGGATTTGCAAAACGCGTGACGCAAAATTCCAGGCGAGGTTGCATTTTTCAATAACATGTTCATTACCTTTTTTACTTGCAACGCTCTGCAACAAAAATGTGAATCTTCATGTAGCGTTAACATTCTCGCGGCTTGCGCCAACATTTTCGCAGACAAGTGGAAAATAATAACAGTTCTGCCCGGCGATTTTTAGAGGATTTGCAAAACGCGTGACACAGATACGGAATGAGCGAAAATGGGGGATAAAAAGAAAGGGAACTTTTAGCAGGCAGGTCCGGTCCGGTCCGGTCCGCATTTCCGTGGAGAAAAAGTTGCTGGTCGAGCTCGCGATTCAAACGAGGCACATATTCCGCAATTCAGCCGGTTCCTTTCAGGCCGCCACGTGAACTTTCTGACCTATAATGTTCTCCGGAAATTCGCTGGCTTATTAGCAAGCCTACCGCGAGCGCGTTCAATTCGCGAGCGATCGTGCGGCAGGAGCAATTATTTCCGTCGACCAACGCAGCACAATTAATCTTATCACGTTGTCCCCGTCGTTCAAGTGCAGATCCTTCGATCAGGCAAATCACCGCGCCTGTTGTCGCTTGTATCAACCGGAACACCCATTTTATCGCCAATCGCCACGTTTATACCGTGGTTATCGGACTTTTAACACTGGAACTATTAATTGTAGCAAGCGATGGGCACACAATACTCTGTCTTGCAAGTTTTCGCGACAAAAAGTATAAAAATCGATATTTTTTAATCATTATGTTCTTCGAATTTTTTTCTTTATATTTTGTGTAGATTATCTTGAATTTAATAGTATTAATAATCAACTTTTTATTAATGATTTTCATCGTAGAAAATTTTAGAATAACTGTTATTTTCGTTCCTTGCTTGAAACTCTTGAAAGTCTTGAAGTCTTGAAAATTTTTAAAGTCTTGATAATCTTAATAAATGTTATACTTATTATAATATTGAATATTGATACATTCACACCGTTACTCATCCCAATGCTGACACGACGCAATCATTGTTTCGCGATAGATGTAACATTTCAAGAGTTTCAATTCTTGCAAACCTTCCAAAGTTCTAAGGCTAAGGCTTTCTACATTTTCCAGACGACGAAGACTTTCAAGACGTCCAACAGTTTCAAGTGTTCTAACCTTCTAACCGAATTATGTTGCAAGTGATTCGAATTTTTTGTCGTAAATATTGAATCGAAGCGATTCGAAGTGATTCAGATTCCATCACTAATTGTAGCTATTTGAAAAATCAATTTATAAGCTTGTCGTATTTTTTGTTTGAAGCGGCACCATTTTGAAGGAGTACGCAACCTACTGGTCGCACGTGGTGGCTACACCTAGACAATAAGCAACTCTATTTATACGTACGTATTATAATATTATTAGTAGACAGCGGAGTTTATACATTTATGACAAAAACGAGTAGGTGTATAATTTGAAAAATTAAAACTATTAAACGTATTAACACATTACCGACCGGTGATTATTAGATAATTTTGAAAAATCTACGACACATGGCTAAACACTTCTTAATGGAAACTTCAGTGGCAACAGCAATTTTCATTGTAAACTAACAATTCACCCTCAATAATGTCATCTAATAGTTTCATTTAAGATTGCAATGTAAAATAAAATTTCTATGCATTATTTTGGTACAGCACAATTATTGAAAATTCTATTAATAGGCTTCCGGTAGGTAAAGTGTTAAGGAAGAAGTCGCAATTCTGGTACGAAATATTTATTTTTCCTAAATATCCGCTGTCTAATTAGCTAACGATTTCAAAATAATTATAGACTAAAAATGGTATTTCTTAGTCAAGGTTTTCTAAGGCTCAGGACATTGTGATTCGCAGATCTTTGAGAAGGAGATGTGCCTTCGAGGAACCCCTAAACCGTAGAGATTAACATCTAATGTACATTTTTATACTGTCTACTGATTTTAAATATAAACAAACGTTAATATTTAAATATCACAATCACAAATATCCAACTAGTTTCGAGTTTATATTGTCCTGTTATTTATAATGTTACAATAAAAAATATTAAATAAGTATTGTGACCGTAGACTCAGAGGTGCACGTTTCAGCAAACGACAAAAAAAGAAATTCATATTTACGTTGAAGCGAGACTTTCTATATTCTATATTCAGCGCACATACATAGCTCTCGCATAGTCGAGAGAAGGTTTTCGATCTGTCAGATGCAGTTGCGTAACACTCGATTGATCGTTCGAGCATATATCACACGCGACCTGTTCACCGACGGCAATACATACATTTCGCCTAAGGCAACTTTTAATTCCATAATCGCGTAATATTCGATCCACTGGGAAGGAGGGAAAGAGAGAGAGAGAGAGAGAGAGAGAGAGAGAGAGTGGTGGACGTGAAAAGTTTCACTGTTCGCATATTAATGAAGAAAAAGTAGACCGGGATCGATTCCTGTGGAAAGATGGAGTCTACACAGTGTGGAGCGGTGGACATTTCTTTCTATATTAATTATGGCTCGCAGTCTGCTCCATTGTGCACGTCGTAAACGTTGTTCTTTCCTATTGCGTTCGATTGTTTAAGGCCGTATATATAAAGTATATGGCCGCCACTGTACTTGTTGTGTATATAAAATAATGTGAAATAGTTATTTCTAGAGCTCCGTAAACCTAGTGTTATTTAGGAGCTGAGAAGCTAGACGATAATAATTATCGCCTCGGCAAGAAAACGAAATCTTTGGCAGGATCTCTTTTCGAGTAGCAACACCGATGAATTATGGTCGACAATTCGAAAGTTTTGTGGTTCAGTTTCATCAAACTTGTACAGGTTGATCCTTAAGGGACTGCGGCGCCAAGGTAACTAGGATCCACGTGGTAACCCGTACATAAATTATTAACGGAAACTCTGCCCGGAAGCAACAGAGGAAACGTATTCGCTGGCGATAAAGGGCAGGTATCAAATGGAATTCTTTCAGCTTCGAGATCCGCCCTTCAAGTCGAAGAATGGCAAGTGTGACATCAGCCAGCAGATTGTTTAAATAACAGTGGGAATTGCGTAGGCTGGAGGGAGAAAGAGTTGATTCGAAAATTCCAAAGCTTCCCTTATGAGAATGACCCGGTTTTGGCATAGCGAGGACTTACGTAAGCCTGTCTGGCGATCCTTTTGCTCTCGTAGAAGCGTGCTGGGTTCCATTAACGGTATCCGGTGAGGAAATGTCGGAACCTCCTTTGGGAACATGTTGCGACTCGCCTTTACCGTATCAGTCGGCATGTCCCAGTATGGGACCAGTAATCGCGCTCCTTAAACACCAGCCGAGAACGAACAAGTTCCCTTCCGATACATTAAACTCCTCCATTTTCTCGACTACGAGAGGCGATAAGGAGAACCTGCGAATGTACCCTGAAGGCATGGCTCCTTCGGCCTGCAGACGTCTCGAGCCTCGAGCCTTCATGTCGTTTTTAGAGGCTAGAAATGTTTCGTAGTGGTAGCATTTATTTATTTCGGTACGTTAGAAAAGTAATGAGACTGTTACTGATTGTTTTGTTACCATGAATCGTACATATTCCTTTTAAACCTGAAGGGGTTGTCACCTTGAAAATAATTCCCTTGGGCAGCTACACAGCGACGCGACGCGACGCGACGGAGGCGTTGTTTCCAGTCTTCGTAGCAGTGTTGGGCAAAAATTTTTATTTAAATAAAATTTTTGCCCAACTCTGCTTCGTAGCACTTCTGGAAGGCTTCTATTGGAATACCTTTCAGCACGTCGCGTCGGTTATGCTCTTCTGGATGTTATCCAAAGTGCTAAAATGACGCCCTTTCAAATGGTTTTTGATCCGGGGGAATAAAAAGAAGTGACAGGGACTGAGATCCGGCGAATAGGGCGGTTGAGAAACCACAGGAATGTTATTTTTTGGCAAAAAATCATTAATAGAGATTGCCGTGTGACAGGGCGCATTGTAACGCACTTGATAGTCACTGCTTCGCGTCAGACGCTCACGACACTCTTCTAGCAACAGTATCAACTTGAAACAAGTATGGACCAAAGGGAACAAAGTCACGATTCAACCTAACTGCCTTCCGATATAGAAGGCAATAGCGATGTCGGTTGATGGACAGTTTTGCCAGTCTCATTACTTTTCTAACGCACCTCGTATCTTCAGCCGTTTTAGCATCAGCTTCGTATCTTCTTCGTTCTCCGCAATCATTATCCCGTCATCCGCATAGCCCAGTGTCCAAAATTTCTCCTTCCCCACTCTTGTTCCACCTACCTGCAGATGCAGAAGATTCTCCATCTCTGTTTCCAAGTCTGATAGAAAAACCGAGAATATTGTCGGACTCGGCACGCACCCCTGCCCGACGTCCTTCCCCGTACAAAATTCCTTCGATTCCGTTCCTCTCACCCTAACTACATTTATCACCTTTTCGTATATTTCCTTTGCTTTCTCGATTAGCCCATTCCCTATTCCTCTTCTTTCCATCCCTCCCCACAGCTTCTCCAGAAATGTTTAGTAACAAACTGGCTTTTCATCCTAGATGACTTAGTCTACTTAGGTTCTACCTAGCTCCCACGAGTCAATAACCTCGATAACGGTCATCATCGGAGAACTATCAGCACCTTACAATCAGGGGGAGTTAGGGAATCGTTGCTATCGTGTCCAGTAAAAGGTTCGTTTAGTTAGCTAGTTGGTCGGACGATATTTGCTTTTCGAGTCACGTTTTACGCTTGCGGCGTTGCGGGGTGGGGCGATAGACAATTACGTCAAACGAGCTTCGCCGGTGCCATAATTCAGTGTCTGTTGCGGAAACACGTGTTCTCACGGTGCTTTGGTCATTTTCGGTCGGGCATTAGCGCACCCTAATTGCTGCCGGGATTTGAATCTCTTAGGACCGATTTATATGTGGAACCGTGGAAATGTCGCGCCCTTCTATTATTCGTTTTTGTACAATTAGTCCAGTCAACGAAAAGTTGTAAAAAGTTGTAGAGAGAAATGGAAGGAACAGAATTTTTAACTTTGGGACTTTGTTTGGACTAATTAGGAGGTAAACATACTAAAAGTCCCCACTCCTAGGAGGTGAGCGGGGTGCAGGGGCGCACGTAGAAGATCCCCTTTTTCGGTTTTCCGCTTATATCTCGGAAACTATGCGCCCTAGCGATAAGATCATTCCATAGAAAATTAAAGCTGACAAAATGTGCCATAAGATTGACTTGATTCAGCTTTTCGCTATCTCGCATAGTTTCCGACAAAGCAGCGCTCAAAGTTCACTAATCGTGAGAAAGAAATTTTTGCCTCACGTTTTTTGCCTTATTTGACTAGCTAACTCTTCAGCACAATCCGGAATGCTCGTAGAATCATCGAGGGGTTGATAATCAGGGGTGGGGGTTGCAGAGAATGTTCAATTTAGAATTTACAATCGGTAAAAAACCCTCCATTCCTACCGCACCGCACCGTCGTAAAACCAACTCCATCGAAGAAGGCTTCGATCAACCCTCCGATCCGAATCTAGCGGATTTCCTGATTCGTATATGCGTCGCAGCGGTGACAGCGTTCCGGCAGGGATGCTGGCAGCTCTGGCAAGTGTGAGAGTAGAGGGGTCGTAGGCATCGTGCAGAGAGGGAGGGATTGCGCGACATTTAAGATCATCTGTTCGGTTCACCGGGACGCTCGTAGAATCATTGAGGGGTTGATGCGGTGGTTGCAGAAAATGTTCACCATCACGGCATCCGTCAACACAACTTACAATCAGCGAGTCCTCAATTCCTCCCACGTCGTACACGTCGTACACGTCGCACACGTCGTAAAACGCACCCCATCGAAGGAGGCATCGATCATCGCGTTCGATCTGGATCCAGCGGCTCCTCTGATTCAGTTGGCTCGCTGGCATAGTCATCGAGGGGTAGGTTCGTATGCGTCGCAGCGGTGACAGCGGTCTAGCAGGGGTGGTGGTAGCGCTGGCAAGCGTGAGTAGAGGGGTCGTAGGCATCGCATAGAGAGAGAGAGGGAGGTATTGCGCGACGACGCGACGTTGTTCCTCGCGTAGAGAGAGGATCATGCATATTTACGTGGCGGTGCGGAACGTCGACGGGTGTTTCGCGGGGAATGACTCAGAAGCTCTGCGCCCCTACGACGACGACGTTGAACGTTGAGGAGGGTCGACGAGGAGGAGGTTGGGGGTGCAACGCGTGCTGGGTATCTCGCGTGCATTGCGCAGGACGTCGGCGCCCTGGCGTCGCGACCACCCCCTTTGCGATTCGGTCGTTGTTTGCTGGCTCCACATCGTGAAGTTGGTTCGGGCCGGCGTGTACACAGCATCATCTAGAATCGTGGCCAGTGGTGATCTTCTAGCTTCTACGCTCTGTGTTCAACCCCGATCGTCTTTAGGGGGTAGCTTGATGAACGTCTCGACGAGTCTCGCGGACGTATCATCGAGATACGCGTGCATTGCGCCAATCGTATCGATTCCGACCTGCTCTCGTGTGGATCCGTGAACAACAAACCGCCCCGAGGATCTACCCTGTGCTGGTTCCGGTTAGGAAAAACAGAGGAGAGAGCGTGTTTCTCTCTCTCTCTCTCTCTCTCTCTCTCTCTCTTACACACGTACACATACACATATATACATCCCCTATTGTTCTTCGCGAGAGAAGGAACGAGAGAGGGAAACAGAGAGGGGGTGGTTGCTGCTGGTTGCTTGCCGCAGGACAGGTCGATCGTCTCCCATGAACCTACTTCCGTTCGCCCACCCCCACCGAATCTGAGGCTAGGGGTCGAAGAGGACGCGGCCTGGAAACTCTCCGACTGTCTCTCTCTCTTTCTCTCTCTCTCTCTCTCGCCTCTTCTTCTATCGCCTTTGTCGTCTGCGTTTAGTTTTGAGAGAGAGAGAGAGAGAGAGAGAGAGAGAGAGAGAGAGAGAGAGAGAGAGAGAGAGAGAGAGAGAGAGAGAGAGCTGTGTGCGTTGTTCTCTGTGAGAAGCGGGAATATGCCCGTGCTATCGATCACGCGGCCTGATCCCTCGGATATGTGATACCGGAAGCAACTACGGCAGGCTTAGACCTGCGTGCAGGTGGTACACGGTGCGTACACCACACACCGTACATACGTGCACGCGACGTAGGGTGAAAGCCGCCGCGGAAAAATATAGAGAGGGCGAGAGGGAGAGAGAGAGAGAGAGATAGAGGTGAAGTGCTGCCGCGTGTTGAAGGGCCAACCGTGAAGATGCGGTACGTCGACGGGCTACAAGCGACGACACACCTGCCGTCCACCTTTCTTCAGGGATCGGGGAGGACCAGCCCCGCGGCCAGGCTCGTCTGCGTCTTCATCGTGTCCTGGCTCATCGTCAAGGACCACCTGGCACTCGGGCAGACAGACACTCCGGAGATCACCACCGCATTCGAGGGTGAGTTCTTTCTTTATCTTATAGCCTCGAGGCGCGGGACAGCCTCGCTTGCTCCTCTGACAAATATACAAATTTTCGAATTGTCACCGTCCGAACTCTTGGGGGCAGTCCCACTTGTTCCTCAGGCCTCTTCAAAATTTTCGACATTGCCACCCTTCTGCACTCTTCAGGACAGTCTCCTCAGGTACCTATGAACATTTTTGTAATTGTCACCCTTCTGCACTCTTCAGGGCAGTCTCACTCGTTCCTCGGACACCAATCAACATTTTCGGAATTCTCACCCCTGTTACTTCAAGACAGTTTCCACCAAAAACAAACTTTCCGAGATTGTTCTCGGCATTTCACCCCCGTGTATCTTTCCGGAAAAGTTTCAAGTGCCCCTCGGGGACTCGGAAAACATTCTTATTTTGCATGGAGATCCGCAGTCCATTCGTTACGTTCGTTGCCAGCTTATCCGTGTGCGCGTCTGATGCCAAAGCCCTTCTAGTTGAATACCAACTGCTCAGAGGTAACGTTTCAATAATGTAATTACGCCCGTAACTCTTTGTGCTGGAAGAACTTTACGTTTACCAGAATTGCAAGCTGTCATTGGAGACATTGAACAATTTTTTGTCGTGGGGAAATCCACAGATTCGAAGATGGAACCTTCCCCGTCACAACAACCCGATAAAACTTGATATGCCATTTTTTGGGGTCGTTTTATCGAGGTTTCAGTGAAACATATACACCGAATTTTATGATAGCGTAAGGTACATCGCGAGGGCTCGACCGATCGTGTCCATCATTTCTGTCCCGTTAAAGAGCAAAAATTTTTCAATATTTTTCAGGCTTGCAATGACATTTCTGTTAGAGCTACAGAAACGTAAAAAGTGATTAACTTTAAGAAACCAGAGTTTGGTTTTAAAACAGCGAACGTACAGAGTACGATGGTACGTACCGTGCTCCAGTAGTCAACGAATCGTACAGTACACTGAGGGAATATTTTACACTTTCGAGAGATTAGCTATGTTCAGGTATGCATAGAATGTGTCCAAACTTTGCGCTACGAAATATGCTAATGCTAGGCTACACACACTGGGTGGATAACTTCTTTACAAAGTGTCTCGTCCCTTGTACTACATTCAATCCCTTCCGGGCAACATCTTGTACACTCGGCGACAAAAAGGTAGCACACGGTGCTGACTGCTGCGTCAAAATGATAGCACAAGGTCGAAGTATGTTTCCACCAGTTAGGATCAAGACGTCAAAGTGTTCAGGTCGACAAGTATTTAATATTATGCGTGTTCTAGAATTGAAATATTGTGAAATTTTCAACAATGAGTCGCGGTAAAAGATTGACTGGTCCTGAAATGTTAACAATTCAAAATTTGCGTAAAGAAAATTGTTCCATTGCTAAACTTTACAATTTCTTTAAAAAATGTAGACAAATATGGGAAAAAAAGCGCAGGTCGTCCAACAGTGACAACTGATCGTCAACGGCGCGCAATTTTAAGAACTGCATCAAATTCTGCTGCTACTGCATGAGAAATTGCAGCAGGAGCTGGAGTAAGTACTAACAATAAGATACGTAATGTGCAAGGTATTATAAAAGAATAATAACATAAAACGTCAAAAATTAATGCGTAAACCACCGCTAACTAAGCAACATAAAGAAGCTCGTTTACAATTTTCTGAGAAGTATGTTCATCGGAAGGAAAAATGGCGGAACGTTATTTTTAGTGATTGGAAGAGATTTACGTTAGACGGACCGGACGGCTACCATTGTTATATAAATAGTTTATGTAGTCGACAATTAGGTGGTGGTGGAGAAATGGCGTGGGCGGGAATCGAGTATTATGGAAACACGGAAATTAAGTACATAAATGGAAAAATGAATAGCGCAAAGGATATTAGTTTAATCGACGAACAATAGAAGAGACATACTGTAAAAATTGCGGAGACAAAAACTTGAAACAGTTGCGCCGAAAACATCATTAAATCGAATGTTCAACATTTACGATCGATAATCGGGATTATTTTATCTGTATAATGTGCTATCTTTTTATCGCGGAGTGTAATGGAAGACCGCGAACAAAAAAGTTCTACTTGTAAATCTCCGAATTTTCCGCACGGTCCAGTAAAAACGCGTACGCTCATCGAATAAATGATTTCACGGCGATCGAATGGCGTGCTATTTATTTACGGTCGACCCATATTCGCAGGAGGATGTGTCACGACCTTTCAAACCGTGTGTCTCTGATCACGGTCGTTCGTGCTCTGATCCGATAATCCTAATGCGCGTCCAGGATCGAATTCGTTTGAATCGAACCAGTCCCGTTTTCTAGCTCGGCAATATTTCTGTTTTGTTTTTGGCCGACATGTTATGTCAGATTTCGTAAAAGCCGTGTCGATCGATATAAACGGTGCACAGACGCTAGACGTCGTTTTACGTCGGTTTAGGACAACGGGTCCCACGGGCGCGCGTCGGGGTAACGTCCGTCGTCGTTGCGACGCGACGCGACGCGACGCGACGCGAAGCGACGTATGTACGTCGTCGCACGATGTGACGATGTGCGAATATTTTTTGCTGGCATGGCGATCGAAAGGGCGAGTCGCGACTGTCGCGAGTTGGTGCAGTTTTTGCTGTGTCACTTTGCGATGAATTTTTCAACTCGCCGTTCAAAGTTGCTGTACCATTATTCACAATATTGTTATCACGATTAAACATGTGAGCATCCAATTAATTAGTACGAGGAATTATAGCAGTATTTCATATCCATAAAATTAACAAAATCATATGCAACGGAATGATTCTAGGTCGGAAGAATACTAACAATAAGATTGCCTCACCCTGATAATAACCGGTTATTATGCATAATCACCGGTTTAATCATATTTACCGTAACATGTACATTTGTTACGCCATCAAAAATAAAGGAGATATTTAGGTGGACCACCCTGTAGAATAGAGCTATTCTAGATTGGAAGAAATGTCTAATTTTCGAGTTAAAACAGCCTTCATCTTCGAGGCTGTGGCACCGTAAGGGCTCTCGTAAATCGTTATACAAATGACAGACTAATATCACCGTTTTCGTGAAAAATGGCGTTCGCGACGGTATCGGTGCCATGCCGGTTCAAAGACTCTGTAAACTTTCGCAGACGTTTCGCAGCACCCGCCGTTTCATTTTCGCGTCTTGGAAAGTCGGTCACCGACATGGCATCCGTGGAATTTTCAGGGTGGATTGTCATCCGAGCTTAATGCTCTGCTCAGATTTCGCGGCTACGATCGACCGTTCAAGAGGCTCGGTTTATTTTCCCCATCCCTCCGTCCTCCACCAACCCTCTTCCTCCTCCGGTTCCAGTAACTTTCTGTTCTCATTTGCGTCCTTATTTCCCAGGAAAGAAGAAGCTCGAGCCGCCTCACTCTCCGATCGTTGCACAATATTACCAAGCAAATCACCCCGACACGATATGCCAACAATCTCGGCGATCCCTTCCAGGATTCGTCGATCCCGCGTTAATCCTTTATCTTCCACCCCCTCTCTCCTCTGATAGTCGGCTGGCACGGCTGAAACGGAAACGTACCATGGTCGTTTCCGATCCCCGCCCTTCGGTCAATTGCTTATCCGACTGCGAACCCGTTTCCCGTTTCCCGTTTCGCGTTTCCCGTTTCCCGATGAGAAACGGCTGCCATGCCATAACTTCTTACTTTTGTCGCTTTTGTTGTCCGTGGTAAACCACGTTCACTGGCGTGGAACTTGAACATTCCAGGATTCGCTGAACAAGCAGAATTTATACAACAACAAATTGTATCAGAGGTACAAAGTAATTCATAGCCCTCGCAATGAGTCATTTTTAAGTTTGTCTTATGTGCAAACTTTTTATTGGGTTGATCTGTCACCTTGACCAGTCAGTCAGGCGTATATGCAGCCTGTAATACCAGACTGTATACCAAATCATACATAGTAACTTGTATGAAGAAAGTTTTGCAAACGTGTAGCTCGGCAAATTTCCGTTAGATAAGTGATATTCGTATTGAAAAGCTTGGTGGAGAAATTCGGAAGTCTGAATTTCATCTAGGCTGAGTATACAGGGTGATTCTGGGATCTGAGATAAGTGTACGGCTCGTTTTAAAGTAAACATAGAAGAAAATGACAGAGGAACAAAATTATACTGTCCGCGACAAAAAGACAGCGCATTATACAGATATGTAAATGGTTTTTTAGCTTTTCAAGTAGTACATCACATTGTTTGTCACCTGGATACATACTGAGTAATAAGAGTAAAAGGTAAAAGTGTGAAAATGTGAAAAGTACGAGCTTTGAAAACGCCACCGAAATAAATAGCTGATATACTGCCCCCTCGTATAATCAATACGAGAACTCTAGTTATTCAACTATATTTGCGAAAATTAACAAAATTTGATAGTGTGCTATCTTTTTGTCGCGGAGTGTAAATATGTAATACGTAATAATACGCCTTAACTTCCGATGACCTTACGTTTTATGTGCTCATGTTTCTGCGCCAGGCGCAATTGCACTTTACCATATTCTTTAATGCAACACAAGTTGTTTGTTAAACGAATCGATCTCCTTTATATTATCCTACGTGTAAAAGTACTGACCCACGGTCATCGGAATGTCAATTTTCTTCGAGGTTCTTGAGATTTAGAAAATTCCAAAAAGTTGTCGAACACCCTTCCACGTTTCTAGAGTATTATTAAATTATTTTCAATGCCGGAAAACACTTTGAACAGGACCGGGTTATATCCTTCGGAACGGGACCGTCGCGTCGCGTCGCGTCGGAGGGAGTGCGAAACCGTGGGGACTAATAAATAAATAAACGAGGGAAATCCCTGGCCGAAATTGAAACGTGCCGAGCCACACACGCGGATGAGCTTTGCAATTATTCGCCGATGCGGTAAACGCACTCTGAACTCTGAATGCGGCGCGGCGCGGCGCGGAGCGGCGGCTAACCACGCGATTGCGTCGCTGAAATTCAAGGGTGCCCTACTGTCGCACATTGTAACGTCATTTTCTATTGATCAGGCGAATTCTTACAGTCTCCTGGCAAGAATTCAATCTTCCACAATCAATCAATCCTCGTGACACGCACCGCTGTCACGAGAGAACGGCAACGTTCGCATCGGGATTAGCTCGTCGCGTTTCCGGTGCAATTCAAATTGAAACGTATCCGATTGCAACAGAACCGGAATTTTACGGTCAAAATGCTCACCATGAATGTGTACCTGCGCGTATGATATCTTCATGGTTCATTGTGGCAGCGATGGAATTAATATTCCGAATCCTCCGACTGTGTAATCGCGCCACGTTGTTAATCGCGAAACTTCTACCGCTATACTCCATGCAGTTTTTCCAGAGGATTAGTGATTTTTGGCTGGCGATACATTCGGGCCAATAATTTGCACCGGGAGATTTATAGTGTTAAATATAGTGTTAAAAACATCACCCGAATTGATTAACCTTTGCCGATATTTTTAAATTCATTCAAACGCTAACCCTTAAATATCTCGATATATGAAAAAATGGACTTATTCCACTTTCAAAAATAACGGCTCACATATTGACATGTTCAAGTTTTAAAATTTTCCAACCGGTTTGAATCTCATCTACGCAATTTTGCTATAAATGCACAAAGATCCGCAGTCTAGTTCTAAACAAAATAAACAATTACTCTAAGCCGAATTTCCGCGTTTCCGAATGATTCTTATCAGCCAAGGCTCGGCGTTGCGATTGATAAGGCGACGTTGAATATGTATGCACTCGGTACCTGATGCTTCTGCATCGATACCTGAGGAAACAGCCAATACGAGCTTGCTTAGGGTTTGTTTAGGGTAACTTGGCATGAAGCCACCCTCAACTGCGGGGCCACATGAAAATTCGAGAGGGAGCCGTAACTCCTTGCGAGAGGAAAACAAGCAACAACTCGAAACGTCTTCGTTTGCCAAGAACCTAACTGAGATCTTTATCGCGTGCACTCATTAAAATTTAATCATCGGGACTCTCTTTAATTTTTCTACATGATAGAGACAAAGTAATAATCGTGAAACGATAACAAATAAGGGTGGCCCGGAATCGTGGGAAAAACTATTGGATTCGTTGGATTCGTCTTATATAAGATCAGCTACAATTATGAAATTGAAAATACATTTTACCATTTAAAATATTAAATTCACCTCACTTTTTTGTAAAAGAAAATTTTTTTTTAAACTTTCATATATTGAAATTTGTATATAGATGTCTGAATACTGATCCTCTTTTGTTTGAAACATTTTTTTCTTCCGATTATCGAGAACCCATGAAAAACCGTGGCAATAGTGGAATATTTGCGCTATTATAGCTTAAAAAATATTAAAGAAAAAAATATTTTATTATAGTATTTTGGAAAGCTCTTGAAACAAGGTACAAGAATATGTAATCAAAATAGGGAGTTCCATTTAAGGCATTGAAGATGTCTTTCACGTGATTTTGAAACGACTATCCAAGGTCGAATCGATGACACCATTTTATGTCCTCCTTGAAACCATACCACTATTGTCTAAAATGTTTCATTTCCGAGATACATGACTCACCCGGTATATTATAAGAAGATTTTAAAATGATTTGTTGATTTCTCCTTAAAACACTTGAAAATCGCCAGTAAACGGACGCTGTTTTAGAGACTGTTTAGAACGCAAAGCGCGCCTCAAAATCTCTCGACTTTCGATGAAGTTTACTACTTCACGGGTGTAGAAATAGGAAAAAACAAAATTGAAGCCTTATTCTTCGGACCTTTAACTACGACGGACAAGAAACATTTCGAAATCGACTTTTTTCCACGTTTCCGGGCGAAATTTCCCAGTGTGCGCCGTTAAGCTACATCTTCGAGTGCAACGAATAGAGAAGATCGGTCACGGATGGAAAATTTGTTAAGAGAGATTAATTGATTATTTCTGTTAACGATTGATAACGCAATGATTCAGCATAACGACGGCTGATTAAACACTTTTCCCGTGACCCGAATGGTGCCGCGAGGCTCGCACAATTAGTCCGAGGGATTACATGCATTTAATTAAGGATCTCGTTGGTACAGCTTAGCAACATTAGGCCACACAGCGAATAAAATTGAACGTTTCACTGCGGCAGCAACTGCGAAAACCCTATATCCTCGCGCAATTTCTAAATGTACCGGAGCTATAGAGACGCGCGCGCCACTGTAATGGCAGCCATTGTACGACAACAGGACACAGGAAACTGTATTTTGATTGAAAGTGCATTTCATATAATTCTATCGGGTCATCTGTATTCCGTGGCCTCGGTCCCGAAATTTCACGGAATCACTGTCCGGAGCAATTTTCAAATTTCAGCGAAATCAAATCGCTCGCTCGGATTAATCCTATTCTACCGAAATTATAATTCCATCGTTGGAACGTTCAATCACCGCTTCACCGATGTTTGTTCTCGCGTGAAAGTGCAAATTGTTCAGCCGGAAATGATTAGAAACAATAACTTTCGAACGATACTCTCGAGAGTTTATTCATTGAATTTTCTACTGTTCGGTAAAGAATGCGAAGAGAGTCGAAGGAAGATTTGTTTTTCCTTGGAAACAGACGATGAAAGTTCAGCTCATTAAAAGTTTTCAAGATCGAGTTTAAATATATTTGTTGAAGAAAGATTCACTTCGAAATTGTACGTTGAAAACGATAAAACCGAGATAGTCAAACAAAGATGAAGTTTCGAATATCATTATTAGACTGCGGATCTTTATGCGGAATAAAAAATATTTGCATTGATCGCTGGACGCAGGAGCTAAATGAAAATGGTATTCTTCTTTGAATTATGGCGGTAGGGTAGTCACGCGACAAAACTGGGAAAGAATTAGAATCTCTAAACTCGATTTTACTAGATTTTGGGACGAAACATGGGTTTTGCGGGGTTCGACTATTTATCCTTATACGAGCGTATTTTGAGCTGCACAACGTTTCATTTGATAGAGGAAGGTTAAATACAGCCCGCTCTGGTCATCGCATCAGTCAAAAAACTCTTTTTGTCCAAGAAAAATACATTGATATCCTTAAATATTTTTAGCGTGTCCCCACTGCTTAAAATTGTACGACGTATACCCATTTTTGTCAGAAATGCATTAAATCCGCAGCCCAATGATTATTAAAACGAAGATGGCTCTTAAATCTCAAGTTTTATCGTGATTATTCAAAAGTGCTAAATGCATAAAGATTGTCGGTTTCGCCGATTTCGCCGATTTCGCGTAACAGTGTATGCGCCATGCGGCCATTGAGAATGTCCTTGTTTCAGTCCTGATTTCACTCGGCGAAGCTTTCAACGTTCTAATCGATAGAAATAGACCATTAAGATAAAACGAAAAAAGAAAGTGAAGAACCGCGCGCGCGGGAACGGCAGTTACAGTTACGGACACAAACCGTTCTTCGTCCCACGATCGATATAGCCTTCTTAGTGTATCGTGATGTGCGCATCGGATAGAGCTATCAGAGGGAGGAAATAATGCGACGACGTGTCGGAGGTGCAATCCGTATGTTTTCGTTTGCTTTGAAAACTGTTCGAGGGCAGAGTAGGGCATTAATCGATTAAAATTTTAATCATGATTAATTGATTGTTTGATTAATGTATGTACGATTAATAAAAGAAATCATCGAAAAATCGACAATTGATTCAATCGATTGATGAAATTAATCGCCAATCGTTGATTAAAAGAAGAAATCATCGAAAAATCGACGATTAGATCAATCGATTGATGAAGGTAACCGCAATTACAATTGACGATTAAAGTAGAAATTTAGTCGTCAATCGTTGATTAAATTTTTGCCCAACTCTGCCCCGCACAGATACAACCTATTATTATTAACTGAACAATTATATATGCATACACTCCGGGACGGATAATGAACTATTTAATGAACAAAATAATGAACTCTCAAGACATCGATTACTTTTTAAATTATCGGACCATATGATTTGAACTTTTTTGAGAAGTTGGAGCAACTAGTTTACCGCATGATGTGAAAAGAAATTTTTGTCGGAATTGCCGAGAAAATACTAGACATTGCATTTTATATTTTTATATGGGTCTATATTGAAAATTTAGAAAGTACGTTGTGCAGATCACAATCAGAACCGTCGGAAGTTTATCCCTAGAAGTTTGTGTTTGCATATCTTAATTATTAAGACCAGCTTTTCGAATGTATCGACATCCTCTTACGGTGTAAATATACATATAATGTCATTATTAATGATGGACTGCGGAGCTCAAGACACAAGAGCGAAATAAACATTTCTTTCTTCGTTTAATTACCTAATTAAACTGAAATCAATACGCTGATGACTTTAAATCTTTTTAGTATGTCCACTGCTTTAACGGTGCTTACCCATTTGTGTCATAAATGCATAAAATCCGCAGTCTAGTCATTCAATATTGAATACAAAATTTTATTAATTGAAAATGAATATAAAATTAATATAAAACGTTGGGAGTCCGAGGAAAAATCTCGGTGAAACAAGCAGAAGCTAACAGTCAACGAAATCGGCATGTAATTCTGACCAGTGCTGACTATAGTCGCGTGACCGGGCCCATTCTGCGTGCTTACAACGAGGGAACGGCGCGCGGCGCGGCGCGGCGCGGCGCGGCAGCTGTATCTCTAAAATATAAAGCGACGCAATCTTTCGTGAACAACCTCCGTATCGTGATCATTGTTCCCGGCTCTGAATCACATTTGAGAACCCTTAACACGTTATGAAGTATGATTCGTAATTGTAAAACGTGATTCACCGTTTCTTACCAATGGTAATTTCCCATGAACAGACGAAGCGTTGAAAGAAATAAAAAAAATTAAACCTACTTCGAAAGAACGCACTAGAAAATATGAAATAATTTCCATTTAATTTATGTGAATACACACGAACTTAAAAATATATAATACAATCTTTTCAGAGGCGGCGCAAAATTGAAAATTTTCCAAATCACAGATGTTGCTGATTATCATTTCATTGGAATATGGTGAACTTGGAAATCAGTAGGTGGGAAGAGAAGAGAAAGCATGTAGAAGAATTTAAGGATTTTCGTAATTTCCAGTGTCGAAAATTTTCAATTTTGCGTGTGTTCACATAAATTAAATGGAACTTATTTCATACTTTTTAGTGGAACGAGCAGAATTTGTAGAACACCCTATAGGATGGTTTTTCGGTCTTATTGGTTATTTGCAATAAAAACCGCAAAGAATGAAAAAATGCAAAATTTGTTTTCACGGGACCACCCCGGAGACATACTCTACAATCTACATGCAAGATGCAAAAGGTTTCGGTTCCGATTGGTCCCCATCCATCTCGACGTAATCGGTGAACATACATAGAAAGAAAGGCTCATACAGATCGAATTGAGTAACCTCCTCCTTTTTCGAAGTCGGTTAATAATCTGAAACATCTGCCTTTCCGATTTCGTGGTATCGTGTGAACAGCATTTTCCTCGGCGCGGCGCGGCGGGGCGCGGCGCGGCGCGGCGGACCCATTTGTAACTGTCTGTGAACAATCGACTACACTTTGGGTAGCATTATTACGTCGATGGTACCGCGATCGATCGATCGATCGATCGGGGGTGGGGGCTGCTGGTTTTGTTTCTTTGTACTTTGTACTCTTTAAACTTGAGAAATGGTCGAATGTTCCACGCTCCATTTCGCGTCGGTCCGCAAAATGCAAATGGGGATGCGATCGAATACGTGGGCTTTGATAGGCTGCCCATGTGAACGTAGGTATTCTCGGTTTTCTTATTGGTATATGTATGTATGTCGTGGCCGAATACCTTGTATATTTCTCTCTCGATACACCTTGTGTATTCCTCTCGCGGAAATTTCTAGCTTCCATTGTCGCCGCTTGGAAACGTGTCGAAAATTTGCATGGGGTAATTGAACCGTTTACGTGTTCCGAAACTACTCCAATTCCCTTTTTTACGAACAATTGTGTTCAACCAATATTTTGCAATATTTTTGAATTTTCTTTCTTTCTTTCTGAATACTATATTGAGTTTATTTTTTGTTTGTATATACTTTGTGGGGATGAGAGAGAAAACAAAACAGAGTGTCACTGTAATATAGGGTCAGCTTTCGATTTTGAAAGGCTACTTCTGGATTTTCGTATGCCTGGCTGGCCCTCTCCGCCCACCACCTAATCCTAACTAATTCTGATCGCATGATTTTCATGACTAGTTCAAATTCTGTATGACGGCTATATAGAATGCAAAAATTATGCGATCAGAATTAGTTGGGATTAGGTGGTGGAGGGCGGAGAGACGTTAGCGAAACATAAAAAAAGTTGAAATTTGTTGGACAGTGTTGTTACTGAATAAATAAATGACTCAGCTTATCGATAGACCCGTCTACGGCAAATAGCTTTTAATTATATGTATCGGGCGACAGGGGTCTCGGTGTCGATTTCCGCGTAGCAAACATTAACCATAACCCAGATATCCGCCGATGGGAATAGGGGGCGGTAAGAGCGCCAGTGTATCTGCATGTGTAATTTAAAACGGGTGTGTGAGGGGGTGTGAGGGGGTGTGAGGGGGTGAGGAGGTGAGGCCGGCCTTAGGGTGTGTTCCAATTACGCGGCGCGGCGGGCCGTTTGATAAAAGAGTTGCCCCGCAAACACATAGAATTTACACAAAAGCCTGTATCCGGGGTAATTAAGTACCGCGACCCGTTTACCGTAGGTTCCTTGCCCGAAAATAAATCTCTTATGATCGAGGAGCGGAGGCGGCGTACCTCGGCTAACAAAGGGCCTGTGGATGAGGGAGCCGTTCTGACAATAAGCGATAAAGAGAGCATAGTAACATATATGTAAGGAGCTTCGACGACTTCTTCAAAATTCTCCTGGTAATTGCCGCCCTATCGCTTTCCCGCCAATCGCGCGATATTAATAATAATCTAATAATTTCTTGATTAATAATTTTAATATAGTGGAAATAATATGTTAATGCTCTTAAAGTCTTTGAATATTTTCACTGTTTTAAATTGCACTTGCTCATTTATGTTACAAATACATAAAATCTTGTAGTCTAGTAATCTATCAATTATGAAATTTGACTTCATCTATTGAATTATGAAAAATGACTTCTTCTTTTATGTAGAATTATTTCGTATCGCCCCTATCCGATACGAAACATGGTTTACGGAGAAATAATAAAGCGAGAAACGGTGGAGGTCTGTCGAACAGTACGGCAAATATGTATGTGTTAGTCGATGAAATTTGCTTTCATTATAAACAAAATATATTTCATTCGCGTACAGAGATCCGCACGGAGTTATGGGTCGACCCAATACCCCGAATAAATATAGGAAGCACTTTCGTGTGCTTCAATGGCTTCGATACGAAATGTATTCGGTTTGCCTTCGGTTTATCTATAATAAGAGCAGTCAATAGTGGAGGGGACGTGTTAATTAAAAAAGTAGTTGAACGATTGTGTTATGAGAATGACCGAACAGTTTTCCGAGTGTTGCGGAGACGGTCGTTGTTTGTGATCACGTTGAATTCAAAACTAGTTCAAGTCTGCGGAGAAGGTGGAGGCGAGCAGCGCAGCCAGAGCGCCACAGTTCGGCAGAAAGTTAACTGCACGTGAGTCCGCAGTGCAGACTGCAGTATCTTTATGCACGTCTGTTGTTCGGATCGTTCACCCTTGTAACAAGCAGCAAACAAGAGCTGGCGCGGCGCGGTGCGGCGCGGCGTTTTCGGACATGCTCCGCTAAATTAAACCCCGACGACAAAATCCTAACGAACGCTTTCCCCAACAAATATAACAAAGAAATGCATTTTTCCGCATGCTGCCGCAGGCCGCTTCAACGCCCACTCACGGACAAGAATTCTTCAATTAACGCAAACGATCTTGTACGAACTGTTATTCGTGCTTAAAAGCATTAACCTGTACTTTCTTTGTTGTATTCATATTTTCGCAAAATAGAGATTTTCAATCGTTCCGCTTGGATTCGCAAGCCGCACACCGCAACGTTTCAATGTTAAGTCAAGAAAGTTTCGTCGATCTATGTATATTGAAATGCAATTAGAAGTTGCACGATTTCGTCAGAAAAATGACTACATGTTCCCACTGTCTGGCATCATGAAATTCTTGCAACATGATCACTGAAAGTTTCGCCACTGCGTGGCAACCGGCACGGAACGAGTTGATAATGTTACCTTAACAAATTGGTAATTTAACCGACTTCGAAAAAGGAGGAGGTTACTCAATTCGATCTGTATGAGCCTTTCTTTCTATGTATGTTCACCGATTACGCCGAGATGGATGGGGACCAATCGGAACGAAACCTTTTGCAGCTTGTAGAGTATTCACATAAATTGAATGGAAATGATTTCATACTCTTTAGTGCATTTGTCTAGTGCGTTTTTTCGAAGTCGGTTTAATTTTGTTTATAAAATTTTTTTTTACTTACAAGTTTGAAGGAAGATTAAGCATCGTGTGTGGATTCAAGAAATAAAGGGAGTCGACACAATCAGTACAATAATACCTATGAATATGAATAGGGCAACTTACGGTACACAGGAAGAGCGTAGATTTAAATATCTAAATATTCATCGCAGAGAAAGAGCACAATTGGTGCTCGCGTTAATTGAACTTTTCGAAGAGAATTGAACATCGATCGCGACGCAAAATCGAATACACCTCGTCGACAAAATAAAATTCCGGTGACCACTGTTTGGTAAAAATTCAACGCTACGTGTTGATTGAACGGATCCTCCGGTTTCCTCGTGTTCGAAATTCCAAACAATTTAAAAAAATTGCTTAGTCTAAAAGAGACTTTTAAAGCATTATAGCTCGAGCTTTTTTAAATTATGTAACGCGATAATTGGGATTTTATAGGAAGTGCACTACGCTCGGAGGGGTAGCGAAACCGCTTTGATCGAGATTACGTGATTAACGTAATGCATTGCTTGCGTAACACTAGCACTAGACTGTGGATCTTTATGCATTTATGAAGAAATTGGTTGCGTGTAACAAAGTCATTGGGAGATGAATTCAATTTTGCCACGCAAAATTTTTATTAGCTCGCTTTCTTGTCTGTCCGTCTGTTCGGTATAAATTTTGCAATTGATTTTAAACTAACTTCTCGGTGAGCTCTGAGACTTGAAATTTTAAGCATAGCTCGGAACTGGATGTGACAATGCAATATTTTTAAAAAATTTGAAAAAAAACCTATGCGTTTAGGAGATATAAACTATTAAATTTAACCGTTAATAGCTATGAAAATACTTGTAAGATTTAGAACGAAAAACGTGAGGCGCAAGATAATAATAACGAGTGTTGTAGAGTAGAGAGTAGCTGCCGTTGAGAAAACTCACATAACAGTTCATATCATTTGCAGTGCAATAAAATTGTTAGTGACCTGGGTGAACTATTCATGTATCGATTTATTATCTATTGCATGCGCCCCATACGTTTTTCCAGGACTATGTATCCGAAAAATTATTTTATACTTTTCAGAGTTTCAGTCCGATTTTTAAACATTTCTTTTTTTAAATTTATTTTTATTTCAATAATTTTTGTTTTACTTCTGCTTCCAACAGTCAACGCAGAACATTTTTATTTTGCATAAAGATTCGCAACGTAGCTGTCCGGAACACAATGGCGCCGTAAATTAATATTAGAACAGTTCGTTAGCCATCCTCGCAGATAATTTCTTTTTTCAAGACTGTTCGGTACAGGCAAGAAAATGCCGGCGCAGTTTCCTTCACATTTGCGGAACAGAGAACCGTTTCGTTCGTTCTCTTTGAGAAACTATCGTGGGCACTTTCAATTACTCGATTGTGGCACGATCGTTTTCTTTTCATAGATTCCACGCGGCCTTCAGCTTCGCAGTCACGGTAAATGCTTCGTTTGATTAACTGCCATGACAACGAACGCGAGAGTAATTATCCACGGTGGAAACACTGTTTACCGTTTTCTGCATTGCAGAAAGTTGTGGAGTTGTATTGATAACTATGCTGGGGATCTTCGTGCGCTTGTGGCGTGCGCAAACTAGGCAAACTAAAGGAAACATTTGCATTAACTGAATAATGTGTTTCGCGGAGAAACAAGAGTTTCGTTAATATAACAATGACGATAGAAGACGAATTAACGCGTCGATCATCGCGATTCCTAACACTAGTACAATATTCATACTAAATAAAGTTCTTTCGAAACCGGTCCGCCTGCAGCATACATCATGCCGCGGCTGGTACCTGCGTGATTTCGCAATCAATTTCCCGTAGGCATGGAACTTCTTATATGGTCGTTCCGTGTCGTACACTCCGTGACAAAAAGATAGCACATTCTACGGATGAAAAAAAAGATAGAAGATAAAATTCGACAGAATTGAATACGATTTTTATTTCTATCAGACCTATAAGGGCTACTACCACTGAAAATAATATTTTCGTATTTGTTTTCATTTTCTTAAAATTTGCCTACAAAAATTAAAAATTGCATAAACATCTGCAGTCTAGTTATACCTTAAGTTCTTTCGATTAGTCCGGTAAGAAACAGAAGCAGAAACAGAAACAGAAACAGGTGTCAGTTTTTCATTTTTCAGCGAAAAGAAAAGCGAGAAACGGATGATCCGCGGAGGATCATTGCATTTCCATTCGCAAATAGAGCGTCGCTCGCGAGTCACGTCACCGACGCGACGCGACGCGACGTAACAATTGGATCTGATAACAATACGAACAAAGGCAACCGGTCGGAAAACTAACACGAAAACCGCTCCGTCTCGCTATTAATAAGTGAATTGCACGCGGAAATGGAATTACCGGGACTCGTTCCCGATCCGACTTCGCGAGATCCCCGGGAAAGTTCTATCATCCCGCTCAATGGGAGCTGCACGGTATACAAAAGTACAAAGCAGTGCTGCGGATACCGGTGGCTAGTCGAAATCAAAAATGGAAGTGGTTTCAGTGAGGTTTCGAAATCGTATCACACCGGCGAATTTCAGATAATTTTGATTTTGGTGTCGGTGAAAGTATTGTTTGAAATTTTTATTTCATTCAACATGAACTATTCCCGAGTTTCCCGAGACATTTAAAAAACGTGTGGCTCGAGAACGTGTATCATCGAAGCCGAGATCTCTGCCAACGACAACAGCATGAAACGTTTCTGTGGAAACGAGACGAAGCGGAGGCGTGCGAATTATTCAGGATCTAGTCCTGGTCTTCCAGAGCACGGAATCCGCTTCTCGAAATAATTACATCAATAATTTATGACGTCATTGCTCTCCGCCTGCGAAATCATTGAAATATTCAACGTTTTTGGACGAAGAAGAGGATTCGGTGGAAAATAGAAATCCGGTCCGATAGCGTACCGAGCTATATTGTTATATGTACATTGAATTCTTTTTTTTTTTTTCATGATTGTACACGGTGTTCATTTGAAAACTTTCCAGCCGAATATCTCGAAAAGTATGAAAGCTATTGAAAAAGTGTAAAACACGTGTCCAAGGATTTCGAGGGGGAAAGAGGTGGGCGGTATCAGTTTTTTATTTGGGTGGCGTTTTCAAGGTCATTTGAAGGTCAACTTTGTTTTTTCAAATGGGAACCTATGTTTTCCATTATGGGATCTTATTGTACGTAAAAAGACCAGCAATTTTCGTAGGATACTTTTTCGTATCAGCGCTGTATAGTTTCGGAGATATTTAAAGGGTAATCGAGCGAGTCATACTTATACCGCGAGAAAGTTTGTCATTTCTTTAGAACTATAACAAATTTTCGAAATGTTCTCCGTTCTTTTCGAAACAATACTACAGACGATTCTCAAATTCTGAACGAACATTTTTGAAGGTATCTGTTGGAATAGCTCTACATTCCTGTACAATTCTGCGACGCAAATCGTTGTGTTTTATAAACAACAGACTTTTCAAGAAAGTTATCAAATGAACACCCTTTATATTAAAAAAAATGTGGAAACTTTTAAGGAATTATTGAAGGAAGGGGATTCAATTTTGATTCTACAGAAATTGTTGTACGAATTGCGGGTTCGATACAGTGTTTCGATTGATTCGACATCGTGGCTTTCGATGTAACCGCGGAGGCGAGTGCACGCTGATCACACAGCAACAACCGCAACTATCTGTTGCATAAGATTTCCCCGCGGCCGTTGCGTTTGCTTAATGGGATGTTTAAACGATCGAGTAAAAAATCTTCACTGATATTCACCTGATAAAAGTCATTTGTCAAACGGCGAAACACCGAGTAAGTAGTAAGTATGTACCATATGAAACCCGACTCGCCGCTCGTTTTTCATCAATTACGAATTACGAATCTTGTGCATGATGCAACGCGCTCCGAATGCATACACATACAGGGTGTTCACGCTATTACTAGCCAGCGTTTTTCTTGTAAATAGTTTTTTGTCTCGTAGACCACGTGCCAATTTTTTCTGTTTTTGGTAGACCCCCATCTGCCTTTCTAATATTGAATTGTTACAAATTCATCAACATCAAATGTGTTTTCGACAGCTGACACAGTGCTACTCACTTTGATAGATTTATATTAACTGTAGAGTGAAAAAGTTTAAAAAAACACATGTTAAGTTTTATACATTTATTGATTAAAACGTCACACAAAACGCAAATCCAGTAAATATTATAACATAAAATAACAACACAGTTTATTTTAAATTACACCCACCCGTTTTTCTCATAAATGCATAAAATCCGCAGTCTAGTTACGATAAATCATTCTACTTTTATCGTTTCGTTAATTCCAACGATTTTCTTAAGAATCGAACGATGACCTGAACAATAAATCATGTAGTACCCAGTAAAAGTTGATGTTCAACTTTAAAAAGTAAAGTTCTCGATTCGACGACGAACTGAAAACTCGAAGAAGAACTACATACTCTGGCAAGCTGTAGAAGCATTTCACTATTGAAATTTTCACTCCGTCGCGTCGCGTCGCGCGTCGCGTCGCGTCGAGAGTCCATAAAACGATTTTTCTATAGCTGAGAAGCTCTATACTACGGCGACATTCTATTTAGATAATCGATAGTGCTCGAGTTCGAAATCTTCTTATCTGCTGGGATCCATTAACAGTAATCGAATACCTTATAGTCTGTAAAGCTATCCGCGAAGCTCTCGTTAACAGAGCAAATCCATCCCGGATCGTTCACAGTTTCACAGATCGTTCGAAGGAGATTATCTAAGCGAAAAGACGTGTTGCAACGAGTACATACATGCAGTACAAAGCAGCTCGTATTACCTGCTGAATAAAATCGACCGGAATCCATGACGCATTTGCGACGATGCGATGAATTTCTGATTGAAATCATTCTAATAGCAGCGAAGATGCGGTCGCGATTATAAAGAGGTCGGCAAAGCGTGTTGCAGGAACGAATGCTATACATTTAACTGACGTATCGATCCAGTTGGAAATTTATTCTGCGGCTTGTAGGTGCGAATGGCCACGGCTAAGCGACCAAAGGATCATCTTTCCACCCCTGGAATTTTCTTTCTCCCTCCGGGGAGAGCTATAAATCATAAACTGGCGGAAGTTAGAGAGGGCCATTTTCAAAGCAGAAAATGCCGTATAAATTTCGCGTTTGACCTGCCTCGCCTAATTGCTCTATGGCCGATCGAAGTCGCCGCTAAACTGCGGATTTTTATGCGTTCGCGGTGCACACGAAAATTTGGAAATATTGGAACGAACGACCAGGGACCAAAAACAACAGTTATTCTAAAATTTTCTATTCCAAAAATCACATTAATAAAAAGTTGATTGTTATTGAAATTTCAGATAATCTACACAAAATATAAAGAAAAAAATTCGAAGAACAAAATAATTAGAAAATATCGATTTTTATAGTTTTTGGTTACAAGTAACGGTTATTAGTGTCGAACAAATTGTCGAAAATGTTATCGAGGAAGAAAAACTGTTTCGATTGCTCAAAGCGGTTACCGATGACAAAAGTTTATTTCGATCGCTCGTAACAGTTATCAATGAGACAAGTTCATTTCGATCACTCGTAACAGTTATCGATGATCGAATTTCTTTTCACTTGTTCATAATAATACTTATTATTATTGAGAAAATTCATTTGGGTTGCTTATTTAATTATTGAGTTGTCTACTCTTTTTCGGATGGAGCAAGCCTGTGAAATTCATTGAGAAGGTTTCGTACAACAAGACGAATCAACAGACCATAAGAATAACACTAAATCTGTTTGTTGACTGTCTTTGTTCACGGATGACTACTCTGTTCCATTCGGGAAAAACGTATCGATGTAGACGAAAATATTATAGATTACTGGGGATATCAGAAATATAGACTCTCGTATTTATCAAAATTAGCGTGCATAATTCACGCTGTGTCCGCGCAACTCGGGTTAGCGTTGAACGGCTCGGTAGGTTTAGTGTTAAGATGTCGTACGTTATTCGAATATCATGCTGTCATTTTTAATAACGACAAAGTTGATTGAATCTTTTTTCTACGTAAAATATGAAATCATGGCGCTCGTATATGGAGGCTGCGGGCGAGTGCTTTATAAATGAATTTCCATGCGTGGAACGTGTCAAAGAGTAACCGAGAAGAGATTATTATATAATTCCATTAAAAATAATACATTTACTATGTAATACTGTACATGTGAACGCTAATTTAATACCGGTTCTATGAACTACGAAGCAAAGTGGAAACCTGGAGAGCGAAGTCTATACATATAACATATCGATATGGCCGCGGGGCAATATCGATCTATTATGTCTTCACGAGGATCCGACGTTAATTGATGAACGGAGGACTGTGGGTATCGACATATCTGTTTCGCGATATTAATAAATGATATAATAAAGTCGTAGGTATAATGGACGTAATACGGTTACAGTGTACTGGGTGGGTGTCTTAAACGAAGTTCGATGCACTGTGCGGACATATTTATAAGAGAAAAGCACTTTATCGTTTAAATTCTTTAATGTATTAATTATGATGATAAATTAATCCGATAAAAAATAATGAAACAATTTTATTAAAACCGTGCGCCCACTATTAATCCAGTTTCCCGTCGCGAGGATTTAATTTCGTGCACCGAGTATCGGTTTCACGAGAGCTGCTATTTTAAGAGGTTCTCTCCTATCTTTTATAGTTTATAGCGATAACGAATTTTTGCCGTCGATACGTCGAGTGCGACTCTTGTTTGATACTTGTGGCGAAGGGTGGCCGCGATTCTATAATAGATAAGAAAAATGTCAGCCGTATGGCGCCGTCCTCCTTTTATAAATTCCTCGACAGTATCAAACAAACATGACGCGATCAAATAATAATATGATCGATTCCGAAATACTGGACAATCATGGGATACAGGTTTTGCGTTTCAAATTCATCCCTTTGCAAATTAATTTCAACGTTTTACAGGTTTTGCACTACGAATTCACCATTTTGCAAATCCATTTCAACCTTTTACAGATCTTTCTCTTTCAATTCACCCTTTTGCAATTCAATTTCACCCTTTGACAGGTATTGCAAATCAATTTCAACCTTTTACAGGTCTTGCTCTCTAAATTCCCCCTTTTTCAAATCACTTTTCAACCTTTGCGAAACCCATAGCATCAGAGAAACGAATAATACACCTACTAATTACTTAATCGCAGCCAGAAGGCTTGCGAGGCATCTTCAGCGTTGGAACGTGACCTCGGTTCAGGTCGGCGCGCCGCGCCGCGCCGCGTCGCGTCGTGGTTAATGATTGTAAAAAGTATCTGACGTCGTTGGAGTGGTTAGCCAGCGGACTGATTAACTCTTGTTATTTTTACGAACACACAGAGGAACAAGGTGTCGTGCTTAACGACGTTGGCGGTTTCATAAAGATCGATTTCCACAAGGGGTGTCCGGTCGGTCGGTGCGGCGCGGCGCGGCGCGGCGCGGAGGTTTTAACCCCGATCCACGATCGACGTTGTTCGTAGCGCAACCAGCACACAGTCGCCCCGGCAACTCGTGTGAAAAGTCGCATAATAACGATAATGGTGAAAAGTACAGCGGGGCGTTCACAACATTGCGTGAGGACGATAGGTATCGTCGCATGTCACCCTCGCCGTCACCCTCGCCGTCACGGCACGCAACAACCGTTCGCCCCGAGTCCCGAGTCCCGAGTCCCGAGAAACTATACCCCCCCCCCCGGTCGCTGCCTCTCACCTAGAAAACATTCCCACCCCTCCACTTAGGCAAATGAAAACGCTCTCGAATATTTCGAAAATTCTCTCCGATAAATTCCTCGCGATCGCGATCTTCCTACGCGCTTTAGGTCACCGTTTTACTACAGTCCGCGACAAAAAGATAGCACACCATCCAATTTTCTTAATTTTCGCAAATATAGTTGAATAACTAACTAGTTCTCGTATTATATTTATGTAATTGCTCAGCAGGGCGGGCGTGACCTTTTGCGGGGCCAGAATACACGTTCAAATCCTATACTTAAATTTCACAATAAGGTTACTGGAATTGCGTCTGTGCACAATTATTTTGTAAATCGACATTTTGTAAATTTGCAAAATTGCATTGTAAATCAAGTAACGAATGATCGAACCTTCGCGCCGAAAGCATTAGTAATTTAATGTAATGTGCCACTTGAAAAGCTAAATAACCATTTATCTGTATAATGCGCTATCGTTTTGGCGCGGAGCGTAGATCACGGTAGAACAACCTTGGTGGCACTAGCGTATGCAACCGCGTATGTATATACATATGTACATATATTCCTTTCTGTTTAACTGCAACGGCGCGGCGCCGCGCTGTTTCCATTTCCGTGACAATTAACCCTCACAACTGAAAAGTATCGCAGCGTCACGATGGGTCACGTTTCTCTGGCGAAGATAACCGGCTACCGGAATGGCGCAGTTGACTTTCGCCCGACCCAAAAATCGGCGTTGCGATCGATTCGGCTATCGAAGAAGCTTTCTCAGAAATCACCTAACCATCCGCATTCTCCCGTACCAGTCGGGAAACGGAGACGAACTGGAACTGATATCGATTTTACCCGTGCATCCGCAATTTCTAATTATGTATCGAGTGTATCTCGTGTAACGAAAACTTGATACGATAGTTTATTTCTCGTACAACATTATTAGAATAAGTATTTTATTCAGAAAATGTATGTTATACATGATTGATTTCATCAATCATTATTATTGGCTGAACCACCGGACGCGACACTCGAAACCAGACAATTATTTCAGTATAATCAAATCTGTAGATTCGTCTTCATCATTCTTCAATTGTTCATCGTCTTTCTCAGCCAGCCAATCTCAATGAACCGCGAGACAAAGAAGCTTTGTTTTTCTGTCGATACCTCGCGTTTTATCATCATTTGAATGGAGAGACTGACAAAGACGAGTCCAAAGAATAATTCCAAGGAAGGAAAATACTTTTCCAATGGGGAGAATGCTTCGAATACAGATTATTTTTAAATCTGCCAACTTCTTAATTACAGATTATGCTGTTCCTCTTGTCGGTGTTCCTCGTACATTGTCTGCTGCGGCGCGGCGCGGCGGGTCGATGTAATTGGAACAAAACACGAACCAATTACACGACTTTTCTACTCCGACGGGATATTTCTGAACCAATATGATTGGTTCAGTTTTGATCCTTACTCTATAATACATACTCTGTCTTCAGAGAGAGGCTCCCGATTTCGGGGGAAACGTGTCGCGTGAGCGGGCCACAATCTCTCCTATCTTTGCAAAGTTCTCGGAAGCGAGTCACATTTTACCGCGCCGCGGAACTGATTCTCGGATTTTTATTCGCCCGTTAAATGGCCTCGGAGTAAATCCTTCTTTCAACGCCGCGCGAAAACTCGAATAAACTTCGCTTCTTTACAGGAACAATCTCCTAATTGATTTATCTAAATTGTTTAAAATAATTGTGTCAAGCGACACACATTGGTTCACATAATATAAGAAAATCCGGGATCTGGAACAGCCATAAACTATTTAAATCCGCGGTCATAGATACCTTCAGATGGTTCGATAGCTTCGATGGTTATCTGCAGCTCAAACGAAGACTTTATTGTATTCTTTCACGCGACTGGAATGGCCGCTATTTACGTTCGAAGCGACCGTAATACTACATATGTATAGCGCTTTAACGACAAGCTTCGAACTCGTAATTGTGTCCTCGCAATTTTTCGCATTCGTTTTAAGTTATCGTTAATTTAAGCCAGAGTTGTGCTGATTTAATTATATTGTATTACATTCAATTATGCAATTGAATTACATTGTATTTCAACGATTACAATGTAATTCAATTACTTTTCAGTTATAATTCCTGGAGTAATTCAATTGTAATTCTGCACAACTCTGATTTAAGGTCGGGCACTGTTCGACTTACGCGAGGACTCGCTGCTGTGTTTGTAACATATGTTTATTTCTGCGCTGAACTTTCGTAAAAGCGTGAACCACGTGAAAAGGCGAGGAGCGCAGCCAGCGAAGTGTGCTGCGAAATTGATCAAGTTCCTGGAGAGCTGGTGGCGGGATAAAGTATACAAGTCCTGCAGGAAACTGTGCGCGAATAGAAGGGGTGGCCAGCCAGCGACTCGCAATTTCCGCTCCGAGCTGGCAAGCTCGGAAGCTCGAACCTCAAAGAACCTGGTCGTCTGTTCGCGCATAATTGCGTGGTCAGTTAACGATCTGCCCTCTTTGCGACGACCTGAAAAAGAACCGGACGAGAGGAGGGAATAAAAAAGGAAAGATCGTTCGCAAGGGGGCGAACGCACGGAGGCTACTCGCGAGCAAGAAACTCTAGCTACTCTGGCGGCTCCCAGTTAAAATGGCGACACTTGGGTCAATCTACGCGTCGAAAGTGGGTCACTTTGCCATGGCACTCTGCCAACGATCTCACGTGCGAGCCGTCCGCGTCCCACGCCTGCCGCCTGCCGCCTGCCGCCTGCCGCCTGCCGCCTGCCGCCTGCCGCCTGCCGCCTGCCGCAGTCTGAACTACCAGCAACCATCTTCAGGGCCGTCCTGACAGGGTAGCAAACTCGGGTCTTCCAGCTTTTCGCACGGAGTGTACCGATCTACAACCCTCCCACTCGATCCTCGAGGACGTTTACTTCTGCCTCTCGCGCTCTCCTCGTTTTTCGAAAACACCTTCGGCCTGCGGAGACGCTTCAACCCCTTCTCCTGCCACTCCTTTCACAACTGCAGCCAGTCTCGTAATTGGACAGCTTTACGAGAAATTTATTTTCTTTCTTTACCCCTTCCAGCCTTTTAACGAGTTCAACTCGGTTCGGACGTACATTTTGTGTTGCGTTTTCCTTATTATTCTGTTCTCAATGAATTGCTTTTGTTCAGTGATCTTTGAGTTGCTTGGTTTAACGGTGTCGACTCCTTTTTCCAGGATATAATATCAGAAGGCGATCCCGCACACTTGAAATCCTGGAAACGAGTCTACTCCCTTGAGATCTTCTACCGCGATATGTATTATATTTCAAACTTCCCACAGTTCTAATCGTTATTGCTGTTTTTTTTATTTCACCTAACCAATTTCTTCATAAATACATAAAGATCCGCAGTCTAGGTATGTCTTTCTTTTTGTCGAAGAAACAATTTTGATTTCGCACGAGAATCCACGGTCTAATTATAGACAACATTTTGGACCTGTACCGTGTCTGGTAAAAAATATCTACAGCGTCCTTGGTGACAGTAATTGGGTGACAGAATTTGCAAATTAGGCGCCGACTAGGCACCGGTCCAAAATCCAGCTGCTCTCTCCTATTTTGCGCTTCTCCAAATTGATTTCAGCGCTCGAAACGATGACAGCAATCGTTCCACGTTATTATTGCGATTCGTTTGGTCGGGCAAACGTAGAAAACGAGCTGGGAAAGCGTCGTCTTTCGTGGGGATCGTCACCGTTGCTCGCTCGAGATTGAAAAGCCAGTGGCTCGTCTTCTCCGGGGATGAATACGATCGCATTCGAGTAGACGGCCATTATGCAACGACAATGCAGTAATCAAGCCGGGTCTCTTTGCCTTGTAAAAAAGGATTGCTTCCGTGACTTTGCGAATGGCCGTCTCTCAAAATTCTTTTACGATCCCCGACGACGACGAACACGGTCTGTTGAACTTTCGAGAGCCACCGCGCTTCGGCCAGGTGTTAATTTACCGATAGAAAAAATCGAGGGGACTCGTTCCGTACAGTTTCGTACGCCTCGACACACATTTCGTGTGCGATTAAATATACAATAACTCCCATTAATGTTCGGACGTTCCACACTGTGACAAAATTCGAAATATTATCGAAGAAGACGTCATCTTTAATTATGGACAAAGAGAATGTAAATATAATTTACTAATTTATTTTTTGGAGATTCAGACATATTCAAACGGGAAAGAATTATTCTTTGGTTTAGTATAAGGTTTCAATTTATAAATAACAAATCTGCTTGATATTATAGTTTATTATTTTAATGGAAATATAGTAACATACAATCAAAGTATTAAATAGTAACGTTCGGTTGCATGTATGCACATTTTCTAATTATAAGAATCGACTTATTACTAATATACTAAATTATAGTATATTAAAGGTGCGGGCTCGGCCCCGGGCTCGCGGCGGATTCACATCCCGTAACCAGACCGTAATTCACCCCTACGCTAGGCAAATATATCATTTGACGAGGGTTCGATCACCCTCTCGCTATGACGAAGCGTTTCGCCCTAATCGAACACTATACGGTGATATACAGTCGCTCGAAAAAATATTCCCACAATAAATTTCCGATGTTCGTAGTTCCACGAAAGATCGATGGTGTTCGAACTGTCCTAATTTCGTAAAACATCGTCCACTGCCAACGTTCCTGCTTCGTCTAACAAGTTGCTGCGCATTTCTGTTCCAGATTTGAGCGGAAGGGGACCGAAGAAGTTCGGTGATCAATGCGTGGAGGATCGGGAATGCGGATTCGCGGGCTCGTACTGCGAGCCAAAGAAGAACAAATGCACGTGCAAGGAGGAGTTCGAGGCTACGAATCATATCGACAAGTGTGGACACCGTAAGTTAGTATTTTGGGTTGGGGAAAAATTTTCTTCGCGTTCTCCCGATAGATGGTATTACACCATCACGTAACTCTGTTAATACAGGGTGTCTCGGCCAAAGCAGGCCACCTAAATATCTCCTTTATTTTTATTGACACGAAAAATATTTATGGCATAATTTAAATGGTATCGCAGGAGGAATATCATGGAAGAACAATTTTTTTTGTCCGGTTATTTTTTCATAGTTTTTTTTTCAATATAACAGTAAATTTTCAATGTAATAATAAGCTTCACTTAAAATATGGAGGAAGCTTGATTTTTTCATTTCTGCATTAAAATACGAAGAAACTTTTTCCCCCAAGCCAATTGTACTTCCAAGCGCGCCGAAGCCAAGCGGAATTATGTATGTACATACAACGCGCGTATAAACAAGCAAGAGTTTAAGATCCTCTTGTAAAGTTTGCAAGCGATGTTTTCATAATAGTTACCGGACGACCTTCTAAATTGCACTTTTCTACGGCGTGCACTTAAAATTGCACAACTACAAAGTTCCAGAGAGTATGTACCAGCTTGAAACACTTTCATGACACCGAGTTTAAACTGTGTAAAGACAGAGTAACAATTAGCTGCTAATATTTACTGTACGCGGATGGATCATAAGATGAGGTTGTTCCTCGTAGAATGACCACTCGTTTCGTAGCGTATTTCATAGTAATCCCGAAGCATATTGACAACGAGGACGAGGACGAGGACGAGGCGCGGCGCGGCGCGGCGCGGCGCGACGATAAATAGCAGGTTGCGGATAGTTTTATGTAGGCCTGGAAGATTCGGTTCTAGTCACGTTCGAGGTGCGAGGTTTCTCCCTTCGAGACGAGTTTTACGATCGGAGCGATATGGAAGCCGAAGGATCGCAGCTTATAGCATCCCCTGCAGAATTTCAACGACGCGACGCCTCCGGCCTCTGTGAGTCCTAGGCATCGTCAGAAATTATAAATGACATCCGAGGAGTGTTCGATGAATCAAATTATACGTGCCACTATCTCCGATTCATTATTCATCCCATCATTTTCGGTCCGTATTCCAACGTGATCCTGTATTCCCGATACACATACACCCATACGCGAAAGTATTTGAACTTCTTGAACTGAATTCTATTGTAACATTCAACTACAGTAAATCTTCTATAAACGCAAAAAGGCTGCACACGATAAACGCAAAAAAATATCCCTTCCACTGTAGTAATCTGATATCTCGGCTCGGGTATATCGGTGCGAACCACTACTAATGCGACGAGGAGAGTCGCAGTCGCCGGCACAGTTCAAAGGCCCGCGCGTCTTCGCAATGTAATACCACACACACACAATATAAAATCTTTTGTATTTTTACTTATGTTTTTTATGAAACTTTCACCAATATATTTGTACAATTTCAACTGTACAGTGTTCCCGCGATTGATGTGACTTTCTGGTATGCGGATGATGTGACTTTAATCCCCGCTACTAGGGGGTCCCCCTTGGGCGGTCGATCGCGCTACAAAGAAACACGATCCGAGCTCGCATTAGTTTTGTTTAGGAGTTATTAACGAAAAACACGGACCAATCAGAGCGCGACCTAGACGCGAGTTGGCACAGTCGGCCAATAGACAGTTAGTTAGCGCGGCGCCAGGCCGACGCGACGCCTATTATTTGCAAGAAAAATTTGTTTTCAATGGTCCAATCGGGAGATATACCCCACACTGATTGGTCCATCCATCTCGGAGTAATCGGTGAACATACATTTCATTATTTCCCCCTCACATAATTTCATTAGTTGAATGTTACAATTGTAAGCGTTCGAATAGTTTCGCTTATGAGCGTAAGTCGAAAAAACGTAAAATTGAACTTTCCAGAAAATTCAGACATCTGCGAGATGAAACGCAGAACACAATTTTGTGAGATCGTTCGGGGTGTTGGTTGTTTATTAACGCGGTGTACCTGTCGGTCAACGACAGCGAGAAAAATCTCCCGGCTAGAGCAAACTTGATCCAGGATTAAGGGCTGATCGCTATTAAGCCACTCTCCTAATTGCGAGCTCGTGGTTGATATATTGAGGACAGTGCGGGTATACCATATACATACATACGTATAATCGGTCGATCAGACTCGCTATGCCAATACTGGCTGCACGCTGTCCGCCACAAGCTTACGGCTGTCACCCCATTTTCTCAGGAATTTCCCGTCACTTGATCGACGCGTTGGAAACATTTTAAACATTTTACTCTTCATCTTCCACCATGCATTAAAATTTTGTGGATTTTCAAAACATTTTTATTAGCTCGCTTTCTTGTCTGTCTGTCTGTCTGTCTGTCTGTCTGTCTGTCTGTTCGGTACAAATTTTGCAATTGATTTTAAACTAACTTCCCGATGAGCTAGAGACTTGAAATTTTAAAATATAAATTATTAAGAAATTTACGAAAACGAAAAACGTGGGGCGCCAGATAATAGTAAGGAGTGCAGAGAGTAGCTGCCATTGAGAAAACTCACGCAACAGTTCATATAATATCATTTGCAGTGGAATAAAATTGTTAATGACTTAGATCAACTATTCATGGATCAATTATCAATTAAGGCAAGCGCCCCACGTTTTTCGTTTTAAATCTTACAAGTATTTTCATAGCTATTAAAGATTCACAATCTGTATGGGGTTAGGAATCTATATGGGGCTTGGAAAAATTATTTTATACTTTTTAGTCCGTTTTAATAAAGGTGGTATTTTTAAAAAATGCATTTCTATTTAAATAATTTTAAGGTATCCGTTCACTATTCGAAGGAATAATTTGGAAGTTACGATACAGCGATTCCGCGCGAGCATGCTCGTTTGAGTTTGATCGTTTGGCTTCGGCGCGAGGCGAGTCGCCGTTAATGGTTGTTTGATGTTGCAGCGGTGAACGTGAACGAGTCGTGCTTTTTTAACGAACAATGCGAGGCGAAGGTGATCCAGACCGAGTGCAGGGACGGCCGGTGCATTTGCATCTTCGAGAAGATCCCGATGACACAGCCGGACGGCCTGACAGTATGCGTCGGTAAGGATGCGGTGAAAAACAATGAGGGATGAGGGACCAGGAATAGATAGATAGTACTATAGCTAGGGGATGGTAGCACAGCAAGTTCTGCGCAGTTTTTAATGAGATTCCAGCGGCGTGCCAGGGGACGCGGACGCCAGAATGAGACGTGTTCCCTGTTAATGGAATTCCGGCCTACAATTTCGCGCAGACTTCATTACTTCGTCTCAGCTGTCTCTTGTGATCAATTAAAGCGGCCGCGCACGCGGCGAACTTGGACGCCCGAACTGCAGAATTCGATTAAACAATCGAAACGCCGCACCGCACCGCGCCGCGCCGCGCCGCGTGCCGCCGCTGCGCTGGTCGGGGGAAAACGCGGAATTTCAAGCGAAAATTCGACCTCGGTTTTCCGACAGTTTTGCCAAGCAGATAATGCGCCCTCTGACCCGACAAATAAAAATACAGCTCCGAGGAGTATTGACTAACAGAATTTCCAATTTTACAACGTATTCGTACACTCCGCGACAAAAAGATAGCACATTATGGTACATATACAGATTATACAGAACATTATACGGAGGCTTTTTAGCTTTTTCAAGTAGTATATTACATTGTTTGTGACCTGGATACTGGATAATAAGAATAACAAATTATTTCAATATATTTCTATGCATTTATTACGAGAAGTAACAATTTGATTGGAAAATATGCAGAGCTGGGGAAAATAGTATTTTAAATAGTAAATTTTACTACATACTATCTGAGCAATGATATGCATATGTATAATACGAGAACTGTAGTTATATTCAACTATATTTTCGAAAATTTGATAGTGTGTTATCGCTATCTCTTTTTGTCGCGGTGTGTACACCTTATAAAAACATAAAAACGAATCACTGTGAAAGTATTTCAATTAAACATGCTGTGAATTGACACGTCCCTTTTACCAGCTATCTGCCTTATTTTTTATTCCGCGAGGCTCAAACTCGAATACTTCAGAATATAAAGGAAGAAGTTAGAATAAGGTCAGTAGCTTGACGAGCCGCATCCAGGGTCCCTTTGTCCCAGGGCTCATTCGAGAATGTAGTTCATGACTTCAAACTTGAACGTACCGTCGTAGTGTGCTGGTGTCAAGTATTTTTATATAGATATTGGGAAATTCTATTCTTCTTCCAAACGAAAAACTTTCTACCGAAATTGCAACAAACTAGAAGGGAATGGGAATTTATTTTCTTTCTTAGCATGTTCAATATAAAATTGGAAATAACATAACAGTAGTTTGAAATTCTTCTAATCCGATTTCTGTTATAAATGCATAAGGAAATCACTGTCAGTGATTTAATCAACAATACGGAACACTGTTTCAGCCGAGCAGAGAGAGGAACCCAATCTGCAATACGTCGACGCGACGATGATTGGTGTCCTCGTTGGTATGGCCCTTATGTTCATCATCATCTGTGTGGTTCTTAGGCTTTTCAGCAAGTAAGTCATTCGTTTGCTTATCCTTCCCGTAGTAACTCCGAACTTTGGCAATTCCTGAAAATTCGACGATGAAACTTAGCCGACCTACTTCCCCGGGAAAACCATTTCCAGCGGAAAATGGACTCCCACTGTCGCGTATCTAATGTGAATTTAATGTTTCCACCTTCCATACTTCCGCTCGGCGAAAAATGTTACGTCCCCTGTGGCTCTGCTTTCGATCCGAACAAATTTATTCGGATTTACAGTTAGGAGCCAGGAGCAAAACTGATCGCACACACTTTCAATCGGAATAACCATTTTACGAATGGACCATACGACTTCAATTTCTCTGTAAGGCTAGAAGAATTAGTTTAGTAAATGTCTTGTAAAGAATTTGTTGAAAAAATTGCATTTGATCGGAATTGTGAGAAACACTAGTAAAAATTGATTTTTACGACTTTATTAGCTGGGCCATTAACGAAAATTTCAAAGATGTGTTTGGTCAACTTGTATAAATTATACATATACGCTCCGAAAATCTCATTGAAATTGGTTAATTGATTTACGAGTTATAAACGATCGAAAGTGGTACAAATTGCAATTTTTCAAGATTTTCGGCTTTTTTACGGCGTAATCGGTGAACATACAGAAAAAAAAGCGAAAAAGAAAAAAGAAAGGCATATACAGATCGAATCGAGTAACCTCCTCCTTTTTCGAAGTCGGTGAAAAAGGGTGCGCTACATTTGCACACAGGCGGCTCTGATACAAAGCCGAGAGCCCCGTGATAGCATTTGCTACGGGCTCTGCGCTGGCTTAATCCGGCATTACGGCAGAGCACGACAGAAAAATAGCGGGAGGGGAACGGGGCAAGAGGAACCAAAGGCAATCCGAATGCAACGATGCCAGAAATGCGCAACATTTCACGCGCATGCGCGGCAAATAGCCTCAGTATAGTAAGATTCTCGATAAAATGGGGTACCTTGAGCACCGCGCAGAATTTTTAAAAATTTATATGATTTGATTCGGAAAAATGAATGTATAACAAGTATATTTCGTAACTCGTAGGACACGCCCTGGAGTCTTTTTGTCCGGTAAGATTGTTTCGATACATTCCCGCCGATACAACTGCCTCAGGGCTCTGCTACCTCATCATAGAAATGTTGCGCATGTCTGGCATCACTGTCTGAATGGTCAGGCTTCTTTCCCCGTTCCCTTCCCGCTAGTTTTCTCTCGTTGTTCCCTTCACCGTACAAAGCAGGGTCAGCAGCCAAAGCCAAAGCCGAGGTCGAAGAAGAAGAAGAAGAAGAAGAAGAAGAAGAGTCTGCCGGGGATGGGGTTGATTTCGAAGTTGTTTTATTTGCAGGGCTCGCTGGCGCGACAATCGTACGATCTTCAACACGCCTAACGCCCGTCTGATGAACGTGTCATTGCTGAGGGAGAATAAACTGTTGCACCCGCAAGAGAGACGCGGTTCAAGGTCGAGCGTACGGGTTCCCTCGAGGCAACCCTCGATGGCCTCCTTACGCCCCTACTCGCCGAACGCCTCGCAAGGTGCGAAACACTCTCAGCACTCACAGCACAGAGTGAGCCGTACGGGTTTTTATTCATTCACTTACTAAGCAAGCAACTTGTTATACAGTGTCCCGTTGAAAAACGAAACAAGCAACTCTTTTACAAGCCGGTGTATATCGGGTGTTCGATGGAAATCGAGGCGCCCTCATCGCCACCGACATAATCAAGGGACCATAAAACCAAATCATTTCAATAGCGTTTTTTATAATTTATTCATTCAAAAGTATCACTTTTCTTTCGTAATCTTTCCGTTCGTTTTGTAGAGGCAGCTTTTGTCAGCAACAGAAGTAGCAACAGAAGTAGGGGTAGTTCGAAGGTTCAAGGCAGCGTATAGAATGCATTGTGGTCGATTCGAGAAATTGTATGTGTATCCAGGAACATACCTTAAATCGCAGGCATGTCAAACTCTTTTACCCCCAAGAGCCTTATTAAGTATTATAAATTAATTCGAGGGTCGCAATAAAAACAGCAGACTCGAAATAAAGAACAAACACAGTTTTTTTAAGAACATTGCAGTTAAACATACAAAATATATAGCATATGTACAAAACGCAACAACATTACAAAAATATTTTTGATATGACACATATGAAGTATGAAAGTTGTTTTATAAAACTATTTCATTTTTGTTTCGAAGAAACTTGCCGTCACGTTTTTCAGTAACGAAATGTTCAAAATTTGGTTGAATTTGTTGGGATGCAATTATTTTTGAAATTGATTGTACACGCTGGTCTGTTATTCTTGATCTTTCCGCAGTTTCATTATTTTTTAATGTTGAAAATAGTGGTTCAAAAGAAAGAAAGAAAAAAGTGCACAAAAGAATTTTAAGTTTTAATATTCATGGGTTTTAATACATCGTGTTATTTTAGATTATATGTATATCGGCACAGTTAGTTTTTGTTTATTTGAAAGTGAATTTTGTCCAGCTGAAATGGCCATTTATCACACTGTGGCAACGGGCCCGCCGTGTTTGACATGCCTGCCTTAAATTGATGCAACTGGCATGATCAAATGATTAAATGATTAAATGATTTGAACACGCGCGTAGCATAGAGAAATAGAGAATACCGTTTATCACAAGTATCTTTGATGTAATTGCAAATTTTTGCGTAAAGATACACGAACAATATGATACATTACATAAAAACACTCGACAATTACCAGTAACCAGTATTCCTTACCAGTATTTTCAAAAAATTGCTCCGGAATTTTCTACAAAAACTACCTGAAATTTCCAAGAACGATCCAAATCTCATTCTCGCAGATATACCTATAATTATAATACATTCAATTTCTTTTTCGATGATCCGCAATGCTTCGCACAGTTCTCGCATTAGTTCATTCACGTTGCGAAATACCTTGTTACTGTTGGTCAAAATTTGATATCGGTGACAAAATGTTCGCAGTGAACTTCTCAGGATAAACGCGAGTTCGATGAACCGTTTTAATAAACAAGTAGAGCATAGAAGTTTAAGCAAAGATCGATCGGAGAAAGTCGTGCTTTCTTTTCCGAGATATTAACGGCACCGTTTTGCGATTAATATTTCAGATTCTATACGATAACTAACCGCTTGTTAATGAAAGTCGATTAACGGCGACGAAGCATTCCTCTAATCAGCCGGCGTCGAAAATAGCTGTCTGCCATTCTATCGATTTCCGTAGAACATCCCATATATGTACGATATCTAGATACGAGTACATAAAGTAGGTGACTTACCTACTCTTGCTATCTTTACTTTAGACCTTCTGTTCAGCGCAGAATCCTTCTGAATTTCTCGCATGCACAATTGCCTGCCAAGAGGGTAGATATAATAATAATTCTGCTAACACATCCTATATTACAATGCGAGCGTGCATCGAGAATCGATGTGTTAGATATTTCGGATGCATCGTTGTCACTGAAAACAGTTTCACGGTGTGTTTATTGTATACCTACATAGAATTCGAAGCGAAACATCCACAATAGAAAAATCCTTAGACCTCTTTAAAACTATATCGGTACACCTTGGAAAAGCTGTTCCTACAGTCAGTTGATTTTTCAGAAACAGAAATTACAGGATCAAGTATCGCGCCCAGAAACCGTAAGTTCATTGGGGAACATTGTATAGTAAAGACAGTAGATATACCTGTAACAGGAGAAATGTAAATAACCAATTGCACCTTGCGTTAATTAGTAAGTGAATGACTATCTCGAACCATCCCCCCAAAGTAATATCGTTAGAACAGTCGTACAGTCTCCAAACGCGATCACTTTAAATTACTCGAGGAAAATGTTTCAAATAAAAATTCGGCTGCTCTTTACTTTATCGGACTCGACATTTTTCTGTGCCTTTCTTCTATAAATTATTATGTATTTGGTATATAATCCAGTAGATTTGTACCCGGGGAACCAGCAGATCGAAGTTTCGATCTTGTAGGATCAATCTACTGGATTACATACCAAATATATAATATAATAAGTTATAGGTGAAAGGCAAAATTTTGGAGTCCGGAAAACTAAAGTTTATCCAAAAATTCACCTGGTATCGAGCTGGTTACGCGATGCGCGGTCATTCATTTTTTTTTTTAGAATAGTTAATCGTTTTATAGAATAATAAATAACGAACCGTTTCATCGTGTGACCGTCTTGATATCCAACTTGATACACAACTTTTATCTGAAACGTTTTATTTAATTTTAAATAATGTCGAATGTTATTTAATCTTAAATAAACGATCAGGGGTTCAGATTAGTCTGAATAGGGTAGACCATGGAATATGAAAATTTCGAGGGAAACGGCGTCGCGGCTAATTGGATCACGATCGAAAGATCGTGCAGAAGAACGATGCATCCCTCTCGCCATAATCATGTTTCTCTTTTAATGGTTAAGTCAATTAATTTGACTCTCTTTGCAGTCGACCATCTATAGCAGTAGTCTGTTTAATGATCCCGTCTGTGACCGTTAAATCTTGATTATCATACTGTACTGTGGACCTATGAGGTGCTTCTATTATAAAAACAAAAAAAAAAACACTTTTCAAACTTGACGCGTCCTTCGAAGAGGGTAAGTTTCGTATAACTACTTACCAGACATTATTACTTTTTACACTTTATATATATATATATATCTATATCTATATTATATTAATATTATATTAATATTAATATTATTGTATTTACGGTGTATCGTGTAGCGTGTTTTGTTGTGTTCTTGTTCATAGCACCGATGGTACTTACCCTCTTTCGGATACGTCAGAACTTCGAGTGTTGTTTCACTGTTTTGTCGGTCTGTTGTTTGTTCTTTTGTTTATATGTTTTCTTTTTCTTTTTTTTGTTTTTATACGAGCCTGTTGAATATTCTTGTCGAATATAATAGACCAGAGAGTTTCCTCTAACCCAGCGTATTCGAGGATCACGACTATAGTTGCTTGCTACAGTAAAAGAACATTGCTTGTGTCTCTATAGTAGAGAGATTGCGTTCGAATCATCGCCAATCCTGACTATAGATACGTAACATACATCAATTCGGTAGACCAACCCGGGAGGGAATAAGAAAGTCGTTATCCGATCGTTCCGTCAATCTTCACGCCGTTTTCGCTTCGAAAATGACTTGCGCAAACATCCACAAGAATAAATGGGCCATCTTCTTTGACTCTATCGTAGAACCAATTTTTATTTTTCTGTTCATTCGTCTGTTTCATTAGTGAAATTTTCTGAATTAGACAAACGACTTTTTCTTTCCACATCATGCAGTAAACTAATTGCTCCAACTTGCCAAGAAAGTTGGGCTGTTTCCGTTTGCGTCCAACCTCAGAATTCGATGAAATTTTGAGAATAGGTTCTTTCTTAAAATCCTTCCGACAACCATCATTTCAGTCGAAAAAGAACCCATTCCCAAAATTTCATCGAATTCTGAGGTTGGACGTAAACGGAAACTTTCCCGAAAGTTCAAATAGCCGATGATATCCAATATTTCGAAAATTATCGTCTTCTTTAAGAATGTCCCCGAATATTAGTGGGAGCCACTGTAGCTGTTGCGAATCATTTACTGTTGCACGAGCTTCTTCTGCTTGACCACGAGAGAAACTTGTTGCAAGCTTGCACTTTGGGGGATTCGCGAAGGCGAACGGAACGATCGGATGTCGGAACGATCGCGTCGAACGATTGCAACATGGATCCAAGATTTGCGCTGTTCGACGCGATATCGACCGACCAGCTGTGGTCGAATGATCTTTTTATTTCCTCCGTGTAGTATTATGAGCAACTAGTAATTAGCGCGTTGCGAGACACGAGTTGCGGCGATGAGAATGGACAACACGCACTCTCGAGTACATATTTCCATTATCGCACGGAGTTCTGAAGTAGTTTCTAAACGGACCGGGTTGCACTCGATGGAGTGCAACTCGGTCAATTGACTCGATTACACGGTAAGCTAGACTATCGATCGGGTTCGCCGGAAATGAATAATAAGTCCCGCCATGCCACGCAATACTATGTACTTACCGCCTGAAATATCTTTGTCGCTTTCACAGATACATCAAATGTCTCGAGGATAAAGTAAAAATGAAACGAAGCTAACAAGGAGAGCGTAAGTAAGGTCGATGAGTCTCTCAGATTTGATTGAAACTTTGTACAGTTATAGATTTCGTTTCTTCTGTTAACGTGTATACCACCCCATTACAGACGCAGATACTCAATAGTTTTTAAGATGTTTATAATTGAAGATTTTCATTACCCTGAATACATATTGTACTATGTGTACAGGGTGAGGTGAAGGTCACCTTTATGTTTTTAAATGGAACACCTACTTTCTGTATCGTGAATCGATAGACTATCGAATTCCGAGTAAAAATGTATTGACCTCCGTATGTCCTAAATCTAATAGTTAACGAGATATTATCGAAACAATTTTCTTTCTTCTTTGGATAATGTCTCGTTAACTGTTAGGTTTAGGACATACGGAAGGTCAACACTTTTATACTCATTGTCAGAATTTGATACTCTCGATCGATCTCTATGGTATAATAAATAGGGAATTCCGTTTAGAAAAATGAAGGTGACCTTGATATCTCTAGAAAAAATTACGTAAAAACAAAAATTTTTTTGGTATCGTGTGAGCCCCACCTGAACCATTCAACTTTGCCCTTCGGACATTTGACGTATCTTTAAAAACAACAAAGATATTTAAGGTGGTCAAATTAGGTGAAATACCCTGTATACGATAAACAAGTCGTGGCTTGTTACTTGTTACTGTTACTCGATCGAGAGGAACCCGGCGAGCCCGGACAGCGGGATTTCATATACATACTCTGAAATTCCACGTATCGAGCACTTTTTCAAGTTAGTCGACTGCATGCACGCGCACGCAATGGCGGCCGGGAGTAATGCACTACGAACACCGTGGATCTTTTATTAATAGGGAAACTTTAATTTCACGAGAGTTGAATTTCGATTTAGATATGCGCCGATAATTATGAACTTTCTAAAATCACGGCCGCCATTGCAACGTTTCGGACCGCGACGAAGCGCCTGCTCGGCACGAGAACGGTTTCTACAACGCTTCTGAACTTTTACTTTGGCTTTTCGTGTGATGTCGACTCGCTGTCGAGCCAAAGCACGCGATACTTTAGCGAAAAAATCTCTGTCGCCAGGGTCACGAACAGGATCACGACGCGGGAGCCGCGGCAGTAGCGGAAACGCGTCGGCCGTCTCGACAAAGTCGAACAAGTCACCACCGAACAACCAGCCGAGTAACATGACGGAAACTGTTTTGGATAACGTCACCGTCGAGATTCTCGAGGCGAAAGCGTAGATTCGAGATAGGCTGACGAGAAAACAAAAAGAAAAAGAAAAAGAAAAAGAGAACACCGATCCCGACCCTTGTTCAGGAAGCTCTCTTATTCGTATAAAAGGTTCACCTACCCCCTCATTCCTTTCTTTTTCTATTCCAGCGAGATTTCCGGTTCATCGTTCTGCGCGAATCTCCTCTAAATTACTCTAGATCGCGACAACATGACAAGCTGCTACACAGCGCAGCGACCCGAAAGAGCTTCGTCGCGCCAATGATTTCATCCGGATGATAATCGAGGGAGGGAGACCGTCACGTTCAGATAATCATTATTTACCGAGATAATCACTCTCCAACCGATCCACTGATAAACGGAGAGCAACGGATCAGGATGCGCCGGAAGCTCGCGTAATTTTCACATTATTATACAAATCGAGGCTCGATTCGAGTGTGTTTCGAGAGCTAGGAAAACCTTGAACTCGGTAGGTCGTAGCAGATTCCGCTGTCTTCTAGAAAAAGAGAGAAAAAAACAAACGAGAAAAACCCGTACAGTTTTCTACGACAAAAAAAGAAGACGAAGAAGAGGAAGGAAGCTTAGGTAAAATCTATTCGAACAATTGGTTCGCTGTTCTGGAATTCCGTCGTGGGGAACGATCGCGAGCGAGACTTGTTCGCCAAATCGTTCGCGACACAGTTTCGGACCAAAACGAAATCTCGCGCGTGCGCTTCAAAGCTGATTCTTCTAGATATGTAATAAACGAACGAATAAAACGATTCGTATCCTGCAACGATGCACAACGAGTTCAATCGGTCGTTCTACGCCCGGCGAGAATGGCGTTGGCCTGTAATCCTTGTGTTAAAAATCGTTCGGAAAGCCCCTCAGGGCTCGAGAGATCGGGCTGGTTTCAGCAGAAGGGACCTCGGCGAAGGTCCTTGAAGATGGTCCCGGAAGCTGCGATTAGGCGATTAATCAAGCCGTCATGCGTCAGCTGGACTGATAGCGAGCCGACGCGCGAAACAGGAAGAAAATCTTCGGGAGATGGCGCGTTCGATCGAATCGCGGTATGGATCCTCTCTCTCTATACGGATCGATCCACGTTCTCATAGATCCGCGCCGCTTTTTCGAGAAGCCAACACGACAGGGACCAGACGACAAAAACGCGTTTGAACCGACATCCTGGGAGTAACGTAGCGACCAACTCGCGGTTTTTTCTTAAGCACCGTCAACAGTAGCTTTATATCCGTAGAATCCACGGTACACTACACGATACTTGATGATCGATCGGTAAACCGCCGCCGTTAAATCTAGCCAACGAGAGGATAGCTTCACTATATAGTTAGATCGACTTTTTCATTGTCGCTTCGCGATCGACCGTCTCGATTCATTCAACAATGAACAACCTCGTAGGCTCTCGTTTTGCTAATTAGCCTTCCGTCGGGCACACGCGATCTAACACGAGAGCATTTACTCACCTCGCCCCGCCCCGCCCCTAGGCGACCTTTCCGCTTCGCGGTCCCAGTAGCATCTTTCGCGAGGGCCCGAAACGGCGGTTCTTCGAGTATAGACGGCGCCAAGTGCAATATTTCCCTAACAGTAGTATAAACAAACTTGATTAGGTGTTCATTATGTTTCCTGGAGGCCCATCTGAAGCGCATCGCGCCCGACGGAAGGCTAACCTAAGGAGACTCGCTCACTCGTATACTTCGATTAGACTGCAATACGGCGCGACGCTTTCAACGATTCTCATTCTAAGGATCTCTCATCGACCTGGTCGATGAAACCGATTCCACTTTTAGTGGACTGATTCGGTTCGGACACAGGTTCTCGGGCTATGCTCCGAACCATATAGCGGATAGGCTGGAGAAACCGCGCGCGCGGCGCGCGCGTCCAAGACGCGCCACCAGCGCAGCGTCTCTCTCTCTATCGAATCGCACAAGATCACACGTTTATTCGGATGCTTCGTTCGATCTGTTGTATTTACACACATACTCAAAACCGAGAAACTCATACCGAGCACCGATATACATACATATATATATATATATGTTACACATCGAAATTCATCCTCTTCGAGTCTCACGGGAGTATGTAATATGTATACTGTATACTGTATACAGTATACACTATACACTATACACTATACACACAGAGACAGAGACATGGACAGACAGACAGACACGTGGAGGTTACGAACGGAGGATCATCGATATTCCGGTACGATTGTATCTCAGCAATTTAGTGCCTGCGCTCTCGCGTGTATAGCGTTTTATGCGAGGGAAACGGAGATCAGACGTATGTATATGTATATAAAGAGCAGATCTTATATATGACTATCAGTACAAGAGAGATACAAAAGAGGAATCTATTATATGTATTATATTGTATACACGCATATACATGACGACAAACTAGGGTCTCGCGACTATTTGCACTATTTGTAGGATTACTTTTCTCGAGAACGCCTAGCGATCGTATCCACTCTGTGATCTATGTGCAACGTACAGCTACGAAATACAAGCATTTTCTTCTTGCTACCGTCGCTGTCACCGATATATTATATTCTTAACCGATATCTAGGGTAATTAGGCTTACGAGGATCGTGTATACGCGACTCCGCTTAGTTTATTATCGTCCCGCACCAGACAGACGGGAAAGCATTTTGTCCACCCTCTCTCCCTGCTCGCACCTGGCCGATTTTGTATAGCATTCGGGAGAGGAGTCTCCTTCTTTTTTCAACGATTACGCTGGAGAATAATCGCCGTAATCTCTAGTAAGAAGCTCTAAGAAATTCTAGCGTAACAGGAGAGGGGGGAGAGAGAGAGAGTGAGAGAGAGAGAGAGAGAGAGAGAGAGAGAGAGAGAGAGAGAGAGAGAGAGAGAGAGAAGAATGAAACCTGGAGGAGTCGGTCTGATCCGCGAACGAAATTCGGGGAAGGTTTCCGTTTTCGGATAGAACGTTCCCTCCGGGTGTCAGTTCTCCGTTCTCGACAACAGGTCGTCGACCATCACACTCAGCCGTGGAAAGTAATCGTCCGCTTTAAAAGAAACAAAACTAGAATTAACGTTAAAGAACCGCGCTAGGAACGTAAAATGTCGATCTTAAGACGCTTCGTGTCGTTATAGTTTCCCTCCACCCTTTACGAATAGGACGAACAAAAGTAAAACACACACACACACACACACACACAATTGAAACAAGCAGGGTGCCTCGTCTTCGTCAAAAGAAAAAGACGCTCGTTCACTTTTTCTACGCCTCTAATATTCTACCGTGCCGTAGTGGCCGGTGGTATTTACCTCGTAGCGTATTACGTATACCGGAAGTCAGGCGCAAACTCGCTTTTATTCGACCTTACCTTTCACTCCAGCGTAGAGTCTCTCTTTCCTTCGTGCTCGCCCATGGGATCGCAGGGGTTCGTTTCAAGGACGCAGCGTGGATCGCACGACATGGTAATCCAAGTATGGGGAAGTGTTTGGATTACCGTCGTCGCTCCCGCGAAGATCTCCCTCGATCGGACACACGCGTATATACATGTAGATCCGATGTACACGCGTATATGTAGATTTTGCAGGATCACGGGAATTCGATTCCTGAAACATCCCAAGAACAATGGTTAGACAGAGACGATCATCATCGCACGAGATACAATTCAATCTCGAGGAGCGCGAGCCCGTGAATCCGATGATCGATATATATTTAGCGATCCACAGGCTCCGCGGGATTTTTTCTTTTTGTATATAACCTCCATGTTTCACACCGTATCAAACCCTTTGATCTTCGGGATCGATTATTCGCATCGTAGCGTTAACGAGTTTGTTATCAGTCATTCACACCGCTTGCTTTTTATGATAACTCGAAACGGCTTCGAAGATATATTATTATAGGATTCTCCGGGGACCATTGTATAAGTCAGTCCCCGTTGTACTCCGCTTGTTTTATGGGATTCCGATCCGTCCTCTTTGATTCGACTGGCGGGTCGGTGAAACATTGTGATTCGACTATGACTATAGCGTCAAATGATATTAAATGATTGATACGTCTATTATATACATATACGCATAATGGTTCTCACACACGGTTGCAGGAGACACGGACACACATATAGGCATACATACACCACGGAAAACGACGATGCAATTCGTGAAAAATGTAGCTCCGCTTTCGACTCTAAGGCGTAACTTCGTAAGGATTAAGCTCTATCAATTACTGCGCTACGTTGATATTATATATATATAACTTTTAAGATTATTATTATTATTATTATTATTATTATTATTATTATTATTATTATTATATAATGATACGCGATTTTTAGCCAACAACTTGGAATCTACGGAGATTATATATACATATATATATATATATATATACATATATATTATATATATACTTTTCAGAGATTATAACGTATCGAGACAAACATACTTAGAGAAAACTTGAAACGCGAGGGTACCGCGTAGCGATTAGAGTATCCTAGATAATCGCGTGGATGGGTGCGGGTAAGATTGTATGCGAGTCTCTGATTTTTTCAATTTTCAATATTTTATAACGTGTCCGGTATGCGACGAAAGTGTATGTACGTGTCGTATACGTATCGTATTGTTTACGGGGCGTATAGGCACGTATGTTATATATTAATATCATTGAACTTTTAGCGATATACTACCCACACTATTTTATTAGCGGCTTAGCCTACCTTGTAACCTTTACATTATACATTTCATATTATAGCTTATAACGGATAATTAATGATCTATTACGATTGTATTTGAAACTTCATTATATTCTAACTCTTCGAATTCATTTTAATAAACTTATTACACTGTATAGCCGGTCGCTTAATGTTGCCCCCACCGATTTCAGGGTGAAGGGGAAGAGAGGGCTGCGAGGCAAAACAGCGTAAGTTTTTCAAAACATTTTATATTTGATGTCTCTATTCAAAGGAAATGAAAAGTCGCGAACCCACGATGAAATTTTCCCAATTCAATTTGTCATGCTCTTTTACTAATTTTTACGTGACTGCTCATTAAAATCAAACTGGATCAATTTCATCCGTGTGCATACACACTTTTCTGTAACGTCAAAAACCTAATCAATATATTATGCGGAAGAGTTAACACAAAAATTGGTCCAATGTAAATAATCTTACACAGAGATGAGAGAATTAAATAAATATTCGAGCATTGTCTCCTCGTTTTCTCTCTTTTTAATAGAAAACACTCAGAATTCTCTATAGAATTTATATCGACACTCTAAATGTAAAATACTCTTAAACGTACGGCTTTGAAATATTTACAGTCTGTAAATACTGTACAGAATAAAGTCTAGGTCTACTTGTAAGAATTTTTAGCTCTCCAATCGAGGAACTCGTCGAAATCGGACTCGCCGTCGCTCGAGACATCCTCATCTGTGTTCATTTGTTTCCTATCTGTTGCTTGTACTTGTTCCTTACGTTTCACGAGATCCATTACCCTGTGGAAACACGAATCGTTTGTTAACGATACCGAGCGAAACTTAATTTTCTATTTAATTACCTAGACCAATGCCGTATTTGTTCTTCTATTTCATCCAACTGTCTTTCCGTAGTCGCCTCCTCCTGATCGTCTGCAATGATCTGTGCAGACTGTGCGGTTTCTTCTTTGATTTCTTTCTGGAACTTCTCCCATTCTTCTTCTATTGGATTTTTGTACTCTACGTTGCGAACCTAAAACCAGGAACATTATAAATATTTATACAGAATAACTGCCAAGCCCACTATTAATTATTAGACTGCGGATCTTTATACATTTATAGCACAATCGAGTAGATGAAATTCAAAATTGTTGAAAATATTCACAATTCAAGATGTTATTATTTTGTATAAAGATCCGCAGTCTATCAATTATCAGACTTATTTCATAATTCTCAATTACTTTGGCATCTAAGACTGGATCGTCGAAGAATCCTTCCGGTAGAACAGTCTGATTTGCGTCCTTATTCTTATCCTTTTCCTTCTCCTCTGCTTTCGTGTGTTTCGTGTCTTTATCTTTCGCAATGTCTTTGTTTTCTAACTTACTAGTTGTTACCGATGCATTCGTAGGTACAGAACCATTGGATTGCTTAGGACTATCGAAGAAGTCTGCTGGTAAATTCGACGCTATCTGTGCCGACTGTGGTAGAGGGTTCTTCAATATCCCTCTTACTTTTTTATTCGCCGAGGACTCCTGAGAAGGAGACACAGGCCTTTTGAACGTGTGCGTCGTAGTCTTTGTTGCAGCTTCTAGCTTAGTCTTCTTCGCCAACTCTATGTTCTCTTTGTGACTCTTCGAGTTCAAGTGAACCGGCCAAACTGTTTCGCTGCGCACAACAGCTTTACATAAAATACACATCAGCTGACCTGCATCTGTATACGTGTTTACCATGGTTAAGGATTTTTTGTAATATACATATTTCTCGTTGACAATTGACATTTCGATTATCTATCGAATAATTCGAAAAAAACGCATGAAATATTTCCTACTGACATAAGGAAAAAAGATGTAGCTCTTAACCTAAAAATATGCGAAAAAGAATAACGAAAAGGATATTTTGCTAACGGCGATTCAATTTTTTTGACAACGCCCAATTTCTTTTTGTGATCGCTCATCGCTTTACGCAGATCATCTTGCGTTAATTTCCGTTTCAGTGACATTTTGAGACGCAAATTATACTCTCGAATCACAGATGCACTTCTTCGGGTTTAGGTTATGTTTCGGGTGCACACACACAGTATATATCAGTATATATATGTACATACAATATACATACATTGACATACATGCAACGCGAATGTTGTGCACAGTGTGCACCACTCTGCGTGTTGAAATCAGTTGAAATGTTGAAATTTGGATTTTGGATGATTTTGGATTAGCATAAGCGTTTGTATCTTGTATCTTGTATCAGCTGAGATCTGACAAAAATATGATCCTGTTCGTCTTGTTGTCATCTTTCATTGTAAATACGTAAAGGTTTTTCGTAAATAGAAATGGAGGATATTTTGGAAATCTCTGACGAAAACCTATTCAGTCGAGTTGGACCTTGTAAAACATGTGTCGCAGAAATTCCAAATTCGGAATTGTTGACGATGCTCGTGAAATGCGTAAATTTTGCAGCGGTAAAACACAAGGATCAAAGAAGGAAGGACCCGGCAGAAACGCCATACATAAATCATCCTATAGGTTCGCGCCCTTTTAATTCTCATTCATCTCTTGTATCAATTTAACATATTTTTCACTTCATATAGAATGATGTAGAACAATTGATGTTTAGGTGTTGCGAACATTTTGGTTCAAGAAGGTAACATCCACGATCCGGCTGTAATTCTGGCTGCTCTGTTACACGATACTGTGGAAGACACAGATGCGACGTTCGATCTATTAGAAGCTGAGTTCGGTAGAGAAGTTTGCAATATCGTTAAAGAAGTAACGGATGACAAAAGTTTGCCAAAGGCAGAACGTAAACTGCTGCAAGTAGAAAATGCTCCTAAGAGAAGTTACAAAGCTAAGCTAGTTACATTAGCAGATAAATTGTATAATTTGAGAGATCTCGAGAAGTCCACGCCGAAAGGATGGACACCGGAAAGAGTGAAAGAGTATTACAAGGTATGGTCTGATCTCCTTCGGTATTTGAACAAATTTGAACCAAACATTAAATTACAGTGGGCCAAAACTGTGATAGATGGATGTCGTAGGACTAATTTCAGTCTAGAAAGAGAGTTAGATCTAATATATGCGAATCGAGTAGCTAGAGAGAGGGAAACGTGTGGATGTAAAAGATTTTCACTGTCGGACTGTGAGTCGTCTGGTAATTGATACAACAAAAGTTTATTCGATAAGTATATGTATAAAGAAGAAAATCTGTCTTTCTAACAATTTACAGCAATTCGGTATTGTATAATACTCAATAATATAACGAATGTTTTCATAATTGTGAAAGGAAATTACATAAAAAATGATTACATGTAGAGCTTGCAAGAATATTATGTACCAGATGCATATGTAGAGAATATTTTTTATAAATTATGCCTAATCTTTGTTACAATGCTCTTGCTGGAACAACTTCATGTATTCCGCAAGTGTCTCTGCCTCCTTTACAGTAACAGCATTGTACAAAGATGCTCGAATCCCACCAACAGATCTGCAATAAATAATAACAGGTATATAACTTATTGAGATAGGAGAAATCAATGGCCTTATTGTTGCAGTATTTTTTAAGTCACGCTGACCTGTGACCTTTCAGCTGAAGCATCCCGCGCGCGCTTGCACCTTCAAGGAATTTCTTCTCGAGCTCCTCATCATCTTTGCCTATTCTAAACGGCACATTCATCCTACTCCTTACGTCAGGCTTCACCGGACAGGAATAGAATCCTTTGGACTGATCAATCACCTCGTACATTTTTTGACTTTTTATGATTGCCAGCTTCTCCATTCCCTCAACACCCCCGTGCTCTTTGATCCATTGGAATACCAGTCCCACTGTGTATATTCTAAGCGATTAAAAATAATTTTTTTGTTGCTCAGACGTAAATATTATCGATAAGATGGCTTTGTCGTGAATGCTTACTGAAATACTGGCGGCGTATTGTGCAAGGAATTATCTGCAGCCATAACAGTGTAATCCAGCACTATTGGGCAGACCTTCATAGCATGATTAAGAACATCATCGCACACTATTACCAGCGTCACACCCGCCGGACCAATGTTCTTCTGGGCACCAGCGAATATAACTGCAAACTAAATATAATATTATTGTTACGCTCCCTGACAAAAGATTTAGGATTTTCTGAAAGACACATACTTTTGAGATATCTAAAGGTCTCGATAGCATGTTCGACGACATGTCGGCAACAAGGGGTACCCCATTCGTCTCGGGAACGTAATTGAACTCGACTCCTGAAACAATTATTCTGCATGAATAAATCGTGGATCACGGGTACTATGCTAATCATATTACATACCGTGAACCGTCTCGTTGGCACAATAATAAACGTATGATGCATTTGGATCTAAATTCCAAGTAGACGGATCCGGCACCTCGGTGTATTTCGTTGTTTTTGGAAGAACCAAGTTCACTTTTCCGTACTTCGCTGCTTCCTTTGCCGCCTTGGCCGACCATGATCCTTGAAAATTTTTTAATCTAATTAATAACTTCTTTTTGAATTGTCTTTTATGAGATCTTTAAATTGAAGATTTAAGTTTTCTTTATTTTTTGCTCTAGTTAATCATTTCAATTTCGAATTGTTTTTTACGAGATCTTTAAATTGAAAATTGAATTCTTTTTTATTTTTTGATCTAGTTAATCCATTTCTTTCCGAATTGTTTCAAAAAAGATCTTTAAATTCCCGTTTTGATATAATACAATCGTTGAAAATCCTATTAATAGATAAAGTGTTGAATAAATTAAATTCCTAAAACTGTGGAATTTACCAGTCACTATATAGTCTGCAGTACCGGTGGTCATCATGTTGAAAGGAATGGCCGCAAATTGTCCGGTTCCTCCCCCTTGCATAAACAAGATTTTGTAATTGTCGGGGACTTGCCTGAAAAATCGAACCAGTCAATTTTGATTTTTAGCAACTTACAAGTTTTAGCAACTTACAGTATTTCCCGCACGGTCGCCTGAGCATTTTCGATAACATTTTTGAAATCGTTCGATCGATGACTCAACTCCAAAATGCTGATCTGCGTGTTTCCAAACGTGAGAAGTTCCCTCTGTACTTCTTTTAATACCTACAAATATTTATTGTTAATTGACATCTTAAGTGGCGCACGCGATGGTTGAATTAATAAGTTTGACCTCTAACCGGTTCCACTCTGAGAAAATACCACCTCTCTCTAGTATACTTTATAAAATTTGTATACATTTAAGAAACGGAGTAATTTAATGCTATTTCGTTCTATAGAAAATTAAGATGAATTAATTAGTAAATAAAGTAAATCATTCGCGGTACCTCGTGTGGAAGTTTGGCTGGTCCGGCTCCGAAATTAATGACGGGGTTCATACTTTGATTGGTCATCGTAAATCGCTGTTACCGTGCTCGGCGGCTGACACTGGCTGACACGAAGAGACTGATCTGTAGATCCAGTACAGAAACCAATTTCCGATTCAAGTCTCGTTATCTCTTCGTGAATGTCTCAACTTTATCTTGTAATGATTCTTCTCCCTCTATTAACATATATATATATATTATATGTTGCAACGTGTAATTGCGATTTCCAAACGATCTCTTTAATCGTAGACCGTTCTGGGAAAATATTTTTCTCCGTCCACCGTATACGCGGTCTCTTCCACTTTCTCTTGCCAATTTTACTTCGCTAATAATCTCTTTATGTAACCGGGAAAAGAATAAAAATCACTCACGCGTGTGATCAATACCAATCTCTATAACCGCTCGGTATGTTATTTCAATCTGTTTTGTTTGATGTATATATATACAAGACACTTGTTGAGCAGGTTTGGACCACAATTATTGATTGGTCGTTCCGTCAGATCATCCTGTCATCGAGCCGCGAAACTTGAAATAATTTATGAATAGACTACGGATTTGATGCATTTCTGACAAAAATATATTTTTGTCATAAATAAAACCTATATATATATATATAGGTATACGTACGATTTAAAACAGTGAACATATTAAAAAGGTTTAAAGACATCAGTGTATGTATTATTTTCAACTGTACAAGATATAATTATATAGAAGAAGGTGGTTCCAGTTTCAGTGTTAATAAGATATTGTTATTAGGAAATGATAAGTCTCGTCTCCACGCGCTGATAGCATACCCCCCGCAATGTCTTATCTCCGGGTTATGAAAACAGGTTATTCGACCGACTTCTGACACGTGATACGTCTACCGGATAAATCTAGATCGTATAATGAAATGTTTCTTATCTCTGAAGAGTTTATAAACAAGCCTTATCATTTTAAATTCTTGCTTATCTGTTTCTCCAAAAAACAGAAAATTCAAGCACCAAGTAAGTATTCGATCAGAACCGAAACTTCCTGCTTCTTTACCGATAAACTCTCCGAGATCGGTCCATAAAACAGAGAGCGACGCATCTCGTCTGTGGCCGCATTCAAAAATGTAAAAACGCGGGAAATCACCGACGAGCTCGTGGGGAAATACAGATTCTGATAAATTGAATTTTATTCGAAAAATTGCTGTCATCGTTGTCCCAGATTCGCGAAAAGTTCCATATTTACATTTGACAACTACATTAAACAAATAAAACAAGAATGCTCCGCGAGAAATTGAGATTGATTGAGATTCAAAAAACCAGCTGGGGTTTCGTTTCTTAGTCAAGTTCACTGCAAACAAGAATGCGCAGAATGCGCTGCAACTTTGTAATTTGTAAACAAGTCGGTAATCGTTCAAACGATACTATTTACATGGAGAATATTGTTAGATAATCATTGATTATTTTTACACTATGGGGCTGTGTTTGTAGTTTTCGTATTCGTATAAGTAAGACAATCTTTAGGAGCAGTCAAATATGGATTCGTTTCGAACGTTTATGAACATTTTCACGAGAGCTGTGAAAGAAAGAAACATCAGCGATCTTACAGAAATTTTGGAGGACAGTAGAACTTATTTTGAAAGATTATCGAAGGATGACAGAGGTATGTATGAATCATTAATTAATTAATACTACGTTCTGAACGTTCTGCTCGTTGTATTTTATTTTACAATAACGTTTACTAACGTTTTACATTATTCTTTTCCAGAATTGGCGTTGTCCATATTTTTCGATAAACATGAAGGTATCCTCTGTTTCCTTAAAAATGAATGTAACACATCGAAGCCTGAGAGAAACATTGGTACAGTGATTAAGAAAGCGTTTCGTCTCCTCGAATTTGTTATAGAACAATTTTCAGAAATATTTCTGCCATACATCGTTGACACTAAAGTATCGTATCACGTTTCATATATTAAACAATATAATTCAGATATATTATAAATATAATTTGTTACAGAATATATGTCAGAAGGTGCTGGAAACAAAATGTTCTGCGTTGATTAAAAAACCAGCTTGCAATGCTTTCATCAAGTTAATCGAATTATTTAAGGAACACGAAATGGAATTAGGCAAGACTATAGAAAAATCGGTATCTCTGTTTGCTATATTAGATATAAAAGGTAAAAGTTGATTATTCGATGATTCGATCGTACCAGTAACTTTATGTAAATACTGTTCGTATATTATTCCAGAGAGAAGCGTATGGTTTTTCGTGATTGCCAAGATCGTAAGGCATAGACCAGATCTGCCGGAAATACAAGAAAATGCAGCTGCCATTTTCCGGCAATTAAGGAACGACTTTATAAAGCAGGTATACAATACCAAAGAATAACTGTAACGTATACATTTTTATTCTTGGATTTATGATTCTAGAATAATCCACAAAACACAGATCGGTCGACCGATATATTTCAAATATATTTGGATGTTTTCTCTGACTTATTGAGAGAATTTTCGGAAGACCTGGAAACAGAACATTACGAAGAACTGTACAGCTGGGTTAAAGAGTTCAGTCGCCCAGAGAGATATCAAGTTAAGAAAATTGCGATGAGATCCGCAGTCAACTTGTTGTCCCTTCATATCAGCCTGTTCCGTGAATTTGTTTACACCGATTATGACCATTGGTATAAACTATTAATCAATCTTGCTCAAGACAAGAATACGCAATGCAGTGAGTGCGGACAACGCGCTTTGAGAAACTTCTATAGATTGATCGGGGAAATGTTGAAGAACAAAACTTCCGAGGAAGACAGAACTGTATTTTTGGTAAGTTTGCATTGAAATATTTATATTATTCTAATCGGATAGAATCATTGTGATAATCGTGGCCTTTATGTTTTAGTATTTTAAAAACTTTTTCGAAAAACAATTGAAAGATAATCAAGAAGTAATTGCAAATATACGTTTTGTAGTATACGGCTTCAGTCAGATGGCTGCTCCATGTAAACGGTATCTCACGCATAACGATGTGAGAGAAATGTTTTCTTTGGTTGCCCATTGCGCTATGCCACTTTGCTCCAGGTACGAGCTACGCATTGAACCTAGCACTCGAGTGGTGACTCTGAGGCGCCACTAAAAACTGCTGTACCATTATTTAAAATATTTTACACCAAATTTAAAATATCATTGAGAATGAAAATATTCAAGGTCGGAAGGAATGTTTAATTTTCGAGTTAAAATAGCTTCGAGTGCGAAGGGTTAATACTTCAATAATCTAAGTCGGTGCTTTCCAAACCGTGCCCCGCGAAATAATTAAAATTACATTAAAAATTAGTAAAATATGAAATAATATTCTCAATATAAATCATTTAAATAATTAGCTACTAAAATATATGCATATATATAATTGGTGTGCCGCAATTTTTTCATTTGCTGTAAAGTGCGCCGCGAGTAAAAAAAGTTTGGGAAGCGCTGATCTAAGTAGCTATCTCGTACATTAATAAATTAAATGTTCGCAGAGAAAATTTGGGACAATTAGACTTGGACAGTATTTGCGATTATCTGGAAGCCTTGTCTGAGATAATATTGCACATGTCGGCGCTATCGATCGATCAGATCAACATAATTTCAAAGCTCAGTATTATTTTAATTAAAAGGTTTCCCGAACTGCCCATAGTGAATCGAAATTTTGCGATTCACTCGCTGACGAAAACGATCGTGAATATTCGGACAGTTAGCAAAGCCTTGTTAGAAGAGTTTCTATATAATTTAAGTACGTATATTTTTATGATTTCTAACTATTTATTGAAACATAATAACATTCCTTCTTTTTACGTAGTTTATAACGGAATAATATGGACCTGTTCGCACACTCTACTCGTCGACGCAGAATTAGAACGGGAATTGAAACACCTCGACGAGCTACTAATGTGCTACAAAAATTATTTACCATTGTGGTCACAGCTTTTGAAACGAGAGTGGTATAAACCACACGAGTACATTGTACAAGACGTGGTTGATTCAGCAATACACGTGTGCATCACGCTAATTACGAAATTAAATCTAAACACGAGAGTGAACGACGATAACATATTCTCGGACGCGAGCTTCTCTCAAATTGCCGAGAACGCGGCAGACTTTCGAATGTTCGTCAACATCGTCGATTTATATGTCGACATAATCAATAAATTAGAGTCCTCGTTGTTAACGAGGACTTGGCACAGATTTCTATTAAAGTTCATCGACATGTCTTACAAGCGGCCTCTTGTATCAGGGTTTTACAAATTAGTGTACGCAACGTTCAAACATATTCCCACTCTAACCGAAGACGAGAGTGAAACAGAAACGCTGGAGTTGTTATACAAATACTTCATGAACATACTGAACTTGATGCCCACGTTCACAGGCGAATTGTTGACTACTTGTTTATCCTTAATTCTAAACGTACCAGAGATGTATATAGAGCGCATACTGGACAGTTCGATTACAACGTTCAAGATAGCTTTAACTGTGGGATTAAGCGATTTCGAAGTAGCTTGGACCGCGTTGAACGCGTTGGAGAGATGGTCGAGCTGTTCGAACGATCAACAGAAGAGTAAATTTCTGTTAGAGATCGTACCATTCTTGGAGCCGTATTTAAACAGCGGAGAGAGCTACGCGGAGATGTCCCAGGATATAATTAAATCTAAGAGGAAAGATATCAAGCGTATCGTGCTCAGAGACAACGAGAAAACATTGGAGAAATTTCAGATGAGAGTTCTATTATTTATCGCATCGCTTGACACCGATGCGTTGATGAGTTTCGTCTACAAAAAGTCCATGAACATAGGAGCCACTTGGGACAAGAAAGATTTGCTCAAGTATACGCTGTCTCTGTCCGATGCAGAGGTGGATGTTTATTTCGACAAAATCCTACCAAGGCTGACTCAATTAGCGCGAAACTCTGGGGACAGGCGAACGAAGATCATCGCCTGCGAAGTGCTGCATTCTGTGGTAATGTTGATCTTAGGGAAAACATCGAAGTCGAATCTGGATAAATTCGCACCTCTGTACAATATAATATGCCCAGCTTTGCTGAGCTTAGGCTGCGATTTCGATGAAGCAGCTAGGCAAATCTTTCAGCCTTTGATGCTGCAGCTGATGCATTGGTTGAGCTCGAAATTCATGCTGAAATCTCTAGCGACCACGTGCTTCATAGATTCGGTGTTTGAAGCTTTGAGCAACGACTCAAACTCTTCGCTCAGGGAGTTCTCCGGAGCGTGTTTAGCCGAATTTACTAGTTGGTCTATAAAACAGTCTAACAACGACAGGAGAGGAACACAGTCGAACATCGACGAGGTTGTAAACAAAATGATGAATTTCGCGGTTCATCCGTCTACGTACAAACGAATAGCAGCCGCAACAGCTTTCAATCATCTTTACACTATCCTACGGGAAGACGAAACAATTGTTTCTGTATACTGGCTGGAACTTTTGTACTGCTTCGTGAAGAGTTTAGACGGTTGCAACGATCCCACGATCGTCGCTGCGCTCGATCATGTTGAAAGAGTGCTGATCGCAAAGAAGAATTTATTGAATGCGAATCACAGTAAACGTAGATTGCCGACAGAATTCAAAGGAGCAACTCTAACAGATGCAGCGTACTGGCTGCTCACTCAATGCGGTTCCGTGAACTCTACTTGCAGGGCGAAATGCATGGACCTAGTGGTTAAAGTTTCTGAACATATAAATGATTGCGACTCGGTCGCAACGATGATAGATAATTTCATTGCTGTCTATGGAAACAAAGAGTTTAATGCAATAATATTCAACGATCTAGACTCGAAGACGGAGGGTCTTACTTGCAGTATTGTTTTGCCTCTCCTGAGGAGTTTGGATTGTTACATTTGGCTGATAAAAAACGATCTGTTGAAGATGGAGTATTTATTCGTGAATTCGAGTGCAGAGACCGAAATACTTTTTAATAGCGCGAAGAATTTCATTTTTGTGGTCAACAAGATCAAACATGAAACGGACGACGACAGCGTGGTGATGCTGTCGAAAGAGTTCGACGAATTACAGAATTTACAGTGCAAGCTGATAGTAACTATATTCGATTTCTTCCGAATTCTTCTCGATTCCGATGTGAGTAAATTTGTTTATCTCGATATTTTCTCGAGATTTTCGTGTTCAAACAATTCTTTTCAATTGCAGGAAAACTATGTGCCGGATTTCTTTCTGTGCAAGGACCTGTTCGAGGTGATCTCAAAATGTGTAATGTGCCCTCAAGTTGTAGGGTTCGAGACGATCAATTTCGAAAGCACCGAATCGCTTTCGCTAATTCTACATGACCTAATGGAATCGATAATACGGAAGGGCGATGACGCCATACTAGATTCTATAAAGCGTGAACTATCCGTGCACGTGGAGAAACATATAAAGAATTTCATTGATCTAGACAAGATTGTTTCCAGCTCATGTAGTTGCAGTGAACTGAAACAATATGTTCACGGTTTAAGGTTTTTGGAGCGACATAATATCCTCGGTCAGATGTACAATGTAATTTTCATTAATTATCTCTTTTCGTTGTTTCTGCATCACTGATCCTGAGATACATTGATCACCATGATTTTTAGGGGATTTATTCGATCGATCAACCGGACGATAAAATCACGCGAGTCTTTGGCGTTCTAGCACGAGAAGAAATAGGCGAATTTGTTTGTGTAAATATCAAGACGCCGGTAATGGAGTATTTGCAAATTCTGATGGAGTTGCTCCTCAGTCGTTACGAGGTACGTTGCGTCGAAATGATCAGTAGACTTCGGATTTTGTGCATTTATAACGAAAATGAACAAGTGCAATTTAAAACAGTGAAAATATTAAAAGATTTTGAGAGTATTAATACCAAACCAAAACAGTTCGTGTAAAGGTTGACCAAGTTCCCCGGCCCATCCACTTCAGTGATATGAAGGATGGACCAAGTTCCTCTCGCCTACCAAAGTTGTGATATGATGAAGAATGAAGAATATTTCTTTGATGCACAAATTGCACAAACATCCGGAGTCTAATGATCAGAGTTGGCGAATGAAAAACTTAAACGTTAAAACGTGAAATTCTTTGCAGACATCGATAACGAAAACGCTTGTCACATTAATTGGGAACGACACGATGGTCTGGGACTTCTTCGTCCCAGAAGATCGTCTGGGCATGTACTTTCTACGTCTGTTTAAAAACGAGATTTTTAAATACATGCTGAAGGATGCAGAGAAGACTATGGCAGCATTCGACTCGTTATTGCGATCAAATTCGTCTCTTCTGCTGACAATGATGGAGCAACTATTCCTGTTTGTGCAACGACACCGAAACGAGTTACACGAGAACAGAGAATCTTTAGCGGACGCTATGATTAAGAGATTCACAGTTTTCGAACGAGCCGTGAACGATCAACAGGATAGAAAAGAGAAGCTAATAAGCATTTATGGAGTCGTCGTGTACTTGAAGGAAAGGCCGATCGAGGTGCAGTCTCTGAACAAAGACTTTCACGCGTGGATACTGGACCAATTAACGGGGAACGATGACGTGAATCACAAGATCAAGATTCTCCAGAATTTCCTCGTATGCTTGACCGACAAAACATCCGATTCTCAGCCAGAATTGCTTGCCATTCTACATACGCTGCGAACCGACAGGATAGCTCTGTGTCCAAACAATTTCTCGCAGAGAGACGTGAAAGCGTTGAAAGTGATCAACTGTTTCCAAACGCTGTTAACATTCCTACCGGTGACCAAATCGATTGTAGTATTCAAGTCCATCATTTTATTCGCTGCTGGGATCGCTGAACACTTATGGGATGATAGAACGGAAGCGAACCTGAAGAGATATTTCAATTCTATCGGCCCTGCGAATGCTCTAGCTTCTATGGAGGCAGCGTACAAGTTGTTCTTGAGCTTGAGCAAGCCGATAAACGAGAGATTCGATATACTACGACGATTTCTTCTACCGTCGTTTGAATTCTGCGAGACTGGCGAGATCAAGACATTTTTCGAGAGAAATATCCGTGAGATATACACCGTAATCGAGCGAGCAATTGTTGGAAGCAGTTCGGACATGAGTCAACTGATCGTATCGAAGATTGGCTGCTACGATCTCGTCGCAGTCATGTTCGCCAAGGTGGACATCAACGAAATCGATGATCCGGACAGCGTCATTACACGGAACGCCATCGACGAAGTGGAAACTGGTAAAGAACTGCTGAGAAATTTGTACAGGAGCACGCTGCAGGTACGTATGCTGAAGACGCCTGATCCGGAACAGAAAGAGACGATGAGACTGTTGCACTGCTCCGCGTACAATCTCTCCATAGCGATTGTGTCCTTGAAAACAGACGAGGACACCTACAAGAGCATCTTCGCCGAGAACCGAAAGAAGGAGCAGCTGATCTGGGAGAACATTGTGGACTGCCAAAAGCGGTACGACCTTCAGCAGACCTTCAAGGAGTATCCGAAGCACTACAAGAAGCTGGTTAACATAAGGAAAAGTATAAGAAAGCAGACGAACTCTGGCCGGAACTCTTACGTCTACAGTTACGATCTGTCCAACTGCACCTTGAACGAAGACATACACGCTTACGATTATAACGAAGCTGTTGTGCGCGATAGCAACACGGACACCAAAGAAGAGAGCATGAGCGTGTTGCTCGAAAGCGACGAGCTGAATAACCACGAATGCATGGCAACCATTTGCGGCGTGTTGAATCACATGGTATCGACGCAAATCTCTACGCCGCCCGACGACAATGCTGATCAGGATGATATCATGATACCGAAATGGTTGGAATGTTTCTGCAGCCCAGCTGGCAGCGACAATGTCAGACTGTTCAAGCTGAAAATTATCCTGAACATGCAAACCGTGTTCAAGCCGTACGCGAAATATTGTCTGCAGGTAATAATACACACTGCTTACTCGTATCTAGTACGGAATCCGTTGAACTACGTGATTGCTGACGTTATAGAAATGCTGATAGACTGGCGGAGCGTAGCGCTGCTGGACACCACCAAAGAGAAAGCGGTCGCGCAGAAGTTATGGGAAATTATGATCGAGAAAGCTGTCGTGAACAAGACGAACAATATCACCGATGCTGTTCATAAATATAATCTCTACATGGTCAAAGTGATTCTCGAAATGTGGCGTGGTTGCTTGGAATTACCGCAGAACTTGGGTAGCAAAATGGAAACCGCGCCCGGGGCCACGGTATACTTGATATTGATCTGCATGGTGAACGAAATGATCGACAAGATGATCGAGAGGGAGGATATCTTCAAGTTCCTCGTGAAATCTCTGCAGAACTGGAAGGACGACGAGAAGACGGTCGTGCAGTGTTGCGAATGCTTCGGTCTGACTTTAAAGCACTTGAACGAGCACGATAGTCTCTCGAGCAGGATCGGGCTGATCATCGAACAGATCAGGAGCGTGTTGAGGCAGATGCAAACGTCATTCGCGGCCAGACAAATCATATGCATCCGCGCGCTGTGCAAGAATTACCCGGACGCTGGAATCATTTATTTCGACTTTGTGACTACTAACATGATCAGGATGGACCGAATGGGACAGTCGTATTGCTTGGAGATATTCCTGCACTGCATACCGAAGTTCAATACGGAACAGGTGCTGAAGGAGTTGGAATATTTAAAATTTCGCGATCTCTTGAAGAACAAAGTTCTGCCTTACGAGAAGATAGCGTTGCAGATCATTCACGCTTTAGTCTCGATTCTCCCTCCGTCGTATTTGTTGTCTCTAGTCGTCCTGGTGACTCCGTACACGAAACACGATTCTTCCGAATACAGAGACTGCGCCTACGACATTTTCATAGGCGTTTATAAGAAGTATATTGTAGATACGTCCGACGAGGAAGACGCGAGAAAACTGATGCACATTAGCAAAGAGATGCTGTTCGATGGGATATTAGATCCCGCTGAACAGGTGCAAGAAAAGATTCTAGACTTCTGGACTCGAAGTGCACACTTGAGGAGCACTTGCGAACAGAGATTGTTGGAAACTTTGAATGCGTACGTACCTGGTGCTTGCTGCAATTTTCTACCGTTTCTGCTTCTCATGATCCTGGACCTCGCTAAGAAGTCGAAGAACTATATGCAGAAGATATTCGACGAACCGTTGTACGAAGATTGTAATTACAGAGATTATAAGATAACACCCTCGTGGAGAACGAAGAATCTGGGATCGAAAGCGCCGCTTTTCGTCCCGTCTTTAGCTAGTAAAATGAATCAGACGTTTACACAAATGACCGCTACTCTCACGGGTTCGTTCGAGTCTTCGTACACGAAACCGTACGTCTCGAATGCCGGGTTCGACCTTCAGGCCACTCAGGATCTGGAATTTGAACCGACCTTCGCCGACGAAGAGCCTACATCGATGTCGGACAATTACAACTTTGACGATACGTTCAAAATGCCGGCGGTGCCGGAACCTGCTCACAATAAGAAATCGAAACGGATCTTGAGCAGTTCCGCCGGGATCTCGTCGGCCATTCGACAGGAAGAGATCAAGAAGAATATACGACGTGCTGAGATGATAAAGGAGGATGCAATTCGCCAAAGAAGCAGCGTGAAATTGTATAGAAAATATAGAATAGGCGATTTTCCAGACATTGAAATATTCCACTCGACGTTGATCGAACCGTTGCAACAGCTGGCGAAGAAGGACTCGCAGATTTGTAAGGACTTGACAGTTTCCATTGTCTGCGCGTTTCTGAAAGAATGCAGAGAAAACAAGTTCGTAAAGGACGTCGCTGACAGTTTGAAACTTATCGTCGAAAAAGAACGAGGTAGTAATGCTATGATAGCTGTGAGTTTGGAGATACTGCAGGCTACTCGCGTGATTAATTGTTCGCCGGAGGTGGTGGCGAGGGTCTCGAGATTGAACAGTTTGAATTTCCTCGGTCCGCTTGTTATCGAAGAAAATATAATTTATCGTAGGAACGATATCGAACCGCCTAAGAAGAGAGCGAGAAATTACGACGCACAAGACACAACGATGCAACAGTGTCTGCAGGATGAATGGTTGCAGTTAGCGAATCTTTACGAGTCCATCAATGACGTTGACGTGGTCCTCAGCATCTTTCATAATCATATTACGAACGAGGATATACGGGACGCATCTTTTGCTCAAACAGCTAACAATTGGGTCGAAGCGAAAACTGCTTACGAGAAAGCCTACGAGACAGATTCAGTCTTGGTGAAAGAGCATTGTCTTCAAGGCTTGTTCGAGTGTCTGAGCAATATGTGTCGCTGGGACAAGATCGACGAACATATACAAAAGAAATCAAATGGAAGCGTAGAGGACATTTGGAACGATCCGTGGAAAGATTGGATGCTCCCATGGTTGTTCGAGGTCTACGTAAGAAGATTAATAGACGCGAAGGCTAGCAACTCACTTTTCAGGACGAAGGAGCTTATCGAGGCCTGGCTAGGAAACGATGCGAAAGTGAAGTATATTAAACGATCCTTTGGCAGTGAACTGACCATGTTCTGGTTGTACGATCAATTAGAAGTTGCTCGTGACTTAACGCTCAGCACGTTGGACGAGATGAGAGAACAGTGGATCAGACTTCATCCGCTCTCTACACAGCTGCGGGTCAACATGCTGCAGAGATTACGAATAATCAACGATGTGAACTGGTATATAAAAGTTTTAAAAACAGCAGAGCGTCCTGACGACTTGCAAGACATCCTGAAGTTCTGGAACAACAGTCTACCGTCCGTTCAAGATGCCATCATCCCATGGGAGAAGCTAACATCCTATAGAATTGAGTTCCTCAGCGGACCGCTAAGAAAAACAATGGCAAAATGGAATACAGACGAAACTCAACAGGATTCAGAAAGCGTTCCGGACCGAGTGGAAGCAGGAATTGCTCAGCAATTGAGTACAGCAGCTTTCAGCATGCGACTGAAAATGATCGAGACAGCGTTGGGCCAGAAGAATAAATACATAGCGAAAAAATACTTGATCCAGTTGGAGAAAATAATCGATCCACCATTGGACCAGGAGAGAAATATATCGGATCATTCTGCGAACATGGAGCACCAATTCTTGTTGGCTGTTGCAAAGACGAAGTACTTAAATGGCGAGATTGAAACAGACACGGAGAAGAAGCTGTCCAACTACACCTCTTCCTGGGTACACTGTCACGATCTGCTGCGGAAGGCTGATCTCGATCCGATGATAAATGTGCACGTCCGGCATCAAATTGGCAAAGTAGCTTCGACGGTAGCACAGTTAAGTCAGAAAGATACAACATTCTCTGATTTACTAACGGGGAACGCTGCGATTTTGGATACGATTAATGTTGCGAACGACGATGCACCTGCTGCTATTCGAGAGTCATTGAACGCTTATTGCTTGAATCAACTGAAAGAGTGTTGCGCTGTACAATCTCCGAGCATCAGGGAGTGCTACTACACTCTTTCGAAGTATTGTTACGACAAATTATCATGCGACAGCAACGATGCTGAAATAAGTAAACAATTCGTGCGTTCCACGTTGAAAGCGATGAGCTACGGGTCTCTGGAGGCAGCTCACTATTTCCCTTGCTTGCTGAAGTCTGAATATTTCGAGGACAAACAGACGAAGGATATTTTCTTGAAAGATTGCGAGGGGATCCAAACTTGGTTGTTCCTGTCTTGGCAAGCCCAGCTGTTCTCACATCTGGGAACCGCCATCGCACCGTTGGTCATACCAATCCTAAAACGCATCGTGGAAACTTATCCGAATGCTGTGATGTATACGTTCCGTTTGACGGTGGAAACCAACCCTGCGCTTCTCAACGAGGCCAGAACCTATGAGATTCGGCAAATACTCTACCAGAGATCTGAAATCGATCATTTTCTACTGGCAATGCAATACCTCGTTCAGCCGGAATTATATTTGCAGTATTACCTGTTTGAACTGTTGAAAAACTTGTCGCTGGGGTCTGCCACAGCCGTGAGCATGCTTCTAAAGAAAGTATATCCGAATAAAAGAGAGATGGAGCAGGATCTAAGACCAGGGACGATATTCAATGAGATTAGAGCCTACGAGAATCAAATAAAAAGATGGGAGTCGTGGAAGCCCGACAAGATTAAGCAAGATGTTTCTAAGCTGATCGAAAAGTTGAAGAACTCTTTCGGGAGGCGCAAAGATAAATCACATTTGCAGGATTACAGTCCTTGGCTGCACAGGTTCTCTGGAAAGGACATAGAGATACCTGGACAGTACAGTGGCGACAGGAAGCCTATGCCACAGTATCACGCCAAGATCATGAAGATAGAACCTTCCGTGAAGGTGCTGAAATCCCTGCGAAAACCCATCCAAATAGTTATGATTGGCAATGACGCAAAGGAGTATAGCTTTCTAGTGAAGTTTGGCGAAGATTTGAGACAGGACCAAAGACTGCAACAGCTGTTCACTGTTATGAACAAGACGTTGCGCATCGACACTGCCTGCAAGCAGAAGCAGCTGTCTATCGACACTTATCAGGTGAGTTTGATTAAAATCAGAAATATATCAAAATATTAATATAACAAAGATTTTGCTTCTACGCAGGTGATCCCTTTGTCCAAAACGGTGGGTCTGATACAATGGATAGACAACACAAGGTCTCTGCAGGAGTTTATATGCTTTACATTCTCCAAGGAACAAGAGAAACGTTGCGAGTCGATTGGTGAACAATACGAACAGTGGATTCAAAGCGCTGCGCCCTCCAAGAAACAAGTCGAGCGATACAAAGAGGCGACAGTGAAGTACAGCGCAGCAAAAGTGAATGCTAAAATGGGCGAATTCATACGTAAAACCGACTGGGACAGTTTGCGCAAAACGTTCACGGTATTATGCCCCTCTGTGGAAAGCTTCGTTGTGATGCGACGAAACTTTGTTACCACTTATGCCACCATGTGCATCGCTCATTGGATTTTGGGTATTGGCGATCGACATCTCGGCAATCTTTTGATCGTCGTTGCATCGGGTCGTTGTTTAGGCATCGATTTCGGATTAGCATTCGACGCCGGCGTTGATCTAAGAATTCCTGAATTGATGCCGTTTCGTTTAACACATCAAATTCTTGGCTTGCTCAGACCTTTCACCGAGAAGGATCTTCTACGAGCGATTATGGTGCACACGTTAAGAGCACTCAGGAACGAGTCGGGCCCTATCCTATCCTGCATGGATGTTTTCGTTCACGAGCCCCTAAATTGGACCGAACACGTCAACAAGAAGCAACAGGAAAACGAAGATGATGTCGCCGATGTGAAATGGATGCCGAAGAAAAAGATCAAAGCCGTTACCAAAAAATTGAACGGGATCAAACCGTCTTCGATTATACTGGAGCAATTAAAAGAGCAACACGAGGGAAAATATCTTGATCGATGTTACGTTATACTAAACGGAGAAGATGATATTAAACGACCCCGAGAATCGATAAAGAATGATTCTCTCAGCCCCGAGGAACAGGTAATTCTTTCTAGAAAATTATCTTTATCGTTTTTTATCGGATCATTATGTTAATGAAATTTTTAGATTGACTGCTTGCTGGATCAAGCAACCGACTTAAATATTCTAGGCCGCACATACGGAGGCTGGCGGCCATGGCTTTGAATCATTCGAGCTTGGGTATATTTACAATTGATTATGCGCTTACTTGACGTTACACAAACATAATATATTTTATATACAAGTCCGTTTTTACTCATTTCAATAAACCAAGTAATTTCGTATAGATTACTTGAAGTTTTGAACAGTTTGCATACCTGCTCATTCCGAATTTTCAGTTTAAAATGAACGATAATGCCGAAGTAAAAGTTGGTTTCAAGATTTATTTTTTATACTTTTCTTCACTTAACAGCTATATTACTTTTAATGAACTTCTTTTGCACACAATAAATTATATTCACATTAAATTCGTTCAGTCCCGAAAGACGATCGTCAGTCATGCATAATGTGAAAGGAATTGCGTTTATTTATTATATGTAAAATTGCTATCCGAACGAATCTTCGTTTTCTTCTGGTAAGTAGAGTCATTATAAATCGATCACTTTCTGCTATCGACGTAAACGATTCAATGAAATAGAATAATGTAGAACAGGCGAAAAGTAAAAGTCGCAAGAACATGAAGAATTTAGCATGAAATGTCCCTAAACATCGTTCGTTTAAGTATACAAAGTAAGTTCTTATATTTCACAAAACGTTTACAGTATTCGAAACGTATATTACAGTGAACCATCTGAACGGTATTCAACATTATTGCAACTGATCTTGTAATTGCGCGTATCGCACTTGCAGCACACGTTCTCGTTCTGTTTGTCTATTAACGTCTTCCATAAGCGCGTTCACTCGTCTTGGCACCGCCGCTTCTTCCTGAGTTTGCAAGAATTTAAACGTCGAAAGTTCTAAATGCGCCTGCTCTATTTGCTCCCACAGGTCGTGCAGCTGTTTCGTTAATACTTGTGCTCTAGTCTGCAATTTAGAAAATTATATCAGTGAGCAACTTTTGATATTTATCTCTGAAATACTGTCTGGAAGTCTGGAATACCTGATACCCTCCGGTGAGAACTTTCAATTTCTTTTCCATTCTGGCAGCTCGCTTGGCTTCCCCAGTCATGTGCATCCGATTTTCTTCTAATTTTCTCTCGCATGCTTCCACTCGGTCTTTCTTCGAGGCCAGCGTTGCTCGCGTATAACGTTTCTGAGTTTCAAGATACAGTATCTGGGACAAGCACTCCTCCCACACGGTCGTGTAGGAATCCAAACTAAGCTCTCCGTGCGCCATACCTTCCTTCACGACCGACATCTCATCGATCAGGAGTTTCTTCGCCTAAATCAGATATGTCTTTAACAATGAAAAATATTTTTCCGGCTAAAACTTCGAATGGAGCAGCCTGTGCTTCTACACTTACAGAAGTAAGCTCTTCTTCTTCAAAATTAATGTACGGATGTTGTTCTAAATAAGCTTGGGCTACAGAACTCGAGGCACCTTTACGATTCTGTTGCAATGGATTCTGCAGTGAATCGTATTGCATCATCGTTATCATCTCTCTTTTGATTAGCTCCTCCGCCTAAAATGAAATACCCATTAACAATAACTCTGTACAGCAGCTACATTAGACAATAATTAGACTGCGGATCTTTATACATTTATGAAGAAATTGGTTGGGTGAAATATAAAACAGCGAAAGATTTCAAAAATTCAAGAATGTTATAATGTTGCTTTTAATTTAACGAAGTCGTTAAGGGATGAAATCAATTTTTATGTTATTCCTGATTTCCACAGTCACTGCAAAACATTTTTATTTTGCATAAAGATCTAACGATAATCAATTCTATGTGATCGCACTCTTTGTAGGTCTGTCAACGAAGTGTCCATAAACGGCCTCAGAATGTTCATGTTCACGTCGATCGGCCGTGGCAAGTCTCGCTGTATCACTTGCGATCTACGCGACAACTCTCTCTTCCCTGCAAAGTATAATATAATCATCGTGAACAAAGTATTTTATGTTAGATACGAAAGTGTTTGCGTCAATATCGTTACGGACTCTGCTCCATTAATTCTTGCTGTTGCCTGGCATCTATGTCGGCTTGATCCTCAACGATTTCCGTTGCAGGCGCGGATGCATTTTCATCTCTCGTTTCCTCCTCGGGGACTACTATCTCGTAATCATCGCGCGGCGTTGGAAGAGAGCTGAGTTTCGAGCGCAATTTATCTTTGACTTGTTTCTGAATCAACGGAGTCTCGGATCCGTCCAAATTTTCGTCCGGATTGATGCTGAGCTTGTCGCGGACAGGCGTGGCAGCCAAAACTCCGTTTTGCGTTCGTACGGACGCCGGTGTGTTGAACGAATTCGCCGGAGTTCCGTCACTGCATTGCGAACGGAAAGGTGTAGCCAAAATTGTGTTCGGAGTCGCCACAGCATTTGTGGTAGGTACAACTCCGGCGAAGTCGGAATTGGTTAAGGGAGTGTTTAGCCCACCTATAAACGAGAAAGTGAAAGAGAGAGCGTTGGTATCTTCAGTGTGTTATCATTAGACAGCGGATTTTATGTAATTTCAAACGGTAAGAACATTGTAAGAATTTTAAAATATTGTTATATTATTTTCTATTCCACTCGAGTTTCTTGCAATTTAGGTAAAACATTTTTATTTTGCATAAAGATCCGTTGTCTAGTTATATCATCTTTCGATAAGAACACTTTACGCACCTATCAGCGGAGTATCAACGTGAGTAAGAGCCATAACGTTCTGGGCTTCTTGAAGGATTCTATCTGTAGCAGCTGGAGTACGAGGAGTTACAGCCGCGTTCGTTGGTAAAGAATAATCGGCCAGTAAACTGTCCGAAAATGTGATTCCACTTTCAGTTGCAACTTCACGGGCAACCTGTTGTAACGGGTAGAAGTTTCAATAACAGTATGCTTAATTTTAGATCAGTGTTATTCAAACTGTATTCCACGGAACCCTGGGGTTCCACAAAATGTCCTAAAGGGTTCCATAAACATACATCAAATATTCATAAAAATGATGAAAATAATAAAAATAAAAAATAAACCAATGAATTGATCGAACGAGCCCGCGGCACGTACAATAGAATCTATTGTTTATGTTCCGTGAAATAATTTGATACTCATAAGGGTTCCTTAAATTGACAAAGTTTGAAGACCACTATTTTAGACCATACCTCCGACGCTCTTCCAAGCTTAACAACTTGTTGTAATTCTTGGTCAGATATCTGTGGTTCCGGCAGAACCAGTTTACTTCTTTTCTTCAGCGGCTCTTCGTTGTTAAGCATTCCCATCGGGATATCGTTCTCCTTGCGCTGTTTTAATTTCTGCTTGTCTTTTCTACGTTCCATCTCTTCCTTCTCTTGCCTTAGCTCCCCATCTAAATGTTGCTGTCGCATTCTAGAGAAGTCGATAGCCAACGGATCCACATGCTCGTTCGACGTATCGTAAAACCCAGTTGCAGGCCGTTTCTCGAACGGAATTTCAGAGTTGTAATTAACCCCGCGTTTCCGTTTATTCTTCTGCGAGACAGTAATACCAGCAGCCCTCAATTCTCTGCGCTTTTGTAGGGCAGCCAACCTGCGGGCTTCTTCCAGCTGCTTCTCCCTGGCTTTACGTTTCGCCTTTTTGCCCTGAGTATTCGCCAGCCTGGCACGTGCCTCAGACAGCATCTCCAATTCTAAAAATTACCACTTTCATACTTTTTACATGGAAAAAGAAGTAACGGTTTATAAAATAGATTCTACCATCTTCGTCCATGTCTTTAGGATCGGGTCTGGCTGGTTTTGTTTCCGGATTCGGATCGATTTCTCCCGGTTTGAGCTTGCGAGGGTCATCTGCTGCATCGTCTCCTTCTTCTTTCTTCTGTGCTTGATCACTGATGAAGAAAATGTATCGTGAGTACAATGTGAATCTATTGGGTTGACAAGAAAATAATTTTGGTACTTTAAGGTAAAATAAAACCTAATTTCTTTATTCAAGCGATGAACTTTCATCAATAAAATATTTTCTTGTTTGTTCTTTTTGGCAAACGATCATCAAACAAAAGGGAATATTTTCCCTTGAAATGCCGAAATTACTTGCCAACCCAATATATTATACTAAAATTGTTCACGATTATAAAGGTAGCTCACAGTAAATATTCATAACGCTCCAAACATTGAGCCGCAGTACGTCCGATAATCGGAGCGATGGTTCTCCATTGTGTCGGCATCAATTTAGCAAGATGTAACAACTTCTCGTCTTCTTCTCTACTCCATTCAGTCTTCTTGATACTTGGATCCAACCACTCGAACCATCGAGCTTTACATTGTTTGGCAGATTTTCTGTGTAACAGCGATGCTATTCGACTCCATTGGTTCTTGCCATATTTCATCACAGCGGCTTTCAGGATTTCATCCTGCAGACACACACACACACCATGTCAATTGATATAAATATGTTTTATAATGAAAATGTAAATTCCAGGTTAGAATTTCTATCTTACCTCGGTGTTCCGCCAAACACCGCCTTTTATCATAATACGCGGCATCTTTTATGTAGCTTTTATTGTCATATGAGAGGAAACAAACAATTGTACAAGCTCCGTTGATTGCCTTCGTCCAGTTCACAATTAATTAAGAACAACTACATCGGATCGAGGACTGTAAATTCACAATTCCCGATTGATCCCGTCCCGAATATCCCGATCCCGAATCCCGATGGCAAAATCTGGCAAATGGCAACGGCGACGGCAACGTCGGCAACGCTTCATGCAGCTTCATGTAACATGTATAAATGAGATATGAGATACGTATGAGAATGAGAATTGGCTTCGACGAGGCTGCTTTATCGACCTGAAACTGAAAAAATTATTAGAGCGTCCTCTCCAGTCCTCTCATCTGTCGGTTGAAGAACTACTCGTTGAACTAATCTGAACTAATCTCATAAACTGTCGTAAATGTAAACTGTAAACCATCGTAAACTGTCATCTATGGTGGAAGTATGCGGCTAGTTCAATGATGTTGACATTATCATTTAGCTATTTTAGCTAATAATCTGCAATTACAATATACACTTGATTGCAATTCGTGTAGCTTCTCATCTATTTATTTGTGCAATGCAAACTGTTCGACTTTCAAGTGGTCATGTTATGCCTCTCGTTGGAAGTAAGATTATAAATAAATTTTTGTATAATACCTACATGATATTAATAATGAAAATTTATTTTATTGCAGTTGGAACTTCGGAGATTCAAGGAAGAGACACGTTCTATCAAGTTATCGATGAAAACTTGAATGAAAGTTTCCGATCTATTGGTAAACATAACCTATTTTATGGAGGAACATATACAGGGTATATACATACATATGTATGTTATAAAAGATTTTAATATATTATTATTTTGCATAAACACAGCTGGAGTGTACAAAAATCAAGATTTAATGCCAGACGTAAGACATCTGTATTTTCGAAAGCTTTATGTGATAGCATGGCAGATTTTGCGGATCGAGTCGCAAGGCTTTGTATAGAGAAATACACGACGCTTGGTAAAAATGGGAAGCCGATTGAAAAAGAATGGACCGTATTATCCGGTATAGTCTTGAAAAAGCAGAATGGTTTGTTATCTTTAGTAGCTCTTGCTACAGGGACGAAGTGTTTAGGAGGAACGGATCTAGAGAATACAGAATTATATGAAGAAGGTTCCAGATTGCATGATTCTCACGCAGAAGTCCTAGCCAGACGTGCTTTTTTACGATACTTGTTCGAACAGATAGATTTATTGCTCAGCGGTGCTGGGACTGATGTCTTCTTTTCAGATGAGAAAAAGAAAATTAATCTAAACAATGGGATATCATTCCACTTTTTCACAAGCCAGACACCTTGTGGAGATTGCTCTATATTCTCGAAAGAAAACTTTTATGAAAACGATGTACCACCTAACAAAATTAGAAAACACGATTACAGCGATATTGGTGATGTAATCACAGAGAGACAAAGAACCATTACAGATATTTATAGAACCGGTGCGAAATGTGTTGAAACTGGAGAGTACCAAGATCCTCGTCAACCTGGAGTCAATTATCATGTAGTGGGACCTCTGCGCACTAAACCTGGGAGGGGTAATCCTACTCTTAGCATGTCTTGTTCAGATAAAATAGCAAAGTAAAAGAAACTACAAAAATCTATGAGACTTCTTGCACACAATGTGTATGGGTGATAAATAGAATTTGTATCTTTTCTAGGTGGAACATACTTGGATTACAAGGTGCACTTCTATCCCTAATAATACCTCCGATCAAATTAGAGAGTGTGATAATTGGAGGGGGATGCCCTTTTTCGTTAGATGCAATGGAACGAGGATTGTATAAGCGATTCAAAGAAAATATGCATGGATTGAAAATTATGCAAAGTCGAGTATTGTTCAAACAGCGAAAAAGTAACGAAAGAATACACCCGTGTCCGTCGAGTATTATATGGTGTGCCGTGAGACATCGGTAATTATTATATAAAATCTTTTCAATTTATACTTAACATCTTTGATAGTCTATTTTCTAATTAATAATTGTATAGGAACACGGAAATAGCAGTCGAAGGTAGAAAGCAAGGAGCTACTAAAAAAAAGAAAGGCAGCGCATTGCTTGTAACAAGACGAGCACTTTTCGAAGCATTTTTAAAGACGTGTGATAAATATCAAATCTCTGATTCTTCCATACGGTATCCGAAAAAAATTACCTATCTAGACTGTAAACGATGGTCGAAGAAATACCAAACTTCGTGGAGCGCGTTAAAATTGGATTCTTTCCGTGATTGGACAACCAAACCGATTCGCTTGCAAAGGTTCGTGTTATAAATCTATTAATATTCTTAAAATATACGTTCCTTTTGTTTTATTGTCCTAAAGTATAAAATAGCTGTAACAAAATCTAAATACAGTACAATATTTTACAAAGTCCGTTTACTTATGTTGGTATATCCCACGCCTACACAAGTTAGGACAACTTGATCCAATATCTCATCTTCTTCTTTATGCGGCTCGATTTTGAAGACTACACCGAAAAAGTCTCTCATGTCGCGTAAGAATTGTATCCTATAAAAATAACGTTTTCTCTCATCCACGTGATATTTAAAAATATTACAATGAACGAACAAATGCTTACATTGTTGGTGTTAAAGGTCCTGTTACAACTTTGGAAACGTCTTTCTTGCCTAACGCCATAAACATCGCAGTCATGCTTTGGAAAGGTGAATCTATGCATCCGTTTCTAAAATTATGAATTCTTAGTGCGCTTGAAAAATTTTTGTTCATTTTATACGGGATGTTTACCTGTAAACTTCGTCGACCAGCTTCAAAGCTGCTTCTTTGCCGATATCTTCTGGCACACACGGTGCAGAATTTGGTGTTTTCAGAGGTGAAAATGCTTCTCCACCGAAAACCACTTCGGTGGTTGTTGCAGCTGACAAGCTCAATCCAAAACCTGATGTGTTATTTAATTAATATTAAAGATCATTTAATATTAAAGAAAGAAAACGATTTAATTTGACGATTCTGGACCCGCACCTGGCGATTTTCCACTGGATGCGCCTTTACAATGATCTGTATGAATGTAGACATCCGGTAGGAATTTCAGTAGAACACCTTTAGCAGATTCTACCATCCGGTTAGCGATAGCAGGGGAGACTCGTATACTACATGCTGTTCCTCGTATTCGTTTCACCATTCCACTATTCTGAAACTACAGAAACTCTGTTCGAAGTAAACTGAAAACCATTAGATATACATTAAACTAAAGCAGCAAGACTAACTTGTATAGTTCTAAGATTACGACTAGCAGGACATTTGAAAACAACTTCTCCACCACCCAAAGGCGCTGCTCCTCTTTTAGGGATATTAAATATAACTTCGGTATCACCCGATAGAAATCTCTTTAGAATAGGTACAGCGGTTGCCTTAATTCTATCAACGCATGGATCTGAAAAGTAAAACCGTATTATCGTTACAATTTCAGAACTGTATTTTATAATTAGACTCCGGATTTGATGCATTTGTAACAAAAATGGGTACGTACAATCTGAAACAGTGGAGGTATTAAGAAGAATGAAATTTTTATTTGACTCCTGTGTCTTGTAATCGATGCAAAGATTTCTTATTTTGCGTAAAGATCCGCAGTCTATTTATAATTATTTAGTTACCTGTTGTATTGTTGGTCACTCCCCTCAGTTTTATGTTAACTGGCGTTTTGCAGAATGGAGCTAGTATCATGACACCTTGTAAATAATAACCGATCCCTCTTTGTAAACTGCAATCGTGTTCCACATCGCCACCGTGTAGTATACCAGGATTGTAGTACAAATTGGTCCCGGTTTCATTCAATTCTATCCTTGATCCGTTTGTAATTTTGTCCAATAGACGAATGAAGCTTACTTCGTATTCTAATAAATGATATATATAAGCAGTATTAACATTAAACCATAAAAAGTGATAAAAATAAAAAGATTAAATTTATTTATATTTTGTGCGATTTTTACTGATAATATATACTGGAGTCAGAAAATATATTCAATAAATTCCCATGAAAACACCTTTACAATTTCAATAGCTGTCAAATAAAAAATCTAAAATGGGTCATTTCCCCCCTCGTGGTAGGTTTAGTGTTAATGGAAATTTACGAACAATAATTTTCCTCAATAATGTGCAATTCTAACCTCTAACTCCAGGATCGTCGTCTTTAATTCGAATCCCTGTTATTCGCATAGGTTTCCCCGAAAGCGTAGACAATAGCAAACGGTGGCGCATATAATTGCAGCCTTCATAAGTTAATATCTTGTTTTTCGCTTTAGCTGGCATGTTTTATTCGAATTCGTGACAGTAAAGTAAACCAACTCTTACTTATTTATTTAGAATGTGGGAAGCATGAAACCTGACGACACCTGACGACCTGACGTCCTGACGTCACAATACCGTTTACTCATGTTTACTTAACCAAACTTCTCGTAATGTAAACGTAGTAAACTGTAGTAAACCCGATGTGTTATTCTCATCGTTAATTAACAAGGTTTGCAATGTTACTGGCTATTAAAAATGACGCCATCGAGAAAGAAAGTATTTGTTACTGTCGGTACAACCACGTTTGATGAATTGATCGAAATAGTTCTTAGTGCAGATATTTTGGAGGTAAAACGCATAAACATTCTCTTCAATTTTATTTCTATTAGGGGTGTGCGCGAGTACCCAAAATTTCGGGTTCGGGTCAGGTCGGGATCCCGAAAGTTTATAAAGTTCAGGCACCCGAAATTGTAATCGATTCGGGATCCCGAAAGTTTGCGATATTCGGGTACTCAAAGTTCAAATTGGGGCAAGTCTGCGATCAAATCAGCGATAAATAACTCTGTGCATATTTCGATGTCTTGCTTGAAACCGAAGTTTGATTAACCGATTACACTAAAAATACAAAAATCATTCTGAACCTGCCATTAAAAATAAAAGATTGAACTGAAAAACCGTAGAACAGCATTATACTCATACCAGAGTTGTGCTAATTCAATTACTAAGTATTTTAATCAGATGTGTAATTGAAATACAATATAATTAAAATACAGCTCTCCAAATTATAGCCCAGAACTTTGAAGAAGTACGATATATTTTTATGTTTTTCTTTCATATACTTGTTTGCTTTATGGTTGAAATTTAAAAAATGTGTAACGCAGAAGTTATTTCTGTTCAGATATTATAAATTTATAAACAATAAATTCCTTCTGTTTGAAACCTACACATGGATTTTTCAACCTCTTCTTACCTATTACTTTATCATTCTTTAATTTCTAATTATAATTTAATTACATCGTAATTCGTAATTAATGTAATTTAATTGTATTTTAAAATTGTACTGGATTTGCAATTACGAATTACATTGTAATTTAATTATAATGCATTTTATAATTGTACTCCATTGCAATTACGAATTACATTGTAATTTAATTGAATGAGGATCTGAATGATAAATTACAATATAATTGAATTACAATGTAATTCAATTACTTTGTAATTATAATTCCTGAAGTAATTCAATTGTAATTCTGCACAAGTCTGCTTATACAAACTTTAACTTCGAGTACCCGAACTTTGTAAACTTTCGGGATCCCGACCCAACCTGACTCGATCATTGTCCGACTCGAACCGAGGCACGGGTATCCGCACACCCCTAATTTCTATTGATTTTTTCAACGTATGTTGCTGTATGTGTTGTATTCTATATGGAGCACTTTATATATATATGCGCATTCTTATTTTAGGTATTATCATTGAAAGGGTACAACGAGCTAATTTTGCAAATTGGCAAGTCTACTCTTAAACCAGATTGCACGCCGCGCAATGGTTTTGTTAGAATCGAGTATTTCAATTTGAATCCGAGCATACTGGAGTACGTGAAAGATGCAGATCTTATTATAAGTCACGCAGGAGCAGGAAGCATTCTAGACGCTCTTGAAAATCGAAAAAATCTGATCGTAGTTGCGAATAATAGTCTGATGCACAATCATCAGCTAGAATTAGCCGAGCAACTTCATCTGGACAAACATTTATATTATGGTTCCTGCGGCACTTTCTTGAACGTTATCAGAACCATGGATTTCTCTCAGTTGAGACCTTACGTTAATAACAAAAGCGAACATATCGCTGAATACATAAATGAAATAATGGGATTCTCAAAGAAGAAATGATGTTTACATTACGATTTAACCGTATGATATTTTATTTCGTTAGAAACAAGAACGTTAAATAAACAATTAATATAATTTGATGTATTTCAAGTTTTAAACATGACTCTTACAATACTCGTATATATTATAACTGTTTTCCATCGTTAATTATAACAGATATAGCTTCGATATAATTTACAGTAATAGGATTCGCTTAAATAACTGTTTCGTAAAATTATGGCGTTACGGCATAGAAAAATGTATTGTTTTAGGGAAAGGAAAATCGTGATAAAATAACGGCAGTTAACATTTCCTTTCTATGTGACCTCTGGGACATTGTTGCTCTTAAAATAAAAGCTACATCGATACAAATATTTTATAAACACTGTACAGTGTTAAGATTCGTTCGGTTCGTTAAAACAATGTTCGTGAGTCTTCCTGTTGAATTTCTTCTTCAGGAACAAAACAGCTTGGCATTTTTTACGACCAGTTGCATCGTAATGATCAAATAATTTCTTATTTGCTTTACTGCATTATTTGATTTCGTTCTTTTTTTGTTTTGCTTTAGTTTATCGACGAATTAATCATACTTTCAATTTATTTTATGAAGATACATGCACATGAGGCAAACTACATATGTTTATAGTGGCATATGTTTTTAATTACAGACCAAACCAAGACGAGTCATTTCTTTCAAGAGCTCGTTTCCCATTTGTGCAGGACTCTTTGTCACTATTACACCAGCCTGCAGATCAATGTTATCCCCATGAAATAGTAAACACGATACAGTATAGTACAATGAACGAAAAATAGTACCTTTTCTAGTGCATTGATTTTATCTTGCGCGCCACCTTTTCCTCCCGAAATGATTGCACCGGCATGTCCCATTCTTCGTCCAGGTGGGGCAGTAATACCAGCAATGAATGACACAACTGGTTTCACTTTAGAACCCTGAAATAATATAGAATAGTTAACATGTTTGCGCAGACGTCAGTAGTTCCATAATTTTTACTTTCAAGAGTTTGGTAGATTCTTCTGGAGTGCTAGGATCGTTAAAGGATTAACGGGTTGTTAGTGGAGGTGTACGAGAACCCGTCTCGATCTCAACGGGCTCCCGCACATCTCTGGTTATTAGGATAGGTCGGGATTTGGGTACCAATAATTCGGAACAGCAACCAACAGTATTCTTTTCAATGAGGTATTCTGCTGCTTTCTCTTCTGCGCTTCCACCAATTTCACCAATCATTATGATGCCATCGCAGTCTGGATCTCTAAGAAATACGTCTAGGCAATCGATGAAGTCAGTCCCATTAAACGGGTCTCCGCCGATTCCAATACAGAGCGTTTGCCCAAGACCAGCCTGAAAATCATATGTTTCATATGTTTCAACTAGATTTTCAATTAATTACAACACAATCTCCATTCAGAGGAAATGTTATTCGCTTACAAGGGTTGTCTGATTCACAGCTTCGTACGTCAAAGTTCCAGATCTTGACACAATACCAATTTTTCCTTTCTGATGTATATGCCCCGGCATAATACCTATTTTACACTGAAAGAGTGGATAATGAAAAATAAAAATGTATATGGGTTCGTTAGGAATTTCAAATATCTGTACCTGTTCGGGAGCTATGATTCCTGGACAGTTTGGTCCGATAAGACGACACTTGTTTTGCTCTAGAAGTCGCCTTTTCACTTTCACCATATCATGTTGTGGAATACCTTCTGTGATACATACGATAAGGGGCATTTCAGCATCAATGGCTTCCATGATAGCTGCCGCTGCACCTGGTGGAGGCACATAGATCACCGTTGCGCTAGCTCCAGTCGCATCTTTAGCCTAAAAAATTTGTTTAATTGAATTCTTCGATGATTGATGTTTTATACCACCACTGTTCCATGTTACGATATACGAGGTGTCCGAAAAGGTTGAAATAAAAATAAAAACGAAGCAGGAGAGTAATTTTAAAATAAAAATCTACGTGTATACAAAAGTAAATTGGTAACGAACCTCTTTTACAGATTTAAAAACTGGCTTCCCGAGATGTTCTTGACCAGCTTTTTTAGGATTAACACCTCCTACTAATTTGGTACCATAATCAATAGCCTGTTGACTATGAAATGTTCCTTGTTTACCAGTGAATCCTTGACATATAACTTTGGTATTGGAATCGATTTTTAAATTTTGCCTAGTTTCTGAATAATTGAATCTTACTTGAGTACGTAACAAGTTTCCACAATTTCTGACTGGAAATAAAAATGAGAAGAATCGATTATTTCGAAATATAAAGAATAAAGAAGTTTATTATAAAGTAATGTACTTCGTATTATTTTATGACATAGACATATTTCGCATGAGTATTGTTTAAGCCAAATGTTTATTTATAGCGACAATATCAAATATCTTTCCTTTTGGGTCAAGGTTCATTGAATATACATCATCCAATGATCTCTCATCGATCAGCATGACATTTGGTATGACAGATGCAAAAACTAATCGTCACAGGAATATGCGTAGAAATCATTGCACATGATGTAAGAACAAAAAGTAGTTTTTGCAAGAAGAACTTGAGTGATACATATGGTAAAGATCGAATAAGAAGAAAAGGATGAATATATTCCAAAATCAAATTTGCATTTCAGTAATAGATGTTGGGAAAGAGGAAGATTTCGATCGAGAATTGTCGAATCATTCATTAATTTTTCAATTGGAATAAATTTACATTGACAAGCCAATCAATTAAAAGACACGCTTCCCTATGAAGATTGAGTTACGAATAATTATTCGTGTCCTTACATAATGGAGTATGAACGTAAACGCGGGATATCAGGTGTATTTTTAGTTTCTGAAATAACGACAAGAATCACGTGTACAGTAGTGAAATCTCATAGTATTTCCACAAATATGTACTTGTATATTTAAAAATCGAGAGGGGCGTAATCTTAAGGTTGCAGGGCACAAGGAAATCGTCCAGATATTACCTGTGAATTTCGAAAATGTTCTGACAGCCACAGCCATGGTTTTAATTGATGTATCGTTTAAAAATTGTTAACGCACAATATTAAATTACTGGAGGACCACCATTAAGAGGACTAACTTCTGTGGACTAACGAGAAGGCTTAGTCCGACAGAAAATACACGGACGAAGTGCAGTTATCGCATGCAGGATCTGCTTTCATGAATTCGTTACGAGCTTGTCAAGTGACAGGAACATTGAGCACGAATCCGATTGGTCGGTCGGAATGCGAACCTCTTCCTTCGATCCCGTTCTCAATGAAGACATTTTTTCATAGATAAATAACAGATAACAGCTTAATAAATTATTAAAAAATCTCTGTAAGCTAGACAAAATGTCTACATTTTATATCTCTTCGATGACCTAATCCAAAAGGCCGATATCTAACATAATAATCTTATGAATCACCATAAAATGATGAATATCGAGAAATGTTTAGCAGCTAAAACACAATAATGGAAAAAAATGTATAAACTTCAAAACTTAATAATGTATTAATTGTTAACTCATTAATTATTAGTACACAGCGGATCTTTATGCAAAATAAAAATTTTCCACTTGAATTGCAACAAACCGGAGTAATATAGAAATTAATTGAATGTTATTAAAGTTTTAAATTACACCTACTAATTTTTGTCATAAATGCATAAAATTCACCGTCTAACTAAATATATATATATATAATTATTAGTTTCCCTATATAGTTGTACGGCCGAAAATGTTCTCCGAAAAACACGACGGACCAATCGGAGCGTGGCTACGGACTCCGGCTCAGCCAATGCCGACGCCGCGCTTAGTCGAAGCTGCGCTCTGATTGGTTCGTGTTTTTCGTTAATAACCGAGGAATCGTCCCTTTGAAGGAAGTACGTGATTTTTGTGGCACCCTGTATAGATGAAACGTAACGTAGATTCATTGAGAAGATTTTTATTTTTTCAATAAAAGCATACAGTGTAAGAATTGAAATGATTCCGTGAAGAAAGGAGTGCGGCAAACGTGACGAAACGAAGATGTTACACAGTTAGTAGAATATTTCGGAACTAACGTAACGATTGTTCTGTGTCTCGGAAAGGTAGCATACTATATAATCAACGGAGGCTGGCCAAAATTGAGCGTAGTTAATGAAAGTTACGATTGATGGTATCATAGTTGTTAAATGTAGATTACCGAAAGAAAGTCTACATACGTAAACTCTTCTTCGATTTTATTCTTATTACCGAGAGAAAAAGAATTTTAATTATATCGTAAAATTTTTATATTATATTATAACGTTCGCGAGAAAGAAAAAATCTCAAGTGATACGATTATTTAGCTGATATTGACGTGCATATTAGATAGTGCTGCATAATGACAGTGTGATGTACAGAAAATAAATATCTCGAGAAAAATGACGTGGTGAAGAAAGCCTTTATCGTTTTACGAAACCGTCGAAGGAATTGCAAGGTAAGTACCTACTTACACTTTCTTAACCCTTCATTTTAATATTGCGTCAAAAGTATTCGAGTAACGAACAGGAAAATTTTCCTGAAACGTCAATCGTTCTGAGAGAAACACCAGAGAGGAAACGTACATTTTTATATAATTCGAAATCGGAGTTATTCGACTTGAAGAAAAGAATTTTTCTATATATTATTATACGTTACGTGATATGTACGTACCGATATACATATATTCGCGTTGTATGTATTTAGGACATATTCTTCTCCGTTTTCGTCCTGCTCCAATATCCTATATTTGTAACACTTTCCATATATTATATATTAATTATTTATACTGATTTCTATTATGATATCAGTGAATTAAATGAAAATTCACATCTGTTTAAACGAGATCATTGAGTAAAATTCATTGTTTTAAATAGGATGGAGGAAAGTGCTAGCTCCGAAAAAGTGTGGTGTAAGACCAAAGTGGAAGAGCAGAGCGGCTTGTATCCCGGAGAATCTGCGACGCAATCAATGGAAGCAAACTCCACTTCTTTAGCAGATATATTTGATACAGCATTTACATCTACAGTTGATCCGTCTCCTCAGCCAAGATTTAGTACAGGTTTATACCGTTTCTATGGAATATAATGAATCACTAGACTGCGGATCTTTATGCAAAATAAAAATTGTCTGCCTCAATTGCAAAAAATAGAAACTAAATCGAATGTTATTTCTTCCCTTAATGATTTTAATAGAGGAGAAATCATATTTCAATTCCATCTTCTCAATTTTGCTATAAATGCATAAAGATCTGCAGTCTATGAATCACCGTACACACACAAACACACACACACACACAGCAGTATGCTTATCAATGATTTTTGTTGGTTGCAGGAAATGAAATGGAGTACGAACATTTATTTGCTGAAAGTGATATAGAAGAATCTGAAGTAACTCCTATCAATCCTGACCATATAAATTACGATATATGCCAGAACAGGCACGATAGAAGCACAAAGCATCAGGAATGTCATAGACAACAGTTAAGAAACATTGGGAGAGCTTGCGGAGATTTTTGTAAGAGATTTTTACACAAGCAGAACTCGCCGAAATCGAGAAGTGAGATGCACAAGTCAATAAGCGATCCACATGCTGATAGTTTAAGTATAGCTGGCCCATCTAGATTGTCAGACAGTGTTCCTAATAGCACAATTAGATCGACGGCGAATATCGGGAATATTTTAAATCGAGTTCCGCAAAATATTGAAAACGATAGTGCCAACGAAGCGAGCTCGTATTATCATCAAATTTTGCCAAACGCGATTAATCCTCAACAATATTCTACTCGGCCAATAAGTACCGATGATGCACCGTCAGCACCGGACTTGCAATTAGATTGGTCCTCTAGTACCGATGACGAAGATGGTTCAGTGGAAGTTCTTGGAACAGTGAATCACAGTAATAAGAATTCTGTACAAAATAACGAAGAGAATAATCGTCCGGTAACTGTGGTTGATTTGACAGTGGAATCTGACGAGGAACATGCTCCGTCTACGTCAACAACTCCTGTAGTAAATCCACGACCAGCAGATTATGTACATAACGAGAACAACTTCTATTGTAGGCACGGTCCACCGGTTATACCTGTAATACATAGCCAAATGCCACCCGGTATCAGTGGGATACGAAGGAGACGCATGCATCCTCGACAAGAAAAACTATGGAGGATTCAACAGGACATACAAGAGATGCACAGGCGATACTTTTACGCAGGATCTTCGTCACATCACGCGTTAGTATTCGAAATTCAACAGTTTATGTCTGTATCGTGTTGTAATTCTTGTAATCACTTTTAGAAACACCATGCCGTGTGGCCGGCACATGCGTCAACCGGCTTACCAACAACACATCTGCAACAACGGGAATCCCAATCCTCCGAACAATCGCTGCAACGTTTCTGACAGTGGGGCATTTCGAGATTATTACTTTTCATACATCTCGAGTCAACGAAATTATCTTCCATACCTTTCACCATCGTCACCACGACGAGCCGTTTATAACGACCCAGGAGCTCACCCGAATTGTCCTTTACTACGAGCAATGGTATGTACTCGAATTATTTCTTAGGAAACTCACAAATCAGGACTTGAAACAAAGATTGCAGTAGCGTTGAATTTCTTTGTTCTAGGAACTTGTCGTGGTGGAACAAAGACGGCAAGAAATACTGCCGCCGATGGCTCTTCATCCATCGTCTCATCCTGAACGCGCTTTTCAGAATCAAATGTTCCAGCAACACGACGATCTGCAACATATTGATTTGAGTCTTCATCCCCAACTTCACGATATGGTAAACTTTCGTGAATATATTATATTTTCAGTGAAGATATTTTATGTTTGCGTGATATATACGTGTATATTTGAACATCCCAGCAAAGGCCACCCGATATGCTGATGCCATTGTCACCTTGGATGTCGCCCGTTTCACCTTTACCGAGTCTTGAAGATTACATACGCCTCGTTGATTTACGACGGATGGGTCATACTAGTTGCGGAGCGACACAGGAGTCTATTGAAAGGCATACATTCCCTCACAAGTACAAACGGGTAATCAATCATTTCATATGTCCGTATACAGGTTCTCCAAGATTAGTAATGCTCAGATTACTGCCTGTACAGGGTGTCCTAGACCCATATTCAGGGGTATTCTGGTTCTTTATTTGCAAAAAATCGATTCTTTGCATTTTCTTTAAATTAAGGGGGTAGACTCGTTTCCAGGGTTGCAAGGGATGTGAGATGCGCCTTCTCGTTTCTTGATATTGCAAAGATGGGGTTTTTCAGTAGCGAAAAGCGCTAGATAAAACTCAAAAGTTCTATTTTTACGTTTAGGAGCCGTAATTTGCATTATTCGGAAGCATAAAGCTGCGACGGCTACACGCTGCCGAATAATGCAAATTACACCTCACAAACGTAAAAATAGGACTTTTGAGGGTGATCGAGCCTAGATTGATCTTTTATCTAGCAGTTTGATTACTGAAGAACCCCATCTTTGCATTATCGAAAAATGAGAAGGCGCATCCTGCACACTTGCACTCCTGGAAAACCGAGTCTACCGCCTTAAGGGTCGATTCATATCTCACCAGTAACGATAAACGGACCGAGATTCTTACCTAGGTTTTAAGTGAAACAGTTCATATCTGAGCGGTAACGACGATTCGGCTAGGATACTTTCCTTCGAGTCGGTGAGGTTCTAGGAACCCCTGGGGCTAAGGTGGGAACCCATGGGGTAGCAAATGACACGATCTTCGCACTTAGCACTTGGCCTTTGTTCGAGCATCTCGAACCTTTCTCAGGTTGCCGTAGATTCGGAACGATAAACTATGAACACGCAAAACCGATCCGATAATCGTTCCGCTGAGATATGAATCGACCCTTAAGTGTTGTAGAAGATGTGTGCAAAAGGATTTGTAAATTGGTTGCCGGTTCTTGTCCGCAGGTTAAGAAAGTTGAGAATGGCGAAAGTGCTCTTGAAAAATGTACTATATGTTTGTCCGAATTCGAAGACTGCGAATGTGTCAGGTACAACATATTTTCTTGCGTACATTGTTTACATGTTATTTATGCAAAGTTACAACATCTCTATAAATATTTTTGTATTTGTTTTCCACAGGAGGCTTCCATGCATGCATTTATTTCACATAGACTGCGTCGATCAGTGGTTGCGCACTAACAAACGCTGTCCCATATGTCGGGTGGATATTGAAACTTTTCTACCCAAGGAGCTTGCCGCTACCGCATAGTTTAAGGTCAATTTTACCCACTTATTTTCATTTTTAAATACGAGCAGGTAATATTAGCATTTTTTTTTTTTTAATGAAAATGAAAAAACAACACTTTTAAGATAATCCTATCCATGGGTAAACCATTTCTCTGACGCTACTAATGAATGTTGGTTGTAACCAATTTTACTGTGAATAATCAAAAATATCGATAACTGAACAGAACTAAGTTCCTGGAGCAGTAGGCGAGAGGTTTTGTCGTTTTAACATTATTTTATCCTTGCATCCGTTTCGTGGATATTAATAATAATATTGTACATAAGACACGTTAGATTTGTTCATTGTGCGTTTATTGTAATATTCAAATTTTGTATTTTTTTTTCTTTTCAATCTTGAGAGTTAGGTCGGTCGCTGTTTTATTATGCGTGGATAACGAGGTAGATTTGTTTCAATTACGAAAGGGAAAGAAAAGAACGTAAACTAACAAGAATTCATGCAAAACTATTTTATCCACGTGTTATTCAATTCTAGTGGGTGCTATATCAATATAAAGTCTATATACACTGAACGTATTTTAATCATTTTTGAAACTGTTGAACGCTATATATTGATATATAAGTAAGCTCCCTGCGAGGCTATGTAAAATTTTTCATAAGTTTTTATATTAAACGAGCTTCTCAACAAACGTGTATCTGAATGATTCTAGGGATGTGTATCTATAAAAAAATGTCACGAGGTTTTTCGTTGGTGATTCTAGCAATCGAGGCAACGTATTTCGTTTTTTCTTCTTTGAAATTGAACGCTGAAGTTTTTCTCGAAGGATAAGTGAAGCGGGCTTTCGATAACGCAAAGAAAAAATTGTTGATGATCAGGTTCAGAAATCGAAGGAGCATAATGAACAAATGAACAAACACAGTAGAAAAATTATAAAGAGTAAGTATAACTAAACTGCATACATACTCTTGTCAGTACGCTATGCGATGCTACTGTGTACTATCCTTGTATATATATATATACATATATATATATATACAATATATATACATATATATATACGTATACACAACTATGCAGTAGTATTGCATAGAATTATTTTCAGCAGTACATTAACTGTAAGTATTAACTATAATTTTGTAATCCAAGATCAATAATTCATTCGACTCCGCTCTCAACACTTCTATAAAAATGATAAAGAGACTATTATATCTTCACCAAGTGTATTTGCAACTCGAAAAAGAAAGAGAAAAGAGCGAGAAAAAAAGAAAAAAGAAACGGACTATTTTTACTTGTTTTTTTGTACAAACGACATAGATGCCTTTTCAAAGAGAAGATATCTGATAAATGCCCTTGATTTTTATACTGAAAGAAAAAGAACATTAGCGCGATCGGGAGACGGTCTCTCGACGCGTCGAGTTAGCAGTAAGTATGTATGTATCGTGTTTACGTGATTTTCTGAGTGTATCATTAGACGAGAAACGATATAATGCAGCCACCACTAAGTTAACAAATCAAGAGACCATTCAATTAACTAAGCACACCTCTGTTCAGCCTAATTAGCGAAGCTAAGTCGGATATATAGTTACAAATTACTCAAATTAAATGGATCGACTATTTTCTATATACAGGGTGTCCCACGCAACTGGAACAGGCTGTATCTGCTAAATGGTTGGGAATAGAAGAAGATGTTATGTATAAGTAAAAGTTGAATGGTATCGGACAGTGCATAAAATGCAAATAATTGTATGCACTTTTGTGCATTGGTGCATCAGAAAAATGCAACTGCACTTTTTTTTTAAAATGGAAGCCTATGTTTTTGACTGCACCAATCGATGCAGTTTCTTGTGCTCTACATAAAAGTACTAACATACGTATGCCCTAAACTTATTCGTTAGGAAGTTATCGAAGCTAAAAGTTCTCTGAATGATTTCAGTCTCTCGGCAAGTGTCCCGGAGTATCTACATTATGTTCCATTATACTTTTAGCTTCGATAACTTCCTAACGAATAAGTTTAAGGCATACTTATGTTAGTACTTTTATGTAGAGCACAAGAAACTGCATCGATTGGTGCAGTCAAAAACATAGGCTTCCATTTTAAAAAAAAGTGCAGTTGCATTTTTCTGATGCACCAATGCACAAAAGTGCATACAAATATTTGCATATTATGCACTGTCCGATACCATTCAACTTTTACTTATACATAACATCTTCTATTCCCAACCATTTAGCAGATACAGCCTGTTTCAGTTGCGTGGGACACCCTGTATATCAGGTTCTGGAACGCTGGTTTTCTGGTAGTACATGTACAGGTCGGTTTGTTCCCAAGAAAATTCTATCGAAAAACCTGTCCATTTGGAAACTTGTCTCGCAAAGGATAAAAACTATTTAGTTCGAACGAACTACAAACACGAATATTTCATTCTATAACGTAATGCAAAACTGTTGTAGAAGATATTCACTGTACTGTACAGTATATTGCATTATCATATTGTACAAAAGTTATTTAGATCGTAATCTAATCAAAACGACACTGAAACGTAGGAAGCCGCAATCAAATCTATTGTTACCGAACCAAAAAGTGAATTGATCAGTTTCACATTATCATACCGAATGTATTCTGAATCGTTGAATCTGTAGCAAAATCAGAACTGTTTATTATTTTTCGGAAGAAGAGACACGATGTTTGTAGAATTTCTCACAATCACTATCAATTGATTACCAACTGCGACTATCAGCGAATCTCAGATGTTTTCTTTACAAAAATAGACTATGAATCCAACAGGGGCGACTCGTGTGGCAGATTCAAAATAAAGTGATCTGTAGCAAGCTTTTTTAGAACTATGCATCACATTTGTTTTTTAAACTTTCAGAGTATATATATGTTATGAATTATATAATTATTAGGCTGTGAATCTTCATGCAATTTTAGGATATTTAAATATTTCTAAAATACAAGAACAAGTATACAGGGTGGTCCGTCTAAATAAGGCCACCTAAATATCTCTTCAGGTTATTGTGATGCAAGAAATATTTGTTACGTAAGGTGTATAGTGTGAATGGACCAAATGTCTGGCAAGAATATAGTTTTCCGAAGGTCATTTTTTTCGGAGTTATCAAGGTCATCGATGTTTTTTGATACATAACTGCATTTTTTTTTATTGCATCGTGTAACTGATCGAAAAATACATTCAGATATGTATAATAACATGACCATGAAATGACCTTGATCTGAAGGTGAAACTTTAATTTTCGAAGATCAAGGTCATTTCAAGGTCATGTTATTATACATATCTGAATGTATTTTTCGATCAGTTACACGATGCAATAAAAAAAATGCAGTTATGTATCGAAAAACATCGATGACCTCGATAACTCCGAAAAAAATATTCTTGCCAGACATTTGGTCCATTCACACTATACACGTTACGTAACAAATATTTTTTGCATCACAATAACCTGAAGAGATATTTAGGTGGCCTTATTTGAACGGACCACCCTGTATATTATTAAAAAGTAATAATATCTAGACCACTAGATATATTTTTCTTATTTTATCAAACTAAGCGTGAAAATGGGAATTTGCATAAAGATCCACAGTCTGATAACTGTAACTACTTTATGAATTGTATAATCAATTTTACATTGAAGATAACAGTCACACGAGTTGGTTCTTTTAATGTTCAGTATACGACGACTTGGATGACTTCAATAATATGGACTAACAATTAATAGAATTAACAAATCATCGCCAGACCAATAAGCATGTGAACTTTATTCTACAAGTGAAATTTCATTTATGATAAAGATAGGCAGAATATACTATTATACTTTTAACCATGGTGTTGTTCGGGTCAGGCATATTTAAATAGAAAAACTAACCGAGTCGGTTTTGTAAGTTTTTTTTACCAGGAACAATGACTGTTTCGTTTCTTAAGATTTATATTGCAAGTACCTTTTGCGTACGGAACTGCGTGTGTTTTCAGTATTCCGTAATGATCTGTCCGTATACAGTATACATTGTATACATGAATATCGACTAGAGTCTATATGTACCAAAATAAGTGGCCGTGGCTAAACGAACGTAATTATTTAATTAATCGAAACTACCCAGTTACAATAATTATTACAATAAGTAACACTTGAACTCTACCGCTATGAATAGACAGCCGATGTAATTAAGATTTTAACTATTTTTAATGAATTTATTGGGACGAAACCGTGGGTCCCGATTATTCGAGACGTTTGTATACTTTGTCTAACGCAAATGCAAGCGCATAATTAATTTCGATAATTTTTAATACTAATTTCGATCCGTACGGATCGTACTCGATAGAATAAATATGTCAGTCTAAATTTCGAGGCAGAACGTATTGTATTCTATGGGAAATGAAATTGCTATTATAATCGTTCGCGGCTCGTATACTAGGTGATACTAGGTGAAACGAATACAGTTGCATAGGAGGGGAGAAAAGAGAAGGTATGCATGTGTCTGTGTTACGTTGACAAAACTGGCTACGTATACGTAAAACGTATCCCTATCATGCTTCCACTCCTAACGATCGAGTGGACACCTACCTATACATAGAACACAGTTTATGAACTATGTACATTGAAGGAACTTGGTAAATTTTAAGAATATAAATTGTACATGTTATTATAGGAATGTAACGCGCAATGTTAAATGTATCAATCTATCGTTAAAATGTCAGAGTAAAAATTATTCAAAATAAATCGCATACGAGGAAGGAACAGGCGCACGTTGATTACCGAGAGCATCTCTCCGATCGATTATATTATTCGACAGCGGATTTTAATTACATTACATTAGGAGGAAATGTTTATTATTATTTTATATCCACTGGAGAACAGTTTTTCCTCAAGGTCGAATTTTCTCATGTTTCAACCCAGTCAGCCAGGCCTGCCTCGTGCAGATATCGAGCACAGCCTGCAATCGTACGATGCCAGCATATGGCGAGCATTATGCTGTCAGAACGCTGCTCGAAGCTGAGGATGCTCGGAATCTGCTCGATTTTCGACAGCATTCTGCTGGCAGGGTCTGTCGGCAGAAGCTGACGGCAAAATGAAGGCAGCTCAGTCCTGAATTCTGCCTTCGTTTAAGAGGGCAGCACGGTCGCACTAATGTGGTACATGTTGTTAATATAAGTAAATTTCTATTGTACAAATATATAGCGATCCTCCCGTTTTACCGACAAAATTAATATTTATTTAAATTCATATTGATTGTTGAATTAATATTTATTTTGTGCACACGCAAGGAGGGAAAACCAAATAATAAATCATATAACCTCATTCGCCACTCTGCCCTCTTAAACGAAGGCAGAATTCAGGAGCGAGCTGCCTTGCTTCTGCCGGCTCTTTCTGCCAGCAGGAAGCGATACTTTTGCTGACGCAGATGCCCGTCCAAGATCGAGCATTTTGCTTACTGGGTGATTATTAGCGCAGATATTTAACGCAACGTTCACAACAAATATGTACGCGCGATAACAGAATGCTCTCAGCGATCTAATTCGATAGTTAATCGTCTCTGCACAGAGGATCGGAATGCTCGCAATTATCGTTTGTTATTGCGTATTATGTATTGATGCGTTAACACGAAACGTCAGTGCACGAGGTTCGTCCATCAAATAAAGAGAATGACTCGGCTTAGTTGGAAAGAAAAGGTTTTGGTTTATTGCTGGCAGGATCAGGAAGTCTGCCGGATCGTTTCAGTTGCAATGACGGAAAAGAGCAACTCGACGCGTTCTCGGCATAAAATGCATCGATCATTTCCCCCAGGTAATTTTGAAAAAAAAAAAAAAAAAGACAGTCCGCTTGATTTGTCCTTTGGCATTGCCCGCGTTCATTCGATTTAAAAAATATGTTTGTAGGAAAATAATTCGCGCTGGAACGGCCTTGAAGACCGGAATACCCCTTCTAGGAAGACGTTGAAACGAACAGGGATCCTGATCAGACTTCCCGTTCCTTTCAACTCTGTTCATCAAAATGTCTGAAAACTGGAGAATTCGTCGCTGTGCCAGATCCGTTCTTTATCGCACGGCTCGTTTCCCACAATCGATTAGCGCTAAATTTAAACCTGGCCGATCTGCGCGCGATCTCCCGAAGCCTGATGCGACACAGCACCGTTTGTATCCTCCCGTGGCGCACCATAACAGCTTAGGAAGGCAACAGGTATACAACATGCTAGCCGTTGATCGTTCGACTAACAACCATACCAGAAAGAAAAGCCGCCAGATAGAAAGCAATTCGCCGTCGACGGGTGACGAAGATGATTGACACGATCCGCGCTCAGCTCAATGCCACTCGCAGACCGGTGAATTCTGCTCGCAAAGGAAAAGAGAGGGAGTGCCTGCGTAGCTATATAGCCGGCTACGGGACCGATCGTTTCAGTTTCGAAGTCCTCACTTAGGATCTTTGTCCACTTTTACCCCTGGACGACGATCGAGTCCCGAGACTCTGCCGGTTGGTTCTATCTTCTCGCGATGGCGAACGAATAAACATCCGAGAGATCGGCATTTCTGGATCTGTAGATGCGATCAGATAAGGAGCGTCGAACGCGTTCGTCAACGCAGACCCGTGTCAACTTGCCTCGAAGAAGCGCGAGGATGCATTCGACGATGCTCAGCAGCCGCGTGATAGACGTCTCCGAGGAATAGTGATCGTGTACAGTGACAATTAGGGCCTGTTAAGGTAGGACGAGAGGTTCGACGAGGTCTCCAGAGGATTCTCTGGCTGCTTGCGAGTCCTGGAGCCTAGGATCGAGATGCCTCCTCAGGAAAAGTTCCAGACCCAGCTGGATAAGGGCGAGGGTGCCGCCAAGGCTTGCCAAAGCTCCACGAACTTAGGGGTTCCTGGGCAGCAGAGCAAGGAGAAGGATGAAGCAAGGGACATGGATTTCGATGAACTCCTACCCTACGTTGGCGAATTCGGGATCTATCAGAGGATCCTCTTCATCTTGATGATCCCCTTCGCCTCCTTCGTCGCCTGGGTCTACTTCTCCCAGATCTTCATCACTCTGATTCCCGATGGACACTGGTGCTGGGTGCCCGAACTCGAAAATCTCACTGTGGATCAGAGGTATGTTTTTCATTGATCTTCCGTTGGTATTTGTATTTGTTAGACTGCGGATCTCTGAGCGAGATCAACGTTTCTCTTGCAAGAACGCAGACTTTATAATAATATCAGTGTCAAGATACGCGTTTTTCTTCGATTGTCGCGGATAATCGAATACCAGTTGACGCTATGAAAGACGACGTCTATCGCGTGCAATGATCTAGTAAAAAATTGTGCTCCCATTGTGATCGCTCCCGCAGATACGGAGTCGGTCACGAAAGTCTACGAACACCTGCTACATTTCCAATCGCTGCGTTCCGTTCACTTTTATTCGAGTCGTTCACTTGTTTATATTTGCAGTCGAAAGTTAATTTTGTCTAGCTAAAAAGGCCATTCGTCACACTGTGATGCCGCATGCCGGTGCAAGATGAAAATTGTCCAAGTCGATCGTATAATTCGTGTAGTTTTCATGAGTAGTAACACAACCACGTAAGTTCTCGGAAGAATCAATCTTTTTCACCGATCGTTATTGCGTTGACCAATTAAGATTAATGCGCGATATTAAACAGCATTGATTTTGAGAAGAGCCAATTAGAATTAATGCAGGATGTTACGGAACGTCGTTTTTGAGAATTGCCAATTAAAAGTAATAGGTGATCGTGTTGTTGGAACTGTGCGGATGTTCGTGCAACATTCCGATTTATGTAAACAAATGAAAATACTCGTTGGCGACGTGATTAATCTCATTGTTAGCTCGCGGGATTTCTGTTCAGTTAGTTGAGCGGTTTTTGTTTAATTTAGACTTATTTCTGACGCCGATGACAGTTTATCAAGCGTCCGCGTATACCGATTACTCCCTTGTTAGGTTAGCGACAAAGGAATGTCGCTTTCCTATACTTCGGATTCAGCAATCCGAATGACATGGTAAAGAGAGAAGAACAGCATGAATTGAACGGTAATTACCAGGCAGCTTTAGATTTTATACGTTTACGATAATATTATATGTATATGAAGAAAGAAAATCAATTTCTATTTCGCTCCAGTTTGGTGCAGATCGCGTAAAAAAATCTTATTTTGCATAAACATGCAGAACATTTATACTGAATCAGAACATATGTGCACAAAAAATTTTATAAAGAAAAAATTAAACCGACTTCTCGCACTTCGAAAAAATGCACTAAAAAGTATGAAATAATTTCCATTTAATTTATGCGAATACACACGAACCTAAATACAATAAAATCTTTTCGGAGGCGGCACAAAATAGAAAATTTTCGACACTGGAAATTACGAAAATCCTTAAATTCTTCTACATGCTTTCACATACATATTAATGTATCTCCTCTTCCCACCTACTTAATTTCCAAGTTCACCATATTCCAATAAAATCATGATCGGGGCAACATCTGCCATTTGGAAAATTTTCAATTTTGCGCCGCCTCCGAAAAGATTGTAGTGTATTTAAGTTCGCGTGTGTTCACACAAATTAAATGGAAATTATATATAATATTTCATACTTTTTAGTGCGTTTTTTCGAAGTCGGTTTCATTTTTTTATATTATACAAAATCTTTTCACTTGAAACTTTTTAGTGGAACGAGCAGAATTTGTGGAACACCATTGTAGGATGGTTTTTCGGTCTTATTGGTTATTTGCAATAAAAACCGCAAAGAATGAAAAAAATGCAGAATTTGTTTTCAAGGGTCCAATCGGAAGACATACCCTACAAAATGCAGAAGGTTTCGTCGTGATTGGTCCATCCATCTCGGAGTAATCGGTGAAATAATTCATTTTTCGCAAATAAAATCGTAACGGATAAAAAAATGCAAAATTTTTGTTCACGGTACCACCCCGGGGACATACTCTACAATCTACATGCAAGATGCAAAAGGTTTCGGTTCCGATTGGTCCCCATCCATCTCGGCGTAATCGGTGAACATACATACATATAAAAAGAAAAACATACAGATCGAATTGAACAACCTCCAGCTTTTTCGAAGTCGGTTAAAAAAGACTCTATCATCGTTGGTCACTGAATTACTGCTGTTAATTACTCCTGGATCATTGTTGCCACTTCCTATGGGAAATTGGTGAATCATTACCGCCGATTATATTGAACAATTTGCATGTTAACATTTAGTTTCTAGATGACTAGACACTAGTAGACACGATCGTCTGTCTCGCTATGAATCATTTTGCGTCACTTTTTTCGTGCAAACGCATAAATCGAGAAATGAACAGATACACGAACGGTGTCGTCGAGATGCTAATGAAAACTGCAATTGGATTGAATCCAGTTCTGGACTGGCTTATTAGAATAATCGCATTCGTTGACAAGAAAGTGTTGAAGATTAATGTTTACCAGGAACGCACAATTTTTTTTGCGACTCGACGTGAATATGCATGAACGACGAACAGTGAGATACATGTTTTTCCTGCTGACGAATCAGTATGATCCCCTCTGTTTTGAAACGGCGCGGCACGGCACGGCGCGGCGCGGCGCGGCGCGCGTCCCGCGAAAATGAGCGGCGATAATTTATAACGCATTACGCAACGAGAGATTTCGACCGAGAAGAAAAAATGAAAAAGGAAAGGAACGAACGGTGCACCCGCTACAGCGAAACGCGGTGTATTCGGTCGAGGTGTTACATTATTTGAATAACAGCAAGGTTCTTAACCCTCGGCTTACGACAGTGCGCGTAACCGAACGCGAAGCTCTGCAATCGGGTTACACCTTCGTTTCGTCACACACACACACACACCCAGTGTTTCCACAACTTTCCCAGATAGTTGCCGATGCGATGTCCGTTTTTGCCGATGCTCTTGCGCCAGTTTCGCCCTGCCAGAACAATGCAATCGATACAGATTGCTGGGAATTAAACACGGACTGTCGATGAAAACATATGACTACGATTTAACCGTGTCGATGAAAACATAGTATTGTCGGTCAAATCGTGTCGATGAAAACAGTGTCGGTGAAATGGGTGGTCGACGAACCAAGGATAACCCCTTTTACCGCGACCCATTCTTGAAAATTTCACAATATTTCAACTCTAGAACAAGCACAATATTAAATACTTGTCGACCTGACTTCGACTTTGACGCTAACTGGAAACACACAAATTTGACTTTGTGCTATCATTTTGACTAAACCGTAAACCTATAGATAGAAAACAAGCATTTGCCCTGCACAGATACAACCTATTACATACTAACTGATTGTGAGCAATGATATACAGGGTGACTCACCTTACGTTGCCACCTCAAATATCTTTGTTGTTTTTATAGATACGTCAAATGTCTGAAGGACAAAGTTGAATGGTTCAGGTGGGGCTCACATAATAACAAAAATATTTTTGTTTTTATGTGATCCTTTTTTAAAGGTATCAAGGTCACCTTCATTTTTTTTAAAATAGAAGTACTCTTTTTTAAACACCTACAATGATAGTCCCTTTCATTAGGAATTCACTGACTACAATTACCCATGCACGTATAAACTTTCTAAGTAGCTCCTGGTCAGTGCCGGATTAAGCCAGCGCGGGGCCCGTAGTAAATGTTATGACGAGGCCCCAGCAAACACAATGAATGACCTTTTTTTTTTTTAGCGAAAATATCTGTGCCCCCTGGCATAGACAGGCGCGCTCATGTATCAGCGCCTCTTCGATGAAGCGTCCGTGTGCCGTGTGCCGTGTGCCGTGTGGGGCCCCTGTTTGTATGGCGCGGAGCCCGTAGCATTTGCTACTTCTGCTACGGGGCTTAATCCGGCCCTGCTCCTGGTCCATATAACAGACGCAGAACATTAACCATTAAAAATTCGCAGTCTCTACTCGTTAATCATTCACTAATTTTCAAAGTCCCTTATTTGTAGACTTCATACATAGGCTTTAAAAACAATAAAGATATTATATTTGTGGTGGCAACCCTGTATAATACGAGAACTATAGTTATTCATCTATATTTGCTAAAATTAACAAAATTGGATAGTTTGCTATCTTTTTATTGCGGAGTGTATGTTTGCAAATGTTGGCATTAAAACAATACTGCTATCGTTGGCAACAATGGATGAAGACAATGTATGATAATGATAATTCACAGAGAGAAGAATTGCGTTTAATTTGAGCATCCATTGTCAGTCAGCTGCAATTGTATAATTCGATGCAATTTTATTCACGAATGTAACAAAACTGGTCTAGCGAGACAGATGCAATGTAACTGCATTTTTCATCAGCATTATGGTGATCAAATTTCCATACTCGTCGATTTTCCTTGTTACGAAAACGAGGGCAAAATTCTATGCACAATATTGGTGATAGCTTTCGTGGATACCGTCGTTCCAGATTTCGAAATGAAAATTCTTCCGCCTCCTCTTCAACGGTAGAATGTTGCAACAGTGTTCGTTCTACACGATAGTACATATATTGCTGGCGTTTACTCTACGGCACGGCCGTTCACCAGAAAATATGCAACGAATCTATGCGCGGAGCCTTCGTACAAATAATGAGAGCGTGAACGCGAAAAATTATGCACGTAACACTCGATCCTGCACGAGCTCGATGCCATAAAGAAGTGCAGGTTGTCCCGGTGCTCCTGATACAATCGCAAAACACTCGAAAAATGTTTATGCAATTTTCAAATTTTCTAGGCAAATTTTAAGGAAGTGGGACCAAATGGAATTCTACTTTTAACGGACTTCGAAAAGGGGGGAGGTTGTCCAATTCGATCTGTATGTACCTTTTTTTTTGCAATTACGAATTACATTGTAATTTAATTGAATGAAGATCTGAATTGTAAATTACAATATAACTGAATTACAATGTAATCCAATTATTTTTTAATTATAATTCCTGGAGTAATCCAATTGTAATTCTGTACTCTTGCAACTCTGGTTCAATACAGGTTTTCAATTCGTCAAAGTTTTAATATTCTCCAGTGTAAAATATTCTTTTACAATCTTCGCGGTATCAACACTTGCATTATCTTGCTGATAAATAAAGTTTGTGCCCGGAATTTTTACAGCATGTCTCCTCAATTGTTCGTCGATTAAACTAATGTGCTATATGCACTATTCATTCTTCCACTTATAAACTTAATTTCCGTGTTTCCATAGTACCTAATTCTCGTCCACACCATTACTCCACCACCATCGAATTGTCGACTGGATAAAATTTTTTGTTCTTTACGCAAATCGTGGAAATAACAACGGTAGCCAACCGGTCCATCTAACTTAAATCTCTTCTCATCACCAAAAATAACTTTTCGCCATTTTTTCTTTGAATGAATATACATCTCAGGAAATTGTAAACGAGCTCCTTTATGTTGTTTAGTTAGCGGTGGTTTACGGATTCATTTTTCGCGTTTTATGTATTTACATTCTTTTTAACCGACTTCGAAAAAGCTGGAGGTTGTTCAATTCGATCTGTATGTTTTTCTTTTTATATGTATGTATGTTCACCGATTACGCCGAGATGGATGGGGACCAATCGGAACCGAAACCTTTTGCATCTTGCATGTAGATTGTAGAGTATGTCCCCGGGGTGGTACCGTGAACAAAAATTTTGCATTTTTTTATCCGTTACGATTTTATTTGCGAAAAATGAATTATTTCACCGATTACTCCGAGATGGATGGACCAATCACGACGAAACCTTCTGCATTTTGTAGGGTATGTCTTCCGATTGGACCCTTGAAAACAAATTCTGCATTTTTTTCATTCTTTGCGGTTTTTATTGCAAATAACCAATAAGACCGAAAAACCATCCTACAATGGTGTTCCACAAATTCTGCTCGTTCCACTAAAAAGTTTCAAGTGAAAAGATTTTGTATAATATAAAAAAATGAAACCGACTTCGAAAAAACGCACTAAAAAGTATGAAATATTATATATAATTTCCATTTAATTTGTGTGAACACACGCGAACTTAAATACACTACAATCTTTTCGGAGGCGGCGCAAAATTGAAAATTTTCCAAATGGCAGATGTTGCCCCGATCATGATTTTATTGGAATATGGTGAACTTGGAAATTAAGTAGGTGGGAAGAGGAGATACATTAATATGTATGTGAAAGCATGTAGAAGAATTTAAGGATTTTCGTAATTTCCAGTGTCGAAAATTTTCTATTTTGTGCCGCCTCCGAAAAGATTTTATTGTATTTAGGTTCGTGTGTATTCGCATAAATTAAATGGAAATTATTTCATACGTTTTAGTGCATTTTTTCGAAGTGCGAGAAGTCGGTTTAATTTTTTCTTTATAAAATTTGTTTTCATTGGTAATAGCTAGACGGCGGATCTTCATGCTTTAATTTCTCCTCTATTAAAATCGTTAGGAAGATCGAAACCTCGAGCACAACGGGTCACATTAAAAATATCAGATAGCAAATCTTAGTTCGCCGGATGTTTGTAATTGCGTTTGTTGGAAATGTTGCTGCAGCTATTGTCGTTAACACTAACCCGTTTCATTTTCATTGCGCAATGACGAAAACGTAGACGCGTGTAACTCGAGAAAGCATTCTCTTAATTTTACGGTAGAACGTAAGTGGTTTGAGTCGGTTCGAATCAGCCAGCGACGATCTCTATGACATCACCTTGCTATTCCATTGAAATTAAGGATGTACCTGAAACCGGGATAATGATCTCCTGCTTAATAATTACCTTAATTACGCTCCTCGGTAATAAAGACGATTTCAACACACGCAGTATTTATTATCAGTCATTGCGATCGGAATTGCGAATTCGGCTTCGGCTATATTGTGGAAATTACATCTGTGTCCATTGCGAAATCAATCTGCCGGCTCAGCAGATATATTAATTGTTTCACTATGATAATTTATAGCGTAAGCAGTAGAAAGATATACAGTGAGAGTCAAAAGTGAGTGTTCACCTCGAGAACACAGCATTTATTTAACAATTATTAGATATACAGGGTGTTCACGCTATTACTAGCCAGCGTTTTTCTTTCTGTAAATAGTAAATATTTGAAAAAAAAAATGAAAGAGGATAAAGTAGTACTGTTTTTATACGCAACACAATGGCGTAACGTAACGGCTCAACGGATTCCACTGCCTCACGAATTAAACGGATTCCTCGAAGGTAATTCTCTCTCCTCTCTCCTCTCTCCAACATTGTAACCTCGACCTTCGATTTATTCGATGTATAGAAACCTCGAAAACCCTTGCGAAAAAAGGATACTCATTTTTGACTCCCACTGTACATACTATGTATGTACAATATGGTTGATAGCGTGTGTAAAAGTAAACGTCGCATAAACTAGGCTAATCGACGTTAGGAAATCGAATGAAAGTTATACCGCTACTAGCTCAATTTATCAATGGTGCAACGGAATGCAACTCTTTCTGGGATTTTATGTGTTCCTGATTAAGATGAATAGGCGAGATGCCGATCTAAAAATATTTATTTTGCACAAAGATCTACAGTTCAATTATATCTGTAATGGGATTCTTTATAGTACAGCGGTACACTGTCTATTAATCGGTATGCACATACATCACTCCTGAACTCCTGACCTTACAAGGTAGTCGACGATTCACAATGTGAAATTAACATAAATTGTTGCGATCTGCATGCAGCAATGGAAATACACGACGAAAACGGCCTGCATAGCCGTATAAATGCTCGATTAAATCAAGTTCGATAATAGAAGACGACATTTCACAGTTTCACAACAAACAATGGACTGTTTGTTTTTGGCTTCCGTTTCTTCGAATCGATGCAGAACATTTTTATTTTGTGTGAAGGTGCACAGTGAATTATTACCCGGGTGCCAATCCATTTTCTCTCATTCCAGGCGATCGTTGGCAGTGCCAATCACCGGCGAAGGTTACTCGAGATGCAGCATGTATGATGTTAATTACACGCAGATCCTGCTAAATGGAAACCACGTGCCCGATTCTTCGTGGCCGACGAAAAGCTGTCAACACGGCTGGGAATTTGATTACTCCGACATCCCTTATGCAACCGTGGCGACCGAGGTGAGGAATTGGATGATGCACTTCCTTCGACAGTTCTCTAGTTTTGTCTGTAGAACCTCCAAATACACATTCACATGTTTACCGTAGTTAGGATGGGTCTGCGAATACAGTGCTCTGCCAACCGCAGCGCAGAGCATCTTCTTCATCGGCGCCATCTTTGGAGGATTGATCTTCGGCTGGATAGCTGATCAATACGGCAGAATCCCAGCTTTGATCGGAGCCAATATGATGGGATTTTTAGCTGGAGTCGCAACTGCGTTCTCGCAAAGCTTCTGGCAGTTCACGTTATGCCGTTTCTTCGTTGGATTCGCTTTCGACAATTGCTTCACTATGATGTACATATTAGGTAACGCCGCGCCGTTTTTCAGTTTCTCGCTAACTGGCCCCGCAAACTTTCTATTCCTTTGATTTGTACTAAAATTCGGTACAGTTAACGGGGAGAGTACTTCTTCAGTTGACACTTGAAGAAGGAACATTCACGAGGATTTTATTAAAAATCTCAGATCATTTAGTAGTTCCTCATTTTTCCAAGGAGAATAGTGCACAGTGAGCGATCGATCGCGTTCGCACAAGTCGCCTTGACAATTAAGAAACCGGAGTACATACTTGACAATTAACGCGGCCACCGCACCGTCAACTTGGCCCAGTTCCCATTGGAATCAGTCGAGTCTGTCGCCGATTTTTCCGGGTCTCCGGATTTGAGTCATCGAGTCACGGTTCATGAGAGCGTTTCGCTTCGGTTTTCACTGATGGAATATTGTTCGCAGTTTCCAAAGTTTCAAAACCTCGAGCATCCATTATCCAACCTTCTCCTTCCGTCCAGAACAACTATTCCAATCCAACAACAACTATTCTCAGCCGCCTGACAAACTCTTCATCTTTTTTGAAATGTTTCCACGTGGATCCAACACCTGGTGTTGATGGATCTCACCTAACGCTAAATATCGTATATTTTTTATTTCAACAACGATCCTCTATAGCGCAGACCTGTGCGACGCGACGCGACGCTGCGCGCTAGCTCGAAAAACACATGTTGCTGCTTCTCTCCTTCTCTCCTTCTCTCCTTCTCTCCTTCTCTTGCTCGGTAACGCAGTCCCCACCACGTTCACTCCGACAGAGGAATAGCAGCAACATGTGTTTCTTGAGCCATCGTCGCCCAGGTCTGCTCTAGCGTGAACTTTAGAGCGAAGTTTTTTTTTTTACTGTCGGGTAGCACGCGGCTTTAATGTAACATCATTTCGAAACATAAACCGGCGTCCTTGCGCCGACCGTCGTGAACGTTGGATCGATCGAACTCGCTTTGTCTTCCATGGATATTATTAACAAGGTGTAACCCGTTGTTGTCGTCGTGTGCGTTCATCTCGGGCTTGGTAAGCGAATCAATTAAAAAACGCTCCTCTGGTCGACAAACCGCTCGCGGTGGAATATTCGCCGCAAATGGCGAAGGAAACGACCGCGAGGAAAGCGAGTCCTGCTTCTGAAAGAGTTACGTATTGCCTCGGAGGCAACAAACCTTGATGGCGTACGATGAATCAAGCTAACGGCGGCGGGAGAAGGTATGTACTCCGTTCGTTCCAACGAGACTGCTTTTTTTTATCGTTTTTCTTCTCCGTACGAATGTCACAGAAATGGCAAACAATATTAACGTACGAGATTCGTATAAATATGCGAAAAACTGAGAATCGTCTTCCGCGAAAATGAATTCCGGGACGAGCTCATGTTCCGATGCGTCTAATCCCCCTCGATTCTCAAAACAGAAACCGCGAAGTTTGTTACATGATACGGGAGAAACAACGTTCGCAGTAAACGATGCACTTACGGCGTATTGAAGGTAATTCTGAATTACAGAACAAGGCTTCGTTAAGTGTTCAACACTGCGGCTTCGTTAAGAACAATTATTCTCCATTTTCTGGGGAGTATAAATAGACGTGCGATTCCGTGACATGAAATTTCTTCGTGTTTCCTATGCCCGAGGCATTACACAATCGTCGAATTGAAACCGCGAAGCGGCTAGATCACGTGCCATTATAGTATCGACACGTGAAAGTCACTCGATTACTTTTAATCATTCAAGGTTATCATTAAAGCAGTCTTGGCCTCGCTTCCTTCCGGAATAAGGATCGAAGATAATGTACCTCTCCGCCTTGAGATGAAGATCCTTAGGCACGAAATATTGCCGATAGTTGTCAATTACTTACCGTTGATTGTCGTCGAGTGATCGTTTTCCAGTCATCGAGAGAAAATGATCAGCAATTCCTGACGTCAATCACATAACTCGACGAGAATACGAGACGATGCACGAAGAAAAAGATACGAGAAGATCAAAACGTTTAATCGCGTCCTCGTCAATTACTATAACACAATATACAAACATGTACACTCCGCGACAGAAAGATTGCACAAATTGTATAGTTGAATAACTACAGTTCTCGTATTATAAGGGTGATCCCCCCGTTAAGTTATGTCACCATTTTTTAGGCATTTCCGATAGTGCAATTACAAAATGTTTTAGGCAAAAGTTTGTCAGTACTTGGCGAGCTACATGTTCGCATATTCTTAAATCTAGAAAAATAATTTTTACGTAAAAAAGTAAAGATCACCTTGACTATTTTACATGGCACCACGAATTGGACCATACGTTCCTATCCAACGATTTCGAAACTTGGTATTAATACCTTCAACAAGACGAGTGTCCTGCCCACAATGCTATTATAATTAGGGGATATCTCCATTCGTTGGCCACCACGTTCTCCGGGATCTTTCTCCGTTTGATTTTTATCTTTGGGGATATTCGCAATCCGTTGTATACGACACCAAAGTCATTAATGTTCAAGAACCTCGGAATCGCATAACAACTGCATGTAATAACATAAACCGAGACGCCCTAATTATGGCGACAACGAAAAGTCTAATACAAAGAGCGGAGCTCTGTATCGTAGAAGATGCGGATCGCAGTTCGAACATCTAATGTAACTTGCTTTGTTTTGTAAGAAATAATTTTTCATCAAAGTTATGTTTGCACAAAATTTTTGAGTTTGAGGTCATTTCAAGGTCATGGTGTAATAAATACACTGTTGAATTCGTCTCGACGTTAGCAACAACCCTATGACGTCCAAAACATATGGTGCCAGTGCCATTTAAAAAAGTCAAGGTGACCTTTAGTTTTTTTTTTAAGTAAAAAGCATTTTTTCAGATTTAAGAATATGCGAACATGTAGTTCACCGAGTATGTACTGAGAAACTTTTGTCTAAAACATTTTTTAATTACACTACCGGAAATCCCTAAAAAATGGTGACATAACTTAACGGACACACCCTGTGTGTATACCGTCCTCCACCGCCTTCCGATATGTTTTATCTTATGGTATACAGTATACAGAAACTGATAGACCGATGTCCTTAAAACTTTTTAATATGTTCGCTGCTTTAAATTGCACGTACCTAATAAAATAAACTGGTATAATAATATAATATATGGACACAACATTGGCATTCTCTGTGCAGTGCTCGAATACGTGGGACCAAAATGGCGGACATTCGTCGCAAACATGTCCATTGCAATGTTCTTCACATTCGCCGCATGCGTGCTACCCTGGATCGCATATTTCCTAGCAGACTGGCGAATGACTTGTATAGCGACGTCGGTTCCTCTCGTTCTGGCAGTGGCAACGCCGTGGTTGATACCGGAGAGCGCTCGATGGCTTGTCAGTCAAAATCAAATTGACAGAGCCATCACTATCTTGGGGAAATTCGAGCGAATAAACGGTACCAAGGTGCCCGATGACGTGTACAAACGATTCAGGGTGAGTAAACAATTATTTTCATACTTAAAAGTATAATATGTTACTATAATTTGTTGTATGTGCAACAGGAAACTTGTGCCAAGATATGCAAAGAAGAGGAAGCCGAGAGGACGTACTCGGTGCTGGATTTGTTTAAGACTCCACGGCTGCGGAACATCACCATCTTGTTTATTGTTATATGGTATTCGTCCAGATATTTTAAAACAATCAATTTCTTAACGTTCGTTAATAATAATTTTGTTCTCAGGATGGCAATCTCTCTGGTGTTCGACGGTCACGTGCGGAACGTTGATAATTTAGGTTTGAACGTGTTCGTGACATTCACAATCGCAGCGGCGACAGAGCTGCCCGCTGACACATTTCTCACTGTCGTCCTTGACAGATGGGGCAGAAGATGGCTGGCATGTGGCTCGCTGGTCGTTTCCGGAATCTTCAGCATCTGGGCTTGCGCTGTCTCGAATAGTTCGTGTCTGGCATACGTGATTTTTCTATAATTCGTATATCGTTTAACATCTTGAACAATGTTTCCTTTCGCTAGATATATACTCAGCCACATTGGCCATTCTGGGACGATTTTGGATAAACATATCCTACAACATAGGGCTTCAATACGCAGCGGAAGTGCTACCGACGGTGGTCAGGGCGCAGGGTGTGGCCTTGATTCACATTATGGGATACGTCGCTAGTATCTTAGCTCCCTTCGTCGTCTACCTCGACGTAGTCTCTTCGGTTCTACCGCTTCTACTGTTAGGCATCATTGGAATTGCTGGAGGACTGCTGACGTTGTTTCTACCGGAAACGCTGGACAAGGATCTTCCTCAGACGTTGCAGGATGGCGAGAACTTCGGCAGAAATCAGAAGATGTGGGACGTTCCTTGCCTTCGAAGGTAATTGATTGCTAGACAGCGGATCTTTATGCAAAATAAAAATGTTGTACCTGAATTGCAACAAACTGGAGAGAAGTGGAAGTTTAGTTCCTTTCTTAATATGTTTAATAGATTGAAAATAATATAACAGTATTTCTAAATTTTACTAATGATTTTTTACTTTTTTAAATTATACCTCCTCGTTTTTGTCATAAATGCGTAAAATCCGCTGTCTATTGATTACTACAGATTTCATACGATATGTATATATACTTTATTATTGTATTTAATGTACAATTTAATACAAATGGTGAGTAACACACACTTGCAATAGTACATGAACAATTACCCCATCCGTTGAGACAGAACGATGATTAATACGCAAAGAAATTAATTTTTAATTTTCTTTCAGGAAACCGGAAGTCGAGGAAACACCGCCGACCTTCAAGACCTTTTCCCGAGGCAGCGTGAGGAACTCGATGAGAGCGTCTCTTCGTGGCGAGACTTTGAGGAGCAGCATGATTCGAAGGTCAAGCGTGAAATCGAGAACGGAAAGCACCAATCCGGGGACGGAAGTGGAAAGATTATAGCGAAACGTTGCCAGTGACGTTTCAGTCACTATGGTACCGATCAGGAGATCTATTACCTTCGAAAGTCGCGTGGAACTGTTCCCGTTCGAATTATCGAGACGCGAGCACCTCGTGTGAAATTACGTGAAATTACGAGATGCCATAGACGTGATAGTTAGTTGAATCGTCGATAAAGATGTCTCGTAAAGTCGGAGACGAATGTATTTTTGATGTTCGTAATATTGAATTATCATGATGTTTACCTGTATAGTACATAGTCCGTGTTCGTAGATTTTGTACGAGTATTGTATGTAATCGTTTATAGTATTATACATTCTAGACGTGTAAAAAGAATCGGTAATTATGAAGCATTTTTATTACTTCAGACATTCGACTACATTCAACTTTTCTCGCGCATGTGTGGCGATTTCAGCCTCAGTAACGTAAGCTTCTCGATAAAATTGGGTTCTCCTTGAGCACCCAGCAGAATTTTAAAAAATTTATATGATTTGATTCTGGAAAATGAATGTATAACAAGTGTATTCGTGTATATTTTGCAACTCGTAGGACACGTCCTGCAGTCTTTTTATCCGGTAAGATTATTTCGGTACATTCCCGCCAATATAACTGCCAGTCAGGGCTCTGGCCGCTCTGCTATCCAATAGTGGATACGTTAGTGTTTTCTCGCGCATGCGCGAGAAAAGTTGGGCTCAATCGAAGCACTGCACAGCACCCACTATATATATATATCAGTGACAGCACCTATATTGGTAGGTACTTGCTCCGCGGCGGAGTCCGCTTGGCTGTGAAAACCTACATTTCATTACATGGAACTCTGTGGCGCGGACGCGGAGGAGCCGTGCGGACCGTCCGCTGAACTGTGAAAGCTCCCATAACTTTGCAGGTAATTTGATCCGCGCGCGGACGGTCCGCTGAAGTGTGAAACGGAGCGCTTAAGCTTTTCATTTCCAATTACTGAAGTATTTCATATACCATCACACGATTAAATACCAAGGTAACCGTAAACTGATTTATATATTCAATAGAAGTATTTTGTAATTACATAACAACCGAATTACAATATCTAAATACATTTCACATTCGAAAGAAAATAAATTAGTAGTCGATAATGTATTTATCAGTCGAATATTTTTTTTAATACTTTTTGCCGATCACTGCTGCTAACAATGATCCCGAAAACAAGACCAGGATCGAGACGGAGAGGAACCGAGCTCCTGATTCTTCTCTATCCCCTATCGTTAGTCTCAAGAGTCTCCAAAAATCCATTATCCGTCACACAAGCAATCTCACTTTTTTACAAATTGACAATATAAAAATTTATAATGGAGGTAGTACAATTTATAAATATTACTAACTAATCTGTTACTAACTACTTCCGATCCCTATTTACAATTGTTTCATTGCTATTAATAAATTGTTGTACATTCGACTCGCGATGATCGTCTTTATCTTTCTTCATCTTTATATCAGAAGAACTAGGAAATTGATCGTATTTTGAATGTCCTCCAAATCCATCATATGTAATTGAATGTACCTACAAACATAGTGTTTATAAATAAGTATGTTATATATACATTACCACTAGATTGCGGATCTTTATGTGAAATAAAAATTTTCCGTCTATTGCAACAAACCGGATTGATCTAAACATTTTTTTACTTAATATATGTTTGCTATCTTTAAAATAATAGCTATCTTTAAAATAATTCTAACAGTCTTTAAATTCCTGGAATGTTTTTTTCTTTGTTTTAAATTTCAGCTACTCATTTTTGTCATAAATGCATCCACAGTCTAATAATCACTAGACTGCGGATTTTCATGCATTTCCGACATGTTTAAGTTTGTGAAACACAAGACAATGACTATCATTGACATATTAGTAACAATTAATTGTTCAATGTTCACGACAAGGAAATTTCCTTCCGAAGAATAAAAATCAACGGGTAGAAGAGTTTACATCAAAATCCGAAGTATACCGAGTCAACCAGGCCTGCCTCAAGCACGATATCGAGCACAGCCTGCAATCGTACAATGCCAGCAGATGGCGAGCGTTATGCTGTCAAAACGCTGGCAACGTATGGCATTCTGCAGACGGCAGGGTGTGCCGTCTGCCCGGCAAAAGCTGATGACAGAACAAAGGCAGAACGCAGGCAGCTCCGTCCTGAATTCTGCCTTCGTTCTGCCATCAGCTACTGCCGGCTCTTTCTGCCAGCAGAAAGCGATACTTCTGCTGACGCAATATACCCGTCCAAAATCGAGGATTTTGCTTGCTGGGTAAGTATAACAATTTTTTAAGAATTATGTGTATTCTTATCGTTCTTACACTTGTTTGTTCAGTCCTGGGTCTTTTCGTAAATATCGATGATTTTGAATTTGTTATTACAATGCCACGTTTTTTAACAGGCACTTGTTTTAAAACAAATAGACCTCCTGATTTTACTGGAAGATACGGTGAATCATTCGTTTTCTCCTGAAAATCAATTTGCAAATATTGAAAAATTAACAATCCTAAATGGAACTATATGTTGTATAAAATGATCAATTAATCACCATATTCGCAATACTAGCTGCTACCTTTTTTCTTTCATCCTTAATATCTTCTATGTCAATATTTTTATTCGTTATTGTACCTTTGGCAGCATTCTGTTTCGAAATATTTTCTGCATTACTGTCTGAATTATTCTCTATATTGAAAGCAGAGATGCCAGCTCGTTTCAATACTGGTTTATTCTTTTCTAGTTCTCTAAGTTTATTTTGTAAAGTCATTTTTTCACTTTCACAAATCATTAGATCTTCCTCAATTTTTCTACAAACAATACAATATTTTACACGATCTCAAGAAACTGTTTAAATTCTGTAATTTCATTTCATTATCTGCATACTTCCTCTTATTGTGCTCTTCTGACAGAAACTTTCTTTCCATGGTTGCTTTTGTCAGTGCCTCTTGCAGGCTCTTTACTTTCGACCTTAATTCTCTTCTCTTATTCAAACTTGTTGTCATTTCTCTATATACAATACATTATTGTTACAAACAGAGTACAGACACTAAAAACTCCGAGCAACAACAATAATAAACTTACACTACCTTTTCATCACAGATATGTACGTAATAAGAGTGCTAGGATCACATGTTCTGGACACCATGTCGTCAATATCTTCCGTAGATGCTTCCAGTAAAGTTTGTATACTAACATGAATAATGTCTAATTATTAGCATATGCGTCCGTACATTCAAAGTATTTTCAATGAACAATGCCACATGCATCAATGAAATGCAAACAAAATTGAAAGATAAAATAAAATGCATGCAGAAAAACTGATGACATGAAAAAACACTGTATACAAAAATACAAAAAAGATTCTCTCTTCATAAAATAAAATATGGATGAGATATAAACATTAATGGTCTCTGAATAGAAAAAATAACACAAGGGTGGCTCTTATTTTCGACATTTCAATACCTTCGCAGCACCACCCAGGATTGTTCCAATTAACAAAAAAAAAGGATTCTTGCAAAGTTTGGACTCGATCGAGTAACTGAAAAATTCGTTCCGGGCTCATAACCATTAAAATAATTCATGAAATGCTTGTAAAATCGTTTTTCTCGAATATCTTCTAAATTATTGACTGTATCGAAAAATATGTTACACAAAACCTGTAGATCTGGACGGGCAGCGACAAAATCAAAAAAATAAAAAAAAATTTTCTGCGATTTGAAAACTGAAGTGTGTTTTCATTATCTTTTATGAATAAACATTAACGAAGCATGTGTACTTTCTTCTTGAACTTACTTTTCTTTAATTGCACATTATTTTAAAGGAAACTGCATATGTATATAGTAGACCATACAGTCTTACCTCCTATAGTGTGAACATCGACTCTATCGAAAGTCTTCGAATTTTTTTGGTGCCCCTTCGCGTTCTTTATCACTCACGTTAAAATCGCCATTTTGGAATCGTCGAAACCACTCTTTACAAGTTGTATTAGACGGAGCGTGATCACCGTAAATATTGCTTAATATACGATACGTTTCAACGGCACCTTTCTTCGAAATGAAATAATGAAGCTTAACTTCCCGCAAATGCTGCTTTTTCGGGACGAATGTTGACATTGTTGACGCCAGATAAAAAATGATGTTTACGCTTGAAACGAATGTCAACTACTGCAATCGAGACCTCACACATACACCTTCAAATCACAACTATAGTACTTGACCAAAAGAGCCTGAATTATCGCAGGTGTCAACCTTTTCCAAGGATCAGAGCAACAGCAGCAGAAAAATGTAACGGGGAACTCTATTGGTGGACGATTACAGCAATTCATAAATGCCAGGTAGAACAGGGACAGTTTATTTCAAACATTTTTCTAATACCAAAATCAGATGGTTCTAGTCGTCTTATTTTAAATTTGAAAAAATTAAATGATTATATTAAGACGGTACATTTCAAACTAGAAGATATTCGAACAGCTAGGGATTTAATGCAAAACAATTGTTTTATGGCTACTATTGATTTACAGCATGCATATCTCGTCGCGCCGATTGCAGAAATCTTCTCGAAAATTATTAAGATTTCGATAATAAGCTACATAACCCTCTCAATTATTTTTTAAATTTTCAACTCAAGATAATTTTTAAGAACACACGGCATATGTACTAACATCATTGGATGCATTTAAACCTCACATCTTGAATGGTAAGTCAAGAGAAATGAGTCATTCTATTGAAACAAAATGCTGCTTGTTAAATCTCGAAAAATACAATCTCTACATGAGTTTATCTCATACATACTGATCTTTTCCCTAAACGTGTATACAAATGTGATGTCATCTGTAAATCTGTAGACATTAAATTTTATTGGCATTGTACGCGATAAAAATACTAAGATTAATGGAATAGTGTGATTAAAATAGAAGAAAAAAATTACAGTAATGTCTCTATAAACGCAAAAAGGCTGTAGGCGATAAACGCAACAAAAATCCCCTCCACTTTAGTAATCTGATCTCAGCTCGGGTATATCGGTATGAACCATTACTAATGTGACGCGGAGGAGAGTCGCAGTCGTCGGCACAGTTCAAAGGCCCGTGCGTCCTCACAATATAACACCAATATTTAAGCTTTTTTATTATTACTTATTTTGTTATGAAACTTTCATCAATATTCATGGCATTTATTTGACTAAAAAAGACCAAACACGATATAATTTCAACTGTATTTAGTGGTTTAATTGACGATGAAAGTTTCGGGCGCAAGAAAGGACAGCGAATGGGAAAGAAAGAGAGAGACGCGGTGAGTCGCAGGCGCCGCGCCGGCACAGTTCGAAGGCCCGCGCGTGGTCTCTCTTTACACGCGCTGTCCTTCTCTACGTTCGGCTCGGCCTTTGAAGCTCAAAAAAATAGCTACCCGTCTGAGATAAACGTAACCGAATCCCCTTTGAATCCCCGAATGAGACTTTTGCGTTTATAGAGGAATTACTGTATGATTAAATTATATTATTATTTGGTTTAACTTTACCTTCGACAACCAGAAATTTTTGTCTTTTTCTTATGTAATCCTGTAGATTTTGGCAAGAAAATGCCAAAAATACTAGTTTCAATTCTAAGAGATTAGTGATTCAAAAGTTATGCTTGTTTAAACTTCAGTGATTTTCAGCGTTTTTGACAGGTAGAGGCACTGCCATGTTAGTATGTACCCAGTACCCAGTGTCGCACGTCGTCTAACGAGCGGAGCTGCTAGATGGCAACACAAGCACGCGGTGATGCCTGTATTGTAGATTAACAAGCGTAGTCATGCCGACCACCTACACCCCCTTGCTCGAACCTAACCCTGAGCAACCTTCTCGCAGCTCCGCTCATTGGACAATGTCCGAGTATACCAATATGACGGCGCCCTGGACCTATCAAAACGATGAAAATCGGTCAAGTTTAAACAGTCATAACTTTTCAACCAATGATCTCCTAGTATTGAAACTTGGATTTTTGGCATTTTTTCGCGAAAAATATACAGGATTCGATAGAAACAGGAAAAAATTTATGGTTACCGAAGGTACACTGCAGCCTATTTTAGTAACCTTCTACATTCTACATAATCACAAAATAAATTGGTTGTATACTTTTTGTAGGTTTCTATCCGTCCCTTCAGTTGTTCGTTTTCTTTTTCCATACTGTCTGCTGCGAGAGCTCGTTCCTTCAAGCTCAAAACTTGATGTTTAAGCATATTAATGATACTACCTTTTTCTGTATCCATTTTTACTAATTCTTTTTTCAGATTCATAGATTCTTTTTCCAATACGTCGCATTTTTTTGAAAAGTGTTTAGCATCTTTCTCTTTTAAAATTAGTTCTAAACTTAGTTTATCAACTTTATCTTGCAAAATACATGAATCTTCTGTGATAGTGTCATTGTTAGAAAAATTGAAATATACTCTGTGGATTTTATGTGATGTGGTCTTTTCTCTGCATTGCGGGCACGATTTAGATCTGCATAGGAAATCAAAATCAATTAAAATGGACCTCTTTTAAAAGATTTAATAATATTCTTCTATATACATATACATATATGTATGTGTATAAATGTGTATACAGTGGTTCATCAAAGTATCTGAATGTTTATATGTATAATTTTCCGTATACAAAATCTGTACAGTACGTCCAAGTTAATTTGATTCTTTTGATTAGTTTTTTCTAGTGTCAATACTCGAAGATTGACTTCTGTCCGCCATATTGTACATCCGTTTTTCTGTTCTTGAGGTAGAAGAGGAGTCAGCGTACCGACCACGTAGGTTTCTTGTATGGGCACACACATTTTTAACTATTATACTGTTTAAGAGAAGCGATCTTATATTTAACCCCTTACTACCTTACCGTACTATTTTCTTTAAGACTACAATGACAAAACGTCTTTATCACCAAAAATGTTACAGAAGGGAAAAGAAAATTTATCATTTTTATACGCCCCCCCCCCACACACACACACACGCATTTACTTCGATGCTTACATATTGATTACAAAAGAATAAAATTTTATTTCGTCTAAAAGGAAAGGTATAACACTTATTATATTTGTTCTAGTTTGTTTAGAATCTTCCACATGAGTCTCACATGTTATATGATGTGGCAAGGGGTTAATCCACAAGAAATTTAGCAAGATGAAAATAAGTTTTGTTCTTTACTTTATTGAAATGCACCTATCGTTCAAGGAATATTTTGATGAAGTTAATAAGTTATACGATTTAACCAACTGATTCTGAGTTGATTTCTCTGGACATCCAAGAACTTGACAACAGTTGAAGAAGCGACGTAAAACAATCAAACAAAAAAAAAGGGCAGTCATGGGGAGCGAGACGCGAGGCCGGGAAAGGATGCGTAGCCAGTGCCAGTAGCCGCCAGACCTCTGACGGCATTCTGTTGTCGTAGTGGCGTTACATTTAGAACAGTGATGAGCAACCCCATGGCCCGCTAGCAAACTGTCTGCGGCCCGCCGGAATCCGGCGCAGCGCGACGCAACAAAGTATTTAATATTGCGTTCGTTGTCGGTCGCGGCCCGCGCGTAGTCTTATGTTTCCACTTTTGGCCCATAATACGCCGCGGGTTGCTCACCACTGATTCCCAAAGTGGTCTATATCGACATCGACCCCTAGGGGTCGACTCCGAACTGCAGGGGGTCCATGTCAGCGAAAACAAGAATTAGGGGTGCATGAAGTGTAAATGGGGGTCCACGAGTGATCCGTAGCGAAAGAACGAAACACGTGGGGTCTTCGTCGACAAGGTTTATGACACGTACGTGACGGAAATGCTATTTTTGAGATTAAGGCATATTCTACATTTGGCGACCATTTGGCAGTAGAAAGTTAAAGCAGTAAACAAAATTCAAAGTATGTAACTCATTGAATACTAGGTTATTTGCGCAGCTGTGCTGTGTGAGTAAAATGACGAGAACTTTCCTTCAGACTGAAGTACGCTGGCAGTCAAATGGCTTATGTTTGACAAAATTTTTTTCACTTTTTGGATGATAAAGATCCAATTTTAAAAGAAAATTTAATTAAGTGGAAACCAGACATTGCTTATTTAACAGATTTGTTCACTAAATTTAATGAAGTTAACTTGCAGTTACAAAGTGACAGTTTAAATTTGATAAAAACAAAGCCTCTCGTTTCAGTTTTTCTTGTCAGAATTAAACTAATGAAGCAAAATATTGGACGGCGCGAATTTTCCCAGTTTCCCAATTTGTCACAGACAAACTGCCAGGATGATGATGTTTCAACCTACGTTCAACATTTAAATATGTTTCGGACAGATTTTGAAACTAGGTTTGAGGATGTTTTGACTATGGAAATACCACAGTGGTTTATCGATCCATACAGCGACATTGAAGAAACGGATGTCATCTTACAAGAAGAACTGATCGGAATAAGCATTAACAAAGAACTGAAGGTACAGTTCAGGAAGGAATATCAGCAATTTTGGCTTCGGAGAGACATACATATTACTTATCCTGCATTATGGACTATCGCGAGAAAGTTTTTGATAGCTTTTTCATCTTCATACCTCGTGGAAAGCGGTTACCAATCTTCTTACAAAAAAGATAAACAGATTAGAAATCACCGATCTTTAAAGTTAAACCTAACTAACATAAGTTGAAGCCAAATATTGAAAATTTCCTATTAAAGCATCAGGCTCATCCCTCCCATTAAAAGCATATTTTTCTGTGTAGTTATTTTATGTTATAATTTTGCTAGATTCGCATTTTGTGTCGTTTTAATTAATAAATCTATAAAACTTAACATGTGTTTTTTTAAAACTTTTTCACTCTACAGTTAAACCTATCAAAGTGAGTAGCACTGTGTCAGCTGTCAAAAATACATTTGAAGTTGATGAATTTGTAACAATTCATTATTAGAAAGGCAGATGGGGGGTCTACCCAAAACAGAAAAAATTGGCATGTGGTCTAAGAGACAAAAAAGTTTGGGGACCAACAGTGAACTTTCCATTTGGCCAACATCGGTCCCTGGGGAATGACAGTGAACTTTTAGTTTGGGCAGCGTCAGTCCCTGGAACTAACAGTATCAAGGTTAAAAAGTAAATGTTGTAATTTTAATAAAATTTATTAAAACATTCTAAGCAAAATCTGTTGAGCGCTCGCTCGCTGCTGGCTGAATGGAAAGGACAGCAAAATCAATGCCACGCCGAACGTGTTAGATTCAACATATGTGCTAGCGATTAGTTTATAAAATTTCTCTTTATTATTATGAAAAATCAGAAGGCCTTATATTAAAGTAACATTCAAATCAAACACTATTTCATTTGAAATTAGATTATGTAAATAAAATGTATATTTTAATGTTAGTTGGACACAATACCTTCATATTATACCTGACTATATACGTTTTTTGTCGTTATGAGCAAAATTATAATGCAGCAAACTAACTTGTATGTTATTGTGATAGAATGTTAAAGTTACTTACTGTACATACGTTATTAGTATTTTCAACTACTTTTGTGAATAACTGTACACAAATTATTATATTTCATTATATACAAAATCATAAAAAATATGCAATCTCTATTTTTGAAATGATAATAAAATCTCTTACCTTTGTAACCATTGAGTTAAGCACGCATAATGAAAGATATGTCCACAAGGAGTATGAAATATATCAGCAGACGGTGTTAACAAATCGCTACATATTGCACAGACAATATTCATTTTATAGAAAAATAAGTAGAAACAATTATATCAATAACTGAAATTATATAAACATTAATGAACTGTTTCAATATAAACTAAATATTTAGATTGTCGTCCATTTATTTTAACAGAAAGATTAAGTTGGGGTAAACTATTGTTCAAGATTAACACAACGGTATTAACGAACTGAATATAAATCTTGAACTGTAGAATTTATATATATATTTGCACAGTCAGGTCTGACCACGCTCTGACAAAGAACACACAAATAGGTTATCTTGCAAGCCCGCGAAACCGTATTCCGTACGAACACACCGGAACATACTTTGACTTTGACCAACTTTGACCATGACTCATGACCATGATAGAGTTGATCGACGCGATGTAACAAAGAAGTGGCCACTAGGAGAAGCTTAACTTTTAATACGATTTCCGGCTCCGCCACCGACCGACGAGATCGTCGGTGATCGTGACAATCAATTGCATTTGAATTCGTGTCGTGCGATAGAAATCAAAGTTAATTTTGATTTTATCTTCAAATTGAATTGTTTATTTATTATTAATTCTGATTTAGTTTCTGACTGTTCGTCAATTGTAAGTTACAGATTCCGCGGGATAAAATCCATCGATCGAAATACCATATTCATTGCAGAGATCGATACTACGCGATGCTTTCGATAATCGAAAGCGTGACAGCTTCATGGCGAACTTTATTGAAGCAGGAAAGGACGTGAGCGTGAGCGTGAGTACAAATTACATATATTTCAAATAATAATATGTTATTGATCATCTTTATTCATATCATTAATAAAAAATTAATAAATATTCTATTTGAATTATTAATTTTCTACTAATGCGGATGTACTCTTGTGTTACGACTCTGTACCTGAATTCGTATCGTTCCATAAAAATCGAGTTAGTTTAATTTCCGTTATGACTTTCTATTCAAATTGAATTGTCTATTTATTGTTAATTCTGATTTAATTTCTAACTGTTTGTTAATTGTAATTAATGAATTTGCTCTTTCTGTTACAGATTCCGCGGGAAAAAAATCCATTGATCGGAGTACATACCATATTTATTGCCCAGATCGATACTTCACGTTGCTTTCGATAATCGAAAGCGTGACAGCTTCATGCAGCTTCATGGCGTACTTTGTTGAAGCAGGAGAGAACGTGAGCGTGAGTACAAATTATATTTCCGAATATACACTGTATACTATGTTATTGAACATCTTTATACATATCATTAATGAAAAATTAATAAATATAATCAATTTGAATTATTTTTCTATTAATTTGCATTTACTCTTGTGTCGCGAGGATCATTTGTATTTGAATTCGTATCGTGCGATAGATATCGATTTTATTTTATTTTCGCGTACGTTAAAATTAATTTTGATTTGATATTCAACTTGAATTATTTATTTATTATTAATTCTTATTTAGTTTCTGACTGTTGGTCGACTGAAATTAATGAATTTGTTGTTTCTGTTACAGATTCCGAGGGAAAAGAATCCATGGATACTATACTCGGTGCTTTCTTCAAGCAGGAGAGGACGTGAGCGTAAGTAGAATTAATAAATATTCAAGTTTAATTATTTAATTCCTATTGAGATTAAATGGATTTATTCTTTCTGTTACAGAGCCCTAAGGGTATAAAATATTTTGAACCTGCTGCCTAATACTGCCTACCTTGAGGACCAAAGACGACATCGATACTGAGATCGAGAGTAACGTGTCTTATTGTTTTCAAGGGGGAGAGAATGTGAGTACCAAGTCATTTTTACAATCAATCTTTATTATAGAACATTTCCTTTCGAAGTATTAATGAAAAATTTTACATCCTACACTTTCTATTTGGAAATACTATATGCCATTGAAATTGTACGAATCGATTTTAATGTTTTTGTTTTATTTTTACCACGTTTTTATTAGCTCGCTTCCTTGTCTGTGTCTGTCTGTTTGTCTGTCCAGTACAAATTTTGCAATTGATTTTAAACTAACTTCCCGATGAGCTAGAGACTTGAAATTTTAAACATAGCTCAGAACGGAATGACAATGCAATATTTTTAAAAAAATTTTTTAAATGCCTATGCATTTAGGAGATGTATAAACTATTAAAAATTTAACCGTTGTTAGCGATCCCCACGCCGCGCGACAGCGCTCCCTACTCCACTACGCGTTCTCACTCTGACTCATCTCCACTCCACTGACCCGCTTCGACTGAAGGAGCTCACAATCAGTGTGCGTTCGAGCTCCGTGCGGTGTTTACAAAGTTACTACGTATTATTATACAATACTATAATGTTTGTTTATCAAGCGAAAGAACCGTTACACCGAGATTCTCCGTCGAACCTTTATCTTTGACATTTTATCACTGCGCGGCGCGGCGTTTGTTTTCGCGGACGCGGACGCGAACGCGCGCGAATTAGGGTTTCGAAACGTTGCGCACCTGCTCGATAAAGGTTTACGATCATAGTCCAAAAAGAATTGGTTCCGGATCGTTCTGAATTGGAGAGTTATAACTAATTTAAGTAGAAATGAGGGTCGCGTGTCGCGTCAAAAGTCGCAGAAGTTAATGGAAATCGTGAGTATCTTCGTTAAGTTACTTTGACTGTAATAATATTCGAGACCGCAAAATATAGTCCTCTTCTTGGGTGTTACTGTGAGAATTCGCAAAATCGAATTAGTGTAATGTGCAAGTTTTCTAATATTTAAAAGGTAGAAAATCTCTCTGTCTCTCCCGCCTTTTAGAGTTGCGATAAATAAAATGCCGCACTGCACCTTAATATGACTGCCGCTGATGACTTGCAGCCGGTGTGGCTGCCCCTGCATTCTCGCAGCCATTTCTTCCCGGGGTGAACCAGCTTAAATAATATATTTTATTCTGAGGGAAGGTGATATTGGAAAATGATATTGGAAGGGAATAGGTGTGAAATAATCATAGATTTACAAGATCTTTATTGAAAATCTTTCAATACATTTGTTCTTACATCTAGCATGTCTTACATTCTAGTATACAATATTAACGAAAATTCAAAGTGTGCCGATATTAGATCGATGTTATCTGCTATCCACTACTTGTAAGATACTAGAAGTTCTTATGAATAGAGGATAATATACCGATTGCCCAGGTCTTTAATTTTGCTTCTAATACTTTAGACCTTAATAACGAACACCAAAACATACGTTCGGTGCAGAATGTAACAATTCAAGACACCGACGGGGACTGCCAGCCTCTGTGCCCTGTGCTATTCAGCGAAATAGGCAAGTGGGCACAGGTGGGGGTGGGCATGGGGATAGCGTGGAACTAACAGTGATCTGAAATACCAACATTGCTAAAAGTTCCAATAGCGACGAGATACTAGTCGGTGCGGTGGTTCCGCACTCTTTTAAATAAATTATAGAATATAATTTATCTATGATTTATATCCCAGTAATGTTCACCATAGCCACCGTCTATATCTGCCCATTTTACCTATAAAAATATAAAAATATAATGTGAGATGTGTATATAAATATGTGTGTGTGTGTGTGTGTGTGTGTTAGGCCGCCCTCACAGTGGCTCCGATGTTGGACGATTCAGCCCACGTCCAACATTGCGTCCCATTTTCGCATGCTCAAAAAAAGAGACAGATGCGTCGGACGTCGTCCAAATCGGTCGACATACATAATTATACAATATATATATATATATATATATATATAATATATATAATAATATATATATGTATAATATAAGATAATATGTAGTTAAAAATATATGGTGCATTTAAAAATCATCGATGACCTTCGAAAAACCTTGAAAACGACAACAACCAGAACATTTTTAACATTGTAATTAGTTGGTAATAAACTGGCATATAAATATTGTGTACGTAATTATCCAAGTTTATTCCTACAATAATTACACGTTTGGAATTCGTCACATGTCAATGGATTTTGTCATACAAATAATTTACAATACAAGACATCACACGTCATTACCTTTCCTCGATGTCGATTTTCTAGAAAATCTTTTTCTTCAAATCTTTGCTCCCATTGAATCGGATTTTCACAAACATATCCAAATTGTAATTTAGTTTCGGGTTGGCGTTCCAGGAAAATGTCCCTAAAAGTTTTAATGTTCTTGAAACGGAATCAACTTTTGTGATGAAATTTTTAATTTAGACACAAAAACATATCGGGAAACCAAAGTAAAAAATTTTTTATCGAATTCGAACATTCGTCTGATATGCATATTTGTTAGTATGATTTAACTCCCGCAAGAACATATTGTATATCTGGTAATACATTTTGATTTTCGTTTTTCCTAATAAAGAAAACGTTTATATAAACAAACTTCCATGATACTTCCCCGATTTAGGTTTCTACGTTTATCACTTTACTTGTTATTGTATAGTTTAAAATACACTGTTTACTGCAATGACATTGATGAAATGAAGGTGCCTTGTGATACATGTAATCTGTATATTAAAGATACGATTATTTCACACACTCACTGAAAAAGTTCCTTTTTCATTGCTAATTCGTCGAGCATTCTGTCATCTGATTTGCCTTGAAGCTTATCCCCTCCGTCTGGAATATTTCTCATTCTTATTATCAATAAATTAACAGTTCTTGAAATCAAATTTTACCTTTTATAAAGCTGATTAAATAGCATACATTTTCTTGTAGATAATATTGCGCGACTGTGATATGAGGGCAGATACTTTCGTGTAATTAGAAGAAAAAACCTTTATTACCATTTTATATATATAACTTATTTTATTTACCATTAGAAAAAAAGACATGTCCTTCGTGTAGGATAGATTTAGGTAACCGGACAGCCGTAAGCATTGCGCAACACAAGCGACGATGCAGTACACCACCAATACAAAGAGATGGATATGTGAGCGAAATGTGTAAGAAGACATTTAAAATCTACGCTGGATTACGTCAGCACCAGCGGAGAGCTCATATTAGCGCTTACCTTGAACCACTGATGCCAGAATCCTGGTACCGTGGTCGTGGTGTCGTGGTATTAAACCATAACCCCACCACCCCCCACTATGACCTACTGTTGCCCCTACTTTCCTTTTCCAACGTGCTCGCGCGCTACACACACCAGCGTACCATGTCACGTAGTAGAGGAAAGTAGGGGCAGTAGGGGCAACAGTTCGTCGTAGTGGGAGTATGGTTTAGTACCACGGTACCACGATTCTTGAACTCCAGGACAAGCGACTGGTTTCATCAAGAGCTCAGTATACGGATGATGAGATTAAAAGGATAGCATATGACGAAGCAGCGATACCCAATAGGACAGAATTATTAGGAAAACAAATATGTGAACTTCCATTACAAAAATCTGGCCGACCTTTCGAAGGCATTAAAAAACTTAGACAAAAAGATAAATACAAAAAATACTATGCTGATGCTATCGAGGAGTCCAGAAAACACTATCACCAAGAGAACAATAATTTACATCGTTCAACTGATCTCTGCTATTACTAGTAACGTGAACGTTTGTATGCAGAAGCTGCGCGATGTCAGGAGAGACAAGAGTTAAGGTAAATGAATCTATTACTGCGGATGTACGTTTTACTGCCGTATTTTCTCCCAATGAGATTAAAATACCTAAAAATACATATTTTGCGCTGAATAAATTTGTACAATTCAATGAGAATGTATTCTCGTTGGCGAGGCAAACCAAATTAGGTATCAATCATTCTCATATTTTTATAATCTCAGGATGTGAAAAACATTCATCACAGAAGGTAAAAATAAGACCATTTTTATTCTATCTCGAAAAGATTTATTATTATTTAGATACTTACTTCGATACAATGAAGATATAAAAAGAAAATCTTCTCTTGTCTTTTAAATAAACAAATTAAGCCCTCAGCATTACGTACAAAACAAATAAGTTAATATAAAAGAAAGCTTCGTCAGTATATTACCTGGAGGATGATTTTGTATTCCTCTTGCAGCACTTGTAACAGTCAAATGAAAGATGACAAATGTTACCAAAAAAAATTTCAACATGTTGCATGTACTCGCTGTAACAATTTTAATGATGATGATCAAATAGATTGGAAATGATTAAATATGACTACAAGCGATGAGTATTTACGAAGGACTGAAGTCACCGACAGAGTTTCAATTCGAACTGATCGATCGTTCGGTGATGGTTTATCCGCAATGCTCTGATTACGCTACTACATCTAGAGAGATGACAGTTGCCTTCAATTTGATATGCTTTCGCTTTCACCGATTCTGAACCTCTCGTATTCCATTATTTTCTCCTATTCAATCATTCCTCGCAAAATCGCACACATTCTGGAGTAGTCTTACGGATTTTTCAATATCTTGGAAACTGTTGGTTTTACACGCCTGTAAAATAAGGTGTTAACTATTTTTCATTGAGTTATAATTGCTGAACTAACAAACCGATGAAAACGAGAGTACACTGGTTCAACTACACTGTACTGAAGACAGATGCGAACACGTAGACGTATACTCAAGAGCCTCACAGTAAACGTAAACACGTCCTGTCACTCCGGCGCGGCGGTCGAACAGCGAATCATCTTAAAAATTGTTGATTTGAAAATGATATGAAAATTACATGAAAATGAGTTTTCAGGAGCTTATAGTGGAAACATAAAGGTATCTACTACATGTATTGTCACTTGAAAAAAATGTTTTTTCACCATTTATTTTGTAATCGTTTTAAACAAATGCGATGTTTTCATAGCGGGCAATTTCTTAAAAATTTGAAAAAATGAAGATCCACCCTTTGTAACAGCTATTTGCTGTTAGTAGGTACGTCTAATTTATACCGTTATCTTATTAAAATCTAAGGCTGCTCTTCTCCTTGCGTAACCAAAAAGTTTTGCCATTCTCCTATAAATTTTTACGTTTTCCCTATGTTATCCAGTAGATTTGGACGAGAAGATGCGAGAAATCCACGTTTCGATCCTGGCGAATGAATGGTTTAAAAGTTATAAGTGTTTAAAGCTGAGCGATTTACAGTGTTTTTGACAGACTAGTGCCGCCATAAGCCGTAAACGGCACGCGACCGTCACTGCTACAACATGGCGGTGCTAACCTGTCAAAGACACTGAAAATCGCTCAACTTTAAACGTTTATAACTTTTGAACCATTGATCCTCCAGGATCGAGACTTGGATTTATCGCGTTTTCTCGTCCAAATCTGCTAGATAACATAGAAAAAAGGCAAAAATCACCGGTTACGCATGGGAAAGTTACTAAGATTTGGTACGCTTGAAAGTGATGTACAGCGGCAATTTTAATAAACAGGAAATGTAAATGGAAAACGATAGTTTTACCGAGCGTGTTACCGTTGGTTTCTTTCGTGTGGGAATTTCAAGGGTGTTTCAATTCGCATTCGAAAATGAGTGATGTATTTTTTATTTATATTCGAATAGAGACGGTTGAAATCGGTACAGTCATCGGAGATCATTGAATCTTAGAGTCGAACACGAATAGTGTATTTGATATACCGTAATATGTGTATACATATTATCTAACAAGTTGCAAATAAGCATTCATTATATAACTATATATATATATATATATATATATATAGTTATTTATTATATATATATATCCAAGATTTCTGTTTAGCTACAATCAGCCTTGCTTTGTGATGTTTCATTCATTGCAAATGCCTCTGTTAAGTACACTGATTTCATCGAGGATTGCACAATCTGAATAGGACTTTATATATAAAAAAATAAATATAATTCATGAAAAATCAATATATTTTCGCTGCGCAACTTTTACCGCTTTTGTAATTATCATCAATCGTTTCGATTAATTTTCAATCGAATCCGATAGATCGATCGTTTGCAGTTGATAGGGGTTCAGGGGAATTCAGCTCTATATGCACTCCCGTGTATTATTTCCGTTGTTACACCAATGAATTTGTTTCTTTCGCAAAATGTCGAGTAGAAGAATTGAAATGTAGTTGTTTTCGAATAGAATAGTCCATATGCAGCAACAGATTATAAATTGGTATTCTACAAATTTCTTTTCTTAATTTAGGCAGTAGTATTGTTACTTTTTGAATTGTCTTTAAACCCTGCTCATTAACACTTTAATCTATTTAATCTAATGTGATCGGTGAACATTTGAAAGGACACACTTATTACGTTACTTTCCTAATTCAGTGACACCTTAAAGCATTATTTGGCACGTTTTATTAGAATATCTCTTAATACTGATAGAATTGATGTAGCGCTTTTCACTCACTTTGTTGCCATTATATTGTAACACCTTCTATTTATAATAGCGCATACTTGGTTCGCCGTCGTTAATTACACATAAAACACTCATTTACAACTGCACTACTATTTAAAATGTACATCAAATCTGTGTTACTCTTTGAATAACACATGCAAAAAATGCCTGTCATTAACGTTTCCCTTAGTATTCGAGTAAATTTTAGTTTGTGCGGTATAGCTTTGTAGAATATGTTCACGGAACAGAGTCAGTTTTCTAAATAGATTATCTCTATATAAATTACAAGAAATAAGAACCAATCCGCCTTGAAAAATACAATAACGATATCAAATTTCAGGTAACATTGAATTATTTTATCCTCTAACTCGTATTTAGAACTTTTACTGTCAACAGTTCCATATCGTCGAAGTAATTACAAAATAGAAAATAGGATCGTTTAAGACAGTGCTGTCCAAGTTTTCGTATTCTTTATCCCCATATTCACATGTTCTAGTACAACAACATATAACGACATTAACTGACATCCGTGGCGCTGACAACGATCTTTCAGAGCAGGCATGGACAACAAGAAATCCTCTCTGCGTTGGTAGTGTCCTCCGAGGGTTTTCCCTCGATCAACGGTTCAAGGCAATTCACGTCAGAGAAAGAGATAGAAATCTATAGTCTATCTTGATGACATCTTGATCTTGAGGACAGTTGTGTGCCCCGCACCGCGGAAATTATTGTCCATGCCTGTTCCAGGTACTTGTCTTTAATCGATATTACACTATGCTTTCTCTCTCCTTCAATGACTCACAAGAACGGCCTACAGGCGCTTACGAGGACTCCGTTATGAGCAAAATCGATCAGACTTACTTTGGCCCTCAACCTGTCACGACTCAATTTAACTCATTCGTTTTTACTTGCAACGTATGGTCAGTCAGATGCATCGGGTATCTAAGCCAGTGTCGCCATACTGGGAATACAAGTACCCCCTCTCTGATGAGACCAGTCCAGTCGTGTCCAGTCTACGGCACGGGCGCAGTGCCGCCAGGTCGAGAAAATCGAGGGGAATACAAGTACCCCCTCTCTAATGACCAGTCCAGTCTACGGCACGGTCTACGGTCTACGGTCTACGGTCTACGGTCTACGGTCTTGGTGGGGGACGTTGGAGTGTGCGCATGTTGCTGGAATGGGATAGTGGAAGGGGAAAAGGAGGAGAGTATGTATTTGGCAGCAGCTTTGGTGCGAACTGGCATCACTGGGTCTGGGTCTGGGTCTGGAGTGCCTGGACTCTGGACAACACCATCGGAATCGAATAAGTCCAGAGCGACGGAATTGGCTCGGTGCGATGAGTCGGGGCAGGTGTAGGAGATATTGCGCAGAGCAGGATCCTACACCTGTTGTCACTGGGCGAAAAGGTACGAGAGGGTTTAAAGCTCCTTGTGCGGTGGGGTTTCAGTGGGTATAGCGCAATGTCAAGCACCACTTCTATCCCCCCGACTTCTATCCGAGGGGGATGTGCGTAATTACGCAATTCCCCACCGCCCTTAAACGAGAAAAAAAGAAAAAATGTCTGGACGACATCACACCCACCCAGTGTTTCTGAGAAGAAACTGCTAACAACTGTGGTTAACCCGAAAAGTTTATTTTAAGAGGATGCGGAAATGACATTAGTCCGTGTTAGGTTTGGCTAGATAACTGAAGTTGTTGTTAATCTAGAAGTGGAGTTAGATTAATAACAAATCGTAGGAAATTTGTTGAAAAAAATGTTCTGGGTTAGGTCTGGCTAATTGAATTAGTTGTAGAGGTATGAAACCATGTGGGCCGCCTGCGACTTTGTCGGTAAGGTCGGTAAGGTAAGTGACATCAAAATGGTAAAAAATTTTCTTTCTCAAGATTTTATTCAATTCCGAGCATGGACGTCTTCGGAAGTTTAGCCCGTGTTTGCATTTGGACGCGCATGCGCGAAATGAACCGTGTAATCGAATAATCTTGAACAGTACTGTTGTTATAAATTATTGAAAAAAATTATTGCACAGTTTGTTATCATACTCCCGAGAGTGTTCGCGATGATGTCACGTTATTCGTGTACGGACCTTGCTTTGCGATTAGGCGCCGCGCGCCGCGCGCCGCGCGCCGCGCCGGAAAGGGCCGAAGCAACTGATTGTGAGATTATGGTTAAAATCGGGCGGATTCGAGAGAAAGTGTTTTCGGCAATTCCAGACGCATTCCGATTCTAGTATTATAGTAAGTCCAACCCACCCGATCCCTCCCATGGACAACACTGATCGAAAAGTTGTAGAATTGTCCGTTTCATCCTTGAAATTAACACAACTCAGATATAAGTTAATAATTGTTTGTGCGCAGAACTTTCCGATCAAACGAGATCGGCGAAAACAACAACAGTGACGAAACGTTGAAAGTTAAATGGGCCGTGTTGAAGAATCGATCGATTTTTTCGGTTCCGTTCCTTTTCTTTTGTTTTTGTTGTTGTTTTTTTTTGATTTAGAATAAGTCTGGTCGTATCACGTTTGATACACGTTGGATCGCGAGACAATATCGTTTGCGGAAGCTGACTTTATCCCGCGAACCGGGGAAACGCGCTAGTTCACGTCTGCGCAAAGTCGTACGATCACATGAGTAAACACGGATCATACGTTCGGCACTGTTATACTATATAATGTGCCTAATCTTCTTCCCCTTTCTGTCTTTTCTTTGTACAATTCACAGAATTATATTTATAAAGATTATTTCCATGGCAGTATTCACGTTGCATTGCCTCAAATGTGGAAATCCGAGCTGTTATTAACTAAAAACATGTCAAAATCTCCCTCGATTTCCAGCGATTTAGATTAAAAATTCCTCCGTCTTTAAGTACAATTATTCTCTCCAGTCGCTTTTGCAATTCTTAGTACAACGACGTAAAAATAAATAATACTTATTACTATTATGTGAGAAAAAGTCTTGGTCAAATACAACAATACACTTATTATTAGTCGATCCGATCGCTTTTACTCGAAACAAACTCGAAACCAGTTTCAAATCGAAAGGATAATTCTTCTACCAACGATAATATATATAAAATGTAAATGTCACGCATAAAACGCGCTTCGTCAATCTTTTTTTAAATTGAGTTATTCTTCGGATTGAGTTGCGAAAATACTCCACTCCTGTTCCTGTTATGCCACTTGCACTTCAGTATTCGCACATAGGTTCTTCGGAAAGCCGCGTTGCATAGGGCATAACACATTGGATTCACAGTACTATTAATATAACAAAGATAATAGAAAAAGTCCCACAGTGGTTGCGGTATGTACAACGAACAGGCTGTGATGGATTTAATCAGAACGAGAATATTGTATGGTGTCCACGTGATGATGAATGCCAACAAGATGGCCGATAAAGTCTTTGCAGCTTTGCGTTCCCCTTTCTTGTCCTGGATGTTTTTCTTTTTCGTCGCCGCGATTTTGCTTGCAGCAACCTTAGTCATCGGGGGCTTCACCTTGCTCCTCATGTTCAACGGCATCCCTATGTCAAGCATTTGCGACGGCCTCCTGATTAATGACGTGGGACTCTCGCCTTGGTACATTTTTATGCTCGGCTTCTCTATGTACTTTCCTTTCTCGCTGCTGTCATGTGTAGGTAACCGGATTAGAATTGTGTAGACCTACAATTTTTCAACATTTGTTACGGGGTCAATCGGTTATGTCTTCAATTCTACATCATCGGAATTACTTTTAACATTCAAACATTCACAAACGCCATGCATGTACTGTTGAGTGCTGACAAGAAGCTCCCTGGCAGGAATGCGGTGACGTAGGCAAGAATGCGCGTCCGATTGGTTGGCTTGGAAGGGGCGCGCCTTCTATTGGCCGAAGCGGTCACGCACACACTACTACTGCTATGCAGAACGATAGACCCCCCTTGCCTCTGTGCCCCCCCCCCGCCCACCGGGCAGCTTCTTGTCAGCACTCAACGGTAGCTCCTATGGATACTCGTCATTTCACTTACACAACATACACAACTGCCAGGAATATACAGTCCCTCCCAATAATATTCGGACACCTCTAAAACGATGATAACTCTTAGCTACGCTTCACCTTAGGGACCCAGAAATATTTAACTTTTCCTTATACAGGGTGTTCGACTACAGGTGGGAGGAAATTTAAGGGGTGGTTCTCCATGATAATATAAAACGAAAATGAAGAATTAAAAATTGCGATTTCGGCTTCGTTATATAGTTGTTAACAATTAAAAATCCGACTAAATTGCGGCAGCGCGACAATCACGTATCAAGTGACGAAGTGACAGATGTATGCATTATGCATACCTTAGTTCTCATTTGGGGCCCCAGCGAGGAGAAATTGTTTAACAAATTGATAAACAGGATTACCTGCCTACTCGTTAAAATCCACAAGGGCATTTTTAATTACCGCCTATGGAATTATCGAGCAGAAGGGATCATTGCCCTTTCAGTTTTTAATTGGTCTCACATAAGTAAATTACTCGAGATCAGTATAAAGGGGTATCCATTGTGTCCATAAATGTTGGAATGGAATGGAATACTCATAAGTGCAAGTATGTATTCACAAAAATGGACATATGCAATATACCAGTAAGCAAAAATGCTCGACTCTTACCATGGCAGCTAAGCTCGCGTGGGCTCGTATTCTGCCCTCGGCACCAGCCGCAGCCCGGAGAACAAGCTGCCCTCGGCATAATACTGACCGCTCGGTCATACAGGGCGTATAGGGTGCCGTTGTACACGGCATTCGTCACATTGGTGCGACAGTGCTGCCCTCTTAAAATGGGTAGAATCCAGGACCGAGCGGCCAAGGTTTGTGCCGAGCTGGTGGCGAGGGAAGAATACGAGCCCACGCGAGAACTTAGCTCCCATGGCCAGAATCGAGCCATCGCGTGCTTTGAGTAGGTTCGAGCGACGTTCGGCCAGTATAATGCCCGTTACCTGCCCTCGGCAGTGATGCCAGACTGGGGGAGGTATGGTGAAATGATGTACCCCCTCTCTGATGACGAGGAATGAGTGGGGCGAATGGGAGACACACGTTGCGCATGCGCGTGCGAATAGAATAGTGGAAGGGGGAAGTAGGGGAGTACGGGAGATTCGTGTCCACCGCAATCTGGCGACACTGGAAGGGGAAAGTAGGGGAGTACGGCAGGTACGTTTCAACCTCAATCTTGCGACACTGGCAGTGATGCCAGAACCGTGGTACCGTGGTACTAAACCGTACCACAGCATACCCCCACCATAGCCTACTATTGCCCCTACGTTCCTTTTCCAACGCGCTCGCGCGTTACACGCACCAGCGCACCATGTCACATAGTAGAGGTACGCTGGTGAGTGTAGCGCGCGGGCACGTTGGAAAGGAACGTCAAGAGCAGGCTTATTGAATATTAGTGGAATATTGTTAGTTATCATGCTATATTTATTGTGTCACACGTACACAATCAATACATATAATTGCCTTGCACATGCTGTTATCTGCAAAATGTTGCAAGCTTGAAGCAAAGCACGAGTCAGGTATCGCTGTATTGTTGCAGAAAAGGAGGAAGGACTATTATAATCACACTGTGGACATTCATGCGCTAAAAACATATCGATATATGCGAATGAAACATGATAAATGCGAAAATATAATATACGAAATACGAACAAATGCAAAAATATAAGTATGTGTCTGAATATCACGACAAAGAAAATTGTTGTAAAAGTTTTTTTTACATCAACGCCTTCTGCTCATCGAGAAGAGAAAAAGTTTGAAAGGAGCCATATGTCGCAAACAAATAGTTATTGAGATATAAGCTGTTAAAGTTTTTCAAAATTTGATTGTGTGGAATTATACGTATAGACAAAATACTACAGTCCACACGTCCGTGTCGATGAGACAGAACATGATCGTGTTCATCAATAACTATTTGTTTGCGACATATGGCTCCTTTCAAACTTTTTCTCTTCTCGATGAGCAGAAGGCGTTGATGTAAAAAAAAAACTTTGACAACCATTTTCTTTGTTATAAACAATTTTGCGGTAAGTTTCTCTTACAAATGTCCACCGATCCAGAGGTGTAGATTCACCCCTAGGACGGATGACCATTACTTTTTATACACCCTGTACGTAAAAGTTGGATAGAAAAATAATTAGATGCAATATAGGTTTGTGAAAGGATTAGTATTGTCTCGCCGAGACACCTAATGCTAGACACCGTACAGTGGTACAGCCGGGTAAGATGGCAACAAGTGCCCTTCGGCCTAATTAAAAGGCTACCATAAAAAGCTTTGTCACCGTTGTTTTGCGCAAAATTTGAGACCCATATCTTGGCCTGTGCCCCCCCCCCCACCACCACCTCTCTCGCTGTAACCTCCCTCGTCTTATATATGTATAAAAAAAAGAGTTACATAAAATATATATATAAAAGCTAATGTTGTGCAAAGAATGGAAATTTGAATATCCCTTACAGGGTGATATTGATGCGAACCCAATACGAGGGTTGAAAAATTGTAGCTGAAATACTAACACTAAAGTATACCAGTTTGTACACCTTGTCACAATGATACACTAATTATAGTAAAAAGACATCCGCTAGCGTCTGTAATAATAATCTATGAGTCAAGACCAAATTCATTTGGGATTCAATGTTGTGGTCCACCATTTTGGCTGAACTTTTTACTCGGTGAACAGTGCAACCAGTAAAAAATTAAATGATCATGCAACAGTCGTACAATACCGAGGAATATAACGTACAGTATCGATAGGGATACTTTTCGTTGATAGTTCGCTAAATCTCCCAGGTTTTCCGTATTCGTGGTTGTTCGTTATCGATGGTGATCGGGACACTGTGACAGTAAGAGGAGTTTCTGCTGACAATGGTGTGATAGCTTCATCAACGCCATGCCCGGTGGTACGACTACTTTCAGCTCCTTCGATATAATCATCGTCATCGTCGTCATCGTCGTCGTCATCGTCGTCATCGTCGCGACCACTAAGCCACCATGCGGTGCACCACATTTTAAATCGGATCCATGGTTTATATTTCTGTAATAAACAATATTCAGAGATTAGAGCTTAGCATTTAAAGATTAGAACTCGCACAGGAGTAAATAGTAATATACATAAAGAGGTTACAACCGGGATTAGGGGTCAAAATCGCTCAAGGCCGATTTTGGGTAAACTTCCCCTTGCGTAACCAGAAATTTTTGCCTTTCTCCTATAAATTTTTACCTCTTTCCTATGTTACTCGGTAGATTTAGGCGAGAAGATGTGAGAAATCCAAGTCACGATCCTGCAGGATCAATGGTTCACTAGTTATAAATGTTTAAAGTTGAGCTACTTCCAGTGTTTTTGACATGTTACCGCCGCCATGTTGTGTGTAGTGACGGTCGCGCGTGCCGCTTACCGAGTGGAGCCGCTAGATGTCACCACAAACACGTGCTAATGTTGATCACGAAGATTGCCAAGCCGGCACTCTCCGTCCCCCACCCCCCTCACAATCGACTTAACCACCAACCAATTAAATAATTATCGTGCTTGTGCTGCTACGTAGCGGCTCCGCTCGACACAACATGGCGGCCCCAACTTGTCAAAAACACTGGAAATTGCTCAACTTTAAACACTTATAACTTCTCAACTATTGATCGTGCAGGATCGAAACTTGCATTTCACACATTTTCTCGTTCAAATCTGCTGGATAACATAGAAAAATGTAAAAATTTATAGGAGGAAGACATAAGTTTCTGGTTACGCAAGAGTAAAAGAGCAGCCCCGATTTTAATTGAACCTGACCCATCCGTCAGTCTACCAAAAACTAAAAACGAAACCTTTCTGTCCGTTTCAACCGGATACCACATCCGTAAGGGTAGTTCCAGGCGAAAATCGAAAATCAGTTTCTGCCCTATTTTACCAATTTAATCACAATTAAAAATTCTGAAAAAAAGTCTGCCATCTTTCTTGGCATTGAGCAACATACTAGAAAACGTTGTTAGATTTTTCCGTTGCAAACTCTGGTTTTGAAAAATAAAAAACACGAAAAAATACAGTTTTTATGTAGAAGTTTAAGAGCGGCCCCTAACGAATTAATTCAGGAATAAGACATATTGTGATAAGCATTATATGGAGGTAGTCTCGTTTCCAGGATTGCAAGGGTGCGCGGGATCGAAGAAGAAAGAGAAAGTGAGGTTCGACGCTTCAACGCCGTGCTTCTCTTTCTTTTCTATTCGCCATCCTCTTTCGCGCCTGAAACTTCAATCGTTTATTACACAAGTAATAGTAAGTGTGATTGTAACTATATAATATATATGGGGTGTCATTGTTTGCTAATTAGCGAAACGAGACGAACACCATAGTAAAATTTTTATTCTTGAAATATACTAAAAATAAGGAAGTTTATTTTTTATTTAAAGATCTGTGCTTATTTATTTATGTTCTTAAGGCCCCCGGACAGCCGGACGGGTTTGACTGCAAGACGCATGAGCGCCTACCGACACTTTACTACCCCATGTAGGGGTGGTGTATTACCGGGGTAACCTCTGACCTCCGCTAACCGACCTATGGTTTTTCCGACCCGCCGGGCCGCGCCGCGCCGCGCCGCGCCGATCACATGCCATGAGGCTCGGATTCATGTTTAGCTAAGAGTGAGAACGAGTACCCCTGGTCGTAATGTTTCCGGGGTTCTCGGTCCTCTTGCAGATCCGTTACTGGTTTAGGTGCTTTAGGTGAGTTATCTCTCGTCTATCGTCGCTCGGAGCGACTGCTCGATTGATTCCTAACTCATCTAGAGAGTCGTCATCGGGAGGGGAGAGGAGAAGCCATGTTTTCGAGTGCTTGTTGGGTGTACTGTGTATGTACCTTTACGGTACGATAGGACACTGTATACCCGTGACATCTACATGGCTCGACTTCAACCAATGTACAACCGAATGGGGAGGGTCAATATCGCCATGTTGATATGCCGCCCCAGTGTCCCGAAAAGTTGAGCGAGCCATGCTTGCCCAAGCAGTGCTCTGCTTGATGTGGAACTTTTTATTCTTTTTCCAGGAATGCCAGGGATTTACTGTACCGCTCTCGGTATGCCGCGCCGCTCACCCGTCATGGTACCCAGTTGCTGGGGATCACGACGCGCGACGACGCCACGCCGCGCAACGCCGCGCCGCGCCGCGTCGCACAGTGCGCTGGAGAAATTTCGAGACATTTTATTAATTATAAAAGATGTCGGGATGAACTTTCCACTGAAATTCCTTAAAAAATTATTCTTATTTACTGATAATTATTGTAAAATATATATGTATATGTATATATACACCCGTCGTGAGTTTTTCGCGGGAATCGTCTTCGTTGCGATGCGTGTTAACCATCCAATGTATACTATGTATATACTTTGGTGTTCCAATTGTTAACTATTCACCATTTATTATATTATTATATGTATAGATCGGTAGAAATGATCCTACCAACATAGTGTTTTGTTTCCGTTCCTCCATCTTCCGTTTCTCTCTCAACGAACCCTGGTGGGTCCAAGCAACTACCAAGAGGGCGCCGCGCCGCGAATAAATAGCGTTACAACTTTTCCCTCGGAGTCCTGCGAGTTCTAGGCCTATCCTGGAGTCATATCTGATCCACGCTGATATTTCAATAATACAGATTGACGGCCGTTCGAGCTTACCCTCAAGTATCGCCAGATTCAGAATTGTCTCCCACTCTACCTTACCTCTTCTAACAATAAGACGACATTCCCCCATTCTCCGGCGTCCGACGCGGCGACGATCATCCCCACGCTTCCGCCACGGCCCGGTTACGAGACACGTTTCGTCTCTGTCGTGCATGTACCACGATGTCACGTGACTAATCCGGTAATGACACAGAAATGATAACTGCATTCCCCTCAATTTGTTCGGTCTGGCGACACTGTCGCTGTCGCGACGGGTCAGGAATGACTCTGTCATAACATACGGAGGATTAAAGTCTGCAAAATGTTTCTCCCAATGCTTAAATGTTTAACATTGTATAGTATACTCAAAGAATTAAGAGAAACAAGCATAACTTTGAACTGACGTCGACAAAATTGGTTTTTATTTTCTTTAACAATGAAGCACCAAACCCAGCAATCTGAAAAATTTAGTATAATGCTTATCACAATAACTATGTAATTCCAGAATTAATGCCGTAGGTGTCGCTCTTAAACTGCTGCATGTATATGAAATCTGTATTTCTTCGATTTTTTTCGTGTTTTTCATTTTTTTAAACCAGAGTTTGTAACGGGAAAATCGGAAAACGTTATTTAATATGTGATTTGGTACTCGAAATATGTAAGATTTTTTCACAATTTTTAATTGTGATCTAATTGGGAAAGTGGGACCGAAACTGGTTTTTCGATTTTCGCCTGTAACTAACCATACAGAAGAGGTATCGGGCTGTAACTTGGCAGAGACGGTTTCTTCTTTGGTGGGCTATCGCATGGTTCAAGTCCAATGAAAATCGCTCCGGGCGCGATTTGGACCTTCAAACCTGGCTGTAGCTATTTAGCATTACATACCGAAGGATCGATCTATACTGGCGGACAAAAAGGTAGCACGAATACTGTATGAAAAAACGATAGTACATTGCAAGATCCAGAAAATTATGGATAAAAGCAGTTCTGGTTGTTCGCAGAGCCTATCTGCTTGCGAAAAACGGGCAGCAATAATAATATCAAATTCGAAAGTGATTGCGAGACACACAGTATTGATATAGACAATATAGACCATAGACTATGAAAAATATTTTTCATGACTGAAACTACGGCTATTATTCTAAAATAATTCAAAGGTAAACTTTGCGTAACATCTCAAGTCATTTAATCTCGAATCTGAATCCTTATCAATGCTTCGTACAGACCTGAACATTTCACGTTGAAACTTTAATTCACTCAATAAACTGCCAACATTTTCTGTATTTCTTTGTGTAGTATACGCCGTTGCAGCTCCAATAGTTGCTTGCAAGAAATTCTGGTAATAGCACAAATCCGTTCCGTTTGCCGAAATGCGCGTTCGCCGCGCGGTTCAAGTCTGTACGAGGCATTATCGACAGATCACCGCGAGCTTGTGACCAAATTGAACTACCTTTAATGTTCATAAAATTTTTAGTAGAAATAATTGTACGAATAATTGTGTTATCTTTTTGTCCGACAGAATATATAGAATGCTTATTTTTATAATATCAACGTGAGAAACGTTCCGACAGTTTTTTCAATTCTAGAAAGCAGTGAGAATAGGAAATTGTACTGAATTTAGCATGAAATGTAACATTTACACGAAACTGTTTGTTTTCTTTTCTTGGCCCATTACAATTTGAAAGACAAGTTATTCACTTGTTCAGGGAAGCTATTTCTACACCACAGTAAATAAAGAATAAACTTGTCATACTTGAAGTTATTAATAGACTCATCACTTACATATAGGGGGAGTTCCGTTAGTGCCGCACACTTAAGGTTTTTTTAAAGTAAATGAAAAAATACAATACATACTATTTCTTTTTATTCTGCGTTATTTATGATTGACGATATTAGAAACGAAAATTATGTGAATAATAATCAACGTTTCCATAATAATTAACATAAATTAATATTGTATTACTTTCGTTAGAGGATTTTAAAAAATCATTAAGTGTCTCTAGTACCGGACTGTAATACCCTGTGTGATACGTCACAAGCCTCGCCGGTCCATTTTGGCAGTCTGACATCGAATCCAATTTTTTTCGCTATTTTTTAAACAAACTACGCAGATTGTCCCTTGGTTCGTCTGCCTCGGTTCTAGTATTCTAGCAATTTGAAGTTTATTTTTTTAGATTCTTTCCTCTAATCTTTTTTTTACGATTCATGTTGCCTGGGTGTATTCTTTAATCACTCAAAACCGAAGTAACAAATAGAAGTACAAAAAGGAACACACAAGACTGACAATGAGATTTCTACTGTCCGACAATAGTGTTTATTAAAACCAATACACTATACCTCGCACAATGCTCTATGTGCAACATAGAAAAATAACTAGAAAAATATTTATGAAAAGGTATGGTATAAATAACACAGTTCACGCGTCTTCTGACCACAAAAAGGGAAATAGATATAATATAAACGTGATTATTGTTTGTTTTTAACGTACACAATATAATAGCTCGGTAAAATTTGAAATGTTAATGATACGGTTACTGTCCGGTATTAGGAGGTGCAGTTTAACGTTAGAAGAACTCCCTCTACTCTTATGTGAACTTGAATTTTTACTTAAATGCATAAGAGAGATCATACAGAGCTCAGAGAAACAGTTTTATGTGATAATGCTATTGTATAGAAATAATGTAATAATAATATCAAACAATTTTGCTAAGCCATGTTGTTATCTGTACCATTCTGAATACTCACTGTTTTGAATTGAGAATACTGTCTATCAAGATACGAGACTGCCATATGTGTCGAATTCATGTCGCTTACGCCCGTGCTAGATTCGCTCCTAGGCCTCCGGAGGTCATCTGTGTCCAATCTTCCACTGTTCCAAACGAAACAAAAGAACGATTACGTATTAATTAGCGTGTTTAATATATTTTAATAAAGGAGAATGCTAAAAATATTGGGTTGGCAAATAAGTTCGTTCGGTTTTTGTGATTTATTCCACTGTAAAAAACCGAACGAACTTAATTTGCCAACCCCAATAGTAATTTTTGGTGACGCCTAGAAATGATAGATCCATATAAGAACACAGTGTGCTTATTACATTCTCTATAAACGATGGAAAGGTAGCTAAAAATTAATATAATAAGTTAAATATAACAAAATTGATATGACACATCATTGCCACATACGAAGAGCAACCAACGTCTTCAACACCAACTCCGTATAACTTCTGTTGATCGGTAGTAGGTATATAACGGATAAATGTAGCTTTGAGGGGACCCATCTCGGATGACCTTCACCTTGACATGGTACGTTGTCAAGGACACCATTCTAAACAACTTTGCTTTATAAATTATCCGTCGCTCGGCGTTAGTTCCCGAGATATTCGCGAAAAAACACTGATTGGAGCAGCTAGTTTGAACTGGTTTGCTTACATGCCACTACACCCACCCATCTCGGATCACCTTGACCTTGACACATGCTGTCAAGGACAACATTCTGAACAACTTTTGTCATTACATTTGCCCGGTGCTCGGTCTTAGTTTTCGAGATATTTGCAAAAAACTATTGCTAATACCACCTAATCCTAACTAATTCTGATCGCATAATCTTTGCATTCTACATATACATAGCCGTCATACAGAATTTGAACTAGTAATGGAAAAATCGTGCGATCAGAATTAGTTAGGATTAGGTGGTTGGGGCCGGCGCGGCGCGGCGCGGCGCGGCGCGGCGGCCGACCACGCATACGAAAATCCAGAAATAGTCTTTCACAATTGAAAGCTCACCCTATACATATAGAGTGACACTCTGTTCTGTTTTCTCCCTTATCCCCACAACGTGTTTATAAAGAAAAAATAAACAGATGTGCCGCCCCCCCCCCCCCCGGAACAGGCTTACGTTGCCACGGTGCATGCAAGAATACGGAAAATTCAATACAGTATTAGCAATAGTTTTTTGCGAATATCTCGAAAACTAAGTCCGAGCGACGGATAGATATATTGACAAAAGTTGTTCAGAATGTTGTTCTTGACAACATATGTCAACATATGTGAAGGTCATTCGAGATGGCTCCTCTCAAAGCTACATTTACCATTACCATACAAGATATTTTCAACTATTTCATTATCAAAACTAATCAGCTAACCGTTCAAAACATATCCTTATCGAAAATTTCCGCATCGGCTTTGTTAGGGAGTTATTAAGGAAAAGCACGGACCAATTGGAGCGCGGTAACAGCACACCGACTTAGGCTCGGTCAAGGGCAACACGACGCTTAGCGGGACTTGTTGTCGAGCCGAAATTCGTTCACTATAGTCGCGCTTTGATTGGTCCGTGTTTTTCGTGAATAACTCCTTAACAAAGCCTAGGCGGAAATTTTCGCTAAGGAAAAAGTTACTTCAAATGACATAAGGGACCACTCTTTCCAAGGTTCTTCTATATTTTTATGGTAACCTGTAGACTTAATATAAGATGCTATTTAAAAAGCTATTTTGCCTTCCAAATCTCCTTGACCACTTAACTTGCGCAGAAGTATTCATACCATATAACATGGCTCTTTACAGAAAATACCTTTTGTAGGAATATATTTTTTGACAGTTTCGATCCCGCACAAACTATCCCATCGTCGGCGTTTACATGTAACACCCAGAATGTAATATTAGCTCAGTGCAAAATTTCGTGCCCAATTTCTGCTTGTATGTACTTCGATGTAACACGAAGCCGGGTACGAACTTTTGCCCTGACCTAATATGTGTTTACAATAATCTTGTTATATGTACAAGCCTATTATTTGAAGGTATTACTTTTATATAGATTATTAAATTGAAATAAATTGAAGTGATTAACCTAGATGTACTCCTTTTACTGATATCCTCTGATCCTGCCTGCAAATATGGCAGCGTCTTCTGCCGATTCGTAGTTTTCTTCCATATCCGCCAATAAAGAAAGATCATCACTGTGACCGGCACGTAAAATGCGGCGATTGCGGTACCAAATGTAATGTAATGATTTGTCTCGATGAATTGAATGTAGCAAGCCGTCGGAGGTACCGTTCTCTGTCCCTCAATGTATGGCCAAGCATAAATCCACGGTGGCCATAGAAGTAATGAAACTCCCCATGCTGACGCTAGAACAAAATTTATATTCTTTCATACCCTGTACATTTCAATAGCGTAGCGCAGGCCTGAGCTGCTCTTTTTCTTACGCAACCAGAAATTTTTTCCTTTTACCTATGTATGTTATCCAGTAGATTTGGACGAAAAGATGCGAGAAATCCAAGTTTCGATCCTGGCGAATGAATGGTTTAAAAGTTATAAGTGTTTAAAGTTGAGCGATTTACAGTGTTTTTAACAGGTTAGCACCGCCATGTTGCGTGGAGTGACGGTCGCGAGCCGGTGGGTGGCACCACAAGCACGCAATAATGCCGATAATTAGTTGGTTGATGGTTAGCTCGGGTGGTGGGGCGGAGAGGGCCTACTCTCGGCTTGGGAATCTACGTGATAGATATCAGATGTAAGTTTAAACACTTACAACTATGGAATATAACTTTAGAAACTTGGATTTCTCACATCTTCTTGTTGAAATCTACTGGATAACATAGGAAAAAGGTAAAAATTTATAGGAGAAAGGCAAAAATTTCTGGTTACGCAAGGAAAAGTTTACCTCAACCCTGATACTTATTCTTACAATTAGATTTCAAAAGAACTTACCGATCATAATGGCTGCTTTAGAAGATGTCCTCTTGACGCGATAGGAGAGAGGCCACATTATAGAGAAATATCGGTCGAAACTGATAATCAGAAGATTTAAAACCGACGCGTTGCTCGCCAAGTAATCCAATGCCAACCATGTGTCGCAAACATGTGGTCCTAGCGGCCAATAACCAAGCACAGTGTAAACCGTGAAGAGAGGCATGGAAATTAGACCGATCGCAAAATCAGCAACTGCCAAACTGAACAAAAAATAATTGGAGGTAGTTTGCAATTGTTTGTCGATCTTGAACGAAATCATCACCATAATATTTCCGACAACGGTTATCACGCTAAGGAAGACGGCAATCATTACTATCATCACACGTTCCCATATCGCGTACGCGTATGGTTCTCCACCGCAATCAAGACCATTGGTTGCATCGTAATTTTCGGTGCTGGAGAAGTCCACGATTACGGTAACATTCATGTCTGGAAAGTTCGCTGTTGCCAAACAGTTTCTTTATTTGTCGCTCTCTTGACGCGTTTATTATTCCATTTCTGATCGAACGACATTTCCAAACTGTCCGCCTTCGTCTCTGTTCCGTTTCGTTTCTCGTACGTTCGAATGCAAGCTTTGTCTTCCCATTTTCAACGATTTCGCTCGTGATTGAATTTTTCTCGGAAACGTATCTTCTCGACGCGAGTACGTCGATCTTCGCGTTAAAAAACCACTTTCTTCCACAAAATCTAGCTTCATCAAATAAACTGTAACTTTTTTGTATTTTTAGTTTCTTTTTTTCTATTTAAAACAACTTCTTTTGCATATAAAAGTTTCTTAGTTACTTTTAATTGTATCGCTTATAATTCCTATACAGTATTTCCTTTCCTTTGTTTTCGTACAGCTCTTCGTTTTTATTTTGTTATTTAAAGCATTTTCCGTTTGTCGTTGTAGTAGAAACACCTCGAAGTTCTATTTTCTCATTTCTATTTCATAGTTCGTATTTGTCTACTTCTTCTGTAAAAATTTGTCTATTCCTTCACGAAAATATTTTTCTCTTCCTTTTGCGCGTTCCTTCTTCTGATGCACTCGTTTTTCTCTTTCCTTCTTCCTTTCTCTTTCTTTCTCTCCCAATCGCTCTCTCTCTCTCTCGCTCTCTCTCTCTCTCGCTCTCTTTCGCTCTCTCTCTCTCTCTCTCACTCTCTCTTTCTCTCTCTTTCTCTCTCTCTCTCTCTATATATATGTATATATATGTATATGTGTATATATATATATATATATATATATACCTTTTTTCTCCTCTCTCTTTGTTTAATTACTATTTCTTCTTTGTATGCATTAAGAAATACTTTTATTCTGTTATGTTTCTTACGTGTCACGTATCGGCCCAGCACATCTTTATTTTATTTTCAATCTATCTGCAATTTGTGCTTTACGCGTCTATACATTTATACCACCACGATGTTCTTGTATTCGTTCTTCTTTAGACAATTAAGGAATACGTCAACTGCATAGCTCCCTCAATTTCCGCATCGATGGCGTGCAATCTGTAACGAAGAAAATATCCTGCAGATAGTATTATGTACAAAAATGTATTCGTACGGTTTAATAAATTTTAACTTTAGAGAGTGTAGCCATATGCCATATGCAATATGCAGTAAAGTCTTGTTCTGAAAATTCAAATCTCTTTGTGAGGTAATTTCGCCAAACTCAAAACACTGACAAGTGATTTGTCGGAGAAGAGTGGAACTGACTCGTGTAAGTTTAACCGTGTAGATCTCATGCAACTTTAGGGTAAACTTTTCCCAGCGTAACAAAAAATTTTTGCCTTTCTCCTGTTATGCCTTTTCCCTATGTTATCTAGTAGATTTGGACAAGAAGATGTGAGAAATCCAAATTTCGATCCTGGTAGATCAATGGTTCAAAAGTTATAAATGTTTAAAGTTGAGCGATTTACAGTGTTTTTGACAGGTTAACGCCGCCATGTTGTGTGTTGTGACTGTCGCACGCTGCTTACCGAGCGGAGCCGCTACGTAGCACCACAAGCACGAGCTGGTGTTGATCACGTAGATTCCTAAGCCTGCCCCCCCCCCTGCCCTCCCCCACTCGACCTAATCACCAACCAGCTAAGCATTACCGCGTGATTGTGCTGCCACCTAGCGGCTCCGCTCGGTAAGCGGCGTGCGACCGTCACTACACACAACATGGCGGCGCTAACTTGTCAAAAAACACAGGAAATCGCTCAAATTTAAACATTTATAACTTTTCAATTATTCATCCACCAGGATCGAAACTTGGATTTCTCACATCTTTTCGAATGCCCCCCAAAGCTACTGGAGAACATAGGAGAAAGGCAAAAAGATCGCTCACTACTGTATTATAAAAGCTTCATTATTGCTTACAGACATACAGTTTTGCAAAAGCAATGATAATACTAGTCTGAAAAATATATTAACAAACTTACTGTTAATATTTGTGCAGGTAACTGTGCATCTACGCATGTTTTCTGTGTGTAAATCTGTCTTTTTGCTACTGCGCGCTCTGCCGCCTGGAGTTCATACAGCACGCGTGGAAAGTTGGACCCTGAAAATTCAATGATTTGTATTTCAGGAAGAAAGCAGACTGTAAATACATACTAAGCTTTGGTTATAGTATATTTCGTTTTATTAAAGAAGCTGGCTAGAGAGTGTTACGAGCCAGGGCCGCGAGCAGTACGAGTGGCCGGCGAAGTGTTGTTGTTATTGGAATATGGTATCAGTTTGTTAGTTAAAGGTACGCGGACGGACCCAATGCGAAACCGGGGAGCTGCTAGGAAGTTGTAGAACGACACGGACGAACCCAATGCGAAATTGGGGAGCCGCTAGGAGGTTGGATAAAAGCACAGACGAACCTGATTCGAAATCAGGGAGCTGTTAGGATAGTTAATAAGCCTCGTAACTAGTATAATTTAATGATACAATCCGAGCGGTAAGATTGTATCGTGTGGGGACGTTCAATTACTCGATTAGGATATTGGACGATAATTATGGGTTTAATGAATTTGATTTAATTATCAAAGAACACAAATATATTCTAATTATAAGAATTCGTGTTACAATTGTGTAATTGTCGCGAATGAATTGAATTTGAAATAGAAAGAATTGAAAGAAGATGTGTATTACCTAAACTAACTAAGATGCACGGTGTTGACGCACTGGCAATGCGGGGGTCTCGGAGCAACCTTATCACTGCCTAATAGATTTTACACCGAACTCGCGGAATCTATATGGTTAACTTTTGATTCGAAGGGGAACATTAGCCCGATCTCACTGGTAGTTGACTTCCGAGATGCAGCACGACGCGACACGATTCGTGATTCGTGATTACGATAGTACTAGCCCCCGAGGGTAGAAATGCAAGGGCTTATATACCCCTGCAATGACGGGTGGTACTTGTCAGTACCCTTTGAGTGAACATTCGTATTTTGTCAACGACCAGTTGGTCGTGCGTATGTTTGGGCCCTAAACTAAACTAAACTAAACTAAACTAAACAGTTATGTAGATTTATCTAGGGTGGCTCTGTTCGTTTATCTAGGACGGCTCCTGCCAGAGATGATATTGAACACCTGTTCGTCATCCGTAACAAAAGAGAGAGAGAGAGAGAGAGAGAGGAGATCGACTCTAGAGTTTGCGATGTTGTCGCAGTATTTCCTGCACCTTGACTAACGTTTTTAAGAACTACCATTGTTCCGTAAACATTGTCCTTTTTATTATTGGAGAGTATAGAAGTCACGCGTCACTCGTAAACAGTATATGTAATCGAATATTACCAAACTCAGAATATTTTTACACAAAGATTTTAAGAAAATATATATACAAATAATTATTTACACTTAGGATATCTTATTAATTTAAAGTAGGAAACATATTGCAATTGATTTGCAATCGAAAGTGTTTCAACACATAAGTTTCTCATTTTATAGATATTAAAATGCAGAGTGACCAATTTTTTTTTAATGAAAATTATTTAGATACTATATGTTATACAAAAACATAGTTTAGCTAACAATAAGAATACTGATGTAAATAGTTTCTTCATGGACGGGTCATAGAAGTCACACTAATCATACATTTTTTAATTCTATAATCGATGATCTCTACAAAAAAAGTATTAAGATATTCATGTCAAAAAAGTATTATACATATATTACGAGACTTTTTATCAAAATACTGAAAAATACATGATCATAGATGGATAGTATGAAAATTGACTGCTTTGAAACAACAGAAGCATGAATATTTTTCTGTATATCTGATTAAAACATAAAAATAGCGTTTCACCTTCACATGACCTCCACACGCCCGCCTATGAAGAAACTATTTGCACCAGATTAAAGCCCCCTCAAAACCATTCATCTGTTATCTAAACTATTTTTTTATATAACATATAATATTCAAATAATTTTCGTTTAAAGTTTAAAGTTGTTTTTAAACTTTTACATTGATGTAAAAATGAATTGAATGACTTGGACTTATTACCATGTAAGGAATCCATAATAACATCCAGCGCACTGTTGCCATCGCCGACGCAAATTTGCCCTAGAATGTGTGGATCAGCATACGAAGCGAATCGGGAAGAAGTCATTTTGAACATTTATGAAGATCCTGAAACATTGTAAACATTTCGTAAATATGCATGTCATAAATTTTGTTCGGTAGTTTAAAATTATGATAAAAGTCGCAACGCATATACGACTTTGTATTTAAGAAGCTTTGTATGCGCTTCGCATAATCTTCAAAATATAAACTGATATGATGGTTTCCGAAGAACATGAAAAATTGTAAAGGGATTATGATAAACGTCAGTTTAAAATGATAGAATATGGTACACATATAAAGAACGAATATAATTTATAAAATATGTATTTTGAATTTATTATAGAAAAAATTTCACTTTCAATTTAAAATATCTCATGAACTATTGATTATGGTATAACCTTATACCTTAATACTTTATTGCGTAGATTGTTCCGAAGAATCGATTTATATAAAAAATATGTATTCTATTTTTAAAAAAACAATTAACCTTCGAATTTCCGAAGATTCTATACTTATAAAATAACTATTTTCTTATGCTATGCTTTTATATGTATGTATATGTAGAAATAATGAAAATGATTAAAACGACCATTATCGTATAAAATTTGTAAGGCGAAAATCATTGCTGGATCTTTATGAACAAATTGCAGAGGCCTAAAATAATAATTCATCACAACATATTTTACCTTTTTATTATTCACATCAAGAGCATTAATGACACAATGTAAAGAAAATTTTTCAAAAATCTTGTTTCTTAAACATTTTGGTTACAAATAACATTTCTAAATGACGGGGAGTTTTTTCGTTATCGTTTGCCATTAACGACGAGGGGAGTTCTAATTCCAAACTTCTAATATTCCAGGGTAAAAAATAATTTGTACAAACTTACTTATTAATTAGTATGCATTCTACCACATTATGCATAGAATTATTCAAAAAGTAGAATTTGGCCACCTAGTAACCGAAATCGTACTGATTTCGTTGAAAAATCGTGTCTACTCCCGGAAGAATAAAGTTTTATTTCGAGATAATGACCGGTGTTACATTTTTTACTTTATAAATATCTGGAATTTATTTATTGTTAGACTTTAGAATTTCTTCATTCAAGCACGTATTGTTATAAAATTTGCAACAAGTTTAAATAAATTCAGTGTTGTCATCTTTATAAAAGAATGTATAACAGTCGCATTTTGTGCTCGGTACGATTAGTGTTAAAGTTTCATCAGACCCTAAAGGGTTGGAAGTAAAAGTAACAGATTTTTGATTATTCTATTCTGAAAAACTATAAGACTTCATTCACAGAGGAATTTTTTACCTAAAACGGCCTATTTCAGGAAGTATATAGTCGGGTGGATTTTGACGAGAAAATGCTGAAAATCCAAGTTTTGACCTTGGTAAGCCACTAGTTCAAAAGCTATGCGTGTTTCAAGTTCAGTGATTTTTACCGTTTTTGATTGGTAAGGTTGGTATACATTTTTCTGTCTACGGTTCTGAATTACCGACACTGTAGAAAATGCTTTGGTACGATAGCGGACTCTATCAAAATGGAGTATAGTCGCAAGACCCTCGGGGAGATTCGTTTGCATAGTTCGTAGACAGACACTATTTTTTGAGCTTCAAAGACTGAGCCGAACGTAGAAAAGGACAGCGCCTGTAAAGAGAGACCGCGCGTGGCCAAAGCGCAGCTAAAAATAGCGTACCGATGAGACCACTTCATTGCAATAAATGAAACTTGTTTGTTTTTACTTATTTTTAATGAAATTTTACCAACATATTTGTGACACTTTCCTTATTAAAATGATACCAAACAAGATATAATTTGGCCCATATTTAATTAAACCACTAAATATAGTTGAAATTATATCGTGTTTGGTGTCATTTTAATCAGAAAAATGCCAGAAATAAGTTGGTGAAAACCACATAAAAAAACAATGAAAAATAAAGAAGTTTTGTAATTTGATTAGTAGTGGTTCACACCGACATACCCGAGCCGAGATCAGATTACTACAGTGGAGGGGATATTTTTTTGCATTCAACGTGTACAATCTTTTTGCGACTATAGAAGAATTATTGCATTTACATTTTCATTCCTAGAATTCTGTTAGAGTAAATATTTAAATATTGTCGATGATATTCAGTACATTATATTTACATACAGGCATGTCAGAATATGTTGACATATTAAAATATACATTTTCTTTAGTTTATTGTACTATAAAAGAACTATCTTTTTGTCCCAGAGTGTAATATACGAGTGCGAAAACATTTATTATTCGAAAAGTTAGCAGCTCTGTATCCTTCGAGTTTGTATTTCTAGTGATATAGCATGGTTTATTATTAAATGGCATGTCTTCACGTCAATAGCGATACATTAGTTCTCCTTATTAAGGCTATAAATAATTTTCCAATATTGTTTCGTCCTCGCACGCGTAAGCGCCTGTATAGTCGTATACATACTGTGTTAAGCGATAGTTCTCTTCGTTTTATAAATATCGACTTGGGAGAGGATTAACTATGCCTCGTGGGGAACGCTGCATATTAATATCATTGATGGCCTGATTCAGATCTATTTTTTCTTACTTCTCACGTTCGGCAAAATAAAATCAAGATAAAATATTGCAAACACGATATTTTTAACGGGCAGCAACTGCTGTCTCACTTAGCTTCAGCATCAAGCTTACAAGGAGAGGTCACAGTGGCGGGGTCATTGATTTTAATTAAACTTTTTCTGGTGAGTCTAGAACAAAAATAAATACACCCAAGTCAAAGCATTTTTGGACAGCACTCATTATTTAAATAAAAAAATGAAAAAATTTGTTTACGAAACTCTGTATACAGGGTGTCCCAAAATTCCTTCAACAGCCGGAAACGTGTAGCGCGAAGTAGGGATACCACGTGGCCCATGGTACGTGGTACAACCACCGACGAGATACTATTATCTCGTCGGTGGTACAACTTGCCCATGCCTGATGTAAGACATAGAACTATGAACTATGTACATAGAAGAAAGTCAAAACGGCGCGGCAGTGCGGTCTAATGAATTATCATTATTAAGTAACGTATTGTCTGGTATTTGTATTTAAATAAGAAATTGTCTATACCTTTCTACTATAGTAATTACATAACTAATACAATTTTTTAACTGAAAAATGAAGAATTAGAAAATCTTATTGAAGTAAATATTGTGGATGATATTCAGTACATCGTACGTACAGTGCGAAAATATTCATTTTCTTCAGTTTAATGTATCAATTAGTATCAAATGAGGAAAAATAGATGATGTGCTATCTTTTTGTCCCGGAGTGTATAACTAATAATTGTAAGTTGAGGACCGCTATCCATTTGTGGGACTTGTTGGACCGTAATACGTATTAGGATAACGCCTATAAAACCAAAAGAAGAATTAAAAATACGACAGAAGAGAGAGTGGAGATGCATTACTAAAACTTACTTAAGTGAAGTAATTTCAAATATACCGACACGTTTGCAACATGTTATTAGACGGAAGGGGGGATATCCCTCAAAATATTAAAATTATTATTATTTAATGTAATGTTAAATGTCCGAATATTAAAACGAGTAACTGTACATATATTTACATATACTCATATGCGTATATATTTGTAATATTTAAAAATGTGACGCCATATTATTTTAAACAGAAACGATAATTTTTATTTTATTGTTGTATTTGCAGTTACTCATTTGTTGAATAGATCACAATAACATAAAAACTTCATTTAGTGACTCAATCAATCACGACAACGGACCTTTTATTGAATTTTTAGATGATTCGAGAAAGTTGACGTTATAGTTCATTTTTATAATCAACTTTCTGTTTTTGTGGGAATCAAAGTCAATGAATCGTGTACAACAAATGAAATTATGTATAAAAGTCCACATGAAGAGTGTCACCGATTAAGCATACCTGTTGTTTACACTTTCGACAAAAGTGTCAATCCACGTAAAGCTATTGTACATACACATCACAATAAGTACACATAAAATGTCATTCGCGTGAAAAAGAAGAAACGGATATAAATTGTGAAGAAACATAAGAAAAATTGAACTCATAGTTATTTGAAATCATCTTTATTATTCATTTGCAATCGGTTTGTACATATATGTATATATAGAAATGTATAATAGATGCCAATAGTTTCGTCAGTATTTCTTAGGTTACAATTTCGAACTGTTCATTTCTCAAAACAAAATGCAGTTATCTTCTGTAATTTTATTTATGTAAAAGGTCATTCTAATGCAGAATAACAATAAAACTAACAACAAGCCAACGAAAAATACTACGAAGATACAACTTCGTTAAAAGGGTAACATGCAGTTTGTATGGTATAACAGGGGTTGGTAGCTACGCCCTGTTTTCCGATTATTCTATAGATATGTTCATTTATAAAAAGAATCGTCAAAATCTCACAGAGGACATTGAACACTTTTAGTTTTCAAATAATGTAGACTATAATTGCGTATGCCATCTGTATATCCAGCATGCATTATTAACGAATGCGAAAATACAAAAGTCTCACGACACGTGTAAAACGCCTCGTACAATTAAAATTATGTAACAAAATAAAGTGTAAGGTAACTTAACTGGTAACTTAACCTAGAATGATCATATCATATCTAATGAAAGAATAATAATAAAATTATATGCACAATAGTACTAGAAGAATAGTTACATGTATATAAGTGTACAAGATATTTGGTCTATTAAAACTGCATTACAATACTGAACATTTAAAAGGACGGATTACAACATTGATAAAAACAGTGAGAAAAAATAATGCTTGTCGTATAAATCGAATAGCAATATTAGTTAGTAATAGCAAACTGTACTGCATTCTACTGCATCTTGTATCGGTGAAAAATTTCGGTATGTGCTTAACGATAGTAACGACAATAATACCAACAATAATTAATTATAATTACAATTGTTATTACCTTTTCCCATCTGTTCACACATAACACTTAACCACTTGTATAAAATTCATCAGTTCCTTAATTGTACAACACATTTTACATGTTTCTTTCCTTCACGTTCAATATGTTAGGTTTATTCCGTCGAGAATTCTACTGCTTGGAGGAAAAAGAAACGGCGATAGCGCGAAAACATATTGCAGAACGTTCCGTGAATTTCGCGTTCGAATCGCAGCAAAGAAGTATAAGGCGTGGTAGGCGCCCTGTTGTTGGTTAGGAGGTTGGATAACAAAGGTGAACGAGACTCAACGGTTTCCGAATCGTGAATAAACAATACTCGGATCCAAGGTACGCGTACTCCGGAATGAGAAGAAACGACATGAGAAAAATTACATTTAACAAAACCGGACCAGATATGTTTGGTAAACACGCTCGTGCTGTCAACAATTTCAACAGCAACACCAACGAAGGGATCGAAACAATACTATTTTCCCGATTCGGTCGAAAATTAAAGCGACGAACGAGACATCGAGGAAAACACACCGGCAGTTCGCAAGCTCCGACAAGAACAGAGTCGAAAATATCATTTGATGGACGTGACACCGAGGAAAAACGCGAAAGGAAAATTTGTAGGTCCGAGTGTTTTTGATGGGTTGTTCCCGTTATTATCACAAAATTTCAGCCACCGAACGGGCGCCAGCACATCGAGAGACGTCGAAACACATACATGGACCGTACCGAGTGGAAAATCTTGCGTGCATCGATGCACAAAATATTTTGAGCCGACGATCGAACACCAACGATCCGAAGTTGCACGGGTGCTGCTCGTTTTCACCGATCATCGGTGACACATATTTCCGTTTTACTTTTGATTCACTCGAGCCCGAACCTAAACCCAAAGGGGATAGACAACACAACAAGTAGACACACGGATCAAGACAGGACAAACCGCGTGTATGTTATATAATGTACCCGCGTACGTGTATATGCGTGAGAGTAAGTGAACAAATAACTGAGAAAGAGAGAAATCGAGAAAGAGGTAAACGTGGATAGAGAGCGAGAGAGAGAGAGAGAGAGAGAGACAGACTGATGGACAGACAGAGTTAGAGAGAGATATATACATATATATTATATATATGGAGAGAGAGAGAGAGAGAGAGAGAGAGAGAGAGAGAGAGAGAGAGAGAGAGAGAGAGAGAGAGAGAGAGAGAGAGAGAGAGAGAGAGAGAGACTGCAAGGTGGGTGTGAGGGAAAGAGAAATAGAGAAGAAAGAGAGAGCGAGCGAGCAACAGGGAGAGAGAGAGAGAGAGAGAGAGAAGCAGAGCGAAGGAGAGAAGAGGACGCAAAGCAACGATGATTGCACGAAGGATGCGTTCGCGACGGAAGTACGAGGCACACTAAGGGCGTGGGCAACCGGAGCAAGGCCGGTGTTGAGTTCCGAGGGGAGGACCACATTGATTTTGATTTTCGAAGCGCGCGCATGAGTCTTCGTGTTCAGCCCATTCATACGTATGGGACATTGGTCCTTGCCTACTATACATAGATACTATTCTCCGGACCGCCACACACTGCATTACAAATGTCTCCTTTATTGTAAAGGCATTCTCCTTTTCCATCCTGCTATGTACTTATACGGTAACAGACATACAGTGTTGCGAATTATTATAAATCCTATTTTTACGTTTTTCGAAACAGTAGCATAACAATTGACAAAATCGTTTATATCATTTCAAATATGAAATCCATTCATATACATACATATATAATATTCAAACATATAATAATATGTATAAAGTAAAATCAAACTGCATATGCAACAAACAAAAGTCTGTGTCTGTTGAACTATGTAAATCATTCAAATTTCTCTTGAAAATTCGTCCTTAGCCGTGAATAAACACTAGTAAGTAAACGTTAACGTCTTAGTACGACAGTAATGGTGTTTTAGAGTTATTTAAATTAAAATATCTCCTGCATGAACTACTAACTTTTCGACATACCCTGATAGCCAAATGCTCGCCAGTAGCCGCCAGCATAGGTCATAGTCGTAATGGCACGTAGCCGGCACCTCGAACGAATGGGTGGAGGGCACGTGGAAGGCACCTCCTGCAAGCCACTCTATCCTGGTTTCCGTTTTTCCGCAAGATGGCAGCACGGTCGCACATGCGGCGAATGCCGCTATACAGGGATCGCACTAATGTGGCGCCGCCACCGGCGAGATGCCGCAATACAGGGCAGCGCCGTCGGTAAGGGGGGATCGCACTAATGTGGCGCCGCCACCGGCGAGATGCCGCTATACAGGGCAGCGCCGTCGGTAAGGGCGGATCGCACTAAAGTGGCCGATGTCGGCAAAGTAAATTCCTATTCTACAAATATGTAGCAGTTTTCCTTTTTACCGACACTACCGATTTTTGTCTTTTATCTATATTATATTTCCTAGATCTTTGTGCAAAATAAAAATTCTCTGCATCGATTGCAAGAGATGGAAGCTAAGATTAAAATGTAACCATGCAAAAAAAAAAACAAAGTGTCGCAAATAAGGGTAAAGAAAAAAAATTTATATTTTTTGTATAGAGACATTTATTTTATTAATAAATAAGGGACAATATGGAACAAGGAATAATAAATATTATAATTTCTTAATACTACGCTTTATTATTAGAAATGAACAAAAAGTTACAATCTTTACATGAACCTAAATCTATATATTATGATTATTACACGCGTTGTTGACTCTGCTTCCCCAAACTTGTGGCCCACAGCATGTTTTGGCATAGGCGTGACAACTAAAAAAATACAAAGAAAATCAGCAATGTACAATATACGTATGCGTACGTAGAATGGCATAAATAGATATACGTACCACAACAGCGAATTAGATGTCTTCCACTTCCCCGGTTGCCGCAGCTTCCTTCTCCTCCTTCCCTGGACAGCACATTCTATTTTTCCTCGGTAGTGACAAGTCGAGCGCACCGCTATAGCATGTATTGGCATAGGCCTGATAACTAAAAAAATACAAAGAAAATCAGCAATGTACAATATACGTATGCGTACGTAGAATAGCATAAATGGATATACGTACCACAACAGCAAATTAGATGTCTTCCTCTTCCACGGTGGCCGCAGCTACCTTCTCCTCCTTCACTGGACAGCACATTCCATTTTTCCTCGGTAGTGACAAGTCGAGCGCACTCAGAGACGACGCAGAGACGACTCAGAGACGACTCAGAGACGACTCAGAGACGACTCAGAGACGACTCAGAGACGACTCAGAGACGACGCAGAGACGACTCAGAGACGACTCAGAGACGACGCAGAGACGACGCAGAGACGACGCAGAGACGACTCAGAGACGACGCAGAGACGACGCAGAGACGACTCAGAGACGACTCAGAGACGACTCAGAGACGACTCAGAGACGACTCAGAGACGACTCAGAGACGACGCCGAGACGACGCAGAGACGACTCAGAGACGACTCAGAGACGACGCAGAGACGACGCAGAGACGACGCAGAGACGACTCAGAGACGACTCAGAGACGACTCAGAGACGACGCAGAGACGACGCAGAGACGACTCAGAGACGACTCAGAGACGACTCAGAGACGACTCAGAGACGACGCCGAGACGACGCAGAGACGACTCAGAGACGACTCAGAGACGACGCAGAGACGACGCAGAGACGACTCAGAGACGACGCAGAGACGACTCAGAGACGACTCAGAGACGACTCAGAGACGACTCAGAGACGACTCAGAGACGACTCAGAGACGACTCAGAGACGACTCAGAGACGACTCAGAGACGACGCAGAGACGACTCAGAGACGACTCAGAGACGACTCAGAGACGACTCAGAGACGACGCAGAGTCGACGCAGAGACGACTCAGAGACGACTCAGAGACGACTCAGAGACGACTCAGAGACGACTCAGAGACGACTCAGAGACGACGCAGAGACGACGCAGAGACGACTCAGAGACGACTCAGAGACGACTCAGAGACGACTCAGAGACGACGCAGAGACGACGCAGAGACAACTCAGAGACGACTCAGAGACGACTCAGAGACGACTCAGAGACGACGCAGAGACGACTCAGAGACGACTCAGAGACGACTCAGAGACGACTCAGAGACGACTCAGAGACGACGCAGAGACGACTCAGAGACGACTCAGAGACGACTCAGAGACGACTCAGAGACGACTCAGAGACGACTCAGAGACGACTCAGAGACGACGCAGAGGCGACGCAGAGACGACTCAGAGACGACTCAGAGACGACTCAGAGACGACTCAGAGACGACTCAGAGACGACTCAGAGACGACGCAGAGACGACGCAGAGACAACTCAGAGACGACTCAGAGACGACTCAGAGACGACTCAGAGACGACGCAGAGACGACTCAGAGACGACTCAGAGACGACTCAGAGACGACTCAGAGACGACGCAGAGACGACGCAGAGACGACTCAGAGACGACTCAGAGACGACTCAGAGACGACTCAGAGACGACTCAGAGACGACTCAGAGACGACGCAGAGGCGACGCAGAGACGACTCAGAGACGACTCAGAGACGACTCAGAGACGACTCAGAGACGACTCAGAGACGACTCAGAGACGACGCAGAGACGACGCAGAGACGACGCAGAGACGACGCAGAGACGACGCAGAGACGACGCAGAGACGACTCAGAGACGACTCAGAGACGACTCAGAGACGACTCAGAGACGACTCAGAGACGACTCAGAGACGACGCAGAGACGACTCAGAGACGACGCATCAGAGACGACGCATCAGAGACGACGCAGAGACGACTCAGAGACGACGCAGAGACGACTCAGAGACGACTCAGAGACGACTCAGAGACGACTGACTCAGAGACGACGCAGAGACGACTCAGAGACGACTCAGAGACGAGTCAGAGACGACTCAGAGACGACTCGGAGACGACTCAGAGACGACGCAGAGACGAGACGACTCAGAGACGACTCAGAGACGACTCAGAGACGACTCAGAGACGACGCAGAGACGACGCAGAGACGACGCAGAGACGACGCAGAGACGACGCAGAGACGACTCAGAGACGACTCAGAGACGACTCAGAGACGACTCAGAGACGACTCAGAGACGACTCAGAGACGACGCAGAGACGACGCAGAGACGACGCAGAGACGACGCAGAGACGACGCAGAGACGACTCAGAGACGACTCAGAGACGACTCAGAGACGACGCAGAGACGACGCAGAGACGACGCAGAGACGACGCAGAGACGACGCAGAGACGACGCAGAGACGACTCAGAGACGACTCAGAGACGACTCAGAGACGACTCAGAGACGACTCAGAGACGACTCAGAGACGACGCAGAGACGACTCAGAGACGACGCATCAGAGACGACGCATCAGAGACGACGCAGAGACGACTCAGAGACGACGCAGAGACGACTCAGAGACGACTCAGAGACGACTCAGAGACGACTCAGAGACGACGCAGAGACGACTCAGAGACGACTCAGAGACGACTCAGAGACGACGTAGAGACGACTCAGAGACGACTCAGAGACGACGCAGGGACGACTCAGAGACGACTCAGAGACGACTCAGAGACGACTCAGAGACGACGCAGAGACGACGCAGAGACGACTCAGAGACGACTCAGAGACGACGCAGAGACGACTCAGAGACGACTCAGAGACGACTCAGAGACGACTCAGAGACGACTCAGAGACGACGCAGAGACGACGCAGAGACGACTCAGAGACGACTCAGAGACGACTCAGAGACGACTCAGAGACGACGCAGAGACGACGCAGAGACAACTCAGAGACGACTCAGAGACGACTCAGAGACGACTCAGAGACGACGCAGAGACGACTCAGAGACGACTCAGAGACGACTCAGAGACGACTCAGAGACGACTCAGAGACGACGCAGAGACGACGCAGAGACGACTCAGAGACGACTCAGAGACGACTCAGAGACGACTCAGAGACGACTCAGAGACGACTCAGAGACGACGCAGAGGCGACGCAGAGACGACTCAGAGACGACTCAGAGACGACTCAGAGACGACTCAGAGACGACGCAGAGACGACTCAGAGACGACGCAGAGACGACGCAGAGACGACGCAGAGACGACGCAGAGACGACGCAGAGACGACGCAGAGACGACTCAGAGACGACTCAGAGACGACTCAGAGACGACTCAGAGACGACTCAGAGACGACTCAGAGACGACGCAGAGACGACTCAGAGACGACGCATCAGAGACGACGCATCAGAGACGACGCAGAGACGACTCAGAGACGACGCAGAGACGACTCAGAGACGAGACGACTCAGAGACGACTCAGAGACGACTCAGAGACGACTCAGAGACGAGACGACTCAGAGACGACTCAGAGACGACGCAGAGACGACTCAGAGACGAGACGACTCAGAGACGACTCAGAGACGACTCAGAGACGACTCAGAGACGACGCAGAGACGACGCAGAGACGACGCAGAGACGACGCAGAGACGACGCAGAGACGACGCAGAGACGACTCAGAGACGACTCAGAGACGACTCAGAGACGACTCAGAGACGACGCAGAGACGAGACGACTCAGAGACGACTCAGAGACGACTCAGAGACGACTCAGAGACGACGCAGAGACGACGCAGAGACGACGCAGAGACGACGCAGAGACGACGCAGAGACGACTCAGAGACGACTCAGAGACGACTCAGAGACGACTCAGAGACGACTCAGAGACGACTCAGAGACGACGCAGAGACGACGCAGAGACGACGCAGAGACGACGCAGAGACGACGCAGAGACGACTCAGAGACGACTCAGAGACGACTCAGAGACGACGCAGAGACGACGCAGAGACGACGCAGAGACGACGCAGAGACGACGCAGAGACGACGCAGAGACGACTCAGAGACGACTCAGAGACGACTCAGAGACGACTCAGAGACGACTCAGAGACGACTCAGAGACGACGCAGAGACGACTCAGAGACGACGCATCAGAGACGACGCATCAGAGACGACGCAGAGACGACTCAGAGACGACGCAGAGACGACTCAGAGACGACTCAGAGACGACTCAGAGACGACTCAGAGACGACGCAGAGACGACTCAGAGACGACTCAGAGACGACTCAGAGACGACGTAGAGACGACTCAGAGACGACTCAGAGACGACGCAGGGACGACTCAGAGACGACTCAGAGACGACTCAGAGACGACTCAGAGACGACGCAGAGACGACGCAGAGACGACTCAGAGACGACTCAGAGACGACGCAGAGACGACTCAGAGACGACTCAGAGACGACTCAGAGACGACTCAGAGACGACTCAGAGACGACGCAGAGACGACGCAGAGACGACTCAGAGACGACTCAGAGACGACTCAGAGACGACTCAGAGACGACGCAGAGACGACGCAGAGACAACTCAGAGACGACTCAGAGACGACTCAGAGACGACTCAGAGACGACGCAGAGACGACTCAGAGACGACTCAGAGACGACTCAGAGACGACTCAGAGACGACTCAGAGACGACGCAGAGACGACGCAGAGACGACTCAGAGACGACTCAGAGACGACTCAGAGACGACTCAGAGACGACTCAGAGACGACTCAGAGACGACGCAGAGGCGACGCAGAGACGACTCAGAGACGACTCAGAGACGACTCAGAGACGACTCAGAGACGACGCAGAGACGACTCAGAGACGACGCAGAGACGACGCAGAGACGACGCAGAGACGACGCAGAGACGACGCAGAGACGACGCAGAGACGACTCAGAGACGACTCAGAGACGACTCAGAGACGACTCAGAGACGACTCAGAGACGACTCAGAGACGACGCAGAGACGACTCAGAGACGACGCATCAGAGACGACGCATCAGAGACGACGCAGAGACGACTCAGAGACGACGCAGAGACGACTCAGAGACGAGACGACTCAGAGACGACTCAGAGACGACTCAGAGACGACTCAGAGACGAGACGACTCAGAGACGACTCAGAGACGACGCAGAGACGACTCAGAGACGAGACGACTCAGAGACGACTCAGAGACGACTCAGAGACGACTCAGAGACGACGCAGAGACGACGCAGAGACGACGCAGAGACGACGCAGAGACGACGCAGAGACGACGCAGAGACGACTCAGAGACGACTCAGAGACGACTCAGAGACGACTCAGAGACGACTCAGAGACGACTCAGAGACGACGCAGAGACGACTCAGAGACGACGCATCAGAGACGACGCATCAGAGACGACGCAGAGACGACTCAGAGACGACGCAGAGACGACTCAGAGACGACTCAGAGACGACTCAGAGACGACTCAGAGACGACGCAGAGACGACTCAGAGACGACTCAGAGACGACTCAGAGACGACGTAGAGACGACTCAGAGACGACTCAGAGACGACGCAGGGACGACTCAGAGACGACTCAGAGACGACTCAGAGACGACTCAGAGACGACGCAGAGACGACTCAGAGACGACTCAGAGACGACGCAGAGACGACGCAGAGACGACTCAGAGACGACTCAGAGACGACTCAGAGACGACTCAGAGACGACTCAGAGACGACGCAGAGACGACGCAGAGACGACTCAGAGACGACTCAGAGACGACTCAGAGACGACTCAGAGACGACGCAGAGACGACGCAGAGACAACTCAGAGACGACTCAGAGACGACTCAGAGACGACTCAGAGACGACGCAGAGACGACTCAGAGACGACTCAGAGACGACTCAGAGACGACTCAGAGACGACTCAGAGACGACGCAGAGACGACGCAGAGACGACTCAGAGACGACTCAGAGACGACTCAGAGACGACTCAGAGACGACTCAGAGACGACTCAGAGACGACGCAGAGGCGACGCAGAGACGACTCAGAGACGACTCAGAGACGACTCAGAGACGACTCAGAGACGACTCAGAGACGACTCAGAGACGACGCAGAGACGACGCAGAGACGACGCAGAGACGACGCAGAGACGACGCAGAGACGACGCAGAGACGACGCAGAGACGACGCAGAGACGACTCAGAGACGACTCAGAGACGACTCAGAGACGACTCAGAGACGACTCAGAGACGACTCAGAGACGACGCAGAGACGACTCAGAGACGACGCATCAGAGACGACGCATCAGAGACGACGCAGAGACGACTCAGAGACGACGCAGAGACGACTCAGAGACGACTCAGAGACGACGCAGAGACGACTCAGAGACGACTCAGAGACGACTCAGAGACGACGTAGAGACGACTCAGAGACGACTCAGAGACGACGCAGGGACGACTCAGAGACGACTCAGAGACGACTCAGAGACGACTCAGAGACGACGCAGAGACGACGCAGAGACGACTCAGAGACGACTCAGAGACGACTCAGAGACGACGCAGAGACGACGCAGAGACGACGCAGAGACGACTCAGAGACGACTCAGAGACGACTCAGAGACGACTCAGAGACGACTCAGAGACGACTCAGAGACGACGCAGAGACGACGCAGAGACGACTCAGAGACGACTCAGAGACGACTCAGAGACGACTCAGAGACGACTCAGAGACGACTCAGAGACGACTCAGAGACGACGCAGAGACGACGCAGAGACGACGCAGAGACGACTCAGAGACGACGCAGAGACGACTCAGAGACGACTCAGAGACGACTCAGAGACGACGCAGAGACGACGCAGAGACGACGCAGAGACGACTCAGAGACGACGCAGAGACGACGCAGAGACGACGCAGAGACGACTCAGAGACGACTCAGAGACGACGCAGAGACGACTCAGAGACGACTCAGAGACGACTCAGAGACGACTCAGAGACGACTCAGAGACGACGCAGAGACGACTCAGAGACGACTCAGAGACGACTCAGAGACGACTCAGAGACGACGCAGAGACGACGCAGAGACGACTCAGAGACGACTCAGAGACGACTCAGAGACGACTCAGAGACGACTCAGAGACGACGTAGAGACGACGCAGAGACGACTCAGAGACGACTCAGAGACGACTCAGAGACGACGCAGAGACGACTCAGAGACGACTCAGAGACGACGCAGAGACGACGCAGAGACGACTCAGAGACGACGCAGAGACGACGCAGAGACGACGCAGAGACGACTCAGAGACGACTCAGAGACGACTCAGAGACGACTCAGAGACGACTCAGAGACGACGCAGAGACGACGCAGAGACGCACAAACATCTAATTGTTGATTCTCTACATTTTAGACGAATCAACCTTGTGTTTTTGCTTGAAAGAGGAGTCCTTATCATATTATATATATATTTAGACATACTTAAAAAAAAAATTTTTTTATAAAATAAAAAAAAAATTTTTTTCCTTATTTTTCTTAATTTCAAAAAATTTTTTCCCCAATTATGCAACTAATGCTAATGTAACCGCTTACAATAATCGAAAATTATTCCAATGCAAGAGTGAGTCAATCATCGCCGAGAATACATTTTCAAAGAATATCGATGAAAGTACAAAAACATTTATATTACAATTTTTAAATAAACAATCAGTTCAAAACGAATTGTTAACTAAGATTAAATTGAAAATTAATATAAAAAAATTTATGATAATTAATAACATTGATGTTGAAGACGGATTGGTTAATGGAGCATGCGGACTATTAAAATTTATTACTTTTCAAGAAAATACTAAAATTACGTCTATACTGTGGTTAGATTTTCAATCGGCCAGAGTAGGAGTGAAAGTAAGAACTCGTTATCGTAATTATATGAAAAATGCAAATATTGATCAAAATTTAACACCAATAATAAAAGGTGAGGCTCCCGAGGCCCTCGTCGCTTCGTCGCTCTAGCACAGAGTAGGGGCGAAAATGTATTTAAATATTTTTTCCGAAGAAATTCTCACGAATAAATCCACTACATACAGTCCGATTTCTATCGGGTTTAGACTTTTCTTAATCGGAAGAACGCCACGAACTGGCTCGTGTCACTTCCGTGAGGAAATTATAAGAAATAAACAAGTTTAGCATTCACTTGTTAGCGGTTTCATGCCGAGATACCTGGATGGCCGAGGGTTTGCCCGGTGGTGGAACATCCTTCGCCGCGCGAAGGAACAAGCGGCACAACAGGCGAGACTGTAATAAAAGATTCAGCTAAAGACCTTCCAGATGTATACCTCCCAACTAAGCGATCGTGAACGTTTCGCGTTACGCAGGTCTGGGAGCCCTAGGACCTTTCGGAAGGTGCGGTCCTGCGACGTGTTGCGATGTGCGCCAATCCGGGAAATTCGGCAATGCGGAAAGGGTGGGGGGAACTAGGATCGATAAGCCGTGTCGATGAAGATCGAGGAATCATTGTCGCGCTGTCTACGGTCTTACAATTAGTGGGGGACGTTGGAGTGTGCGCATGGTGCTGGAATGGGATAGTGGAAGGGGAAAAGGAGGGGAGTAAACGAAGCCACTTTCTACCTCATCTGACGACACTGGACTGTACGTACGACATACCAAGAATAGCGTACGTAAGATACCAAATTCATATAAGAATAAGATCATATGGGAGAGGAATAACGAGTAATAACAAAGGCAGCAGAATTAAGTGGTTGACATGATTTATTTGACATATACAACTATTCATACAGATGTCTCACCGATACGTTAATTATAAGCAAAGGCATGTTGCTCTGCTTGAATGATGAAGTATATTAAATAGAAGGGGTTGAAAAATGAAAAGTTCCAGTAACTATAATGGAGACAAGACACAATTTGTTTAAGACTGATTATTAAGTGGCTAATTCGTAAAATATATGCGAGGCGACGCACAATAGTACACATTTTAATAATTCTGCTACTTATCGATAAGCAAGGTAAATTCAAAACATACATAGATCACATAAAATAGCCAAATCCAAAAGTACGTTTTATAGCATCCCAGTAGTACCTCTCCCAATTTTCTTTTGTTGCATCTTCCTCGCTGCAAAAGAAATACATACTTGATTACATATTATTTCATAATTAGAAGACTCAGTCAAATGAAAACCTTAAAAGTACGAAAAAAATTGAAAACGCCGATGAACCATCCATGAATTATCCATCCGATGAACAAGTACCAGGTTGTATAATTACAGAATTATTAAAAATATCGTGAAACTTTAGGGTCTTTATGATTATTTTTATCTAAATGACTCGTTTAATAAACAATTCGGAAAAGTTACATTACAATAAATTTTTTGGTTAAACTTCGGGACACCTACGTACCCTCCGATTGCGATAATTTCTAGAAATCGATATTTGAATACTTTTGTCATTTGCCATTAGCGTCAGTATCACTTGGATTCTGATTGTGAGATATTCGCGAAAAACTATCAGTATAACTACGGTAAATACTGTCAATACTTGTGCACCAGTGGGACCACGTGCATTACTATTGTTAAAAAGAAATGTTCAAAACAATTGCAAAATTAATTTTATCAGATACTATTATGTTTGTAGTGTGAACATCTGAAAGCACATTTTTATGGGCTTTAAAAAAATGTTTTTTAAGATGTGTTCATACGTTCGAACACTTCCGTGAGCCTGTACTTGTCTAAAAATTGCTTTTCCACTCTCTGTTAAAGTTTGGACCGTCTGGTTTAATATATTTCTGGTTCTGAAATACAGATGTATGATTCTTATAAAAGAGAAACATATTTTGTCCTTCTTACCTGCATGGTACACCTATTTGCGTTAAATTAACTTCGGTGTGGTCACTTTTCTCCGAGATTCCAATAGTTACTTCGCTAAAGTGTCCGTCAGGCCACTGTTTACAGCGCCACCTTTGAACAATTTTTGTGGGTGTAACCTCAATGAATTCTCCATGAATGTTACCACCGAACAGTTCAAACGTCCCAGCTTTCTTTGGTTCTAGTTTTACTGGTCCTTTCGTGAACGCCTGTACCATCTGTAAAGAAACATTATCAGTTCCAAAATAAATTCTATATCGAAAACAATAATGGCCGTAATAATTTTGTAAATCACCAAATGAAATTTCATTCCAATTTTCCTGTTTCAGTGTAACAGAACTAACAGAAGTAATAAGATACGAGATATTTTAAAACCTAAATAATTACATGATGTTGACAAAATGAATTGAAAAGTCTTAAAATTGTGTGATAAAATATTTCCGCCGTTATTATAATATTTTTCAGCAAAATTGAAAAAGACTGTGTCACTAATATCAGATACAGCGATTACCATCAATTATTAGTGGTTTAAAATATAAATAATATCTCGGAAGTACCTCTGCCTACAAAGAAATCTTCGTCGCCTTATGATCATTCCCTCTGTACCATGTAACTTTTGTTAAATAAATTTTTCTCTTCCACTGTTTCGGGGATATGGCAAATAGTCACTATACCGCTCATTGTCAGTATATGATAATTCAAAATGATTCTAAAATAGTAATTAATGTATGAGCAAACTAAACAACGAAAGTACTTTCATAGTTGCTTTGTTACAGGACGAAATAAAACATTACTTCTCCAATCTCGCTTTTGTTTTATTTAACGCCGTCGACGTTAACAAATAGCGTTGTAATTCAACATCAAAGTCACTTATCGAACAATAATTGAATCGCCTCTAAATGGGGCGACCCGAACCAAAACTTTGGGCCACGCGGTGGATTTCTATCCGTCAGCAATCATTTTATTTCTGTATTTCTTTTTTCTTGTATTTGCTATCTTTTCTTTGTGTTTGGTGACGAGTTGTCTAGTTGTAATATTAATCATCTATCTCTGATAGAAACATAGAATTTCGAAGGACAACCTTGACTGCTCTGGGCTCATGGACCAAGGCGAAAACTAGGCCATTGGGGCGTCTAAGAAGTGGGAAATTTTTACCCAGTACAGAAAAAGGGATTACGCTGATAATATTCAGAAAAGATCAATGAATGAGTGAAAAGGTCGGCATGACAATGTCGTGGCGGGGACACAAGAAATTAGGCCTACTCAACAATTAGTTAAAACAATTTTCGAGAGGAAATTCCTCCTACTCCTAAGGAACCGGCTTACGTCACTTTTCGATACAAGGTATCAGGTTGGTGCAAAAATAATTGCGGTTTTAGCCACTATAAACTTGAACTATCAGTCTGAAGCGAGTTGTTATTTCACTACGTCCATGTACTACACATGTTTATTTGTAGTTGTGTTTAGTTAAAACATATGCAGGATATCTCATTTAACGGCTGCTCTTTTTCTTGCGTAACCAGAATTTTTACCTTGCTCCTATAAATTTTTGTCTTTTTGGTATGTTATCCGGTAGATTTGGGAGAGGAGATGTGAGAAATCCAAGTTTCGATCCTGTACGATCAATGGTTCAGAAGTTATGGCTGCTTAAAGTTGAGAAATTTAAAGTGTTTTTATCAGGTAAGTGCGCCGCCATGTTAGTGTGTAGTGACGATCGCGAGCTGTTTACCGTACAGAGCCGCCTAGGTGGCAGCACGTGCACCGGCGCCATGTGGGTTTAAAAAAAGAAAGGTACGTGCGGAGGCGGCAAGGGCCGTCAGACCAGCCCGGCAATGCATTCAGAAATTTATGTCCTTTTGCAAACATTTTCCAAGATATTTCTTCTACGTTAGGGATATTACCACGTGCCTGCCTGTGCTGCCATCTAGCGGCGCGCGATCGTCACTACACACCAACATGGCGGCGCACTTACCTGTCAAAAACAATCCAAATTGCTCAACTTTAAGCAGCCATAACTTTTGAATCATTCATCCTGCAGGACCGAAACTTGGATTTATCACATCTCCTCCTTCAAATCTACTGGATGACATAGCAAAAAGGCAAAATCGAGTTAGAAAGGCGTAGCAGAAACAGGAAGACAAGAAGCTCTAGAGACTTGTAAGAGTGAAGAGACATCAGTCTGTTGAATAAAGTACATTCCCGCGAACTTGTTCTATTTGGATTTAGAACCCAACAACCTAGCTTCTTCAGACCCTTTATTTGTGTGCATGGATATATGAAGAATAGTCCTCTGTATCTTTTGACTCAAACCTGAACTTCCTCATAAAATAATGTATTTTTACCAAAGCCGTTGTTTTTCGAACAGAGCTACGTGATAGATCAATCCTGCTTTTGGATTTGATTTTAGAATGAGAAATGCGATAAGAATCAACTAGTGAATATTATAGAACAAATTTGGTATGATACAGTGTAATTCACGCTTTTCGAAACTACTGCGTTTCTAAATATATTTCGAAAATGAAACGTAATTTTTTACTTTTACCAACGCCATCCGTAGATCGAAGCATCATTCTACTCTTAATGTAATATTAAATTGTAGCTTTTTAGACGAGTTTATAGATTACTAAAAATTTTCCAAATGTTCGTTCCTGTCAATATTAATTTTCTTGAAATCAACACGCGAAAATAAAAAAATATACAGATTTGTATTTAGCTTACAAAAGTATATTCGAAATTATACCTACTAAGAATTCGCAATCCGAAAAGACGTTAACATTTGTTGTACAAAGCAATTATTATGTTCCTTAATAATAATAATGACTTTACCTCAATAGTCGTGAACACATTGTAGAAATCCTTCGCTCTGCATTGAAACTTCTGTTGCTGCTTGATCGTTGTCGTCAAAATCTTGGTTCCCATTACTCTTTCCTTATTATTCGACGACGCCACTGTGGAATTCATTTGCATCTTCAACAATTAATTAAAAAATATTTATTTAATAAACCATAAAATAGAAGAAACTCAAGTAATTTCTGTTAGCGCGTCAATTCAAACTAATCTACATTAATATTCGCAAAATATAGTAGCTAGAGTCCGAATGTTTACAATTCAGTACATTTGAATGTACACGTATACAGTGGCGAGCAAAAGTATACGATCGCCTCTTCAAAAACGAATAACTTCCTAAACATTGGATTAAACGGCTTGAGCTTTTTGAGATGTTACAAGCATTAGTTACTACGTAATTCGTGAAAAATCACAATTGGAGGAAAGAGAAATGGTTATGATTTTTAACCTTTTTTTATCGACATCTATAATGAAAATTTAATATATATATATACATGCCTTTTGTACATTTAACAAAAGAAGTTATCAAACGCGTATATTTAAATATATGTATATAAATTTAAATAGCGGCGTCACTGCAGCGTCCTCTGACGGGCAACATGCAGCCGAATATTGCGAAACCATTGCTCGAAAACGTAAAAATTGGACTTTTCAAGATAATTGCACCCTAGATTGATCTTTCATCTAGCGATTTTGACTATTAAAAAACCCCGTCTTTGCATTATCGAGAAATCAGAAGTCAAATCCCGGACACCCTTGCAATCCTCGCGTACGTATACGAGTCTAGCGATGTGTGCACTCGCACGTCTCTTACTAGACGACCCCCTGAAGTAGCACCGTATCAAGTCAAAACTAATTCTGAAATTTTGGTTTGATCACCAGAAACATAAGTATCAAATTATTTTGTTCCAATCAATATGTAATTAAACTTATTAAACTAACTAATGCTAACCTTATTATTACATTGCATGCATTAGAACAGTCATCAAAGTACATATTGCGATTACCAGTTGAATGAAGTATTACACTTGTTTAATAAAGTGATATACATACGTAGAACATTTCTCTGATACAGGAAATTTTGAGATTTAATTCAAACTTCTTATAAACAGTTTTAAATTTGTTTTAAAATTAATAAACATTTAAAAATTTCCCATAACTACTGACTATCCGCCATTAATGGCCTGCGTTAACTCAAGAATAGAAATACAAGTACATATATATCATGCGGAAAACAGACTAGTTTCTTGAAATTATGATTTTAACTCCAGACCTCCGTACCATGCAACGCCTTATTCTCAAGAAAATAGTACCATCGTTGTAAACTAATAATAAACTGTATACATAAATGTCCACTGTTCTTCAACTTCTGTAACCGACGCGACGCATACCCATGAACCCAAATGCATTAATGCTTTGTACTTTGTACTTTGTAGTGTTGCATCAAGCTTTGCAATCTTATTTGTTGTAATTGTTTTTATACTTACTTTCGCATTGAATTCAGTGGTGAAATTTGAAATATTCTCTTTCACATTATCTTTTTTGGGTAGAATCATTCCAACTGCAAACTCTAATAAACAAAGAATACAAATTAACATAATATATATTATGTAATATATTACGTAATATACTATGTATAATACACAGGGTGTCCAAAACCACCTATCCGGGGGTGTTAACTTCTCAGATAAGCATATTCGGTAAACATGTTTGCAATAAAAGTTGCAGGGATTAATGGAGGACATATGTCCATGATCTTGCATTTGACCTTCAGATCCATTTTCAAGGTTATTTGGAGGTCAGTACGTATTTTTTTATGGCCTCTAGCAGTCATTTTAATCTAGGACATAAGTACGTGAAATTTCGAGCTCTTTCAGAAAAGTAGGGGTTCCCATTTTAAAAATACGTACTGACCTCCAAATAACCTTGAAAATGGATCCGAAGTTCAAATACAAGGTCATGGACATATGTATGTCCTCCATTAATCCGTGCAACTTTTATTCCAAACATTTTTACCGAATATGCTTATCTGAGTAGTGAAAAACACCCCTGGACGGATGGTTTTGGACACCCTGTATATACATAGACAAATTAAATAATAAATAATGACTTTTTCTATGTATTTAATGGGTACGAAATGTTTTCTCCTTACTACTGAAAACACTTTACATGTACGAGACAATTCCTTGAAATAGTTTGAGACCAAGTAGATGTATTACTGTTTACAATGAGCTGTTAATAAACATTACAGTTTGAAACCATCTCTTTTGTTTCTATGTATACATCTAAGGTACATCAAATACTTTTATATGTATAAAGGTTCTGACTGAAACAATTATAAGGAGCTGCTCAAGGCCGGCTTGGCTCAATTTTGGAAGTCCTCCTGCGCGCGCATTTGTAGCGTTTTCTGCCGACCGCTGGATCCCGAATCTGCCTTTGTTTAAGAGGGCAGCACGGTCGCACTGATGTGGCGGATACCGTTCCCTCCCCCCTCCCCCATTTCCTTGCATGTGCAGAAAATAAAAGTTTGCATTCAAAAATCGTTATTTCGAAATTGTCAATAAAAAGGCAGAGTGCTTATATTCGTTACAATAAAAATTTACTTGGCCGACATCTGCCACATTAGTGCGACCTACCCTCGCCGACGCGCGACGGTGCTGCCCTAGAAAACGGCATCCGCCACCAGATCGGTGCGACCGTGCTGCCCTCCTAAACAAAGGCAGATTCAGAGTCCAGCGACCGGCATTCTGCCTTCGTTCTGCATGTCCAAATATGTACCTAGTCAATCGGACGGCAGAAAAACGCCACAAATGCGCGCGCAGGCGGACGTCCAGATTGGATTTTTTGTTTATAGGGAAGTGGTCCCGGCATCAGGCGACTCCGATCGTCGGTCGACACCGAACAGTGTCCTTCATGTTTTCTAACGGAACAATTTAAGCGTCAAGTAAGTGTTTTGGCAGTAAAAGTGAAAGACAACTTAAAAAGTGGTTAATCGATTTGGCCTGTGAACAGCTAATATCTGAAAATATCTAATAAAGTCTTATTAAAATCCAAAAGCTTTGCTTGTTTTGTCACACTTTTTGTTAGTTCCTTTTCACAGACACAAAACTTTACCTTCTCTTAGAGCGGAGACATATTTTTTCAGTTTTTCTCGAATAGCATCCTTTCCTTTCGTATGTAGGAAGTGCTTTATCACTTCGCCTTCGTTCGTACTATCTTTCAAAGTAATTTGAACCTGTAATTTAAGATGTATTCGTTATCTTACTGATAATAATGTTAATAACACTGTCCAACAGCCAAAAAACGTTTCGATTTTCACTATACGATCCTTATACAGATTTTTGCGTTGATTCCGTATCTGCCCTTAATTTTCCCCTGGACGCACAGTTTTTGAGAAACTTGATTTTGAAAAAAAACAAACTCTTCAACTTTGGTTATACATATATTGTGATGTTATTATAAAAGATTTTGAGTTGTTCTTTACAGCAAAAGATTCTGTGGACTTTGCCGAATACAGTGATAATATTAATACACTATGAATGTTTAAACAATCATTAAAAATGGAGAGACACCACTTCTGTACCAATTTTTCAGGATATTTCTCAGTTTATCTGAAAAAATAAGGGTCCAGCGTTAAATACAACTATATCACGCAATAGAACAGACTTTTATCTTCAGAAACCCCCCTTTGAGGTCTGCAACATCGATGTTTTTATCGAACCAGAAAGCGAAATATCTTCGCCTGACATGAGTTGCTGCCAGTGGCGCTCACCACTAGCGCGGTCGTTCGACGGGATACGGCGCATAATGTATTAATATTGGATATCACTGTATTCGTGAAAGTCGACAGAATCTTTTGCTGTAAAGAACAATTCAAAATCTTTTATAATAACATCACAATATTTGTTTAAAGTTGAAAAATTCGTCTCTTTTTCAAAATCAAGTTTCTCAAGAACTGTCCGTCTAGGGGAAAAATTAAGGACAGATTCGGAATCAGCGCAAAAAACTCAGAACGTGTTAAATAATAAACTACGTATGAAGCAAACGTTCATAAACTTGCAAATAATAATGACTGTGACCTGTTAAGATTATTTACTTACATCTACTTCAGTAATATCATTCTCCTCAGATAGATTTGGAATGTTTATTTTACCCTCAATCTTCTTATCAGATTTTCCGTCGTATTTCCATTTTAAAACAATATTCCATTCATAGAAGAAAATTAATTTACCTTTCCTATTGTTAGCCATTGCCTCACCCTCGCATTTTTCTACTTCTGTTATCGTACATAAAACTAAAAAACATATTTATTTTTAACATATCATGTGTATGCATTTACAGTATGTATATTTGGTAATTATTTACAATAGGGCCGCCTCTCCGATTTCAATCACCTTGAAATATGTTGGCAAAGCCATCATTTTAAACAACTTTCTTCGTATATGTACATGTTACTGCCACTCGACTTTGGTTTACGTCGTAAAGTTTACGAGCTATTTATAAAAATATGTATGATATGTACCTTTTTCGGTCGCACTGATTGTTGGAGATGACATTGGTTAGATTTAAATCAAATTGAAATTAATTTTGTCGAAATTAACTAATATATATTTTCTATTAATGCTATTGTATAAATAGAAATACATATATATATTGTATATAACCCAGACCTAACCAAAATTCGATTTTGATGAACTTCAAACACGTTATTTGGGGTGTGGTTCTGAATAACTTTTCCCTATTACCCAGACAACCAGGTCTGCCATGAGCAGAGCCTGCCTAGGGCGGAGAACGGGCAGAATACTGCCGAAGCTCTACACTCCGAGCTGCTCAAGGCAGGATTGGCTCAATTTTGGACGAGCGCCTGTACGCGCAGTTGTAACTTGTTCTGCCGTCCGTTGGAGCAGGGCTTTGGGCATGGGCACAACGAAGTCAGAATGCTGGCGACTGGACCCTGAATCAGTGATGCCAGAACCGTGGTACCGTGGTACTAAACCGTACCACAGCATACCCCCACCATAGCCTACTATTGCCCCTACGTTCCTTTCCAACGTGCCCGCGCGCTACACTCTCAGCGTACCTCTACCATGTGACATGGTGCGCTGGTGCGTGTAACGCGCGAGCGCGTTGGAAAAGGAACGTAGGGGCAATAGTAGGCTATGGTGGGGGTATGCTGTGGTACGGTTTAGTACCACGGTACCACGGTTCTGGCATCACTGCCCTGAATCAGTGTCGCCAGATCGAGAAAATCGAGGGGAATGCAGGTACCCCATCTCTGATGATTAAAGCAGTCTACGGCACGGGCATCGTGATTTACGTCTTAGTGGGGGACGTTGGAGTGTGCGCATAGTGCTGGAATGGGATAGTGGAAGGAGAAAAGGAGGAGAGTAAGAGGCGCCCGTTTCGGCGCCTCTCTGGCGACACTGCCCTGAATCTTTGTCTTTGTTTAAGAGGGCAGCACGGTCGCACGGATGTAGCGAATGCGGTTTTCCAGGGCAGCACCGTCGGTGAGGGTAGGTCGCACTAATGTGGCAGATGTAGGCCAGTAAGTAAATTTTTATTGTACCAAATATTAAGCACTCGGCCTTTTTACTGACTATTCAGAATACCGATTTTTGAATGTAGAATTCTAATTTGTACACATGCAAGAAGAGAAAACGAGGGAAAACGGCATCCGCCACATCGGTGCGACCGTGCTGCCCTCTTAAATAAAGGCAGATTCGGGGTCCAGCGGCCGGCATTGTGCCTTCGCTGTGCCCATGTCCAAATCCTTGGTCCTACGGCCGGCAGAGGCGCGGCATATGCGCGTACACGAGGTCGTCCAAATTTGGATTTTTAGTTGTCTGGGTAGCTGCTGCCATACCCAGAATCGAGCCATCATGTGCTCTGAGCAGCTTCGAGTGACGTTCGGCCAGTATAATGCCCGTTATCTGCCCTCGGCACACTGAACTCGATTTCTGCTACGGCAGGCCTGGTTGACTGGGTTATCGCCGCTCGACTTATTGTTTGTTTCCGAAATATTTATAAAACAAACCGTTAGGTCTGGGTGTAGACTTCCTTCCGAACTGATTTCAACAGAGGTCGGGAAGGAGTTTTCACGTTTCTGCTATTGTAAATAATTACCGTATATTTATTATACATATACACTTAGCAACAAAAGTTAAAAGACAAAATAGCTAAATAGAGAAATATCGTAATGCATATATTTTCTGCTACTTGAGCACAGAATTATTTCCATTTAATTCAAGAAACGCATATCTCTCTCTTCTGCTCCACACTTATACTCATTTTTTTTTTGTAAGCGTGGATGGAAGATATGATATTCAATAAAATTCTGTATTTTTCACTTCTGTCAAGGAGTGTATATGCATATATTAAAAATTGAATAATTTAAAATTAAATAAAATCAAAATTTGATAACAAAACAATTATTAACGCAGTAAGCAATTACAATTAAAACAAAATTAAAGTAAATAGTATCATATAGAATTACACTTATATAATATTTAAATGTTACTGAACTCATGTCAGACACAATCAAAATAAAGAATAAAATATAAACCTTCGTCTCCTCCGATCTTCATATTGGTAAATAAGTCTTTCAACTTTTCCTGAGACCAGACACAGGCATTTTTTTCCGTCCTTAAAAAGAAAATATTACATATTAGATTATTATGTTGGATTATTATCTATAATATGCTTTAATAATTATTTTTCGTATATGGATAAATTAATACTGATAGAAAGTTATTTTATCAATTACAAAATTCTCCTAAATTACCAACAGCATTGTAGAAATACTAAAAACATGATTTTGTAACAGCATTAACATCAGATGTAAGCCTCCAAGCCTAAATCGATAAAAGGCCCTTTTGTACAGGAAGCACTACACTTCGGACTCCGATTTTATTCAAATTTAGGTAAAGCATAATTTGTAAGTTATGTACAAAATGTAGACTCCCAAAATTCGAAGTTTTCACTGAATTTTACATACTCAGTCTTTACAATGACAAAACTTACAGTCTTACAAAATTTTACACACAAAATTTCTCTGTATACTTTCATCTTTTCTTTAGAGCAGGCCTGGGTGATGCTGGCTCGCGGAACAGATGTTGGTGCTACTCCTCTTCGGGAGGAAGAGAAGCAACCACTTCTCTCACCTTCTCCGCAAGAGAAGGAGAGAAGCAGCCACATCTGTTCCATGAGCCAGCGTTGCCCAGGCCTGGATTAAAACATACAATTATTGTGTGTGTAGTTTAACATACCAATGCCAGTTGTTGACATTAGTGGCGTCAGGCCTTTCTTCAACAATCCACCTTGGATCACCTTCGCCCCATTTAGCCATCTTGTAAATGAAACAAGTACTGAATAAGTATTTACTGTTGTAATGTCCAAATGTATCAATGTAAACCAAGCTTTTCCTGAAACATATAAAGTATAATTCTTTTGTTAAAATCATTGTAATCATATTATAAATGTTATGAATATTGTGTAATGTTATAATTTACATCAGATCATAAATTCATCTAATAATACACATTACAGTGGTACCTCAGTATACGTCTACTTTGGAGTACGTCCAATTCGGAATACGTTCTGTTTGGACGTGACAAATTTTGCTCGGTATACATCTTCTGTTCGATCTTACAATAATATTTTTTACAAGCTTTATATATGCACATCTAATATAAAAAGAAATTTTAAAAAATGCTATGATTTATTTTTAGAAATGTCGTAATAAAAGTGATAGTTTTCAAATGGTATTTAAAATATACACAGAACGAAATAGTTTATTAATTTAATATTCAAATGATTGTAAATATTTGTTCTTAAATCTTGAAAACTTATACCCGTGTCATTCACGTTGTACTGCCACAATTTTTACATGTGTAAGATCAAATAAATGTTTGTTAGATAACTAACATTACTGAACATGTTCTAGAAGTTTCAATAAAAATGATTTACAATAACAAGAACCGTTAAGATTTGTTATCCAAAATTAGAAAATTGTCAGACCTTCATAATAAACCTTCCAAATATATTTAAGTTTTAAATAAATGTTACATATGCATAATAACCTAAAACAGATACTTGTAAAATGAATAATTTCGACATATAATACCTGCATAATAATACTAATATTTTACTTACAAAAATGTACGACGATTATGCCAGTCACTTTTCTTATATTTTTAATGTAACACAATTTTCAACGGAAAGTTATTGGAGCAATCAATGTACTTTTTTGAAATCACAACTTTCTTGGAAACTCAGAACTCAGAACTCTGAACACGTTTTTCACATTAATACTCTTATGAATGAATAAATAATGTGAAATTCACAAGTCCTCGGCCTCGCACGAGGACGAGACTTGAAATTGCTACGGAAACAAATATTCAGGTGGGGACAAGTGGGGATCAGTGGGGATGCAGATATCTTCTAGAAAATTCACGAACATGTTCATGTGGCTGTGGCCGTGGCTCACTTGAAGTGAGTCACTTCAGCTAGTTCAGCTCACTTACTACAGTTTGTTAGTTTGTTCTTCTCTGTTCTTCTCTTGAGTTCGCGTTCGCATGGACAAATAATAGTGGGAGCGCTCTAAGCTAACAATAAGTTACTAAATACTTTGGATTATCAGGATTATTTAGCAGAGTATTATGTACCACATGTGCTAGGTTATCAATGAAATTCTAACACATTTGCAGAGAGTATACAGTGTATTTCCTGACATTTGCAAGCATACAAAACTGTGCAAAACTATCTAACCGTAGAATCACATGAGCTGAAGAAAAATCTCTGAGAGACTGTGAAAATGTTAATATATGTGTGGTACCTCCCCAAAAAAAGCGAAAAAAAGTAGCTGTCACATGGGATGACCCGACGGCGGAATCCGTTAACGAGGTAGACGACGACGACACACTCCCCTGCTTACCCTGCTAGACTCTTTAAATATAGTTGTAAATCATAGAAAATAAAGAACCCTTTATGTTTAGCTTTTCATTTTATTTTCGTGATCATAAAACATGTATATATGTATACAATTACGAGTTAGGATTAGCATTTGGTCCACGTCGACGGCCGTAAGTTTGAACAACATTCACAAATCTTCGATTGTACTGGATTCGCCTTTTAGCCCTGCCAGTTTTCTTTTTACTCTTTTCTTGTTTTTCAACCTGTACAAAAAATGAAGAGTATTTACAGGCTCGTAGCAATGTAAACAAAAATATTGTTATGAGAATATTAGAAATTAAAATATGTAATATAATATAGCATGGAAAAATCCTATAGAAAATGTTGGATATAAAACGGGAATGAAAAGTGGCTGCTCTGAAAACAAATTAACCCCTTGCGCTGAAATAAAATGCACGTTGAGAATTTTTCAGAATTGGAATTGATGTGCTATTCGAAAAAATTACACGTTTCGAACGTGTGTAACCGCGGAAGAATCGTCTGCGCAAAGAATTATTAATTGCCAATGGGCCATTTAATAGCTTGTCACGAATATGTACAGCGTTTTCTCGTTAAATGTCCAAAAGATCTTGCCTTTAATTGTCCGAGAACTGTCCCCACTGCCACAGTTCCTTCTTTGCGTTCGAAATTTTTACCGTTTATTACTTTATTACACGAGTAAATACCATCGGAAAATTATATCATATTTGGTATAAAATTTTCCATTAGAAAAATGCCACGAATATATTGATGAAAGTTCCATAAAAAAATAACGAAAGATAAAGAAGTTCTGTCATTGGATTAGTAGTGGCTCGCACCGATATACCCGACCCTTATTATTTGTTGTCCTTTTCTACGTTCGGCAGTGGATCGAAGAACTGTATTTCCTTCCCGATAAATGTCTTTGACTGGACCCGTGTTTTGGACATTCATCGAGAAAACACTGTACACATTTAGGCAGTTTCTATTATAATTCATATTCCCACACAATTGCACAGAAATATTCTGAAGAACTCTGGATAATAAAATCCTTCTTTGGATAATATCTCGTTAACTGTTAGGTTTACGAGATATGATGAAGGTCAACATTTTTATACTCAGAATTTGATACTCTATCGATCTATGGCATAAAAAATAGTATACTAGCTGAACTAGCTAAAGTAAAAGTTAAATAACTAAAAATGATGGGAAAGGAATAGCGACGATTTCAACAATAAACAATAGTCTCATTACCTTCGGTGTTTGAGCTTTTACTTTACCAGCACGAGCTAGAGACCCATGCACTTTACCTGAAAGATTATTATAATTTCATTAGTACTGTTACTATTACAACTGTATGTTGTATCGCAACACAAGTCAGTTAAATTATTATTAATAACATAAAACTAGATTATATAAAGAAATAACTTACCACCAGGAAGAGAAACTGTTAATTCTAAAGTATTTGATGCAAGTTCCCCAACTGAAGCTTCATTTGATAATAGAAGTCCAGAACAATATAGATTAAAATCTATATTTGCAGCTCCCTCCAACTGCACAATTTTATTCTGAAAAATAGAGAGAGAGAGATGTGTCAAGTTTATGTTATTAGATATTTCAGTAGAAGATGTGAAAACTAAGTTCATTATCTTTGTTTAAGAATTATATACTTTTGTATGAATACATTGAAGGCTACGCCACGGCGCGGCGGTCGTAGACTTTACATTCGTGCTATACCACTGCGCCGGCTTTTGTATAAACGAGCATAAGCTACAGCATACATATACGGAAGAAAGCCATACAAAACAGGCTTGGCGTTTAACGTGTTAAGAAGAAAAATTAAGTTGTACCCAATACAATATTTGTTGACAAATGTTGCGAATGGTAATCAACAAAAATGTTGTTAAATTGCCAGCTCATTAATTTGTACTTTTATGTTGCGTTGTTGCTCCTCCTAGAGGCAGAATTTACTGTCTCTAGGTTATCTATGCAACGCAATTAAATATATTATGTGTAAATAATAGAACGAGCTGCTATCGCTTATAAATTATATTATCCAGTACCAAATAATTATTTTCTATATGTATAATAGAATGATCATAAGTGTAACTGTTGATACAGACAAATTGCACAAAAGTTATATGTACTTGGATATTTTTTGGCTCCAAAAAATATTTCATCTTTTGTTTATGCGTTTGCAGATTTAGTCTACCACCATTTATGACACATATAATAATCAAAATTACTAATTTATTGTGTGTTTTCAATACACGTTCAAACTCGTGATCTCTAGTTATAAGTGACAATATCAACGAATCAAATTATAAACAGGTAGGGTCCCTTCTTGCTAATTTCTTTGACTATATATTCATGTTCATTATAATTAATTACGATAGTGTTTAACGTTTTATATGGTAAACACACATACCAGTAGTTTCCAAGTAGTGAACTAGTTTTTATAAAATGAGCATAATTCAGATTAAACTGTTTTTTAACGCGTACCTTTATCTCTCCAATAGTCTCATTTTCATGCGACTCAACAATAGTCGTGCGCTCGCCCCTGATGTGTAACTGCATGATTGCTCTAAAAATTAAAGAAGTAAAGAATTACATAATAATACACAAAAATAATAACACTATACATTTTACAACAAATTGAAAAGAAACATTTTAATGTAGAATATATGAAAAAATAGGAACTTCACAAAGTATTAACGTGTTTGTTATATAGTGGCCACAAAAGTGTTCGTACACCCTTTAAAACAGAATAACTTTTTTATAATTGTACCAAACGACCTGATTTTTTATAATCAATTAGAAGCGTTGGTTTACGAAATGATATGCAAAAAATATTTTCCAAAAATTATAATTTACGAGACTCAATGTACGTTATGTTTACACTTTTATTAATCATTATTTAATGAAACCATTTGAACATTCATAATAATATATGTACCATTAAAGTTTCCGATTATCTGTGTACTTTAAATTTATTAATACAGTATGCGAAAACAATCTAAATATTCTTTAACTAAATAATCATTTCCCATAACATGAACAATAAAATTTTGATCTTCCTTGTGCTGCTATTATACAAGTATATATGTAATAATAAAACGTAATTTCAGAAGAATAAGAATTTTAAGAATTATTCATTACCTCTATAAATATGATAAATTGTATGCAAACTATTAACTGCAAAATTAAAGATGGACGATTAATACTAACACGTGTTATCAAAAGAACGTATTAAAAACTTTCATATTACCACTTTTTCAACGAAAAATGTTAATAATTCGAAAAACTATTTATAAAGAAAATTACTCGTGCGAAATAACCAATACAGCAACACCGTTTACTAAAATTAAAATTTAATAGAAAATTGGGTACACTCACCAGTAGCGCAATAACGGCCAAAAGAAGGTTCACGGTTCACCCTGAAGTTGCTAAACATGTATAACGAGTTATTATCGATTATCGATAACTGAACCAAACGATTGATCGATTCAATTTTCAACGTTTGATAAACAATCAATCGATTGTAAGAACAATTATTCTTGCAGATATCCAATTACCCTGACAACCAGGCTTGCCATGAGCTGATCCCGCCTAGGGCGGAGTACGGGCAGAATACGGTCGAAGCAGGTCGAAGCTACGCTTCGAGCAGCTCAAGGCAAGATCAGCTCGATTTCCGCCAAATTTCTGTGCGTGCTATAAGCGCTCGTTCTGCCGGCGGATAGCCCTGAATCTGCCGTTGTTTAAGAGGGCAGCACGGTCACCATCACTGATGTGATTGGCCAATGTCGTTTTACAGGGCAGCACCGTCGGTGAAATTTCTATTGTACACAGCACTCGGTGCGACCATGAACCTAAAGGACTGAGCGTAAAGTAGGGTTTTAGGCGAGAGGGGGGTCCAAGCGAGCGGGGAGGGATAGTTGACTGCGGCCATCTTGGTCCGATAAATATGTGGTGCGCTCTATAGGCGACTTTAAATACTCTGTACTACATTTCTAGCATGGAACAGAACCTTTCACAATACACACTGGCATTTTTAAAAATTAATGTGTATCAACGCGCAGAAAACACAAAGCCACGACGATTCACCAACTTTACCGCACGTGTACCGGGCACAAAATGGTTCTGGCGTAACGCGATCGCGTGTATTGTACAGACTACGTGCTACAGACGCCACACTAGTATTTCAAGTCGCCTATAGAGCGCACCACATTGTGCGCACAACGTAATGGCCGACAGGTTGATACCCCTTCCGTCTTTTTTGACACCCCCGCTGGCTTACGCATTACGCACTGTCTTAGTTAGGTCCGTACAGTATACGGTATACAGTATACAGCAGTACAGAGTACAGTGTGTTTTCAATATGTATAAGAACCGTTTCATTACACTGTTCTAGCCTAATCTTGAATTTGGAGGACAATTTGCACAATAAGAGTAGTTTTTGTTAGAACAGTATTCTTATCTTTTTAAAGTAGCAATAATTATAGATTCCATGGCATTTCCACTTAATGATCAAGTTTATATAAAATCCTTCACACCTAGAGAACATCAAGTAAGAATTTTTGAATTACTTATACCGATAGGATAGGAGACAGTCAAATATTCATGTAATATTTTCATTGTTACAGGTAGAATTATTTTATACGGCCAAAGAAAAAAACATAATAATTTGCGTAGGAAAAAATTATGAACAAACCTTCATTGTCATAAAATTAATTCAAGAATTTGCTACAAATAACAGAAGGTAATATTACAGTTTAAATAAGTATTACCTTATGAATGTAAATATTTTATTTATATGTATATGTATATATATATAAAAAAACTTTTATAAATATTAGGTTGGAAAGAAAGTTCTTGCGGTTTTTAACTATTAAATTCAAATGCACATATCTCAGCTCAAACAAAACTTTATTAATTAAAATAAAGACCATTGCAATTAATGCACTTTTGCCAACAAGAAACAAGTTTTGTTATTCTGGTTGAATAAAATTCTCAAGTCCTGGAGGCGATAATCTCGTTGAATGTCGTTTCACCATCTTTCACTTGAAGCATTTCTCACGCAAGAAGTTGTCGAGGTGCTTGAAAAAGTGGTAATCGATGGGCGAGAGATCTGGCGAGTATGGTGGATGAGGTACAGTTTTGTAGCCCAATTCGTTCAACTTTTGAAGGGTCGGTCTTGGAGAAGGATAGGGCCATTTCTGTTGACCAGTGCTGGACACAAACGTTGAAGTTTTCTGTGCATTTCGTCGATTCGGTGGCAGTACTTTTCAGCTGTAATGGTTTCACCAGGATTCACGAAGCTGTGATAAATCAAACCAGCCACAGACCACCAAACTGTCACCATGACCTTCTTTTGGTGAAACTATGGCTTTGGGAAGTGTTGCGGAGCTTTGACATGGTCTAGCCACTGAGCCGATCACCGCCGATTGTGATACAGAATCCATTTTTCATCGCACGTTGCAATTCGTCCGAGATTAACACTTTTTCAAATCCCAGAGAGATGCTGAAACGGCATTCAACGAGTTTGTGGCCTCCAGGACTCCAGAATTTTATTCAACTGGAATAACAAAACTTGTTTCTTGTTGGCAAAAGTGCATTGATTGCAATGGTCTTTATTTTGATTAATAAAGTTTTGTTTGAGCCGAGATATGTGCATTTGAATTTAATAATTAAAAAATCCGCAAGAACTTTCTTTCCAACCTAATACATATTTGGCATTTCATTAAACACTTTTTAACAATAAATTATCATTGAACTGATTTAGATTATTAAGTGAAGGAGGAAAACGTTCATTATACATATTAACAGATGTAGAAAAGTATAATGTGAAAGCAAGTTACATACAACAATTAACAGACCTAAAAGTATTACTATGCGATACTTGTTCGCCTACGGAATTTTTAGAAAAATATGAAATCTCTCATGTAAGAAATATATTATGAATATGTTTTATTATATTTTTCTTCACTTTGTTAAATTATTTGTTTTATATAATCATCTTGTTTCAGGTGCTAGTTACAACTTCTAAAGTATGTGCAGAATTATTAGCGGAAAAGAAGATTTTGCCGCACGAGATAAATCTAGTCATTGTTGACGAGTGCCATAAGTCTATAGACGATAACAATGTAATATTCATTTTGCAAACGTTTTTAACCTGTACCACTGTTCCTAGAATAATTGGATTAGCAGTACCACTGTTTAACTTAACCGAAGAACCTGGAAGATTAGGGCTAGAAATACAAAAGGTAGAAGCTACATTTCAATGTGAAGTTGAAACAGCTAGTGATATATTATCTATATTACGGTAAGTTTGATAGCAAAAAAGTATATCACAATTAGGGGTTATTCCATGCCAAATCAATCACTTTTTGCAGGCACCATCGTCGATTTTGTTCTAAATGAAATATCTTGTAGTCCATGTAAAATTAGGGATGGTTTAAGTCATCATTTTGCCGATTTCGAATTTTTTTAGAAATGGCAGGCCTTCAAAGTTTTCAATTTTTGCCGATTTCGGCGAAAACGGGCCTCGCTTATGAATTTTTATCTCGGGAACTGTTTGTCCGATTGAGCTACATTTTTTTTTGTTTTATTCTGAAAGGATTGGGCTATTATAAAATAATTTTTTCAACCTCGAAAATCATCTTTATAATGTCGAAAAATTTAAACAAATTCTTTTTCGAAAAAAATTTCGAATCTGGCTAAATGATGACTTAACCCCCCCCCCCCCCTAATTTCACATGGACTACAACATATTTCATTTAGAACAAAATCGATGATGGTGCCTGCAAAAAGTGATCGATTTGGCATGAAATAACCCTTAGGTAATTTTTGACTAAGGGCTTTACCTTAATGAAGCTTAAAAATTTATAGTCAATGTAACAATTGTTGTTTTACTTGTATTTATGTACGTGGATAAGAAATTTTTCATAAAATAACTGCCTTGTGGAACTGAAACAAAAATAATTGGAATCGGTACTGCAAGTCTTATTACAATTGCAAAGAGATTATGAAAAAGATTAATATTTATCACATTTGTGTGTGTGTGTGTGTGAGAATTTTCTTTTATTTATAAATTATAATATATTTCGAGTTAATTGTATTAAGTTTTTTGTTTTTACAGTTACAGTCCTAAGCCTAAAGAATATGTAGTAGAATATTCTGAGAGTGAAAAGGGAGAGTTGCATAATACTATTGAAAATTATATATTACATGTTATTGATTTTCTACGTGATCACCGTCATGACCCAACAGAAATATATAACGAAGAGTTTTATGAAGATATTAAAAAAATACCTAATCCGACAGAGAAACCTATTGAGATGATACAGGATTTTTTGTATGTGTTAGAAACACTTGGACCATGGTGTGCTGATCGTGCTGCACTGGCTCTTCTGATGTTAACAGAAAAATTAAAAGTGAAAACCCCTTATGAAAGGCATTACTTATTATTAAACGTGGTGTCATCTGTGTTTACAAAAATACGAGCTTTATGTGACAGCGCGTTTGAAACATTATCTGAAAAAGAGAAAATATATAAATATAGTACACCAAAAGTTCATAGATTACTACAGGTCTTAAGAACTTATACTCCCTATTACAACAAGGATGCTGATAATGTTTATAATAAAATGAATAAAGAAAATAATTTTCGAAATTTATCAGTTCATAACAAAGAAAATTCTTGTAGAAATAATATTGGACAAATTAGAAGATCAGGATGTAATTGGAAAAGTACTGAAGAAAACCATAAAAGGCCACCTGAATACCAACGTCACTTGCGTGGAATTACAGATCCTGATTTACTCTGTGGCGTAATTTTTGTGGACAAAGCATTCGTAGCGAAAATACTATTCTATTTATTACACGAAATTGCTATACACGATGAACACTTACATTTTTTATCACCACTTTATACTACTGAGCGAAATCCAGAAGATATCTACTCGAAAGATGTAGATGTGGAACATAGAAAACAAGAAGAAGTGTTAAAAAGATTCAGAATACACGAATGTAATTTAATGATCTCAACTTCGATTCTGGAAGAAGGTTTGCGATTCTATTTCTATTAGGTAATTTGTCTTCGTATCTGATTTATATGCAGCTTTTAATAATACTTTATTTGTATCAGGTATCGATATTCCCAAATGTAATTTCGTGATGAGATACGATTTTCCAAAAACTTACCAATCTTACGTACAATGCAAAAGTCGAGCAAAAGCTGTGGATGCATTACATGTAATACTAGTACCAAAAACAACTTCAAAGGAATGCGTGTGGCAATTAGCGCAGTATCACTACGTAGAAAAGGTAATTACGTTATGTAATTTTCCAAAATTTTCCACAGTATGTATACCATATACATACTGGGTTGTAACATAAGTTCGTAGGGTTTTTTTTATCAATCCTTTTTATTGAATATTACAACAATTATAACAATAGATTAATCAATTATGTATTCTCCGTCATTGTTTATGACCTCCTCCCATCTCTCGACCAGTTTTTGATGCCGTATTGCCAAAAATTTCTGGGCCTGGACTCAAAGAAGTTGTTGAGGTCTTCATTGCTGTCGAAAGTAACTCCCCTAATTTGTTTTGATAGCGAGCGGAAAAGGTGATAGTCGGTTGGCGCAAGATCCGGAAAGTACGGCGGATGCGAAAGAACCTCCCAATCGAGTTCTTGGAGGGCGGTTTTCATAGTGTTTGCAGTGTGAGTCGCGCGCGTTGTCATCAAGCAAGATGATTTGTTCACATCTACCGTGTCTTTTCTGCAGGATAGCCTTGTTTACTCGTTGCAACTGGGCTAGATAGACGTTCTTGTCGACCGTCTTGTTGTTTTCTAGCATTTCCCAGATCACTATACCCTCCCAATCCCACCAAACGCAGATCATAATCTTCTTGGGATGGAGGTCTTACTTAACTCTATGCTTTGGCCTTTCTCCCATGGCCACCCACTTCTTCTTCCTCTTCTTCATATTGACATAGAGGCACACCACTTCTCGTCTTCCGTGACGATTCTATGGAGGAACCGATCCTTGTGGCCGCGTGTCGCTCGATGGCGGGCGAGATTCGAGGGAGCGATGGTCAGACGCTTTTCTTTATTGTCTGCGCTGAGTTCATGTGGCACCCAAGCTTCAAGTTTTTCAGCAAATCCCATTGTTTGAAGGTAGCGAGTGATTGTCATAGCAGTATTGCCCATCCTCTTGGCCAGCTCCCTGCACGTTTCACGGCCGTCCTCCTTTAAAAGTGTTTTAAGACGCGTCGCAGCACTTGGGAGGTCGACCGAAGCGTGGTGTGTCTTCCAGGCGAAGATTGCCATTTTTGAAATTGCCAAACCTCTCCATACACGGCGCAGATATTTCTAGCTGCTTCGGTGGCGTTCTGGCCTTGGTGAAATCCGAAAAACAATAGATGTCGAAAGTGGTGATTTTTGTCGCCCGAAAGTTCCATTTTAGATTATGTTATGTTACTCAAGACTACGTTATCCAAGAGAACGATCGGAACTCGGAACACGCTTGTAGAGCGGAGAAAGCACTTTAAAATGGTGTACACAATTTTTTTAAAAAGTCGGTATTACTATTTACTATTTACGTTTGATATTTCAATTGTTCAATAGGTCAGTTTTCAAATATGATTTACATTTTTCAATGAACAATGATATGAACGGTTTACTGTAACTTTATTGTACTTTGATTATTCGAGTACCTTAATATGCATAATACTAACTAGAGAATCTGTTCGGTTTCATGTGAAATATGTATATGTTTCGTCCATTTATTACAATGCAATTTTAGTATATGTGCTATTCACAATTTCGTGTGAATGTTTTTGTTATAGACATTATTAATGAAATGTACTAATAATGAGCCTACCGAAGAGGAAGAAAGCAAGGCGGATTTGTATGCTGCCATAATACCACATTATAAACCACTTGAAGGAGACGATGTACCTGCAGTGACTTTCAATTCTGCCATATCATTGGTAAACAGGTAGCGCAATATTATAATTGCATGAAGATATATATATATATATATTTCTAGTATCTCCTGTGTTACTAAAATTTACAAATTTATGTGCTGTTATTATTTATTTTGTATAGATATTGTGCAAAATTACCTAGTGATACTTTTACGAGGTTGACACCAGAGTGGTCTATCTCAAAAGTGAATGAAGACAACAACACACCTATGTATATATGTTCGTTGCGGCTCCCTATAAATTCACCGATCAAATATATTATATCGGTAAATAACTTTCAATATAATAATTTAAATACATTATCTACACATTGTTTGCATTTATCCATGTAAGACTATTTATTGAAACTTGAATTTTAGTCGTATCCTATGCCCAATAGAGCTATGGCGAGGCGAATGGCTGCATTACAATTGTGCATCGAATTACATAGAAATAATGAAATAGATGATAATTTACTCCCGATTGGAAAAGAAAATTTTAAAGCTAAACCAGAAGATGCCGAAGTACCTGCTCTTCCAGATGAAAGTAAAGTGGATTTTTCTGAAGCTCGGCCTGGAACAACGAAACGTAGACAATATTATTATAAAAAGGTTTCTTTGCATTAATATTGTTAATCCATAGATTGTAAACTGTAAGCGTGTTTACAGTCCCCTACCCTCCAACTGTAAAAGTCTTTCATGTCTGATGCAGTTTCTAGTGAGTAATAGTGTGAGTTCTAGTGAGTTCTTTAAAAAAATCTGAAGAAATTCACATATTACCTTGGAAGAACATTCTAAATTGATATTATCGCAATACTTTTGACAAATAATTTGTTGAAATATTTTATATTATAAATGGTATGAAGCAAAATACGTGAGAATTTTAAAAACAGTTCCCAATCGTCCGGACACAAATGACCCTCCCCTGCACAGTTTAAGAGTTAACATTGGTAGTTCTTTGTTTTGACAATTTTTAATTCTTCATTCTGTATTTTACATTTTAAGATAAAAATTGTATTTTTCAGACAGCTGAAGCGTTAACGGACTGTAGACCGAAAGCTGGAGTCCCCTCCTATCTATATCACATTAAAATGGTCTTGAGTTGTCCTTTACCCGAAGAACAAAATACTAGGGGCCGACGCATTTATCCTCCCGAAGAATCAGCTATTGGTTTCGGCATTATAACATTAAAAGAAATTCCTAAGGTAATATATAAAATAAAAAATTATTTTATCGTTTTTAGTAATAATTATCGACAATAACTTAGTGTTTACAATCAAGGGAAACTTGTTAATGTACTTTACACAACTTTATAACTAGAACATATTTAAAATAGATTTTGTGCTTCTCTATTGCTTATACAGATATTATTAATTAATATTTAATTTTTTATTTCAGCTATGCCCTTTTCCTATCTATACCAGATCTGGAGAAGTTCATGTAAAGTTAAAACTCAGTAAAGAAACTGTAGTTTTAAGCGAAGCACAGATCGAGAAAATTGCTACCTTCCTCAATTATACCTTTACAAATGTATTAAGATTACAACAGTATTTAATGCTTTTTGATCCTAATGCATCTGAAAATTCTTATATGATTGTACCTGTAAAATTAGGTGATTTTAAATACTCTCAAAATCGATCATTTTATGTTATACACTTACGTACATGATATCATATTTTTCTAGACAAAGAGTCAAACGTTACTGTAGATTGGGATTTCTTGGAATGTATATACAAAAATCGGAATTCAGTGCCGACAAAGGTTCCAGAAGACATTAGGAAAGATTTCAAGTTTGATGCATCCAAATATCATGATGCAGTGATTATGCCCTGGTATAGAAGCCAGGATCAACCTCAGGTACATAATAATTATCACTTTACGTATTGTAATAAAATATAGTAATAATTTCCGAATTAAAGTAAATAACGTGCTCTTCAGAAACACTTTAATTTGTAATATAATTTCTATCTGTAACATAATTATTCAAACGACAAAAGGTCGTGATGATTCCCTATTAGATTATCCTAAGAGAACAAGAACTTGTTAACGATAAAAAACGGGCGATTGTAAAGAGACGGTTCTTAGCGTTTTAATGTCTACTAACAAATTTTTGTATATGTAACCTCAAGGACATTATGTTTTGACTACTAAAAAACCTCGTCTTTGCATTATCGAGAAATAAGAAATGGAATCCCGGACCCTTGCAATCCTCGCGTACGTATACGTGATCTAGCGGTGTGTGAGTGTACCCTAGCGGTGTGTGAGTGTGGAACTGTGGCGAGCGTCGTCTGTTGGAAAAGACCCCCTTAAAGGTTTTAATGGCTTGTTGATGATGTGATGCGATATTTAAGTAAAATTTCTGCGATATCACGCCTAGAAGCCGTAAAATTGTCATTGTGTTTGTCATAACTTTGAATAGCATCTGTAATTATGAAATACACACAATCTGTTTCCCATCACCGTATTAACAGAGGAAACCGTTATTTTCCAATCGTTCGTTTCCCTGTTCTACTACACTATACATATACTGTATGACAGTGGTTCTTAAACTGTGTGTAGCGTTAACCGGGTGTCCGAAAAACATTTTTGACATTGACAGATATTTTTGCTAAAAAAAAAGTCATTCCAATCATTTTCATGTTCAGAATGTTTCACGTTTTCACATTTTCATGTTTCAAATAAAGTCTCAAGAACTACGTAAAATGCCTAGGGTTGGGGTGGGGTCTGCAAAATAAATGTTGTTCAAGAGGGGGGCCCCGGACTACATAAGTTTAAGAACCACTGCTCTATGACATTCTGTCTGTTGGATGTCTGAAGAGTTAGTTGTTCGACTTATTTGGAGTAGTAGTGTACATGTACGTGTATAACTGTAACACATTTTTCTTCATTTCAGTATTTCTATGTTGCTGAAATCTGTTCGAATGTAAATCCCAAGTCTTCTTTTCCTGGAGACGGTTACAGTACGTTTGAAGAATATTATCTTAAGAAATATGGTATCCAAATACAAAATGTGGTCCAACCTTTATTAGATGTGGATCATACATCGGCAAGATTAAACTTCTTGACGCCCAGGTAAATATTAACAAAAAATATGTTATTTTTATATACGTTTACGTGCAGAGCATTTGGCAACGGTTGGAAAAATGATAAAGAGTAAAATACTATATTACTACATTATAAAATAAGACGACATGGGTCTTACATACAAATTGGGGGCATAATTCTGAAGAATTTTTTCTCAGTAAGCAATCTGCTCGAAATATGCTCGATTTTGGACAGCAGACTTTCCAGCAGAATACCATACATCTGTGTCCAAATAAGTATCGGTTTATGCTGGCACGGTATGCTGTCCAAAATCGAGCAGATTCCAAGCACATTCAGCTTCTAGCGCCGTTCTGACAGTATAATGCCCGCCATCTGCTCGTATCGTACAATTGCAGGCTGCACTCGATTTCTGCTCGAGGCAGACCCGGCTGACTGGGAAAGTACCCTCGACCGAGTCAAATGCTCGGTTTCTACCGGGCACCTGCGACGGCAGCTGCCCGGTATCTGCCTCCAAAGCATCTGCCCGGCAGCTTCTTCAGGGCAAATGGAAGGCAGCTTGGTCCTGGCACGCCAGGACAGGTGAAGGAGTGAGAGAGGGAGCAATAGCAACAGGAGTGCTCTCTCTCTCTCTTTCTAATTGACGAGTTGGTGAGGAGAGATTCTGCGCCGTCGTGCTGCCATCTTGCGGGGAGGCAGAATCCAGGACTGAGCTTCCTTCCATCTGCCCAGCAGCTACTGTCGTCCCACCCAGTCAACCAGACTTGCCTTGAGCAGAGCCTGCCTAGGGCGCAGAACGGTCCGCCTGTGCGCGCAGTTCCGTAACTTGTTCTGCCGTCCGTTGGACCAGGGCTTTAGACATGGGCGCACAGACGGACGTCAGAAATTGGATTTTTGGCTATTGGGGTACCGGACCCGGCAGATTTCGAGTAGAAACCGAGCAGCCTCAAGCGATGTTCTGACACGATACTACCCCCAATCTGCCCGGCAGGCTGTGCTCGATTTCTGCTCGAGGCAGGCCTGGCTGACTGGAGAATGAGTCGAAATCTTGACGAGAATAGATTGCGCAATTGATAAGAGCGGAAAGTAGGACTAGTTAAAGGTGCTGCTTCTTTCTGTGCGGTAGGAGAGTAAGAGAAATTAGGAAAGCATAGTGTAGAGTGTTGAGTGGAATTGCCAGAGGGCGAATAAAACCCGAGATTTTTTATCGGAAATTACTAGGGAGCGACTAGGGTAGTAGATTGCGTTTTCAACTTACGGTAATTTCTATACTCTTTACGTATACCAGTGAGTAAAGGAAGATGTATAGAAATTTGTTAACATTGTCTCAGATATGTGAATCGAAAAGGTGTTGCCTTGCCAACCAGCAGCGAAGAGACGAAACGGGCAAAACGGGAAAATCTTGGACAAAAGCAAATCCTTGTTGCTGAATTGTGTGCAATTCACCCTTTTCCAGCTTCGCTGTGGAGGCAAGCAGTTTGTTTACCGTGCATATTGTATAGGATCAACGCTTTATTGTTGGCTGATCAGATACGATGTCAAGTTGCTCAAACCATCAATTTAGGACGACAAAATTTGGATTCACGTATGTACAAGATTAAATACACAACACTACTATAAATAAATAAAGAAATAAATAAAAGTGCATGGATATTGACAGGAAATGAAAAACATTTTAGATTTCGAATGGCCGGCATTAGATTTCGGTTGGAGTTTCGCAGAAGTATTAAAAAAGTCGAAGGAATTTGACAAAAGTAAGAATGCTAAAAATGATACGACACTCCTAAATTCGTTACCTAATACTGTTGTCGAGAAGAAATCTGAAGATATAACTGAAACTGTGACAGATTCTTCGAATAAGCCTGACGAAGAAACTTCGAGTGATAAAACTTGCAAAAATCAATTGGCAAAGAAAACTGTAACAGATACCACCGAATCACAGGTACCAACTAAAGAAAATGAATTTGAAATTGGGACTTGGTCAAACGATATGGCAATGTCTTCGATAGAGTTTAAAGCTAACAATTTAAATGAAACTGTTCTAACAAATGAGTTTAACTGGAACGGCGTTCGATACGGTTCTCCTGCCTGTGAGTCAGATTTTGAAGGATACGAGTCGGATGATATTTATAGTGATGGATTCGTCGATAGTTCGGACGAAAGTGAAGATGACAGTAGAGGATTGCGAATATCTTATATGGGAGGAAATGTCGCAGAAGCTGTTGAGAGTGAAAAGCAAATATCTAAACAAGAGATTAATAAAAAGATTTTGGATCTACTGGATATCGAGAAAAGAGGAGATGACAGTTTATGGACATATGCAAAAAACAATGAAGACACATTGATTGCAACGTACAGGCAATGTCATTATGAATTTACTAAAATTAGGGAACAGGAAATAAGAGAAAACGAATGTTTTATACCTTCTAATGTGGATGTTGTGATTACAAGGAAAAATGCCATCAATGTATCGTCCGAGGAGATTAGGCAAGATTCGAAACACAAAGCTTATATCGAAAAAATCGTTGAGAGATTCAAAGACGAAATATTAAATAATAATATCAGTTTGAAACCGATCAAAAAGGATTCTAATAAAGTAGATTTCACACATAATTTGGATAGTAACCTTTTTAGTTTCGACTTTCAGCCTGAATTGAAAGATCATTCTGGTCCAAGGCCCAGTTTAATACTGCAAGCTTTAACTATGTCCAATGCGAATGATGGCATTAATTTGGAACGTTTAGAAACTATTGGAGACTCTTTCTTGAAATACGCTATAACTACATACTTGTACTGTACATACGATAACATTCATGAAGGGAAACTTAGTCATTTAAGATCTAAACAGGTATCCTTATCATTGGAGAAATATTTATTGTTAATTGCCAATAATTCATATAGTTATTTCTAATCTTAACTCTAATCAAATGTTTCAGGTCAGTAATTTAAATTTATACAGATTAGGAAGACAAAAGATGTTAGGAGAAAGCATGATCGCAACAAAGTTTGAGCCACACGACAACTGGTTACCTCCTTGTTATTATGTTCCAAAAGAACTTGAACAAGCATTAATTGAATCCGGCATTCCTTCTAGTCTTTGGAATCAAGCTGACATTCCAACTCTACAAACTGTAAATCCTACTGATATAACTCAACTCGTCAGAGAAACAGAGGAAAAATTAGGCATTATGAAAAGCGAACTTAATCGTAATGAAACCACAAGTCCAAACAATTTAGACAATTTACGTTGCTTTATACCTTACAATTTAATCACGCAACATAGCATTCCCGATAAAAGTATCGCAGATTGTGTCGAAGCATTAATCGGAGCATACTTGATTACATGCGGTCCTAGAGGTGCGTTGCTTTTTATGGCTTGGTTAGGAATTCATGTTCTACCTACAGAAGAAGTCACTATAGTAGAAGATACCGCACCAAAGGAAAGAATTCCTGGCAGTACACCGTATGTAAAAGGAACAGATGAACATGGACAGACAACATGGACGCAGGTAATTCTAATTACGCGTAATCTCTGTGTTCACTAAAAATCTTTTTAAATATCATCATCCATACCTATATATAACAATTAACAAAAAAATATATAAAGCCATGTCACCTTTTAAAGAAAGGCACGCTGAAGTTCACTTAGTGTACTATATAGAAAAGGGCACATCTCACCGATATCAATGACCATGAAATATGTTATTAAGGGGTGATCAATCTGAATAACTTTTCTCCCGCACCGGTTGCTATAACTTCCGAGATATTCGCAAGAAAACTTTTGTTAAACTTGAGATGTACACTTGGGAGTACATACTCGTATTTGTATACAGTATTAATAGTCTTAAATGATTGAAAACTTTTGTACTTTATTCTGGTTGAATCTATGTACTATAGAAAACTACAAAGGCGAAAGAACTTTGTGGGTTGTTAAGATGGATACATCTTAATGTCTAAATACATACCATGTATGTATAGACATGGACATGTGTTTAGTAACAACTCACCTAGATTTAATCCAAACCTAATTCAGAATTCGCCTAGATATGGCTAGATCTAATCCAAACCCAACGTGAACTTCACTTGGATGTATGTACCCAGTAAGCAAACATCCTCAATTTTTTTTGGACAACACACCCTACCAGCGCAAGCTGAGGGCAGAAAGAAGGCAGCTCGGTCCTTCGTTTAAGAGGGCAGCACAGTCGCACTAATGTAGCGGTCGTCGGATAATATCCCTTGTGTAGTTAACCTAAATGCAGTGGCGCACCCAGGATGTAATCTTGGTAACGCGGGACCCGTAGCAAATGTTACGACAAGGCCCTAGGTTTTGTATCAGGGCCGCTCATTTCAGCAAACACAGTTAATGACCTTTTTTTGGCATAAATATTTGTGCCCCTTGGCGTAGACAGGCGCTCATGTATCGGCGCCTCTCTTCGATGAAGTGCCGTCCGTGTGGGGCCCCAGTTTGTATGGCGCGGAGCCCGTAGCATTTGCTACTTCTGCTACGGGGCTTAATCCGGCGGCCCTGCTTGCCCGGCATAAAATGTTAAATTAAATATGTAAATGATGCACATCTTTTTGAAAGACCACTCTTTAAAGGGTTTCCTTTTTATAGATTTGTTATGGAACGTTGGAAGAACCTCAGAACCCATTACTTCGACACATTCCTGATCCTGAACAAGAATTGAAATTGATGCTGGACGGCTACCATGACTTAGAAAACAGTATAGGATATAAATTTCGCGATAGTAGTTACCTTTTACAAGCATTTACTCATGCATCATACCAACCCAATAGACTAACAGACTGTTATCAACGTTTAGAATTTCTTGGAGATGCTGTTTTAGGTAATAAAAAGATTTTATTAATTCTATCGTTATGCATGTGTATAGTTAATGTTGGGTCATCAAATCTTTTCGAAGATCCAACACTATACATATACAGTCTTCCTTCGTCTAATGTGATTTTCGTCTCTACGGATAGTGTTACGATGTATCGATTGCAATGTTAATGCAAATACAAAACTTTTTTATTTTTTATTCTTTAGTTCCAAAACTTTTACTAACATACTTCTAAGATTTTTCTGATTAAAACAAGTCTAAACACGACTTAATTTGGATGTTTTTATTGTTTAAAGTGCAGGGAGGTAAAATGTTTTGTACACTGACTCCTGGGGCCATTCCAACCTCCAGGAAGTGTGGGAGACCCCAGTAAAACGTGGTGGTATTACTGGGTGTACCCACTAAATAAAATTCGCTTCCAGGACTGGGATAGCGAGAGCTGTTTAAAGACCCGAATTCGCTTCTTGGACTATAATAGCGAGCTATGTAAACACAACAGATCAAAAATCCAGTGCCGCATTCGCTTCCAGGCCCTGCATAGTGAGATGTTGTAACGTTGAAAGATCCGAATTCGCTTCCAGGCCTCGCATTGTTAGCTGTTTGAAGAACCGATATCATTGAACAAGACGTTGTTAGTTTCATCCATAGTTTCTTCATTTTTAGTTCTACTTGTACGAAACTTTCATCAGTAGATTTGACAGAGTTTCATCAAACTCGACAGAGTTTTAATCATATATACCGATATCACAGCGAGTTATTATACGTTAGTAAAAGTTACGTTCGTAAAAGAAGAATGATGAATTAATAACTTTCCTATTTGCATTGACATTGGAATCGATACGCAGCAGCCTTTTGAACTGTGCCGGCTGCCGGCTGCCTCGACGCTCAGTCCCTTTTTGTCGTTTACGCGCTGTCCTTCTCTATGTTCGGCACACGTCAAAGATAGTAGTACCTAAACGCTTTCTGAGACTCAATATCCCCGAGGTTGTCACATCATCCGAAATCCGAAGGAGTACTGTATAGCAGGCAGTTCCAAGTTCCAACGGAAAGGTCCGGGGCTTTTCGAGGCACCTTCCCCGCTCACAATCAGATTCTTCTCCCACTCTTAGACTTGATCGTCATGATGTATAGTAGTGGGAAGCTCCCACCACGAGAGCCGCGTGCCGCACGACGCGCGACACACGACACACGACACACGCATACATTGTAAAGAGGCTCGATGGTGGGGGACCTTGCACTTGCAGTCGTCGGAGGGGAATAGGTCAGAACTGCCTGCTGTATAGGGAAAAGTTTTTCATAAAGTTGATCTTGACAACATGCCAAAGTCAAGGTCATCCGAGCTGCCTCCCCTAAACGTAATATTTATCTTAAAAATTATCAAATGTGCACAAATAATAAGTATAACACTTAGCTGAGTACAGGTAACGCCCGTTATCGATGAAAACAGTAATTGAGTAATGAATACTGAGAATGCCATACCAGATGTTTGAATATCTTCTCAGATACATTAAAAAGATGCGTTCGCTAATAGAATATACCATTCTAATGTTTTTTAGTGATCTACTTGTAAGATTGTAAGATGCAAAGATTGAACAAACTCGACAATTAACACTGGGATGGTCCTATATCAGATATACAGTATTAGATAAAAATTCCTTAGGAATTATTCGGTATTCTGAAACAGATTAAATAAATATCCAGAAGCTTTGAGGCGAAACTTCTGTAAGAGAAGTTGTGTATACGCGTATTCTATGTTTTCATTCAAATTTGAAATTTCAGATTACTTAATAACAAGACATTTGTATGAAGATGCTCGACAACATTCACCAGGTGCTTTAACAGATTTACGATCAGCTTTAGTTAATAATACTATATTTGCTTCACTGGCAGTTCGATGTGGATTTCATAAATATTTTCGACATTTGTCTCCTGGTTTAAGTGCTGTTATCAATCGTTTCGTAAGAATTCAAGAAGAAAATGGACATTCCATTAGTGAAGAGGTAAATGGTTCTGTTTAACTTCTCTATGCATTTTGTTTTGTGTATACATATACTGTACAATTTTTTTTAACGCTGCAACGATTAAGACTTCTTTATCTTTAATAACACTGTCGGTTAAACAAATTCGAACCTAGCCGAATAAGATGACCAAGAAAAACCCCTCTGACAACGAGTAAAATTTCAGCCCTCTAGCTTGCCCGTGAGAGTAGTTACAGGGTACATTAGATTTTGCGCTTTTCTGCGCATTTTCCGGTCTATAATGCGCTCTAAAATTCTGAAAAAAGTGACATATTTTGGATCCTAAGGCGCATTTTTGAGAATTTTTTCAGTTTTTTTTGTTGCGAACTGTGATCGTAAAAAATGAAAAACCCCAAAAACATCGGAAGAATATTTTTTTCTCGAAAATATGAAAATATGCTATTCTACTGTTTGGTTCCCTGATGAAGTACTATAACAGGCAATGTCGTCAATTTTTTTCAGATTTTTTCTTGTGGGACATAATTGTCAAAAACAATAAAAACCGAATTTTTTCGATGTTTCTGCTGCGAGGAGGAAAGTTACACTTGTTGATCTTACCGTGTATATTAAGTTATTTTTAACGTAACAAAAAAATCTGAAATAATTCTCAAAAATGCGATGGAAAAATGATATTTTATCATTGTATCATATTATAGTAATCTTCTATTTTTTTTATTATTTCTTTATTTGAGATTCGTTTATACTATTTCCGAATCATACTATTTTTTCTGAACTATAAATTTATTTATTTAAACAATATAAAAATCCATATGTTACACCTTTTTCTACGTATAATTTCATTTAATATGTAAACATTTTAGTATTATTTAATTGGAGAAGAAGAATGTGAAGAGGCTGAAGATGTAGAAGTGCCGAAAGCATTAGGTGATGTCTTTGAATCATTAGCTGGTGCAATTTATTTGGATAGTGGTATGTCTTTAGATGCGGTATGGGGCGTTTACTATGCCATCATGAAAAATGAAATTGGTAAGAGATGTTCATATTTTATTTTGACAGATATTTCGGACCAGAGCCAACAGATCGGAATGTGCTAATGTATTTTATCTTTCCAGAGCAATTTAGCACTAATGTTCCTAAATCACCGATTCGTGAATTACTGGAACTGGAGCCTGAAACAGCAAAGTTTGGAACACCTGAGAAACTTGCCGATGGGCGAAGAGTTAGGGTCACAGTAGATGTTTTCGGCAAGGGTTCTTTTAAAGGAATCGGTAGAAATTATAGAATTGCAAAATGTACTGCAGCAAAATGTGCTCTCAGAAAACTAAAAAAGATGCAAAGTTATCCCCGCGAAAAACTATGATATAATATGTACATCATTAAAATAAAATAAGTATACAAGAAATAAGATGAATTTCTTTTGATATAATAGGAACACACACACATATATATTTTTTATGAAGTTGTTTTTATAAATTTACGGTTGGTCTCGATTAACATATGTGGAATTAGGACCCCTAGTCCCGTGGTCGGCAAACTATGGCTCGCGAGCCACATGCGGCTCTTTTGCCCCTTGAGTTTGCACTTCCACGAATCACGTGTTTAAAATAAATCTATTTTATTTTAACTTAATAGTATTTTAATAGAATTTTTAGTCAGTCAGTGTGTTATATATCTAAATTCAAATAAAGAGCAATTTCTATACTATAGTCACTATAGTGTATAGTGTATATAATAACTAGACTGTGGATCTTTATGCAAAATAAAAACCAAGTAAGCAAAATGCTCGATTTTGGACGGGCGGATTCCGAGCATCCTATGCTTCGAGCGTCGTTCTGACAGCATAATGCCCGCCATCTGCTCGAGGCAGGCCTGACGAAAATGCTCGATTCTGGCCATGGCAGCTAAGCTCGCGTGGGCTCGTATTCTGCCCTCGGCACCAGCCCGGCACAATCCTGGCCGCTCGGTCCACTTTAACTGTTACACAGGGCATTTGCCACGCCACATTAGTGCGACCGTGCTAGCTGCCATGGCCAGAATGGAGCCATCGTGTGCTCTGAACAGCTTCGAGCGACATTCGGCAGTATTAATGCCCGTTACCTGCCCTCGGCGCGCTGGGCTTGATTTCTGCTACGGCAGGCCTGGTTGAAATAAATAAAGCCTCGCACAATAAAAGCTTTAATTTAATTTACATAAATACAAACAAATATCTCATCTAGTTATCTAGTATTTCATCCTATACTTACAGTACAATATTATTGTGTTTATAGAGTATAATAATTATATAATACATTTGAATATTTACAATTTTTTTAGTCGATAAGATTGACGATACACAAGCTTAGGTGAAACTATAGATAATGCTAAGAACCAAATTGACTAAAAAACAAAGCTATAGCAGGGTCTTCGCACTCACATGTAATTAATACGTCGCGAAACTTATCTAAAATTTGTAATATTTGAGATCTACGTATATTTTCTAAATACATAATTTCTTCTAAATGATGACCTCCATTAAAATACCCAAGGCGGCACAGTCGATCGAGTAGTTTCCTGTCATCCGAAGGAATATCATAATCTTCTGATTGATAATTATATATACTATTTTCTTTATGAAGATTTAATAATAACTCTTCTGTTATATCGGTTGAAGTTCCCTTTGAAGCATCGTTCAAATTTCTGGTACTACCACCTTCTGTTATTTCTTTCATGTTATAATTAGTTTCATCCTTTAAATCCTTCAGAAAACAAATCTGTTATTAATGAACATTGGAAATATAGTATTTCTTACACTTACCAAAGGTATTCGGCCATGCACAGTTGGCATGTACTGTACATACGTGTGCAATTGGAAAAGTAAATGATTTTTTAATAACCATATTATTATTTTTACTAATTGTGTTTGTTGTTGCGATTGATTCAATGGATTTAATTTTTGACTTATCGATGTTGGCAATGAAAAATCACTAATAACCTACATAAAGAGTTAATTAAAATTTGATTTTCTGTTTATATATATATATATAACTATATTATATATATCTATAAACTATATTATATATATATATATATATAAATAAAATATAATAATAAGTTTCCTCATACTGACTTGTAAAAGACATAGTCCTGGAAATTCTTCAGTGAATGCCTCTAGTAATTGGTTTGTGATGATAGCATCTGGCGATACAACATATATATTGCTTTCGCAAAGGGGATAAATTATAGTAGCCTTGGCCCAATAAACTAGATGACCAGTTAATTGGAAAACTTGAGTCAGCGTAAGATCAGAATCAGCAGCTAAGGTTTGTAGACTTTTCAATGGACTATACATCTGAATGAGACATTTAAGAGCTGGTGAAGAGTCTATAGGAAGCGTGTCCAACAAGTTTAACGGTTCGATAAGTAATAGTAAACCATGATAGGGTCTTAAACTATTTAAACATCTGCAATAGAATGATATACAATAATATCTAATATTTGTTAATATTTTGTTTCTGAAAATCCAGTGTTATACTAGCCTATCTATTATTTCTGGATTAATCACAAATCCTGTTTTATGGAATTGATGCACTTTTTGTGGAAGGCAGAAGCGAACTTGAATCCATTTATTGATCATAATATTAATAATTCCAGAAGTGCTGAGGCTGTTGAACACAGATTTTAAATCGCGTGCAAGCAAACTTCTCTGCAATATTAACTCATACGGTGATTCGTCGCAATCACTTTCACCTTCTGATCTAAACGTGTATAGTGTATACAACAAATTTTGATTATTCATTCTTCGCATTTACCATACTGTTACTTTAATGAAAAAATATAAAATATATTTAATATTAGCCCATATACCTAGTAGCAACTTCATCGTGAGTGGACACCATAATTTTTATTTCCTCCGTTAAGAATCCACATCTTTTTTCTTCATGTCTTAATGCTATGCCTAATCTAAAATCATCGGTTACATATAAGATTTCTTAAGTTCCAATTGTTTCAGTCTCAATAAACATAATATATGTTACCAACCTTTTACTTAAATCGTAATAACATTTTACTATAGAATGACTCGCTTGTGCTGGAAGGGCAAACACTATATTAAATAGCATAGAAGAGTTAACTTCTTTTAGTCCACGAGATGGAACAAGAGTTGGATGCCCAACAAACCGAACATCGTTTACTTTCAATTCAAACTTCTGTTCACACAATTCTGGTTTAACAGCAAATAATGTTGACAAGACTTCGTCGGTTACTCCGGTCAAATTTCCATTGCTTACGTTAGACGTTGAGAAAGGTAAAGACTATTAAAAAATGTACATGTTTAAGTATTAAATTATTGCATATGTGTCCATGTAGATTTATAATTTGTATTTTTGCATTTATTAAAGAATGAATACACATTACACTATTAGAATATGTTGTAAAGCTGACCTGCAATGAATCTTCCGCTATAGTTAAAGAATAAGGATTCTTTCTTTTTGTACATTGATTAGAATCTCGTATGTGTTTGGCTATATGCGGATAACGAAACAAGAGTCTATCACCTTTACTATCACTTTTTACAAGAATCGTACTTAATGGATTTATTTCCATAATTCCTTATTGACATAAAGGTTATATTACAGTTCACTGTAATTATCAAACATAATTCAGCGAAATATATGTTTGAATTTAATTAACAACGATATATTACTAATTGTAAGTATGTTCAATATCTCATACAAATTAAAATTTCCTTTTCTAACACTTCCAGTGACACCTTAAATCACAACAAAGTTCTGTCGGAATCACATATTTAGTTTAAATATGTTTATGCTGTACCGCACTACTTTATGTACACAGTACACAGAAAATTCGGAAAAAATTTCTTGATCCCACAAATTCACATAAATAAGATGAATGCGATATCCTAAGTTGGACATTTAAAAATTAAGAAGTGTTTCATTTACAAAATCAGCTGATCACTCAAAACACTGTTACCGTTACACACAGTGATATGTATAACTTATTTACATACTCTACTATTATGTCTTTAATGTCTTTAATTTATTTATACAGATGGAAATCTTTACTTCAGTCTTTGTTTATCGAATTTCATTATTTCTTTCCACATTTCAATCAAAGAGTAGGGATACAACATATGTACTTAGACTGACGTTAGACTCTTAGACCATATATATATACCCTGACACTGACAACAAGGCTTGCCATGAGCTGATCCAGCCGAGGGCGGAGAATGGGCAGAAAACGGTCGAAGCTATTGTTCGAGCAGCTCAAGGCAAGATCAGCTCGATTTCCGCCGAATTTCTGTGCGTGCTATAAGCGGTCAGTCTGCCGGCTGACAGCCGCTAAATCTGCCTTTGTTTAAGAGGGCAGCACGGGCAGCACGGTCACCATGACTGATGTGATTGGCCAATGTCGTTTCACAGGGCAGCACCGTCGGTGAAATTTCTATTGTACACAGCACTCGGTGCGACGCGACGGTGCTGCTCTGTAAAGCGGCTTTTGGCACAATCAGTGCGACCGTGCTACCCTCTTAAACAAAGGCAGATTTAGCGGCTGTCAGCCGGCAGACTGACCGCTTATAGCACGCACAGAAATTCGACGGAAATGAGATTTTTGGTTGTCAGGGTATATACCTAATGGTCTAAGCCAAAGAGGATTAGATTTATATAGATCTAATCCTCTTTGGTCTAAGCCGTGTACTGTCAGTATGTACTTAGCTAAAAAAACTTCTATATGAAACAAAAATCTATTTAATTTATGTAAATAAGGTAACGATTACTAATAAGTGAATTCGTTGAGAAATGAAAGCGTGTTAACAGAATTTCAAACTTCCGACAAATTTCAGTGCTTTATGGATACATGAATGGGAAAACGGATGATGGGAGATTGTTCCTCAGATATTCAACTAACTCAAGCAACAAAAATCTTAGAATTTATGTAAAATTTTAAAAATTGAATTTTGACCGCACAAATCGGGCAAACGCCCCACTGTGGGCGCCGCGCCGCGCCGTGAAGCGCCACGCGCCACGCGCCTCGCCGCTCAATACGGCAACGCGTGCGCTTTCCCCGCAAAGAAGCCAGGGGCCACCCCAATGCTACTTTTACCTCGAGGTATAACTCGACGAGGTAGGAGTTTACTTACATGTTTCGTGTTGAAAAATTAAAGTACACAATGCAGTAAAATCTTGTTCTACTGATCTCAGATAAAATACATTGTGATGGGAAATATTAAATCTACGTGTTATTTACAACGGGAAAGAAACAGAGGATACACGAAGTGAAGTTCACCGGTTACTGTCATAAGTATCAAAGTTTATTATTTATTTGGATTATCAAGTGTGTTATAGATTTATAATAATTGCATTCAATCTTGTACGTTACATTTGCTTTACGCTATATTGTTAAGTGTTGCTACTCATTTAACATTTTCTTTTTGCAAATATTTCAATGCAGATCAACAAATTATTCTATTGTAATCGACGTTCACTTGGTATAATATGTATAAGAAGATTCTTCAGTGTATAATCTAGTCATTGTTTTGAATAATTACATTATGTCTAGCAATATAAAATTACTATGATATATATGTCCTTACCTTTATTGCAACAGTTATGTGAACAATTCGAGTAATATAAAAAAATCAATGAATCACAATAAAGGGTAAGAGATAATTATTATCCGCATGAATCTTTCAACTGAAATGATATTAATAATAATCGAAGAACTATTCGAAGAAGGATATTGTTATAAATTAATTGCTTTTGTATAGAAATTTATTTAGAATTTTATATAGAACCATCTATATGTATGTAAAATGTAAGTGTTATAAGTTTAATTCAAATTCACATATTAATTACCTGTGCACATCTACGTATATAGATAGATTACTAATTTACCGAACATTAATAGAGAAATACTTAACAATTTGAACAAAGCAAAACTAAAGCAATTTGATTCTCATTCAGTATTCTGATTGTTATACAGTGAGAGTCAAAAGTGAGTATACACCTCGAGAACACGGTATTTATTTAACAATTATATTAGAGATGTGTGTTACATTACTGGAAAGTTATTTGAAAAACATTAAGTGTAGAGAAAACATTAAGTCTTAAAACGTTAAGTGTAATAAATAATACATATTTGAGATACAACATAAAATAGTTGAGGATCTGTAAAAATATAGATCAAAAGTGAGTATACGCAACTAATTAAGAATTATTTATCTTCATTTAATAAATACGGTAAATAATACGGTGTTCCAAAATTCGAGTCGTTTGTTTATGAATTTTTCTGCGCATTGCAATCGCAAAACGCGATTCTTTGCATTCATCGCTGGTTTCTTGCGTGGTACACGGCCGTGTATACCTTGAGATTTTAATGATCTACGAATTCTACTCGCACGTATAGATTTTTGTTGTATTTCAAATATTTCTTGAGCTAATGAAACTGCACTCGTAGTGGGATCTTTTGCCAATATTCGTGTAATGAATCGATGATTTTTTTTACGGTTTCATGACAACGATTTACTATTTTCCCTATTTCTCGAAATGATTTTTCTTCCTCTCTTAATTTAACAATAAGTTTCCTCATGTCTTCTGAAGTTTCTGTACGTTTTTCACTCACAATTCTATTTATGCATTAAGAATTTCAAAGTAATCAACACGGATGAAAATTAACACGAATTCAGGCTCATTCAGAAATTACTGCTTCTAGAAAACCATTTGATTGCTCTTTACTTTACCGGACTCAAGATTTGTGCCTTTCTCCTATAAATTATGATGTATTTGGTATGTAATCCAGTAGATTTGTACCCGTCGCGGCTGCAGATCGAAGTTTCGATCCTGTAGGATCAATGGTTCAGGAGTCATGCTTGCGTTGAGCAATCTGCAGTGTTTTTGACAGGTAAGGGCGTCGCCATATTGGTTTGTAGTGACGACCGCGAGTCGCTTACCTTGCCGCCCCCCACCCCCCCCCCCCCGACCTAATCACCAACTAACTACTCAGGCATGGGCAGAAATAGCACGCGTGCTAGGGATTCTCAACGAATACCCCCACTTCTCCCGGCCGCGCGTCTCGCTGGTCTCGCTCCCCGTGGTGCTCGTAGTGCTCGGAGCCGGAGCAACTATCAGGGTACGTTGAGAATCCCTAGCACGCGTGCTATATCTGCCCATGCCTGAACTACATATCACCTAGCGGCTCTACTCCACTGATATATATATATATCAGTGCTCTACTCGGTAAGCGGCACGCGACACTACAAACCAATATGGCGGCGCCCTTACCTGTCAAAAACACTGCAGATTGATCTATTTTAAGTAAGCATAACTCCTGAACCATTGATCCTACAGGATCGAAACTTTGATCTGCAGCCGGCCCGGGTAAAAATCTTCCCGGATTTGGATTACATACGAAATACATCATAATTTATAGAAGAAAGGCACAAATTCGGAGTCCGGTAAAGTAAAGTTTACCCTACCACTTTACTGGACTATCTTTTATAAGAGACTAACTACTATTGCTGCGTTCGTAACAAACCTACTTCAGATAGGCATTTGTTTGCAAAACATTGGAAACGTAATTCACTAAGATGTGTGTTTAATAATATACGATTGTAACACTAGAAATACCATGTACTAATAAATTACAACTTTGGTTTTTGCGAAATATGCTGTAAATATAATGTAGAATCTCATATGTATGGGGTGTATACTCATTTTTAACTCTCACTGTATGTCTAACGAAATGTATTTATCGATCAATAATTCTTTGTTTCCGAAAAAACACAATCTGCAGATGAGAGAACTGGATTTAATAATGAATAATTCGGGTTGCGCATCGTGCATACTAGAACCTCCGCCTGATATTCTTCACATACCGCCGCCTCCATTTCCGGCTATTTTCCAACAAAGTACTACCTTTTATCCGCGAACGGATATATTGTCATTTCCACCTGACCTTAATGACAGCCCTTGCAAGCATTTTTGCGATCGCCGATCCGAAGGAGTCCAATATATAGAGATGCCCCAACAAGGTTCTCTTTTTCAAATTCTATAGATTTTATACTTATATGGTAATCATTAAAGCAATCCGTCTTCTGCACCTATCTCATTATTTATTATTTTTTAGAATCTTAAAATTTAGTTTACGATCCCTAGGAAAAATAATGTTCTGTAGCTTAGGAAATTAATAACATACTGATGGCAAAAATGATTCATTTCCTTAAAAAATATAGATATGCATTCGCATAATTCGTTAAATATTTCTCAGGTATAAATAACTAAAAATAGGTACTACAAAAGTCTTACGATCATGTTCATTTGTTACAATTTTGCAGGACGAATTACGAAACCACTTCTGAATAGATCTGACAAATTTTTTTATTAAAATCGTTTTATTAAAATCAAAATTGTAAGAGAAATGTGGACAAAATAAATTTCTATGAAACTTTTGAATTTTTAAAGTACGGAGGAGCTTTTGTTTAATTTTTTATATAAATTCTTTTACTGTACATTTCCAATTATCGCATGAATTTGTTTGTCGTAATGTTCCTTAGAAAGGAATGCATCCTACAGATTTGTTTATTTCAATTTTTATTCTAATAATAATTGTAACAACAATAACAACAATAATAATAACCACGTCAATAATAAGTGCCGCGTGTATTTTTGTTAGTAGAAGAACTCTATTTCTTCTAGTATAAATGAAGTAACGTGTGTATACTTTTAGGTACAGTTTTTGACGACACGTGGCTATTGGTCTTAATATCATCCTGCGTAGGCGTCATTTTCATAGGAATAATATTGGCGACATTACTCCTGAAATGCAAATTGTAAGTAGGGTTTGGATTTCTCAGTCTTTAGATGGTCAAGTAGATACTAAAAACTGATATTGCAAATAAGAAGATACAATCTGACAATTTTATTTATCAAGTTTGTGCTGGATTATAGAATAAGTCAGCGCTCGGATTTACTTACTCGCACGACGGCCGAGTTTCGAAGGCTACACCCCCTCGACCTGATCGCGCGTCTCGCACCCCGTGGCGGTCCTAGTTTGGAGCTCCTCATCTACTCTCGCCAGGCCCCTTACCCTTGCGCCTCTCGCCCAGCTTTGCAGCGTAGCCCATCTGTGCTTCCCCCACTCTTCCCATTTACACTGACGCGTAGCGTACTCCAGCGTTAGTGTGAAGAGTGCAAAGGCGAGCTACGCTGCGAAGCTCGACGAGAGGCGGAAGGGTAAGGGGCCTGGCGAGAGTAGAATATGGCAACCCTTCTCCTCATGCCCGTTCCATACTCGCTATTCGTGGCGCCTAGGAGAACTAGGGCCGCCACGGGGAATGAGACGCGAGACCGGCTCGGGGAGGGGGGGGGGGGGGCGTAGCCTTCGAAACTCAGTCGTCGCGAATAAGTAAACCGAGCTCTGGAATCAGTGATAATGACATAGAAATTCTCCCTCCTAAGCGCGTCTGGACGCAGCGTTTTGTTATCCCAGCGCTTTTTATACTCCATTCGTCATACTTGAACAGAACTGCGTCTAGCCGGGAGCCACTGCGTCTAGAGACGCGTGCGTCTACGGCAAGAAACAATATTGCATTATCCTTTCGAAGAATATTCTAGAATATGTACCGCTGAGAGCTCACCAGATGATCCCTGGTAGGAATGGGATAGTGGAAGAGGAAAAGGAGGAGAGGGAATGTGGACCGTTTGATATTAACACGATTTATAACAAAAATTTGTTGCTCCCCGTGTGATGTTTCAAAGTTGCACTTTCTGCTAACGGTCAATGTTGTCTTTATCTCGCTATAAATTTGTAACAAACCAACATAGCAAAAATTTGAAGCAGAGCATCTGAAACTAGAGGTTTCACACTTTCAAATCATTGTTTAACGATATCGATACAGCAATTTTAGCCGGAGTTATGATTGTGTAAACTGGTAGCAATTTTTCGGGTTCGCAGAGGTGACCCTTAATTCTTTTGTGGAGTGTATATTTTTTAAGCACGAGTATTTTATATAAAATTAATCGCAAGATTCAGAGCTTTCCAATGATATACAGTTCCAAAGGAATGGTCGTCACTGAATGAGGTTATAATCATAATGATACAATAAAATAATTACGAAACAAAAGGTCGCGAATTGAGTTGCCAACCTAATAGATTGTTACTGTCGTGAGGTAAAGCCGATCGACACGGGAAAATGAAAGTAAACGACACTTTTAACTTAACAAAACAACAGAGTTTATAATAAAACCTATTCAGTTGTATGAATGATGCTATATTAACATATACAGGGTGATCCGTTTAAATAAGGCCACCTAAATATCTCTTCAGGTTATTGTGATGCAAAAAATATTTGTTACGTAATGTGCATGGTGTCATCGATGTTTTTTTTATTGCATCTTGTAATTGATCGAAAAATACATTCAGATATGTATAATAACATGACCTTGACATTGCCTTGATCTGAAGGTAAAACTTTAATTTTCGAAGATCAAGGTCATTTCAAGGTCATGTTTTTATAAATAACTGAATGTATTTTTCGATCAGTTACACGATGCAATAAAAAAAATGTAGTTATGTATTAAAAAACATCGATGACCTTGATAACTCCGAAAAAAATGACCTTCGGAAAAAATGCTCTTGCCAGATATTTGGTCCATTGACACCATACATATTACGTAACAAATATTTTTTGCATCACAATAACCTGAAGAGAACCACCCTGTATTTTAGTTCTTATAGTCGGCAACGCATATCTTTTGAACCATTGATCTCCTACAATTGAAACTTGGATTTTTGGCATTTTTTCGCGAAAATCTACAGCATTACATAAGAAAGGGGCAAAAATTTTTGGTTTCTGGGGGTATACATTAACCCTATTTTCGTGAATATTTAAAAAAAAATCCCCATTTGTTTTCATAAACACTCACCAAAACAAATAAATAACTCAGCATGAATTTGAAAAGAAATTTATTTGTCGTCATAACCAAAAATCCTTCTAACAATCATCATTTTAGTAAAAAAGGAACCTATTCTCAAAATTTTATTAAATTCCGAGCATGGGCGTCTTTGGAAGTTTAGCCTAAATTCCTATTTAATTTGCGCCAAATGAGTCAGAAACAATATTGCTTGAGAAATCGTATTTTTCATTAGTTAAACGTAACAAATGATAAGAGAAGAAAATGGAGATGTCAGAAATGATGAAATAATCAATTGTGACTATGTACTGTGTAGTAATAGAAGTGGTAAGAACGGGGTAATATCCATGCCAAACGCAGCCTCTGGTGTACAAACGAAAACTGGAAGAATTCAAAATGAAGCTGTTCTATATCCTTGCGCGACTGACACAATACAAGATAGCCGTGTTATGTGGGCTACTCTTACACCAAGGGGCACCACCAGACACTACTTAGAAGAACATACCTATGAAACGATCGGTGGAGGACAATTTCACAAACGTGCCTGTTCAACCACGCCAACTGAACATGTAAAACTCAAGGCAATTTACCGATATTACGTTTGTATATCTAGTAGTATTTTCATTCGTTACCACTTTTCAGAACTTTAATATCGTTTCTTTCACTCGTATGTTCCTGGATCTGATATACATATGTCATAATATTACGTATGTAATAATGTGGTGTATTGTGCAAAGATGTTATAAACAAGTGTAATCCTTTTTTTCAGCATTTCTGTTCGAATACAATTGATTTATGGAAAATCCCGTGTTCCGTTGATTAAAGAGAAAACGATATTAATTGTAGAAATGGTAATTCATCGGTACTTCTATTTTATCGAAAGCAGAGTGTACAGAATCTCACTTATAAGTACAGTAGTGTCACGATATACGTGAAAAGGTGCTACATTCAGGCATGCACAACTGGACGAATTGGGAGCGCGAGCACTCGACTCGGCTCGCGAGCCGGGTCGCGAGCTGGCTGGAATACGTAGGGTGGGGAGAACTGTAACAGTGTGCGTGTGAACTTGTGCTACACTCCCATGCTTATTGTTTCTGGGTTCCCCTTCCATACGTCCGAGGTGGCTCTCGGCTCGTGAGCCGCTTCTGGAGCTACGAGTTGGGCATGTCTACGCTATCTGTGAAAACGTTATCCCCATTACCGCGGGGTACATGTACCACACAAGGGGTCAAGAAGAATGATACACGGTCAGATACTATATTGGTAAGACAATGCTAATACAATGCAAAATTTGATTGCGTCTCATTATTTTTTCATGAAACTTTTTACCAACCCATTTGTGACATCTTTATGATTAAAATGAGACCACATCTGGCATAATTTGGTGCATATTTAATTACATAAATGTACACTTTAGAAAACTTATTTTATCGTCAATTAAACAAGTAAATATCATCCAAACTATATTCTGTTTGGTGCCATTTTAGCCAGAAGAATGTTACGAATGTGTTCGTAAAGGTTTCATGAAAAAGTAACGAAAAGTAAAATCTAGGTACTAAACTAAGGTAGTATCCTACCCCCTTAATTTGGTAATTGAACATATAATACCTATGGTATGGAATGGGGGTGTCCCACTTGGACTCCGACCGATTGGACGCGTTCCTTTTGGACTCCGTGCCGTTTGGACGCCGTGCCGATTGAACTCGTACGGTTTGGACGCCGTGGCGGTTGGATTCGTGACGTTTGGACGCCGGAAATTTTATAATCGTTGGACGCCGCGAATTTTATAATCATTGCTTTTCGAAGTCTACATATGGTGATATTGTACTGGGAATATATGGTTAAATATGATTTGGAATCTATTAAATTTGGATCTGAATTTAAATTTTTATGTGGTTTTTTATGTGTTTCTTGTGTGTGAGGATATAACGTGTTTTTACAAAAGAGAATAACTAATCCAACCGCCACGGCGTCCAAACGGTATGAGTTCAATCGGAACGGCGTCCAAACGGTACGAGTTCAATCGGCACGGCGTCCAAACGGCACGAGTCGAATCGGCACGGAGTCCAAAAGGAACGCGTCCAATCGGGACGTGTCCAATCGGTCGGAGTCCAAGTGGGCATCACTCGTATGGAATTCTCCCAATTAAATGTCCAAGCCATCTAGATTTTCTAGTTGTTGCACATTCCCAGTCAGCCAGGCCTGCTCCGTGCAGATACCGAGAACAGCCTAGCGAGCAGATGGCGGGATTATCCTGTCCGAACGACGCGACGCGACGCGACGCTCGAAGCTGATCGAAGCATGCGATGTTCGGAATCTGGACAAATCTGCCGGGCACACCCTGCCAGCATAAAGCGCTACCTCTGCTGACGCAGCTGCGTGGTATTCTCCTGGCAGCGTTTGCCCGACAGAAGATTCCGGGCAGATGGAAGGCAGCTCGTTCCTGGATTCTTCCTCGCCGTAAGAACGAGGACCGAGCTGCCTTCCGTCTGCCCGGAAGCTCCTGCTGAGCAGATGCCGCGCGTCTTTCTGCCAGCAGCAAGCGTTGCCACTGCTGACGCAACTGTCCGGCCAAAACCGACCATGTGGCTGACTGGGTTGGTACAGTCAAAATTAACGTTAGAATTCATAACCACAACAGAGTAGAGTGTTTATTCTTCAGAGACATTATTCCACCGATGTAATTGTCGTGCATATTATTTACAGTCATAAAGACAGATAATTATCTCGAAATGGGGCTCCTCACCGATTGTGTTGACTTTGAAATACATTATCAACATAACTATTCCGAAGAACTTTTTCCGGCAATACTTCACTTCGGAGAACCAAAAATTTTGGACTTTTTTTATATAATCCCTATAGATTTGGACGAGATAAACCCGAAGTGTACGTTTTAAAGTTAGGAATTCAGTGGTTCAAAAGTTACACGTGTAAAGTTAAGTGGTTTTAATTGTTTCTAACAAGTAAGGACGCCGCCATATTGATATGTCTGTGTTTGTCAGGAAAAACGACGCATGTCAAAATCTCAAAAAATTTGAGTTTATGCGTTATTGAGCTTTAGAGTATAGGGTTTACGTATTTACCAGACAAAACGGCATGAAAACAAATTCGAAAGACTCAAAAAAATAATGCAATTTAACCGATGTTGTACACACTCGCTAACTCCACTAAGGTGACCATCCCTAGGCTAAAACGGGAGGGGACCAAGATCCCCAACTGTGAGTCACTGGCCTTCATACCACCTCAAGACTTTCCGGGGAATGAAGTTCCAACCCCCCCCCCCCCATAATATCAACTCTTACAAGGGTCTGTTGTGAGTCAGAGTCCTAGTAATCCAAAACTTTTTTCTTCCGTTACGGCGGGTGGCCAACGGGACAGGGTGTATCCATAATATTTTATGCACTATTCGATGCAGCTCGGTATTCTAAATAAAAATGTATTGATATATGTATGCTGTATACTATGTATAGTCTTGCTAGTATACATATGTATACTCCACGATTGCTATATGTATGTTGCAAATATTGTCTTTTATAAAACACGAATACTAAAAATACGACAGTGTTTACTGCCACGGTAATACTGTTTATTTAAGGAAAAAATGTGTGATTTTCGAGTTGTATATTGTATAGTGTCATTCTGTTACACGATGTATATATGGAGGCATACAATTTTTGCAATAAAATACTTGAATGATACAATATATGTATGTATTCACATATAGAAATACAGATTTAATTTCAATACAATTTAGCTGAAGAATAATAAATATTATAGAAGAAAATGATCTACGAATAGGATAGGTTAGCGATACAAATGGAAGCATCCATGAATTACCAAATTCTTACGAAAAACATTTACACAAGATTATTGCTGTATACTAAAATAGAATAAATTCGTTATATTCCTTGTAAAACGTGGAAATGCTTAAAATATCTGAAGACAGGCCATTGATCTTTCAGACTTATGCGGACCCGCCAGTTACCACCCCAATTCAAACCCGGCCGAGGGATGATAAAGCGTTTGATAACACGGCATTCGTAGATTACGAAGAGCCGCTGTCAATAAAGACTGATTATTACCAGCTCAATGATGTTTTGGAGCCAAACGATTCAGGCAATACTTTGCTGCTCGTATCAAAAGAATATCATCCGTATTTGTTTATTATAATTTAATTGTTTCCAATTTACAGGCATTCTCACGATCCAGCAAAGAGGAACATTACGGCCTCGTGTTAGCTCACCGACAAGAATTGAACATCCAAATTTACCTCCGCTGAATCTACATCCACATAAGAGATCATTTCGTAAAGATTCTGCCACGCTGCAAGCCTCGGATACACTACTAACAATAAGACGTAGTAGCATTACATCGTCCACCTATATCCCGACCATATAAATTTGATGTCTGATCTTTTTTATACATATATGAGTATGTCTATACAGTAAGCAACATGAACATGAACGGTACATTACCGATTTGTTATCTTGATTACTTTAACCAATAAGCATATAATAGTTACGTAAATTAAATCGAGCGACATAATCGTTGAATGAGATATGTAAATTAGATCTACATTCCTTATATTCATTTACATATAACTTAAGTCTTACAAAGTAGCGATGTAATGAAACTAAATGTATTTAGATATCTAACATATTACTATATACTTACGTCACATTTTTATTATGTATGAACCTAATATAATACCTAATAAAAGTTCGGAACAAAGGAATCTTTTCTGTGGTTCTCTTACTACAGTAAAGTTGCGATCAAGCTCCCAATGGGACCAAATGGGACGCACAACTTGCACAACTTGTGCGCAGCTGTGCGCAGCACAACGAAATGGCCGCAGTCAACCATCCCTCCCCGCTAACTCGACGTCCCCTCTCACCCAGAAATCTACTTTATGCTCACAATCAGTCCTTAGGTCCGTCGGTCGTCGGCAGTCGGCACTGTCGGCAGCGTTCCGATATCGTCGAGCATTTTTCGTGCAATGGACGGCCGCTGGTGGGGTAAAAAATGGGGTACCTTGAGCGCCCCACAGAATTTTAAAAGATTTATATGATTTGATTCTGAAAAATAAATGTATAACTAGTGTATTTGTGTATACTTTGTAACTCGTAGGACACGTCCTGAAGTCATTTTGTCCGGTAAGATTATTTCGGTACATTTCCGCCAATATAATTGCCTCAGGACTCTGGCCGCTTTGCTACCCAATAGTAGATACGTTACTGTTTTGGCCGCGCAGCGCCACCAGCGGCCATCCATCTCACGAAAAATGCTCGACGATATCGGAACACTGCTCACGGCTCACGGCACGGCTCACAGTGTCTCACAGTCTTAGCCTCTCAGCTGCCCGCTGCCGCTGCTCTATGCTCTCGCTCTCAGCAGTTTTTAAACAGTATCTTGTCGGGGGTTGAACGTCTGTTTATTTACTTTTACTGATAAAGCTAATAGTCAAAATGTTTTTGTGACAAAACATTGTGTATAATTGAATACCTACATTTGTATAATCTATTTGTGCATACATAATATGGAGAAAACTATTTGTTATAAAATGTTCTAATCATGGCATGAATTATGTAATGAAACTATTACTAAAACTATAACTATTAAAACTAGGTCGTGTGAGCATAATTACTATCAACTTCAAGTTATCTTCGCGTTATAAACTAAAGATTAGCTCAAATGAACATAAATTGTTCCGTAAAGAGAAAGTGAAGTCGATAAGAATGTCAACAAGAATGTCACGCAAAATAAATAAATTGTCATTCCATAACATAAATGTCTTCATGATATGTCTGTTAACATTTACAATATTTATTATTTTAATCACAACATATCACGTTTTAAAATTTGGAAGTACTCAAAAACATTCTGTACATAATGCCATAAGCATTAATGACTTGAGTTTTTTTCATATTCAAATGCTAAATGTAGATTCTCTAATCGGCGATGTTACGAATCTTTCTTGTACATATTTTGGTTGTTTCAATGTTTATCGATGCGGCAGCCAAGGCAACAAACTTTTAATATATATTTATCCGCCAAAAGTATACGTCGACATTTTAGAAAAACCTATAACAAGTCAAATGACCAAAGAATTTTATCAGATTCTAAGTACTATTATTTCGAGTAAATTTTATACACCAAATCCATACGAAGCATGTATATTCATTCCATCAATTGATACATTAAATCAAAACAGATTAAAATTACACGAAGTTTCGAAAGCCTTAAAGGCATTACCATTGTAAGTTACTTTTTGATTTTATTTTATTGATAGTTACCATTTGTTTTCATATCTGTTATATATCTATTTTTCGTCTGTAACGTATAATATCAAAACATTATGAGCTCAGAATATGCGGCTTGCTGGAAATAAGTCACAATGTCGTAGATGTTTGTATACCAAAAAGAAAAATTGTTCCATACCAAGGTCGAAATGATAGCACGCTCTGTTAATATGTTTAGAAATTGCTCAGTATTTCATGATCTATCAACGAGTAAATATTACAGTACAATATTATATAAATTTTTAAGTATGGAACGTGGAAAAAAATTAATCGAGTCTGAAAAGAAGCAAATTCTTGAAATAAAATGTTTCATTTACGTCAGATCTGGGCGACGCTGGCCCACGGAACAGGTGTGTCTACTTCTCTCCTTCTCTTGCGGAGAAGGTGAGAAGTGGCTGCTTCTCTTCTTCCCGAAGAGGAGTAACAGCAACATCTGATCCGTGGGCCGGCGTTGCCCAGGCTTGATTTACGTATATAGATATTGGTATCTGGTTAATACTCTGCAACACATATCATGTGTTTATCTAGTTTCAGTAGTATCTATAACGCATAATAGTTACATTAATAAATGTTGCATTTTGTTCAATTTCAGCTGGAATAATGGTGAAAATCATGTTATATTTAACATGGTTCCTGGAAGTGTACCAGATTACAATACAATCATTGATGTGCCTATCGGAAAAGCAATGATTGCAGGCGCAGGAATGTCATCTTTATTATATAGACCTGGTTTTGACATTAGTTTACCGGTATATAGTCCCTTTATGAACAATCTTAAACCTACTTTTAACAATACAAGGTAACCAATCATATATATATATATATATATATATGGTACAAAGTTAAGTTTAACGGTATTGAAAACAAACAAAATCAATGCAGTCATTTCAGTGTTACCTTACCTATATGTATATTTGTGAATTGTATCATACATATATCATATATGTATTATATAATATAGAGGATCATTTTGATAAGAAATCTAAATAAATTTTCTCTATAATAGAAAGAGACACAAGTTCGTACAAGGTCATGTTAGGTTCTACAGAGCTAACAAAATTTAACTATCATGCTTTGGTAAAGTAATACATTTATTAACCGTTTTAGTAGCATTTCTTTTATAAGAATAACTTGTCTAGAATGACTTGTAGAAAGACGTTGTTTATTTTCACAATATTTTGTCTGAAACTAAACCAGTTGTTGTATATACTTAAATGATCATCAAATATTTATCTCAATATTTGTTCATTATTTTCATGGAAGTCATAATGTTACAAATAGGACGGATTTGTAATGCATAAAACGTAATAACACATTAATAAACACGTTATTTCTCTGAAGTATGATAACAAACTTTTTGCCTCTGCAACACTCGTATCATGATGTACTATAGTACAGCGCTCGTATTTACTTGCTCGCGACGGCCGAGTTTCGAAGGCTACGCCCCCTCGACCCCACCGCGCGTCTCGCTCCCCGTGGCGGTCTTACAATTAGTTCGATGCTTCTTAGGCGCGTTCCATACTCGTTATTCGTGGCGTCTAGGAGAACTCTAGGGCCGCCACAGGGAGCGAGACGCGCGGCCGGCTCGTTGGGGCGTAGCCTTCGAAACTCGGCCGTCGCGAGTAAGTAAATCCGAGCCCGAGCGCTGCTATAGTATACATATACTATATGTACAGTAAAGTCGCGATCTAGCTCCCATCGCCTGTTCCGAGCAGGGGCAGGGACAGTGTAGGGAAACTATTTTTTTATGACTGCTTTGGCCGCGCCGAAAGTACAAAGGATGCCGAACGTAGAAAAGGACAACATGTAAACACGGCAGCTCGAAGAAGGGACAGCGATCATGGACATTCTCAGGGAGGAGCTAGATTGCGACTTTTTACTGTACATAGTATACGTGATGATATAAATACTTACCTTTTTAAATTCTTTTTTAATTTTATATGTGTTTGTTTGTTTTAGGATCTGGTTAATCATTTCATCGCAAATTAATGTTAATTCTGCCTTTATACAAGATTTATTGGAAATAAAATCTATTTCGCCAAAAGATATTTTGATATTAGGCCCATGCCTACATTATAATTCTGTAAATGCTACGGTACGATGTGCTGGAGAAGATTTCTATAAATATCCAAACGTTCTTCAAGTATGTTGAATGATTAAAGTATACTTATAGGGTGATTCGCCTAAATATGCAACTCAAATAACTTATGAAATATTTGTTACGTGAAAAAAAGTCTGCCAGCAGAAGCTGACGACAGAACGAAGGCAGCTCGGTTCTGAATTCTGCCATGAATCCTGCAAGGGCAGGTTGCCTGTATAACGTTGGCATTCGCCACATGAATGCGACCGTGCTGCCTTCTTAAATGAAGAATGTAAAATTCAGGACCGAGCTGCCTTCGTTCTGCCGGGCAGATTCCGCATGCCGACCCGTTCTGCCAGCGGAAACCGATACTTCTGCTGACGCAGATGCCCGTTCAAAATCGAGCATTTTGCTTACTGACTGAGTACATAACGTTTGTTTCTGCAAGATTTTAGGTGTGAATCACAATATATTTTATGAAATTTCGTTATGAAGACAAAATTGTTTCTTAATCTTATTACATCCAAGTTTTTCATTTTAGACTGCAACATTTTGTTTAGTTGTTCGTGGAGCAAGACTGGGTCAGAGTACACTTCTAGATTGTATGGCAGCAGGAAGTATACCTGTAATTATAGCTGATTCTCTTGTAATGCCATTTCATGATGTAATTGATTGGACCAGGTAAAAGTTAATCATATTACATTAATTGGTATATACATGTGTAATAAAAGAAAAAGGTCTTATATTATATTATGAAGATTGAGTAAACGGTAAATTTTTTATGTAGAGCTGCTATATTTGTATCAGAAGCAGATATATTATCAATAATATCGGTTTTGAAAAAAGTATCTCTACAACGAATTATAGAACTTCAAGAGCAAGGAACATGGCTTTATCAAAAATACTTCAAATCAATGGAAAAGATAACAGAAACAACATTAGAAATACTTGCAGATCGTGTATTTCCATATTTAGCTAGAGATTATATATTTTGGAACGTACCTCCTCATAAAGAAAGTATAAGCATATTAATTAATACAATAGCATACGATCTTACGGAAATAATGATATTCTTGTTATTTATATAGGACATTACATCGCCACTTTCTTTACCGGTGACTGCACCAAAAACGCGAGGATTCACCGCTGTAATTTTGACTTACGATCGACTGGAATTATTATTCCTTTTGATTAATAAACTTGTTAAAGTTCCAAGTTTGTCTAAAGTGCTAGTTATATGGAATAATCAACATAAAGATCCACCACATTGTAAGTGTGGCTTACTTATAGCATATTTTCGTGTTTAACATGTAAAGAACAAGATAACACATAAAACTACATATATTGCAGCATCCAAGTGGCCGAAACTGAGCAAACCGTTGAAAGTTATACAAACAAAGGAAAATAAATTATCCAACAGATTTTATCCATACGATGAAATAGAAACTGAAGCCGTTCTATCAATAGATGATGATATTATCATGTTGACAGCAGACGAAGTAGAATTTGCTTATGAGGTTGTTACCCATTACACATATGTACATATGTATAGTATAAGACATCAGATACCCAGACAACCAGGCCTGCCTGCCATGAGCAGGCAGTTTTCGAGCATTTCAGTTTTGCATTAATATATTTTTAGTATCTGTATTTGTAAATAATGGAAATATTTGAGTGTTCTCCCTCTCTCTCTCTTTCACACTCACATGTACCTCATTTTAAATAATATTCAGATAAAATATATTTGGAAATACAGTTGGAATTAATTGTAGGTATGGCGGGAATTCCCAGATCGAATTGTTGGGTTCCCGTCCCGAATTCACATGTGGGATAATAGCACCAATTGCTGGAAATATGAAAGCGAATGGACCAATAGTATCTCTATGGTTTTAACTGGAGCTGCATTTCACCATAAAGTAATATTCATTCATTATTAATTCATTAATTTCATTATCAATTCATTATTAAAAGAATGTAGTGTTCAATTCAATTTTATTTCAGATCCCTAAATGACAGTCCATCTAGTCGAAACGTAATAGTCCCTATTTGAAAAAATCCATTTTGTTGCAAATTTCCTGTTACATATTTCCTGATATACAGAAATACATATGAATACCTCAACAAAGTATAAGCATATCATTCGAATTTTGTTCTTATAATATATTCGAAATTATATTAATTTATTGTTATTTTAGTATTGGAGTTATATGTATACAACCGCAATGCCAGGTGATATAAAAGAATGGGTTGATGAACATATGAATTGTGAAGATATAGCTATGAACTTTTTGGTAGCTAATATCACAGGGAAACCACCAATAAAAGTACACATGTTAAAATTTCATAAAAATTTCATTATAATGATTGTTGACACATTGTTACGTTTATTCTTTCTGTTACAGGTAACACCAAAGAAAAAGTTCCGGTGCCCAGAATGTACGAATACTGAAATGCTTTCAGCAGACCTAACACATATGGTAGAACGCACACAATGTATCAATAGATTCTCTTCAATTTATGGATCAATGCCATTAGAATCAGCTGAATTCCGAGCAGATCCAGTCTTATTTAAAGATGTATTTCCTGAAAAGCTCAAACGATTTAATGATATTGGAAGTTTGTAAATATTTTTTTATTCTTATGTTATTGTTATTTCGTTCAAAAAATTTGGTATTAATAAATTATAATAATATACTGGAAATTGTGTGAATGTTTTTGTATATGTATGTAGATTACCGGACTATCTAATGCAAAATACAATACTGAAGCTACAGTACTAAACTTAACTAAACAATACGATCTTACATAGAAAAACAATGATCAAAGGTGCCTGTTTGGCAGTTTCGCCAAATTTTGATTTAAATAATACCATCGTTTATTTCATTTTGGTTTGATACAACTTTTACCCAATTTTTGGTAAAAGATATTGTGAAAATATTCTAACAGTAAGTGGACAGGAGTAATATAACACAGGATATCTGTGCTACTTAGAATGCTCATAGATGGTGAAGAGTTGCATAGGGGAAGCGAGGCACTTGTCTAATTATGTTTCAAAAATATGTAGATTACCCACTTTCCTTATAAGGCAGCTTGTTCCTTATGCAGCATTATAAGTTAATAACCGCATAGATAGAATAAGAATAATAAACTATTTATAAGAACACAGATATTATCAATGTCATCTTCTACGTCTACGTCATTAAATAGTGGTCGTACATAGTTAGACTGCAGATTTTATGCACTTATGGCAAAAATGGATAAGTGGAAAGCAAAACTGAGAAGGCATTAGAAGAATTTTAAAATATTGTTACCTTCGTTTAGATTACTAAGATTATTGAAAAAAGAAATACATTTTTTTCTGACTTCCACTTCCTATTTTTGACTTGGACAATTTTTATTTTGCATAAAAAACCGCAGTCTAGTAATAATGTTTACATTTTGAAATGTCACCGAGCACCTATAACCAGTAGTGACACATATACGATGTCATAATGTTCCATTTAACGTGTAATTAATTTGTCGCTTCCCTCTTTTTTAGGCATGTTACAAGTGTTGGCTTACAAGGGCTCTGTACTCTAGAAAATTCTATATAAAATCATTGTTTGGGCAGTATTGCTTTGTTTTTTTGCACCTTACTAATAATAAACACGCTAAAAAAGATTGCATGTATTCATGCACTATTGTTAATGGTCAATATCTTCGTTAATTTTGAAACATATTCCTTCCACAGCTGCATTTTTGCCCACTTCGTGAGATGACAAGTTGGACATATGGCTCTAAAACAGTTGGAATATATTAATCGTGTTTATCTAATTTTTAAAAATTCAAAGTACTTACTACTGCTGATTGTTCAGTCGAATTCATATAACCTATTATCATTGAGTTAGTTGAATGACTCCATAGAAGGTCACCCAATCCTTCCTGTGGTGCATATCGAAGAGCAATTACACCTCCAAGTTTCTGTTCGAGTCCACATAAAAATTTTGAATCTAAAAAATCAATAAATTTGACTGTTATATAACAAGACAGTAGTATATGACAAGACATCCAGTAACTATTTGGAAACAAATGAAACTTGTCATATTAACTGAAAACAGCAAAGTAGTTACGAGACTTCACCGATAAAATTGACTCTCATGGCGTGATGTAAACTAGTGGTCGGACAAGAGCTATCCGAAATAGCTTCTGCAATTGTACGTGCTAACGAAGTACGAATTAAATGTTCTCCGCAGCCGGATGTGCTTGTTCCTACTGAACATTTGTCTTTAAGAGCCCAAGTACCGCAACCCCACACTCCAGCCTTAAAGTTATTCAACAGTATTATATTCCATAACCTTCATATAATACAGTACAATGTTCGCAAATAGATTATATAAACAGTAAACTAAAAAGATACAATACTTGTCCCACTCTTCCAGGATATTTTAAAATTATACCGCCGCTCGAACAGGCAGCAGCAATATTTCCTTCTTTATCAACGCATATTGCACCAACTGTGTCCATCCTCTTTCTAGCACACTATTAAATTATCACAATATTATGACCATAACGAGTAAGCAAAAGTGCAATAGAAGAAATTACCTTCTGAATTTCCACTTCGGAATCTTCTACTTTCCTTTTGTAATGCTTGTATATTTTTTGGGCTTTCACTAAAAGTTATAATATCGTGAATACATGTTTAACAAGGTGCTATTATTATTTTCTACAAGCCAAAAATATAATAGAAAATACTTTGAACAGGTCTACAAGCATTTATAAACTACATTAACGTATGAATAACTAATGTATATACTTGAAATTAGTTGTTCCGGAGGTAAAGTTTGAATTCCCATTTCTTGAGCCCATACATGTGCTCCATTACCAACTAGAAAACTAATAATTTTGTTTTATCGTCATAAGTCATACTAGAATTTTAATTTGAAAACTTTACCTCGGTGGAATTCTGCCATACGCAATTTTAATTGACTGTTGTTCGCAAAGGCGTTTTGCTAACAAAACAGGATTTTTTATTCCGCTTACTGCACCGACTGCTCCAAATTGTAACGATGTACCATCCATAACACTGGCATCGCATTCTACAGTTCCTTCCAAAGTAAGGTTCGAACCAAATCCAGCATTTGTTAGGGGTGAATTTTCTAGTATCATTATAGCTTCTACTACGGCATCCAATGTGTTGCCACCACTTTTTAAATTTTGAATGCCCTTCGAAAATATCTTTGATTAAACCTAAACTGACACGGTTATATGCATAACCAAAAAACTTGACTTACTGTTTCACATGCTAGGCGACATAATTTTTGATATTTTTCCTTCAGAGCATTTGAATGCTTACCTGCACCTAATATAACGTGAGAAAGTAACATTAATTGAATAATTAAATTGGTAACATTCGATTTATAATGGAACATAATAACAAGTATTGTTTAAAATAACGACATACCTACGTGAACAGCAATAAATCCTTGTTTAACATTACTCATTAGCTCCACTTATTTTTTATATTTCTTATACTTTTTCAATTTTTACGTATGTATCAATGTATGATCAAAAAATTACTATTCAACATCTTTATTGAACACAGGAAACATTATGATAGTTAACTATGTATTAATAATGTACCTAAATACAAAACAACTTGTGTATTGTGTACACAATTTTATTGCTAACTCTTTTCATAGCAAAGTAAGGTTCACTCAATTCAACTCAATTCAATGAGTCAAATTGAGTCAATTCGGTCAATTGTTGCGTGACCACGCGAACGTAGTTATGATACTTATCGCTACTGTACTGTACTGACTGTACTGCACTGTACTGTACCATATCATATGTTCGAGGGAACTTTGGATTTTGAATATAAAATGTAACGTTCAGGCACAGACGACGAGATGAGTGCAGACGAGGTACATACACCACTGGTGTAACGTGTAACACCAGTGATGCCAGATGCCAGAACCGTGGTACCGTGAAAGGGGGGGAGCATTTCCGTGTCGGAAAAGATGCCTTCTATGGGTGATGTTAGCATTTCCGTATGGGGAAAGATGCCTTCTATTGGTTATGTTAGCATTTCCGTGTCGGAAAAGATGCCTTCTATGGGTTATGTTAGCATTTCCGTGTCGGGATAGATGCCTTCTATGGGTTATGTTAGCATTTCCGTATGGGGAAAGATGCCTTCTATTGGTTATGTTAGCATTTCCGTGTCGGGAAAGATGCCTTCTATGGGTTATGTTAGCATTACCGAATCGGGAAAGATGCCTACTATGGGATATGTTAGCCTTTCCGTATCGGAACAGATGCCTTCTATCGGTTATGTCAGCATTTCCGTATGGGGAAAGATGCCCTCTATTGGTTATGTTAGCATTTCCGTGTCGGAAAAGATGCCTTCTATGGGTTATGTTAGAATTTCCGTGTCGGAACAGATCTCTTCTGTCGGTTATGTCAGCATGTCTGTATCGGGAAAGATGCCTTCTATGGGTTATGTTGGCATTACCGAATCGAGAAAGACGCCTACTATTGGTTATGTTAGCATTTCCGTGTCGGAAAAGATGCCTTCTATGGGTTATGTTAGCATTTCCGTATCGGGAAAGATGCCTACTATGGGTTATGTTAGCCTTTCCGTATCGGAACAGATGCCTTCTATCGGTTATGTTAGCATTTCCGTGTCGGGAAAGATGCCTTCTATGGGTTATGTTAGCATTACCGAATCGGGAAAGATGCCTACTATGGGATATGTTAGCCTTTCCGTATCGGAACAGATGCCTTCTATCGGTTATGTCAGCATTTCCGTATGGGGAAAGATGCCCTCTATTGGTTATGTTAGCATTTCCGTGTCGGAAAAGATGCCTTCTATGGGTTATGTTAGAATTTCCGTGTCGGAACAGATCTCTTCTGTCGGTTATGTCAGCATGTCTGTATCGGGAAAGATGCCTTCTATGGGTTATGTTGGCATTACCGAATCGAGAAAGACGCCTACTATTGGTTATGTTAGCATTTCCGTGTCGGAAAAGATGCCTTCTATGGGTTATGTTAGCATTTCCGTATCGGGAAAGATGCCTACTATGGGTTATGTTAGCCTTTCCGTATCGGAACAGATGCCTTCTATCGGTTATGTCAGCATTTCCGTATGGGGAAAGATGCCCTCTATTGGTTATGTTAGCATTTCCGTGTCGGAAAAGATGCCTTCTATGGGTTATGTTAGCATTTCCGTGTCGGGAATGATGCCTTCTATGGGTTATGTTAGAATTTCCGTGTCGGAACAGATCTCTTCTGTCGGTTATGTCAGCATGTCTGTATCGGGAAAGATGCCTTCAATGGGTTATGTTGGCATTACCGAATCGAAAAAGATGCCTACTATTGGTTATGTTAGCATTTCCGTGTCGGAAAAGATGCCTTCTATCGGTTATGTCAGCATTTCCGTATGGGGAAAGATGCCATCTATTGGTTATGTTAGCATTTCCGTATCGGAACAGATGCCTTCTATCGGTTATGTCATTATTTCCGTATGGGGAAAGATGCCCTCTATTGGTTATGTTAGCATTTCCGTGTCGGAACAGATGCCTACTATGGGTTATGTCAGCATTTCCGTATGGGGAAAGATGCCCTCTATTGGTTATGTTAGCATTTCCGTGTCGGAAAAGATGCCTTCTATGGGTTATGTTAGCATTTCCGTATCGGGAAAGATGCCTACTATGGGTTATGTTAGCCTTTCCGTATCGGAACAGATGCCTTCTATCGGTTATGTCAGCGTGTCTGTATCGGGAAAGATGCCTTCTATGGGTTATGTTGGCATTACCGAATCGAGAAAGATGCCTACTATTGGTTATGTTAGCATTTCCGTGTCGGAAAAGATGCCTTCTATGGGTTATGTTAGCATTTCCGTATCGGGAAAGATGCCTACTATGGGTTATGTCAGCCTTTCCGTATCGGAACAGATGCCTACTATGGGTTATGTCAGCATTTCCGTATGGGGAAAGATGCCCTCTATTGGTTATGTTAGCCTTTCCGTATCGGAACAGATTCCTTCTATCGGTTATGTCAGCATTTCCGTATGGGGAAAGATGCCCTCTATTGGTTATGTTAGCATTTCCGTGTCGGAAAAGATGCCTTCTATGGGTTATGTTAGCATTTCCGTGTCGGGAATGATGCCTTCTATGGGTTATGTTAGAATTTCCGTGTCGGAACAGATCTCTTCTGTCGGTTATGTCAGCATGTCTGTATCGGGGAAGGTGCCTTCTATGGGTTATGTTGGCATTACCGAATCGAAAAAGATGCCTACTATTGGTTATGTTAGCATTTCCGTGTCGGAAAAGATGCCTTCTATCGGTTATGTCAGCATTTCCGTATGGGGAAAGATGCCATCTATTGGTTATGTTAGCATTTCCGTATCGGAACAGATGCCTTCTATCGGTTATGTCATTATTTTCGTATGGGGAAAGATGCCCTCTATTGGTTATGTTAGCATTTCCGTGTCGGAACAGATGCCTACTATGGGTTATGTCAGCATTTCCGTATGGGGAAAGATGCCCTCTATTGGTTATGTTAGCATTTCCGTGTCGGAAAAGATGCCTTCTATGGGTTATGTTAGCATTTCCGTATCGGGAAAGATGCCTACTATGGGTTATGTTAGCCTTTCCGTATCGGAACAGATGCCTTCTATCGGTTATGTCAGCGTGTCTGTATCGGGAAAGATGCCTTCTATGGGTTATGTTGGCATTACCGAATCGAGAAAGATGCCTACTATTGGTTATGTTAGCATTTCCGTGTCGGAAAAGATGCCTTCTATGGGTTATGTTAGCATTTCCGTGTCGGAAAAGATGCCTTCTATGGGTTATGTTAGCCTTTCCGTATCGGAACAGATGCCTTCTATCGGTTATGTCAGCATTTCCGTATGGGGAAAGATGCCCTCTATTGGTTATGTTAGCATTTCCGTGTCGGAAAAGATGCCCTCTATTGGTTATGTTAGCATTTCCGTATCGGAACAGATGCTTTCTATCGGTTATGTCAGCATTTCCGTATGGGGAAAGATGCCCTCTATTGGTTATGTTAGCATTTCCGTGTCGGAAAAGATGCCTTCTATGGGTTATGTTAGCATTTCTGGGTCGGGAATGATGCCTTCTATCGGTTATGTCAGCATTTCCGTATGGGGAAAGATGCCCTCTATTGGTTATGTTAGCATTTCCGTGTCGGAAAAGATGCCTTCTATTGGTTAGGTTAGGTTAGGTTAGGTTAGGTTAGGTTAGGTTAGGTTAGGTTAGGTTAGGTTAGGTTAGGTTAGGTTAGGTTAGGTTAGGTTAGGTTAGGTTAGGTTAGGTTAGGTTAGGTTAGGTTAGGTTAGGTTAGGTTAGGTTAGGTTAGGTTAGGTTAGGTTAGGTTAGGTTAGGTTAGGTTAGGTTAGGTTAGGTTAGGTTAGGTTAGGTTAGGTTAGGTTAGGTTAGGTTAGGTTAGGTTAGGTTAGGTTAGGTTAGGTTAGGTTAGGTTAGGTTAGGTTAGGTTAGGTTAGGTTAGGTTAGGTTAGGTTAGGTTAGGTTAGGTTAGGTTAGGTTAGGTTAGGTTAGGTTAGGTTAGGTTAGGTTAGGTTAGGTTAGGTTAGGTTAGGTTAGGTTAGGTTAGGTTAGGT